>CM076269.1:5100000-7650000 GCA_038380795.1 Pyrocephalus nanus
TCTGGAGCTGCAGCTTTCTGAAGGCAGATTCTCCCCCACTGTCTCTTATTTGCACCCACAGGTTTATTGTTCACAGGCTCCTTGGTCTGAGACTTTGCTCTGATTTTCTTCTCCACAACCCTCCACTCAGTGCTTTCCGGTCCCTCCCCGGCTCCCTCTGTAATCAGATCAGCTCCCTGCAGGGATCCATGGAGGGACACTCATTCTCAGTGTCTCACTGATTGGGTTTGTTTCAACACAGGCTGATTGTGAAGAGGTTTTCTCAGGGCTGTGGGGTAGCTCTGCCTTTGGAAATGGAAATGCCCGGCTACTTCAGCAGTTAATCATGGCCTTTTGCTGATGAGCCCTGGCTGAGTTTTGCACTGAGGCTTTTCTTTGGAAGGTTTTCATTCCAGGTGGTGTGGGTTGGGTTTTTTTTATGTGTGTGTGGTATATATTTTTTGGTTCCCTCTCCTGCCCTCTCCTCTTTGAGGCTGCAGGAGGAAACAAGAAAAGTGCAAAGGTTCAACCTTCAGCCAAATATCGGCTTGACTTCCATGGTCAGATTCCTCCTTTGGGAGGATGTGACCCTGGGGCTGACCTACTATTTCCTTGGTTTGCAGCTTGCATTTTGAAATGGCTCTCACCTGGATCACAGTTGGTCACCTTGCTAGTGATTCTGTTTGCAGGTTTCTTCGGGGCTCATCTGTTGGTAACAGATTTCATTTATCCAGCTGCGTCTTGACTCTGCTGCTCTGCATTTTCTGTGAGCAGTCATAACCCCACCTGCCTGCTCACAGACCACCCAAACCACCACCAGTGGTGACTGCAGTGGTGAGGTATGAGCTCTAGCTCGAGCTGGGTAGAAACTTTCTGACAGGGTGGTTGAAATCAATATCCCATCTCAAGGCTGGAAGCATCCCTTGGTGTTCCCTGTGTAGGGGACATTCTTATTGCAAGGGAAACTTTTTGGTCTTTCAGAGGGATGAAGATATTAATTTTCCTACTTTCCCCAAAAGGGGGATGTGTTCATTAAAACGGACTGTGCTCCATGCTCAATCTCCAGACAATTGTATTCCCCTCATGGGCTTTCCTGTTTTTTAAGCCAATGGAGTCCAGGCCTTCTCCCAGTGAGCTCAGTCTCCTTTCTGCTGTTTCTATGGCAACCTCTTATCCTAAAAGAGCCTGAAATCCCTTTGTAAACACAGCTTGAGGATATGCCCACAAACACATGCATGAGGGAGGATGGCAGGTGCCCCAGAGCCCAGAGGGGCACCCAAGAGGAAGTCAAGAGTAATCTTGTACCACTCTGGTTTTGCAGGCAGATTGGAGAGATTTATTTTTCTCAGCCCAGCTGGTGCTTTAATAACTCTGCTGTTGTTCTGCACTCAGAGTTAAAGGGTCAGGAGACCTGTGGTGCCTGTAAGTGGCTGTGGCTCTGGGCCACTGAAGGACCTTCCCAGCTCACGGCCCTTGGCCTCCTCCTGGCAGCCCTGCATGTAGGGAAGCCTTGATCCAGCATCCCTGGACAGCAGTGAAGAGATTCCCTCGAGTTTAATGGGGATGACTCACACGGGGTATGAGCAGGGCCCAACCTGCTTTCTCTGAGGGATTGTGAAGCCAAGCACAGTGTGTGGAGCACAGTGTGTGAGGAAAAGCTTTACCCAACACTTTCTGGTCCCCCATCACCACTGAGACCAGTAAGCAATGGATGGATACCCATGATATGTTCCTAGAATGGTTTTCACGAGGCAGTAGAGAGCAACTGACTTTCCCCAGCATACAGGCATTCTAAACTATCTGAAATAATTGTTTGATGATGAAAATTTCAGGAAAATACTTCCATAAAGATGCCAAATTTTGCTGTCCACAGGCAGGCTTGGTTGACCATGCATGTGGGTAAGCTTACAGGGTCCTTTCAGAGCTGCCTCAGAAGAGGTGCCCAGCCACAACTTTTTCCTGGAAGTCCTCAAACACTGATTGTGCTTGACTTTAATGTGCCAGTGGCACATCCTTCTGAGGATGTGCTTCTGCCTCTGCCTGGCTCTGTTATGCCACCACTTGTGTGAATGATTCGGAGGATGAGGAAGTTGTGGTTTAGCACTTAATCAATTTAATTCAAAGGAACAGAGGAGTCCGGTAGCAGAGGAACAGAGAATATCTGTGGTGTCAAAACACAAAACAATTGCCATGAAATTATGCTGATTATTCATGTATTAATTGGATAAAGGAAAAGCTCTGGAGGAGGCTCAGATTGCCAATTCCCCTCCTGAGAAAGGCACAGAAAGGTATCTCAGAGCAAAATCCACCCCCTGGGAAGCCCTCTCTCAGCCTAACTGAGAGAACGTTAATAACACAAACCCAGAGAACTTGTCCTGGGGTTAGTGTGACTGCTTAGACAGGGTGAGATGACAGTGTCTTATCACATGCTTATGTTCCACCTCCCTTCCCAGGGGTATGCCTGGGTGGAAACAAGGAGCTGCCTTGTTGACACTTGGGCATCAGCCCAGACACTGTCACCATCTGTTCAGCCCTGGAATGGGGTTGGGAGTCTTCACAGACAGGGGCTGAGAGCTGATGGTTAGACATATCCGAAGAACTGTCACCTCTGCAGGTGAGGAGATTGTCCTCACGCTAGACTGAAGCATCAGACCTTGCCAGGCAACCCTCGCTGCAGGGAGCCTTGTTTGTTCCTAAGCTCTCTGCCAGCTGTGAGACGCTGGAAGGGGAGCAAGGTGGAGAAGACACGGTTGTTGCTGGGAGACAGGGAATGACAAAGGTAAAAGTCACTTCCCCGGCTTGTTGGTTTTGTTGGTTTTCCCCCCACCCCTCACAGACTTGTGACTGTCTGTACCTGTGAAGAGCAGACTCTGAAAGCCAATACACGGGAGAGACAGCGGTGTGAAAATCCTGACCTTAAGGATGCAAGGAGGGTGATTGTTTTGGTGACTTCATTTATTGTGCTGCTGTGCAGTTTAAATCCTGGCCAGAAGTCCAGCTCAGTTTTAAGCCTTTGGTGTGGACTGACCTTTAGTTCCCACTCCTTTTTCTTTATAGTTGCTTATTGCCAGTCCAAACAGCCTGGTGCTGAGATGTGCTTCACCCCAGAGGTGATTTAGGCCCTTGGCATTTCTTTCACCATAAGGAAGTCCTTGGACACTGTTTCTTGTGCACAGCACTCAGCAATGCGTGGGTCAGGGATTAAACTGCTGGACAGGGTGAAATCGTTCCTTCTTGCTCCCTCTGAGAGGACAGGAGAACCTCAATCGTGGCTGAAATTTTAGTAGAGGAAGGGCAGTTATGAAGGCCTTAATCTACCTCACACAGGCTCATATCAGGGCAACCTTGCTTTCAACAAGCAGCATGTAAAGTAGCAAGAGCGATGCCCCTCTGCTTACCTAAACAGATTATTTGCCTTAGTAATGAAGGAAGAAAATATGAGCAAGAACAAACTGCTCCAGACCTGCTGTTTAGCTAAGAGCCCGTGTATGTGTTTGCTAAAGAGAGTGAGAAGCGTGGTCACAGCTGTGTGGGAGTGGGCTGAAGTGACAGACCAAAACGTGTGAGCTCCAGGTAATGGATGGAGAGCTCTCCCTGCTCCTCGGGAAGCATGAGGAGCAAGGATTCTTGGCTGAATTGTGCCCGTGGCTTGGACTGACTTCAGCTTTCCATGGGAAACCCTCCCTGTGCTTGCCAGTCTGGCTGCCTGCCTGGGTTAGTGCCTGGGTGATGGATGGTGTTTTGGATGTCACCCAGGCAACAAAACCTCGGTCTTGTGCTCGGGGGCATGAGGCATTGCCTGAGGTTGTGTGTGGAGACTCATATTCCCTGCTCTTCCCCATGAGTGTTGAAGGAGATGGACAGCTTTGACCTCCCCAGAGGAAAGCCAACATTCTTCCCTGAGCAGCCCATGGAAAATCAACAGTCCTAGGGGACAGTTAATTGAAGAGTACGGAGAGATGAGATGGAAAACCTCTGAGAGCCAGTGCCCAAATGGATGTGACTGGGAACTGTGGTGTTAGCAGTGGGGCTGAGCTGTGTGGGTTGCAGGAATGACCATGAAAAAAGGATGGTCGATTGTTCAAACCAGGTCTGGGTGCCTCGACAGGAGCACTGAGCAGCTGCTAAGTTTGGGTTAGGGTGACCAATTATCCCTGTTTATCCAGCCCAGCCTGGAGGTCCTGAAAAAAAGCCCTCATGAGTCTCCTTGGGATATGGGATGTGTCAGTACTTCCATCAAACCCAGGCTTTGGGAACTGCCTGCAGGCAGTGCCATGGCAGGACAAATGGGGACACAGGGCTCGGTCCCAGCCTCCTCTGGGTCTGGTAGCTTGGTGCTGGCTCCACTCTGGACCAGAGAACCAGGAAGGCTTAAAAAACCCCCACACCTCGCCTTTCCATGTTTGCCTGGGATCTAAAAGGTGTGAGGTGGGGATTACATGCTCTCCCAGGGAGCCTGTCTCAGCAGGGGCTCTATCTGTCCCACTGACTGTTCCAGTGGCACATGCATGTGCACACACTGAAACACAGGCTTCTGGCAGCCTCCACCTTTTGAGATACGTGGGTTGAAATTAGCTGACCGATTAAGAAGTTACAGGGGTGGGCTGACACACCAACGTGCTGTTCTGTTGCCTTTCTTCAGAAAAATGGGCTAATAACAGTAATAAACTCGGCAGCTTTGTGGCTCTGGCGATGTGTCAGCATGCTGTCATGCTCTGGTGGTAAAACACTTCAATCCAAGCGAGCAGAAGGTGATGGGCCTGCGGAGAGACATATGTTCCTGCTCTATTATTTTTATTGCTCTTAATAGCAGTGTTTTTAAAAGCCCTCCATTTCCTGATCACACCTTTAAGCGACAAAAGCCTGTCTCCATGGAGTGAGAAGGCAGAGGGAGAGACCCAGAGGAGGCAGGCACTGGAACAGCCTCTCAGGCAGTGGCTGTTCAAGCTCCGTGACTGTGGGCAGAGCGGGATGCGCTGTGGAGATCTCAGTGTTCCTGACAAACCATTTGCTTTGTGTTTCCCCCTCCCTGGCTGCTCACAGAGGAGGGAGCCCTGCCACGCTTGATGATCCCAGCCCTGCACAAGCTGCCCAGAAGAGGACTCAGCTCTCAGCAGGTTCAGCAACAGCCCATCTGGGCTGATTCACAGAAGCACCTGGGCTGGTTTCTTTGCTGTCCTCCCCAGAACCATCACTGGCACCTCTCTCTTGAAGCACCAAGATCTTGGGAGCCAGCTTCAGCTCAACTGGCATCATGGACCAGGAGGGGGAAAGGGTGCTTTTAATCCCTGCTGCCTCCAGCTCCTCATCAAAGCAGGAATGGAGGGTGCAGCCCCCTCCCCCCCCCAGCAGTCTGATGGAGTGGGATGCTTATAAAACTGTGCAGATGCCGATAAAAACATTTGCAGAGAGTTGACAAATGCCTCCCTGTCAGGGGGGACTAAATTATTTAGCTAAGCCAGGGACTGGGGCCCCTCACTATAGTGTCACACCAGCTCTGACTGAGACCCAGAAACTGGCCCAGGGGATGTCACCTAGGTAGGGTAGAAATGTTCCCTGTGCTCAGAAATTCCCAGGAGCTGCTAAATCAGAGATACTTGAAGAGATCAGAAGGAATCTGTAATGTCAGTGCTGAGACTTTTGGCAAGGCAACGTCCACTTCTAAGAATTAAAAAAAAAAAGTCACCCTGCAGTGGCAGCGGAGAGTGCACCTGGCCCCGGGCTGGTGATGAATTACAAATCACCAGTGTTTTGTAACAGGACAGCTTCTTGCTCTTCTCTCCACCCGCAGGAAGAGACATCAAAACAAAATAGACTGAAGTAACAGTTCAGATGAAGGAGTCTGTCCACCCAGGGTACCCCGTAAATTGCTCTGCCATCTCCCCGGGAAGAGCGGAGGAATACACGTGTATCTGCTCTCCCTTTCCAAAGAAAATGCGACACGGGGAGGTTTGGAGGCAGAGAGACGGAGTTCAGAAGAGACCTGCCTGTGTGGGTGGAAGCGCTGACAACCAGGAAACCTCCAGTCTAATAGAAAATGCAACCTGATGGATGGGTTTAATGGCAAGGAAATCTGGGCTTTCAGTGCCTGACAGTCAAAAATGTACGAGTGGATGGATGGAGACTGCTGAGTCCTGATCCAGCTGCTCCTGTGTGCCTGTGAGAGCAGGATCCACGGGGGAGTTTAAAGCTAAGCCGTGCCTAGGTGATGGTTTGAGCAGGACTAACAATTATACGGGGTGGAAATGGCCCAGCCTCCCCCATGAGTCGTTGCTCTCCCCTATAAATTCAGGGTATTTCCTTTCAGGTGCTTTAGTACAGGGGGCCCTGCCCATCCCAAGTCCATCCTGAGTTGCAGCACAGCCCCAGGGAAGCACTGTGCCTGGGTCAAGCTGCCTGAACCCAAAATGCAGCATCCTCTATGTGACCTCTCCAACCTTCATGGCTGACAGCCAGGGTGTTTGACTCTGTTTTTCTTGCTGGTCAATGCAAAAATGACCGTCCTTTGCTCTGCGAAATGCTTGGAGCACCAGCAGGAAGAAAGAAACCAGTTTTGTCTGAATGGAGAGAGGAGGAAAGGGAGAAATGAAAGGACACGTCCCTGGCAGTCTGTGAGCTGGGTTGGTTTCAGTGATCAAAGGTGACATTAGAGCAGTGCTGGGAGAGGAGCTGCTTTAAATAAGTGGGTTTCATCTTAATTGCATCTCTCTAAAGCCAGTGTAGCTGTTGTGCAATGAAACCTTTCTGAGCCAGAGCCTGATTGAGAGGACAGGGCAAAGGAAGAAAGAGGACGGGGAGAGCATAGCTGTGTCCCCAGCCTTCAGGGAGGAAGGCTGGAGGAGGCTGAAATGTGCCAGAAAGCAGTGATGTGTGTGCCTCTGGCACTCTGCTGTGCTGGGGTCTTGGTTTTGAGATCTCCTCGGGGAGAGCTGTCAGGGAGGTTCCCAAAGGGAAGAGCAATAACTTCTCCAGGGAGTCCCCAGAGACTGCAGGCAGCCCCAGGGGGATTTCTGTCCCATGTCACAGCTGTGAAGAAGGAGGAGTTAGATCAGAGGTGACTGTTCTGCCTGCCCAGGGCCTGACTCTTGGAGCTGCCACATCCAGAGGGACACCTCTGGCTCCAGCACTGAAGGTCCCCGCTACCTCCACCTGAGGGGTCGGGTCTCTCAGGGTCCAAAATTCCCTTCCTGAGATGCAGAGGCACAGCACTGTGGTGATCAATCCACGATCTGAAAGAGGCTCATATCTGCTGGGATGAGATTTGCTTGCCAGATCTCAGCAGTGCCCTGGATAACCCTTCTTCACCTGTGGGCAAAACCAGGTGGGCACAGCAACAGAGCTGAGGATCTTTGACAGCCCCAGAGGTTGTATGGCAGAGGTGGTATGATCAGCTGAAGCCAAGCAACACTAATGAGCAGTTGATTAGTATAATCACAGCTTCACCTGTTCATCAGGAACGGAGCATTTCCTAATCAGCTACAGGAGGGGCCCTGAGAGGGGTCCGAGATCGAGGAATTTGAAAAATAACTCAGCAAGCAGGAAGGGGACACCAGTCTTTGCAGGTGTTGGACACAGCAAGAGTAGCTCTATTTCTTTTTGTTTGTTTGTTTGTCTGTTTTTGTTTAGGCACCTTTTAAGTTTGGTAGCAGCCTGGGAGTGTTTGGTCACAGGGTGTTTCTGCTTCTTTGACTTGTTGGACAGTCACATCCTATGAGGAAAGGTTGAGAGAAGTGGGATTTTTCACACAGAAGAGAGATGAGAAGGTTTCACAGTGACCTAATTGCAGCCTTCCAATACCTGAAGGGAGCCTGCAAGAAAGATGGAGAGGGACTATTTACATGGGCCTGTAGTGACCAAACAAGGAGGAATGTCTTTAAAGTGAAATAGGGCAGGTTTAGGTTAGATATTAGGAAGAAGTTCTTAACTGTGAGGGTGGTGAGTCACTAGAACAGGTTGTCCAGAGAAGTTGTGGATGTCCCATCCCTGAAAGTGTTCAGGGCTGGGCTGGCTGGGGCTCTGAGCAACCTGGTCTAGTGGAAGGTGTCCTTGCCCATGGCAGGGGGGTTTGAACTACATGATCTTTAGGGTCCCTTGCAACCCAAACCATTCTATGATTCTATGATTTTTGCTCAAGGTATGTCTGTAATCAGAAACGGGAAATGCTTTGCCTGCTGCAGGAATGCAGCTGTCCCAGGGAGCAGCACCCCATTTCACATCACCAAGAAGTGCTCAAGAACTGCCATAAGATTCAAGCCACAGCACAGCCTGTGCAGTCTCTCTGTGCCTCAGTTTCCTCACTGGGTTTTACTGCTCCTAGAAGCTGCCCAGAAAGTGGCCCTTTCTTTGAAACCACCAGACCTCCCATCCCTTGCAGCTGCTGTCCCGAGGATCCCTAAACTGTGGGGCCCCTAAACTGTCCTCTGGCTCTTTTGTGCCAAAGCTCAGCTGGGAGGGGAGGGCTCAGCCTTCTTCCCTAAAAGAAGCATCTGATGCCTTCACACTCAGACAGAGGTATCTGCTTTGCCCTCTGTTTTTTCCTGCCTTTGGCTCTCAAGCCTACTTCTCCCTGCCATCCTGCTCCTCAGCCCCCTGTGTGCCTCCTCCAGCCCAGCCCTCTGAGGACGGGGACGGTTGCATAAGCCACGCGCCGTCCTCCAGCCCGCTCCTGCATCGGCATTCATGCTGCACAGCCCCTATTATTGGGCTTGCAAATGACACTAATTTCCCTTCCCAAGCCCTCCCTATAATTTAGCAGCAATGTCCTGTGCTCAGATATTATTAGCTGTGTCTTACGTGAACAGTTGCCCTCTTTGTGTAGGTGGGGGGAGATAATGAATCTGACAGGGACAGCAGACCCGGGCCCAGCGCCTTTGTCTTTATTTTTTAATTGCCCTGGCTGCCTGGGCTGGAATGGCATTACACAGGCTCTGCTTCAGCCAGCTTCATTCCTCAGCTGTCATCATCAGCTCAGAGGGGATCCCCGGACCTCTGCACTACAGGAGCAGGATGTCTCAGGAAGCAACCAGCGAAGGCAGTGGACACAGGGCTTTCTGATCTCCAGGGAGCTGTGATCTATTTCAAGTCCCATCCCTCCCTGAGAAGCTCAAAGCCACCCAGCTCTTTTTGTTATACCCTATTCCTTTAAGGTTTTATTTGAGCTGGGCTGAATACAAGGTGACCTTGAACCTTAGACACACCACACGTACACCTGAGTGTGTTCTGCCAAGAGTGAAGAGAAGAATGAACTGAAAAGATAAGCTGCAGATAAACTGACCTGCCCCAACCCATGGCTGTCCATGCTGTGAGCAGCTCAGCCCACGCTGTGCTGCCTTTCTGACCTTTCCTGCCCATGCCTCCTCTTCCAGCCAGTGCACTCCTTCCAGTCCAATGCAGGTTGCTATGTGGGGAGTTTCTGGTGGCTCCAGAAAAATGTGATAGGACATAGTTTGGCCTCCAGTTCCTCCTCCTCTGCCATGGATCAGATATATGTGAATAGACAAATGCAGTCAGTGTTCCTACTTTCCAAGTGACACTTAGCCCTTGTCCCAGCAGGCAATGAGAGGTTTTTACATCAGCAGAGCAGCTAGTATTCCCATCATGAAAAATATCCTTCTCCAGCCAGCAGGAGACAGGATTGTCTTCATTAGGCACAGAACACCCACATAAGGGGTTTAAACACCAGGCTGCTGTTGTGCTCTTCCATCTGCTCCTGAACACACTTGGAGACCACAGAATCATATCCTGAGATGGAAGGGACCCACAAGGATCACTGAAGTCCAGATCCTGGCCCTGACACAGTTTTTCACTTCATGTCATTACATGGTTTTTGAAGATCTCCTGCATTAGTTCACTGGCCATGGGCAGACTCTGCTGCTGGGTGTGGACAAGGGCAAGACTCAACCCCTGGGGACCCAGGGATGGAAAAGCCCAGGAGCGGATCGGGGAAGGAGAGCAGCCAGGAGAGAGAGGGAAGCAGTGAAGTGCTGGACAGGATTTCTTGGTTAAGAATTGGAGAATGCTTCTGGAAACTCAGCTTTGTTTCCCTGGACACTGGAAAGAGCACATTTTCCTTCCTCCCACGTCTCATCCTGGTGGTAGACGAGGCACTGATGCTCTGGCTTTGTTAATTTTCTGAGCGTACTTGTACTCAGCAGTGCCAGGAGTTTGTGGAAAGGATTTGCATCTGGCTAAGTAAACATATTAGAGATTCAGTCTATAGAAGAAGACTTACAAGATCATCTTCAGTTGACCCCTCTCCTCCTGATTACCAGCCTTCCCTTGAGCAGATGCTCAGCTCCACAGCAGGGATCACAGATGCTGGCCTTTTCTCAGCTCAGTTTCTGCAAAAATGTAATATTCCTGTCGATAATTAAAGATAAAATCTGGGGCTTTGCTACAGGCCATCTCTGCTGATGACTCAGGAACTTAATCTGGAGTTTAGCAAAGGTTTTGCTAATTTAAAACCAGGAAGGGCTACTGGTCTGGGCTCAGTAACAGAGGGAGGGAGAAAGCCCAGACAGACTGAGTCGGATCAGCTTGTGCTGTCATTTCTTCTAGCTCTGATTAAGTTCTCCTGGGAAGACACCCAGCCGGGCCCCATTGCTCCTCCATGTCACCTGAGGTTGCTCCACCAGCTGGCTTCAAAGCTTCAGTGGTGGCAGAGATCTCTTTGAAATACCCTGTGTTCACCTGAGAATATCAAAAATGAAAGGAAGAGGAGGAAGAAAGCAGAGAGAAGAAAAACTCCGCGGGCTTTTGGAAATGTGTAATGGGTGTGCCCCCTGCCAGCTGTGTGCTGGATCAGCTGTACAAATCCTGGAGGCTCTGAAAAGATCCACCCACCTGCTCTTGAAAGGATTTGGGCTGGGAGGAGAGAGCAGAGTGGGTGGAGAGGATGGTGCCGGGTACCGGTGTCACCAGAGCCCTCACAGGATCTGCTCAGTCCTTGGAGTGGCTCCTGGCACTCGGATGACAGGAGGCAGCTGAGGCAGTTGGGTTTACAGGGGGTCGAACAAGGACCAGGACGGCAGGGAGGAGACACTGGTGCCAGGAGCCGCTGTTGGGAGTTTCCCCGCAGTATCACAACTGTTGATCTCTGCTGGCCGGCTGGAAGGATGTGGTGGTGATGACAGCTCCTCTTTCCTGGCCAAGATGCTGCTGTGGGGGGTGGATTAGCACTGGTTTCAATGGCTCTTGGCATATTAGGAAACCTCCAAAATAAACAAGTGAGAGAGCGGAGGAGGTGAGCTCATGCTGGTGCTTATCACCACTCCCATCAGAGACACTCTGCAATTGTGTGGTCTTTGTTGGAGATAATGAGGTGATCTTTATCACTGCAGAAATCAGCTGGGGCTATCCCTCGTGGAGTAGAAAAACTGGGCAATCCCTGCTGCCTCCCTCCCGTGTCTCCTGCTGGCCAGCAAAAGCAATTTACACACTGAGTGCACAATGTCCGGAGCCGTGCCCCTCCCTTGGCAGCAGGGTTTTCTTTTTGCCTGAAAACCTGTATTTTCCCACCAGCGTGGTGATTACTGATGCCTCTTACCTCCGGGGGGAGAGGTGAAAATGCCTTCTCTAGAAGTTTTGGAGAAGGGATATCAGTCACACTGGCACTGTTTGTGCACAGGGTGGAGTAGAGTCCTTGCAAAGGGCAGGAGATGTCATAGGTGTCAAGTGGAAGTCCTTAGTTTTTATAATTTCATGACAATGTCAGAGAAGCATTCCAGGGAAGGGCGGTTAAGGGATCTTTCAGGATATTTCCCCCCTCTTGCTTTCTTCAGTGGACTGATACAAAGATCCTTTCCCTGTTTTCCTAATGACCAGTGATCCACCATTAAAAACAATAATCTTGATGACATGAATTTATTCAACAGCTATAAATAGGTTTTAATGTAGCTTCAGCCATTTACACCAGTCTGGCCTTTCTTATCTGGAATGAGGAAAAAAATAAATAAAAAAAAAAGAATCAAGGTTGCAAATACCACTTTTTTCCTTTTCCTGCCAGAAGACTCACAGCTGGATACAGATCTTGCAGGCTGTCTTCTGATCCTCTGATCCTAACATCTAAGCAAAGATATGGAGAGTGAGAAGGAGAGGCAAACAGCATCAGACCATAGGAGTGATACATGTGGAAAGGGGCCACTGTGCTGATTCCCAAGCCCTGACATCCCATGAGCCTGCTAGGATTTCTTGCAGTCTGGCAGCAGATCACGCCCAGGAATACTGCTAATGAAACAGCTTTGAGAAGTGTGAAAGGTTGGGAGCTGCTGCACCCTCACTGGGGGGTGTCTGGGCTTCTGGAGACTGCAGAAGCTCTGGGGAGAAGGTCCTGAAATGTGAGGAGGGGATTTCTGGTGAAGCCTGTCCATGAGCTTGGAACTGGATCTCAGTCCTGCTCCATGATCCTGAGCACTTTGCACGCGTTTGCAAAGCACTCGTGACCCCTCCTGTTGCTGGAAGGAGTTATTAGGAAAGGGCAAAAGATGAGAGCACGGAATGTCTCTGAGACACTGTACAAATCCATGTAGATTGTGTTTCATCCCCACACCCAAAGTCCTCAACTCCAAACGCATGACAGGACTGGGAGAGGCAGCAAGGATGGCCACCAGTTTTTGAGGTGTCTGTACAAAGGACAAAAGGGGCAGGACTGTTTGGTCTTGGAGCATCTCTGCTGCAGACAGTGGTTGTACCTGTGCAGGGCCCGCAGTATCATCACTGGACACAAGCTGAAGATTGTCATCACAGAGCTGGAGAGAGCAGGAATGGCCACCAGGCAAACAAAACCGGCAGGTGAGATGTGATCACAGATCCTGTAACAGAGAACAAAAGTCCCAGCTTGGGTGGGGAGAATAGCTCTGAGTGTGGCAGCCTTTGTGAGCATGTGCTTCTCTGTCAGCAGAAAATGCTTTAACACGTGTGGCCTTCAACACGGGATCTTTTCCCAGATGCTCCTCATATAAAATCAACTGTGCCTTGATTGAGCGTAACAATGAGAAAATGGAAAATTCATAGCACAGGGCTGATGATAGGACAGCTCTCTCTTGCTCTGTATCTTATGTGACTTATTTCCCCAAGCTTGCCAAGCACTGAGCTCCTCCAGAGAAGCAGTGGATGGTCTCTGCACAAGTCAGACAAGAGCTCTCTCTCAGTGCTAAGCACACGGGTACACAGCCTCTGAGGTACCTCTGAGTTTGTTCCACTTGGGAGATGGTGCCTGCTGCTCCCTGAGTTTGCAGCCAGAGCGTTTCAGGCAATGGAGGCCAATTACCTTACACGTGGAGCAATTTGGGAGTGATTTCACGCTTCCTGGGCGCACCAAAGCCGTGCCCGGAGAACCCGTCCTTTTGGAGCACGGATGCTAAACATCAAACAGGACTTGAAGTTTCCAGCTTTTAATTTCCCATTTAGCCAAGGCAATTAAGAGCATCACCATGCAAAGTGGCTGATTTTCTCCTGCATTTTTATTTGCCTGTGTCCTTAAAGAGAGTGGCTCAGAAGCAATCACATCCATCCCGCAGCAGTGTCCTACTGCAGCAGGAACGAGCCCAGCTGCTTGCCCCTGTCAAGGGCATCTCAGTGTCTCCTTTACAGCCCTGAAAACCTGGACTCCAAGAGGACCCCCTAATCCAGCTGGAGACCCACTGTTCAGGCATGTCTCCATGTGAGAGGGCTGATCTGCTGTTGGCATAGCCAGCAAGGCAGCAAGGGAAGGAGGATGAAAATGAATTGTGAGGACAAGGGCCACTGACTGGGGTGGGAAGGTCCTGAGAGGATGGAGCCAGTCTCTTCTTGGAGATGCCAAGAGAAAGGAAGAGGGCAATGGATGTGAGCTGTAGCCACTGATGTTCCAAATAAATGTCCAGAAAGAAATTTACCCTTGGGATGGTCAGACATTGGCACAGGGGCCCAGGGAGGTGGGGAATCCCAATCCTTAGAGATATTAAAGACTTGACTGGATGAAGCTTTCTCTAGCCAGTACCAGAGAGGTGATAAGTGCTGGCTGGCTGCCTTTGAGCTTTGCTGCCTGGGTTATGGGCAGCACCGCCTGCTCTCTTGTCTGGAGGGGCACCAGGGAAGGGTACAGGGACAAATGCCTCAAAACAGTGGTGCTCCTGCCTCAGGGCAAACATGGCAGGAGTGCCTGAAGGCATCAACTTCTCTCTAAAAAAAGGAGAACAGCACTAATGACTGTAAAACTGGTGAGAGGCATCTGAATGGGATGGTGAAGGTCCTCCTGAAAGCAGGACCCAGAGTAACAGGGAGTTACAGCAGGAGTAACCCAGACCTACAGCTGTGGGAAGTGTGTGCAGGTCACCCCTGTGGCTGATGATTCCTCAGGGTACATCCAGGTTTTTCCTCTCAGTGCTGGCTCTTGCAGGACTTTGAAGTGCATTTCTTTCCATTCAGTTATCTCTGGGAGCTTTAAAGTGTGGCAGCAGAGGTGGCTGTATCGTTCCACTTGTTTCCCCGGCAGCTGACAGATTTTTAACCAAGTAATTAAGGGTTGTTTTTGCTTGTACCTGAAATCAACCAGTGAGGCAGAGATAAGATAATACCATCGCAGCAGGTGCTCCACTATTATTTCTGGCTATGAATTAATCACAGCCACTATGGCCCTGTGAATAAGTGCATTGATCATTTACTACCACAATAAGAATTTCAACCAGTTATGCTCTCCTCCTCTCTAGAAATACTTTGGAAACTGCAGACTTAATGAGCATGAGTCCAGGCTCTTCCCAGAATGCTAATAGCATCCATTAAAAAAAGAAAAAAAAAAGAAAAAAAAAAGAAGAAAAAAAACCAAACCAAAACAAACAAAAAAACCCCCAGCCCTTTATTTTGTGGCTGCTGAAAAGCCTGTCACTGTTAAGTGCCCGTGTCTGGGGTCTGCTGAGGGAGACTGAACTCTCCAATTCACAGGAGGATCCAAGCTGTTCCCTCTGAGAGATTGGGAAAGATTAAAAGCAGCTGAAAGCAAACCATGCTGTCTTAATGAATGGCATTTGGATGCTGTCAGGCCGTGGCTGCTGGCACTGTGTTCCCTGAGAGCTGTACCACAAGCCTCATGAGAACCAGTGCCTGGGGTAGAGTCTTGAGGAGCCACGGGGTGAGCTGAGGATCCCACCTTTCCTTTCTGCTTTGGTTTTTAGAGCTCCACAGCGATGGGATGAAGTCCAAGACTGGGAAATGTGGTTGGATGGCCCCAAAAGGCTTGAAGGGAAAAAAAAAAATTGGCACTGAGCAAACATCCCGACGTGCATCCCAACAGGCACAACTCCAAGGTGTGCTCGGGACCTCATGCCATCCCTGCCACACACTTGGGATGGGTGGGTGGCACAGCTGTGAGCGTGAGTGGCAATGGGGACAGTCTGGCTGGGCCAGAATCATCTCCAGATGTCACATGCTTATATCCCCACATTGCCTCCAAGGAGTAAAAGTGACTAAACTCAACTGTGGAAAAGCCCCATTTCACAGTGTGTTTTGCTCATCCTTAAGTAGGTACTTGAGGAATAAGTTCATGATGTTAAGGGATGTTTTGGGCATATTTTTCCCTCTTGGAGGAAGGATGATCTACTCAAAGAAAGATACAGATTCAGAAAACCAAAAGAAAGTTCTGTGCAGACTCTCTAGCCCTAACTAGAATGATCAAATTCCAGTTTTTAAGGCTCTGGGCTTTATTATGGACTTGGTAAAACACATCTAATGATCTGTGGTCTGTGTATTTACACTGCAAACTCTTCCACGTCAAGACTACTTCCCAGCTTATCCAGCTGGGAATTGGTGGTCTAATTTTCAGATGGAAACTCGGCACATGCTGCTTTGTAACAAACAGTAAAGTAAATTCCAGTATGTCCCTAATGACTGGAATAGGCAGGATTAATCACCCAGGTTTCCCACCCAAACAAATAGAGGAAACAGCTGTCACAACTGACATACCTTTCAAGAGCTGAAAAAACTTTCCAAGCATGGGCTGGTTTGGAAAACTCAGTGTTGACTTTTGTTGCACTACCAAACTACTTAACCCTCAGAATGGGTCAAGTAATATGTTTCTTTCAGATACTCTATTTTATTTTCTTTTTATCTGGTTAAACTTTACTTGAACTTTTGTTTGATAACTAAATTAATTAAATTGAAAAGATTAATAATTTATTTTAAAAGCTGATGTCTGAAACTGGAGGTTTTTAATGATTATTTTTATAGCCACATGGGAAAAAAAGAATGTGAACTGAATCAAAGTGGCTTTTGTTTTGTGTTTTTAGAGTTTTGTTTTGTTTTGTTTGTGTGGTTTTTTTATGGTTTTGGTTTGGTTTGTTTTTTTGTTTGGTTTAGCTTGGTCTGATTTGGTTACATTTTTTCGTTTTGTTTGGTGTGTTGGGGGATTTTGGGGGGTTTTGTTGTTTTTGTTTTGTTTTGATGTTTTGGAATAAATAGCCCCCTTTATCAGGCTTTGACAAACATTTGGCAGGGTTAAGGAGAATGAGGATGTCAATGTATGATTCACTTACTCACTAGTAAACATTCATTACTGATAGGGAATTATTTCCTAGACTTAACCACAACTTTAACTGTGTGCTGAATAAGCTGCCTTATTTGCCAGACAGCACAACCCAGGAAATTCCTACCCATTCAAGTGGTAAATATTTAAATACTGGTTTCACCAGCGAATAGCCCCTGGGCCAAAAAGGGCTTGCTTGATTTATTTGTTAAAAGTTTTCCTTTATTGAACACAGCTGAACAGAGAAAAGAAAGAGAAAAAACCAGCAATACTAAAGAGGTAGCTGCCCAGAAATCCCAGGAGGATCCAGACTTAAAAACTTTCTGTTATCACCAAACAGGAGGGATTCAGATGAGGAACACAGAAATTAGTGCTTAGAAGTTCTTTTGCTTGAGCTTAGTGTCCGTTCTCCAGAGATGCCCAGAGATGTTTGAGTTAGAAATAGGTCAAATTAAAACTGAAAGGTATGAAGTATCCTGTCCAACCCAAGATAAGTGGTATTTTCTCTCATACTATTTGTATGTGCAAAATGGTGGGAGAGAAGCCTCAACAATCTTGAATAGCACAAAGAAACGGCAAGTAGTAAGTGTATTGTGCTCCTCACACCAAACAAATGAAGGGTGCCAATGAGAGGATCAGAGGATTTGAAACAAGCAAGAAGCCATGCTTTTCCTCACCTTGTGTTTTTAAATGATGAATATTATTGCTCCAGAGAAAGTATAATAGATTCAAAAGTAGCCTGAAAATTTCATGGGAAAACCATCAGGGACTGTTAATAGCTGTGTATCAATCAATCTCCACCTCAGGAGTCAATCAGCCACAAATTGCTTGAAACAAGGAAGAAATTCCAAGGAAAAAATCACTCCAGACAGTTTTTTTGTTTTTTTTTTTTTTTTTTTTTTTTTTTTCAAAGAAACCCCTGTTGGAGTTCCCTATCAGTGCCAAACACAAGTGCAGAATGAGATGAACTTCTGGTAAATCCTTTTTGTTTTATGCTCTTCACTGGCAATGCCTTAATTCCTACCCGTGACAGTTTTTCCTTCCACTAGTCTGGGATTTCTCTCCAGCATGTGACCGGTCCATTTCCAGGAAGAACACCAAACAGGCTCAGACCATCAGGCCTGTGGAAGCCCAGGCCCCCAGGATTCAGTTTTGAGTTAAAAAATCATGAACACTTATCTGAATTCTTCCTGGTGACTGGACCAGGTTTTGCCCAGAGCCTGTGCTCAAACATTTTTCTGTCCCCACAAGACCAAGGAACTTGGATGCTCTTACTATTAGGAGACAAAGAAGTGCCAGACCACTTTATACATATACCCATGTGCCACTGGGTCCTAAATGCCACCTTGGAACCAACCTGGCTCTTCTCTGGCTTAGGCACATGATCCAGCTCCCACTTGAAGGCACCCTGAGATACCAAGGCCGGTCTCCTTGAGTTTGCTCTTCCCGTTTATCTCCCCTCTGCTAAAGATACGCTCCTTATTCCTTATTTGCATTGGTCTGCCTTCATCTCTCAGCCATTGGCTCTTGTTCCAGCTTTCTCTGATAGATTAAAAAGCTCTTTAGAAACTGGTGTTTTCTTCTGCTGACGGCACTTATACACTGTAATCAAATCACCTCTTGACCTCCTTTCTGATAAGCTAAATAGGCTCTTTCAAGGTCTTGTTGAAATTTTTTCTGTTGCTCTCAGATTATTTGCAAGCTCTCTCCTGACGCTCAGCCTGCACGCTGCACTCCCTGGGATGGGGAGAGGGCAAATGGGCGTTTTAAAGAAATGGGAAAAGTTGTGACATAGCTGAGGCTTTGGCTTAGGGTCTGGCTTTGCTGCAAGGGCATCTACCTGTCCACAGCCCACCTGGTACCTGTGGCGTGCTCCCCTTTCACCTACACGTGCCAAAACTCACCCTTCACGAAATCAATCATTCTTTGCCCTCCTCTTCAGGGCACAACTGGTCTCAGCACACGGCAGCCCTGATTCCCAGGCAGGAATCCTTCTCTTCAGGCGATGCACCTGGAGCACTGAACACCCACCAAAGAGAAGTGACCTCCTGTGGACTTGGGGCAGAGCTGTGCCCCAACACATCTGGTGCTGGCTGCTCCTCTCTTCAGCTGTCCCCTCCCAGAGTGCATCTTCCTCCTCTCATCTCCTCCACCCTTCTCTGCTTCACCCCCTTTGTGGGCCTGCAGCCCTCCTTGGGACACGACATCCTCGCCCTGCAGAGGTGTCTCCCTCCCCTCAGAGCCCTTCCTTTGCCGCAGGATGACCAAGCATCTTCTCTGCAGCGTTGTGAGAACTGCAGGATGTGGAAGATCCTCCTTTTCACAGCCAGATGTTGTCAGCCTTTAGTTTCCAGCTCCGTTTTTATTAAAGATCCTCCACTGCTCACACAGCCTCTGTGTTTTTTTTGTCGACGAAGCAAGGATCCCCAGATTTGAAGCCCTTCCTGAGTGTGTCAGACTTGGAATGACTCCACCAGCTTCTCCCACCGCTCGGAGGCATTCAAAAGGTATTTAATTAAACCCACATCAGAGAGCTGTTAGCAAGCTTTCTCCAATTAGCAAGGTGGAGAGGACTACATGTCATGGGGGGAAATGAGCAGACATGAAATGGTTTCATTGCCTATGCCTTCCTCAGTGTCAGATTAATTGGCACTTTTCTTCCAATTTAAGGCAGAGCTCTGGGCACAGACAGGTCACAGCATCACAGTGCAATCCCATCCCATTTTCTAGTTTCCTCTCTCTCTCAGTATGATTGAAAATTTCCTCAGACACTTGAATCACACTGTGCTCTGTTTGCCAGAGGAAAAAAAGGGAAAATTAATGGCACTCAGACTGATCCTACATGTAGGGTTCTTTCAGGATCTCCGTTCTCCTCTTCTTTACCCAATCTGCGTGCATGCATATTGGCTTTTCACATTGTTTTAACCCATCCCTCAAAAAATCAACTGGTTGAAATCAGCCTCAAATGGACATGCAGCTGCCCAGGCCCTCTCTGTATGGAACAAACTGAATTAGTCCGGTGGTGATCTGCTCTGACTGAGAATCTTCCTTCATGGATGTCACTTTGAGCTTGCAGGGATCAATCAGCTGCAAGGAGAGCTGCCTCTGCAGAAATATCAACAGGAGACTTGCCTAGCAGAGGTGCTCCCTCTGCGTCCCCCAAAGAGCTGCTGGCTCTCAGGATGTGAATGTCAAACTTACTTAAATCCTTCACGTGCCCTGTCACAGCCTGGTGCTGTGTCCCAGTTGGGACTGGCAGAACACTTTTGTCACTGGGGGGAACTTCCTAATTGATACTGGTTGGCCACTTCTGCAAGGGTAGCAGCTGTGAGGGCCAGATGTGGGCTTTTTTCATGCCTGTGCATCTCCAGATAGTTTATGCCCCACTGACAATTCACAATTCGTGACACTGAGTGACATGACATCACACTCCATGGCCTTGCATCCCACTTAGGATCCAGCTAGTGACCCCAGTGCACAGTGCCAGGTTGACTGGTGGTCAGCACAAACTCAGAGCAAGGTGTGGAACTTGAGGCTCAGGGGCTGGAGAGGATTTAACCACGTGCCAGGACTGGTTAAATTATCCAAGTGCTGCTCCTTGGGACACGCAACACTGTGTCCGTGTGTGACATGTTGGCACAGCACTGCCAAAGCTTGTGCTTCCTTTAGAAGGGGGAGGAACCAGAATCTCACTCCAGGGAATATAAAAACAAATTTAACAACTCTATTATTTGACTCCCAAACTCAAAGTCAAATCTAGGCTGCGTTTGCATCCTTGGAAGTCCTTATAAGGGTGTCCTAAGGGTGTTGAAAATCAGCTCCATTTTCCCTCTCATGGTTACAACTCCAACAACACAACAAATTCTCTTCCATCAAATCAGGGCACCAGGTTTTGTTTATTATTTGGAAATTGCAAACCAGCCCTCCCTCAACCTGTGAGCCCACGAGGGGGACATGCTGCTATGACAACAACATGAGGCTGAATCATCCAGACAGACAAGACACATAATTGTGTGATCACCTGTTCCCGCTTGTTCAAAGGAAATTTTATTAGTGCTGCTGGAAGTACATTAAGGAACAAAGCATAAAGCATCCACACATCAGTCGGGGCTCAGCTAATCAGTGCAAGCACTGCCTGAGCCTGGTGCCTCACTGTTTGGCCACTCAGCATTTCTCATGCTTCAGAACAGGATTTACAGAAACTTGTGTCTACATGTGAAAGATGAGGGAAAAAAATCAGTTTCTACTAATATGAAACATTTGTGTCTTTTGAGAACACCGAGTTTTGACTGTATTTTTTATATTGATATTTGTGGTCAGTGGAGGGACGGGCTGGATCTAGGATGATGGTTAGAGAGTGGACATGACTGATGGAAACATGACTTTTTTAATGTTAAAAACTCCAAACCAACAATAGTTGAAAGTGGTAGGTGGGAGAGGAGAGATGATTTATTGTATTACAGACAAACAGGAATATGGAGGGTCATAATTCACTCAGTCATACATGTAAATCTATAGGTGTTTATGCTGTGCAGGTGCATCAACCTGCATTTATTTCCAGCTGCTGAGAGTGCAGTTCCATTTGTTTCCTCACTCCCTTGTTCTTCCTAACGTGAGGATGCCAAAATTACAACTTCAGTCATAGGACTGCTTTGTATGTCCTTTTTCAGCCATATAACCCCCGGACAGCACAAAAATGGCTTAATGTCAGTTCCAGAATATCCCTAAATGCAGGTGTCTGGCACCCTTTTTTATGTTCTGTCCTTTCCAAATCTGTTGGTGGTTTTGCTTCCTGAGGTCTTTCATACCTTAATCTCATTCACCCAGAATACTCCAGCAGGCATAAAGGGCTTCTCAAGTGGAAAAAAACCCCATTGTATTTAATAATCACACTCTTTTTGAAAGGGTGGTCAAAACATTCAAAAGGAATTTTTTTTTTTTTTTTGGGGGGGGGCGTTTTGTCAAGATTTCAACACTCAGTGATAAAAAAAAGCAATTTCAATAGAGTATTTACAGCATTTGAAGATTTTCTACCGGGAGCATCAATGGCATTTTTACATGACTTGGGGAATTTTCTGCCAGTGCTCCATTCTGATAGTGCCCAAATAAATATCAGCTGAGTTCCCCCAGAAGCTGACAGGCGGCATTGTTGGCAGCAGCAGTAAGAGCTGAGATGTGGATATTTCCTCTGTAGATATTGCACATGCATGAGTGTCTCACTGAGAACATTTCCATCTGCTCCATGGTGAGCAGAAGATGTGGGTATTCCACAAGAGCCATGCTGAGACCACTCAATCAACCAATAATAAAACCAGCCCCGGAGTAATCTGAAAACAAGAGGCTCAGATGCAGAGACGTGAAACACTGCTGAATGAGCCTGTGCTACAAACCAGGGCTGTTCCCTTCAGTGACAGGGCACTTTGTGAAAAGCAGCATCTCTCCCCACTTTCCTCTGTATGTGGTACCAAGGTTTAGCCAGGTGTAAGGAGAGACTATTTAAAAGTCAGCTCCAAAGGACAGTGAAGAAAGGAAAAAAAAATCCCAGGAGGGAGGACAGTGAAGCATGACAACAGATTTGCAGACAAAAGCGAGACCTCTGTGTTGAACAGACAGTGAAATGCATTGAAAAGTGTCTGGAGGCCGATGTCCAGAGGGTGGTGATCAGCAGCATGAGGTCTAGTTGTAGCCCAGCAGCTAACAGTGTACCCCAAGGGTCAATATTGGGCCCAATCTTGTTCAACATCTTTATTAACAACCTAGATGATGAGGCAAGAGTGTGCCCTCAGCAAGTTTGCTGATGATACAAAACTGGGAGGAGTGTTATACACCAGAAGGTCAAGCTGCCATCCAGAGCGACCTTGATGTGCTGGAGAAATGGGCTGACAGGAACCTCGTGGAGTTCAGCAGGGAAAAGTCCTGCACCTGAGGAACTACCCTGGGTACCACCACTCTGGTGACTGAACACAGGTTCACCCAAAAGGTTTCAGAGTCTCCACCCTTGAAGATACTCAAAAGCTGACTGGACATGGTCCTGGGCAGCCAGCTCCAGGTGGCCCTGCTTGAGCCACCCAGGCCAGATGACCTTCAGAGGTCCCTGTCAGCCTCAAACACTCTGTGGTTCTGTGGAGGGTTTAAAGGGCAGGATGAACAAAAGCCTCTTGTGAAGGCTCTTCCAGTCCTGCCTGGATGCTGGCTGGGGCTGAGGGGACTGTCTTCACAGCAGGTCTGCACCAGTGTCTCAGACTGCCACTGGACCAGATCTGGCAGCTCTGTTTGCTGAATGACACTGTGCTGGTGCTAAAAGATTTCTGCCTAAGAAGGGGGGAAATCTTGATTGCTTTGTTAATATTTAAACTTCAAGCAATGTGAAAAAAAAAAAAAAGAATGCTGCACTCTTTCTGGTTTTGGGTTCCCTTTGCAACTCCATCTCCAGTCAGAAGATCGTAATCTTGCTGCACAGCTACAGAAGAGCAGAGCAGGGGCACCTGTGGGCATGGCTATCACTTCTTTGCATGTTGTCAATGCTACAAGTTCTAGTTAGAGAGACAAACTCTAAAGCAAGAATCTTAAAAAAAAAAAAAAAAAAAAATCCTATGACCTTGTACTACTTGGAAATCTGGGGATGCCTTTTGATGGGGTCCTCTTGGCAAAGGTGAGGCAACCTTGTGCACTAGCTTTTAAACTCGGTTTTCTTCCACAGCTTGGCAGATGGCTTTCTTGATTTGGAAAGGGCTGACTGAGCTGTAGAGAATGATGTGCCTCAGATCTCTTCCTTGAAACCTTCCCCTGGCAAACAAAGTGCAGGTGATGGACACTGTGTCAAGTGTGTGTGAGGGCTGTCATTCTGCTACATGATGTTATCAGTCATCTCCTCTCCCCACCAGCCTGACTTTGGAAAGACAGGATCCTTTCTACCTGTCTCAGTGAACAGAGCCAGGGGAACACACACACATGCAGCAGAGAACAGAAACAACCTGGCAGAAAGCAGACACACTGTCTGTCACACCTCCGAGGGGAAAACTGATACAGCCTCTTGCTTCTGTTTCAAAATCAATTGCAAGCTGGTTCCATGAAAGAAATGCTATAAAGGCCATTAGGTCTGGCAACAGAGGCTGACGTTTCCGAGATGATGGATGGGAGGTGAGTACAAGTGCCTGGATGCCTAAAGCTAGTACATAGCCTTTCTAGGTTCAGCAGGCTCTGGCTGTCCTTCCCCATCAGCAGGATGATCAAAACAAACTCTTATGGGGTTGGGCTTGTCTCTGCTCTAGCTGTCTTGGAGAACACAACAAGGAGCAGCAGCAGCAGCTCCTCAGAAAGGACCATCTGTATTGTTGCATCAAAGGTGATCTGTTGCCCAGTGATGCAGGGGAACCTCTCGTGCATCGGCAGCACAACAGCACGGCTGCTCTCCTGCCCTCTGCTCCCTCTGTCCCCAGACTGCTGGTGTGCTGTCCCATGCAGGGTCCTGAGGAGGAACACAGCTGGTAGCACTCTCTGCAGCAGCAGCACGAGCTCCCGAGACAAGAGCTGACACCTCCCAAACGCCGCACCCCGCGTCAGCCTCACCCTCGGTGTCAATAACATCAGCCACGAACACCTCATCGGGTGAGCTGAGAAAAGGTCCTTGTCAGTAAAAACACAGGGCTTTGTTTACACTATTGTAAGAAATTATGTCAAAGTTGTGCCCACATAAATCAAGCATTGAATCTGATTCCTTCTTTGTGATGTCCTGGGCATGTCCTGCTGCTCATCCCCAAGGCTTGATGGCACCAGCACTCCCAAAGGGATTTCCAGCATCAGCAGTTTATTGGCAGCAATCCCACTGTTCCCTATACCTGCCATCCCATCTCTCCCAAACTCACCATCCCCTTCCCTTCTGTGCCTGATGAGAGAAGCAAAGCAGAAAAATGCAGGACCAATTCCTACACGCACCCTCCTGCACCCTCACCTTCTTTCCTTTGGAGACTCACCTGGAGCTGGCATGGACAGTGGGACCATCATGAGCTTGAAGGAAAAGAGGTGCTGAGGTCCTGGTACTATCCACTCACCCACCCAGTGCTCAGTGGGCCACCCATGGGATCACAGAAGGGGGATATCTGCTCAGGGGTCGTGTGATGCTCACACAGTTGGGATGTGCAGCAGGGAGAACACGATGAAACAGCTGAAGCCCCTGGATTTCACCTCTGTGGAAGAAGGAGACATGCAGGGGCACAGCAAGCAAGGGGTGATGGTTGCTTCATTCCTCCCTGACTGGAAAGGGCCTTCCACTGGCTTCTCCTCCCTGCTTTTGTTTGGAGGTCAAATGCAATCGGAAATGCCAGAAGGTGGCGATCCAGAAGTTGACCCCAACTGCTGGGTGTGTTTTTTTCTCAGGCCAACAAAAGCTCAGAGATCTATAGCCAGTTTAGGAGAGGTGAGGGTGATGAAGGCACCTCATGTTATTTGGTGAAATTAATGAAGTCTAGTCTTTTTTTTCTCTCCTGAAAATTGAAATGCTTTGGGAAAACTGTATCCTCTGCCTCGTGGCTACAGGCAGCTCTCCTGAATAAGCTATTGTCAGGCCTCAGAGATGTGAGTCACAGCATCTTTAATCTCTGGGCGGGAGCATTCTCCATGGCTTTCATGCTTTGGAATAAATCTTCAGTGATGTTCCCAAATTAAGCACGATTCCTTTCTAATCTCCTTGCACTTCTTCCTCTCCCCATTTTATCAGCCAGGCTCAAACACATTTCGCATGGCCTACTTCGAAGCAAACTGATTAATGTGATCGCTTCAGGTTTTAGGAGGGATCAGTGCTTACAGCACGGGAAAGGGCTCCTACTGTTGCCGGCAGTCCCAGCTCCACAGCGGCTCGGGAGGCTTACAGCGATCTGCCTGTGAGCAGAGCTGACAGCAGAGGGTGGCAGCGGGGATCACACACTCACACAGGCACTTGCAGAACTCCAGCAGGAGCCTGCTCAGTGTCCAGGCGATCCTCTGAGCCCTCGAGGGTCAGAAGCAGCATCATGCTGTATAATGTGGCTGCTGCCTGCCAGGTCTTGGGGGAGAAAGGGAGAGAAAGAGGGAGAAGCTTCTGCTCTTCAGAAGGGACATGCTGTGCTGGCCAGGGGCACCCCTTCCCTTCCTGCCCCTCAGCAGCAACCGGGTGCCACAACCTCTGCCTGCTCCTTTCAGCCACAGGCAGCTGAGCAGAGCTTTTGCAGATTGTGCTGCTCAGCACATCTGGTGTAGAAGAGAGGGTTTGGATCTGCGTCGCTGCCATGTGGGATTCAGGCCTGGCTGTGGGGTGTGAAAAGCCTGAGCTGGGAAGCAGTTGCCTGAATGTCACACTGCTGACGGACAGGGATAGAGAGGGATTGTTTGAAAGGGGGTGGGTGAAATGCTGTGGGGAGAACACTAGCTCTGGATCCATATGTGTGTGTATTGATGTTGCTTGCAGAGAGAGAGCTGCTCCTCGTGGCTTTTGCAAATCAATTTTCCTGATAAAAGATGCAATCTCTCACTGCCGAGCTCGCCTGCCGTTCAGCTCACGCAGGTCTTCTGTTGTCTGACAGAGGGGCTCCTCACAAACGGTGTCCTTGGGTAGCCCCCGAGAGCTCACAGCCTGCGTGGACAAAACCTGCACAACAATTAGCTGTGTTTTACCAAGACAAGAAGCTAGAGGTGGAAGAATTATGCAGAAGGGAATCTCCTTCTGCATCTGCAGTTTTGAAGCAACAGGATCCTGAACCCAGGGCTACATTTGCCCAGGGCTGGGAGACTCAAATGCGTAAGTGCCTTTTGATTTGTCACTTGAACTCACAGGACTGGAGTGGGACAGGCTACGGTTTCTGAAGGTGAAAGAAATAACAACTAAAATGTCAGTATATTTTGGATGTGTAACACCAAGACGGGGCATTGCCTATGGAAAGGGGAAGCTCATGGAGTCCATAGAGCTCGTGGAGCACAGTAAATGTTGATGGTGAAGGGGGTAGGAGAAACAAAAGTAAACAAACAACAAAAAAAGCCTTGACAGATGTGGGCCTCCTGCAGCTGCTTGTTTCCTGCCTCACCTGCAGTCTCTGCCTTCACCTCCTTGAGCAAGGTGATGAGGAGCCCTAGAGCTCCTGCCTCTGCAGTCTGGTCCATATGTCTACAGTCTTGTGGGGTTTTTTTCCTTGATTGACAAGAGTGGAGGACCCTCGTGCTTTAGTGAGTGTATAATGGCTGCCTTAATGTCATTTATTAAACCTTTGGAATAGCTGTGCTTTCTAATTACTTCTTCCGACCTGCCTGAAGAGCACCTTTTGCTTTCAGATTAACTTCTTGCTGTCTCTTTGAACTTGTGCCTCTGTACTCCAAGCACCCTGGGTTTTGTGAGATCAAGGCAGGCTTGGTTAAGGCAAATGGCAAGTAGTGATCAAGCTGTTTTTTCTTCCTTTCCTGCACACAGACGTGTCAGGTTTGCTGATGAGATTCTGTGTGGCACAATCGGCTGCTTTAGAGTCCTTGTGCCTTCAAAAGAGACCCTCCAAGAAGAACAAATTAGTAGGTTGCCTTTGAAGAGGAAAAGCCCTTTTCTTAATGTTCAGAGAGGCATCAGTAGTGTCCAGCATGAGCATCCATACACACCACATATATTCTGGGCATGTGCGGTGGCCTCCTTGTTCTGGCAAGCAGGGAGATTCTGAGTCTGTGTTATAAGTGCTTCCCATGTGAATGAGGTTTTGCAACTCGATGTGCAAGGGTTGATTTACTACAGACAGTCAAATGTCCTGGATAGAAATGGCAAAGTCCAGATCCAGATCGAAATTCTCCACGATATAGTGGGATAGTGGTTTGACTGAGCAACAATCCCATTGTTCTTACCAAATATAGATTCAGCAGAGCTTTTAAAGTATTAATTTAGTTGCAGTTTAGTTGTGACGTGGAGGAAAGCCCTAAGGTTTTCCTGAATACAGATTGGACTTTTAGGCATGAATGAAAATCTGGAATTTGTGGCATCCTTATTGTCCAGAGCAATGGGGCAGGAGTTGTCCTTGGGCTTTGTGCAGCACTGAGAACACAGGCAAGCTGACAAACCAGCATCATCTCCTCTAAGGTTTGTATTCTGCCCATCTATTTCAGGCGTTGCCTGTGGTCTCCTGAGTGACAATGGCTTTCTTATGGAAAACTAGAAATTAAGTCAGGGGGAAGGTGTAGGGGTCACCTCCACCCAAAGCATAAACCCAACTGAAGGATGTATTGCTTGCTTGTTAAAAACTGCGAAGGTAGAATGTTATCTCTGTCCAGATAAGGTTTTCCTTAATTTCTAACCCATATCCTTTTGAGCTGCAACTGAAGCCTACTACTTTCCTTCCTACTTGCTGCCATCACAAAGAAGACTCCCTACTTCACTAGAACTTCTTGTAAATTTGCAGATTGTTTTTTTATTTCCCTTTTTTTTTTGAGATTAAAACAATTGCAGCCTTTTCAGTCTCCTCCTGCCCTTCCTATTTTCAAGGGGCTCTGATACTGCTGGTTGTTCTTCTCACTTCCTGACACACTCAGACCACATACCCAAAACTGAGCACGATGTTGAGAGAAAGGATGCTGTGTTGCATCTTGTGGCTTACGCCTGATGAAACGCTCCAGGATGCAGCAGAACTCTTCAAAAGCTGCACATGTGGTAGCTCCAGCAGCTTAGGACGAAAGAAGCCCTGAGCACAACCTCCTTCCATGCTGGGAATCACCTCTTTATTGCTGCTTGCACAAGAGCGTTGCTCAGGGCAAACTGCAAAACCCTGCTGTAAAGCAGGACAATTTACCTGGAAAACAGATGGACTGACACCAAGCACTGCCTGTTTCCCATGGAGTTATTCCTGGGGGCCAAGGTCCACTTGGGATCTGCGGTGTTCTGTAAAGGAGATGCTTCATGCTCTGGAGTGGCTGTCGATGAGAGGCATTTTGCTCTAGCAGAGTTTCTCTCTCCTCTCCCCAGCTGCCTGTTTTCTCCAGACCTGTCAGAACTGCATGTCTGGTCTCCCTGTGAAAAATTTGGTGCAAGCAGCCAAAGGATTTAAAAGTTACTAGGGGGGAAAAAAAAAAAAAAGGAGAGAGAGAGAAAGAATAGCAGCATAATTCTGCTTCCTTCAAAAATAAAGCTTCAAAAAGATGAAAGGTATTTGCCTTGACTCTCTGTGGGCTCTAACTCAGCAGCCAGCTGGAGAGACTTCGGAAAAGCAATTCCAGGAGCCCGGAGCTCTTAGCGTCAATAAAACCTGCTGCTGGGAGAGCCAACCCATTTCACTGCAATTCTCTTTCCTCCACTTCCTGGCAGTTTCAGCTTTTTTATATTGGCCATTTTTGGAGCTGAAAGTCCCCCAGTAGCTTGATCCACACTTCCTGTGCAAGATGGCAAATGATTGCTCATGAATGGCAAGCCAGTTCCTTGCCTGGGTCCAGGTTGTGGCACTGAGCTTCTTCCTTTTTGATTTATTGCGGCAGAGGCTCATAAACAGTCTCACACAGGGGGAGAAAACAAACAAGGGTGACAAACAAGGTACCACAGCCTTGGAAGCTGTGGTAGCCAGCTTGAAGGCTGGCTTGTGGTGGGTCTCAGTGTCTACAGTGTGGCCAGTTTGGATGAGGCTGGTTGGGAGAGCACCCACACTTGAACACTCCCAGCCCTACTGAAGGATGTGGACAGAGCCTGAAGGCTTCAAAAAGCTCTGGCCCACACATCTTTCTTTTTAAGGCTACTTGCCCTGGGACTGTAGATGCCTTTGAATATCCCAGCCCTCCTGGGATTTCTTCCGTGACAATCCCAGGGCAGTGAGGGGCATTAGGACATCTTTTCATCAGGGCACTGAACTGAAAGGCTGAAAACTTGAATCAGTGTGACCGTGATGAAAGTGCTGGAGTGTCCATCCTCAGAGACCTTCAAAGCTCAACCAGAAAAAGCCAAGAGCAACCTGATTCAATCTTTGAAGCTGGTCCTTGGAAGTTGGAACTTGGAGTTGGACCAGAGACCTCCAGAGGTCCCTCCTCACCTGAGTCTGTGATTGCAGGAGTGATTTGGGGTAAGACTCATCTTTCTGGCCCTCAGGTCTCCACCTCTGGAAAAAGGAAAAGTCACCTTCCTGATTCTGCATTATCCATCCAGCTGAAATCATAAAGCAGAAAGTCAAAAATAAAATACCCAATCCCTTTTTTCGAGGCTGGGAAGATTGTTGTGCTTGTCAGACATTTCATTTTCTATGACATTCTCACTGAATTTTTTTTTCCTGAAAATGTTATTGCTTTTTAGCTTGACTGAAAAGCCTGCTTTCAGAGAGAAGTTCTCAATAGCCATCTTGATAACACTTTCTGTTGTTGTTTTTTTAAACACCCTGAACGATTAAAAGCACTCATTACAAATGCTGAAAGTCCCTCACAGTCTGCCTGTTTTGAACTCAGCAAAAAGAAAACAACATATAGTTCTGTATTTTTCACAAAATAGTTTTTCCCCTTCTTTTTTTTTTTTTTTTTTTTTAAGTCTTCCCATTCAGGCTGTGAGCTTTTCAGGGCAAAAAATTGCCTCTTTAACAATGTCATTTTCCAGCTCCCACTTCACCAAGTTTTTCAATTTGGATGGGAGCTCTAAGTCAGATAATCATTCAAGACCACAATGATTCTTGTTCAAAGCAGTGCTGACCATTTGAGGTCACAACTCCAAACTAAGACTTTTATTAAAGCCCTAAGTTTGAAGGCTTTCTTTTTTTTCCCCAGTAACTGTGTTCATTGGTGCATTGTTTGTTTTGCAAGCTATTATAAAAAAATAACTGGTTTTTTTTAGGAGGATGCTGTAAATTCCTTTCTTTTCAGAAACTGCAGCTATCAGAAATTATCTTAGTGCCTAAGAGATCTGTCATGTCTGCCCCTTCCCTTAACACTTACAAACATGTATCATGTTGATGAATTTAGATGGTCATTTAAAGGCAAATTGCTTGTCCTACTTTTTGCTTCTTATTGATTGTCATGTAATTAACTGATTCATTTTGTTAATATTAGCCAGAGTGTCTGTAACCCACTTAATCAGCAGAGCCTGATCAGAAGACTTAGGCTTAATTAGACTGCTCTAATTGCCCCAATGAAATGATGTTTCCTGTGTCCTGAGCCATCACTTATAGAAGCCAGATTTTTTTAAAATATATTGAGATTTAATCAGGAGCAGAGAGAATAATATTTTGCCTCCTGCCAGAGGAAGGACTCCTCTAAGCAAAGACAAAGGGGTGAGAGAGAACAGTCACACATGGCTAGAGGTAACACATCCCTTATTAGCTGAGCAATGTGATGGTCTGCCCACCCAGTGGGGCCAGGTGCATTTCAGGTTGTGTGGTCCATGCTGTGTGTTCCCAGTCCGGCCCTACAGCTCACTGGAGCCATAGGGGGCAACTTGGTGCCACAGTGGGAAAGTCCTGACCCAAATTTGTTCTCCCAAGGCAGCCAATACTTGGTCTCTACAGAGCACAGGCAGAGGGGAGGGAAGTCAACACTCCTGCCCTGGTGCAGAGCACTTTTGCAGAAAAGTCCTTCTTGGTCATTCAAGCTGATAAGCAAATATTTTCAGATGTGGCGGAGGGTGCTTGGTAGATTAACTGCTTAGAAAGTAAGTGGGGTGTGTGAGTATATATTACATATTTGTATAGATTCATTCAGCTTTCACACCCCAGCTGACTATGGTGGGTGTCTCTGTAGATCATGAAAGTGATGTAATGGAGATAGCTCTTATGGGAAGATGGTTGCAATCCTATTTATTTCAATCCTGGTCCTGCAACTTGATTTGCATTAAAGGTGTGTTTGTACCCATGGGCAGCACCACTGAACGCAGCCCCAAAAAATCCTGGTGGCGGTTCTGGGTGAGTGGTGAGCACCCAGACGGATCACGGTCCATGGGGCTGAGATCTGCCCTTGGGTTTGTTCTGCAGCTCTCTGAGTGCTCTGTGTTTGAGCTTGGCAAGGAAAATTGCAACTGATTGTAAATTTCTTGCGAAAAATGGACCTTCAGCAGGGCTACAATAATTTGCAAAATCAAGCTGAATTTGGGAAGTTATTTCAGCCTCCCCTCCTCCTGTGAAGAAATGAGGGAGTGTTTTTTGTAAGTGCCAATATAGCTTGACTCTGACATTTCCTAAATCCAGGCTTTTTCATGTTTGCAGGTTGTGGTGTTGGCTTTGCAAGCGCTTATGAAGGTGCACGAGGTAAGACTGGCTAATTAGCTTATAAACAAAATAGAACACTTTGCTTTGCATCAAATGAAATCTTTTGAGTTGCTGAGTCAGACTTATGCATGTTTAAAAACATTTTTGCAAAAAAATTAAATTAGATGCAAAGGTGGTGCAGGGGAAAATACCCCATGGGGGACAGCCTTCCTTTGAGTGAAGGGCTGGCTCCCAGAAAGCAAACAGCAGACCCATGGAGTGTGAATTGCCTGAAGAACTCAAGCTGCTTTTGCAGGTTTTTCTCAGAGTAAGGGGTAATTGTTTGTAGGTGAGTGATGCTAAACCCAGGTTGGTGGGTGAGCCTCCATTTACAGGTGCTCTTCAGTCAGCACCACGAGCCTTTGGAGGAATCAGCTGATTAATGTCAAATTAGCGCCAGAGACTGTGATTAGTGCTGGATGCAGCAACAACGTAGAAGGAGAAAGTCCAGGGCTTTGTCTCTGGAGGACGTTTCTGCATTACCCAGCGGCCACACCTCTTCTTTCATCCTCCTCCTGTTTCTTTGCCACAGGTCTCTTCTCCACCTCATGGCTTTCAGGCCATGGCCTTTGAATCAGCACAGAGTGGAGGTCTCTGCCCTTGAGGGGAGGGGAGGGCAGCTTGATTTCCAGCACAGGGGAGAGGAGGTATTTGGACAAGAATGCACCAAACCCACAAGGAAGAAAGTGAGTGTGCAGCATCTCTGGGGCTCAGAGCTCAGTGGAGCAGTGGCTGTGCAGATTTTTTTTTTTTTTTTTGCCCCGGTTCTTCTGCCTTTGCTGCTTTAAGGAAATAGGATTTTGTGTGTCTCCTTTTTTTTCTTTTTGGTAAATAAACAAGATTAGCAAAGATTTATTTTTTTTCTCTTCTAACAGTAATAAGGATTAGGTACCACTGGAGCCATAGGGACAGCAGTCATAAACGAATCAAAAGAAAACTGTGAAATCTGGTGTGTAATGCGTGGTGACGGAGGGGTCCGTGACCAGCACAGGCGGTGGTTCCCTCGCCGTGCCACTCTGCTGTGGGACACGAGAGCTGTTCTGCGTGTCCAGGTGTGCTCACCACAGGGTGGGGTTCAGGCTACAGGGGGCTCAAGGTATGGAGGGTCCTGCAGGGATGTCTGGGTGGGGTGTGGATCAGCCCTTCCCCTCCGGGCACAGCTCTAAGCGCTCCAGCGCTGTGGCAGCTCAGCAGCCAGACGGCCGGGGGTGGGATGTGTCTCAGCCGCCTGACTCGCATCACTCTGGGCTCATGACTCTTGTTTTCTTATGGTTGATAATCATGCAAAACGTGCCAGAAAGCAGCAGCAGCAGCGCTGGGATCCTCGCTGCTGAACTTCTGCCTCCTCCCAGCGCACGGCCTGGCTGCGGGCGGAATGGCATCTGACCTCCCCAAAGGAAAAACATTTTTCTCCCCGGAGTTAGTATTTTTTAAAGCACTTAATATTTCCTCTCCCACGAAGTGGCTTTGTCGGAAGGGCAGATGAGCTGTCTCTGGTGGTGATGAAACAGGATCACAACTCCAGCTGGCAGTAACTTGTGATGATCATACTCAGTTTCCCTCTCGTGGTTTGCAAAGGAATTAACTGGAAGGATATTTAATTACTTTCTCAGCTGAATATGGTCAAACTATGCTGGTGCACAGGGATCTTCATCCTGCAGTCCTGGTCTCTTCAGAGCTTCACCCGAGAAGATGCAGGTGGCACTGCTAGATTTTGTTAAAAATGTAGCTCTGCCCTTCTGATCATAATTACAGATGCTCACCTCCTCTTTTCAATGCAGAATGGCTGAAGCTGTTAGACAAGGTCTGAGGTGTCCTTCCATTAGGAGATATTTTCTCGCATTATCTCTCCCTCATGCTGTTTTCTGCCTGCTATGAAGGTCAGAAGTTCTCTTGCGTACGACCTGTCCTTGTTCCTGCCTGTGCAGAGCTGGGTAGGAGGCCCCAGTTTCTCCAATATGTTTCTCAGAAGTTTTCATGGGGAACTGGAGAAGGTCAGTGCTCCACAGAAAAGGAAGGAGCCTCAAAAATAAAAAAAAGAAGGGGGGAGGTTGTAAAAGAAGGCAGATCCCCCAACTCAGGGAGGTCAATGAAGAGCGGCTGTGGTCCCACTGACATGGGGAGGGAGTGCCGTGAGCTCAGACCATGCTAGTGACTGGAAGACAGGCTCTGTTTGATGATTTTTAAATATTTTTTGACTGTTTTTTTCAGCTAATCCTATAGAGTCCCTGAGGAAGATGTTTGGCATCCTCTCCTCTCCTTCCTTGTACTGGAGGGACTCAATATCCTGCAGAGGCAGCAAGGGAAATGACAGGATTATTCCCCATAGTGATTATCCTGTGATCTCTCAGGGCTTTATAAATGGGAGCTGATTACAGTAGAAAAGGAGTAAATTGTGTAATTAGAGAGGGGGGGAAGAGGGAGGACTTAACCTCTGCCTGAAGGTGCTAGTTTGGAGAGAAGAGTGAAAAAGAACACTGAGCAGCGTCTGTGCTGGGACCCACAGCACTGGCAAGGGCTGAGCTGGTCCCTGGCTGCTCCTGGAGCTTGGGGCAAGCCCTGTGGTCTTCCCTTCTGAACAAAAAAAGAACAAAATATTTCCTTCTGCTCTAACTCTTAGCAAGTTTCTTTGGGAAGAAAGGGGATGTCCCTCATGCATGTCCACCTTGCCCCAGGCTTGTAATGTGGTTGAGTCTGGAGCAGGGCTGGCTGCACTCAGACATTGGCATCACCCCAAATTTCCCTCTGGGACTTGAGAGGAAAAGTTGTTGAGGGACAGAGTCCTCAGCAGTTCTGTGATGGGCGTAAGATAACTAAGATCTTTCCTGCTCCTCTACACAGAGCAGGAATTTTTCTTCCCCTTCCCTTCATTATTGACCCAGCTTGGCCTGGGCCAGAAAATGTGTCTGTTCCCATCACAGGGGAAAAAAAGCACAGAGCAGAACTGCTCTCAAAGCCATGGTGAGGGAGGCTATTAATGTGAATATTATTCATGACAGGAAAAATAGCCAATTACCTTCCTATAGAACCACTTTCTGCCCAGTGAGCCAGTAATTGCAGCATCTAACATTCATCATGGAGCTCTGAAAGCACTTCGGGAGTAAAATGCTGGCAAATGGTTGGACTTGAAAAAGACGGGGGAAAAAAGTAAAGTTAAGGTCCTAGATATTCAGGGGGTGTAAAAATGGCTGCAGGGAATCTATGCCCACTTACACCTCAAGTCCTACAGATGCAAGAATTTGGCTTTGTCTTTTATCCACGCTATTTTATGTTTTAAAGGTGCATAATTGTATTATGGTAGATGTTTAATAAACTGAATAGTAAAACAGGATGTAACTGAGGTGTGGATACTGCCAAAGGGGCTTTCTTGATGTTTAAGAAGGTCAGCTGTGCAACTGCAGGTGACCAAAGCAAGTTTTTGCATTTAATTTATCCCCCAGGTTTACCAGTGAAACAACCAACAAAGGGGAAATCCATCATTCCCTTTCTCCTCTGGAGAAAGAAAGGAAATACAAAGTCCTTTCAGGAGCTGCAGGGCTTTGCATATGTTTGCTCTGCTGGACTGCACTGAAGGCCACCTTTCACTCCCTGCCTGTCCCAGGGTCCTCCACAGGCAACACCTGAAAATCTGTCAGATTTCCCAGAATCTATTAACACTGTCAGCTGCTGAGGCCTCCAGCAATCCATGCCCTCCAGTGGATGTGCTCCAAGGCCCTTGAGCAGCACATCTTGGTATCACAAGCAGTGTGGGAATCTCATCTTGAGGATGCCTTGCCTGCCTGACAACAGAGGGGTTAACTGCACGTGTCAGAGGACATGGCTTATTTCATGGAGTTGTTTGGGGTTTTCCTTGTGTAGCCAGAAGGGTAATTTAGCTGTGTGTCTTCAAAACACTGTGGGTTTGCACCCTGTAAAATGTCTGTCCTTTAAACTGCTTGGTGAGCGCCAGTCCTCATTTATCATGTCAGCTGAGATCTGTGGAACAGCAACAGCCTTGCTCTTTCCTGAGGACTAGCCTGCCCTTCTCTTCAATGAAAAACAAATCTACGTTGAAATTGCTGCTTCCCTGAGCTGGCTTTTCACCCTGAACCCCCACAATACCCTTTAGGGTGTACCAAAGGGATTTTCTTTTTGTTCCATGAGTGCAGAAAACGATGCTGGCCCATCATCAAAGATTTAGGGTCAGCCATAATGTCATAGACAATATATGATGTCAAACCTGTCAGAACAGGTGAGCTTGCAAAATAACCTAAGATTGTGCCAAATTGAGATATAATGGTGAAGGGATGGCACCTCCCTCTCCTCTTTCCTCGGGGCCAAGGGTCACCTGCCCGTTCCTGTCACAACATCCAGTGCTGTAATTCCTGCTGCCAGGAATTATTGCAGCCCTGGGGGTCTGCCTTCAAATTCAGTGTCCAACTTGCTTAATTTTACAGCCCAAGTCCATCTTCACACCTTTGTGTGGAGATGGCACCCAACTCCCTGACAGCGCCTGAGCCACCGTGTCTTCTTCCTTTCCCTTTTCCTTCCTCCTTTCCTTTCCTCCTTTCACCCTCTTTTTTTTTCCCTTCCCCTTTTCCTTCCCCCCTTTTTTTTCCTTCCCCCCTTTTTTTCCTTCTCCCTTTTTTCCCTTTCTCCCTTTTTTCCTTCCCTCCTTTTTTTCTTCCCCCTTTTTTTTCCTTCCCCCCTTTTTTTCCTTCTCCCTTTTTTCCCTTTCTCCCTTTTTTCCTTCCCTCCTTTTTTCCTTTCCCCCTTTTTTTCCCTTCCCCACTTTTTTCCTTCCCCCCTTTTTTTCTTCCCTCCTTTTTTCCTTTCCCCTTCTTTTCCTTCCCTCCCTTTTTTCCTTTCCCCCTTTTCTTTCCTTCTCCTCTTTTCTTCCCTTCTCCCTTTTTCTTTCCTTCCCTCTTTTCCTTCTCCCTTTTTTCTTCCCCCTTTTTTCTTCTTCCCCCCTTTCCCCCCCTTCCTTCCCTTCCCTTTCGTTATTCCCTTCTTTTCCTTTCCCCCTTCCCCTCCCGTCTCCCTGCGCAGAGCGCAGAGCGCCGAGCGGATCGATGCGCGTCGGCGATCGCTTGGCCACGCCTGTTGCCGTGGGGCGGGGCCGGCCCGGCGCTTTTCCCGCCACCGGCGCGGCGCGCGCGGGTTTGGACCGGGAGCCGGGATCGGGACCCGGGATTGGGATCCGTGAGGAGATGGTGGGTAAGGGGGGGTGATGGGGGGGGGGGGGGTGGGTGATGTGTGTGTGGGGGCACCGGGCCGGGGGAGCTGTGCCGAGGTTCCCCCGGCCCTTCACTCTGTGTTGTCCCTCCGTCCCAGAGGAGGAGCCTGGCCCCCAGCCAGCTGGCCAAGAGGAAGGCGGGCGATGAAGAGGAGGAAGAGGAGGAGGATTGGCACCCCCCGGCGGTGAGCGAGGGGCCCCCGGCGGGGTTTTGGGGGGTAGCCTTGGGCAGGGGGATGCGGGGCGGTGGCGGCACATCCAGGTCCCGCCACGGGGACGGGTCCTGCCCCTCCTCCTGGGCATCGGCCCCCACGTTTGTGCTGCTCTCGCCACCTGCGCTAAAAGTTTGTGTCCGGGCGTGCAGTTGGCGGGAGAGTTTCGTTGTGTGCCCATGATGCTCGCGGTTATGGAAAACTGGTCCCCGGGAGGGCTTCTTTGCGAAGGGGTGGGTGACAGGCTAACTGGGAATAGGTTAGTGTTTAAGACAAAACAGACAGTTACGTCTTTTGCAACAGGACACAGGAGGATCAATTTCACCGATTATCTTTAAGACACTTCGTTTGACCATTCATAATGACACCAGTCCCAGCCCTAATCCTAATTTACAGTTATGTGCTGTGTCAGGCCAGAGAGTCTGACCTAGTGTTTTTTGTGTCAAATCCATTTTTCTGTGCCAGCAAGTAGTTGAAATCATACCTCTAGCTGAAGAGTGCTGTGTTAAGTCAGGAGACAGATCAATGACTTGTTTATTGTCATGCCTTTCTAAGTGTTTGAAATGTAGGTTTCAGTGTGAGGCCTTTCGCCTGCACAACAACAGGTGCCACGGGAGCCTCTGGGGACGCTCACGTATTTTGTTTTCTGCTATTAACCCTTTTCTTAATTCTGCTTTTTTGGGGGGACAAGCCTGCCCTTTTACAGGTTAGCACGTGGTTCTTGTTTTCCTAGCTGGGAGAATATTTTAAGCTTCACGCAGCTTAAACTTTAGGGCACGCAGCGACCTCGGTGGTGCCGCTGGCTCTGTATTTTGGCAGCGGGGGTGAGCGGTGGTTGTGTCTGCTCAGAGCTGCTCAGCTGCCTGGCTTGGTGGCCTGTGTGGTTTGGTGCTCACTGAGTGTGACAGGGATGCATCTTCTGGTCTCGCCACGTGCCCCCCCAAGAGTTGTTCTGTTGTGGTTCCGTTTTCCAGGCTCGGAAGAGGCAGAAGGCCGGCACTGAGACGGAGAGCGGGGAGTGTTACAGGTCGCCTTTCCGAAAACCCTTGGCCACGCTGACCAACAGACCCCACTGCCTGGACAGCACTCAGCATGTGAGTGAGTGGGTGTTGCTGCTGGCGCAGGTGCTCATCCATCGAGGAAGTCCAAGTGCTTCCATGGCTTCCATTTAATCAGAGCTGTTATGGAAGCCACACGCACACATACGGAGTCTTTAGGAGAGGTCTGTTGCCAGCTCCAGCTATTTAATGTTGAAGGAGGTGTGGTGGGGGAGCTTCCTGTAGTGGAAATCCTGAATGAGAGAGTTTTGTGGGGCCCAGCTGAAGGACAGTGCCCAGGGACATGGGTCACTTCCTCCTCCAGGTGGGTCAAGTGCTATCTGCTTGCTCGGTTTTCCCTGAGCTTCCACTGCTGGAGACCAGATGCTGGACTGGCTGGGTGCTTGCTGATCCAGTGTGGATGTTCCTGCAATGGTAACTCAGCTCTTGTACAGGAAATGCCTAACTGAATTACCAAGGCGGGGGGAAGCTATAGCTCTTTTGAAGAAGTGAATAAAGCCAGTGGATTTAGGAAGATGGGAGTTCAATTTCATGCATTAGAAAACCCAAAGGAAAATCATTTTGAAAAGTGGAGTTGGTGGAGGGAATAGTGCTGATTTGTGACTTTCATCCTTTTGGATATTCTTGAAAATTGTTGGAGTTGAAGCTTGAATAGATTAAATAGAGGAACTCTGAGCACTTGGCAAAATTGAGTTTTTGAAAAATGTCCTGGACTTGCCTACTTGAGCAATCTCTGATTTCAGGCTTCTTAAATGTGTTTTCTTTCTGAATTCCTAGGAGGCTTTTATCCGCAGCATTTTGTCCAAACCCTTCAAAGTCCCCATTCCGAATTATAAAGGTAAGATGAGGAGGTTTAAGGATTGTCTGTGTTGGCTGACTCGGGTAAAACAGATGATGCTTAGGCCTGTCAAATACATCTGTGGGGATTATTATTATTTTTTGCACTGATGCATGTGTTCCAGAAATCCTGACTTAATTTTGAAAGAAAAATACTGGCATATTAGCAAAGTCTTCATATTTCTTACTAGTGTTTAGTTTGGATAATCCTACGTTTCAGAATTGGATTTTGTAGTCTTACTGCTATGCATTTGATGTTGTGCCAGGAGATTTTACACCATATCACGAATACAAAAGCAAGATGAATTCCAAGCCACGAAGGTTTACCGTTTAAATAATGATGCTAACAGACAGAAGGCTGAGGTGAAAGAGATCGTATGTGCCAGTTTTATTTCTGCTTGGCTTGGTGTGTTGAGCCTCAAGGTGATCTTCAAAACGAGATAGTTTTGAAGTTCAAAGCCTCAGCTGGTTTGAATCAGTGAAACACAAGATCTCAGAAACAAACGGGCCTGTTCGTGTCCCCTGTTTCCCCTTCACCCTCCAGCTGAAAAACTCGAATGCAGATCAACCAGTTTCACTCAAACTTCAGTTATAAAAATATGTCTGTAAGCAGACACTGAATATGGAATGACAAGCCCCAGAAGAGTTTGGCAGAGTTAGCTTTGTGGAAAAGCGGATTTGTCAGGAGGCTGAAACAGAACTATGACTGAAAGCTGCTTTCTCTGGCTGTTATCTTCCTCTCTTTATTGGGAAGTGTGGCTGTTCAGTGTGCTGCTGCCTCAGTTGGTGATACACTCCTGTTTTGCAAGGAGCCTTAGCGAGCAGTGGGCAAATAGACCCTGAATGAATCTTTTCCAAGCAAAATCAATCCTGGGAGCACAGTTGCCCAAGTTTTGGTGGGAAAAGGGGTTTCTTTTTATTCTTATGTTCTTTTTGTGTTCATCTCCGTTCCAGAACTGTGACATCAAAATACAGTACTAGGAGAAGGGACTCGAGCTTGGTTTCTGTTTTTCGCAGAAATTGGTTCTAGCGTCAAACATCTACTGTTGCTCATCAGAGAGAAAATAACTTTAGAATATTATTCCACTCTAGAGAGTTGGTTGTGGCAGTATGATGATAACTATGACACTGTAGAACTTCATCACTGTTAAAGATCGATTCCTGACCTTGTATCAGAGACGCAACTCTGGCTACGTCTGGGTTAGGTGATCCCAAAAGAGGATTTGATCCTGTGTGGGAGTGTATTTACTGAGCTGCTGAGGTGCACATTCCGGAGCCCTACTTGGCTTTCAGAAAGCCAGAACAACCACCTTTGGGGCAGCAGTGCCACTGCTCCCTCTTTGCCTCTGTTCCTTCGTTCTGTTCTTTGCTGCCGCAGAGCTTCCTGCTGTGCGCCGGCAGAGCGCTGCCAAACAACAGCCCTGCCTGGGTTTGCTGTCTGCACCAGCTGTGCGTGCATCTCCACCCCAGCACCCAATTAAATCGCTGTTCCTAAACGTATTCCAACTCCCCTGCGAGGCGAGGCTCTCTTCCAGGAAGATGTTGTTCTCTGAGTCATGCCTCTGTTTGCTTTCAGGGCCCCTGGGCTTGCGCGCGCTGGGGATCAAACGGGCGGGACTGAGGAGTCCTCTCCATGACCCTTTTGAGGAAGGAGCTCTGGTTCTGTACGAGCCCCCAGTGCTGAGTGCCCATGACCAGCTGAAAATAGACAAGTGAGTCATCACCTGGCAGGAATGGCTGCAGCTCTGACCTCCTCCTAGGTGTAGGTTTGCGTGCTTTTCTCCCAAACGTGCTTGAGCTGGGGTCTGAACATCAAGGGAAGTTTGGTTCCAAGCGTTCTGCCTCTGAATTGGTTCAGATATGGTAACAATCAAAGAAAGAATGTACCCATGCAGGGTTGTTTGTGTTCTTCCATAGACTGTTTCATCTCCCACACATCACAAATTTAAATCTGTTGCAGGGAATGAGCCTGCACGCGTGGAGAAGCTGTTTAGAAAAATCCTATGGCTTAGCTGTCAGTCAGGAAACATCAGCATCTAAGGACAAGCAGAGGGAGATGACTGACAGTCAAATGTTAGGCTGCCTAATGGTTTTAATTTTGAAGTAGTTTCTTTTATGCCGCTGTTATAACTTGAAAGGGCTGTCAGCTAGATCTTCATGGGCAGAGGAGGGGGTTTCTCTCTCCAGTAATGCAATTACAATATTGTTATCGAAACAAGAAAAACAATAATGACTTTTTAACTGTGTCTCTGAACCACATTCTGCCCTTGTTTTAACCACAGCCCACATACATGGTTTCACTGATGGTTTTAGACTGGATCAGGCCTCTGTGACTTCATTCTCAAAACTGAATTAGCCCATTTTTCACTTTCTTGTTGGCAGTTACTTCCCCTGTACCAAAGGGGAGTCCTCAGGATAACAGTGAGATTTAACAGAACCTAAACATACGCTGTGCTGAGTTCATTAATCACAGTCTCCTTCCTTGACTGCCTCCTGCAGGGACAAAGCACCTGTCCACGTTGTGGTGGATCCTGTCCTCAGCCGGGTTTTACGACCCCATCAGAGAGAAGTAAGTTTTCCATCGGGACCTGAGGGTGTGGTGGGAGGACTTGGTGCATTTCAAGAAGCTGCAGTTCCTCTGCTGGAATTGTGACGTGACAGTGGAGAGTGCCAAAAAATATGTTGTAAATATGTGCAACATCACAATACGGCAGCAGTGGGTACAAACCTCCAAATATCTAATGCAGCTATCTGGACAGTTAAAAGTTCATCCCAGATGCAGTATATTATCATTTAAGCCTGGAGGCAGCACAGATGGAAGCTGTGATTGCTGATCTTGCAGGCTAAGCAGGTCAAGCTGGATGTGTCCCTGTGTGGCAGGTCTTCACATGGCTCTGAGAGTGCTGTAGGCTGCTCATAGCTTGTACTTTATCTCAGAGCTGGCACTGAACCTGTGACCCAGTGTAATGCTCGTCCCTGGCTGCATAGCTGGAGGCACTCTGGTTTTGTGTGAGCTGCTTCCTGCTGGTGCTTCTGTAAAGTACTTGAAGTCCCTGTGTCTTATTGGTGTCTCTGCTGTTTTTTGGCAGGTGGATATGTAGGATATAACACTTTGTCTTCTAGTCTGATGAGTAAATCTCTTCTTGCTAAGATTCCTGTGCTGTTTTATGCAGGTGATTCTTGTAGAGAGTTGTACAGCTCTGCTCCACTTTGTTGTGACTTTTGCCCAGGTGCTGGATCCACAGCCAAATGCAGGCTTGTAGATAGTAATATATATCATAATTGTTCAACTGGCTTAAATAATTTCCATTAACCTGTTGCTAGAGGCCTAAGAAAGAAAGAAAAGGACTTGAAAATGCAAGTGAAGGTGCTCTGTCTTCCAGTCCTAAGTAGTGGAGAACAGAGGGGTGAATCTGTGCAGGTGTTTAGGTTGAATTCCTCACTCCCTGCTCTGTTGACACAATGCAGGGAGCTTGTACTTTCCCAGCACAATGCCCTGATTTTCTCTGACTCTCTTACCATCACATGGTAGAGGAATGTTTTGCAGAGTCTTTCTCTTCTTTTTTCTCTTTTCCCTCCCCTTTTATCTGTCTCAGTGATGTGCCAGAGCCTAATGCAGGGCTGAGCTCTTCTCCCACCATGTGACGTGGGTTATAACCTCAGCCCTGTGCCTTCTCTAAAGCTAAATCTGCTTTGGACCTTGAGCCCCCAGGTGAGTCATTGTGCTTCCAGGCAGAAGTGATGAAGGCTGCTAAGAGCATCCTGGGAATTAATTGGGCGGCAGAAACAATTCTGCTCACTCTATAAATCTCTGCTGTTCAAATTACCTAATTGGGTGTCGTTAAGATGATTAACCTCTTGGAAGTGATCAATGCATGTCAGTTTATGGCCTGGCCCTGCCTAATGCAGTCAAGGGTAGAAATTTCTGGCAATTCACGTCGGGAAGCTAGTTGTAACTGTACAATTAAAATGTAGCATGATTTCCTGTGTGTTATGAGGGACGTGCTGGCACCAGTAATGTTGTTCCAAACCAGATGTTGGCTGCATTTTAGCTGTGTCTCGAGTGATTTCCCTGTGTCTCATTAGAACACAGCCTGTCCCCAGGGATGTGTGTGTGCTGGCTGTTGCAGCATCGCTCCTGTGCATTGTGGTAATGAAGTTGTCATTCTGCTGGTGTCCCCATCCTGCTCTGAGGGAACAATTCTTTTGGCAGGGAGTGAAATTCCTGTGGGACTGTGTGACGAGCCGGCGGATCCCCGGGAGCCACGGCTGCATCATGGCAGACGAAATGGGGCTGGGCAAAACCCTGCAGTGCATCACCCTCATGTGGACGCTGCTCCGCCAGAGCCCGGACTGCAAGCCTGAAATCGAGAAAGCTGTGGTGGTGTCTCCCTCCAGCCTGGTGAGGAACTGGTACAACGAGGTGGAGAAATGGCTGGGAGGAAGGATCCAGCCCCTGGCCATCGATGGAGGCTCCAAAGAGGAGATTGACCGTAAACTAGGTACAGAAGTGTTTGCAAACTGTGCATTTGGCTGGTTTCGGTCAAAATCTTGCGTTGAGAGAAGCCCACAGCAGCTGATGTGAACATCTATGAGCTGTCACTAGAGCTTTGGAGACTGATAAAAGTCTTTCCACTAACACGTTTAGATCAGACCCTCGCGTGTTTAGTAATAGAATAGTAATAGAATAATCCAGATCCAGTTGTGTTAAAGTTAGGGCAGCCCCAGTGCCTCTTACTTTGCTCCAGCCACAAGGCAGGAAAGGAGGTGGGAGTGGAATGGAAATGAGGACAGTGTGGGGAAAGAAGCATGGATGTACATGTGTGGAAGGGATGCTGCAGAGTATTTGAAAACTACTAGTAATTGAAACAGGCAAGTTTTCCTAAATTTTTAAGGCAGAAGTTTTGACTATTTGACTCATTTTCTATTAGTTTTCATCATCCTTCTTTTTTTTTTTCCATTCCCCCCTTTCCATCTGCAGTTGGCTTTATGAACCAGCGTGGCCTGCGAGTGCCTTCCCCCATCCTGATCATCTCCTACGAAACCTTCCGACTCCACGCCGAGGTGTTACAGAAGGGCAGCATTGGGCTGGTCATATGTGATGAGGTACTGGGGCATCTTTAAGGAGAATTCATTCCTGGCATGTTCTCAAGATCTGGGTGAAACTGGATCTGCTTGCTGAAAGGGAAGTGTGCAGTGGGAAACAAGGCTTAGCTGTGGACAGCACCCATTCTGGTGTTTGAGAGGCTCTGAGTAACCAGATCAACCAGACTCTGAACAAGAGAGGGTGTCTTCATGAGCCAACATATGAAGAAAATCCAGTTGGTGGTGACTGTGGCTGCTTTGTAGGTCCCTGGCAGGGCGGGGGCACCTGCTAGGGCCTTCTCAGTGTGAAATGCATAGCAGGAGATCCACTGCCTGCCTGACTGTTGGGATCATAGTCAGAGATCCTGGCTCACTGATCTGGCTTTCATTTGGTTTTGTCTGTACTAAAGTGAGAAATACTTTCTATTTGGCCTGGCCTAATGTTCTGCCCAGTAATTCTTAACTTGGCTCTATTTGGAGCAAGAAGTTGGACCGGAGACCCCTGAGGTCTCTCCCAGCCTAAATAATTCTGGGATTCATCTCTTGTGTGTAGTGTTGGCTGATGTCAGCCATTTTATTCTGGCCTTCTTATTCTGTGCCTGTGGGGCAGTTTGAAGAGCACTCCCATGGCAGGACCCTCTTTCCCCTCTCAGTAGTCTCATGCTTGGGGTAGAGGTAGGAGAGGCAGGTAAGGAGTCACCTCATGCTGTTTGTTCAGGAGGAAACAGAGCTGGCTTGACTCCCAGCTCACCAACTGCTGGATTGAGCTTTGCCAAGCCTGTGCTGTCAAGCTCTGCTTTCCCATGGCTGAAATCGAGTTGTTTTTTTTCGTTTATAGTTCCCTATTTATAGGTTGTGAGAGCCAGAGATGCTTTGAAGGACAAAATAAAACAAATGTCCTCTGCCTCCTTGAAACGATCAATCTGGGGCCTCGGTGGCTGTTGAGGTATCCACATCTGCTCGATTTGTTAAATAGTGGTGCCACCCAGTGGTGTGGCTTTGTGTTTGCTAGAACAGTGCTGAGAGGAGATTATAAAAAACAAACATCTTCGTGAGTGTAATTCCCATACACCTTTTATCTACTCAGTCCATGACTGCCTGTATTTCCCAGTGCCCCTGGGATGGGGCCAGCAGATAGGGGGAGGTTGGGAATGCGTGTCCTTGGCCTTGTGTCTTCTGTATGTTTTCAATAAATACTCATCTCTGATGTGGTCTGGCACTCGTAAAGAGCATCTTATCACTTGTGCTTTGTCCTACACAGCACTCAGATGCTAATAAAGTTGCTTTTATCGGGTGTGAGAAATGGGGCCTGTATACAGGTTATCCTGTAAGAGGTGCAGAATCTCTTTTTATTAGTGTGCAAAGGTCTGGCAATCCTGGATATAGGTGGACTGAATGGCTTGTGATCTTGATTTTGGGTGAAGCAGTTTCACTGGTGCAGAGTTCAGTGCCTGGTATTGATAGCTGAAAACATCCCTGTCCTTGAGCAGGAAACAGTTTTTATATCATGTGATGCTTGTTATTTTCATGGGAGGCCTTCTTGCCTGGGTGTGACTCAGATATTCCTGGTCTGGGAAGCTTGTAATGTCATGTTTCCTCACATGATGGCTTCAGGTTTTCCATCAGGTTCTTGCCTTGGAAAGAAATCTGTTGCAACACTTACTCCACTTCTGGGAATAGGAAAAACAGTGAGATGCCTTGTGGGAGATACAGGATATCAGTGTTGATGAGGCTTTCCAAGCTGCTTCTCAACAGGGCCACAGTTTTAATTCCTTTTTTTCTTCTGTTTTTTTTTTTTTTAAAGGGCCACAGACTGAAAAACTCTGAAAACCAAACTTACCAGGCTCTCAACAGCTTAAACACACCTCGACGAGTCCTTATCTCGGGCACCCCCATTCAGAACGACCTGCTTGAGTATTTCAGCCTGGTGCACTTTGTCAATTCAGGCATCCTTGGTAAGAGGTGGAAGTGTGAGAGATGTGAGGGAGGGGGAGTTGCTGGCCAGCAACAACTGAGGCATTAGTGGGAGGAAAGACCATGGCAGGGGGCTTGGAACTAGGTGATCTCTAAGGTCTCTTCCAACCCAAACCATTCTGTGATTCAATGAGACTTAATCTCAGTTTGATCTAGACTCAGAAAGTCTAGATCAAGGTCCTCTGTTCTAGAGGCTATAGATCATCAGAGCTCTGTTTCAAGAAGATTGTAATTTAAAGCACACCAGTGTAACAGGTATTTTGGAAGGGAAAGCAGTCAAGGTGAAATGAATATATGAACCTGAGTACTACGTGGCTGATCTTGAGGCAGGCTGATCCCTGCATCACTGGGAGCAGGTCTGCTCCTTCTCGGTGTGGAACAGCTTGTCTTTGTCGAGAGGTCATTTTCTTCCTGCCAAGGAATGAAAACAAACAAATGTGTAAATCATTTATTTGTTGCTATAACTCCTCACACATGATTGTCTCAGGTTGTTGGGCATCCAGTCCAAGAGGCTTCTCATTAATTCTAGTGCATGCAGAACTCGAGTTAAACACCGTTCATCAGATTATTAGTCTTAGAAGTGGCATTTGGGCTGTATCTTTTTCTGTTCAGCTGTTCTGCCCCCAGGAGTTCTCAAGGAATGGATGGAATGGGGGTGGTAGGTGTTCTACATGTGCTTCAATTTTAGGTAGCTGTTACAGGGAGCTGATGTGATTTCACCCACCTCCCCCTTGACCTGTACTCTGGGCAAGATTAGTCTCCCCGTACTTCCAGTTTGTTCTTCCTGAGATGAGGTTAATAGTGGAACTACTGCAGCAAAGCTGCATGCATGCAGTAGTCATTTTTCCCACTTTCAGCCCTGTGACCAGTAATAAGCAACTGATTACAGATAATTTTGGAGTAGGCACACATAATGCCTGTGCTGTTGTTTGCAAGGACAGAATCTGGGAGTAAAAGTACAGCTGGAATGTGAACAAAAACAGTATGTGCCTGACGGTTGAAGTGAAATTGTGTGACCTCTGGCTGTGCATTGTTGTTGGAGTACAAAATGATTTTCTGTTTTGTACTCATCTGCCTGCCTTGTTTGAATCTTTTCCTGGCTAGAAAGAAAAGCAAGTCATATGGATGGGATGAGGGTTTGTTTTATCTGATAGCTGGTCTCCGTGCTTGGGGTGTGATAGCTGGTGCTGTGGGATTCTGATCAAAGGTTATTTGGTAATAGCTGTCACCTTCTCACTTCTGTTTTGTACAGGTACTGCACAGGAATTTAAAAGACATTTTGAAATGCCCATCTTGAAAGGCAGGGATGCGGATGCAAGTGAAGCTGAGAGACACAAGGGAGAAGAGAGGCTTAAAGAGCTGATCAGTATTGTGAACAGGTGAACTTCATCCCTCTTCTCTTTGCAGAGGTTTTGCATAAGCCTTTTGCATAAGCCCTGCTATCTTTCCAAATTACAGTTGTAGCTTGCCGTTTACGTCTATTCAGCAAGTGATTGTGCAAGTATTTATTGCATAAGAGATCCATATAGCATGTACCTTTAGCCTGGAAAACAGTACTGGCATGGTACACTCAGCTGCAGTCACCCCCAAGCAGTACCCTCAGGTACTGAATCTTGATTTGACCCTTATGTTTCTGTTTTCTCCTGGGTTCTGAATAATCAGGCACCATCCTTTTATTTTTGTTGAGATAACTAAAAGTGTAGGCTGGGTCAAACTTGAGATCTGTCCAGCCCAGGTGTTGAGTAGCAAGTGGAGTACAAGGAATGTCACTCAGTTGTGCTGTTGATTGCCCAAGTCCCACGAGAGTCCAGCTCACACTTTCATGGTTATGTTGGCTCTGTTGGTTTTATAGGACAGACTATTGGGGTTAGAGATGGGACTCCTGCTCCCCAAGAAGCACCTCTGTGGTGTAAAATGCTGTCTTTCTTACCTTTGGTTGATTTTTGGTATTTGTTTAAACCTGTTTTCTCTTCATGGATACAACCAGTTTATTCACATCTGCTGGCAGTTGCTTGGCTCTTAAGAGCTTTTTATGGAAAAGACTCTTGAATTCTCATCATTCCTGAGAGATCATTACTGGTCTCTTCAGCTTTTTCTGTTGTCTTTTTTGTTTGTTTGTTTGTTTTTTTCTTTTGTTTTTAATCCTATCTTTTGCAACCATCACAAATACAATCCTGCAGTGCATAGTCATGATAAATTGAATTTCACACTAAGTGCAATCTCTCTCTGTGGAGGAAGTCCTGACCTTGACTCAGATCAGCTGCAGAAGCCTAAGAAAAAGGAAAGGCTGGGAGGAGAAGAGCTTTTATTCCTTAGATGCATTAATTTCTCTTTATAGATGATGGAAGAGGGGTGTAAAAGTGTATTCAGGAATGCTTGTGCCTGGCTGTGTTGAGGCCCTTTCCTTTATTGTGCAACAGTCATAGTACACAAATAGGGAAGATGGAGCACATAAGTAGTAGCAGATGAATCTGATAAATTTGGTAGGAATTGCAAATGGGGTGGTGATGAAAAGACATGTGGAATTACAGCTGGAAGGCTAGAAGGGCCCCAGAGAAGGCATCTAATCCGTCTTGCTGTCCTAAGGTAGAAGGTGTTAGTCCTAAACCGTCTCTTACTTAACCCCCACCCAGCACTGAAGACCTTGCAATTCCCTAGGACACCTTTTCCAGGGCATCACTGTCTTTGCAGTTAGAAAATGCTCTTAACGTATAACATAAATCTCCCTTACTGCAGTTTAAGCCTATTATTTTTCATCCTTCTGCTTATGGGTTTGGAGATCAGATTATTCCTTTATTTACCAGCCTTTGACAGATTTTGGGGCTGTCATACATCCCTGCTGTCTTTCTTCTATAGGTTTTGTAACACATTTTTGATGTTTCCTGGCAGAACTGGGTTTCTGCGCCTCTTATTCTGGTTGCTCAGTTCAGCACTTTTTCTAATTCATCCCATCTTTTCCTAAGTGTGGTGGAACTGCTCCATGGGGCATTTCCAGAGTCCCAAAGGATTTTGCCCTTTGCCTTGGCCCAAGGTTTCAGCAATGAACCCATCTTGGCTGAGGATGGCTACGAAGTGGGAAGCTGCCTGCTCGTAGTTTGGGTTATGCCCTCAGCATGTGATGGTTAATTCCTATCCTTGTTTGCTGTCCATGCCACTGGTCTTTGTAGCTCAAACTGTGAATGCTATTGGTATTTGGAGGAAGAGCAGAGTTTCTCTTGTAAGTGACTGAGCTCTGTTAGGTAGAATCAAGCCTGAGCTCTCCAAATTCCATGAACTGCATTTGGAAGACTGTCAAAGACAGTGAGCTCTGTAACAGCTTCATGTGGATGGTGGGTGTCTGGCCTTTGCCGTGTGTTGGACTGTCACAGTCTCTTCTGGAGATAAGATGTCAGAGGGACTGTGTTTTGACTACATGAGGAAAACTAGTGATAAAACAGGGGTTTGATGTCATCCAAGCATCTGATCTTGATTTCTCTCCCTGCAGATGTTTAATTCGAAGAACTTCAGACATCCTATCCAAATACCTGCCAGTGAAGATTGAGCAGGTGGTCTGCTGCAGGTACCAAAAACCATGTACTGTGCCTGGGAAATGGGACGAGCAACAGGAAGGGCTAAAATGCTGCAAAGAGCCCTTCAGTTCTTGTGACTGCTTCCCTCTAGGAATGAAGTTGTAGCCATTGGCAATAGGTTGCTTTTCCTCCTGAAACCAGGATGAACAACCCACAACTGGTGGTTCTGGTGTTCTGGTGGTGTACAGCAGAGCCCTGGGCCCTGCAGGGCATCTGCAAGCTTTTCTTCCAGCTCTAGGCTGAGACAGCAATGCTCTACCAGCAGTTTTGGGGGCTGTTCTAGGCTGTCCATGCTGTAGCTAAAAAAAAAAATTGAGCTGAAAGGAACACACTGTGTAGATGGAGCAGGATGGGCTTTGGTTTTAGGTGCAGGCTGAGACTGCAGAGCTCTTGTTCTGTTTCAGACTGACACCTCTGCAGGCTGAGCTGTACAAGAACTTCCTGAAGCAAGCCAAGCCAGTGGAGGAGCTGAAGGAGGGCAAAATCAGTGTGTCATCTCTCTCTTCCATCACGTCCTTGAAGAAGCTCTGTAATCGTGAGTTGTTCCAGTCATGGAGTGGATTGGGTTTTGCACTCTTGGTGGGGTTTTTTTGGGTCTCCCTTGTGCAGTCCACAGTCTCTGAGCTATGTTGATTTTCCAGACCCTGCTCTTATCCATGATAAGTGTTTGGAAGAGGAAGAAGGATTTATGGGAGCCCTGGACTTGTTCCCTGCTGGCTACAGCACCAAATCTGTGGAGCCCCAGCTTTCAGGTACTGTGGAACTCAACAGTGCAGATGTGCTGACTAGCACAGGCAACCATGAGACTGTATTTAGCATCTTATCAAGTGCCCTTCCAAGGTCTGGAATTTGGGAGCTCCTGCTCTAGCTTTTTCTTTCTTTCATTTTTTTATCCAGGAAAGATGCTGGTTCTGGATTACATCCTTGCTGTCACCAAAAGCACCAGTAATGACAAGGTGGTTTTAGTATCGAACTACACTCAGACACTGGATCTATTTGAAAAGCTCTGCAGGAGCAGAAGGTTTGTCTTTGGGCTTTGCTTCTTTAATCCTGTGAGACTGTACTTGCAGCCTACACTGTAAAAGAACTGTCTATTTCTACACTTTTTATCAGCAGGAACTCATGATCTCTTTTACCTCAGGTGTTCCTGAACTGGAACTACTGTGGCTTGAGCTTTGTCTGCTGGGGTCATTCAGCAGAAAATCTCTGGCCCTCTGCAGAAGTTCCTAAAGCCCACTACAAGGCTGGTTTTGACAGATTTTTCTCTTACAAGTAGGATGCTCTAAAGATGGCAGCAGTCTGACTGTAGTAAATGCTGTTCTAGGTATTTATATGTCCGGCTGGACGGCACCATGTCCATCAAAAAGAGAGCAAAGATTGTGGAGCGATTCAACAGCCCCTCGGTGAGTGGAACCTGCCAGATGCGAGTGGGTCTCCTGCCGGTTCTGAGGGCTGTGAGTAAAGAGTATGGCTGCCCCTGTGGTCTAACCCAAGCCTGCCTTTTTCCCAGAGCCCCGAGTTCATCTTCATGTTAAGCAGCAAAGCAGGTGGCTGTGGTTTGAACTTGATTGGGGCCAACAGGCTGGTCATGTTCGACCCCGACTGGAACCCGGCCAACGACGAGCAGGCCATGGCTCGCGTGTGGCGGGACGGCCAGAAGAAGATGTGCTACATCTACCGACTGCTCTCGGTGAGTCACACTCCTCCCACCTCCTCAACATGGAGCTCTGGGTGCCAGTCCAGGCTGCAGCTGCTGTGATTTGGGCCAGGAGGGAAAAAACTCTTTTTTTTTTTTTTTTTTTTTTTTTTTTTTGTTGTTGGTGACCAGAATTGATTGGAACTTAATTGCTTCCTACCCTTAGATGTGTTGCCATGGAAAACCATGAAGGCTCTAGCTGGAGGGTCATTACTGCAGCCCTTGGTTTCTAACAGTGCCTGGCTTCTGAGAAATAGAAACAACTGTGGCTTTGCAGATAAGAGATGCTCCTTTGAAGTCATTTAGGCATCTGACTTCTTATATTTTGTGGGCTGTCTGATGCCAAAGTTGCTGTTTTTCAGGCTGCAGCCTGTTTTAGTTGGGTGTACGTGTGCTTAAGAAACAGCAAGTACATTCCTGGAATTGCAGCAGCATTTGGGATGGGGCTGCCAGTTAGCAGGTGGCGTAGCTGCTCTGTGGTGGAAAACCATGAAGAAGACTAGTCTTTTCAGACTGCTGTAACACTTTGTCCAGCGGTGCCAGTAGTGATTACTGCTCAGAAATGTCACTTCTCTGCTGTTGTTCACATCCACCTCTCATTAGTTCAGACTGTGCTTTTTGGGTTTTTTTTGTATGTGGATTTTGAGGGGTTTTTTGTTTGTTTTTAGTGTAAGCTTGCATTCCTTGACCAATTATTATTTTTGCTGTAACAAAACAGGCATTATTTGTTCATCTTTTCCTCTAACCTGACTGCACTTGGAAGCATTGCTTTCAGAATTAGGAAACCAGTCTGCAAATCATGACTAATCACCCCCCTGCTTGGTATTGTGTTTGTTTGCAAAACAGACATTTTGCTCTTAGATTTTCGCCTTCAAAATGTAGCACACTGGGCTTTCTGCACATCTGTTTTACAAGCAGTCATCTCCCTCCAGACAGGGTGTGATTGATCTGTGTGTGGGTGAGCCAGCAAATACTTGTGATGCTCATGTCACCCAGGGCTAGCCCTTGTTGCTGTGTTTTGGGAGGTTGTGTTTGGGGATTTTTTGTCAGGGAGCAGCTGTAGCTGCTCAGCTCCTTTCCCTTCTCTCCTGTCAGCACAACCTGGTGCAGCGTGTGAGCTTCAGCTACGAGTGGCAGCTCTTCCTCTTCCTCAACCATATCTCCACTGGATCCACTCCTGTAGCCCCAGTGAAAGACAAGCAGAGTGGAGTTGGATCAGGAACGAAATAGGCATGGTTGGAGTGCGGCTTAGTAAAACTTGCCTGTCATCTGTACTGGCTTGGCAAGGCACTGAGGGGTCCTGACAGCTTAGTGCTGTTTGATCTGTGGCACTTTCTCAATGTAGGGCTCCCATAACACTGGTGTCCCCATTGTGCTTCATCTCTGAGTCTCTCCCGTGTAGACAGGGACCATAGAGGAGAAGATATTCCAACGCCAGACCCACAAGAAGGCCCTCAGCAGCTGTGTGGTGGATGAAGAGCAGGACGTGGAGAGGCACTTCTCCCTTGGGGAGCTGAAGGAGCTCTTCACCCTGAATGAGACCACCACCAGTGACACCCATGACAAGTGAGTACTCTGAATGGTGAATGGCTGGGATGGCAAAAGAACCACTCCACAGTTTGGTCTTGTGATTCAGGGGTTCCTCAGGCAGCAGGAGGAGACTCAGAGAAGGGGTCCCAAGCATCTCTGCTTCTGGAGATGTGCACTTCCATGCTGTCCTGCCTTTTTGTTGTCTTAGAACAGCTGTGCTGGCTGGACAAGTGAGCAGACTATCTTGTTGCTGCCTGTGGTTGGAAACTGTAAAATACTGCAGTTAGTGAAGAGAGAGAAACTGATCAGAGCTGCTGAGATTGGTGGAGCCCAACCTGATCCTTCCTTGTCGCTCTCTTCCTAGTGGTCTGTGATCTCCAAATGCTGAACTGCTTCCCACTGCTAGGGCTTCTCTATCTGCTAAGAATTCATGAAGCCAACCCAAGTGCTCTTCTGGGGACTAAAACAATCCTCCATTGTCTCCCCTACTCCCCCACTCCTGAGATCTTTGATATTGTAGCCACCAGAAAGAGGACAGGGAGTGCAGGAAAAATGCTTCACTGTGTTGTTAAAGATTCTTAGTTCAGCCAGGAAGTGAAGAGGATTAGTTTTAAGCTGACTCAAAGCTTAGCTCAGTGTAGGTATCCAGTCTGCATGGCAACAGCCCTTGCTGGCAGGGCTGCTGCTGCTCTTTGTCTCCTTATGTGACAGCTCAGTGGGGCATCTCCAAAACAGCCCAAGCACAACCTGATGGCTGTAGTTGGAGCCAGGATGGAGCATTTTGAATCGTTTGAATTCAGGAATCCTGATGGAATAGTAAGAAGGAGTTAGAAGCAGTCACTCCAGAGCTGCTCTAAGCAACGTCCCACACCTTTCAGGGAAGACTCCACCTGAACTTCCTTTGGGTGCTGCTGGACTGTTCCCACGTGTTTAAACGTGGAGAGGGAGTGCTGTTAGAAACAGAACCTCTGGGTTTCCAAAATGTGTGAGTCGCTCTGTGTTTGTCACGTGCACCAGAAGGTAACCGTGTGTTTAAGCGAAACATGGTAGTAATTCAGAAACTGGAAATCCAGTTGTTGGTGTTACAGGCGGAGGGCAGTTAATCCAAACGTCCCTGGGCTGCGTTTTTAAACAACCCATAGACTGGAGCAGCAGGGGAGCCTGGCACTGATCTTGCACCGACTGTGTTCCAGGATCAAGTGCCGTCGCTGTGTGAACGGGCACCAGGTACGGCCCCCTCCCGAAGGCTCCGACTGCACCTCGGACGTGTCCCAGTGGCACCACTGCGCGGATAAGCGGGGGCTGCAGGATGCGGTGCTGAGGGCTGCATGGGACGCCGCCGTCACCTTCGCTTTCCATCATCACTCCCACGAGGAGCAGCGAGGGATTCCCTAACAGGTTACTGTCCCCTGTGGGGGCAAGTTTAATCCCTTTCAGGGAAAGGGGCAAGTGGGTAGCTGTGCCTGCTGGACTGCTGTGTGGCTGTGGACCAGCAGAACAGCGTGGCTTCCGAGCGGCTGGAAGGCCCTTGGCAGTGTTCAATCCGCTGCAACAGCAAGGAGTCCGTGGCTTTTTCTCTGCTGTTGTATTGTGTGCCCGAAAAACAGCCCTTTGGGTACTGGGAATAACAGGACCTTGCATGCTTGATCTGACTTAGCACTGGTTCTCCTGCTGTTGGTGTCTGTGCCTGCGACTCGGCCAGGTTTAAGTTGGGCCTGGAATTTTATAGCGCTTGATGTGCAGTTGTGTGTTTGGTTTGGTTGTTTTTTTTTTTTCCTTGACAGCTGTGGCTTACAGCTGCTGATCAAAACTTGCAGGATCCATTTCTGCTGTGAAATGTGAACCTGGCTGATTACTTGGGAACAATAGGATTTGTACAAGGGGAAAAAATTTTTGGCTTGTGCGTTGAACATCTTGACTGGAAGGATCATGCAGGCAGTGGAAAATCAGGCTCTATTATGGTAACTCATTTCTAAAACCACTTGCTTTGTTATGGGCAGGATCCCCTGATCTAGTAGAGTGTTTTAATTGAGATCACCTTACCAGCCAGTAATAAAATTCACACTTTAGTACATTATGGGTCTTACATATATTTTTTTATTGCAAAAATGTTACAAAAGACCAAACTATTTAAAACCTCTGTAAAATGACTGCAGACATTGGAAAAGAGCAACAGGATTGCAAATAAACAGCAAGCTACTTGGTACATAAAGAATTTTTTTTGGTATAAAGTAAAATTTTCCAAATGGAAAAGGTCAAGGCCTGGGTTTGTTAAGCTTATTTTCTACTCCCTTTAAGTGGAGGAAGGAGTTCTTATTTCACAGAATGGCTTAAGTTGGAAGGGACCTCAGGTGATACTGTGCAATAGCCCTCCTCAAAAGCAAGGTCACCTAGAGCTGGTTGCCAAGGACCACAACCAGATGGCTTTGGAGTCTCTCCCACAATGGAGAAGGCTATGGAGATGAGACACTGCCTGAAACCACATGAAATTTGTCACAACACCCAGTGAAATAAATAACTGCTTGCTCAGAAATCTGCAGGAAGTCACAGAAGCCCCTTTGATAAATGTCCCACTTGAAGTATTCCAAGTAAGGTGGTAGAGTTTAGATCACCTGGAAATACAGCTCTTGACCCACATGGTCTCCTGTGTCACTTCACTGTCATACCCCTTCAAATGAATAGAAAAGTGACAAGAACAACTATGCACTGCTTGTACCAGGGGAAGAAACCCCCACCTGTGCTGTGAAATCAATCTTCCTGGCCAGGGACCAAACTGCTTAGTTCAAGCTGATGGGTCTTCCCTGTTCCTGTGTCCATCACATGACACTGATGTAGTCAGCAAAGGCCTGGGAGGAGTCCCACGAGTCGTTGACCACACTGCACACAGCTTTGAGACGCCGAAGCGCTTCTTGAGCTGTTTCTGCATCCTGGTCCAGCCAATTCTGGAAGAGGCGGAGGTGTGTGAACTCAATCTGTCCCCCTCTCTGCTGGATGTGGCCTTCCAGCTTCTTTGTGAACTCCAGGAGCCCATCAGGTTTGATGCAATTCGAGCTTTCCAGGGAAAGAAAGATTAAAAAAAATCATTAAGAGTCTAGGCTATAATTTGAGCTGTTTAAATTGCTGTTCCTTCTAGTAACTGCCAGTGCAGGTATGTGGGGATGTTTCAAGGCTGAGTGCACCTTCAGCAGTACAAAGTGTGGAAAACAAAACTGAAGCACAGTAATATGAAGGGCTGGAAACATCTTAAAACTAAGGTGATAACCTTAAACTCATTATCCTCCATACCACTGACTTAGGTAGATCTAGGTGTGGCCTTAAAATGTTGCTGGACCCAAGCTGCTGGCTAAGCAGTGCCAGGAGCACTTCAGTCTCACAGCAGCTGTCAACTGCCTGGACCAAGGGGCTTACCCCAGCCTACAAGTCCCAGCACCAGTCTCAGCAGTAAGTGATCATTTATGTCTTCCTTCTGAGAAAATCTGAAGAGCATGTGTCAGGTCCTAGTGCTTCTAGGAGATTCAAAGGTCAATTCCCTTGCATAGATCTGTAAATAAATATCAAGTTGCATGCTGGACTTGAATCTTGTCAGAGGGTACAGTAACAATCAGGATTCAAGGGTGCTGAAGGAGTAGCTATGGTTAAATGAATTGTCAAGCCTGCGTGTCTGCAACCTGAGCCTCAAGGAAGGAACAAAACCATGCTCAGGTTCTCCTGATGTCAGAGCCCAGTTCAGCTCTGTTCCTCCCCAAACAAATTCAGTGTTTAGTGCAGCAGAATACCTGACATCCAGCTGGCAAAGAGAAGAGGAGGAATCTTCAGAGAAAATGTCTGCGAGGGCAACCAGCCTGTGATTCCCTAAAAGGGGAGAAATGTCACCGTTAGATGCAAACTGGGAACTGTCTTGAAATTTTAAATGGCCACAGGGCTGGGATAACAGTGCAGAAAGGAGGCTGTGAAGATGGGAACGCAGCACAAAGGGCCCATCTCTGCACCCTCAGTTTGTCTCCCTAAGGGGTCTAAAGTGAATTCACTCCCCTGAGCACAGTGTTCAAGGCAATGAAGACATTTGCTGATAGGACAGTTGTTTTCACTAGAAAAATTCTGGTTTTGTTTGAGAAGTCCATATGCAGCTTTGTTTTAGAAATTAAGTGTATTCAGGTTATGCCAAGCTTTTCTGTCATATTTCATTAAAGGAACAGAAAACAGTATTCTGGATTCACCTGAAATTAATTTCTCAAACATTTCTACTTGGCCTCTGATCCAAAAATCTTATCATTTCTCAAAATTCAGTTCCACTTAAACACAAACTTTACTTGCTGCCATCCCTCCAATGGCTGCCAACAGCTGTTAAAACCCAAAATGCACAAACTTGGGCAAAATCTGCAGCTTTGAGTGAGAGGCAGAACATCTGCTGCTGGATCTGTTCCTGTTCAAGATCAGTGTTCTGTCAGATCTGGAGACCTGCTGATACTTTGCTTTTGCTGCAGAGAAAAGCAACCGTAATGCCCGCACAGCACTTGGGCCCTTGGTACGTTGCTGATCCCAACTGAAATTTTGCCTTTAAAAAGTGAACTCGGTGCTCCTTACTTTGTGAGCTAAATGCACTCTTGTTCATGCACGTGATAATTTCAGCACTGCAGTGTCCCCAGCTGTCAGAGACTCCAGCCCTGAAGTTCCCTCCAAGAGAGCTGGTCTAAGGCCCCACAGCAACGTTCTCAGTACGCACCAAGGCGGTTCCCGGGCAGTTTGAGGCTCTTCAGGGTTGAGTTTCTTTTCACTGTATTGATTATTTCTGACAAAAACTCAGCAGTGGAGCTTTCGAACAGCCGGCAGAAGGAAAAGGTGATTTCTACGGAAGAAATGGATTGACAGTGCACGTGAGTACTCCCTGCGCCTCATTATTCCATGATTGCATTCTGCAGACAGCTCCAGTCCCTAATCCATATGGAATAACAAAGCTACTCCAGCAGTGGATTGCATATAACAGCACTTCTGCTCTGTCAGGAGGACAGTTGAGATCGCACCCAGGGAAGTGGCTTTGCCAGCTGACCCCGTTAAAGGCTGATGTGCTCTGCAGGTTAAAAATCTCTGTTTTATAGGTGAGATTACAGACTTCTCTGCAATGTACATCAGCCTTGCAGCTGCTCTTCTCTGCCCTGCTGGCACAAAGAACCAGGCACGTTCCCACTCTGCCAGCAGCTACAGATCTGCTCCAGGGACTGTTGACATTTGGCTACACCTTACATGTCCAAAGATCACCTCTTAAATGTCAGCCAGCTGAAAGCAGCCACCGGCAGCATCTTTTCAAGCAACAGCACCCAGGAGCTTGCTGTACCTTGCAGGATGGGATCCTGAAGCAAAAGCAGAACTTCTTTCTGGTGCTCAGCCAGGTTCACATCATGAAAGCTCAGTTTCTTCAAATTTGGAGTACACTCTAAAAGCAAAATAAGTTCTCAGGTAAAGCACTGTACACCCCTGACCCAGCTACCACCCAGAAACTGAGCTGAACTGTAGGTAATTTGTGCTGGATTGTGGGTAATTAAAAAAGGAACCATCCTGCTGTGCAGGATCATCTACATGCTCAGCAGAGAATGTGGGATGGCTGACACCCATTTCTTTTTCTCAGGAGACTTCAAGGATGCCCACACTGAAGGAAGCTACACTGTGTGTGCCCCAGTGATGCTGCCCAAGGGGTAGCAGAGTACCTTTGAGAGCTTCCAAAAGAAGCCCGAGCTCCTGAGAGCAGGGCAGCGTGGCACTGTCAAGGGACAACTGCTGGAGGGACTTGGATGCCTTGAGCACTGGCAGCAGGAACGTGGTGTGCAGAGGTTCCCTGGGGAATCGGATCTCCAGCTGCTCCAGGCAGCTTTCTAAGGGAAGAAAAACAAGCAACAGTGAGTGAGTTTGGCCTGGAGCTCGCATCTTCAATGTAGCTGGTTCCACAATAAGCAGGAAGCCTGTATGCCTGACTCCACTATCATTTAGGTTGGTAGAAATTGCCTGTGCAACGTGCCCTGCCCCACAGAGCTCCGTGGCAACTCAGACCTATGGTCGTGTCAGTCACTTGCGGCTCATTCTGGGACTCCTGCCAGACCACAGGACCACTGGTCTCTACAGGGCTCTGGCAGTGAAATAAAGCTTGAGAAAAGGTCACCCTTTATGCACAAACCAGTCAGTGTCTCTCTGGAGCACAGCTCTTTGCTGACCCCACTGCAGACTCGCTCACACTTTGCTCACTGCTCTTCTGGCCATTCAGGGGCTAATAAGGGTGATGGGGACCTGTGAGCTGATCACACGCTGCTACAGCTCCCAGGCTGCAACCCAAAGGCTTGGCCACCGCTTTGCCATCATCTGTGGTACTGAGATGATCAAGAGATGCCTTCACTCTGGTTAAGGATCTGTCTAAGGCTCAGAGCCTCGCAATCAATGGCACAGACAAAAGGGAAGCTCCCAGTTTACAGATTGGTGGGATACGCTCCCCATGGGCAGTCACAGCCAGCAGGTTTATGACTGGTCCTGTACAAAGCTGATGTTGCAGCAGGCTGGCATTACAGCTTTCTCCAAGACTCAGGCTCCACAGAGCACCTCCCAGACTGGAAGTGACAAACTGCAACAACACCTAAATCAGAAAGATGAGGCTTTTAATTGCCTAATAACACACCACTGTAATACTGTAGCGAAGCGTGCGCCAAGCTTTTACAGCCCTATCTGCCTACCAAGTCCTGGTCATCGCTCAGGAGGATGATTCCTACCTGGGATTTCTACCTCAGTGCAGCTTGGATTTCCCTCCGGCCTGTTCCCCTCCAGCTGGTGTTTGAGGTCGAAGCTGACCGAGAGCGTGTGGAGCCGTGGGAAGGCGCTCAGGACGCAGCGAACGAGCTCCATGCAGGGCATGTGGGAGAAGACGTCGCTCACGCGCAGCACACGGAGGTGGCAGTCCGGGTGGCGGGAGAGGGCCCGGAGCCCGGAGAGGATGCAGCAGATGTTGGCATCCAGGCCTGGAACAGCATTGGCACAGAGAGGCGTTAGCTGTGTCCGTACGGACACAGACACACAGGCGGCTGGAGCTGCACACACAACCTGAGTCAAAGGCTAAACTCACTGACTGCTGTATCCACGTGTTCTTAAGCTACACTGTGCATGTGGGAGATGGAGATCCGGCTCTTCCCGTCGCCCTCTCTGAAGGGCGTTTAAGCCCAAAGCTGGGGGTGTTCTGGAGCAGAAGGGCCCCATCCTCTCCCTCAAATAAGATTAAACATCTCTCCTGAGACCCTTCTCAAGATGAGGCGCCAATACTCTTACAATGCCCCTCCCAGTAAAAACCAAACCAGGGCAAACCCGAGCACTAAGACCATTAGAGCAGGGCTGGAAGGAAGCGCCCTGTTCACAGCACTGACCATTGTAAGACAGAACCAAATTTTCCAAAGACACCCAGGAGCTCAGCAGGTTACTCAGAGTCCGACACGTCTCCCCAGTCAAAGGAATGGAGAACAATTCCAGAGTGGACACGCTTCGGAAGCGGTGAGCAGCTTTCAGAGAAAGGATCCCAGCAGGTCCTCCTCTTTTCTTACAGCCAGCATGGCCAGTGCACGGAGATCCAGGGGAGGAACTAGTCCAATTCTCTGCATTTTCTCCCTCTGTGGTGCTGGTTTTCTCAAGTAGCCCTGAATTATCCTCTCTAGCAACAGTAAAAACAAAATCATACAGGTCTTCTGGGTCAGCATAGGGTCCCCTGCTCCGTCTGAGGCAGCGACGTTTCCTCCCCACTGCGGGTTTCAGCCGTCTGCGTGTCTTTCGAAGAACAGGGTGACAGGACAGCTGTCCTGGGCCACGGCGAGGGGAAGATCCCCCCTGAATGCTGGTGTGGTTACAGGGCCCCTCACTGCTGGCCTCCTCACACGGTTGGTTTTGCAGGGGAGAACTTCTCGGGACAGAGAGGACAGAGTTCAGGTGAGCATCAGCCTCCGCTGGGGCCTCAGGGAATGCCTTCTGGTTCTCACCATCGGTCCCCTCCCTCTCACTGTCACGGTATCTCTCTGCTCGCTCCTGCACCAACTCCTGCCTTGGGGCTTTGTCCTCCTCTCTGCAAAGGCCACACTGATACGTGAGGGCATTTCCCGAGCGCCAAAACCCAGCGCTCATGCTCAAAATGAGAACGAGAAGAACCGTGTCGGGAACAGGCCAGGAGTACATGGACACCTGGCTGACAGAGCCGTGGTGAATCAGCCGGTGGAGGAGCAAAACCAGCGAACGCCGGATGGACTGGTCCGAAGAGAGCAGGTGCTGGAACTTCAGGGTGCGCAGGGAGCCAGCCAGGTTTTCCAGCACTTTGTGGTTGTGCTCAGCAGCGAGCTCCACGGCGCCCTGCAGCATGTTGCAGAGGGTGAGCTGGGACACGTGCGGGGAGCTGTGGAGCAGCGGCGAAAAGTGATGGTCGTTGAGGCGCCAGTCGGAGGAAACGTCCAAGACACCGTGGAGAACGTTGGAGAAGAACGTTTCAAGGAACTTCTTCCTCCAACAGGTTATATTCTGCAGTTGAACAGGGCATAGGAACAAAAAGTCAGTGTTCTTCTTGTTCTTTTTAAGATAAATGATTGCTGTCTGCTAACCTGGTAAATGCAGTGTCCAAAACCCCCTCCTGCTACCTCCACTGAGACCACCTTTCTAGTTCTCAACATACTTCCTCACTGTATTCCTTGAAAACCTGAGTTTACTCCCATTGCTCTCTTCATTCTGCCTCTGGCCCAGTTTAAACATATGCAGTGGTTTGCAGCTGAGCCACATTTTTGCCTATTAAAAACCACGTCATCGGCAATTTTCTTCCTGAGCATCTCTTTACAGGCTGTCATTAAGTTGCCAGCTAATGATTCTTTTATGATGATGACTCAATGAAGCTGCTTCAGTTTTCCTACCTAAAACCGTCCTGCAAACTCACTGTCTTCTGTAAATATTTTTCTAATGCTTTCTAAGACATCAGCACATGTTTTTACCAGTGTAGGTGTAAGCATGACGTAAGATACTGGGTTTATCCTCTGTTTCCCTGAGAATCTTGGAAGACAGAATTTATTCTTTTGGCAAACTCACTGTTGGGAGATGAAGGTTGTGGTTGCACACTTCTATTCCTTTTATGAACGCTGCTTCCTAAAATGCTTGTGCTACCAGAGTCACACCTTGGTCCAGAGCTCTGCAAACGCTTATGAACAAGCGCCAGCAATCGCTTAGAAGTGGCCAGAAACAAAACCTCATGGAAAACGGCACCTGTGTTGTGCCCCTTCTCCCACCTGAGCGTTTCCTCACCTCTGAGTTGGGCGGCCTGGTTTTCATCACATCATCCCACAGCTGGCGCCAGATGGGCTGTGTCGAGAGGCCTGGGGGGAAAAACCATCAACGGGGTGTTTTCACCCCTCTCCCCATCCCAGTGCTCTGCCCTGGGGCTCACCGGGGTGCAGGGATCACAGACCCAGACCCGCAGCGGTGCGGGAACCCTGCGGGGGTGAGGGATGGAGCACGAGGGTTTGGATGCAGCGAAGTGTCCCAGTCCCGGTGGCAGGGACGGTGTTCGGGGAGTATCCCTCCTCCATTGAGGGCTGACCCCTCTGGGTCGGGGCTCCCATTTCCAGCCCGGAGGGGCCCCCCTCTCCAGCGGAGGGTCCCTGTAGCGTGGGACGGGTCCCTCCAGGTTTGGGGGCATCCCCGCAGCCTCCCACCCCATCACTTTAGGGGCCCCATCCCTCCCGCCCAGGGGTCCCCCCGGGTTCTCCACCGTCCCCGGCGGTGTCACCTGCTCTCCGCGCGGCGCCCTCGGCCCGCTCGAGGCGGAAGATGGTGAGGAGCGGCAGGAGCCCCCGCAGGAGGTGCCCGGGCAGCGCTGCGGAGAGGGAGAGGGCGGCAGGGTGCGGGCAGGCCCGAGTCCCGCGCCCCGCCGCCCCGCGCCTCCCGCGCCTTACCCCAGACGTCCCGCTCCAGGGCGCCCATGCTGCGGCTCACGGCGGCCGCGCTCAGAGCGAACAGACTGGGCGGCCGCTCCGCCGCCATCGCCGCCCCGGGCACCGCCCACCTGCCCCGCGCCGCCGTATTGGGGGCGGTGGCAGCGGGCGGCCATGTTGGGAAGGTCAAGCCGGACGGCGGGGCCGCCGCACGGACAGGCGGGTGGCGGCCGGGCCGAGCCGGCTCCAAGGCAGCAGCCTCCGGGAAAAAGGGGATAAATTAGGTTGGGAGTGCAGAAGCAGCCGTGCTGGCGCGGTCAGGGGCGCGGCCGCCGCCGGCGGCCATGCTGGGAAGGGCGGCGCCGCGGGAGGAAGCCCCGCCCCGGCGAGGCGGCGCTTCCGCTGCCGGCGCGGGCAGCGGCGGTTCCGGCGGGTGACCCTGCGGAGTCCTTCGGTGCGGCGGGAGCGCGATGGGGCGCGGCGGGGAGCCCGAGGTGAGCGGGGATCCCCCTCCCATCCTCCCGGGGGACGGGCACACGGGGCGTGCGGGCGGCCGTAACGATGTGCTCTCTTTTCTTTCCCTAGGAGGAAGAGGAAGAGCTGGTGGTAAGACGGGGAGCCCGGGCCGCGATGTGGCTCCCTCCTGAGGCAGTGGGGCTGGGGGGAGGTGGCGTGTGGGGGTGTTGCGATGCTCAGCGCGGCCCCGTGTCCGCAGGATCCCCTCACCACGGTGCGGGAGCAGTGCGAGCAGACGGAGAAATGCGTGAAGGCGCGGGAGCGGCTGGAGCTGTGTGACGCGAGGGTGTCCTCCCGGTCCGAGACGGAGGAGCAGTGCACGGAGGAGCTCTTCGACTTCCTGCACGCCAGGGACCACTGTGTGAGTGCGGCCTCCCTGCTGGGGCTGGGGGCAGAGATGCCTTCAGCCACGCTGCTGGCAGTGCCATGTGACACGTGGTAGCGGTTCAGTCACAGGGAGCTCTGAAAAACTGTGTTTTCTTACTAAATGTTCGGTTCCTTCTTGTTACATCACATCCAGCTGGGATTCAGTAGGTTAAATAAGTCATGCCCATGGTTTGTGCCCTGCAGGTGGCACTTGGCTATTTCAGTCTTGTAGTTGACATTTTAAAGATAAGCCTTTTTAGCCTGAGCTGAAGCTTTGTAAGACATCTCATTAGTTTTCTTGAATGACTTGTTGCAGAACCATGAGAGGAGTTGGGGGCAGGCTGCAGGGCCATGTGCATTGGTCGTCCAGAAAACCAAGAGGCAGGTGGTTTCTGCTGATTTCCATCCCTAAACCAGAGTTACTGAGGTCTCTCTCTTTCTCTTTCCAGGTTGCTCACAAACTTTTTAGTAAACTGAAGTGAAGGTGGGCTGATTGTCCACCTGCTTCCACAGCCGGTGTCAGCGGTTCCTGGATCACAGTTCTGCTTCCTGCCGTCCATCCTCCATGCTGAGTGTCAACTAAACGGCTTCCTGGCAGCGTGTCACTGCCTCTGTGCTACTGGAAGATGTGAAGCTGTGCAAAAAAAAACATGTTGATGTTCTGTAATTTTCCATATTAAATGTTCAGAGTTTCCATGGAAGTGCTTTCTGTTTATTTCCAGGTTCTTGTTCTTCTGATTTGCATTGGGTTAAGGTGAAATCAATGGGTGTCAGAGCTCAGTTTAGTGGAGGGAGTCATCCTCATCTGTGGGAATGTCCTTTTTCTTCAGCCATGATATTCTGTTGCTGCAGCCCAGTCCCACAGGGGAGAATTTATCTGTTGGCGCCACAAAGATTATTTTCAAGAGCCTTTTCTAGGAGAGAAAAGCTCCTTTCCCACCCCTGGGAGAAAGCTGTCACCTGTCCCTCACTGTCTCCTGCTGCTGCCAGCGGCTGGGAGAGCCTCCTGGCTGCAGCCAGCTTTACCTTCTTGCCCAGGAAACCAACCACGTGGCTGTGGAGGTGCATGGTGTTGCTTCACCTTCTCAAACCCCAGCCCCTTCTGCTCACCTGGAACTGCCCTGTCTGTGCTCAGCCGCCTCCTCTTGTGAGCAGGATGTATTTAGTAGCAGGAAAACTAGGAGATGTCACAGGGCACAAAAATTCTCAGCTGTTCTTCAAAGTGGAATTAAACCTGCCACCTTTTTAACTTGGCTGTTCTTTATCCATGTAGTAGTCCACCAGCCTTTTTGCTGATTAAGTCAAGCTTAATCCCTACTGGACTTGAAACGGGTTTTTATTAGGGCAAGCGTGAGGTCACTGTCAGGAGTTTTTGCAGTGCGGGGTCCAGCCGCGCGCGCGCGCGTTTCTCCCGCTGCGAAGCCCGTTTGTTCCCAGGATCCTTTCCAGCCCAAACCCAGCTGAGGACCCACAGAATTGCTGGGTTGGAAGGCGCTTTTCAACGATCATTTAGGTACAGCCCGCTGCTACCGGACCCGGTTTCTGAGAGCCCCATCCCTCCCTCCTTGCCATGAGCACTTCCCGGGTCCCGCCCCGGAAGGCGCCGTCGGGGAGCGATGGGAGCGATGGGAGCGATGGCGGCGCTGAGAGGGCGGGCCGCCGTCCCTCTTCTGCTCCGGGGACCGGGAGCGGTGCTGGGAGCGGTGCAGGGAGCGGGGCAGCGCCGGCACCGGCACCGGCACAAGGAGAAGTGGGTGAGCGGGGCCGGGAGGGGGGGAATCCCTTCCCAACGGGGCTGCCGGCGCAACCGCGCCCCCAACCGCAGTGCTTGCACCCGCTTCTCCCCTCCCCGCTCACCCGCTTGCACCCCACGCACCCCTCTGACCTCTCCACCCCTCTCGCCGCACACTCGTTCCGCTGCTCAGTGCGCGGCCGTTCTCTCCCCGCGTGCCCCCAGCCCCATTCGGCCATCCATGGAATCATGGAATGTGCCGAGTTGGAAGGGACCCATCAGGCTCGTCCAGTCCAACTCCCGGCCCTGCGCAGGACTCCCCAGGAATCGCACCGAGTGCCTGAGTGCATTGTCCAAACCCTTCTTGAACTCAGAAAGGCTTGGCCACTTCTCTGGGGAACGTGTTCCAGTGCTAAATCACCCGCTGCATGAAACACTTTCTCCTGATACCTAACTTGAACCTCTCCTGAATCAGCTTCATGCCTTTTCCTCGAGTCCTGTCACATTTGCACTCCTGAACCCTCCCCAGGGCACCACCAGCCTGTGGATGTAGGGGTTCACCTGTCCCTGCCACTTTCAGGGGCAGTGGAAAGGCCCCGTGGACTTCTAGCAGCACAGAATCCAGCGCTGGATTCTCCCAGAAAAATGTGGAGGCTGGGTAGGGGTACTGGGATGTCGAGCTATTTTGTCTTTTAACATCTCTGGTATTTTTCCCCACAAGGCTACCACGGCCCCCCGCATCCCGTCCACGAGACTGGCCCTGCACCACTTCGACTCGAGCTACAGCCTGCACCTGGGGGAGCTGTGGCCCTCTGTCCGTGCTGGTCTGCTCTGTGAGCAGAAGTACGGTGCCCTCCTCAATAACTTCTCTGAACTTGACCACGTCACCCAGGAGCTGGAGCTGCTGAATGCCACCGATTTTGTTTCTGAAGCCCTCCAAAAGGCACAGCAGTCACAGCAGGGTGCAGCTGCAAGGGAAGCAGTGAGAGGCTCCCAGGAGGGCAGGACTGTAATACAGGCAGAGGCAATGACAGAGACATCGCCACCGTTTCGTGCCTCCATCAGCCCCAAAATCAAGTGTTACACCTTCCCCAGGGGTGACATCACGCGCTTTCACCCTGCACGGTGAGACACCTGGACAGACCACCCGCTGTCGCTGGCAGCCTTGGGGGCTGCTTCCCTATGTCCCAGTCCTCACTTCCATTTGCTCTTTTCTTTTCTTTTCCCCTTGCGCATTTACCTGTGTTATACACACTGGTGATTTCCAGGCCAGACAGTCTGGGGCTCCTTGGTTATTATCTCATGGATGCAGCATCTCTCCTGCCCGTCCTTGCGCTCGATGTGCAGCGGGATGACCTTGTCCTTGACCTCTGTGCTGCTCCAGGTGGCAAGACTCTGGCTCTGCTGCAGACTGGGCTTTGTGTAAGTGGAGGTGGGTGTTCCCTTGTTCCCCATCCTTAAACAAGGCTGGAAGAGTGTGCTGTGCTCATTAACGTCTGACCATTAATAATTTCTGACTATGAGAGTTGGGAATCAGGTGTGTTTTTGCAATTCCCAGTGTTCCTGTTGTGTCCCTGCAGGGCATCTGGCAGCCAACGATGTCTCCATTTCCAGGACAAAGAGGCTGCACCAGATCCTTCATAACTATGTTCTCAGAGAAGTCAGGGAAACTGTGAGTGTCACGTCCTACGATGGAAGGGACTGGCAGGATGTGAAAGGTGGCACTTTTCATAAGGTAGGTTATTGGGAACTGCTGAAGATAAACCCTCTTTTTGAGGAAGGCAGCAGCTTATTCTACAGTATAACTATGTAGTTTTCCACAATCTTAAATGCAGAGAAAGAGAGGACTAAGACACACAGGGAGTAATATTTCCTCCGGCTATCCCTTCCTGCAGGATCTGGTGCAGAGGTGCATCCAGAGTTGTACCTTTATTTGCCTGTGTAATACCATGTAGAAGTCCTATTCTTGTCCATCACCTGGAAGGGGTTAAGTGTGAAGATTAGATAACTCTGTTTTCTCAGCCACGTGCAGCCTCAGGCGCTGGGTTTGGTTCTCTGGGAGGCGTCACTGTAGGAGCACTTTGTGTGCTGTGGTGACGTCTTCCAGGCAGACACCCAGAGGAGGAACATTAAATGAGGACATGTGTGAGTGTGGGATGTTTTTCACCATCTCTGGGTCTGTTTGCATGTTCCCAAGATGCCAGAGCAGCCAGATGATAACATCAGTGTGCTGCACAGCCACGCTCAGGCTCTGGGAGCTGCTTGTGTGTGGTGAGGGTGGAGGAGGTGGGTACGGGGCACCTGCACAAGGGGACTCGACCTGGGCACGGGACTGATAGGGACCTCTGCTGCTGCAGGTGCTGGTGGATGTGCCCTGCACGACAGACAGACACTCTGCCATGGAGGAGCACAACAACATCTTCCACAAGATGCGAACCAAGGAGCGTCAGATGCTGCCCATGCTGCAGCTGCAGCTGCTGATGTGAGTGAGCTCGATGCTGTGTCCTCGTTGCTGTTTGTGTTACAGTGGCAGCTCTCCGTGGCCGGCCCTGAAACCTCTATTTTGCTTTATCCCCAACTGGGAAATGTGGAAACCATGTGCAGTTTTCTGGAAGAGCACCAGTTGAAACACATCAAAGCGCAATATACGTGTAAGAAGGTGCAAATGTTCTTGGTCAGATCCCAGGTCCTGCCTGTCCCCAGCAGTAGCTGTAGGAGCTAGGGATAAGGGTCTAAGGAACATGATAGGTATAGGGTTGTCCTTTTGGGTGATGATCTACCAGGTCCTGCTGATCAGCCCTGGAGGATTCCCGAGTGCCCACATCTCCCAGCACATGGGGTGCTTCATCACCCCATTTTGCTGGGAAGGCTGGAGGGACTCACTGTGCTGTGACAGCATGGAAACAGATTAGAGAGACTTGCAAGAGTCTCTTCCCCTCTGCATGCTCTTATCCCATTCCCTTGGACACGACTGCAGGGTTATGCCTTCCAGCTGCTCTCCAGTAGCATTATCAATCTAAGCATCCATTTGACTTCTTGTCCTGGCCTAAAACAGTCCTCACGTTGCAGTGACACAGACTGCTTAGTCCGTGGAGTTCAAGATTTATCTGTCACTTCCTATGAGTTACCTGTTGGCTTCCCAATGTTGGTGGGTGGGAATGCCTGTTCCCCACACTGCTCCTCTTCCTGTGACCACGCGTGTGTTCATCTTGCTTGCAGGGCTGGGATCCTCGCTACCAAGCCAGGAGGAGACGTGGTGTACTCCACGTGCTCCCTCTCCCCGCTGCAGAACGAGTGTGTGGTGGAGAGAGCGGTAGAAATTGCGGAGACCCAGTTTAACATCAGTGTCCGCGTCGAGGACTTGAGCCACTTTCGGACGCTCTTCCAGGACACGTTTTCCTTCTTCTCAGGTTGCCGGCTGGGGGAGCTTGTCCTGCCTCACCTCACGGCCAACTTTGGACCTATGTATTTCTGCAAATTGCATCGGATGTAGAAGGGGCAGCAGACTATGTCTGTTTGCTCTCAGGAAATACCCCAAATTTCCAGGGAAAGTACAACTGCTTTATATTTATTTTTCTTTTTTAACATGTCCCAAGGGAAGTCTGCTTTTTTACTGCAGACATAGAAAATAAATGAGAAAGACGTGCTGTGAAGTCTCCTCAATGTTTTATCTGTTTGAGACTGAGGTGTTCAATCTAGGAAAGAGAGGTCTTATCAGAGGGAGCGATTTATCCATCTGTGTGGGGCAGGATTAATGGCCCTGTGTGGGTGCTGCTCTCTCCCTCCTGTCTGACTGCTTTGATCCTACATGAGCAGGTTTGGGTTAACAAACACCATCTGGGGATCTCAGTCTTTGTCCCAGATCTCACCATCTGCATAAATGAGTTGCATCTGTCTCTGCTTATCTCCTGCCTTCAGAAAGAGCAGCCTGAGGTACTGAAATCAGAGGTTCCTAAGGGTGCCCCTCCTGCAAGGCTGAAAATACGTTTGTGATGCTGGAAGTTTGGTGCTGTGGAAAGGCCAGTGACTGCTGCTGTCCTTCACAGACAGGAAAGCTGCAGGAAAGCTGGGGGAAAGTGTGAATGCTCCTATGTAAGATGCCAATTTATGTTCAGGGGGCAGGTGTTTGTATGATTTCGAATAGGTACTAGTTATAGAATCATAGCCATCAGTGGAGGATTAATGCAGTTTACGATAAGAGTTGCTTAATAGCCACATTTTTATTTTTGTGAGCAAAATACAGTGATGGGGAGGGTGGACATGGCTGTGTCCCTCACAGGGCAGCCCATATGATGTTACCCCAGTGCCAACAAGAAAGTACTACTGAGCTTTTGTAACCCTTTTCTCTCAGCACCACCCTGCTTCTGCAAGGGGCAGCACTGATGGGAATGGGGGTGAAGGGGTGGAAACTCACCCATGTCCGTCCTTGCAGGAGGGTGCAGTGCACAGATTTATCATCATTTGAACCCAGCTGAAGCCAGTCCTGCTGTGTGCATGGCATCCTGGTTCCTTACAGGATCCGCGCTTGTTGGCAAGGAGAGAGGTCAGGAAACGGTGTTTCCTTCCTCCTTCCCTCCTCTTTGTAGTCTCTGCACTGCCAATGGCAGTCATGCAGCGCTGTCCCTTGGGCCCTGAGGGGACCGTGGGGGCTATGCCACTCTCTTCTCACGGCTGAGGGTCTCCACCTCCTTCATGAACCGCAGGCACAGCTCCTCCTGCCACGGCAAGGCCACGCACTGCACGGCCACGGGCATCCCCACGGCTCCTGACACAGCCTGCAGTGGGTACACAAGCAGTGAGGGTTTACCCGGGGGGCTCAGACCTCCAGCAACTTTTGGAAACCTGGTTTAGGCACGTGGCTCATCCCAGAGGGTGGGGAGGTTGTGGTTTGAGCCCTGCTGTTTGAGTGAAACTTTTACTTGAATGTCTGTTGTCAGTCTGCTCCACCCTTTTCTGTACCTGTTTCAGCTTTCTGTCCCAGGGGTCATCACAGCATCCTTGGTAAAGCTTCAGCTCTTCCTCATCCGCTTCTGTCACTGTGCTGACGGGTACAACCCCAGCAGGGAAGTTCAAGATGTTGTACAGCATCGTGGAGGAGATGGCAGCTGAGAGCAGCAGAAGAGAGAACCCAGCCAGTCACAGCCTCCTGTCTTGTTTCAAACCTACACATTCCATGCTCACTGAGGCCCCTGAGAGCTATGTGTCTGTCTCCACCTGCTCAGATAGCTTTATGGTCGTTACTTTTCCTTCCTAATTCCCATAAAATGCTTAGGTGGGTGGTGAAGCTCCCCAGTACCGGACGTTTCTCTCCAGTCTCAGCCACTGGGAAGGTCCCAGACTCACTTACTGAGGAGTTTCCCGGGGTATCCCGTGGTGAAGGCAGGCCCCAGGACAGGGCACAGCACAACGTCCAGATGGAGTTCCTTCCAGCGGGTGATGAACTCAGAGCGGTATGCCTTGGGGAGGAGAAGGGAGATGTCACGGAGCCTGTGCCTGTGCCTGGAGCATCTCAGCTTTTTCAGGGTAGGCACCAGGCTCTGGCACAGCTGAGGAGGCAGCAGCACTCAGCAGTGCTCGAGGGAAGAGGCAGAGGAATGCATGTTTGCCTCTACAGCATGTGGCCAGGAATTGGAAAGGTCCCTCTTTAGCCATTCCCTCTCCCAGGACAGCCTTTGTTGTGCTGGGACTGTTGAGCATGGATGTTTGTGCGAGAGCCTTGTGGGCAACCGATAAAGTCCTGTCTGGGCTGACCCAAAGGCCCATTTACCCATTCCTGTCTCTCTTCTGTACCTTTCCCTCTGTCCTGTCTCCTCCCCAGCACCTCCTCTCCTGCACAACCCCATTCCAAACCTATAACTCTGCAACCTGGCACTTGCCATAAAGCCTCAACTTGTAGCATGATGCCAGAGAGGAAAGTCTTCAAAACATACCTGTATTTGATGGTGATGATTCCACATCTCCTTCACTGACCTGCAAGTGGAAATCATAGCAACATCTTTAAGAGGAGGAGGAACTGCTTAAATAGGCCTCTGGGTTGATAAGCCCTGGTGATTTTAGCAGTTACTTAAAACAATACAGCTTTCACAGTCTAAAGTTTCCTTTCGCATCTGCCCAAGCAATTAAGCAGCAAATGTCTGGATGTGCTGGAGAGAAGGTCTCTTTGATGAGTACTCTGGATTTAGTACTCGTTCTCTTCCACAGGCTTCCTGTATGACCTTATCCAGCCAAGTCCCTCAGTCCTGCCAGGGTATCACTAAGGGCAGTGCAGCACTAAGGAGCTGTGTTCCTAAAGGCTGAAGCCATGTCCAGGATAGAAGGACAACCCCTGCAGAGAGCAGGTCAGAGCCTGTTGTGAATCCAGTCCACCCCAACTATGGACACTCAGAGGAGAAGGTACTGCCCCCTTTTCATGGATATCCCTGGGAATGATGCCGTCTTACCTCATTCCACTCATGGCATTCAGATAGTTAGCCAGGCGGGGAAACTGGAAAGGCAAGAGGTTCCTTAGGGACATGACATAGGGGTGCAGTAACTTATGCCACTGGGAAATCCCCCAATCCTATCCTGAGGGATGGGGACTCACCAGAGGTTTAAGAAGCAGAGCCAGCATCTTCTTCACCAGCCTTGGGATCTTGCAGGAATTCACCTGTGGTTTCAAGCTTGGGTCTATGATATCTCCTGTGCTGAGAGATGACAAGAAGAGGGGGATCATGCCAGAGAAACTGTTTGCCTTTTCTCAGAGACCTGAGTGTTGGCTATTTAGGGTGGGAGAGAGGAGCTGGTTTTGCCTGTGTCGTGCTCGTGGCGTGGGCATGGAGATGTTTGCAGCTTCCAGAGGGCTCCTACTTACAACACATCCAACCAAGCACGGCCTCCATCAGCAAAAAACGTCTTCATAAACAGTTCAGTCATGACATAGGGGATCCGAGGTGGAGAAAAGGGCACCAACTGCACCAAAACACAAGATTAGGTGGCAGCCTGGGGATGTGGGTAGTTTCCAAAGCCTGACTGTGAATATACCTCAAAGGCAGAGCAGCACCTTCCTGGGCTCCACATGCCAACAGAAGTCCCAGTTCAACCCTTTTCCAGGTCAGGCATTTTCCCATGGGATTATTCCTCCCTGACAGCCATGCTCAGCTCTGAGCTCTCTCCAGAGCTATTTAGTCCTTCATCTAAGCAGTCACTGAACCAGAAACTGCAGCAGTTTCCTGCCTGTCCCAGCAGAATTGACGTCTCTCAGACATGGACTCACTTTGTTATGAAGAACACCACTAGCTCATTTCCACAGGTAAATCTAGATGGAGGGAAATGTATTTCCCCTCCCATGCCCCATGGCCTTTTCCCCTCAGTGGTCCAGGACAGACAGAGATCTCCATGGGCATTGGAGAGGAGGGAGAAAAACAACTCCCAGAGCTGTCCTGCAGAGATGGATTCGTTACACCCTCCTGGGCACAGGTTTGCTAATTGCTCTTGCTGTTTCCCCCTGGGCAGGTGTGTGGCTGTGGTAACCTCATCTCATACCTCTGGGAGGTCATTTATCCCACTGCTGGATTTGGGACCTATGGTTTGGTGTTTTTTTTTTTTTTTTTTTTTTTTTTGTTTTTTTTTTTTTTTTTTCTTGAAGGGTGATTTCCTCAGTGAGGAGCGAAGCTGGGGACACCCTGGGGAGAAGAGCAGGGGGTGGTTTGTGTGGTTATGCTCACCTGGTGCCCAGCTGCCAGCAGAGCACTCCTGGTTTCCTTCACCGCCCGCCGCATGCAGGGGGGCAGTGGGAAGTAGCCGTCAGTGTCGTAGTACCCGACCCGCAGGGGAGTGGAGCTGCAATACACCTGGTGCAAAGAGACACCAGTTTAGCAGTCCTGTTTCCAATGGAATGGCTGAGAAACTCCTTCAGACATAAGCCACTGGCCAGATCTGGGACTAAGATTGAATCCAGCCACACCCAGACTCTTATTGAGAGTCTCCATGCAAATTATTCCAAAGTGACTCCAAGCTGATTTTCCTTTGTATGCTTCATCTATACAATGAGTAACAGAGTGAACCCTGCCATCAAAATCTGTCACCCTTTTTGCAAATTTATATTGAAACCTGCTTTTTCCAATGCCTTTGACAGTGATTCTTTAAGTGACCTAAACCACTCACTTGTGACACCCACCCTGCTGGGGGTAGATCTGCCCCCATGCTGACACCCACTGCAGAAGGGAGCAAAAGCTCCAGGTGTTAGGGAGTAACTAACTTTCTGGTTTGCTGCTTACAGTTTCCATACATTCCCCTTTCCAAATGCCTACCCTCGCCTTTCTCTCCAGTCTCCCTCATCTCAGCCTTCAGAGAGAGCACAGCCTCTCTACACCAGGAGATTCAATCACTGCTTCAAAGGACAGAGGTGAAAAAACCTTCTGAAGTTGGTCCTCAGTTATTTGCTGCAGCAGTTTCTGATCCTGTTTCATCTTCCCCTAAAAATCTTCAGGTGTTTGCTCCTTCTGCTGTTTGCCTTCCTCCTCCACTCTTTCTTGGATTCTCAATCTGATAAGCTACATGACCCCTGAGGAGGCAGACAGGATAACTACTGATGACCCTATTTTTTCCCCCCAGTAATTATGATTTGTCCCTGTGTTACTGGGAACCGGTACTGTAAGGACAACTGGACCCTGAAAGAAGCTGTTCAGCACTCTGGAAGGACCCAGGCCTTGCTGAGTTGAGGACTCACCTCCCTGTTGAAGGGGATGGGGGGCACAGTGGGGTCCAGCCGGAACATCTCCTCGCAGAGCAGCGCCCTCATGCACAGGGCCAGGCTGTCCACGTCCCTCGCCATCGGCCCCAGAGCACAGGGAACTAGAATGGGACAGGAGCAAACACCCACAGTAAGCAGATGGATGTGCCAAACCATCTGATCCACCCCCCTGCACAGCCACGCTGCTGCAAGGGGTGGGTGGGCAATGAGGTGGGATGTTTCAGACGGACTCCAGAGAGATCTTGGTTGTCTCAAGGCTTTCCTCTGGCCTAGAGGAGGACATAGGGCTTTTCACAGGATACAGAGAAAAGCAATTAAAAATTCTTGTACCTGCCAGGATCCCATTGACAGGGCCAGTCACTCCAGACAGGCTTTTGGAAAAAAAGAAAGAAGTATATTGTCATTTCAGTAACTGGGAGATATTCCCAATACACTTGAATAGTGTAGCAGGGCCTTCAGTTCAGGATCAGAACCAGGAGGAAACTATTTCAAGTATTTGATTTATGTGAAACAAGAAGTTTTGGCCAAAAGAAAAGAAAAAAAAAACAACCCTCAAACTGAAATCCCAACAAATCTTAGTTTTGGTTTAACCAAAAATGTCCCATGTTGGCATTCTTCAACCACTTTAACCTCCTTTTACTTTTATCTCCGGGCTAGATTTACAATGAAAACATATCCATTTTCCACAAAATCTAACCATGCTGTCTGCTGGGAGAGGTTTCGAGCAAAGCAAGCCACCCTTTAAGAACCATCCTCTCTATTTCTTCTAAGTGCTTGCTGAGTCCCTTTCCCCTTCGGCTGAGTTTGACAATTATCAGGGTTGGAAGGGCAGACCCCAGCACCCACCTGAGCCTTTCTGCCGTGGGTTTGAGCCCACACAGCCCACAGAAGCTGGAGGGCAGGCGGATGCTGCCCCCGAGGTCCGAGCCGATGCCCAGGATGGAGCCTCCCCCTGCGATCAGAGCTCCCTCCCCTCCCGAGGAGCCCCCGGGGCTCTTCTGGTGGTTGAGGGGATTCAAAGTCTGGCCAAAGATGGGATTGCTGCAGTCATAGCTGGGGGAGAAGAAAAACAGCAAGCAGGCTGTCAGGAGCAGCCAAATGCCTTGGGTTTGTTTGCTTTCCCTTGCAGTGAGCCTGTGTGGCATAGCCAATCCCAACCTTTCATCCCATAAATCCCTCAGGACATGGCTCATTCCCGTGGGCCTCTGCTCTCCCTCCCATGCACAAGTGCACTTGATTTCTCTTAACTCATACTAGGGTTTTTCCCTCTTAATCTTATCTGAAAGCTCTTTCAGTTGAGATTGTTGTCAGCTAATGGAAGAGGGGATCTCCAGGCGACATCCCAGGAGACAGGGAAAAGCCTGTCCTGGGACCTGCAGGCTGGATTTTACCTTCAGAAGCACAACCAGAGGAAGATTTCTAACGATGTATGTCACCTGAAGAGAGATTGTGGCACGTTGGTCATTGCAAACGGGATGGCCCCTTGTCTCTTCAGAACTTGGACCAGGACACTGTCCTCCTTCATCAGAGTATCCAGGTGCTGTACAAGCCCACAAGTTGTAAGATGCCCCTGCACAGAGCAGAAATGACAAGGGGCATGGTCAGCACAGTTCCCTTTCCCTTTTGGAAGGATGATCTGGTATTCCCTCCAGAAGTTGTGTGTTTGATACTAACCCACTCCCTCATGAGTCCTTGCATGAAGGGCCAAGGACTCCCCCTCCTTCTGTCCTTGGCAGAGGGCTGCCAAGCATTCATAGGGTTAAAGCTTCTCCCAAAGCTGTCCTTGCTCTTCTTCATGATCCTTCTCTGCCCTGCCCCAAATGCAATTCCATAGGTGCACTAGCTCAGGATCAAACCCAGTGTCCTGCTATCCAAGTGAAGCCACCAGTGGATGTTCAGGGAGGGAATATTCATCCCAGGTGAACATAGTTTGAGCTTTCTTCAGTTAGCCATGGTATTTGGGGCTTGCTTTGGGCTTAGAGCCCTCAACATTAGTGCAGCCTGTACTGTGTCATGTATCAGAGGAGAAATCATTTGGGTCTATAACTATTAGCCCCTGGATTTTTTCCTGCTGATGGAGGTTTGCACTGGTTTTGGCTGGGGTAGTTTGTTTTCTTCACAGTAGCTAGTAGTGGGCTGTGTTTTGGATTTTGTGCTGTGAACAGTGCTGGTAACACAGACATGTTGTAGTTACTGCTGAGCAGGGCTTACACGGAGCCAAGGCCCTTTCTGCTTCTGGTGCTGCCTCTCCAGTGGGGGGGCTGGAGGTGCACAAGAAGCTGGGAGGGGCCACAGGCAGGACAGCTGATCCCAACTGACCAGAGGGACATTCCATGCCATATGGCACCATGCTCAGCATATAAAGCTGGGGGGAGGAGAAGGAAGGGGGATGTTGAGAGTGATGCTGTTTGTCTTCTCAGGCCTCTGTTATGCATGATGGAGCCCTGCTCTCCTGGGGATGGCTGAACACCTGCCTTAACATAGGAAGCAGTGAATGAATTGCTTGTTTTGCTTTGCTTGTGAGCACAGCTTTACCTGTTAACTGTCTTTACCGCAACCCACAAATTTTCTCATTTTCACCCTTTCTATTCTCCCTCTCCCATCCCACCTATGGGGAAGGGTGAGTGAGCGAGTGCTTGCTGGGGTTAGACCACAGGAAGGTTTTTGACTGCCTGGGTTGCAGCTGCAACAAGATGTGGGGCCAAAGCCTCAGACACAGCCATGTTTCCTGTGGTGCCTACCCCATTTTCCATGTCCCACCACTCCACCACCCAGCCCAGCTCATGGTGGGACACTTCACAGGCACAAAGGGAAGAACCTTGTGGCCGATGTGATCCTTGATGCTGACGGGGATGCCATAGAGCAGCCCTTTCTCCTTCTGCCGTTGTATTTCCTGGAGCTGCTCCTCACACTCTGGGATGAAATGTCGCAAGCAATTTGTCTGCTGGTTCACTTCCAGAGCCTTTGTTGGACACGTGGAGGAAGAGGTGTTAGTTAAGATCAGCCTTATTACACAGCTGCATTCAGTAGCTGCCTCCATCAACAAAACAAGGGCTTGGCATGAATGGTAAACCCCTCCCCAGGGCACCCCAGCTCGAGCCATCTCAAATTACTGGCCAGTGATGGATCTGATCCAGAGAAAGAGCATATCTTTCTCCTGACATCAGTTATATTAAAGACTTGTCATAATCACCAGCTCCAACAATCCTCTCGGCCATCAGCTCACTGACCACTGCATGGAGAATGTAAGTGATGTGATTTGTCCATCTCACTGTGGATGGACACTCACCTTCTCTAAGTAGGTGTAGAGGACAGTCTTGGGAGACAGAGACCCTTCCTGGAGTCTTTCAGTGAGTTCCAGCAGAGGCAGGGAAAGGATGGCATCTGTCTGGACACTGGGGACCTGCAAGGGGAAGATGAAGGGGATCCAGGACAGCAGTTTCTGTTACACTTTGGCTCAGAGGTGAAAGTCTCTTGAATTTTGCCAACATTATCAACAGAGCTTGCTGGAAAGGCAGACCCTGCATGTGAGGGTTCAGGCCTTGAGCTGCTGAGCATTTCATGCTGGGTTTGGAATGTCACAAACAGGATGCAAACCCAGGAGCCCAGCTGTTTCTCAAGCTGGAGAAGAGCTTTGTCCATCCTCTGCAGCAGTGGACATGGCAATGCCTTCACCCTGGCACCACGGGATTTACCCACTTTCCAAGAGGTAGCCTCAGCTGAGCAAACACTGCTAGGGCAGAAGGTACCAAAGTCCTTGCACACAAGCCTCAGGCTGTCCCTTCATCCCTCAGAATGGGTACAGGCAGTGCAGGACGGCCTGGGCTGAGGGCAAACATCTAATAGCTCAAGCCCAGCAAACTGCAAAGAGGTCATCAGGGACTCACAGGTGGGTAAGGTCTACCCAGATAAAGAAGACTGGCAGTTCTCAGTGCCACCAGCTTTTAAAAAAGGTGGTGTTTTGCTTTTTTTTAATAATCATATATATATTTATATATATTTTAAGAAAAGAGGTTGTGGAGATATGTATCAATTGTACCTGGTATGCTTCATCTCCAGGTATGTTACCTGTGAAAATATGAGCTGGTTTATCCAGTACATATTCAAAGCAAATGGAACAGAAAGAAAAGATGTTAAGAAATGAGTGTTGCAGTAGGAATTCAGGGCCACTTCCATGCTGGTTAGATGCCTACCTACCTCATTCATCCCCATGTCATGTCCTGGTTGCTCCCAGGGGATACTGAATGCCCTATCTTCATTAGTGTTAAGTTAGAGCAGGCATATTCTGGGCAGCCTGATGGGTTGAGGGGTCCCACTTGCTGGGAATGCTAGTGAAAGCTCTTTTGAAGACTCTTCAAAAGCCATCCAGGAACCAGGTTTTAGGGACAAAGATATAGGGATATGGACAGATGTGTAAACTTAGCGTTAAGAAGAGGCAAAAGCTTTCTTACTTCTAACTATAGAGGCAAGAAATGTTTCCAGATTTTGAAAGAACTGAGTTTTGGATCAGTGAAGGTCCAGTGCTTCATCAATATGTGTTCTCCAAACCCTCTACTTTGTGAGTAATTCACATCCCCCTCAGGCTGGATGAGATGAGGTGGGAGTCTACAGTCTGTAGACTCCTGCCTCATTGCATCCAGCCTGAGGAGAGCAGTGATCTCCCTTTCTCCCAAGGCAGACTTTCCTCTTGCTGGGGGCTGCTGGCACATCTCCTTGTTATAAAAGCTATGGGGCATGAGCTGGCAGGAGGAGCTGAAGGACAACGTCAGCAGACACCCCGGTGGCACTCAGACCCCGCAGAAGGACGGGTTACCTGCTCCCTGAACTGCTGGACAGCCTTTGCCATTTTCTTCAGACCCTCATCCCGGGTTTTCCGAGCTTCTTCCATTTTCTTCTGGATCATCTTTTTGCCCAGCCATTTCCAGACCACCACAGCTGCCACTGACCCGCCAAGCAGCGTGAGGGCAGCAGAAGTATCCACCTTCCTCTCTGGCAGGAGCTGTCTCAGCTGCTGCTGGATCATGATGTGGCTTTTGAGTCTCCAGGGATGGAGTGAGAAAGAAAAACAAGGCAGGAGCAGAAGACCTTTCCTGCCTCCCCAGACTGGTCCCTCCTCCCAACACCACTGTCTCGGGTCAGCAAATAGTTCAGATGGTTCAGACTGAATCTGACCCCTGCAAAGCTGCTGTCTGTGGAGCGTGAAAGGGAGAATGATTAACCAGGAAATGGAAAAGGTAAAGTTTGGTCAGTGAACCTTGGGGTGTTGGGTTTATAGGGGCTTTCTGGACTGTGGGAGGCTCTCCACTGGGAAGGAAGGGCTATGAGATCAACTGAACAAAAGAAACAAGGAAATAGCCATTCCCCTGTTTCCTGTGTAGCCTGAGAGGACAATGGGAAAAGGGGAAAAAACAGCTTGAAACTGCAAGACTTCCTTGCACAGGGCTGGGGAATGTAAGCTGAGGGGATGCACAGCTGTGGGGTACCCTCAGCTCACCAAATCCCTTATGCTGCTCCCACGGTGGCCAGAGGCTGTTGCAGGAGGTCTGTGCTCGGCATTGCCATGATGTCTGCGTGCACCGGGAGAGGCCGTTCCACCCCATGACAAAGCACGCTGGTATTGTTTCTAGGAGTGGAAAATCCCACAGGCTTGCAGGCCAGAAGCAAACTATTTCCACCAGACATTGGAATAGCTGGTGTCTGACATCTTTCCAGCAGAGATGACTTTCACTACAAGCACCAAGAGCCACACACTGAGCTGAGGGCAACAACCCAGCCAACATCAGCCGTGGTCTGTCTGCAGTCTTCCCTGTTGTTTTTGGATGGTGGGTCCTCCCTATGGGGTCCCCTTTGGAAAAAGTATTTGGGCAGCTATGGATTGTGCATCACAAAAATTTGCAAGGTTCCAGCAGAGTGTGGAACTGGATATGGGAAGGAGGCTTAAAAGCTCTCTCCTTTCAGGGTTAGGTAGTCCTCTAGTGCTCAATTTTTCATTGTCATGTTTATTCTTAGCAGTTATAAGAGTTCACTGTTGTTGTCACAGTTTGTGCCAGTATGGAATGTTCTTAGCTTAGTTCTGAACCAGGGAAATTTATGGACTCTGAATAAAAAATTGGCTCTGGCGTCCTTGCAGAAGCAGTCTGGAGCTGACGGGAGTTAGCTGCGTGGTAACAAATTAAGCCAGCCTTTTACTGCGTCCTTTCCAGTGGCACCATCCTTGGAGGATGTGTCCCCAGCTGTGGCACTGCCTGGGGACATGCCTGCAGCCCCTCCAGCTCCTGCTCCACGGTGCTGGCTGCAGCAGGTGCCTCTGGAAGGTGCACATGAGCAGGGTCAGCGTGTGACAGCACCGAGCCCCGTCCTGCCTCCAGGAATCCACGCAAGCCCTTCCTGGGACAGAGGTGGGCTCTCTCCCTGTGTGACAGCACCAGAACCTCTATGATGGGCTGAGCAGATGTGGGAGGGTTTTTTCCCCTGTGCTAGGAAGGGTCAGGGCATTGGCCTCCCACATCCACTTGCTTATTGGTACCTGTGCTCTGATCCTGCCCTTTAGACACTTAGCAAATGTTTAACAGAGACAGGGACAGCTGTGTCCAGACTGACTTGGCATTTCAAAGGGCAGATTTTCGGCAGGCATAGCTGCATTTCCAGATGGCTGAATGCTGCTGAGGAAACCCCTTTTCTTTGCCATGTGTCATAGGAAATCTCCACATCCTTTGTGAACTGGAGGTATGGCTCCTCCTGCCACCACAAGGCCACACACCCAAGGGAACCCAAAGCAAGGAAGCAAAGGGATGTCCCAGGTTAAATCTCAAGTCCATAGCAGAGGAGACAGACCTACCTGACTCACAGGTCAGCATTCACTTGTTCACAGTGTTTTTATCATTTGAATTGATCCAGGTCCAAGGTCAAACCCATCAGTGGAGTTGAGATGAGAGCCATGCATGACCCTTTTCACAAAAAGAGTCAACTCATAGCAGCTGGGTCTGGGATTTCATTGTAGCACCCATGACATCTTCCTCACTGTGGGCTATCCCAGAAAATAGGCAGTCAGACAAAATCAGACAGACCATTCCTATGCCCAGCAAAGGCTGCACCATCTTTGCCTGCAAGAGCAAAAACTGCATGGACTTACTGTCATCACGCTCCATCAACACCTTCAGGTCTTAAGCAGACTGGGTTTTGACAGAATCTGTTTCTAACTAAGCTGTCTTCACTCTAAATTGGTAATAAATATTTTTAAGTCAGCTTTGACTCAATTTTGATTACGATGATGAAGAATAAATCCTGACAGCTGCATCTTGTGTTCATGTATTTGTAACCAAACACTCTGCTGCTCTTTCTCCAAACGATTTACAAAACGAGGCATGTTAACTATGCTGCTCTGAAAGAATTTTAAACACATTTCACAAAATACTGAAATCATAGTGATTTGGGCTGGTCCCCTCTGGAGAACTTATTGCAGTTGGCTCAGAGGGCTGAATAAATGCTTTCTGGGAACTCTCCAGTTTCTGACTCACTTCAGCCTGGAATATCTATTTGGAGCATAAGACTCCACCAGCACTCACAGAACATAACAACTGGTAAGAAACTTGCCACTAGCAACTCTGAACCTTTCAGCAATCAAGAACATCAGCTGAGAGGTGAGGGTTTGTCTCTATCAACGCTTTTCCATGTTGTTCAGCCAGAACCCTCTTGGCTTTCCCTGAATAAACTGCAATAGGATGGGAAGAGAGACCTCCCTTGTCAGCCATCACACCTCTGACAGCAGGGGCTGCTCTCTCTCCTAATAATTCCTAAATCTTTCCCTCTTTTCTGAGTATTGCACTATTTTCCTTGAGCCCTTCCATAGCCAAGTGGGTTGTATGGATGCCACTTACAACTTCTCCAGCAAGGTAGAGACAAGCAAAGATGCTGTAGAGAGCTGTAAGTTCTTCACCAGAAATCCAGGAGCATTCCTACTTCTTCCATCATGTCTGGTGTCTTGCACAGGTCTGTCCCCACTGAGTGACAGCAGAGACTTCAGCACCCCGATGGTGGGGGACTGGGATGCTCCCAGCTGCTCCATGACTGGGCACAAAGTTTACAGCAGGAAGGTGGGTTTTTCACCGGTCTCCTATGGGCAAGCAGGGCAGCAGGGAAGCTGAAGGGTGATTTGAGTGAAAAGGAGGAGAACAGCGGCAGGAAAAAACAAAAAAAACCCAAACATTCATTCTTCAGATACTGTTAAGGGGACAACTGACCTGTTCTAACAACTCATATTCTGCCGGTATCAGTTTTCTAGAGAGCCTTATTTGCTCCTGATGTTATGACTATATAGCAATGTGACATGTTAAATAAACAAAAAATCCTGCGAAGTAAAGTATAACCAAATAAAAAGGCTGGATTGCCTGATGATTCAATCTCTCAACCTTGCTTGGTTATTTATCTAGTCATAGAATGAAATATGGGTTGAGGAGGGCAGATATAAATTTTTATCAAAATCAAGAGGGAGGAGGAAAAATGATCAAAGCAAAGACCACAGCCAGGCTTTTGTGCTGGAAATGAAAGAAACTAGTAAAAACAAAGCTCCTTTGGCCCAAGCAGCATTTGTACATAATTCTCTGAGACAGACCAAAGCCTGGACTTTGGTCAGTGCCAGGCAGCTGAACAAGCACTCTGCAAACACACAGTGAAGGTCTGCAAGGGCTGCAGAGCCTGAGCCAACAGCTCATTTTGAAGAGCTGCAGAAGGGATGGAAACACAGCAACACAGTGCTGGTGGGTATGGGAAGGAGCTGATGTTCCTTTTCCAGTGTGGAGCAGGTCTGGAGGAAGAACTGTCCTGAAAACCCAAAGTTTTGCCCTACTACAGGCCTCTCTCTCCTTGTGTTTCAACACCTGAGCTCACCAGACTGTTCTCAGCATCACCCTCCCCACTTTCCCCCCACATTTACGCAGCAGTGACAACTGACATCACGGACCACCTGACGTGAGAAGGGCCCTTGAGTTTTACTCGGGAATATGCTTTGCTCTCTGTCCAGCTGAGGCACTTACCTGCTCTTTAAATTCCTGAACAGACCCCCAAATCAGGTCCAAACTTGTATCTTGTTTCCCTCACACCTTGTCCATCTTCTTCTGGACATGTCTTCTCCACCTCGTTCACTTCAGTGCCAGGAGAGCTTTAGCTGAGCTGATACCAGGGCTGAGAACATCCACTCACTCTGCTTCAGTCATCTGCTGGATCAGAGTGAGAGATCAGATCCCTTCAGGTGCTGGGTCCTTGGAGCAAGTGCTCCAGGATCCTGAGATCTAGTGACTGGCTGGAGGCAGGAGAAAGGAGAGTGGGAGGAACAGTAAATCCCTTCTAGAGCCATCCACAAGGAGCAAATATGCATGGGGAAATTCCTTTTAGAAATAGGACTCTTTCAGCCTTGCAAAGATAGGAAGGGATATAAAAGCAAAGGACACTGTCCTTTCCTTGAAAAACAAGGTCTGTGCATGCTCAGATCTATTCAGGAATACTACCTGGGCAGGTTACCTGTTTAATGGTGAGGTCCCATCCTCCCTATGAGAGGACGGCTAAAAACCCTTTGCTCCTGGCCTGAGATAGTGATGGTTATCCACCAGGATCTCCGTGGGTGGTGCCCCCAGCAGCAGTCCTGTGGAGTCAGGGCATCTCCTTGGAGCAGGGCTGTGCCATGGATCTTCTCCTGGCTGTGTGTGGATCAGAGGATGGTGAGTCAGGCTGTGTTACTGTGTCACACTCACTGTGTGACTCAGACCCCCTTGAGGCCATGGGAGGTGGCTGGGTGGTTGCAGCATCCCTGCCCTGCCCAGGGGAGGCAGATGAACAACAGGGGCACTGTCACCCCTTGGCTCCCCCCTCCTGTTGGGAAAACACTGCCTCCAGCCCTGGTGCCTGTAGGCTTGGAGAAGGAATCATTGCTGATGATCATTGCTAACGATCACGATTTATTTCAACACACACATTTCAACATTCCAAGCATCTCCTTCATCACTCCCACCTTCCCCTCCAGTGTCTTCATTCACCTTGAGAGCCGAGGATGGGTCAAGAAACAGCACACAATCATCACAGTGTTATTGGAAATGCCAAACAGTGTGAATGGCCTAAGCACAGACACAGAAATGCTTTCTCAGTTTTCCCTGAAGTGTTTATAGGCAATAAAACCACATCTTTTCCCCTTGTTTAACTGGAAGAAATGATGAGGAACAGGAGTGAAGACAGATCAGTCATCATTTCTCACAGAATATTAAGCTTTCCACTACTCCCTGAACAATTAAACTGCTGGATGATGTGGAGATCAAGGGAGCACATGAGTTCAGGGAGGAGACCAACAGGTTTGTGGAGGCGAGCTCTCCTGGCAGCTATTTAAACTGATGGGGAAACTGCAAGTCTTTGCCAAAAAGTCCCTTAGCCAACCAATGGCACAGCCAGAGAGGGAATCCTGCACTTACCAGGTTGTACTCTCCCACAAACATCTGTTCCTGCCCACTGCTGGAAGTAAAATATTGCAATAAACAGCTCTTTGGTCTCACATCATACAACAGATATTGTTTTGCAATTGTCATGGGATTCCTTTGTTACAGCACTAACCCTCATTCCTTTCTTTTGTTGTTTTTTTTTTTGACTCGGTTTAACAATGAAGCACAACTTAGACAGGGGCGAGATTTTCGCTATTTTTAAGCAGCATTTTATGCCAGTTTATTGAAATGTTAGTTCAGAGCCTTAGGTTTGCTGTCTACTTTGTATCAGGTGGAAGGCGGCTGGAGCGAAGGGCAGGGAATGAAAAGCCGCCACAGGGAAGGCTGATTCCCAGAAATCACACACTCCTCTTTGTGCCGAGGGAAAGCATCTCCACCTCCTTCATGAAGTGAAGGCACAGCTCCTCCTGCCACGGCAGAGCCACACACTGGACAGCCACAGGCAGCCCCACAGCTCCTTCCACAGCCTGCAAAAGTTAAGTGCTGAGCCAGAGCACCGGAGCACCCGGGGAGGCACAAGACATAACAGGAAGAGAAGGCAGAGGAAGACAAGCAAGGGGACAGCTGTCAGGCACCAGCCTCGCTGCTGCACCATGCACAGGGTAGAAGCATGGAGAATGCAAACTGCATGACTAAACCAGCTCCCACTCCCATCAGGAGCTGTAGACAAGCACTGGGACAACGTCCCAGAGGTGTCGCTGTGCCAGTCACAACCTTCTTCTATGATTTAAGCTGTTTCCCCCCTGACCTCCTTCAACCTCCTATCCCAAGGGTCCCTGTAGTGTCCTTGGTAATGCTTCAGTTCCTCTTCCTTGGCTCTCGTGACCGTGCTGACAGGCACCACCCCGGCAGGGAAGTTCAGCACATTGTACAAATTGGTGTAGGAGGTCGCAGCTGGAAAAGATCACACAGAGCATGTAATCTGGAGTGGCTGGACCTGAAGAGACCCTGAAAAAACCCCTGCTGCCTCAAAGGGACTTTTGATGGAGAGGTTTGAGGGTTACATGGCTGCTGAGACCAGAGAGAGACCCACACCTTCACCTGTCAGTCGTGTGGAGATCAGATCTGCTCTGGGAGGGACAGACATGAGTCTTTGATCTGATTCACAGTTTCATCTATATCTCCCATTCCCTGGGGAAAAGTCCCAGCTATCTTTTCAAGATATTCCTGAGGACCGGTTGTGTTAACATCATCTCGGGGATTTTGGATCCCAAAAGGTCATTCCTAGAGAAAGGGAGGACCCTGACTGTTTGCTGGAAGCTTTTAAAAAAATGCCTTTTTCTGCCAGTGACACGCAAAGAGCCTTTCTGCTATTTGCAAAGTTTTGGGAAATGTGAGACAGCTGCATTCAGAGGAGCCTGGCCCTGTACCAAAGTCTACCACCCCTCTGACATCTACTCCTCACTGCCACTCTGTCCTGCAAGAGTAGTTCTTGGGCTTTCTACAGGACAGGCAGTGGAGTAGAAACTCGCTGATGAACAACTGGGATGGATGTGCCACTATTGGCTGCCCCATAATAACCCAACACCAGCAGCTCAGATGAGGGGGGGGAATGAGAAGACCCACTGAGGTGACCTCTCCTTTGCTTTCTCCCACAGAGGGAAACTGAGCAATGTTCATGGTTTGGGGAATGTCCAAGAGACCAAAGTATCTCTCTGCAGCTCTGCACCCGGAGACATCTCAGTGGAGATTTACCAAAGAGTTTCCCAGCATAGCTGTGGTTAAAGGTTGGCCCCAGGGCAGGACAAAGGACCACATCCAGCCTCAGCTTTGGCAATGAATTCTGTGCAGTAAACCTGGGGGGAAAGGTAGAGGAGACGACAAGAATGTCTGTTGGACAGCAGTGGCAGATCAGTGCTGACACATAGGAAAAGGAGGGGAAAAAACCTTCCTGGATGCAAGTGAAAAAATAAGATAAAATCTGAGCCAGGCTTTGAAAGGGTCAAGGGACTTTGTTCTTCCTCCTTTAGGTTTCCTGTCATGATACCATGTGCTGCCCGGACTTAGACATTAATGCTAGGTGTGCATTTCAGACTTGATTTCGTCAAGCATTAACACAATCCTTCCCATGGACAGTTCTGCTTTTGAACTGTATTGAAAGGAGATCAACAGCACTTTGAAGAATTAGGTCTGGCTGACTAAAAAGTCACATTTCCTAAAAGCTTTGGTTATTTTGATAGAAGAATCTAAAATAAATGAATCCAAAATATTTTCATAAATACTTCTTTCATTCTGCGTGGGGGATACAGGCAAGGAAAAGAGGCAACAAGAGACAGCAAGGCAAGCCTCAGGACATCCCCTCACAGTGCAGGAGGCACAGCTTCAGGACTTTACTGCAGATCCAAGAGAGGTCTAGGTTTGTAGTCTGGTTTACTACAGCTCTGCTGAACATCAGGCAACGAATTAATCCATCCTCAAAGAGCTGTTCCACTTCATCTTAGCAAACAGACATGGATGGACCACACTAGAGTTGTTTCTGCAGCCATAATCTGGTTACATACAGACACATGTCCCATGGTCCAGGCCCTGTTGTGCGCAAATGTCTCACTGCAAGTTTTCTGTACAGGAGTCTTTCACATCTTTCACAAGAGCCCTGGCCTTGGGGCTGTTTTTCAGTCTGACCTCAATTTCCACCTGCAGTCTGAGATTCTTCCTGTTAAAAGTTCAACAAATGAGATGGGTTTCCAGGAAACACTGTCAGTGTAGCTACCTTCTTTTTTTTTTTTTTTTTTTTTTTCTTTCTGAGAGAAAAGCTGGTCAGTAGCCAAAAGTTTTGAATCGGCTCTTGTTTGCAGTAGAGGAAAACATGTGAATATTGTTTCACTGAACTAAAGCAATCAAAAATATCTTTGAAGCCATTAAACCTTCTAAAGATTTTGTTTTGTTTTGTTTTTGGGGGGGTGGGTGTCCTTTGTTTTGTTTGTTTGTTTGGTGGGGTTTTCTTGGTTGGTGGGTTTGGGTTTTTTATGTGTATTTTTATGCTAGTTTTGTTTTTTTGTGTTTTTTTTTTTTTTTTGGCGGGGGAGGGGGGGTTGGGAGAGGAATCTGTTTTCACCTTAAAAGAACCCTAAACCCATTCCCTTCCAAACACCTCCCACCAGCCCAGTGCCCAGGCAGCTTTGTAGGAGTTTTTCCTCTGCCCTCTAATTTGTCAGACCAGCCTGCTCATCCATCGAGAGACTGGCACTCATAGAGGCTGGGTGGTGCAGGCTGGGGGCATGTTTCTCCTCAGGGAGGATTGAGAGAATGTCCCAGGAAACAGATCCTGCTCTGAGGGTGGACAGTAAAACAGCTCAGCCTCTTCAGCCTTGCAAAACACCAGCTGAAAGAGGATACAATTGCTCTCTATAAATAGACGTAGGAGTGAGGCAGCGGAAAATACCAGAGAGGAGAGGTGCTATTTACACTCAAGGACAGAAATAAAATAAGGATAAACTGGAAGGGAATAAAAGAGCACGGGAAATATGAAAGTTTCCAACCATCAGAGCAGGGAGGAGAGAAACCAGTCAATTAAATCAAATGCAAGCAGAAAACTCAAACGGTTTAAAGGAGGAACCCGATCAGTTTGTGGGCAGCACTGGACACAGCTGCCCAGGAGAAGCTTCCTGTCCCAGGTTACTAAGGAAGCCACCTCAACCACAGAGTTCACGACCATAGTTTTTGACTCCTGCTTTGTCTCTGCTTGATCATTCAAGCATGGCCTTACCTCGTGACAGTATCACCTAATGTCTGAAATAAAGAATTTGCACCGAGAGACAGAAAGAAGAAAAAAATGAGGTCTCATTTTTAATGACTCTTCTTACACTATTTTTGTTTAGACAATGCAGGGCAAAGGATGGTGATTCATTTCCAACCCCAAATGCATTGCTGAGTGCGAAGCAATTGCTTAGAAACTTTAGAGACCTCTCACAACATTTAGTAAGGAAAAAGGGAAATAAAAGTCACGTTACTGCCACTGCTCCATGCTGATCCCAGAGGTTTTTGGCAGATCTGGAAAAGTGGCAGAATTAATCAGCTTTGTGACTGTGGCAACAGAAAACAAATAGGAAAATGCACAGACATCCCATTTTTATGAAAACTGCGTGACCATTCTGGGAAAAAGCTATGGCATCATCCAGCTGATTTAGCTGGGTTTGCACGTGCTTCAAAAGAGCAGGTACATAAAAAGAGCTTATGTTAAAGCATGCCAGAACACCTACAAAAAAATCATGGCAGTCTTCTAAATTCACTTGCTCCCAGTTTGGTGTGTCTCTCCTTTTGGAGGAGCAGGCTCCTCACACCACACTGCACATGCATGCAGGGACCTCTGCATTAACTTGGCACATGATGCTCTGGGCACCAGAATCCACCTGATGGTGGATTCCCACATCTCCCTGCACTGATCTCTGTCACTAAAAAGATCCTTAAGCTTTTAAAATAACCTCTGGCTGAACAGCCCTGGATAACACAGTGCTGAGACCAGGTGGTGCAGAGGAAGCACATATTCATCTGGCTCAGCCTGTGCCCCATAGCCCTGGTATCTACCTGCACGTACGGGTGGACACATCCAAGCACATCACCTTTCTTCAGACCTACTTCAGTGTGTCTTACCCCAGTCCACAGAGAGCCTGGAGATCTCGAGCAATTCGTGGGTACTTTTGGAGAGAAGAGAAAAGCTTTGGGTTAGTCAACAGCAATGCAGCTGAAATAGCTGGCTATCACATGATTATGTTTTGAGAACATTTCTCATCCTAGCAGAGTTGGCTCTGAAGAACTAATAGGGTTTCCAGTGAAGTGCTTTTACTCCCCTACCTCCCTGCACGTGGAAACCTTCCCACCATGCTGATTTCCTATAAAACAAATGAGACATGTCCACACACTTACTATGGGTTTCAAAATGATAGCCAAGATCCTTTTCAGCAGAGCAGGAAGCCTGTAAGTATTGAACTGGGATGTCAGGTTGGGATCCACGATGTCTCCTTTGCTGGAAGGGCAGAGAGTGAAAAAGGACAAGTCACTGTGCCAGAGCTACAGCAATAGCAGTGCTGCTTCCAAGGCAGAGTTTGTCTTGGAAGGGAGTCTCTAAAAGACAAAATCTGCCTGTTTCTAAGGAAAACACTGAACAATAGATGCTGAGGTGTAAATGCTCGCTGCAAATGTTACAGATAAAGCAGTACTTTACTGCCTATGCCATCAGTGCCATAAAAGTTCTGGAGAGCTTTGCAGTGGGGCCTGCTTCATCCTGAAATGAGCAAGTGGCTGGATGGGTGTCTACCATGCTACCCATGCATGTGAATTGCTAAATTCATTCTTCCAGAGATTGCTCCCCTGCTGCTCATGAATCAGTTTGCACCCACGAGAATATAAACACTCTGGATGCAGCCACTGGCTATGGTATATAGTGCCAATTCTCACAGTCCACACAAAAAGGAGGGTTTTACTCACAAGCAGTCCACCAGGTGAGCAGCACCATCCAAGAAAATCCCTCTGGTGAACAGCTCATCTACCATGTAGGCAATCTTGGGCGGTGAGAAGGGAACAAGCCGCAAGAAAACCATCCCTGTGCAAGAGGCAGCAAAGATGAAAGATTCACAGAGCCCTCTGTGAGCCTCCCTGCCAGTGAGATGCCTGGAAAGTGAAGTGGTGGGAAACTTAGACCCTTCTTGCTGCTGTAGGACAGAAAGACCCCATTTTCAAAGGCAGCTGTGTTAGCAGTATCTGCCTGCTGTCCTTTCCAAGGCATAAACACTTACTGTGACCTGGCACACACACCACTCCTCTCTACATGTTAGAGAAGAATTTTTAGAGGCTTCAAAACACCCATTTTAAAAAATTAATTTGCATCATTCCTACAGCTCCCATACAGAAATCCCCACTGGTGGAACTACAGAATAATTTGGGCTGAAAGAAGTCCCTGGGGGGTTAATTGCTCCACCTTGCTCCCCACTTACCAGCCAAAAGATCTGTAAGCTGTGTTTAGTAGAGGAGGGATCATGGAAACTGCTGTGAGTTTGATATCTATGGGAACAGCAAACATGATGGAAAACAAAACAGTACTTGGGTTGACTTGGAGATATCTTAAAATAATTATCATGTCTGCTAGGCTGGAAATATAAGCAAGATCACTTCAGTTTGGGAATCAAACTGTTGCATTTGTCTTCCTCTTTTGTGGGCAGGAAAAGTGGAGATGGAAAACGATTTGTTCAAACTTTGTAAGGAGCAGAGGTAACAGCTCCCAGCAACCACGGTCATGGAAACCCACCATGTGCCCTGCATCCTGGAGGAGCTTTCTGGCCTGCTTTATGTCCCTGGGAGGGGTTTTCACGACAATAGAGTGTGATGACCCTTAAAAGCCATCAGATTGGTGATGCTGAAAAACAAGCATGTGCCCTAACCACCATTCAGAGAGGGACTGATCAGAGCTCCCCCATTCCTTTGGTTATCCAAAATATAATTCTTCCTACCACAAACACTTTCCCCCCAATTTACCTCTTGCTTAAACATGCGAGCTGTCTTCTTCATCCTCTCCAGGGCCAGATCTCGAGACCTCCTCGCCTCATGCATCTTCTGCAGGACCTGTCTGTGTCCCAGCCACTTCAGGAGCACGACAGCTGTGACTGAACTGCAGAGCAGAGCTGAGAGGACACGAGGGTCCCCCCACGATGGATCCAGGACCTGCCACAGGCGCTCTTGGGTCATGATTTCTCTCCCTGACCTTTTCAGTTCGGGTCCAGCTACAGACACCTGAGTCTCCCACCTTCTCCTCAGGAGGGCAGATAAATGCAGACTCTGTGACTGCCCTGCTGTGCAGGGTCAGCTCTGAAGCAGAGTTGCTTTAACAAAGTCCAGGAGTGGACTTTCTAGACCATGGACTTTGAAAGGGTCTGCCTGCTGGAGCACTGCTGTGGGTCAGGCTGCAAAACCATGTGCTCAGCTTACTCAGTCTGGGGGGGCTTCCCCAAGGCTGGGCTGTCCCCCAACTCTGTGGCTTGTCTCCTCAAGCCACTGTCTGCTGCTGTCCCTGGCTGCACACAAAGCTGAGTGCCTGCAAAGCCCAGGTCTGGGCTATCCCTACTATAATTAATAATTAATTAACATTCACACCCATTAACTAGAGGTGCTTAGCCATCATCCCTGTCCCTCAGGCAGCATCACCTGCAGCCCTTTGAGCTTAAGAAAACGTAGCTCTGCTTGTTCTGGGGAACCTCATGCAGGGAGTGAAAATGCACCTGTGGAGAGGGGGGAGCTCAGGAGAACAAAGAGAATGCAGGTGACTCTGGAAATGCAGCGTGGAAGGAGCCATCTGAAGATGCCTTCAAGGAGTATGACTCCTCTGTATCATTTTCAAGCCAAGCCCCTTTGAAAAGTCTTTTGGCATCCTGGATCAGAAGGTGAGCACTGTTGGGAAATCCCCTCTGATGGATGCAGAGTCCTGTCTGCTCTCCAGTTTCCAAGACATCCTCCAGCCAGCAGGATGCAAAAGAGCTGGACCATGTAGTCTTGCAGGAGCTGCCCCTTGCCATGGGTGCTCCCCCTGCCCAGGACTGTCCCATGGCTTAGTGTGGAAAGGAGGGGCTGAAAAAAATTAAGCTTCTCTCCATCCTCAAATACCTGCAAGCCCACAGGGAAGGAACAGGGGATGCCTCCAAGAGCTCATTGCCAAGATGCAAGGCAACCCAGCTGTACCTGAACAGACGCTGGCCCTGCTCCAGGCAGGAGGGTAGCAGAGCTTCTAAGGTGGCTGCATCCAGGGTAACCATTGCTCTCTGGTGGAGAGGTCTTGTTTGGGGACTGAAGTGAGTGATCACGCTACTATCCTGTTACCTTCTTGCCTGGTACAGACACGTCAGGTGGGATTTATTCCTGTGGCAGCAGGGAGGGAGCTTGGGCAAGAAGTGAGACCTTGTAGATAAATTGTATGCTGACTGGAAAGGTGAGGAGGATCATCCCTGTTCAGACAGGGAAGGTAGAAGAATGAGGCAAACAACTTGGTGTGTATGTCACCAACCTCTCCCCCCTGACTGCTGGGAGCAGTCTGCAGCTCTGTCCCTTTTGGCAGCCTCAAGTCCCCAGAGCTGCCCAGCAGCTTTGGCCCTGCCTGCTGCACTGTCCCACGGTCATGGCTCGCTGAAGGTCTTCACTCAGGGCTTCCAGGGAGAAAGCAGTTAAACTAACAGTGTTTGGCTCTCTGGGAGCATGGGCACTGTCTTTTCTGGCACAAGCTCCTCCAGGCTTGAATTTTTAAATACAAACAGATAACCCCATCCAGCATCTTCTGTGTGGGCAGAGAGCACCGGTGGCTGGTGAAGAACCCCACCCAGACTCTTCTGGGGCTTTGCTTTACATAGCATTCAATCATGGAATGCCTGAAGCTTCCTCCCTTCTGTTTCCAAAGCCTGCTGATAAAGAATGGGGGTCCTGGGAGCTGCTCTTTCCTTGGCTGTGATAAACACTTTCCCAGCCCTTGAAAAAGCTCCATGCCTTTGCACAGCTCTGGTTTAAACAACAGTAATACACTAAAAAACCCCAAACATTAATCCTGCCAGAGCTTTGTTACCATTTGCTTTTGACATTCCTGCATTGGGAAAACACTTTTGCATTGTGGCACTCCTTTCTGGAACACTCTTGTAAACCTGCTGGGAGCAGTCAGTCCTGCCAATCCCGGTGCCAGTGGCTGCCAGTGGCTGGAAAATCCTGCTGGAAATCCTGGTATGGGCCAAAGGGGAGGAGAAAGGTGTGCAGGGCAGGCTGTCTGCCATCCATCCGACCCTGGCATGCTGCTCAATACAGGCTTCAAACTGAAAGGGGGTGATAAGATGTAAGTTTAGATAAGATGTAATGAGAAATTCTTTACTGTTAGGGTGGAGAGACACTGGAATAGGGTGCCCAGATCTGTGGATGTCTCATCCCTTGAAGTGTTCAAGGCCAGGCTGGATGATCTGTGGATGTCTCATCCCTTAAAGTGTTCAAGGCCAGGCTGGATGGGGCTCTGAGCAAGCTGGTCTAGTGGAAGGTGTCCCAGCCTGTGGCAGGGGAGGTGGAACTAGATGACCTCTAAGGTCCCCTCCAACCCAAACCATTCTGTGATTCCATTGATTTCTCCCTCACAGTGTGCAGGGTGCCAGCAGCACTGTGCTGTGGGAAGTAGGCCAGCTACCTTCCTGCTTGCCAGAGTCTGCTTTCACTTCAGATTGCTGGTCTGTGCTAGGGAAAACACCAGATTTCATCCTGAGGGAACTGAGAACGGAGGGGAAAATCCCTGTTCCTAGAGCACTCTAAGTGGGAGCCCAAGCATCTCAGACAAAACCAGTCCCTGTGCCTCAGTTTCCCCATTTGTAAGAGAAAGACTGTGTTCTTGCGTTTCCCTGGGAGGTGTTGAGAGGGCTATTAAAATCCACTCCAACTCCCCCCGCCCCCAAACACAGACCTGAAATAACAGACTCAGATAATAAAAAGTACTGTATTAGGACAGTGACTGGAGAACTCCACCACTGACGAGCTCATCTTGTCTTCCCCTTGTACCCCAAAGCCAGCAGCAACCCCAGTCATCGCCACATCCTCACTGAGGGGAACACGAGTCCTTGTGGGTCAGACCAAAGGATGACCCGCGCCGATGTCAGCTGGGATCCTGCTCCAAGCGAGCGCGTGGGTCTCAGACGAAACTGTTCTTCCTCAGAGCGAGCGTCTCCACCTCCTTCATGAAGCGCAGGCACAGCTCCTCCTGCCACGGCAAGGCCACGCACTGCACGGCCACGGGCATCCCCACGTTGCCACCGAAAGCCTGCGGCACACACAGAGGGGGACAGGCCATGAGGACGTCTGGGGAAGGGATGGGGGTGCCCGTGCCCCCCCTGGGGAACCTGGCACCACTCACCTTTGCCAGGTTCCGGTCCCACCAATCCCGATAGTAGCCCTTGTAGTCCTTCAGCTCATCCTCATCCTCATCCGTCACCGTCGTCACAGGGACCACGCCAGCGGGGAAGTCCAAGGCATTGTAGAGCATGGTGTAGCTGACTGCCACTGGGGGAGGAGGGGGAGCTCTCAGTTCCAGCCTGACACAGGGAAAGCCTTCACCCCCCTTGGTATATGTGAGCTTCCACCAAACAGGGCACTTGCTCTGGGAACTCAAGGGCTGAGGGACAGAAACCGTCCCCTTGGCTCCCACATGTCCTGGGAGTACCCCATGGGCTGGGACTGCAGCTGTCCCAAGAGATGAGCTCTTCCCCATGCTGGCCAGTGCCTTGGGGATGTGAGGGGAGGAGGAACCCTCCTCATGGATGCTGGTGGAGTGCCACAGCAGGGGCATGCTGGAGGCAGTCCTACCTGAGAGCTTCCCAGGGTAGCCAATGTGGAGGGCCGGGCCCAGCATGGGACAGAGCATGACGTCCAAATTCAGCTTCTTCCACTGGGCAATGAACTGGTGGCAAAAGTCCTGAGGAGGAAATGTGCTGGTGGTCACTGGGGTGGATGTGCTGTCCCGGGGCTCCTGGTTGAGGCTCTCCTTGGGCATCCAGCCAGGCTGTTGGCCCTTCCCTGGGATCAGCCAACAGGCTACAACAGGCCTGGTTCTGCTAAAATCAAGCAATCTTTTGCTGCCCAGCCAACAGCCCACCCAGCATACAAAGCATCCTCTCCCTGGTAAACTGCAGGTGGGAAAAGACTCAGTGCAGGGCCACGTGGTGACCTGAGACATGGTGACGGGTCTCCAGGACACAAGAATGGAAACAAAGGCAAGTCTGCTGCAGGTGATGACCTATGTTTTTGAAGTGTAGGTATAAAAAACACAGGCCTGATTCAGAACCATGAACTTGTCTACATGTTGTCTTAATCTTTAAATGTGCTGAGGACTTGCACGTCCAAGTGAGATCTGTTGAGGAGTGACATGTTCCTACCTTACATCACTGATCACCTCTTAACCTAGTTGGGTGTTGAATCTGCCTCTTCCCAAAAAGAAATCAACCAAAAACTGTCTAGCCCCAAATTGCAATAATTTACCTCAATTTCATGATGGAGACTCCAGACTTCAGACACTGTGCTGAAAAAGGAAAAAAAAAAAAAACAGTGAAAGGCATCAAAAAGGTGTTGCAAAGAGCATCTTTGGAGGGAGAGAAGAGCAGCAAAAAGCAGATGGGCACAGGTTAGCTCTGCCCCTGGAGCTGCAGGCAAGGGAAGAGAGGACTTTGGCATACCCTCTCTGCTACACAATTTGAGTCATTTTTTATCTCTAACTGCTCAACACTGATATTGCAGAACAAGCCTCCTTCCCTGTGCATACACCTTTTTTCTGCCTTACAGGGTCCCTACCCCATGGCATGATGGAAGCATTAACCAGTGCTGAAGCAAACACAGTATTTCATTCCCACAGGCTTCAACCACTTCCTAAGTAAGAGGCTGTGAGCCCCTGCTCTCATTCCCACCTCAATACTACAACAGTTTCCCAAACCCAGCAGGGTTATGGCACTGACACAAACTGCTGTCAGTTTGCTCCCACCCTTGTGTTTTCTACCTTGCATTCTCTCAGGCACGTGCAGCTGGGGCAGGGTCCCTGATGTAGCAAACACTGCTCCCCAAAAGAGAAACCCAAATCTTCACACCCTTGCTCAGGCTCAGATTTACTCACTTTGCTTTCATACTTCCTATGATACTTGAAAATCGAGGTACCTGAGAAGGAGAAAGTAAAAAAAAAGGAAAATAACTGACTTGTCTTGAGACAGCTCAGTCACAAATACAAGTTGTTTACTCAGTGGTCAGGCAGGACTTGTGGATTTTCCCCAAAGTGGGGAGTGAAGGAACAGAAATAACATCACTCCAGTTTGGAGATATGTCTGAGCACAGCCAGGAAGCAGTGCCTAGAGACTTCTCTGTGATAAAGCCTTATTGCAAAGGGAGACAAGTTATTCACCACATAGTGCTTAACCCTGTCTACGCTAGAAAGAAATGGACCTTACGAAAGGTTTGGCAGTCCAGGAGAGCAGAGTTTTCAGCCACTGTGGTGACTTTGCCAACCAGAAGAACATCCCCGAGCCGCCTTTCTCAAGTTCCCCATTGCTGAAAGGGAAAGGAGTGTTTAAGTGTTTAGCTGAGCAGTGGTAGGAAGCAATCGCAGCAAATCAGCTTTCCCAAGCCAACCCCTCTGAACACCATATCTAAGTGACAAAGAGGTTTGCTCTATTCCACTGGGCAATTCTGATTCTCACAGTATTTAAAGGATGTCAGCTCCCAGTCTTCTTTCATCTGTCAAGGCTAGTAACAATCCCAAAGAGAATCAAGGTTCAGCTGAATTACTTGATGTTAAGTTCCCCAGTAAATCCTAGTGCCTGTAAGCTGCTACCTACATCTGGTAGATCTGCTACCTGTATCCATATGATAGCCAGATCCTAGGGAGGATTTTTATAGATGGGCACCAATCCTAAAAAAACACTCCAGGCATTACTTACAATTTCTTGACAAAGGAGGTGCCTCCATCTGAAAACATTCCCCTGACGCAGAAGTTAAAGATCACATAGTCCACATTTGTGAGTTCAAAGGGCACCAGCTGAAAGGACAAGAGAGGAATGAATCAGTGGCAGAGGTACAAGGAAATTGTGTGGGAGAAGCCATCGAGGATTTAAAATGAGCTGAGCTGTGCTGAGGAGTTTCTGACAAGCCCTCAGGAAAGCTTCCAGCATCTGAACTCACCACGTCCTCCCCACCTCATCGGGCCTTCCCTGAAAATTATGTTTTCCCTTTGAGCAACAACTGATGAATCAGAAGACAGAGGATGAGCTTGGCCTCTTGATGTCCAGGCAGCCCATGGCTCCTACCGTGTGGCCGGCCTCCTCCAAGAGCTGCTTCGTCTCCCGGACGGCGCGTCTCATGGCAGGGCTCGGCATGGTGAAGAAATCGGTCTCATAGTACCCTATGCGGAGGGGCTGTGTGCTGGAATACACCTGCAGAGCAAGGGAGAGAGCCAGCTGGAAGGACACCAGAGCAGCCAGCAGTGCCTCCATGACACAGGGCCGGTCTGGAAAGCAGCACTGCCCTCGCCCACGCTGCCCACCCACAGGTCGGGTGTTTTCACCCTGAGTGGTGGCAGCTCTTCCCAGAGACCTCCGGCCCCTCTGAGGTCCTGTACCTCTTCATTGAAGGGAAGGGGTGGCACTGTGCTGTCCAAGCTGAACATGTCCTCACACAGCAGCGCCCGCATGCACAGCGCCAGGCTCTCCACGTCTTTTGCCAGCGGCCCCACTGCTGCAGCCACTGGAAGAGACCAGAAGAGAGCACTCATGGCTGGGCATCTTTCAAGGGCATGTTCTGCAGAGGCAGAACCTCTGGGAATCGTTTTGTCTTAGTCTAATGTTGGTAACAGTTCCTGTTTAAGAACTGGGCTGGGGATGCCTGCAAGTGTGTTCCCACCAGCAGGTCCATCATTATGGACCCAGAGCTGTTATCCATCAATATGTGCTGTGGCGTCTCCATTTCACGATTTACAAAACAAATAAACAAAAAGCTTTGTCAATCATGGCACAAGGACAACATTAAACACCCCCTTTGACTGCTAATCCCACCTCCCATGAAGCAGTGGCAGACAAGGCACCCGTGGGTTAACAGAGTGTCTTGTGGTTTATGTGTTACCCAAACTGCTCCTCTGGGCTCATGCATATTTCAGTTTCTCAGAAATGATGGTATGAGGTTGGCTCTCTGAAAAAGTCCCTGAAAGGGAGCCTGCTTCCATCTACAGGTCTTGGAGAAAGTCCCCCATAACCATCTGAGGGTCCTTCTCTTCCCTACCCTGCTGCCCTCCCTGGGGGACAGCCATCAATTCCTACCTGCCTTCTGCCCAACGACTCCAGACTGTATTCCTCTTTTACTGCAAAGAAAAGAGACACACACAATACAGAAGCTGAGTATTTTGAGTTGAAGAGAAAGGCTTTAAGTAGTGGCAAGTATTAATTAAAATTGCAGATACAAAGGTTGGCAGAAGGAAGAGCCAAGGGGAAATCCAAGAGAGACCCCAGCCTAGGCCCAAGTGCCCTGTCAGTCAGGAACAACCACCCCCTTAGCATCTGGATGGAGCAATTTCCCCATCTCCATTCTGGGAGAACTAATGCTTCCTTCCATACAGCCCCAGAAAATGCCCAGGCAGAAGTGATAAACAAACCCTTCCCAGTTCCTCCCAAGTTTCCCCTTGCCCCACAGGACTAGGATCATCCCAGCACAGCGGTTGGTAGGGTGGGTCCCAACCTACAGAATGCATTTCTCACAGTACCTGAGTCTGTTCCCGGTGGGTTTGAGTGCACAGATCCCACAGAAGGCAGCAGGAAAACGCAGGCTCCCTCCTACATCCGTCCCAATGCCCAAGATGGACCCACCACCTCCTATAAGTGCCCCTTCTCCACCAGAGGAGCCTCCAGGGGTTCTGGTGTAGAGCAGAGGGTTGCGCGTCTGACCAAAGATTAAGTTCTTGCAGTCATAGCTAAACAGAGAAAGAGAGAGATTGAAAATGAGGAATGCAGGTATCTGCTGCTGTGGAGCCCAGTCACTACAAAAAGGACCCTGAGAAGGTAAAAGGGTAATTCACTAGCTGTTACATTGACATCACTTAGTCTGAGGGAGCTTCTTAAAGCTCCCATGAAGACCACCAGCCTTTTCCTGGTGGTCCCAGGGCCTGGATTCACTGACAGCTAATTTCAGTGCCACTAAGCCTTCCCCAGAGAGAACCTCTGGCAGCACAAATACATTAAGCCTCCTGAAAAGTCTCCTTGTTCAGGCAGTCCCAGGTGCCACAGGACACCCAAAGCTGAGCCCCTGCTTGGGAACAGGCCAAATGCCAACTGCAGTGATATTTGACATGGGACTTCTCCAGGAACTCATACAAAATCTGATAATCCCTGAGGCAACCTGTCTGTGCGGCTTTTTTGAAACATGGTCAGTCGTTGCCACATCACCTTAAGGAAGGCATTTCATAGGACTTGGGCAAGAGTCACCCACAGAGGAGCTTTGCCAGAGCTCACATGGCAGGATGCAGGGACACTGTCCAGCAGAGCACACCTGAGCTCACCCCATATCAGTGACACCAAGACTGGTCTTGCCAGATACAGCAGGATGTTTGGGGGCAGGATAATTTGAGGTTGTTAGCTAAACTAGCTTCCCCTTCTGTGAATATGTGTTTGCACTGCAGGATCATCTCTGAGAGGATAATTTAAAAAAAGAAATAAAGTGATTTAAAAACACCCAGCACAGGAAAAAAGAGCAATGATTTCTCTCCTTCTCCTCTTTTGCTTCTTTATTTCATTTGGAACTGGAGATAATTTTCATCCTCAGTGTAAATGTGTTTTTTAAGTGAAACTTAAAGACATAAGGGATGGGGGCCAGGTGTTGTTATATAAAAAGAAGAGGGAAATGAGAATGAGATCTTCCCTCGAGATGAGGAAGGGAGTATGAACATGATGCTGAGGGAATGGAGCACCCACCTACCTGATGAGAGACTGGGGAACATTGGTTTTGACAAATGGAATTGCCCCCTGTCTCCTGAGCACCTGCACCACCACGCTGTCCTCTGCTGCGGGTTTGTTGAGGTATTTTATAAAACCCATCGTGGAATCATGGCCCTGGGAACACAGGACAATGAGGTTTCCAAATGGAAGAGCGCATTTCCCTCTGCGTCCGTATTTTTATCTATATATTTAAGCATATGCACACACCTCCAAAAACCCGCCCACCACACACACATTGCTTAGTGCACTGACAGTAAATCTGACCAGCCTTCTCTGTAGGCTCATACGGGCAGCAAACCCCCTCACCTGACAGGGCAGGCCACCCCACATCAGCTGTGACAGAGCCAAGCCAGATGCTGAGGTCAAATCTCCCCCTGGCGCCAAACTTCAAACCACATGGATCTCAGGACACACGCAAAATCACGCTGGCAGTACCTGGCAGTCGATGGAGTCTTTGATGCTGACTGGCACCCCGTAGAGCAAACCTCGCTTCCCTGTCAGCTTCGCTTTCCGGAGCTGGTTCTCGCTTTCCTGCAGATACTCCGTGATGCAGTTGGTTTCTGTGGCGATTTGGATGGCCTTGGGGAAAGCAGGCAAAGCTCACAGGTGAGACACAGCCTGCAGCGCTGCACAGTGGCCTCCTGTTCCTCAAACACCCTTTTCTGTCAGGTATCTTCATCCTTTTCCATCAGGTATCAGGGCAGCCCTGCCTGCTCCTTTTCAAGACATTTTCATGCCAAACTTCAAAATTATTTCTGGACACGGGGGGGGGGGGGGGGTCATAGTACCAGCTGGTGCATGATGAAGGGAGGCACTCAGCCCAGATGAATACCAGGGACTTGACTGAACTTCTGGGGTGGCAAAAATGATACTCCCAAAGAGGCAACCCAGAAGGTGATCAGGACATTATGGCAAAAGTACAGAATGAACATGAACACTGACTTTATGAGGTTTACCAACCCATTTGGAGATGGAGGGGAGACAACAGCAGCACTTTGCAACTACCCTACAGGAATACCTGCCCAGGGAAGGTGTGGACTCACCTAGGAAGGTATGGGCTCTCTAGATGCTGAGTTTGCTGCTAGCTTTTGCTCCAAACCAAGCTAAGAGCTATGGCAGTCAGATGCCCAGCTCTCTCCTCCCTCACAGAAAAGCACAGAAGGGCTCACTAACCAGAGAGCAGTGGCAGCTCAGCAGCATCTAAACCAGGTTTGAACCTTGTGCTGGGCCTTTCCAAAAAAAAAAAAAAAGCCAGCCCCACCGTGGGTGAGATGCTGCCCCAGCACCCCTGCTCCTCACCTTGCCCACATAGGAGTAGAAGACGTGGTCCAGAGGGAGGGAGCCATCACGGAGTTTCTCGGACAGCTCCGGCAAAGGCAGAGAGAGGATGGAGACTGCGTTCACGGAAGGATTCTACGGGAAAGGTTGAACACCTCTACTTCAGCTGCTGGGTTGCTTTCTCCTTGGTCCCCTTTGTAACCCACACAAAAAAATACCTTCGATTCAGTAGCTAAATGTAAAATCTGCCTCAAGACCACATCCTGCTCTACCCGATGCCAGCGAGCATGGTGTGAAACCTACAGGGCAAGTACTAGCCCAGGCTTTCTCAGGCTTGCTTCCTAGCCAGAGCAGTCTCATCAAGCACGTGCTGTTTAAAATTCAGCCTTTCACGCAGCCTTGTTCAGGCAGGTCATGGTCAGGCCTGGGGGAACATCTTAGTGCAGTGCTCTCTGCTGAATTACAGAGTGGGAGCTGGTGTCACGGTTATAGACATTGTTACACCAAGGAACAAACACGGACCTGGAGCCAGCTCTTCTGGCACCGTCAAGATATCCTACAGGGAAGTGCAAACACCAGAGAGCCTCTTGGCTGGCAGCAGTCAGGTCATTTTTGGGTCAGCAGAAATTTCCTCACCACCCACTAAATATCATGAAAAACGTGTCAAACCTCTCCCCTCAAGCTGGACTCTGAACCCGAGTGACTCTGCTCCAGCCTGAGGTCGGGCTGCCTGACGGGATCGCGGGGCACCAACGCATCCCTCCCTCCCTGCAGCTGCGGCTGCACTTTGGCCCCTGCTGATAACACATCGCATCTCGCCTCCTCCAGCTGCCTCCTCAACCAGCCTGAGCCTCCCACCACGGCCAAGGTGCCGGGTAGCTTTCAGACAGGGATTTTCCGTTCCTCGCTGCCGGTGACTGTTTGTCCCGTTATCCCCCGCTGCCCCAGGTAGCGAGCGCTTCCTTCCCCATCCCCGCGACAGCGGCGATCGCTGCGATGCTGACGGCTACACGCACACACCGACTCAGAAAGGGAAAAATAATAACGCTGAACCCCCGTGGGTCCATATGAGGAGCCGAGATGCCGCTTGGCAGCCGGGCCAGCCCTGCGGGAGCAGCCGCGGCACTGGGGTGGGGCTGTGCGATGGGAAAAGCGCCCAGGTGAGCAGCCCCCGCCGGGCACAGGCGCCTCGGCTCGCCCATCCGCCGAGGGCGTGGGAGCGAGGATTCCGGCTCCCGGCGCTCACCTGCTCCCGAAAGCGCTGCACTGCCGTCTCCATCCGCACCAGGCTGTGCTCCTGCCGCTGCTGCGCCTCCGCCACCTTCCTCCAGAGCCCCCGGCGCCGCCGCCATCGCAGCAGCAGCAGCAGGAGGGCGGCGGCCGAGCCGCCGAGCAGGGCGGGCAGCGGGACCCGCATGGCAGGGCTGCGGCGGGGACCCCCCGAGCCCCGCGGGGACCGCCCCGCTCGGCACCGCCCGCACGGCCCGGCCAAGGGCACTCGCCCGCCGGTGCCGAGAGCGAGGCAAAACCCGGGGAGGATTCCGAGCCGGAGAGGGATTTCACCAGTTCGCCGCTGTGCGGGCGCGGCGCGGGCGGGGAGGGGGGCGGTTCGGCAGCGGGAAGAGTTCCCGGGTGACAGCTCGCCCCTCCCTGTGCTGGGTGGTCTCTATCTGATAAGGTTTATCCGTTTTTCCGTTCACGAAGCGAGGCTTTGATCTCCCCGTTAATTTTTCCGCCCCTCTGGGGGCAGTCTTGGCTTGCAGCGTCGAAGCAGCAGCGAGGGGAGTCCCAGAGATACCTGACTCCTTTTCATTTCTTATAACGAAGCAACTGTGTGGGTTAAAAGAAACAATAAATGTCCCAGGCGGTGCCCTGCGGAGTTCACTTGTCACTGGCAGAGCATGGGTGTGCCTGCGCTATGCTGAGCGCCGCGGCTTCCAACAAAAGAAATCTGGCATCCCTGCTCTCGGCGGCCTTGCGCTTCGTTTTGACGGAAAGTCCAGAATGATTTCTTTGGTCACCAGCCCCACCCGGGGTCTTGTCCTTAAAAAAACCACTTCACCCCTCCCAAAAGTTAGTCAGCAAATATTTCTAGCTATCCAGTTTAATACTGCCTATAGGGTTGTGAAAAACCTGTTGGGAAGGATCTGGGATGTTGTCTCACTATCTCTGCCTCCCAGCAGGACGAGCTGTGCCCAACCCACCAGCGGGCAGATGCTGAGCTAGAAAATATGCTGGAGTTACATGCACCCAGACTGGATTTCCCAGCTCAGGCCACTGGCTTTTTTTACTTAAATCTTCAGGATCTCAGGGCTACTCTGGCAGCACTCGAGCCACTTGTGCCAGCGCCTGGCTCCCTTGGAAGGAACTGCTGTACTGTACGTACACCATGTCCTGGGGCTCTTTGCTGAACAGAAAAGAAACCTCAGAAATACTCAGCCCTCCCTGAACTTGCGGCCTACGGCTTCTTGCTCTGAAGATAATCAGCTGCCTGTTATCTGGGTCAAGGAAATTACATGCAAGAACGGCGGCTTTCCCTGCTGGGTTGGTTTTTTTTCTTCTTTTTTTTTTTTTTTCCCCCCCCCTTCCCCTTCTTTTTCAGACTGTGGGACTCAGAGGGTTGCACAGTAATTGCAAACTCCCAAGGACACTGCAGTCCCATGCTTGCAGACTACTCACAAGGACCTGTGAGGGGATTGGGTTGGTGGGGGTGCCCTTGGACTGAGTCAGGAGCGTGTAATCGAGGTTGGTGAGAGCGGATGCTGTCTGTCATTCTGTCATCCCTGTCTCATCTTTCCTTCTTTCTCACCCTGGAGGCTTCAGGCTCCTGCACTGATCTCACCCTCAGCTGCACTGATCTCACCTCGTGGCAGCACAGTGCCAAAACAGGGTTGATTCCTCGCAGGCTGTGAAGTCACGTGCACCTGAGGTGTTTTAACACGAGAGCAAGACAGGTGGGGAACTTCGGAGAAACAGAAGTTAAAACCAGTTCTTGTGGAAGACAAAATAACTTCTCCAACCCTCTTCCCCCTAGTTTAAACCCTGTTTGAAATCTTTCATGCAGGAACAATTTTCAACTTCTTGCAGTTCAGCTTGTGAAAGAGAAGGAAACAAAACAGGAGTGTTATGCCAGGAGCTGCTGCCAGAGGATCTCTTTCTCCCCTTTCCTGGGGAAGTGTCTGGGAGTGAATAAGTGGGGTTGAGGTCTCAGGCAGGACAGTGGTAAAGCTTGGGTCTCTGCTGGGGCTGGCCAGCTCCAGGAAGTTAAATCAGAGCATGGGAAATCCAAAAAACCACAGTGGATCTGTGCTATGACCCAGTTGCCACCAGAGAAGGGCCAGTGGATGGCACAGAGCAGAGGATGGGGGGCTCCAGGGTATGCTGGGAATGTCCTGTCCAGGAGGATATGTTTGGGACTGTCTAAGAGAGGTAAAATGGGTCTGATCTTGCTCCTTGTGGGCTGGGGTGGGGGCCAACTGCTGGCTTGTGGGGAAAGTGATACCCTGGTGTCCCTCTGGGACACTGGTGTGTCCTTGCCAGATAAGCAAGTGAACTTTTCTGCTGTTATGTCCATAGGGCTGCCCATACGCTGCTGCAGAAAGGGGCTTGAATAGAGGGTGCTGGAATAGAGGATTGATCCTACCCCTGCTCCTCCTCCACTGCCTGGCAGGGCTGGAGCGTGTGGCTAAGACAAGAGGAAAGGATCAGCTGGATCCACGAAGACGTCTTTCCCTATTGCCCACACACCTCCCTGTGTCCACAGAGCTGTGACTGGGTGGGTGCCACCACACCCCAGGGATGCTGTAACCCTGCAGTTACCCAAGGAGGGGCAGAAAGGCGTCTTCTTCAGTCTGTGACAAACCACACACGGTCAGCCAGACCGGCTTGGGCTGAAGGACCAGCCAGTTCCTGTTCACCTGACACCAGAGCAGTGCCAAGAGCACGGCAAACACACGGCTGTGTTTTCCTTAGCACTGTCTCCCGGTGTCCGGAATGCTGTGGCCTCTCAAGCCAGGGTTTAGGTTAGAGTGACTAATAGCTGCCTGCTCACACAGATATTTCTTGTGTGATGCAATGCAATTCTGGCACTCACAGCCTCCTGCGGCAGGGAGATCCACAGTTCATCCGTGTCCTATAGGGAAGCAACATCTCCTGTTGGCCTCCCACAGCTAATTTCGTTTACTCCCCTTATTTCCAAAGAGGAACTCAGAAATTGTTCTCTGTTCACCCAGGAATTTTACACTTCTCATCTTCCATTTCACCCTACTGCTTTTAGACTGTTTCCCAGTGGTTAACAACCTGCTCCTGCCACCAGCTGCCAGTCTCCAGGATCCAGCCCTCTGGAAGAAGATCCAAGCTACACTTACAACAGCCAACAGTCCCTCTTGCTTCATTTCTTCTCTCCTTGCAGGTTCCTGACTCTGAAGTGGGATTAGTCAACACGATCTGCAAAAAGGTGAAGCAACTCCTCTCAGAGCTGGAGTTTAACCCCTGCGAGAAGGTTGCCCAGCAGCTTGGGCAAGACGTAGTGTCACGTGGGACAAAAATCCCTTTTGCCCCTGCAAGAAAACTGCATGTTTCAAACAAGTTGTTCACTCTGTGACACTCCTGTTGCTCGCTTTGTAGTCATCTCTGCCCTTAGAAGATGCTGGTCCTCCCCACTGCCTGTGCTGCAGAGGTCTGTCAGTGGGAGGGCTGGTAGCTCCCAAATCTGCCTCGAGCTGGAGTGTCTGAGTTACCACAGTCTGTCTGAACACATGGTTTGTGCCAGCTTTGTGGCAGATTAGGGAGTGCTCGCGTGTTTCCCAGCAGAGTGGAGGAGGAGCTGACCTAGAAGAGGACAATGACTCGCACATGCAACCTGCTCTTGCACAAACTCTCTTGCTCCCTGTGCACCTGGCAGCTGTTGCATGGTAGCTTGATGGAGAGTATGGAAAGGCTGAAGAGATTGTAGCACTGGGGTCCCTAGGATGGAAGGGATCCTTTGGGACTTCCCTAAGACTGCTCAAGACACGTTAAGCAACTATTTTCAGCCTCTGAAAACCTCCTTTCTATATCATTGAGGACATTTCTAGTAGCGCCTGTGTTAAAACAGTCTGAGACTAAACAGTTTTGCATTAAAAAATAAATAAAAAAAAGAAGAAAGAAATTTTAAGTGAGTAAAATTACTCATGTAGTTGTTTTACACAGCTGAATGAAGATAATTTTATTGGCAATTGTGAGTGATTACAGTATTATCTGCCATCAAAAAAGTTATTTTTTTGAATGCTAAAGGAATTAATGATACATAAAACTGTGCTTAGATTGAGTGCATTCATCAGCAGAAATGCCTTGTGCTGGCACTGCTGCACTGTAATTACTCTGTCTGCTCAGAGGAAGAGAGCAGGAGATGGGGGCTGTTGTGGGTACTGCCACAGATTTACATACACACTGAGCAGCTCTGGTGCTCGAGCAGGGCCAGAACAGCTCTGGTGAATGGAGGGACAAGTTTCACCTCATCTTTTCCTTTATTGTGCAACTCAGAGAGAAGAATGGGGGTAATTTCTGTGTTAAAAACTTTACAGGGTGAATCCAGCATGGAGAAGATGGTTAAACACTCCTCAGAATATCAAGAAGTGAGTCCAGTCTTCATAGGATGCTGCCTCATGGTGTGGTGAACAAATAAAACCAACCCTGGGGTTGCAGGCAGTCATTGCCCAGACCTGGGAGGCTGATGGTGGTGGTGGGAACGGTAGAGATGGTGTTCCCAAGGCATATCTGCTCATTCCACGTGCTTTGGGAGAGCCTGTTGTGCTGCACCTGGGAGCATGGATGCATCTCAGCAGGGATGGGGTGAGGAAACGTAGAAGAAATGCTGCCGAGCTTGTGGCTCTTCAAGGGACATGTAACACTGGGGTGGGGGGGATGTTTGCAGTCTGGGACATGGCAGGAAAGGCTGTTGCAGGGATTGTGAGCACTCTGCAGAGCAGCAGGATACTTGCCATGATACCAAGGATTTGGAGGGGCTTTTAAAGGAAGGGTGGTGGGTTGCAGCCCCTTTATGGAGCCCATGGGCCCTCTCTAGCGATGGACCCATGCTCTGCTCAAGCAGGGAATCTAAAACCTTCTGCGGTCTCCATCTGCTTGTGCACAGCTGCCTTCTGAGCTGAACCTTGAGCTAAATCAATAAATAAAGAGCAAAGATCCTTTTCAGCCCAAGGGGAGCACCAGGTGAGCATTCCTTGCTGCACCGAGAGGCTGCTGGATGCTTTCGGCCTTTCGGCTGTAGCCACCAGAGAGCAGGATTGAGCTGCTGTCCTTACAGGATTTTCCCGTTCGGAAGCTTTTGCATCCTAAACCCTCTGAACTTACAAGGAGAGTTGTAGGATGCAAAAAGCCCTTTTCGGGCCCTTGGGTGATGGAGCAGCCCGAGCTTTTGTGGGGAGCAGTGCTTTGATTCGAGGTGGATTTTTTGCTCTCTGATGATGCTGGGAGTTCTGCTGTTGGTCCTTTTGGGCCAGACAGTTTTTGCTAAGGAGGACATCCCAGCAGGGCTTGATCCTGCGAGCTGTCAGTGCTCAAGAGACCTGCAGCCCTGCTGCTGCCAGGGTTTGTTGCCATGACCAGGACTGTGCCTCAAGTCTGGCAGGCTGCCTGCACCTTCTAGTAGAATCATAGAATAATTTGGATTGGAAAAGACCTCTGATTCCACTGACTCCAAGCCTTGACCCAGCACTGCCAAGTGCACCACTAAACCATGTCCCCAAGAGCCACATCTACATATCTTTTAAATACCTCCAGGTTTTGTGACTCAGCCACTTCCCTGGGCAGCCTTTTCCAGTGCTTGACATTGGAATGAACTGAATGAGCAAGGGCATCTCCACCCTCTCTGGATGCACATTGCAGAGATAGGGAAATAGGCAGTATTATTTGTGTTTGGAGCCCCACAGCCCAAGCTTTGAGGCTAACAGGGGCAGCCCCAAGTTTAATCCTGACAGTCATTCCCCAAAGAGGTGCTATTCCATAGGGTGGGGTCCTGAGTCATAACAGGGTCCTGAGCCCTTGCACATCTCTGAGTGTGACTGGGCTGAATCCAAACTTCCTTGGCCACTGGCATTGTGGTTTTCCTTGCCTGGAAAAAAAAGTACACAAACCCTGAGTTCTTGCCTTGCATTGCCTTGCCTTGCCTTGCCTTGCCTTCCCCTTTCCCTTCCTCTTCCCTTTCCTCTTCCCCTTTTTTTTCTTCTGAGATCCCTGCTTTCTGAACAGTCCAGGAGAGGGAGTCAGCCAGCCAGTTACTGCACAGGCCAGATTTCCAGCTATCCCTGTTTGCTGTGGGATGGAAGCTAACACACTTCAGGCATACGTGTTGATTTTCCCAGGGGGAGATCTGATCTGTGCAGCCCCCCTGGGTTACCTTCAATCTACATTTACTCAGTGCAGGGTGGACATCGGGCAGGAGGGGAAACTGAGGCATGGAGGAGGACCATGCCTTGAGAGATCTGGTTGGTGACACTTCTTGGTGACCTGCTGGGCCCTGCTGCAGGCTGTGATTGGTCTGTGTTAATCAGTGTAAACATCCCCATGTCTGAGGTGGGTCCTCAGGTGGTCTGTGGGGGTCCATTTGAGCATCAACACAGCTGTCACCTCTATAGGGACATGTAATGCCCAACACCAAGGTCCCCCCTGCTCCATCCATGCCGACTGTCTCTGCAGTGTCCTCTACAACCAGCAGCTGGTCCCTGGTTCAGCCCCCCACGATGGAACAGTGCGGGCCCCCACCTGTGCCAAGCTGCTGTTGGCGAGTTCAGTCCCTGGCACTGTGGAGGTTCAAGAGGCAGGGACGTGCACAGGCAGTAGCAGGGAGGTCCTTTCTGACTCTTGCCATGTCATTTTTTCCAAGAGATATTGGAAAGCCACAAAGCACCGTGGCCCGTGCTCACAGCAAACAAATCAATCAATTGATCGGTGCCTCCCATTGCCCATGCCTTCCCTTCCTTTCTCATCCCTCCTGGGCCAGCACCACCAAAGGACTGGAGAGATCACCCCTGTGTTGGAAATAAATAAATAAATAACCAAATAAAAATGCTGACGTGGAGAAGTCAATCAGCTTTGTGTGGCCTTGTAATATCTCATTTTATCCGCGCCACGCTTTATTAAATTCTCATAAACCTGTCAATGAGGACAGATACCATTTCAGTTTACCCCATTAGTTCTACACAATGACATCGGGGGAGAGGAAGACAGGGAGGTGGTGGGGAGGGGGGAGTCACTCAGCGTGGAGAAAAGAGGAATGAATTTAAGGAAAGAAAAAAAGAGAGACCCAGAGCCAAAACTCGGCTTCGTGACAATCATGTCATAACATCGGCTCCCAGGGAAAGTAATTGAATTAAGTGGCTTTTGTTAATGGTTTTAAGATTTGGAAATGTAAATAATAGTTAGGACTCTTTAATGGGACTCTGGTTTAGGTAACTGCATCCCTGAGAATAAGAAATGCTTTGCTGTTTAATGTGATGTCAGATAGTTTTGTTACTCCTCCGGTTTCATGCCTGCAAAGCATATTTTGCAGTTTTAAAGCCGGGTGTGTTTATCATCTTTCCTTTCTAACTTCAGACGGAGCTTAATTCAGGAGTATTTGCATGAACCCTTCTTAGGCAGTCCCTATCAGTTATTTGCACGGCCAGGAATAAAGTATTATTTCTCCCGAGCTGCTTTGGAGAACTTCCTGACTGCAGGGTTACTCTGCTCCGAAGCCTCCCGCCTATTTACATGTTCATTAAAGGCAGGCAGCAGCGATGCTCTCTGTGGCAGGGCCAGACTCTGCTCCTGGAGTAACAGCACTGGGACCAGCGATGTTACACCGGGCTTAGGCCAGTGGGGATGGAGAATCCAGCCGACAGGTAGGATGAGCCGGCCGATTTAGAAATGACTTTCATGGGAAAACTCGTTCTGCTTAAAATATTACTGGATTTTCATTTAGGAACCTATCAAAGTGCATGAATAAAGTCTGAGCTGCCTAACCCACATAGGTCTAAACAAACAGTCCTCCCTCCTGCTCTGGGATCTGGCGGCTCACGGATTGGAAAAGGTCCTTCGGTAAGGCACGGGCTGAGTCTCAGGGAAACCCACTGTGCTAGGCAGAATAGGGGGCTTTGCATTTATTCAGGCTGAAAAATCTTCCCCTTTGCAGGATGAAGGCAGTCCTCTGTTTGTGCCACGGGGATTCTGCCATCCCCACTTGTCCCCTTAACTCTGCCCGCAGCTGCGTGGGCAGCAGCGGCACGGGGACCTGCAGCTCTGCTCCTGCCATCCAGGGAGGAAAAAGCTCTCCCGTGGCTTTTGCTCCAGCCCCACAGCAAGTGAGCAGCTCTGCATACACTGGGTCACTCTGACACGTCCTTTTTGGGGCTGGCTTCTGCCTTGTCTCACCCGTGACCTGCAGTGGTCTCTCCCACTGATGGCTTCAGCTCTGCTTCTGCAGCTGGAGACCTTCCTTCTGGCTGCCAGCTGCTTCCCACACCCAGTGGGATCTCAGGACATGCACAGCCTCAAACACCTTCCTCTATCACCTTAATAAGCCTTTTGCCTTTATAGGCTTGACTGGAAAGAACCTAAATGCCCCAAGCCTAAGCCAAACCTGACCCAGATCACATGGGCAAAGGAGAGAGTTGTCAGATTGTAACTGTAAAAATAAAGGGTTCAAGTAATACATTTTCCAAGGGTATTTCTTGAGTAGGTTGTTGGCAAATTAAAAAAAGGGAATAGTTCGGTTCCTCCTGGAGAATTTCAGAAGATGTTTCTTACTGCTGTCCATTAGTCATATTGCTGTAAAGGGAAGCTGGGGTAGAACAGAGGGGTTTGCTTCTTCCCTCATGGCAAAATAAAATAAGAGCAAGAAGAATATTACAATTAAAACAACTAAACCTTCACTACTCTCTCTGCATAAGAAAAGAAAATCCAACCACTCTATTAGTGATCAAATCTTAAAACCAGCCCCTGACTTCAGAATTTCGTTCTGGTAGATCCTTTTTTCCTGACCATGCCTCCAGGGCACTGCTGATGGCAGAGGGCAAGGCAGCTGAAGGCTGGGATCATGCTCTGGGTTCTTCTGTGGGTGCTGTGGGTGCTGTGCAAGGTGCTGGGATGGGATCAGTGGCTTTGCCTCTTCTGCAAACAAGTGGAACTCTGGCTCCCTGCCTAGAAGGAGACAGGACAGCTATGGTTGTAATTTGTGGCTCTGCTTTGCAAGTCGGGGTGCTCAGCAATGCAGCAAGGTAAGAGCTGGGAAGAGATTTACACAGCCCCATAGACAGGGGAGGACTATTTAATGCTTGGAGGGCCATTAAATAATTTGCCATGGTAAGATCCAGGTGATGCTATTTTCTGCAGATAAAAAGCAGGTTATTTTTCATTAGCTGCAGAAAGCCTGTTGGTGGTGGTGAAACTTGCCACCAGGTCTGTAGCTCGACACAGCACGAGCAGATAGGAAAAATATCCTAAAAATAACTGAAATCCACTGAGGTCTTTGTTGAACTGCCTTTTTAAAGTGCATCAGGTGAAGCAATAAAGGAATAGGATAACCCTAATTCAAGGGATGGTGCTGATGGATTGGCAAGTACATGTGCACTGAACAGGAGATATGAGCATGCTGGAGCCACTCCCAATCTGCTGAAACTGCATGTGGATGGGAAATTGGCTCTGGCTGCAGCACTTTGTTCGATCAAGACTGAATTGAAGTTGTTTTTGGTGGGGCTGTCCTGGTATTTTCTTCACTGACTAGGTCCCTGCTCAGCCAGGAGCCTGTTAGAAGCAGACAAGGAAAGAACAGCCCTGTGAGCCAAAGAAATCAGACTCCCGATGATTTACATGGAGCATGAGGGGCACCAGAAGGGCAGCCAGCCTAGAAAATGAGATTATAAACTATCATCCCCTGTTACACGCTGGGATGTGGCTACAGGGTGGCCCTCTGGCATCATTCAGGGAGGCAGCCGTGGTCTAGTGTTGAAAGCAGAAGGCTTTTGTCTCCTCAGATGGGAAAAGCCCACATCCTGAGGAGTGTCTGAGAATATATGTGGTTCTTCCTTCCCTCCTGCAGACCTTCCTGACCCATGTGCAGTGCCTGACACCTTTAGAGGCCCCAGGAACAACCTAAATGGTCACTGCCACACCTTGCTGTCCCCATGGTGTGGTCTGGAGATGTTTATGGAGTCAGTACAGGAGTGGCAGTCTGGTGGACTGAGACGGTGGAAAAGAAACCCTTCCTCCAGGTGGCTAGGTCCTACAGAGTGTAGCACTCAAGGTGGAGCATTTCCTACAGTCAAACTACCTGCTCTGGGGCAGGTGGTACCTGCAGGGCATCGCCCTGAAGTTGTTTAAACGTCGCTCCTCTTGGGGAAAGGAGAGGAGAAAAGAACCTGGAAAGGGGATACAGGAGTCCCAGTGTGGATGCCCAGAGCTCCTTAAACTGATGTAGGGTTCAAGCCAGGCCAGTGTCACATCTTAGCCAAGAAAATGCAAAAATAGTTCATTTGTTCACACAAGTGTGAAACCCACTGGTTGAGGCTTGGGTGTTTCATGATCTTCATCTCTGCTATGTGAGCCCACAGGAGAGGAAAAGCTGCACAAAAAGGAGCCCTCAGAAGAGGCAGAGCCGGGTGTTTAATCTGCGCTGGCACGGAGGTAGTTAATAAGATAATCTCCAGACCCTCTAACACAAAGAGAAAGTGAGTTTTCTGATCCATAAAGGATCAGTCTGCAGGAAGCCCCATCAGACTCCTCAGCGTGAAATTACACCACAGCAGGGGGGTACAGTCCTGCTACTGTACAACATTAGAGAGATGAATTAGGACTTGACATTCATGTGCTTAATATGCCTATTCCTGGCATTATCCCACAAGGACCAGTCACCACCAAGGACTTACGGTCACCGGGTCTAGGGAGGTATTTAGGGTTGCTCATTTGCTCGCTTCCAGAGCCAGGCTATCAGGCTTCCTCATCTAATCTCTCTGCATCAGGAGCAGGGGGGGAGCACAGCCTGACTCTTCTCTCTCGTATCAGTCTGGTCTGGTGAATAACCACTGGGTGCACCTTTGTTTCTTGGATAAACCACAGCGATCCCCTGGCCTGGCGAGCATGGATCGAGGGGAAAATAACCCGCTATGTGCATAAAATCATGACTTGGTCCCCAGGAAGCTGAGAAAAGGGAAAAGAGCCAACCCCAAAAGTATGTCTCTCGCATAGTTGCTGCTAACAAAAATAAATATTTACTGGAAAAGGAAAGCCTCAGCAGATCCATACTAGAAATTATTCAAACTGGGTTTGCCTCCCCGGTGTTAAACTGGTTGGAGGTGTGCCTTGGACAAATATGGGCACTCTGAGCTACTTTACTAAATGGGCTTTGTCAAGAAGCCAGAGTATTTCCAAGCCCCAGGTCTGGGCTGTGTGAAAACTCCCGCCTGTTTGAACTCCGAGCCAGGACAGAGTACTTTTGGTTTGCTTTTTATCCATGAAATATTTTGTTGAGAACAAAATTTTAGGGGGAGGGGGAGAATATACTCCAAATTCTGGAAGAAATAAAAAGAAAAAATGTTGGCTACAGGGCCGAATAGTTTCTGAACTGATCATTTTCCAAGAAAAAAATCCAAATTTTTTTTTTTTTTTAGAAAGTAGCTGTCCTGCAGGAAATTCCTGATTTCATGGACGTCCCGCACTTCTGGCAAGAACACTTGTGATCAAACTGATTGAAAAGCCATTTAATTGGAACTGTTTTTAGAATGAGCTAAAATCTGGCAAAGCTGAAGGGGGAAAGCATGGACAGACCCAGGAGAAGTAAATGAGAAGCAGAATCCTCCCAGAAGGTGATTTTGCAATGATCTGGCATGGAGGAAGGGCGAGAGCCTCCCTGGCATGAGGACATCCTTGCGTCTGGGATCACATTGTGTGGCACGTGGGTGCTTTGCAGCCCACAAATCCCGCTCCTCCAACTCTGCTCTTCCGCTGTTTACCCTGGGAAAGGGGAGTGGGAATATGGAAGGATCCTGGGACTCGTCTGGCCTGAACATACTGAGCATGAACAGGCAGGATCAGTCCTGAGCCTGGCCGTACAAAAGCATGTCTTTTGTTGGACACGGGGAAAGCCCAAATTTGGAACCCAGCACTTTGAACATGGGCACATTCTTGCTTGCCCCACTTAAGGAGGGATAAAGCAGAGATGTCACCAGGCAAATTCAAGAAAAACAAGTGAATTGAGACTCTAAAACTCAAAGCTTCAGCATTGATATGGGGACAGCACCACCATGTCCCTTGACTGGTTTCTCCTGCTCTCTGTTAAAATCCCACTGTTAAAATCTGTAGCAACCCACTGGGGTGGAGATGAAGATTTCTGTGGGCTCTTTTTTTCCTTAGGCACTGATTTTGTGGGAATATTTTCCTACCTAAATGTAAATCAGAGCTAACACTGTCATGAGTGAAATCAAATAACAGTGATATCTTTACTCTTTTCCACGTGATGGAAGTTTTGGTTCAGGGCTCATACATCCTGCCATCAAGCCAGGCATGGACATGCATCTTGGACATACAGAGAAGACTCTGGTGAATGCAGTTGCCAACAGACAAACAATACAGGGAGTTAATGGCTGAGGTGTCTGGATACTCCCATTTCTATGGATAGGATAAGCTCTCCCCTGTTTTTTTCTCTGCCTAGTGGTACCATCTAGATGAGTGATGTGTAGTCACCACTCCATTTCCCAAATCTTCAATAAACTAGTCCTCAGGTCCAAATAAACACTTTCAGGACGATACAATAAACGTGTCTTGGATGCTGAAAACTGCCCAATGTTTTGGTTGCCCCGTTATCCAGATCAGGCAGGCACAAAGTATTCCCAAACCCATTCTGTTGATTTGAAATAAATCCCAAGAAAAACATCCCAAAGTAAACCAGCGTGTGGAGGCTGATGGAGCACTTTGCACCTGAATGACAAATTCTCATTCTCCAACAGAGTGACAATTTTTTTTTTTTTTTTTTTTTAGTGTGCTTGGCTTTGTCTCCTGTGAAATCAGAAGTCTCCCACTGAGGGTTGGATTTCATGTCTGGGTCACAGTTTCGACAGAAAGGAATTTTCATTATGGTCTTGGAAACACTTAAGCCTCCCTGTGCAACTGATCTCACTGAGCTTTTCATAACCATCAGCACCAAGGATGCCATCAGCAATCAGGGGTGAAATCTCAAGCAACCCGAGAAGGAGGTAGGAGCCCTAGGATGAGACAGGATCTCATAGTGGGATTAACATGGGCTGTGAGGGTAATTAACCACAGTAATTACTTGCTGAAGGTGAGGTGGGGGATACCTCCTTGTTGGCAGGCTTTAGACTGGAGGATGGATTCTCTGCTTCAAGGGGGAATCAATTCACCAAAGTCCTTTGGCTTGTGATGTGCAGAGTGGCTGACTAGATTATGAAGCTGAAAGAGAGATTTGGGGACCAGTCTAGCAGTAGCTGAGTCCTCAGGCCACACATACTGTGAGAGGTAAATAACTATTCCCAACATATCAAATGATGTGGGAGAGAGAATATCTCAAAGAGATATGAGGGCTGGGAAGTGCTAAAAGGGCAGAAAGCCCTAGATACACTCCAGTCAGAAAAATGCAAAGATTATATTTCTAAGCCTGGATCTTGTCCTGTTTTTGAGGACATAGTGAAAGGACTAGTTCCTGCTCTATAACAGCCCTTTATGTATTTACATCACACATGTATCTGTAACTCCCTTTGCTTTCTCTCTTCAGGTCAAACAACAAACAAATTGTCCTAATTTTTCTTTATGAATGCTGTTTCCCAGTTATTGTTTTTCTCACGACTCTCTCCAGCCAACACACATCTTTCTTGAACTGGTTCTCAAAACCAGACATGTTTTTATATCTCAGATTTAACCAGAGATGAGTAGAGAGAAGATGCATCTTATGGCCTCTGTCAGGGTTGCCCATGGTTGTAAAAGTACCTCATGGGTGTTGCATGGCTTTAATCAGGCAGTTACACCAAAAATCTGTGACAGCAGTTCTTGTAGGTAGAAAATGGAACACTCTTTTGTGACCTTTCTTGTTGAATGTGATGGAAATGTGGAACATGCCTCATCCCGCCCCATCCCCCCAGCTTTCTCTGCATGGATTAGATGCCAAAACTACAAAAAGAGTTATAAGAAAGCAAAATAACTGTTGTAAGGTGAACCTCTTCATCAGTGTGCTATATTCAAAAGTTTTCTGCATCAAATAAAACAAGTTTGGATGCATAATTTCAAGAGAAAAGAGCTGAAAGGGCTCCACCATAGCTTATACCCTGATAACAGGTGATGATCCTTGTTGATTCAGCTGGGTCCTAGAGTATTATTTGGGGTAAATCTGATGACCTGTGAAACTAGAGCATCGAGGAATGTTCAAGGATACTCAGGCTCCTTTGACAAACAGGGAAACCAGAAACAAGAATGTGAAGCTCTTTCTCCAAACCACATGTAATGGTGCAGCAGAGACAGTGGCAGTGAGACAGGCATCTTTGACTTGCTCGAGGTCAAGGCTGTCCTGTTTCTCAACTGGAAGTTAATCTTCCAGTGTGGGTGGTGGGAGCTCTATTTTTAGGTCTCTGTATTCTTTTTTAGCTGAGCAGGTTTTTACCTCCTGGAAGCTGCTACACAGGCTCATAGTGCTCATCTTGCAACAGGTTTTGTTGTTTTTTTTTTTTTTGTTTTTTTTTTTTTTTTTTTTTTTTTTTGTTTTTTTTTTTTTTTTTTTTTCAGAATAAAACTGCTTTCTAAGCATTTGTGCCTTGTTGTAAGTCAGCTCCTCTTGAATCACCGTGTTTACAGCAGTAATTTGGGTTAGAAGGGGTCTTTGGAGGATGTCTGGTCCATACATCACCTTGGTCATGCTGGACAGCATGTGAACTTGGGGTTGGTAGGAGCTCATCCTTCTCCATTAGCTGCACAGTAAGCTGAAAGTAGGTCACTGGTTTCTAGAAGACTGTAGTGAGACAAGATCGAAACACTGGCATTGTCCTCAGAATCCCATCTTTTCCTCAGTGCTGGAGGGGTAACCTATTGATGCTGTTTCAGTTGCACATCAGGGGAGAATCACAGTTTTGTGACAGATGTGAATGCTTTTTCTGGGCTCAGATGGAGTCTCCTTCCAGGCTGGAGAAGATAACCTGTGTTGGAAGCTCCTGAGGGAAGACCATGGGACTCTGTCTCTGAGCACTGAAGGTTCCTGCTTCTGATGGGAATTCCTGGGAGCTCCCAAATTATGTTGACTCATTTCATTTCTACAGCAGACTTCTCACGTGCTGAAGGGCAAGTCCCTTGGTGCCTCCCAATTTCTGCCTTCTCCCACCTTCATCTTCTCCACTAAGGTGATGCACCTCTCTGGGGAAAGATTGGGGGTTTTTTTACACACAGTGGCTCTGTACAGAGCTTTGCATCATCAGACTCATACTCCCAAGGGAAAAAAACCAAAACCCTCAAGCAGGATAAAAAATAAATCCTAAAAATAGCACTCTGCTGAGCAGGTTTTGGGGGAGAGCTGCTCTGCAGAGAGAGAGAGCCAGCGAGGCAGCCCTGAGGAATGCAACCAGGGCAAGGGGAGAGACAGCCCACCTGCCCCTCTTTCCCCCCACTGTGTGAACCTACTGTAGATTTCTTGAATTTCCCTTTGATGTTTATCTCCCCCCACCCTCCCAGTCATTCTCTTCGGGGGGGATTTGCTGAAGCGGCGGTTGGAAGAATACAGGCTGGAATAGGGCGGCCGAGGGGCGAGAGAATGTTAGAAACAGGATTAAGATCATATTCTACAAGCGGTTGTCAGTCTCTGAATGGGGCTAAAGTTTCTTATCGGGCCGGGGTGCCAGAATGCCTTTGGATTCTTCTCCCCTCTTTTCCCTCCCCTTTGCACGGGGCTTTCAGAGTGGTGGGGAAAGCTGCTGAGGGTGTCGTGGGCAGGCAGCACGGTTAGCTTGGGAAAAATAATAATAATAATAAAAAAAGCAGTGCTGAAATGGCTGGAAGATTTTTAGGTGCAAATCTCTGTATTAAGGGAAGAGCATTCCCTTTTGAAAGTTTCAAGCTCAGTTTCTTTCCTTTTTTTTTTTTTTTTTATGGGATTTCATGGCTTTCACTGGGCATACGAGTTGTTGTTTTTTCTTTTTCTCCTTCTTTTCTTAAGGTGGGATTGGAATCCTGGTGGGAATTTAATTGGAAATATTTGGGGCTTGCTTCTGAACGTTCGGATGATAGGAAACAGAAGTTCCAGAAAAGCAGAAGACTTTTGAAATAAGGAATTTTGAAATAAACAGAAAGTGTATTTTGAAAACCAGAAGTGTGTTTTGAAAACCAAGAGGCAAAAACAGTTGCGAAAGAGAAAAAATTTTGGAAACTTTCTGAAGCTACTTTCATATAAAACAAAAACACAAACACACTGAGCTTGCCTGGGCAGTGGAATCAAGTAGTATTAAATTCCCCTGTGTGCTCATTTCAGAAAGTTAAGGTCATGAAGGCTTTTGATGTTTCCACCTGTAAGATGCTTTTGTCTTTTTTACAGATTAGCACCTTATGATATAGGTTTTGAAGGGGCCAGTGTCCTCACCTTTCCCAGCCCAAAACACGACAGATGAGCCCATGTGAGACCTCTTGGATGTGTATGTTTCACTGGAAAAGAAGTGTTTCTGGTAAAATATTCAGATTCCTTTAGGAAAATCTGGGTTTCGTTTGACTATGTGGGTGTGGAATGTTTTTCACTTGTTCTGCACAAAGCAAACAGAAACCTTGCCATCATTTCTGGTTTGTGTTGGAAAAGGAAGTCCTGCAGGTAATGTCATTTCTGGGCTGCTCAAAATAGCTGGGGAAAGGAACAAATTAGCTTTTCTGGATCATGGCTACCTGTAGCTATTCTACAATGAGGGGTTGCATTTTTCTATAGCCCTTGCCTGATTTAAAGCGCCGGAAAAATTTTGTCAAGAGACCCATCGGTAAACAAGAACTTCGCAGAAGCTGCAGAAATCCAACAAGGGAAATTGTTTGCCTGGAATTTGCACTGTTTTGGGTCTGAGAGGGGTGAAATCCAAAGGGGTTAAAATCCAGCTCCCAGAGATCTGGAAATATGAAATAATCTCTGCTTTTAAATTAGTTTTGCCCCTTGTAGTTTACAGAACTTCGACAGCCAACTACCAAAGTCAAGTTGTCCTTTATTGACATGACAAAATCTCATTAATTATTGTAGAAATTCAAGAGTAACCTTTTTTATGCTCATGGTTGGCAATACTATGAAACTTGATTGAAACAGAGACTGAGTGACATTACCATGTCCAAAAGCAACTAGGTTCAGGAAAGTTAAATAGACCACAAAAAAGTAATGTAAAGTAAATTAGAATTTTTAAAATTCCTCCATTTTTCATAGTCCTTAACAAATAATGCTTTCAAGTGAAATTACAAGGCTACATTCTGTAGTTCTTATTGATTTCAATTGTAACTTTGCCTAAATAAAATGTACCCGTTTTTTTTTTTGACTCTTTAAATCCATCATTCCTTGCTATTACTCCTGGACTTTGTCAGCTCACTCACTGCTACAATCAGCCCTTGTGTGAGGGCAATCTACTTGCATGCTGTAAAAGCTCCTGCCCAGAGGACCTGACAAACTGCTGTGTTTTTAAACTTATGCTTCCAACAATCTTTAGTCATTTAAAGTACCAGAATATGAGCAACCACTCCTCATTCATGGCAAATGCAAGGAGAGGGGGTTATGGGAGGAGAAGGGACCATCACAAGGGCTGTTCAGGCAAAAGGTGCTCTGTGGTCAATGTCCATGTGTATCACTTACACATTCCTTGTCCCATTCTGCTCCTGGGTCAGCGTTTTTTTTATGTAACTCAAAGGTTTATACAGGTGAAAACACATGAATAGATTATGCCAGTCATTAACAGCGTTATTAGCTTCTTCTCGCAGCTGAGGAACTCAGAGAACCGTCAAATAAATGTCAAGAAATCGCAGTAATTCCACTGAGGTGATCCAGGAATGCTCCTTCCTCACCAAACTGCTCCCCAGGCACATTTCCAAGAGCCTGCTCCTTGCATCCATTCTGCATTTGCCTGTGGTTGTACCAGCTTCTCCTGAACATCCTCTTCTGAGCATAACTGGGAGATGTTGGGGTCAGCTTTCCGAGGAATTTTCCAATTTTTAGAAACTTTTTCCAACTCTTGGAAGTCAGCTGTATGTAAACCAGGGCTAGACTTGACAGTGTGAGGTTAATGGTTGGACTCAGTGATCTCAGAGGTCTTTTCCAACCTAAATGATTTTATCTTTCTAGATCTGGCTCCTCAATACTCATAATCCAAGTTTTACCGTAGTGCCTCCACCTTGTGCAAAGGCAGCTCCATGTCCAGTCCTACCTTGTGACTCGAGCAGGTAAAGCAAAATCAAGTATTTCACATAACATCTAATAACCTGTATCATCTGTTTGGCCCTTCTAGTCTCCTTTCTATTTTAAACCAAGCTTGAGACATCATAAAACAAGATGGCACCTTCGAAAGGGGAGGAACACTCACAGGAATCACTGGGGAATGGACTGTTACCCCCCAAAAAATTCATAAAATAGAAGAAGATGAGTGGAAAATTTGCTTCTACCTCGTAAATTTATGATGCAGCTGTATGCCTTTAGCTCCTGTTTGTTTTGCCATGGTGCAAAGTGCTCTTCATCGTGTCACTCAGTGTCACCACCAGACTCCTCCAAGCAGAAACCCAAATAATTTGAGCTTCTTTCCCCACACCCATGGCCACCTAAAGCCATGCTAAGGCTGTTGAGCTTGGTGGTGGCAGTCAGGAGCAGCAAACAGCTCGCTGGCACCGGGTGACAGTCAGGGGGGACAGCTGGGAGCCTGCCAGGGGGACGGGCGACTCTAAACACATGCTTAAACACGGCGCTATCTGCCCAATAATCAGTAACATCGAGAGGGCGACATTAAACAAAATAATAAATCGTGTGCTGGGCTTCAAATTGGATCCTTTTTTTTTTTTTTTTTTTTTTGATTTTGCTAGGATTTATTCCATTTGACAAACCACGCTGTTTAGAATACAATAGTGGCATAATCACAGCCTGGGGCCCTCATTCTTCAAGATAATGGGATACTTATTCATCTAAGGCAGGTACAAGTCTGTCCTTGGCTTTCATTTTACAAGATTACTTGTATTTCTGTCTCATTTGCAATAGGTGATATCTGTCAGAAAGCAATTTTCACCCAATTTGGGGTTCTTAATATTTTGTCTTTAAACTCCTTTGTTGTTGATTTTTCCTCCCCCCACCGCCTGACACGCATTTGGCAAGCAACCTATGGACAAGCTATTTTTTTTTTCCTCCCTTTTAAACAAATAAATAAATAAAGAGCATCCCCAGCCCTGTTTACATAGCTCAACGATTTATTAGCTAAGCGTGACAGCACAGGAATTTTTCAATGTACAAGGCGTCCTGGCTGGTGTGTGTTCCACTTCATCCCCAAGAAAAAGAGAGCCCCATTCACTTTTGTTTGGCCTGACAGTCTGAAAGTTCAGAGATGGAAGCCCCTCATGCCCCCCGAGATGTGCCAAAAAGAGGTGTTTTAAAAGCCAGTGGGCAGGGCCGAGCTGAGGTCCCGATTTAAGCTCTGAGGTCTTAACCTCAACATTTTTTCAAGTAAAGATGAATGAAAAGAAAATTTTTTGTTTGTTTTGTTGTTGTTGTTGTTGTTTTTCCCCCAGAGATTTTTTTCAGGTGTTGGTGGGAAATGAAAGGAAAAAAAGATTGGTCTACTAACAATGTTCTGTTTAGTGCTGAGAAGAAATCTATTTTTTTTTTCAGTTAAAAATGAAGTGAAATGGGGAAAAATATGTGATCGTCTGTTTGGACCTAAAGAGCACTTAGATAACATTCTATTTGGAATTTCAGCCCTTCCAGACTCCCTGCATGAAAAGCTCTTCTTCTTTCCTTGCTTTCCTGTTTTCCATTGCTTACCCTGCAGCCTTCTCTGCTTCTTTTGGGCACCCCAGGTCAATTTGTCCTTAAATTTTAATTTGGAAAATGCAACAGTTCTATCTCAGCTGATGCTTTTCTTTCCCTTCCTTCCCCTTCTCCTTACTGAAAGCTGCAGCAACATGGGCAGATGTGAAGCCCCCTCCCACCCCTGACTTGTGCTGAGACCTGATGGAGAAATGACACATTCCTGCAGGTAACACAGCCCTGCAAACATCCTGGGAGGTGGAGGGACTTAAAAAACCCAGGTGGAAGCAAAGCAAACAAACAAAATCGGGGAACTGGGGCTGAACTCAAAAGCTCATCTCTTGTCTTTTTTTGTTTAAGCCGTTTAAAGGAGCTCTGTGCAAAGAGGAATTACTTTGAGGCAACTCAGACACCTTTCTTTTCTCCGTGGGTGTCTCCGAAGGCAAAACTAATTCACTTCTTCTGCTCCATCAGGTCTCCCCTCCATTGTTCCCCACTAATGTAATTTTTTTTTTTGTCTTACTTGAGAAACATTCCTGCCTTAGTAATTGTCTCCAGCACAGAGAGAGAGGAGAGGAAATTAAGATGTTATTGAGGGTTTGAGAGATATCTCATGTTTCAGAGTGGATCAGAAGGCCTATTTTTTTTTCCTCCTTTAAGGTGCCTCTTGTGGGGAGGTGAGGGAAATATGTTGGATAGCTTAGCTGGGGTGGGAGGGCTGGGGTGGAGCAGGGCTGATCTTCAGGAAGCTGTGATGCTTCCCTCTTCTCTTGACACAGCAATACATATGTCCTTAATTCCACATGCGGGTCTCTCTGGGGCAGGTGATAGTCTCCTGGGGGCAGAGTTTCATCTTTGGTGGTCTCCACTGGACAATCACAAGAAGTTTTTATTAGATGGTTCCCAGTTCTACCTGGAGAAGAGAGGAGGCTGCACTGCATAAGATGTCAGATGAGATTTTCTTTAGGTGACACGAAGAAAAACTGAAGCTGACACAACTTTGGAGTATTTTTTTTTGCTTTCCACAAGCCCAAGCTGAAGGGAGCTGAGCTGCTTCCACCAGGCGAGTGATTTATCTTGTTACGGGAAGGTTCATTTTTAAACTAAAGAACGAGACTGTACACATGAAAATCCATCAGCAAAGGTTTTTCCAGGGTAACACAGTGGATTTCAGTTTTTCTCATATGTTTCCCAGGGCAGCTGGGAACCTGCATGGAGATTTTAAGCCGGCTTTGGAACTGCCTTGTGTTTCTCTGCTTCTTTTTGCGGTGTCATTGGAGAGATGTTCTCCTGTCCCCAACAGCCACCAAACCCCCGAGATGGACACTTGACTTAACTCAGAGAGCCTTTGTGATGTTCATGACCTATTAATCGACTCCATAAGAAAGAAATAATGAGGAAATCAGCATAAATACTGCACATCAGAATAAACTGTGCGTGCAGCTGCCTTTGCAATAAGGGAGGGTGTAGTTTACTGGACAAAAATGACAGCTAAAAAGTCAGTCTGGAAATTGCAGGTGCCTCATCTGAGCTTCCTGACGGTGGTGTGACCCCATGGGTCACCTCTTGGGCATCTTCCCATATGGAAGAACTCCATCACCATCAGATTCCATCCCCATGCCCAAAACCACGTAACTTCTAGCCTCCCAGTGTTCTGTATCAAGGAGTTCTCCCATTTAATGATGCCCTTTGTAAATGAGACCTCTCTAGTTTGTTTTGCAGGTGGTGGTGTGACCTTGGGTTTGTTCATTCAGTGCCCTCATTCTCCCCATTGCAAGAGGAGCAACCCCCTGGCTTGGGGTTTTCGCAAACTTCACATGAGCAGTGCTGGGAGCTGGACAGTCACACTGTGTGTTGGAGTGGAAAACAGTGCTGCACAGACAGTGCCACCAACACAGAGCACTTCAGGTCAGTTTACATCATTTTAGGCTCGTTGTTATAACCCTACCCAGGTTTCTCAGTCAAGTCCTGCAGTGGACCCGTCATTATGTGATGTGTTTTTCCACTGCAAAGCCTATTAAAAAAAAAAAAAAAAAACAAAACACAAGCAGGAAGTTTGATCTCCAGGGAGATGAAAAGTCCTACCAACACCACCTTTTATTGGAGCTTTAGTTATGTTGAAATAACCTTGCACTGCTGTGTATCAGTTTGTCCATGTGTTTTCTTGTGGACACGGTGCAGTCCAAAGCTGATATTTTGCCTTACTAATGCAGAGAGAATGTGTTTGAAAGAAAGCCAAGCTGAAGGAAACTTGTACCTTGCTGGTGGACTGGATATGCTTTTTCCCTCTGTGTGTGAGCGAACTAACTTCGCTTTAGGCCACTGCATTCCCTGCTCAGAACTTGTCAGGAAGGTGATTTGGAAAGTTGTGGGAAGTGGATGCTGCTGGAAGCTCATAATCAGGGAACATGGTCTCTGGCCTCGTGGTTCCCAGGAAAAGCACAGTTGAAGTGGACTTGGCTTGTCCCAGCACTGCCCTGCTCCCAGAAGGAAAAAAATTGGGATGCAGATTTGTGAAAGAGAAGCAGGATTAGGGCTGCAAGGGTGCAATGCAGTCACCCTGCTCCTAGACCTGCAACATGGATGTGAGCCTGGCACTGACTGGTCTTGGCTGAGCTGCCTGGATGAATCCTTGGTAAATCAGGGCTTGGAGAAAACTGATCCACTGACATCTGTTGATTTCTGTGGAAGTCAGACAGTTAAACACCTTGCAGGCTCTGTGTCTAATCTGGTGAGCCCAGTGCAAGTGAGATGCAATCCTACCATTTCTGTCCTGCCACTACAGGAATGAAAGTGTTTTCTTTCATCATCTGCGAAAGACAAAGGACAGATTGCATTCTGGTGGTGGGGAGGCTGGAATTCATCCCACAGGGAGTCACACTCACCTGGGGATGCTGGTCTGACCGTACCTGGTGGTGGGAGGGACTGGAGGAAGGGCGCTGAAGGATTTCCCAGGGCTGAGCTAAAAGCCAGCTTTCATACCCAGAAAGGGGCCACAAATCATGAAGACACTAAGTAAAATGTATGCAAAAGCCAAGAGTGACGTAGAGGCAGAAGTTGCAGGTATTTAAGTCACTTAGGCATTATTAACAGGTAGGTTCCTTTGACATGTGCCTTGCGGGGGTTAAAATAAAAGACCAGCGTGGTCCCTGCTGGACTTGCAGCTCCTGAAAACAGAGGCAGCCCCAGTGCATAATAGGATCTTCACCGCTGCTCTGGGGCTTGAATAACATTATGGTGACTTTGCATAGATTTTTGCCCTTAATGCAAATAGGGAAATGATTTTCTAATCAGGTAAGATAAGGCTGAAACATGATAGATAGAGTTCGGCTTGTTAATGAAATACAAAGAAGTAGCCTGTAGCTTCATAAACTATTCTTAAAAATAATGCAATATTAAGAAAAAAATTGGTTTCTCTGGCTACCAGTCATATGAGAGAGCCTTGATGCAAATCTTTGTAATGAGTGCATTTCGATGAGCGTTTGAAAAATACATATGTATTTATTTGCATTGATATGTTTATATGGCTTTACATATCAACTTAGTCAGGAAAAATTGAATAAAATGTCTCAGGTCTGGGAAATGAGAAGAGATTATGAAAAGCAGATTTAATATAGCACCGTTTTTTGATGTTTGTGGCACATTTCATCATATTGCCAGAGACACCCAATTACACAGCTTGCAGAGTAATCAGCAAATGGGGAATCCGGAGGAGAATATTAACTGTGGCCGTTTTTTTCCCCTTCCTCCTCCTCCTTCTTTAGCAAATATTATGTTATGCTTTATGGAAATGGATCAAAATGCCACATGTGCAGTTAATACTGAGCTCTGGAGCTCTTTCAAATCTTATTTTTCCACTCACATTGTATTTTTCTGGAACAAACCTCCTGATAACTTTAGGACATGGTCTTCAAGGCCAAAACACCACCTTAAACTTCCTACAAGTTTGGGTTCCAGTTAAAGCAGGTGGCTGACTTTACCTCATCAACCTTGTGTAAGGGGGAAATTGACTTATTAATTGAAAATAAGCACATGCAAGGATGTGATCACAGCTCATCCATTTGTTTCCCTCTTTGTGAAGGCAAGAATTTACTGAGCTATTTGGTGGCCTTGAAGGTCACAGACACTCCTTACCCACATGTTTTTTTATATTCAAAGCAGACCTGTAACTGCAGTGAAAAAGGAGATCTGATGATTAATATTCCCCTTATTGTGGAAAGAAAATAGCAGTGGTTGCAGTCTAGGACAACTGGCTGGCTGATATTTTGGGTGCATGTGATCAAACAGTCTTCAAAGACACTGATGGAACTGGGTCAAACATATTAGCACCAAAATTCTTGCAGGCAGGGGTGTTCCCAGTCTCTGCCCACGTTCCCACTGTTCTGGTTCTCTGCCCGGTTTAGGAAAAAGTCACTTTTCTTGAGAATGTCTGAAAAGTTATTAATCATTGTTACAAACACACTTGCATTTCCTTCCAGATGATTTTTTTCCCTTCTATGTTTTTTACTCTACAATGTTCCTACAGCTGGGAAAAGAAATTAGGGAATCATATTGATGTGGGATTATATTCTGAAACTGAATAATTTGATTTTTTTTTCCCCAAGAGCTTCATTATCATATAACTCCAGGAAAATATTAATATACTCAGAAATTTTTTTTCCCATCAGCTTCATCAGGCATCAAATTGGGCCTGTAGCCAAGATGAAAAGCCATTGACATGGCTAGAAACTTCTTGCCCAAGCAGTAGTTTCACCTTGTAGGAGACGTTCAAACTAACTCTGAGGGAGCAGCAAGGTAGAGGAACAAGTTTTGTAGAAGCTTCTTTGCTGTCTTCTGGAGCACAGCCAGCCGTGGCTAAACCTACAAAAGGGGACAAGTCTTCCACCCAAAGAACAGAAACATCCTCAAAATCACATGGATGCCCCAGCCGTTTGAGAATAGACAAATTTATTCTGGACCATTGTTTTAAAGATGAACTCTCTGGTCAGGTCTTTCCCATCATCACCTCATCAGGCATGATTTTTTTTTTCCTGGCTTGTGCTAGAAGGTGATGAGAGAGTAGAGCCCCTGTGCTTGCCTTGCACAAGGAGCTGCAGCCATTTCTTTAGTGTCTTGTGGCCAAGGGAGATTTTTCAGCTGCCACTCCAGCTGGAGACATCAACCCCAACAGCAAGAAGCTGTTATTCTGCACCTTTTCATGCAGCCTTTTCCATGAGGTCCCAGCCACAGGTGGTGTTTAATGACTGATTAACAAAATAATTTTTCCTTGATTTTTTTTCCTTTTTTTTTTTATTAGCGGAGTATGAAAACAGGCAATAATTTTACAGAAAGCAGGACTGGCACAATCGGTACATAGCATCATGCTGCAGCTTTTCAGAAATGAATATAAACTCTTCTGGTTTTTTTTTCTTCTTCTTCTTTTACCTACCAGAATAAATAAATATGATACACATTTGAGTTTCTCAGTAGTGAATTCTAAAGCACAAGGTCTTACACTACAGCTCAATTTTACAGCGATCTGTACAGTATATTACTTTGATTTCCTTTGTGTTCTTTAAAAGCCTTTGTTCCTTTGCAAGATGGGTTTGACACACAAACACAGATATACTTTGGAGCTAACTGTATGCCTTGGGTCAGAACCTGGGAAAAAAGAATAAACTGATTGCCTCCTGGCATGGGAAAATAAACCAAAAACTTTTTTTCCATCGCACAGACACGTCTGAAGTTCTGTTTTATGAGACAGATCCTCTCAATTGCCAGAACAGCTAGAAAGGGCTTTGGCCATTCACAGGGCACCATGTGCACCATTTAATTTGCTTTGGGTTTAGTGTGTATCTTAGAGAGATTTTGCAGAGGACTTCCAGCTTGAAACTCAAACTACTCAAAATGTAATTGTATATTTTTGTTAGTATGTTATAAATCGTATATTCTTCACAACTTAATTTGGGAGTTAAATGTTGCCCTTTGCTCCTCTGAAGTTGGTGCAATTATTCCCTTCTGGCATCGTGGCAGTGATGAGTGTCTTACTTTATGTAGTATCTGGGTCTTACTCTACAAATCACACAAACCAGTATGACTGCATGACCTGGGACATGTCCTGAACTTGATGGGGACACCCACAGGCAGAGGAGGCACCTCAGCTTTTACATCTCTTCCCCAGGCAGCCCGAGGGAAGCCGGGGACAGTGAGGATGCTGTCATCTGTGCAGCTGGGAACAGAGCAGAGTGTCTGCAGAGCCTGTGGAAAACAGGGAATGTTAATCATTACTGGGCTGTTTTGTAACGTGGTGGGAAAGTCACAGCCAGCCTCACATCAGGGCGGGGGATTTTTCTGTTTGTTTGTTTTCCTGCATTGCTGAAAATTTGTTTGGTGTTTTGTTGTTGTTGTTTATTGCACCAGCCTTTTCTTATCTTTGCACTGTGGATTTGGGCCGAGAGCAGATCTATGCAGAAAAATAGCTATTTTTCACTCAGTTGAAAAAAAAAATGGAGACGTATTACGTTGCTCTAGAACAGATCATAAAAAAAACAGCAAGGGGCACAGGGAGAAATAAGGAGGGAGGAAAAGAAAAATCAATGCAGCTTGTAAAAACCAGCAGGAAAGTTCTGTAATTGACTTTTTTTTCAAGCTTAATTGAGTTATGTCTCATAGCTACTGTAATTAAACTAATAGAATACGGTGGATTTGAATTTGCGTTTCTTTTCTACAGAGGTTTATTTAATCCTTTATGTATGAACTCTTCAGAAGTGTCCTGATGTTATTCAAAATTGTCATGTCAATGGAATTACCACACGTGGCACACAGGGCCAGAAATAACTGCAGTTCCCTCCTCTGTGTCAACCCACTTTGGTGTTTCATGAGCAAAGACGAGCATCTCTTTGGCTGACTGCAGTGACAACACACACCTAGAGTTGGTTAAAATTCTTCACATGGTGAAATATCTAAATGAGAAGCGAGATGTGGGGGGATCTGCTTGCTGATGGCTATTTTCATATTTGGGAACATTTTTTTGTACGTTTCCTACACTGCAAATGATGATTTTTTATGGAGGAAGTATCAGAAAAAAATCTCTTTCTCTTTATTCCCATATTCATCTTCATGGACATCTCCCCTTGTTAGCCAAGAAGTAAAAAGGACAAGAAAAGGGGAAAAAAGATGCCTCCATTCAGTCTCCCAAAACTGTTATTGAATATTTTCTCCCTGGTAGCATTTAACATTTCTCCTGCACTGTTTAAATGCCTTTTAATTTCTTTTAAATTGTTTTCTTTTATTATTATTATTAATATCTATCAAACTTCTCTTGCAGAGTGGAAGAAATTTAACTGCAAACTCTTACCCTAAATATTGTAAATGGTTTTCTCCTGGGCCTTGATCCTACAAGGACCGTACATAAAACCTTTAAAAATTCAGTAAGTAGGGTTTGGAGCTGTAGCTGATTCACCAAGGAGAGGCAAAGTAAGAAAAGCCATAGGAAAGGAAAAAAACCAGCAGAGGAAATCTCCAGATACAGAACCTGTTTGCAAATAGGAATTAGGGAGAATTTTTCCAGTCTCTCCACTGTTTTTAAAGGCCTGGGCATATTATTTTTCCAGCTTCTGTGCTATGCTGCACATTTGTTTAGCATTCCTTTCATGTATTAAAAAGTCAGGTTGATCATCTGCATTACAGAACACAGAATGCTGCTTCTCTTTTTACATTTACCTCCCTGTGGCTGAAAGTGTCACAGGGATGCCGTGCCCTGGCACCAGGTTGGCACAGCGTCCAGAGAAGATCGACAGCTCTTTTTCTTCCCTATAAATAGCTCTTCTGCCTGGTGATGCCCCAAGAATTTTATGTCTTTGATGGAAGAAACTGCATTATATCCAGCTGCAGTGTTTGTTAAAATGTGTCAGACCTCTGCCTGGACAGTGAGGGGAGGAGGAACATCAATCCATTTTATTTCTGAGACTCCATCAGTGACTTAATTTTCCTAAATACCCAGGGCTGGTGGAAGGAAAGGGAACAAGCAGACTTCACACTGCAAACTGGGAGATTCACAGGAGTTCTTCCCACCTGAAGAAACATTCAGGTTTGCAAAGTTCAAAGAAGAATGATGCAGAATCACTCCCCTCAATCTTTCCACTAAATACACAGGATTAAATTGGATGGGGAGTTTCTCCCAAGGGTTGTTTTTTTGTCCAACATAGCCCAAGACCTCAGAGGCACTAAAACCATATGCAAGACAAACTCAGTTTTGACAGATAATTATTAAAGTTTTGCAAGATGGAAGCCTAAATTCTTGCTTCTTTTCCATTTGCAAATTAATTTTGTCTTTAAATGTCACCACACTCCCCTCACGGCCATGCAAGTTTGACTATAAGAAGATAAACCCCAAACTTTGCATAAAATACCTCAGGGGCTCATATATATTTAGGGCAATATTTTTTTTTTCTTTTGTTTGTTTTTAAATTTTAGATATTTCCAACCTGATTCAGAATTGGAGAAAAACTCGCCAGGTGAGAAATATTCACATGCCCTGGCCTGGGACCAGCTGTACCTCAGTGAGCTGCTGCACCTCACAAGGTGGATGAGAATGGCACTGAACAGATACTCCTATGGACTGATGGAGATTCAGGTGTTTCCTCTCCCAATTTGCTTTCTGAGCTGATGTCCATGGTTTTAATGGTGTGATAGATGCTCCATTGGGGAAGTTCCCAGTAGCTGATCCAAGCCTCTGTGAGGATATCAGCAGTAAAACAGGGGATGAAGAGGGTCAGGCACCAGGGTCAGTCGAGATGTGTGAGGATGGTGAAAGTTAAAATGAATTTTTGCACTCTGGCACGGGAAAGATTCCCTCCACGGCTCAGTGGGGAAGGTCTTGTCTCCCTCCAGGAGATCATGGCAAATCTAATGCTGGATCAAGCGAGCTTATCTCCTTCTCTCCCTGTCCTCACCTTGGAGAAGCAGGTCATAAATCCACATGTTTTGACCTTCCCATGGCAGATACTGTGGTATCCATCATGAACCTATGGCAAGGCTGTATCTGCCCTGATCTGAGCTGACACCATCCTTTCCATCCCCATGGGCAGAGAAGAGATGCCTGTCTTATCTGGGATGGTCCAAGAGCAACTACAACCCTCTGTTGTCTGCCTGAAATACCCACTGACATGAGCTGCAGTCTCGTGGGCATCTTTTACTACTTTCATGAGAGCTGAAGTCCAGATCTGGTCTCACACCCAATTACCCCCCATTTGTTTGCTGGCACCACAGAACAACATCAGAAGGGGAGTTAAATTAAATTTATATTTGTTCTGCTCTGGTAAAGCGACTCCACAGAGGTGCAGAGGGACAGAAAAAAATATAGGTAAATAGAGCCTTTTGAGGAAGGAGGAGAGAAATTAAAGCTTTGTTCGGGTGCCCCTGGTTTGGGTGACAGGCTACAAGAAATGAAAGCTGGGACTTTCAAAGGATTTTTTGGACAGAGTAAATGTGCTTTGGTGGTTTTAATTTATTCAGGCTCCTTTGAAAGCAGCAGCCAAAAATCTGCTTCCTACAAATACATTTGGTTTTGGCAAAGTGGAGAATTCTGCCGGTCACAGAGGCTGATTTGACACAGTCAGGAAAACTGAAGCAAGAGAGAAAAGCCCCAAACTGAAGTGTCTGGCACAACAGAAATATTTAAGGAAGATGCTCCATTTTCCTTGGAAGCTGATGCAGCTGATGAGCTGCCCCCTCCGGAGGTCTGCTCTTGCTGCAACTTTATGAGGGATAAAACACTATTTCCAATCAAACCTGGCTATTCTTACATCTCTATTTGCAGGAGTTAAAAGCTTTTTCAAGAGGCATTAGTGTAGCTGAAAGCACTCTTTCCCTCCATGTTTAAAGAGGTAATTTGACCCCTGGCTGCTGCCCCAGTAGGAAGCAAGGTGAGAGCAAGAGGAGCCAGAGGCTGTGGGTCTACACTTCTGGTTAAATCACCTGGTTTGGCAAAAAAAAAAAAAAAAAAAAAGTGATTTAAGGTGACAGAAACATTCTTTCTGAACAAGGAAAACCACCCAAGGGTGAATGATGGGCAATTTCAGTGAAATAAAACTGAAAATGTTCAATGAGGTAATTTTGAAGCTGGTGAATTTTGGTTACTTGCAAACCCTGCATTTTTGGCAAGTTCATCGATCCCCCCTCAGGTCCAAAGAGAATATAAAGCCCCTGCTTACACCTGCTCTGCCTCCAGCAGTTCAGCATTTTTCACTTGTTACATTTTCACTTGATAACCAGTTTTGAACTGAGAGCTTGAGGATAGAACTTGGTGATCAGAGATTTTTTTCTAGACACAGCTTGTTTTAATCAAGTTTTTGTCAAAGAACCATATAATTCTTAGCGTATGAACACACCAGGAGTTCATACACAGTTTTTATTATTCTCTATTGTCAAAGTTAGACCAAAATGCTCTCCAAAAAGAAGACCTCAAAATCTGTGAATAGAGTTTACACTTCACTGCGGATCAATGAGGAAACAATGTAGATCAAAAATAATCCTGTGAATTTGGCCTTTATTTTCTCCCAGCCAGCAGCATTTAGCCAATATTTTGTCCTCTTTAAACAAGTGCTATTAAAAAGTAAACAAAAAATGCTTGCCTTATAGGAAGTGCTTGAACAGGAAATTCACCTTCAGATCATTTCCCAGCTGTTATAATATTAGCTTTAGCAGAGAAGGGAGAAGTGGAGTGGTGAAGTGCACAACCATTTCTCTTCCTCAGAAACACCTTTAGGATGCTGACCCAAGAAGAGCAACTAGCTACCAGCTGAGGTTGGGAGGCTGGCTGATTGTAACTTTGACACTAGCTACTAAAACTGAGAAGGAAGGGGGAATAAAAACAAAAGAGGTCACAGTTCTGTAACACTGACAGTAACACACAGGTGATGGGTGCTGTCAACATTATAAACTATATACAAGACAAAGCAGGGCTCTTTCTTTCCCCAGAGAACGCAACATCAACAAAAAAAGGTGAATTATAACACAGTTGGCACCTTATCTCGGGGATGAGGAGAGGGAGCTCCTCCTGAACGTTACAGGTTTAACTCATGGCAGTCCAGAGGACAGTTCATCTGTCTAAACATAAATCCTCTCCCCCTTCCTCCTTAAATACTTAGTGAAGTCCAGGCCAGTAGCAATGTCTGATGCAATCGTGGTGCTAACGAGACGTTAATAAATGCAAAGTCTTCCCTGAAAGGGAGCACCTTGCTCCAGGAAGAGACGGGGGGGCTCGTGGGGGTTCAGGGAGTGACATGCCTAGTGCCAACCTCTGGTGCACCTTGTCATGGGCAGCGGTGGCTCCCCTGGCAGTCAGTTGGGCAGGGTGTCGAGCCCGAGTGACGCGGCGTGCTGCTTTGCCCGGAGCCTCAGGTTCTCGATACTCGTCGTTTTACTGTTCAGGCTCGGAAGGGAGCTGGAGGCCTGCAGGATGGGTGAGGACCAGACCTGCTGAGCGTGGGAGAGCGACTGGTAGTAGGACTGACAGTGCAGAGAGCTCAGTGGCGCCATGTTGACGTTCATGCCCAAGTAGGGCATGGCAGACGGTGTCCCCATTTCAAAGGAGGAGTAATGGACCAAGTTGTTGGTGGCTGCCATGTGCTGGCGGAATTGCTCCTGCAGGCGGAAGAGGCTCAGAGGCGAGGAGGAGTAGGAGTGAGTCTGAGCCAGGCCACTGCTGGATGAAGGCGTCACAGTCGCGCTGATGGGGGACTCTGCAGCAGGAGACAGAGGGGATGGGGGTTATTCCTACAGGCTGGATGAAGGTGCTGATTTGCACCCCATTACAGCTGGGACAGCAGCATGGGCTTCTCTCTTACATTAGAGGGCAAGTGAGAGGGGTTGTGATAGCTCATGAGAGCTAAACATGTGTCTGTTCCATACTTGGCACCTTACAGTACAGAAATGGGGCTGAGCTCTTTGCTATGGGCACTGTTCTCCTCAAGATCTAACCTGAGCAGAAGGCCTTTGCTCTTTCTGCAATAGTCATCATACCCTCTGTGGCTTCTGCTTAGTGCTGAGGACAAGAAGACAGGTGTGGGCAGCCTACCTGTGAGCACCCACACCACAGGGAATGCAGGGTTATATCCAACCACCAGCACCCCCCCTTGGAAACGCCAGGTCCTGAAACCAACCCCCATGAAGGTGCTGCCCCTCACCTGCTTTCGGGCTCGCTCTCTTGCAGTTCAAAGCCTTGCTGTCCACACCAGGGCTCTTGTCCACTTTAGCCTCATCCAAGGTGCTCTTAAACTCCTCCTCTCTGTCGGTCTGGTCCTCTGGTGCCGACTCGCTGGCTGACTGCTCCGACAGGGTGAGGTTGAGGTCTGTGCCAACCTCGCTGGGGAGGCTCTGGACCTTCTCAGTGTCTGGGGTGGTAGCCTGGGTCTCCAGCACAGGCGGCTCCGTCTTGCCCTCACTGTGGCTCCCCTCACAGTCCTTCTGCTTCTGCAGCTGCTCTTTCTGCAGGCTCCGCTGCTTCTTCCGGAATTTGGCTCTCCGGTTCTTGAACCAGACCTTCAGTGCCACAAACAGCAAGTGAGAAAAAGCAGTGAGAATCCTGCTTAGTGCCAAATTCAGCATCATTCACTCTGGGAGTTGCAGGGGAACCCCAAATAATGAGGTACTGCAAGCCCGCTGTGCCCAAAGGTCATTCCACTTTGCTGGACCTTGGAGCTCTACTGTTTTCAGTGCATCTACAAACGACACATCAAACACATTTAAAAAAAAAAAAAAAATCCAGCCTCTATGTTGATTCTTTAAGGCACTCCATTGCTGGTGGGGTTTTTGATTTTGTTTTTATTTTTCCTAAATTTGTGAGGCAGTTGCACCCGAAAATAATGTGTTGCAGCTGTAATGTCTGATGACATTACACTGGCTTACACTCAGTTTCTAAACCCATTTGGTTATAGGTGGTGCCAACACTTGAAGTAAATCACAGGCATAGGCTGTTATCTGGGAACTGAATTTAGGGAAGGAGGAGATAATCCTTACATTTTTTAACCTAAATCAGTAGACATGGATTAGAAGAAATGTATTTGCAAATTTTGTTAGTGTTGTTTGGTTAGTTAGATAAGGAACTAGACATTTCTTAGAACAAAATGTCTTGATATTTATATAAAAGAATTATTTTTTCCTACTTCTTTTTCTCTTTAGAGTGAAGAACTTTCTATTTGTCTTTTAAAGCCCATCAATGCAAGAACCTCCCCACCAGCAGGTTATGAACTAGCACATTGCACTAATTGAAACTAAAAAAACCCAAAACCAAACAAAAACAAAAACCAAACCAAACCTTGGCCTGAGATGTTACAAATATTGACACTGGTGGAAAAGAGCAGCTGGAATTACTCTTCTGAGAAAGCCAGAAAAGCCTTGCAAATAAATTAGTAGACTTCTATTGCTGTTTCTAAAATTTCCCCCAAAGAAATATGAAAGAACAAATGAAAACCAGTGTACACTTCAGACAATCCTAAATTTAAAAAATATGTATGTGGATTAAAAGTTTCTTTAACAGATGCATGAATTTGGATGATTTTAGCCTCCCTGCCCCCACCTTTGACAACTTTACTGCCCAAAATCTTTGGTTGCCGTGGAAGAACCTTGAAAGGTCAAGAGAGCTGTCAACCCTCTGGGAACCCCAATGTATTCTTTTAAACATCCCCACTCACAAACCCACAAAATAGCAGTACCTGGACTCTGGCTTCAGGTAGGTTTGTGCACATAGCCAGCCGCTCTCTCATCACCACATCTGGGTAGTGAGTCTTCTGGAAGGTCTTCTCCAGAGCCTCCAGCTGTTGGGCAGTGAAAGCCGTGCGACTCCGCCTTTGTTTGCGGTGCTGGGATCCATAACGTGCCTCCAAAATGATGTCTTGAAATGTACAGCCGTTGGAAGACAAGAAAAGTGGCCAATTTAATTATTGGAATTTGTATGCTGACAGCTGAACAAAGCACTGGCTAACATCAGACAAAACTACAAAACGTGTTTTTTTCTTGCTTTAGAGCTAACAAGACACATGCACACATTTTGCTGGATAATTGAGGTGTCTGAGGAGATGAAACAATGGCAGGGGGGTTGGAACTAGGTGATGTTTGAGGTCCCTTCCAACCCAAACTGTTTTATGAGTCTGAGATTCTAGAAGTCTGTTCTGGAGAGGGAACCTCTTTCTATGACAGCTGCAGAAACTGCTGAGATTCCGGTGCTAAATTTGGTTGAAAAAAGTCAGTCTGCTCCAACATCAGTGGGGCAGGACACGCAGATGCCCCGACCCTACCGTGGCCTAAGACTCTTTCATTAAGAAACACAACTAAAAACAATGTGGGAAGATTCCCCACAGCACTTCTTTAGTGTCTCGCATGTAGCTCACTGTAGTATTCAAGGCATGATACTGGAGAGCTGTTCTGGGCTCCAGTTCAGCATAGCATTCAAGCTCATGTGCTTATGTTCATTTAGCTTGAAAGCACGTTCTCTGCTGAGCACAGACACTCTCCAGCATCTGGGGTGGAAACACCAGCCAGAACCACATCCATCCCCACTGATTGCAAGCCCAGAGCTCGTGTGCCGAGCTCTTCTCAGCGGAGCATCTACTCACAAGGTCTGACTTTGCAAACTGTGCTTGGAAAATTGAGGGCAGAGAAGAAATTCAGACTGGGGAAAATCTGAGGCCAAGAGTAAAGGGCTTATTATTTTACCAGAGGCGTTATTATTGCACAACAGTTAGTGGGAGTAGAAAGATCTTAAATCAATGAAAATAAGTTACTTGAAAATGAAAAAAACCCACCCTTTATTATGCAAGTTGGGACATGCTGTGCTACAGCCTTGGAATGAAATAATCTGGCGAGAGAGGTTTGCTCTCAGAAAGGAAATGCAGAAAGAGCAGTGTCTGGTATCATTTTTAATTCAGTTAAGAATGTGACTTCCAGTAGAAGAGAGGAATGAGCATACAAGAAAACAACCTAACAGGGAGAAAAGTTGGCATTGTCACACGCAGGGCCAGATGAAGGGTCTGGCTTGCTGTTTACTTGCGCTTTTGTCACGAGCATCGTGACCTGAATCTAAACAATAAAACAAAACCTGCTGTCAGGCCAGCCCCAGCCCCACACAGCCAGGTTCCAGATATGCTGGCTAACGAGCGTAACAAATCAGCTTTGCACCACTCAAACATTCCTCTTCCAGAATTTCCAGCTGTTTCGTTCTCGGTCAGCATTTTGCAGTGCCTTTCTGGGGGATTGCCAAAGCTGTGTGGTTTTGGCAACCTGGCAAAGATGTGATCAGGCTAAAGGTCTTCAACGTTATAGTGTTGGTTGCATACAAGGGACTTTTGTGTTCGAGGTGTCAGAGCAGCTCGGGGAGTTCAAACGCCGGTGGTGGCTGCCCCTTTGGAGGCACAGGGACCATCCTTGATGCATTCAGGCACAGCTCACAGTGCAGCCAGGCAAGGAGAAGGGATGTTGCAAGATGAGAAGTCAAATTGAAGCTGCCCCAAAACATTTTAAAAGGCTAACATTTGTGTTTCAAGTACGCGAAAACAGGAGAAAGGGCACTGGTTAAACACCCTACCTGCAGGCTGGAATATTCCCAAATTTCTGGAGTAGAGGTTAGACCTACCAGCTCCCCAGAGGCAGCAGCTCATGCGTTAAGTTTGGCCACTCCAACGAGAGCCAACCAGCAATTATTTTAATGTTTTAACTATGTTTTCAGGCTTTGTGCGAGAAGGGGAATATAAATTGCAGGTGAGGCTTTGCAGTTACAATCAGAAACCTCTGTTTTCTGACTTAAGGTCATTTGCTTTTGTGCTGCTTTATTCTGACTGTCCCTGGAAGGCAAATGAGATCTATAACCTGCACTGAAAGATATTCAGAAGTAACAGAATGTGAGGCAGCTGCAAAGGAAACAGCTCGTAGGTATATAATGCATACCCTGCCAGTGATAAGCAGACAAGGGGACTGTGGGATTTAATTTGGAAAGTCTTCCAGGTGGGTTATTAATTTTAAAGATAAGAGGTCAAGGAAGCAATTGAATCTCCCAGTCAAGAATTTGAAAATAGATTTTTTGTTCTTTTTTTTTTTTTTTTTTTTTTTTTTTATCTTCCTCTGCTTTACCCTATCTAGGGTCAAAGACATTAAGTCCTCCATGCTCTACTCTAAAAGATACAGGTGATCACAAAAAATCTTTCAAGAGATCCTTGCAGCTGGAAAGGGACACCTTGAGACCCAAGGTCTGCAAGGCACATCGCAGAGTTCAGGGCCACCTGCTCCCATCTGATCACCTACATACTGAAGAGGTGAGGGAACAAAGAGATGGATGACCAGCATAAGGAAAGTGCCCACCTGCCATCATTCTGCAGCCCAGAAGTAGAGCCAGGATTAGAGTCCAGGTCTTCTTAATTCCACTTTGGTTGTTTATTGATGAGGACAGTGACTCCCTGCCCAGCCCTGTGCTGCCCCAGAGATCCCACTGCCATGGGGGAATCAGTGATCTGAGGAGGTCACTACTGACAGCTGCATAAGGGAACATTGCTGGCCTGAAGGTTTTACAGTCAGCTATGGTTCACTGATCTGAGGAGTCTGAGGCCTTTATTATCATGCCTTTGTGGACCACTCACCTGGGAGGTGACCTTCCTGAAACTTGTGCATCCTTATTTTGGCTTAGGCCCTTATCTGTTAAATTTAGGCCACTGAAGTTTTCTGGATAGATAATTTTTTTCACCTACTCTAGACTGGGAGTCCCTCTGCATCTTCTTTTTTTTCCTACATCTTCCCCCACACACACTTTTTTATCAGACAACTAGAAAGCTGTCTTAGAACGGAGGCATATTTTCAGACAGTCAGGGAAGATTATTCCATTCTGATCCAAATCATAAAATCCTATCTGGACTTTGCACTTCCTTCTAATGACAGCATTGATTCAGTGCAGTTATAGTCATGGCTGAACACAGAAACCCAGCTCAGATGCTCTGGACCAGCAGCTCCTGTCCCACTGTCCCACCATCGACAGTGCTGGGTAAATAACACAGTCTGGGTAAAGTCACACAGACTTGACTGGAGCCTAAAAGGCTCTTTTATGGAAGGCAGCAGGACCTGCATGAAAGTGTCACCCTAGCCAAGGTCTAGGATTCCCAGGAAGAAACAGATCAAGTTGAAACCCAAAGAAGATCCAAATGAAGATTGTTTGGCAGAGGCAAAGAGCGGTTTGTAGGACAGAAGTGGAAAATACCTGTTTGAAGGGACAACATGGATAAACAAGCTATGGCCTGGGATGGCAGGGGATGCAAGAGCTGGACCCCTCAGTGGGGGAGTCCAATTCACTGCTTGCTCATGTTCATTGTGCTCTTATTTACTAACAAGAAAGCAAAACTTTCTGCTGTTTTCTGTCCCCTTATTAAAACACATTTCGGTGTCTTAGTAATTATCTCTTCAATCCCATGTAGTGGGGCCACACCCATGTCACCCCTCAGAGATCCCAGCCATCAGAGGCCAGTCTGCAGCGAGGTGCAGTGGCCCTCTGACAGCGAGCCCTGCAGGGCACGTGTGCCCTGCAGAGCTTGACCACACGGCCAGCACAGGGGAGCACGCCGTACCAGTTGGCTGTGTCACACCCCAACTCACAAAGAAGAGTTTCCCTCAATGCAAGCAACAAGAGTTTTGTGGTTTTGGTTTGTTGGGGTGGGGTTTTTTTTGTTTGTTTTTTTTTTTTTTAATTCCCCCAGGGAACAGCAAAAGCCATGAGTTGTTCTTACCAGCCAGTCTCTCTGCCAGGGTGAGGGCGTGCACGGAGGGCCGGTAGTCTGGGGCGTGCTGGGCCTGCTGGGCTGCCTGCTGGTGGAGGTTGTACATGGCACTCAGCGAGTTCATGGCGTGCAGGGAGTAGCCGTTCACTCCATAGTGCTGCATGGTGGCATAAACCTGAAAAAAACGTCACCCAGGGGAGAAAGGGGCTTAGGGATGTGCTGTCCCAGCATCCTGGTGTCCCAGCAGAACTTTGGGAATGCTGAGCTCAAAATTAAGCTGCTGTGTGCAAAGCTCGTGTCCAGTCTCTCAACTTCAACAGGTTGTGGGACAGCAATCAAAATACTTCCTATCCTAACAAGAGTCTGGCTTCCAAGCTTAAAGTCTGAATATATCTCACTCCAGATATGCTTATCAAAAGATGGGAAAGTTTTTTTACACACCACAATAAAATTTAGCATGTTACTGTGACTTCTAATAAATTGATGCAGCTCTACCCCAGGACTAGCTGGGATTTTGTCCCTATCATTGCTTGCAGTTTGTAATCCCATTGCTGTAATATCAAATAATCTTTCCTATCTGAACCCACTCATGTGCAATTTGCTTCCATTCATTTTTCTTAAGGTTCTTCTTAAGAAAACACAAATGATACAGAAAAGAAAAGGAAAAAAAAAAAAAAAAAGCATGTGGTGTAAAAGAAAATAAATCTGTAGCGTAATAGCACACCAAAAATGTTATGGTTAAAGAGGGAATAAGGTTTGCAATAAATACTGACATTTCATAGCTCAATAGCAAGGAAATTATTTCAGAAAACTAATGGCTTTTTTTTTTTTTTTCCTAGCGTGGGCTCTGCATGAAACTTCAAGCTCTTTTTCCTTACAGACCATCTGTAAAACTGAGCTAATATTGATCTCAAAAGCCGAGCGATGCTTCATTCATCCCTGTTGTAAATGACTGAGGGCCTCCAGGATGCCGTTTCTGCAGTTTGTAAGACATCAGAAAGGAAGTTGTGAAACATTAGCCACAAAATAAATTTTTTAAACCACCATCTACACCAGCAAGTCATCATCTGGAAAGTCAGTGCAGTGAACGAATGTTCAGAGAAAGAGGGTTCAGCTGGACTAACTTAAGGAAAGCAGACATCTTTTCTAGGCAGCCTCTTAGAAAACAATTTAAATGCTGGAGGGAGGTGGTTCAACACCCGTGGTTGGGTTTCAGGAGAAATCTGATGCACTGAACAGCAAAAATCTGGAAGAACAATTATCTGTCATATTTCCTGTACTGAGAAAAGATCTTCATTTTTGCCCATGATTTGTACCTTGGAGGACAGACTCAGGGTGAAGAGGGAGAGATGGAAACGAGTTGGTCCCACTACCCCTCCTGCTCTGAACTCCCATTCTCTCCATCTTGATGTAGGAAGCACAAACATGGAGTGACCCTGTTTAACATCCACAGACCAAGCTGTAGCTGCTTGGAAAAGCAGTTGAATTTTTTACTATAGCGTCTGGCAGTGACCTGGGGATCTTGTGACTTCACCTTCACAAGCATCTCTCTGTCAGGGCACCCGGGATCGGAGGAGTTTGGTCAAACTCTCTGCCAGCTCAGGGATGACCCTTGTTGCTCTGGGATGTTTCTGGGTTCCTTTGAGGGATTTTGGGGCATCAGTGTGAGTTTTGCTTTTGGGGTTGTTTCCTCAAAGAGGCTGCAGTAACTATAAACCCCTGATTCAGGAATCTAGCACTCAACCTCATTCATGTTCCCCAGGTCCCTTGCTCTCCACCACTGCATCATTTCAGCAACTGAGAGCACTGATGGAGGGTGACAGATCCAGGTGTGGTTACACCACAAATATCTGATACACACCCTGATGTCCTTCATCTGCTTTGTGTCTACCTATTCGCCCTCTCTGGATTCACTCCCCTTATCCTAAGCTGTAAAAATGGACATTTTTTGTTCAGATGCCGACCTAACACAAAAATGCCATAGCTCTGCTCTAACACAGCTTAGGGAAGATCTAAGCAATGCCAAAATTGTTTTCTGGTTCTCTGATCAAGGTGAGGGACTCCACCTGCCAGCAGATTTTTGGCATTTGTATTTCTTTTCCCCACGAACCACACTGGGTTCCCAGTGAAATTATAGCTGTGGTGTTCCTTTCCTGGACTGCACAGCTTTGCTGCTGATGGCATGAATTAAGGGGCAGGAGTGTGCCACAGTGCCATGTCCCCTTGACATGGACACAGAGGACATCTCCCATCACCTGGGGATGACTTGTAGGTCTGTGACCTGGACACTACTTTGGGTGGTTTCAGTGCCATCTGTGGCACAGCCTCCCCCCACCCTTGGTGTGGTTCATTTCCAAAGAGCATCATCCCACCCCAGCCTGCAGCAGAGCAGTGCCAGCATGCACCGAGCTGGCTCAGAGGGCAGCAGTGCTCAGCCAGTCCCCCTCGCCAGCGAGTCCTCCACAGCCGGGTGGAAAGTTGCTCGCTGCCTCTCTTTCAGAGAGCAGGACTGGCTTTTCTGGCCAGCACAGGCAGCAAAACAGAGATTTGCCACTTCATTCTGCCTCCTCCCCTCCCACCCCCTAACTTGTGAACCAGCTGGCTGGTTCCACCAGCTTTGGCCAGCGGGGTGGAGGTCTCAAAGCTTATTAAGTTCCTGCGTGTTTCATGAAAACCATTTGAGGACACAGAACCTATTAACTGCCCTGGGCTGCTGCCAGACCTCTGTCCTTAATAGACGCAGGAGAAGCCACACCGGGGCTCAGCCTTGCCAGAAGATACGTGGGAGGCCAAGTGTCTTTGACTCCCAACTCACAGAAATGCCTGTTTTTCTTTTCTAATCCCCCTTGCATGCCGTCGGTTGTGTAGCAAGCTGGCACATTAAAGGAAAAATGAAAGAGGGAGAGGAGGGGAATTTTCCCATACTATTCAGTCTTCCAAGGACACTGCCAATGGTGTTGTGTCTGGAGCTCAGTGTTTCCACTGAAACACTTTCTCCAGGAATATTTCAACTTATTTGATTGTTAAAAGATGATTTTATGTGTGTACATGTCTCTGAACAAACTCTTCTGGGTGGCCTAGAAGAAAGTGCACCAAAAAAAAAAAAAAAGGAAAAGAAAAAGGACTTCTTTAGAATGGACTCAGGACAGGAGTCAATGCCCATCACAGCTTTGGTGGTAACAGCCTGGTACAATGCAGTGCAGACAACAGGCAGAACTTCCTACTCACTTGTGTAGCAAATATATCATCCCAGATTCAGTTTAAAAAAAAAAATGAGGGAATTTACTGGGTGAGACCGTTCAGCCTAGTAAGCAAAGTTAACTGAGACCACAAACAGCTCCTGTTTAACTGTCAGCTCTGAGCTCACTCCAACCCCAATAAATTAAATATTTAAAAGACATCATGCAGCAATTTTTTTTAATGGAGAAAGCCATTCATCAAGCCACCGCTGTGTTTCACAAGCTGTCGAATAGTGCTTACACTGGTTAAAATAATCTTTATATTTCATTAAGCAACCAAATAAGCTGATCCCTTCCCACTGGCTGTATAGATGGTTTTAATTTTCAAAATCTGCAAATGCATCTTTTATGTCTCTGGGTGGCTGGAGGGCCTTGGGAACAGCCACAGATGGGAGGAGGATGAGAGCAAAGTTTGAATTCCTGCTTTGTGGGAGAGAATGGGCTTGAGTGGTCAATAAGCTCGGAGGATAATGTAGGGCTCATCCTGGAGGAAAGAGGGATGCCTCATCCTGCTTTTGTGCATTAGAGATCATTGAAAGGTTGGGAGCAGTGGAGAAAGGAGATGGGAGCTGAGGAAAGGTGCAGGAAAACAATAGATGAGAGAAAAATACCCCTGCCAAGAGCCTGTGGGCTGATCCTGCAGCGTTTGCTCAGCACAGGGGGCTGGATCCTGACGTGCAGTGCCTGGGGCTGGTACCTCCTGGGGAAGGTGGTTTCCTTCTCTGGCCCTGAGGGGCCATGCATCAGTGACTCCCCCATCCTCAGCATCACAAGACTTGCTCTCTCCCAGCTGCCCATATTTCACAGCTCCAGGCTGTGAGGTCTCCTCGCCATGTCCTGTGCCAGACCCTGCTGGGGTTCCCCCTCCTTCTGCCTTGGCAATCCTGGCATTGCTACCTCAGTCCCAAAATTCTCCTACGGCTTTTTACCTCTCACTTGTATTTTCACTATGGAAGACTCACGGATGATGTGCCTATTTTTCGTCTCAAGCCTGCAGATCTCTCAGACTGCAAGGGCTGTGTCCTTCTAAGATACAGGCTCATAGAGAGGACATGAGATTCCCCTTAGCTTTAGCTGCTGCTGGCTATGAGAAGTCCAGGTTTTCCCATTCCCTGCACTGCTTTGAGACCAGGCAATGTAGGTCTCTGCCTATCCCAGACTAACCCAGAGAGCAGATCACTCCTTATTCAGCTGTTCAGCTGCTGCTGTTCAATGTGATGCAAAACAATTTGCACATTTACCAGCCAGGAACAGGAACCCTGTTATCCCAGAGCAGACTGGGATATCTCCAACCAACAACGTGGCTCCCATCCACCCCTTCCCAACACCGGCCTTGGAAGCCTCTGGTTCCCGTGAAGTCGTACAGCAATTTATTGTGCACCACTTAACACTGTGGCACGCAGAGGAGATCTGGCCCTGGGTTTTAACATTATCAGCTTTGGCTTCTCAATTTTTCTATTTCCTAAGTTTCCCTGTTTAACTGGTACCTAATTTTGTATATTTTTTCATGTAATTCTGTCCTGAGAGAAGAAGCGAAGGGAGACGCATTCATTTCCTCACCAGTGAAAACTCCTGCTCTGAATGGCTTGTGTGTGTGTGGAACTGAGACAGATCTGGGAATAATAAAACATCTTTTAAAAATGAGATATTGAAGTTATTTGAAAAGTACCTTGCAACAAATCATCCATATTTTCTCTTCTGTCAGGAGCAAAAAAAAAACCCACCAAAACAAAACCACAGAATTCACTCTGGAACTGTATTAAGCAGACCCAAAAATTTGAGATCAGGGCCATTTTCTGCTCACTCTTGTCCTCATTTCGCTACCTTACTCCCCCCATCAAAACATCATCAGTCCATACCCAGCTTCACCTGCCAGCCACACACGAAGTCTTTAGCAAAATTACAGAACTGACACAACTCATTAATGGAGAAATGGATCAACCCCTGTAGCCTGCAAACTTAAGTGTCACTTGTGCTGGCCTGTGTCAGTGCTGGTGAGCTTGGCCCCATCCTGATCTGTCCCAAATAAAGGCATCTCTGCAGATCCCTGTGCCAGCACTGCTCTGGAGGAAGAGTTTTAAATAAAACAGTGAATTTGGATCTGCTCCCCAAATCTATACTGAGCTGAGATGGAGGGATTTTCTTCAATAGCTTATTCTGGCCAGTTTCCCCAGGTAGAAGCAAAAAAAAAAAAAAAAAAAAAAAAATGCCCGGAAAAGACATTTGCCCTTCTCAAGCAAACTGTTGGGCGAGATGAGTTTGAGGCTGAAAGTAGGACTTAAAGCTTTGCAGGGGCTTTGGACCATTTCTCTTTTCCCTTCAGCTGGTCCCTCCAAATAATAAGTCATCCCAACCTCGGAGAAGTACTGAGACTACATTCATTGATCTACACAAGATACTCAGGTGCCATCACAAAGAATGGAGCAATAAGACCTGCAAATTAAGAATACTGAATTTTTCCTAGAGAACTCAGCAAGAAGAGGATACAGGAGTCTGTTTTTCACTGGTGAACACTGTGGGATGTTGTTACATTATCACTTTGTCAAAGCTGTCCCAATACTGGGAAGGTTGGTGATGGTGGGGTGGGGGGTGTATGAGGCCATCTTTGTGTGGGAAATAAGCTGTACAAAAAAAAAGTTAAATCTGGACTTTGGAAAGTCTTTGTCAGAAAGGAATTTCCTCACTGTAGTTCATTACTTATAAAGAGAGATTCACCACAGATGCATTTGAAGTTTGGAAGAGCTCGGCACAGCCTCGGGTCTGCGCCCTGTGCAAGGCACAGATTGAGGATGGGAAAAGTATCTGTTAAAAAAAAAAAAAAAAACAAAAACCCAGACATGAAACAAAACTCTGGTACCCTTGATTTTTATTCAGGGTCCTGCAGGTGACACATACAAAAAAACCCAAAAACACAGGAGCAGCCCTGTCAGATAAAAGGAAAATTGTGGTTCCCAGCCCAAGCACCTGCTAAGGTGGTGCAGATCACTACTCATGCTTATGCAAAGCACAGGAACACACTGCTCATTACTAACAGGTAATAACAGCAAATGGTCTGTGCTACAACATCCCATCCCCCTTATTACCACTGGCAGTAAAACATCATCGAAAATAAAATCACAACGAAATATCCCCCCCCACCTCTCCTGATGCTGTTCTGCGTTGTGGTTTTATGCTTTAATTCCTTACTCAGAAACACTTTAAATCAGCAAGATAAATAACGAATCTCTGACTCTGTGTATCTCACATTCTAGGAAAACAGGCTCACTCTGTGTAAAGAGGTTGGGTTTATATGTATTTGGTACTAAATGAATTACATACCTGGGGGTTATGAATAAATGATCCTTGCAAGATCATTCAATCTTTTTTTTTTTTTAATATATCCCTAAATCTTTTAGATATATAAAGGTCCAAAATCACGCAAGATAATAACCAACCTGTTATAAATCAAGTTTTGTTCCTCACGTGAGATTACCGAATGTCTAAGGAAACAATTTCACCTTTCTAGTGGATGAAATATAAATAATTTGAAATACTGCAACACATCACAGTTTCTCATTCAAACGTCAAAGTCTGAGAGCAACAAGCACCATAAAAATAGGCTTCCAAAGGACTTTCCTTGTAACTGAAATAAAGGAATTGAGAACAGCTCTCAAAAAAATTCCCAAGGCTTCACATTTCTGATCCTCCTGCAATATTTTTACACCCGTGTAAATCCCTGGATTTAAATGGTGTTAATTTCTTACTGCGGGCAGAGATCTTAATGGACAAGATCTACTTAAACAAGTCATAACTCTCCAAAAGCAAAACCCGACCAATTGCACCAATTCTTGCAGCTCACATTCAGCCATAACCAGTGACCTTGGTATAAATAAAGAGAGCTTTTTCTTAAAACCAGGAGGATTGCTAGCAGCTGAAATTTAAAAATACTTCCATTTAGGGACAGCATCACAGTTTTGGGGTAGACTTTGTCAAATAATTGCCTCTGTTGAGGCTCTGCTGCTGGTGAGCACAGCAACTGTATTTACAATGCTCATCTAATTGTAGTGGAAGCATAATAAGATGCTTGTGAGTTTTATAAAACAAACCTCAGAGCATCCTGCTGAGACAAGGAAGTTTTATTGTAGGACTCTTAAAACTCTGACACCAGGTTGTGAGCAGCTGAGACAGCAGGCCCTGGCTCACAGAGGTGACTCTCATCAGCTGCTGTGATTTTTATTTAAGGCTTTTGTGAAATCATAGCTTTTCCCCAAAAAGCCCCATACAACAGAACTGAGTGACTGATTAGATGGTTCCTGGCAAAAGACTTTCCAGTGCCTCTGTTTGCAGAGGCAATCTTCAGAGAAGCAGGCTCACTATGTCCAAAGTAAAATGAAGACATCCTGAAAGTCTCTGCTTTCGAGTGAGGGATAAGTTTTAGGGCTCAGAGCCCAGCAGTTTGCCGTGTCGAGCCAGGATTGGCATCCCTGAACATCACTGTGGTGCTAAATCTGTTGCTTGTCATAATTTACACAAGACAATCAGTGCTTACAGATCAAACCAGGAAAAATCTCCTTTCCCTCCTTCGAACCAGCGCTCAAGCCTCAGGAAAAGCTCTTAGAATTTATATTGAAGTGAAGCATTTTCCTGGCTAAATAAGAAAAGCTCTTAATATGAACATCACTTTGACTCTAGTTTCTCATCTCATTCTGCTTCCAGCTCAGTCAGCAGCAGCAAAAAAAAAAAAAAAATCATGCATTTAAGATTTCTTATGATTAATAGCACAGTGGAAACTGAACCCTACAGTCCAGCTCTGCCAACATTGCTGCTGCACACTCCACATCCATGGCTGTGAAATGCAGCAGCATCCCACTGCAGCCAGGCTCACACATACCTGAGCTGCCCACCTGCTCAGACCTCTCCAGACCTTACGGCATCTTTGCCTGTGGACTGCCCTGACTTCAGGACCTGGAGTACCCTTAAAGCCTCTACAATCAAACTACTGAATTCACAAACAGCTTAAAGGGTTTATCTTGGGTGTTTAGATGAAAAAAGTACTTTTCCCCACCCCACCCCTTCCAGAACAAGCATGTTTCTGGCTTAGCTGCATTTCCTTGTGGTTTGTCTGGCTCAGACCTTCCCCTCACTTCTGTGAAAGTAGCTTTGCTTGAGAAGCATCATTTTGTTTTCCCCAACGCTGGCAAAGGGAATTTTCCAAACCAGACTTCTCAAACCTGCCCTTCCCCAGGGCTGCTGGCAGCATGAGGGTGGCTCGCTGCTTTCTCTCTGCCCCCAAAACAGCTTTTGCCTGCAGCATATTTGACTGCAGATTGCTTCCAGGAGAGAACTGACGGGCTTGAAGGCCGCTTCGTGGGGCTGCTGTTGGGACTTCAGGAATCTCCACTGTCCCTGGAAGATGGAGCAATACCCTGGAGGATTTTACCCATGGCACAGTCCCATTAAAATATGTTTTAAGCCTGTGACATTTAGTGACAATGACCTCTGTCTGTCCTGAGCACCACAACCATGACGCTGATCTTACAGTCTAGCCCTGACAAGGGAGATCAGACACCGCAAGAAGCGCCTGGAGTCCTGACAGATAAGCTTTGTAAAGATTTGCTGAGGCAGTTAAAGACATTCCTAGTTCTGCTCCTGCTGCTCTCAGGTTCTACAAACCTGGAAGCCAGGCTGGCAGCATCGGGCACTCCCAGTGCAATGCCTGAGCCGAGATGCTGGGCTCCAAGGGCAGCATGAGAATGAGGCATGGAGGGAGGGTGATTTCTCCACCCACCATCACTACTCCTCAAGTAAAAAGTTGGAGCTGTAGTTCTGGGTGTTAAGCCGAGAGCAGTTGCTCTCCTCCTGCAAGGTTTTTATGAAATGCACAAATGTGGTTTGTGCCGCTTTCTTGGAGTTTAACCCAGCTGGCACAAAACTACTTTCCTAGGTGCTCTTTCACCTGGTTAGCTGAAAAGCTGTGGGGCTGTGACAACCAAGTGCAACTCTGCTTGAAGGCGATCTGGGGAAATATAAAGAACAAGCAAATTTTAAAGGCAGCAGAAGTTGACAGCGTGAAGCCGGGATGTCTCTGTGAGCTCAGCTACACCCTGGCTCTGCCCCTGCAGATGGTTTTTACACCACTCAAAACAACAGTCACAAACAAAACACATGGTGGCAACTGCTTCTGCTCAGACTAAAGTCATCTATAAGACAAAATAACAAACAAGTCCTACCTTAGACAAAAAGAAGAAAAATAAATTCTGAAGGGCAGCTCCAGCAAGCCATGCAATTGCGAGGCACTTCTACTAACTTAGAAGTATTAAAGTAATACCTAAACCAGAAATTTCAAGTTTTCCTTCAAGTGATAGCACTCATTGCCATCCTGCCACTTAAAAAGAAAAGTTGCTTGAATTCAGTGGCTTTTACAAGGTGGGGCTGGGGTGGGAGGGAAGACTCGTGCCACCTTAACACAGGACCACAAACTGCAGTCAGCAGCAGTGGTGCCAGGGGCTGGGGAGCACCACGGGTGCCTGTAATGCTTCCTTTCCCGTAAGCGTTTGGATCCATACACTGAATTAAGTGTGGCTGCCAAGGTAAGCAATGTATTTTGGCCACCAGCAGGTGATCTGTGCTTTAAAGAGCTGTGGGCTGTAAGGCGGGCAGAGCAGCTAAATGTCTGCTGGGTTTTGAGGGCAGATGTGGAGTCCTTCAGCAGAGACATGTTTACCCACCTTGGGCTACGGGCTGCTGCCTGCTCGCTCCCCCCCCGGTGCTGAGGACATCATCTTCCCACAGCTTTTTTTTGGGGAATATTTTCTGCCCACCAAGATCCATCAGCTGGTCTGCCCCAGTGCAACTGTTACTCTTTCTTTGGAAGGTCCTAGTGGAGTCCCCAAGCATCACCCCATCCCACTTTCGGCTGTAGAGCCGCACTTCTCAAGTCAATATTTGCTCTGGCCATACAGAGGGTAAAGTTGGTCCTAAGAGAGCTGTGCCAGCAGCTACCAGGAAGAAATCACATTTGTTTTCTCTTCTACCTACAACCCTTGGCTGTAAACACCCATTTCCCATCCTTTGGAGAACTACTGGTCCATCTTGCTCCCAGCTCTGTTCCCAGCCCCTCTCAGAGACACTCTCCTTCCCGGGAGCTATATCTGCACCAGACCTGCTTTGGAAAACATGAGGAGTCTGATCCAAAACCTAATGAAGTCGAAAGGGGGAGGAAAAAAATTTTAAAAAAATAAATCAATTTCAATAGCTCTTAAAAGTTGAACAAACTGGTGGGAAAAGTCCCAGGGTTTGGCTAACCCAGTGCGCCACAAATTAATTCCTGAATATTTAGTTACATTTACAAATTCTGCACCTCTTCGCAACAAGCATGTTTTGATGGAAATTCCCCCAAAGCAGCTTAGCTTATCAGTACTGTATAGGTTTGGAAAATTTTGGATTTATTGAATCCATGTTCTTCAGCATTTTCCCTACTCCTGTGTTTCTCCAAATGAAACGAGGTAGCTATAAATGTTCTGTTCAGATGCGAGTGGTGGAAATCGGCACTCAACCTTTTGAAAGGATTTAAACCCAACTGACATTCGTCAGTGCCTCAGCAGATGCATTTCCAACTTGACGAGCTGAACTTTGGGATGCCACTGAAAAATCACTGGAGTCTTAGAAAACATGGATTACTTATAGATAAAGGATTTACCCACAGCATCACCAGTAAAATCAGTAGGTAGCCATATCATGAGAGCTGGACCTTCTCTGCACCTTTGTTTTGGCAGGGCTGGCTGTGACAATGACACAGGAGAAAGAAACTGCTCACTCTGACTTCTTTTCATGCAGTTTCCCTCTTTCTCTGTAAAATGTCCTTTGCAAGGATAAAGACACTGAGAACAAAACCCACTGCAGTCACTCCCTGTACAACTATATTGTGCAAAACTTGCCTGGCCAGCTTGCCCCCTCCTCTCTGATTTGTGGGAAGCTACTTTGGCTCTGTTTCTTTGGTGCAGGTTAGTGACAGTGGCACTGAGAAGCAACATCTGCAGCAGCGCCCTTAAAAAGCTGTGCCTTCTGATACGGCAATAAGATCACTGCAGGAGCCTCCTCGTATGTGTTAGCATGAGGAGAATCTCCCATTCAGGCATCAAGATCTCTCTAAATTAGCAGGAAAAGCTGGAAAGCTGATCTAAACTGGTTTTCTGTGTACCAGTGGTACAGTTTTAGGTGTATTTTTGCGTGGAGTATGTGGGTGTAATTTAATACAACCTCTCATCAGTCATGGGGTAACTCAGGGTTGAAGTCACTCTTACCCTTTCAGGAATTTTGTGGCCATTACACCTCTTAAAATGGAAAGCTGAACTTAGAAACATGATCCGAAAGCCAAAGGGTTGTAGGTCCAAGTCTCTCCCAGCTGGGACAAGCAAGGAAGAAGGTTTGAGTTGCATCAACTTACTCGTGGGTGAAAAGTGAACATGGAAGGGAAAAGCTAAACAGTCAGCGTGCCAGTTCTGAGATGTGGTTAAGAGAAACACAGAGCAGTGAGAAGCTGCAAATTCACTCTCTGCCCGCCACTGCACGGGGAGTGTGGGCCAGGGAGGGTGTAAAACCTCTCCTCCTCAGGAGGAGCCCCATCCTGCTCTCCCTAGGTCAGGCAGGGGGACAGCCCCGTCTGCGCTAGAGCACGCCTTGGGGCTCAGCCTTTGCCCCTCATCGAGAACACAACTCGCATTCTGTAGGTGGGTGAGGAACCCAACAGGGCCAGCTGTCCACGACTTGGAAACTCAGGAAGGGGAGGAAAAAAAAGCAGCAGGGATTGCTTGAAAAGCTGAGGAAGGTAGGTACTGAAGGTTACCCCCGCAGCCCAGTTCGCTAAATCCCGGGCGAGCTGGGAAGCTGCCGGCGGCTCCCGCAGCCAGAGGACGGTCCCACCCGAGCCATCTACGAGCAGATTTCGCTTCGCATTTGCTTTGTATTCTGTGCAGAGGTGAGGGAGAGAGAAGGGGAAAAAACCCCCAACCAACCAACCCTCCAGCCTTGCCTTTGGGGAAGCGGGAGGCTACTTCAGACAAAACTGTTATCCATTAACATCCAATTATCACTTGGTCCAAGCCATTAATTATAAATCAGCCTCCTAATTGGGATAATTAGCTCTCTGCTACTTAATGTAGTATGACTGATGCATTTGGAAAGAAGGTAATCAGTCCATTTGTTTAGCGTTAGGCGAACAAATCCAACTCTCATGGTTTAATTTCAGCCGCAGCCTTCCCACCCCTCCCACCCCCCTCCCGACCCACCATCAGCATTCAAAGCTCATTGCAGCTCCGTTAATTGTTTGGGAATCACGGCAGGGATGGGCACACGCATCTCCGCGGGGCTTTCGAGAGGGCAGCCCCCGGCCCGGGGATGAGAGCGGACTCGCCACTCCCTCGAGGGGGAAATCGCTGGGAATTTGGGAAGGGGGTTAATTAGAGGGGATGGGTTTGAACCTGAGCACGACCCACATCTACGGTCGCTCCGGAGAAGCGAGGGGCTCCACGCCCCGCAAACCCCCGCATCCTCTCGCCGAGCCTCCCCTCTAGAAAACCATTTCGGGAAGAGCGGAAAAACTTTCCTTTTTATTTTTTTTTCCCCTCTCTCCTTTCCCCCACTTCCCCTGGATGTCTCATTAATGCCGGCTGCTCGGCGAGCCGCCGATAGCTGCGGGACATGATTAGATATTTATTACTGTCATTTACATGGAAAACTTGAGCTAACCAAGTGGAACTGGAGGGGGCCGCCGGAGGGGACGGGATGAGGCGAAGCGGGGACATTTCTTTTTCCCCGGCGCTGAAAGCGGAGCCGGAATGCGGGACACAGCCGGAGAGCGGCCGGCTGGAGCAGAGGGTGCGGGGGAAACCCCGCAAAGCGCCCACCCAGAGACAGGAGGACTGGGCCGAGCCTTTCCCGAGTCTCGAGCTTCGGTACCACTTCACTCCGCCCGCATTTCGTTTCGAAAAGGATCGAGCCGCGCTCGGTGCGGGCATCCCACCGGGAAACGGGGGATGTTGCCCCCTCCCTCCTTTCTGCTGACGGCCTGGCCAAGGCGACCCTCGGGGACACCAAAGACCGGTCCCAGGATACGTTGACCCCTTTGCCATGGCAGGCACCGGGAATCGACGCCTGGAAATTAATGGAAAGCGCAGCCGGGAAAGCCGCCGACCGCGGGGAACGGAGGGCTTCGTACTGGTCGCTTCCTGCGCCTTCTTCCCCAAATAAAGGGTCAAACCCCATTTGCAGTCAAACCTTATCTGCATCGGAGGAGAAACTTTCCCGAGGGCCTTGCGTGAGACTACAGGAGCCAGTGTGTCCGGTGCCCTCGCAAGGCTCCCGGGGAGGTCACCCTCGCTCTCTCCTTGCCCTGTTCAAGGCGAACGGGTCCCGGGTGCCCAGGGCAGCCAGTGTCAAGCGGGGACGCGGACTTTTTTCCGCTCAAATGCTGGTCGTGGCGGAGCACAACCCATTCCCCCCCCCCCCCCCCCCCCTTCGCTATCTGTTATCCCATGGCCCGAGGGGCGACTGTGGCGGAGATGTATGAGATCTCTTGCGGTAAAAATATGCATGCGGATCCCCATTTGGTTAGCCCTATAATGGAGGTGTAAATAGGTTTCGACTGTGAAGCCCTTAATTTATCAAGAAGGGCTGACAGAGCAGGTCCGGGATTTATATGCCCCTCAAAGAGAGAGAGAGCGGGAAGTGTGGGGGGAGCAAAGATTGTCCCCCCTCCTCCCCCTAGCTCCTTACAGACGGGTCCCCGTCCGTTTTGCCGTTTAACCTCGCAAAGGGGTGATGTGGGCGCGTGATTCGCCCTAGAACGGCTTCCTAGTGCTGCCGGAGTCTTGCCCTCCCTTGCCGTCCCTTCCGCACTCAACTTCCAGCCGCATCAGAAAGAAAAAACAACCCCTGAGCCACCCCCAGCGGGGCCATCCCCGGCTTCCCCCGCTCCTGGCCCCGCTGGGGGGGGGGGTTCCTCCCCTCGGCTCTCACCGGGCTACGCAACTTAACTAAAACAGCTTTATGTAAGTGGGGGGAAAGTTTTGCTCTTCCTCCCGCCGAGCCCGGCAGACCGAAGGATGCGCGTCCCGCACCATGCCGGGCTGCTCCCCTCTCATCCCTGGCAGCTGCCTAAACCCGGCACCGGAGCGGGCCCAGGGGCTCCGAGTTGGAGTCAGTCGGGAAAGAGGCCCCGAGCGGGTAGTGTGGTTTGGGGTCTTCTTGGGGTTGTATTTTTTTTTTTTTTTTTGAAAGCATGATATACTCCAAATAAAGAAAAAAAAAAGAAAGAAAGGGGAAAAAAAGAGGGACAGGAGGGTATGGGATTTGCTCTGGAGCCCGGGCTGGGCTGCTTCTCCTCGGCCGTGCGCACATCCCCACCGGCGACCTCTCCACCGACCGCGGATTTCCCTCCACCCCGGAGAGATTCACGCTCCTCGCAAGCGAGCCCCAAACTCCTCTTATTTCACCCTCGGCATCCTCAGCCCACCCGGAACCGCGCTGCCTGGGTTACGGGGGAGGGGGGGTTTTCTTACCTGGGGCGGTGGGGCAGCCTGTCCGCCCGCCGTGGGAGCGGTGACACGCGTGGGAGCGCGGCGCTGCGCCCCGGCCCGCCCTACTCCATCCGCCCGCGCTGTCTGCGCGCTGCCTGCGCGCCTGGCGGAGCTGCCATCTACCGGGAGTCAGCATTGGAGAAGGATTTTTAAAAGGAGCTTCATAGCGACCCGGGAGCTACCCAGCAAGATTTTCAATGGTCCTCCACCCTGTCAATCAAAACGGGGCTGCTGAGACACCCCCCACCCCCAGCACTTCTTACCAGTCATTTACTTCAAGCCGAGGTGTAAACGCCTAATTAAATCCCTGGGAGCGGATGGGATGCCGGTGGAGGGAGGAGGGCTAGACCCCAGGACCGGGGAAGGGGGGTGATGGGGTCCGTAAGGCACAGGCAAGGGAAGCCGTGCCTCTCCCCGCGCCCCCCGCTTAGGATCACGCTGGAGCGGACCCTGAAGTTTCCCTCTCCACCGATGGCCCCAGGGTGGTGATGCTGGTGGGGAATAATCTCCCTACCTTAATTATAGAGCCGCCGCGGCCCCCCACCTTCCTCCTGGCCGCCTCGCTTGCCCTAGCTTAGCCTGCTGCACCTCTCAGCTACTCTTTAAATTGGGGGGGGGGAGGGAGCGGGGAATGGGGGAACGAACACAACACGGAGACATAAAATTAGGAGCTATGGAAGCAGCCCTGAGGAGCGTGGGGCAGTGGATCTGCTGCCCGTCCCGTCGGGAAACTCCGTTTCGGCAGCGCACGGGCGGCCCTGCTGGGACGGGAGGGCCGGGGAAAGTAAAGGGAGGGACAGCGGACAAGAGGGGAATCCGAGGGGCTTCGACGGGGAAGGAACGAGCAGTTAATGCATCTCCCCGCTTATGATTTTTTTTTTTCACTTTTCCCCGAAATATTTTTTTTTTCCCCAGTATGTAAAATTAGGAAATCCAGCTTTTCATTTTATTTTATTTCCTTTTCTTGCCCTCTTTCTCTCTCTGCGGGCTTTTCGCAGGTACTTTCCCGTCCAGCGGCCGGGCTGGTTATCTGGCAGAGCTCACTAACTGGAGCGGTGGTTGTGTTTGCTTTTCAGCTTTGCCATGCCTTCGCAGCAGAAAGAGCAGTTTAAAGCCTTTAGAGAGATTGCTAATAGATGCCAGCTCCTTGCCTTTAGATTCTCTCCCAGCCCAGGAGGATTTAGGATGGGATTGGGAGACGAGACGCCATTTCAGGCTCCAAAACACCCTGTTTTAAAATGACTGCGGGTAAGAGGATTAAAACAATAATACCCTTCTCTTCTTGAAGGTTTTTTTTTTTCCTCTCTCCCTCCTATAGAAAAGATTTCTTCTCCCAGAGCAAAACCGTTTAGACAGGAATTAAGGGAACAAGAAAGAATAAGGGGGGGGGGGGGGGGGGGGAGAGAGGACCTTTTAATTTGAGCTTGATATTTTGTACAAATTCTGATCAAAAATAAAAAAAAAAAAAAAAGGAGGAAGTCGATCTGTCTCGGGACACCAGAAGGCTCGAAGTGCCACTTTCTTGTATTTATTTTTATTGTATATATTTATCCTTTTTAAACCAGAGGTTATGGGGTACCAAGTGATTGTCTCGGGAAAGAGAGGGAGGGGGTGAACCTATTGAAATCTATTCCAACCTATTCCAGCCCTCGCTCCGCCGAGGTCTCGCTCGCCCCCAGGAACGAGGGGAGCCCCTCGCCCTGCCTTCCCCTCGCACCCTCTAACTAACAACCGCCCGCTTTTGGCCAGGAAACCGATTGGGCGAAACTCGGCGCATTGATTGCCGTGATCTCTTTTCGGGTACGTTTTCCGCCGACCCGCACCACGACTGGCCCGGGCACCACCCCGCAAAGCCAACAAGGAGTCGCCCTCCTTGTTTGTTTTTTTTTTTTTTTTTATTTTTGAGGTGACTCTGCAAAGGACGCCACCACCCCCCCGCCCCCGAGTTTGCCACCGGCACCTTCCCTACTGCGCTAATCACAACGACTTGAGACGGGGGACGGAGGGGAGCCGCCAGGCGATGCTTCCCAAAACTGAGCGACTCCCTTAGAAGCCCCTCCTTGCCCCTCAAAGCCTGGTTGGGAGCAGACCCGCGGACCTGTAGCTCGCAGGGTCTGGGGCACAACCCGCAACCCCGGGGGACAAAAATCTCCTCAAAACCCGGCAAACTTTGCAGGGCTCCTCCGCTCCGTGAGGCGGAGAAGGGGTTCCCAGTGTGCGGGGGGCTGTGCCTGTCAGAGGTGGGGGCAGCGCGTCTCTTCAGTCGTTTCTAAATTGTCTCCTGCAGCCCAGGCACGAATTCCCAACCCCTCCGACCGCGATGTCACCATTGTCTCGACTCCCTGCTCGCTGAGCTATTAAGCACGGGAGATTTTGTGATGACTTCGACGAAAAATTTTTAGTTTTAATTCCCCCCCTTCCCCTCGAAGAAATAATAAGTTTCCCCCTGTCTTCAGACTATCTTCCCGAGCTCTCCAGCAACGGGATTTCTGCTGTTTAACCAGCCCTTATAAATAAATAATTGCTTTTAATTCAGCTCTTCTTCGCTGAAACGAGTAACTAAGGCATTTAGCGCAGCTCGGAAAAGTGACACCAGTTTGTCCGCAGAAGTGATTTATCACATTTCCCCCCCCAACCCCCCGCCCCGAGGTATCGATGGGGGCAAAGCATCAGGGAATCGGTACCGGTGGTGCCGAGATCACGGGGGTTTCTTCTTCAAAACGCGGGGAATCGAGGGAGGGATGCGGAACGCACAGGAGGGGAGGTAGTCCCGGTAAGGGGTGGTTGGCAGCAGCGGGTCCCCCCACGAATTCCCCGCTCCCATCACGAACCGCCCCGTCCACGCCGGGGCTCCGCAAACTTGTGCCCGGCACCGGCTCCGACACAAACCCTCGGCTTGGCTGGGCGAGAAATGGTTATTTTCACCCCTGCCAATAATAATAACAATAACAACAACAATAATAATAATAATAATAATAACAGTTAAAGAGCGGGGGAGGAGGGGGCAGAAATCGGGCAATTTTTTTTTTTTTTGTCTATACGTGTTGCATCGCAGAACAAAAAGAAATACGAAAATAAATAAATCTGCCACCCAGACTTGATCCTGCACTACAAGGCGGGGTGGGAGGAATTTGTTAGTTCACCATGTAGGAAGGACATTTTAAGTTTCTGTGATATTACCGGTAATATTTTTGGCTGACTGTCCGAGCCTATACTTGTACCAAAAAATTCCCTTCAAAAACCAATTTTTGTGTCTATCCTACATGAATCGGGAATTTCAGGTTTCCGTGTAGGTTCTAAGCACCCTCACCTGCCTGATGGGAAGGACAACTGCTACTTTTAATTGAAAAGCTGCTTTTTGTAGGGAAAAAAGAAAAAACAACCAACAAACCAAAACCTAACCAAACAACAAAACAAATAGTGGGATGATCAGAGTGTAATATTGGGAGAAAATTGTGAGTTTCTAATTTTATTTAGAAATGTATGTAGTTTCCCTATCTCGGGTATTTAAAACACAGCCCTCCGTTGCCATGCCCATCCACACAAAATTATGCGTTTGCATTTGCAGAGAAATCGTGATTGTTTCCTCCAGGACAACTAAAATCAAAGTCAAGCTGGTTATGTTTTAAACAGCTAATGCATTAACTCCCTCCTTCTCTCCCTCTTTGTAAGGTTTTTTGTTTTATTTTTCTTTTGTAAATTTTATCACACCTCTTGCCAGGACAGTGAATTGTGCTAGAGAAATAAGGTTTAATTTTAGGTTGAATAAAGACAAATAATCCTCCCTCACTGGAAGATGAACAAGGAAGAAAACTTAGAACACTGGCAAACCTCCTTACCCCGGGATCCACGGCAGATACAGTGCAAGAGGATTTCTACTTGCCTCAAATTATAATGGTAACAAGGTCTTAAAATGGCTACTTAACTAAATCAAGGCCACTTTGCTTGGTTTTGTTTTGGGTTGTTTTTTTTTTCTTTTTCTTTTTTTTTTTTCTCTCACTCCCCTTTTTTTTTTTTTTTTTTTTTTTTTGGTATGGGGCATCTTTTGGGGGTTTGAAATGTTCCAGACATTGTCCAGTACTTTGTCCTCGACGCCAACCGCATTCGTGTGAGACCGAAAGGGGATTAACTTGTGAACTTTTAAAAATCAGAACTTAAATGAGAGGCAAATCTAGGCCACAGCTCATTGTGGGAACCGTTTCTTAAGCAATTAAAGCGAGAAGAAATTCCTCGCAGCCTTTTTCCTTAAAGCAGCTTTCTGAAGGATTTAAGGAGGACTAGTGTCCGGTCCATCAAGAAAGATTTAAACTGCACAGTGATATAGAAAATCTCCACTTGCTCTTATTTAAAGGGGCACTATCACCATTTCCATAAGACCCTTGACATTGTTTCTTTAATCTTGTTTATAAACTTAAACAGATTTAAAAAGTTTTTTTTTCTCTTCCCTGCCTCCTTTTTTTTCATGAATTCATTGAAAATATATTTGATGCAGTATTTGAAAAGAGACCAAAACAGGCTCACAGTTGGCTCACAGTTAAGGATTTTCTGTTACTAAAAAGTCTCAAGCCACAGCTTGCTACATTTCTCCTTTTGCTCTTGGAGGTTTGGAGTAAAGTGAGATTAGTGGGAAGAGGAATTTATATTTTTTTCCTCTGGAGTCAACTATGCAATAAAAGTTTCTTTCTCTCCAAATTAAGAGGACACAAAGCACCTTCCCCCCCCCAATCGACTCGAACCTTCATGCAATGTTTGCAGTTTAGCACATTTTCTCTTGGCTGAGGGCAGAATTTTATTCTGAGCAGCCTCCTGCAATGTCAGGTTTCTTTCTTTTATTCCCTCCTTTCTCTTTCTTTGCCCCACTATACTTGTGCTCTGTCCTCAAGTCCTGGTTGTTGGGGCTGGTTCCTACCCATGTTTAGAGGTCAGCCAGTTTTTCTTACAGGTTTTCCAGTTTAAGCTACTTGACAAGGTTTTCTGCACAGCGCTCAAAAAAATACCTGCTAACCTTATTCCCGCAAAACCAGTTGTTCCCCCTTAAGTCTTAAAAAGAAGAAGAAGAAAAAAAAAAAAAGTGAACACCTTGGAGTCACCAAAGCTTTTGGTGCTTATAGCTAATTAATAGCCCTAATGATATTTTTCCAAGTCCATGAATACATTATGTTTGCAATCCAAAAAGCGTTAGCCCCATTCAAGGGTACTTCAACATCTGCTCATTTAAGGGCAATTAATCATTTTGATATATGGTTTAAAATTGACTGCTTCCAAGGGACTTTTTTTTTTTGACAAGAATAACAAAGCAATTTGCCAGGAGCCATCTTCTGGACATGTTATTAGCAGAGCCTTCATCTTAAAGAGGGTTTAAAAAAAAAAAAATCCTCAGATTTAGGTACCTGCTTTAAAGGGAACCCAACACCTTCTCTCTCCTGCTTGCTTTCTTATACTTCCTACAGTTCTTCATCCAGCCTTTCATTTCTCTGACAAGAGTTAGGTCTTCCATCTAGACCTAAAGTTTATACCCTAATTGCAGAGGTGTGTGGGTTTATACTTTTGCTCCTTGAGGAAAATGTGAGCTGAATATCACAAAATACGGAGCGAGCTCAGCTCCTCCTCCCACTTCTGCTCTTCCTTAATTGTGATAATAACTAGTTTTATGTATTTGAGTACAAAATGCTTCATATTTCCTCACTGGCCTCAACCTTCTCTCAAAAGCAGCCAAGGTTTGGGGTTTTTTTTCTGCTCTTAACTGCAGTTTGTAACTGTAATAAGCCATTCCTTAGTTTAGCCTATTTTTTAAAAAAATACCTGTAAGGAATCAAATCTACCAAGAGCATTAGGTGAAAGCAGCCAAAAAGATCAATTTTTTCAGCCTGTGGTTCCTGGTAAAAGTGTTAGCTGAGAGAATGTAAAGGGAAAGTCTCTCCCGTGCAGGGAATTTAAAGTATAGTTATGACAGGCAGATCTACTTATTTATTTATTCAGTGAATCCCAGCTGTGTTCAGAGGCTCCTTCCAAACGGGGGGCCCTTTCCAGCCCAGGAGCTGCAGATGAAGGAGGGCATCCAGGGCAAAAGAGATAAGCAGGAAAGGTGATGAGAAAAGGCAAATAAATAGAGGAGCGGTGTGCCCAGCAGAGGCAGAGTCGGGAAGAGAGGCCTCTCTCAGCCATATCCTTTCCCTCCTGGGAGCAATGGACTTCGAGGCCCATCTTCCCACAGGGACACCCTGCTTCTGGACTGCTCTGTCACAAAGGCACAGGTGTTTTCCTTCCTGTCTTTTCGCAGGCTGGCGATAAAGAACCGGAAAAATTGAAATTTCTCACTCACGTATCAGCAGTGTTCCTGTTTGATTTAAAATGTTATTAATTTTATTTTCTGACTTCGTGCACCCCAAACTGCCTGTGTGTCAACACCTGAGCTGGATTCATAGCCCTTTATCTGTGGCTTTATTCTGGTCTGGGGCCATCCAGTGCCCAAACAGCTCCTTAGCCTCATGCAATTTTTATCCGTTGGTCTATAGCCAATGAAACGTCATTATCTGCTTAAAAAAAAAAGGTTATCTAAATGAGTGGAGGTGGTTTAAAAAACGTCCTCCTTACTAAAGATTTGGATTTTGTTCAGGAATTCGAAGTAACTAAGTAGCCTGGGGGGAAAAAAATAGCCAACCAGGGAAGAAATGTGGGTGGTTCTGAGCTGGCTCTGCTGCTGCGTTGTGCTGCAGTTGTAGTTTGGGTATGAAACATCTCTTGTTCTCTGAGGATGGAGCGCTGGGGGCAGATGACATCACTCAGGTCATGTGGGGGACAGAGCATGAATGGTCCATCAACCACCACATGGCCAAAAAAGAGACCTGGTAGCCCCTTGGGTTTGAGATCTTCTGAGAAAAATGTTTTTCCTCCCCTGTAAGGCTGGAGTACTGATGATTTAACGTCATTCCAGACCCTTTACCTTTGTATTTCGCTAATTTTTTTTTTCTCCTTACATTTTTCTGTATTTTCCAGGAAAAAAAAGGTGAAGGAACATCTGAAAACATGCCACTGTTCAGTCAGGCCCATGCTTCAGGAGGGCTTGAGCACAGGCTGAAGGTTCAGCCCACCTGCTGCTGCCAGAGGAGGAACTGGGGAAGCCTGTTCTGCCCAGACACTTTGTGAAGGGTGGGCAACATGGTGAGTTTGTGGTTTGTTTTTTTTTTTTTTTTTTTTTTTTTTTTTTTTTTTTGTGTTTTTGTTTTGTTTTGTTTTGTTTTGTCTTTTGATGTCTGTCTCACCCATGGATTAATTTAGGGGGAAATAAGCTCTTGGGGCTTTACAATGGTCATACTGAAACCTGGCATGGGCATATCCACCCACACAGCTTCACAGACATCCTTTATGGCTTGGGTCTGCCTGCAATTTTAATATTCTCCACACTCCTCGGACTCACGGTGGGATGCTGCCTCTCCTCTGACAGGCATTTCCTCGCCAGAAAAGCCTTTTCTTGCTTGTTTGAGAGGTGAAGAGCTCTCCACGTGGCCACTGCGCTCTGGTTTGTTATTTAAACCCTGATGGGACTCGTGAAAAGAAATGTGAATGTGGAGGAAGGCTGTGATAAGGATGTAGAGTCAGTTCTTCAGTTTCTGGAGTGCTGAAAATGTTATCCAAGCAGAACAGAAACTCCCGAAAGTTGTTTAAATTCAGGTCCTGCCTATGGGTTTTGCAGGGAGAGGCTCCGCATTTTCTAGCTTGAGACCCTTCCCACACGAGCAGCAAAGGAAGCTCAGTCTCAGCTTGGCTCCCATTTGCAGCACTCCATGATTTGGACAGGTGTCATCAGCCAGGGGGATTTTTTATTTGTCTTTAGGAGCATAAGGTAAATCCATGAGAGGACTTGCTTTTTCTGGGAACGACATGATGTGCCCCCCATGGCCTGTAGGGGCACAGGCCATGTAAGGAGTTTGAGGCAATGAGGGGGTTTCTGACTCTGATTTTTCAGAACCCTTAAGCCACTGTTGCAATAGCCCTCCATTTCATTAGCTGAGGTCTAACTCTGCACTGTGGGGTGCTCTGAATCCAACATCACTGTCTGCTGTGATTTCCCCCCAGAGCACTGGTTCTGCTTGTCCTCATGAGAGACGTTGCTCTTGCAGCTTGGTTACACCTAAGTCTGCACCCAGGCCCAATTTATACTGAGAGCTGGGTTATCCCAACCTCCCATCACTGAAACCAGAGAAGGGCTTTGCTACTGGGACTAAAGAGGATTGTCCCTCATCTATCAGATAGGTCCAGAGCTAGATCTCCTTCAGAAAGAAGTCCAAATCTCGGTCTCTTGTACATCAGTGTAGTCTCTGTCTGTCCTGGCAGTGAGGCTGGATGCACTTCAGTGCCATTTCACTGGTGTAAACCCAAGGTAATTTATTCCAAAGCGATGATATTTATCTGGATTTACATCATTTAGCACTAAGTTCGGGCCTTCAGTAACGGATGCTCAAGCGCGTGACTGCATTTATTTTGTACCAACCTCTGAGCAAAATGACAGATGTGTTTCCTGGGGGATAAAATCCACCTCCCAGGCACACAGCCGGGCTCGCTGTGTTTTCTGCAGGACAAATTTCAAGGACATAAGAGGACTGGGGAATACTGGACTTTTCCTCCCAGATCAGGAGCATGGCCTGGTGGTCCCTCCACTGGCACTTGTGCAGCAGTGGCTCCAGCCTCTGCCTTGTGTTGTTTGAGGCAGGGGAGGTGTTTCACCCCAGTTTCCCTGCACTGGTCCCCTCCCTGGGGAGGTGTTGGCTGCAGACACCACAGCCAACCACCGTGGTGCCATCATCCCCTGTGCCACCCCACCACTGCAGTGGGTTTCTCTGAGGGGTTGACAAGGGAGGGGAAAGGAAAATGAGCCCTGCTTATTTTTTGGGTAATGCACGACATGAAATATGTTAGGTAAACACGTTATTAAAAATGATTTGTCATCCCTCTGCCTCTCTCAGCTGCATGTAACTCTATCTCCAGACTATTATAGTATCAAATATATTTTACAAGAGTTTTACCTACAGGTGACTTGCTCTTTATTACTGGATGTAGGCAAAATCAATACTTTAGTAACCAGAAGATCATTTATTTTGCTTTTTGAAACATTTTTCAACAGTGGGAGAGCAGCTAAAGCCTGCGAAGCTATGATTAAGAACCCCAAACTCTACCTTCCTTTCCTTCTCTCTCTCCTAACCCATTTATTGACTTAAATAGGTAATTTCCAAACCCAGAACATCCTCCTGAACAGCCACTGCTGGTGCATGTTTTTCTTTTTTTTCTTTTTTTTTTTTTTTTGCTCCCCCCCACTTGCAGACAGATAATTCTTTAAACTTGGGTAATTTCAAGGGGGAATCAACTTAATATAAATGTACCTGTCACTGGTTGAAATAGAAGCAGATTCTGGCCTTTCAATAAGGCCACTTCTGCAGTCCCACACTGGGGAAAAATCAAAAATTGCTCAGAACTGATAATGCATTCCTCCAGCTCCACAGCCCTGATGGAGTTCAGTCAGGCCAAATACCCTGGCTGCTTTTATGTGTTTATTTTACCTTCTGATTTGTTTTGAAGGTCATATGATGCAAAGATGTTGGAGAGAAAATGCTTGTTGTTTAAAGAGGTCTGTCCCTGAGTTGCAGTTGCTGCTGGCAAGTGCCCCGCAAGGAAAGGAAAATGCTACCAGGCTGGTGCAGAGGAGAGAAAGGCTTTTCCCTCCTCTCCCCTGCCACAAAGGCTTTGTTATCCTTCAGGTTTGTGGCTCCTCTTTCAGTAGCTGCAGCTGACAGAGCACTCAATCAATAGTGAAATAATCTCAGGGGGCTGGAATGTCCATGTGTTCCAATGCTTGGGAGAATGGACTTGGAGGAGTGAACAAGTGACATTGCTCTATCCATGGAGGTGAGGGCTGCTTGGATAAAAACTCAGACTTTGGATGTGCAAGAAACAGTTGAAAATCTGTGCTCCCCATCAGCCTGGGGTTTTATTCACCCTCCTGGTCAGCTCCTGCGAGCCAAGCAGAAGGGCAGTGGTGGGGAGGAGCGGCCAGGCAGAAGAAAGCGTGAGGAGGGAAAACTTTCCCCCCGAGGGGCATCTCTCCAAGCACCTTTTGCCCACCCTGGAGTGCACTTTCCCACCCATCTCACCACCTCTAGCTACTCTACAAAAACTGCTGGTCCAGTGAAACCCTGTAGTGTGGCCACTTTGGTGTCAGGCAGCCCACCCAGCGTCCCGTTCCCGTCTCACGCTCCCTTTCAGCAGCAGGAGCAGCACTCCAGCTTTCAGGAACTTCTGTAGAGCATAGTCTGTGCCTTCCAGTTTGTGAGCTGCTGCTGAGACTTTGCACCTTTCTTTCAGCCCAGCACAAGGAAGGAAAAGACTAGGGCTTCTTGCCAGCTTGCACATCTGAAGGAGGCGAAAAAAGGTCAGGAGAGCTTCCTATGAGAACTGATGGATGATTTCTATGTCTGCCCCCCGAATATACCAGCCTTCCAGGAGGTAAAGATGGACTAAAATATCACCTCTGAAAAAAAAATCAGAAAGACAGCCAGATTCAGTTTTTGCTTTAGCCCACTCTGAAATTGAATATTTGGGATTTTTTTCATGGTTGAAAAGCATGTATTTACAAGTCAAGAAAAGGAAACTTAAGTGGTATTTCCCAGTGGAGCACTACTGTCAGAGAGCTGTGTTTCTCTAGTGTTTATGGGGGATACACCTCACAGAGGCATTGTGCTTACTATTTGAATTTTTTTAGTTCATCAAGGGAACCTGCCTGACCTGTGGTCCAGCACTGGAAATGCAGCCTGGTTAGAAAGCAGGAGCTACAGGAGAAGAACTAAACTAGGCTGCAAAGCTCTAAATGCCTCAGAGGTACACGGAAATTCATGTTTAATTTTCTTGTGGCAAAGCGAAAGGAAAAGCAAAACAGAACAGATTTTCAGGATGGTTCTTTTTTTTTTTTTTTTTTTTTTTTGTTTTTCATTCTGGCACAGCTACACAGGGTCACACACACTGGGGTTTGGAGGATGGGAAGCCCCCAGACCCTGCAGCCCGATGTGATGCTGTACGTGTGGTCTCACACCTTTGCTACAAGTGCTGTGGGTACCAAGGCAAGACCTCCTGTCCCCCCAGATAAAGAAAAAGCAGGGGACATATATAAATTGCTGCAGGATGGAAATAAGTTCTGTGTCAGGAGTTTTGCTGGATTTGAGTTGGGGTTTATTTTTTTCTTGCTCCTCCTCCCTGCTTTTGAAATGATCTTGTCAGGCAGGAGGGGTTGGCAAGTGCAAAGCCCCTTTGTATTTTGATTTGGGTAGGAGTAAATCTCCCATACATGTGAAACCTGAAGTTTTAGGAGGTTCTCTGGCTCCTGCCAAAAAGATGCCAGTCTGTGTCCTAAAGCTTGGAAGTCCTGTGGGCAGGAAAAACGAAGTGCCACCACCACTTGGTGCCTGGTCTTGATTTCTTTCTATTTTACTTTAAGCTTTTTTGCAAGGGCATCATTATATGAGGCTTTTCCACTTTATTCTGCTTTCTGTCAGAGTCGTGGCAGAGGACCTGGGTCTGGCTGAGGGACATCTCAGCAGCATATGCTAAAATTTAAGCATCTCCCAAAGGTAGGAAGGCTGAGGAACACCATTCCCTTACAGAGCTGGCTGGTGTTTGAATAAATGAGATGCCCTCGTCTCACACAGTGCTGGGCACCAGCACGTCTCTACAAGTGCTGTGGCTTCTTTTCATCAGGGTTTGCTGATCATGGTCCAAGTTTCACCCAGCAGAAATGCTGCTCAAGCCCTGGTGAGCGTGGCTTTCCTTCCCCTCACCTTTCTCTTGCCAACCCCAGCTGAAACTTGCTCATTTTGGAGGGAAGTCACTGGCAGGAGCCTGGGAGGTGGCGGTTCAGGCGGTCTCACCCTCTCTGCTCCACCATCCACCGTTCCCACTAGAGCTCTGGCCATCTCGCATTCACAACGTGTCCAGCAAAGTTTGTGTCAGGGGGTTTAAACTTTAGATTTGTGTGACCAAGGAATTCCCAATTCTGCTGCATGTGCTCCCCTGTCTCTCCCTCTCCCCCCGTCTTTCTCTTGGCTGTGAAACAGCACAAGGAGACTCTTTGTATGCTCCTAATCCTGAAGCAACACAGCTTTAGCAACATCCAGGGATAAAAGCACCATCAAACCACAACTTTATGGGGGCAAATCTCCTCTAATCCCTCGCTTTAGCTAAACAAAGCTTCTTGCCCTAATCCGCTATCGCTTTAAAAAAAAAAAAAAGCTCAGATTTTGTTTTTAGTAAGAAGATGATCCAAAGGACTAATTTTAAGAGAGACTAACCAACTCTGACAGCTTTTAAAATAGACGACAAGAAAATAGATGCAAACTTTCCTCTCAATTCAAGGGTTTTCAGGCTATGCAATAAGAAAAATATCCAGGGTTTAACTGCTTTCCTTTAAGCTCACTCTTATTGTATTAAATGCTCTGACCAACTCAGATTCAAATCACCAGGCCTAAATGCCATTTGATCTTTAAAAAGAGAGTTAAAAAGTGTGCATATTATTCCCAGGAAGGCAGTCCAAGGAAAATCAATTATCATAAACAAGGATTATATTACACACACGGTCAATATGGAAAAACAAACACGATGCAGATAATGGGCCGATGGCTCACATCTGAAGCCACTTAGACTGCGTTAAAGATGGTTCTTTATTAATTTCAGGATGGGTGTGTGTAAGTATGGTAGTGAGGAGTAATCAAGCTCTTAAACAGTCAGGCCAAGCTTTCACTGCAAACCTGAACTAAATGTTGACTTCTTCCTCCCTTTTAAAATGTCCTCCCTGGCGGGAGGTAGGAGAAGTGTTACAGTTTGACTTGGGGGCTTAATGTGTGTGTGTGAGGCTTAGCGCTGCTTGGCTTCAGATGTGGGAAAATGCTGGGCTTGGAGGAATCAAGGGGAACCACTGTGGTTCCCTGGGGACCCCGCTGGTTTGAGTCTCTTTGAGTGAGCAGGTGTCTATCTTGCTCCCATTGGGCTCCCTGGGTGTTGCAGGAAACCAGTTAAACCCATTGGTTTCCTCCCCTGGTTATTATCTTGGCACTTGGCATTCAGCAATCTGCCCGGAGGATGAGGAGGAGGATGAGTGTGGTTGTTTACAGCATCATGGTTTCATCTTTACTCGTGCTTTGCTCCCAAGGAGCAGGAAAGACCTGCAGCCACATTTTTCCATCATGTCTGATATAGCCTGAACACCTTGCTGCTGAGAGGAAGAGGACCTTAGAAAACCTGGGCAGGGAGGGAGGGAGGAATGGGGTTGCCCACCCGTCCACTCTCATGCTGTACCCTCGCCCCAGAGTGGAGATGGGACCTTTCCTCATCACAGATCCATCCTTAAAGCTGGCTGGGGAGCAGCAAAAAAACCAAAATAACATTTCTGTCCTCAGGGGAATTCCAGCACTTCAAAATGTACTTTGGTGCAAGTATCACTGGAAAGTGAAAGTTGTCTGTGGATAATTTTGGCGTTCTGACGTCAAAGGATGTGAGTAAATATTGAATACAGCACGAATGTGATATTAAATGAAACAGAAGTTGTGGGAATATTTCAACATAGCATAAACATAGAAGTTAAATAAAGTGAGGAAACTCCCCCCCGTGTGGAAACTTGCTGAAATGAAGCAGTTTTGATGCTCAGCATGCTGAAAAAGTCTGTGCAGACTCTTGGGATGCTCTCCCATTGTGAAAGGTTGTCAAGCATGACATCTTTTTGCCACGTGTTGCCTGATTGCGGTTAGATGGGGAATGGTTCTACCTGAATCCCTGGGAACCAGTCTCCATGGATCCAGCTCATGAGGGAGCCCCCAAACCCTTCCTGCTGCTGCTCATCCCAGCCTGCACCGATGGCTGTGGATCCCGTTTCACCTTTGAGGAAAGCCACTGATGATCTCCCAGATGTTCTGCCTGGTGGTGCCCTGTGCTGGCACCGTACCCCGCCGGCTGCACTTGGCTCACGGCGCATCTGTGGGAAGGAGCGTGTTTCCCTGCAGCCCTCGGCTGCCTGGGCGCGGGAGCTTTGTCCTCGGCCAGAGAGACGTGTATAATCTTTGGCTAAGCTCCCCCAGGACCCCCAGCTTCCCCCTGCTCAGCCACACTGAAAGGGCCCTTTTGAAGTCTGCCTGGCGTTGCGGGGTGTGTTTGCCCCCGGACGGCGCATGAAACCAGCAAACACCACTTCTGGACAAAAATCTCCGAGGTCCGTATCCTTTCAGCCTGAAAGTTTCCCTTTCTCATTGACCTGTGCCCAGAAGTGACTCCTGATTTGAATAGCAAATAGTAGCTGTCTTTCCCTCCACAGCTAAGCCGTTTTCTTTTCTTGCTCCCAGAGCAAGGTGGGAGCTTTTCACTGCTCTCTTCAGAGCAGCCCTGCCGCTGCGGAGGGGAAGGGGAGGCAGGAGAGGTGGTGGGTGCTGAGTGGAGCCCCCATCCTGGCTCATGCAAAGAGCCTTTGATGGACCCGTTTCTCTCTCTGCAGACCCAAGCAGCAGTGGTTTTCCACCAGGTAATCATGACCCTGCAGAAGTGCTGTGGCACAGGGCTGGGACCTTTTGGAAGAAGACTTTGGTTTGGCCTACATGGTACTGGCTCAGCAACAGACTGATTTCATTGCACCTTGTGTCACCTGCTGATCTGTTGTGTATTCAGCACCAGGCATGGGATAGGGAAAATCCCGGTGCACTAGAAGTATGATCAGTAGGAAACTTTAACACTTTGAACCCCAGAGCACCCCCAGAGTAAAGGTACACCCCCACCCCTGTCCCAGTCCCATTCTCTAGAACAGGAATGTGTCAGTGAGTTGGATTTTGCAGCCTATAGTCAGGTCCAGGAGATCAAATGTCAGGTGGAATACAGCTTTTGAAAGGCAATAAGTGGATTTTTTATTTTTCCCCAATATGTTTCTCGTCCTGCTGGCCTTTGGAAAAGCTGTAATTTTTACAGCCCTGGGGGATGCAGCCCTTAGGCTGAGGGCTCCGCCTTTCCCAAAACAGCTGCAGGAAGTTGGCAGGTAAAGCAGGCTTAAAAGAGCTCGACTGAGAGCTGTGGAGGTAAAATGGGATGTTTTCTGCCCCTCTGATGGAGCAGCCTGGGAGAGTTTCCACAGGTCACTGGTACTTTGCCTTTTCAGCGCTCTTCCACTGGAGCGGGACAATGGGGAAAGCGCCTTCATTTGCTTTTGTGCTAATGAAGTCAAACAAGCATCAGGGAATTTGCACTGGGGCTCTGTCTTAGGGGTTTGATCTGTATTAAAAAAAAATAAAAAAGGAAAAAAAAAAAAAAAAGACGGTTCTCTGGGTAAAGCTTATCCCAAAAAGCATCTGGTGGACTGAGGGCATCTCCTTTGTTCACAAAAGTTGGGTAGAGAGTGGGAGCGGGGGATATTTTTTCCCTAGATTTAGATTTGGATCTTTATTTTTCCTCTGTTTGAGGGGGAAGTGGTGGGATGTGGGAATACCCAGTTCGAGCTCAATGCTGGTAATCATCAATCTGTTCACTGAAAAGTAAGTTGCAAAAGCCTACAGCCTGGCAAGCCATCTCATTTGTTCTCCACCCTTAAATCTCCAGGTACAGGAGTTGTGATAGTGCTAGACTCTCCCCTTTGACTTTAAATTAAGCTGTAGGAAGAGACCTATGTATCATTTCAAAAGTGTGAAAACCAGAAAGGAAATGTGTGACATTATGCTTTGTTTTTCTTTCTTATCTCTTGACTTAAAGTTCAAGCTGTGCACAAAGGCACTGAATAACCTGGTGGGAACATTTTGAGGCTTAATGCCATTATTGAGCATGATGAGATATTTTGTAAGATTGTAAAATCCACTCCTTTGTTGTCTAGATGAACCTGGCTGAAGTCTGTGGTCACTGTATAACTACTTCTGCAATATCACTTTTTCACCCTAAAAAACAGTGTCTGGGAGCAGAGTTTCAGCTCCAGGTTTTGAATCTGAAGCCCAGAGCATCCAGCTCTCTCCTTCAGCCTTTTTTACTTTCTATTGCTTTTCTTAACATTGGATGTGAATAGCTCATAAAAACCCCTGCAAACATCAAGCAAGCAGCAAACCCAAACATGTCCCCATTGCAGCAAATGCTGGAAGAAATAAATTCAGCTGAAAGATCCCTGTCCAGGTTTTTTGTTATATTTCTTTCTCTTGGATAAGGCAAAAGAAGGAAGAAAAATTAAAATCCCTTGGTTGCAAAAATGCCCTCAGTCAAGTTCTCTCTCTTACTGACAGCTCAGTTCCAGCTACAGAAGTCTTAATGATATTTTGGCCATAATGCCGAGAGAAGCAAGAAAGCCCCTTCAGACACCGGGAGCTTTCACCCGACTGGAGCAGTAAGTAGACAGCTGAAATGTATCTTTGAACTCAGGCAGGGAAAACTAGTTTGTTGTGGTGTCCCTCCTCCTCCCAGCACCCATCTCACCGCGCTGGCACAGCGGGCACTGGTGGCACGTGTGCCCCGGGGGCTCTGGGCTGTCCCCTCAGGGTGGTCAGGGATGGAGGGGCAGGCTTGGCGCTCCTCTCGCCAGGGTGTCTGCATCATCTGGCCTGGTGGTGTGTTGGGAGGACACAGGGTGGGTTGCCTTTGGGTTGCAGGTGTCCCATGGCTGCTGATCTCCCTCTGGTCGCCAGCAACACGTGTTTCCAAAGGCTCCCATGGAAGGAAAGCAGCTGGACTTCCCCTGGCCAGCAATTGGTGTCACCAGTGACTGTCTGAGTGGGCTGTGACACCCTATGGGCTTGAACATTGGAGGTTTGTATGAAATGAGGGTTGGGCTTGGGGAGAGGGAACTGCTTTTCTCTTCAGTGTGGGTCCTCCAGGGTCTCCAGCTCCCCACTGGTCCAGGTGGATTTACCTCCTACAGCCTGGACCAGCCTCACAAGGCCCTCACTGTCTGTGTCTGGCAAATGAGACTGATTTCATACCTTTAATTTTAGAGTCAGGGACCTATACTCATACCTTTAATTTTAGAGTCAGGGACCTATACTCATACCTTTAATTTTAGAGTCAGGGACCTATATTCCTTTTTTCCTGCTGCTGACACCAAACCTGCAGGCTGTTTCTGACGATGACCCTGTCCTTGGAGCAACCCCAAGGTAATAAGGGATTGTATTCATGGATGTCCAGCCTGTGGGGCAAAGGCAAAGGGTATGGCTGTGGAGACTGTGTTCTCTGTCTGTGTCTCTGCCTTAAGAGAATCTCAGAGATCTCTGCCCACCCCTTCCTTGTGTCCTCCCCAGGGTTGAAGGCAACCCCAGGCAGTGCTCTGGGGTGCTCAGTTAAGAGCCCATCCCCAGAGGTAAAGCCCCAATCCAAAGAGGAGCGTGTTGTACTTGCAAGGCTTTGGGTGCTCACTGAAAGTAATTTTCAAAAATGATCTTTCACCCCTTAATCAAAGTCTTTATCTGTATGTTTTAGTTGCCCTTAAGCCCCAGCTGGAACCGTTTGCAGATCTCTAAGTAATAAGCACTAATGTTTGAGCTTCAAAATCACTTGCAAAGTTGCAGTCTGGCAAAGCCATCTGGTTGAAATCTGTCAGTATTTATTATCCACTGGAAGTTTCTCTTTGGACAGCTCTGATGCTGCCTTTCATTATCATGGAAAGCTGATCATATTAAACTAATTACAGGGAATAGCTGATGACAAGTTCCTCTTTAATCTGTGATCTTTTGTTTTTAAATCAGAATTAAGGTCATTCTCCAAGGCCTTGATTTTGGAAACCCCCTGGCAGCAGTTGTTAGCTAGGTTAAAATATTTACAAATCCGTATATCTTGCTCCCGTTAGGAATGAATAAGCAGGGATTTGCTAGTGGGGCTGAAATTCACCATTGTTTTAGAGGTACTAAGTATTGTTCCCATGCACTGCTTATACCACGTGGGGTGGGTAAGAGGGGCTTTCACACATTCAAGCTTGCCAAGTCAATTTTTCTTAGGCAATGTTATGTTGTCTTTAAATCAACATCATTTGTTTCCCATCCCTGGACTTGGACATACTGAGAGAATGGCAGTCTGGTCTGCAGGAGCAATGGGACAAGGATTTCCAGGCTGCTAATGCTGCTTCACTGCCAGGCTGTGAATTGAAAGTGGCCTCTGTGCAGGCTGGTCCCTGCCTGTGCCCTTACAGGCACGTGCAGGCAGATGATTGCGGGGCCAAGGTGGGCAGCTCAGGGAAGCTCCTGAACAGGAGGTTTGTGCCCTTGCAGTGAATGGCAAAATGGATTGAAAGGAGCCACCCACACCTGGGGACAGCTGGCTTTGGCTCTGCCTCCCTGCTCTGCTTGCTGGTGGGTTGTATGTGGGATGATGTAACCACTGCCTGCCTTACTTTCCCCAGTGTTAAATTCAACCCTTCATGGGGAGGTAGGAGGAAAATCTTGGTGTTTCTCTTTCAGGGTTGGAATCCGTTTGTTTTGGGTAACACTTTTTTTTTTAGCTGTTATCTGGATACGCCCAAGGTTTGGAGAACAGAGGTCTACCCCTCTCCATTGCCTTCAACAGTCTAAAATGTTACTACATCTGCTCACAATCTGCTGTGAGACCTGGATAGCAGCTTCTCTGCAGGTTAGCTTCTCACATGCCTTTTTCCTCCCATGTGGATTTACAGGAGAGGGAGATTTTGCTTCTTAATGTTTATAAAACCTGGTAAGGACACTGCTTTCCAATTACCTCCATACTTTACAAATTATTTTCCTGTAATATGATGTAATTTATAGCTTGAGCTTACTGCCAGGTCCCTAGGATGTAACTTGGTATGACTGCCTCCATCCACGCAAACAGGAGCAACTGGAGTCCTTCCCTTAGGGCTTACTCAAATACACTATATTTAATAAGAGTTAATCCCTTTAACACAGTTGCTGGCCTTGCCTTTTAAAATTGGATTAAGACTGATGCACTATAGAGAGTTTTTAATGCCAATGAACTCAACCTGTTCTAGAAAATGGAAGTTGTAAACACGGTACGGATGCTAAGATCAGTCTAACCTTAGGAATTGGCCTTGGGAAGAGCTGCACAATGGCCTTTTTCACACCTTTAACTCGGCAGGACCTGAAGGCAAATCTGCAGACAGATGAGCAAGGCTCTGAAGAGTTCAGCTGATTCTCTGCCTCTCTCTCAAAGGCACATTTGAATGGCAGCAAAGCAGAGAAAACACTTCCAGAGCAAGTGTTCTGAGCAGGAAAAGCACCAAACTAGGAGGCTGAAGAAGCCAAGCCCTGGGAATGACCTTAAAACTGAGTAAAACTCATGCAGATCTGAATTATTGCTGGATAGGAAAAGAGAAGCAAATACAGTGTATGTGTGTGTGTGGTGATTGACAAAAGGTTGTGAGACCTGTGGGCTAAAAGAAGCTGTAGAAGAAATAGTTCTCATTCTCTTAGAAATGTCTTTGAGAAAAAAAAATGCTAAGCTACATATGTTTTTGGGTTAATTTTCTGAAAAGTTTATATATCCTTTTATTCCATACTTGGGGGACAAAGTATTTTACCTATAAATTATTTTAAATGTAATTATGGATTCATATTTAAGCCCTTACTTTTCACCGAGGCTGGGTTTCTCTGGTTTCTTGAACTCTAATTTACTCCCCTCCACAACGCTAAAGTTTTCCATCTTCTCTCTCTCTCTCAGAGCAATGATGAAGAAGAACCATACGTGATGGTGTATGAGCCTGGATCTTGGATGCAAATGGGGCAGGATGGAGGCTGTCCTGGATTCCATTCCATTCCATTCCATGAACAATTCCATGGCATAGTCAGGACTTGTGCATGGGGCTGTGCTCCTGGTACTGAGCAAGGCTGTACCAACAGGCACCTGGGACTTGGCTTGATTTATTTCCTCCATACCTTTCATGCTTTTTCTAATGTCTTTTACTCTCCAAAGCAGCAAGGGGACAGAGGTGTTTGCTTAGCCTCCTCTGTTTGCCCCCTCATTTGTAATACGAAGCCATAAAATTAAACCCAGGATATCTCTAGCATATTGATAGGCATTGGCAATCTCAGCTCCCTTCCCTAAATGGAAGGGGCAGTTCACTGAAACAAGCAATTGCCAAACTGCAGTGGTATTTGGATGGGAAGGAAAAAAAGGGGAAAAAAAAAAAAAAAGAAAAGAAAAGGCATAAACAGACCTGGGGAACTCCAATTTGACATAAAAAACAACGTGATGGATAGTCCACAGTGACCATTGGCTCCAGTGGCTGGAGGACAAGAGAAAAAAAAAAAAAAGCAAGCAAGAAAGAAAAAAAGCCGGGACAAGCAATCTGCAACCAGCCTAGGAAGATTACTGCCATAAAAGCAATGCTGGAAGGGGCTAGTTATCAAGTGGAAAACAAGAAAGTACAACTAGCTCCCCAGTCACCAGATTTAGGGGACTCTGGTTGGAAGGTTCATACTCTGGTGGGCCATTAGAGCAGAAACAGAAATGGATGCAGTAATCCAGAACATATTGAGTCTCTAGGTTACCATGAAATATAATGCAGGGAGAAATGAATTATTTTCTGAGGGAAGCTGTAGAAAGCACATATATAGACTTTTTTTTATTGGAACTGTGTTATCAACAGTCTCTCTTAATAGTCGAAAACAGCTTCTTATGTTTTTTATAGAGTTTTAAAGATCCCTGTGGACGTGTCTGGAGGGGCTGGATGGGGGGACCTTCAGGCAGAGGAGGGAGTGGGGGAAGAAGAGAAGGGAGGTAAGTGCTGTAAGGGTGAGCACGGTGCTGATTTCCTTGGGCTGTCTCAGCATTTGGATATGGTGCTGCATTTTGTTAATTTTGCCTCATTCCTTGCACAGAAATAATGATACACATAAACTCAGTTACATGTGGAGCCTAGTTGTTCTGGGTGTTTTCCTTTGCAAGAGGGTGTACCAACACTTCTCCAAAAATTAGTTGGAGGTAAAAAAATGCGACTTAGTGCTGCTTCTATCCCACAGTACCCCCAGGGAATGGTAGACAGACAGCTGGAGGAGCCCAAGAACTAAGCTCCTCCTGATTTTGGAGGTTCAGGATCATCTCCCTATTCTCCTAAGCCCACATTTAAAGAATGAAAGGATCTTGTGAAATCCCTCTCATGACATTGATGGGACTTTAAATGTTTGGGAGTGAAAATATTAAGGCAGATCTAGGAGGTTTTGATGTTTTTTTCCATGCACAAAGAGCAGTTTTATACTTTAACATCTGTATCCGCTTGTAATACCAACATCATGTGAAAGAGCTGCTGATAATGACATGAAGTTGTCACAAAACGAATCTTGAGATTATAAAAATAATGTGTAGTCAGGTCTCTTTTGCCTTGTCATCTGACTTTAAGGCTCTGTTCTGTGTGCACGTCATGTTTGCAAGGCTTTTTGACAACCATGGGTAAAACAAGGAGGAGAAGGGAAGGGAAGGGGAAGGTGGAGGCACAGGAAAGGGATAGACCCCAAGCAATCTGAATAACCTGTCTCGTAGGAGCTGAGGTTTGAAGAGATCAGAGCCAGGGATTCAAATCATGAGAGCTCACAGCGGAGATTTTTAGTCACAGCAGAGTCCTTCCAAGAAAAAAAAATACTGAGTTCCCGTGATGGACAGAGCACAGAAAAGCATGAAAATCACTTTGCTTTGCAATAGCCTGCCTGTGTCTGGAATTGGGAAGATGCCTCTAGAAGCAGCCTCTGAAATGTAAAGACTACTGCATGCAGGAACCAATCCACCAGCCAAGAGCACAGAGATACTGTCTTCAAAACACAAAGTTGGACTACTTGGAGTAAGAGGGGAAAATAAAAGAAAGAACAATCAGTCTAAAACTCAGAAATTCCTTGAAAAAATAAATTATCTTGGTTAGAAAATATGCTTGATACACACTGTCTGCCCACTTAACACTGCTGTGCTTGCTGCTCCCTCTTACTTCACCAAACTGTTCAGCAGAAGAGCTCATAGCTGGAACTTTACTCTGTTTCAATATTTTTAAAAAGTGCCTATCCTATTAGATTTTTTTAAAGTCCAGCTAATGTTATACTAAATATATATGAAAGAATATGGCAGGGCAATAAGTAGGCAGGACAGTAAGTGGAGTCTCACTTCATCCCTCTGTGGAGAGATGGTGGTGGCAGGATGGACTGATATATACATTAAGAACAAATCAAAATAATTTCAGAGACCCAGCCAGTGATCTGGCACACCATGCAGCCTGAATCACCTTTTTATTTTATTTTTTTTTCCCAATAGCTAAAGAGGTGCTTAACTCATCTTAGCATTCACCTCTTCAGTTGTAACCCTGCCAAAACACAGCCCTGTACACCAGCTCTGGCCCCAAAAACCAGATGCAGCCCTGTGGGTGGGTGTGGGCCCTGGCAAAAGCCCATTAGGGAGCTGTGGGATGTGGATGCTGAAGTGTGGTGGGCTGAATGGGCAGGCAGGTGGCTGTGCCGTGTTCCCCGAGGGGAGGGGGTTTCTCCAGCTGCTGGGTATCCCAAGGAACAGAGATCCGGCGGGGCACGTGCTGGAATTTCTTTCTTGCTGTGCCAGTTTCTAGGTCTTGTGGGAGCTTTTGGGGTGGCGGTGGGGGCAGATTGGCACAGATTTATATGCCAGGCTTGTCTCTAGCTCTGACTCTGCTGTTCCGCCTGGGCTTCCTTCATTTAGAGTCCTTTGTTACAAAGTGTAATGGATATTGCCCTAGGAACTGTTTTCAATTGCTCGTGACGATGTAAGAAACAATTAGGCAAAGCATATTTTTGTTTATATCCTCCCTGCCTCCTTTCCTAGGAGAGATTTAGAGATCCCTGGCTGGTCTGGTTATTAAAATGTTGCTCATTTTGAATGAATCTTGCAGGGCGGATTGAGGTTGTGGGTAAGGGGAGAAACAGGAACTGAAAATAATGAAATAAATGGAAAACCAAAGAATTTAATTTCTCATTTTCTTCAAAAAGGTTTCCAAAGCTGCCCTAAAGGCAGTTTGTAGGCTGGTGTTATTCCACTGAGAAAACCTGCATTAGGCACTTCAAACTGTGCCAGACTTGGACCTGGGATGGAAATCCATATTTCAGTGTTTTTGGCTGGTCAGCCAGGGCAGTTTGGCAGATGATCCAAGTAAGAGTGGAAAAAGCAGTGGTGTGGGAGGAAGGGATGGCACTGCTGGTCCCTGAGCTGCAGAATGGTGATGCTCAGGGAAGCTCATGGCTTGAGTTGTCCCTCCCAAGCTGAATGCAGTGGGAAGTGCCTGGACATGGGATCCTGAGCAGGTCCTGTGTATCTCTTGAGGAGATACAGAAAGGGATTGAGAGAGAGTAGGAATCCTTCTGCCTCTCTCACTCCCACGAGGGATGCTGCTGGTGGATGTGGGTTGCCTAAGGTGATGTTGACACATACTCTGGGATGAACAAGTGTACTCTCAGCTCAGATATCCAGCAGAAAAAGTTGTCAGCCAGGTCCTGAACCCAGTGGGAACAAGGCCAAGGGAGAGCCCAAGAGAGAAAGGGGCCGCTGAATGGGAGGGAGAAAGAGGAGAAAGTCCCATCAGCTGCTTAGGGAGGGAGGTGACAAAAGGTGACAGAGGCCTGTAAGGACAGGCTTGGTGTGGGGATGTCTGAGTAAATGATCCCAAAAGCTGGTACATGGTGGGGCCTTCCAGAGAGAAGACAACAAGCAGAAATTGCTGTCCTGTGGGCTGTGAGGATACCAGGCTTGAATCGACCAGGCTGATCACTCCATCCTTCTGCCACGGGATTGATCCCTACTGGATGTTCCTATATGGCCTGTCTCCTTCAAAACAACCCAAATAAAAGGGTTCCTGCAGTCACCCTTTGGAAAGAGGCCTCTCCATCTATTAGACGTGTTGCTGTGTTTGCCTGAAAATAGACCCTGCCTATAAACACAAAACCAGCCAAGAGCAGTCAATGCCAGCGGTGAAGTGCTCTTGCTATCGGCAGGCAGACCCAGTGCAGCCTCCTGCCCCTATTAGGGAGGGCAGGCCCCTTCATCAGCTTAACGAGCCCAGCGATCTGCATGAAAACAAGGGCGGTAAGGGAGGGGGGGCAGCATTCATCACTGCAGAAAAGGGCTTGGAGATGCTCACAACACATGGCTTGTCCTTGGAAATTGTAGCCCGAGGATAACACAGTATTCGGACCTTCATCTGGCACAGGGAATAAACTGGAAGCTGCCTTCCTCAGTCATTTCAAATAAATCTCAGTTACTGATACAAAAGGCTCTCAGGGGGTCATTGATAAACCTCAGTGTGAAACCCAAACAGCACGGCTACCTCCTGGTGAGGAAGGAGCAGGTTTAGAATGGGTTAATTAGAAAGATAATGAGCTAACAAGGCTTCATTTCTGTTCAGTGGCTCAATGAGGAATTCATTAGAAAGGCTTAATCTAACTGAACAATCCCAGGGCTTAGAGAGATTGCCCATTGATTGCCAGCCCAAACTGTTTATTTACAGGTTTTTGCTGGCTGAAAGGTCTCATTCCTTTATTTCTAAGGCCATTCGGATGTGCCATAAGGATGCTGTGTGTCCCCAGCAAAAAGCAGCGGCAGTAAAAACCTGGCAGTAAAGCCAGATGGGAAGGGGAAAGGGATCGATGATCCCAGTAACACCAACCATGTAATTTTGGTGTGTTCCCCCAGCTAAGGATGAGGCCAGAGGAGTTTATATATAGGATTTGTCTGCTACTGGAAAGAGATGAGAACTGAAATATTAGGAGAGAAAAAAAATTAAGCACAAATGCCATATAAGTGGAGAGAGGGGCTGGAGCTGATCCCTCCAGGCTTTTCTCTGCTTCTCACTTCATATCATATCATATCATATCATTTTGCAAGTTGTTTTCAGGGGCTTTCAAACACCCTGGGGAACCTTCCCATCTTGGGAGTGTGAGGTGCCTCCACCAGGTCAGGGAGAAGCCAGGAATGTGCCACTGGAGAAATCTCTGAATTAAATCTCTGCAGACAAATCCCCTTTACTCTTAGCCCTCCAGCAGCTCCACTTCTCTCCCTTCCTTTGTGGCAGGAGGTGGGACTTTGCCCTGGAAGAGCAGAGAGATGGACACCTTTCCCACTGCAGGACACGAGTCTCCAGCACATCAGGCACCGATGAGATTCACCGCAGCACTTTGTGGCTCCCCATGGTCTGCTTTTCATGTTTTTACAAACTGAGTTGGTGCTGGGCTGCACAGAAGTCCCAGGAGGAGTCTCTAGCTGAGATCAGCCTCTGATGGTGCCTCTGCTGAGAACTGATAGTTTGGTAAAACAGTGTGGTTCCTCTACAGGAATCCTGGACCAGAACTTCATAATTTTTTTCACAACCTGACACACCCATTTGATGGTGTTTTTTAGAGACATGTGACAGGACTGTATTTAGTAGGAAAATCAGTGTCTTGGACAAGGCTACTGGCTTTCTAAGGTAGATAGCACCTTTGACAAGGCCATCTGCCAGTGTCAGAGAAATGACAGGGTGATAGCATAGACACGAGTGAGGTTGAAAGTTGGAGGCTTTCAAAGGTCCCTTGGGCATCTTCCAGTGGTGTACAAGTGAAAAAACTAGAGTGCCTTTAAATAAGTAGGAGACTGATAGCTGATCTGCCTCCAGTCTTTGCAACCTCTCTGTGGTTGGTGAACATGACCTGTCGATCAGAACCATTATGTTTGCAGCAGTGAACAAGGCTGGTGGTAATTTCTAGATGGAGTATGTTAAAATCACATTATATTTGCTGAGCTTTTAAAAATCTTGCTAGATTAATAGCCTTTAAAAAAAAAAAAAAAAATCTATCGTAGTGCCACATTAACCACAGGCCACAGTGTATTAACTGACAAAACCCAAATTGTTCTTTAATATTCCTAAAGCTGGTGTTAAGCACAATAAGAACAATTTTCACTTTCAATAAGAATCTGACCCTGGGTTTGCCCTCTGGCCTGACCTAGGTCTTTCTCTACAACCATGAGGGACCATGTGGAGTCATTCTGTGCTCCCTTGAAATGATGATAATTAAAAAGCATTTGCTTTCAGATTTTTCTCCCATCTGATTATCCCTTCCCCTTTGGTCTCTCTTCCCCTCTGGATGTGCAACTGGATTTTCCATATTTTTTTCCTCCATTACCACTGAATTCCTTTATTCTTCTGGTGAATCATAACACCCAGCTGTCCAGCTTCTATTTACTGCTCTATTGGACTTCCTGAGATTTATTTATGGGAGACAGAAGCAACACAGCCCACTATTCAGTGTGTTGTTCTGTTGATATGCTTGCTAGCTCAGTGCAGGCTAGTGGCTGTCTTTCACCTCAGTTTGCCCGTGCTGTGAAGTCTGAACAGCAGTACCTGCCTAGAAAGCACTTGGAGAGGTTTTAACTGGGTAACTTAAAATTAAAATTACAATGACGGATTGTCAAGAGTCAGAAAAAAATTAAAAATAAGAAGTAATTTCCCCCCCCCCATGCAATGTGTTATTAAAAGGAAAAGCTCCATAAGTCTCCGGTGCTGATACCCGGACATTTTCGGGGTTAGCTTTGGTGACAGCCAGTGCTTCCAAGTGATTTGTAAGGGATACAAAATCCCATGCTTCAGGGTTTAAATTGATCTCCAGGTGTTAGGATATTTCTGTGTAGTCATGGTCCATTTGCCATCAAGCAGGGCTATTGCACCTCCAGCTAAAGACGCTGGTGCTGGTTCCTGGTTGGGGTCGGAGAGGGGAGCCAGAATGTGGTAACTCCTGGATACCTAAAATTGCAACCAAAAGTGGAATATTTGGAGGAAACAATAATAATAATAATAGTTGTTATTTTTATTAATAATTTAAAAATATACAGTGGAGGAGACCTGCAGAAACCAAGGCACCATCAGTTACACATCACTGTTTTACAAAACCTGTCCTCCAGAACCATGATGACTTGGGAGGCAGTCACCTTCCTCCCTGTCTACCCTACTGTCTTTTTCTGCCCTGTCGGTGCTGGGGCACTGCTGTTATCTCAGTTAGCAAAACAATGAAGCTTTAAAAGGCCCTTCTCCTTTGTATTTTTCTTTTTTTTTTTTTTTTTTGAGGACAGATTTCATCCTGGATCGATCAGCTGATTGTCATGGAGGGGATGGAGGGGCAGAAACTTCTTAAGCCGACCCTAACAAGTGGCTGGGCCTCTCAGATTTAGAGTAACTGAGGAAATCAGATTGTCTTCTTCTGACCAGGGAATTTTTCTCTCCCATTTGGAATCAAAGCAGCTGTTATACATCTCAGGCAATCATCCCTTGGACATGCTGAATGGGAGAAAAAGGACTTGTAGCACCTGATTTGTTTTCTGAAGTGACTGAATTATTTTTATGCTTCAAAAATAAGTACAGAATGTAGAGATTGCCTATGCAAATAGACCAAAATAAAAAGGGAGAAAGAAATAACTTCATTTACTGATTTATTCAGAGCAGAGCAGACAAACAGCACTATTGTCAATTTGGAGGGCTTCTGTAAGGGAAAGAAAACACTCAGATTTCAGCATTTCTGACAGTATACTTCCTTAAAATCCTTTAAAATCCCGCACCTGGAGCTCCCCTAAGAGCAAGCTGATGTAATTCACTACCTGCAGTGACTGTGGCCAAAGTCTGTTTTATAGGTTTGGCTGCTGCAATATAAAATCAGTGAGTGGGTAGGTTGTATTTTCTTTGATCAGAGGTCTTGGTAATGCTGCACTGGTGCAATACTGCAAAATATTTATGAGCTCAGGGAAGAGCAAGGGAAGAGTTGTTGAAAGCAGAACTGATGCTCCTAACTTGCAGTTTTCTTTGCTCTTGATTTTAGGTACCTGCTCCCGAAGAGAAGAAGCTGAGGGGGGTGGAAAGAGCCCAGTGTATTGTCTCTGTGTTTCCCATGCATTGTTCCCTATGAAAGCATCTCCCTGCAACCTTTACCTTCTGTTCAGACGGCCCCAGCCTGCGAGGAGAGAATGGCAGATTTGTGCTTTCTAAGCTCCAGATGGGGCTCCTTTCTTCTTCCTCTGTAAGTTAATGGTGTCTTGCTGAGACCAACTGGGCATGTAAAGATTTGGGCAAAACTCACAGCAGTGGTGTCATAACCTCAAGGCTTCAGAGTCTCATCCCAGTGTGACGGCCGGTCCCCAGCGGAGCTTGTCTGTGACTCTGATGTGGTGCCAAAGGAGATGGGGAAGGTTATGTTGATTACATCTGTTTACCAATGGTTAAATAAATTAAAAGCCCATTGCAGACCACCAGCAGGCCAGGGTCTTGAAGCCCCTGCTTTCTGCCCCAGGTCTTGTTTGCACTCCGGTATTGCTCTGTGTGTCAGTATTGCCAGGGTGACTCTGGTTTGGTCAGGATGAATCTGCATAAATAAAAATAGATGAGATACATCAAGCTTCCTCCTTCCAGCAACAACAACTGCCTCAGCCAGCTCCTCTCATCAGAGTAGGGTCACACCAGTGAAGTCAGTGGCTGCACTGATTTGCACCAGAGAGCAGCTGGATCGGCTCCCTCCTTGCCCACATCCCACGCTAAAGACAAATATGGGAAGAAACATTCATGGGATCTCATCTAAGACCTTGGTAAACCCTGGAAGAGGACGTTGTCACTGTTGACACAGCATGCCAAGGGTCTGTCCCCAGTTTCTGTATGCTGGGCATTGTGTGAAGTCACTGTAAGGGACATTTGCTGTCCTGAAGGACAGGTAGCCTTGATAAGAGGGAGGAGAAATGAGGCAGCAAGAGAAGTGGCTACAGTGATGAGAGGCTGCAGAAGAGCTGGGAAGAGCACATAGTTTCCACTCAGGAGTTTGATCCAGTGCTGTCACTCCAGCTGGCAGGACCCTGTGGGAAGGAAGCCTGGATGGTAAGGAAGACTAAGTAGCCAGCTAGGGCTTCTCTGCCTCTAATTTCTTTGATTCTCTGAGCTAAGCCGTCAGATCCCTATTTGAGGATTTTTTTATAATTCATTCCTAAGAAGCCAGATTACCAGCCATATGGACAAAGAATACTAGAGAAAGATTATTAAGATTATTAAAACAGATTATTTTTGCCCTTGGAACAGAAGTTGTGATCAGTGGGAAAGGCTTGAACTTTTCCTCACTCCTTTCACATGCAGAGATGGTTTCCAGTGGTGCTTCATTTCACTTATGAGGACTCACAAGGTCTTGTGCCTTTCAGTAACCTTTCAATAACTACCCTGGGTGCCTCTAGAGACACTCTTGGCTCTCCTGGTGCTTGAGGGTGTGCTGGTGTCCCATAAAACCTTGTTGATGAAGGCAGTGGAGTTGCATTGTGAAAAATGTGTGAGGCTCTTTTGCCAGACCTGATAGGGACTCGTGTTGGAGGAAACTCTTTGACTGAGAGGGAATCTATTCTCTGTCTGCTGACCCATTTGGAGAGAGGTCTTCCCTTCTTTAACATCATCCATCATTGTATCTGTGATGCCATAAGCTGGGGCAGCTGACCCCAACTGACCAGAGGGACATTCCATACCATGACATCGTGCTCAGCATATAAAGCTGGGGGAAGAAGGAGGAAGGAGGTGGAATTTGGAGAAACGGTGTTTGCCTTCCCAACTGTTCTGTGTGACGTAGCCTGGCTTTGCTGGAGACTGCTGAAGACCTGGCTGGTCATGAGAAGGGGTGAATGAATGCCTTAGTTTGCTTTGCTTGCACATGTGGCTTTTGCTTTACCTATTAAACTGTCTTTATCTCAACCCACGAGTTTTCTCACTTTTACCCTTCCAGTTCTCTCTCCCATCCCACCCAGGGGGAGAGAGCGAGTGGCTGCGTGGGGCTGAGTTGCCAGCTGGGGTTAAGCCATGGCAGAAGGCTCAGGCACAAGTCACTACAGAGAGACTTGCAGAGGTACCAGGCACAGACGTTATTTTTGGTATAAGTGTTCTTGTTTCAAGTTTTTTCAGGTGTGAAGTTTCCCTATTCGACAGCCCATCAATCACATAGGGGACAACATTAATAAATCTGTCCGTGATTCTCCCTTGAGCTTGAAGAAAGAAAAACTCCTACTGTTAACAATTATTATAGAAAATTAACTCCACGGCTTTAAACAAAGTCTCATTGCAAGCTGTTTCTGCATCATAAGAAAGGGAGAAAAAACTGCCCCAAGATCTACAATGATATGAATTTAAATTTCTTTGCAAAACACAAACGTTGGACAAAAATTTAATCCTGAAAGTAGAGGCAAGTTCAGTGGCTTCTTGTACTCTTCTATTGAACCCTTCTCTTTGCTAACTCCATTTGCTGGTTGGACACTGCAGAATGGCATAATGGGAGTCAACAACATGACATTTAAAGAGTCAGCTAAGCCTGCTGCAATTTTGTAGGGTGACCCCATAAAAAAAGTTTCTCTGTCCTTCTTGAACCTCTCTCAGCATTTTTTGGCCAAGCTTGGCTGTGTCTTTTAGAAAGCCTCTGCTCCTGAATTCCTGACTGTCAGTAATGAAGAAGGTAAAAGTGATGGGGAGTTCCTTCCAACTGCTGGTAATTCATTGCAATGGCTAATTACCTTTGACTGCCAGTGATTTGCGAGCTCTGACTGGTTTGAACCTTGCTGGTTTCAGCTGCCAGCAATGGATGTCGTTATATCTTTGCCTTCTGCATTAAAAAGGGCTTTATGCCAGGTGGAGGAAACACAGACCATGATTCTGTCTATGGTATGTGGGAACTGGGAAGAGTATATCCATGGGCGAAAGTCCTGTCTTCCCAGAGCCTGTCTTGGAGAACAGCAGGATCATACAGGAAATTTGCTTTGATTTTTCAGAGGTCTATGCCTGCTCAAGGACCACCCTGTCTTCGCTGGTCTGATCCAGGTGCACACATCAGGGAGTCAAGATTAGACAGCAAGGAGCTGTCCTATGAATGGTGCAGTTCCCTGTGCCCAACACCAGTTCTGAGCATCCACAGGTCAGTAGAATCCTACTGTTCTCCCATCACCTTGTGGTCACTTCTGCAAAGGCACACACCACAGGTCTCTTCTTCAACCCTTGTGCCTCCTAGGAGCTCAGTGCAACCTTCCTGTGTCCCTCCTCCTCCCAAATCTCCCCGTGCAGTGTCTTTTGCTTCCCTCTGTCTCTGTCAGAAGCTTTCTCTGAGCTGATGAATCCATGCACAGCAGTAGGTTATATTCATTTGTCTTGTTCTCCAGTTCATTTATCACAATGAGTGCTCTGTCGTGGAGAATCCTGATAGAAAGTCTGCTTATTCTCCTGGTTGGCTGAAATGTGGCATTTGAATCAGCTGATTGCTTATTACTGTGACCTTGCTGGAAAATCTAGGCAGCACCCAGAAGGCTGGGTAGAGAGGTCTCACTTTGTCACTCTTCTCATGTGGAAGAACGACAATACCATTTTCAGTTCTCTCCTACTGTCTGCTCTGAAGAGTTTTGCCTTATCTTTTAGTTTCCCATTGTTATTTTCCAGTCAGTACATGAGGGGTAGAAAGGTTTCCTTTTACCACTCACCCTCAAACGCCTCATTAGCTGGGAGGATGGGAGGCCTTCAATTGAAGATGCATATAATAGACACCATGGGAACTGCAGAGGGTCCTTGAGCACTTTCTAGGTGTCCAGGGAAATGGATTAGGTAAGGATTTCATAGGTGAACATGACCAGTGAGACATTATGAAGAGGATTTAGAGGTGTGACACAACCTGCTCCCCATCTGTCCTTGTCCACAGGTCCCACAGGATTGCTCAGAGGATCCCCAGCTGTTTGCAGTGTGGCATCTGGCACCATACTGCAGGAGGCCACACCAGACCTGACAGTGAGAAGGGGTTAATTAGTGCCATCCTGACCTGATGCCGGGGTACTTCTGGGTTCTTCAGACCAACCTCCCACCCAGATTAGGGCTGTTGCCAGTGAAGGATCAAGTTTGACATGGTTGTGTCTAGGCAGGGCTTGAACACCTCCAAGGATGGACAACCCCCACCTCTGGTGTCTTGTCCCAGTGCTGCACCACCTGCATGGTGTTTAACCATGTCCTACTCTCCAACATGAACCTCCCAAGCCACAGTTTGTGGATATTGCTGCATCTTACATGGTTTGGTGCTGATGAGAAGTGCTCTGGCTCTGTTGTCTTCCTAAACACCTCCAGTTAGCTCCAAGCAGCATTAGATGATCCCTGCTTAGAAACACGGGAACAAATGCCTTCCACCCTAATTGCTGTGAGCAGGTGACCCACACTGTGAAACTGCCACAGCTGCTCACAAGTTCTTGTACAGGGACATCCACAGAGCTGCTCCTGGGCGTGGTGTAAATGGGTGTGACTTGCCATGATTTTTCCTAGCACAAGTGACTCCTGCTCATGGTTTGGTTTCTCTATGTGACACATTTCCACTGTCACAGCCACACCAGGAGCCACATCAGTCCCTGCAACGTACATATTACTTGCAGGGCTCAGGTTTGCAAACACATGCGTGGGTTTAGCCTTAAGTATGGCAATACAGAGGATTGCATACTTTGAAAAAAGAGCTGTCCAATAACACATCTCACCATGATATAAATGTGGACACTACTCTTCAGTACTTTCCCCTGCATCCATCCATTCAGCAGCAAAAGACCTGGTAGAGGAACGTGATGCAGCCTGAGCTCTTCCCCATCACCAGTCAGAACAAATGGATTCCAGTAGCAAAGCACACCGTGGCTTTATCATTCTTTTGACAGGTAATTTTCTCCCCAGTGAATATATCCCAGGCTCTCACAAAAAAAAGCCACTTTTCAGTGGCTGGAATGAAGTTGTTTCACTCCTGGCAGCAAGGAATGAGCCCGGCAGTGGCATTGCCTTGTTGCTCTGTGTCCCTCGGAGCCCCACGCTCCTGAAAGCCTGGTGAGATTCTTTATTATCCCCCGATTATGTCATATGCCCTCACTTGCCTGTTATGACCATCAGGCATGTTATTTATTACAGTGTTTTTCCACCAACCTGTTGTAGTCCCTTCTCCAAGGCATGTTGCATACCACTAGGAGACAATGTTCTCTCCCAGGAGTTTGCAGCAGGGAGGCTTACTCAGCTGTAAACTCAGTTAAGTGCTGCCCCTTTTTGCCAGCAAACCCAAAATTCGGATGCAAGAAGGGCTGTGGTGTGCTGCTGAATGCAAAAAAAAAAAAAGCACATGCAGCTTCTGCTGCAAGGAAAATCAACACCACAGACTGAAATAAGCTGGTAGGGGCATACAGCAAAGAGAAAAATCAGCCAAGGAAATAGGGGAATGGGCCTAGAGATAAACAGGGGAAAGAATTGGAGGCTTCAGCAGAAAATCTTGGGCTATACAGTAAAAATGAGGATGAGAGTCTTTCCATCTTTCACGTGAATATGAATGCAAACAGGATACCATCACTGCAATCCTCTGGGAGACTTCAAATCTCCCCAAAAGATCTTAAAATCCCAGCATCCCAGGTCAGGGTAGAGGAGTGGTTCTGCAGGGGTCATTAGGCTTCATAGTGCTGTATCAAAGCAAGGGCTTGAGCACCCTCCCTGGGTTTGGCTGCTCAGGAGGAACCTGAACAACAAGCAAGGTTATTTGACACAGTGATATTTTCAAGAGGAAGAGTGTTTTGCTTTGTAAAAATGCTTAGTTTTTCTTCCCACCTCCTCACCCCCTGCTCTTTCAGTTTTCAGCCAGACCACTTCCTTGAACTGACACAACTTCTCAAAGATACACAGGGAAGGGGACAGGAATACACAGAGCTGTTGCATGGGAAGGGAGCAGAGCACAGCAGCCCTGATAAAAGGAGGCTTCAGCTAGGAACCCCTGAACTGGTGAATATATTGTTGTACATTGTTTATTTAAAGTTTTTCCACTGGGATTTCAGTAAATCCCCTTCAGATTCGGGGTCTGGTATACTGGAAAATCATAATTCCCAGTGAGGTTGAAATGCTGAGACCGTGCTGGTGGAGCCCAATCCTGCCACTTCCAGTGCAAGGCCCCAGGAAACCCGTCCCTTTGGTTGTCACCTCACTCTCCTCTCTGTATCTCTCCTCAATCAGTCCAACTGGGTCTGACAGTATCTGAAAGCTTTCTTCCCTCCAGGCCTTTTTGGGTCAGTGCCCGAGTCTCAGACCTGCTAGTAATGAGCCTATAAAGAAATAATGAGCTGGAAAGAGAGGAAGAAAGGGAGGAGAAATTCCTCCAGACATTTGGGTTTTTTTTTATTGTTACAGTTTTTTTGCTCTAGCTGTGATCAAGACTTGCAAAGGTTACTTTTCTGAGAGAGATGTTTTCCCAGCTTATAGCCTACTCCACTGGTTTTCTCACTGCCCTTCGGGAGATTTAATTTCTATTAAAATATAGGAATCTTGAGCAATTGAAGAGTCTGAATTTCACCACCTGAGCAAAGCCAGGTGAATTGAGTCATTAAACATCTGGGATGCAGGTTGCTTCCTGAACAAGTCAAAGAATGGCAAACATATTTTTGGCAACAACCTTCAAGTCCTGGGAAGACAGAGAGAACAAATGATGCTGGGAACACCTTGATCAAGTAATTGCTCTTCAGGGCTGCAGGCAGCATGAGGTGCTGAAAGCATCCTGTGCTTGGCTGTAGGTCCCTCCTCCTTTGCAGCAGCATTGCATGGGTGCTGGGGGTCACTGTGCAGGGCTGGGGGAATACTTCTTCCAGATAGGAATATTTATTTTGAAACATGCTTCTGAATCAGGACAAAGAGGAAAATTAAAATCAAAATCTTCCTGAAGAGAGAAAGCTACCTGATGTAGCTGCCTTGGTTCAGGTGTAATGAAAAATTCTGCTTTACTTCTTTTCGCTCTAATTTGAGTTAGAAGGCAAGCATTTCCCTCCATTTGCTTGAATGCTAATATTAAAAATTGTGAGGCAAGACTCAGGGGATTGAGAACACTTTGAATCAGGAAGGGTGGAGGAGGCCATGACATAAGTTAGATTTCCTTTCTTTCTCTTTCTTTCTTTTTCTTTTAACTTGAAAAAAATATAGTTTCAGCTGAGCCATTCCCCCAAATAGACAAATGATTTAATTAGGGAGAAGAGCTCTGGGACTGACTGTGAGAGAGCCTTTCCTGGGATCACCTCCTGTCCTGTGGAATATCTGGATTGTGACTTGTTCCATTCTTGCAGCATACCAGTTCACGGCACAGTTTTTCCTTCTTCCTCACTTACTGGTGAAGATGTGGGTGTTGTGAGGGCAAGAACAAACCACCAGGGCAAAGCCTTCCTATTTTTATATCTTGCAGATTCCTAGGGATGCAGAGGAGAGTTCAGGGTTACAGTATCCAGGAATAAGAAAGGTTCCTTGTATACCCTAGCTCAGCTAAGAGGATGTTGTGTGGATTTATGCAAAGAGGTTTTTAAACTTTCAGGAGCGCCCCCAAAATTTCTGGGCTGGGTTTGTCAGCCCTGCCATAGATTTCATGTACAGAGCTGTTTTCTGCTAAATCCCTTACTGGGACCTCTGATCCTTTTTGCACCAGAGCCCCACAGAGCTCTTTTCCACAATGCAGAGATACAATCCCTCCTCATCTCCCTGCTTACAGACTCAGGAATCAGCTCCTTTTGGCTCTGGATTTCCAGTGTGGCCCAGAAACCTACACCTAATCCCCACTGCACCCCTTGCCCAACCCAAGTTCTTGAATTTTTTATAGTCATTGAGCCAAGCAGCAAACCCCTTTTTGTGCCCATTTTAGTTTTGGTTGTAGTGGGATCCAAAAACACCGGTGTCTTGCTTTTCCACAAGTAAGAACTGTGCCTGACTCGTTTGCTGAGGCAGACTGCAAAGGGAGGAAGGTTGGGCTGTGTTTCCCTGACCAGCACAGGGACAACTACCAGGGTTTGCTACCTCAGTGATGGAGGGAGTGCCAAATGGGGGGAATGATGCCCAAGGGACCAGCTGAGTGAGAGGCAGTCTGTCCCTCTTTGCAGCTCCCAGTTGAGCTGGGCGAGTTGTGCGGGTGGGTCAGTGGTCCAGAGGAGCCCAGGAATGGGGAACACCGATCCCCTGCTCTGTGTACTCCTCTCCCAGGCCTCCCTGAGCCCCTGCTCCCTGGGCACAGCCCCAGCCTGGACAGCTCTGCTCAATTTGAGCAGATCTATTTAAAATTCAGCTGGGAGATGGGCTCCGGCTTGTTACAGTGCCGTTGCTGGAAATGGAGTCATCACCGGAGACTATTCCTTTTTACAACTTTAGGTATATAGATTTCCTCTCGATTCAATTTATTTTTATATAGTGTCTTTAATACACTGTCTCTCCAAACACTTTAGCAGATAGAATTGAAATAATGAGATAACGCTTTGCAGAAGTGTGTGCAGCCGCTCTCAGACAGGCAGCGGGGTAAAGCGATGGGTGGAGATGGAGCAGGGAGTAAAAGGTGGAGGCTGCATCACTTGGAAGCAGCGGTAATACGAGCAAACATTCACGCAGACTATTATGGTGAGCACAAGGCCTGACGGATATGGAGGAAAGCTAGTAGTCAGGTGTGATTGAAAAGGAGGAATTAAGGAGTAATTTCAATTGAAGAAAGGTGGCTCTAAAAGGGAATGAGTTTAAGGCAGGGATGCTTTCAGACAAATGGATCAAAGGCAGTGAAAGCAATCCTTGATTCTCTCTGTTTGTCAGGAATGGAAGTCTTGTTTGCTCCTCCATCACCGCAATACGAAGCAGAGATGGGGACAGCTTAGGTACCGAGGCTCCGCTCCACAGAAGTGCTTAAATTGCTGCGTTGCCCTATTGACTTCCCCGGAAATGGCCAAGCGTGCAAAGATGCAAATGCACCCAGCTGGAAATTTCGCCCCAAACCTGTTTTCAGTGGATAATGTTGATACGAGAAGAGCAAAAGGTTTTAGAGAAGAACTGGTCAGAAGCGGAGACTGTTTCAGTCTCATTAACACAGGAGTGACAGGATGGACTGTTTTTAGGTTTTGGCTAAAAATAAGCATCAATGCAAAACTCTTTGGTGAAAAGTGTAAACAAAATTGAAAAGGCAACTTAATTTTGTCCACCTCAACTCACTTCTACTCGGCAGGGAAGAGAATTGGAGCACTTTTTGTTTTTATTACAGTTAGGACTGGCAGGAAAAATGAAATCATGGTTTTTCCTGTTAAAGGGACACTCCTGTCACCATTCAGCCTCAGTGAGTGACGGGAGAAAAGTTGAAAGTCTTTCTTGGACTGGGATTTCTAGGCCTAACCAGTGATGACTGAACCCGAGGGTAGTTTCACTGGGACTTCTTAAGGGATAAATCTTGAGTGACAGGGAAAGCTGTGAGCAGTCAGAGGCTGCTACTCAGAGATCAGGCAAGAAGACAGAGCAAGCTCATGACACCTTGTGGTACCAAATGGGTTCAAATCACACCTGTAAAGGAGCGGGGATAGCATGTCCCGTGCAGCTGTAGAGATGCACATGGGTGCACAAGTCTGGGGAACGAAATTATTGCCGGTGTAAACCACAATGACTCCAGTGCTGAATTATTTGGGGAGCCCCTACTTTCTGATATCCTTCTTTAGCTCCCTTCCCAACACCTACTCCATTTCACAGGACCAGGCTGTCGTTCCTCAGTACTCAGTTGTTCCCACCACCATCAGGGTGGGAACATCTGCATGGAAACTGCTCATCCAGCCCTGCCTGTGCTCCGTCTAGACAAGACTGCCAGTCCCCAAATCCTGAGCTGTTTAGAGGCATAGAGGGAAAGGGCAGTGAGAACTGCTGGCAGTGAGAGGACAGATGACTCAGGGCAGTCCCTGTTAAAGCTCTGCTGCTCCATCCTCATCATGGGAGTGAGGGATGCCAGGAATCCACCAGCTTGGCACAGCAGGGAGCAAACCATTTCAGTGTTGCTTATAACTGGGACCTGTCTTGAATATTATGGCAGGAAAGTTGGAAATGTCCGGGGAAGGACTGTGGGGGGAAGGCAGGGACTGATCCTCTCCCCAGGGCTTGTGGGAGCAGAGCTCAGGAGGGTTCCTGGTTTGTGGCTGCTTCTCCTTTTCCAGGTCTGCCATTAAAATCTCAGTGAACATCTCCTATTTGTTCTGCATATACCAATGTTTTAGATAATGTGGAGGTGAAGTGAACATCTCCTGCACAAGAAATCCCAATCTCAATCCCCATTTCTAAGTGATCTTCAAAACTTGAAATAGTTTTTTCCTTGCAGAGTATGGGTTATGGCACTGGAAGCAGAGCTGAGCCAAGCTGGGAGTGTTGGGATCTAGATTCCTGATTTAGAATTAAAAGAAAAGGTACAGAAATGTGAATTTTGATTATGCTTCATTTAATGAGTTTTGAAAAGATTTGGAGCTGAATTAAAAGTAACAAAAAGCCAGGGAGATGAATGACCCTTATATTAAATTCAATTGGCTTTTGTGCAATTTGTTGCATAGAGAAGCCTCGTTAATACATTTTGCAGATGGTTGGGTCATTTGTCACCGGAATCACACTATATGGAAACAAACTTTCCTCCCTCTTCAGTTATTTTGCTTTGAAATGAGTTTCCCTGGATCCTGTCTCCTGGCAGGAGCTGAATCGGATTCAGAGGAGCCACGTGGTTTCATAGCAGAGAAGGATCTGGCCTGTTATTTTCTGTATATTTGTAAGTTATCATTATTTAACATGGTCTACAGTTAATATCTCAAGTTTATGTAAATATAGCCCTTATTGGAAAAAACCCTGCCCTATATTATACTTAATAATATTTATTTTTTCCTTTCGTTTTTCTTAAGAGCCAGGGCAGCTTCCCTCTCCAGAGGGAAGAAAGGCTGTAAAAAAAAAAAAAAAAAAAAAAGGAAAAAAAAAAGAAAAAGCTTATTTCGTTTGCATTTTCCTAATTTGCTTTTCTCTGGCTCAGACATGTGTTGCCTATAAGCTATTAAAACTCTTTCTCTAGGGTTATTCTCCCCCCTCCATCCCCCATCTGATATTCACAACTTCATTCTGCCTGGATCAATGACTGCAAATTTGCTTTATGACAACTTGAACAAACCCATGATGGATCAGAAAGGACCTCAAAGTAGGCTGAAGCCTACTCAAGTCAAGAGCACCAGACACGTTTGTTAAAGACCTCATTGGCCTCTGATCCTTGGGTTGCTGCAGTATTGATTTTTAGGGTCCGAGCTCAATTGTGCTGGAAGTCGAGTCATATGGAGTCGCATGCTCGTGGGGGAGACAGGAGCTTTATAATGGGAACGGATCGATGGGGAATGATTTAGCACAGAGGGACCTGGAGGCTTGGCAGGAAAGTTAAGCAGTAATCGAGTTTTGGGCTCAGAGCCGTTTCAGGCTGGCATGCTGCCTGTCTCACTCTGCTCACAGAGCTCTGGGGCCGCGATGCCGGGTCTGTGCATGGCGGGTTGGCACAGTCCTGCTGGCTCCCAGCGCGGTGGGCACAGCGTGCCATGTGTGTATGGGGACTCACAGCACTGATATACCATTAATTTTGAGTGGGTGGGTGTCAGCCTGCTTCCCCAACACTCCCTGGGTTTAAAATAAACCAAACTGGATCCCCAGATGCTGTGAACCGAGACCTAGCAGTGTTAGCATGCTAAACCCATAAGAAACTTTAAGGAGGCAGAGGCTGAAAGTGGAGAGCAAAGCACTTGAATAAGCAGCATATTTTTCACAGTCTTGTAAACACAGTAGGTTTTTGTTTTTAAAATGTGATTTTCTTGTAAATAGAAACTTTCTGTATTTTCTGACCCCTGGTCCAACAGTATGGAGGGGGATTTAGAGACACTTGGGCAGGGATTGGCTTTCTACTGTGTGTCAACATGCAGCATCCTGGGGCCCTGGTCCATATCTGGGTTGACCCTAAATGATAGAACACAAAACTCCAAGCAATTCAGCTAAAAAGAAAAGGGGACAGGTCCAGCTTACCTTTCTGTCTCCACTGCTGCATGCCCCAGTTTACCTCTGTGATGTGCAAGTAAAGACCTGCTTCGAGACAGTGGTGGCACCTCTAAAGTTTTTCCATGTACGACACCCACAGGTTGTTTTCTAAAGCCAAGTGGGCTTTATGTCCAGGGTGACCGTGAGAAAAGGCTGCCTCGAGGATGCTTTATGTCTGAGCCCTCAGGTCATCAGTGTTGTTTCATCTGTGGTGGCACATCTGACCTCATTTAAGTCCTAAAGCTTTCATGGAGTTGGGAGTTGTTTGAGGGGGAGCTTGAGGGATAAAATCCAGTCACCATTCCAGCAAAATTGTTCCTCTTCTGACTCATCTTCAGGGGTGTTGTAGTGCCCTAGTTCCAGCTGGGAGCCAGGACCTGCCCACACAGGGGTTCTGGCATAGCACAAAGCTCATGGGTAGAGTGGGAGATATAGTGCACAACAAGAGCAGAAAAGAGGCTTTTCCTACTCAGCTCAAGTGCAGGTAATTTCCTTTTCCTGGGAGGAAACTGGGCCTGGATCTAATTAATAAAGCTGTACTCCCCAATAGCAGTCCCTCTGCAGCCTGTGCTGCTGCCTGGAGCAATGAGATGGACTTGGAGGGCAGACAGGGACTTTTCCAAAGGAAAACCATGTGCACAACTCCTTTCCTGCAGCAGAGTAGGGGGTAGTGCAGGTGATGCAGGTAAAGACTGATATTTTGTGCTTTCTCCCCTTTCTGCCCACCTGCCCTCTCCCCCCATTCCTGCTATCCGTGTTGTGCATTCTGTTGTCAACATTGTAAAAGGGTCCAGAAAGGCTATGGGTTCTTGGAGGCACTCAAAGCTCAGCTTGACAAGGCTCTGGACAACCTGATATAATGCTGAGTGCTCCTTGTTTGGAGCAGGAGGCTGAACCAGGACCTGGACAAATCTATACCCATCTAAATTGTTGTTATCCCTCCCTTCATCCCATCAAGCTCTACCTAAAACTTAGTTTGACTGTTTCAGGTACCTCTGCTCCAACTGGAAGGACTGTTTGAAACTTTATTTCTGCTGGTGAAAAGGTTCTTCTTTTCCAGTCTGGGGATATTCGTGGTCACTTCCCAGCTACCCAAGTGTCCTTGTCATGACCTCACCTACCCCTCCTGTGTATCATTGGATGGATCTAGCAGAAATAGAGATAAAATGACAGCAGATGCCGGCTCAAAGCCCAAGGAACTGTAAACAATTTGTCTAGATTTGTTTAGATTCCATATTCATTTTTCAGATGGCTAATTCTAAGTGAGGCCGAGCCCTCTGTGCCCACATTCCCCACAGTTTACTGCTGCAAATAAACCTATTTCCTTTGTGCATAATTTCTGACAGTGTTTGTTTGAGGGCCTCTGTCTCTCCCCCTTTGGAGAGACAACTTGTTCCATCCCACTGATGCTAAGTGACTGCTGGTAATAAGATGCAGGCTGAGAGCAGGTCGAGGGATATGGATAAGTGCAACTAGTAAATCTTTGCTTGGCAACTCACAATATTTTGGGAGAAAAAAAAAAAAGAAAAGGAGAGAGGTGTCTTAGAACAGTGACAGCTAGGTGCAGCCTGTGCTCTGAAATCTTTGCAGAGAGGTGGGAAGAGGCAGCCAGGTTTCCTACGTACGGGCAGATTATGGAGTGTGGGGATTAGCAAGGAGTAATTACAGTGCCTCCACCGTATATTAAGTGTGTGAAACAATAAATAGGCACTCAGCACACGGCAGGCATTATGGCTGGGTGTCATAGTTGACATTTTTAATATCCATTATTCAAAAATTGATTCCATGCCTGACTATCAAGCAGCATCCAGATATAATATGGGTGTAGTGCTACACAACAGCACTGTCATCTGCTAAGAGCTTTACAAACATTAGCTAATTCTGCCTACCTCTCCATCAGAGACAGGTAAGGGCTGTTATTTCCGGCTGTCTGAATGCCCAGGGAGAGCTGGGATTAGGTGAAGGTGCTCTGGGGAAGCTGCTGTAAATGATGAGGCCACAGCAGCCATGGGCATACAAGGGGTGAGCAGCAGAGAGAGTGGCCATAACTTGGAATGACCCCCCCAAAGTCCTCCAAACCCAAAGAAAAACACACTCAGTGCTCAGAGATGTTGAAAAATGTGATCTTTAAAAGATGCCATGTTTTGTACTCACTTTCTATTTTTTTAAAGCATTTGTAGGAAAGGTTTTCATTTTTGCCTTTTGCAAGAACCTCTAAGAAGGGTTTTCATTTGGAAGTTCTTTTTTGCCTGTTTTGGTATTTTTCGCTTTGAACTTCAGGAAAGGAAGAAGTGAGGGCAAAAAAGGTAGGGAAAAGGTAGCAATAAGCAGATGAGGGAGGGAAACCCCAAACAGGAGAATAAAAATTCGTCTTGATTAAGTGAAAAGATGCATTTTGTCAAAAAGATGATTTTTTTTTTTCTCTATTGAAATTATCTGATTTAAGGGGGGAGGGAAAAGCTTTTTTTGTTACTGAAAAATATTATTGACTCCAGAGATGAAAAAATTTGTGGGTCCTAAGCAAAGACAGCAGTATCATTTTAGAGAGCCTGAATGATTTTTGGTGGGTCCACATCTCCTTGACAGCTGTTGACAAACCAGATATCATCTTCCTCTTCCACCTCGACTTGACTCCAGGAATTTCCATTCCCAAACCTCCATCTCTTTAGGCAAATCCTCTCTGAAGATTACCTACATTATCTGCTTCTCCCTGGAGACAGCTTCCTCTCCTTTGCTATCAATTAACAACAGCTCTCACCAACCCCTCGGTTTAATTGCACCATCTTTAAAAGCAGCCCTGACGTTGATGTGCCTTTTTCTCCTACTTTAATTTCTTCCTCTGAATTATTCTGTTGCTGCTGACTGCAAACACTAACACCGAAATGCTGGGGGGAGAGATGGGGGGGTTGATGGACTCCTGCCCTCCTCTCTTGCATCCAGGAGCCTCCTCCCCACACCCATGTCAGCACCACACCTGGGTGCGTGAAGTCTCTGTGGTTTCTATCTCAAAGTCAAGCAGTGCCATGAAACCAAAGATGGTGATTGTATGGAAATACTGTTTTCCAGGTCGTGTAGTCCTTTCTACTGGGGGATATCTTTGGAGGTTGTGTAAAAAGTATAAAGTATTGTCTGTGTGACTCATCCCAATAATCTGCACTGAGGCTGTAAATGTGAAGCACAGAGCCAGTGAAGGATCAGATCGGATCTTAATCGCAACAGCAACAAAAGAAAATGCAGCACAGACTCTCCATAACCTGTTTGTGCCAAAACCGGGGTCAAACTGCCCCTTGAACACTCTTGTTCCCCTCCTAGGTTGCCACTCTCTCTTTTTGATGCTGCTTGTGCAGGTAGTGAGTTTTGCTCAGACTTGGGTACCTCAGCCTTTCCAGAGTGACCTGAGAAGCATTTGTTCCCTGGGGGGATGGTTTTCCCCACTGAGTCATTGTGTTGCTGTGGATATCTCAGGCTTGGTGGCTGCTCTGTGTGGGATGTCACGCTGCGAGGCGGGGACAGGGCTCACCGTACCCACCAGTGCACCCCCAACCCTGCTCCAGTGCATGCACCTCCCGTACAGCCACTCAAAGAAACACAGACGTGCCCTTGGGCCCAGCCTCATTTGAAGGTTAAAAATAACACAAAGGTGCTTAGAAAAGTAAAAAAAAAAAAAAAAATAGAAATTAAACCACCCCCCACACTTGAAAGAAACCTGCCCCTTTAAGAAAGGATTGAACGTAATCTATTTCCAGCGTACGAGAGATCGGCTAAGGATTGCTGGGACATTTTCACTGACACAAATCTACATAATCGTTTTAAACTTCTCACCATTTCTTCCGATTATTCTCTTTCTGTCACTTTAGGAAGCTCTAAAACTGATTTTCTCTCCGTAATCTTCCAGTATTGCTTAGCACCCAAATCTCTAATATTTTAAGAAGATTATTTCATTTATAATTGATTGAGTGTATTTGCCAGTTTGCTACTTCAAAGATGTTGTGCTTTAAGGGGTTCAGGTAGAGCATTACTAAGTTTCCACCCCTTACTCTCCATCCAAAAAAAAAGAGGCAGAAAATTTTTCCATCCTGCTTGACACTTGATGCGTTTATTTATTTTTTTTATATTATTGTTATTATTTACATTGTCAGCATGCTGAATAGCTAAAAAAAAAAGGGGCCTCCAGAGATGAAAGGCAAATCGAGCTGTCTCCAGCTGCAGGCTCTGGCTATGGTTTCCATTGCAGGGAGCAGTTTGATGAGGGGTGATTGCAGGCACTCGGCTCCAGCAGCACCACATCTCCCTATGCATCAGCCTTCCCTCCCAGGGGTCTGCTGCCCACCTTACTGTTCTCACTGGGAAATGGGTGTGAGAACCGATAAGAGTTAAAATATTTTTTTTTTTTTGGCCTTTCAATGGACAGGATGCTTTTCAGCCGTATCTGCTCCCCGGGGTTTTTTTTCTGCATCGAGGCAGAAGGTATTACCTGAGTGGTGAAGAAAGGGTCAGGGAGAGATGGGCCTGTGTAAAGGGCATTTCTGAAACATGTTGCTGTTGGAAGTCATCTTCTTCCAGCTCAGGACCAGGCTATGGCAACTGCTACCTGCAGGTGAGTGGCCTCCATCACGTGGTGGTGGATGCTGTCTTGTAGAGAAAGGGGTTGAGAAGGGGGATAAGGGTGAAATAGGTAATATTTATTGGGAGCAAAGGCATTAGGACATCTGTAAGCAGAGATGTGAAAGGAAAGAGCCTGTTTAACACTGCCACTCCCCACTCCATAAACGAGATGCCTCAGAAATAAGGGGGGAGATTTCCCCATTCTCAGTCCTGCTTTGCTCTTCATTCTTTATCACCAATGAACTAGCGAGGAGATGCACAGCACAATACTCAGAGGGAAGCTCTGAGCCCTCTTTTAGGGCTGGCAGAGTCTTAGTGATGCTCTGTCACAGTCATTTCGGGAATGGAGCAGCTATCAACTAACAAGAATGAATTTCAAGGCTGATCACCTGAAAGCCAGGGATAATGGGAGGTCTGCACAATCAAACCCGTCTCCTGTTATAGTAAAACAAGCAACACTTGAAAAAGACATGGAAACAGGCTTCTTTAAATCCAATTCAAGGATTTGGAATCCCCACTAAACGCTTAATTAATTTTTGATTAGCTGAGAACCCATTAAACAGACTGATTCTTCTAGCTTTATAAGTAACGGCAGCATGCTGCTTTAATTAAATTAATACTAAGAGATGTTCATTTTCAAATCCTTATGTTGGTTATTTGAGAAAAAATCATTTCATTCCCTTCCCTAAGAGGTTTACCATATTCTTTTATCCCAATGCAGTATCTCTTCTCACTCTGTTTGTGTTGCTCTTGGTTTGCCTGGAGGCAGGATCTGTTAGGGTCCCAAAATTGTTCTGCCTAAGGGACATGGGGGTGTCCCAGCAGCTTTTAGGACCAAGAACCTCATATTCCAAATATAGGTTCACTCTATGGATATAAGCAGTCTGACTGTTTGGGATCTCTCAGCACTGGCTTCTCCCACCCACTCTCCCTGTGGAGTTACCATTGACTATTTCCAGTGTCAGGTACTGGAGATGAATCCCGATTCTTCTTCCACAACATCACAAGCAGCTGTGAGTTATCACCTCCTCTTTGGAGGGTTAGAGCCTGTTCATAGGCAGCTGCTGCAGAGCAGCTCATACAAGGTCACAGATCCCACCTCTCCCAGGTCTCTTGTGTGACTACACCAGGTATCAGAAAACGTGCCACAGCTTGTTCACTCCTGGTTTTCAAATTTCTATGGATTTCTCTATTTCTGAGTGGAAATCGGGGTTGCTGTCCAACCCTGGCTTCTTCTCCAGTGACAGATAACTTCCTGTATGTGCTGAATTCTCTGGTGATGGGAGGGATGCAGTCAGGCTTTGGGCCTTTCCTTGACAATGGGGATGTGGCATGGACAGAGGCATCACTGGGTGTGATTAGGGAAGGAGCCTAGACTCAGTCTTGGAGGAACTCTTTTCATGGAAGGATTCCAAACCTCCCCTCTGCCTTCTTTTCCACCCCCAGCAAGATATGCAACTGAATTTTGCAGCCTTCTCCCCCTGGCACAATGGGTGAAAACCTCCTCCCTGATCACTGCAGGGCCAACATGTTAAAGTTTGCAGATGGAGGCTCTCCTTGCTTCACTCCTGTGTCCTGTGCAAACCTCTGAGCCATCCCCCAGCCCACATGGGTCTGAGCCCGGTACAAGTCTTGCAGGTCCCTGCCTGTGCTGAGTGGGGTCCACATGCACAAGGGCATCAAGGGAGTGAAGCCTGGAGCAGCCAGTGAATTCCCATATTTATTTATTCACGTAGATGCCCTGTGCCCAGCACAGAGACCTGCCAGTCACACCAATCCCAGCTGACGACATTGCTTCCATGACGCTACTGAACAGCTTTACATTGATTATGATCCCATAAGTGGGAATCCTTTCTTGCCGTCTGAGGGCTGGGATTATTTTTTTCCTTTTTAAGCTTCTTCCATTTGGCAGCAGAAGAACAACTTTTGCAAAAATAGCTCACAAGAACCCACTGCTCAGATAAACCCCTTGGGAACAACACCCAGCCAGGTACAGGTGTGATTTTCCTTACACCATCTCCGTGTCGTTTTGTCTTGATGCCCACCCCTCGCTCCACTTGCTCTGGGCACGGCTGGATTAAGCAGAGCACTTCCTTCACTCCTTGCTGTGTTTGTACCATCAGATGGAGGGGAAAACAGAGCTTTCAACCCACCAGTGTGCCCTTGTAGAGCTTGGGTGTCACCTAGATCCCAGCAGTGGGAGCAACAAACAGGTCCATGCTGGGGCTGCCCCCCAAGGATTTAATCACGGGCACAACAGCAGGGGGGCTCGGAGAGCAGCCCCAGCCCCTCATACCTTCACCCTCTTGCAAGCCTCCTTCTTGCCTCCCCTCTTCCCACTGCCCACTCCTTGTTAGGAGCTGTCGGAGGCAGCTGGCTGCTCGTGCATTAAATTAGCAGATGTTGCGGCTACACAACATTAAGCACAACAATACTGTTAATGTGCCCTCCGGAGCCCTCTGCCTCCTCCTCACCGGGCCTCGCCAGACACAGCCTCTCCGGAGGCAGATTAATTTCAACTCTCTGGATCATAATAAATTAATTTTTATTAGAAAAGGCGGCGGGGGGGGTAGCGGGGGGGACGGGACTGATCTCCTGAGCTGCAGAGATTTAAGCCAGCTGTCGGCCGTCTCCTGGCATTTGGGTTAGGAAGTAAATACAGAAGGAAGGGATTTTTACAAAACACCCATCAGCCCTCCTTGCTGGGAGGAGCGTGAAGGAGGCTTGGGAGTAAGGGAGAAAAACCTGTGCTGTGGAGTTAATGCTGTACCCAGTCCAGTGCTAAACAAACTGGAGGGGAGATATTTTCTTTCTTACTGGTGGGGAATGAGCTTTCATCATGCTACCCTGAAGACAGGCTTCCCTAGATGTGAGGCTGTGAGGTCTCAAAACAAGCCCTCCAAGCCTTCTTTTGCTAAGAAGCCCCTTTTCCACAAGGTGCTCACTGGAATAGGATTTGCCAGCTTTGCATTGTCACCACTTTTGGAGATACATGGCACAGTCCTGCCAGTCCCTGGAGCATTCCCACCCCAGCCCTGACATGTGGTCTGTGCCCAACCCAGCTCCCCAGCCACAATCAGGAAGTCAATCAGTGGTAGCTGTCTCTCTAGCCCCACAGAGTTTCAAAGCACAGGAGATTTTGATGGTTCAGCCTCGTTCTCTTGGACGCTGAAGACTCAGAGCTCCTTTTGGCTTAAGCAGGGGCTGTCTGTACTCAGCACTTATGAAAATCAGCCCCAGGTCTTTGCTCAGATTAACGATCAGCACGAGCACAGCGGCTCTTGGAAGCCCAGATCTTCGTTTATCAGTGGGGAGTGCACTGCCAGCCATGGATTTGGGGGACACTGGAGTCAGGCTCTGGCCAGCCATCCCCAGTTTCACTCCTGAGCTGAAAACTTGGAGCCAGTAGTTTTACTACCTGTCAAAATAATTGCTGAGGAATCTGGACCCTAGCAGGGTGGTGGACAGCAATGTGTTGTCTATTAGTGCTGTGTTAAATGACAGTGCCATTTCCAGTGGTCATTTCAAAGGCCAGTAAATGTAGCCAATATCTATGCAAAGTTGGATCCCTTTCAGCATCCTGTCTCCAGCCAGGAGCAGCAGTGAACACTGATGAAGAAATGTCACACCACAAACTCAAAGTGGCCCTTCACCTGGATATTCTCCCAAGCCCCAGATGTGTGGCTGAGGGACTTTCCAGTGTAACTAAAATTAATTTTCTTTATTACTTTTTCCAGTTGCCTTTGATCATTCAGAATATCCAGTGGCGAGAAGCTCTGCAGAATAAACAGGCTTTGAGAGAAATATTATTTTTCCTTATCCAGCTGGTCTGAGATGCCACTTGCAAGTGTCAGCTCCTGCCTCCCAGTTCTACAGGGAGAAAGGGTGAACAGCTATTCTCTGTTTACTTCTTACAGCCCATTTTATCTTTATCACTTCCCTCCTCAATAATTGCTTTTCCAGAGATGAGAAAACCCCACCACTGCAACTATTCCTCATACACACACTGTTATGTGCTTTGTTGGTAGTTGGCTCAAATATTAATATACCTCCTGGATGCTCAGTTGGTCTCTGGTTGCTGATTTGATGAATAATTCTGGATTTTTGGTTTTTGTAACTGTGGAGTTGTCCTGCAGTGTGAGAGCAATCAGCAACTGTCCTCCTCACTCATTTTTTCCCTCCCCAACTTGATATCATCTAGGTTAATAATAACTTGGGATGTTTTTTAACCTGGACCCATTTTATTACTTGATGCCCAGCCCAGACTGAGGGTGAGTTGTGCTAGCAAGGCAGAGTGGTGGAAGCAGGTTTCACTGCAGAAATGAAGAAAACACAGCTCTAAAGCCAGGGCTAGAGCTTGGGAGCTGGTTAGGCTGAAGCATGGATCTCCAGCTGAGGTGCTTCTGGATCAGGACATAGCCCTGCCCATGCACCTGCTGCTGGTGAGCACGGTCTGTGGTCTTCAGCCCTTGAGCATCTTGTTCATCCTTTAGAAAGGCTGTGCCAGCACCTGAAGTTGTCACCCTGCATACTTCTCCCGAGCTTCCCTTTGATGGGAGATCTTGGGGGAAAGGAAACTGGAGCACACGGGTGCAGGGGCTGGAAAGGAAAGTGGTGCTTGTGATAACACAGGATCGGGTTTCACTGAGTCCTTTTTCAAGGACCGTTTGAAAACCCTTCCCGCCGCTTGACAAGTTTCCAAAATCCTCTTTCTTTACAGGATCTACCCAGGGCCCTTGAGTGGGGAGAAGAGGCTGTGAAATGAAAGACCTGTTTGCTCTGTGAAAGAGCTTGACAATGTGTTGAGAGAAAGTGTTACTCGCTGCCTTCAGAGCATTCAGAAGGGCATCCATTTATCTCTCTCTTTTCTTTTTTCCTCCCTTCTTCTTCTAAGGAATCTCTGGTTGTAATCCCTCTCTGAGATTTTTCACAGTCGTCTGATAATGTTAATATTTATCCTGGCTCAGAGATGAACTGACAGCACTGTGTTCTCTCCTCTCTCATTTTATCTCTGTTCATCTATAAGATTGTCTGTGTGGCTTTAACTTCCTCAACACCCAACTTGGTGCAGCAACAGGCAAAATTGCCTTCCATCACCCTTCACCTCTCTTACTTCTGCTGGTTTATTTTCTTTGGTGTTTGGTGTTGTGTGGTTTTTTGTTTGTTTGTTTGTTTGTTAATTTTTTTAATTATTCTTATTATCTTATTAAAAGTCTAAAGATTTTAAGTAATGCTAGAAGCAGTTATAAGTGGTCAAGGGATTTGGGGTTTCTGAGGGCAATCCCTAGACCAGTCCTTGCCTTGTATTGAAGTGTTGGAGTTTTCTCCTACTGATGGTCAGTGTTCAGGAGTCTGACCATAAAGGTCAGTGCAGAGCCCATCAGGGTTTGTGTTACCCTTGGAAGAGATGCCTGCAAAATAACATAATTTGTCATAGAGACAATCAGAATTTCTCTTTCTGGGGTATAGCACAAGCAAGTGGAAAAAAGAAACAGTGGAGTTTCTTTGTATGGAATTAATGCCTGCCAACACTGGTTGAACATCTGTATTTATCTTAAAGCCTCCTGCCCGGGAGTCAGATGAATGCAGGGAAATCTCGGTTTGCATTTGTATAAAAATGAATTTATTGGTGTCATGTGTTGCCACATAGAGCCAAGGAACAAGAAAGAAGGGATCTAAATTGGCTTAAAAACTGTGTAACAGCTAAAGTAATCTCAAAATTGCTATTAAGAAGACTTAAAAATGGGAACTTCTGCAGCTGGCTGTACTTCCCCAGTGACCTCTGCAGTCTACAATCCACCCTCACACTTGCATGAGGATGATATGGGAGTGGGGAATGGCCTTGAAGTCACCCACAAGAGGATACACAAAGTAACTGATTTCTCCTCAAACTTTTATTGATGCAGTGAGTAACCTTATTTGAGATCACGTGGTAGGAATTTGCTGGTGAATTTATTGGGTTAGATCTAGCAATGTGTGAAATTGCACTGAACAGGTTGAACACCAGTCTGTGTAGAGATGGTTTTTCATGCAAACACACCAACTTTCTAGGATTGAAGTTTTTTCTTCATCACTTCTACTCTATCCAGAGCTGAGCTCATTTAAATCTTCCAAACCTTCTCTTATATGGAAGACTGATTCCAGGTCTCCTCCAAACTGCTATTTCTCCCCTAAGGAAGCTCCAGATCACACTGATTTCTAATCATCTCTCATCTTCAGTGGCAAAGAAAAAAGAGTTTGAAGAGTCTGGAAGAGGATTTTCCCACAGATGACGCCAGGTAATTAAGACTAATGACAGTTTTATTTCAAAAGCTGAATAATACCATCAACAGCTCCTAGGATTTCTCCTTCTTTCATACACAATCAGTTTTGATAATCTGTTGACCTGTGATTGAAAAAAACCCAACCCTCTGTGGATCACTAGGTTTCTACGAGAAAGGCAGGATGTCCAGCAGTGTCTGCAGTCATGAAACAAAGGAAATGTAAAAGTACTTCGTGGTTTCAGTACTCCAAATCCCCCATTTTGAAGATGCTGCTATATGGCAAGCTATTGAAACTGTGCTTATCACAGTGATGCAAGAGTGGAAAAAAAAAACCACCTCACATAAACCAAGAATGTTTTGCTGTGTGAGGAGGAGTCATGGTTCACACTAAATACTGGCTTGTCACTGGATGACTAGTAATTATTACCAGTGGTGTTAATAGAAACTCAGCTTGTTTTTACAATCCTGTCCCAAGTGTGGATTTTTGCCTGATCCGCTTTTTTACACTGTGTACGTTTCTGGCCATAAGCAACACACAGGCTATGTAGGGTTGTCTCACAGTCTGGGCCAAGGAAAGTGCTGGCCAAATTGACCAAGAAGGTTTTGATGAGGCCACTCATTTCTCCGTAGCACGAACTGACAAAGTGACTGAGCAAAACACGTAGGGATGCAACGCCCAGTGTGGTCAGAAGTTGTCTTTTTATCTCTTCTGATCCAGGAGCATTGGATCAGGCCTTTCCAAACTGAGACAGAAGAGAATCAGGCCAGGAATATCAAAGAGAACAGATACTTAAGAAAGGCTGAAAATATCAATAGCACAAAGATCAGAGCTTCTTCTTTGAGATCTGTGCTGCAAGCAGCAATCTCCAGAGAAAATCCAATTCCCTACAGTCCACAGTGCACTGCAGACTCACAAATGTGTCATTTCACATGCCAGCACACCCATCTGAGGGCTCCTTCCCTCCCCATGAAACCACTGGATCATGAAGAAGGTTATCTCTACACAAATTCCATCATGCTGTATCAGGATTCACCTAAGAAATCACTGCTACCAAATTATACCAGAGCTGCACCCAGTAGGGAATACTAATCCTGCAGTGCTCCTAAAGAAAGAAAAATATATGTGTTAGAGTTACACCATAACATTCATATACTCATTAATTGTAGTTAATTAATTCTTATATTGCACCCCAGACATGGCCACTTCACTGCCCTCTGCTACAGAACTCCTCCCATCATCTGATCTGGCTCCTCCAAGTGAGTCTCCTCACTTAAACCAATGGAGCTTTTTCCAGTTCTTCCATGGAGATCTGCAAAATATATGCAGATTTATACAGTGAGGCTCACACTAAATACTCTGGGGGAAGTAGTAAAATAGACGTTAATCAAATATTAAAGGACTTATGAGACAGGGAGAAATATACATTAGGGCATGGTTTGGGGTTGGTTTCAAATGTTATGTGTACATATATATAATTACTATGTATATATGTTATCACTGTTCTGTTTTAGACAACTGGATTGGATAGGATAAGAAGAAAAAGGGAAGAGGCAGGAGTTAAATACCTAATAACACTAATGTTAGGCAACTGTGGCTAATTTGCAAATGGATACCACATGGAAACACGCTTCCTTTAATCTGTGTTGCTTCAAAAAGGGAAAAAAAAAAAAAAAAAGGAGGAGGAGAAGGCTGGGGTTAGTAAGCTATCTGACAGTCTGAACAGCTCATCTCTTTGCAGGGATTGGGTGGGGAGCAGATATTCCCAAGTGCCTTGAGTATCAAATGCACTGGATAAGGCTTTTGATCAGAGGGGTAAGGTGTTGCCTTCTCTTCCCTGGGATGGTCCCCACCAAAGGCAGGTATCTCCCGAGGGAGGAAGGAGGGAGGGTTTGATGGCAGTGAGAGGGACAGGGACAGCTCTGCATTGTGTGTTTACACCAGACCCTGGCCTTTCCCCTGGCTGTGTTCCTTGTAATTTCTGGAAATCAGAAATAAGCTGATGTGATTAGGGAAGAACAGAGCTGGCTTAGTGCTCTTCAAGCTTAAAAAGGTGTTAAAGACTTGACAAATTACAAATACAGAACTAATAGAGATCCTAAATAAGTATGGTTACCTAATTCCTTTACACTGAGAGGAAAAACTGAAGGGTGGCATTACTGTGATTGATGGACAGATAGCAGCCTGGCCAGGGAGAAACAGCTAAGAGCTGGGGCACATAAAAAAAAATAAAATTTACAGCCAGCCAAGTCTTGATCTGGATAAGGACTAGTTTTTGCAGGCTCTTAGCTTTGTTGATGGTTTGATACTGGTGACCCAGTGGAAACAGAGTTTTGTGGTATTGCTTCTCCTCAGGGAGGGGCCAGGCTTGGTTTTCTTTAGGTGACACTCTGTTTTTGTTCCTTTTGTTTTTTTTTTTTTTACTTTTTTCAATGCAATCTCAAAGTCATCTTGCATTAATTAGCCGTCATCTTAACGACACTGTTGCATATTAGACGAAGAGATCTCTGAATTCAAATAAGACTTGACCCTAAGAGGGACCAGCTCCCTGGCTTTTTCTTCTCATCTCCTTAAATCTAAAAATTGCTAAGTGATCTCTGAGGCTCAGGCTTTCCTCGGAGATTAGTGTAAGAAAAGCCCCAACATCTGCAAAAGTGACTGCTTTTGACAACCGTACAGATATCTTAAAGAGCAGGAATTTCCCTAATAAAACCCCTTAAAATAAGTCTTCTTAAGATTTCTTAATGCCACAGTGATCAGTTTGCATGTTTCAGAAATTCAAGAATTTTTTATCTGCTTTGGAAAGTTATGAAAAAAAAATGAAGCAGGTTTATTTAAAGGGGAGAAGTATTTGAGATGCAGGAGAGACGGGGTAGAAAAGCTTAGGGACTGGTGATAAAACCATAAATTGTATAGCTCAGGGAATTTGTGGACTGACTAAAAATGACAAAGCAAAGCAGCCCAAGTTGGTCATCAGAATAATAACAAAGAGGACTTTTACCAAGGGAAAAAAAAAAAAAAAAAAGAAAAAAAGCACGTGGACCCTCTGGCATTCCATAGGCAATTTAAATAGCTTAATTCGGCATTGTTGTGATAGCCATATGCCTGATAGCCTGTGGGCCAGATCCTCTGATGGTGTAAAGCCGAGGCTTTTCCACCTATTCAGCAAAGTATCCCTGTTAAGGACAGCGTTTAGGCATCTGCTGAAACGTCAGCTTGTGCTTAGATCCCAACAAAGACACTGGGAGTTAAGTATGGCAAGGAAGCTGCTCTGGCACATGGAGAGGTTTAAGCACACCCTGGAGCTGGGGCATGAGCCCCTCGCCCACATTTGCCTTGTGTTTCTAGCCTCTTGGGTGCTGGCACAGAAGAACAGGCTGCCTGCGGTCCCAAAACAGAGAGAGATGTTGCTGGAGATATCTGTGGGTTTCTGAGCCTTGATCCTGCACTCCTTTCCTTGTCTGGAGCCTGGAGAAAACGCATGGATCTGCAGTGTGTGGCAGAGCCAGGTGTAGTGTGCTATTAGGGCTGTGTGTGCAGAGCAGGATGGGGTGGGATGGGGTGTCAGGCTGTTGCTTCCAGGGGTAAAATTCAGCCTGGTGTTATCCCTGCTCAGCAGACCCCCAGCAGGGTGAGTTGGGCTGAACTTGTCAGACTTGTCAGAGGAACCCCCAGGGGGTGTGCAACTGCAGCCTCTGCTTACAGTGGTGACACCATGGACATGAACATACTTGGGGTTGGTTCCTTGGCTTGAGTTTCAGTGAGGAATCCCACTGAGGGCAGGATTACTGAAAAATTTAGGGTTGGTTGTTTGGTTGGGTTTTTTTGTTATTGGATTTTTTTGTGTTTTTTTTTGCCAGTTTGTGGGTCTCCAATAAAATGAGGACAGAAATTCAGGTGTCTGAATTTCTGATACCTTTTTGCTTGCCCACTCATGTACTTCATGCCCGTAAAAATGAGTAGGTTTCGACAACAGATATTCCCATCTGACATTTTGTTTTCTCTCACTTTCTTTCATTTTAATTTTATGTTCTAGAAAGATCAGAAGGAATCCAGGCAAGGCACAGGCATTCACCATGGTGATTTCTGTAGCAGCTAGCGAGAAGGATAAAATGGAATTATATCAGGGATAAACTACACAGGGATACTCTTAGATATGTTTAATTTACAGAGAGAGGATGCTGATGATCTATGGCTCCCAGTCTACAGGCCTGGGATTGACAGGGTGAAGGGACTATTGGGGTGCAGCACGGATTTCTGTGCAAGAAGTGGATGTAGGTCCTGGATATTTGTTGCAGATTCATCCCATGCACCTCAGGGGCTGTGGAATGGGGTGACAGAAGGCAGCAGGAACCAACAAATGAAGCCCCACACAATTATTTTTCCTTCTCCTTTCCCTTCATGGGGGACACTTTCAAGCTCCATTTCAGAGCAGAGGGACACACCGGAATTACAGAATAACCCACTGAAACCAAGAAATCTTGTGCATGCCCAGCCCTAGCAAAGGTGGAGCAGGAAACAGATCAGGGATTAGACCCACGAAGGGCCATAGGTTCACAATTACCATGTTAAGCCCTTCAGTCCAGCTGTAAAGCCTCTGAACCACCACCCAGCTCCTGCTTGACCCTGGGTGCTCCTTAAATCTTTCTGGTGTGCTGGTTTTGCAATGCTAAAATTCCCAGGTGCTGATGAGATGTGTTGTGGGGCCTCCTGGGAGCACCCCCAGCGTGCCTTGGCTGAGCAGCTCAGTGCCCCTTCAAAGGACTCCCAAAGCCCCAAACAAAACACAACAGTGATGGTGCTGGTAGGGATCAGAGGGGGTGGTAAAAGATTTCATGGCTAGAATATTTTATCCCCTTTATTTGTGTGTGTGTGTCTTTCCTATGTCCCAGGGAATCCATAAACTATTTTAAAAAGACCTTTAGGTTATGATAGGATAGGATAGGATAGGATCGGATAGAATAGAATAGAATAGAATAGAATAGAATAGAATAGAATAGAATAGAATTTTGGTTGAAAGGAAGCTGCAGAGATCATCTAGTCCAACTGTCCAACCACTTCAGGGCTCACTAAAATTTAAAGCAAATCCTAGAGTTAAGGTTATCCTAGAGCTGAATACGTGGGTCCCTGTGGGTAGGAGACATTGGGTCAAATCCCCTCAGGCAAGGGTGTAAATAAATAACTTCAGGAAATGTAACAGGCCATGTGATGTTGTGTGATCAACCTTAGGATTCTGAAGTACTTACTGTAAATCTTAATATTTTTTCTTACAAAACGTCAGGCTTTGGGTTTTTGTTTGTTTGTGTGAGGTTGTTTCAGTTGTTTTGGTTTTTTTGTTGTTGTTGTTTGACTTATTTTGTTGTGTGTTGGGGTTTTTTTGTTGTTTGGTTTTGTGGTGTTTTTTTTTTTTTTTTGGTTTGGTTTTTTTTTTAAGAAGGAAAGCAGGACATTTTGTTAACGTGAGCATCTCGAACTGCAGACTTCTGAGGGGAAAACCAGATCAGGCGAATGCACATCTCAACCTCTCTGTATCTCAGTTTCTTTACCTGTGAAAGGGACACAGGATTGCTTAGACTGCCTCTTCCAATGTGCCTCTACGCTGTAGGCTCCAACATGATATAAAAGGTGCAAATTAAGACTCAGGTGTCTTATCCCTATGCAGCAGTATCAAAAATACTGTTTTGAGTGAGAAAAAAATGTACCACCCTAAGGAAAGTTTTATTTAGGACACTGCAGATCCGGATTTGCTGCCAGGAGCCTAAAACTAAGGAAAAACTGCAGCAAAAAAAAAAAAAAAAAAAAAAAAAAATCCTTTCTGGTTTTATATCTCAATCAAGAAGAACTGTCCTTTTTAATTCAAACGCTGGGGTCTAGAGTTGTTTTCCCTGCAGATGCTGTGTTGTATTGGGAATATCAGGAGCTGCCAATTGCAATAACAGTTTCTAATTCCAAATTAATTCAGTGTAAATGAACTGTCAAGAGAAGATTGATTTGTTTTGGTAATTGCCCTGATGCAGGCTGCTGGGTGACAGCGGGAAAGAGCAAAGAAGGGAGCTTTGGCAGGTCTGGCTGAGCCTAAGGGTGGATTGAGGAGATGGAGACCTAGCTGCAAATATCATCTGTCAGGACCACTGCTGAGCCCGATGGTTTTTTCCAGCCTTCAACCATGTCTTCAGGAATGAAGCCGACACTGCAAAATGCTCCTTGAGTTAAAGACAGTGGTGTGTTAAGCAATTAGGAAGGAGGGGAAAAAAAGAGCCCCCCTCCACTGGAAGGGCTGCTCTTGGTTCAGCCTCCACCTCTGCTGTGGCTGCTGGGCCACCAGCCCTCACCTCCTCCAGGGTGGCCAAGGGACCTGCCTCAGCAGCACCCCAAGTCCATGCCAATGCATGAGCCATCAGCTCTGGGTATAACCCAAAAAAAGGTGTTCTAGCAGGAAAATCAATGTTACATTTCCATCAGTGAGGGAAAAGGCTGCACAACCCAGGACATCAGGAAGCAACACTGTAACTCAGAAGCAGACTTTGGAGAAGTGGCATTAGCTAATTCAGCGATATGCAGGTGCTTTATAAGAAGCAATGATCACATGATTTTTAATCCACAATACAGATAAATATATAAACTTTGTTAAAATTGCTCCACAGATACAGCATTAAGGCTGTTGCTACAGTCTGTAAAACAGCAAGGCAAGAAAACTCCCAGAGCAAATGACACAGTAAACTCCCAAATGTTAATGAAGTTGCTTGCTAAAGCACTGCCAAACAAACTAGCTTTTGCTTGCTGTATTTTTGGGGTTTGTTTTTGTGCTTAAATTCCCTGATCAATACAGGTGCTGTGTGACTGCATTGCTAATGGAGTCTGTAGATTAGTTTATCAATAGCATTTAAATACTTTTCACACTTGCAGTAGATTTTGAATTATTTATTTGTTTCTGGTCAATTGCTTATGATCTCATTAGCATTTGTCTGTAAAGTGATACTGGACATGCTGGAATACTTTAAAGATTTCATGGCTCTGCAACTTTTTATGGGAGAAGGAGGTGTCAGGGCTCAAACTCACAAAATCCTACAAGAGTCCTTTTTAAGGTAGGGAATCTGCTAGCAGGAGGGACAGACTGAGAATCAGCTTTTTGGGGAAAGGATGGATACAAGCTTGTGGGTAGACACAGAACCTTTCATGGCTATGTCCGGGATCCCACGGAAACCCCAGAGACAAACTAGAACATGAACTGAAGCCTCTTGAATCCATTTCTCTAGTCATCATAAGAAATCCATTCATCTTCCTAATTAAAAGAGTCACAAATATGCTAAACAATCTCATTTCATATGTTGTGTTATTCTGATTTGATGGAGGAGGGGGTTGCATTGTCCTGACAGACATAATGCTTGTCTTTTAATCTTTTGATATGTCACCTGTGGACTCCACACAAAACTCATAACAAGCTAAATATGTCTCAAAAGTGGAGGGGTTGTGCCTTAATAACATAGGAAGGATATAATTTTTAGGTATTATTAAGGTCCTTTAAGAAGGAGAGTGCATTTTAAACATAAAGCCAGGAGAGAAACCAATGGAAGAAACAGTAGAAATGTCAATAGAAGAAGGTTGTGGAAGAAGAAGATTATTTATTCCTCAGCAGTGGCCTTTGATGTCCCAGTATACATCCACAAACAACAAGAAAGCTGTTAGGAAGCTGTGGAACAAAACAAGGACTTTGTACCATGGGCTGAAAGAGCAGCATATTACCCAGGAAGCCTGAAGCAAGACTGGGAAAAAAAAAAAAAATCTCCTTCTGGGAATCACCTGTGCCATGACTGCTCTCAGGTGGGCAGTGGACTCTCGCCACTCATCTCACGAGCCTGTTGAAATGAGAGAACAGCTAAGGAGGTGTCCTACTGTGAAGTGTAATGTACTGTGTTGTTTTATCATCCTCAGGCTTTGCTCTGTGGCTACTCCACTGCTCTGGGCAGGGGCAGATGTATTGCTTTTTTTCCCAGATCTCATCCCTTTCTTCTTTTTCTTGGAGACAACTGGCTGCAGCCAGGCTATGTTATGAGGCAAAGGTCCAAAAACCTCAGAGATCTTCCTCACCTCTTACAGACTCATGCACAAGAGTTTTACCACTGGATTTACTGTCAATCCCCTCACTTTGAGGTCTCACCACGTACTAACCCAGATGCAATTTGGTGGCAACCAGTGGCACCTCACAGAAATGAGGGCAGGGAGTCCCACTGAACCCCACAGGGAAGGGCTGGAGTAGCAGTCACAAGTAACTTGAATACTGTATGAGAAGTATGGTGTTGTTTTTTGCAGATACACACATTCTCCCCCCTAAAAGGCTCTGGGACCATGCAGGACACTGAGTCAGCTGGATGTTATACAGAACACTTTTCCCTTTCTTTCCTCTTTTGTCTTCTTTTCTTTCCCTTCTCTTTCTTTTTCTTTTTCAGTTCAGCCTAAATAATGATCTAGGACAGCACTGTCTCTTTAAAGGTGGCCTTTTTAAGTGCAACCTAATCTTCTTCTATCCACTTGGACCTTGGATTTAAAAAATTTCACCAATCCGGATTTCCAAATCCTTGCAGATTCTGAGGGGGCTTGTTTATGGAAGTATCCTTTAGAAAACGGCTTAGACTTTAAGATGAGGAAACGCAGGGAGCTAATGTGAAGATTTAGGACTTTCTAGGAAGCTTGCAGTGCCTAAGCCCTGCTTGCTTGAGCAGTCTGAAGGTCCTTTTGCAGACTAAGAGGGATTAATACCCCTTTAACCAGCAGGGCTATGCACACATTCATAAATATACCATCTCCCTCTAATCGCTTCGCTCCCTAATCCACAATGATTTCTTAGGAATTATCATTTTATCTCAGCTAAATAAGCACATTCCTTGTGCTTTCCTGTAGAAAAATAAAATCTTCCTGAAGCCTTTCTTTTCAAAAGTGGTGCCACGAAAACCAGGCTTTTATTTAAGACCTTGAGTAAATAAAGGAAACTTTGTTTATTTGCTTCTCAAGCGAAGGGCAATCGGTCACATCCGCCGAGCATCTGCCTGCTGATCCACCCACTCCCAGTCCAAACGACTCCTCTGGAGTCAGGATCAGGCTTATTTGTTTGCCCAGCATCTCATGAAGTGACAACACCTCTCTGAATGCACAAGAGTCAGGTGGAAAAGGTTTTTGCAAATTCCTGCTAATACCAATGCGATGATCGTTGGAAGAGACCGTTTTTTAGAACCCCATATGGTTTTTCTTCTTTTTTTTTTTTGGTAGTTTTATGTGGTTTTAGTTTTTGAATTTCACTTGCCCGAGCTCAGCTACCTTAAACAGGAATATCAGTCTTGATTTTAGGGAATGTCACCCTTTTTTTTGCAGCATACTGCTCCCTGGGTTCTCATGCAGCAATATCCTGCTGGCTGTAAGCACAGCTGGTTGCGTGGGGTTGATCTTGGGGCAGGGAGGAACTACAAGTAATAAGGAATCTGACTTCTAAAGGCATTTAAAAAAAAAAAAAAGAAAAGAAAATAGTTCTTTTTATTGCTAAGAATATTGCACAGAAGTGAGTATTTCTCTGGTAAATCATTCCCCACTTAGGCTTTGGTTTCTAAGATCACTTTCAAATCCAGAAATGAGTTCAGGCAAATTCCAGCTGAAGTGAAACACTCAGCTCTGGGAAAGGCTTTGAGTTTAATATAAAAAAAGCCTCTGAATTTCCTCTATTTCTAATTCTTACTCATTTGAGTTAAATTCTTGCCTTCTATCACAAAAAATACACATAACCTTGAGAAACAGTACAGCTGTGCTGCATGGGGAGCTCCAGCACCAATAGGTTTTAATGTTCACAGGTCAAAAAAAATTGTAATAAAATATTTATTCTGTAGGATTTTATTTTTTTAAAATAGAATTAATAGGGACAACATGAAAGATAGTTGTAGAAAATTGGAACTGTTTGGGAGCACTTCTGTTTGCTTAACATAAATATTTAAAAAATAATTTGGGATGGGAATTAAAGAATACATCTCTTGCCTTAGTAGATCTAATAATGATAAATGAAGAATTAGAGCTATCTCCAAGTATTTGCAGAGTTCAGAGGTATTTGAATCTGTGTTTTCTTTTATGTCCCTCTCTACTGAGACCATTCAATTTAATAAGAAATGAAATAGTGTGACAAATCTGCTGCAGCCTTTTATTACTTCCAGTCCCTATGGGTTTTATATTTTTTCTAGTTCCTTGCCCCCTCCCCGTGCACTCAGTGGCCAGAATAGCAACACAGAAGCCATAACATTAAAATATAGATGTCCTACACCAAAATCTTCGTCCCAGTGGGTGTGTTTACCATGAGCACCCCAGGCCTGCTGTCCATGTTCCCCTCAGGGTTCTGAGGACTGACCCTAAAAAAAGTCCTCCTGCACTGATGTGGAAGAGTCCCATTCCCTCTCTTTGTGCCAGGAGATCCTCCAGTATTTGCTGTGTCTGCAGCTGGGCTCAGGGTAGATCCACCTTTTGTCCACCCTTGCCTGCACATGGAGACCTGGATTTGTGGCTCACGTGAGCTCAGGGATGGGACTGACTGAACTGAAACGCTTATGTGAGTGAGTGTGACAGCTACCAAATGAAATCTGCTCTCATAGCAAGCCCATCTTTCATGGACAGGTGCTTCCAGTTGCTTCCAGACGGTGTTTTCCAAGCCATAGTTCTGCTGCCATGGCATCTGCCACCTTCTTTTGCTGTAGCTGGCAGGTCTTCAAAGCAGCCACACCAATGAAGGGCTGATATTCCTGGCTCTGGTTTTTAACCTGTGTTTGCCTACTTATCGTAGTGGGTTCCCCCATGGTATTAAAGGACTGGGAGCTCTTCTGCCATGAGGGTGTTTCCAGTGTTGTTTCCTAAAGTCTTCTTGCAACAACAAAAATATCCCCCGTGCTCCAAAGGCTCAGTTAAACCTGAGACTGATCCAGCTTAAAGGGAGATTTCTACCTGGCCGAGGCCCAGGCTTCACGTCTTTCCATACAATGCTCTGCCCTAATGCTCACTGAAAGCTTGAAAGTGGCTGGGAGGATTAGCTAATGGGTAATTTAAATGGGTCATTTCATAAGAGATGTGTATGATAGGCAAGCTTGAAGCCTTGCTTAAACCCTGTAGCTTTGTCTTGTCTCCGTGTGTCTCTTTGTGTCCTTGCCATATGTCTCTTGGCTACTTTTTCTGTTCTCATCTTCCACCCCATCAGTTGCAGAGCTCTCTTTCTTTGTATTCTCAAGCCAGTCTCAGCTAAAGCCCATTTTTGTCAATGGGAGTCGTAGACTAGGCCTTCAAACTCCATCTGACAATGAATTTGCCCCACATGGAAACAGAGAAAAAAGATAAGGCTAGGGAAAGGAGCTTTATATGTGCCTGGACATACATACACAGATTTATTCTCTATTTTCTTATCTTTGTGTTTCTCTTTTAGACTGAAAGATCTAAAGGGTAGGCAGTTTGTGATGGCAAGCCTAGAAAAGTATATATAAAGGCTGCTAATGACAAGCATAGTCACTGCATACCCGTGACATAATAATCCTCATTAGAGCTGGAAAAACAAACATATTATGCCTTAAACTGTAAGAAGGCCTTCTAATGGAATTTGAGGAATTAAAACATGGAACGAAGGTTTATCAGCCTGTTGCTAGGAGAGCTGTGGCCTGTGTTTGCTTAGGGAATCATCATCAATAATCCCTTAATCTAATCGCAAAATATGGAAAGCTGCTGCACCAGACTGACCCCATTGGATGCAAGCAGTAAGCAACAGAAGAGAGTGACGGGGTTACCCAATAGCAGCTGTTGAGTCATGGCTGTATCCAGGAGAAGGCCATGTGTGCAGACACCTTGGAAGCGTATGAGGAGGTTTTGTGTCAACGAACGGACCAAACAGACCTCGGCAGAACAACCAACCAAGTCGTAGTGTTTCCCTGGGAACAAAAGGATCTAAATGCATGAGAAGGGCCAAACATCTGCTGGAAACAATATTGATCCTGTTTCTGAAAGTGGCCAAGAGGGAGGGTACAGGGTTTCCAGAATACTCTCTGGCCCCTGCTGTTCAGACCTAGAGAGCCAGCAGTGGTGTCTTGGAATGGAAACATCTCCCTTTTTGTTCATGAAATTTGTTCAGCTGCCTTTTGAAGTAACATAAAATCTTAACATCCAAAATATCACTTATTGAGGAGTTTCGTAGCCTGGATCACCATTTGTTAGTGTCTTTAGATTATGTCTACATCTTGTACTGGAAGAGACAGTGAACAGACATCCTTTATTTGCATTCTCTGAGCTTCTTGCCACTTTGTAGAGATACAAGTGCAGCTTCAGATGCCTTCCCAGGGGTATATTGGCACAATGAACACAAAGAATTTCTCTGAATCTTACATAATTTTTTCCCATCTCTTTGAAAGACCTAAATAAAAGAATGGTGTAAAAATGGTGCAGCCATTTGAATTCACATCTGAAATACTGCAAACCTTGGTGCATTTTGGTGTGTGTATAACATGCAGTGGTGTCTGTGGGCGTGTGAAAGGAGAGGTAACAGGGTGAACTGCTAAATTGCCATTCTACCCATTCAACAGTTGACAGTGATTTTTGGGCAGCCGCAACAGAGCCAAAGAGAACCTCCAAAACTTGCTGCACCAGTCAACAAACATTTCTGATTACCCCTTTTTGCTATGAAGTCCTCTGAGGAACCATTCTGGCAGCAAAGCTGGAGACTTCAGTTTCTTTTCATATGCTGACAATCCAGAAAGGTGAAGGTCCTATTTCAAGGTAGCACGCCAGCCCTGGGTCAAATCTCTCATAAATCACTGTCTAACTCTTGTATCTCCCATCCAGTGCCTAGGATGAGCATTGTGATTTACTGCTTGATTCAGAACTCAGTCCAAAGTCAATTGAAGTCAGGAGGTTGACGCCAAGAAGTTCAGCCCCTAAGGCTATTTAAGCAGGACTTATTGAAGGAGGCACTTTCAGACATGAACCTTCTGTTGCCTTTTTTTCACTATTTTTTATTTCAATCAATGACCCCATGTTTCCTGCTCCCATCCCACCTCCTGGATTTCTGATCTATACCATGACTCCAAAGCCTGCAAAGCAGTCAGTGTCCAAGTTTTTCTTGTTCCCTGGGAGAGAGGACAGTCTGGCAGGAAATGCCCACAGGAACAGGTGAAGCAGACAAAGGGGCTGTTCTCCATTTGCTGAAGCTGACTTGAGCTGACTCGAGCTGACTCTGGCCTGAGAAAGATCCAAGATTTCAGTTTGTGTGTTGTATCCTGGACACCTGCATTTCCTACCAGGGTGGGGAACTCATTATAGCTGTTGTCTTTAATATCCCTCCTTCTCCCCACTGAGAGGTGATAAGGCCCACCCAGTCTCAGCCTACCACACCCATCCCTGTTGGGGATTTTTTTAGGCCTGAGCCCAGACCCTCCAAGCCTCTGGGCTATGAATAAGACCTCAGCACTTCAGTGCCCTAGACAGCACTAGGAGGTCATCCTGAGTGGGACAGTCATAGCAACAAAGACCTGGAAGCTCTTGATGATGTCCTAGCATAAAGCCAAACTTGTTTTCAAAGGATGGCCAGGATAAGTATGCAGAAAGGTATTGTCACCATGAAGGGTTTGATGCTTTTCTCAGTGCCTTCAAAAACATCCTCAGCTTTCAGGGGAACCACACATTTTGGTCCTACCAAAGGGTTGTGGTAGACCAGCAGTCTTGCTTCTTCCAGGGCAGAGACCTGCATGGGGTTTTAGGATTCTGCCTGGATTTGATAGTCCTGGGAACTCCTGTTGCACCAAAAACTGTGAAGCTTGTTTAAAAGGTGAAATCACTGACTTTCCACTCACCTGTGTGGGGTCTGGGATGTTTAATAAGGTCCCAGCCTCTCTCCTGCAAGAACTGCCAAAGTCTTCCTGCTATATCAGGCTACCTGTTTTCCAGAAACCTCCCAGCTGTCTAGAAAAAGGACCTCTTGGAGACCTCTGTTCAATGTGGTTGACATTGCCTATGGATTCAGAAGAGATTTTGGGGAGGAAAAGTGGGGAAGGAGCAGAGAAGAAGACAGGTGGGTACATGCACACACACATTGGCTGATGGTATCGATCTCTTTTTCAGGAAATCCTGGAAAGGTGTGATTACAGCAACACAAGAGCGTCCATGGGCATCCCTCAAAGCCCTCTGCACAGGCTGGTCCATGGCTGAAGGAGAGCTGGGGCAGGGATGAGCCCTGGTGGCCTCTGTTCTGGCCATATGGTTACAGCACTCCTGAATCTTGTCTAACAGTGATTTTCCTTAAATGCAATCCTTTAAGGTGTTAAATCTAGCTTTAACTTATTTGGCTGATCCAACTTAGATCAGATTATGTTTGTATTTATTGGGATTTATGGATGTATGATTGCCTCTGAGCCCATATGGACAGCTAATTTGTCAATTAGAGCAATGCTGATCATTGCAGAGGCATGGCAGAGGCTGTTAAGCACCATTATCGGTTTCAACCAGGTCTGACCTTGAGACACACATTTATTTTGTCTGACAACCTTTTATTCTCACTGCCGGATTACAGATGTGTAAATTGGGCTAAAACCTTGAATATTCATCTTAGGTACGTCAAAAAAAAAAAAAATAAAATCAGAACTTGTTGGAGATGAAGAATATGACAGGGAGAGCTGTTGAGCTGCATGCAGAGAGTGGGACCTGCTTAGGTCTTTCTTTGTATTGTACCTGTGGCACTTGGCAGGGTTTGGGACCAGCATGTCAGGATAATGCCCTGGGAGTCTAATTAAAAACAAGAGCCATTTTTCCAAGTAGAAGAAGGTCAGCTCTGATTGCTAATTAAAGGCCATTATTCCTATTTTATAGTAGCTATAGCAAGGGCAATTTTCCCCTTAATCAGAGTTAAAGGGTGTGGGTTGGTGATTTCAGTACCTGGCAGAAACAGTGAATACCATCATGCCAAGTAGAAAGGCTGGGACAGTCCTGTCATTCTGGGTAGTGAGAATGCACTGCTGGCTCATGTCCAGCTTTTCATCCATGAGAACCCCCAGGTTCTTCTTGACCATGCTGCTCGCAATGATTCCTTCTCCCAGTCCATGCTCATGCCTGGAATCACCCAGAACCAGGGACAGCACCTTGCACTCGGAATTGTTGGACTTCATGAGGTTCCCATGGGCCCTCTTCCCAAGTTTGTCCGGGCGCCCCTGAGTGACATCCAGTCCTTCAGATGTGTCAACTGCTCTGCTCAGCTGCTGAGGGTGCACTTAACCTCACTGTCTGTGTCATTGATGAAGATATCAAAGAGCCCTGATGCCAAAACACAGCCCTGAGGGACACCACTCATCACCAGCATCCACCTGGACATGGAGCCATTGTCCTTGGTGATGCCAGGCTGCTCTCTCAGAAGATGGGGCTGGCCTCAGAGGTGTGTTAGAAGGCTAGGTGAGAGGAAAAGGAACTCCTGGTGTGAGGTCAGCCCTGCTCTTCTCCTATCCCACCAGGCTGTTCAGATATACCATGGTGAGCTGAGTTGCATGTAAATGTGAAGGTCAGATGTCTTGGGGCCAGCTGACCCAAAGGCATTTAACCCATGTAAGTTAAATGGGCACTTGGGGTTTTGTCTCCATTTAGAAATCTTGTGTCCAGGCATCTCCCATGACTGTGGGATAGGGTATCTGTTGGTGAAAATGCCTGATAGAAGAGGAATGAATCATCTTCTGCAGCTTCTGATATCCCCATGAATTGAGAAAGAACTTTGACTACTGGCTTAAATGAAATGCCTAAATTTTAAACAGCTACCATCAAGTGAGATGAATGCTACTGTGAGTGTGGGATGCAAATGTGGACCTAGAGAGGGGAGCTAAGTGCTTCTTAACCAGCTTCCTTGCCTTCCTGTCAGGCTCCCACGACCACATTAGTCAGATACTTCATAAATCATGTGTCTGAAAGAGCAATTGTTCCACGCACGTCTCAGTGATTCTGCTCTCGTCACCTTGACCCTGGAGTTTTGCAGAGAACAAAAATCATACCCACACCTGTTAAAGGACAAGACTAGCACTAAGGAATAGGAATGCTTTAGCAATATGCTCACAGCCTTCTTGGAAGTAAGGCACTTACAAGACTGAATTTGTCCATTTGCCGTCAATACTGAATTATTTCTATTGCAATAATCAAGTCTAGAATCTAAATCAAGAGAGATATTGTTTGTTGGTTGCTTTTTTTTTCTCTAAGAAAGTGTAGACTTGGAGTGACCTGAGAAGTAGGAAATCATAACAGTTTTGCTAAACTGGTTAATAAACTGAAAAAAAAAAAAAAGGGGGAAGGCAGGAACATTACACTTCAGCCATTTGCAACTGGCCATTGTTCTCAATGAAACTCTTTTGTTTCTCTCTAACAGGGAAAGGGAAATGTCACTGATGCTGCTTTGCCTTGGGAGATCCATTGGCTAGAGACCCACAGCATGAACATCTTGGGTGGAAAATATCCCACAGTGGAAAAATTAAATTCTGAAAATAGTAAGCATGAAAAATATTAACTCTTCAGTGTGAATAGTTGCTTGTTTATCAGATGGGACGTGTAAACCCATTACGTAAAATGTCTCTTATCGCCCATATGCTTTCTAAACTAATCAGCTTTGAATCCTGCTAAATCCCAGATTCAGATAACAAATGAAGAGCTCAGCTCAGTGGAAGAAAGGCAACCTCTTTCTGTTGGGTATTAAAAAGAGTCAAAGGTCACCTATTCCTCATGTGGATCACACAAAAAAGAGATCATAGTGATAACACCTACGCTTTTGCGTGCTAAGTAAGTATTACATATTCATGTCAAACACAACTAAAGGGCAAAGTTTCAGATTAAAACTCACATGATGGCTTTGCACAGGATGGAAGATCATACCCTGAAAGAAGATTTTGCCTTCCCAGTCATACTGTGATGGTATTTAGAAGGCAGAGATGAAGATGCTATTGGCTGACAAGCCAGACCAACACAAACAACAGGCCTTTGGCTCTGACCAACTTTCTCCTGGGCTGCATTTGCAGGGAGGGAATTCTGTTGGTCATCACCAGGTGCAAGGTGTTGCTCCCTTCCATGAGATGTGGATCCATGAGAAGGACCATAGTGGTTTGGAGAGGAGATGGGGTTGCTCACAGCATTCCTGGTGTGCAGGCAGTGCCAGATGGGCCATCCAGGACACCTTTCTTGGGGCAGCTGCAAGTTAGCAGTGGGTTAGGTGGGAGTGGGATTGTTTGGACAGGTATTTTTGTAACTTTCACTCAGTTATATTTCTGAAGTTAAGCCAAGCCTGACCTTCAAATAAAGGTTCTACAAACAAAATTTGCCCCTCCTGTAGATAGGTGTAAAGTTTGGTGAACAGGAGTGTGTTTGGGGCTATCTGACAGTGCAAGAAACCCTTCCTGGCATAATTACACGGGCTACTGGTGAAGTGGGTACAGAAGATTAGACAAGATAAACTGGGCTATTCCTCCAAAAAGCAGGCAAAAGAGGCACTGAGACCTCCACACTCACTGACTTTGTTAACACTTGCAGGAAATAGTGCTATCCCTGTGCAAGAGGGTCCAGTTCATTCCAACAGAAAGATGTCAGGGGGGTTATCTCCTTTCTAGCCCATGCTTTGTGCCCTCACAAAATTTGTCAGCACATATTTGCTGAGCACATATGATCTGAAATTTCTGTAAGTGTCAAATAACTTTTTATCCCAGCTATTTCTCTCCAAAAATGTCTCTTTTAGATCACCCCTCATTTACCAACTTTTTTCTTTTCTCATTTCAAACCTGAAATACTTCCCTTCCTTTTTAAATTTTTATTCTTCCTGTAAAACCGTTGCTTCTTTGCCAGATGTCAATCCAAGTTTAAGCACAAAATTTTCAGTAACTGCAAAAATTGTTGATTGATCAAGAGTTTTCACAAAGGACAGGTCTGCGCTTTTCCATAAGGCTGTCAAATTTACACCGGCAAGAGTTCTGGAAGGTCTTTCCATGAAAATCTGTATCAGCAGATTGCTTGCCAGGAATTAAAGAAAATCCAGCTAAGTTGCTTTCTCGTGTTTGCTGTCCTATTGTCCAGTGTTTATCAAATCATTTAAAGTGTCAGTATTTTATAAGGAGCTGAGCAGAGGATATCTCCTGGGGCACTTGGGTACTGGCTGCTGAGCCCTCTCTTGTCTTAGTTCCTCCAGATCCCCTAAACATGAGCTATATCTGGGTTCCTCCACCCCAGAAAGATGGAATAAACCCATCCATGGTCCCACATGTTGTCTGCACAGGGTGGATGAGGAGCATACATGGAGGTAGGACTGGGATAGAACTCCCAGCTTTGCTGACAGTGTTGATGTACCCTCACTATTTTCTGGTCACTGGAAAACCATTGGTGTTCTTGTTACTTTAACTTTGGTGCTCCATAGGTTGAGATTTTAGGAAAAACCTCTGGACAGATCAGATCTTGAATGCCAAGGAGAACATAATCACCCACACTCATCATGCTGCTATTGCATAAAAGGATTCCTGGCCAAGGGGTGCATTAGGCTCATCTGTTCAAGGTGGACATGAAAGCTGAGCTGCCAAATTCAGATTACAGCTATTCCTAAACTTTACATCAGAAATACGCTTTTGATGATCGGTTTTCAAAGAATTTTATCATTGCGGAACTGATTATGAAAATTAATTAGAAAAAGGGTAGATTTTTGAATCAGCAAGGAAAATAGCCTGTAAAAGGAAATTAAAAGATCAAGGAAAAAAAAAAAAAGAAGAAATCAGAAAACATTTGATGTTTGAACCAATACTGAAGATAAGAAATTTTTACTTTCATTAATTTTTTATTTTAGGGAAACTTCACATTGGATGAAAAAGCAGGTGGGTGAAAAGATATTTTTGACATTTCACTTTTTGGGGCTTTTCTATAATATGCAATAAATTGAAGAATAGGAGACAGAAAGAAAGCCATCCCACCAAACTCTGTAACTACTTTAAGACTTCAGAATAAAAACAAATTAAAAATATTTAGGAGCTTGTGTTAAGGCTGTTTTTTTATTGGTGATGCTGTGAACCCTAATCTGTTTGGCTATTGAATTTTTAGTTTAGGGAAGGTCTGTTTTTAACTTTCCTAAATCATCCGGTAAACAAGGTGATGAGATGAAGACAATAAATTTAAAAACAAGAAAAGATTTAGTTAAGACACCTAATTAGGATTTCTAATCAGGAGTCATCAAGACCTATAATTAGCAGGGTTGTTCAGACTCATTGCTTTCTCTTTAATGGCCATAGGACATCCAAATGGTTTTAAATTATGTACCATGGGCTCCTAATCAGTTTATTGAACATCATAAATTGTTAAAAGGAGTTAATAGCTTGTGTTTCTTGGTAGAAAGTGCTAATACTCGAGGCAGAGAACTCATCAAAAGGACCTCATTAGAGAGGGGAGGAGGGAGATTGCGTCTCAGTGTCTCATTTTGTTTTAGTAATTAGCTTTTACTGGATTATCCGATCCAAATCTTTATTCAGTTTACTCTGTCAAATCTAGTTTGCATTTTAAATGGAAAATTGACACGTAGAACAATTTGTCTCCTGACTGGGTTAACGGGTCCAGCTGGCAGGAGGCTGCTGCGGACAGGGGGTTATCGCCTGTGGGGGGACCAACCGGGGCGTTTCCCCAGCAGTTGAAGTCCTCCAGCCTTTGCCCTCCTCTCCTGCCCCAGCAGCTGAAAGGCATCCATGTGTGAATTTACCACGATCCGGTCCCAGTTTACCCCTGAGAGCAGTCAGGAACCAGCGGCATGGGGAGCAGACCAGCGTACAGGCATAATCTGGGAGCAGATCAGCTGGTTCTGAGCAGGTTTTTGTCTCTGACTGTGGGCCAGTACAAGCTGCTTTAGCAGAAGTTATAAGAAAGCTCCCAGTGGACAATTACAAAACATTCTCCCTGCAGGGAGAGCATTTCCTAAATTAACGGAAGGTCCCCGGTCCCTGGTGTGTGGGCATTAACATCCACCTTATGGGCTGTGACAAGATACATTAAAATGCAGATATTGCTACTGTTTTTCTGGCTGTTGTTGTGGTTTCCGTGCACATAGTTTTGGCTGCCACAAGGTTTAAGGATTCGGTGCAAAACATTAACTTCTAAATAAACATCATCATAAAGGTGCTGCTGTGAGTCTAGTCCAGTTGATTCGGCACCAAGGAATAGTTCTTCCCTACAGGGGGATGAAAAGACCCAAGCAGAAGCTCCAGATGTCAAAGCAAAGCCTCCCACTGCCACCCCAGTGCACATTATATCACATAGTAGGGGTTCCAACTAATAACTGCTTGCTAAAAGCTGGAGGAACAACTGCTGTATTACTTCAGTTTTCAGGAGCCCATTCCTACCACTCTGATGGGTTTTGCCTTTCTCTTTTAACACTGAGTGACAATTTTATGACATTTGATAAACCAGTAACTGACTTCCTTAGGCTAAGTGTGTGTGATGTGGAGGCTGGTGCTGGAATGACCAAGGTTTGCAGTGCGAATTAATCAAGTTTACCTCCCCTGACTGCTAATGTTATTATTCACTTGTATGGAACAGCTCTGCAGCTGGGAGAATGAGATCCTGTGACTCCAGTGGACCAAAGCCCTCAGTCCTGGCCTGAGTGGGGATCCTCTTAGTGCCCCTTTGCTGTGGCAGCCACTTGGGGAGTTGTCTCAGCCGTGATGAGGACTCAGTGACATAGATAAAGGCACTTGGGGAAACATCTGACAGGGCAGGGACCCACAACTTGCTTGTGTCTTACAATGGCACCTTGTCCCACTGTGCTTCCTGCTTCTGGAGAGTAGGTTGGCTGCATTCTCCAGGACACATGTCCCTGGCTCAGACAGCTTTAAGGAAGGCCACAGAGCCCCCTGGGAACGAGATTGCAGCAAACACCGTATCTCTTGCAAGCCTCTCTGAACCCACAGAACAAGACAAAAGAGATTCATCCCCCTCTTCCCGCTCGGGAAGGAGGGTTGGGAAAGTGAGTCTTTCCATGCTAATGTCACACAATTACTTCTTAACTGCCAAAACAAATGGCAGAAATGGGGAAAGTGACACCAAATCAAAAATGTCACAGGTGATCGATTCATGTCATCTGCCGTCGCCGCAGCCCAGGCTGGCGAGAGAGGCACAGTGATAACACAACACTAATATTATATTACAGCCTTCACGGCGCCGGATGCCAAGTGATGAATATGTGTCACTTTATGTGTCGCTCACTCTCCGGGCCTGGGCGGGCGAGCATGGAAAATGGAGTGCTCAGGATTAATGATATCGAAAATGATAGAGAGGAGATTGAAAATGCCTTCCTTCCTGAACCATGCAGATTGAAATGCACCTCTGAGCTATCTCTTGCTGCCCTCCTCCTCCGCCCACTTTTTAAAGGTCTTTTCTGCAGCGTTTTGAAGAAAGGAAAAAGGAAAAAAAATTAAGCAAAACAAACAAACAAAAAAACAAAACAAAACAAAACAAAAAAAAACATAAGAAGAGAAGAGACAAAAAGAGAAGGGATGATTAAAAAAGGACAGGAGATGAGAGAAAGAAAAAAAAAAGAAAAAATTAAGAGAAGGAGAGAAGAGAGAAGAGAAGAGAAAAGAGAAGAGAAGAGAAGAGAAGAGAAGAGAAGAGAAGAGAAGAGAAGAGAAGAGAAGAGAAGAGAAGAGAAGAGAAGAGAAGAGAAGAGAAGAGAAGAGAAGAGAAATGAACAAGAACAAAAGTGAGGAGAACTTTTTATAAAGCATGTTTTACTTGGAAATTTCTTCTTCTGCTCCTTATGATTTGATTTGTGGTCAAGATCCATTTTCAGGTCTGTCTGTTCTCTCACATACAGATACAGTGTGGAATATATCCATGATTTTAGCCCAGGACCACCTCTGCTTGGTTAAAGACTTGATGTAGCCAGAAAGTTGTCGCTGCATGGAGGCCCTTGAACGATGTGCTGATTAGCAGGTAATCTTACTGAGCACTCTCAGTGAAAACCAGAGCATTCTAATGCTCACAGCTTCTGTTCTGCAGCCTTCAGAAATTTCAGGTGAAAATCAAAGTCCCACAATGCTGATAATTTTCCACATCTAATGAGAAGAACTGATAACTGAGAAGGTGGATCACAGCTTTAGGGATTAAGTGACCTGTCCAATGTCACAGGAGGAGCTGAGCTGATACATGGCTCCTTCATTCATATTCACACACTGTTTATGCATGAATGCTGCAAGGTGACCCATTCCCAGGGGCCCAGGGACTGCAGACACTTTGGTGAGGCTGGAGAAGGTTACAGGTGTAACCAGGACTAGACTCTGTCAGCTCGTGGAGGGATGGTTTCGTGCAGACACTCCCTTATCCTGGTCTCTGGCTGATGCTTGTTCTCCGAGCTGCAAGGCCACGTTACAGTGCCTGGAGCTGCTGAATGAGGTGTTTGCACTGCTTGGCCAGAACCCAGCAAGATGTGGGGCCTGGAGGGAAGTTAACCAAGGGCAATTCACCCTCCGTGTCTGATGGTGGCTGCTTGTGACCATCCTGTTTTTGAGGATTAAGTTTGCCACCTCATGGCTATAGCCATCCCAGTCCTGGAGCTTTGTTTTGAATTCACCCTGGATTTTGATATGGAAGGCAAAGGAAGGAAAGAAAGTTTTTAATATCTTTTTTTCTCTATACCTTTTCTTTCAACATTTTTTTTTAACCTCCCAGTTACTTTTAATTGGGTCACCTCCCCAGGTGGGATGAGGGCTTATTTTTTGCTTCTAGCTACATTGGGAACCATCGACTGCCTTGCTGTGCCCTCACCTGATATTACACATGCTGCTCTTCCTGTGGAGCTTGGAGTTTTCTATCTTTGAGGCATGGTTAATGGGGACAGAGCCTGTTTTGTTAAGCAACTGATGCCTCAAAATGGAACAGCCTGTTTTCTTTTTTCCTGTCTTTCTTCTTAACCCATTACGGCTCCTGAGGAAAATGCGTTTCACACAGATGAGAGAATTAAAGCAAATAACAGAAAGTTGAAATGGGATGCTGAATTTCTTAAGAGCATCATGTTAAAAAAATGCTGGGGTGGCTTCCTGCCACTGACTGCCTGACTTTGTCATTAGCCTCTGCTCAAGAATGAGCACTAATAGCGAGTGATCTTGAGCACTCACAGCCATTGCTTTCATGCAGCAGAAGGCTGAGATTGGAGGAAGAAATGCAGAATCAACTGAGAGTACCTAATTAATTGGATTATAATTACATTTGGAAAGCTAAAAGGTAATAGATCTGTTTGAATTATGATCATCTCAGGCTCTTCGGGGACAGACTGTGCGGTGTGAATCACTTGTATGTGATCACCAGAGACACAAAGAATTAAGTGACTGCAAATATTTTAAATAAGAACATGTGCTTGCAAGTGGGAATGTTGGCTGCCAGGCTTGGCTGGCATGAACAAGTTTGTGTTGAGGTGGCAGTCATTGTTCTGTTATATTCTAATTTTTTTAAAGGATACCTCAGCCAAAAATTTTACCTTCGGTGTGGTTCATCTCTGGAAGAAGGATCAAGCCCTGCAGACAAATGAAAGCCTGGAGATTAAAATTACATGTGGGTGCTTTCCTAAACTGTAACTCAAAGAGGCCACACACCCTCATCATTGGACACATATTTCTGTCTGTCTTTCCTGACTCTTTTATCTCTTTATTGTTTCCATGAACTTGCAGTTCTGACTTTCCCAGCCTTGAATATACTTCTCCTGCACAAATCCTTCTCATAAAAAAAAAAAAAAAAAAAAAAAAAAAAAAAAAAGAAAATGGAACAGAAAGAAAAGAGGCATTTCAGAGATACAGAGCAATAACAAAAGCCTGTAGAATTCCAGCATAGAGTAAGAGGGAGGTGGAAGTATTCGAATGGAGCCATAAATCTAATGAGATTGTAATGATATGCAAATTAACAGCACCATGAGCCAAATGGGTAAAGTTTCTTTATGGAGCATATTAAGAGGCATTTTGCCTAAGTGGAATGGTTGGGTGAACAATAAATGGTGAGCCACAATCTGCAAGTATTGGTTGACAACAATAATAAGATAAATAAAACCAGATGAAGACAAGTATTATTTCTCCATTTAAAAAGGACAGATGCTGCAAATGAAACCGTACTGCCCTCCTACAGAGGGAAACTGCAGCTATGCAGCCTTCAAGAAATACCAGGGATTTTTGATTGCTCTTGTTCAAATTAATACTCACAGGAAACTTCGTGAAAACACAGTTTGGAGCCAGCATTTATATGTACAGAGATGGACAAGAAAATGTGGAACCCCAGGCCAAATGGTTTTCTAGTGTAAATTAGGCAACCCCCATTAGCTCTACCAGTTTATGCTAGCTTTGGATCTGGATCCCAAACTGTACCTGCCAGCATCTGACTCTTGATAAATATTGAGTGGTCTCACTATGACATTTTAATTATAGCATTATGGATTTCAGGAGGAGGGGGAGCAAAAAAAAAAAAAGAGGAAACATTTATTTTTGGGTTTAAGCTTAAAGGAAATAAAAACAAAAACACAAAGGAAGAAGATAGCAGCTCCCCAGATCCCACAGGGATTCAGTGGAGATCAGCTAAATCTCAGCTCTTACAATTTTCAAGGCCTCCATCCAACTTTATTTTAACTGCCTTGCCGTGTGCAATTTTCACATGGGGTGTCTTGACATCTCTTAGCTCTGCCACTGGCCATACCAGAGCATGAAGTAATAGCCAAGGCTTTGCTAACAGGAAAGTCTTTTCGCTTTCACAGCCACGAAGCAAAGCAAAGCTTTGAGAGCGGCCAAACCAGCACCAACCAGAGGCGCAGAGCTGGCTCAGTGTCTGAGAGGATGCAATGTCTGGCAGGGACACCAGCTCTGCATCCCCCTCCAGGCAAGCCTGTCTGCCTACTGGAGGGTTGCATTGCTGAGTCGGTTCTCCTGCTTGTCAGGTGGATGGATGCTCACCTCCAGGCAGAAGGCTGATTGCTGGTTTTGTTTGTGGCTCTGCCAAGGTTAAATCCAAACTTCTTAATGACACAGGCCTTGTGAATGAACCCGTGAAAATCCTGCATATATCAAGTGCTGCCTAACATACAGTTTTTCAAAATTTCTTTCCATTTGCCAATATAAATATTTCACCAAAGCCTCCTGGATCATCTCTCGATGCTAAATCTTAGCCTTTACCTGTGATCCAAGAAAGACAACAAGGCTGAAGTGTTTGAGGAATGTAGTTCAGCAGATCCATGTCAATCCAGGAGTTGAGCAACATGGTTTCTGCTCCTTGGTGCAATTTCTTTATAAAGCTCTTTCAGATCTATCGACGAAAAATAAGATTCATAGAAGCTAAAGCCAAAAGTGTTATAGCAGTGTAAATGTGGGTGCATGGCATTTCCCCTTCAGAGCTTACTAATAAAATAACCACCTCCATCTGTGGTCAAGTTTAATATCTGGCAAAATCCATTCTGTTCACCTCTATTTCACCATCTGGGCTGCCCTGTCAATTATTAGCATTGTGCTCAATGGAGCTGCCACACAGCTCATTTTTGTGCTTACTAGCTTAGTAAATAAAGGTGTCACACTAAACATCATGAGTTCTAAGGGAGTTTGAAAAGAAACAGACAAGCTAATAGGAGCAAAACTACATTAAAGCTACTGACCTCATCCCTCACAGACTGCAAAGCTTGTTGCTCTGTGAGGGACAGAAGGGATGGAGCCTCTTCCCCTGCCCCTCCCTATCTGAATATTGGGGTCCCTCTTACCCTGAACTCAGTCCCTGTGTCTCTAATGGTAGCCCCAAACCCCTTGTGTGCTGGGCCAGTACAGATCTGCATGTTGCTAATAGGTTATTTAGGAGATGAGGGTGGATTTGCCTGCAGGATGCTGCATCCCAGCTGCTGAGGAGGATGATGAGCAGAGCAGCTGAGAGCAGAACCCGCTCTGACTTTCTCTCAGCAGCACTGGCTGGCTTTTGCTCTACCAGTGCTTTTGCTCTTCCACAGATCTCTGCACAATGGTGTGATGGTTTCACCATCAAAATGGCCAGAGGGGCAGTGCTGGATGGACTAAAACTGTGCTCATCCCATGGAGGCAGGAGCAAAGTTAGGAGTCAAGCAGAAAGAGGATCATGGTTCTGTTTCTTCTAAAATATTTTAAATTCGAGGTAGGGACAGTAGTGAAGATGGGGCTGATGGGTTTGGGGTTTGCTGTTGGTTTTGATATTTTCTGTCAGATGAATGAATCAGTCTCATATCAGGGATATCCAGGCTGCCCATTCAGTGCATGGCCAACATGGCCTATCTCAGTATCTGTCACTGCTGTATTTATTTGCACAATATCTGCTGGGCTCATTGTGCTGCGTGCAATAGAACCACCAAGGAATAAAAGGGTCAAAGCAGGGACTCATTGTGCTCAATGCTTTGCTGAAGTGGGGTTTGTTAATGAACATCTGTTTGGTCATCTCCAAAGAGAAGATTGAACCAGTTGCACCAGAAGACAAGCAGTGGGCTGTTGCACAAACCAAATATCCTTTATGCTGCCTGAAACACCCTGCCTGTGGTTGGTCCCTGGTGCTCAGAGGCAAGATGAGATCTGGCCCCATTCTCCTTCTCCATTTCTGGGATGATGGGAATGAGGTCAGTCCCCTATTTGCAGAGAAGCAAATCCAGCATACTTTTGCCCTACCCATTTATTCCTCCTTCCAGCCTTGGCTTGAGGCTGTTTAATCCTTCATATGCAGCTGTGATACAGAAAATTCAAACAAATCAGAGAAATGTCAAATGAGACTGGTTTGAAGAATGAGGGCAGCCTGTTTCTGAGCTCAGTTGAGATTGCTGAAGAAAAGAACACCTTAGCAGGCAGATAGAGTTAAAATTTGTATAATAAAGGATACCACCTCTACCTGCAATCCTCACCTTCTCTTTCTGCCTTCTTCACCAGCACTCCACATTACACTCACCCCTATGAATGCAGCAAGGACAGCTTCATCTCTCAAATCCCAAAGATCTTCTCCACAGTTAAATCCTCATGTTCCCTGAGCCCTTTTACGGCACCTGAGGTGGAGATCCCCCCATACAGATTTACCTCTCCATACTGAGCCAGCATGAAGCCAATTCAGTGCTAAGTGCGATGTTTCCCCCATATGTTCTCGCAGATAGAGCAATATTATCCTGTATTAGGGAAGTGGCTGACTATGTTGCTTGCAACATGCCAAAAGCCATCAGACTATATTGGTTTTCAGACCCCTGCTGTGTTGGCTTGGGCATTTTCTGTTCTCTTCTGTCAGAGCACTCTGTTTTCGGCAGAGATGTCAGGACGCCAATGAGCCAATGAAAGAAATCTCCCTGGCATTTATCCTTTAGTATTTTTAGGCTCTTAATCTTGGGATGGTAAATCTAATGCTGGAAAAGGGAAGTTAAAAGGATGGCTGATTTTCTTTATTCTTTTCCTAAGAATGTGTGCATGGTGTTTTCATGGACAGTGGCACTGACTGCAACTTGGGTCTTGTACAATCAATTAAAATGTCAGTGTGATGGGATCTCAACTTGGATATTTCTTGTACTCCCTTTCAACAGTATGTTATATGGGGGATGAATAGGAAAAAAATAAAAGCTGAATAATGCTTGCTCCGGAAAGTCCTTGGTAAACAAATTTTGCTCTTGTGGAAGTTTGCTGAGCTGGTGGGTAGCAGAACACAGCAAGAGCCAAAGGTGAATTTACAGACAAACCACTACCTTGGCACGAGCAGGAAAATCAGACTTCCTTAGCAAGTCGTTCATCAACAGGGAATATTCTGAATAAGCCAGTTTTGGCCCTTGTTTGTGCTGAAATAACTCCAGGGTAATGTCCTGACATCAGTGGAGCGATTCCAACTTCAAATTCATGTAACAAGCATCTCAATGAAGTCAGGGAACCAACTGCTTCAGGGTGAATTTAGGCAACTGAAACTTATTGCATGAAGGTCTGGAGCATCACCTGAGCTGGACAATCCAACCCATAAGACCCCTCACACTGCTGATGTGGGGCCATCCAGGGTACACTGCTGGGCTTACTGGTCTGCTAAAAGAGAACAAAGTAGAACTCAGGACTGGGATATGGACTAGCAATATCTTGAATAATCCCTCCAGAAATGAACCCCCAAAGTCTCAAAGGTGTCATGGAGATTATATTCTGGAGACAGCAATCTTCCCTCGTCCAGCAATACAGGCAGACACCATCCAGCACAGGGTCCTGTCCAGAAGCTTGACATTCACAGCAGGAACACAGTTAGAGAATTCCCAGCAGGTTCTCCATCTCTCTGGTTCCTACTATTCATATCCAGCTAATTAGTCCCAGAGGTAATACTTTCTTTAAGCCCACCCTATTTTGCATGTCTGGGTTTGTTCTCCACAAGTTGCAATATGCAGCTCTTCCTTCCAGAGCTGACTTTAGCAACCCAGTCCACAGGAGCTGCCTAAGGACCTGTGCACACCAAACATGTGCAGAAGCTGCCATCTCCTCCATGAGGGGTCCTCATAACCCACTTTTACTTCTAGGATCAGCCAATTCCCCCAGACTTGTCACCCACCAGTTCCCAGCACTGTGTGACTTCTGCTCTGGCCTGTGATAGTTGCTATGAGAACATGGCCCAAAGAAAACAGAAGAAGGAGCCTTATCTATCAGACCTTTTCTCCCTTTGCAACCATGGTATTGTTTGGTTTTTTTTTTCCTTTTGAATTTCATTTTGCATTTCCATTGACCTATACTTAAATAACTGTGACTGGATCAAAATCCAACGTGAAACACATTTTACTCCAGTGAAGGGATTGGCTCTCAGAAACTCTGTAACTTTTGAACAGCTACCCACCTGTCCCCTTCTTCTACATTTTCTCAGCACACTGGACTTTTGTAATTTCCACAGTGTGGAAGAATTTTTCCCATTCTTACTGTTCTTGCTGGCTTCAAAAAATATTTAAGATGTTCTACCAGCAACCCTGAGACACACAGATGTCCTCTGTTCTACTAATTTCTTCCAAATTTTACCCTTTTTTGTCATTCACAAGCAAAAATGTACACACCAAATCCCATCCTTCAGCGTACCAGCTCCTGAACACTGCAGCTCACCTTAGGTGAGATGCTGGGACAGAAAGTGAAATTGCTTGTCTTCTTTATGCCCTCGAGTGAGGGGATAAGATTGTGAGGGACCATCCCAATGGGTGAAACACATAGGAAGGTGTTAAAAGGGAAAAAAAAAAAAAAAAGGAAAGGGAAAAATATAAAGAAGAAGAAAATAAGTCTTCTTGGTGGAACACAAATGGAATTCTAGCTAGGTATCATTTGCTGAAGAAATTGCATTTCTATTTGGGAATAAATGAGTGTAAAACTTGTTTGAGGCCCAGGTAATAATAGAAGAGGGGAGGAGGAAATTGAAATTTACGACTTTGCAAATGACTCCTGTAGAAAAGAGAGACACACATCAGAGATGTCTCTTTATCCTCCCCCACCCCCCACTTCCCTCCCTCCTTGTTTTCTCTTCTTTCCCGCAGATGAGGAGGACAGGTCTGCAATAAAACAGGTCTAAGCTCTGCCGGCCCGGAGATGCTGCGGGGAGGCGGAGGGGGAGGCGGAGGGGGGGCGAGGGGACATTAGCACTTGCTGTAACATTGTCAGTGCCGATGTAAATGGACGTGCTACATAGTCAACAAGACACACTTGGCTGCCTGCAAGTGGGAAGTACTTAAATCTTGGCACTGATAAATGAAATATTTTTAAGGGAGCTAATCAGTGAAAATGGGGTTTCATCAGGCACTGACATGTCTCGCTTGCTTCAGCGAGTCCAAGAGAGAAAAATGATTGTGTGGCGCAGGCCGGAGCCAGCCGGAGATGGGGAGCGAGGGGAAGGGGGGTGAGCGGCGGCAGCTGAGGATGCTCGCGGGGCACAAGCCGTGGGGACCGGGGCCGGTGGCAACCCCTCCTCCGTGCACCCCCGGCCCCTGCCGGCCCCCCCCGGGGCGCCCACCCCGCGCTCCACGCCGGCTCCGCTTCGCCCGGGCGTGATGGATGGCCTGGCACAGAACGGGCTCCCTGCAAATCCCCAATCTGCAGCCTGCTGGGCTCAGTTGGATCAGCAGCAGGCTAGCTGGTATTTCTGGATAAACACTAATAAATCTTCCTTTTCTCCATGGCAAGTGGTGCTTCCTCTGTCGCCCCAGCCCCCCATCTTTCCTCCTCTCGCGCTGGTGCGAGGGGAGAGGGAGGAGAGATGAATTCAGGGTGCAGGGATGGAAGCCAAGCCCTGAGATGGGCAGAGATCTGGCTGGGGAAAACCTCTGAACTCCCACAAGCCCTGCCACCTCCAGTTTTGCTGCTGGCTGGTGGGGAAGTGGGGCCTTGGTTTAACCGATGGATGTCACGATGATCATCCATTTCCCAAAGTCTGAGTGAGCTGTGGGTGCAAAGAGGCTCCCAGAAATTTGGGTTTGGCCCTTAGTCTCTGGGGAGGGAGGGGGGAACACAATACAGGGCTTGTGTTCAACATTTTCAGCTCAGAGATGCACAGTGGCTCTTGTCTTTGGTTCCGTGAGTGTGCTGGGTCTAGATGAGAGCCATGTGAGCCAGTGTCTTGGGCAACAGAGAAATGAAATAGTCTGGGAAAAGTGGCTCTGACCTGGCTCTGACTCCTGAGTCAGATTCTGATGTACACAACTCCATGGAGGTTCCCATGGGACTCAGCAGGTGGGTGACCACAGACATCCCATCAGGACAAGGCAGACTTTTCCCCTACATCAGCCAAGATCCACCTGCTGAAGCTGTTCCTGCTACCAAACTGATTTTGAGTGACCTCAAAATCCCCTGTAAACCAAGATACAATCAGCTAAAATGGCAACTCCTACCATGTCCTCACTCTGTACCAGTGAGGGACTCGCCAGGATTTGTTCTCATCTGAAAGGAAAGATGTGAAAATTATCATCACTGAATGAAATTGTTTCAGCAGACTAGCAGGGAGAAGATGGAGATAAAAGAAGATGGAGAAAAAAAAAATAAAAGAAGAAAGAAAGCCTGGTGCTTACATCCTTTAGTCATAAAGATTCAAAGAAGGATTCCCTCAGTAATCAGGAAATGAAAATGTCCTTCAATTATGGAGCATTTTAAGACATGATTATTTCATGTGCATGCTATTAAGAAAATGACAGTGGAAAATTCATCATGAAATAAATTAATACTTAAACATTTTTGAAAGGTTCCCTGGTGTATTCTTACCCTCCTCCCCTTCTGACACAATAATGTGTTGTTTCTAAAGAAAATTTTATTGGACTAGAGATGATAAAATACACAATAAAAAATACTTTCGGAAAGCAAATTCATAACTACTTTTTTTAAAAGGAGGCAGCTTGGCTGAAAATACGCAAAAATCAGAAGGACAATTTATTATTTTCTGCTAGTGGAAAAGAGACTTTTTTTTTTCCCTTCCCCAACTCAACCATGCTGGTGTTTTGAATAATGGCCTCCCAAATTTGCACAAACCCAACAATTTTGCCTATACTTGGTTGTTTTTTTTTTTTAATTCTACATCTCTCCACCCTGCCAATGCAGCAAGTGCTAGACATCATATTACAGCATGAACTTATAATGACCGTGGCAAAAGCTGATGCTCCCTGGAAAATGCAGATAACTGTAAGAAGTGTTGGATTTGATCTGATTATGAGTGAATTTGCGCTGGGGAGAGATACAACAGTGTGGCATCAGATACCTGAGCTCTCCACATATGTCTGTTCCAGAGTCTGCTGAAGCCAATACAATTTTTTCTGTGTGGGTTTCAATGGAGTTTGGCTCAGAGGGTGCCTTGTGGGAGCCACGTGGTATTGCATGTATTTACCTCTTGGATGAGCCTTGCTGGGATGGTTGGAGATTGCCCTACCCAAATGCCCACCCCAGCCAGCAGCAGAATGACATCTGTACCCACACACCAGACCACCAACCAGCTCAACCAGAGCTTGGTGTTTGGTCCAAGCTGGCAAAATAAACTTGAATTGAGGTTCAGGAGCTTCAAGTCGAGGTGGGAACCTTGTGGAGTCTCTGTAGATAAGCCATGAAGAAACTGAAGTTGCAGTCTGAAACTGGAGAACGGGGTTTATGTAGGAGGCTCAGCTGTGCAGTCTGCCCTTTTTGGTCTTCAGTGCAAATGGGATGTTCTGGGCTTGTGGGTGCAGCCAGCAGGGCAAGCTGAGATTTGTTCCTGTAATGGGAATACCACTTCCAGGAGACCTTGTCAAAGCTAAAGGCTGGGCCTGACAAACCTTGCAGCTCCTTGGGAGGTGGGGAAATTGTTCGAGGACTCCCAGGAAATATGAACTTCTCCTATGTGAACTACAGCAGTGTGCAGAGCCCTGCACAGCCAGAGCACATTTTTGCAGGACAGCATGCAAGATCCTACCTTGAATTTTATCTTAGCTGCTAGTCAGCTGAAAATATAAAACAGTACAAATCCAGCAGTGAAATAAGTACAGTTGCCCAGATCTGCTCCTTCTTCGAGCAAGCAGGTGGGGGGATCACCTTGTTTTGAACAGACAAGTACGTCTGTTGGACTTGCTGGGAGTTGGACTTGATGATCCTTAGGGGTCCCTTCCAACTTGAGGTATTCAATGATTCTATGATTATAAGCCTGCTCTGCCACTGTGCTTTTGTATTTGACCCGTATTATATGCTTGTGAAGTATCTATTTTTCTGTTCTATGGCTCATTTTTTGAGGAAGGACCATAATTCATGAGGGGAGCCTGCCTAGATAAGTCACAAGTGGGATATACATGGCTGTCTCTTACTAAACTACATTTTGCTGCTAACATGTATTATATTTGTACCATGCCAGAGGGGGTGTCTGCAGGTCTAAAAATGTTGGTTATAACAGCTACTCATGCTATTAGTATAGTTGTAGATATTGTATGATTTATTGATGTGTTTTTATTTCCCACTGGTATGGTATAAATATATTTATTTCACAAAAGTGGCCAATAAATTTCCCTTATGAATCCTGTTATCTGCACCATTAACCATTGATCATTTTTATGAGGTCACAATTTAAGGTGTACATGAATTTACACCTTAATTTGTGACCCTTTCCAAAATAATACATAGCCACTTCTGAACTATTCACCTCACAAGAAGCACTGCTCATTTTGCTGCTTCCTACTGCACTCAATATTTGTTTCTTATCAGATAGTGTCCAAGCACCATGTGCTGTTCAACTGTTTCATCCTCTCAACACACACAGAAAAGTGGATAAAACACTAATGAGATGAAACTTTCCTGTACCCAGCTCATTCTTTATGGCACTCTGGAATTCAGCAAAACAGAATAAGATGACAAAAAACCAACAACTAACCCAAAGACACACTTTAGTTTTCCTGCTATAAAGACAGTGATTTCCTAACAACATCCAAAGAACAATAGGAATGCCAGAAATGCAGGTGTTCCCAAGTAACTCTCTCGTTTTTCTCACTTTTCATTGTCTTATAAATAATCTTTAGGATGTTGGGCAGCATGGAACAGTTATAAGTCCATCCCTTCTAGTAGAAGTTGCCTGGAGAGAATATTTAAATTGTTTGCTTGGCCAGGCTCTGGGCACTGTACTAACAAGCAGTCCCAAGTAAGCTCCAGAGTTCGAGTGTGTTCCTGGGTTTGTACACTGGTGATCCCACTTTGTGTGACAGGCAGCTGTGCAAAGCACATGTTTATAGATATGCCAGTCACGGTGTCCTCAATCAGTGGCAGTGCAGCCCTTAGTGGCTTGGGTTGAAGAGAGGTGACAGCTTCAGATCCTGCCTCCACTATCTGTTGCCCCCTTTTCAGCCAGCCTGTTTGTCCATGTCCCACTTGGTGCCCAACTTGCCCACGGACATTTCATCAAACACTGCAGCAAGGAGTGTGACATTCTTCAGCCACCGATGGACAGGGCATGCAAGATGCTGCCCCATGTCGTGTGCCACTGTCAGAGAGGAAATATAGGAAAGCTTTCACATCCCATAGGTCCTGACTGTGATGCCAAGTGATCAGGAGTCCCACAACCCTTTGATATCATGGGTGGGGGAGAACATGAAAACCTTTGAGGGAAAATGTGTGCTGCAGCAGAGAGATTAGTCCTAGTTTTAAACAAGGTACAGAATGAGCCAGAGGCCTCCTTCCCCACGCCCCCTCCATGGCTCTCTTCTCACCCGGAGTTTGGCTGCACAGACTTTTTATTTGCACACAGTTGTCCTTAAAAATAATAAGTGACTATTTGCCTGTTCAAAGCCAGAAACAAGTTGACCAATTGCTGCTGTGTTTTACTTCAGGGTATCCATCTAAAGGCAGAGAGAGAATCAGTCTATAATGGTTTGCCTGGCTTGAAAACTCCATTTTGGGCCACAGAGAGTCATATTTCAGAGAGTATTGATCACAGTGCAGTTTGTGTTTCCTCACGTCCATGATCCTGTTTGCAGCCCTGTAAAATAATAACAGTACTCATGTCAGTAAGGTAATTACCATTGATCTAACACACTGTGACAAATTTTTCAGTCATGCCACTTGATTCATACTTAAAGTTATGGCACTGCTGACTGCTCCTTAAATAATTGAAGGATGCCTTTTGTAAATCAGCATACTCTTGCCAAAAAGTGGCAGTTTCTTCTTTGTTCCAGGCCTTGTTTCTTAGCTTCATCAGGGATTTTGAAATTAAACAGACAGCTTTCCACAGCCCACATAGTTCACACTTGGAGAAAATATCATCTGAGGTGGCAAATCACTTATGACACCTTTGTTCGAGAAAAGTGGAAGAAAAAAAAAAAAGAAGAAAAAGGTTAAACTACAGGGAAGATCAGGGTCTCTGTGGCTGAGGGGGTGGTGGGGTTGCTAGCAGGCGGTAACAACGAGAGAGACAAAGCCAAATTTGGTTGATTCAAAGCACTCATGGAAGCACTCATCATCCTCTTGTGGGTGGGATTACCAAAAGCTGAAGAAGAGCAGAGGGCAGGGCCATGTCAGCAGTGAAGACAGTCCCGGTCTCCTGCTCCCGGATCCACTGACTGCCCATGCAGGAGAACTTTGCAGCCTCTCTTATGAGGAAATTGGTTAGGGGTCTGCACCTCCTCCAACCAGCCTCCAACATGCTGAAGGGGGCACCACAGCTTCTTGGCCTGAGCTCTCCAGGCTGGTGCACCCAAAAAACATTTGAGTCTTTGACCTGCTTGTACTGTGGACACTGAATACTATTTCTGGCTCTTGAGCTGCATTTGGTAGCACTACGAGGCAAGTAATCAAAGAGAGTATGGTTCTGGGTGGTGGAACCCACTGGCAGGTAACCATAAACCAGCTTTCCCCCTAGGGAAGTGTGGACAGTCTCCAAGGTGAGCTTATCCAAGCTCACCACAGTTTTCATCAAACCATCCTCCTCGGTTGTCAAGGAAGCCTTGGAATTAGTTTTAACTGGACATCAAACACTATGAAGGAGGCATTTCTCACTGAGAGTGATGCACAGATGTTTCCTTTGGCTCAGAAGTACCTTTTGGAAGAGCGTCTCTCACTTTCAAAAAAATATGAAGACGACTGAGGGAGATCGTCTGGTTGCTTTCCAAAGGTATTCCTCAGCAAGGCAACCCATAATGGACAAGTTTGCCTGTGGAGTAGTCAAGAAAACCTCCACGTCCTAGCAGACTGGCCCTAGCTCCTGGACTGCTCAGCTCCTTTCTTCTCAGCTGTCCTATTTAGAGACCCCCCTTTGCAGTGTATAGAGGACTTTGCAGTTGACACAGGGGGTTTGCAGCTCAGGTTCAAAAACAAACAAGGAAAGACTGAACTGTATCTCTGTCATTGCCACGGCTCAGCTGCTGCTCCCTTTGCTTCCACTGATTAGGAAGAAATCCTTGATTGTGAGGGTGCTGAGGCCCTGGTTTCCCAGAGAAGCTGTGGATGCCCCATCCCTGGAAGTGTTCAAGTCCAGGCTGGATGGGGCTCTGAGCAACCTGGTCTAGTAGAAGGTGCCCCTGCCCATGGCAAGAAGGTAGGAACGAGATGACATTTAAGGTCCCTTCCACCCCAAACCATTCTATGATTCCATGAGTCTTGGTGGATTTTGTGAGTCCTTCCACAGGACTCCTGTGTTCAGGGAGTGTGCAGATCTGCAGCAGCAATCATGGCATTACAACCTCTGGAGAACAAATTGAATGAGCTGTCCTTCAAGAGAGCCTCAAACCTGCCCCTTTGGCATTGTTGGGACACACAAAGCAATGGTGCTGGCTTTGATCCACTCTGCTACCTGTAAAGTGTCCTCTTTTGTGGGCATTCTTGTACCTGCTTGAGATGAGGCCAGAACAAACAGAAAGCACCTTAAAGGAGCTTACTAAATAAGTCTGGGATTGAGCAAACAGCATATTCGAGGGGTCAAATTTAATTCCTTCCTTCCTTTTGTATTCAGATTAGAGGCCAAGGTAGATTTGTGGAAGCCAGGACTCCTCAGCTAATGCTGCTTTTGCACTTAACCTGCAATTTACCTGTCAGTAACAAATACATAAAAGGCCAGCTAAGCTCTTCAAACTTCCAAACAATTTACCGCACCATCAGATGGGCTCTTTAGCATCCAAGAGCACAACAGTCTGTTCACATCTAAGAAAAACATCTGCTGCCTAAAAAAGTCCCCCTCAAAAATGCATCTGGTGAAATAAATGTGCATATTTAAAGGAACGGAGCGTTTTAAGTCAATCAAACCCCTCAAAAAATAATAATAAAAAGCCTTCCAAAGAGACTACTTGCCAGTGATGTATTGGCTTGGTTAAGAAGGGCTGTGTTTTCAGAGCGTCCTAAATTCCTCAACTCAAGTGCTGAGTGGAGGTTTATTAAGTGACCTGTCTGGATGTATATCAGCCTTGTCCCTAGTGGGGGTCCTATGTTAAATTCCATCATTAAAACCTATTACCAAGCTATCAAAACCCGCTGTAATTCCATCTAATGACCTCATTTCCCTAAGCATAACTCCACACAAGGTTTGCTGATGCGGTGTTACCTCTTGGTGGGCTGTGGCCCCTCAGCAGAGCAGGGGGTGGGGAGGGAGAGAGGGAGAAATCAATGTCTGCGGAGATGACAAGGCACATGGCCAGTGACTGGGGACCAAGAAACTATCCAATATCCCATTTCCTATCCAGTCTATTAGCAGCTGAAGTCAGCCAGGGCTCCGGGTTTGATTGAAGGCTTAGCTGAGACCAGATAGAGGAGGAGAAGCCCAGGCAACATGGCCACCAGGCGAGGCTCCTTTCCAGCCAGCTGGAATCATTCCTAGAAGTCAGGGTGCATAAAAATGGATTATTGCATTAAAAGTTCAAAATGTTCTTTTTATTTCATTTTAATTTTTTTTCTCGGGGTGGACACGAGGAAAAAAAGGGGAAAAAAAAAAAAAAAGCCTTTCCTTTCTTCCCCCCCGCCTCAATCCCCCTTCCACACACACACCTCTACTTGCCATGAAATCATTTCGTAAATACAAAAAAGGCCCCTCAGGCTATTGGTGCCCAGACACTCATTTTTAGAGTGGATAATTGACTCCTTTCAGTTGATAATTCATAGCTTGCATATGCCAGCTAATACATCAGTGCCCAGAGACTCAGCGAGAGCCCCAAGCACAAATGGGAGAGGGGGAAAGGAAAAGAGGAAAAAAAAAAAAAGGAAAAAAAAAGAGGAAAAAAAAAAAGAAGTATTTCGGATGATAGATGAGTGCATTACGGCTTTATGAATGAATTATGTCCTGCAAATACCTTGAGCAGGAGAGACTGTCGGCCTGTATCTATACTAATCTGGGAGGAATTATGACGATTTTCACATTAAAAAGGGAAAAGGGAAAGAATTAATTGAGCAATTGGGCCATTAAAAATGTATGTCAGCATGTTCTGTATGTCCATTTTCCAATTTATCATACGCTAGGAAGCTTCCTCCCAGGGTGACTGCCATTTTTCATCTCTTTCCTATGTTTGATCTTTTTTTTTTTATTTATTGTGGGTTCCTGTCAAACAAAACCGTATCAGGATCATTTTGACAAGATGAAGTCTTGGTATTTTTTGCAGGGAGGAGTTGTCTTTGTGCTCCCTGTCCAAAAAATACGGGTGAGGGGACCCTGATGAACTTCTTTGCACCCCACAGCTCCTACAGTCAGTGTTTCTGACTTAACAAAATGAGATTAAATCACCCTGTTTGTAGATTTTTATTCCTCTTCCATCTGAGAAAGTCTGAGATGAAGTTTGGCCGAAGGTGGGCAGATGAAGTAGAGGTTTTATTTAAAAAGTTGTCGTTTGGTGGTGCTGGCTCACCTAAAAGCAGTAAAGATAAGTGCCAGCACATGCAAACACCTGCTCTGCTCACATGTGTGAAATGCCACACACCACTGCTCGAAAAATTCACTGACACAGATGATGTATCGTCTGGCTCTGGTATTTATCTGTGAATCATATCCATCGTTGGCCAAAAATGAATTCTGGGTGGTTGTAGTGTTTGTATTCCATATAAGTACCCTGCAGAAAGTGTTAATTATTTTCAGGTCTGAGAAATAATTTAGTAGATTAAAAGAATTTGCCAGTGGGAAAATATTTTTAGAATAAAAGCGATATTGCGAACTGTTTTCAACTCTATAATTAGTAGGGTTGTTTGAATAGCTGAAATAAGAACAAAATTTTGTTTTTCTGCTTTCAAATACGTAAAGTATTCCACTATATTGACTCAAAATTTTAGCACCCTTAAGAAACAGATCTTGGAATCTAGAAAAATATACCAGTAAAAAAAAAAAAAAAAAAAAAAAAAAAAAAAAAAAAAAATCCTGTTTAAGACTTGCCAGCAAATTTCAAGCAGCCTGACCAACACATATTGTTTAACCTGTGTCTTCAATTTTCTAATCCAGGAATTATGCTTCACCTGAACTTCCTCTAATACAATTAGCGTGGTGTGTTTGCTGAAACATAATGCCTTCACAGAATAATGCTTTATGCTGCAAAGCATATCTAATCTCTTCACGCAAGCCACTCTACGGCAAATCATTTTGTAATGTGCAGAAAATTTTTGATGTTGTTTATGTTCTCATGTTTATGAGGTCTTTAATTGATTGTAAGCAGCTCTTTAAGTACTTAAAGGCGTTGGTTTTGTTTTTTTTTTTAAATCCTATTAATTTTTCTTGTCTTTGGGTGGTTTTTTTTTTCGACTTGTTAAATATTTGTTCACACGACAGCTGAAACACGAGAGTACTGGGGGAGAATTTCGGCAAATCATTGTGTTTGTATTCAGGAACTTTATGAAGGATATGTAGGTTTATTGTCTTACTTGAGGTGCAGCAGGCCCCTAAATTCCCCTGGATCACCATGTACATGGGACTGGGAATTTTGGTGTGGGTTTGATTTAGTTATTCTCTGCTCTTGTACACAATGAAGAGGTAAGCACATCTCAGTGTAAATGTCACCCTCCTGGATATCAGAGCTTTTTTTAGCAGCTGCTCCACTGTACAGAAGCTTTTGGGAGGTCTTAAACAACCCCTGTGAGAAGACAGGTGTATATAAAAGGGATGTGAAACAGATTTCTGCCTCTGCAAATCTTTCTGAGCTTTGAAAGACACCTGTGTTCCACGAGACTCTGCAGTTTTATATAGGAGGAAAAAGCAGGGACACCGACTGAGCAGCACCCAGCACTCCTGTGCTCAGGGCACCGTGGCAGAAGCATCACCAGCTCTTGATGCCACCTGACAAAGTGCCCAGTGCTCTCAGGCAGCCCCCAGCTGCAGTTATTCCACTCCTCACACTCAGGTGGGAGCCCTCTTCTCCCTCAGGGATGGCCTGGGAGAGCACAATTCCCTATGGGCAGTTTTGTCTTCAGCAAAATGACTCTTTTCCTCCAAAAAACAACCACAGCATTTTGGCCCTCAGTCAAGGCTCAGAAAGAAACTAGGAGGGAAGATCAAAAGCCACACTTGTCCCCCCTGACCTTGCCTAGGGGACAAGGATCAGCCACCATCGTGGCTAAATGTGAGATTTGGAATCCTACGTGGATACAACCTAGAGGGGACCACCTGAATGACTTCTGGGAGAGGCAGGACACTTCTTGTCCCTCTAGGTTCCCTCCAGCATCATTCAGTCCAGCTTGGAGACTGAGCTGCCCTAGGGAGATGAGGCTCAGTCACACAGCGGGAGAGGGCTTGCACCTTGCCCTGAGGGGTTGGGGCCCTCCTGAGACAATGGGCTACAGCACGGGGTCAGCAAGGAGCCAGGGGCACATTGCCCTCTATACACTTTGCCTGGCTCTTCTTGTCCTGGCCACTCCTGGCCTGCAGCACAGCAAGAATTTCACTGTGGTTTTTGCCTCTTAGGGGGAGAATACCCAATAATATTCACATCTTACTTCTGTGGATCTTAAGTTTCTGAAAACTACATATCAGAAATGAATCACACAATGGGCCATCTCCATGTAATACCACTAAAGTGCTCCAATGCCTGTTGCAGCACAGGATTTTTGGCCAGTCACCTCACCTTTCCACGCCTCTGTCCCCCAGCCAAAGGATGTGGGAACATACTGCTTTCCCCACAAAACCTGTCTGAGCTGGGGATGGCTCCTTGCTCCGGCTCTGCAGAGTGAATTAACCCAGCAGGCCCTTCCACACCACAGCAACTGAACATAGCTCACCCAAAAACCAGCACATCAGTCTTGCTGATTGCACATGCCTTCTTCTGGAAACACACATCTCAGCAAAGGATTAATGACAGCCAGAATCCCATTAAGACAGAAACACAAGTTCCCCAGCTTACTTAATATCAGGTTTCTCGCACCTGGGTCACCGAAGTAGGACATAACCTGCAGAATATAAAATGTCCTGTTATTGCCTTTGCCACTGACATGCACGCAGAGGTGTTGTGAGGAACAGACATTTATAATCCAGCCTCCCTCAGACAGGCTAAGGCACGCACAGACCTGAAGGTTGTACGTAACCTTTGCAGCAAGGTGGCTGGTATGTTCTCCCTATGACTTAGCAGCTCATGTTTTGGATGGAGATGCAGGAATATGGACTTTGTTTCTTGATATATACCATGAAAAGACAGGAATGAGTATTTTTGCTGGACAACTCCATGAAAACCTTGCTCTTGAAGGTCTCAGCTGGCTGAAACATTGAAAACACTTACACTACTAAAGGTGTGAGCATGCAAGTGCAGGTGGGTGGCAGGGACTGTGCACTGCTTCCATGCCCAAACAAACAAGGAGCTCAAGGCCTGCTGAAGGTCGTTTGTGTACAAAAGTTTAATGATTTTGACAATGTTTGTATATTATATAAAAGGAAAGTTATGACCTGTCCTACCTACAGCTAAACCCCAGGTGCCAGACAATTGTGTGGTTTTCAGCATCTTGCAGGGGGATTTTTGTGCCTCCAACCTCAAAGCTGTTTCAGAGCAAGCCAGGCATCGATGAAAATGTTCCCCAAAATGCAGTCTGAGTGGGGAGAAAGGAAGCAGCCTTCAGAGTCAGAGACTTGTCCCTGTCCTGCCTCCTGGAGGACTTTACCTGGGAAAAATTCTGCTTCAGAGCACCTTAGTTTAGTATCAGATGATTTTATGCCTTTTTTCTGATGTATTTATGTCTATGGTTACACCAAGCAAGAGAAAGGCTAAATAAATATGGAGAAATAAGTCAATATGCTACCAGGATAGTAGTCTTTTGTTTCCCCCCCCCACTGTGAGATTAGAGATTAGAGTTTATTAAGAGACTGAAAAAGTAAAAGCTACATGTTGCCTTTTCTTTTATTTATAAACAATTTTTTTTGCTTAAAAAACAAATCCTCAAGTGTTACATCTTACAGATTATCTGTTAGTAGTTTTAACTCATCTCCTGGAAGTACAGTGTAGACTCTTTTGACCTACATTGTAGAAAATGCAGAAATCACTTCACTTCCTGAGGAAAAAAAGGGGAAAAGAAATAAAAGTTAGGATTTCTGGAGAAACACTTGCAGTGGAAACAGCTTCTTGATGGAGTCAATAGCTACACCCTGACTCAAGTGAATCTGGATCTTGCTTTTTCAATACCTAAGATGAATCCATACACCCACACGGTCCATCCAGTTGCTCAGCAGGATGTAAGAATCAATTAGACAAAATGTGTTTACTTTTGGTCAAACCTCTATCACTAGCAGTGCCTCCTATTGCATTTCCACTGTGATGCCACTGGGACAGAGCAGCAGCCTCAGTGTCCGTGTCGTGCTGAGGTGCTCAAAGGACTCCTGCATGCAGCTATAAGAAAATGGGTCAGGCATGTGGCACCTCTCTGAAGCCAAGCCACCAGTGAAAACCACCAGAAAAGCATCTGCATCCAATGCCATTTTCTCCACCGAGCTTTATATTGGGTCCTTTCTGTGGTGAGATTTTTTTTTTTTTTTTTTGAGAGAAGGATTTGTTATTATTAGTGATAATGAAATCAGCCATGCCCTTTTCTCCACCTGCCTTCCCCCAAATCTCTCTGTTTGGTTACCTGCCACTTCAGGGATCCCACACTCAAACTGTGCTGATAACTCGGGCATGGGACCTTTCTTATTGAACAAGGTGGGAAAAGCAGCTTCCAGTGTCAGGAATTTCTTCCAGACGTTCAGCATCTGTATTTAAATTAAGAGGCTTAAAGCTCTCCTGAACTTTTCCAGGTTTTTAATTTTAGTTTAACTTCGGGAGTGAAGTTTTCAGCCCGGAATATCATATCCGGAGTGCCATCTATCGCGTCTTCCAGGGACTGCCACCAAGTCATGTCTTAGCTTGCAGCAGCACAGCTGTCGGGAGCAGTTCGCCTGGAATTCTGGATGCAGATGTTTGTGCGTAGGTAGGGGTGGGAGAAACTCGAGTACCCCATGGGGAAGCTCAGCCCCACACAGCCAGTTGCTCACTCCCCCACAGTGGGATGGGAGAGAGAATTGGAAGGGTAGAGGTGAGGAAGCTCATGTGTTGAGACAAAGACAGGTTCAATAGCAAAAACTGTCTGTGCAGGTAAAGAAAGACAAGGAATTAATTTGCTACTTCCCGTGTTCAGGCGGTTGTTCAGCCATCCCCAGGACAGCAGGGCTCCATGATGTGTAATGGTGACTTGGGAAGACAAACATCATCACTCTGAACATCCCCTCTTTCCTCCTTCCCCCCAGCTTTTATTGCTGACCACAACATCATACGGTCTGGGTTATCCCTGGGGTCCGTTTGGGTCAGATGTCCCAGCTCTGTCCCCTTCCAACTCCTTGTGCACCCTCAGGCTCCTCACTGGTGAGGTGGTATGAGAAGCAGAAAAGTCCTTTTCTCTGTGTGAGCCCCGCTCAGCAAGAGCTACAACATCCCTGTAATCACCACAGCTTTGGTCACAAATCTACAACACAGTACCATACAAACCATGAGGAGGAAAATTGATTCTATCCAAAACAAAACCATCCCATCTGAAGAGAAAAAAAAAGAAAGTTTGTTCTTCTAGCATCTTGAAGTTAATGCAAATATGTGCCAAAAAGAAAAAAAAAAATAGAAAAGCTTTTCAAAGTACTGAAAGACAAAATAACAGATTAACTTATCCTTTCAATCTCAAGCCATTTTGTTATGACCTGACACGCAAAAAAGTTATTAGATTATTCCTCTCCTTTGCACGTGTCTCTGTGTAGAGCAGCCCCCTTCAAAACCCCAGTGTTGGTGAAGTGAGATCATGTCTAAGGGAGAATCCAGGGCTCCTCCAGCATTGCCATATCTGTCACTCATGGCCACAGCTTTCCTGTCCTTAGGAGGTGTCCAGGGCACCACAGTGCCTCTGTCATGGTGACATCTTAATTCCCTCACATGGGAACCAGCTATGAGACACCTCAGTGGGACTCTTTGGAGCTCAGGTTTTAACCTGCAGAGCTCAGGCTTGTCATTTGGGTCAGGTATTTCGGTAGCCAAATGTCGAGGTCCAGCCTTGGGGGATGCTCAGTGGGGCAGGAACTCTCTGGTGTGTTATGTTAGGAGGCAGCACAACCACATCATAAGAATTATGATAAAAATGAAGGCTGCTGGGATTTACCCAAACTGAGAAGATGCAGCAGATGTTGCACGCCTGCCCCAGCCGTGGGTGAGCTGGCAGCCCTCAGCTCGTCAGGGTACAGGGCACCCACAACTTCAGGGCAGGCAAATCCCAGCTCCAGGTGAGGAAATGTGAGGAAATGTGAGGAAATGTTCATACCAGCGGAGCGAGCTCCACCTGCTGCCCAAACCCCTGCGAGCGGCAGGCAGAGCCTCAGCCTTTTGCATGATTCCTCTCCAAAAGCAAAATCCTGTTGACTGGGGAGCAGGACCCGCTGCTTCCCACAGCCTTTTTACAAAGAGGCTCCTGTTGCTTAATCCCAGCTTAATTCCTGGGCCAGGCTGTGATAACTGGGAGTCTGTTGCCACCAGCATCCCCTGCTTCAGCCCCTGCCAACCCCGGCATCAGCCTGGGGGAGCCAGGGGTACACAGCTCAGCCTGGCCTGGGCAAAGCACTCCTCAGGTTTTGAGGGGTCACAACACATTGGAATCACGACATGCTGAGGCCACAGCGTGTCTGTCCACCTGCAGCCAAGTGAAATGTTTACCCTGTCTTCTTATTGTTGTTCTCAACCAGAATTAATTACAGCAGAAGGGTGAATTTGCCTGTCTTTTGAATGGTTTCTTGCAGTCAGATGCAGGCAGATCACATGGGCCTGTGTAGCTATGTGGCTCTCTGGCTTTGGCTAAAGGATTGGTGTAATCCCCATAAATTCATTAGCATTTATCAGCTCCCTGTTTGTGGCTATACTGCTCCGTCTCCCCCTTTCTTGCCCTTCTGCCTCCATGGAGCAAAGATTTATCGGTGAATTAAAGCCAGAGAGCTGGGGAAGGAGGATAATTCTATTACTTGTCAGAGCAGTTAAGGGGGAAGCTGTGTGCAATAACCACAGCTCAGAGCACAGGCTCCAGAATTTCAAGCTTGTGAGATGGCATAGGGGAAAAAAGTGGGGGAAAAAAAAAAAAAAGATCAGACAGATGCCGTGGTGGCCAGGGCTGGGGTTTTCCTCAGTGGATGTCTTGATGTGTAAATGTGAACTGAACATTCCTGCTCTTCTTTTTTCAATTGTACTTATTGCTAGTGACACCTACCATGTTCATCTGGCAGCACAGAAAATGGATACTGCCACCTTTCCTTGAGCTCTGCAGAGGATTTGTCTTTCCTACAGCTTTCCATGCCTGGGATGCTGTACCAGGTCTTAGCCAAGCTTACATTTTTCTCTGAGGGTCCCTGTTCAGCCCCAGGGCCTTTTCCATGACTGGGGCCACCACAGCTCACAGCTGCAGCAAAGCTCTCTGGCTGCTTTTCTTTGGGATGTCAGGGTGTGTTCTGCTTTTGTCAAGGGCAGGGAAGGATTCAAGGGATGAGGATGGAATAGGGGAAATAAATTACTTCCAGGGCTATTCTGTGAGTCTAGAAAGTCCCAGACACCCCCAAATTTGCATTGCTGTCAGCTAAATTGCCTCCAGAAAGATTCTCCAGGCAGCATTTGACTCTCACCTTAATGCACAAGGATTTTGAGGCACAACACCTGGTGCTTGGGTACCACTCCTTGCTCTCCAGAGGTGTTTGATGAGCTTAGGACTCACCTGCCTGATGGCAGCTCCTCACAGCCAGGGTCACAGACTCCCACTCCAGCATATTTTCTGAGCACGTGCTGGCCCATGCAAAATTTAAGAACAAAAATGCCAGTTCGGGGTCTCTTCTGGTGTTTGCAAATTGTCAAGTCAGAGGCTTTGGTCTAGAGGCTCTGCCATGCTCAGAGAGGTCACTGTAATTGCAGGATGAGCTCTGGTCATCTACCTTCAGCAGTTGCTGCTGAAAGGCTGAGGGTATTTATTTCCCAAGGTCTTCTCTTGCAGCCTTGGATATAAATTTCCTCCCATTTATTCGTTAAAGGCTCCACTCCTGTGCTGTGTTTGGGCTGTCAGCGGTTGCCTTGGACATTTAGGTCAATCACAGATATTATTTCTGTCTCTGGAGCTGGCAGCTCTCATCCTGGGCCTTGAGCTTTGTGCCTTGCCTATAAATAAAACACCATTCATCCTCAGCACAGTGGGAAGAGGCAGTGATGAGCTCTGAGTGATCTTTCACGGGGAGGGGGGCTCATTTCAAATAGCTCGACCCCTCAAAGAATTATGAAGCCCCCTATTAAGAATCCCTATTGCTTTAATAAGGAAGCCTGGTGAGAATTAGGGGATAAAAATAGGTGTTAGAGCTGCTGTGTGAGGCAATTTGTACTTGCAGCTGATCATTCATGGGCTGAATAGAAGTCTGTGTGCGGGAGACTGGGAACAACTGGTGAACAAGGACAGGCAAAGGCAGAGCTTGAGGGGTGCAGAAACACTTGTGTTTGCTTTAATCCTTGTAGGTGCTGGTTTAACATATATGGATGATGCAGGATGAGCCCCCAGACGGAGGAATCTCAGTGATCCAAAAGCTTCTGGACCACAGGTCAGGTCAGTCAGTGTTCTTATTGCTGACAAACACCAGTTGTCAGACTCAGTCTGACAATAGGCTACAGAGCATTTTCTTTTTCAGATGAGTTTATTGACATTAAAAAAGAAAAACAAAACCAAAACAAACAAAAAAACCCAACAAACAAATAAAAAACCCCAACACAACAAAAAGCTTTTAAATATAAGTCCTAACCAGGGATGTCTTCTGGTGGATACTAGATTGCTCAGCTCAGAAGTTTTTGGAGACAGCCTTGTTGGCTGTAGAGACAACAAATACTTGTTAATTTGGGTGGTCATCATTCTGCAGCCATTTATTCTCTAATGGCCTATGAATGCAGATCTATGCACTGGTAAGTAGAAGAGGATGTAAGTAGGAGAGGATGGTTGTGTTTTTTTTTTTCAAATTATTCTGGGTACAAACAAATTTGAAGCATTGACTCGTAAAAGGGAAATGGGAAAAGCTTGCAAGACTGCTGAAATACACATCAGGCAGGCGTCTTTTACTGTAAATTATTCCTACCCCAAAGCAGCAGTGATTATAAGCTCTAGGTCTTTGTTTAATCTCTTACTTCTTTAAGAGTGCATGCATATTGTTTTGTCATTTATAGGAGTCATTTTGCAAAGTGGATCCAGGGTGTTTTCAACAGAGGTTTTACATTGCTCATGATTGACTGAGCTGATTCCCTTCCAGACACTCGTGTATCTCCCTGCTGCATATATTAGAGCTGAGCACTTTTTATTTCCTTGCAAGGGAAATGAGCTCTGAAGAATGGGGATGAGCTGAATATCACATTATTTGGGGACTGAGGCAAGGTCAGGGGCCAAAGGGAAGACATTTCTCTGAGTTTGCCCCAGTCTATACCTTCTCTTTTTTTTTTTTTTTTTTTTTTTTTTACACCCCCATGCTGCGTAAAAAGTAAAAATACATTTAAATAATATTCCAGGGACCTGCTGATTATTATATTAAGAGGTGATGAATTCCAATGCTCAGAATAACTGACAACCCTTTGCCTCTAGATTTCCTACCACAACAGTGAGGTTTGGGCCAGACTTTGGCAGGGGGATACTGAGAAGCTTCTGGGGTGGGGGGATTATCAAGCATTCACTGTGCCTGAAGCTGGGTCAGCCAGTCCTGCTGATGCTCTCCATCTCAGCATCCTTCCTGCTCCCTGAGCTTTGTCCTTGGCCCAGAAGAGCCCACTGCGTGGTCTGGACTGCCAGGCTGCTCAGCATGGGCCAACTCCCCCATGCTCCTCAGAAAGGCATAGATTTTCCTCTGAGCTGCAGTTCCTACTCATTGATAGATCCATCAGTGCGAGCCCTGGCTCTTTCTAACTCCTTTGCATGTCCCCCCTAATTAGTATGTATTTAACCATTATTGTGGATAAAAGGCAGGGACACGCTGCAGTCATCCTCACAAATCATCTTTTGTCCAGATGGCCCACAAAGTACATTCTAAACTTCATTAACAGATTGCAACAATTAATTAACTGATGTGGGAATCACTTGGCTCGCCACCGAAGGCAGCTGCCCCCAGGAGGGAGTGCAGCCATGGAAGGACCTGCAAAACTCATCCCCAGCTGCTGGCCAGGAAAGGGATGAGGGGCAGCAATACCAGACATTGTTACTGTTTTTTTCAAATTTTGACTATTTTTTTTTTTTTTTTAATTTCAAAATCTGATTTTTGAAGGAAATGCTGACTGTTTTCTCAAAAGATTTATCCCTGTCTTTCCCAAACTGGGAACCGTGTGGCTTGAAATAGATCTGCCTTTCAAACCTTGCCAACAACAGGGAGCAGTTCTCTCATGGCCTTGGATGTATCTTTAGCTGTGTGAAGTTGTATCTCTTTTTTATACTCCAAAGTAAGCAGATTAAAAAAAAAATTTTCTCAGTCTAAAGCTCAGTACCTATTGATAAATCTGTAATGAATTTGTACTCTAGGCCATTAATTGCCTTGCAGATGTTTAGCCACAGGATTCCAGTGCAGATGGAGATCGATAAATGTTGAGATTAAATGATCCAACTATTTCAAAACCCAAATAATCACTGCTTGAGCTTGTTTAGTTTGGGCTGAGGACAAAAGTAAATTCATTCCCTGTGGACATTTCTATAAAATATGGTTGACATAAGAAATGATGAGACTCTGGAAAACTAGATTGAGCCATAAATATTCATCTCTGCAGAGGATCCGAGAACAAAAATTTAACTTTCTTTAATGCCCAGCTCTCAGAGTGCTTAACAAACTCTCTATTCTTGGCAATCCTCAAATGTTTAACAATTCAGAGCCCCTAATCCATAACTTGGGAGGGGAAAATGAAGATTTGGTTCAAATAAACCCCTGGCTGATGGAGTTAGAAGAGCTTCACTATGGTATTTGCAATCAGCTAAAAAGAACAGAAAAGGATAGAGAAGAGTGTCCCCGTCTGTAGGTATCTACAGCTACTCCAGATAAGCTCTCCTACCATTTTTTTTCCTGCTTTTAAGTTACTGCTTCCTAGGACAAGCATCCTCTACTAGCATTTGCATGCTCTTGACAGCAGTTTCCACCTCTCCCTCTCCTGGGCCCTCCCTGGCTCTTTTCAGCCCATGGAACCATGGTAGACCCTCTCCTGCTGCTGAAAGATGCTGTGCCCAAGGACAGGGGAAACCTTTTCTGGCCAGCTGCAGTCACAGGGGCACATAACAAATCCATGTACCTTCTGAAAGTGGTTTGCCCCAGCACCTAATCAGAGTCCTTGTCATCTGCCTCCTTCCTGTCTGGTATGGGAATTTTGCTCTATGAATGAGCAGCCCAGTAACAGGGACCAGCGATGCTAAACTCAGTGTGTGGAGGCAGAGAATGGTTTTTAACCTGAATGGGGTAAACACTCAGGAGATTTGTTCTGTGGGCTTGCTGGGGAGGGTCCTACAGCACATCCCAAGCAGATTCAAGAACTCAAATGACTCCTTCCCCCTAGAGGTGCTGCTTCTTCTCTCTGTTCCTCTGCCTTTTCCCATGTGGTGCCTCATCCTGCCCCTCGCAGGGATAATGCAACGCAGTGGGGGGGTCTTTGCTGAACTCTCCCTTGGTTTTCCCAGTACCTTTTGCCTTCATTTCTTGCTGTCAAAGAGCTCTGTTGTTGTTATAGCAACCTCACTGTGGTTAAGTCTCTAGAGGCAAGGTTTATAGGGAGAGACAGTATATTTTATTAGACCGCCTGATAAAGCTGAAAGAGAAATATAAAAGAGAAAAAAAAATAAAAAGGAGGGAGAGAGCAGCTCTCTGGCTCTCAAGCTCATCACAGGTCCTCAGAGCTGTGGGTAGAGGGGAACAAAGCAGGTACAGAGAAGGAGGTTACACGTGGAGACTTGTGTGCACCAGGGCAGACCCGGCTCAGGCTTGGTCAGGCTGCCTGACAACCCAGGAGTTGCAAGGGTGCTAATCTGGTGTTGTGAGGTGCAAAGCAGTGACTCAGTGGGAAAGAAGACTCATAGTCAATGTTGTCTCTTCCTGACAAACACTTGTACTGTGCTGGTTTGCCTTCACTGCCCCACTATCTTCACAGCATCTCCCAGGCACTGGTGGCTGCACTTGCTGCTGCAGGAACCAACTGCACCCAGTGCCAAAATAACTCCAGTCCTTCTGATTCTCTATGCATCTGCTTTTAACCTCTGATGAAGCAACTCAGAGCAAACCTTGGTAGCACTCACCCTAAATGCTCCTTTCGTTGTACACACCCCACCTGATGTATCAAAGGCAGAAGAAAACACTTCAAGGAGCTAATCAGCAAGATAGTGCCTAGGTTACCTTCTGGTCTAACCCCCAGCCCCAGTTCCAGCCCCTCAGCTGAGCCTGCTGCTCTTAACATTTCTTCCAGTGCATCTCCAGTAGCATCGTCTCCTTGCTCAGATCCCACCTGATCTGCTCTGCTCACTCAGGACCTGATCTCTGGCATCCATCAAAGACAAGCCACTGCTTTAAGGCGCCTCATCCCTCAAGCAGGCAGCGCTCCTGATGTTGGCAGCATCCTCATCAATCAGTCTGGATAAAACCCACCTTCTGTACAGCTGATGCTCACCTGAATGGGATCTATTTCATATGCTGACTGCTGGGAAGTCTGTCATTCAGACTGCCAGTTTTCAGTTAAATTTATGGCTTGATGATAATTTTATGTAAATAACGAACTCAGGGCAAAAAGCTTTGCAGGCAGTAATGTAAAAGCTCTTTTCTTTCTGTCTGGTGTTTCTAATCTTCAGTATTGCTCAACTGGCAAGTCACCTTTCATTTTGCATATTCTGTTCTGTTTAACGAGGCCCTTGTAACCTCCTGAACAGAAAAGTAGTTCAGGCAATAACTCACAGCCTATTTGCTGAAGAAAACACAAGCACTTAAAAGAAATGTAAATTAATTCACCTTTAAGCAGGTGGCTTTGGGGAAAGATGGGCTTGCAAGGGGTCCAACAGAACCATGCAGGATGTAGTCAGCTCCCCTGAGCCAAAAAGAGAAGAAAGGTCTGTGGTTGCTGATTTCTTCTTTGTAAGAGGAGGGGAAGTTGCACAACATTAGATAAGGTAGTGCAAGTCTTCCTTTATTTTAATAGCTGCAGAAATTTTTGTTTTGACATGCTTGATGACCAGAGATGCTCAGGGATGTTCAGGGGTTGGATGAGGCTTTGAGAAGCTTGGTATAGTGAAAGGTGTCCCTGTCCATGGCAGAGAACTTGGATCTAGATGATCCTTCAGGACTGTTGGCACCATAGACCCCATTTTATGTTGGAATAGAAAACAGGCTTGCCTACCTAACATGCAACAAAGTTACAGGCTGAGCCTTCTGTAGACATTGAAGTGCTTTTTAAAGCATCAAGGACTTTCTCCTTAATCACAGAAGGGGATTGAAGGGATTACACGGAGGGATGAGGACGGTGTGTCCTGGATGGGAAGGTTGCAGTGTTTCAGCACTGCATTTCCTTGCCCTGAGTGCTGCTGCATGCAGGCTGTATGGTGCTATCCTGTACTGCTACTGCCTAATTGGATCACACTGGCTCTGATTACATTTAGGGACCTGATAAATAGCATATCTGAAAGCCACTCGCGCGTTACAGCCAAAGTGGCTCTTGCTGTAGGGAGTTAATTAAAGCCAAGGCTATAAAGCTCTTTATGCTGCTCTGGAACTTGGCTTTTGGGGGCAGCTGGAGGCGTCAGTCTGGATGGAAACAATCTGAGGAGCCCACACAGACTTATTTCCATTTAGAAGCAGAGTTATCGCTGCGGTCCCAATAAACCGTGAAGCTGAAATGTGAAGCCTTGCTCAGAGCTTGTCTAGAGCTCATCATCAAAGCAGGTTTGATTAGAATATGTTGCCTCCTTGACACTAACATATGGTAAGAGTCCTTGGTTTCCAATAGGTTTTTTCTGCCAGAGTTTCATTTCTCTAGGATATTGGACACGGGAGGGAAAGGCACGGTCAGAAGACGGGGAAGAACTGTGAGAGTCAAAAGAGCTTGAGGTATTTTTGTGGCTCATTCATATGAAATAAAAGGCCAGTTTAACCCTTCAGTCCTTCCTTTCAGTGAATTCCCTTCACCCAAGGCTCCCTCACTCCCTGACAGAACCAGAGGCAGCATCAGAGGTTTGTGAATGTGAACTGGAATCACCGTGTACCCACCTGTGTTGCAATGTCTGTGAAGATGACACCTCAAATGTAAAAGCACAGTCTGAACTGCTGTAGTGCAGGGGCAGACAGACATCAGTCCTGGGTTGGGAAGAGCAAGGAGACTCTTAGGTCCTCCCTGGGTGTCAGGGTATGTGCAAGAGCCCCGAGGTGGGATGCACAGCCTCATGGAGGCCCTGGGGAAGGCTGTCCAGCCCTAGCCATGTCTTATCTGCCATGGGACACACGAGTTGCTCACCACACATCTCTGGTCGTGGGGATGGAGCCTATCCATCAGGCAATTGTTTGTGGCTTGATATAGATAAGTTTCTATCCCATCACCATCACATTCCTTCAGTTTTGCTTCCCACATCGTAAAAAAGACAGCTATTCTCACAGACTGCTATTCTCACTCCAGACAGTCCCTCACCACCTCTGACTGGTTCTTTGCTCTTATTAGCACAGACCCATGCTCATGGAATGCAAACCAAGTACCTTGAGGACTCTTGCCTGCCCAGACCCATGACACATCTGAGGGTCTGTAATTGCTGATCCAGGTGGCTGCTGCTCATCTCAGCACATACCATCTTCCTAACTTCAGAAATGTGTTTTTTCTCACTCCTGGCCTCCAACTGAAATAAAACCCTTTCCACAGACTTAGGAAAACAATAAAATACAGAAGCCCTATACAAACCCACTCTGGCAGGCTGGACTGTATCACTGCTAATGTGAACTTTCGCTCTGCCATTTGCCTGAGGGACAATTACTAGCTCAGCAGAGCTTACCCAGTGGGAGCAAAGTGATAATCTTACAGAGTGCAATACAACCTTGTAGCAGAGTGACCTGTCCTGCCTGAAAATGTGGTCAGCAGCAACTGCACTGATACAGCTGGTGCCTGCTCCTTGCTGATACTTGCTTTCTTGCCTTTGGAACTTTCAGGAGCTGCCAGTTTGGTGTTATTCCGTCAGCTCTGGCCCTGTGCTGAGCCTTCTACAGGTACAGAGCCCTGGGCAGAGGAAGGACAGATGACTGGGAGGGAGTTGATGTGGTTCTGTCACCTCAGCTAAGAATCTGTCTGGAAGGGTGACAATGTGCCTCCAGCAGAAAGCACATCTAGGTAAAAGGGAAGTCTGGTGGGTAAGTCACAACAAGATGCAGTGACTCTAAGCAGTGTGTCCTCCTCTGCCATCAATCCTTATGTGACCTTAGTGACATCGTCTCCTGATACATTCGGTTCCCTACCTCCAAAATGCGAATGTTCACTCCTTTCTCTCTTTTGCCTGTTTGTTTCTACTCAGACTCTCAGGTTTTGGTGGCAGCCACAGCTTCTTATGTATATATTATATATATTGCCTCATATATACACATCCTGACCTCTGAGAGCCTACATCAGTCTGGGCATTGATGTAGTAAAACCCAGAGTGCCTGCCTTTTATGTGCACTTGAAAATGTGAGGAGCAAGATGTACACCCTTACTCCTATTCACTCCCTCCACCTGCTGCTACGTTCTTGCCTGTGAAGAATAATACAGCAAAATATTTCACACGGAATGGGCTTTCTCCTCTTCTCTCTTGAGCACTTTGCACCTGCTCATTAATGAATGTACACCATCCACGCTGACCAGGGCTGGTGCTGAATTGAACTTCGAATGTCTTTTCAGTGCCATAGCCTAGATAATAATTACTTTTATGACTCACTCGACTCCATGCTGCTGGAGCACCATTAGGAGAACTGACAGCACAAATAACAGAAACATTAAGCCTAATGATGTTGCCAGTGTTAGTCCTGATAAAGTGTTCCCAGTGTCACCAAAGAAGAGCTTTTCCCTTTAGCAGCTGTCCCTCCCAGGGGGGGTTGTTTTCTTCCCATCCCTGGCGTCACACAGGAATGTCAGCTTTGAGTTTTGACAGTAGGAGTGTGGAGTGCACATGTGTGCCATGTGTGCTCATGCAGCAATCATTCCCGTCCCAGAATGGAATCACAGAATCATAGAAAGGTGTGGGTTGGGAGGGACATTAAATCTAATTCCATAACCTAGGACATAACCTAATTCCAACCCCACTGCTACAGGCAGGGATGCCATCCACTAGACCAGGTTGCTCAGGATCCCATCCAACTTGGCCTTGAACACTTCCAGGCATAAAGCACCCACAGCTTCAAATTTTCAAACATCGACCAAATCCTCTGAAACAATATTTCCCAGTGGCTCCACTCATCTTCTAGACAGTAAGTTCCAACCTCCTCCTCCCCAGGACCCCCATTTATTCCCCATGAGGATGAGTAACTCCCTGGAAAGTCTGGCCAGAGATGAGAAGCAGAAGGCAGATGTACCTCCACTGCAGTGATGCTTCAGTTACACCCAACGTGCATCTCACTGCAATAATTTACTCCTTTTTCCCACTAATTTATAATTCTTAAGACTGGATTTAATACTTCCCAAATTAGCTTTAAATAGTATATCTAAGGATCATGAAGCTTTTTGAATGTGACAATGGACCTGATAGATCTAAGAAGACACTTTAGTACATGCAGGGAGTTTTCACCACTGTTATTCCCAAAAGTAAAACTGTTTCTGTGAAACAGGCATTTCCTTTTCTTTTAACAGGAAAATTCAATTTCTCTTCCCTTTTCCTTGGCCAGTTCCTCCTCTATGCCTTCATTGCCACAAATTCCCTAATCTCGTTATTCTTGGGTGTTGGAAAAGCGTAATCATCTGAGCCATGAAATCGAAGACAACGGCATCACTTCCAGGGAGGTGACTTAAGTCAGAGGAATTAATTCTCCCAGCAGACAGCTCTTATTTAGAACAAATGTGATTTTCAGAACTGAAGCTCTGTTTTTAATGAGGCTCTGTGAAAATATATGTAGCCCAGAGCTGCTGGGAAACTCAGCATTGTGCCAGAGAAATGCATCAAGTCAAGAAAACAACAGCCAAGAGGATTGTTCAGTCAGTTTATCCCTCAGCTTCCTTCAGAGAAGGCCCGTCTGTGTTTTTCTCACCCTCAGAGATTGCTGCCCCAAACAAGGGAATCTACAGCCATTTACTGAGTGTCTAAATCTGACCCACCCAAAAGGTGTATTTTGAGGTTTAAGTAAGAAAAGAGAGGGTTTCCCTCCCTCTCATTCAAATGAAGCCAGCACGTACAAGCAGGTGGGTCCTCACCCAACACAGAGTTAAGGCATGGAAGTCCTTGCTCTGGGATGTTACAGACGTCGAGAGTTTTGGTTTTATTCTTTCCCTTGGAAAAGCTAACACCCCTTTTCAGCTCTGTGCCTCAGATTCCTTTCTTGCCTGTTGTCTTTCTCTTTATCCAGAGCAGGGACTGCCCTACTTGTGCCTACATAGCGAAACAGCAAGGGCATGGATGGGACTGCTGGTCATCTCCGTGGTGCCAGACCACATTCTGAGTGATTTCCAGGGATTTATGGCCATTAAAATGGGTTTATCCAGCAAGGATGCAGCAAAAAAAAATCTGCCTTAGTTTTGGAGCAGTTTGGTGTTTTAAGATGAAGCATAAGAAAGAAAAGCCACTTGTAGACCCTCACTCAGGGTGAAGCTGGGAGGGCAGCCTAGGAGAGCTTTCCATGCTCTGCTGCCTGGGTTTACCTCCCCAGTCAAACAGCTCTGCCACTCCCAGGTGCAGCTGGAATTGCCAGCCAAAGGCTCTTTTTCTCCAGTGAACTTGATGGCCCTGGGAAAGGTTCCTAGACCAGAAACCAACTCTGGCTGCTTATTTGCACCACCAGCCATGGGGTGCAGGCAGCAGTGATGTGCCCACCCTTAAGGAAGCTGCAGAATCCAAACCCCTTGGGTTTGCCAGCAGCATATCCTTCCCACACATAGAATCTGCCTCTGAATGGAGAGTGCATAGACCAGGAGACAGCAAATGGGATAAAACACCAACCACTTGCCACGGGAGCGGGTCCTAATGACAGCATCATGCTTGCCTGGCTCAGCTGGAGATAAAAAGATGAACCACAGATAATACTGATTTCTCATCCTGAGATAACAAGAGAGAAGGGTTTGTTTCCAAAGGAAGATTCTTTCCTGCCTGTGTGCCAGCAAAAGAAATAATTTTTCTGTCAGATTTTATAACAAACTTCATCAAATATCCATCTGGCACCAGGCCATAGAGCTATGTATGACACTGTGTTCACTGTCACAGCAGATGGATGTGGGAAACTCCAGCAAAGGTTTCAGCAGGTTTCCCAAACTGTGATGGTTTTGGGAGGGTACCCAGACCTGCAGAGGCATGGCTTATTAAAAGCACTCTTGCAGAGAAATCTGGCTTTTTGAATTTGACAGAAAACAGGGGGTCTGATAAGGAACTGTGGTCCCAAAGCTGCCTTTGAAGTTTGGTCCTGATGTGGAGACAGAGTTTAACAAGATCTTTTTTCAGAGGTGCCTGGAGGATTGAGTAATAGAGCAATTCTCAAGTGTTCAGATCGGAAATTTCATCTGCAACCCGGGAAGTTTATTTCCTGGCAAAAGCACCATGAGAACCAATGTATTCTCAGGACGGGCCAATTTCAAGAAATCAAAATTTCCAGATGAGTGTGGGCTCCCAAGAAAAACTCCTGGGGACTCTGCGTGCAAGGATGCCTTGTAAAACATCATCTGTCCTCCCAGGCCCTGACAGTCTCCGTGCTCTGAGAATTCAAAGCCACGTCAGTGTGTGCAGGTCCCACAGAGAGAAACTAAGAGTGATTAGAAATAGCAGGAGATCTGCTGATGGAAACAGCAAAATCTCTTCTGAACCAGCTTCGTAAATGAGACTGAGCAAAGTGTCCAGCTGTCTCCTGCAGCCTCGTGGTTCACTGTGAGCCTTGGTGAACAGAGGTCTCCTCCCTGCTGGTCAGCAGAGGAGGCAGATAGGACAGCAGAAGCCCCCAGACTGCATGGAGTGGGTCTCAAAGATCTTTAAATTCATTTTAAAATTAAAAAAAAATCAAGCTCCCAGCTCCTCTAGGAAGTGAGTGAGAGCAAACAGTGTAAGACAACACCAGGGAGATGCTCCATCTCCTTAATCCATTTAGAAGGCTGTGCTGCTGCAGAGGATGAACATCTGCTGTGGCTTCACATCACCCTGGGGACATAGCCAGGGTGTTGCTCCAAGGCCACCCCAAATGAGGAGCTCTTTGGGGTAATCAGTCTGAAAGCCAGGAGTTTTAAACAAATATACAAACCTCTACTGGACCCTGTTGTAGTGGGGCTGCCAGCGGTGTCTGGGGGGTCCCTTCCCTGGATGCTGAAAGCTCAGCTGAGCTGACAGCATCTGACAGTGGGAGAAAACCAGCTTTTTTTTTTTTTTTTTTTTTTTTTTTTTTTATCAGAGGGACTTTGCAAATGGAAATTTCTCATTTTCATGGATGTTTTTGCTCTTTCATGGACTTTTTTTTCCCTCTTCCAGGACTCATCCAGGGAAAAATGCCCAATTTCTTGCACAAGACAGACCTGGAAGGTTTGTACTTTGCTGTGAACTTGTGAGTCCTGCAAAACAAGGGCAGTTCAGGAGCATTCAGGGAGCTCCTGGGCCAAAATCAGAGCAATAAGCAATGAGGGCTCCCGGGCAAGGGTGAATATTTCACAGGAGGGAAAGGGGTCAGCCTGCTCAGCCTAATGAAAGGAAAGCTCTAGGAAATCTGCAGCAAATCTAAAATGTTCCAGGGATAAAATTTTCCAGGAGGTAAGAAAGTATCTTGGTTAAAAGCCATTGTTGGTACAAGGATAAAAGGAAATAAACCAGCCACAGATAAATTTGGGCTGGAAATTTGAAAGAGTTAATTACATTTCACGTAATATTTCTGGTTTATTATTCCAGATGGAGAGAGAAGCTCATGGCTCAGGTTAGTGTTGAGCTGCTGCTGTGGCAGGAGTACTACAGGCTGCAAGTCCAGCAGGATGGCAATGGATGCTCAGCAAACCCTCCTCTGTGCTTTTCTCTCTGGTCCTACTATTAAAAAAAAAAAAAACCAAAAAAACAAAAACAGGAAAAACCTTCCCAGGGAGTTCTTCCTAATGGCCAAAAAAAAAAAATCCTTTCTGAAGGGAAAAGGTTTTCATTTTACACACATTGTCAGTGGAGCCTTCTTAGCCAGCTCATTTCCCAGGTCTTTAACCAGCCAGCCTGCCTGGAACAGAGAGATTTCCTCTCGTCTCAAATCACTTGGCTGCACATGGGAGAGAAGCCTTTTGACGAGGTGAATTTGCAAGGCCCTCAAATCCTCTTTATTCTCGCTGTGCTACCCTTCCTTGACTCATCTCCAAGAGACCATGTTGGGCTAAGTCCAGAAGGAGCATGGAAAGGTGACAGCACCAATCCTAGACACACACAAGCACACACAGATACAGCTTCCACCCCTTGCCTACACCCTGTGTTAAATATCATCTATACCCAGGACTGGGAGGGATCAGGTAAATAATCCAGTCCAGTCCACCAGAGACTGAGTCAGAGCAGCCCACAGTCCTCACCCACCCCAGCCCAGAAACCTGCTCCTCCCATGTTTCTGGTAAACCAGAGACCCATAATCCACACCTGGCCTGTTCAAGTACCCCGGGGCAGTTAATGGACACATGCTGAAAAAAAAAAAAAAAAAAAAAAAAAAGGCTGAATTTGGCTATTCCTGTGTTAGTCAAAGCAATAGTAGGAGGACTAGGCAGTGGGACTAGTGTTGAGACAACCAGGACTTCAAGGAAATGTGGCATTCAAGAGGCAGCACGAACTCTCAGGGATGCTTTTTTCCTTGCAGCTACTTGCATTTCTAGGAAATCAAGCAGGAGAACGTGGAGCATGAGGCAAAATGAATACAGACAGGATTGGGGCACACACAGTCTAGGGAAAAGGGAGAAGGCGGTTGTTAGACTGAAAAAGCAGGCAGGCCAAATGCTTTCTGAGTGCAATTATTTTAATGGGTCTGTCTTTTCCAAATTCCACGTTGCACACACAGAAATAGCAATTTCCAAAAAAAAAAGACTCACGCCAGAAATGCTGACTTGGAGAACAAGAAACTCTCCCTATCTCCTGGTACACAAGGAGGCACAAGATTCACAACAACATCAGTAACAGCCGGTCACAGAGGTGGAGAGACAGATAGACATGGAAATTCTAAAGGACAGGTAAAAGGCAAAAGCAGGAAGGCAGCAGATGTTCTGGTGCCCACCTGGCTCTGCAGGCAGGCAGCTGGGATTACGGCCTGGGGGACAGACCCACTGCACCAGGGGATCAGCATCTCACTCATCCTACACCTCTGCTTGCCCAGGTTCCATCTCTGCTGGTTGTCATCTCTTGGGTCCCCAGGATTTCAGCTCCCAGAGCAACACTGGCTTTGTGGTGCCAAAGCACAGGTATGGGAAGCACAGGATGTGCCAGGTCCCACGACTGTGTCAAGGCTCCCTACATGGCACTGGCTGTGATGCCACAGTGCCAGTGAACCACACTAAACTCCTAACTGGCCCCCTCAAAATTCTGCTCCTGTCCTCTTTCCTGCCCAAAGGGCCTTTGACTTGTATGGGATCAGCCATGGTATTGTCCATCACTGGAAGCATTTCACGGTGCAGATGTGATAAGGAGTGATTCCAGTATGCACTCCAGACTTTGCTTTCAAGCCTTCAGTGGATAAAAAAATTTTTTACTAACTTCTTTGGCTCCAAGTGCTCGAAGAAAAGTGCTGCAGTAACCACATTTGTGTGGGAAAGCCTCTAAAGGACTTCCAAACTGTTGTTTGCTATTCCAAAAGGCAAGCTGGGAATCAAACCTACATCAACAAGCTATTGCTACAGCACTCACGGGCAGACAAAAATCACGGGAGCCTTTTGCTCAGCACAGCAGTTCCTGCATGCTGATGGCAGGCGGTGCTGGAGGCAGAGCTCACCCCTGAGAGCAAGCTCTGAAGGAAATCATGCACAGATCAGATCACACAGCTTCATCCACCTCCAAGCAATCTCCAGACTCAGGTGTGCTGATACCAACCTTGCTGCTCATCTCTAAAGCAGCTTTAAGTGGAGCTGGGAGCAGGTGTTTTCCCTTTGGCACAGGCAGGGAGCCTGAGCGGCAGCACAACTAAACGAGTTGCCCAGGAGCTGGAAGGCTGTACCAAACACTTGAACCCACATCTTCCCAGGCCCACACAAATATCCTTCTCCCCAGCCTGCCTTTTCTCCTTCTAGCCAGTATAGACCAGCCCTGCTAAAATCACAGATTTAATTCCTTGCTGTGGAAGGAGCTGTCAAAGGCAGCAAACTGTTGCAGCACTCAAGGAGGACTCACATTAAGACTGAGCGTTCAATCACCTTTCATGAAGGAATTTTTCAGTCCCACCTCATCCTACCCAAGTTCATGAAGGGGTCACCAGCTGCACAGTGGCTGCCCAGAGCAACCAGGACACCACATACATGGACTGCACAGCACTGAGGCTCTTCTCTGCAGCTCCCCCATGACCACACGTGCCCTCGCTTAACCAGCACACCACTCATGTGGTTCTCACAGCCTGGTCATGCAGAGCTCTGCTTGTGGTCACAACACAAATCCTTTGCAGCATGAATTCATCAGATTAGGGTCTTTCCAGGGCAGAGGGGGTGTCTTTGCTTAGAACAGCTCTTAGTAAGTTCCCATCTGCAAGCTCATCCCATTGCTTTGCAAGCCCATGAGCACACTGAGCATCCCGTTTCCTGCAGTAGGGAGATCCACTCCTTGTAAAGGATCCCACAGTCACTTCAGGGGATGAGATCCACTCACCATCTTCCAGCACAGCTATACTGAAGCCCACACAGTTATCTACTCCCTGCCCCAAGGTGATATGTGTCCCAGGCCAGGCTTCCACAAGAATATGGGAAGGAAGTTGCCTAGTGCTCAGTACATAATCATTGCCCAAAAATTTCACTTGCAGGTTCCTGTTAGTCTCTGGTTACTCCAGGATTCAGCCTGCCTGACCTTCCAAGATAAATACTTTGTGGAGTAGCACAGCTGCAGCTCAAACTCATTAACAAAAGAGGAAAACATCAAGGCTAATTGTGATCCTTGTGATTCCTTCTCTTAGAATGGGTGGTAAAATCACCCAAACGAAGGCAAGATGTTGCAAGGATTTTCAACAGAGGGGAGATTGTTTCACAATGTTTTTTCAATAGCAAACACATAGCTTTGTCCCCACTGTCAAAAGTCTGGCACTAAAAATGCTCAAATCTTCTTGTGACTGAGCAGCAGCAAGCTGTAATTTACTGCATTCCTGCTTCTTTTATGTCCAAGAATTGCTTCACTTCTGAGAAGAAAGATCTGTCATTTGTCAGTCCCATGTAGCCTCTCCTTCCAACCATCACATTTCCACGTTATACTGGACAAATTAATTCATTCCCCTCTTCCTATCTGCTCCCCCAAAAAAGGCAGTGTATTTCCAGGAACTCAGAGTCATCTTTTCAAGGCAACATCATTATCAATTTTCTTTTAAAAACAAATAATGGGCGTGTTTCAGCAAAAATCTGTATTTTTTTTTCAGCTGTTGCATCCTCCTCCCTTAAATTGGTCCAGAGAGACCTGACTGTCTACTGGCTTTTCACAAGCACCTTCCCGACACCTCTGACTGATGGTACACCAGGGTTTTCCAGCCCACCCACTGCAGTGTTTGGCTGGCTGCTGACAAAAGCTCTGCCTGGGTTTAGGATGCAGCCAGGTCCCTGGGCAAGTTGAGCTGTATGGCCTCTCCTCCTGTGGTGTATTTGGCCACTGGCCCGTTGCCTTCCATGGTGAAGAGTTTGCAAGTCTTGGCGTTCTCATGAACCGGTGTGGACTTTTTGGAGGAGATGGGGGAATTTGTGGGGCTCAGCTGGACAGCAGTGGTATCCTGCACCGTGTGCTCACTAGTTTCAATTTCAAAGGCTGTGTTGCCAGGTTTGATGAGCCCGATGTTGGAACCTGGTTTGGATTTCCTGGCCCCATGAGCTGGGGGCCTCCGGCTGCAGATGCAGCAGGCACCGAAGAACGTGAAGGCCACCACCAACAGGATGGGTCCAATGATGATGGGAGGGTTGTTCACAGGGAGGAAGGTCCCAAAGGCAAATGCTCCCACTAAAGTGATGTTGATCCCTGCCAGCATGATGCAAAGTCCACAAGCGCAGCAGAGAGCAGGGGAGGGGAGGCCCTGGGGTCGGGTCTTTTTCTGGATGGGTTTTTGGGACAAAGAGGCGCTGCTCTTCTCGCTGAACATGTTGAGATGGGTCTCAGAGGTCACTTCAATCCTCACGGGGTGTATGCTGTGATGAGAAGGCTAGCTCCGGTCTCCTGCTGCCTGGAAAAACCTGGAGAGGAACAAAGAACCATGCAGCTGTCAGAGCAGTGAACCAAAGGCACCTTTCCCCCAGCAACTTCTCCAGGTTTGCTCGTGCCAGCAACTAAGCACAAATCCAAGCTTGCTCTCAGGTCTGGGCTCTCCCTGACCATGGTGGCCACATGCAGTCACCCTCAGCCTGGAGCACTTAGCCCGGAGTGCTCAATGTGCTTGGCTATCCATATGGATGATGCCATCCACAGATACTGAATGACACACTGTCAGTCACAGAAGTCTATAATAAAAGGATTCAAATGAGTGTGTTTTGTCAGCTGGACCGTGCTTTCTACCACGAATCACACCATCTTCAGTGTGATCACAGGAGATCCCACAGAAGGGGACCAGGAAGCTTGTTTGCCTCAGCAACTATAAACCTGAGCTTGAGCAAGGTTTGTGCACAAGCAACACCAGCTCCTGGATGGAGGCTCATGGAAACTGAGATGATGAAGCTGAAAAAGAGCCTGGAACATATAGCCCTGACTGACAGTAGCAGCTTCTCCATGGAGAAGGATATTGGATGTGATAAGAGCTGGCTTTGTGTTTGCTGTACTTCACTGGAAAGTCAAATTGCCAGAAGCCAAATTGTCAGCAGTTTGCTGGTGATGCCTTTGATTTTACAGGCAGGAGAACATTTCTCTTCCCAGCCTGATGGCAGACAACAGCGGTCTGCTCTCTCCTGCTCCCCTGTCTTGCTCCCTAGCTTCTTTCCCCCTCTGTTGTCAAGTCCCTTTCAAAAGTGTTGTCAGCAGAAAGCTGATACCACGCAGTTTCTGCTGCAAGAGCCAAGAATCACTGTTGTGCTATTAACAGTCTACAGCCGCTAAATTAAAAAAAAATAAAACCAACAAACCAAACAACAAACCATCACCCATCACCCTGAAATGTGCCAGTGGGATCAGCCGGGCATTTTCAACATGTTTCCTAGGTTATAAAATCGTCCAGCACCTCCAGCTGAGGCAAAGCTGTCTGCTGCCTTATTGGGTGTCATATCTGATTTCCTTGGCTTGGGCTTTTGTTTAGACCTGAATGAGTGCAGCAGTGAACTTCAAGTGAAGTTCATATTCAGTGAGACATCGGCTGGAGCCGACAGGGACAGGTGCATGAAAAGATTAAATCCTTCCTCATCTAGGGATGCATGACTGGGAAGGGGCCTCTCAGCAGGCAAAGATTTTTCAGGAAACTCAGAGTGTGCAAGGGAGAAGGGGTAATTTCTCCATTAGCCAGGTTAACACATATACATGTTTCCCTAGTGGTGTCCTTTTGTTCTGCCTGGGAACCCTGGCGTGCTGATGTGAGCTGGAGCCCTGATTCTGCCTCTTTCAGCAGCCCTGGACCAGCAGCAAGATAATTTCTGGTTAAAGACACACGTACACACACTGTTTGCAGATCAGCCCTTGCGAATGCCACTCTGAACCTTTCACACACAGGGGCTGCAGACACCCCAGTGTGGCCATTCCTCCTGCATTCTCCCGCTGCAGAGTGCTCACCAGGGAACTGTGTGGCTTCTCGTGGTTAAATCACATCACAGATTCGCTCCACCAGGTTTCCTCCTCTTGACTCCTCACCTGCTTCCACTCTTGAAAGATTTCCCCCTCCTGAGAGAGCCAGGCAGCTATCACGGCTGCTGGGCTCCAGTGGGATGCACTAATAAGCTGGCTGCCTGGACTCCTAGGCAAGGAATCACCAGAGGTCAGGCTCCCACTGAGATAGATTTTCAAGAGGAGCTTCAGCCTGTTGCCCCTTGGATCTCTCAGTAGTCACCTGTGATCACTCTAAAGACACCATGCTATTTTCTGGCTGCTTTCAAGGCTGCAATGATATTTCCCAGCATGGTCCTTGGTAGCTTATTTTCTCTACCTGGCAATTTTTGGTCATCATTACAGAACCCTGAATGTAGGAGATTAAGCTTGGGCAAAATCCTCACTGGACCTGGTCAGACAGTAACAGGGGAGGAGGAGGAGAAGAGGCTCATTCAAGCACCATTGACAATGATAAATCATGGCAGTCCATCCAAGGACAGCTCACCCCAACAGGTAAAAGAGAACCACAGATCCACTTCAGAAGGATAAATGACATGAGAGGATGATCCAGCTGAGCTCAGGATGGGTTCAGGCACCATCAGCCTCCCAGGCATTCATGGTTGCTTCCTAGAAGGAGAGGGGACCAGATCTACAGTACAGAAATAGGGATGTGGAATGTAAAGGACTGAGACCTCTCACACTGCAGCTTGACTGGGGGAGGCATTGGCTACTCCTCGGGCCCCCATAAGACAGGCAGACAGCTGGCAGGTTGTGCCAAGTGACTGCTCAGGAAACAGCCGCTATCTGCCTCCTGGCAAGTGACAAGGGAAGAAAGGAGTCAGGGCCGAGATTTCCTTTAAACCGTGTGAGCTATTCTGGGGCTTATCACACCCTCTCTATAGCTGCATCATAAGTGTTCTGGTCATGCTATGTCCAAGGCAAAACTTCTTTCCTATCCTCCTAGCTTGGAGCAGCTACGTGGGGTAACAGACCTTTCCCAGCAGAAAGCAAGGGACACACTGGGGATTTTAAGGAGAACTTCTTCCATGAGCCTGGGGACAGAAGATCTTGGAAGACAGGCTTGAGGTGCATGGGGCTGGGACATGACCTGCACACGCACCACAGGGTAACCAACAGCACATAGAAGAGAGTATTTCTGGACTGGGAACATTCAGAAAGTAGATCACTGTTTGCTTTTTACTTCATCTCCATGGAAAACATCAGGGATTATACACAAGGGATTCCAGTTGGAAAAGCAGATGACATGGGGATGAGAAAGCCAGCAGAGCAGTGGAGAGTAAAGCAAAAAACAAACCAAAGCCACAGAATGCTTTATGCTATTCTCTACCTAATAAGTGCCTGCAACAACACAAAGTCCATGTTTATTCTGATTGTCATGTAGACCAAAAGCATCTTTGCTCTCCTGTCATGTCCTAAAGCACAGGTTGATGCTGTGGTTAATAGGGTCAGGGTCCTTCTCCATCCCCATTTCAGCTACAAAAATATACTAGTGTGGGTCAGCTGCTACTGCTGACATACCTGAGGATCTCTGGCAGCTTTTACCTTTCACTTCAGCAAAATCAATGGCTTAAAAAAATGACCAACTTTCCAGCCAAATTATAATGAGCGACTTCTTTTCCATCAGGATTGGAAAAAGTTCTGTTTTCTTATGGGTTGGAGTGTAGGTTTCTTCTCCAAAGAACATTTCAGTTTGAAATGCACTACTGCAAGCACCGCTGGGTAAGAATAAAAGCTGCATATCCAAGCTAGCATGATGGAAATCCAGAGGCTATAGTGATTCCTTCCAGGGGAATACCCATCCCTCCCTATATTCTCAGGGGGGCAAAGAGAGACTTTCATCCATATCTCTGAGACTTCCTAGAGCTCAAAGGGCACGCTGACATATTCATCCAGCATTTTAGGAGCATCTAAAGCCATGCCAGCAGCACCAGCAGCATGTACAGCTAAGCATGCTTTCCTCTTAGTTGTAGTGAGGGGGATCGAGCTGTCATCCTTCCACACCATCTCATTGCAACAGCACAACCAAAATATTTGTCAGACCTCAGATGAGTCTCCTTTCTAGAGGTGTGATGGCACAGCAAAATAATGACAAATGTGATCAGCAAACAGAAATTGTATTCAGACAGCTACAACCACCCCCTGCACACAGGCATGCTCACAAACACACAGGCACGCACTCTTTAGCTATCAGGAGAAGCATAAGACTTTTTTTTTCCTGGCCAAAGTGCTGGGAAACTCTCCGGCAGGGCCAGAGAGAGCCTCGGTGTCTGGAAGGGCAGGACACTCACCTGGGCTGGAACGTGGAGCCGGGGAAAGCGATAGGGAGAACGGGTGCCCCGGGTCTCCCCTTCACCCTTCGGTCCGGGATGACAAAGCCATGGCTAGTCCCAGCAATGCCAGGGGTGGAAGCCCAGCTGTGCGCTGGGAGGAGAAGGATCTCACATCCCTCCTCTCCTCTCGTCACCGAGGTCCGGAAACTTTGCTGGGGTGTCAGGCGGGCAGTCCTCGGAAGAGCTCAGCAGGCTCTGGGCCACCTTCTCCCCACTTTCGTCCTTCCCCTCGGAGGATAATGCTGTTCTCCTCAGGCAGAAGGGGGTTTAGGCGCAGCATCCCTGCCCCGCCGCATCCTCTCCTGCCTCCTCCTCCTCCTCGAACGAACCCGCGGTCCCCAGCGAGGCTCAGCCCACCGCGCCCCGCTATCCGGCACCGCTCACCCTCTCCCCGCTCCTTTCCCTTCTTCCTTTTCTTACTTCAAGGCTGCAGCTCCCGCCCCCTTCAGCTCATAGAGGTGCCCGGAGCAGAACAGCCCCTTTTTTTTTTTTTTTTTTTTTTTTTTTTTTTCCCCCAGGGAGAGGAAAAACCCACTAAGCCGAGGGTCAGCCCCAGCCGCCCTCCGGCGGCCCCGGGGAGGAGAACAGAGCGCGGCCGCCGCAGGGGAGAAGGGGAGACACCGCCAAATGCCAAGGAATAGGATGTAGACTCTCGATGCTGCAGCGATGCACGGATCTCTCAAACACAAGAGGTCTGAAACGCACGTTACTAATAATAAAAAAAAAAAATTACAGCTGGTGTGCCTTTGGATGCTGGATGGATGACGGAGGGATGCAGGAGGGAGTCTTTGCTGGGCAGCCGGCAGTGAGCGGTGATGAGCCAGGACCTCTAGACGTGGAACGTCCAGGGTGTGGGGGCTGGCAAATTAAAAGAAAACCCTCCCAAGATGCAAAACTGATGTTTCAAGTGGCAATCAGATCTCAGGTGCACTTAAAGGCACTTAAACTAAAAACATGCCTAATGCTAGACCTCTGTTGCAAGCACAGCCAAAACCTTAACTCCCATATTAAGAAGGCAACCTCCGTCTGTTTGTGGAGGTGATAACCACAGGAAACACAGCAAACTGCAACTTATGCACTGGATGGAGCATAGATAATCCACCCACAGATGAAGAGGTGCTGACACTCACGTGTCCTCATCTGCTCTCCATGCCCACACCTGCTGTAACCAGCCTGGATGCTGCCAGCAACGGCTGAACAGAGGCTCCTCTCCAATTTATTGCAGAAGAACCCTTTGCAAACCAGGCTGGAGCTGATTGAACATCAACCATGCTCCCCTCTTTCTTGAATAACTGCTTTCATGATTGAGAGAGAAGGAGAAAGGTAACAAAGATGGTGAAAAACAAAGGTCAAAGAGATAAATCACTGAAAAAGAGTGAACAATTACTTCTCTCTATTCTCTAGGTACCACTCCAGCCTGAGTATTCTTAATACAGCAGCATCCTCTACTGCACCATATTGCATTTCACCTTGCAGGTCATCCTAGAAATTCAGGCAAAAACAAGCTTTGCAGAAAGGAGTTCCATCTCTGCCAAGGAAGACAACTCTGTTTTCTCCTTAGCTTGAGTAAAGCCAACAGCACACTGCACTGTTTGAGCAAGGGGGCAGGAGAGTGTCAGAAAAGCAGTGCTGATCAGATGTGTTGACTTCCTGGCCTATAGAAAGAAATAACTGGGAAATCTCATTTCAGATCTTTCCAGAGATGCAGTGTCTCCTCTAGGGATTCCCTGGACTCCTAACATGAAGCTCAAAATGGCTCAGTACTCAACCCTACCAGAGAAGTGAGGGGAGAGTGCACAGCAGAAAATATTCTGGAGAAATCTCCCTCTGGCACATCTGAGAGAGACAATGCCACATGTGGCAGAACTGGTGTTTAGTGTTTGCTGACTGTTGCTGGGTAGAAACTGGAATGGCTGAACTCTTTCTTGGTGTAACTCCACAGAGCTCAACAGAAGCAGCTGAATAAGCCCTGTTTATGTAGGAACAGTGGATGTCAGAGGGAAAGAGACCATCAGGGTCTTTGATTCGAGCCCACTACTATCAAATTGTATAATAGCATTCATAAAGCACTCAAGCTCCAAAGGAGGCCAATTAATACTGAATGACCTGTGAGTTGTTCCCTAATTGCTCAAAGCAGTGATGAAGAAGGCTGCTCCTGCTTCTGTTTTGCTGTTGCATGTCTCTCCATCACACTTTCTGCTTAACGGTCCATAAACCCGATAAAAATGCTTTACTGAAACATTGAGTATTTCGAGCTCCACTGAAACAATAATTCTGTGTTTCGCGTATGTGGCCCTGACAACCTGGCAGACTGCGTTCATGTGATTAAAACAACTGCTAATTCAAGAACTAAAATTAAAGGCTAGATTTCCCACTGGTATAAATCAGAGCAGATTCATTTCCTTGCAGAGCTCTGATAGCTCATGAGCATTCATGATTTGCCAAGGGGGTTTTGCCAGATTGATGGCTTCTAGTTTTAAACTTGCCAGGAACTGGGAAGCCCTGCCTTCTTTAGAGGAAAGATCCCAGCTCTCAGCTGACTAGAGATTATATTCCTCTGGGAGAAGCTGTTTGTTCCCTGCTTCTGCTGAATTCAGAAATTAGCTGAAGTCAGAAATTTTTGAATGTGAGCAACGTTGCCTGTGTGCCTTTTCCCACTGTCAGCTCCTGACTCTGGTTTCAGTACTAAGAAATCGTTCTCGAGCACTCTTGCACCCACAAAGGCTGGGCTTTAGTGCCACCACCTCCTTACCTGGAGCAGGTCAGGATGGTGACTACCACAGATGAAATTCTAATATAACACACTGGTTATGTGAGGTTTCTCTCTGCAAGAATAACTGAAAATGGTGGGAAGGATGAGAATGATCCATGGAGGTTTCAAAGGATTTTGTTTGGGACTCATACTCGAGTGAAAGCACATGAGCAGCATCCACACTTATGAGAACAGCAGCATGCCAACAGCCCAGTTCCTCAGCATGACAGGACCAAAATGCAGCAGCCCATGCTGCTGCCAGCTGAACCATGCCCATCACACCAGAGTGTGTGGGAGACAAGGAATGGCTGGAAGTTTACGGCCCTTAATAAGATCATTAGACAAAGGTCACTGCAGAAACGTCCCCCTGCAGATTTCCATGAGATCTCCAGAACTGGCACTTCTCTGTGAGTTTACAGTTTAATTGCCTCTTAAGGGAAGGAAATGCCAGACTGAATCTGTTGCTGCTCCAAACCAGCTCTGAATGCCACCACGTCTGTCTGAAAGTTTGTGCTGGGGCAGAATCTTCCCTGTCTCATGGTTCTGTGATGCCTCTGGCACTTCAGAAGGGAGAAAGGTCAGTTTCTGCAGCAATGTTTAATGTCTACAACATCAGGTACATAATGAAGGAGGCAAAAAAAAGATTAGTATTTGTCATTCTTAGAGGCAGCTGTGAAATTACTATGCAGGAGATTTAAACCCACGAAGGAGACATTTCCTTGTACAACGTGTAATTAAAATCACAGGACTCTACTGTGGAGAACATCAGTATTAATGTTCTCAGACCCAGAACACAGATACAACTGGACCTGTCAAACACAGCAGACCAGCTGCAGCTTCTGGCTTGCCTTGTTCTCTTTGGGAATGACCTAAGGAGGAAAGCTTGGTCTAGGTTTGCCACTGTCCTTCTAATCTAAGCCTCTCTTATTGAGAGTTGTTGAGGCAAAATAATAGGTAAGGTAAATTATTTTACCTAGTCCAATATGACTGTTCCCACATCAGAGTGAAGCTTTTGTTTTTTTTCTGAATATAGACCCAAAGTGGCTTTTCTTATCAGAGACACACGTCATGCCTAGTCTCCCTCAGTACAACTGCAATATCCAGTGTACTCAGTGCATCTCAGCAGGGATGATTCCTGCTTTTACTCTTCCCAGGAGCTCTCTCACCGCAAGCAGCACTGCCTTCATGACCTGAAGCACCTGGGCCAGCTGTCCCCAATTCCACCAGCAGATGTTCCCATGCCCATGGCTTCTCATACTGTTCATCAGCCCCCCTTAGAGCAGGGCTGAATTAACTCCCAGGTAATCATTTCAGCTGAAGGCTGTAGGCAGAATATCTGTATTTGCTCACCAGGTTGGATCTCCTCAGGCTGCTGCAGCTCCTCACCATGTGCCTGTAGAGCACTCATTTTCCCCTTTGCACAAACAAACAAACAAACAAAACAGGCTTACAGAATCTCAAACAAGTTTCTCCTTCCTGTGACACCTTCTCAAAACACTGGAAAGTTAGCAGACAGGAAACATCTGTGCAAGGGGCTGTCCTATTACACAAACAGTTCAGTAATTTTTTATGAAGCTTTCTCAAACAGGAGGAAATCAGCAGGTCAGTTATCAGCAAGGGGCAAATATTTTTAATTACCTGGCAGGGAGGATTATGTCTCCTCTGTTTAATTCTCAGTGTCTCACTGACAACCTAATTAGCAAGCAGCATCACTGGAAGAGCAGACTTGAAGTTATGTGGCTTTATTCTCCCAGGAGTCACACACCCAGTTCATTTTCCTCTCTGATTCCTCCCCATATCATGGATCTCTCTGCTGACCAGATCTCACCAAGGTGTAGTTGATGTGGAAGAGACAAAACTACACAGTGTGCCTATCAGCAGCTCTCCCTCATGATTTCAAATGTGATTCATCAGAGACTTCAGTGTTCCACCTTCCTCTCTAAAAGAAGTGCTGGTAGAGATTTTAGTTGAAGGACTGTTGGATCCTCATTAACTGTAATCAGAGTTTGCTTTATATATTGTAGTTTGTACACCATATGTTACACATTACACACTCTAGTTGTTCTACTTTTCCTTCCCTTCTTTTCCAGGAAGAATACACCAATGTGATCTGCATTGGAGCTGCCAAGGCAGTGGAAGCAGCACCACAAGAACCACCGATATTCATGAGAAGAAGGAAGAGGCCAGCCAGCTGTGCCACCCTCTGACACTGGATGGTGCACCACAGGAGTTCAGCCTTGGGAACCAAATCCACCAAGGGATCTGTTGGCCTGCCCACAGTGTCTTTCTGTCCATCCAGCCTCTCAAGAACTCCCATAATCAAGGTACTTCTGCCCAGTTAAGCCACAGACAACACTGGAGGCTGGCTGCAGGTATGCTAGGGTGCCTCACGTGCAAATATGTTTATATCCCTCATCTCCATGAGGAAAAGGACCTACATAGCTGTTTAGCCCAACAGCATCTATTTCCCAGTGGAAGAGGGCTAAGCTAGTTACCGTGGGTAAAAAAGATGAATTATAGCTTTCCAAATTCAACCTGCCCCCAGACATGGAGACCAAACCCCCTTTGGAACAGATCTGATATCACTTTGTGAGATAACAAAAAAAGACTTAATTTATGCCTCTTATATCCACCTGATGGTCAACCTGTAGCACGCCAGACCACAAGAGATACTAATTATCAGCAGCACAAATCACATTCCTCTTGCCAGTTTGGATTCCTGGAAAATCTAACTTTGAGGGATGTCAGACTCAACATCATGAACAGATGGTGTTTCTGTCTGAAGAGGAGAGATGTCCTTGATCAGTCTGTCACTGCTTAGGGAGCTGATGCTTTTGTTTCCCACCCAACAATCTTCACCCAAGGACTGAGGCTTTACAAGGCAGCACAGAGTCTACAGGGATGATTAAGACCAGGAAATACAGGCAGAAAAGCAGTTTCAAGGTGGTATAGTTCATGTCCCTTCAAAATATCTAAGAGCTTGGACACAGGTGTGATCTCTTGAAAGCTTTTGTGACTTGCAAAAACTTTCAGGCTCCTCATGGCTCATTCTGGAGCACAACAGCAGAACTCTTCACAAGGCGAGTCCTTAACTCTTCAGAGCAGCAAAATAAGCAAGAATTAAGTGAAAATTAAAAACAAGAACTGGAAGTCCTTCTGTGAAGGTCTGGAAACATTTTCAGTGGGTATCCCCTCTCCTCAACTGCAGGTTGAAGTTAAAAAACAGACTGCTTGGATCTTTCTGTGGGTTAGCCAGATCCCACAGAACTTCATGGAAGTTGTTGCAGTTACTTCAGCAAGCTTTGAACAAGGTCTGTAGGACGCTGCCTTGCGAATATTTACCCTCTGGAACAGAGCAGATGTCTGTGGCCTCCATGTGGGATATCAAGTTATAACATGGCATAGCACACATCATTAATCACATCCTCAAATGAAGTGATTATAAGGTCATCACGTCAAACATTGCCTAGCACCATTGTGTCTGCACAAGTTTTATTTTACACAGAGCCTGGGGAAGCATCTGTTTAAAGCACTTGACTCCAACTCATTAGCTTTGCCACAAAGCCTCTCTCCTAATACACTTAATCTTTCTGCCTCTCTGTTCCTACACTGCCCTCCCAGAATCATCACTGGACACCCTAAGCAGCTTTTCCTCTCCCTCAAAGTGCCTGCTGTCAGGAGGGATTCAGTTCTCAGGGAAGAAGTTCTGTGTTTGCCTGGAGCAGACACAGAGAAGCACACTCCCCTCACCAGACCCCATAACTACCCACTGGTCCCAGAGGGAGAAGCTGCTTCTCACAGGTTTGAGATAAGCTGCGTGTGGTAGACATACAGCTTAATGCCTTCAAGAGCAGGATCTTTTTGGCTTCACAAGCAGGATTCAGAGAAGGAAAAGAAACCTCTTGTGCCATGAGAACTATGGCAGCTCATGCATGATTAATTCAGCAAGCTCTGGAAAAAGATCCTCATCATAAAGCAGCAGTATGGTCATATAACCCTTGTAGAGTTTTATTTACAGTGGCTGAAGAGAGAGATGAAGAACCCAAATCAAACAAGTTGCCCCTCCTGCAAAGAGCAGTCACCAGTGTTTGCCCTCAAGAAAACTGAACTTTTTCTTTTAAGCAACTGGCACAAAACAGAGGTCCCTATTCCACCACACCACTTCAAGACTGATGGGATCCATAAGTAGATAAATTAGGAGGCATACCTCTCTCCTCCAGCACACACCATTTCAGAGACGTGTCAGCAGCTGCTGGTGTCGGTGGGTTCAGAGCAGTGGGACCTGGCTGAGCACCACCAGGCTGTGGCTCTGCCAGCAGATACAGGGAAGCACTGCTCACCTCCTGCAGCTGAGTGAATAACTGATGGGGCAGGACAAGAGCTAGACAGAGGCACCTCTCTGTTGACATGCTTTAGTGTTGTTTAATTTTGTAAGTCACTGAAATTGCACTATTTCCCTTTCCCATCCCTCATACAGATGTTGCAGGTAGGGAAAAGCTGCCTTGAGCATCAGTGAGACCCTGTTAACTCCTCACCCAGAGATGCAGATGAGGTAAGAATTAACCACAAGGCGCTCAGCTATCATCACTACCAGGATAATGGAAAATTCTGATTAAATTTGACATCCACCAGCAAGAAGTGTAGAGCTGAGAAATCAAAGTGCTATTGAAAGCAGATGTTGCATTACAGGAGCACTTTTCCAGTACCACAGATGTGGTCAGAGCTGGACATCCCTTCCCTCATCACCTTTCAGTATGCTTTTTGTAACACTAACATTTCACCAGAGATTAGGGACTAAATGTGTGTTTGTATGCCAGGTGCTACATAAACACACAGATGTAAGTAAGGGATTTCTGTCTGAAAGAGGACAGGGGAATGGTGATATACACATTTGTCAGAGTAGGAAACTGCAGTGGAGAGGCTTTCCAGAGCTTGTGCAACGTCCAGAGACACAGCATAACTGCAAAGATGCTGTGAACATCCCATCCCATCCCATCCCATCCCATCCCATCTCATCCCATCCCATCACGCAGAGGACTGGCAGCCATCAGCTGAGCACTCATCTTCTCTAAGGTCTGCAGAAGGCAAGGGTTTCACTCTTTTTCTTACTAAATCGTTTGTAAAAAGAGAGTAAGGACACTTAACCTGTCTGTGTGAGGAGTCACTGTTTGTCTATTCCTCGGGCAGTAGAAGTGGTGTCTAGAATCACTCACCAGCACTTTAAACAAATGGGAAAAAATGGTCTGTGTGTCCAACATCTTGAAGATCAAACTGTGCAATAAACAAAGCAGCAGCTGGGGCTGAGGGTAAGAAGCTGCAGCTGGGAGAGAAAGCCTGGCTGGCGCTGGCTGGACTGGGGGGGGTGGTTAGTGCTACAGCAAACTGCTGGGGAAAGATCTACAGGACCTAATGGAGCCAGGGTGGATTTGCAACAATTTTCTCATGCCCAGCAAGTCAGAGATTGCCCTAAAAACACTGCAGTGTGTTTGGATACAGGATGAATTCACCAGCTGTTTTCTGAAGAGCCTGAGATGCTGCAAACTTGATTAAGGAAGAGAAAGAAAAATAAATAAACCCAACTAATGGGAAGAACTTGAATGACTGTTTTTTAAAAGGAGTGAAATCGTCTCCTCTGAACACAAGGTTCCCCCTCATCTTTTACATGTGCTCTCTAATTGATCAATAATTTATCTAAAAAAGGACAGTAGGTTATGGAAGCATTCCCCTGTCTTTCTGGTCAGATGAGAACTGAACGTTCCCTCCCTCCTCAGGGACAGGGATGGGCATCTGAGCTTCTGCTTAGCATTCATTTTCAGTTCTGATCTGCAGTCCCTGCCCAGCCAGCACAGAGTTTATCTCTACCTAAGAAACCCCTCTCCTAATGACTGGTGCTGGTTTCCATGCAGACGTGCTTTTCTCTCTTCAGATCTCTTTTCAGGATCTGACTCTGCACACTCCCATCCCCTTCCAATTACTGACTGAACTGTGTTAGCAGCATCCGTGGGATCACCAGGCTGGGAGCATACACAGAGCCGGCTCTAGAGATTCAGCTAACGAGGGGCACCTCATTAAGTGCCTCGGAGAGAGCTTTCAGCTGATGTGTTTTCCTTTGCACTCAAGATGGGCCCGGAGCACACACGCGGAGTGCTGAAAGGAGGCTGCTCACAACTGCTACCTCATTAAGGGCAGTAACTTAACGACTTGCCATATCTGATGGTCTGTAAATAATTAAGCATGTCCCTTATTGCTCCTTGCTGCTCCCTTAGCCAGTTTTCTAGCCATCTCTTTGCTGTCGTCTTTCTCCCAGTGAAATTATTAGGGGGACTTCCTTGTATGTGTCCTCAGCCTTCCCTGCTGCTGCAGCTGCCAGGCTGCCTACAAGAGAAGTCAGCACTGCTTTGGCAGGGAAGAAACTCATCAGGTGTTTCAGGCCCTCCATCCTTCTTACAAGCCTCACCTTACCAAGGGCACCACATCTTCTCTGTCTCCAGGCTTTTACCATCAGCTTGCCCACAAGGAAGCTGGTTCCTTCTCTATGCCAGGCACTGCTCAGGACATCCCCAGGCACAGAAGGATCACAGGCTCACCTGGGTATTTGTCACATTTACCCCCATTTTATAAAATTGGAGGCAAACGCTCCCCCTTATCCCAAACTCACCGGGGAGGAATCTTCTGTCAGCTCCTCTGTGTGTTCAAATGGGTGCAATTTGAAGCTGGGTGGATTGAAAGTGCACTGCTACTTCCCTGTGAGATTTTCTGCTCACTGCTGGGGCTTGTACAACACCTACTCATCTCAGTGGGAGATGGTATGTGCTTCATAGAAAGAGCAAGAAGCCAAAGCACTGAGTATGTGCATTTCTCAAGCAGTTCTGTATCCAACTGCAGCTTATTCGTGATTCAATAACATGGTGATCTCAGCTTCTGGAGAGATGGATTAAATCAATGATTAATTTAAAGTAATTTATACCTTTTATAACCATTCAAGCTCATTTCCCAGGCCTGAGACCTGTAAGCCACTCTGGATCAATGCCTGGAAATCCATGAGTATTATTTCAGGTGTAACTGTAGCACAGCAACATCCTCACTGCTAAGGAAACAGGTCAGCCCTTGGCTCAGCCAGAGTGGTGCTTTCTGGCATTCTGGGTCCAGTTTACTCTTTTGCTCCCTCCAGGGATCATCCAGCAGGTCTGGGAATGTACAAGTGCAATACATGCAGAGATGTTTTTCTCGTCTAACTCACCCCTGTGGTTCCTCTCCAGCTGCTCCTGTACAGCCTCAGTCCACTCTCATCAGGGAGCCAAGGTCCACAGATCCCCACAGGCAAACACTCAAGGGGCTCTAGAGCAGCCCAGAGGTCAAGAGGCACTTGCAAACTCAACAACTCAAACACCTTCCCTGTGTTTATCACGTAACAGAGGTTTGGTTGTTTTTTTCCTGATCAGGAGATTTTACTCAGCTCCTGGCGATAACCACACCACCCACGACACAGAGCAGAGACTCCTGCACTAGACTGGGACTGAGGAAAGGTTGTCGTGACTTAAGAAACAAGGAGATGTGCTTTTTTTCTTCCTACCTCTGCCCTGAATCCCACATGGCACCTTAGGAAGGACATGATCTCTCTGCACCTTGCTCACTCCTTCTGCAGCACGTGGCTAACCGTGTTTGAGCGTCTCGGTCCCCCTGGCTCATCTGCTCAGCCATAAACTCTCCTGCTCTGCACTTTGCTCCAAGTCTGCAGCCATCTGAATGGCCAGAGGAATAGAAACAGCTGCAGAGGGACTGAACTGAGGATGACCTGGTTTTATAGACAACATAAAGTTGACTCTAATAGCCTTGAGTGGCAGAAGTGTCTGTGTGGGGAGGGAGGAGCAGAAGAACTGACTGCAGGAGAAATAAAAATTAAAAAAATTAATGCAATACAATTTCCCCAGATAGCACTTGACTGCTTAGTTATATCTCAAGTGATGAGTTCGTTAGAAAGCATTCATAAAACCTGCAGTATAATCCAGGAGAATTCATAGGAAACATTACACAGGAATTTATGGGTTTGCTGCAAATTTTTATAGTCTCAGTACTGAGGCTCAGTTCCAGAACACAGATTCTGGGGTGGGCTGGAAGCTCTCTCTGCTCTCCAAAACAGGCAGGAGGAGAAAAATGGGGGAGAGAAGCCTCTTCAGGGGTGGTAGGAATCTCTGTGGGACTTAGTATTATGCCAATAAGGTACTGGAGCATTTGCATTGCTTTCTGGTCCCTCCAAGGCAGAGAGAATTGCCCCACACACTGATTTCAGGTTTTGATCTGGCCTTTTCATTTGCCAGAGCAGAAGTCAAGTGGATATTTTGTTTTAGCCCTCTCAACTGTACCCCCAGTCCTTGTCAGAGCAGGAGGCAGGACAGGGGAAGGGCAAGAGGCAGGACACGGGAAGGACAGCAGCAGGACTCTCCCTGCACAGAGCAGAGATGAACAGATAAACAAAAGCAAAGCAGGGAGACAAACACACACATGAACACCACCATGTGAGCCTCACTTCTGAAGGAAACCTGGCCAAAAAAATAATTAAGACCTATTCAGATCCTTGCCAGCTGGATCCAGCAATAGGCATGTGCATCTGCGCTGGCATTTCAGAGCTCTGCTTCTGTGACTCCCCAGCTACAGGTTCGTAACAGTGAGCAGCCAGGGTCAAATTTACTGTGCTGGGGGTGGGAGGAGAGAGAGGTGATGCTCCAAGCCTCTGCCTCACTGTGCAGTGAGCAGGGGTCACCCAGGCGACTGCCCACACCACGGCTGCATCCAGCTGAGATCCCTCTGCTGCAAGGTGGAGGGAAGGGAGGGAAGTCAGTGTGAAGGATGGAGAAAAATAGCAGTAGTCAGCCAAGAATTAAATACCCTGAGAAAGTGCCAGCAACCACCCCTTCTGCTTATCATTCCTTTTCCATTTGCTTTTAATTTCCTTAACCTATAATTTGTTAAACAGGCTGCCCAGTAGGTATAATCTCAGAGCTGACTGCTCTGCAGGTGCTGCTTCTAGCCTGGAGCAGAGAGAAACATATCAACATCAAGACTGGGGCACAGCCAGGAAAGCTGCTGATTCCACTGAGAAAATACTAAACATAAACTGTGTCCTGCTTCCTGCTGCCAACAGGGCATTAAAAATCACAATGCAGATAGGACACTGCTCAGACCAAAGATGAAACAAGACAAAAAAAATATGCAGGGACACACACAGGGGATCCACTTGGAATCCAGAAGGGCCAACCCACACTGGAGAGTCCCAGTTTTTCAAGGCAGGGAGCTGTCTCTCTGCTCTGCATTTGCAACGCAGCACTGGATGACGTGGTTCCTTGAGTGGAGATGTGAGCAGCAAAACCAGGCAGAACTGATCAGAAGCCTTTCAAACCCTTGTTGCACAAAGAAAACCAGACAAGGTTTCATCCAAAACATGTTTGGTCCCATGAATCTAAGCTGATTTTCTTGCAAAGACTGGATACCTGCTTTCTCCTAGACAAATCAAGGACTGGCACCAGGTCCCAGAGGCTGCTGTCATGTGGATTAAGCAGGGCAGAGCTCCCAGCTTTCCAGCAGAGACCTTGGAGATGGATACAGAGATCCCACATCAATCCCTGAAAAGCTACTAAAGGAAACCAGAGTCAATACAAAACCCACAGACATTCTGGAGAAGGTACCAGGTCTGAGAGCACTGAGGTCACACAAAAATATGATTCCAAATTGAAGTCTTCTATCCTGCAGAAAAAAAATGGATTTTTAAGCTTGCTTTAGACTCTCAAGGACAGCTGCAATCCCCAAACATAAATAACAGAAACTATTTGGCTGCTTAAATGTTTTTTTTATGGGAGGAAGTGGCATGATGAGATTGTGTTCTGATGAGACCAGAACATCCATCAGTTCATTTGGAAAAGGAATCCACAATAAGGTATCACCTTTTGAGACCTGCTAAAGCTTTATTTTCCCCATCAAGTGCTTGTGGACACAGAGTGAATGTTACGGGTTAGACACCCAGTGCCTGAGGGTAATTCTTTTGGGTGTGAAGGACAGATTGACTTCAGGTCAGTTTGTAAAATGAGCCCAAGCTCCCACTTTCCCCTGTTTGCTTTTGCTTTCTGTAAAATTCCCTTGGCTAGGCAGCACCACTGCCAGGCAAGTTGCATTTTAGACCCTTTTAAAGACATTCTATCCAGCTATTTTTGGAGTGCAGTCCTTCATCTCCAGCACCACTGGCCCCAGCTCCCCCACTGCGTTCACGTCCCCAGTCCTGCTGTGTGAGGCACTCACACAGGTCTAGGTCCAGCTGAGGACATAAACAGTATGTCAGAAGCAATATCTGTCAAACAACACACAGCTCAGTTCACCCACAGGTGAGCTCATAGAAAGCAAAGGAGAAAAGGCAACCCCTGGCCCATCTGCAAACCATTTACCCAAACCACGCTCCTGTAATGTTCCCATAGCCCAGGTACTGCCAGCTGAAATCCCCAAGCCTGGCACCCCACAGATGTGTGAGAAATGTTGTTTGTCTCCTCCTTCTCCCTAATTTTCAGTGACACAAGACAGTTTTGTGGCCAGCAGTTTGCACCAGCTCCAGCCAGAACAACCCCTTTGGTTGCAGGTGCGAGGATGGGGAAGGCATTTCTGACATTAACCAAGACCATCCCACCTTGTCCTGCCAGCCCTGAGCTCTCAGAGGCTCATCACCCTTTTGCCTTTGCATGATCCTCTCCTCTCTTCCCCACCAGCAGCCTCCTTGAACCCTACACTGGTCTCTCCACTGCCTCACACGAAGTCACCACCATCCTGGGCCTCTGGGGCTGTGGGAGCAGAGCAGGGCTGACTGAGGAAACGTGCCATGAGGCAGAGGAACACCTTGTGACTGCTTCTGGTGACGATCTGCCACTAGAAAGCAGAAGTGGATATTCATCACCTGCTGTGCTGAACCTTTTAACCACTGGTTCAGAAGGCAGGAACTCTTCCTGAGACTGCAGCTGGCGCATCCCCACCCAGAAAGCTCTCACTTTGCAAGCAGTTATTTCAGGATGAAGTTGAGCTGTTGTTTCTCTCTCTAAGTCTTGTGAGAGCAGTGTGACCCAGTGTTTTTCACCCGCTCTCCTCCTGCTTTCACCCATCATAGGAAGCAAACATCAGCTCTCTGAGGCCAGACAACTTCCACTCAGGTTTCACCACCAACTAATTATTGCAAAGGAGTAGGAAATTGAAACCTGTCTAGGATCATACCAGACCTGGGCTAGGAAAATTCTCGAGTTCATCCTCTGTAGCTAAGCCACCTCTTACAAGCCTTACAAGAAAGATTATTAAAGATAATTGTTATTGCAGTTTTGAGCCAGCTGAGACAGCTTGTACTGGGAAGAACAACACATTGTGCCTGAGAAAACCCGCTGTAAGCATTGGATTACATTTGCTCAGAAAGGTATCAGGCTGAAAGATGGGAAGACTTAAATCTTTGGGCCACTAAACAGCAGCAAGACAAAGAGAGAGCTGAATGTCAGTGGAAATGGGGAAGATTAGGCAGAGGAATAGGGAGTGTGGCTGCAACACCAGTACAAAGCCAGGTGCTGAACACAGAAGACAAACACAAGCATTGCTGACCTGCACAAGGCACACACATCTTCCTTCCTGCACCAGCTTTTTCTAATTTTACAAATGACATTTTACTGAAGAGAGATTACTTCAGGTTTTACTAGAACTGGCCCTTCCACTTGTTTCAACTTTTGCATTAAGCATCAAGATGCTCAGAGCAGGAGGGAACGAGGTTCTCTAACAGCTCATAAACCTCCAGCCAGTTTGGGAGAGAGTTTGTCTTCTTACAAGCTTCTAAGAAAATAAGCTGCTAAGCAGAGGGGGAGAAATGCTCTTGCTGAAGAAAGGGCAACAGTTGGCTACTTGTCAGTTGAATCTGGATAGAAAACAAGAAGGTCTAAGCCAGGGCAGATTGAAGCTGCTCTGCAAACGCTCAGTGCTAAGACAGCCAAGCCAACTTCATCCACATGAGACACAAGTGGCACAGTTACCCCTGTGTTCCCTCCAGTCTCCACCCCACAACAGCTCCTGTTGGTAACAGGCCATAAGCAGAAGAGGCAATGCTTTCTGCAGCCTCCTCAAGGAGACATCCAGAACTCTGCATCTTTGTGAGAGTCCTTAACAGCCCATAAATAGAGCACTTGTGCTAAGAGACAGCTCCCACTTACACTGCCAGCAGCTGCCCTCTCCTACCCGTGGCAAGAGCACTGTGGAATAAAGGACCTTGCCCCTTCAGAGATGGTGCCTTGTTTTAGCTATAAGCATTGAGGCCCTGGTGACTGGGAAGGAGGAAAAAAAGAACAAACAGCAGTGAGAGCCTTACGAAACCTACAGCAATGTTCCCCATGAGATACTCTTGGGGTTTGAGCCGAGCAGGAGGGGCTGAAAGGAGGAGAAACAGCAAGGTCAATAAACAGTACAGCTCATCCCTGAAGCCAGAGGGGTTCTCCACGGTCCAAGACTCATCTCAAACCACACAGAGGAGCACAGCTTTAGTACTGACATGGCTTTGTAACAAAGTGAAAAGGTGACGGTCCCATAGGATTAGGTTATGTGGAGACACAGGGTAAGGTCCTGAAGACTGGATGTCCCAAATAAAACAAGGAGACAGAGAAGGATTAATTATCCTATTTCCTTTCCGGAAATTAGAGGTAAAGTGAGGCACGAAGCAGTTCCCAGGATAGACATCTGTGTGCACGGCTCAAGTTAGGGGTGCTAGAGAGAGCAAACATCTGCTTTATGCATCAGAATCTCCAGGGACACAATCCAAGGAAAAGGAATATTGCTTTAACTGGCTGACTTTTTCAAATAGATTGGGCATTTTCTTGCACTTCAGAAATCACAGCACGTATGTTCTTGCGCTGTACAGACTTGGCCTCGGTCAGGGCTCCAACTTCTGTCCGGAAATAAAACAATGGGCAAAATCTGCATTCCTCTCTGGAAGCGTTCCCACAAACAGCAGCACAACTTTAATTAATATAATTAGCACCCGTAATATATTCTGTTCTTACAGCTGTGACAACACAGGCCCCTCGATCTATAATAGGGCCCCTCTGGTGTGTGCTGGGACGTTTTGTCCTTTCTCAGCATGTCACGCCACCACTGCCAAGGAAGTTCTTCCTAACGGGTTTTCCAGGGGAAAATCACGAAGAGGGATGGTTTGATGTTTCACAAGAGCCTTTGGTTCCCCATCCCATCTTTACACAGCCCTGTTAGATCACATCCTAGCCACGCTGCTGAGCAGCCCCAAGCTGTTTCCAGCTCCCTGAAGTGGACATGGGGGAGCCATAGTCTGCATCCCTGGAAAAGGCTGCAAGAAACCCTGAGCTGGGCTTCCAGCTGGGAAGACTGAGGTGTGCTATCAGGCAAGTTCACAAGTTGCTAGACAGATCAGCAGAGAGAGATTGATTTTTACAAGCAAGCCAGATACAGAGGGTCAAGGTGGTATTAAATGTATTTTCCACTTTCCCTTGGCAAAACACCCTGCCAAGGTCTGTGGGTTTTTCAGTCTGTGACTTAATTAATACCTAATGCCCCTAAGGACAGCAGCTTTTTCTGGAAGTGGGGGTTTTAAATACATTTGTTTGGATGACAGACACAAAAAGTGTCAGGGAACAATGGATAGGAAATGTTGTGGGAGGAGTAGGGGGAAAGGCATCCCCCAGACCTTCCCTTCCCAACTTTTCATTACCAGCAGGCTCACAGCTGTGCCAAGATGTAACTTTGGGAACTGTGCTAGCTCTGGAATAAATTCTGAGGGAGGACCAAGGATGCAGATTGAAAGACAGCATGAATATGTGCCCAATGGGCAAGAACCAAAAAGACCTATTATCCCTGTGGAGTGCACAGACATGCAGCAGCAATCATTAACTGCAGTCAAGTGTATTATCTCTTCATGTGCTCTTCTCCTGTGGACCTGACAATTTGTCTCATCCTGCACCTTCAAACATCTGATAGCTGGGAGATGCAACAAGTGAGATCTCGCACCACAAGACATCATTAGTCTGACTACATCCACTCAAGGCTGTTTATTTTTCTTCAGAATAAAGCAGAAACATTTAAAACCTTGATGTACAGTCATGAGAACAAGTGAACCAAGAGCCCAGCACATCTGACAGTTCCCCTCTTCCGTGCACTCTGCTAATTCATGACCACTGATGTTATATGACAATTCTCCCCCTCATTAACAATTACTTATTAGCAATATAACTAGGACAGCCTCCTTACTGATGCTCTGTGAGATTCTGGCTCTTCCCTTTCCCCAGGGGGCAAATACACCTCTCACAGCCCTCACTTCGCCCCAGATCAGAATTTTTTCATCATCTTTCTTCTTTTTCTTTTTCAAGAAAAGAATTGAAATGAAAACAATATTGTTTCTACCAAGAGATGGTGGCAGCAGCTCTGAAGCTTTTATGAATTACAAAACGTTGAAGAGAATAAGCCTGCTGAGAGGGAACAGGGAGGTATCACTTGCTGTCATCAGAGGACCTCCTGGGAAGAGCTGAACCCTGAGTGTCCCAAAAATTTAGAGTGTAAATTGATATGTGCTCCTTTGCTTCACAGAATCTGCGTCATATGAGGCAGGGGTAGCTGTTACCACGGTAACTAATCTAATCTTTATTTTCATTTTTGTTGTAGTCAGATCACAGCAGATAGGAAATAACTATGCTGAGAATTGGAGAAATTGTATGTGCAAACACATGCACAGAAAACGTGTAATTGCGTACATGGCTGTAAGTAAATGTAATAAAAAACCCCAACATTTTAAAATGGGGAATACACTTTTTAAGGAAATAGAACTGAATTTGACTCAGTCTTGGAGACACACAGAACAGAGATAGCTCTGTGCACAGACATTGTGTTCAGTGTAACTGAGCCTATGACTGCCCTAGGAAAAAGGACAATGTACAATTTCTATACCTTCTCTTTGGAGAAATACTTTATCCCATCCAAAACTGCCTGTTGGCTCATTCTCCTTCCCATGAAGGCTTCTTCTGGAGAAGAAACACAGGAAACTCTCAGTTATTTCCTAATACAAAAGCCCTGATATCATCCCTTAAGCATGATCCCAGGGATCCAGGTATCTGGGTTTTGTCCTGGTTTTGGCTGGGATAGAGTTAATTTTCTTCCTAGTAGCTGGTATAGTGCTGTGGTTTGGATTTAATACAAGAATAAATTTGATAACACACTGATGCTCTAGTTGTTGCTAAGCACTGTTTACACTGAAGTCAAGGCCTTTCCTGCTTTCCCTCCCACCCCATCATGAGTGGGCTGAGGGTGCATGAGAAGTTTGGAGGGGACACAGCCAGGACAGCTGACCCCAACTGACCAGAGGGACATTCCATACCACACGGTGTCATGTGCAGCATAAAAAGCTGGGGGGAAAAAGAAGAAAGGGCTGATGTTTGGAGTGATGACATCTGTCTTCCCAAATCACTCTTAATGGAGCCCAGCTCTCCCAGGGATGGCTGAACACTTGTCTGCCCCTGGCATGTGCTGAATGGATTCCTTCTTTTTCTTTGCTTGTGTTCACAGCTTTTGCTTTGTCCATTAAACTGTTCTTGTCTCAACCCCTGAGTTTCCTCACTTCTACTGTTCCAATTCTCTCTCCCATCCCACATGGGGGGAGTGAGCGAGCAGCTGTGCAGGGCTGAGCTTTCCCCTGGGGCTAAACCATAACAGTGGCCCCCAGTCAGGTACCACCTTAGGCCACTGTCCCCACCACAGGCTTCCAAAATGACAAGTTCCTGCTCTGAACTGAGATTGTTTTCATGACATCATCAACAAATCTCAACTATTTTACATCAACTTTGTTTCGTCAAAGGGCCCTTTTACAATGACTCTTTTAGAGCTGTTTGTTTTTGCCTGGAGAGCAGGATTTTCCATGAAGAGATCCCAGACAAAACACCAAACTGACACTTCTGTCACCAACCCAAATGTAGAAGGCTGCTTGCAAACCTAACAGCTTAAGGACACAGCACACAGCAAAACTCACCACCAGCAGGACCCACCCCGAAATATCCTGGATCAAGAGCAACCTCAGCTAAAATTCAGCCTGTCTTCTGAGCCATGACACTGTAGGAGGGTTATGTCATGGGTGAATCAGACAGGAAGGAAACATGGAATAAAAAGGTCTTCTTTAAGTTTCATAGAGACATCAAACACCTCTGCCCTTTGCTGGCTGCACAGCACACGTGAAGTCCTTTGGCTGCTGATTGCCAAAGGCTGGGGGTTGCCCACAGGAAAAGTACAGTAATTGCACGTCTTCTGTCAACATCTCCTCCTGGCCACTGACAGAAAAAGGATCCAGTTACACAGGATTTAGCTTGGCCCAAAACAGCCCTTCTAATTCTCAGCAAGAAGCCAAGATGTTCCAATGTCCAGTTTAGAGGGTGATGGGATTACCAACCTTCCCTTCAGCTATTGCTAAACCAGACCCTGACCTTGAGGGCCAAATCTCTCCTTAGTGTAGGAGGAGGCAAGTCAAGACTGTGGAATAATAAGTTTCCTAAAGAAGAAGTTTTGCTTTGAAGCAGTGACTTAATTTGGGCAGATGAGAGAGGTGTTTAGAGAGAGATGGATGTTTGCGCCTGGAACAAGAACAAGCAGAGGAAGCAGCTCAGTAAATGATATGGGTTTAGGTATTTTTAGTAATGTAATGCAGCAGTAAGAGGAAAACAAATAAGAAAGAGCAGGAAACAACAGAAATCAGTTCAGCTTCAGCCAAGTACAATGGGATCACACTGGTGCACCAATGCAAGCTCCTCTCACCACCTTTATGGACAGGCTAGAATGAACCCATTCCCATGATCCCACTGTCCCACCGAAAGCCTAAGCCCAGGGTTTGACTGAACACACTCAATCCCATGGATTTTAATCACACCCCACTAAGACATGTCCCTCTTCATCCATCTGCTCCTGGTTGCTGCTGGGAACTCTCCCATCACCTCTGATTGCAAAAGCAGCAGCTGCAATTAATACTGTGGAGACACTTTCAAATGCTCCTCTTGGCAGCCATCTGGCTTCACATCACTCATATCCCTGCTAGGCAAAGCAAAAGGGTATTTTATCTCCTGCCACTAGTAGCTGAAGGATGGACTAAGACACAAGCAAGACTGATGTGAAACAGGAGATGGGTTATAACCAAGCAAGAGGCAGAGAGAGGGTGCTCAGCAATACATCCATGCAAACAAAAGGGGAGCTGTCTTCCAGAAGCAACAACTGTGACTTTGCATGCCCTGAGGGCCTGTTTTGAACAATGCTCCATGAGGTCTCAATCATTCTTTTTGTCTGCTTTCCCCAGTTTTTCCTACCATCATAATTTTTGCTCATCTCGGTTTCCCTTCTTTAACCGCTCTAATTTGATGCAGTTCCCTGGATGTCCTGATTTAACTCAGCCTGGTGTCTTCAAAGGACCCTTTAATAGCAATTACAGGCCAGATGAGTGAGATTTTGATTTCGAATTAAGCCAGGCTAGCTCGATTCAGAAGTGCCAAATTTTGCCCAGCTGTGCCATTCAGCTCAGAGTTCTGCATTGTGTGTAAATGCTGGCAACACAACAGGAAAGAAATGAGAAAACACACTTCCTGAGATCAGAACAATCTCTCAGAACCATGTTTGTGCAGCACCTATTATAATAGGGACCTTTGCCACATATGAGATTTTTAGATTTTAAGTTCCACTGGTGAGAATTTTGCCCCAAGACCTAAGATGAGTATCTTTCTCGTGTTGCAGGAAACATCACACAGTTAAGATAACAATGTTGAACTCGGATGCAGCACTCAGTGTAATTTTAGTTCAGCTGCAGAATTTCACTGGGCAGTAGTTTGAGATGAGGCAAATTTTGGTCTCAGCCAAGCTGCTGGCTTGAGGGAGGACTTGTCTGAGCCACATCAGCTTGCATTTCTGCCTAATTTCCTCAGTTATGGCATTATTGTCCTGCAAAGGAGATGAGGGACCTTGCAAATGACCTCCCAAGTGGAACTCTTCAGGCACCCAAAGCTCCTGAACCCTGTTCTGGTAAGCAGAGGTGGGGATCCAGGAAAGGACAAGTTCAAGGAGGACCAAGGACTAAAAATGTTCATCTGAAACCTACCAGTGAGAATCTTGATCTGAACAAACTCAAAGCCAGCGTGATCTTAATGCCATTTTAAGGCAGATGAAGCAATGTGCAAAAAGGCATCACGTATTTATTTTTTAAAATCCCATCTGTGTCGCATGGACTGTAAAACATCCAGCTTTAAAAAAAAAAATCAACAAAGTTTGAAAAGAAAAAAAAATGCTTTCAATACAAACCTTTATTCACAAAAACATGGCAAGAAACAGAGCTGCCAACTGCTACACCTACACTCATCCTCTGAATTAGGTCTCTTCAGCAAGTTAACATCCTTTCTCTTATACAGCTTTCCTGCTTGCAGATACTGAGACAGAATGAGGTTGCAAAGAGATTTCTATTACCACCACTTCCTTCCATGCACACTTCACTTTCCCACTTTGTTTTCCAGTGCAGGGCTTGGGTTTCTTTCATTCTGTTTAGTTTTTTTCTTCCTTGCCCGCTTAAGTTAAGACAACAACATTTTGTTCTGTATTTCCACGGCTCTTCCATGGTGATTTGTTAACAGTGCTGGGTTTGCAGTCAAACGACTGGAAAGATGAAAAGTTGGCAAGCTGCTTCCCTCATTAGGGAACACAGCTCTCAAGCACTCCAGAGCCAGCCTATCAGCTGAATTATTCAACAGAATTAAAAAACACTTGACAAAAATATAAAAAAAAAAAAAAAAATCAAAACCCAAACAAACAAACAAACAAACAAAAAACCAACAACAACAAAAAAAACCACTGCAAGAGCAGGGAGGGAAGGGAAGCTCATCAACTTTGGAGGTTGTCGTAAAAGTTTGGCAGCATTCCTCAAAACTCATTTTGGGATTAAACCCATCTAAGGAACTCCGGCAAGGCTGAACGGCTGCACAGCAGCAGACAGAAGCTGGCATTCATAATTCAGACATTGGACTGTATTGTTGCTGTCTTGAACTGATAATGATGAAGCCCAAGGGGAGAATATCTCCGAAACCATAATGTAAGGGATCTGTTTATGTGCAGTTTGTGAGTAACTGGTGGTGCTGGAAATCTTCCATATCCAGCCCACAGGCTTTAACAATTCACCATGAAGACTCACAGTAATAGTTTGTGTGTGTGTGTGTGTTCTTCTGGTGTAATAAATACTGTGTAATTCAGAAGACCATTAACCACCCATGGGAGAGGAGAGTGTTGCCTCTCATGTGCCAACGGCAAGAGGAGCTGACATGTGGCAGCTTGTGCCATAACAAAGCCTATGAACTGGACCAAAAACTCTGATGGGAAAGTCAGAATTGCCCAGCATCTTCTCTCGTGTAGCCTGGAAGAAAAAAGTACTTGTTTCGGGCACAAAATTAAGCAGGACGGTCAAGACCTTGAAGTTCCTCACACTGCTGAGGAACCACGTGCAAGTGGGCAAAACCAGGGGTTTAGTCTTAAATCCTGAGCGAGACCACTAAGGACACAGACCCTGGTGAGAGGTTCCTTCATCTGAGAGGTAAAACAGAGTTGGTATCTTGGAGATGCCTCCAGATTATGGACAAAGTCCTCCGCTGGAGAGGTCAAAACATAGACTGGATGGTACGGAAGACAACTGTCCATACTCCAAAAGCAGCATGGACAGGGAAGAAGGGGGATAGTTGAAGAACAAACAGGGACTGTGATTTAGATACCAACTGGGAATCAGAAGCAGGAGAAATTCGGACTTGTCAAAGCTAAAACCCACAAATATTGTGAAGAAATCAGGGAAAAAAAAAATCACGAGATCTCTACCTTTTTTTGCAGCTGTACGTTATTTCCCATGCTAAAGTAAAGGGCACTGAGTTTTATACAGCTTCATAAGCTATAGGGATCTGTTTATTTTAATTGGTGTGTGATATTAGGAAGGTAAAACCGAATCTGGAGATCCAGGAAGCACATCCTTTAGCTACTGCAGAGCCTGAGAGAGCAATGCCGCATATGCAGCAGGTTACCACCCACTCACTCATTCCCAGGCACGTTCTTTCTTTCACCCAGAAACGCTGTACAAATAGATTTTTGTATATTTTTGTGAAGAGATTGGTCATACACACATTTTGTGTAAAAGTAAACTTCGGTGACGTTAGCCCCCGAGAAGAATCTGCACAGAAGCCAGAATTTTTATGCCATGGTTGTGCTGACAGGACGGGATCTAGCAAATGAAGTGAAAGCAGGAACAGTGGAATTCATCAAGCAATTAAATCATTTTAGCTGATGACCCAGACAGAAAGAGAAGTCAGGCAGTGAGATCTGCTGATGACACTGAGCCCTCACTTAGAAGAGGAGCAGAATATCACAAGCACGATGCTGAGCACCTCAGTAATGCAACAGGGCTGAAAGTCAATAGGAGACAGCATTGCTATTAGGGAGCACTTAGAATTTTTGCTGTGAAGACTTGACCTCTGGTCTCTTGTTCCCAGAGGAGAGGAAAGGACTGGGTATTCAGCAGCAAGATAGTGGCTGCAAATACCAAGACACCAGAGGAATCTTAATGGAATTGGGTGAGAGATTTCTGTGGAGCAGGGAGGGATGAGGGCAGTGTATAAGGCAGTGAAGTGCCCTAGGTCACACAGCTGGAACCAGAATGGGGGAGGTTTCCCACATGAAGGGCTCAGTGTATTTACCTAGACATGCAAGGGTGGAGAAGGAATTTGATTACTAGGAATAACTAGAAAACTAGAGATATTTACACTGGAAGATGAGGTCATTGCATGAACCAAGGGGTAGAGAGTGGCCACTGATGTGTTCAGATGTTCCCTTCAGGCTCTCCTCCAATCTTTACAACAGCCCAAGCCTTTCATGGCTTTGAAGGTGAGAAAGGCAAGTAGCCCTGACTTCCAAAATTCAAACTGAGCTAGAGCACTTACATCACTTCCAGCACTATGAATAAGGGAAGGGAAGCTACAAGAGAGTCTGAACTGATGGAGTAACTCTTTCTGAAGTAGCTCCAGTGCCAGCTTAGTGTCTTGCCCAGAGACCCCTTGGTATCATTATCCCTTGGGATGACGTGTGTGGAAGGGAAACACACCAAATATTAACAGGATCACTTTCAGAAGACAGAGTTTGGTGTATGTTTGCAATGCCACACTGATGACAGCTGATATTTCCATACCAAGATGACCAGTCCAAGTTGCCAACTGATTTCCTAAAAATCCCCCTTGCCACCCCAGTTTTTTGAGAATCCAAAGCAAATTGGCCAAAATGGATTCAAATACTTGGTTGAGACTTCTGTAAATTTCTCCACAGATTCAACAAGGCACGAGAGAAACTGTTGGAGCTGAGGAATGTAGGGCTTTGCTATCAATTAAAGTAAAGCTGCTTCCCAGACCTCGGGTAATGCTTTTGGCAGTAGTGAGTGTGCTGCCATGGTTCAACAAAGGGTAATTAATCAGAAGCCAGTGTAATTGAACACTCCCACTGCTGCTCAATTAATCTGATCACTTCCCTTAGAAATTCAGAATCCCAGCCTGTGACTGCAGCAGACCTTATTTATATGCCAGTGAGGTTTCCAGTTTGGATCAGACAGACTGTTCTGGCATTTCCAGCCCAAGCCCTCGGGCTGTGTTCATGCCACTAGCACAGATATCACTGCTGGCTTCCTGCAATGCATCTGCAGGGGGAAATCAGATGCTCCAGCATCACATTTGGTGAGAATAGCAGGATGAAGGCTTGCAAAGCTGCCCAAGTGGTTTAGATCTAAAACGAAAAGAAGTGGGATAGCCAAACCTCATAGGGCCCTCACGGTATTTTCTGCAGGAGACAGAGCCTGTTCCAGTTTCAAGTAAAACTAGAAGTGAATTGCTCAGAATGGGGTAGTTTTACAGCTGTCCCTTGCTGCACTGCAATAGAGCTGAGAGCAGGTGTAGGGATGGGAGGGAATGAGCCCTGCTCTGGTGAAACACCACAGTGGTTTTGCAGGGCATGGATAGCACTGTGAGACAGTTTAAGGCAGGTCACGAGGAAAGCTGCATTCAGCTGATGCTGGAAGGACATGCGGGGGATAAAGGGAATCTTCTCTAGCCAGGGGTGACACGATCCTTTCCCAAAACATGGCAAAAGGCATGTTCTGCATGGCCTCCACTGAGCTTGGAGAGCATTGGCAGCCTGCTGTGAAAACAGCTTGAAAACACCCAAACTAGGTGAAGAGTTCTCTGTAGAGCAGCAAGGATATGACACAGCTCAATATAAAGGAAACCAGCCAGGGTGGGACCAACACTTGTTGAAGTCGGTTGGAAGTGTTGTCCCAGCGCTCGGTGCTTTGGATGAGCACGGAAAGCATTTACTCCACAAAAGTTTTTCACGGCAGGGATAGACATTTTTCTCTGAAAACAGCATGTCCCCATGGATAATGTCATACAGAAACAAAACACAAGGTTGACTTGCAAGTTATCAAAAGGAATCCACCTCTGGATCATCCCAGCAGTGCTGAGTGCAGCCAGTTCTGCCCATCCCTCTCCAGCAGCACTTTGTCTCAGTCCCAACGCAACCTCTTGCTTTCATTTAGCTCCTCTCTGCTAGAGAAGAAAAGCCAAGAGCAGCTACTTCTGCTCCTATAACTAAAGGATATTGTGGTTCTTGCATCCCCAAAGCCAGCATGTGGTACCCTCAAAAGAAATTTTAATTTCTAACACCAAACAGCAGGCACAGCAACCACAACCAAGTGTTCTGGTCAAGCCAGTTGCCAATAAACCATGCAAAACATTAGTGCAGACACACAGATACACCCTTCTCTGCCCCTGGCAACTCTTTAAAGCTGGAACAGTTTATATTGGGATTAATCCTGTAACCCAGCTCTCTGACTGAAGAGAACAGGACTTGACCCTTCCCACATTCCCTTTTCACCAACCTTTGTCGGTCTGTGTCTGCTCTCCTCCCACATGTAGCTCCATGAGTTTTTTCTCCATTTCATTCCACAGCAGGCTGCAGTGGCCATGGCAGTCTGCAGGAGCCTCCCCTGGATAAGCAGGCAGACCTAGAGCTGCTGCAAGAACATCTGGATGAAGAATAGGATGAAACAAGGGAATGAAAAAAGGAGCAGGAAGTAAATGAGGCAGCTTTGCTTTCCCCACAGGTGCAGGCATCATGATTCCTAACAAGAATCTGAGGTCCAGAGTGATGGTTTTGGGCAAGGGAACAATGGGGGAACTGAGATTCACACACATCTACAGGGTTGCCCTAGAACTGGCCAGAGAGTTCTGATCAGATGTGGTGCCAGGCAGGTCATGCGCTTTGTTCTCAGTTGAACAGAAAGCATAAACATAAAGCATCTGGCTCCAAGCTCCTCTGTACCCTCTGCCACCCAAGGGTGCTTGCCCTCACTCTGCTCCTTGCTTAGCAAAACATTTCAGGAGGCCCAATTCCCCCTTTCCACCCCCTCCAGGCTGAATCAGAGCAAAGTAGCTGCTTCTCACCCTGCCAAACTTTGTTAACCAATCTTGGTGGAAAGCAGCTGTGACAGGCAGCAGCAGCAAATCTAATGTCAAATTGATCAGCTGGAAGGGAACCAGCAAAACATTGGTACTCTGGCTCACAACCACTGGATGAGTCAATTCCCTCCACCCTCAGTGTTACAGATGTTTGGGTGCAGGGTCCAATTCCCCAAACCAGCCCCTGCCAGCCAGTCCCCACAGAACAATCTAAAGATTAGGCATTTCGTTTAGGGTTTTCTTTCCCCATTGGAAGGGAATTTGTATCTCAGTGACATCTCCCTCTAGACTTGAAATAGCTTTTTTTTTTTTTTTTTTTTTCCAGACAATGCCAGTGAAATGCCACCATCGTTTTTACAACATTTTTGTTTTCTTCCCAGAGAAGCGCATTTCTCTGCCTGGAGCATTTCAAACTTGCTGATGGAATCTAGCAGGGGTAACCAAACACACACATCACATGGAAAACAGAACCAAGGAAGGAAGGAAGGGTATAAGCAAATATTTCTTCAGGATTGTCAGGCCTTTCAGTTACCATGGCAGTACGTTTCCATGGAAGCCAAATTTGAAGCCTGTTGCTGCCACTGGAGTGGCCCAAAGAAAATTATTAGTTTTGAAAATTAACAAAGCTACACACTACCTTAAAAGCCAGCCCACCCACAGCCCTCAAGAAAACAAAGGCATCTTTGCATCCCTGATAAAGGATTCAATAAACACGCAGGTAAGGAAGAGGCAGAGCAGAAAAAAATACCACACAATGAAAAACAGGAGCTTCCAACAATGCAGAAACTGTGCTGGTAAGCACAAGGCTGAATGCACTTGGTGAAATATTGCACATAAAGGTCAGCAAATTCCTACAGAGCATCCTGTGTCACTGGCTCCCAAGGGGACAGAATGGGGGGTGCTTTGAGACCAGTGCTGCTTGGTTGTCATTTGTTTGAAATTATTTACCCCTTTATCATGCTGTTGGCTCTCCCTTGATTTGCTCACCCACCTCCCAGGAAAACTTTCATGAGGTGAACCAGTATTCTCCCATGGGTTGCTTTAATCAACATTAAAGATCAGCTTAGCTGCTTTGATGTTCCCTTTCCCAGTCAGAATACCTTTTTAAATTCTTGAAAGTTACCTTTTGTCTCACTGACCCCCTTTCCTCACCAAGAAGTAATTTTCTACACCCCCTGTCATTTTTCAGAAGCCAGGGAGCTGGCTTGGTGTAGCTTATCACCTGCATCTGAAAAAAAACATGGCACACTCTAACCCTTTCCAAAGGGGAGGCACTGGGATTCAGTGATGAGGTAATGTTCCACAGGCTGCCAAACAAGGGATATGCAGGCAACACGAGCAAAGTCAGCACTACCTCAAAAGGACAGATCACAGAATCTCTGATTTAGTGACTTTCCACCTAGAAGCAACCGCCTCCTCTTCGCTGACATGAAAAGAGCATCATGAAGGCCTTCCAAATTAGGGAATAACACACCTGAGGAAAGCTGTTGAAAGGTAAAGATCAGAGGGAAATAGGCACCTATTGGACCATCAGCTGAAACTGACTTCTCATTTTTTAGTCAAAGAAAGATCTAAGACCTGCCTCACTGAAACATCACTCTTGTACCACTGCTAAAAGGTCTCCGGTGCTCTCTGCTGCCTCTCTTGCCCAGGAGGAAGGAAAAGCAGATCGTTTTAAAGCACACTTCAGACAAAACCCTGTGATGTGAATACAGCAGATTTCCTTTGAAAGGAAGGCGAGTACAAATAAAGAGACCTTCCACCTGGTTTGGGATTCCTGCTCTGTTCAGATTTCACTCAAGCCTTGAGCTGCACAGGGCACTGGGGAGTGCTGCATCCCACCTCTCCAGCTAAACAGCCTTCCCCACCCAAACCCCATCATAAACTCTCAGCCACAGAACTCCAAAGAAACAAAAAAATTGCTCTGCAAGAGCCAATCTAGACTAGACTACACATGAGGGCAGAACAACTGGCTTAAGGCAATCCCTCCTCCCTGTGTGGGAAGGTTTTCCCAGAATTGCCCAGATCTGGCAACTACCACTACCCGCTGCTTGCCTCCATTTGTGCCAGAGGTTATTGCCCTGCAGAAGGAAAAGCACATTCAGATTTTAGATCTTCAGTGAAAAGTCTGACATCATACCTTCAAGTCCTGGACAGGTGAGTTTGCAAGGAGGTACCAGTGGGGAGCCAGGATGCTCTAACAACAAGCAATGTGTGGAGGCAGCTGCTGGCAGCTGAGAGCAGTGCAAGGGGCAGATGTGGCCCCTAGTCCTCAGCTGAAAGGCTTGTCAGAACCACCAGGCAAAGTGTAACTATTTAGTGGGAGTCCTTCTGGGCACCTCCAGTTTCTCAAAATCCTTTGCACTGCACCCATCCAGCAGCTGAAGTGTTCTCGTGCAGGAGGAGGCTGCAAGCCCAGAGCACTTGCTCACCCAGACTGCAACTCCCCCTGCTGAAGGTGATGGCACAAATATCCCTGAGCTGAGGTTTTCTTTGGACGTTTCACTCTCTCCTCCCACAGTCTCTTTCGAAAAGGGAAAGCAAATCTGGCTAGCAAGCCAGCTTCTCCTCACTGTGCAGGACACATACACTGGATTCACTTTCCACGTTGGACTGTGGGGAGAGAGAGAGGAAAGGACTGACTATCTGGACCAACAGCTCACCCAAGAATACAGGAACACCAGCAGCTTCAGTCTTTGCTCCTTAACTTGCTCCCTGGGGCTACTTCTACCACCAGTGAGAGGCAGCAGGCACAGAGCAGAGTCTGCAAAGGAGCACTTACCAATGCTTGAATAAATCCACCAGACTCTGACATCCCTAGGCAAGCAGCTCCCCTTTTCACACTTCCATGCTAATGCTGCTGCTGAGACTTCTGGAGTCTCAAAGGCTTCAGGCCTCCATCCAAGAGTGCTTTGCACCGTACCACTGCTCCTGGCCAAGTTTCAGGATTTTTGCAGAAATCAAAGGGAAGAACATGAAATGTAACAGTGCAGATAAGTTCCTGACCTCAGTTAGCTCATCTCTTTTGAAGGTAAAAGGATCACAGGTTCCCTTTCAGGCCCCTCCATGCAGGCATAGCTTCACTTTGCCTCAAGAAATCTGAGACCAGAGACTGACAAGTCAATAGAAGAGGGAGGTACGATTAGTCTTCAGAGACTTAAATTGTCTTAAATCCAATGTCACACAGAGTAGTAATTCTCTCTTTTTCTGTGGAACCAAAAATTAAGAGGAAAAAAAAAAACACGCAAAACTGCCAAATGTGTTAAATGCGTAACTTAGAGCATTTTAATAAAAAAAGCAAAATACATTTCATAATTTGTTGACTGGCACAATGTATAAAAACCTTTAAATAACAACTTTAATATTAGTCACAAAATACAGCCTGTTGTATAAAAATAGCCGTATGCACACCGATAAAAGATAATGTAAAACCACTCTGAATAGGCCATGCAAAGACATTCAGCTTTGACCTTTCAATTTCCAAGTGCTTGTTGCATCTGCTACTTTATTCCTTCTTGTTCTACTTGGGAGGGTTTTGTGCTGGCACCTGGGGGCCTCCTCCTCACCTCTCTGCACACAAAGCCCTGGCAAAGGGTTTCAGAAAGGGCTGGCAAGTTAAGGTGCATCATGTCGGGCATCTTAGCGGCCCGATTTTCACAGCTTATGTTTTAGAAAGTGCTCAACATCCATGTCCTTCTCCATGGACACCTCCCCTTGGTCACTCAAAGTCTTCAGCTTTTCAGCCAGAACCCTTTCCAAGTTGTTCCTGCACTCCCAGTGCACCACAGTACTAAAACTGGGAGCACAAATCCAGACACCCAGCCTGAGATCACTGCAGGAGGCAGCACCATTTTTGTACAGATGTACCTCTGCATTTGGCATTTCTAAATTATTCACACACCAAAATTCACGGAATTCATGGAATTCTGTCCATTCACATTAGGAAGCCCAGGCAGGACACATAAAAGGTCACTAAGAAATACAGGTTTACAGTGAGGAAAGTATAACTTAGGATAGCCTTAATATAATAAAACCCCACATGAATATTAAAAAACCCACCTAATAGTCAATGTGAACTGTTACATAAACAGTCTGAAATACTGTGGTTATCTGATTTAAGAATGTAACTGTTTGAAGGGGACATAATGAACATCAAGCCCCAGAAAATGAAAAAAGAGACAGTATGGAGCACATTTTAGTTAAGAACAAAGAGATGTCAGATAAAAAACCCATCCCTCCCAGTTTTCACCCCACAAGCTGACACACAATCTATCAACAACATAAAAAACTACCCGGTCCTCTTCATCTCTAGAAGCCTGAGCAATCCTTGCACCTTTACAGTACCATCCTCATTCAATTTAAGCCAAATAAAGGTAATGCAGACAGAGATCCACCAAGTCACCACCTTCATTTCCTGAGTCTACAGAAAGAGAGAGGGGCACTGTTGGTTGAAAACAGTCCCTGCTGCTGACAGGAACAGCAGCACCTTCAGGATGTGCCATCAAGGAGAGCAGCCATTGGCAGGGAAAGGCTTGATGCTCTGCTAGGCAAAGCATTTTTATCCCTGATGTTTTCAAGTTTGCATTTTAAAGCATGCTCTTCTAAGAAGAAAATGAGGAAAACTTAGTGATTTATCACCTCAGGTAATACAGCAGCAAACCCATCTTCTGCAGTTTAAAAAGATCAGTTAAATTATCTTAATGCACCAAATCTGACAGGCAAAAAACATTCCCATAAAAAAAGCTGTCCCCTTAAAGTTACAAGTCACATCACAAGAGCGAGCTTCTAATCAAAGTGTCAGGAGCGGAGAAGCTTTTACCGGCGCCGAAGATCCAAATAAGAACACAGACCGATCTTGCCATCCGTAGCAGGGGAGAAGCTCAAAAGGCTTTATGAGGAGCTGGCTGGAAGTCAGTGGTTTTGGTGGCGTGTGCCATCGCCCTGCGCTTGGCCAGGCGGGATTTGGAGGGAGGGGAGAGTTTCATGGAGCACACGGCATGGGCCACACCGTCCTGCTCCGCGCTGAGCTCGCTCTCGTGCTGGGACAGCTGGCGGTTCAGGGCTATGGCCTCTGCAGCAAAGAGGGTCAGGTCTTTTGTGCTGCTGTTCCTGCCGAGGGAAAAGGAGGAAGCAGTTACAACACAGCACCCAGTCGCTTCCACCTGGTTGCTCTCATGTCAGGAGAGCCATTTCCCGGCAGGTTTATCTCTCCTGTGGAAACATCGGCACGAGCAGGCAAAAGGACAGGTTGATGTTTGCATCTATCCTCACTGAGAGGAACAGCAATACAAGACATAAACACTCTGGGGGTTTTGGAAACAGCCACATTTCTAGTCCTCCTTCTGCCAAGGACTTCCAGTGTAAACCCAGGAAGCCACCTGAGGTGTCGTGATTAATGCCTACGTGTTATCCAAGGGTGAGCCTATGGGGCAATACTGCTGCCGTTCTTCAGAGGACTGCAGGACCACTACAACTACACCTCTGGCTTGAGGAAACACATTTCTGATGGGGAAGAACCACCTGGAATCACAGATGGCAGACATAGAAACAGTGATGTGTGACTCAGGCTCCCTGGCAAACAGAATCTGCCATCAAATCGCTTCAAATGAGGCTTGTCCTGCTCACTGTTATCTGGATGCTGTGATTACCACCAAGTACAACGAAAGTCAGATCCGAGCCTGTTTATGATGATTATTCGCCCATCAGAAAGTAGTCTTTTTGGATAACACACGCCTTTATGTCTTTTTCTCCCCCTCCTGGGCAGCAAACCGCCAAAACCATCATTATTTCCTGTCTAAGATTAACACTGCACTGCAGGAATCCCCTCTAATGCTTTCCCCACAAACAGGCAAGATTAGATCATAAAGAAAATTCAGAGCTTCGATATTTCTGGTGTTCTTAACAAAATTACTGCTGAACATTTGGGAAGTTCCATTCTCAACCAGGGATGTTACCTCCTGATTTGTCAGCTCCTAGCTCTCATCCATTTTTCAGTAATTATTCCTGGTCAAGTTTACAGATATTTAAAAATGAATCTCACCTTTGAAGAACTTGTGGGGTAGGCAATCCCCTTTCAGGAGCCTGCTAGAAGAAGCAGTTAAGAAAAGTTACTTACATATTAGAAAGCTTTCCCAAGAGAGCGACAAATCAGGTGACTTCCCCAAATCTTTACAACTAACAGATACTGCATATAAACTAATTCACTGAGGGTTTACAAATCCCTGTTTGTTTACAAAATGTATTTCATAATATGTCTCCCCTCACAAGGAGATTTCACAGCTTGCAGGTATAAGATTACAGCTTTAGAAGCCCTCCAGAGGGTCTATTCCTTCTTTCCTGAATGGGAAACTGAAGCAAAAGAGGACATTGCTGTTCTTTTAAAACTGTATCATCTACCAGCATTCTGCATTACTGTATTAAAGAGCAGCACAATAATTTGTGTACTGCAGTGCTCAGTATTCACAAGAAAGCCATTTAAAATGCACAAAGCAACAATTAAGAAAACTCAAAACAAACACTTAAAGGTTGACAGATTCAACCAAATATTTACCACACAGAAAGGATAAAGCCGCTGTGTATCATTTAATTAATCAAGATACAAGCACCAAAACACACAATGGATCTATTAGAAGTTCAGAGGCAGGGAACAGCTTGTTTGTCACTTTGGAAGAAGAATAACACTTAAGATAAAGGGGAATACGTACTCCTTGAACCCATGAATGCTGCAAAACTTGAGCAGCACTAAGTCGTTCCTTGGCGTCATAAACCAGCAGCTTCGAGATGAGATCTTTGGCCTCAGAGGATATATGCGACCAGTCCTTGTCAGGAAATTCATACTTGCCTTCCTGGATGCTCTCAAAAAGCTTGTTCTAGTGATGGAAAAATTTTTAAAATTGAAATACAATGCAACCAGAAGACTCCTCAGATGGGAGGGTGCAAACTGAAACCATCCAGTCTCCTTATGGAGGCAATGGAGAGCGACAGGCAGCCCCACAGTGATTCAGTGCATCCTAACATAGCCACAATCTGGCACAATTGTCTGCTGAAAACATCTTCCCCCTCCCATTCCCCCTCATAAGAGGGCAACTGAAGTACTCAGGTTTTAGAAAGAATAAATTCAGGCCCTGCATGGTGATTCTCCTGGGGCTCAAACTTCATCTTGGGAATTCCTGTGACTGCCATAAACAAGAGCAAGGATTACAGAGCGCAGGAGGATTGCAGGGTGGGGGAGAGGATGAGGAGAAACTCAGATCTCACAACAGGAGGAAAGAGAGGCAGTTGCCTGACTTTACTTGGGAAGGTGACATCACTCAGCTTCAACATTACCACCCTCAGTTCCCACAGACCTGCCCGGGTCACAGACACAGCTTCCCACTGCTGACCTTATGGCAAGTCTTACACCCTAAGTTCACAGGTAAACTGTGCTCTCCCCACACGCCCAGGACATGCCCATTTCACCTGGCAAACTCTGCAGACTTCTCCTCTGTCCCAGCCACAGTCTGTGCCGCAGTTGCCCACAAAAGGGGGGTAACCACTGAGCATGATGTACAGGATCACTCCCAGGCTCCACAGATCACAGCGCTTATCGTAGAACGTGGCCTCCTCCATGAACACTTCCACCACTTCAGGTGCCATGTATTCTGCAGACCCACACTAGGAAACCGAATTCAAGCAACTTCTCAAAGGGAGGGTCACATCAAAACAAGACTCAGGTTTATCATTCCCTCTTTATTCCAGCTGGACTGGTCTAAAAGCAGAATCAGGCATCAGAGACTACTGAAGTTTACTGCTGCCCTTCACTGCTGGTCTGATTTTGTCAAGCCAAGTCCCAACTGATGCATTCCTGCTAAGGAGTGGCCAAGAGCTTCAGAACATTTTGTGAGCACAGGAAAAAATTAACACATTTCAGGTGTAAAGGAGTACAGAGACCTAAGAGAAGGCAAAGGAGTTCCTGCTGTTCTTTAGCAGCAGCATCATTAGCTGTTCCATATGACTAGGATCCTTTAATACAAGGTCAAAATACTAATTTACATCTTTCAGGTTTTTAGATCTTCTCCATTAGTTATCAGAATTTTCAGAAAGTAAACAAGTGTATCACAGGCAGTGATTTCTGTAAGACTCCTGAACACTGCCAGATTTTTCTTGCAGAGTGATGACAAAAGCATAAGACTGTAGCTTTTCAAACTAAAGTATATTATAAAGGCACACACTGATTAGAGAGCTTGCGTTCCCCTTGGCTCATGGGCCTTAGCTACAGAACCCAAACATGGGGAAATGAAAACAAAACTAGTTCAAACTCTGCCCAAAAGCACACAAAAAGTGTGCATGAAAAGATTCCTCATTTGATTGTGTAAGGGGTGAGCAGGACCAAGGTGTCCCTTCCTGGCCAACAGGAGAATTAATACAATGAGCTCCTGTGCTTCTGTGTATTTGTTTTGTGACTGGGAAAGCAAGACAGTCTTTACCACACACATACACACTCACTTGAAATGAACTATCATTTGAAATGAACTGGGTGTAGTGGCTGTAAGCCTTTTGGAAGCTCTCCTCTGGAGGTAAGAAAAATTGGTTTATGGTAGAGCAAAACCAAAAAAGCACAAAGCCACAACAGGCCTCTCACCGGCGTTGTTAATTCGGGAGTAGTTATTGGAGTGCATGCACTGTTCAGCTTCACCCCACTACCAAGATCGAAGTCACAGATTTTTACTGGTGATATCTAAAAACAAAGACAAAACAATAAGAGGTCAGGAAGACTGGGATTAATGTAATATGTATGAGTATCCCATGTATGAAGTGGAAGATCCCAGGACAGAACACAAGTACCAAATGAAACCCAGTCTCTCACAGCTATCTTCCACTCATTCCATTCACCTCCCCTGCCCACACTGCCAGCATCTGATTCTGTTGCATTATTTTTTTATTTGTTTAGGCAAGCATCAGTACACACCAGGGCACTTTGGGAACTGGTCACATAATGTGACCAGCTGCCCTGTAAATGTTGCTTGTCCACGTGGGCAGTGGCTCAGAGCAGATGAGGTAAAAGGCTGTAATTGCCATGACCTCTCTAAGGCCAGTTGGCTTTTCATCTCTCAGCCAGATGTTCACATTTTCACAGCTCAAAGAAGAATTTAGCCTCTTTTAAGCTTCAATTCTGTTAAATTTAGTTGACGCTCACTAATGAGTTCAAAAGTTTTCAGGAAGAGAAAAGACACAAGGACTTTTTTCGGAGACCAAGTTAAAAAAACACAGCAGAAGGTTAAGAGACCAGAGCAGCACCTTTTCTGGAGATTCACACAGGATGTTTTCAGGCTTCAGGTCCCTGTGAGCAATACCTAAACAGAGAGTACAAATATTCGAGTACAAATATTAGAGAGGATACTCTGCTGCTTTATTTCTCACAACTTCTCTTTATTAGAAGGTGGCCTGGGAAGTATCTAGGTCTGAGCATGCTACACACACCTGTCCTCTTAAATACAATAATTTAATTGTATCTGTTAAAAGTCATTGTTGTACCCTGCTATACCTTTATCATCCTTAACTGGACGCAAGAGTCTGTCAAGCAAATAAGAACCTGCTAACACTGGAACTTCTTGGCTTAGCCCAAATTATTTATGTTAATTAAAATCAGATTATTAAGATGACTAACCTGTAGGAAAGTTTACTTGATTACACAGTTTAATCAAAAGATTTTTGTGCCTTTTACATTAAGGTCCTTCTTTCCAGATGGATCAACTGGTGGTTTGCTGGACTCCTACCAGCACAGACAATATTTGAGACATTCTCCCCTGCAAAAAAACTCCTGAGTTCCCAGATGAACATATCCCTTTGAGGTACATATTCATTGCTGAAGCAATAGAAAAATTAAAGGTTCAGTTGGACATGAAGAAGAAAAGCTAAAGGAAAACAAGCAAAGGGCCTCTTCATCCATCTGCTATCAGAATTGGCAAACCTAACAGGGAAGCACAAAGTTATCCATGTAATTCACAAGCAAAGGTGGTTCTGTGTTGACAAAGCAGTTCTTCAAATGCCTAAACACACAGTTTCTTTTAATGGGATGGTAGAAAATGAGAGGCAAAAAAAAAAAAATCAAATCAAATGAGCAACTTGGCTGTAATTTAACTGCACTCTAGCCTTGATTTAAAAAATTACACTCCAAGCACACCTCATACCACTTCAGAGTACAAGAAAGAAAATCCCACCAAACTCTAGGTAAGGGAGTTCTTAGTGTCTTTTCTTCAGCACAGTCCACAAGACGTGACTTCAAAACATAACAGCACAGCACTGATCTAACGGAATCGGAACGTTCCTAATGACACAGCTCCCATCGCTCCGGCACAGGAGACGGCACAAGGAATCCATCGAGATGGCCTGTGCTGACATTTACAGCAACGAGGCTGACAAAACTCCCAACAGTTGGCTTGGCTTGCCAAAACCATCTTTTTGTACCACTGTGTGAATTCAAACGTCCGATTATGTAACATTTTATTTTGCTGCCGCACGCAGCGCTGAGAAAACAACTGCCTTCAAACACTCCTCCAGCGGATTATTAGCAATAAAGCACACGCATCCCAAGTGGGTGTAAGGCAGCATTATCATCCAGCTGAGTTTTAAACTACCCCTGGCAAAAGAATTAGTTGTCCTCATTCAAATTTTTTATTTTTTTTAAAGCATTTAGCTATAGCGCTTCACCATTAAGCTGTGCAATAAAACTGCTTTAATTTCCTGTTTACTTCAGTGCTGTGTGTGCTACTTACTAATTATTTTAATGTCACACGGAAGAACCATAACGAGAACAATAAAATGAAGGGGGATGTTGCTGTAGACGGCTCTGCAAGCCACGTCCCCTCTGCCCCACTTCACAGCAAACAACAAGAAAGCAGATTGCTGCTCTACAGGCATTTTAATGAATCACTCTCTTCTTGTTTGGGGAAGGGGGAATTAAAACTAAAACCTGAGAGAGAACTACGGAAAGATATTAGCTGAGTCAATGTTAAAGTTCCTCGAACAGGGTACTTGGACTTTCAGCTGTTAAGAAACCCTAAGTTTGATGTTCCTTATCTGCCCCATATCTCAAAGTCAAAATCTTCCAAACAGAGGTATTCAAAGAGTACCTTCTCTGAAGGTTAAAAGTTATTGCACAGACAGGCTATGAAGATTACCAAAAATCTTAGTCCAAACTAAGATTGGGTTCCATATTCAAACTAATTCTCCTAACAGTCATAGTATGTGACAAGATCCATATTCCTCAGGTTTACCACTTCATTCCCTATGCACTGCTGCACTTTTCTTTCAAATGGGTTCACCCTGCTGAGGTTCCAGTGCTGTGATTCCAGCTTAGCACATAAGCAGTCCTGTGACGTTCAAGCACAGGCTGCAACTGAACATTCATGGAACTGGAGCCAGTGTTAAAAAACTTAGGCAGCAAATGTAGATCTGCTGAGATCTGCCTGTCTAATCAGAATGGCAAAATACAGGAAGAGAAAAAAATGTATCAAAACAAATAACCAATAAACACAGCCTCCAAGTACATGCCATCCTACTCAGAGGGAGTCACTGTGACATGAACTGAAGCTGCAAGGCCAAATGGTCGTGACATAAGGCCAAATAATCGTGACATAGGAAAGGCTTCAAAGGGATCCATCACAAGGAACATGAACATATACTCTGGGATGGCCATAACACACAGAAATTTTGAAATGAAACAAAAGTACTCTCAAGTAGAAAAAGCAGCAGGAAAGCACTTTAACATAAAAAACCTTATACAAACAGAACTGCTTTAAAATCTCAGCGACTTCCAAATGAAATGAGGACAGCTTCAAACAAGGACTATTGTTCACTGTAGGTCTCTCAATTTAACAGTGGGTGGGGGGTCTAAATGTAGAGACCAAAAGCTACTACAAACAAATGGGTCTTGTAACCAGCAGAATTTCTGAATAAATACAGCAAAGTATCTCTGTAGACCTGAAAGAGGAGGAAATTAAAAAGAACATTAGTTCCCTTCTGAATAACCTTTGCATGGTGGCTTAAGGTAACAAGAGCAAGCAAACAGACTCAGACCTAATATTAATTCTCCCTGGACAATGATTTAACTTTTCTTTTTGAAAAGGCTATACCATCCCACCACAGCCAATTACTTAAAATACCACATTATGAAAATAATATTATAGAGGAAAACAGCTTAAGTCATCCGGCATTGCTGTAAATAGAAATGCTAGCAAAGGCTGACTACTTACAGATGAATGTGCTTCATAACCTAAGTGTACAATACCAACTAGTAAAGATGGAGGCAGCCTGCTTTTACCTTTTGTATGAAGAAAATCCAGAGCAGAGGCAATGTCTCTCACCACTTTGCTGGCTTCTCGCTCATTGAAGTGCTTCCTCTTCTGTATATGGGCCAGGATGGAACCTGCCAGAGCAACAGGTGAAGGGGAAAACCTCAGCATGAATCCCGAACTAGTTCCAAGTATCACGAATCCATAACCTCATTTCTCATATTTCGTAACAGCCTTTCACTGCAGGCAACTTCTGAGGACCAAGCAGGGGGATGACTAAGAAGAAAATGGTCCAGCTGAGCAGCTTCCACACTTTAGTGTGCTAGAACACAATTTTGAAACAGTGGGGCTCTCTAGTAGAAGCACAGCAGGAGAGGCAATCATTTTTTACTGCCCCAGCACATGACTGGTCTGTTTTCCACACACTGGGACAGTAAAGACTTGCCAACAGTCCTAGTAAAATTCAGACATCAGCTAGGGGGGTACATGAGCACTTTAGCAAAACCCAGACTACCCCAGGTCATGCTCAAACAAACTCTCCTCATTTTGTCACCACTGGAACCCTGCACTGAAAGCCAAGTATACACATTTTGTGCCTCCACACCATCACAGTAAAAAGAGATTCGACCTTTAAATACACATTAAATTTCCCACTGACATCAAGGCAAGGCTCACACTCTGACTTAAGGGAAAATTTGCCCAAGGATATGAAATCTGACAAAGGACATCTCTAACTGGAACACACTGAAGTGCTGGTAGCTTGCAGGCAGAGCCCCATTGGTATCCCTTTAACAAAGAATAAAGGGAAGTTTGATTCCTTATCTGCCTTAAGTGAATTTATTCAATCTTCTCAAAAGATTTAAAAAACTGATTACGTGTAGCCCACAGAGATCCAAGACCCCTAAATAGCCTTACTACTGCCTTTCATTTTCTTACTGAGAGAGGTATTTTGTAAAAGCAATCAGGCAGAGAAATTCAAGAAGTAACTGCCATTTCTTAATGGCCCCAGTACATAAAACATTTTCTGTCTCAAGTGATTTAATTTTTATTCTTCAGTTCTAGATGTGGAAAGAAATATCCCATCGGGTAATTCCTATTGGTATAACATCAATGCTACTGCCACTCCTCCACAGCAAGGATTCAGAGAGGGAGAGGAAAGACAGTCAAAAAGAAGAGAGATGGACAAAAGACTCCTGACTGCTGTGTCAGATGGGTGGAGGGAAGCCCCTTTACTCCTGGTTATTAGATTTCAAATACAAAAATTTTCCCTAGCCAAAAAAAACCACTGTCTCGTTTGCTAAAGATTTCTTAAAGTGCAGACTTCAAAGGGTTTTCCTGGTAGAGTTGTTTTTTGAACCTTTAGAAAGCAGTAACAGTTCTTCAATATTTCCATCCCTGTGGAAAAGACCCCACACTTCACAGGAAACAATCCCGAAGCACCTGAAGTGCTCATTTCACTCAGCAGGTTTATTTCAAATTACCTCTGTGAATAGAGCTGATGTTCAAACTCTCTCAGATAAGGATTATATCAATATCAATGAAAACATATTCTACTGACTTCATATTCAGCCCACGTAGAGAACTCTCACAGAGAAAGAATAGCAAGGCACTCCTGCCACAGTTGTTCCCACCTCTCCAGCATTCAGAGAAAGCACTATATAGCACCTCCCAAATCATATTTTAGAGGGGGAAAAGAAGGGTGGAAATAGTTTAAAGTCATGCAAGTTCAGTATAATCAGGTGGATTTTAACTCTTTCAATTATAAAATGCTGCCAGACAACGATATTAAAAGGATTCTGCATATCATAGTGAACTGAACACAGATAAAAGTGGAGCGGAGCTCCTTCAGTTACCACAGCTACAGGAAGTCAAAGTTGAAGATGAAAAGCCCAAATTATGCTCTAACACTGTAAGTAACATCAGTCTCCAAGACTGGAGTTACTAAAGTAAGGCTTGCATTGAAGATTAATGTTCTCATTCTTGCTAGCCATGCACTCACACCAGAATTTGTAGTGTATCAGAAGCACCTAATTTCCATTATTTCTTTTGTCAAACCCATACAACTAACACTTCAAATACTGATTTTTTTCTAAGAGGAAAACTAGCCTCAGCCCTAGTTGACCACTATAAAAGCAGTAGCTAAGAGAGGGAAGGAGGAGTAGCATTATTATCCTCTCAGCAGCTTTGCAGGTACAATGACAACCATAGTCTCACAGCCTAAGAATAGGGTTAACTACTGGAAGGATGTGGAGATGAGAAAACAAACAAATAGAGATTCATCTCAATCAAGCCCTATTACAGCTAATTTGTCAGAGAAGTCTGTGCACTAAGACAAAGTGTTAGAGGAAAACACAATGAAAAGACGCAGTAATTTTGAGAGAACGTTAACAAAAGCTTTCACTCAAGAAAAACACGCATCCATCTCTTTTAAAAACAGTTCTCCATCTATGCAGGAAGAATTTGTATTTCTTGCCCAGTTTGCTACTGGACACCTTCTTGATCAGAGACAATAGATGATGTTCTCTGGACAGAAGTGCACTCCTTTAGAAGCTCTGGTTTTCTCTGAAGGGTTGGCCATGCTTAACTCATGGTCTTGCACAGCCATGCAATTAGTGGGTACCATAATTATACTCAATGCAGACAGATGTGAGAAAGTCCATGAAGTGCTTGATGCAGCTTTCTCATTCCCCAGGTGAGCGTTAAGTGCTGGAGCTCTGTGACCACTCATGCTCAGGGGACGGGCCCTCAAACACCCACAAGCACAACTGCTTCACAATTACAGCAGCAAGATGATTTTCCTGACAGTGCTCCACGAGTTTCAGCTAACAGAGTCAATCCTACATCAAGGGAGAACACTGCTGGGGTATATAAATGTTGTACTAGGATCATGCATAACACCTGACATACTGCGTGTCTCCCCTTGCCTGAAGGTACCGTGACCTACTAACTATATTTCAAACCTTCCTCTTTAACAGAGCTGACATTTCCATCACTTAACTACAGAAAGGGATTGCAAATGCACAACCAGACCCATCAATATTCAAGAGTAACCGCACTTGGAGCTTCGTATAATATTTCCTCTACTTCTTGTCTTCAAATTCTCAAGCATTTCAGAAAAAGCTCTTTGCTTGCTACTCTAAAACACTGAGACAAGCAGGACCAAAATGATTCAATGAACAAAGGCACAGTACCTCCTCGCAGCTTCTCAAAGACAAGGTAGTATCTTGTGTCATCTTCAAAAAATTCTATTAACTCCAAAATGTTCCTTTAAAACAAACAAACAAACAAACAAAAACCAATCAAAAAAGGGAAATGGAAAAAATAAGCACACACAGCAATAAAGAGTTTCAGCATGGATAATTAGGAAGTACCAGAAATAGCCAAAAATAAGACTTCTAGTTAAACAAGTTGCTTTGGTTGTCCATGGCATTAAAATCACATTTCCAACTCCCACTGAAATTTAAGTGCAGGAAACAGGCCAAACACCAAAATCAGACAGGATTGTGAGATTCTGCTGCTGCTCACCTCACAGAAATTGGTAATACGTTGCACTTAATAATGTCAAACACTGCATTTGTGCTGAAGGCAGTAATATTAAAAAAAAATAATTAAATTGGCATTCTTTCTCTCTGGAAATCACAAAGCAAAACACACAGGGCTCAAAAGAGACAGGCATCTGTCAACAGGATATTAAATCCAGCACCTTAGTTGCCATTTTTAGACTAAGTCCCATTTAGCCCATGTAAAGTCTTTGCACTACAAACACCCCATGCTTCCTTGAGAATGTCAAACGTGTAAGCCAGAATTTTCTACACTTAATAGTACATACAAAACCCAAATTCTCCACGCGGTTGTGAAAGCTTGAGTTTTTCATCTGTGTTGTGCTGGATGACCATACACACTTAACCTCACAAGAGAACAGACATAATCTGCTCCCCTACAACACAGCTAAAACCCACGAGTTTGGTAAACAAGTCTGTTTTTAAATTCTTTCTGTATGTTGCATTATGAATTTGTTAAAAAAGGCTCAATTAAGCTGCAAGAAAGTAATACAGATAACAGCTGTTGTATACATTCTAGGTTAACAGACACATGCAAAACTAGCTTCAGAATTGGTTTAAACTCTTCACAGAGCTCTCAGAGCACGCTGCCAGTGCCTGCACAGTTTTACCCACTCTTCAGACACAAGCAGCAGCTTTAAAGTTGCTTCATCCTGCGGCTACATGAAGTCAGCACACATGAAAATGAGAACTAAATTAGCTTATGGCTGATCTAAGAGTTCCAGAGCAAAAGCAGAAGGGCTGACACAGAGAGGAGGATGAGCCACGCATTAGGGAAAGGTACGGCAAGACCTCCTTTCAAAAGCAGCTGGTATCAGGTCAGCTTTTGCTGATGGTGAAATCACAGGGGAGAGGGTTAAAATGTTAATTCCTCACTTGGACAAAAGCCATTCATCACTGAGGCACATTCAGGCTACACTGACCTGGCTGCTAATTGAGTTATATAAATTTTAACCTGTAAATAGTTGCTCTAAATTTCGCAGGTAAGAGAAGGAAAAATTCTTGTTTTGAATAGGTCAAATCTAAATTTCAACTGGTTTTAAGGAGACCACTGCAAAGGTCCTAACCTCACCACACATAAGAGGCTTAAAAATTTGAAAAAAAAAAATTAAGATATTTGAAATAAACAAAGACAAAATTCTACTTACTTGTTACCCTGACACTGGTACAGCGTTTCTATTTCACGAAAAACCCGACTCCGACTATGCCCAGCATTTTTTTCAATGATCTGTGAAAGGAGTTAAGAACTCATATTTGAAAAATGACTGCAGGAACTATGCATGTAGCTCTGGAATCAGAAACTGCTTCAACCACAAGAGATAAACAGTCCACCTTTGTTTGTTTAATTTCTCAACTGGTATTTATTTACAGAGCAGAGCAGAGTCGTGTAGAGCTCTGGAAGGCACTGGAAGGACAAGAGAAATCAGGAACTAAATCCACATGTTGCACAGCCACTGACTAGTTACCATGAGCTCTTTCTTGCATCATTTTAGCTTGCCATGTGCAGAACAGGATATCCTTTTGAGTGCTAACAGAAACAGATTCAAGTGACATCAGACACTGAACAGTCAAAAAAAGAAGAGAATTGTCATTATAACCCTTTAAGCAAAAAGTACCATATTCACCACAAAATTAAAGTTTGGTTCATAGTGCAAACTTTATGGAGACCCAATAATATAGCTAAATGAATGAAAGCAAACATACATTCCATCTCAGAGCCCTTCAGTACTGCCATCAGAAGTCACCTTCCTTCCCACAGCCCTCAGGCTGAAAGGGGACAAGAACAAGGGCTCTCCACAGAGGTCAAGACGGAAGGATTGCTACATAAACTGAAAGCTCATGACATCACCACAAGTATCACCACCATCTGCATCCTGCATTAGTGTCTTATTTTCATACCCTGAGTTCTCTGGTGCAGAACAGGCAATCACTCACTGGTACTACATGGGACTTGGCATCTGATCACATCAAATTCAGAATGCACCCGTTTGTTTATTTCAGACTTTCAACTTCAATTTTACAAAGCACAGCTAAAATTATGGCATCTACGGAATTAGACTTTTAAAGGGAATTAAAATTTTGTGCCTATGGTTTGTTGTTTTTTGTTTTGTTTTGGGTTTTTTTAATATTGAACATAAAGCTTCCCTACTGCTCCTATTTGTGTTTGTAGTTAAATGGGGAACTCAGGATAACCACAAATCTGTAAGTGAGCCCCAACACTTAACATAATGATATTACAGAAGATTTAGTTCTATCTAAAAATAAGAGACAGCTTTATGTGAAGCAGTGGCAGTAACTGATGCTTTCTAAACTCAGAGCAGCACCCAAAAGGTTGCACTGTTTGGTGGGCCATGCTGTATAATGACTCAGCCTCTTCTTTCATAAGAAGAGATAAAGGCAGGACTAAAACCAAATCAGGGCACGAGAGGAAAGCTTGCCCTGAGATCACACATCACACAGTGATTTACTGTTTGTGACTTCTGTCTGCAGCTGATACAACAGTTCACTCTGGAGGCACAACACTTAAGATGACAGGTTAACTCAACAGTTATAAAAAGAGGCTCATTTCAAGCATCAAAAATTTCCTAAAAGGTTTTGCTATCACCCACTCTGTTACAGGTTTTCACTGAGATACTAGGAGGGAGAAGACATGTTACAGACAGAAGTGATGCTGCTTTTACTCTACACTTACTTTCACTGCATATTCCTTCCCAGTCTGGAGGCTGACAGCACCCTGAACTTTAGCATATGCTCCTTCCCCAAGCAGCTCAGCAGTCAGCTTGTACAAGTCTGCCAAAGAAAACCAACAGAAAGGACACATCAGTCAAAGCATTTCAGGGAATAATGTCAAGACAAGCTATTCATCTGATAAGCATCCCTCAGATTTATGTGGTATTAAAGCAGATATGCCAATCCTAACTATGCTTCATTTTTCACTTCCCTCTTTCAAATTCCAGGAAAATTAAAATTAAACTTCATTCCAGCATCAAAATTATAAGTCTGTTAATACAAGAAATGTTTTATATCTCAGCAATTGCTAGGGCCTCAGCCAACTTCCCTGTCTTTATGTAAAACTTGGAAACCATTTTTTTCAAATGGAAAATTTTTCCTTCCTTGATCAGAAAAATGCCTACCATACAAAATCTATTTGCAGAGGTAGTGTTTTAAGTATAACTTAAATTTAAACCTAGAAGACTTTAAGGTTTAAACCTAGAGGGCTGCTATCAGCTTTATTTGCAATGTACCTTAAAATGCTACTTGCCCAGTAAGTTTTATACTGTTCAGTTTTGTCTAACTGAACTATATTTTACTTACAATGCATCATATTATTTGTGCTCACAACGATTCAATCATTTTGACATCAGCACTGTTCCTACCCATAAAACCCCACCCAAAAAAACAAACAAACAAAAAAACCCCAACAAACAAAACCACCCAACCCCCCACAAAAAACAGATTATGAATAGGACTGAGATTTCATCACTAAGAGGAAAAAACAAAAAAAGAGACTGAAGACCAGAACATGAGGGATAAGGAAAAACAGAAGTGTCAGCTTATATTGTTTGCCAAAAAGCAATGTTTAGCTAACAAAACCAAAAAAAACCAGCAGAGGCAAAGCAGACCACTACAGTTTAAAGCTTATAAATTGCCACTGACCTTCAAACTTCCCAGGGACGTGATCTGTGGCTCTGGTTCTTTTTTTCTTTTTCCTTTTCCCACTGTCTGCTATGGGGACAGGCTGACTGCTGACCATCTCTGTGTGGCAGAGCATAGAGGTGACTTTAAAAATCTTTTGCTTTAGGAGAAAAAGCACATGCTCTTGCGTGTTTATGTTCTTAACTACCCAAACATTTCTCTGCTTGTCTTCATCACAGGCTGCCTCCTCTCCTCTAAATATCACAGGAAACCTAAAAATCCAGTTTGGGTGCTAATTAATGGTTCTGGGGAGGTTTGATGAACTAATGTGAAAACAGGAAGAAACAACTGTGCATCTATACTGAGACCTCCTCTCACAGCACAGTAAGGCAAAGCACAGCAATAACCTCATCAACAATCACCACAAGCTACCCACAACAGAACACATGCCCTGATACCAGACAGCATTTACAGCCCTCCCAAGGGCACTGGTCTCTGAGCTATTCTATGTTTTCACAAATAGATATTTTTTTTTTTTCAAATCGGCTTAAGAAAATGAGCCTTCAAAACAGCAAGAAGGTGTGGGGAAGTTTCAAACCACACAGAGAAAATGCAACCACAGGAGTTAACAGGTCAGAGGAGTAATCTAGGTCAGTTCATGCTGTCAAATGGCCAGAAAGAAAACCACTTTTCACAGAACCATAATGTGCATTTCTAAACAACAGATCAGTGGATAATTTACACTCCAAAGCAAGCAGTGTTTATAGCATATAGACATTTTTTTTTCCCCCACATTACTAGCTGCAGGTACTACAAGAGCTTAGTCAGAGGTAATAATTCACTAATGGAAGATAATAAAGCAGAAAAAAAAAACAAAAACCACATATTGTTATTGAAGGCCTAAATAAAAACATTGCCATACACTTTGTACAGCTTACCAATTTCCAGAAAGGTTAAATGATTTCACACTACTCTCACATGAGCACTTCACCCCACCAGTCACATCCTGCCAAGTTGTCCCTAACAGTTTAAAATCTCAACTCCAAGTCTTCAAGGCAGCAGCAAAGTGCTGCTAAAGACATTGCACAGCCAGGAGGATTTCTGAGTGAATTCACTATTAAAGATCTCATACTACAAAAAAATAACTAAATCCATAGAAATAGTGTAATTATGAGAACACTGGTAAACGAAAGAAGAGCAAGTCCTAAAACCAAGAATGACAAAAAAAACCTTCTGTCAATTCTCTTTTAAGAGATTGTGAACAGCAGGTTTTCCACCTTTCATTGTTTCTAAAGTGCTCGTAAAACATGGGAGAAGCTTCATGGCAGGAAACATTACACAGCAATCTACCAACCCATGAGACACTTGTTCTTTACTCCATTGCATTTTTCTTGTCAATATCTGTCAGTAACAGCTACTGTGAGTGTCACTTGGAACTCACACATCTGAAAATTTAAGGCAAACGTATTTTGAAAGTCCTCTCCCCTTGACAACCAGTATATCCTCGTTTTCAAGTCTCAGGCAGAATGTGTTCAGAAATCATCATGACGGGTGTCATATGTGACTTCTTAAATACAGTAATACAAAAGCACGTTTTACCAACTTCTGAAGAAATAGCTTTTTAACTCAAGCTGACATATAGAGTTTCACATTTTAACACAAAAAGAAGGCTAGCATTACAGAGCTCTCCTCTCTTTCAATTCAGCCTGCTTTAGAAGTTATTCAGGACTGGGACTGAAATGGCACATGAAGCTGCTCAGAGGTTGGGCTGCTCTGCTTGAAGGAGCTGATGGATTTCCACAAGGTGCCAAACAAGTCATCTTAATGACCTGACTTTCTCCAAATCTTGCCTTGACAGGTTGTATTCTATTTTAAGTATCACGATTTCAGAGCTTGTAACAGACTAAAATCAGCAAATAAACAGGATGTGAATCCTGTATCTTAGAACAGCTGTCATATTTCTTCACAACCGCCTCCTGCATTCTGCCAGCTGGCTATGATATTTTTACAGTCAGCTGTATAATAGCTCACTACATTATTTCAATTCTCTTTAGTCTGACTCAATTCCTAAATTACAGAGAACTGCTTCCCCGAAACCAGGAAGTTCACTACCCTTGTATCCAGAAACCAAATTACTGAAAAGTTAATGTTTTTAACCTACAGTCTTGACCAAATTTGCTATCTGACTGAAGCATGAAATGTTTGCTGTATTACATTCTTATTGTTCTGGTCTGCTATTTCACATCACTGTGTAGTTCACTTCTGTCAACACAGCTTTTCCTTTAAAGGTATCACAGCTTCCCTCTCATTACTCACTTTGTTGTAATGAACCAGTACTTAAGCAACAGCTGGTATTACAAGAAAATGTCCTTAGCACAGTCAAATGCTTTAGAGATTTTTCAAGTTTTCAAAGAAATGCCTTTTTTTTTTTTTTTTTCTGTGACTGTATCACCAAAGAGTTTCTGGTGATCCTGAAAGACACTGTGCCTCAACCATCCAAACAACACTGAGGTGTTTTGCACACTGCAGGAGTACTTCTGGTGACAAGGACACTGTGGGCTCTGAAGCAGCTCACTCTGCCAGACAGAGAGCCCAGGGACTGGGTGAACTGTTCTGGAGGGAAATGGTCCATGGACACGTCAGGTGCAAGATGAATGTGTAACTGCTGTCACTTTACAAGCACCGAGCACCTGCTTCCACCAAAACCAACTTGCCTACCCACTTTATTACCTACTCTGGATGAGTTGCAGGGAGGTGGGAGAAGAACATTACTTGGTGTTCAGTGCAAACTAGCAAAATCTTTGATAAAAAGAATTTCTTACATCCCTCTTGACCACAACCATCAGACTGTTCTCCAAGACCTCCTGTCTGACTTGCGGTCTGACAAGAGCTGAAGAAAAAGGGAACTGTTCAAATTCTGATCTGTTCTTCTCCAGACAGTTTAGGGTTATTGTTCACAGTGTAACACAGCCCAGTAAAATCCACACTGTAAGTAAAAAGAGAACAAGTTTCTGTCTTAGCTGTAGTTTTGTTGAAGGCCTGCGTTTTATTATCATCATTGTAATTCAGTGTTGAGGCAATATTTAACATACACATTATTCAGAGCCTGTGTGGGAGGGCAGTTACAGCCTTTCCCTTTTGCTGGAAAGAAGACCTGCAAACAAAGCCAAGAGAAGAAGAAAAGGAACAATCACCACATGTTTCCCTTCATCCAGACCTCAAATCATCTTTCATCTTGCTTCCTAACACTCCAGATACACACATGCCAAAATCCACTGCCCAGATGTAACTCCCCTCTCATTCTAACCTGCCTCCCAAAGGAAGCCAGAGTATATTTGGAAAACAAGCCCACATGTACAGGAGAACAAAGCACAGGTGCCTTTTTCTGTTAAGATGATACCTTGCTTAGGTGTCTGAATTCAGTGGATGAAAGCAGTTTAAGCAGAGTCTGGGTATCACCACCTGCGTCAAAACTGGGTCTTGCTTTAGCCAGGTTGTTCTGCACCAGGAAAGAAACACAACACACAATCAGGAATCACATAAACATCATTATATATGCTCAGGTCTCAAGAGTCTCAAGCCATGGCAAGGCACTGTTGTGCTGGGCTTCACATGAGCACACAGCAAGGGCACACCCCTGCACATTATAAATTTAAAGTACAGTGTTTTGCCCAGCACTCCCATAATTTTACTGTGTTCACTAGTTCCTGCTGTTATACCATTGGAGAACCACAACGAGTTTAGACATAAGTTACAGAATTACTCTTAATGGACAAGAATTATCACATTCCTAACCCAGATCAACACTTTGTTAAGACAGAGCACCACGACTGCAGCCACAAAAACACCAAGTGAAAGCAAATATTGGAACTGGTCTTAAAGGCATCCAAACAGGGCCCAACAGACCAGGAGCATGAAAAAGTATTTTCCACAGCTGAAATCAAGTCCCTTGATTTAATACACATGACATATCTGTGACCCTCACATTTCACATGCAAAAATGCCTGCTCGGAACTCAGAAAAGTTAAGCCACTTTAAAGTTTCAGACACCCAGAGTTTTGGACAAAGAAGCAAAATGGAAATAGACTTTGGTCTAATTTTCCTCCCAACTCAGTGTCTCCCATTGTTCTTGGACCCTCCCTTTTCCATCAACACTTTGATTCCTGTAGATGTGGCTCATAATGAAACAGAACTCACTCAGCAGGTGCTGATACTACAAAAACTGGCCAGTTGAAGGAAGCTCAGAACAACACAAGCTACACCTTTACTAAGTAACTACATAGTGATTAATTGTGCTTGTAAATGTTACACATCAAGAGAGATACAATTTTAAGAGGAAGAATGCCCAATTCTTTATGTTAGTCGTGTCAAATCAAGAGACAGATTATTTTATACTCATTGTGTATTGCATTAACTGTATTGATTTCAAATGTAAGAAGTGAGTACCCTTACTTCACCTTTGCACTACTTTGCCACAATTCATCCTTAGCTGTCAGAGTTCCCTTTTCATCCCACCTAAAATAAAACTTTCAGTTTCATTTAATCTGAATTCTCCCCGAAGAGAGAGGAACTTAAAACCATTCCAACACCTTCTCATTAAAATACATGAGCATTAATACTTTTAAAATGAACACCTGAAATTCTCCTCCATGATTACGACTAGGTAAGTAGGGAGAACCTTAATGGAGAGGAGAGCACACAGCACTCCCTTCCCTCTCCTGTAGGAGAAATTAGCATATTTTAACACACATGCTGTGCACATGAGATCTTCTCCTGAAGCCTATCTATATTTCCCCAGGCACACATGTCTTTCTCTAAAATCATTAGCTGTCATTGAGAAAGAACTGTTATCATCCCCACTGGAAAGACAAAGGCAAACAACAGAAGTGTCCTGACCCAGCCACGAGTTAACAAGTAAGGGTAACATATTAGAACTGAAGGTGGCTTAAAAACCACCCTGTGATCTTTTTAATTTCTTGTTCAAGGACAAGATGCCTCCAAGGCAGCCACATAGATGAGGGGATATAACAGGCTGTATTTCACAGGGCTATCAAACAAATAAGTGGTGAGCCTTGTCAGGAACAACACCGAATATACGCTGGTTATTGCACAAAAAAACATCTTCCCTCCTTCCACAACCAGTAGAGTGAAAGAGGATATTTAATGCTACTGACCACTGGCAGACAGTTCATATTTAAGAGTTTCCATCACAGCACAGCAGGAATGTGGCAGCAAAGTTATTTTAAACTCCATCACACATATTCTAAAGGAGAAAATTCCTTGCAATAGTACTTTGAGTCAAGTACTTAAAGCTTCTCCATCTCCTAGAGCACTTTTAAATTCAGGAGACACACAATTTTAAGTTCTGAGGGCCACTTACTAAGCAGCAAGCTGCTTACTTTCTTCTATGTCTGACAACAATAACTCTCAGAAGACTGTCTCTCAATTAGCTCCTCTAACCCCCCACAGCTTCCTTGCTGGTCTAAACCAAACAGAAAAACTTCTCAGAAGACAACTTTTAATTTCATACAGATGCAAGATAAGCATTTCCTGCTCTTGCTCCACACCCCACAAACGATCACTCAGATAATCACATTTGTCACTGGGAAAAAACCTACACAACATACACCCATATTAGCAAGCAGCCTTGTTTGGATAAGTTAATCTAATTAAAAATGGTTTTAAAGTTTAAAGCAAGACTGATTTTTCTTCACTTTCCCTTCCTCTGTACTTTCAATGCTAAAATTAAAAGTCATTAAACTCCACTGCATTATCACATTTGACATAACATAAAATTTTTACCAGTGTTTTAACATTTGTTACCAGGAAGGTACTGAAAGGTGAGAGGAAATTCCTCATAGCTGTAAATGCCTTTTTGAAAGCATTAGGGACTACAGATGGTGCATTCAAACCATGAAATAATGTCATAAAATCACTTTGGTTGGAAAAGACCTTTAAGATCACCGTCAAGAAACTTTCAAGGGTCCAAGGCACCCAAACCAACTGCCTGGGAAGCTGCCAAGACCAAAACCAAATACCTTTAGAAATGGAAGAGGTTCAGCTCTGCAAGTGTGTTTTGCCTTGCTTCCATCCAGCACCTGGAAGGCATGAAGAGGAGCTCTGTTTTGGGGAAAAAGAAAAAAAAAAAAAAAGTTATCAGAGAATACACACCAATCTTTTCTGAGCTCGTCGTGAGACACAAAATTATCCAAGGTAAGGAGGCTTTTAGAAGCAGGAGGCTCACAACAGGAAAAAACGAAACAAAACAAAAAAAAAAACCACACAGAGAAAGAAAATAAACAAACAAACAAACCCTGCCACAGCCAAACCACCGCAGTGGCTTGTTTGCAAACAAACCTGACACCTCTCGAGGCCGGGTTTTGGCTATCGCGGGCAGTGCCGATGCCAGCAGCCGCGCTGCCACCGGGGCTGTCCCGCTGCCCCTCCCGCCTCGGAAGGTCACCCCGGCCGGGATAACACGCACCACAAACCACACCCCACGCGGAATTTCTGTGTTCCCCGTGGGAGGAGGGGGGCTCACGCTCCTCAGCTTTATTACAGGTGAAAAACGCACGAACTAAAAGACTTCTTTAGGGCGGTCACATCTAGGAGGAACACGCCCGTTCACCTTCTGCCCGCTCTTTTCCCTCTCCAGCGGAGAGCAGCAGCCGCCGCAGGAGTTTACAGACTCACCGCTCTTTATTTAAAAAAAAAAAAAAAAAAAAAAAAAAAAAGCATTAGGTGTGAAACGCAGCGGTTTAAACCTTCGGGGAAACAACTAAACCGGCTCCAGGCAGCACGAAACCCACCGCGTCCCCCCGGGGAGAGCCCCCAGAAGCCCTGGCGGGCGAGTCCCCCTCCCCGCTCCCACCCCCGCCCTGCCCTCACCTCCGGGACGGCGGCCGGGAGCGCGTCCGTGTGCGCGGGGCCGCGGGAGCGCGCCTGCACGCGCCACCTCCCCCCCCCTCCTGCCTTCCCCGGGAGCGCGCCCGGCTGTGCGCGTGCGCGCGGGGCGGGGCGGGGCCGCGCCTCCGCTGAGGGGGCGTTATGGGGGAGAGGGGAGCTCGGATCCGCCTTCCCCGGCGGATCGCGGTCTCTCCTCTTTTCCCGGGGAATCGTAGAATCGGTTTGGTTGGAAAAGGCCTCCTGAGGTTACCGAGTCCAGCCGGCGACCGATAACACCGCGCCAGCCAGCCCGGTCTCTCCTTTAAACACCTCCAGGGACGGTGACTCCACCGCCTCCCCGGGCAGCCCGTTCCGATGTCTTATCAGCCCTTCGGCGAAGAAGTTCCTCCTAATGTTCAACCTACACCTGCCCTGGTGCAGCCTAAGACTATGTCTTTAATGGGGCATGGGAACGGTCTGCCCAGGGAGGTGGTGGATTCTCCATCCCTCTTTAAGAAGAGACTGGATATGGATGGCCCTTAGTGCCACAGTCTGGTAACTGTGGTGGTCGTGGATCGAGGGTTGGACTTGATGATCTCAGAAGTCCTTTCCAACCCATCTGATTCTATGATTCAATGTCCCTTTGTTCTGTCACTGGTTGCTTGGAGAAAAGACCAACCCTCCCCTGGCTGCAACATCCTTTCAGGGAGTTGCAGAGAGAAATAAGGTCTCCTCTGGCCCAAAGAGCTGCATCAGAGGGGCAGCAGCGTGAGAGCAGTGTGGCAAAGACGAACATTCTACTCAAATGCTTTTAAAAATATTTTTAAATAATTACTACTGAATCAGGCTTTTAATTTTGCCAGGTTTATCCCTATTTTAGGCTGGTTGTATTGCCTGCAAATCTATTTGTCTGGGAAAACTATCAGGTTCTCTTTTCCACAGAGACACAAGGCACCTGCTCTGCACAAGAGCTCCAAGAGAAAAAGGGATCACTAATAGCAGAAACCTTGCTTTGGAGTTTGCAGATGAGCCCTTCTTTCAGTTTTACGAAGAGAAGCTCTGATCTACTTCTCAGGCGTTAAAAAGGCTCAAGAAGAGATAGTTGTACTATTTCCCACCATAAAGTGAGCAGGAAGGTGGATTCGTTTGTCCAGATGGCAAGAAATAGCTCTTTTCCATATCAATTCAGATTGACATTTTATGAGGTTCTTCTCAGTTTGGGTGACATTTCAGTTCTCTGCTCATTTTAGGAGAGTAAATGAAAATATGTAAACTTAGTAAATTTAGAGTTTGTATTAAAAAGAAAAAAATGAGCAGATTGAAATCAAGTACAAGAAGAACTCCTGTGAGACACTACTCCCTACCTTGTTTGTGATATAGTATCTTTTCCATAAGGATTTCAAACATCCATGGAGATGCTAGATTTTCTGGGAAGGGGGACATGTTGATGCCTAGAGATTGCAAGCATTGCAGCACTGTTGTGGCTACAGACACCAGAGCAGTAATCGGAAACCTTGAAGCAGAATCTGAATAGGTCTGTAAAAAAATCAAAGTATATTGCAAGTTACCAAGTTACCAAGACTTCAAAAGTCACATATAGATGCTCTAACTCATTTTAGTTTGCATTTGCAAAGATCTGAGAATTCACACACAGTGTTAACCCGTTTCAACTGGGAGATGGTAACTGCCAAATGGCAAAGAGCCTGGAGGACTACAGATGGCAAAGGGATATAGCTCTTTCCACCCACAGCACACCAGAAACCTGTTCAAGTTGCCATGAAGCAAGAGCAAATTCTTTTAGCTATACTGGCCCATACCTTTCCACTCTGCTGCCACATTTAGGATCAATAACTCAATATTTTTTGGAGGTTTTTCACCCAAAGCTGTTCAGTTCTGCTAGTGTTGGCTGTTGCATAACTGGCTCAAGTTGAAACACAAAGTGTAGCTTAGTTAATGAATTACAGCTTTAACCCATGAGCATCCCAGCACTGTAAGGTTTCCGTCTGGACACGCAGCTGGGTACCCACAACTATCAAAGCCACGAGCTCAGCAAATCCAAGGCAAGTTAAGACATATGCTAGCTGCTCTTGCTGCCTTCTCTGCCAAGGGGCCAGGAAGATGCACCCTAGTTTGAGAGCTGCCAATAACTCACCTGGGTTCAAAGGAAACAGCTCTGAAGGAGAGCAGTGCCTGAGACAGCTGAAGTCCACGGGTCCCAGAACAGGATGGGGTTACTGAACATCAGTAGCATCTTTGTGGTATCCTTTCCCAGGATGAAAGCATGCTTTCTTCTCTCCACCAACCTGGCAGTGGTATAAACAGCAGAAGCACTGGAGCCTGGATTCCTAGGGATGCACTTTTGTGCGTGTTGGTGCAGTGCTCTGATGTCCAATAAGGTGCAAGCCCAGGTGAATATTTCTCCACAGCGAAACCCCTCCCAGCAGCTGTTCCCCACATGAATCTTTGGTAGTCCATCCAGGCTGAGGACACTCCTGTTTCCATCTCCCCTCATGAAGGCCATTAGTAGTCTTTGTGCTCCACTAGCTGCCCACCTGTTTCCATGACACCAAAACCTTTTCTCCTTGAAGAGTTCAGGACTTATGCCTGCACATCTTCCCTTCTTCTGTTCCACTTGAATGGAAGTAAAGGGTAAACTGCAAGAGTAGCTCAAATCCGTGCCACCACATTCAGACTCTCAACATCTAGGCCTGTATCAGCTCAGGGGAGGTCATCTCAAGCTCTGGTAGAGTGTTTTCAAATTGAATTCATCATGATTTTTAATTCCCACCCGTTGCTCCTTGAACCACCTTTCTCCGCTCGGTTAAAGGGCTCTTACACAACACAGCATCTTCTGCCTGTGAAAGCAGGCTCTGTTCTCAAAGCAAAGTGAGCTGTTGGTTTTCTGTCCCTTTTGTTACTTGCAAGATATCCCAGCTGTACAAGACACTTAACAAGAGGGCAAATCTTGTTTCAATCTAGTCTGCTATAAAGCAGGAGGGGAAAAAAAAAAAAAAAGTATTTTGTTTTTCATTTTGTAGTTTTCAATAGAATAGGCATGGTATTTCTAGGAAATGTTTATGCTAATATTTCAGTCCCATGAAAAATGGAGAAAAAAGCACTCCCTCAAACAGTATAATTGGTTTATTAACTACAATAAGTAGTTCTTCCACATGACTTTTCTTTTTATTTTTTTTTTTAATAGCTTTGCAAGTACATGTCTGCTTTTTACCCATGTAGCAGAGAAGAGAAGGAGCCATCTGTCCTGGCCGTTGGGCAAAATAAGGAGTAATTACCCAAGCCAGTTTTGGTTTAGCAGTGTTACAAATGGATCACAGTACTTTTGCCTGTGTTTTCCTACTGAAATTATTTCAAGCCTTGGCTAGAATCATTCTGCTCTTATCTGCTCAAAGCCAAGCACCTGAATCTATATTTAAGCACCTGCAATCTAGTCTGCTTTTCAGGACACACAGCATGTACTGTTCCCTCTGTTGTTCAAGGAATTTGTGCAGGCTCAGTTTCTCTGAAAATTTAGGCAATTAAACCCAGAAAGAGGCTTATGCAATCACATTTTCCAGGATCAAGCATGTGTCATTCTTTTGTGAATGTCCCTTCTCCACTCCCACCCCATTCCCTAAAAAAAAATACCCCCCAAAAAAAGAGAGAAAGCACTGTTTCTTTCAGAAAACCTTATGATTCATTATCAGTAGCGCTGGATATCTCTACCCCTAGAGACCACATTTCAGTGTTCTGTCTGGCAAAGCTGTTCACAGCAGAGGGCAGGGGAAAATTCTCAAAATGGACATTAAAATTTTCCGTGTGGATGTGAATACCAGGCTGACAGCTGCTTTTTCTGTAGCCAAATCCATGAGGAGTACTTGCACCTTCACACAGTGCCAGCCCACTGCCCACTGGGACAGAGATCCTGAACTGACTCTATTTAATGGAGAGTCTGAGTAACGTGGGACCTGGAAAACATGTGGCTTTCTGGAGATAAACAAACCAAACCTTCTGGAAACAAGCAGAAAAACGTCTGTGTCTGCTGTGCAAGCTGATCATTAGAGGCTGTCACTGTGCACCCCTGAACTGCCCTACATACCTCAAACAGCTTCTCAGCAGCAGCAGTGACTTCTCCCAGTTCAGACTGAATTTCATCCTCAACAGTTCCTCACTGGACAACAGGAGTGAGGTCTGGTGATGTTTACACGTGGTGTTTTTATAATATATTCTTATTAGAATGAACAGGGCTAAGCTGTCTCATGCCCTGGGGTTCCTTGGGATATTACTCAAATGAGTAACATCTTTGGCCAAAGTTCTGAATGCTGCAGTTTTATCCTATGGCACTGTACATGCTACATCTATCTGAGCTGTCTAGAGGTTTAGGCAGTATTTATACACAGATAAAAAAGTCTTGGGGCTGGGGATGAGCAACACTCTCAGGAAATCCATTTCACAAAAGAGGGTTGATATCTTTGTCCTACCCAACTGGGTTCCTCAGATATGAGAGATGTTGCTGTACAAGTAATCAGAATTTTTCATTTCTTTTTAATCTGATTTACCCAAGGAAATAAAGCTCATGATTGTGCTGTGACAACTGTACCTTTAGTAATTCTGGAAGCAGTTTAGAAAAGGGAGACAGAGATCATTCACTGCCAGAGAGGCCTTTCCATCTCTCTCAAAGACACTGAGCTATTCCCCAGGTCCTCATCCATCTGAGTGCCTTCCAGCCTGGAGAGTTTAATGTTTGAGCACAACAGAGATGTTTATGAAGCAGAAAGCACTGAGATAAGTATCTGAGTCAAACTTCTCCTTTCGGGAGGCTGAAGTGTGCCTGTGAGGCTCCAACATCCCCAGAGCCTCAACAAACATCCCTGAGCAACTTGAAAGCAGGCAGGAACATTGGGATGCATTAAATATGCACATATCACTTGTTAGCCCCAGCTCCTCGAATGACTCATCTGCTCAGCTGGCTGCCAGGTGCCTGGGACTCATCTATCTCCATGCAAAATTCCTCGGCTCTTCTGATTAAAGGGAGATGTGCTACCACCAGGATTTTGTTTTTCTTCTCTGCAGCCACCCATTTCCTTTGGGACTGAACAGAAGGCTGTGGTGCTGGTCACCAGGTCAGATAGAGGCTGGCATGGGGCAGACACTGTGCTATGCCATATCTGCAGACGTTAGAGAATTCAGGAACAGCTTTGTATGGGAGAAAAAGGGCTTTGTGGAACAAAGTGCCACAGCGAAGGAACAAAGAGAGGGGGTGGGCTCACCCAGTAAGTGTATTGCCTTTGGCCAGGCATGGGCAGGGCTCAAGGCTGACCTACCCTGGCAGGAGACCCACTGGTAACCCACTGGGGTTGAGCCATGGGGTGGTCATGGGGGGTTTGCTGGTCTGAGTGGGGGCTCCTGTGTTTAAACTTGTCCATGCTAAAGCTGGACAGTCCTGGGTGAATGCTCACAGTAACCATGATGTGATCTGGCCTGAGGTGTACCTTCTGTCTTGGTAAAAGCTTGTAAAATATAAGAGAAGACTTTGGAAGAGAGAAAAAGGAGACAATTGGAAGCTATTTTTTCCAAAGGGCCAAAATCTGTCCATGCTGGAAGATGACCATGAATCCACTCAGGATCAGAAAGGGATGAGATGAATTAATAACACCAGGTTAGGTTAACAACACTAATAACACTACAACATTCCTTGATTACCTTTTTAGAGGTGGGCTAACATTCAAAAGACTTTCTTGACTAGAGGCAAGAGTGTTTCTCTTGAACATGTACAGCTTTTACTTTCTGGGAGCTGATAGCTGTGCTAACACAGCCTAGTCAGCCAGATTCCCTCATGCAGGTCAGAGAAGGATAAATGACTCACAAATGTCAAGAAAACCTCCAAGCAAGCGTGTGGCATTCAGGACACTGTTGAAAAGAGACCCTGAGTCAGAGCTGAAATGCCAGTGGTGTGTGAGTTAGGGTTAGGGTTAGGGTTAGGGTTAGGGTTAGGGTTAGGGTTAGAAAAGACCTTTGAAATTCTTTTTAAATTGGTACTTGAGATGAGCCTGTGAGTTGATCTTTCAAAAAATAGTGTTTTCTCTTCCATGGAGGAAGCTCCATGGTGTGGAGGAGGTAAACAGGAAACAATCACAAAGCAACAGGGCTGAAATCCTCAGGCATGGGTTAAAAGTGCACTCCCCTTTCATAAGGCATGGTGCATAATAACCTGGTGGAATTCATTGCTGCAGGACAAGTGGAGGACAAAAATTAAAGCAGGCTTCTGAGCTTTATTTATTTATGGAAATTATTTACACCAAGTCTTGTTTAACCAGGGGAGGTTAATGCTTTCTCTCTGGGTGTCTGTTCAGTGACAGCACTATTCCTGTGGATTTTGGTTCCCGTTGTCTTATTTGAATCTCACAAGCTACAAACTGTGGCTGTTGCTCACTGTCTCACCATCTTCCACAGTTGAGAAGACATTGATTTTGTCATCTTTGTACCTCACTTTGAAGTAGTTGTAGGCTGCTACTAGTTCATCCCTCAGCCCCCACTGCTGAGGCCGCTTCTCCATAATTCCCAACCTTACCAGTTCCCAGAGGATGCTGTGCTTTGAGAACAGCCAGGCCTCACTCCTCAGGAAGACAGAACTTCCTGATAGAGCTGTTGTTGTCTCTTGCCTCTGCTCCACAAGCAATTTGTGCCCATGGTTCTGATTTGTATGAAGAGGCAGGAACATGGATCCCAGGACCCACACACCTTTGCCCAAAGTAGTGAGTAAAGCTCACCACCATGTATCCCTGGTGAAATACCTTCAGGTGGGATTCTGGTGAAAAGTCTGCAAGGGGAGGATGCTGACCAGCAACACCAGCCTCTGCCAAGCCGCTTACTGAGTTGTAAACTGAGGTCTCAGCATGGCATTGAGATCCATCAGTGCAGCTCTCACGGAAAAACCACTCTTCAGGTTATCCTGGGTACTTTTTCATGATGCCTGTCTTACTACAGGTGAATCAGAGAAGAATGAAATATGCCAGGCTTATTAATGTCTCTTTAATTAGTAACAGAACAAATATGTTTGGACTTTGATTATTTTACAAAGAAAATGTTGGAATGATGTATCAGGTGGTTTCGTGTCCATTTTGCTCTGTTTTATTTCCATGTAAAAATATACCTCTGGTACACAAGATTTAAAGAAAAAAATAGATTTTCACAACAAAGTAAGTGCTTTGAGCACTAAAAATTCACTTGTGCACTGTAATGTTGGCTTAAATATTTACATTTGCTAGCCATATTCCCTCCCTCCCCAAAAATGGGCAAACCCCAGATTATAAATATAACCTGTGTATTTTGGATACAAAACTTTCCCAGACAAAAGAGCAGGAAACATAAACATAACAATTCTGTGGCTCAGACAAATTGATTTTAACTCCCCCAAAAGAGTAAAAAAGAAAAATAAAAACACTTTTGTCAAAAGAGAAATGGCACAGGGAACACAACCTTAGTTATCAGGCACTGCAAGCAGAAGGGGAAGAAATTCTGAGACATACTTTTCAGGGCAGTAATGGCACAGACCAGGCAGCAAGTGTGTGCTTTCAGAAGGTCAAAAAGGTATAAGAAGCACATCGGTTTGGAAGGGGGCCTCAAGAACAGAGCAGATGAGATGTCTCTTAAAGTCCTTCTCCATCTGCTGTAAGGTTGGATAATGGAAAAGCAACAATTTCGACAGCCAGCACCTGCTGACCTTGAGCCAAGACAACACATCAGGAAATGCTGACATGTTGAAAATGTCGTTTTCTGGCAACAGTTTCTTTCCATCGTTTTCTGAGACTTTCTCATGTAGACTGTGCTGATCACACTGAGAAGTGACCTAGTTCACCACCTCGGTCATGGGGCTACCTTGCCATTAGTCCAAGCAGTGTGGGATGCATCCTAGAACATTATGAAGTCCCCTCTTTCAAATGTGGAAAAATCCCTTGAAAGGAAAAATGGTCCTTTTGGTAAAGCATGAGTTAGGGCAGAAGGAGAGACATTCACAGCTCATGGTTAAAAACAGTACATCAACAACTAACCACGTGAAGGCAGCTGGGATGAAATGTCACCAGCTTTGCAAGGCTGATCTCAGGTGTTATCACAAACCCACTGCATGTGGGGAAGGTAACAGGCATTACTCAGTAGCCAAGGTCACATCTGCTCACAGGGCAGGAATTGCCATTTAAATATTTGGTGATCAATGTAGCTGAGGACAAAACAAGAGGAAACATCGCTGAAATTTTGATATTGGACATGGGATTGAGTCCTAGAAACCAAAGTGTGCAAAAGTGAACCAAATGTGCCTCCTCCTCCAGTAAGTCAGTGGCTTTCTGAAACAGGAACCATACAACAGAGACTGGAACCTATTAAATGAAAAGCCTGTCCAGAGGCTCTTGGAAAACTTAGGATTTGGCCCTGGCCTGAAGAGGCTCTTCTGCAGTGTTCATTGATTTGGAATGCCCAGAGCAAGTCCTTGGGAAAGGGTCTCCCACCACAGGGTGTCTTGTCCCGTTGGACTCCAAATGAGCCAGCAGAGTTCGCCTGCCAGAACACTTCAGTGGCAAATTCGTTCTGTCATTTCTTTCTGCAGAGAAAGGAAAGAAACAGTAAGTGCAAAAGACAGGTTTGAGTAGCGTGACGTGTCAGGCAGTTTGGCAGGTGTCCAAAACCAACCCAAGGAAGCAACTGTGGGAGTCTCAGGGAGCGTTCCTCTCTTTCCCATGCCAGCCCTCCTGGGAACTGCTCTGCCTCAGCAGCTCCATCCTGGCGTCCTTATTATTTGGGCTCTGCTCTAGCTTTGAGAGCAGTCCAAGGAAAGAGCTTTGGTTGAGACACTGAAAGGTGCAGGTCCTGCTCAGCCGTGGAGCAGCCAGACAAGGCAATGCCACTCAGAGCCTCTCTTTGCAGCTGCCTAGGGAGACAGGACATGGAGCTGCTCCCAGTTCTTGCTCTGGGAGCCGACCACAGCTCACCCAGAGGACCTGTGGTTTTGGCAAGGGATCCCACAGTCACACTGCAATGCAAATGAGTGCTAATAACAGAGGCCACAGGAAACCTCCAGCCAGACCCAACTCTGTTTAGGCTAAGAGACTGTTTTCTTCAGCCAGAATGGCATCATGCCAGCTGCATTAGGAAAGTGTCCAGCTTTCAGCTGGTGGGAGATGGTATTTGTCCTTGCCTTAAGGAGCTCAACTAATAGTTTCTAAAACACATGCATTGCTGCAGAGAGGAAAGTGTGATTCTGGCCCATCATATTCGTGGCTTGTGAATTTGCACGTGCACACAGATCCCCTCATCCACCCCAGGGGAAGGTTTGCACAAGAAAATGTACTCGCAAAATAGATCTGAAGTAGGACTGGTCTGTGGAGAAGGAAGAACGCAACTCTGAAAAAAGAAGAACAAGGAAAGTAGGATGACCCCACAGCTCTGCCTTAGTGTGTAACCAGCTGGACCCCTGCCAGTGCTGCAGCCCAGCACCGTGTCCTGCCCTTGTCAGGGAGGCAAGTGCACGGCTTCTCTCTGCCCCCAAGTCTATTGATGTGTTAAAGTGAGTGGATCACTGCCTTTGGCTAGTGCTGAGTGTAAAAGGGATCCCAAAATTTGCTAAGAAATCACATCCCAAAGAAGCTTGACAAAAGGGAAACTGGAGCAGCAAAGGGAAGTTCAGCCAGAGGAAGGCTTAGAATATGAGAAATCCTTTACCCTTGTAATTTTTCCAAGCTATTTTGGCCTAACAGTGAATTTTCTGGCTAAGGACGTGCTGGGTTGTTGGTTCTTTTTTTTTTTCTTACTCCAAAATCTGCAGACTGGGGCTCTTCAGCAGAATTCCATGTCAGGAATGCTCCAACCATAACACAGGACTCTGACCTGCTGTCATGCTCCAGATGTGCTCTCCCCACATGCCTGGTGGCCTTCCATAATCACATGTAGGGAACAGGCACCTCTGCAGGCAGGAGTCTCCTCTGTCATGGATTCATAGGGACTAACTCCAGGCATGCAAATGCAAGATCAGGACAGTTGTCTGGGCTCATGAGGCAGTCTGGTTGCAGGACACTCTGGCAACTCAATGCCTGAGGGAAGGAGGTCCTTCCTCCTGCCTGGTCCTTCCTCCCAACCCTGTGGTTGGGTCTGCTTGAGGCTTGAATGCCAGGCAATGAGACAAAGATAGACCAGAGGCAAATGTGTCTCGTTTCCTTGTAGTTTAAACCCAGTTGCATCACGGGGGAAAAAATCTGTTCATCTTAGATTCATCCAGACCCATCAATCATCTCATGTTGCATGTGAGTCACTGGCATTGAAAGCCTATTTAGCAATGCCAGCCTCTGCTTTGGCTATTAGGTGCTAATTATTTACATTAGCAAGCATCAGTCCAAGGGAATGACACAATTATGGGATGTTTATCAACTCTGAAGAACTTTGTCATGAAGAGCACTGGTGAGGAACAGACTGATGCTGAGCTGCCATTTGCTGAAGCTGAGGGCCATTGTGTAATGAATGTCACAATCAAATTCTGAAAAATAATTAAAGTAGATACTGTTGTCATTCAAGTCTCCCCTGATTAGATCATCATCTCTCCATCCCCCAAAATCATGATCAGAGCAGATAGGCAGCCAATTGACTGAGATAAATGAATGCAGAGGAGTAAAGTGCTTGTCCTTTAGGGGCAGGGGCATCTCCTCCACATTCAGATCCTAAACAGGCAGCTCATCCTGGGATGTTTCTTAGTTCTTTCTGGGACTAGGCCCTCTTGGTCTTCCATGATTTTCTGCTGCTGGATACAGCCTTTTCTGCAACCCAGCCCTTATCAGAGCATGATAACTCCAGGGATTCCTAATAATTCTTCTCCCCACTGCAACATGTCCTCTCTAGGTCACACTACACTCAACCTTGCCTGTGACACACTTGTATCTCTTACAAAACTAACTATGTGCTTTTTCTAGTCTGTGTGCCCAGGCTGCCTGGTCTCTGCTTCCCACCAGTCCAGCAGTTTTCAAGGACTGACACTCTGCCTGGCTAATTGCTTCCCAAGGGGAGCTGCAGGGAAACTGGCAGCTTCAGTGAGGCCTCTCAAGTTTGGCCTCAGTAGCTGTTGTCTGAAGCTGCCGTGTCCTACTGGAGATTGCCTTCCCTGCAGCCTCATTGTAATTCACACTGGGATCTCAAGCAGGGACCTTGGTCTGCTAAAAGGAAAAGTCAAGATTGTGGAAAGGAGGCTTTGGCTCAAACCTGACCCCTGAAAGCCACGTGGACACAACTGGCTGGAAATACTTTGATGTGCAAATTGCATCAGAGCTACCAAGTCAGGATGGAAGGACACTGCAATGGAGTGGCCCTGAGGGTACTGAAGAGCGATTCACAGATACCACAGCAGAAGCAAAGTTTAAGGAGGGTTTTCCAAGGGCAAAGGATTTTCTCGGTGTTGCTGAGAAGTTCTCTCTCAGAGCACTAAGGCTGATGGTTACAGGACAGAAAACATGAGTGTGTTTCAGAGGCAGGGTGGCTGAAAGAGTCTGGAGAGGGTGACTGCACTGCTCAGAGTCCTGCCCCCACCTGAACCTACCAGTGCTCTGTTCCCTCATGCCACTCTCACCCTCCACCTCCCCATCCCTGGGGCATCCTTACCAAAGGCTCCAGCTCCCGATGGTCAATGAGGCTGAACTCCCTGATGAAGTAGTAAAAGTGCTTGTAGCAGGTGTTGACATGAGCCTCAGCACCCATGTTGATGATGCTGTCAAAGTGGTGGATATAGACATGGACAAAGACACGGAAGAGGCGGGTGAGGATCTTGGTGCAAACTTGCTGGAACTGCTTGGGGAAGGGAACACCTGCAAAGCAGAAACAAATTGGAAGCCATTTTACAATTTCCAAGAAAACAGTTAGCATTTAAATGTCACTGGCACATTTGACAGGCAGTCACAGACAACAAGGAAGGACTCCCTCGGCTAATGTCAAGAATGACAGATACACTGGGACAATGTTCCATCTAACTCTTCCCACATATTCCCTCATTGCCCAACAAGCAATTTCACATAGGCATGGGCTGAGGATCTGGGGAGCTGCCCTAGGAGAGAAAGTTTCTTATCCACTGGAGGAGACCACAGATTCCACATCTGGTTCAATCCAGAGCAATCTGGCTGAGGACTCTTCTGCCCCCTCTCCCTGCCTTTACCTTAAAAGCCTGTGCAGGCACAGCATAAGCTGAATTGTATTTACCCAGGTCCACAAAGTCAAACCATCTCCCAGAAGAAAAAATACCTTCCCTGTTCCTCTGAACTAAAAGCATGTTTCACACTCTTTTTCTTCCTCCCCACACCCTCAAACATCACATCCGATGCATCAACAGAAACGGGTGGGGTTTCTACCTTTTCTCCTGATCCTTGTTTCAGTAAAATGTCTCATTAAATCAGGAAGAAAACTGCCCATCTTAATGATGTTTGGGTTGTAATTTCACTGCACTGTATGATGCTCCCCCCTCATATGACCTCCCAGGATGGTCAAGACTGGGACCCACCATGCATTGCTCTATACTTGTAGCTTTGTTCCACACAAGGACACACTGTGGGACCTTTACATCCCTGTCAAAACACACTGCTATCACAGTGAAAATCTCAGGGCTGTGATACCATCAGTGCCAGTAACCTCGTGGTAAATCTCTAAAGGAAATATGGCTTTGAAACCCTAAACATTCTCTCTCTTTTTTTTTTTTTTTTTTTGTGAGGAGGAAAATGAAACAACTGGAATTTGTTTTCCTGAAGCTTCTTCCTCTCCCCAGAGCAATTCAATGCAAATAGGCAAAGAACAAAATAAAAACCTCCTTCCCACGGTTGTACCAGCCTCCTCCCTTAGCTTCTCATTAATGCAGCACATAACCTCTGACAAATCTTTTCAAACAAACTCCGCTCAAGCACGGCCAGCTCACAAATTTTGCGCCGGGGAAAGCATCAGCAAATCTCCCAGCTAAAAAATTAAAAAGGGTAATTTTTATCTTTGAATCTTTCTCGTCAGCCTTGCAAGGCAATTAAAACACTTTTTTTTCCCAGAGGCTCCTGGCAGTTTTGTTTCCCAGCAGCAGTGCCGTGCCCTTCTCCTCCGTAGGTGGCAAACACAAAGGTCCCATCCCTCCGACATAGTGTTTTCAATTGAGAGGGTTTGGCAGGTGCTGGGCTTGGTGATTTTTGGTCTAAAACAGAGTCACCCTCAGCACAGCTGCAGAGCTCTCCTTTCCTGCCAGTCTGATAAAGGCAGGGATCAGAGAGAGATCTCCTGGATCCCCTGCAGCCAGGAGGGACACGGTGCTTTATCAACAGTTCATTTGAGCTTCTTGCACCAAGTGAGAATTTGCTGAGCAAATAAAAGTTGTAATCACCCAGCTGGAGACTCAGATATGCCATTAGGGTGGCCCCTGCAGACCAGCTTTGAAGAACTGGTCAAGAAACATTTTCTTTTAATAAAGAAAAGTTTGTTACGGCAAATAATTTCTGATGAACACACATTGCTGGGCCTTGGCTGGGGAATACACACTGTTCTGAACAACCCAATCCTGAGCTGAGAAGGAAATAAGATCAGAGAGTGGAAACCAGGTCAAGGAATCTCAGGGTGCCAGGGCTGAGGGCATCTATGGTCCAGACACTGCTGTCATGTGAGCCACCTCCAGAGCTGCCAGATGGTGACATGTAGCTTTCCATGGCTTTTGTCCTGAGGTTAGCCAGGAACCATCTTGTCCTATACATCAGTCACCAGCAAGTCTTCGTGGACGTGCCTGCAGCTGAGAGACTTAGAGGGGAGACACCTCCAGCTACACTCTGGGTTTTCCAAGAGCAGCTTTTCCATCAGGGAACTGAGACTTAGCGTAAATCAGAGAATCAAAGAACAGTTTGGGTTGGAAGGGATCTTTAAAGGTCATCTAATTCAAATCTCATGGCTGTGAGCAACTGTGGGAGCTGCTGAGCTCCTAAACCTAATGATGTACAGAAAGATACCATCAAGCTGCTACCCCCTTCCCGTGATTCACATAAACCAGCAGCACCAGGAGCTCCCGGGAGGTGAAGCTGGGCTGCCCTTCTTTGTGTCCATCACCAGGTGTCAGTGTGTGGCCGTTCCCTCCAGACATGTCCAGGCTGCCTGTTACTCATGGACTTTTGCAGGTCACCCCTCACCCTACCGTGTCATGACACCACCAACTACGGTCCTTTGGGACCAGGGATCACTTGGGTCTGGCTCTGACTCTTTCTCCCTGCAACAACCCTCTCACTTGCACACCTGCCTAGGGAGGCACAGCCCTAGGCCATCGGGTCCCGCTTCCTCTCCCCGTGCTGCAGCCACGTCTGTATCTCCTGTGCCAGGAGCCTCGATATAGGCTATGGATGCTTGACTGGACCTTGCATCTGGCACGGGGCTCTGTGCCAGCTGATCAAAGCCCTTCCCTGCAGGAAGGAAGCAGGGCGGATATCTGATAAGCAGTTGCCTCTGCCAGCAGCAGCCGTGCCTCACTGCTGGTCTCCAGCGACTTGGAAAGCAACCCACCACAGCCACAGTGGGCACTGGCCACGCTGGCAGGGAGCTGGAGAAACTCCCCATCCCCTTGGCCAGCGCTGAAAGAAAAGGGCTCTTCAGTAAAGGCTGCATGTGAACAACATGGGGAGAGCAGCAGAAAGATCTGGAATAAATACGGCACTCCCGGGGTCACAGCTGCTGGCGCAGCGGATGTCCAGCACACAACACATGTGACATCCTCTGCGGCACGTGAGGGGACACAGCGAGGGCAGGCCGTGCCTCCTCCCTGCAGCCAGCACATCCCAGCAAGGGGAAAGGCCTGGGACAGGGATCTCAGCACCTGGCCACGCACCTTTCCTGCCCTTGCAGATGTTTCGCTCCAAAATGAGCAGCTCGTTGCCATTCACATCATGACACCACCGCGGCACAAAGCGGGAGTAGCAGATTGGTGGTAGCAGCAGGGGGATGAGGCTGGTAGGACAGACTCTGGTGGCTGAGAGGTCCTGTTAGCAGAAGCATGGCAAGCCAGGGCAAAGTCAGGATGGAGCCCCAGGTTTTGACAAACCACTCTGACAGGGTGACGCTGCTTGGCTTGGCTTCACCCTCCCTAGTCCTACACACCTTCAGGGACCCAGCAGCACTATCCCAGTTCATCCAATTGATGCTGGTCTCAGCTGCCTCAGGGGGATAGCAGAACACCACAAAACCCCCCACTTGCTGCATTAAAACTACCATTACATTTAATTCACTGGTGCTCACCATCCAGCAGCCTTGGAGAAAGCAGCAGCAACCTCCCAGTCTGGCAGGTGGTGGCCACCCTCTGACTCTTCTTGCATGATGCTTAGTTTAGATATTAGGAAAAATGTCTTCACTGAAAGGGTTGTCAGGCACTGGAATAGACTGCTCTGGGAAGTGGTGGAATCACCACCCCGTTCCAAGCTTGGGCAAAAGCTGTAAGTACAGCAGGTAGAGTTTCACTCCAAGCAGCGTGACTCACAGCCCTGAAATGAATTAGCACCTTCAGTTTGTCTTGGATGTTTTGCTTGAAAATCCCAAGATATGATTTAAAGCTTCAAGAAATCTGTTTTTCCCACTCTGTGCTGATTGCTTCAAAACATAAGGAAACCATGTGGGACCATGTGTAACTGGAAATGAAAATGAGAGGTAACAAGTTGCCTGTGCTTATGGTAAGGGACTGCCAGTGGCTCTTGGATCTTTCCTGCCATCTCCCATCCCTAACACTTGTGCTCCAGCCAATTTAATTTTTTCATGATGAATCAGTACTGGGAAGCTATTTTGCTTCTTGGCAATTGTACTTTTTTTCCTCTGCAAATGCAGTAATTCAGTGAACTTCGTGATGAATTGTTGTTATTTCTCAATTTCATTTTGGCCACCGTGGTGTTCGGTGACTCATTTTTCCTAAAAATAAGTCTTTAAAGCCCCATTTAAAACTAATGGCATGATGGCAGCAGCTGCAAGCTGCTGTGGTGTTAATTTTGGAAGAAAATAGCAGGAAAAAAAAAAAAGACAAATTGTGTAAAAAATAGCCAACGTAGAGAACACCAATAATTAGCTGAGCTCTGAACATTTTTCTCCTGTTGTTATGGCGAGAAAGTATCAGATAATTTCGCACCAAGTTTTCTCCTTTTTTTTTTTTTTTTTCCCTATTGTTTCAGGACCACGGTTGAATGGCAGAGCTTGAGTTTTGAAAAGCTTTCCAAGAACTGTTCCAAAATCTCCTGTGACCGATGCTCTGTAGAGCCACAAGCAAATCTGGCAGAGATCACGGGGTGTTTCTGGCGCTGGGTTCGGTCCAAACACTGCGCCTGTGCTGATTTAAGAATGGAGGGGCTTCAACAACCATGACACTGCTGATGTGGGACACCTGGCCTTGTGCAACCAGCAGCCTGATGCTGGGCTGACTGGTGCAGACACAGACAGCTGCCACAAACCCCATCCAGCCAGCCCTCCTCCCCAGCACGCTGCTGCCCAGCAGCAGCTCCCTAAAACCAGGCACCACAGGGCAGAACGACTGCAGGGAGGAGATGATATTTTCCAGGTGGTAATTTGTTCATGTGGCCACTCGCTGAATAAATCTGCTGATATAGTTTTACCAGCTGGTAAAAGCACACCTGTAGAATCATTTATTCTTCTCCCTGAATGGTAACAATGCTTATTCTCCATTTAAATGCATTTTTCAGGACAGCTACATCGGTTGGAAGAGTGGAAACAAAGCACTAGCACACACAAACTGATGCAGGTCATCTGGAAAAGCTGCTGCTGCTGTAGATTTATGGCCACCAGGTTGGCATAGCTCACCCCATGCAGGGATTTGTCTCATCTTAACTGGCTGACAAACAGGTTTCCACTCCAGAGAAAGGATTATAGAGCGGGATGGAGCCCTGCAGGTGGATTTCCCTGGGGATGGGGAAGGCACAGTATCTCCCCAACCCTTGCTGTGGTATGCAGGGGGCTCGGCAGCACCCCCAGACCCATGAATAATCCCCACCACAGGGATTTTCTACTGATGCCGTCCAAGGGCTGGTTTAGTCTGCCAGGTCACAAGCTGTCTGCTGGTGTCGGACTCCCTTCCTGTCCTCTGGCCTCACTGCAGAGCTGGCACAAGCTCTGAGTCACACATCTTGGCTAAACCAAAGGTGTTTTTCACTTGGGTCCCTCTGCTCCCCTCGCCCCTCTGACACTGTGCTGAAGGAGCAGATGCTTTAGTGGTGCCCAGCTCTGCTCCAGTCACTGGAGCTTTGACCATTTGCCCCAGCCAAGGTCTCCCCCGTGATGCCAAAGGACCCTGAGAGCCCACAAGCCAGTGAACATCTCTGCTCCTTTCCAGCTGAGTCTCTCACCCTGGGGTGAAGGATTTCCGCCCTCTGACCCAGGAAATACCGAAACTGCCACGACAGCTGTGAGCAAGCCCGGGTGAATCATGTGCTGCTTCTGGCTTTGTAGCTCTTGGATGCAGAAGGATGCTGAGGTTAGCCTCAGGCAACATTAGCAAGTTTGGGGAACACTTCTGTTTCTGAAATAAACAAACTTAGAAAAAAAGGAAAGTCTGTTTTGTCTGCGGTCAGGTGGCCTTAGCCAGGGAAATCTTTGTGCTGGGACAGCTTTATGGCACATGGCAAAGAGGGGTCAGGAGGGGACGCTGAGATGCTTTCTCAGCTTGTGAAACACTTGCACAGATGGTGGTCAGCTGTGCCCAGGGACCTCTCCAGACCAAGCAGGACTGAAACAAACCTTCATGCTGAATCCCACCTCTCCTGCTAATTTCTCTCCACAACTCCAATGCATGACATTTATAATTTCTCCACATCAAACTCCTTTAGCCTCCTTAAAACAGCTCACATCTCCTCTGCGTCCTCTCAGTGCCTTCCCTTGTCCTGGATCTTTTCCCTTGTTTCTGGCTCTTTAGGAAAGAGGCTGAACATCAACATTTGGTCACTCTGGCCACTGTCCCTGAGTCCCACATCCTGCCCAGCCTCCTCCATCATCCAGAGTGACGATGAGGAGCAGCTCGTCAGGAGCAGGCGGATGTGACATTTCCCTTCGGCCAAACACCTCCATCTTCTGAAATGCCAGAGCTGCCAAGCAATTACCCAGCACACAAGGCAGGCCAGTGAAAGGCAGTTAATTGGGGACATACTGATGACAAAGTGCCACTGGCTCCCTCCTCCCCCTGTCTCCCCCCCTCCAACACCGCTTTAGAGTACAACCTCAGCCTGAGTTCTCTCTTGCATGTGTGAGGCCAGAACCACAAGGACATCCAGCAAAAGGATTGAAGTCACTCAGGGGACACAAGGGTCCCTACAACAAAGGTGCTTGGAAGAGGGACCCCAAGAACAACGTTAGAAGAAAAGAAAATGGATTTGCCCCACGATCACCTGCAGCTAGGCTGGATCTGACCCAGGACTGTCCCCACAATGAAATGAAAAAAAGAAGTGGAAACCAGCCATCCCTCCCCACATCAGGATGTGTTACACCTTGGAGGGAGAAGTGCCAGAAATGGGGTGCAAACCAGCAGGGCCATGACTGTATTGGGCTTTTGCAGCTCAGAGGGAAAAATGAGCAGAGGGTGCTGCAATGTCCCTCCTGTGGCTGCCTGCTTTCTGTAGTGTTAAGACTCCATGTAAACCCTTATTCCCCAGAGCAGCTTTCAAACAGCATCCCATCCCAAATCCCACCAGAAAGGCACAAAACTGGATCAGGTCACTCTCCTTTCTGGCTGAAGGGAAAACAGAGTAAATCCATATCCATGCCTCTGCTTTTAAGGTTGTGCAGATCTTCTCCTTGGGGACAAACTGAGAAGGGGAAGACCTAGCCTGCTCCCTGTGGCAAGCCAGAATTAAAGGGGAATTTGTTGTCCCCAGCAGAGCTGGGGCTGCTGGTTCAGAGCATCCTGCACTGACACTGTCAGCCAGTCATACTTTCAGCCTACTCTGGAATGTGTGGACACCACGGAGCCCACGAGGGAGAGATGCCTCCATGGCACAGTGAAAATCCCTGGTGAATCCCACGCACCCCAAAGCCATCCTATCTGCCTGTCCTACAGCACAAGGACCCAGCACTGCCCTACCCTGACAGCCCCAGACCACCAGCAAGGAGAAGAAGGCAGTGAGTGCCTGCAGGTCTTGGATTCATGGAGAGAAGGAAACCCCCAGGAGGGGAGTTGTCCCACCCTAACCCCAGGCAAAGCCAGAGCAGCCAGGTCAGATCAGGGGTCTGGGGGGGGGTCACTCCATCCCAGGGCCAAAACAGTTTGGCACAACCAGGCTGCAGGCACTGCCTCCCCTCTTGCTTATGGAGAGAACAGAGACTTCCCTGAACAAGACACACAGCTATATATACAGCACAGCCAAGTGGGGCTACAATAGTGAGTAATACCAGTAATCCCACACAGACCATTTTCTTCAATGTTTCCCAGCATAGTAATGAAAATTCTGGTCCTAAACTGCACTGATTCCATCCAGCTCTGTCGGCTGTGCTGCTTGGCAAAACAAAAAAGGTCAAGCAGACTTGCAAAACCTTGCCTTTCCCCCCAGAGCTCCTTAAATATCTTTTTACATGGAAATAACTTTGTGTTCCACCTGTAAAACAACCAGTCCAAGGCATGACCTGAGGCTCTTGAAGACCCACCAGCCAAGGCATCAGCTCCAACCCTTGAACTCATCTCCCCAAATGACAAAAAAGCAGTGAGGCAGCAGCTACTGTCGGCCTCGGCAGGTGCTGAGCATTGCAGGTCAGCAGCAGGGGCGTTAGTTTGTAGGCTGTGTTGCCTTTGGCAGCTGCTGCAAGCTCCCAAGGCCAAACTTTTTGAAGGGGTATATTGTACACCCTGGGTCTTGGCAGTGGAAAGGCCAAGATCATCCTGGGGACAGGAACATCTCTGCTCAAGTGATGCCTCAGCTACACAGTGAGATGTGAGGTATAATCAGGGCTGAGTGAAGCAGCAAGGTCAGACAAAGGCTAGACTCTGGGACCATGAACCTACGTGGAAAACAAGAAAGAAATCGATTTGGTTACTTGAGAGAAGAGCGTGGGGATGTGATCACCACCTCTAACCAGCCCTGTGGCTCAGCTCCTTGAGGGAAGGCAAGGAAGCTGACGACCTACCAACCTCCACTTCTCACAAGCACAGAATACTTGGAAAAGTCCAAGCACAGAAAAGGAGAACATTGTGTTCCACATCCCCTAGCAGCAGGATGAGAAACCCTGAGCTCAGTTTGCAGCAAAATGGTGTGGGACAGACACTGGGTAACACCTGGAACAGGAAAGGTCACAATACTTGGGATTGCAAAGTCCAGCAAGACCGACCCTGAGGTGCACCAGCAGCTTGGGAACCCGCACCAGTTAAAAACCCCATCCTTCCTGCAAAGAACCAGAGCACACTCACCTATCCTGGTGGGGAAGACGTCCTCGTTGTTGATGAGCATCTCGATCCAGTCCATCAGCATACACATGTACTGCGGAGCCGACAGCTTGGTCGGCTTCTTGTATTTGCTATCGTCCTGCCACCTGTACTCGTACTTGAGCCCCCCGGACATGATGGGGCAGCTCCTCTCCGTGCAGTACTCCGACATGGTGCCGTAGATGAGGTTGATGCGGTTGAAGAAGTCCACCACGTGCACGGCGATCCAGTCATTGATGCTCTCACCAGGAGGCAGCTGCACCACCGCCTTCAGGTCCAGCCCGGACTTGAGGGAGGCCTGGGCTTTCTTGTACAGCTCAAAGCGTTGGGTGCCCGGCTCGAACTTCTTTCGGGGACGGAACGTTTTGTCCTTGTTGAAGACTTGCTTGAGACACAAAGCCATGGTGGGCAGGGCCTGCCAGGGCGAGGGCAGAGGCTCAGCGCAACATGAAACCCAAGGCTGGGGTCTTCACGGGTGGAGGTTTCTGGAAGGAGAAAGAGGCACATTTGGATCAGATACGAAGCCAGAAGCACGGGTGGGCACACTCGCAGGGGTGAGTTCACACCAGCTGGCCGTGCTGCTCTGGCAGCACATGGGAACAGAGATTTGGGGTGAGCTTCTGGCCCCTCCACACACAGCACAGTGACCTGGAGCAGCTCCTGCCACCTCACGGAGCAGCCCCCAGCACTGGAAAGGGTAAGCACTGCCACATGTGCCCTGTGCAAGGACTGATGGCAGACAGAGCCCCTCCTCCCTCCTGAGCACCCCAGGAGCTCACCAGGCTTCACCCGACCTCTCCCCTCCTGGCTTTTACCAATAACTGCTGCGACAGAGCAAGAGCCACGACATCAGCGGAGTCCACCAGCTCAGGTAGTCCCAACCTGGTGGCCCTTTCCTCTTTCTGGCAAAGGGGAAGCATCTCTTTCCCAGGGATTTCTCAGTGCAAATAACCCCTGACCCTGCCACAGCGGCTGGTGAGCGAGGCCCCGGGGAACGCGCTGCGACTGCAGCTGGCTGCTGGTTCACACAGCCCCAGTGCCCAGATGAATGGGAAAAGGAGGTGGTGTGGGGGGAATTACTTCTGTTGTTCTGCCCCGTGTGTTTGTCCTGAAGAACAAAACACACATCCGAAGGAGGGAAGCGCAGCAGCACAACGTGCCAGGATGCGGCCGCCCCTCCGGGCGCGCACACAATGCACCCGGCAGCGCTCGGCGTGGTGGAGACGATGCTCCGGCTCACTCGGTCTGGAAGTCACGGCCCGGCAAAGTGCTGAGCTCACCCCTTCCTGCCCGAGATCAGCAGCACAGACGAGGGCTGCGGTATTTTCCTTGTCCTCCCTGAAGCTCCGGTGGAAATCCCGGGCATTTCGTTACCTGCGCTCATCGCCAGGGGTGGTAATGTGAGAACAAGTTCCCTCTGGTGCTAAATGTTTTGCTGAGGCTCAGGGAAGATAAAGTCCTCTAACAGCCTCCCCCTGATGGGAGAAGATGGAGAAGCAGTTAAGAAAAAGGAAGGAAAAGGTTCATGGAAAAGGGAAGTGACTGACCTAAACTCACAAGCAGGAGGGAATGGTGCAAACCTTATAGAATCATAGAATCAACCGTGTTGGAAAGGACCATTCATCATTACAAAAGACAACTTTAGCCAAAAGCTTGCTACATAAACTTTGTTTCCTAAACTCAGTCCTGAGCCCCAGGCAGATCTTATTTTGCCCAGCAGAGATCAGCTAAATATATGAAAAACGAAACCCTCTGCTCCCCTTCCACCTCACCCCTGGTGTCATCGCTCATAGGCAGCAGGATTAGTGATCATCCCAAATGCCAGCAGGATCTGCCTGGCAGGGATTTCTGCACTGTACCAGCAGGTGGCACCGAGGGGAAAACCCTGGCTGGGTGCAAGCCCTGGTGTGAGTGGGAACCCCAGCACGAGTGCTATTAGTGCACTAACCATGGCCCTTCCCACAGGCTGCAGCTGGAGCTTTGCCACTGTTACATAGCTCACAGCACAGTGGCATCCAAACCCTCTGCTCTACCCAGGTGCAACCAGACCTGAAAATGTAAGTTTTAGATGTTTCTGCCCCACAGAGTGGGTCACAGCCATCACACAGTGTTTTGCAGACTGACTTTAATAGCAGGGTATCTGCAGACCTTCCCTATCTCCTGTGGCTGGGTGGGATTTTTTATGGCTCCGCCCCTATTGCCCTATTTGTTGCCCCCAACCATGTCAAAGAGGGCTGTTCCCCACTTCAAAAAAAAAAAGCATGATCTCTCCAAAATGCCAACCGATGGAGGGAGCTGGCATCCTGTCATGGCTCCTCCCTGTGCCAAGGGAAAGGGTCTGTGGCACAGCAGCCCTGATGGATCCCAGTGGAGGCCAGGGGGCTGCGGGCACAGTGAGACCAAAGAGAAAAGCCCCTCTCCAGGGCTTCCTGGATTCCACATATTCAAGGCACATCCTGTTGATAACACCTCTAAAAAAAGCCCTCTGGGGAGTTTTCTAACACTTAACAGTTTCTAAAATATGTGTGTGTACACACATACAGTTATATTTATATATAACTACTGCAATGCGGGTCCTAATCCAGTAACGCAGGAAGTGCCAGGATACCCTCAGGATGAGGCACCCAGCAGGCTCCATTTGGAAGTAGGCATGATGAGGCTGAGCAGTGCCTAACCCTGCAGCCAGGTTTCCCTGGAATTTCAGCAAGGCACATAGTGCCAATAGACATTTGTCCATGTCACTATTTCTGCTGCCCTCAGCTCCATCTGCTCTGCTCCAGGAGCTATTGCTGTTTGCAGGCTCTTCCCTGCAGAGACTGGGTTGTTCTGGGGTGATGAGCAGCCACCCTGGCAGATGATATCCCATTAAATGTGTCACTTCCAGGGGCCAACAGCAGTGGAATCAGTTCTCCTTTAGTGTCTCATTCTGCCAGACCTCCACAATTACTGAGCCACTAACTGGGAAACAAACATCCCATCTCCTGAATCCAGACCTCTAACTCATCCATGACTGCGTTCCTGCATCATCCACAGCTGGATCTCTGTGTTATCCTGCATGCTGCTCTCATTCATCCGACAGGTGGGAATGTGCCTCATAATTCGGCACCATCTGAATAAAACAGCAGTTATAAAAAAAAAGAGAACAACAAACCTGCTAAACATCTGCCAGCTGTTTTCCTACCATGCATCTGTTGGAGATTGCTGGGAATGGAAAAGCAAAACCTGTTGCTGCCCAAGTACTCAGAGATGTGTCCCTGAGCCAGTGGGATGCCAGCACAGCACTGCAGCCTCTCTGCTCTACAGGCAGCAGTTTTGCTTTCAGGATCCTTGTCAGCACCGCTACCAAATTACCAAGCCATTAAAAGACCTTGTCAGTCTTTGATGGAGAAAAATGTTCTCCAGAAATTATATTTATCACAAAGCCAAAAATACATCCTGGGATTTATGACCCGAAGAAGCAGAGAGGGGCACTGAGCCAAAAGACAGATTTGTTCTCTACCTCTCTCCAAAGCTTTCACTGCTTAGAGAGATCGATGTGCAGGGAAGGATGGAGGCAACAGTGGACACGACCAGGACATGAAATTCCAGCTATGGGAAAAGGGCCTCAGCAGTGAATGAAAGACCAGATTTTCCCAATGTCCACCTTTATGCATCCAGCCTGGCTGGTGTTCTTCCATCACCCCCCAAGTACTTGGGGCAGATCCATGTAAAGAGATGGAAAGTGGGAGATCTTCCAAGGTTTAGCTGTGGTGAGGAGTTCAGCTGAGCCTGATGTTCAGAGCTGTCGTGTTCCTGGAAATCAGGCTGTTGTCCACTGGGGCTTGGGGTGGGTCAGGAGACCCATCCAAGTCCAGATCGCTGCTTGCACTGCCTATTTTGGGAATTCTGAAGGGCGAGCTGCCATTCAACAAGCTTAGACAGCAGCTTCCTACGACATGACCATACAGATCCCGCCTCCAGCCCTGGCAGGGCCTGGGACAGCACCATGGCAGCAGCCTGCGGGTCTCTGCCTTCAGTTCCCACGTGCAAAATCAAAGCTTTTCCTAGAGGAGCCTTGGCAAAGGCTGCAACCCCCCTTCCCCATGCTGCAGTTCCCATCGTGAGGTGGCACCGGCACCCCAGGGGCTCACACATCCCTTCCTGAAGCACCTGCAGACCCCCAAATCAAATCTCATCCTACTCCTAGGAGCGGACAAGGAGTGAAGCAGGTGGCTGTGGAGCTGGAGACCTTCCCTGACGTCACCCTGCATCCCCCCAAAGGATAGTTGGAAGAGGATGAGAGAAGCTGCTGGGTAGAAAGAGATAGACACTTCCCATGGGACATCCACACCACGGAGTACGTCGTGGTCACCCCCCCTCATCTGCGCTCCCAAAATAGCCATGGCTTTGCAAAGGGCTGGCTACAAACCCAGCTGAGTGACCACAAAATCCATCCCACCCCTGGCCATGAAAGCTGCTGGCTTCAGCCCTGCCCCTGCCTCCACCAGCAGCAGCAAAACTCATTGGGGTTTAGCAAGAATCAAATGAGAACAGGATGAAGCTCTGCCAAGGACACGGCAGAGCCGCTGCTGGGGAGGTAGCAGGCAGAGACACATGAAAAGCTGATTTCCTAGACTGCTGGCAAGTCTAGAGATGAAAGGAAATGAACTGGATGGGAGGGATGTAAGTTCAGGGTCAGACTAAGCTGCTAATTTCAGATTTGAGGGCCGTATTCATTTTTTATTTAAGCTCTTTCTTTCCTTCCTTCCTTCTTTCTTTCTTTCCTTCTTTCTTCCTCTCCTTCTTTCCTTTCTCATTTGAAAATTGAAGAGGAACATGGCAAGGCAAAGGCTTTGTTGTAAATTAAAAACAACTCAGAGAGGTCTGTTTAGAAACTGGCAAAACAAAAGGGGAGAACAGGCAGAGGAGCAGGACGGGGGGGGCTTCCTCCCCCCCAGTCCTGAAGGAGTGAGGCGAGGTCACCAAAGAAAACCTCTGCTTTTGACCCCAAATAAGCTTTAGTCAGAAACCCAGCAGGAAGGATCAGTCAGACCCATTGCCAGACTCCAGGATGGTGGTCACAGGGACAGTCCCACGCTCCCTGCCTCCTTTTCCCCAATTTTAAAACTGATCTCCCTCCCCAGGCTCCCTTTATATTAAGGGCTGCCAAAACAAAGGCTTCAGGGGGAAAAAAAAGTGCTCTGCAAGCGCCTCTGAAGAGCATTAATGATCGTGAAGGATAAGGAGAGAGGGAAGCTCCACACCAGCACCTCCCAGGGCTCCAGTCAGTGCCCAGCACATCCTCCCTGGATCCATCCCGAGACAGTTACACACTTGCACAAGCATCTGCCTGGAAGCCGCAGGCGGCCTCATTAGCAGCACATTCCAACCCTCGTGTGACAGCTGGGGAGCACAACAAGGGGTCCAGCACCGAGGGCAATCACAGGGAGACTCCGGTTCCCATTGATTTGGGAAGAGGCCGAGCTGGGAGAGCACAGATCTGTCCAACTCCAGGTGCCTCAGAGCAAAGTGTAGGTCAAATACCACCAGCTCTGCACATCCCCCTTTGGCTTCCCTGGGAGGATCTTGTGTTTGGGGCACCCAGATGTCTGCCACTTCCCTGCTTTAGGGAGTTCCCTTCTCCCCACCACAGCAGCATAAAAGTCCCATCCAGCCCCATCCCAGGGGGAGGAACAGGACAGCATCAGCTCAGCCACCATGTGCCAGAGTCCTGAGCCAGCCACCAGATGGACAGTCTGCCCAGAAACCAGCTGGTCCCGGGACACATTGGTTTTTCACTGCTCTAGGAAACATCACTGCCTGGCTGCAGACTCAGCAGCCCTGTCTCTGGGCTTCCCTTCCAGCCCTGTGTCCAGGCTTCCCCTCAAGTCCCAGAGAAGTCCAGGTACAGTTTGGTCTTCAACCTGTCCTAGAGCATCTTTGCAAACAGGGCTGCTTCTTGGTGGATTCATGCCCCAAAGACCAAGGCTGCTTTCCCTGAGCAACCCTTGAACTGCAGCCACCCCAGCCCCATCCCAGGCAGGGGCTGTGGGTGCATGGTCCTTCCAGGGAAGGGAGTGTATCCCCTCTTTTCCAGCCTTTCCAGCCTTTTAATCATCAGTGGAAAGGGGGCTGCAGAAGGAGATGCTGGGTAGCACAGTCCTGGGGTGCTGGCCCTGCTCCCTCTCTGCTTCCTGCTGAAGCCAAGCCCCAGCTGGGCTGTCCGTGAGAAATGGGGTTATTGGCTGCCGATCCCAAATATAACCCAAACGATGGAAAATTCCAGGAAATGAGCCAAGACAAGATGCCGGGATGGGGATTAGGGCCTAGCACGCAGGCTGGGGGAACTTCAGAGAAGCTTTGGGCTCTCAGCAGCATCTCCCTGTTGCCAAACCTTTCTTCTGCAAGCTCCCCTGGTGCTGCAGAGACCCATGAGAGCATCCTCGAGCACCCACCTCCAGAGCAGCAGGACTCAGCCCCCTGCACCCCAGCTGGGGGCAGCTGCCAGCAGGAAGCCGTGCCGGTGCTTCCCCCAAATCACATGGTGCTTGGAAATCCCCAGCTCAGTGCAAAACAGACCCAGACCGCTTCCAGGAATGGCACTGCACGCTCCCTGGCTTGCCCCCCGGCTGTCCCCGCTGTCCCCCTGCTCTGTCCCCTTGCCCTGCCTCCCTGACACACCACCAGCAAAGCAGCAGCTCCCTGGGGACCACAGCCCAAAGGCACCAGAAAGTTTTTCCTGAGTCACACAAGACACCTCCAAGCAGGAAAGCAAAGCACCATCCCTGCAGGTCAGAGGCAGCACGTCCAGTTCATTTCAGGCATGAAACCCAGTGGGGCTGGGGTTTTTCTGGGGTACCTCATTCCTGGGGTCTGAGATCTTGCCGCTGCTATCACTGATTTGCTGGGAGCCCTATAAGGAGGTGTCCGATGGCCTCCGTGGTGTCCAACAGCTCTGGTTCGGTCCCAGGGGTGATTACCCCGCTGTCAGGGTCGTAATTCCAAACACCTGGAGTTCCAGGTCTTTGAGCTCAGGGAAGAAGACGAAAAGAGATAAGCCAGCTGCTGAAAACCCATCTCACTGCTGGCTCTCCGCCAGTTCCCCCGCCCATAACTTTCCGCCTTTCCTCCGACACCGGCAAAGCCGCTGCCGGGACTGTCCCACTCGGGAATCGGGGTGTCTGCCCACACCGTGTGTTGCTTCCCATCGCCCGTCCCCCTTCCCCTACGGGACCCACTTTCCCTGCGCACCGCCAGCCATTGGCACGGATCCCTGCCCGGCACCCCCGAAACAGGCTCTCTGTGGAGCTGGGACACAACAGAGGGAGGGGAAGAGCCTCCTGAAGGCGTCCATGCCCCAGCTGGGGGAAGGATCGCTCCTTCCCCGGCTAACGCCAGCCCAGGCCTTGCCCATCCCGTGCTTAAAAGCACCTCAGGAGCATCCTCAGGGGTGCAGTGCCGTCTTTTTCCAGCCCCCAGGACTCACCTCATCGCCGGCACTCTTGTTTCCAGCCTCAAGTCCCTCCGCTGCACTTTCTGCTCATATTCGGGAAAAAAGAAAAAAAAATAAATTAAAAAGACAAAAGTCCAAGCCAGGCTCTACTTCGGGGACTGTCGGCGGTTCTGGGATCGCCGCAGCAGGGAGAGCCGCCGCGCTCCGGCGCTCACTGGGGTTTCGTTAGAGAAACGCGGGGAGCGAGGGTTTTTCTCCGGTCAGTGATGTCACATCCTGACCCCGTCGGCAGCTCCAGCTGTCTCTGGAAAACCCTCTTGGAAGCTGGCCTGCCGGCCCCCCCAGCCGCCGCGGTGGGCTCGCACGCTCACGGGTGGGCACTCAGACCCACACCCACACCCCCGCACCATTCCTGGATGCTGAGATCCTGTTTGGCGTGCAGTCCCATGCCTCTGGCTGGCTCCCAGCTTTCACGGGAGAGCAGCGTGCTGGGGGAAAGGAGATAAATCCTGTTGTATCACCCCCACACACACCCAAATCTTTCCAGTCCCTCTCCCTTCATCCTTCCCCACCTGCACACACACAAAAACCAGCGGGAGGTTTCCATGCCAGGTCAATCTGGATGCCGTCCAAAACAGAAAAGCCGGAGATAGGGGAAAGAAAAAAAACGCAGAAAAACTTTCTCCACACACAGCACTTACTTTCTGTCTCTCTCGGAGGTGGGGTGAGTTCTAAAGCACGTTGCGGTATTTAAATCCTGCTCAGCAAAGGCAAGCCTGCGCCAGCACGCTCGGCGCCGACAGGAGCGGCCAGCCAGCGTGGGATGAGCCCGGCAAGGGCCGGGATCTGCTTTGGGTGGGGGTGCACCCCACGGCTGACACTTATGGGTGTTGCTGCGGGGTGGGAGGCAGAGCACAGCCCTGGTCACTCACGGCCCCCTTCCTGGCGTGGTGATGGGTCCTTCCCTGGGGATGAGCCCGGCTCAGCCGTGGTGAGATGCGATACCAGCCTTGCTGGAACGTCCACAAATTGTTTGGCAGCGGGACAGTTCTAGTGAGGGAAATGCTTCTAGACTTGGCTTAAAATGTGTGTAAAACTCAGGCTGAGCCGAGTGTCTGCAGGTGATGGGGTGGGCTGGAGAGTGGGGCACAGGGCACGGCAGAGTAAGGAGCAGGAGTGTGAGAAAGGAAACCACAAGCCCAGCAGCCTGAGAAAGAAGGAGGATCTGGCTGCTGCGCAGGTTTGTATGAAGCAGGAGGGTTTAGGATGAGAGTTTGACTCCCTGAACCCTGCCTGGTATCCCATAGTGCTTTGGCTGTGGATTTACCTGCTGACCCCATGTGTCCTATAGGGTGCATCTCTGCAGGATCCAGGCTCCTTTCCCCATAACAGGGCTTCTCAGCTGCAAGCAATGCTGGGGTTTGCACTCAAGACACAATGTTCAGAGGCAGTCTTTAAAGACGAAATTACACAGCAGTCTCCCAGACCAGACAGCTGCCAGGGAGCTCAGCTGAGCCCAGGCCCTGCAAGGCATCTGCTCTCCTTTCCTCCCTCTCTCTGTGCAGGTGGTTTGGTGCAGGTGCAATAGAAGCTCTTTGGCACCTGCAGCAGCAACTTATTAGAAGTAAAGAAGACATTGTAAGGGCTGTGTCATCAGGCAGCAGCCACCAGCAGATCACTTTCAGCTGAAGCCAAAAGGAATTGAAACTTGCCCACCCCAGAAGCCCCTTGTTTTCCTGCCTGTACCCATTTGGGATGTGGCTGAAGGGCAGGTCCTGAACCAGGTGATGACAGAAAGACACACCAAGGGCACGCAGGATTCACCTGTGCTTGGCACCCACTACAACATGAGATGGCCAAGATCTGTGGGCTGAGCCTTTTCCTCATCAGCCTTGCCCTGCTCATGAGTGAATCTCTCGCAGTCACTGCAGATAGTCTCAGGTCGAAATAACACCCCTAAAATCAGGATCTGGCTCAAGTAGCCCAGCAGACTCTTCCTGGCCATTGTCAAACCAGCCCCATTCCTGGCTTCAGCAGGTTCAGGCAAAGCCTTTTTTCATCCCCAATGCCAGATACTCCCTGCTTGCACATCACAGCCACTCCAAGTCCCAGCACAGGCTGGGCAATGTTGCTGCCCTCCATCACAGGGACCCGGCGGTCACCACTGTCCATGCTCCTCCCAAAGGGATACAGGAAACCACAAAATGTCCTCAGACCTCGTGAGCAGGAGGCAGAGGTCTGCAGAGCAGATGTAACTCCCAACAGCAAATGCCAAGCCAGGAGGAAACTTTCAACTGAAATCCCAGCAAAAAAAATGGGCAGAAAGCCAAAAGTGAGGGGGCTTGGCCAAATAACAAAGATCCCGAAGGCAGCTCATGGCCAGGATTTGCATCCAGGCGAGATGGAGCCAAAATACTTAAGAGGCAAGATGGGGTCCTCCCACCCTCAGTGGTCTGGAGCCAAAGGAGAGGGGCCAGGAGAACAGCAGGAGGGCTAGAGTTACATCAGCTGCAGCCTCACAAGCCCATGGGGGTGAGCAGCCTGTCCTGCTCAGGGAGTGACCCCCTCGCATGAGGTTTTGGAAACCTCACAGAGCAGAGAGCCCACAGTCCCAGAGCCATCCAGGGGCCCAGCTGTGGGGAGGGGGGATGGAGTCACTTGGGAGAAAGGAAAAGGTCCGAGGGGCAGGTTTGGGGCAGAAGGGATGTGTTATTGTGAAGAGGGCATTTGATTGTCCTGGAGGAAGGAAGAGGGGGAAGTTGGTCCCGCTCCTGAAGGCAGGTGCATGGCTGAATTTATCTTGGGGGAAGGAAGCAGGGATGGAAGCAAGCCCGGAGCGCGGGGCGGCTCCATCGGACCTCATGGGTGGTCACAGGAAGAGGCCCAGGGCAGCACTGCAGCTTCACTTGGCTTGGCAGGACATGACAGTGCTGAGGGGGGGAGGGTGGGTGCAGTGAGCCCCCTGCCAGCCCCCCACCAGCCACGGCACTGGGCCGGGATCTGCCTGGCCACGCGATGCCCAGCACGGCACACAGCTCATCAGCACAGCGCCCCGTCAGCAGCCAGGGAGGTGTTTGTTCCCAGGCAGGGTTTGAAGCCTCTGCATGCCTGTGCAGACCACAAGACAAAGCAAAGGGAGCGGTGGGTTTGCTCTGGTTATTCCCAGAGAGGCAGAGGACGTGCCCAGAAAAGTTCAACTCAGCTACACAGTGTCAGGAACAGTCAGTCCCCGTCTCTGCTCCACCATGTCCTGCACAAACTCAGAGATAGGGAGTGACAACTTGTTCAGCTGCAGATCAGAGGGCACTGGAGTCTTGCCATTTTCTAAGGCACAGGGAAAAAGCCAGGCACAGATGAAAAGCACTGGAGTCAGCGTTTCAAGTGAGGGTAAGAACATCATCCTTCAATCTGCACTTCCTTGATTGCTGTGACTGCTGCCTTTCACAGGCCAGGATGTCTCCCTGGAGAGCAGGACAGGCTCTGGGTTTCCTGCTGACATGGGGGGTACCTCTCCCCAGGATGACAGGGCTGGGTGGGCAAGCCAGCTGATAACAAAGAGCCTCTGGCTGCAAAAACTTGCTCCACCACTCCTAGCAGGAATTCCTGCCACATCCTAGCCCTAGGCTCTCCTCCAGCTGGAGGCAGAGCACAGCCAGCACTGGGGTGGCTCCAACAGCACCTGGTTCAGCCATGAAGTCCTTGCTGCGGGATGCTGGAGGGGCTGAACTTTACATGGGGCCACCAGGAGGCTTGGGCTTCTCCTCCATAAACACACCCACTTGAGGGCTACTAAAAACAGGCACACCCAGCTTGGGAAGACCCTGACCCATGAATGACTGGAAATCAGTAAAGCCACCTGAAAAATGATTGCAGGATGTTTGCTCTCCCCAGGGCAGCTCAGGTAGGATGGAGGACACTGGCCTAGCAGAACCACTGGCCTAACTCAGTGCAGCCCACCCTGTTATCGGCCATACAGGAGCAGACTGGCCATCTAAATGGTTTTCAGCACAAAACTCACCCAGAGTTCACAAAGCTGAGCAGACAGGCTCAGGCAGGCTGTGTGTGTGTGCCCAGAGCTTAGAAAAAGGAGACAAATCTTCCCTCTAGTGGCTGCATGGCACATGACTCCCACAGCTACCTTCTCTACTCCAGTGTTATTTTTCACCAGCTCTTAGTCTCAACACAGATCCCAAGTGCATCAAATCTTACAAATTCTATGTGAGTTTTTAGTGGCTTAAATCTGGCACAGCTGCTAGTTTGCACAGAGCCACAGCCAGCCCTGGGGGTCTGTGTCCACTCTGCAGCTTTTAGGTGCCCCTTCTAAAAACACCCAGAAATTCCCTGGATGGACAGGAGTTCACACCCCATGTACATGAGTTGCTGCTAAAATAAACTCCCAACAATAAAACATACTGTCTGTGTTTAGTGCTTAACTGAAGTGTTCACATCACAGAATGGTTTGGGTTGGAAAGGACCTTTTAAAGGTCATGTAGTCCAAAGAATGGGCTGAGAAAGTATAGAATGACGAGTATTACAGCTACAGGATCCTACAACTACACCAGCAAGTGGTGTAAGAAATCTTTGTAACTAATCACACCTCTCTATCAGGTCATGGCTGAGGATAACACAGAAAATCTGACATGAGCCCTGCCCAAAAAATTGGTCTTCCTCTAACAGAGAGACGAGCTGCATGCCCTTCCTGCCAACTTTTCTTTGGCAAAGAAGGGAATGCTTGCCAGCCCCAGCAGGTTGACAGGATGCAATGTGGCCTGGACATAATAATTAGTGCTATGGGCAAGTTAGTGCCAAGGATTTGATGCAGACATGGGAAGTATTTCAGCACTGCTCCTGGGAAGCTCCTGGCTGTCCTGTGTTTACTCCTCTCCCTGTGCAGTGCTGCTAATGCACACACAGGCTGCACGTCCCACTGCTGCACTATGTCCTTGTCCACCGATGTGCCAATTGCCTCTGCCGGGAACGAAAACAAGAGAAGCTCAAAGCATGAATGGTTTGGGATTCTTTCATTGGAGGCAGGTTTAAAAACCCAAACCTGCTACAGTCTGTAAAGCCAGGCTCTTACCAACACTGCTGTGTTAAAGCAGCTCCGCATATTCATGCGAACACATTTTTTTTTATGAGCTGTCATTCGTGGTTGGTGGCTCTCTCTCTGTCACTACTCCAGTCCATCTTGCTTTTATTACAGATAGTAGTGCCTTTCCTGAAATAGGAACAAGAGCTATTTTCTGTCCCTTCAAATACCATTTGTGGAGCTGGCTGACCAGATGCCAGTCTTAGAAAAGTTAAGTCTGTCAAACAGGCCATAATTCCTCTACTCTATTAAAAATACACCAAAAAAATAAACCCATGTTCACACCATCATACTGCTCAAGAATAGCATCTCAAGGACAGAAACAAAGCAACAGGATCCAATTAATATATCAATTAAGAAGCACAAAATTCCCAGAACAAATCTAGTCAGTCTGTTTTTTAATCCTGAGAAAAACTCAGGCCACAGTATACATCTGTGTAAGAAACCTCACAAAGAGACAAAGAGGCATCTGTTTTACACCATTGCTCCAATTGTTTCTCCTTGATGGACAAGCCTGTATAAATTCCACACAGATTAAAAAGCACTGGACCATGCAATTATAATGGTGGAGGGCATTTAAAATGCATTTACTGAGAAGAAACACTGGTTGTCATCTCTTTCCTGATGTCAATTACATAGTTCCCTTTCTGTCACTTTATTTCAGATTTCAAAAATCCAGCAGGCAGCAGAAGTTACAGGACAGGGAAAATGGCTCTTTCTGATGAAGTTACACTGAAGTGCAGGGCTCCATTCTGGCAATTAGTTACTGTCATTCAAGTGGCCCAAGTCCTCACCTTGCATCACTGCCAGACAGGCTGGACTGTCGCATTCCCAGGATGTTTCCAGATGCCTTCTCTAGCCAACTCCAATTTGCAGAACACAAAAGACAGGACCACCCCATGCAGGACCCCTCCTGCCTGCTGCTGGCTCACTTCGCCTGCAGCTCGGGCTCTACGACTTGTCAGAAACCTGACCAGGTCTCAGTTCCCTTCCAAGTCCACTCTGCTCAAGCTCTGCTATGACTGACATGTATTTAAATTCACCAGATCTGTGGTTGAAGGTCTCCACCAACTCGTAGGTCTCGGAACGATCCGTGGCGTAGAAGAGCTGTGCCTGGTTGGCCAAGCACTGGGCTTCGTGCACCACCTGCCAGGGAAAGCAAAGAACCTGTTACCACCCACTGTGGGATTTAAGTGTCCCCTTGAAAAAGACTCTTTCAGCAGCTGAAAGGCCACAGGTCCTACTCATCAGATGGCTCAATTCCAAGTCACCTTTTTTTAGCGAATCTCAGCAAACCACCTCCCTCCTGCTCCTGACCTACTTACACACTTTAGCACTGTGTGTTTTAACCACTCCCCTGCTGTGCATGTGCCTCAGAGGTCAAATATGTCTTTTCTCATCCCTGCCCACTCTAAGGCGCTGGAGATGCACTGAGTCCTTATGTTTCCCCCCTTACAGCTGACCTACTTGCAAAGATTGATTGTTTACTCTGAGATACAACAGGGCAAAAGCATTACCAATGACTCTGCTGACTGTTTCTAAACAGGTGTAAGTGGGTCAGTTAGAGGTGGGATATCTTGCCCCACCACTACAATCCCCAGTGCCATCAGCCCAGGCCCCATGCTAGTACAAATTTGCAAATAACTGTGCACCCACACAGAGAGCACAGGCACATAGAAACCAAACACACAGCTCTGGAGGTCTCCTGCTTCGATAAATATAGTATTAAGCTTCAAAATACTGTTTTAATTTGTTGACAAGTAAAAAACAGAAGCTTTTTTTTTTTTTAACAATAAATTATAATATCCAAATTATAAAAAAGGGAATGCATGAGCTGTGAAATCATCAGACAAAGCCTGATGATTCCCTTTCTAGCTTTCCTTAACATTGAGTAGATTAGTTTAAAGAAATCTAGCAAGACCATTCTTTGGCAGAGGGTCTTTCAAAGACTTCACTATAACTTGGTTGTAGTTCAAAACTGTAGGAGGAGTTGCAGCATAAAAAGAAGGAAGGCAATGAGCAGACTTCTCTTACCAAGAACTTGGAGTCCATTTCTGCTGTCATTAGCACTATTCCTTTCTCCTTCTGCAGCTCAGGATAATGGTACAGGACCAACTGGCTTGGAGCTGTTTCACCTTGGGTCTGAAGGAGAGAAAGAAATCTGTCAGTGTCCCATAAAGAACTTCAGCTCTACTGCAGATCTGGGTGCTTGATTACAAACCCTTGAGCATTAACTGCCACAGGGCCAGTTAGTTTTCAGGGCTTAAGAGTCAGTTCTAATTAAAAGTTCATTGTTCCTGGTATTTACGGAAAACCAGGGATTTGCAGAATTAGGCTGGGTTTTTTTCCTTGACTAGAGACCATTTTGCAGTTAGAAGAACCTACAACTTTGAGAAAGATACTTCATCTTACAGCATCTACTGCTATTTTAAGCAGCTTGCACAAACAGTTCTAGAAAGTTTGGCTCTTGCTTCTATTTTGAGACTACTGGACTTCTGCCTCATTTAGATTAGAGACACTTAATACCCATAACTTTACTGATTTGCCTGTAATTAACTTACTCATTAACTCACAGCTAATGGCAACTTTTTTCATGATAATTCTTTTCAAGTTAAGTTAGACAACCTGTTGGTTAAACTCTTTAGCAAACACCATGTATTGCAATATGCTGATATTTGTATATTTCTGGATCTTAAGCTGATTCCGGTCCTTTTATTTCAAACACTCACCTGAACATTTATTAGGGAAGTAAAGTGTAATTCTGTTCCTGACCATTGCCCCACAAAGAACTCATACCCTTCTTTTCTTGGCAAAGCATAGAGAAACTGCAAAGAAATGACAGAATAAAAAACCAAACCAATTTTCCCTTTCACAGAACAAAATGATGCCTGTGTCACACTGGCCTCCAGCCTTAATGCTTTAGGGACAGAACCACAACAGAAAAAAGGGTTTCTTTGCCCCAACAGGAGTGACAGGACAACAAGAGCCAGTCTTCAAAGCAGACAATAAACCAGAATTACCTTATCAGTGTTATTTCATTAGCAAATATGTAGGCACATATTTTTATCAGTATTTTATGAGACACATAAAGGAAAGGAAGGGACAGTGGAAAACATTCAGACTCTGACCTTTTTGTTCCTGCCTAGAAAATTAACACCAGAAACGGTCACACAGAAGGTAAGGAACATTTAGAGTGCTTAATCCTGTAATTTCACCAACTGTTCCAGAATAGGCACCAACCATTTTCCCTCTAGAGATTCACAGCCTGTTGGGCTCCATAGGCTACAGACTAGCTCATTTTCCCACATCAAGGGAAAGGACAACATGGGAGCAGAAAAACATGCAGGATACCTGACTAAATGCCAGTGCACTGCACAGAAATGCACTTAAGGCTATAAATAACTTTCCAATCTCCAAGTAGCTCGGGAAGCCAGATATATTTGATCTTGCTCTTGGCAAGTGAAATATATGGGCCTAATCCATCAACCCAGTAAAGTCTTCATTCCCTGGGACATTCTGTGCTCCCATTTCCTCAACCCTCCATCTCTTCTATCTAGATCAAACTGTTTTAATGCATATGAATGGCCATTGCTTTATCTGAACACTAAGACAAGTATTTGAACACCTGGATTTTACTAACTGCACTGATACAGTAAGTATCAGAATACAGCAGGGTCAAAAGTTTATGGATTAGGCTTTGGAGAGGGGAAGAACATTGCAGCTACACAACCACGCCCCGCGAGTCTCTGCCATACGTACCGATGGACATTTCTGGGCTCTCTTCCACATTAAATCAAACTTCTCTGCCTTTGGGGAAGGAGAAAGAGAAATTCAATTTTCCCAACACAAACGTGGATGCAGAGTTGTTCAAAATCACCTCATTAACCTTTGCAGGGTACAACTTCCATCTGGAGGAGGCCCCACACTGTGGGAACAGCTAACGATGAGCGCATGGAAAACTGTATTTAGTTCTTAGTTACCAAAATGTCATCGGTATCCCATTTTCACAATGCTGTCCCTAAGATGCAGCAGCAAACTCCTTGGATCCAAAGCTTTATTCCTTGAAGGTAGAGGCCCCGTGTCTCAGGCTTACATTACATCTTCTTTCAGTAACTGCTCCACTGCATCACACAGTGTCAACAGTTGAGCAAGACAGCACATCCCAGCACATCCAAGTTGTGGATTTTACATCACAGTCATCTGTTCTTCAGTAAATGCAGCCAAGATATTCACTCAAATAATATACTTAGTTCTTATTTATATTAAAACCACAACCATATTTGGCCAGCCCTGATGAAACCTGGCAGTCTCATTCACTTGTTCTCTAGTGTTCCTCCAAATCCTTTGCTTCCCAGCACCGTATATATTAACACCTACTCTAAGGTGATCAGGAAAGAAAACATATGCCATTCATCAACAAGAAAGTCCTCTGTGTGTACTTCTGAGCACTGGAGAAATTATACAAGGCCTTTCTTCCAGCCAACAAAAAGCTTCTGGCAAAAGACAAGGTGGTTTTTTTCCCCCCTATGACACCATGAACTGCTTCCTAATGTGCCTGGGATCTGGTTTGCATTGAAGTCTTAAAAAGCTTCCAACGCTGCTCTTAAAACAGTGCACCAAAGAACAGTGCCAGCCCCACTAATGAAAGACCTACATCATCTTAACTGGAATCCCTGGCTTTGGCCCTCTGCTACAGTCAATGTGCAAGTCAAACTATTTTTACAACATCCACACGTTGGGAAAGCTGAAACCCAGGGCTGCTTGACTTCAAGTCCCACACTGCCATTTTCAGAGCATACAGCACATCATACATTTAGAGCACAGCCTCCCACTGACTTCAGCTGCAGCTCAGAGGGCCAAATACAAGTGCAAATCAGAGCCCAGATCTAAATGAGGTTTCAAGAACTCAAGGAACACACAGTTTGTGCACAGCTGTGAAAAGGCAGATTTAAGAGATCGCGATCACAGAAGAGCTCTGAAGCAAAAATAAAAAGAAATCTCCAAAGCGAAAAAAAAAAACAACCCTCCTTCAGCCTAACACAGACTAAGAACAATTAACATCTGGTGAAGTTATCAGGAATAAGAAATATGATCTTATCACAGGAAACACCATGCAATCTCAGCGAAAGACAGTTCTGCCAATAATTGTAGATGTATGCAACTAAGCCACCCGTGATTAGCCATGTGCAAGTTACCAGCCAAGGGCTCTAAACTACTACATTAACCTTGAGTCAGCTGTTTTTGCTGCAGGGAAGAGGGAAAAGGAACCAGCAACTCTGAAAAAAAATTAGTAACTCTAAAAATATAAATGCTACCTTAAAAGATACGAGGGCCCTGTGAAGAGTATTGGATGCTCATAATAAAATAAGCCTGGAAATTCAAGCAAAGTATGCAGAAAAAAAAAGTACTCGATTTATTGAAGCTCCTCTAAATGAGTAAAAAAAAAGGGATATACATTTTTGGAAACAAAAGACTTTGTTTGGGGCAGTAAGATCACTCAGCTTAGAAAGAAAGTTTGTTCTTGAAACCTCATTTTCCTTCAATGATTGCTTTTAAAAGCAGCAGAATCACAGTTGGAAATGAAAGCTTTGCATGCTGGCTTTTCAAGTGCATAACTACAGGGGAACTACTTACAGGAATAACAGCATAAACTGTATCTTTTGCAGAAAAATACTGATTCCAAATCTGTAGAAAACCAAGAAGATGAGATACAGTTAAAATCCAGAATCTAGCAGTAATATCAAATGTTTTCAAATGCCAACTAACCTTTGTAAGCACTTTGAGAAGTCATTTTTTAATCAAGCCTGACTGACTTTCTTGCTAATGCAATACACTCCTCCAAAGGTTGCAGAGTACTTGTACCAAATGACACATTTCAACCAGGTAACAGAAATCATCAGTGGGCTCAAGTTGTATTAGCTTTCAGAAGTGCTTCTTACATTTTTCTCAAATATCACACTAATGATTTCTAGAGGGTTTGAGAGGTGAGGTTTTTTTGGTGGTTTGTTTTGTTGTGTTTTGTTTTTGTTTTTTTTTTAAATAAAGAACATACAAAACATTTTCAACAGAAGACGAGTCTTTGCATAATGCTCCTCTGTGTTGACAATCTTTTTCTCCACCACAGCAGGATGGCAATACCTATACAGAAGCCTATAGTTCCTAATAAATGGACAAGCACAGGTAAAAGTCCAGAGTTCAGGACTTTTCCAGTTGCTCTTCCCCAGTCCTACATAACTCACGAGAATTGTCAGCACAATTTTTAAGCAATGAAACTGAAACAGGGGAAAGAAAATAAGAGATCTAGCCCAAGCCATATCAGAGACATGCAACAGATGTGACTTTTAACTAGATAAAAGGGAATACACTATAATTTGATTTACACTGTTTTTCAAACAAATCCACTCACCCTGCTCCTCCTTACCCAAACCAACTCTAGTATGAGTACACAGGCTCCCAAGTGACAGATAATGCAAACAAAGGTACAAAGTGGCAAAAGCTTTGGTTTTACTCATGCAAAACAGATGTACAACAATCCACATGAGCTACTATTAGGATTTCCCTTTACCTGGCATTCACCCTGACAGGAACTTGCTAATGCCAATTTAGCTGCTACACAATAAATAGCAACAGTAAAAATTACAATAGAGACAGGTTTTGAGTCAAGTCTAGATGTATTACAGATGTATTATTTATCAAGTAGGATAAATAGGAGGACTTACCTAGATGGATAAAATTTTATCTTTTTCTATTGATATGCATGTGAATATGCTTTTTATAAATATACATCCATAGCTGTGTTTTATTTTTCAGTCTAAGTAAAACTTCTCTCCTTACATGTAGATTACTATTAAGCACAGATGTGAAGCAAACCTTATTCCATTTAAATCCATCACCTGTTTTATCTCCTCCGCTGATTTTTCTCTCACCATCTCAACATTAAGAATTGAGTCAAGTGTCTGCAAGAGAAAGCATAAAGAATTTGGCATGATGGCAGTTCTCTGATTCATGTAAGAATCCAGAATTAATGGATGCAACTACAGCGAACAAAATCAAACTAGAGGAACTTAATTCAATGTCCCCTCCTAACACTTAGGTTCATTTCCCTTACCTTATCCTTTGTGAATCCTCCCTTTGATGTCTTTGTGCCCAAGCCTTCTGCCTACAAGAAAACATTCTTCTTTAGTTTTACAGCTAATGCCTTAATATCATTTATTTGCCTTCCCTGCCAATCATAACACGGCTGCTGACAAAAATCTCCTGAGTGGGAGCTCAAGTTTCAGATATTTGAAGATTGCTGCAGTGTATTTTTGATAAAATAAATGACTGATTAAGTTAAATAAATAACTTAACGTTAATTATGAATTTCAAGGCCAGAAAGGATTAGTTAAAAGCGAACTATTATGCATTTTTGGATCCAATATTATTGAACAGATTTTTTGCATTCACTGAAAAATGATAAATGCAAGATGGTGTCACTCCATCTGGTTAAACTGATCTGGAACTAATTAAACACTTAAACAAGACATCAGCAGGGAATTTAGAGTCTAAAAAATAGTAAAATAATACACTGGAATACAGAACAATACTTTTAGCCATCACACAATGAAACTCCAGGGCTCCTATGAACCAGAACATTGCAAGTTTGTAACATTATGCTGAACCCATATAAATAACTTTATAGCTTTAATGTACGTGATTTACAAAGAAAATTGGCCTTGCCTTTTCTTCCATGCATCTGATAAATTCTCCTTGTTTGGAATATCCCACAGGCTGCTTTTTCACTTCACTTCTTTTTTCCATACGGGATTCAAACACATCTGGACTGGACCTGAATTGGAAAAGGGACTATTAACAGTATAATGGAACCACAGAACATCTTGAGATGGAAGGGACCCGTAAGGGTCATCCAAGTCCAACTCCTTGGAGCATAACTAGACATAAATTCATATAACTAAAACATTTCAGTTTTCAATTATGACAATAAACAGGAACAATCACTGCAGTGTTAAGAAACTGTCAAAGCTGTTGCACAACATATCTGCTGAATCTCCTATGACCCAAGGCTTTGGATTTCAGTTTTTGGCACTGGATTCCAACAAGGCCAGGTTGGATGGGGCTCTGAGCAACCTGGTCCAGTGGGAGGGGTCCCTGCCCATAGCAGGGGGGTTGGAACTGGGTTGGAACTTGGTCCCTTCCAACTTAAACCGTTCCACAGTTCTATGATTGAGTTTATGAAGTCTTCTGCTTCATTTATTTTTGTTGCTAAGTAAGGTGACCCACCTTTATCAGGATAATTCAAAACCATGATTCTTCTATGGGCTGTTCCAGTTGGGGCCTTTCCAACAAATGGACTTACACCCCAAATAAGACCAGCTTCCACCTACTAATCTTCTGTTCAAATCTCCCTTTACATTATGACAAAAGACTAGAAGCTGGAATACTCTTTGCCTGCTCCAATGGTTTCCAAAGGTGGAAAGCCGTGCTGGGTGATTAACATCATTTGGCCTTTTAAAATGCTTACTGTGGTATTTGATTCATGTTCCTAACTTAAAATTGTGGGGTTTTTTCTTAGCAAAGCTATCTTTTACTAAGCTGAACACATTAGGAGACCGCCTGGGTATGGACAACATCCCTGACACCAGCAATTCCCCCCCATTCGCCTCTCATTTTTGGAGTGTCTCGCCCAATTTTTGGGTGTCCCTTACACTTAGGAGATGCCCAGGATATTGGGGAGACCCCACAGACTTTAGGAGGACGCCCCCAGATGTCAGACCCCAACAATTTTTAATGCCCCACCATGGGATGTTCAGAACAGTGAGACAACCCCACTGTTAATGCCCCTTTTCCTTCCCCAAATTCTGGGATTCCCCCACCCTTAGGGGACCCCCTGGATGCTGGGGAGACCCCCAGGATTTGGGGAGGACCTCAAGGATGTTGGACCCTCCCCCTCGTAGATTTTAATGTCCCACTGATCTCCCTTTTCCTCCTCCCCCGAAATGTCATTCGCTGACTCGGTGCCAACCACACGTGAGTTTCAAGGCAGCCATAGGCCTAAACAAATCAATTTCCGCATGAGGGCGTAACTCTAAATATAAGGACTCTAAAATATAAGGACCTCCCTCTTTAAAAAGAAAAACAAAAAAACCCAGCTCCCTCACCACTCCCTTTGCCCAAAAAGCAGCTCCCCCACCCACCTTTCCCTCTGCCCCCTTCCGCACCTCCGCAGCTCCTGGATTTTGTGGCGGTACTTCCCGTAGAAGGGGTTCTCCTCCAGCGCCGCCTCTCCCGATCCCGCTCCCCCTCCCGCTGCCGGCCCCAGCACGCCCCGAGCCGGCGGTGCCAGCAGCCCGAGCGGCCGGAGCGCGGCGCGGCTCCTCAGGGCCGCCCCCAGCCCCCAGCCCTGGGCCAGCGGCCCCGCCATGGCCGCTCCGTCCGCCCCGCGCTGCTCCCGCCCCGCCGGCCGCCCACAGCCCGCCCCGCCCCGCCCCGAACAGGCCGGAGCCGCACGCTTGGGAACGAGATTTATTTATTTTTTTTATTGGCATAAATTAAAAGCCGCGGTACGTGGCGAAGCGGAGCCCCGCGCAGGTCGGTAACTGCAGGGGGAAGGTACACGGTGGTGGTGGGGGGGGGGGTGTCACCCGAAACCACAAACACAGCCCCAAAACGGAGCCGGGAACCGCGGCGCGACAGTCTCAGCAAAGCATCGCTCCGTTCCAGCTACAGCTCGCTCTCACCGCGTCGTTTCTTTTTATTTTAGACAGACACGGCTGTTTTCTCGAGGACGTGCTGCCCGCAGCTTTCGGCCGCCCCTCGGGTAGCGCACCAGCAGCAGGCACGGGTTACAGCAGGGAGCTGATCCGGACAAGCGTATCAACCACACTCGTGGCTTTTGTGCCCTCTGCCATCTGCAGCGTGAATAAACACGGGAGAGGAACCCTCGCCAGCGCCCGGCGTCAAGGCTTTGGGAAGCGTGCGGGATGGAAAAGTGGTGGCGTAGCTGAAAACCTCGCAGGGAGGGGACCGGTGCCACCCGGCTTGCTTGCAGCACAAAAGCGACCACTGTCCTCGGGGACGATCAGATTTTGTCTAATTGACAGCACAAGTCCACCCTACAGCAGCACTGACTACAGCGAGCAGCAATCGAGTACGCTCTCGAGATGCAAGTTAAGCAGCATCCCCGGGCAGCTGTGTCCCAGTGCCGATCGCTGCCCAGCTCTGTCTAGCCGATAGTTTTCATCACTGCTGTTGAAGAGCCTTCTAAAAGTAAAGCAGACTGCAACAAAACAAAACACTAATAAGATTCACATGGCAATACCGCAAATCCCCCTAAATTTTAAGGTAAGTTAAATTTCATACAAACAAAACTTCCAAAAATATTTTGCAAACTCTGGCATATGGCTATGATACAGTATGTACAAATAAAATATCAGAATGGTTAAATTTTATTGCTTTTTATTATTTGGTTGAGGAATTACACAGTAGTGTATAAATGGTGTGGGAAGCAGCAAGAAGCAAGTATTGGCTTCTTGCCCTTTCTAAAGCCAAGGTTGGTTGGTTTTGTTTTGTTTTTAAATACTGCATTTTCAAACGTCACATCAAAAGCATTTTGGTATTGGGTGACATCGGCATTACCCAAACAGGATAGAAGAGCAACAGTGAAAGAAGCCTAAGAAATGGATAACAGGGCTCCATTTTGTACATTCCTTTGCTGATTCATACTTCCAGAATACAATTACTGATAAAACATTCAGGCTTAAGTTACATAAAAGTCAACAACTGCAAACCAACTTCCACATAAACTGATGTTTCAGTGAGGTGGGCAACTTCAATTCACTAATCATGCAAGAAACTCTTAACCAGATCAGTGATATTTGTGAGCAAAGTCACCCAACTTGGCTCTGATACAGCCTGCAAGTGAGAATCCCCTCTGCAAAAGTAATTTTTCTATGTTCCAGAGGTTTACAAATACACTGTGTTTAGATTCAAACAGACCTTTAAATTCCTCTATAGTAAGGAATTCTCACAACCCAGGTGTCAGTACAGAATGATGATGCCATTGCACGTGCCTACCCTGCTTTTTACATCCTTCTGTCGGCAAGGACACAAAAAATAAAGGTACCAAGAAGTGACCAGACTTCCAACAGTCAGGAAACAGCTCACAAATCTACTCTGGGCCTTCCCACCTGCTCGCACTCCTGGAGTGTAGCAGTGCAGTGCTGAAGCATGAATTGTTCAGGAGCAGGCTGCTCTGTAGGCTTTTACCTCTTAAGCATCTGATAAAGCTATTCAATATGTTCATTTTAAAAAAAATAAATAGACAGGCTCATCTCACAAAATATAATCTGGATGCAGCACAGCAAAGCTTAAAGTGAAAACCCAAGCACTCAGCAAGTTAATTGCTCCTGTAGGCTTATGATATAAAAACACTTTCAACTCCTCCCTTTAAAAATACATCCTGCTATCGATGGGCATGACTTACCCCTCCTGCTTTCCTCTGACTGAGGCCAAACTCATTAATGGATTTACTTAGTCAAAATCAGAAATTCAGCTGAAGTTCTTAACCACCCATTTCAGGCTCAGTCTCTCATTATAAACCACTTACTACCAACACAGCCCCTGACACAAACTTCCCCTTAAATATGCATAATTTATCTCAAATATTTACAAGCAGAAGCAGCCCATCTTTACAAGACAGATTTCCTTCTGCTCTTCATAAAGTGCAGCTCTCTAATTTAAGGCAAATTTCAGTGAAATATAAAACCATAGTTTTATTTTAGTATGTACACATTTTAAATTAAAACCAAGAACTCCTTTGAAAAGGAAAGAATTAGAGGAAAATGTTTCCAAGTTTGGGAATTTTCTGAATTTTAACAGAGCCCCAATAGTATGTCCTATAGACATATAAACTTGTAAATTTCTTTTCAATAAATGCAAATGAAAAAAGAAGGTGTCAATGTGTACAGTAATTTAGCTCCACAGATCAGTAAAACACTGGGAAAGTGCAGACGTAGTTTTTCATGTCCTGTAGCTTCCTTTAGCTACAGTAACATCCACCAATATCAAATTTCTAAATATAGATATCCTATACACCTAATGCTGATCTCAGTTCTGTTAGTGTGTATTTCTCATCTCCATCTGTGTCAAATTCCTTAAAGCTCTGTGACTCTTGGGCTATGGAGCCAAGCAACTTTTGAAGATCTTCATACGAGAGTTTCCCACCAGCATCTTCAGGTGCTTTTTCAAACAGCTTCTGAAGATCTGCAAAGAGAACAAGGATTGAGAAGTAGCTCCTTTAAGTACACAGGAATATCCTTTAAGCTGCTTTCCCAGTTTTACAGCACTTGGTCTCACTACCCAGTAATTAAGTACAGCGTCCCTGAGTGTGGAGTTTGCCTCCTGTGTTATCACAAGCTGTTGGTAACAGTTTATCAGAAAAAAGCATGAACATTTCTGGATTAAATTACACTAAATCTGAAAAAAAAGTAATCCCTGTTTCTGGTAACAACTAGCAGCCCATTTTACAACCACTAACGGCATACAGATGCAGTTATCCTCCACAAAAGCAAGCTCTGAATGATTGTTGCCATACCAACACTACAGATGATATAAAAGGAAAAGTGTCTATTCACTTCCTGATGCAAAGAGTTGCCCTTTCAGTAGCTGAAGGGACTGAACAGCAAGATCCAGAAACCATTCATCTGACCAGGCAGTGTTCTCTTAAAACAATTAATAGAGAAAAGTAAAAAGCCCCAGAACATATACACACTTATATCTACTTCTTTTTCCTTCAAGCACACCAATTCTACCCTTGACTTCTCTACCAGTCTCTGGGACACTAAATACAATACTTATGTAGTCCAAACATTTATAATTCACTTATAATGCACACTCCTGCTTAAATATCAGTTTCTTTCCTTTTACATGCTACTCTTTCAGTTGTGGGTGTTTGTTTTTTTTTTCTTTGTAATTCCTTTTTTTTTTTTTTTTAAGCCCGTAGTTCTCAAGCTTTAAAAACTGACCTCACTTTTCCCAGAATGCTTACACTTATCATCTCCTTAACATTTACATGAAATATTCAGAAAAAAAGGTCAGCCTAGAAAGGACATACCTTCGATGCTGGAAATTCCTGGTAAGGACAGATGGCTCAGCTGCCCATTACTCTCTGTGTTGTCACCAGCTGACCTTGAAGTCAGCCTTGAAAGGTCTGTGGGCTTTGCTGTAGTACTCGGACTACTTTCAACTGTTACAAAACAACTTCTATTAGTCTTAACTAATTCCACAGAATTACAGTTAGCAAAACCAAACAAAAATGCAATAAAACTGAATTTATATTATTTTTTTTTGTCTCATAGATGCTGTATGGGATAGGAATGCTGCAAAATTATTTCAGAATACATAAGTGTTGTCCCCTTTTACCAATAACTGAATGAAGAATTTTAGGACACAGCCTTAATCTTTCACTCTGTACTAGGAGATGTGTATTTGTAAAATCCCATACAACAAATGACTTGGAAATGTTTCCTACTTCCCACTCTGAGGGTGCTGAGGAAGCTTTACTAAGCAAATTACACCTGCCCCCCTGGGTTGTTTTCATCTTATCAAGCAAAACCAAGTGTTACTGGGTATAAAGTTCTACAAGTTAATGGCTTCATGCCTTCAAACACAAGCTACTGATGTGAATCCTGCCATACACACAGAAAATCATGTTCAAGCTTCTGGAGTCATATACAGTTTTCTGTACCACTTTAACCAAAATAACCTTCATCAAAATCTTAAGGACTGGTCTAAATTATCCACCTTCATTAGTTATCCTTTGAGTTACACAGGGAACCTTCAGTATTTACTGTTGCAAGACATTCTTACCATTCTTTGTTGTCTCAATGGGTCTGTCATTTTCTGGCTTGCCTGTGAGAGCACTGATCAGCTGAAGCGTCTCTCTTAGTTTTGATACCTGAGAATCTCTAGTTCCTGTTTCCTGTACATGTAAAGAGGAAAAAAAAAAAATCTTAAAAAGTACCCCTTCAATAGAGGCAGACAATCAGGAAAGGTAGTAATTTAAAATATGTAAGCAATTCTGAATGACTGATCCAGGCTGATCAAGTTTAAAATAATAAACAAGATTTAAAAACAAAAATAAACAAACAAAAATCAATGAAGAGATGCTAGGAATAAATTCACATGGTCTGTAGGAGAACAACAGAATCAGTACCTCAACCTGAAAACCAGACAACTATTTTGCAGACACCAATTTCAAAAGAATCTGACATTTAGTTCCAATATTCTCTATAGAAAAGGATAAAACACTGAAAAACAATAATATGAAATGGTCAAAAATACTTGGAGGGAACATTTATACATTAATTGAATGTCTCAAAATTCTTTCAGCTGCATGAAAGGACACTACAGCAGCTCTGCTGTGCTGTCCCACACATAGTCAGAATGGCAAGACTTTAATCTGTTACAACTTTTCTTCTATCCTAATTGACTTCCTATCCCCAAAAGGGGCTAGGTAAGCTGTCCTACTCTGGACTTCTAAAAAGCTGAGCAGCCTGTTTGCAGGACTTTGCTCAATTAAGGTTCGTTTCAAACATGATCAGAAAGACAATTACATGCTCTACTAATCCAGTGTAATTTGCATTTCCTTACTTTACCTTCAGTTCTGTATTTGACCGAGTTTCACTATCTAGTTGCTCTTCATTTTCCACTTTTAGAGAGGTAGTTGCATCGTTCCCCTGCAGAAAAAGAACAGAGCAGAGTTTATTCATTTGCTTTTTATTTTCTACACAGAGTTTCTTTCCTTCAAATTTGGCAGGCATGAAGCAGGAAAAAACCAGGGCAGATACCTGCTAGAATAAACATGAAGTTATAAAAATGGGTTATGTCATTTACCACAGCAACGTCAGCACCTTCCTTTATTGCTAAATATACAGAACATATTCTGACTGGCCCCAGTACGGCATACAGAGGGCAATGGAAGAATTTATGAACATATCTAGGGGGGTTTTATTGTTTTTTTTTTAGAATTTAAGTACTGTTGAACAATGCAGAACCCCATCTAGCTCCTCAGTGGTCTTAACAGACCTATGCCAAAGTGATTTCTAAAACATAGTTGGGTTTGTGAATCCTGCCCCATACAGCAGTCACCCAAGTCTTAAATGTCACAGTGTTTTGGACATTTTTCTGTAGAATCTGCAGGGTAGAAATGACACCCTGCTTCAGAGATACTCCTAATGTTGGCTATCTGTTCAGAAATATGGAATGCATTCCAGCTTTTTACAATGAAACCCTCAGTATCCCAGGTCTCATTCTGACATTTTCTTTAGTTAGGTCTGAAAAGCTGTATCTGCAGCGTATGGAAGGTATTAAAACTACCTCAGCCATCACTTACCACGCTGGTAGACAAGTTCCCTCTTTTGTCCAGGTTATTCACAACAAGGGGAGAGTTTTCCAACAGCGTAACCTTCCGGCTGAGGTTGCCAATGGCTGAGTCCACGTTTAGAAGCCTGATGTCATTTGACTTTCGGAACGCCACCACGGTGTTGTTCAGCTCTTCCAGAGCTGCCTGCAGTGCCTGGCTTTCCTGAAACATAAACCCAGCACGTGTCAGTTTACTCAGCCTCGGCAGCAGCACCCCTGCTATTAGCAACACGACTGACCCAGTTTAGCTGGGCAGACTTCAGGCCGGCTCTCCGCCGATGCCGATGAAAAACATCCAGCTGGAAGTTTCCAGAAAGTTACTCCCAACTTTCAAAGCTTGAAACCGAGATTCTTCCTCGGGTTTGCAACCTTCCCCAGGTTGCAACCTTCTTCCCTAGCAACCTCTTTGTTGCTAGTGTCATCACTTCAGCTGTGCCGCTGGACACAGAAAGCCCATTCCAGGTCAAGCTTTGTAAGCACACCAATCATTTTTCTCCAGAAAACATGTACTGGGCATATTTATACACAAGATTCACTTTTGAGGAAGATATTGACTGTATTAAACATAAGCAAGTGCAGTCATTCAGTTCCAACTCATTCAGCTAAAAGCCCACACATTAACCTTTTTTTTTTTTTGTTGATGAATTACTGCTTTCCACACCTTGTTACAGTGAGGGTGACTCAATATGTGCCACTCCCAAATTTGCTCAGATTGGCAAATACCTGCCATAAAACCCACTCCATGAGCCTTTAAGTCGTTTCCATTTACATTAGCAAAGTACACCTACATTTTGTCAGATATTGGTTTTAGTCTTTTTACTCCTCACCCAGTCAGGACACAAAAAAAAATACTCTTAGACCAGGGCACTTTCCTGTTTGCACATACACAGGAACAAACTACAGCAAAATTATCTCATGCTTTGTTTTTAAGGATGCTATTTGTATTGCTTGATAAAAACCATACATTTTGCAGACTACAATACTGTGAAACATGAAGGTAAGTGACATATCCATGACACTTATACCAAAATTCCTTATGCAAGGGAGAAAAATACCTTTTTGCAATTTTCTGTCTGATTTGTCTCAGTCCTTGGCATAACAGTGGAGGGAAGTGAAGGCATCTGTTTTAATTCCTTCTAAGGAAAGAAGTAGAAAATGCCTGTAAATAAGCTTTTAATAACTGGCAGACTGTTGCTAAGGATGTTTTGCTACAATTATAGCCATTCATGTGTGTTGTGCGTGCAGTATTTTAACTAGGCTAATTAGAGTTTTCTCTTTCAAACACATAAGGTCCAAATTTATTTTTATTAAACACTCCTAATTAGCTCTTCTTCCTTTAATGAAGTATTATGGTACACATTTTCTGCCATGCATGCTGCCATATCTGCAATGTTTTTGTAGAACCCAGTGACTGAATCAAGCTTTATTATGTGTCTAATTTAGATTTTATCTGGAAGAATTAAAGTAAGGCTGTATGGCAGTTTAGCTGAAAATCTGTAATTATTGGCTCAGTTTTTTAACCCCCAGTGAGAGGTCAGTATAAATACAACAAGTAGTTTTCAATAAGGACAGTCAGTAATTTCAGCTGTATATGCATCCTTAATTCAACCAACAAACTATCTCAATTTTCTGACCATCCTCAAAGCCAAAACAGTGCAGTTACCATAAGCAGTACCCTGCAAAGTTTCCCAAGGTTCCACATCTGAGGAGTAGGAAGCAAAAATATGCAGGATAAGAAGAGCAGTAGGGAACAAAAGTTCTGGCTACAGAGAAATAACATTCTTGGTACCATATAATAGGTGACACACAGGAATTAGAAGATCACCTAATTATTGTGCCAACCTACTGAAACCTCAAAAGTATTTTGAAGGCTTAGGGAAAACTCCACAAAATTCTTTAACTTTCTTCGTATTAGTCAGGTAACTGTTAAAACAGTGTGAAATCAGTAGATTTTCTTACCACATCATTCTGGAGTATTTCTATGGATTTCTTGTATTCTTCAATAGCTGTCTGTATATTTTCAACATCATGAGCCACACTGGTAAGAGTGCTACCTATGGTCGCTACAGTCTGCAATAAAGCAGAGGACAGAAATCTCAGCCTTCCTCAAACTGCACTGTCCCAAAATTCCAATATGCTAAACACGAGGTATTTTTAGTGAAACTGCAGGCAGGGTGCCACAAAAATATGCAGGTGAGCTTGAAGAATTTAGAGCTTTCTTTGCACTCAAAACTGCAAATCACTTAGGTTGGAAAGGATCTCCTAAGTCCAACCATTAAACCAGCACTGCCAAGTCCACCACTAAACCACATCTCCAAGTTCCAACCCATGCATACCTCCAGAGGTGGTGACTCCACCACCTCCCCATGCAGCCTGTTCCAATGTTTGACACCCCTTTTGGTGACAAAATGTTTCCCACTATTCAACTTAAATCTCCCCTGGCACAGCTTGAGGCCATTTCCTCTTGTCCTATCACTTGTTACTTGGGAGAAGAGACCCACCCCACCTTGCCACAACCTCCTTTCAGGTAACTGTAGAGAGCAGTTAAGTCCTCCCTGAGCCTTCTTTTCTCCAGGTTGAGCCCCCCCAGCTCACTCAGCAGCCTCTCATCAGACTTGTGCTCCAGACCCTTCACCAGCTCTGCTGCCCTTCTCTGGAAATGTCCCAGCACCTCAATGTCTTTCTTGGTAGTGAGAGGCCCAGAACTGGACTCAGGATTTGAGATTTGGCCTCACCAGTGCTGAGTACAGTGGGACAATCACTGCCCTGGTCCTGCTGGCCACACTGTTGCTGATACAACAAGCCTTAAGACTTACTTCTGTTAGGACACAATGAAAATCCAGCATGCTTACAGCAGCAAATAAGAAGCTTAGGAAATAGCTTTGTACTCCTCCCAGGAAAAAAAGAAATCCTAGCAGCCCAATCAGCCAAACCACACTTAATTGCTCTGCATATCACTAGCTTGTTGATTATACATTAATTTTGTAGGGATAGGAAATGAGACATGGAAACCCATAATGCCACAAAGCTCACATTAGACCTTAGACAAATATAAGTGTTTAATGCTAAATAAACAGAACTGCCATGGAAGAGCCAGGCAAGTATCAACAAGCCACTCTTTTTACTAAAATAAACAGGACAGTTCTTGGTAAAGAATGCTCAGCTAAGGCACATGGTAAGACATCGAATTAAGAGAGAGCAATCCATTTTCTTTTCCAATTAAAAAAGCTAAAAAAACCCAGCTATTTGTAAATAGTTATAAAACTGCAGACAGACACTTCCATGTGTCTTAAACAATATTAAGATTAGCAACTTGAAGTAAACAGAAAGATCAGCTCCAAGGTAAAGATGTGACAACATAAGACAATGCATCTCCAAACAAATGCATCTCCAAAGGGGATAAATAAGGCCTTCAAATTTTTTACCTGCCATGTATTATCACAGGACCATACAACATCAAGTGTATGAAGTCACATTTTATGGACAAGGGAAGCAAATATTCCTTGCATGCAAATCAGGTAGCTCCTGCTGTCACTGCTGTCCCCAGGGGCCCAGCTGCAGATCAGCAGCACAGAACACATTTAGTGATAGCTATATTTACAGTCCTTACCTTCTGAAGTTTCTCTACTGTGAGAGGAAGAGAAATCAGATCAGCAGCAGACTTTATGTTGTTTTTGAGATGATTTACTGTTGAGGTCAATAGTGATACCTAAAACCAAAAGGGAATACTTAGAGTTAGGCAACATAATCCTGATTCTGACCTTCCCCAATACTAGTGACCTAATGTGTAACATTAAAACATAAGGTAATACAAAAATACATATGTACACACACAAAACACTTCTCTCTCTAGAAGTCCTGCCTAGGCTACATTAAAACAATCTGCTTCTTGCAAAAGAGCAAGTTGTTTTTTGTTTGTTTTTTTTTTAAGCTGAATGAAAGCCATAGAAGCCCCTTCTTTTCCATAAGGTACCCTCTGCCAATTTTACACTCATCCTCTTAGAGAGAGGCTGTTGCCCAAGAAAGACTTAAAGATTGTGCAAGAAATCCTTACATGGAGGAAACAGTCATCCACTTTTGTATTTAGCAATCAAACCTCCCTGGCAGAACCCAGTGAAGCCACACAACTTCTCTAGTCGAGTGACAGGCAAAGAAGTTGCACAGATCACCCAAATCTTCTCCTGCAGAAGTGGAACAGTAACAACCTATGCACAGCAGGTTAGCTCAGTTTCTGTCAGCTGATTGTCCCTGACAGCAAGTTATTCAATGCATCTTCATGATTACTTGTTCATTCCAACCTAGAGGTTGTCAAATAAATTAAAAACTGCGTGCTAGTCATTCATTGCTAATGCTCTTGCTTCCAAATCAATTTGTAGCAGTCACTAGTCAAAATGAAGAGAAATTATTTCTTCTCACATTGGACAACACAAAGGTGGAGTGGATAAAATCCACTTTCTTCTGATTAAAAAAAAAAAAAAAAGCTCCTCACAAGCTGAGGAAATGAGAAAGATTTTAATTTTGCATTAGGTCAGTATAGGTCAGCTGGCATGCAGACTCTAGTTCCACAGCTGTAAATATTGGCTGAGACTTTTCCCAGCAGCACATCCCAACAATTCATGGAAAAAACCCAAGTAACTAAGTTTTGAACCCCAGAAGATCTGGCTCAGACTGTAACCAGACCCTGAAGTAACTTGAGGGCCTGCATGGACCACATGCAAGTATCTTTAACATGCAGGTGCAGATAGGAGCATTTTCAAAGTCCCATGAAGCACCCAAATAACTGTGGATAAAGCAGACTGTCAGATGCCAAAGAAAGCAAATCAAGTTTTCAGATACCCTTATGCACCTGAGCAGGCACCTCAGCACTCCTAAAAATGAAACCCAGAGCACCCATGTCAAGGAGGGTTCCCCACACACACCTCCTGCCACCACTCACTGTGAGCAGCTCTCAACTTTTACCCTCTGGGGCAAAAATTTCAGCAAGAGCCTGGCTGGATGCTTCATTTGGAGGGTGAGTTAATAGAGCAGCTCTATTAAGGAAACAGCTCTCTGGTAAGTGGCTTAGTTCTAGCAGTGTCAACAGGGCCAAGATTTACACCAGCTCAGGGTCTCAGTGTGTGTCAACAGACTTTATATTCACCAGTTCCTCGCTTGTAGCAACAGGAGCTTGCACTGAGCCAGGTAACTCTTACAAAACACTCTCAGAAATTTGAAATGTCAAATCTCTCATCGTAAACATCACAACTGTTTGGCAGGAAAATTAAGAATTGCAGAGATCCGAGGGTCTTTTAAATTCTGCCTCAAGTCTTTGTGCCAGTTATGCAATTTCTCCTCTTTGTGATCAGTCTCCAGCCCAGCTGGGTGCTCAGGCTGTTTTTTGCTTGTTTAATAATGAGATTTACACTCTATTGTAACTTTAAAAACAGAAGTTTAGCATACGGTCATAGTAGTCTGTAGATAAAAACTCAGCACTGCACTTAATTTCTGGGAAAAAAAATTTAAAGGAATACTTTATTATTTTCTACAAGCAAGCACTGATCCCTCTCACCTGTTTACTGATCTCTGTGATATTTATCCAAATTTTATTCAGCCCCAGTTCTCCGGTCTCAATTTGTTCTAGCTGCTTTTGGTTCTGCACCAGATCTTCATTCAGCTTAGGAATTTCTTGAAATGATGTCTTTTGATTAGATTCCACTAAAAGAATGAAAAAATAATTAAATATGTTTAAAAAACAAAACAAAATTTCTGGGTAAGCAATGTTGAAAGGCAGAAAACAAATTACAAACAGCAACATCTACAGCAGTGAAAGAAGGTAGTAAGTGTCTATATACGGGTTTATTGCCAATTCAGGATTCAGTGACTTTCAGAGTGACAGCTCTTTTTTGTTTTAAGAGTACCAATATCTGCAGAGAGAACCTAGAGAGACAGTACTAAATTTAACACTTTGCACAGTGCTGCCATTCTGACAGCCCTCAGCAGGTCTTTATTTAGTGCAGTTATTTTGCATTACCTCCACAGGGGAGCATGAAATAGTAATGGGCCTGTGAATAAGAACTGCCCACTGTCCCAGAGCAAAGGAGGCAGGTGAAGTGAACCTCAGCGCCCTTTCCAAGCCTGCAAAGGGGATGCTGACAATGAAGTAAATTCCAAAGAGATTAACGTGATTACAATTGCTCTGTCTGACAGAGAGGCAACTGAAAAAATAAGGTATAATCTTATACACTAATGCCTGTTGGTAAACAAATCAGTAAATAAGGTCCTTGGAAATAAAGTCAGTTATTACTGCAATTAATACTACAGGAAGAGGAAAACGTGAAGCTCAAAGCAGTTCAAGTGAGCCTCAGAAATGCAGCCCTTCCAGATCTGCAGTGACTAAGCTGTTTAGCTGTAAGTGCTATTAGGCAACCCCAAATCCCCAGGTCTGAGGAACAAATAAGCAAAGGTTTTGAGGAAGAGATCAGAGTTCCCCAAAATCCACACCTCCACCCCGTAAGGCAGCACTGGAACGCTCCACAGCAAACTGCCACCGTTCAGACCAGCCTGGCAGGAGCAGTGGGACCTATGTGGTATGTGGCTGGCAGCTCCCAGAACAAATTTCCATCTGTGATCCATCCAGTCAAAAGGGGAAGCCTGTGGAGTGGATGTCCCAACACACACAACTGGAAAGCTGTGCACCTTCAAAAAAACACTTCATTCCTCCTGAAGAAAGTTCTAAAAGTACTTTCTAGGTTCAGAGTAATCTGATCACCAAAGATCCAAATAACACTTGAAAAGGTCTTATTTAAGGTTATTAAAGTTTTTAGCCAAAACAGGCTGAGAGCTAATTGTGCATTTGACACAAGCAGTTCACACTGAACTTGATATTTCAGAGGCTCTTGTAGACAAATTATTTTCTGTTTTGCCACTCTCACTGTGTACAGTGAGACCCCACAGTTTTTTGCAGTGCTAGGAAGGTTAAGTGCCACATGTTCTTAGCATCATTACCAACAACTGAAACACCATATGACTTCCTCCTGTTCCAAACAAACTAGGTACAAAGATGTCTTGTTTTTAAAAAGCACTCATACTGTACACAGTTTGTGCAAAGAATGCCAGAACACAACAAATATCACCACGGGAATCTGCTCTTATGGGCAGAAAAAAAAACCGGATGAAGATTCGGAGGAGGAAGGTTCCTTTCCCAAACTTGGATCACATGCCTTTGTTGCTGTTCACCCACACATCTTACCAATGCACAGTGCTGCCTTTTGGAACCAGGTTGTTCTTGCTGTCTGCTTTTTTGTTGTTGTTTTTAAATGGTGTGCCTCATTTTGAGGCTCCCATCCAACTTCTATTACAGTGGCAAGGAAATCTGACGTGTTTATCACCAGACATAGTATTAGATGCACAGCTTTTCTATCAGAGCGATTTCTTCTTAAAAAACAAGCCCATCTGTAAGTGCCAGACAATCTGCTCAGAGAGAACAGCTGCTTTAACAAAGGGGGTCTGTGTAAAACAGGAATGATGAAACTCAGCTACACCAAAGCCAACAAATGTTGTCCTCGTGAAAAACTTCTCCTGCCAGCACACCCTCAAAGCAGAGCAGTCCATGAAGAGCTGGCTGACCCAGAATTCAAAACAGCCACTGCAGAGCTGCTGGGTACACTCACAGCCACAAAGCAGCAACTGGAGCTGAAGGTATCCTCCGTAACTAGTGGACAGGAATTACAGATAACTTTCAGAGTTCAGTATCAGTTAACATAAAAGCATATCTACCATCATCAGTTCTTTCACACCCAACCTTGGCAGACAACTCCCCACCTCACAGCAGTCACACACCGGAACAGGAACACCTAAACACCAACAGCAAAAAATTTCTGCACATAGTTCCTCAACACCTCTTTCACCACAAGCACAACAAGCCATTTGCTTACCTCCAGCCCTAGCAGCCACCTAATTTTGGAACTGATTTCACCAGCCTTATTTTTGAGATCATCCTCATGTCCTGGGCACTTAAACTCTGAGATGAAGACCAAAGCTATGGCACAAAATTCACAGTGGTGCTTCTCAGGTGAAACACGGCTATCCAGCTTTCCTGAAGCAGCCAGAGACCATTTGAAGGCTTAAACTTCACTCTCTTTTGCTCCATTCTCACAGCTCCTTAGCTTATCCTTGCGATTTTCGATATATATAGGATTTTAAACACCACTAAAATAAGGAACCAAAACATATCTTATGCCCAGAGGTGAGGTACAGAGAACCAAGAGCACACCTTACATGCCAATCTCACCATCTGTTACGACACAGCACTACAGAAGTTATTCTATTGAAATCTCACATGGATAGGGATAACCTGAAACCTAAAAGAAAAATGCCTCAAATTAACTCAGTACTTCAAAGTACTAAACATGATGTAACTCCAAAGCATAGGCAACCTGATGTAAAAGTTGTAGCAGAACAGGTCACCGTTCAGAGGATACAGAGAGAAAACACAGTATCGAAGCAACAAACTGCAGTAACACCACAGCAAGCATCAGAGGATTTTAAACACGTTCAAGACAAGAACATTGTTTTCCTTAATTTTTTTTTCCCATAACTCCATAGATTGCTTTGACAGGGCTGCTCAGAACTTTTTTAATAGGGTCTTTCTTTGGAAGACAGCACTCCTAAGACCGAAGTCAGGAATTTCAGAAATGTATGTACAAGCAACTAGAGGCCCAACTAGTCCAGTGTCCCTTCTGCTCCTCAGAAAATACAGAGCAGGCAAGAATATATAACATTCACCTCAGATTTGCCAAGCCTTCAAGTGCTCCTGGCTCAGAGGACTCTTCTGTTCAGAGGTAGTTTGTCTACTCAGTACTTTCAGACTTTGAGCAACTAAAGCTCTTCGTACTGCCCCAAGAAAATGTGAAATAGTAGTTATGCTTATACTTACTAGTTCGAAACTTCTCCTTTATTGCATCCAGATCCTCCTTGAGAGCCACCTGCATCCAGACTAAGCCGACACACGCTACCACACAAGCGGCAAGAATGACAAACGCACATAATGGGTAACAGAACTTGCAGCATCGTAGGTAATCTCCCCTGCATGAAACAAAGCAACGGGCTGTGAATATACAACAGTTCCTAGAGAAGTTTTATTCTAAATGCTGTTCTAGCAAAGCGAGGGGCAGAGTTGTAACAGCACACAATTGGGCTGACAAGAGCTAAAAAAGAACATTTCCAGGAATAAATAAGGCTATAAAGTGAGGTCAGGGTGGTTACTCTCTGTTCAGTTTATCCTCAGGAGGCACATCTAGCATATCTGAAAGCAGCTGTCAGGTTTCCCTTACTAAAATTTCCTGCTCTGATCACGTAAACTTATGCTAGGCACATCTGCTTGACAGCTTGGAAAACACGCTTCAAGACAGGGTATTGCCATAATGTTACAAGTACTTCCAGAGCGTTCCAAATTGCGAAAGCCCAAGTCGCTCTGTGACATGCCTACTTTCAGCTGTTCTTAGGGGCCCATTATTAATGCTGTCACTTAACTGAGAAGGTTATTTATTGGCAAAAGCACATCGCGGCCGTGAGAAAACCAGCACTGCGCCAGCTCGCAGGACATGTGCTGAACACACAGGGGGGACTGTGCTCCACAACATCAACGCTGCTCTAAGGGCTCGACAGAAAAGACGGAAAAACCCAGAGGATGGTTTAGTGGAGGGTGTCCCTGCCCATGGTAGGGGGTTGGAACTGGATCATCTTGAAGTCTCTTCCAACCCAGGCCATTCCGTGATTCGATGATATTTCTATCCCCCAGCCAGGCGACCTGTCGGGCCGGACACGCTCAGTGCAGCTCCGGCGTTCCCTGGCAGGGCCCAGCCTCTCACACACTCCCTTTACCCCCAGCTGCGAACCGGACCCGCTGAGGGCACCGCAGCAGGACCGTGCCGGGCCGGGGACCCCTCGCCGCGCCGGGACTCACTTTCCGCAGCGGCCCCGCGCCCCCGCGAACTCGTCCTCCTCGGAGCTCGACTCGGAGTCGGAGGCGGGCGGCTCGGTGCGCAGCAGCCGGTGTCCCGAGCCCTTCTTGGCGGGCTTCTTCCTGCGGCCGTCGGCGGCCAGGCCGATGAGGGCGTTCAGCTCCTTTCGCTTCTTCATCCTCTTGTGGGGCGGCGGCGCGGCCGGCGGCTGGCTCCCGCCTCCCTCCTCCTTCTCGCCCTCCGCCGCCGCCGCCGCCAGCGCGCCCCGGCTCGCCAGCCTGCGGCCCGGCGGCGGCTACAGGCGCTCCGCGGGGCCGCGGCTGTTGCTCCCCCGCCGGCCCCGCGGCAGCTCGCCCGGCCCCGCGGCCGCCGCCCGCCCCGCCCGCGCCATGGCCGCTCCGGCCCCGCCGCCGCCGCCTGCCAGCAAGGCGCGCTCCCACTGGCCGCCGCGGGACCGCCCCGCTCGGCGCCGAGGAGCGCGCAGGGCCCCGGGTTCGAGTCCCGCCCCCGGCGGGTGGGACGGGCGGTGAAGGGGGCGGTGAGGAGCAGCGGGGGCGGGCACCGGGCTGGGGAAGGACACCCGGCCGGGGAGGGACACCCGGCCGGGGAGAGACACCCGGCTGGGACGGACACCTGGCTGGTGCCGCCCGCAGCGATTCCGCTCCGTCCCCTCGCCCCCCCAGGCTCGGCGGGGCCGTTGCTCCCGGAGTTAACGATGGCAGGGAAAGCGGCGTTGCCCGGCAGCCGCCTGCCCTCTGCCTGCCACAGAGCCCTGCCAAAGCCGTGCCAAAGCTGCCACGGTGCCTCGGCTTACACGAGGCATCGCCAAACCCCGCCCGGTGGCGGATTCACTGCTCTCCCTGCGGGGGAGATGCTGTCCCGCTCGGCTCTGGGATGCGGCTCCACAGTGCCGGCAGCGGGGAGAGAGGGAGGGAGGGAGGGAGGGAAGGAAGGAGGGAGGGCGGGAGCTTTCAGTCGAGATGCGGAATGGGAATGGATGGAGGTAAAGGTGAAACCTTGCGAAGCAGGAAGATGTGGTGAAGACCTCGGGGGGAGAAATCCCAGGGCATGGTCTTTTCCTCTCTCCTCAGCCCGCAGTCCCGGCCAGGGGCGAGCCGGTGCCAGCGGCGAGGCATCGGGGGTGGGGGCAGCGGCTTCCAGCCGGTGTGGCGGCGTTCCCGCGGGATGCTCCCTTTGCCTTGCATTGCCTTCCCTCCCAACAAGCGCTGCCGTGATTTGGCAGCCGCTCGGACTCTGGACCTGCCTCTCCGCCCCGCATTGGCTGGTGCCGCCGGGGCCGCGGGCACACGGGAGGCAGCGGCGGCGGCTCTCAGCGCGGCGATGAAGCTCCTGTGGCTGGGCGTGGATGTCTCCAGGGTGCTGCACCTGGCCGCCGTGTTCTGCCTGACCTGCGTGCTGCTGAAGGCCATCCAGCTGTACCACCGGCGGCGGGAGCTGCTCCGGGCGCTGGCCGCCTTCCCCGGGCACCCCACACACTGGCTCTTCGGCCACGTCCACGAGGTGGGGCAGAGCCAGGGCTGCGCTGCCGGCGGGAAGGGGGAGTGCGGGGAGCAGTCTCCCCGAGGGCCGGGTGGGGGTGATGCTGGTGGGACTTGTCCCCGCGGTCTGGGAGAATTGCTTCTCCCAGTCCGGGTGTGAGTGGGAGATGGGCATCTGTTTTATCAGCCGTTCAAGCTGCTTTCTCTGCCTGTGATGCTTAGAGAGCGTGGCTCACGCATGGCTCGCTCAGGCTGCTGCAGGTTGCACGGTGGAAAGGGGTGGTGGCTGGATGGCAGGCAAAGAAAGCGGTCAAACAGTGTGGCAAGGGCAAGGTCATCCCGGGACGTGACCCGGCGTTGGTGCTGGAGGGAGCAGAGCTGCGTTTCTCTGTCCCGGAGCAGGCTTCACTGTCACCTCTCTGCTCTTCTGAAAGCCAGGGCAGGGCCGCTGCAGCTGCCCCTGAGGCGCCGAGCTGATGCGATGCTGAGCAGATACACGCTACTCCCGGCATCCAGAGGCACCTTCTGTCCCTTGCCAGCTTCCATGGGCCCCACGGCCAGGGGACTCAGACAGGGCATTGATCACTGTAAGTCACGTTAAAGCCCCAAAACACATCCCAGGTGCTTCATCCAGCAGAGGGGGCATGGATCCTCTTAAGGTTGCATTAAAGTCATGACTGACTAAACCCACGTACATAGGTGAGCCTTGTTCTGGGTACCAGTGGCATGGATGACTTGCCAACACAGATCAGCCTGTCTGCCTTGACAAACAGATTGCCACAACTCACTGGCAGCTTCATGAGGAGTAGCTGAGCTTGCTTGATGCAAAAAGCTTTTCCGTACATGCTAAAGGCTGTTTAAAATCACCCTGACTTCTGCTGGGCTCTGCTGATGTCCTGCCCAGGCCAGACCTGTGGCTCATTAAATAACTGGCATCCTGAAAAGTATCTGGGAAATCAGGAGGGGACCTCCCAGTGCTTGTCCCCATGCCATGGCAGCCCCAGTTTTGCCATGCTGGACAGGACAGGCAGTCTTTTGGCAATGTAAGCATAAAGATGGGCCAGTTCAGGGCTTTGTTACACTGCCAGTTAGACTTTAAAACTGCAGTTAAATAAAGTATGTTTGTTAGTTGTGACTATTTATCCTGGAAGGCGATATAACCATTTGTGCCAACCACTTGCTCCCATCATGGCCAGGTTGTTCACAGCTCAAACTTTACCTCAGTATTTTTTGAAGAATTTCTCTTTTGTGAATTCAGTAATTTGTTGATTAAGTGCTGCTGAATTCCCCAGAGTCCAGCAGTTCATTGAGCCAGGAAGGAAACTGGCAGTGCTCTGGGCACACGCTGAATACAAAGTTTGCATGCACCTCAGAGGAGGACCTGTGAGCTGTACTGAGGGAGAGCACTGACATTTCCTGTTCTGTTGATTTAAGTGATCATTTGACAGTTTTGATTTAGGTCAGGTTAAAATCTCAAACATGTTAGTCATGCATTGGGTGGATCTCCTGGGATTGCATGACTTTGTTTTTCTGCTTTAAAACAGTATTAGTCTCTGCTTATCCAAACCATGCAGTAGAAATGACATTAAAATATCAGGAGTGGTTGTGTAGAGCTGTTCAGTGTCACTGCAGCAGCACAACTTAATTAAAACCCAAAGTGCCAGCTGCAAGCTGGACAAACTGACTTCCCCTGTTCAGGGTTAGTGGGAAGTTGGTTAGAGGAGAGCAGGGGCTTGTCTGTCTCTCAGCAGCCCTTTGCCCACTTGTGCCCTGTGGGGAGATGCCAGCCTGGTTCTGGCTGTGCACAGTGCAGCTTTGTGCTCAGATTTCAGCTCCTGTGTTTTCTCTTTCATTTGCTATCAGTGCATAGCCATTAAAAGTGCTTTTAAACCTCTCCCCAGATGCTTTTAGTGTTGGATCAGTTTCAAAACTTTAATTTCAGCATGAGATCAGGCAATTATCTTTCTTCCTTGAACACTTTTCAAGCTTAAAAGGGAGGAAGAAGTAGTGATGATCTTTCATGCAGAATCTGGTATCTGGAGTCCTGATTAGGGAGCAGGAGCTTTCCATTCCTCTTCCTCTGCAGCTTCCAGGACTTTGCACCCTGTGCCCCAGGAGTGCTTGGTGCAGCAGGTTACTCACCTTGGAGGCAACCTCTCCTCTCCAATAAACCCACCCCACACTCTACCAGCACAGGGGTGGTTCTTTACAGCACACACTGAGGCCACTGCTCCAAATACAAGGTTGGATGCAAAGGCTGCTAAAATTAGGACTTCTGCCAGCAAGACTTGCTCAGCATCTCGCAGCTACTTCCATTTGTGCTTTCTGCGATTCATGATGGGAGGAAGCACAAGCAGCTGTGTCAAAGGGACTTTGACATGTTTAAGCATCACTCACCTAAAGGCACCTTGCCAAGCCCTACTTCTTCTGGCATTGCTGAAGGGGTGGGTGCTGAGCAGGGCTGCCTCCTTTTATTCCAGACTTCATCCCTGCAACCAGAGAAATCGATGGTTCTCTTTATTAAGTTCAAAATCCTGAACTTGAGCTAGAGAAACTGAAGGTGAGCCTTGTGTTCATAAATGATAACTGGATGTAGTTCATTATTCTGCTGAATGTGGGAGACACACAGGATGTACATCAGGGATCTCCCCAGCTCATGGAGGAAGCACAAACCTGGATGTGCCCTCACACAGCCTGTGCAATGTCCTGGCAGAGACCCCGGGACTCCCGAGCATCCTCTCCAAGACAAGCCACACGTGACTGATTATTTGGTGTGGGTGATCATCGGAGTACAATCCATGTCCCTGGTTGAGAAACACCAGCCAGACTAAAGGCTGAGCTGAGCTAACTCAGCACCAAAGCGACTGAGCAAATATTCACTTGATTGAATCAATAGGGTGACTTTGAGAATGATTTCTGCACCAGTATGCTTATTTAATTCATCTTTAGGCTTCAAGTCAAAGCAGTAGCAGCTGTGTCAGCCCTAGCTTCCCAAAATCCTTCCCCTGCATATTGGCCCAGAGTAGTTTCTGTTCAAAGCAAAAACAATTCTTACTTGGCTTTTTCTCTGTGATTTTCTTACTCTCACCTGTACCTGGGGATCTTTCTGCTGATCTTTCCACTTGTTCTTTGCCTATTGCCCATTTAATATACAACAACACAGGCTGTAAAAGCAATAAAGCAGTGTTCCCTTTTGAATGAACTTGCCGGTGCTGCTGATACGAATGCTGGTGCTCGTGTTACTCCTCAGATTGCAGCTTCCAAGAACTGGAGATAAATCCTTCTGGGAGCACTGGCTCTTCGTCGCCTGTAAATTCAACTCCTGGAAATCAATGAACTCTTAACGGTTTTAACCAGTGTTCCCTTCTCTGTACACTCTGTCGGTGTCTTTGAACTCCTTCTGTTGGATTTTGCTTGGACATTGGCCTTCTTCTCCACCTAAATGGCTGGAGGAAGCTGCGGCCCGGGTTTCCCAGTCAGGAGGCATCGCTGCACTGGGCAGACACAGCAGCGATGCTGTTTGCTGCTTTAGAAGTGCTGCTGTATTTTATCACAACTGCAGGGTGCTAATTGCTCAGCCGTGTGCAAGTGGGAATGTATTTGCACACCACTAAACACAGAGGCTGTCTGGGGCAAATCTGAGTCTTCTTTGGGGTGGCCATGGAAAAAGAGCAGATAATGTATGTGGGCTGATAGGCACCACCACTGTGCCTAAGGATGTTCTCTCTGTCAAGTGATAAAGAAAAATTATTTTATATGAGCTTTAAAAGTAATAAGCTTCTCTACTTCTCATGTTCTGCAAACCCAGAGGAACAACACCTTGTTCTTCCTTATCTGGTTTTGTGATCAGAAAGACCTTGAATTTTAAGACCGTGTATTGAGAGATTGTTGGTTTTTTTTTTCTCCACAATTAGTTTCTCAAGGAGGAAGAGGTGCTGGACAAGGTAGAGATCTGGGCACAGAAGTACCAACGTGCCCACCCTATGTGGTTTGGGAGTTTCTCAGCATTCCTGGTTGTTACCGATCCCGACTATGCCAAGGTTCTGCTGGCCAGAGGAGGTGAGAGATAATGCCTTCAGCTGTGGGGCAGCAACCACAACCTGCATATTTCCCATGCCAGCCCCAAAATTCACAGCAAGGCAGGGTTTCACAGAGAGGTTTTCTTGCAGAAATCATCTAAAGGCATGGAGAGATACCCCTCCCTCATGCCGTGCCCTGGGTGCTTCAGCACAGGCCTGCAGGGCTGATTTTGGACCCTTCAAATCCATTGCTGGAAAATCACACTTCCTCAAGTGCTCCTTGAAAAATTATCTACTTGGTGCCTGACCCCAGCAAGGAAAAGACAACTAGGAGCTTGCCAGAGTCCTGGCTCCTATTACAGAGAAGTATCTTTAGTGCATTGAGAGAAAAGGTCCTGAGCAGTACTGTCTGGGAGGGTTAATCATTTATCGCAGTGCACAGACTTTGGACTAGCAATATTCTTTTTTTTTTCCAGTGTGGGCATCTGCTTTTATGTGTGTTTATAGCAGCTGACATAGACACAGTTGTTTTGTGGTGAAATACTGACGAGTTCTGCAGGGATGCCACTAATTTTACTTCATACCCAAGCAAAAATGAGAGCCCAGAGGGAGCTTTCGGGTGTAAATCTGTGGGTTGATGCCACTGAAACATTTACCATTTTATTTTCTCTTCATGTTGTGTATTTTTTTTCACAGATCCCAAGGACAACATCAGCTACAAACACCTTGTCCCATGGATTGGTACGTATTCCCAGGGCTTTGCCTACTAGGAATGATTATGAAGTTAGTCAAAAACATGTTATAAATAAACAGCAGTGTGCTTGTTCCTTGATGGAGTTATAGTTAAAACCTCCCTGAAATTATTACATTTATTGAAAAAGGTGCTTAACAGTGCTATTTCTTTATTTTCAGGGAAGGAAAGTTCAGACATATCCAATATGTACCAATGAGAACCACTTACATGTCCCTAGATAGCAAAGGGTGGTGATGGGAGGAGCTTAGATTCAGTAGAGGACTGGTCAGAAATACATCTGCTGTTCTGAACTTTCTGCTCCAGCAGTGTTGGTGTTTCTTTTCAGAGGCAGCACTGTGTAATTTTGGTAAGCAGGGCTTTGCTCAGCTCTGGGAACCCTGGAGCTGATGGCAGCAGTTCAGATGGCAGATTTAATCATGCTCCTTGCAGGCCAGGGCTGTGTCTGCAGGCAGGTGAAAGTAGCCTGCTTGTGCCCAGCAAAACATGCCTTGCCTGTGTTTCCCCAGGGAACGGATTGCTGATCCTACATGGGCCAAAATGGCACCAGCATCGGAAACTCCTGACTCCAGGGTTTCACTACGACGTCTTGAAACCATACGTGGCCCTGATGGCAGAGTCTACCAACGTGATGCTGGTAGGACTCATGTCTGATGCTCCTCTCTCTGCCCTGTTTTCTTTTCCCTGATCATGACTGGTTAGCAGGTAAATGCTGGAGCAGGGTTTTCTTTACCTGGTATTTGTAAGGACACACCGTGCCCTGACCATCAGTCTTTCTGAGCCACCACAAATCCCTGCCTGTGAGTTGGAAGGAATGGGCAGGTTGAGCCTCTCTGCAGTGGCGGTGTCTCTGGTACTGCCTTGGGATCTGTGGCTGAGATTTGAGGTTTAATGTTACTGCCATCCTCAAACTGTGCATGCTCTCAGTCCCAGCTGCAACTTCTTTTAAGGTGTTTTTTGTAAATGAGGAATTGAAGTAAATAAAGATTCATAATAAATCCTGAAAATATAAAAGTTGGAGCAGAGGTGTGCTGTCACCAAGAATAAAAGGTACTATTTGTTGTCAGCATACCCATGACTGGATTGCAATCCCTGCATTGCCTCATACACAGTTAATCTGCACTGTTGTTCCATCCATTGGTGCTGGACACGAAGGAAACCAGTATGAATCACAGGCAAAGGGCACCAGGGTTTGTGCACATGAACTGGCAGGAGTCTGGGTGCTGGATCTATTCCTTCTCCTTTTCCTCCCTCACTGCAGCCTCTGCAGCATCAAATGGATCCTGGCTGGATCCCTTCCACTGGCCCAGTGAGCAGCCAGGAGAGCGTTTGCAATGCACTCAAGTGCCCGGGAGTTCAGAATTCCTTGCAGACAGTGCAGAAGTGCCTATTGTGGGAGGCTGTGCCACCAGGTGGCAATCGTTGTATGTGCTATGGACGTGCATCTGTCCGTATAAGCCTGGTTTTCATGCTGTGGAAGCTCAGATCTGTGCTCCTCCCTCTCCTCCCTCTCTCAGCTTTTGAGTCCACTGGTTTCTTACAGCCACAAAAGGACAGAGGATTCTACATCACCTCATGTCTGCCAGGCAAGAGAGACACTGTTTATAGTTTCCCAAGGGATCCCCTGTGGAAGGTTTGAGCAAAAGCTCCCATGTTGTATGCTGGAAAAACACAGTGGCAGATGGATTATGTGACATAGAATAAAACCTTGTTCCAAAGTTTGCATCTTGAGCACCAAACTTGTGTGTTTGAGAACAGCCCCAGTGAAGCCCAGTGCCAACATATGCTGCTCTTGTGCAGAAAATGCACCGCATCCTCAGAAAGACTTTGGTAGCACACCCCATCACCCAGAAATGCACCTGTCCTGGGCTTCTCCAGGGTGCCCTTGCCCCAGGGCAGGGTGTACCAGCACTCACCACTCCCCTGATCCAAGAATAGCAGTTGCCTGAGGCACATCTTATATTAACCTCCCACTCTTGGCTTCTCTTCTCCAGGATTTTGATGGCAGCTAAGGGATCCACTTTTTTTTTTTTTTCCCATTTTTCTGGGATGTATCCCTATCTGAGCACTCATTTAACAAGAGTAGGACTGCAGATCATGCAGAACTGACCCTTGCCTTCTCATTTCTGTCTGCTTTGTGCCTGTAGGATAAATGGGAAAAGCTGATCACAGATGGAAAACCAGTGGAGCTCTTTGAGCATGTCAGCTTGATGACTCTCGATAGCATCATGAAATGTGCCTTCAGTTGTCACAGCAACTGCCAGACCAACAGGTCAGTGCTGGCTGCCCCAAACCCTGGCAGGAAGTTTTCAGCTCGGAAGGGAAATGGGTAAATTCCATGCTGCAGTGCTCCCGAATTTACGAGCATCCACCATTCCCCTCTCCCCAGGAAAAACGCCTACATCCAGGCTGTCTACGACCTCTGCCACATGGTGCATCAGCGTCTCCGCATCTTCCCTTACCACAACGACATCATTTACTGGCTCAGCCCCCACGGATTTCAGTTCAGGAAGGCCTGCCGGATCGCTCATGACCACACAGGTACTCCCTGCCTTCATCCTCTCCCAAAGCTTTCAAGCAGGGTGAGTGATGTCTGCCCAGAGGCAATGAAGTTGCCTCCTTGCCCGTGCAGTGATCCTGCCCAGAGGTTCAGGTTTGAGATCCATCAGCTTGGAGCAGTGGTCTGATGTAGGCATGAAGCAAGGAGGTCTCACAGCTCCTGCGTTATTAAACTGGAGAAACAGAGGAATTCCCCTCTGGGAACACTCCTGCTAAATGACCAGGCACTGGTGAGACAAGGGATGGGCACTGCCAGCAACACCGATGCAAGGAATGATTTTCTTTTCCTTGCCAGGTGTGACTTCAATGCATGAAGGGTGGGTAAAATAGGCTGAGAAGCCTGTGGGGGAGAAAGAAGTTTGCAGAGAAGGATGGCCATGTGCATGGCATTTGCTGCTGAAAATGCCAAACTGCCTGGGATGCAGAAGCACATGTCAAATGCATTGTGGACTGAGCAGTGGTCACCCCCTTGAGTGAGCTTTGTGTTTAAAGGATGATTTTGCAGTCTGGCATCTCCTTCCCTGCTGAACTTTTAACTCTTTCTCCCCCAGACAAGGTGATCCATGAGAGAAAGGAATCCCTAAAGGATGAACGGGAATTTGAAAAGATCCAGAAGAAGAGACATTTGGACTTCTTGGACATTCTGCTGTGTGCCAAAGTGAGTGATGAGGAGAGTGTATGTGTGGCATGGCACAGAGTGCAAAAGCCAGTCAGTCCTTACAGGGGTCCCACAAACCACCAGAGACCCTCAGGATGGCACAAGCCATTAAAAAAAATTAATCCAGTCCTGCCTAGTTGAGGAAGGGCCAAGCTGATCCAATTTTCCATTACTGAAATGCTAGTAGTGTCTTTTTGGGAATATAACACGCAGAGAGATTTTGTAGTCCTGGTAGTTTAATGTGTGAGGATAAAGAGGTTTGTAAGTGAAGGGAAAGGGGCCCTGAACTCGGTGCAAAAAGACACAGGTTTCATTTATATGTATCCCATGTGCATCATCATACCCCTTTGCAATAGCTGAAGGAATATATTAGTCCCTCCTGAGATATTTATATATATTTTTATATATATATACACATATATGTTTATATATTTATGTATTGCATATATATGCATATATATGTGTGTGTGTCACCACAATATATATAATATAAGTATTATATATTTAATATATTTATATAAATTTTATATTTATGGGCCCCTGAGAGTGTCTCTGGTCTGTTAGGATGAGAATGGAGCTGCACTGTCCAATGAGGACCTGCGTGCCGAGGTGGACACATTCATGTTTGAGGGCCACGATACCACAGCCAGTGGGATCTCCTGGCTCTTCTACTGCCTGGCATCACACCCTGAGCACCAGGCACGGTGCCGGGAGGAGATCCAGGGCATCCTGGGGGACCGGGAGACAATTCAGTGGTAAAGTTGCACGTTTCCTCAGCTGGTAGCTTTTTTCCTGTCCCTGCCATTTCTAAGTGAGCAATATCTTCAAAGCTCAAAAGCTGGGGTGCTAAAGGTTGCTGCATGCACAAGGGATCCATAGGATGGAGCAGATACTGCATCCTTCAGCTAAATCTGCCACACTGGGAGGGACATTCTGGATGCCATACCAAGTCCTGGGCCACCAGCATTGCTCTTTGCTCTCTCCTATTTGCTTGTCACAGGGCATCATAGTCATGGCTTTTCACCTTTCGCTGTCACTTTGCACTTGAGTTTGTTCAGAGGTTGTTCAGAGGTGTTCTGGCACCCCCAGCTTGCAGCAGCCTCTGGTTGGACATTGTGGGTCCCCCTGTACACCCTGTCTGTTGCAAGGGGATCTTCTCAGAGGGCTGGGACACGGGGCCTCCCAGCACAGGGCCGCAGGAGGAGTGTGGGGCTCAGCCTGCCTCTGCCCCAACAGGGAGGACCTGAGCAAGATGACTTACAGCACCATGTGCATCAAGGAGAGCCTTCGCCTTTACCCACCCGTGCCTGGTGTGTCCCGGCAGCTCAGCAAACCCATCACCTTCCCTGATGGAAGCACCTTGCCAGAAGGTCTGTAAATCCCATTCCCACTTCGCAAAACTGCGCTCTCAGACATCAGCTGCATCCTCGCTTCCTGTGGCAGAGCAAAGGGGACAGTCCTGCCTCCATGACCTGCTCCTCGCAGGCACAGATGTTCAGACAGGGCTGTGCAGATGTTGGCATCCTGTTGATGGACTGAGGTCTGGGCTGTACAGCAGCATGCCCGTGATGTCCGTCCTGCCACCATCTCTGTAGGGCAGCTGTGCCTGTGCTGAGCCCCTTCTCTTCCTGGCCAAGCATAGGCTCATGGTTTACCTCTTGGTAAATGGTGCAGGGGGACAGGAACTGATCCCAAGCCAAGTTGCATGCAGGAATTGTCCTGTACTGCTGTTTTGTTTCTCTGATTTGGCACAGTGGGGGGAACGATGTGCATATGCTGCTGGTGCCTTCCTCATTTCTGCTGGTTGGCTGCTTACAGCTAAACAAATAGAAATTGTTTAGTTTTTCTCTGATACAATGACAAAACCCTCATAGGTTTCCAGCTGACAGATAAGACCACAATAATTTAGACAGACCTTTGGGTGAGCGTGCTGCAACTTTCCTTTATTTTCTTTGTCAGTGAGCCCTTTTCTCCCCCTTGATTGCTTTACAGGTACCGTTGCTGCAATAAGCATTTACCTCATTCACAGGAACCCTGAAATATGGAAAGATCCTTTGGTGAGCTTTTCTTTGTCCTTCTCATGATTTTTCCCCTTTATGCTGTACCTCTTCCCATGTCCCCTTCCCCTGCTAGCAGGAGAGCAGAATTCTCCTTCCAAGGGGCTCTTCAGAAATTAAGGGGTGTCACGTTTCTTAAGATTCCGGTCAGTACCGTGTTCCTTAAATAATCGCTTGTTCTTGCTGCATGTTCTTCATTTTCAGGTGTTTGACCCCTCACGGTTTTCCCCAGAGAATGTCTCTGGCAGGCACTCTCACGCCTTTCTGCCTTTTTCTGCTGGAATGAGGTAAAGTAAATTGAGCAGTGAAGGAGTGGTGGGCAGAGACCACCACCTGCAGTCCTGGCCCTGCAGCGTTAAACAGTTCACAAGCAGATAACAAGCGTTTGTGCTGCAGAGGGGTTCTGATACCAGCAGGCAAAATGGGAAGGCAACACTACCATGCCCCTTTTGGGGACAGGGAGCTGGATCCCAAAGCTGTGGATCATCCTGCTGGTGTCATGTGGGGAGTTTGCAGCATTCTGAGCTCATCTGCTCTCCATCTCTCCTTGATGCAGAGACCCCATCCCACCCTCCCACCCTTTGATTTCCCTTCTCCCCTTCTCCCAGTCCTTCCCCTTTCCCTGTGCTCACCTTGCTAAGACAAACACATTGCAGACCCTCCCTGTTTGGAGACCCTCCACCTCATCTCTGCTGGCCTCTTGTTTGCCTTGCCCATCTCCCTCCTTCTCCATGCTCATTGACCACATATTCCTGAGCTCCCACTGCTCCCCCAGATTCCTCCTGCTCACCCCACACCCCTGCTTTCCCTACCCAAAACACTGCCTGGGGTCTCCCCGAGCTGCAGAGGGGAAGAAGGTTGTGTGAGGGGTCTGGGATTGGCCCCAGGGGTTTGGTGTGCCCAGCACTGAGGTGGAGTTGGCTGAGCTGCTGTTCTGCCACAGGAACTGCATCGGGCAGCAGTTCGCCATGAACGAGATGAAGGTGGCACTGGCTCTGACCCTGCTCCGCTTTGAGCTCTTGCCTGACCCTGCCAATCCTCCCCTCAAAATAACTCGGATCATTCTTCGCTCCAAGAATGGGATTCACCTGTATCTAAAGAAAATCCGCTGACGCTGGAAAACATCCTGCCTTCACCAGAGGGAGGGACCAAGCAGATGATGGGACAAGGTTTCTCTGGGGCAAAAGTGCAGGGCAGGATTTGGGGATGAGGATTCCTGATTTCTGTGCTTCCACCAGCTGAAAGCCCTTTCCAGGCTGGGCCAAGGTAGCTGGGATGACACTGCACAGACCCATTGCCATCTGCTCCAGAGCACTGATCTCAGAGCAGCCAGGCATGGCCATGCTGTCTGTCACCTCGCCTTGCCACAAGGGCTGGCCTGGCCTGGGAACATCTGCAGGTCCCACCAGCTTCCTTCTTAACAAATCCTGCCTTCACACTCATGTCCTGTCCAAATCAGTGACCATTTCCAGCCCTGCTCCGTCATCAGCACCTTCCTCAGTGCCTAGAGGTCAGCCCTCCTCTCCTGCAGCAGGGACAGCCCGTGGCAGACCTCTGTCTCACTTCTCACACTCAGTGTGTGTCTCTGTTTTGCTGAGAGCACTGATTCCAGTTTGGGCTCTGAAATTCTGCCCCGACTGAAAAATATTCTGTAATTTTTGTCTTAATAAACCAATAATTTTTCCTGCAACAGCAGCTGTGTTGTTTATATTGCTGATGCTTGCCTGCTTCATCACAAATGCAATGCAAAATGCCTTTAGAAATGGGGGATAGAGAGAAAGCTCGTGACTAGCAAGAGACCACCCTGAATATCACACATAAAACTGTGAAATCTCAAATGCTGCTGCTGCAATTATCATCCCAGTGAAGTCAGCTGTGGTTCCAGCATCGTGAGCAGGCTGCTGTGCAGTAAGACCTCAGCTGAGTTCACACAGCTCTCCTCTGCAGATGCCAGCTCTGCAGGGATGTGCTGGGCCAGCTCAGGAAAAAAACCTGCAGGCTCCAGCTGCCTGTTCCCTCTTCAGGCACAAGGTGCAGCTCTTGAGTTGAAATCAGAATTATCCTTGCAACAGAGGGACACAGAGTGTGCTTATTAAAATGTAAAATGTTTTGAGACTGTGAGACTTCACGAGCTCTTTGGAGGGAATACCAGGATACAAAATTATCTTGATAAATTGAAAAACTGCTGAAGTAAAAGGGATATGAGTCCATAAGCACAAGAGCAGGCGGGGGCATTCCACAAAACCAAGAGAAGAAATGACTGAAAGGCAATAGTCTCTCCAAAGGGTATTCTGTAGATATAGAGACTGAAAAGGTAATATGAATCAATAATATCCTGCTGTTGCAATCAAAGCAAACATCGTACTTGGATGTATAAACACAAATATTTCTCAAAAAATTTTCAATTGCATCTCTTTCACTACACGAAATGAGACAGTGTCCTTCAACCCTCTTTGGAGATTTAAGTATAAAGGCAACAGCATTTTCTCCAAGATTACATAACCTAAAGTGCAAAATGAGAAAAATTTTAATCAAAATAACTGAAGTCCCTGGAAGCAAATTACATACATCTCTGTATTGGATGCAATTTTCTTTTAAAGGTAAGATTTGAAAAAAAAAAAAAAAAAAAAAAAAGAGGAGTGGACCTTGGCATTCAAATGTGAAACATTAAAGCAAGAGGATCTAATGAGCAAGAGCAAAGGCTGAAATCATGGTGTACCCACTGAAAGGGTGTAGGTTAAAGGGGATCAGACTAGGGGACCTTGGCATAACAGTCCTCATGTAGATAAAAAAGAGCTGCTAAATTGAATTTAGATATATGATACAGATTACATAGCACAGAGCGCTCCCTAAGGCTCCTTAAGTCCTGACATTTCTTAGCTGGGGAATCTGCATTTTCAGAGGTTTTAAGAGCTGGCCACTGTTTTTATTGCATAATCCAAATGCCCAAAGAAGGCAATTGGTGTGGTGTAAAGGCTCAGGCAGGGTACCTCTGGTCTGGTTTTTGGGCGTGGACTGAATCAGGGGTATAGGAAAACCTGCACTGCTGCTTTCCCAGCTGGATCATCCAACACCTGAATGTTCCCGGCCTTGGGATGGAAAAGCCTGACTTCTCCCATCTTCATCCTGTTCAGTCATTGTCCCCCTCATGAGTTTTGGGATTCACTAAAAATCTGCCTCTTCATATCTGAAGAGGAAAAGGAGTGATGCTCTGCAGCATTCTCTTTTCCCTTTCTGTATTGTGCTTGTGGCTTCTTCTCAGGAGAAGGGAGCAGAGCCTGCTTCCCTCTGCAACCACGCACCCAAACCTGACATAAAATCTGCTCACAAAGCTCTCCTTGGTGCTAACACCCTCCAAGGCACACTCTTCTAAATAACAACACACATGGCAGCAGCCCAGCTCCCAGTTTTCCCGAGCCACGTGGGTCAGCACTGCATGCCAGGCCAGCTCTGCATGCCAGGCCAGCCAGCCTGCATCCCACACCCTGCATCCTGCATCCTGCATCCCACATCCCATATCCTGCATCCTGCATCATCCCACAGCTTGCATCCCACACCCTGTATCTCATATCCTGCATCCTGCATTCCGCATCCTGTGTCATCTCACGTCCTGCATCTCACATCATCCATGGCTGCTCTGCTTCTGAACTGGAGAGCTGGGCTGAGACTGCAACAGGAATTCTGGAGCTACTGTGTCCCAGTGCCAGAGCAAGCCAGATTTTTCCAGAATGAATCCTGAGAGTGCTTCCCACAAATCTCCCTTTCCATCCTAGATATTAGAGACATGGTAGCAATAAACTGATCTGGTCACATGGGATGTATCGCTCAGAGCAATAAAGACAGTCAAGGACCAGCTGCAGAGAGGTTACCTCATTCTTTAATCCTTCCGTACTTCCTGCAGAAAGGGTAATTGCAGAGACCATGGCTGATCTTGGAATGCCTGATTCAGACCTTCAGGTAACTGATTTACAAGAACTCACGACAGGGGCTGTGCAGGGTGCAACGGGACAAGTCTTTGGTTTAAAAACATCTTGGATTTTTCTCATTGCAGCAGCTCGGTCTTTCAACGGCAGCAGAGCAAAGATGCCACCTACTCCCACAGTTATTCCCTTCCCCACAGACTGCCATCATCACTGTGCAGCCACATCCCAGTCACGTGAAGGTGCCTGTCCGTCACAGTCTGCTGGTGGCACTTTCCCCGGTGCTGACGGGCGTGATGGAAGCGGCAAAGCCAGCAGGGAGAGCAGTTGGCTCACACCACCGGGAATGCAGTCCCTGCACAGGACCCACACTGCTCTCCAGGCAAATTCGTTATCAGATGGTGCCAGCAATTTCCATCTAAACCCCACTGGGATTTTGCACTGGAAGCAGCCTGTGAATTAAACAAGTATTGCAACATATTTTTTAGACAGCTGTATTAAATGCTTCCAGATAGACATTCATCCTCAAGACATGTGTGGTCAGATGGGATCCAGGCAGCTTGCATTACCCTGCAACACTTGCTGGGCTCTGGCCACGATTTTCTCATCTGTCATGTGTTTGGAAGCTTGAAATGTTATTTTTTTATTTTTTTGGCATTACAGCTACATTTCATCTGTCAGCACTAAGTGCTGCAGGAACACACAGCGACAGATGGGCCTGGACTCTTCTTCCTATCTGAATAAACACAGGCACAAACAGGGAAAGCAGCTGTGCAAGGTCATGCTCTGGGGCACAGTACCCATTTGCCACCTGAATTTCACCTGCTCGATAAACCAGTTCTCCTGCAATGCATGTCAACAGGATGAGTTAAATGTTTGAAGAAGATCCTCTCCTTCTTCTCTTTAGGTGTCTAAAGTAAGTGGAGAAATTACCAAGACTCAGAAAGCAACTTCCACAGACTGCTGTGTCCGTGGTTGTGATATGGGATGGAAATTCTACAGTGTAATGGGGTTTTTTTAGTGTTGATGGCCTTGCCTGTCATGGCCCCACTGCCATCACTTGGATATCTGCAGCATCGAGCTATGGCCCCAGAGGCTCTTTGCAAATGTTTGACAACCTTCCAAGTGTCCTTTAACACCCAACAGCAGTTTCACCAGCCTAAAATGTCCAGAAGGTCAAGCCAAGCCTCTGATAACCCTGCCAGCCTCCCCAGACTCCTCTGGCTATCAGAGGACCCTTGTACCTGCATTTTTCATGCTGAGATCTTCTTTTGGAGTCCTCTACTTTCAGGACTCCAAGAAGCAACAGGGCTGTAGATTCTCCTAGTGCTAACAGATTGTTCTGGCCTTTTCTCAGGCCCTTACCATGACCAAAACAGTGCTATCCCCTTCCACTTTTCTCCAGTTGCAGCTCTGCAGTCACTTCACCTTCCCACTGGAACTTCTTGCAGAGGTTTCTCTTCTGCAAAAACTTCTGAGTTATCTTCCCCAGGCTGTGCTAAAGAGTGCTAAAGAGTGCTAAAGAGTGTTCACAGCCCCTCTTGCTGTGAAAACTCTGAAATACATGAGAAAGGCTTTTCTCTCCCCTCCACCAGTGAAACACAGAATGCAGAGGCTGGAGGCTGGATTAAGCACTCAGTTTTGCTGTCACCCAAGCACAGATTCCTGCTCCAAATCCCCATAAATGTGGGTTCAGCCACACTGTTCCCTGTGTTCCCTCCATATCATCTCAGTGCTTCACATCTCACTTGACCTTCAAGACAACCCAAATCCTTTGGCTCCAAGCTCAAGAGTTGTTTCTGGTTATTTTATAACTATGAGGGAGCCAGTTCAGTAAAAATCGACCTTGCTCAGTATCCCATGGTCAAACCCGCTGTACAGGGACTTTGTCACCACTGAGAATTTATGTGTTGCTATAAAAGTTTGATATGTGCCTGCACCAGCAAATCCATTCACTGGCCTGGCCCCTCCACCTGTGGGGTTTTGGGGTATTTATGAACTATTTTGTAACTGATTGCTGAAAGGTGCCAGCCAGACCCAGATCAGTCAGTCTGGTAATTGAGTAAGTGCCACAGATCATGCTTCACTGGCACTGACCAAAGGCTCAACTCTCAGACCTCCCTGTTTTCCTTATGCAGACCTTGTAAGGCACCCAACTACATAACTGGCTCTATGAGTGTGCTGCAGGTCTTCACATGAGATACCCACAGCAACAATCCCACCTTCCAGTGTACCCAGCCCCAAGGAGCTCCCCATGTCCTCCCTCCCTTCCATAGACCCAGGCAAGGCAAGACAAGGGGAGGGCCGTTTTAGGCCATTTTAGAGCTGGTTGAGAGGATGAAGAGCCTGGAGGGGGGACAGCTTCAGGGCAGAGTCCATGATGCACTGGAGTTGGGGAATGGGGTGTCTCAGCACGTGCCCCTTGAACCTGAATTCAGAGTTAACCCCAAGAGCACATCAGACTTGTCCAAACTCTCGATAACATTGCTCTCCTCACACCCTTCGCTTGCCCAGCTTATTTAGGTCAGCCCCACATTTTGAGGGCAGTTTGCAGAGCCATAGATCTGATTCAGACAGCCCACAAATGGCTCTTTGTGCTGCAGGTAGGTAAGAAGCATCAGCAGGAGCCTCCCAGTTTGCTGCAACCCCCCTGCTTTTCAGCCAGCTGGCCAGTGAGCCTGCACTGCCTCCTCTCCTGGTGGAAACCCCCTAATCACTGTGCTGCAGGACAGGTGCAGGACAAAAGGAAGAGCTAGAAGTACTAGAAGTGTCCCAAATCTATCTGCTACACCTTCCATGGCCATGAGATCCCTGGAGTCACGTGCTCCTGCTCAGGAGTGTAAAACTGTAAATGGAAAACAGGGTTCCTCATGCTGTGGCTACAGCCAAATCCTTCCCTAAGAAATGCCTAACCTGAAAGATTACAGCCTTCTGCCTCCTAAAGGTCAACCTTTAACTCTCCTCTGAACTTTTGCACAGATCCAGCTGGCTTGGCATAAAATTCCATGAAGATGGCCAAGTGTGTGAAAAGCTAACGCTGCTCAGTGCAATCCCTGCCAGAGGTCTTCTCCAAGGCAAACAAAAGGAGTGTGTCAGTGACTGATGGGGAGAAAGCAGGATGACTAATGGTGGACAGAGAATACATCCCCTTTCCTCTACCTCCCAGTCTGAAGAACCAGAGACACCATCCTAATGTATGTTACATGAGTCCAGTCCAGGGGACAGTCACACTGTGGAAATGAAGAACAGTGTTAGGACAGGGCTCAAGCAACCAAAGCACCCAGTCTGGGGAGATAAAAGAGCTGCTGTAATACTCTTTTAAATGCACACTCCTGTCATGTTAACAAAAGCCCCATGCCATGTGGACAGCTGTAGTGTTGAGCGGATCACCTTATCCCAGCTGAGGAACTTACACAACTACTATTTCTAGGAAAGTGCCAAAGAAACTTACAGTGCAGACAATACTGGCAGTCTAACAAAAGGGTATTTGCAGCCCAGGAACAGACTGAGAGTAGATCTTACAGCTGGTATCTTTCAAGAGAAAAGTATGTTTCTAGAGCAGTCTTTTAGTACTACCATGCAGAAGGAACGGACAACAATCCCTCACATGGGTTCATAGCAGCCAGACACTTTAAATCTCCCTGAGACTGAAATGTGAATGGTACTGCCTACGACTACAACCTTGTCTTTGCAATCATTAATTTATGAACAGGCCATGAGCCAGCTCAGGTAAAAGTCACTCCACTATGACACACTTTCGTGGAGTCAGGCAATTCCCAGACAGTGGGTCTTGAAGCATTTGTTCAGGAATATTCCTTCTGTCTAACAGGTTTATATATTTTCAGTGGGGCTGTGCAGGTTTGCTTCAGTCAATGATCTCCATTTCTCTACCGCTGTAAAAATTATATATCTGAACAATGAACATCAGAAAAACTGTAATTTTTTCAATAAAATTACTCTATAAGAAGAAAAAACACGGGTTTCGGTTGGACATGGCATATTTTAATAAAAACTAAAGGAAAGTACCCAAACATTAGAAGTCTTTTGTCTCAGAGTTGTGTTACATTGAAGAGAACCACTAACAAAGTTCAGCACTCCCTATGTAGTAGCCTATAAGACTATCAGTCTCAGCAACTAATAACCCAGTTGATCCTTGTAATATCCCAACAAAAAAATGCAATCTGCCTGGAAGTCACCCTCACACAGCAAGTCCTCCCTGAACTCAGCACTTCCATTCCAGGCTTTTGTGCCTACAGAACGTGTTAGAGATGAAGGTGGATGAATCCATCCAGCCCACTCATTGGGAAGAGGTGGCCTGTGTGTTCCTCACTTCACACGGGTGGATAAATGGCTTCCATGCCTGAACTGTCTGCCAGGAGCAAGGAGCTCAGCTAGAGAGCCAGCCTGGCTGCCCCTCACCTCCTCCCTTCCTCTGGCTTCATCCACCTGGCCATGGAGGATTGTGAGTGTGTGTGACAGTGCTGCTGGGGTGCATGGGACTTCAAAGAAAGTGGGGAAAGTGCACAGGTAGTTTGTTATCCACAGGTTGCAGGGAGAGGTTGAAGGGAAGCAGGTCAAAGGGTGAGTGGGAGCAGCAGCAATCGGGCTGCAGGCCAAGCTGACGCATTGTTTACCCTGATGTTTCTGCTGCTATAAATCGCTGTCAGCTCCACTTCACCAGGCTCAGCTCCAGCAGAGGAGGAGGGAGAGGGTTTTTACCTGCACCGAGCTCCCCGTTAGGTGAAGGCGAGAGAGAAGCAGAAGAAAACAGGCAGGAGAAGGCAGTGTCAGCCATCCCACACCAGCATGGTGTCTCTGCTGGACAACGTAGCCAGACCTTCTGCTGTCATCCTGCAGCTGTCCGTGGTCCTTGGGGTAATCTTCGTGCTGCTGAAGGTGGCCCAGTTCTACCAGAAGAGGAAGAAACTCATCAAAGCTCTGGAGGCATTCCCTGGCCCCCCGAAACACTGGCTCTATGGCCACAATCACCTGGTAAGGAGTGAGCTGGGCTTGATCAGGGTGGGTTTGTCCCAAGGACTGTGCGAGATATCAGCCAGGATAAGAAGCACTGGATGGGCTGTGTGTGTCCCCTACTGCTGTCCCTTCCTACTGGAGAGGACCTCTGCACAGGGAGTGCCAAGACTTCTGCAGGGCAGGAGGAAAGGTTACTTAGATATGAGATGTGCATCATTTGGGAAAAAACAGAGCCATGCTGTATTGGATCATGTGCTTAAACACAGAGTTAGGAGATTTCTTGGATTTTTATAAAGTTACCTAAATATGAGCAACTATTGAATGTCTCTCTTCTACATTAAACCTTCTAGCAATAAGAGTCTCTCCCCCTACAGCCACTGAAGAAGACATGGCCACAAAAGCAGGGCATTTTAATGCAGCCATTTTCATTGCTCTGTAGTGAAGATATTTTGCTTCCACACTGCGTGCCCACCTTTCATTGCTGAAATTAGAGAAGAGGGGTGTAACACCCTTGGTCCTCCTGACCTGTCCACCAGACCCCTTGGCATTGCCCATGACAGCTGTAGCTCCAAGAAACACCAAGCTGCTCTGAGCTCAGGCTGTCCTAAGGAGGCTCAACTGCAGCTGGCCCCAGCTGGGAACTCTCCACAGAGTTGCCTTGTGCTGCAGGGAAGTGGTGGCTCAAGCAGCTTTGCCACCTGTGCACAGTCCCTTTGCAATGTCCATCCTCTCCTTCACCTGCAGTGTGAAAGCCCCTGTGTGGCAAGTCCACCCCTCTTGCTTCATTTCCCAAGAGAGGATGTCTTGCCTGTGCTTTCCATGACAGGACAGATTTAACTTCTGTTCTCCCTGGCATGTTCTTTTTCTGCCTTTATTATTTATCTCCCTGATTAATTCTCATTCATTGTAGATATATTCTGAAAAATTGTTACATCAACTAGTGTCCTGGGGAGAAGAATACCCCTATGCCTTTCCCAGATGGTTTGGACCAGTCCTGCCTGCTCTAGTTGTCCACCATCCTGAATATGCCAAAAGCATACTTGGCCGAACGGGTGAGTCTCTATATCTGGGTTTTAGAAGTCCTACCAAAAAAAAAAAAAAAACAAACAAAAAAAAAACAACAAAACAACCATGGGAAACTTGTCTGGAGTCATCCCCTCTGCTGGCTTCCTTCACAGCTATGGCAATTCCTCTTTAGCTTCTCTTCACAAACTCTCAGCCTGCCCCAGGTTTCATGGAACAGTTTGGATTCTTGTGCAGAACAGCGACCAGGAGCCCATTCCTTCCAGTACCTTATCTCCATTGTCATTGGTCTTACTGCCTTCTATGGAATCTACCACCACTATGCTTGTGCTTCCCAGTAAACCCAGTAATATGGGTGAGCTGGCATGGCAGTGGGTCTGAGAAAACACCCTAAGTCTTCCCCTCTGCTCCCTTCTGTGGAGCATGATGCCTGTGAGTGGTACACACATGGGCATGTCCAGTAACTCCCACTCATTATTCTCAACTTGGGATTTGCTGTGGTCATTTCTTTTCCACACACATTTATTGTTCTACATTTCTCTGTTTTTTCAAGTCCATTGAGGTCATATTTGTAGATGGTCACTTTTAAACTCTACCTCTAGTGGTAGAGTATTCTACATATTGAAATGAGATTAATTCTACCTTGTGATTTAGACAGCAAAAATCTAATGTCAGTTTATCCTGAATTTTCTTTTTTTAAATTCATTAGTCATTCATCCATTTCTTATATCTGCTTTGTTTTACAGATCCCAAGGCCAGTGTACCCTACAAATTCCTGCTTCCCTGGATTGGTAAGTCCAAAGCAGTGGTAAGGCTGCCAGAGAGAGCTGTAATCAGAGCCTGGAGGAGCTGACTGAGCCTTTGCTGTTTGTGCCCTCAGGGGAGGGGCTGTTGATTTTGGATGGAGCCAAATGGTTCCAGCACCGGAAGATGCTCACCCCAGCCTTTCATTACGATGTGCTGAAATCTTACGTGACCCTGATGTCAGACTCAGTCAAAGTGATGCTGGTAAGAATTCCCGCTCCTGCTACTTTTACCTTTCAGCTGTGCAACAGTGAAAATAATCAAATCTGGGAAAGGAGTGAGGGAAAGAGACTGCACTTAGTGTCTAGAGTTTTGAAATTCTGAAATTCTTCCTCTCACCTTCCTTTGGACATTGCACTTATTTATATATTTATTTATTTATTTATTTATTTATCTTTCACCAATAAAACTAACCACTGCTAGAATATCCTTTGCTAGCCCAGGAGTGGTATACATGGAAAAAGACATGCACAGGAGAGTTTTCTTAGATTCACAGGATATATAGTGAATGAGGGCCTCTGCTTGCAGATAAGTAATTAGCAGTGTGGATCTGGGAAGAGGGACAGGAATATGCAACCTGATCGTAGATGGCAGCCTGTCCCTCCTTACCCATCTCCACCTCTAGGACAAATGGGACAAGAAGAGCACAGAGGGGAAGTCAGTGGAGCTCTTTCAAGATGTCAGCTTGATGACACTAGACAGCATCATGAAGTGTGCCTTCAGTTTTAATTCCGACTGTCAGACTCAGAGGTTGGTGCCTGAACTCTCAAATCCCGGGAGAACAAGTGCTCCTGTTTCCCCCTCATGTTGCTAACGCCAGCTTTAACCTTGGCCTCGTTGCAGCAACTCACACTATTACATTAAAGCTGTTTTTGACCTGAGCTACCTCCTGAGCCAAAGAATCCAGACTTTTTCCTTCAAGGATGTCTTCTACAGCCTGACTCCCAAGGGCCGTGAGTTTCAGCATGCCTGCAAGCTGGCCCATACCCACACAGGTATTTCTCCCCATTTCTCCCCGGTCTCCCCCTTTCTCTCCTTTTCTTCCCAGCTGAACCTCTCCCCCACTTGCACCAGGAGTGGCTCAGAGGGGAGGTGCAGCAGACACTGGCCAGAGGGTTACACATTAAACAAGAACCCAAGCTGCTGACCAAGTGGTCAGGTACATGAGGTCTCTGGAGCAGCATCTAACTGAGGCACTCTTCTCTGCAGATAAGGTAATAAAAGAAAGAAAGATGTTACTCTCCAATGAGAAGGAGCTTGATAAGATCCTGAAGAAGAGGCATCTGGATTTTCTGGACATTCTTCTTTGCAGCAAGGTGAATGTTTGAAATGATCACATCAAATGCTAAAGAACACACTGAGGATGAATCAGTAGGGAAGCATCCAGGCCCTGGCTGAAATTCCTGGCAACAGTTTTCCCAATCCAGCTTTCCTAGCTCAGGGAAATGTGGATGGAAAGGGAGGGAAATATAAAGGTGTGAAATGCAGTGAGTGAGCATAAATACCTTGGGCAGACTTTCACCTTCCTTGATCATTTCCCTTGAGCATTCTAATAGTTTTAAAGAAGACACCTCTCAGAAACCAGAGAGGAATGAGGTCTTTGAAAAGGTTACAAGGAGGGCACCTTCTCTGTAGTCCTGTCAAGATATTTTCTTTATTACTTTTGGTAGTTTTACTTTCAGAGGTGTCTTCGGATACTCTGGAGAGAAGCTGCCATTTGTTGTTCAGGAGGGAGATACGCTCTGCTCACTCTTTCTGGAGCTGCTGCTTTCTTTTGTGTCTCAGTCTGAAAAAAAAGTCATTCAAACCAAGCTACTGAAAAATGTAACAGGAACCATCTGTAACAAGGGATCAGAAAGGGTGTCCTTATGACAGGCTGGGAACTTGTCTCCCAGTGAAGCCCAACTCTGTAGCCCTGTTGACTACAGAGTTGTCAATCAGCAGGGCTGACTGTTCTCACATGTATTGGATATATTTTCTGATGACTTCCTGATGGACAGGGAAACACAAGCGACACCAAATCATGCATATCCTTTGGGTATAAAAGTAGAAGGCCTGTGTGCTTAGGAGTGATGCTCTCTCCTCTTTATTAGGATGCAAATGGAGTTGGACTGTCCGATGAGGACCTGCGTGCCGAGGTGGACACGTTCATGTTTGAGGGTCATGATACCACAGCCAGTGGGATCTCCTGGCTCTTCTACTGCATGTCATTGCATCCAGAGTGCCAGCAACGCTGCAGGGAGGAGATCCAGGGGATCCTGGGAGACCGAGATACCATTGAGTGGTGAGCCAGGACACCTTATGCATTTACCTTGAGCTCTTTTCACTTACCCTTTTGTGGTCCCCCACAAAATCCTTCTCTCTAAATTGGAGAGATATGGATTTGATGGGTAGACTGTTCAGTGGCTGAGGAATTGGCTGGAAGGTGGCATCCAGAGGGTGGTGGCCGACAACTCTGTCCAGATGTAGATCGGTGACAAGTGGTGTCCTCAGGGGTTGCATACTGGGACAAGTACTGTTTAATATCTTCATCAGTGACATAGACAAAGGGATCAGGTGCACCCTCAGCAAGTTTGCTTTCAGGGAGGACCTTGGAAAGATGACCTACACCACGATGTGCATCAAAGAGAGCTTGCGCCTGTTCCCACCGGTTCCTTCCGTGTCCCGACAGCTCTCTAAACCCGTCACATTTCCTGATGGACGCAGCTTGCCAGCAGGTCTGTTGAGTTTGTTCATCCTTCATGCTCCTGTCTGTGACAGGTGGGGCTTCCCTGTTCATGCTGCTGTGGGGAGGGGATGGTGGGTCTTCCAGCCTCTCTTGTCTCTCCGAAGGGTTGTATGGGGATACCACAGCTTGCCACCACATGAGCCTGGAAAGGATGGCCAGAGAGAGTCCAAGGATATGCTCCAGGGCACTGGAGTGTTCACAGAGCTCACAGGGGGACTTGTGAGGTTTGATGCTGGCCAAGTAAAAGTGATACATTTTTGATACAAAAAATTGGGCCCAGCTCTGGGGTTATTGTTTTGTCCCTGTGAGGATTTCAGGAAGTTACCGGCCTGGACAGGCTGGGCATCATCACTGTCAGATCTCCTGCAGCAGCCCCTGCAGAGCCCAGAGAGAGAGACCATCCCAAAACCACCTTTCCTGCATCTTCACTCTGAGGTGTCATGAGCTTTTTCTCATTTTTGTTTTACAGGCTGCCAGGTTGCACTGAACATATTTGGTATTCACAGGAACCGGGATGTCTGGGAGAACCCTGAGGTATTTCACCTTTGCAACAAGAAAGGGAAGATGATGTCTGAGCCCAGACACACATTCCACTTGTGCCTTGTTCAGCCTGTGCCTTCCTGCTATGTTTTTTTTTTTTTTACTTCTCATTCCAAGACTCCATGTCCAAATGCAAAGTTCAATCGAGTTACCAAACACTCCAAAGGCTTTGAACGTGACAAAATGCTGGGAAAAGGTGTTGAATAGTCTCTCTTCATGCATGGGGCCACAGACATTCAGCTACCCTGGATAGCCTTAGATCTCAGAGTGGTATGAGAAACCCTAAACCCTCCAGGCAGTGTGTGATTTGAAGCTGATATTTTTGAGGCTTCAAAGAGTAACTGGAAAACATGAAGGAAGGTGTGCAACTGCCTCCCTCCAGTGGCTGCCTGGAAAGCAAGAATCAGGCGTCTCTGGAAACAAAGGGAGTCTGACTTTATCATCGCTGCCCTGGATGGGAAAACGCCTGCAGGAATCTTGGAGTTGTAGTGGGTGACCTGGATATCTCCAAGGGGAAGATCCACTCAACGGCTTTGTAGAGAGATGTCTGTTAACTGCAACTCCCCCAGGAAGGGCAGAGACAGCATCCAGCCCTAACCTGGGGACCAGGAAAGAACCTGGTGCTGCTCATATCAGAACAAACACTGACCATATGGTCTTTGCTGCTCCCACAGGTTTATGATCCCCTGAGGTTTTCTCCAGAGAACTCAGCACAGAGGCACTCCCATGCTTTCCTGCCTTTCTCCGCTGGACCCAGGTTGGAGATCCTTCATCCCTCTCCTTCCCATTAGGCTGCCTTGCATGGCAGACCTAACTCAGAGCCAAGCTCCTGAAGCGAATCTTCCCTCTGTCTCCATGAGCCAAGTTGGCTTGGCCAACTCACACAGGCTTTCCACAACAGGATCTCCCGTTACAGAATCTCCTTACGAGGATTTCTGTGCTCCATCAGCTCCAGAGCATTTCCAACACCCTAAGCTCTGTGGTCACTGTAGGCTTTCACACACTTTTCTTGTGGCTTTGTGGACATGTTTACATTTCCTGCTGCCTGCATTGGGAACACAGGCTCCCTTATTTTGGGGTGAATCCCAGTGCCCCCCAAAGTGAAGCTGGGTCCAAGTCTCTGTGGTTCCCATGCTGTATCAGTAGGCAGATGTATGATACTGAGGTAACAGTAACTTGCAAGAGTATCCCCACACCGAGCCAAAATTAACTTTTCTAAGGTGTGTGTACTTTCACCTGGATCCAGGCTGCACTTTCTAGTGAAATAAGCCCCCGTTCTCTCAATCTCATATCTTTTTTCATTGCTTTATTAATAAAAATTAGGAATACCCCCCACACACACACACAGAGCTGAGTACATTTTGGTGTGGCATCAGAGGATTCCTAGATGAGCTGTGGTGCCATTCTCACAGCAGCTGGATGTCCCACAGCTCACACGTGGGCTGAGCCCAGTTTGGGGGCAGGCAGGGTCAAAGGCAGCAGTCAGAGCACTTGTCATCCTCTCCCCCAGGAACTGCATCGGGCAGCAGTTTGCCATGAATGAGATGAAGGTGGCGCTGGCCTTGACCCTGCTCCGCTTCCAGCTCTGCCCAGACCCATCCAAGCTTCCCATAATGATACCACAGATCATCCTCAGGTCCAGCAACGGGATACACCTGCATTTGAAGAAGATTCCCTGATCCCATGGGGCATCACGGCAGGTAGGCAAGAGCTCTCCCAAATGCCACCCTCCACCCAGAGATTTCAGCACTGAAAGAAATCCATGCTGTCCACATTGGATCTCTCCCACATTAACCCCCCATCGTTGCTGTCCAGGGGGGCTCACTGAGCCCCCTCAAATAAACACCAAACCCAGCAGGTCCAGGTCCCCTCCTTGCAGGAGGAGCAGCACTGCTGAGGAGGTTCCACAGCATGACTGTGGCTCACCTCTTGGGCATCCTCCATGCCCTGATCATCTCTTGACCTCCAACATGCCCTCACACGCTGCCTGGCGGGACTTCTGTCACCCGTCTGCGGGTTTGTTCCATTGTCAGTCTCCAGGATGGGCTTGGCAATGAACAATGCTGGCATGGTTTGCGTGGATGTCTAAAGCCTGGGCGCTGCCCCAGCACAGAGTCCTTCCCCTGCCTCCAGCCTGGGAGTGCCAGGGCAGGAGGGCTCCTCCTGGCAGCCTCGCTGCATCCCCGTGCACCACCCTCCAAATTATTCCCGTTCTGCGGCTGGCACTGTGCCCACCATTATGGAGATGAAGGCCTGTGGTTTCTTTCTGCCCCAGCACTGAACTTCCTTGAGTTGAAGCCACTCAGGAGCCAGCTCAGAGACATGACAGCAGCTAACCTGGAGAAAGCGCTCACCCCACTGAAAACAACCGTGATCAGCCTTGGCCTCTTCTCCGAAACAAGAATAAAGCCTTATGAGGATGCCCTCCAAGCATGGCTTTGGCTTCCTTTGCATTTGGGGGTCTGGGGGGTACAGGAGGAGCCCAGGCAGGCCAGAGGCAAGGCTGTGCCCAAGGGTGCAGCCCTGTGAGTGTTTCCTCAAGCCACAGGCACTGTTTGCATGGGTGGGTTTGCCCCTTTGAGGAGCCTGAGGAGCCTGTTCCACACCTCCCACAACACCCATTGCCAAGCCCTCACCTTTGACTCCGGGAGTTTCCACGGTAAGGAAACAACGGAAATGGATCTGTGGTCAGACAAAGCAAAACACAAATACACTCCACACACACAAAATGCCACTGGTAGGAACAAAACCAGCTTGCAAAATAAAACAAGTCCCAAGATGAAGCATGAGTCTGCCTTAAAAGCTTTGCTGCAGAGGCTGAGAGCTGACCACTCAGTACAAGAGTGACCTGCCCAAGGGGTGAAGGTGAGCATTGCTCCTGGGATCAGACTTGCATTGGGGATACAGGGAGCCTTTCCCCAGCACCAGCCAAGGTGGACCATCTGGATGAGCTGCAGGCCCAGGGTGTGAAATGGATCACTAGGTGGCAGTGGGAGACCCAGAAAAAGTCCTCCCTGGTCCCTGGTAAACCCCCTCTGGGCTCAGCAGGGAGCATGGCCAGGCCCAGCAGGGCAGCTGATGTGCCCTAATCCCTGGGGATATCCCTGTCCCCATCCCCACCCTCAGCCGTGCAGGGCAGCAGATCAGGCACTGCTCTGTCACAGTCCCGGAGTGATGGTGTCACCCACGCACAGCCCAGGGAGTGTTTGTCGCTGAGAGTGCCTCAGAACCCAGCAGTTGTCAGGGGAAACTGAGGCTCAGAGTGACAGGCAGCCAAGCCACAGTGACAGACAAGGCTGTTTGGCTTTCAGTCACAGCAATGGCATCACCAAATCACTGCAGGCACTAACGTATCCAGTCTGTCCGTCTGTCTGTCTCTCTGGGCAGCTCAGGACAGCCAAATCTGAGCACCTGCCCATCTGACTAAACCCCTGCAGCCCCCTTGCTCCCCATCTCTGCTGCCTGCTCAATCCTCAGTTACTCTCCTCAGGCTGGACTCAGACCTTTGTTTTGGCTGTTTGGGACAGGGATGCTGGGATTAACCTGCAAGGTGCAGCTTGTCTTTATTTTGCAAGGTAGCTGGAGACCAAGTTGCTCTGCTCCTAGCCCTCCCCTTCTTACTCCCAGGAAGAGACTGGGTGCAGGTTGTGCAGGTGCTGATGCCACTACACTTGTACCTCTGGTGGACTCAGGCTGATCTAACAGGTCAGACTCCAGATATCTTCCTCTCCCGCTCCAGCACAGCAAGGCCTTTAGAGGGCAGCAGTTTGATACACCTTTTCATTACTGAAAATTCCTGTTTGTCAGACATTTCAGCCACCCATTTGGGAACAGTCAAGCCACCTCATAGCTCTGCTCATCCACTCTCCAGCAGGTGGTCCAAGAAACCAACTTCGGGAGCACTCGGCCACAAAGACCCATCCCAGTCTCCTTGGTGGTGTGTTGCAAAGGAAACTAGGTGACACCACAGCATCTTCTTCTTTGGATGCGAGGGGATAAGGCCAGAGCAGGGCAAGTTACATCTGAAGAGGACCCCCAGCTGCTGCCAACCCCAGGTCTGTACAGAGGGCCTGTGTTTTGAGGCCATCACCCTGTGACCAGCCTCCACCAAGGCTGCTCGTTTGATTTCCAGGAGTAATCCTGATTGTTATAAATGGCCAAACCCCAACCACTGCAAGTGGAGACCTTCTCCAGGGAAATTGCCCTTGCAAATCTGCTTGGGAAAGAGAGGAGAAACCACTGACATTTTTAATGCAAATAATGGGTTGTTACTCCAGGCAGTTATGACAATAATTGAGGTAACCTGAGCCAAACACTTTAAAATCCCTGCCACTAAGAACTACACTTAACCCAGGTTTGCAGTTTGAAGAACCCAAGCTTTTGGGGGAAGGTCTCACAGCACCGATGCACCAAGGAGCCCTAGCACAGGAGCAACCAGGAGAAAATTATTCTTCCACTTTTCAGCTTGGTCAAACTGAGCAACACAAACATCCCCCCCACCTTCAAATGCTGGCAGTTTCTGGACAGCAGCGTGTACAAGATAACCTCCTCTGCCAAGCCACCGCCAAACGGTTTTGAGAACAGCAAAGTTGCTGTGTGAGGAGCCGGGCAGCAGCCACTGACACAGATGTAATCGCCCCCACATTTGCCCCAAATGTCTCCCTGCCAGGCAGTGACATTTCTGCGCTGTCTCAGCTCTCTCCTTCGTCACCATGGCTACAGCAGCCGCCAATCCATGGGCGAGTCCTTCCAGGGTACCAACAAACCCTCTGGGAGATGCTACGAGAGCCAACCCCTTTGGCAGGGAGACACTTCGGGGACCCCGGGACAGCCCATGGCACCAAAAAAAAATTTCCCCTTTTCTTATTTCCCTTCTCCTTTTTCTTTTCTTTTTTTTTTTTTTCCCCTCCTTTTTTTTTTTTTTTTTTTTTTTTTTTTTTTTTTTTTTTGAAACACAAACAATGGAGCTAAAAGGTTGGGTATCAGGCCGATAATCATGAATGACGTGTCATTATTACACACCACACATTCATTATCTCCCACTCCAGCCATGTCACAGGCGGCTGGAGGAGGGCAGATAACGAGGTGCCTTCATGCAGATGGCTTATTATCAGGATGTTCCAGGAGGGGCTTTAAGACAGTTAGTGATGCTGTTTGCCAGTTAAAGATTAGAGACCCCAGAGAATAATTAACAATCCCAAAACCCAGTTTTTCTGCTGGATTCTTCAGCTTTCTCCCCCCTCCCCCATCCTCTTTAATCTATTCACTCTAGCAGGTGTAATAAAGTGATAAGGACAGGCTCCGGGGATGTTTGTTTGGCTACTACGGGTGTACAAACCAACAATGGATGGTATTTTACTTCTGGCTTTCAGTGGCTTGAATCGAGACCAAAAACTTTGCAGCCCCCTTGCCCACACACAGCCACCCCTCCCTGCTGTGCTCCCAGCTCCCACCTGGGTGGCTGAGCTTCTTCCCCACCCGAAGGACCACGATGGTGGGACAGGCTCCCTTTCTGTTTCTGGAGGTCCAAATCACATCTCGTGGGTGCCAAGGTGCCCAGTGCCAGGACATAAACCCCAGGCTATACTGTTTGGGTCCAGGGCTAGAGCTGGTGGCTCTTCCAGCAGCGGTTTATCTAAATACAGAAAGTCTTTAATTAAACTACCTTCCAATAATTTATACGGCAGTTGTCCACCTGCCCAAACTGCTCCGGGGTTGTGGTTACAGCTGGAACAGAAACAGAATCTTGAAGCTAAGGAGCCTCAGGAGAGATCAGGAAAGCATCAGAGTAATGGTGGATTTCAACAAGATGCCCCATTATCTGCGGGTCCAAGAGACGAGCTGCACCCTCCTAGGTGACAAAGAAAAGCTGTGATACATCTTTGTAACAAGGTGGTAATGAAAAAAACCCGCCCTGAATGTCTTCTGACCAAAAGGAGATGTCTGCAGGAGAACCCAAACCTGAATGTCTTCCTGAAGCCCAGGCTTCAGAGATAATGGCATTATGGAGTGAGGGGTAGGATGGAACGCCCATGGTGTCCTTCCCCTTCACTGTGAAGGACAAGGTCACTCCCTCGTGCTGCGTGGAGAGAGGTGCTGGGGAGGATTTGGCCCCAGGCAAGTTGTTTCAGGCCCCTTCAGAGAGGTCACAGAGGCTGTGGGAGGTGCCCATCACCTGGGGGCTGTCAGGTACTGCCCAAACTCTGGAGGACATTCCCCAGCTCCCAGGGTCGGCGTGGAAGGCACGAGCACCGGCATGCCAGAAGTTGTCATCCCAATCACGCTCATCCTTCCAGGGAGGGATGAGACAGCATTGTGCTTTAAAGAGCATCCCGACCCTATCAGCAAGAGATGAGATATCCTAATTACGGCAGTACAGGCGAGGATCCGGGCCGTATCAGCCAGTACAGAAAGGTAAACAAGAAATATAACAATGGACCCTTAACACTCATTAGCTGTGTCAGATAATACCTCACTTTTCTCCCTTTGGGGTTTAAAATCTAATTAAGATTTTCCAACAATAAATTTCATTTATGCTCGCTCCCTTTTGTTCTTTTTAGGATCACACCGAGAAGCATCTGCGAGGCGGCTGCACAGCTCAAGGGGAGGCAGCTTCACTCAGCCAGCCTCGGCTTGTGCTTCATGGACAAGGGAAACTGAGGCAGGACAGCACCATGGACAGTGCAGAGGTGAGGTAGACCACTGAGGAGGTATCCCTGGCTCTTGCTGAAGATGTTTTCCCCCAGGAAGTGAACTCTGGCTGTGATAAGACCAAGCACAGAGTCTCCTGGGCTAGCCCAAAGTGTCCAGCAGTAAAGCCCCACCCTTCTCCTTGCTCGGACCTACAGCCATGGAAGAGATCCATGGGGAAAGGGACACTGGGACCCACTGAGTCCCAAGCACACCTCCACTCCAAACCCACATGCAGGCACTGCAGGGTGAGCAGCTCAAGCATCCATCACAAACTGAGGGTGTGCACAGGGCATGGAAAAAACTCCCACTGTTACTCATTATAAGGATGTCATTGCTAACTCCTTTTGCAACTGAGAGGTAAAAAATTAATGGGTTCCCGTCCTCTCACCACACCCCCCCAGCCCAAGTGCTGATGGCACAGGAACACGTAGTGACTAATCCTTAAACCCTGCTGAGCACAGCACTACCACTGAACTCTGGGAAGCTTGTTTTTTCCAGAACCACGTGACACTTGGCACCTACAAGGGAAAAGTCAGGGGAGCAGCATCCACAGAGGCATGAGTGGGGAAGTCCAGGACCCAGCCTGGGGCTGGCTTAGCCTTCAGCTGTCCAGGGGAAGGTGGTAGAAGGGAACAATTCTGACACGAAGCTGGGGGTGCAGCCATCATGCCTCCAAATCTGAGGGCCTGACCCCTCTAACCCTTCTGCCTGTTTTCTTCTGCTCCCATGCAATTTCTCAAATGGAGCTGTGATTTCTCAACACCAAGTCTTTGAGGGCATTTTCGAAACACTCACCTACCTGAGTCTTCAGGGGAAAGGCCTTTCAAGGTGGGTCTGTTACTGGAAGGTTCCTGCCTTAACTTTTGTGTCACCACCTGCTTGGACATCGGCAGCTTCACTTGCAGGAAGTGCACAGCAGAGCCCCAAAACCACCCTGCTCCCCTCAAAACCTGGGGCTGCCAAAAATGCCCCTCTTATAAACCTCCCATCCCATCCCTCCCTGTCCTGCTCCAGCTGGGCTGCTCTTGATTTCAGATTCCCTTCATCCTTTCCTAAAATGTCAAGAAGAGGACCCTGAATGCCACTGGAGTAACTCATATTCCAGGGATGGCCAAGTATTAGAGGTCTCTCATTTCAAGCTGCAAATGCCACATCTTAGAAGCACTTGTTGCTTCCATGGTGGCCCTGGCACTGTCCCCACCACAGCAGAAGATGGACCCTGGTTAATGAACAGCCTGGCAGGAGCAGGTTGCACTATGGCCAGATGCCCTGGGATGGCCAGCACTGCCTGGAGCAGCCACTTCCTGGCAGCAAGGATAAGGGATTGCCATTCACAGCCTCCAGCCCTGGGAATGGCCCCCAGCTGGCTGTAGGTCTGCATCTTGTGGTCAGTGGGATTCAGGGAGTGCAGCCTTTCACCCATTTAGCAGCACTGGGAAGTGCTGGATTGGGGCCCTGCCTCAATTTCCCCACCCAGCAAATGGTGAATTGATGCTCAGCCACCCTTTAGCAGCCCTGGGGTTGTCCAGATGCTGAGCGTTCCCTGATGTCCTTCATTTTCCTAACTGCCTGAAGGCTGGGAGAGCTGTGAGATGCCAGAAAGTCCTTTGGCTGATTAGCAAAACGACTCTTTCTGCTGTCATAGGGGCAACAATTCTCTTTATTGCTCACGGGGGAGATATGTACAGGGGACAAGGTTTGTTCTGAACACTAAAATGCATGGTGTTGGTTGTAAAAAGGAGGGTGAGCTGGGGAGAAAAGAGCAGGTTTTCCATCAGCAACTCCCCCGAAGGCAGCTGGGGGTGCAGGGAGGTCCCAGGCACCCAGCAGGAGCCCCTCTGTGTATTAAGCACATCAACACCCTCCTGGGACTTGGGACATCAACCTCGCCAGGCAGGTGGGGTGACCACCAGGCAGGAGAGGTGGCCCCTCCAGACCTCTCCTGGGGACCGATGCCCACACAAACACCAGCCCCCGAGGCAGAAGAGCGTGTCCCACAGGTGTGAGAAGGAAAGATCAGGAGATGACGGTGCCGTGGGGAGATCAGGGACCCACCACACACACAGGGGGGTGCCAGTGCAGGGGGTCTCTGTGAAAATGCCCATCGCGATGGTGTGAAGCAAATTGAGAGGAGGAAGGGGGGTGGCTGGTCGGGTGCCTGCTACATGGCAGTGGTGATGACCTTCTCCTCGGGCTCCACCGTGTTCTCGTAGGCGTGCTGGTTCTCTTTGGACCTGCATGAGGAGGGAGAAGCACAGTGCTGAGCTTACCCCCAGCAAGACCAGCCCCCTCGAAGCCACCACTGGCAATCCTGACCTCGCTGGTGCCAGCTGTGCACTGAGTGAGGGGTGAGGTGGGGAGGATAGGAGGGGTCACCATGCCAGGAAGGAAGCCAAGAGCAGGGTGGGAATCCCTCTAATTTTTGGTGAGGTCTGTTTTGACAGCCAACATCTACATGGTGACTTGTGGCCACTTTTCGTGGCTTCCCCTGTAGGAAAGGTGTGATGCAGCATAAGAAAAATGTGGTGTAGCAGGTTACAAGGTGATGGATGGATCATGGGGCTGAACTGTGGGGACAGGGAGAGATGAGGGAGGAGGGGATACTGGGATACTCCCTTTCCCTGCCTTCTGCTTAACCCCCTGGATGAAAGAAGTCCCCAAATCCAGGTGGCATGGGACATGTGAGGTCCTGCATGGGAGAGACCATGGCTCTGCGTGTCTGAGCTGTCCCCAGGGGGACAGAACAGAGCCTGGGAGCTGTGGGGAGGAGGTCTCAGAAAAGTCCCTCACCTGAAATCGGCTGCAGCTGATAGGTATCTCCCTTCATGGCCGTTGGATATGACAGGATCCTGCTTGTCCTCTACAGTCACCACTGTCTCAGCATTTTCCCTGGAGGGAGAGAAGGGAGAAGCTGAGACAGGACAGTGAAGGAACCATGCTGGGGAGCAGCCTCCCAATGGGGATGGCAGAGAGGAAGGGACTGATCTGACACTACAGGGACAATAAGGGTGTGATCCTGGCCTCGGACATGCAACTCAGCCCCCTTCCCAGCAGGACAAGGAACAAGGACAAGGACAAGGACAAGGACAAACACCTTCACTGCAGGTTTGCAGAGGCTGCACCCAGATGCCAAGTGCCGGCCCCTGCCTCTGGAGCTGGGACTCCCAGCACCAGGCTGGCAGTCAGCAAGACTCATTGTCAATATGTGGGATTGTTTTCTCCCGCTAACTGGTTTTTCCAGTCTACTTCTATGTAATCTGTTGCAAAATAATCCCCTGTGGATCCCAACTGACACGGAGAGAACAGCCAAGGCCCTGCTGGTGCTGCAGCCCTGGCACAGGAGGGCTGTACGTGTGCATGTCCATGTGAGCAAAGCAGAGCTGCTTTCTCCAGGATATGAGTCTGGATCACTTGCAGAAAGAACCATTGGGCAGGGATGGGGTGTTTGACCTCAGCCAGAGTCTAAAGGCTCAGCTCTGGAGTGAGCCTGTAGCCCAAACAGTGCCAGAGGAGTTTATATATGGAGGGTGGGTGCAGGTCCGCCCTGCACGCACATCCCTGCCTCCTCCAGGGCAATTTCAGAGGCTTCTCCAAGGAACAGACTGGCATAAACAAGCAGCAGCTTGAGCTGATAGCTGCTGTCACAGTGACAGCGTGGAGCTGGCAGGGTGCCAGGCAGCTGAGCCTCGCTGCCCGCTCTGCTGAAGAGAGGCCAGATTAATTAAAACAGGGCTCCTTCCCCCCTCAAGCCCTTCTCAGCATCCTCTGCCTCTGGGCTGGGAAGAGGCAGCCAGGCACAGGCAGCAGTGGGAAACACCATCCCTGCCTCCTGCTCCATGAGCTGGGGGTCCTTTCAGTCTGAGGACAGAGGTTCCTCTTTGGGAAACAAAGACCTGTAGTCTTGGCAAGTCAGAGCGTTTAAAAACAGGTATACACACATTGCATTATGCATTGGCCCTGAGTGCATCCCAAAGGGACCCCCCCTTGAATACATCTGGGGATGAAGCCGACCTGCTGAGCGTCAGGGCACACTCCAGCTCTCCACCTCCTCGGCCTGGATAGGCTGCAGGAATGCGCAGGTACGAGGAGACTCCAGCACCTTTGGGTGCAGACTCCAGAGAGACCACGCCAGTTCCGAGGAACCTGGAAATAGGCTTCATCCCCTGCTGACTTTGGGCTCAGAGCCAAGATCAGGTTACTGCAACTTTGCCAGTTGCTTGGCTGAGCAGGAGCAGCAGCCCGTGGCTTTGCTTGGTGGGCAGTGGACAAGAGGTAACTGGTCCCACAGAACCATCTTCTGATGAGTAAGGCCACCTCATTTGTCTGTGCCTTGGGTTCCAGGTTGAGAGCTCTGCCATGGCTTGGCTGCCTCCCTCTTCTCCCAACTCCTCTCAGTGCATTTTGACAGCTTGGCTCTGTCTGCTTTGCAAACAAAGCTGCTTTGAGCTTATTATCCCACGGATATAAGGCACATGGGAACTGCACCCACAAATCCATAAAAAAACAGGCTCAGGACAGTCCCCTGAACATGTGCCCCTGCAAACCAGCCCCAGTGCTGCTGCCTTCTCATTTCCAGCACAGCACTTTGCCGTGGCAGCATTTGTACGGTGCAAGCTCCCACCTGGCAATAAGTAACAGGGAGCAGAGACCAGGACAGGGAGAAGAGGACGGAGAGATGAGGACAGGGAGTCTTTTCTCTCCCAGCACAGCGATCACAGTGTTCCCAGCCCTGGCACAGGGATGGAGGCTGCTGGAAGCAACACATGCCCAGACAGTTAAGTCCAACCCCAGCAACCTCCCACACTTACACTTTCTTCTTACACCAGAACCTGTTGACCACGAAAACGATGGCCACCAGCACTAGAAACACAACCACGGCAATGACACCCTGCGACCACGGCTGGAGGTTGCCCCGGGCTACAGGAAAAGAAGAGGACACAAGTTAGGAATTCATCCTCAGAATTTATCTGCTGAGTTTCTCCCATTCAGCTTCAGCAGCATCCAGCCAAGAGCTGCTGTCAATTCAGGCAAGCTTACCTGGGTGATAGCAATAAAATAAAGCGCAAATAACAGTGGTTTCATTGGGGTTTGATGTGGAGTGTGGTGCCCTGCAGCTTTGGGGCCCCATATACAAATACATACACATAGAGATGTGCTGTGGGGAGCTGGTGACTCTGTGATGGGGGAAAAAAGGGTTGGGGGACATGGAAGAAGGGAGGGAAGGGGAATGTTTGCCAAGGGGAAAAAGGCAGAGGAGTTTCAGCAAACTGTTTGTTCTCCATCCCCAGATGCCACAGACATAGTTTCCAGGATATTTTCCAAATACTGACCGGTAAAATAAGGACCCCATAACAGGGACAGTGTAAAATTTGGTTCTCACTCTCACAGCAAAGAGTTGTCACTGTGGATTTCAGTAAAATGCCCCATTCAAAGGCTTCCAGAGGAGCAAACTGATTTATGGCAGGAAATTGAAGGCTGATGCATTCAGAGCAAGAACCTCAGTGCAGAGGCCAGGCAGGGCTGGTGGGGGGCCAAGCAGCATGGGGGTGGGGAGGGGGGGGAGCTGGGAGCTGACCAGTATATTCCCTTGTCCCCCACAGATGGGATGGACTCACAGGTTCATTTTCCTCTATCCAGACCTTTACAGGGATGCAGCCGTGAGCGAGAGGGCTGTGAGATGCATTCCTGGATGTGGGAAGAATGCAAGGCCAGGGTAGTCAGAACAGGAAACTTTTTCCCAGTCCTTGCTGGGATGGCTGCTCCTTGCCTCCCACTGGCTTTTGGAGCATTCAGGTATAGTCAAAGCCACCCTTTAGTCAAAGCCATACTTAAGTGCTGTCATGTCAGCACCAAAGGCACCTTGTCCATGCAGCCACATCCCTTCAGGATTTAATTACTATTTATTCAGGCACGTTTTTTCCTCATCTGCTGATCAAAATGCCAACCCTTGCACACAAGAGGGGTCTCTCTGCATGGGCACATGGGGCAGGTGGAGGATGCTACACCTGCCAGCTCCAGCATCAGGCCCAGAACACTCAGACCCAGACCTGACCACTGACACCTGCCAGGCTGAGCTGCCCCAGGATGAGAAACTGGTTCTTCAGTCTCACTCAGAAACTTTCCATTAGCTGAACACTTCATCTGTCTCAGAGGAGACAAATCTCTGCTATAAACAGAAAAAAATCTTTACTAGCAGTAATAGATGTGGATTGTGTGTTACACACGTGCAAAGTCCTCATCTGTAACCAGCTTCAGACTGGCTCTGCCTCTGACAGCTCTCCTCTCCTTCCTCTGATTTTCGGGAAGGGGGCTGTCCTTTGGTAAGGCCTCCAGGTCCTTGAATGTTTACTGCAAGAAACTTTTACTAAAAAAAAACCCACCATCAAACCAGGAAAACCAATCCAACAACACAAAACAAGGCTCTTTTTGCCTCTTGGAAGTGAAATCAGCCTGGCCGCTTGACTCACCAGTAGTGCCAGTCTGGAAAGCACTGGCACTCCTGGGCAAGGGGCTCTGAGAGCAGCCCCAAACAGCATCTCTCAGCCCCCTCTCCTCACAGAGACACTTGTCGTGTTTACTGCAAGGTCCCAGGGCCAAAACTGAAGCAGTAGGAATTCAGACGGAAATTCCCTCTTGTATCAGCGTGTTTGGACTGAAATACCATTGTGTCAGCAGGCTGCTGGTGGTGTGGGGGTGGCACCAGGGTGGTGGCAGTGGGGAAGAGCAGGGTTTGGTCCCCTCCTGCCCTGCCTGGTGGGCAAGGATGCTCCTGCCCCTGCTGCCCACCAGCCCTGGGAGTGCAGCCCCGAACACACCCATTGCCTCCTGGCTGAGCTTTGTCTCGCTGTGCCTCCTCCCTCACTCTGCCCTTGGCTGTTGGCCACATTTATTTATTAGTTGTAGTTTATTTTTCCTGCTGGAGTCAGGTTTTCCAGCCTAAGCCTAAGAGGGGTGGTCACGTCCAGCCCTCCGTTGAGGTTTCTGCTGGGGTTAAGGGAGTTCAAGGTCAACCGGAGAATGAAGTCAGTGATGACTGGAAGTGCCAAATTTGGATCTCGTGATCTTCCAGCAAAGGAGGGGAGAAGATAAGTGGTAGGAAATTTCCTTGGAGTGGCCGTGCTCAGGAGGCACTGGATGTTTTTGCAAGTGAAACCTCACTCAGACAGTGGTTTCCACCAGATTTCAGAGCATCCAAAGCCAAAAGGAAAAACACCAAACCAAAATCAAGGGGTTCTGACCTTAAGAGACCATGTAGGGCCTGGCTTCAGGGGGAGAGGAGGGTGGTAGGGAAAGGCAAATGCCTCCACATCAGGCTGAAATCCCTCCTGGGGAACATGCATGGGCATAAGAAAGGAGGAATGGGAACCAGGTAGAGGAAGGAGGAATGGGAACCAGGTAGAGGCAAGAGCTTGATGGGATCTACTCCAGGTATGACTGTGGGGATCCCAGCCCTTGGGGGGGCATTGCCTGGCTGGAGCCCCATCAAGCAAACCAGGAGGGATGGCCAAAGGGTGAATCTCACCTGTGGAAACAGGACTTTGTTCCTGGAAGAATGCTTTAGGAGGGATACCATGCCTGGGACAGCCTGTCCCTCAGGCTCTGCCACCTCCTCTCAGTTTCACCCCATGTCAGTGATGGGGTTTCCCCTCACCAACAAGATCCTGTAAGCCAAACTAAGCACTGTGGAATCTGCAGCCCTGGCAGGCGTGTGTCCACACATCTGCAGCTACAAACCAGACCAAGGGAAATGCCAATGCCAAAATAAGCCTGGACACTTGTTATAACCCCATTTCCATGCTCAGCAGCTGATCTGAAGACACAGATTTTTGATATATCTTTCCCAAGTGCCTGGAAAGCATCAGCTGGCCCGTCTTTTCCACTCTCCAAGGAATCTGTGCCAGGCTCTGAATCCTCATTAAAAGGTTTCTTTTTCTGCACTCTTTCCAAGCAACAGCAAAACTTTCAATCCTGCTGACAGTGAAGACCCCAGACTGTTAAATCCTCAGCAAGTTGGTAAACAAACACAGGAAGAGTGGTCAGGGCTGGGGCTTCACAGGGAGAAGGGGGGAGGGAATTTTCCAGGACTTTGGCAACACCAGATGAGTTTTAATTATTTCTCATTATTTCTAGCATAGGACAAGCCCTTCAATGAATTTCCTAAAAATAATGCCCTAGCCATAGTAAGTTTCCCTGTTAAGTTTTTCGGAAGGAACAGTAGGGCAATTTGCAGAGGAAAATATTTGCTCTCTCTCCTCAGCAGTGATCAAAATTACAGATTAACAGGAGAATCTGCGAGCTCAGGGAGTGACCCAGCACAGCACTTGCCCAAGGACGAGAGTGAGAAAAAAGAAGGGAAAGAAAAAAAAAAAAAAAGCCGTAAGAAAACAGATTACTCATCTCTGTGCACAGTCCTGCGAGAGGTAAATCAGAGCTGCTTTATCTCCACGTAAGCAGGTAAGATAAACCTCAGGTGGCAGTTTCAACCTTCAGCAAAACAGGTAAAAAATCTCCATGCCCCAGCTCCGGCAAGACCTTCCAACCCCCGGGACACCCGCCCATCCCCATGTCCAGCCGGACCTAAAGCTTAGGCAGGAGCTGGGATGTATTTTCTCTTCCCAAGAGGCTCTTCCACAGTTGTCTCTCGTCCCCCGCCGAGCAGTTCCCACTCTCCTGGGGCTCGGTGAGCCTTCCTGCCTTCCCCCTGCCTCAGTTTCCCCGGGGTATCAGGCTGCTGCCTGCACTTACCTTGTTGGCAGAAGGCAGGCTCCAGCTCCAGGAGCAGACCCAGGAGGAGGAGGAGGAGGCAGCGGGCAGGCATGGTGGCAGGCAGGGCCGGGGGCTCCTGGGGTGCGGAGGAGCAGCAGGACGCTGCACTTGGGCACACCGCCCTCCCACAGGAACGAGCGCTTGGTCAATTATCAAACGCATTAACGAGGGAGGCCGATGCTCTCACCTGCCTATTCAAATCCTGCTGCGGGAAGGGGCGGAAGGAGGTGCCTCTTGCTTTGTCCCGCGGAAGCTGGCGGGGAATTTGGGGCACGGTGACTTGAACCTGGCAGTCCCCTTAGGCAGGGCGTGGAAAGGAACTCGGGCACAAAATATTTGCATCGGCCCAGGAGGAAAAAGAGACATCCAGGTGGGTAAAATTCTTCCCCAGTGAAGCTGCAGTGCTTGGGGAGCGTGGTGTCCCCCAAGTCCCCGTCCCCACAGGAGGAGAATTGGGGGGAACTCCAGTGATGCCCCAGCTTTGACATCCCTTCCCACCCTGTGGGACTCCCACTCATTTCCTTGGTCTTTTCTTTTCAGCAAGTGTCACTAACAACCCGACAAAACACATTTGTTACTTGAAAACATCAATTTAATAAACCAGACTCGGTGCCAGGTACTGCCTCCCACCTCTCACATCTTGTTTAATTGTGAAACTATTAAAAAGAGCAAAAGCAGCCTTCACTTCATTGAGTCTTCAGGGCTGTCTCCAAAACTGCTCGACACCAGAAGAGGTAGGAATACCCAAAGACCTGCAGCAGACAGCCAGGCTCACCCTTCATATCACCTGTGCAGATGCTGCAGGATGGGGAAGATTGCAGGTCCTGAGTTAAGCAGTTTGCCAGCCATCCAAATCTGGCATGGGCTGTGAAACCCAGCCCATGGAAGAATAAAAGCTATTTGACTTCAGAGCTGAGAAACTTCACTTACTCCTGAAGGAAATAATAAAACTGTGAGCCACGGGTTTCACTGTCACTCTTCTTGTGGTGTGTCAGTGCATCTCTGCAAGTCCAGGCTCTGGGAATCCCCCTCAGTCTGCACTCCCAGCCTCTGGGTCTGGTGATCCCCCCTCCAGGGACCCTGCCTGTGTGCTGGGTCCTGCCTTGGGAGCCCACATGTGATCCGTGCTTGGGAATGTGCAGCATCTTCAGGAATACATTCCACGGGTGCAGGATTTGCCTCCTTTATCCCTCCTCTTTCCCCTGTATTTAGAATAATGTCATTTATCCTGAAAGCAAACCAGAGCTTACTTGAGCTGTACAAGATCGAAGGACAGTAACCAGCTCTCTCCTAGATTCGTTTCCATGGCCAGGTAGGTCCCCATCTGCAATGTTGGATAATCCTATTCCCAACCCCACGAACTTTTGCTTGCAAACTCTGTGATGCAGGGACTTTCCTGCTGCATCGGGCAAGGAAGTGTCACAACAGGGGCTGGCCCATAATAAGGCCCTGTAAAAGCAATCTAATCATGTCACAGAGGAAAAGGAACAGCTTCTGAAGAAGTAAAAATGAGAGTGAACTTTGGGTTCCCTGTTATTGCTTCCACATTATCTGGGAAAGCGTGCAGTTTGCCATCTTTGCTGCCTGCCTGTTGCCTGTCCCTCAGCAAACTCCCAGCAAAAACACCCGAGCTGTTCAGAGCAGAAGGCCTTATCAGCAGATCAGAAGTCCTAGAGAAGCCGGTCCTGCTGCTGCCCTTGGGAAATTCAAGGTCTGAGACATTCTGCTGTTGCCACCCACCCCTCAGCCACGCCTGGGGCTGCAGCAGGTGGCTCATGAGGTTCCTTCTTCTCCAGGTGTACTCCAGTCTTCCCATCACACCAGGGCTCTGCCCAGTGTAGCTCCAGGGACCCTGGGCTGCTTTTTCAAAGGCAGGGATGCCTCGAGGATGTGCCTGTATGCTACGATGTGTTGGGGTGACAGGACATGACAGAGCAGAGCCTGAGCTGAAGGCAGGGCTGCTGTGCCTTCCAGACAGGGATCTTGCTGTCAGCTCCTTCCTGAGGAGCAAGTAACACATTACTGATTGCACAATCCACACAATTATGTGAAATTCAAGAAAATTCAATTATTTAATCGTTTTGGGCTGGCTGATGAGGCCAGGGAATCACTCCCGTGCTTATCTCAAAGCCTCTCTGTGCTCCAATGCATGTTTAGCCCAGGGCAGCTATTAGGAAGGTATGTGCCTTTGTGGAGAAAGCTCCCACAGCACCTGCTTGGTTGCATATCCCTGGGTCTGGCCTGGGGGGATGAGAAGTAGCAAGTCACTGTAACAGCAGCAGCCTTGTTGCAAGGGCAAAGCCTGAAATTTTGACAAATAATTTGCCAACCAGCTCCACCTTTTGTCATTCTGGCCCTGGCTTGGGACTTGGAGTGGTAAGTAACTGTGTGTTTCTGCTGCAGAGTGCTGGAAATCTTGCTGTGTCTCTCATTTAAGCCTTCAGCATCACCCAGCCATGGTGAGTCAAACCCTTACAGGTCCATTTTATAGCCAAGGGACACTGAGGCACAAAGGGGCAAATTACCTTGGCAAAATTCAGCCAAACCCAAGTGGAGCCAGAGCCAGAACAGCTCTCTCTCAGAGACTCACATGAGCAGTTGCCTGTACAACAGATCTTCCTAAAAGCAGGGATTGGAATTTCAGGATATCCTCCAAATATCGGGGGTTATTTCCTCTAAAAGATACAGAATTTTTAGGAAAAAAAACATTTGCTCAAAGCAATATTCCTGGGTGATATTTTTCAAAGTGCAGATGCCAGTTCCTCTTTGAAAAATGTGGGACTGTGTTTTAATGGAAGTTGTTTTTCTTTCTCCTTCACTTCCTTCCTTCCTCCCTCCTTCCTTCCCTGTTTCATCCTCTCCATTTCCTCACCCTCTCTCAAACAGAGCCATAAAAATAAAAAAAAAATCTATGAGAGCAACTTTGAACATCCCCTAAAGAAGAGATTGTATTTTTCCTAGGAGGAAAAAAAAAAAAAAGTAATTATAAATTTGTTACATTTCAATAGCTGCTTATAAACATCAAAAAATCCCAAACAAAAAAATCTCAACACAAGCAAATAAAAACCCCCCACAGACCCAATTTTTAATTGCTTGTTTCTTTTGACATTTGCCATCAAAACCAAATATTCCTTGCTTGCGCCAGAATTCTCTCATTTCCCGTTGACACTTGTCTTTCAAATCTTGCCCAGTATGGATGCTGCCAGGAGAGAACTAGGAGCTACAACCACTGTGAAAAGGGCATTTTCTTGGCCTGGTGTGCCAGTGCGGATAAAAGGCAGCAGAAAAAGGCAGATCCTGCTTAGCTTGTCTTCTTCCATCACAGCTCTATACCCCCCTTGTCTTTAAAAATGCCTTTGGGCTGCAATATATTTCCTTATTTATGTGCTGTTGAAAACCCCAGGTTTCAATGGTATGGCAAAAGGGAATCACCCCATGCCAGCCTCGTCCTCCCCATACCACCCAGGGTTCAGCTGGACCATTTGCTCCTCTTCTGAACACACGGACAAGGTCAAGAAAAAAACACCCCTTGGCATTTTATTAGATGTTTTATTACTCTGGTTTTGTGTCCCCCAGGGCTGATGCTAATCACAAGCCTCAAATAAACAGCAGGGAGACATGGTGGTGGCCCTGATCCTTGCGGTAGTGGCTGTGATCCCTCTTGGTCCCTTCATTTCAGGAGAATGTGGATTTTCCCCTTCAGCAGGCAGTCTGGATGCTGCAGTGGGGTCGACCAGGACCTCACCTGTCAGGGCACTCACTGGGAGCTTGGACCCAGAACCTGTGTGTGCTGGGACACAGACGTGGCACCAGAATTGGGCTCCAGGTGTGCCCTTCATTTTCCCTGAAGATCTGCTCAGTAGCATTGCTGTGGCCCATGAGTTTTTCGTGGCACCCTCTGGATGATATTTTTTTACATCAGTTGATTTTGGCAGGGATCTCTGGGCAGCATTCACACCCTAAGCTGTCTGTTCCTGATGCTGCAGCTCTGTACATCCAAGGGTCAGCAATGGCCTCTCTCCTCTGTCCATTGTCCTCTCTGATCTCCCTGCTCCTCTGCCCCTGACACCAATAGCTGCCAGGGCTCTGACAGCACATTCACATCAGCCTCGGGCCCCACAGCCTTGGAAAATTAGGCTGAGAAGACACCTCCCTGATCTGTCCTGCCTTGCCCTGGGCTGGGAGGAATCAAAATAAAAATCCCTGAAATGAGAAGAAAATCCACCTGCCTCTGCTGTGCCTTATTGTTGGGGGATGAGCCTGCATCCGTGATTCCCCCTCGGCTTTCCCATCTGTCCAGGGGGCGTATTGCACCCCTAATCATCTCTGAGTGTGGGGGAAAGCACCACTGCAGATAGGCAGGATCCCAATGTGATGCTCAGAAAGGGAGAACGGAGCTGACTTCGCTCTGGATATTCCCTCCTGCCCAGAGACACCGAATGGAATTAATAATTTGCTATCCGATCATCTCTAATCTTCATCCCATAAAATCAGCAGCAAGCTGGGAGGGTTTTTGAAGCCTCCAGCTGCATTTGCTGATAAGACAGGAGGCAGGAAAGATTGGAAGCCCATAAAAATGATAATCTCAGGCTTCAGTGTAACTTGGTGGAAGGGTTTTCTCCTGTCCTTTCATTAAGGATGGATTTCATGATCTTCCTTAAATAACAACAAGCCTTCTCACGAGGAATCTCCCACCCGAAAACTGATTGCATCGTCATTAGGAAACAGGAGGCCAAGAAGCCAGAAAAAAATTGATGGAGCACAGCTTAAAGCAAGGGCCAAGGCCAAGGGATGGGAGGAAAACAGGGGATTGGAAGTAATTTCTGAACACAGAGAGAATCTTTAGGCATTGGGGCTCTGCCTGGGAGAGTCAGGCACCAGCACCATGCCAAGCTGCTAGCTGTGAGCCTGGCTGTAAAGCAAAGCCTCATCCTCTTCATCTTTCACTCCTTGGAATGAAGAGAAATATCATGTCCCATTTCAGTGTGGTTTGATACACCATCCTCGTCACTGTTCCCAAATTCAGTGAATGGGGAGAGAAGAAGGGAAAGGAAAAAACCCAACTACTCAGTCATTTCCACGTGAGACTCTCAACCAAGATGGCCAAGAGGAGGAGAAGGAAAAGGTGGCTGGCTTGGTGGGAGCAGACAGTTTCAGAAAATAATTACCTCAGATTCCAGAATAGGAGAAAATTAAAAGTGTAAACTATAATCAGATGTTAAGTTGCTTTTCTTCTGCTAATTGAAATAATGTTTTCTCTGCTACCCACCACTCTACCCCTTTCAGATGCTAATCCCTATCAAACATGGACTTACAATTACAAATTCATAGGCATTTTTCCCAGGAGCAGAAATTGCTTTGCCCTGTAACCTCTAAGATGAGGTCTTAATAGGAATTCACGAGCAGTCGCTGGTAAAGCTTCATTAGCCGGAGAGAATAGACAAGGGCAAGTTGCAGTGCTCCCTAACCACTCTAGGGAAAAATTAATTTAAATTACTTTGTAAAGTAACAAGGCCAGATAATGTGTTTCCTTCTTGGATTACTGTTTTCCAACACCCTAATGTGCTGACAGATTAGGTTACTTCGCCTGTCTTGATGGTGGTCCATGCTAAGTTGTGATTTATGGAGTGCAGGAGCCTTTGGAAGAAGAAACACTGACCCCTTGGGCCAGAGCTGGATGGTGAGAGGTGAGGACCTGGCTAGATCTCACCAGGCTGGGTTGCTTGGAGGCTGTTGGGGTGGCAGCCACCTCCAGCATAACTTCAACACAGCCTAGAAGAGAATCCTGGCTATTGCAGGTGACACTTCAGCATTTCCCTGGTTGAAAACTGATCCAAGAGTCCTGTGGCTTTGGAGCAGATCTGGATTTGTTTCCCGGAGGCCAAATCCTGAGTGATGCTGAGTTCACTGTTCCCAGGGGCTGGATCAGTTTGGAAAACCTCTTTAATCCCTCAGCAAAGTCACTGCATGGGGCTGATTCCCAACCAGCTAAAACCTAAAATGCACTAAAACATTCTGCAAACCAAGTCAGCAGCCCCAGAAATTAATTGGAGGGCTGTGATTTAACATACCCCCTCCAGCCCTTGCCAACCTTCCCCAAAAGGAGCTATAATTCTCTTCCCCTGGCACCAGGCTGGATGGTCTTCATGCCAGTGTGGGTTTATGGAGCTTTGCAGGGAGCCAAGTGAGGGGCCACGGGAAGATGGGGCGATAAGGGCTTGGCAGAGGGGCTGTGACTCTTCCCAGCACCCTGGACTCGAAGCTGGGCTTCTGTGGGCACTGCCAGTGCCTGGCATTATTAACCTGAGACTTGTCACACAAAGTGGGCCAGTCTGGCTAAATCCTCAGGGGACAAGAACATCATTCAACGTGGAGACAAAGAGTTCAAAGGGCCCTTCGGCAACAAACAGCCCTGATCATCTCAGCTGATTAAATAGGTTCCCAACAGATCTGGGAGTCCTAGGAGACCAATCTGAAGCTGGGAAGATTTATGGACAGCTACCTGAATTGGAGAGGGAATGTATTGATTTTATTCCTGGCTTCTGAAGGGGATTGCTGCTGTTTTTCAGAGCAAAGATGGGGCTGGTGAGAGATGCATTGAGACAGAGGGTAGGTAGAGGGTTGCACAGGCAGAATCCCAACCCACCTAATCATTTTCTTGTCCCCACTTACCTGGGGAAAAATAAAAACCCCATGGCACACAGGCCTACATTCTGTCATTCTCCCATCTGAAAACACAATACTTCAAAATGGGATTATAACCCAAAAAGATGAGGTTTTGTGTCACCCCAGCTTCTGCAGTCACTTGAATTTCTTTCATCCTCATCAGGAACCCATTGCTGTTCAAACCCTGACAAATCCTGGACTACCTTTGCTGGTGACAAGCCCTGTGTTTTGATGGCTCCAAGCACAGTTAAGTGTGGCCTTGAGTTTTCTTAACTCTGCTGTCTTGCACCAGGCAGAACCCAGCCTCCTGGAAGGAAGAGGAGCATCAAGAAATGCCATGTCCCATGAGCAGGACACTCCAGCATGGCCATCTAGGCCCCCAGTGGGTAGAGAAGACCCTGATTTCAATAAGACAACCCTGATCAGCACCATCTGAGGAAGATATTTTTCTTCCTCCAGCCCCACAGCCTTGCTGGGAAAAAGGAAGGGGCCTGGGCAGAGTGAGGAGCCTTTCCAATACAGGAGATCAACCTTTGCATCCTTGAACCCTGTGGTTCAACCTGCAGAGCCCTGCCAGCAGGCACCAGCCCTATCTATTTCCATGCTCCTCAGCAAGGGCAGCACATTTTCAGGTGGCATCTCTCTCCTCTTCCTTCTCAGCACCGGAGTTTTTGCCTGGAACACGCAGGGGGAAAAAATAACAGGGCCATCGGCAGCAAGTGAAATGAATCTAATAACCTCCACTTCTTTTCAACAAGCTCCAGTTGTTGCTTTACAAGTGTACTCCAACCTCGGCAAGTGCCAAACAAAAGCTCCCCTCTCCTTCTCTGAGCCTGTTAAACAGCCTTATTATTTCAGCGAGCTGCATCTGCCGGGCGCGGCAGCCGCGATTACCATAACACAGGGGCACGATTTGGCCTGGATGCTTCCCACTGCCCCCCCCCCCCTCCCCGATTCTGCAACAGGCGAGAGTGTGGGTCCAGTAGAAAAATAAAATGAAAAATAAAGGGCAGGGAGAAAAAAAAAGACTGAATGCATGAAGTCACTTTTCTGGCTGCTACCCAAGCAAACAGATGCAGGTAACGGAGGAGATGGGAAAAGTCACGTCATCTTCTCCTCTGAGCAGTGGCTTCTGTTGCTGGGGAAGGGAGTGGGAGGGACATGGGAAGGCCAGAGGGATTTCATGTGAGTCCAAGGACTGAAAGAGTCATTTCTGGGAATATATTGATGTTAGGAGAGCTTTTTGGGAACCTTAACCCATTCCTGAAGCCTTGGAGGCTGCCAGCCTGACCAGGATGCTACTGTGGCCAAGTCGAGTACCGTGAGATGGGGGCAGGGATCCAGGGCTCCTGCGGGAGGGATGGGATTGATAGGAAAGGGATTAACAATGCCAAACTGAGCCGTTGTGCCACAGCAGCTGAGAACAGGCTGCACTAGGATCGAGCCTTGAACAGGTTTTGAGGACAAAAGGTGAACACTCCTGAGAGATGCCTTTGCCTGGGACTGAGGAGGAGAGGCTGTTTCCAGGGAGGGACATTAATTAGAACTCAATAAATAGCAGGGGATTGGCACAACCACCAGTGCTCCCACTGGGAAGTGTGAGTCTTCCCAGGGTCACCTCACTTCTGCTGAAATCCCAGGAGAATCAGCAGCCTGTGCTTTGCTGGCAGAGCCAACAGGGAGCTGGTGACCACAGGCACAGAACCAAGAGCCCCAACTTTCCAGGGAGTGGGGACCAGTGGACTAAGACCTCCAGAGCCTGGCTGAGCTGAGGGGAACACCAGCTCTTCCAAACTTGCTCTCTACCTTCCCCCCCCCCCCCCCTCAAGTACAGAATTCTGCAGGAAAATAGCTGAATTCTGTGGGAAAATAGGGGAGGGGAGGGGAGAGGAGAGGAGAGGAGAGGAAAGGAAAGGAAAAGGAAAAGGAAAAGGAAAAGGAAAAGGAAAAAAGGGAAAAGGAAAAAAGGGAAAAGGAAAATGAAAAAAGGGAAAAGGAAAAAGAAAAAAAGGAAAATAAGAAAAAGAAAAAAGAAAAGGGGGGGAAGAAAAGGGGAAAAGGTAAAGGAAAAGGAGAACGGAAGAGAGGAAAGGACAGCCTTTACATACTTAATTCGGAGGACACCAAGGCCCTCCCAAAGCCCCAGAGCCGTCGCTGCGCTCCCTCTGGCGGGCGCGGGAGCAGCTCCGGCTCCGAGTCTGCCCCGCCGCGGGGCACTGATCATCATCAATCGCTGCGGCGGGACTGATGTGTTATTTATCTGCGAGCAGGGGTTCCCCCAGACCTGTTTACAGCAGGCGCCCGCCCGGAGGCGGCGGCCAGGGCGCTGGTGTTGGCACTGCCAGCCTAGGGACAGTGTCCCCGCTGGAGGGAACAGACGGGCTCTCGCTAACACCGCCCTTCTGCCTGTCCCGTTGCGGGGTGTGGATGTAGGACCTTATCCCCAGTCCCCGGCACCTGCAGGCAGCGATAGAGGGGGCAGCTCGGAGCAGGACGGAGCCAGCTGGAGGGTGGGTGGCCCCAGGGATGGGCAAAGAGCCGAGATAGGAGCAACGGCTGCCACTGCTGGGCCAGCTCAGCCTTCCTGCCACCCTAAGAACACCCTGGGAAAACCATCCGGTACCTGCTGTGGGTGGTTTGGTGCCACCTGACCCAGAAGAAGGGAAAAAGCAACTCAGGGTTTGCTTGGATGAGGCAGAGAGCAGCTTGGGAGTGATTTCTGCTGATGCAGCCAAGAGCAAACCCACCCTGGTGTTTTGTCTGTGGGGACAACCAGTGGGGCAGCATGCAAGGGACAGGACACAAGTGTGTGAGCATGTCATGGGCTTGGGTGGCTTGAAAGCACATGCAGGACTGCACATCCACATCCATCCAAATGTGTATTTAGGACTGGTGCATCCATGGACATGCCCAGAGGTGTGGGACCTGTAAAAACGAGTGTGTGCATCGGTGAGTGTGTTTGTGCACCATCACACGTGTAACAGCACATGGACTGTGCATTTGTGAGCAAGTAGGGTGCACACTCACCTGTCGTGTGCAGGGACGGGTGTTTGTGGAGTGTGAGTGTGTTTGTGACTCCTTATCACACGAGTACTGATGTGTCACTGCTAGCACACCTCAGTGCTGATCCACACTGGAGCCTCATCCAGGCCTGTTCCTTGCCTGCTCCTTGTCCCAGTATCCACAGGGCACCAGTTCACCAACAAACACAGAGCCTTCCCCACCCCAAGCAGCAGCTTCCCACCCACAGCATCCATAATGGCACACTGCTAACAGTCTCCATCTCCCTGCCAGGCCACCCCCACCAGCCCCCTGCTCCCATTTTAATGCCATTCCTTGGGATGGAGCAGACTGGATGCTCAGAGGAGCAATGCTGTGATGCTGGATGGTTGCAAGACACACGACTGGGAGGGTGTTGATGTGTTTTACATCAGCTCCAGCAGTGTGTGAAGGGATATGTCACAGCAAGCAAAGTGCTCTGGAGATGTGACAGCTGCTGTAAAGCATTCCCTTGCTCCCATTCCCTCCCAGGGAGCCTTGGATGGGCAGTAGATGAGACCATGGCTGGACCCTTTAGACATTCAGGAGGGCCTTGTCTGTGGTTTCTGTGGGCTCTGGGCACCCCCTGGGGCAGCAAGGTGATACTCCTGCCCCGGAGACTGTGATGTGGATGGTGATGATGGCAGAAGCAGGACAGCTGTAGGGTAAGGATGGTCTCACTCCTTTCCCTTCCCTGGGCTTTGGCCATCTCACCAGCTACACCTCTGGGGTTGGACTGTCAATTGTTCCCATCCACAAAGGGTGAACAGGGCATGCAGGAAGCCATGCTCCTCTAACCACTCTGTGCTGTGATGCTTGGCCTTTCTGGAGCCATTCACTCCTCCCAAGCCTGGCTCTGGGTCCCACAATCAGGAAGGAGCACGGCCTGATGGCGCCTTACACCTGCCACCTCCACCTACTGCCAGCCAGCTCATTTCACATGATGCAATCCAGGATGCTCTGCCATGGCTTTCCCGGACACCTTTGGGCAAGCCCTCAAACCTCTCCCAGCCCAGTCACCTCCTCCCCTTGTTTCCAGCATTCCTTTAGCCACATGATGCCAGCAGAAACCTGCCTCTCATTTTGCTCCCAGGAGCACGGCACGGCCGTGGCTTTGCCGGCCTCTTTGCCAAAAGCCCTTTGCTGCCGGACCCATTCCCACCTTGGCACGGTCAGATTAAGCTGGTGCCATACTGGATTTACCGGAGGGATGGAGGGGAGCAAAGCCCCCGGCCCAACCACGTGCTGCCAGATGGGTTCAGCCCCGGCACATCAAAGTGCCGGGGCAGCCTTAACTGTGATCCAGACGCTCCCTCCCATTTCCTGCTGGATTCCCGTCTCGCTCCCTGTGCCCGCATCAGCAAAACAGAGTGCAAAAATAGAGGCTGGGCTTTACCAAAACACAATAGTAAATTGTTCCCCGGAAAGGTCACTGGGGCGGCTGAGAATAGCTTCAAGACCAGGAGAAAATGAATGTCTACCCGGGGGGACAAGTTTGAAGGTGCCTGCTGGACCCTCCGTCAGTGGTACAGGTCCATCCTCCTGAGCCCCTGCAGCCTCAGAGCATCCCTATTCTCCCCCATTCACCCCCAGCCCTGATGAGCTGTGGGGCTCTCCCCGCATCCCAGGACCAATTTTGGGATGGAAACTGGAAAAAAAAAAAAAAAAAAAAAAAAAAAAAAAAAAAAAAAAGGAGAGTGAGGATAAAGGTGAAAGGAGAGGCAGGAGAGGCAGAGAGAAAGAGCAGAGGTGGGAGGAGAGAGGGGATCCTGCTTTCTGCTCATCTCCTTGCTGTGTGTGACAGCGTGGTGTCCCCTGGGCACCAGTGGCCGGCTGCAGCCTTTGTGCGGTGGTGGGAATGTCAGGGATGAGCCCCGGGATGAGGAGCATATCAAGCAGTCCCAGAGAGCCATAAATTACTCCCTCCTGTTGTCACTGGCCTGTCGTAGCAAAGAGGGGAAGCTTTCTCATCGGTTGCCAGGGTGGGAATGTTTGGGTCCTGTCGTTCCTGTGAGCATATTTAATTCAATCATGTGGGAATGCCCTTAGTGAAGCAGGTCCTTGCTCCTGGTTTCAGCGGTGTTCCCAGGCAGGGCAGTCAGTGCAGGCTGCCCTCAACATGGCTTTGCCAGAAAGGCTGTAATTAAAAACAAACAGTGAGGCTTGAAAATAAAAGCTGCCCAAATTTTGGCTGGTTATGGGGTTTTTTTTGTTTGTTTCTTGCACATCCCTTGCACCTTCTCTTTTATTTATTTCAATTTTATCCCAAAGTCACCTCCTCTCTGTTCTCACTCCCCAGTGTCATCCGTGCAACAAAAAGGGAAATTTTCTGCCACTGAGAACCTGCCACCAGGTTCCTGGGGCACATTAGAAACAAGGGTGAACAAAAAATACCCTTAAACACACCTGTTTCCAGTTTGTGAAGAAAACAACTATTTGTCAAAAAGTTTCCTGCACTGCAGACCAGAACCCCCATCACCTTGTGGTGAGAGATGGTGGCAATGCCAAGGGCAAGGCCACCCATAGGACCCTCCAGCTCTGCTGATCCCTTCAGTGCCGTGGAAACCAGGACTCTAAGGTGCTTTTCCCAACTTTCTTTTCTGTCTCCCCACCACCAGGGTCAAGCAGGAGTGATGCACATTGGCCATCCCACCAGGGCACAGGTGGCATTGGCAACCTCTCAGCCATTCCCATTGGTTATAGAGCCTATATATGTGCCCAGAGTGGTTTGAAACCTTCACCTTGAGGGTGTTTTTCCTTTTACTGCGGCAAAAGCCATGTGGCCATGAAGAACCTTTTAACGGAAAGGAGGAAAAAAAGTGGAAGGGGGAGGTGGAAAGAGAATTGTCCTGGTGATGGAAGGAGGGAGGGAGAGAACCAGGAGGTGGGAGGCAGAGATAACCAGTGGGTGAGCTATCAGCTCGTGCTGGGCTGGTAGCAGGATGAGATGGGTTAAAGCAGCTGTGCAGCCCTGATCTCCCAGCTCCAGATAAACACCCAGCAGCCACACACTGCCCCACACCTGCCCCATGCCTGGGATGAAACCAGCCCAGTCCTGGCTTACAGGGGCTTTGCTCAGCCTGGCTGTCAAGGGAGACCCCATGTCCCTAGTCTGGGACTGTGCCTGGACAGGGCTCACTGCACCCCCAGGTGTGAGGTTGAAACTGGGTCCCCCTCTTTCACACAGACAGAAATGTCACCCAGAACTTTTAAAAGCAAGTATTGGCTGCTAATCTGCTGTGGAGGAGGCTTTAGCAGCTTAACTTTTGAGGGGGATGCTTTAAAAAAGCCAAGGATGCTCTAAAAGGCTTTGTTTAGATAGGTAATGGCTCTGACATTCATAGAACTTTACAACAAAAAAAACAAACACTTGCGTTACCATTCCTGTTCATCTGCTCTGTGCTATTGGTATGATGTTGACCACCAATAGCAGCATGGCATAGTGTATATATATATAAATATATAGTATATATAAATTAATATTATATATGTGATATAATTTATACATATATTAACATACACATAGTCAATGGACCACTTAGCCTGTAAACACTCCCTAAATAATGCTATATTTTTTGAAAAAGCATTTGTGCACATGGCCATGTTAACTTTAAAAAAAAAAAAAAAAAAGAGGAATTACTGTCACTGCATATTAAAGCATGGCCCAATTGTCAAGGGAAGTAGCACGGCCCCCCCTCCTCCCAACAGCCCCTTCCTTGCACAGTCACCCTCGCCAAAAGGAGGGAAAAGGCCCTTGGAGCCTTTGGGGGACCTGCAAATAACGTGCCGGGGGTGGGTAAGGAGGCTGGTAACGCTCGCATTGCTTCATCGCCCGCCTTCCTTCCTGCCGGCCCCGAGCGCTCTTCCTCCCGCCTGCTCTCTATGCAGAAGCCCAGCCCAGGCTGGACGGTGTGAGTCAAGCAAGGAAAAAAAAAAAAAATTGGTAGATCCTTGAGCAAGGTTTTTGCTGCCTGGTTATGGCTTTGGGCGGCTGGGAATGGGCCACCCTGGCATCTTCACCCCGCAGTGAAATACCAAAGTAACGATGGGTTCGAGCAATGAGGTGGCACAGAGGCAGACAGTGAGCGGAGGCTGCTTTGTAAAACTTTATTTAGAAATATTCTTGATATATTCATTATATATATATATTTATATATACACACACATTACAACAAATGTGTTTTCTAAATAGCACATCCACAGTGGGTTGAGACTCAGGGTACCAGGTCTGGTTACTTCATTTCTGCAGAAAAAATGCAGAAATCCGAAGGGAGGGCGGCAGAGAAAGGGAGAGGGCTGAAAAAAAAAACCACCCCAAAATCGTAAGGCAGGAATTCACTCACACGGTACAACATTGCCCCAGAGCGCTGCTCCCAACAGAAACAGGGGATGATGGTCCACACAGCGAGAGATGAAGCGGAGAGGAGGAGAGGTGGGCAGAGGAAATGTACCATTCAAATCACAATTAAGTACAACTGTACATACCCCAGGAGACCTTACAGTGCGCTCTGCCAAGGGCTACGAGCAGGCACGTGTGTGTGGGAGGGGGGGCGTTTGAGGGTGCTGCCAAGGTTGTACCATTTTCCCAACTATTCAGCTACCAAAAAGATTTAAATGAAAAATAATAAATTTGAGTGGAATGAGGAGTTTCTGAATGTTGGTGATTTTTTTTTCTTGCAATGGTTTCTTAAAAAGGTTGTAAAGGGTTATTTTTAAAACCAAGAATGGCTTTACCTGTGTGACAGCAACCCCCTCCCTTCCCAGAGGGTCCCCTGGCAGCCCCCACTGCTTGCCTTTCCTACCCCTGGCACCAGTACCAGCCCAAACCTCTTCCTCAGGGTCACTTTGTCACCTGCCAGCTCCTCTTCCCTGTCACAGCCCTGCAGGTAACCCCTTCTAGTAAAAACTCCCAAGCATGAGCAATCCAGACCCAGGGAGGAGTTCTTCCTCCTTTTCCCCAATTTAAGATGGGGGAAATTGGTGCTTTCCAAGACTGGGGGTCTTGGAAATCCTTACATGGGCCAGCATCCCTTCTCAGGCAACTAATTCCACCTAACGTGCCAAGCCACACGCCGGACTCTTTATTATTTACAAAGAGGCATCAAAACCAGGCAGGGATGGAAGTGACAGAGCTCTGAATCAAGCCTGGATGGGCTTGCAGACACCCTCTCAAATTCTCTGTGTTCCCTTGTACCTCAGCATCTTGGGGAAAAAACGGGTGAGGTGGAAGGTGTCCCCCCTCAAAAAGGTTTATCCCCTTCCAAAGGATGTTTGTGTGTGGTTTGCTGTGTTGGTTTTCTTTTTTTTTACTGTAGCATGGTAGAGATTTCTGTGTCTTGACATCTCTGCAGAGGGAGAGGATGGACTTGGGGCAATTGCCCCATCAGGCAATGGGTGGGTGGGAAATGACAGGATTGACACAGTGGTGACAGCACAGTGTGGTCCTCAGCTCCCAGCCCCCACAGCAGCAGCCTCCTGCTCTCCTGTTTCCCAAACACCCTCCTGGGCAGGCAGCAGGGATCAGAGGACAATCTCAGTCACAGATATCAACTTTACAGCAATCTGAGCACTTGGGAATGGAGGCTAATCCCACCACTAGTTTTAGGGCTTCCTCCCCCAAGGTTCAGAGAGGCTGTGAGCTCCTACCACTCTCGTCAGGCAAGGACCTCTCTAGTGCTGGAATAAATCCAGCACTGTGGTCCATACTGCGGGCATTGGCACAGCTGAACCACCACCATTTTCACACAATAAAATCAAAAACTTCAAAGCACATCATTAAAACCCTTTTATAACCCTATGTACACGCACACTGTTGATACATCATTGACCCCTTTTGCCTTCTTGTCGCTTTTTGATTATAAAAATCCTCCAGTCCAAGGAGATACTCCACTAGCAAGTATTTTTTTTCCCTTACCAAATCTGAAATTCAGCTTTCTTTAGAGAAATTCTGGCCCTACAGAAACGACTGGGAAAACTCTAGTAGACCACAACAGGCTTGGAGCTCACCTGCTGAGTGTTACCAGCAGAAGAATTAGGGACTGGGAGGGCGGCAGAAAACACCTATGTACCTTTTCTTTCAATGGATACTGCATGACAGTGTTAAACAGAAGCAATCCCATGTCATAAATACTACAACCCCAAACAATCCAAAGTTAGGTAGAAGGGAAAGGAAGAAAGGGGAAGGGAAAAAAAAAAAAAAGAAAGAAAGAAAAAAAAGAAGAGAGAAAGAAATAGTCTTAATCCTTTTAATAGTTCTTTTGCTGAGGGTATTTTTGCACCTCTTTAAAAAGATACAGTCAAAAGCTCTCGGACAACAGGAACACGTGGCCCCAGCTCCTGTTCAGACCAGCTGTGTGTGCCACAGGCTGGAGAAGTGCTGCACTGGCATGATGCAGCAGTCTCCAGCACCACGTGGAGCAGGAAAGCGTCAGTGGCCTCTGCCAGCAGTGAAAGAGGAGTTTCACGTCTCAACCAGGCGACTGTTTAAAAAGCAGTGATCATCACGTGGTCTGAAAGCCCTCTAAATGCTGGAGAGGTGCTGGCCACGTCTCCTCCCCCTCCTCAGGGTCACGTCACGAGCAGTATGTACAACGAAGATGACTTCAATGCTTTTCTTCTTTGTACGATCACGTACCTAAATACTGAGCGTCCGTCCGGGTTGGTCTCGTCCTCAGCCAACGTGCCGGGCTGGGGGAGAGTGGGGAGCCCGAGCTCCCGGGGGAAAGGCAGAGTCACAGATCCCAACGAGCACAAGTTCTGGCATCCTCACACTCAGGTCTTGCCTCTCCCCCCCACCCCCTCATTTCTTCGGGAGCAGCGCCAAGATCATCACCGCTGCGCGTTGCCTTCTACGGGGAGGATGGCGTGGTGCAGGCTCCGCGTGTGCTTCGAGTCCAGCGCTTCGTGCTCCTCCGTGAAGCTGTCCGGGCTCGCCGCTCCGTCCAAGGAGCTTCCACAGCTAGAGTTAGGAGACAACATGTCCTGCAGGAGGTCTTCCTGGACTATCCCAGAGTCTTTGTTCACTTTGCCCCTTTGGTTTCCTTCCTCCTCCTGGTCGTTGAGCAGCTTGGCCAGGAAGTTGATGTACTTCATAGCCAGGCGCAAGATCTCGTTCTTGCTCAGTTTTTTGTCGGGCGGGTGGGTGGGGATGAGCTTGCGGAGCTCTGCAAAGGCCCCGTTGACGTTCTGCTGTCTCCACCTCTCCCGGCTGTTGGTAAAAATGCGGCGAACCACTTTCGTGTGAGGACCTGGAATTCCAACCAGACAGAGTTAGGAGCGGGGAATAACAGGTCAGGTGTGCTTTGCTCAATAGGTCCGTGTTTCCCAAATTGACTGACTTATTCTAGTGACTGACATCAGCAAGGCAGTGAAACAAGAGTTTCCAGCTAACTGGAAGCAGATATGACAAGCTGAGATAGCCATAACTTCTGTTCAATCCAGTGGAAGGGGAAAATGGAGTTGCATCTCTTTGAGTGTCTCCTCAGATGTCTAAATTTACCTCTCCAAGGAGGAAGGCTTAAGCCATGACGTGTGCAGAAGGCTGCTATGCCTTTAGGGCATCTCAGCTCATCAACAAAGGTAACTCATCAATGAAGGTCCTATTAAAAGTTGATCTCACTAGATAGTTTTATTTTCTATCCCAGAAGTGTCTAAAAGACACACCATGGAGACAGGAGGAAATTGGCTTGAGCAGAGGCTTTGACAACTCTAAAATCCAGAGACCTTCCCCGCTGAAGGCAGGATCCAGTGCTGATAGAGACCACCAGGTTGCCACCAGCCCTCTGGGTATTTTGTATGAAACAGGGTGGTGGGATTCACCCCACAGCAATGAGGACAGGTAGCAATGTGACCCACAGAGTGAAGGCAGTGTCCTTGCTGGAAGGGTGATCATGAGTGGAGGATGAAACAGTTTCACAGCTGAACTGAGGGCCTCCTGGTCTCTCTCCCTCTCAGTGCCACAGGGCAAAAACTCCCTCTAACACTAACTGGAGAAGTGAAAGAATTGCTTAGTTACATGTGAACTCCAATTAAATTCCTGAAATTTTACAGCCATATTTCTGGCAGGGCACGTTACACAGGGTGGACACACAAAACACACTGATTCTCCTCTCAGATCACCAGGGTAAATCACGTTGTCATGAGAAAACTGCGCTAGAAGAGACCCAAAAGCACATCTTCCCAAAAGTACTGTGCCACAGGAGCAGCAGCTCTGTAAATCAGCCCTGCAGGTCCTTGGGTCCGTGGAAAGCAGCTCACATAAGGGGACACTACCGTAAGATGCTTTTATTGTTACATCCTTTCCATCCTCATCTCCAGGAGACATCACAGTGAAAGGTCACATCGATCTCATTGAAATCTGGGAGAGTGACCATGGCAGAAGCTCCCAAAGGGTGGGAAGCATCACATAAAATGCAAATCATCACAGAGAGTGAAGCAAAGACTTGCAGGTAGCACATCAGTGAGCTGTACCCCAAAAAATGTAGGATCCCCATCCCCACCCTCTCTCCCTTGTATTCCCCACACCGAGATGCTTGCCTAATTACTCCCTCCTGGAGGAGCAAGTCCCTGGCTGTGGTAAACAGTTTAAGCCACAGCTCTGCCATGACCCAGTGAAAACAGCACCCCGTGGGACATTTAAAAATCATTATTCTTTTCTAGCAAAACTCTTGGCTGCCTTGACTGTGACAGAGCAGCTGAACAAATGGGACTTTGGAAGCGTACTAGTCAGGCTGCACCTCGACAGATTCCACCTTCCTCAACACAAAAAGAGGAATCCCACATTCCAGCTGATTAAACACCATCACACATCTCAGGGGGAACTGAGTGCCTTCAGTCCAGCACACCACACAGAACGTCCTGCACTGTAGGGTTTGTAAGCTGACACACTCCCAAGCAGGCAGGTTAAAGCTGCCAGCTTCTCCAGAGTGTGAGCAGCCACTTCTCCTCACAGCATGTTCAGGAGCAGGGAGCCCCCCAAAATCACAAAGAGCCCATGCGATAAGCTGAGGGATGTAGAAATGAGAAATGCCTCTCTGACCTCCAAGATTCCAGTTTAATTCTTTAATGAAGGCAATATTGACCCCCCAAACACCACATAATGCCCTTTATATGAATTAATTTGCAAGAGCTCATGGAAAGGGAAGGTTTCTTGTCCCTGATGTGCACAGTCTGCTCTAAAGGGTTGTGGTGGACCTCAATAGCACTACTAAGAAGGCAGTGAAGAATGTGTCATAACCTACTACAATAAAATAATAATTTTAACACTTTAATGGTCTTTCCAGAAAAGACAAAGAAACCAACCTTTAATCCAGAAAAAGATGCAGCTTAAACCCCCTTTACTCCCATAGGGTTATGAGAAAAAAAAAAAAAAACAAAAACAAACAAACACATTGGATATTGTTCCTTAAAAAACAAAACAAGACCCAAAAAGCACCTCAAGAGACTTCCAGTCTTCACAGGCTTCAAACATGTGTCTGTGTTCACTGAAAGTTGACAACTAAAAGGCATCTATTCATAAATAGGTCAGAAATGAAAAAAAAAAAAAAAAAAAAAGGACTTGTTCATTTTCATCCAGGGGCACCCAAACCAAGCTCCAGTGTATAACGCAAGTTCTGACACCACTCAGATTCTTGATTCCTGCATCAACTGAATTAACACTATCTTTTAGAAAGAGGTCGGGTTTGGGCCAAAACATGTCAAGCAATGGAGAAAATTAAAATGCCCCATAGCTGTATTATAATAGCAGATCTATTTCTTACAAAGAAATTTGCCTCATAATTAATTCAAGCAGTCAGATGAGAATTTTTGCCTGGATTTTGTTCCAGTTGATTGACTGATGCTTTTAAAATTGTAATTAGAGATCTAAGGAAAACTAATAAAAAGATGATCTTCCAAAGTTCCAGGATATACTTTTTTGCAGATACTTTTCCACGTTTTTAGCTCCATTTAGAGCTATTTTTAAAGAAGATGTTAAATGCACCAAACTTTCCACAAAATATATAAAGGAATAGTTGCAAAAAAAACCCTCCACTAATTTGCTTACAGAAAAGATCAAACACCAAGCGCCTGACAAGACTTTCCTGCCCTTCTGCAGCTCCCAAGAGCTGGGAGCCCTCAGGAGTGATGTTCCTGTGTGCCACAGATGTCACCTGGCAGGTGACCACGGGAGCAATAAGCAAAGCCCATCAGACCACACAGACACCTCAGCATGGGATGTACATTCCTACAAATTGCTCCTGTTTAGACAGCATCGTCTGATACATATTTTTCTCACCCCAAAAAGTGTTGAGCCCAGTCTTGGAAATTCACATGAGCCAGAACTTGCAGGATCGGGCCCAATCTCTACATCTGAATCAAAGAACATACCCAAAAACTTGGTTGCAACCAAGCATGTCTGTAATCCTTAATACCTAATTAAATAACAAGTCAAAAGCTTTAGTCGGACAAAGTGATTTGAGGGACTTTTCACCGTAACCATTAAGCCCCAGAAATGAAAAACAGACAAAAAGCCCTTCTCGTGCTGGGGCTGTGACATCCCCCTGTCCCACGGGGCTCCGGTCTGAAAGGACCAGGAGAGCAGGGAGTGGGGAGAGAGGGACTGATTAATGCAGATAATACCCTGAGCCCGTCATTTCGGGGTGTATTGTTTTAGAGTGATGCGGATTACGATTTGATCTTAGATTACCCGGGTGGAAGGGAAGGGACAGCTAGCTAAAGAGAAGCAAAATTAATTGTCCAGCAATTGAAACACAGTGTTTACAATTGCTAAAGAGAAAGCACATTTCAATGGATCTCATGTGTACGGGCTGCTAACTCCTCAGATAAACGGGTTGGCCTCCCACGTGTAAATTGTTCTTGCAAACACCCCTTTGCGTGGGCAGCGCTGCCGCCTGCGCGCCGCATCCCGCACCCCACGCCGGCCGCCGGGGAGCAGGCAATGGACCCTGCGCTGCCTTCTCCCTCCCTTCCATCCTCTGAAATTATCCCGCGGCTCCGACAGGGATGCCCATGCCTGGGATCTCTGCTCAGAAACCACACATGTCACCCGCCGTGTCTGCTCCCACACTCTGCCGCGGGATGTTTCTCCACCGCAGACAGCAGCAAGGTGCGGATGTACGCTGAATTAAAATGCAAAAGGCAGTCCCATTGCGCCCTTGCAGACCTCAGCACAGGGTTAGCTCTTTGCTTCCAGGCAGTTTTAAGGCAGGCTGTCTTTTCTGCTCAAGGCTGCGGTCTGCACTGCGAATGTCTCCTGGCTGAAAGGGTTTACAGACACAGCATCTCACTGCAGTGGCCCTGATCTGCACTTCAACAAAGACTTGCATTGAGGGTCTTCATTCAGATTTGATCTCTAAGGGGTATAGTTAGCCATTACACTCAACTGCACCGCTGGGTGAAGTCAAACCCACCGAGCACGCGGCTGGGCGTTAGTGGGGACCGGTGTGGTCTCCACTATCCCGCAGAGCCACCCTGACTCCCTAGGCATCCTATTCGCTTTTCGCGGTTTGGGGGTTTAGTCCTTTTGTTATCTGTTATTTAGGGGTTTAATTTCGCGGGGGCGAAATGCTCTCACCGTCGGTGATCTCCATCTCGTATGGAGACGGTCTCCGCTTCACCCGGTTGCTGCCGTACATGGAGAAGGAGTCCGGTTCGCCGAAAAACCCGCTGCAAACGAAAGGCAAAGGGGCCGTGAGGACATTCCGGCATCCCCCCGGCCCGGCCCCCGGGGAGGGGAGGCAGCGTCCGGGGGCGGCTCGGGGCCGGCGGGAAGCGGAGCTGCTCCGTGACCTGGGAGCGAGCTCACGGCTCACGAAGCCGAGCCCTGGGTCGTGAGGCGACACGACACGAGGCCGCCCGGGGACACGCAGCGTGGGCAGGGGGATGTGGGCAGCTTGGGACATCCGGGCTGGCGGCTCCGGGCAAAACCCACACGCATCCCCGCGGCTTTGTGCCCTCCCGAAGGCGGGCTCGCACGTCCAGCCGGGCCCGGTCCGCACCGAGTCCGTCCCCCCACACCTCCGGGCTGGCCCAGCCCCTGCCAGAGCCTTTGCTGTCCCTTGCGCTTATTTGAGGGACTCGTCGGAGGACAGAGAGTCCGAGGAGCTAAACCAGCTCCCGTCCATTTACTGATGGACCCCCCGGGACATTTCTACTGTGGGTTGTTGAGTTTTTTTCCTAGGAATGACAGTTTTTTTCGTTTCTTTTTTTTTTTTTTTTTCCCCTTCCCTCTGCCCTTTTCCCTTTCTTCCTTTGCAAAGTTGCATGCAAACCCGCGATGACTAAGCCCCGAGTCCCGCTCGGAGGAAGAGATGCTGCGGCTCCCCTCTCTTCCCCGCACCTCCCTCCCCGGCACCGCATTTGAGCGGGGCATCCCTCGGCGATGAGATGGGATGGGAGAGACACGGACCTGTTGATGGTGGCCAGCGGCTGGCCCAGGTTGTAGAGCATGGCCCTGCCGTGGGGCTGCAGCGGGAGCGCGGGGGGGCTCAGCTGCACCATGCGGGCCTCGCAGGCGGCCTCGGCGGCGCGGCACGGCTCGGCACCCGGCGCTCTCTGCATCGCCTCTCCCGCCGCCTCCCGGCCTTTTATGTCCAGGGAGCCCCCCCGGCGCACCAGCTCGATGACGGGCACAGGGGCGGCGGGGGGCCCGGGGGAGGGCCGGCCCGCCTCCTTGGACGCCCCGTTGAGCAGCAGCTGGGGGTCCGCCGGCGCCTCCATGCCCCCGCGGCTGCTCTCCGGCTCGCTCGTGGTCTCCGCTTCCGAGTCCTGCCGCCGGGGGGGGCGGGCATCGCGGGGGTCACTGGGGGGCTGAGGGGCGGGAGGCCTGTCCATCGTCCTGCGGAGAGAGGCAGCGGTGAGGGGCGGCCCCGCTTTGGGGAGGGGGGGTTACCCCTCCCCAGGTACCGCCCCGACGGGGGTGGCCGCTTCGGGGCTCGGACTTGGCTGGTGAGAAGCGGGAAGGGGGGGGGAGTGTTACTAATCACCCTAAAATCATTTAGAGTTTGCCGGCGGCACCTGAGGGTCTGCGGGTCCACCGCGCCCGAGCCGTGCGGGGCCGTGACGTCACGGAGCGGCCCTGCCGTGACGTCACGGAGCCTGGCGGAGCAGTGCGGCACTTCTGACGTCCCGCAACCCCCCGGTCCCTCAGGATGCACCAGCGGCCCGACCTCCCATCCCCCGGTACCCGCGGAGCGGTGGCACCGTCGGGGCGGCCGGTGCAGCCGGAGGGGCTCGGCCAGTGCCCGGCGCGCCGAGTTAAATTATGCGGCCAAATGACAGAGAAGGCACAGCGCACACCTCCGCTTTTTTGAGGGGTATTTCTCCCCATATCTGGGGCCCGGGTGGTGTTTGCCCGCCTGCGGAGCCAGCCCGATCTCGGCCCGGCCTGCCAGCAGAGGCCTCAACCTCAAGGGTGGCCCCTTCTTCTCCCATGTCTAATTTTTACTATTATTATTTATAAAACAGCGAAATATACCCCAAACCACTTTTTGGGGGAGAGGGGGTTAAACCAGCCCCTAACGGAGCCAATCCCCCCGCGCACTCTCTACAGCAGGAAGGAGGAAGGGGCCCGGCCGCGGCCGCACTCAGCATTGTCCCCCTTCTCCCATAGAACGAATGCTGTCGCGACAGGGCACCTCGCGCCAAGGACAGGCAGCGATATGGCGATTATCACCAAGCTTTTTCTTCCACACATCCACTCGTTCGCTTTTAGATTTTTTGTTCGTTTGTTTGGTTAGTTGGTTATTTTTTTCCCCCCATATAAATAGGGAGCTTCACGGAGCAGGGAGCTGCCGCCCATCCTTCTCGCTCCTTTGCCTTGGGTAATTTTTTTTCCCGTTTTTGATGGGCTGAATTGCGGGAGAAACCCCATTTTTTGGCCATATCTCACCATCTTTCTAAAAAATAAATTTAAATAAAAAAAACCAACAAAACAGCCACCCAACCAAAAGCACAAGCTCTCTGCCTTCCCTCCAGCCCCTTCCCCGCCAGCCCTCTAAAAAAGAAAAATCTAATTGCCTATTCCGATATTGTATAGGAAGAGATTACTCACATGTGTCATATTTAAGTAGGGACACCGCAAGTCTCTCCTGTTTCAACAAAAGCGCTCTCAGTGTCAGGCTGAATTTACTCCTCCCACCTCAAGGTACTTACGACTTTACAGAGAGGAAGGACACCCGCATCGGGATAAAACTGCTAAATCCTAGGAGGAAGAGAAGGGGGGGGAGAAAAAAAGGAGAGGGTGGATCTCGTGGGTCCGGATTGCCAAAGATCAGTGGAGAGAAAAGGGTGCAGGGGAGAGGGAAGGAGGGGACAGCACCCCGAGGCGGCCCCTGTGACAGGGGACAGCGGCCACCCCCGGGTACCCCCCCGCCGCCGCCTCGCACAAGGGGCCGCAACGAGCGACGGGCATGGCCTGGCGTGGAAAAAAAAAAAAAAAAAAAAAAGGAAAAAAAAAAAGCGTGAAAACAAACAAAAAAAAGCCCTATATTTGGGCGAATTGGGCGGCTTTTTGGACACATTGAAAGCCCAGTCTCTCCGGGAGGAAATCCCTGACGGGCCCGGACACAGGGTTGTTTTTCTCCCAGTGGGCCCGCACGAAGCAGCGGCGGCGGCGTTTTTCCCGGGTCCGGCTGGAAAATTTAATTCCTAAAGGGGCAAATTAAATTCCTCAAGGGGCCCGTTAGCAGGCGCGCTCCCGGCCGAGGAGCCGCGACAGCCGGGGCCGGGCCGGCGGCGGGGTGAGCCCGCTCCCTGCCGCCGAGCAACAGGAAGGCGAGGCCGGTTTCATCCCCCCCCCCGCCAAACAAATCACGAAAAATAAGGTTTACCCCTTCGTAAAAAAAAAAAAAAAAAAAAAAAAAAAAAAAAAAAAAATTAATCCCTATGGCGTCTCCTCCCGCATTCGTTAAAAACGAAATACACAAACCCGCAAAGATATCTGCAGTGTTTTGCCTTAAATTGGGGTGGTTTCGTTTGGAGAAATGCAGGTGGGGGGGGCAATAATTCCAAGCCTGCTCGCTTCTGCTCCTCAAAATCCTTTTGTTTTCCAGCGGCCGATCGGCAGGAAATTTCCAGCCCAAAAGCGCACCTCTCCCACCGGCCGTTTGTAGGGAAATCGCCCCAAAACGAAGGGGCGGGAGGGAGCGGGATATGAGGGGACCCCCTTCATGGGAAGAAGCGGTCAGACTCTGGCCGTCGGCCATGCCGTGTCCTGCTGTTTTTCCTTTGGGAGAAGCTGGGAGACCCGGGCCCGGTGGGCTCTTCGCACCCACGGCCGGTCCTCGGGGTTCCCGGCGCGGTGGGGTAATCGCACCCCACAGTTTCAAAGGGGAAAGCGCGTTCTCCTCCTTACCCACCCACCCACCCCGCATCAAAGAATAAATAAATAAATAAAAAAAAGATTAAAACCCAACCGCGGAAAAGGTTTTGTGTTTGTTTTTTTTTTTTCCCTCATCGCCTGCCTCTCACATGGGGTAGAAGCCCCCCCAAAGCCCCCTCGCTGCCCTCCGGAGTCCCCCAAAACCCCATCGCGCCACCCGCACCGCCCAGCTCGCTGCTGGGCCGATTCCTCTTTACTCACCATTTGCTTTTCATTGGGAAAAGTGAGTGGAGCCATTTTGTGGCCTACGCATCGCGGCTATATTTGTAGTAAGTGTTGGGTGGCTTCAGCTGGGTAGGCTCTAATTCCACATCACGTCCAGTTTCCTATTTAGTATGGAGAGCGGAACACTACTGCAATGTGGCCGAGAGAGATAAAACCCCAGCAGTGGCCCGCCTGCCCTGATAAGCTTCTAAACCCATTATTTATGAAATGATTCATTATTATTTGGCAATTTTATCGAAGGAAAGCGGAAAATTATTGCAGGGATATGCATAGGAATAACTCCGGAATGCATGCCTTCTAGCTTTTTATGTGTGTGTGCTTAGATGCTCTTAAAAAGACACTGCAAAAAAAAAAAAAAAAAAAAAGTAATAAAAAATGGCACTGTGGCTGCCCGCATCTGAATAGCGATTCTTTATTTTAGTCCTCTTGGAGGTTATTATGCCCCTGTTTTCACCACCCCCCCTTTTTTTTTTTTTTTTTTTTTTTTTTTTTTTGTTGTTGTTGTTGTTTTTTTTGTAGGTTTTTTTTTTTTAATTATTATTATTAAATATGGAACACCTACTCCTTTCTTAATTAAATTTAATGAGCCAAAATAAATTGTTGGAGGCGCTGAGAGAGGGGGAAGGGGTGTGTGCTGCTTTGGGACAAGAGGAGGTAAATAAAGCACATTTGGGGAGATGTTTTGGAGAGAAGTAGCCCCATCCCCAGCCTTCCTCCCTCCGTACTGTGCGTTTTTGCTAAAGGGCTGAACTGGGACAAGCTCCCCATCTCCTCTCCCGTGCTGGAGCTGGGGGAGTCCGAGCATCCTTGCGAGGCTGGGTGATGCTGGTGACTGGGAGCAGAGCACCAGCCGGCACCTCTCTCGAGAAATTTGGGATGTGAGCGGAGGAGCCTGGAGGAGAGGGATTTGGGGAAGGGGAGAAAGGGCCCTGGGTCTCACTGTAGCAATGCGGGGCAGCCAGCGGGGCTCGGGTCCGGCTGCGAGCCCCGTCGAGGAAGGAGCTCGGCCCGACTGCGGGGGTCTCCGAGCTGGGGTGGATGGGGACCCCCGGGCCTTCCCAAAGCCGCCGTGCAGCCGGAGCGGCCGGAGGGGACGGGAGGCGGGCGGTGCGGGGGTCGCGGTGCCCTGAGCGGGGGTCGCAAGGCAGCGAGACCATTCTCGAAATGCCAGAGGCTACTGGCATGGAAAGGGGGGAATTCCCCCACTGTAGGGTCCCAGACCGCTCCCTCCGGACACCCACGGGTAAAGCGGTCCTAAAGGCTCCTAAAGAGAGAGGATTCCGACAGCTCGGGGATCGGCCTGGGCGGGAATCCGAAAATCAACGAAATCTCCCCCGGCGCGGGGTGGGAAGAAAGGGGCCCGGGCTGGGCGCCCCCCAGAACGACTCCCGGTCCCTGCTGCGGGATTTGGGCGAGGCGGCGGCCCCGGCCGTGAGCGGAGCCCGGGGGAGAAGCGGCGGTGAGGACCGGCCGCACCTGCCCGTGGGTGGCGGGGGCGGCGGCGGGGCCGGGGTGCGGGGGTCGCTATTGTCTCCCCGCCACCTGCACACCCTCCCGCAGCGGGGGAAATGCCGGAGCTGTTATTCTTCCTTTCACTCCTTCCCCTCAGCCTCCCGCTCTGGACGCGGCCGTGGGAGAGGTTTCCCTGAGCCCCCCCTCGCCGTGTCCCGGCCGGCAGGAGCCCGCACGATGCCCGGCAGCGTGAGTGGGGCGGCGGGGCAGGGGCGGTCACGACGCGCCGGAGAGCCCGCCGTGCCTCCCGCCAGGAAACACGACCATTTTCAAGCCGGCTCCTCTCACCAACAGGAAGCGTTAAAGATAGAACAGCCGGGGCTGGGAGGGGGAGATTAGGAAGCCGAGCATCTTCTGAGCACCGAGGGCCGCTGCGGGGCCATTCCCAGCCGTGCCGGCCCCCGCTGAGATGGGAGCCGTGGCCGAGATCAACCCACCTCTGCCCGCACGGCAACCCCACCCCGACCCTGAGGGGACCCTGGGGTGGCACCTTTCCCTGCCCTTGCCCTGCCTCGGGTGGGCTTCCCGGCCCCTCACCATGTGGTCACTACAGAAGAGGTAGCTAGTCCTGCAAACAGAGTGGGGAAAACCAAAAAGACACAGAGTAAAGCAGTCAGTGATGCCTCTGAGGAGGACCAGCACACCTTTTAATCGAGCACTATAAAATTTTTTAATTATAATAAAAGACTTCAAAATAAGATTTTAATAAAAGAAACCACAGAAGAAAAATAAAATAAAATAAAAAAAACCCCACCCCAAATCCAAACAGTAAAATCTTAAACTGTGCTGCCCCAAGCCCATGTCATTCCCTCCTGAGCCAGTGCTTGAGTTTGGGCCCCACTGCCCAGTTAACAAAGCCAGACCTGGCTTTCCATGTGCTTTTTACTTCTAACTGCAGTAGATGCTTCAGGAAAAACAAAAAAAAAAAAAAAAAACCAAAAAAAAAAAAAAAAAAAAAAAACAAACAACAAAACCCAGACATCTTGAAATTACTCAGCACCACACTATGAAAGGAAAATGCCGCTTTAGGGAAGGGTGGTTTTTTGTTGCTTTGGTCAAGTAAATTAATGTTTCGCTCGCTCAGAGGTTGCTGTCCAAGATTATATGATTTGTGTAACTTAATATAACACCACACCCTTGTCCTGAGCTGTGTGCAAGTAGTTTGGCTTTTGTTTTCAAATTGTTTCTAGCCCTGAAGCATTTGAAGAAAGTCTTTAAAATATTAACCAATACAACTGTCATCTTCCTGTGTTTCCAGACATTTTACAATAGGAAACAAAGAACAAAACCCTGCAACAATAGCTCAGAGGTATGAATTGCCTCATTCATCTCACTGGAATGTTCAAAAACATTAACTATTTTTTGACTGATTCAGCAGAAAATGTGCTGGCAGATAATAAGCTTATGCCTGATCCAGGGACGATTCAGGGACTGAAAAAGGTTTTATTTTTTCAGCACAGCAAAAGTAGCACCTTTCCTGAAAGGAAGCAAATATTCTTGTTGATGGAAGAGGCTGCGTGAGAGGAGAAATTCTGACATGGCTTAAAGGGAGCTGCTGCCTTCCTCTCTCTGTAGTGGCTTTGAAATGGCACATGGCTTATCTCACCCCAATTCTGTAACAAATTAATTAGCAATTAGTGCCCTCTCAAACATACCGTGAACTAACACTGCAGTCCTTTGGATTTGACTGGGAAAGGCCCAGGATTTTTAGAGGGGGTTGTTTTAACTGTTAGTTTAACACTCAGAGCAGGAAAGCCAAGGTCAGCACCGCAGGCTGAACTGCTGTTGAGACAATGCCATCACTAAAACAAAGTTTGTTCCAGCGCCTGTTAGAGCACAGGCAGGGAGAAAACACGTGGCTGGACTGCCATACCGAACTGTCCTCCCATCAGGAACGGTGGGAATGGGAATGAATCACCACTTCCAGCACCGGTGTCTCATTCCCAAGACCAGGAGGTCAGCACAGGGCTGTGTTACACCACAGCCATGCATCCCAAGCCACATCTTCAGAGGCACCGGCCAGAGGTGGGCAGAGCTGTCACAGCTGGCACTGGGCACTCAGGGACAACACATCTCAACCACAGAAAGGGCTATGACACCTCAGCACCAGGGACAACACATCCTAACCACAGAAAGGCCTATGACACCTCAAAACTGAACCAGAGTCATAACAGAAATGGACCTGCTAAACAATAACAATAACCAACTTCTTCACCTCGTGGAATATCATCAGCAGGTGGTTATGGGAAAGAGTTGTTTTATTAACAGACAGACTGTAGTGCTTGATGACAGAACATTTGGATATTAACCCAGAACAAAGTAAATCTATTATTTTTGCTTACCCCACCACCCAGTATCGGAATTCTTTAGTTCAGGAGCAGGTGAACCAGTGAACTTCCAGTTAACCATTCTAACTGACTGGGGAGCTGCATGTGTCTTAAATAAAGGCACCATCAGACAGCTGAAGATTAATTGTTTTTTTTTTAATGAAACCTCTGACATTTATAAGTGGTATGTAATTTTAAATAAATAGAAAACATGGAGGGGAGAAAAAAAATTCACAAAAAAAGTTTTTAAAAAGTGCTAGTTTTCCCCAATTTCCTTCAAAGATTTCATGATACAGAAAGTTACATGTGCCATTTTGGCTAAATTCAAGATAATTTTATGCAAAGTAACGCCACAGTTATACTTCCCTTTCCCCCCGCCCCCCAGACACAACCCACACACAGTAATACAACCATTTCAGCAAATTTCTAGAAATTAGTGCTTTAGCTCTGCCCTGCTCTGCCATACACAGTATCAGTGGCTCACAGTTGGCACAAACATGTAAAAATCAGTGTTTTTAAAAAGTCAACAGAAAAACATTTAAGTAACCACTGTTAAAATTACATTAAGAGTATATCCTGGGCTCAGGTTTTCATATGCTTTAAAAATCACACCTAACTGTAAACAAAAGTGCACACATGTGTCAGTGCTGACCAGCACTGTCTCAGCCAGGTACTTAAGGTGGCTGTCCCTGACCTGGGCTGAAAACTCAGCTCTGTGAAGTTTTACACTGCTGCAGCAGAGGGACCTCTTCCAAGACAGCTTAATCCATGGTTTCCTGTCATCTTTTACAGACAGGTCCCTCTGATTTGTAACAGTGGTTACCAGCCATCTCAGGGGATGTTCAGAACAACTTTGGCAACTGCCTGAGTTGTTTCACATCAAGAATGGTGCCAACAGAATTTATGCTGTTTGACTGGTTTAACGCTTCAAGGGTTGGAGTACGCAGATTTCCAGGGAACACCTGAGTATCTCCATCTTTCCCACCAGGCTGTTCAGTGAATTCAATCCTCCCAGGTAACAATTTGGTTTTCGACTTAAAATCCTTTAAGAACTCAACTGAGTTTTCATCTGCTTGATCTGCTCTGGGAGGAAAAATTTCATTTGCAATATTTCTTAATACAGGGTTGTTTAATTCTGGGGGAGAAGCATTCATAGTCAACTCTCTGCTGTGACCTTTCAGGTGAATGGGAAGTCTTCCATCAACTCTTTTGGACAATTCAGTCCAGTGGTTGAGGCTGTCCAACACAGGGGCACAGTTTTTGCCTGGCACGCTTTCTCTTTTGACAGTGCCAGAATTGCCATCCTGAACCTGCAGTTCCTCTTCGTCTTCACTGCTGTCGCTGCCCTGTATCAGCCCATATCGCTTCATGTACTTCTTGGTCGCAAAGGACATGTTGTTTGGTGAAATTAGGCTAAGACCCACCATGCTCTTGTCCGTATTTGAATGCAAGATGTCTTGGAAAGAGAAATCTGCAGGAGGATTTTGGCCCGAGCGACTGAGAGACAGTCGAGATAGCTGGTTTTCACTGAGATACTTGAGTGCTATAGCGTTTGCTTCCATGCTCAGATCAACAACGTTAGGAGTTAAGCCACACATGCTGACATTGGCAAATGACATATAATTTAATCCAGGCACCACCGCTTCAGGATTTATGCACGCCAAGATGCTGAAATAAAGCATCAAAAAGTTAGTTTAGCGTTACAGGGAAAGTGTGAGTTTCACAATGTAATAATTTCGCTCACTGTACTGATCTGTCCTTCCTTCTGAACACCACAGCTCCATCAGGCTGCTCAGCACCCAGATTGTACATTCTGCATTCACTGAAAAACAGCTACTCAACCCCACAGTATCCAAACACTGTTAGAGAATGCATCATATTCTCTTCTGATTCAGTACAGAGTGCCCTCATATGAAGAACTCAGCAAGTTTCAGAACTGGTTCTGGTTTCAAAGCAGGTTTTCCTCAACAGCAAGTGGGATATCATGTCTCTGATACTCAGACTTTAGATTCTACCATCCAACCCAAATTTTATAACTAGATAGAAGCTACAAGCCCAGTAATAAAGAACATTTCTTTCTCAGTGCATGCAAATTCCAGGATTTTTACAGAAACTCTGGCATCGTATCTCTTTCCAGAAGCCTGCAAGATTTTAGTTTTTTAAAGCATCCTTCAGTAAGGAAACATTCATTCAGTCTGTTGCTTGGTACACCAATTTCTTGCATACATTGGGTGTTAAAGACTGACAGGACATGCTCTGGTACACCAGCAGTGGTTATAAAGCAGTGCATTTAGTACATGTGTCATATACTAGTTCACAAACCCAAACCCCTCATGTCAATAGTTAAGAGGCTTCCTATTTAACTGAGCTCAAACTCTGAAGTTTGCTTAGGGAGAATAAACTGGCTCAGAACAACAACCACTGATTATGCTGTGGAGTTGCACTGTTGTTTCTCTCTCTACTGAGCTGTAAGACCTTTTCTCAGAATTGTTTATCAGTCATGAAAGTGGCAGAAGGAAGAACTCCACCCTGCTCCCCAAGTTGGAAGAAAAAAAACCCCAAGACTTCCAGTACTATCCTATAGTTCACCCATTAGCACATTATTGACAGTAAAGGAACACTAACAGACTCTCCTCATGGGAAGGTAGCCCAGAAATTCCAGAAAAACACCTAATAAAATTCAAGCAAAAAGGAGAGAAAAGAGTTAGAAACTGTAAGACTGGGAACAGCTTTTGATATGTGGCTGAAGATTAATTAGGAAGTGGTCAGATTTTTTGTTTACATAACAGCTACATACTGGGATCAAGAAGACAATAAGTATGAAAGTGAAGCTGTACCAGGCAATCAGCCTATGTCCAAGCAGCTACACAAGTAAATTCCTGTGTTAAAACCCCTTCTTCAGAAGTTACTTCTGTTCCTTCCTCTGTTTCAACAAGGCTGTTTCCCTCCCCAGCCTCTGCAGTCTCTCCATTCAAGGCAAAGCACTCACAGTAACAAGCAATTAGGACACAACCAGTTTTGATTAGATACCAAGGTCCTGATAACAATTTCAGGTATACTGGTGAAGTGCAAGACAAAAGTTAAGAAGCAATGAGAAAATACACAGCTCTTTAACATTCAGTCTCCCAAATCCAGTGTTTCTCTGGAATACTTTGACATAGCCCAAAGGACTGAAATTACTCAAGCAGCCTCATTATTCTAGGGAATTGCATGCTACTGCATGCACAATACTTCAAGGATCACCAGATGCTCTAGCAGCTAGAACTACTTGTGTTATATTTAAATAATCTGACTTACTAGCAGAGCTCTTAAACCTATCTGAAATGCCCATAGCATGAGCCGGTGTTTCATCTTTGCAGGAAATGTAGATCAAGTTGCAACCAAATCCCCAGTGGCAATGAACACAGTCTCTTCCCTTTTCCCATTGAGACAATCTTCATTTTCAGTTGGATCTACAAATTGCTATTCAAAAACCACTGGTATTTTACCTGGCATTCTCTACTTTGTGTGTATTTTTCTTCATATTGCCAGGTGGGTCCAATGTTATTCCAAGACTCTTCAGCTGTCTGAGTGTAGCACTAATGACACTCTCTTTATCCACCACTCCTGTGTCAGTCTCTGAAGCCACCTCTGTTGTACCACCAATATCCTGATACTTAGGACCATCATCATTAACAAATGCAGATTTTACAGGCAAGTGATCCTGCTCTTCTGAGGACTTTAGGAGTTGGTTTACTTGGCCCTACAGAAAAAGGGAGAGGGAAAGAGAGCACATGACAAAAATATGACATGCAGGACTTGTATAAAACCTAAATCCTGGTTTATTCTTATGCAACTTCAAACAAAACTTGATGGGTTAATAGCTTATTCTGACAAAGAAGGCAAATTCAGATTCAGTTCAGATGCAATCGCTTAAACTCACAGCAGTGTAGTTAAACACTGGAACATCTTACATTTCAAGCTTTCTGTAAGAGTCTGTTCTGAATTTAAGCACATCACATACTGATATTATTCAAGATTAAAGTCTCTGCCCTTTAAGAGACTTGAAGGTAAAATGCTGTGTTATTTTAAAGGCCACTAATTTGGGAAGTTACCAGCTGACATCTTTGAAGTAAGAAATTACTATTTATTAGATAGTAGACAGTACTCCTTGTATGCATGAAAGAGCGAAGTACAAAATAACCACTTAAAACCCTTAGAAAAAAAATGAAGAACCACAAACTTGGAACTTTCAGCAGAGCACTACAAGTGAACTTGAAAACCACACGCAGTTTTTGCTGATGCCAATACCACATCACAACTTCATCAGTGGCTGTTTTGACTGTTGCACTGAGTGCAGAATATGAAATGCTTGTGAATTACCAGCAAGTCCTGGTAAAGCCTCTGATCCCCTGGTGGATGCCGAGGCAGCAGTGAGGCGGGTGGCTCCGAGTTCTGCTCGCTTGTTACCACCACCTGGTTGCTGGCTCCCTCCGATGGCTCCTTCTGTAAAGACACGCTGACACTTTCTTCCAAGGATGAACGGCGAACAAGTGCCTGGGAGACGTTTCCATTTCTGGAAGAGAACACCAACAAAGCTAGGACACTCCCTTGAAACAGAAAAAGCATAATTATCATTACATCTCCCTTATCATTTCATGAACAGAGGAGGAGAAAAATCGAGTACTGGAAACAGATCCTTTTGGTTTGTCTGCTGCTTGAGGCTTTGCTCCTTTCTGCAGTCACTTTCTTTCAAAAGTCATTGGAGGAATGAGGAAATACCCATTGCAGTGTAACACTATAACAGTTTTTCAAAAGATGATTTAAAACTGGCAATGGCTTCTCTGGACTAGTCAAAACTCAATGACACACTATGACAACTTTAAGGCAGGTGAAAAGAAGGTTATTAAGAATTTGGGTTCTTTTTTTATGTTTCAGCATTCAGGAACAAATATCTTCCACATGCTCTGAAACATGGCTTATTCAAAAAGCTGGTTTTTTTTACCAAGGTGAGTAACTGATCCTGTGGTAGTTTAACTACTCCCCACATAGTTACAGGTACACACGTGCACACTCAGTATCCAACTGAGAACAAACACCTAGTTGAAATATTTCCCCAAATCAGATGTGAAAGGGGAGACATAAAGGGTAAAAAGGGTAAATACTCTAGAACGAGTTACAATATGATGCTCTGCATCCCCCTCAGCCAGCTGGTGTGTGCACTGCACAAGCCTTTGGAGACCAGACATATCAACACTACCATCATCCTGAGGAGATCCTTAAGCGACCCTCCTCCCCCTTCCTGTTCCTCCTGAGGAGACAAGTGTAAGATAAGGGAATTTCAGAACTCAACTGATCAATTGCTTGTGTTGAAAGCGATAAGATTTAAGCCACGTGATATACCAGATAGTCAATGTAGGTTATCAGCTGCTGTTACACTAGCAATTATTCATCATTTCCAAAAATGTTCCCCTCCTCCTCAAAGAAATCTGGGTGATGCTCTACATTCTTACTATGAGATACTTATGCAGCTATTCTGCAGGTTTATGAACCCAAGTGGAAGAGAACCTTAAATGGCATCATCCTAAAATACAACGTTCAGAAGACTGATTTGAATCCATCATATTTGTGGCAGCAGTGTATGTTTGCAGAGAGTACTTTAATCAAGGACTATGAATGTTTAAGTTATAGTTTAATTACCAACATCTTTCTCAATATGATTATTTTAGAAACCTAATTTAACTGGAAGGGCATTCCTCCTCCTCTGGCTTTTTATACTTAGCGAATATTATATCACTAACAGTGCTAAATTGCTGAGCTATTCCATATGCAGAAATAGCATCCACATAGAAAATTAAAAAGTTATAAAATCACTTCTGAAATCTGTTTGAGATTAGTCATTGCACTATAAAGAATCTGAGCTTAAAAATTATTAAACAGCAGTGAAGTTAGTACCTGCATTCACTACACACAAAGTAATTAGGTATAAAATCTAGAAAAATTCAGGGAACAGTCACATAATCATAAATTCTTCATCCCAAGACCCTCAGAACTGGAAGAGTTCTGAATGCTGACAGGGAAAAGCCACTGTAAGAAAACAACTGCCTACAGCAGCATCTCCTTTTTCAGTCAGGATTTAAGGTAAGAAAAGGAATGCTGCCAGCACTGTACATGCGTTTCCAAGTTAAAGGCTTTTGCCATCAGCTCCTGCTGATAGGTAGGCAAGCTAAACCTGCATGAGTGATAAATGCAGACTCTAAAGGCAACTGTGTTTTGGTGAACTGCACAATTCGATGCACAACTGAAAAAGAAAGAAGGAAAAAACACAACTGAAGTCAGGTGACTATTTATAATTCCCAAGGATAAAAAACGTTATGAAAATAGTAACTTACGAAAGGCAGCTCAGCCTATTATGTGAACACAAGATATTTCTGGTTACTTACTGGGGAATGTTCTGATTAGCTCCTTCTTCCACAAGATGAGTGCTCTCTACGAAGCTGGGAATGTCAACCACTCTTAAAGACGAAGCAATACTTGTATTACTTGCATCTTGTTCAGAACTAATTGAGATGCTCATGTCTTCCTTGGAAATCTCTTCATCCTCTTTTTTCCCTTGTGGTGTGGAGGCATCTTGTTTTTCTGAGGCTGTATTCCAAAATAAACTAGCACCTAGGACAAATATTAAAGATTTTCCCATTTAAGGAAGTCATTACTTTCTTCTGAGATGCTTTGGCTTTGTAAAGCTAGGGGAATAATTTTCTCCAATTCACGTTTTTTTCACCATTTTAAAAAAGCGATTTAGGGTTTAAATCAGCTAAGAGTTGCCAAAACATCACTCAAGTCCTAGTTTCCTCCAAAGCATACTTGATGAAAAGAAATGGTCATATTAAATCATTTTAATGCATTGACCTTGAGCCTGTTTGAAAGCTTCCTCCACACTAACCAAAATATTTCCACGGATTTAACAGGAACCAATACATTAGCACATAACTTTACAGATACAGCTGCATAACTTGCCTAAATTAAAGCAAATATAGTCTCCTCTTCATGCATGATTTACAAACAACATCAATAATATATTTATTAGAACACTACATGGCACAGAAGCTATTACTTTTCAAAACAGTGTATTGATTAAAAAAAAAAGACATGGATTTTTCTTTCAATAAGGCGTAATTTTAAGAAGATCTTCCTAAAGCTATTGGAAAAATAATTCTTTCAGTGATGGCAATCACTGCCATTACAGCCCAAAGACAAAAGTAACTCCAGCCTAAACTTGCAAATAACACCAAGAGAACTTAGCTGGCTTGTGGATCTAGGTGCATGTTTGGAGAGCTTCAGCAGTTCTGCAAAACATTCCCTTCGTGCCCAAACAAATCCCAGAAACATCCAGGAAAAAGCGGTGCCAGTCTATTTGAAAAGAATAAAAGCGTTACCTGTGCTCACAGCAATGCTCACGCTTCTCCTCTTGTGCGGACGAGGTGAGGTTTGTGTTTCCATGGAAACGAGGTCCCTCTGCTTCTCAGGCTGCAGAGCTTGGATTGCTGCTGCCGGCTCCGAGGAACACGCCTGGCGAGCCTGTGCCTCCAGCAAGCGCTGGATCTGTAAGGGTTATCACAGAGTTACGGTTTGCACAGTAAAAATACAAACTATCTTAGGCAAAAGTGAATTACTAAATTGCGTCCCTCCAAGATCTGGATTCAAGTCCAGGCTGCACTGCCAAAGAAGTTCTGATAACCTTCCAGTTCTCAGCAGTGCACAGAGCATTAATCAAAACACCAATTTTGATGTTGGCAGAGCTAGCAAAGGAGAGGTTTAAGCACACTGGCAAAGCCAGCAGCAAGACAGCTTGAGTAAAGCCTATTTGCACCACACTTGTTGGAAGTATTCCTTGTCCCTTTCATTCATATACAAAGCCTATTACCGACTTACCAGCCAGCCATTTATATGCCAAATATCTCTACACCAACTTTGTATTAATTACTTAACTAAGCACTTAAATGATAAAATGAAGGTTGCCAAGGCAGTGTTCACTCTAGGATTTGCACCCATCCTGTCCACCATCCCATGTAGTCTGCAGCTCCAGGGAAAAATACCAGTAAAGGCTGCATTTCTGCAGTAAGCAGAGGTATCTCTCTCTGCTTTGAGTGCTTGATTTCACATACAGAGACCATACCAAAAACTTATTTCAGCTGTAATTTTCTAATTTAAGTACTGTGAACAACTTTCCTATTCGTATCATTCATCACCAGCAGCAAAATTTAAACTCTGGCTCTTCAGCCCCAAGTCATGCTCTGCAAAATACAGAGACAACAATTTAACTAAGGGGCTGATATCTTGAAGAAACTTAACCTGGTAAGGTAACAGAACTCAGTGAGATGCCCAAAGCCCATTTTTCCAGCACAGCAACAAAGATCTAATGAATCCTGCCAGTCTGTTGCAGACAGCTGAAATCTTCAAAGCAAAAGCTCAGGGAGGTGCAGGCTTGCAGGTGGACAAAGCAACAGATGAGAACATTCTGTGCTTCATCTTTATGCTTACAAAAATTCCAAAGCCTATGCAGTAGATTAATTTTTTTACACAGACAAACTTATACATGGCAAGGCATTTATACATTTTGCATTGCAAAAGAGGGCTAAAGGGAAACTTCTATGTTGTGGTAATGTGATAAACACAAAACTGAATTAGATGTGAGCCAAATAGTTTTCGTTTAAGGGACACCAACGAGCAGAGCTCATCAGGACCCCTCTCCATCCCCAGACTGCAGCTGGTATGACAGGCTCCCCTGCTCCAACACGGATAGACAACAGTTAATTTAATTCCCTTGGCAGGGGGAACTATCAAAGCATAATCACTAAGAGGCCAGAGGAGAAAGCTGCCATTTCCACAAACCTGAGCTTGAAGTAATTTGAGTTGTCTGTCTTGCTCTGTAAGAACTCGGTATGCATCTGGAGATAATCCCATCATTCCGTTATCTGATCCTGCTTTAGGAGCAGGAGTGTGCAGGCAGGGCGAGTGGGCTGCACAGCACTGCGGGCTCGAGTGCGGGCCACTCGACGGCATCCTCATTCCAGGTGACAGGCTGTTGTCCAGAGAACAGCTCCCTGCTTTCCCATGATAGCTCGGGCTTATAGGGCTGCCTGTGGCATATCCTGGATTGCAGCAAATATTTGGGCAAGTGATATTCTGATGGAGCACTGCACACGGTTTCTGCTGAGCCATCTCCAACTGCATCTCAGCTCCGTGTTTGGGGTTCATTTTAGCAACTGCTTGCCACGAGTTTACCAGATTATAGTGGATGGAAGCAGGACACTGACAGCTGCATGCCGGGCAGCAAGGTGGCACTTGAACTGGCACCTGCAGGTCTGCTGGGTGTCTGCAGCTCTCTGGTGAGAAAGCAGAGTTGTAGAGGACTGGCTGTGTAACAGCAGGAAGCTGCTTGGAACTGGATACTGATGTTCTCCTAACCGGAGGCTCTCCCTGTGGTGTGACACTTTCGGGATTCAATACAAGTCTTTCCGATGGCTTTCTGGGGTGGTGCACGGATGTCTCTGGGGAAGGCCCACTACAAGGGGTTGAAGGAGAAGATGACCCTGAACTTTTTCTTGACTGAGGGCAAGTGTTCTTACAGGGCATCTGCTGCTGTACTAGAGCTTGCTTTCCTCTGGGAGGCACTGAAGCTGGAATTTTCTGGCTTATAGGATTTGGTAATTGCCTCAAAGAGGGATCTCCCATATTAGCAGAAGAATTCTGCCTGTCTTCAGAGTGCGGGGTGGGGTGATATGTAGATCTCAAGCAGGACTTCTTTTTAATAGGCTGATTTGGCACTGAGGGTAGACTTTTTGCATTTGAAGTCGCCACAGGCTTAGACAATTGTCCTGGTTCCACAAAACTCCCATCCAAAATAAGTGACAGTTCTGGCACTGAAGGAAAAATCCTGGTAACCTGAAGGGATAATTACACAAATTTAAGATAATTTTAAAATATTATCTGACCTTTATATGCAGAATTTCCTCAAAGAAAATATTTTAATTTCAAATCAATGTATGACGATCATCAGCTCAAAATCAACTACACATTGAATACATTCCTAAAAGATTGAAGAATCCAGATACAGAAAAAGCAGCAAGCTCTCTGGGGTCTTAAAGGAAGAAAAATTGCTTTCATACAGCATAACAGCCATGTGCACCAAGTGATGTTCCATGTCATTTCAAAGTCCCCTTCCCTCTTACTATTTTTAGACCTAGGAGATTGGTACAACAGAACATATTTAATAATCCACAACTGTCACATCCTTCTAGACTGTACAATTTATTTGTATTTGTATACCCTTCAGTAAAAACAGGATAGCAGATCTTTATTTACTAATTTACCCAAAACTATACAGGTTTGCTGTCTCTGTCTTTGCTTCAGACATCACAGCTCTTCCACTGAACAGCAGCAACATTCCTGAAATAGAAACTACTGTTTCTGTTTCCAAATCCTCGCATATAGAGGAATTAAAGTGCTTAGAATACTGGAAAAAAGGCAGGTTAACTACAGCAGGAGTCAGGACTCTCAGTTCATTTCTTCAATTCTGTTTTCCCCTTCTAGCACTTTGAGACAGAGGCTTTACACTACCTGGTCCCCTTACAATGAGTTTTGCTGCTCCAAGTGTCACATTTGAGATGCCCAGAGCAATTATTTACTTACCTGTTGACTCACTGGGTGAGGACTTGGAATTGGTCTGGGGGATAAATCCTCATCTTCTACCCCAGAGTCGTGATCGCTTGCTGACAACTTGCTGGGTGAAGAGCCCTGGAGAGGACTAAAACCAAAATAAATCAAAGTGAAAACATTTGGTTGTCAGATTTGGCAGCAGTAACATGAAATTTCATGTTTTTCACTGTGCCATCTACAGTGCAGTGGCAGCATCATTTTTCCAAGAAGCAGTTGCTATCCATCTTCTCCCTGCTTGGACAGGGAGTTCACACAGCAAATAGTTTTAAGATCAAACAGTGCAAGTACAAATGCTGCTTCTGGGCAAAGAGATACCAACCCTCCCTCCCCACAGCCTCACACATACACACCTTTTAAGTGACATTCTAACAGCAAAGCACCGATTTATACTAAAGATGGGAAGTGCTACAGTAAAGATTGTAACATTGTTTGAAGGAAAATAAAGGCCATCTCAGTTATAGATCAAAATCTGATGGATAAGCCAGGTTATTAAAAATTCCTAAAATTTCAGCCTATCCAGGTCTCAGAGCTCTGAGAAGTGGGAAGAAAAAAGGAATTTTTACCAACTTAAGTAGATTTCAAACAGAGATTTGCTTCAAAGGACAGATCTCAAAGCTTAATACAGTGAACTAAGCTTCATCAGTAAGGAAGTCTTTTTAGAAACATCAACTGTATAAATTACAACCACCACTACCAAGAACAGAACTTTGGGTAGTTTCTCTTAGCATACAAGTCAACTCGACCATCTCACTTGAAAAATATTAACTCTAGGAATAAACAAAAGCACATACACAGATTTTAATGCAACAATATGTATGCACAGCTAAACTGACACACAGCACAGAAGAGGTCAGAAACCTCATCAAATAAACATTTCATTTTTGCATATAAATGACGTCTGGAAGATTTACCTTCTGATTGGAAGTTTCTTGCAAACTCTGCTGAAGAACTCAGTTTCTGCATTTTGGTTTTCTGCACTCAGCTCAAATTGGATAGGGGTCTTGTCTGAGGGTTCAACATTCTGGAAGAAAGTGTTCCATATATTTGTGAAGCATGAAACAGTCAAACTTTCAATCACTGAGGTACCACTCCCAATGAAACAGTTTTAAGGACCTTTATAGGCTTATTTTCTGCTTGTCCTCTACTTTCAAATTTTTCACCACTGCAAGAAGGGAGGCAACTTCCCTTCCTGTTTAACCCTGTTCCCTTGCTACTCTGTGAAGTGGTTGGGCTATTTATAGCCATGAGCAGATGCTTCCTTGCTGTAACTGCTCACACACTCCTCCACAAGCCTTCACTACCATAGGAAACAGCAAACGTTCCTATACTGCTTCACACATCACTGGGCAAGTCCTGGAGGCAACAGAAGTGAATCTCTGTTGAAAGGATGGTCATCTTCAGAAAGCTAAGCTGCACTTAGGCTAAAGGTGGAAGGCAGCCCTGATCAGGGAAACTTAATTGGAAGAACAGAGTAAACACAGCACAGGACACACATTAAAGTCGCTGTTTCTTTGCCAGAGCACAGCAGCACTTATTGGGCAGATTGACAATTCAACTTCAGATTCTGAACAAGCCTAGGAAAACACACAAGGAACTGACATTTCCTAGAATTTCCTCAAACCTTACTAGTTCTGTCCCAGTATCATAAAATTCTTTCAAAGAGTTACTTCGTAAAAAGATAAAATTGTTCATACTTGATTACTGCAGTGCAGCAAGAGACCTTTTGATTAGTGACCAATGAATTCCTTTTGACAAGCAAAGCACAGTTCTCAGCTTTGCTCTCTAGAAAGCATCACCCCCAGCAGCTGTTGGATGTGGCCAGTGCACACACAGCACACCAGATTAAAAAATGCTATAGGAAGTCTGAATCTCTGCCCATAAAGCCAAAGTCATGGGCAGGAGAGCACAACACAGCACATTTCAAAGACAGATCCTTAATGCTGTTAGAAGAGTGAGCAGTGCTGACTTTGGAAGCCATCTCCCAGCGTGAGGGACAAACTGAATTTACAGCAATCACTGGGAAAAGGTAGCTTTATAGAGCTACTTCATTTTCAAGCACTGTAGTTCCATTAGGGTCACATTATAAATCAAATTTTGAAGTACCACGATGCAGTAGGAAACCAAGGCACTTACTTTGAAGAGCTGTACTGTCTCATGGCAAGTTAAGATCTGAAACCCCAGTTCAGCCTGTCCACTGCATGGAACACATTCATAAAACTCTGGTTCCTTGTGTGTCAATGAATAAAGTACAATAAGAAAACTCCCAGATTCTGAAAAAACCCTACAATAGAAGAAAAACACATCTTTAAAACACTTAATCAGGAAGAAGACCCTTAGATTCTCAATACAGGGAACAAATTTTCCACACGGTTTAAAAAACTGGTGAATCACAGCACTTTGAGTGGTACTGAGCCATAGATGAAGCAGGTGGATTTATGATTGAAACCACATGCAAGAATCAAGGAAAAGTAGAGAAATTCATCTCCTTTGTAGTTCAAACCTGTATGATCACTTAGTACTTTAAATTACTTCCTGGAAGACTTCAAGAATAGCATAGAAGAAAACATCTGTAAAAATGATACTGTGTTTAATTTTCTTTTTAGAATTCAATTGAAGATGTATTATAGAGACACTTAGTGGTTCAGTTATCCCTAAACATCAAAAAAATTCTCATTAGCAAAGAAATTAAAAGAAAAAATATATTGAAGTTTTTTTCTACAAGCTGAGAACAAGGAGGAACAAGTCAGCATTTAACACAAAAGTTCAAGGATAACGAAAAGAATGTGTTTCCAGGAAAAGGTAGCACTATTTTCTTTTTATAGCACTTCTAATATGCTTGTTTGTGGATTTTTTGTTTGCTTTTGCTTTAAATAATATATTTCTCTATAGCAGTAGAAACAGGATGCTTGAAAAACGCATTTACATACAACTTCAAAATTATGCTTACAACCTAAAGAGTTAAAAATGTTTGAGGCAGATTAACCAGTTAGCCTGCAGAGGTTAATTCTGTTTGCATGGTTCATCAAATCTCCCTAATCCAGTTCCATGATGAAATCAGTGAGAGATAATGAGAGTCAAGCATCTAACTTGCCTATCTAATAATCTAATTGGGCCCTTTATCTGTATTTGGATGTATTTAAGTTGTTAAGGGAAGAAGGTCTATTCTGTAAGTACACACACATTTGTTCACCAAATGCGATTTTAAAACTTAAAAACAGGTGTGGTCAAGCAGAAGTGCTTATGCATAGAGCATATTTTAAATTTCCATTTAACTGAAGTGCAGTTTTAAACTGTAAACACCTGAACTCCCTCCCAGCTTCCCTGTAAATATAACTTGGCAAACATCACAAGTGAAAAGTGTAGAGAATGAGGAATGATTACCTACTAACATCATAAAGAAAAAAAAACCCTACCTCAGAATGCAAATACTATTTAAAAAACCCTGAATATTTAACATGAAGGCATAATAGGGCAGTATTAGCTGCATAGCAATATGCTTCAATATGTTGGTCAGGTAGAACCAGGGAGAAAGCTTATGTCAAAGAAAATACCCATAAGAAAAGCTAAAAACCGAAACCAAAACCCCATCACTGTTTAAAGTAGTATTTCCTGCTTGCAGCTTCTTATTTAAACTAAAATGCAGTGACCTTCATGATATTAATGTTTACCCTCTTCTGTCTTTGATATCAGCCCAGCTTTCCAACAATTCAGTCACATAAAATTCTTGAGGCAGAAGCCAAAACCAGAAAGAACATTTAAACCAGACAGCTTTACCTCTAAACAACACATAAATCACAGCATTCCCTCAAATATCTTTGAACAGAGCCCGTGCTGCCATGCATTTCTGTGGAATACATTTTCAGGCAGCTTCTGTGTTCTACCTATAAAAGTGACTTGCCTTTCTTGAATCGAAGAACTGAATAAATATCGCAAGCAACAGGCCCAGACTTGAGGACTACAGATATGAGTAACTCCACTCAGCCACCTAGAAGTAAGGAAAAATACCCAGTTAGAGACAGTTCTGTTACCAAGTTCCCACTGTGCAATACCTCAGATGCATGTCAAATCAATGTGTATTAATCTGGACAAACAGAGCAAAACACTTACACTCCAACTAATGGCAGAGCATAAGCCTTGGGATCGGACTCAAGAAGCAAAAGTAATTTCCGTGTTTGGTCCATAGTAAGGTAGCTGAAAGAAAGCAAGAGTTGGGGTTTCTTTTAGTATTTTGGAAAGGAAGTCTCAGAAAAAATCTTAAAAGAGGAAAAATACAAGTTTAGAAAATACTGTGAGAAAAGAAGTTTGGGGAAAAAATAATCATAACTACTCTTATTTCACACTTTACAGGAACTCCTCAGCTTTTCATCCAGTCTCTATGTATGAAAGAATTATCAAGGATAAAATGTACTTATTGGTAGTACTAATTCCATTATTTCAGTGAACACTAGAATTAGTATTCACAACAAATCCAGAAGTGCAAGTCATGTTAAATTTGAAGAGGAACTTTCAGAGAGTCTCTCTCTCTCCAAATAAAATGACATTCAGTTGCTTCAAATTATTTCCCTGATCTATCCTTAGCTCATCCTACTAAATTAGTTCCCAGTCAGAATGATGACTCCCCAGTACCATCTTAGAAGTACCATTAATACAAGAAGCTTTGACTTGCATTCATCTGATTTCCATTCCAGGACAAGCACTGATGTTGTTTAAAAAGCTGGATGGTGTTTATATTTATTATGTTATCGGGAGGTGTGTCTCCCTACCCCAGTAGGAAGATCCTTCTACTGAAGCCAAGAGCGAGAAGAAACTTCTACTGAACCAGTTAGTGTTTTTGCTCCACCCCATTTCCTGTTTCTTGTTCATAACTTGCAGTATTTTTCCAAGACCAGGAGTTCTGTTATTTTTATGCCAGCTATTTTACTAAAAAGAAAAGTACAGTTGAGGTTTCTCCAACCTACCTCCTTTAAGAGGGGCAACAAACTGCCAGGCAACTCTGACAGCTTTAGCAATACCCTTTACTCACCCACATTTACAGGTTCCTCGAACTTGTGCAATACTCATAGGGCTGTTCAAATTTCTTGCCAGGGCTGTTGGAATAATTGGGACAGACTTCACGGGGGTGTATTCCAAGGTATTTGCCACAGTAACAGAAGCCCAGCGAAAATTAAAATGTAGGTTATCCAGGTTTTCTGTGAAAACAATGTGGGCTCTAACAGTGAGCAGTTTAGAAAGATCCAGTGATTCTTTGCTGCACAGACTGTTCTGCAGACCCTAGAAGTAAGGAAAAAAGAAGAGTTAAATACACTAAATTATCTTCCTGTGATTACCACGATTCAAGATGTATTACTTCAGGAACTCAAATCATTCATCATAGTTACAATTGCATTTGGTACTATACAAAAAGCCATTAACCCAGCTCTCTAAAGCTCATTGCTCTACCAAACATAATGACTAGCATAGAATACATTGAAAACTAGTGATGCATACCTTGCAATTGTTTTATGATGTATTAAAAAACTTGGAGTTATTATATTTTTATATAAGTAACAGACAACTGGGAGGCTCAAGCTGATCTGTTGAAGTTTTTTTACTTGCAATCAGGAAATTTGTAATTTAACATCTGGATGTATAATCATGAGAAAATTTAGATGTGAAGCAAGCTTAATTTGTGTTATAAAATACACACTACAACAAGTACAGGGAAAAACTTACAGGAATGGGAGATGGATTTAGTAGACTATATGTCTACAGCAGAGCACAGAAATGACAGGCACAGTAGCTATGGCTACTAACCTACATAAGGCTCTACATGTTTCTTGTGAGCCACTTCCCTAGCAACACCTTATCAACAACTGCCTAAACACTGCAATTCACTCATGAGAGTTAGGGGGAAAAGAAAAAAAAAGCTGTTTTCTCTTGTTTAAGTAAGTTTGCTGCAATGACTGTTTTGCTGGTTTTGGTGGTTAAACCAGCTGAAAAACTCTGGTCAGACAGGAAGATTTTACTCCAAGATTAAACAGTGGGTAATCTTTAAACACCTGTGATGACTAACTGATTTCAACAGTTTCCAATACACTTTTCAATGACACTCAAGCAGCTCATTTCACATAATTAACTACATAGACTTGCTTCAGCCATAAGCGTGCTGTATTGGAAATCAAGCCCTGTGCATAGTCCAGCCTCCTGCCTCACAGACAGTTTATTGTTCAAGAGACCCAGCTGAGAGCTGCCAACCTTGAAAGCCGAGCTGATATCTTCAGCACTGTGCACTATAACATTATCTGAAGAAGGTCCCCAGGCGTTAACTGTACATGGAATCAAGAAGTCTCCAGGAAGAGGTGCAGTCGGAATTTTGCCCGATCCGCCAGCAACTTCTCGACCAGGATCAAAGCGGTCTATGGTCAGCGTTACGCCTTCCCCATCTTTAAAACAAAGAAAGAAAGTTAAGAGTCCAAGAGCAACAACTCAGGCTACTCAACCAGCCAATACTGACTGTTCACCTCATGCTCAAAATTACCTTCACTTAGTGCAAGGGTCCCAAGCAAAAAACAGGAAAGTGATTTCTTTTCATTCTGCTTTGTATGGCGATAGGCAAGACGTAAGGTTTTCTCTAGCAGAGACAACTTGGGGTTTCTAAGGAGAGACAATAAGCAAGTTTAACTCACAAACCATCTTTAACAAGAACATTTGGCTTGAATAGTCCAGCAAACCAACACCAGAAGGGAAAAAATTTTTCCTATGGAGAATAAATAGCAAGGAGAGAGAAGAGCTTTTTTTTCTTTTTTCTTTTTTTCTATGGAGAATAAGCAACAATGAGAGGAAAAAGCCTTTTCATCTGAAGGGCACCATTGTCACAAGAACTAGAGATGAACCCAAGTGAATTATTTTAATAGCATGCAGGAAAAGTTAGAAACACTAAAAGCAAAAGAAAGAACTTTTTAAAAGCCTCAAAAGTTTAAAAAGTAGAATAGGCAAAGAAGCTTAACTAATTTTGAAGTGGTGTTAAATGATTTTAGCACTATATTTACTGTGGATGCTTAAAGCAGCAGCAGATTGGGCTCAGTGACACAGGAATGCAAGTATGGAGAAAGGTTAGGTAATTATAAAACCATTATTTGGTAAAAACTGTAGTAAATTGGAATCTAGGGCAGTAAATACATCAGTGTTATTTTAGGTTGGAAGAGCTTATCTGATTTTGACCCGAAAAGCAGTCAAAGTTGAAAATGAAGCTACTGATTTATGTGAATATGGTGATGGTGCCTCACTCCTAACTGCTCAAGATTAAGTGAAGTGCCTCCATAAAAGTAATTTATTTTAAACTTCATAAAAATGTTGAGGTTTTAATATTAATTCAGAGAAGACTGTGTGGCAAATTCAAGTGGAGGCCCCTTATGTAAGGGCTATCCACCCTTAAATGCACAAATATCCATATACTTGCTCTAACAACTACAAGATTTTTGTAGCACCTACAGAAAAATTACCCATACAAGTAATAATGATTAAATTTTACCCTCCATTTGTTTTTCAAGTCGGATTTGGAATGTCCTACCCTAGAAATTTCAAAGTGCTTCAGATTTGCCTCTAGACTAATTCTAAGCAAGGAATAGGAACTAAAACATAGGAACTTTTAACATTTTAAGCCAGATGACTGAAGCAAGTCAAATGCTTAGTTGTAAGTTTTACGTGAGACACACCACACATCTCATTTGTAAAAAACCATGCTTTCCTCTGTATTTATTTAGGGATTTGAATCACGCAATTTACGATTTATTTTAACCTTCAGCTTTACAAAAAAAACGTTATTGATACCTGTAGTAGGTAACGTGTGCTCCAATGACATCACCCATGGGGACCGGGTCCCAAAGTGCACACTTGGACAGAGGGAAACTGAAAGGGACCATCCTCTCGGGAACAAATCTGGGAAGAGGATCACAGACATAAAAAGTGGATAAAGGTACAACATTATCTTATAATGTTTAAAAGAAGGAGCAAATGTGTGACACAGTAAAACCAAGAAAGGGGATACATAAGCTGTTGGTTGGTTTGTTTTTTTTTGTTTCAAGTCCAGCTCAACAGAGCAGAAAGTTTCCCCTACGAAGTTGTCAGAGTTACAAAGACAACAAAAAACTTTTATTTTCCACCTGATAGTTTCTTCCTGCAGCCTTGGAAGATGCATAGGCCAAAATACAAGTTTGCAGACAAAGCCCAAGAAAAAGCTGACTTGGACAGAGTTTAGGGAAGAAGAGAGTTACCAGTAATTAGAAACTCCCACAGTGCACAGAAAAGCTTGATTTAGCAAACTTAAGATTAGATCAGCCTCCCAAAGGCCTATTTTAGTCACTTTATTCAAAGCAAGAATACAATCCACTTAAGCTTTGAAGGCCTCTAAAATAAAGCTTTAGCTTAAATAATATAGTGCAAAACTTGCCATCATACTCCAAAGAGCCCTGAAGAAATCAGTATGTAACTACATTAACCTATTTACACGAGTAGATTCTTTTGAGCCTCGTAAACCAATTGTATCAAGTAAAATACAGAACAATTGACAGCCCGCATCACTTGGCAAACGCCTTGACACCTTTTAAGTCGCTTTTGTAGTTATTTGGAGCGCGAAACTTTGCCAAGAAAAGGCGCTTCCTTTGAGTTTCCTCAGGCTGCCAGGAAGGGACTTTATTTTTAAGGCGGTCCTTTAAGGAACTCTTGCTCCACGAGAGGAACACCTCTCGTGTTTCCAGCGGCACACAACTGATCCCCGTTAAAAGTCGAAACCCAAACAAGCCAAATAATCCAAAACAAAATAAACCCCGAATTTAAGCCTATAAAAAGGAAACTCGTTTAAAGCCCCCCCTTTTTCCACTAGATTTTGGCAGGCACGAAGCATCACCCCTCCCTCTCATCGTTCTTTACACCCAGAGGCGCACTCGCAAGGGGGGCCGCGGGCGATGCGGGTACCTCAGATCCAGGTCGAGCTGAACGGGGTCGGGATAGGGCCGCAGCTCTTCCCACCTCCTTCCTCCTCCTCTCCCCGGCGCGGGAGCAGCGGAGGGGCCGTGTGGGAGGAGCGGGGCCGGTGTCGCCGACGCCCCGGAGCCCAGGGAGGACTCCCCGGAGCCCAGCGAGGACGCCCCGGAGCCCAGCGAGGACGCCCCGGAGCCCAGCGAGGACGCCCCGGAGCCCAGCGAGGACGCCCCGGAGCCCAGCGAGGACGCCCCGGAGCCCAGCGAGAATTCCCCAAACCCGCCGAGCTCCCGCCGGACCCGCCCGCTCCGCCCGCTCCGGCACCTCCCGCGGGCCCCGACCCCGCCCCCCAGCCCCTCGCGGGCCAATCAGAGCGCGCGGTCCGCCCCCCTCCGCCCGCTCCGGGCCAATCGGGCGGGACCGCCGGCTCGGGCCAATCCGAGCGCGCCCCGGGCAAACCAACCGCCAGCGCGCGCGCGGGGTGGGGGGGTTTAAAAAATTGCCCAAGCGCGCAGGCGCGATGCAGGAGGCGCGGAGGCGTTGCCATGGCAGCGCGGGGCGGGGGGGCTGCCGGGTCCTTCCGAGCCCGACTGTGGCGGGCGAGCCGCGAACCGGCAATCCCAGTCCTGCAGCAGCGCCCGCTCCGGCTTCGCCCTTTCCCAGCCGCTGACCCCTCTCCGTGAGCCCCGGCGGCGCCGCCAGCCCCGCGCCCGCCTGTTCGCCCCGCCCCGCCCGGGACCCGGAAGCGCTTTCGTGCCGCGGGGACAGCGCGGCGGCGGCTCCGCCACAGCCCCAGCCCCGGTCACGGCCCCGGTCACGGCCCCGGCCTCCGCCGCTCCCTGCCCGCCCCACGGCCGCCGCACGGCCGCCGCCCCGCCGCCGCTGTCCTGCTGCTACTCCGCCGCCGCCTCCTCCTCCTCATGAAGCCCGTCGTCGTGTTCGTCCTCGGCGGGCCCGGGGCGGGCAAGGGGACGCAGTGCGCTCGCATCGTGGAGGTGAGGCGGGGGCGCTGGGGGGGGGCTCTGCGGGGCGGCCCCGGGAGGGCTCTGAGAGGTATCGGATCCCCCATGGCCTTCCCTGGGGTGGTCTCTTGGGCCAGCGTGTCGCCCCCCGTCCCTGCCCTGTGGTTTGGAGCCCTCGTCCATGCCCCGCTCATCGGAGGCGATAAATAAAAGTGACCGACCCACATCTCTCCCGCTAGCGGGTGAAGCGGTGGGGCGGGCCCCACTCCTGCCCCTGTCAGGCCGCCTAGCCTTCATCCCTTCTCCTGCCTTGTCCCTCAGCCCCGCGGGATCCTACTCCTCTCGTGAGTCTGCCTGTGCTGGCATCCGGCTTGGGGACACCCGCTTGGGGTTTCTGCGTCCACTTTGGGGACACCCACTCGGGATCTGGAGGCTGCCCCGCTGTGCCTGGGTGGAAGGGCAAGAGAGCGGCCCTGGAGACATTCCCGGCTGCCTGGGGGGCGCTGCCTTGCCAGGCCGGTCCTGCAGCCCATCCCTGTACACGCTGGCACGGCCACGTAGGTGGCTCAGATGCTCAGGCTGCCGGTGTCGTGGCCTGAAAGTAGATCTGAGGTGTCCCACACACGTTGACTTCACATATGTGGGATCAAGGTCCATGTCTTCTGAAGCCTGTCCCATAAATGTAACAGCTGGCACAGCAGGCATTGCAGGGTGTTGGCTTTCTGGCCTGGTGCCATCTCAGTGAGTTGTAGAACTACAGTGTTAAAAATAGAATGAAAATTTAGTTCTGTGACAGAATACGGTGGAGGTCAAAGGATGTCCTGATCCCATAGATCTTGTCCCTGCTTTTCAAAGAGACTAAAACTGGCAGCATAATTTGCCAAAGCTTTCGGTTGTATTATCAAATTTTCAGTTTCCTAAATACATTTTTTACAGCCCTCTGAGACAGAACAAATATCTAAGAAGGAACATTGAACGCTGCATGGTGTAGTGCTGCCCTTTTAAAAACCAAAAACCACAGGGATAATTATACTGTATTCAGGTGGATAATTACGGAAGTAGTTAAGGCTGAATGCTTCCAAACGTGTGTATGTTGGATTTGAAACAGCTCTTTGATTAATTTTTTTTTCATTTTTTTTTTCCGAGCAGTTGTATGTATTTTTCTGATTAAAAGCCACGTAGGATCAAAGCTACTCCATACCCTCACTGAAAGAAATGTCTAAGAACTGTGGTGATGCCCTTGTTCCTGAAACTATTGGTGGGGAAAGAACCTCAAAACTCCTGGAATGGACACGCTGAGTGTGTTGTCTGTTCTGATGGTGCCCTGGCAGTGCTGTTACAGTTTATCCACGCTGCTGTTACATCCCAGACCTCAGTACTGTATAACTGAGTTATGTGAACTTGGTCCAGACTGAAAAATGCCGTTATGACTTTAGTTCTGAAGGATCTTAACCTCAAATTACAGACTTGCATTCAAACCAGCATATTCATTAAATTAAATTGTGGAATGAAAGGTTCGTGGTGCTCATAAAGCTTTTTTGGTAAGGTCAAATTCAGCCCCTGGCACGCAGCAAACAAATGAGCTTAAACTATAGGGGAATTTTGTAGGCTGTCATTAATGGCTTTCACCAAACCATTAGTGTAGCCTGAGGGCTGAAGTACCTTGTGTGTGGCTGCTGGCCTCTGTTTGGAAGTATAAATGCCTTTGGCTGGATAGGCTGATATAATTGGATAAAGACCACTTTATTAGGAGGAGTTCAAATGAGCCATTGCTGCTCAAATCGTATTTGCTGGTGGAAAGGAGAGAAGGAAAAGACAAACTTTCCTTGTACTGTATTTATTTTCTTCTCTAAACCTGGAAAGGGAAATCCAAATTTGGTTTAATTCTGCTAATCCTGTTTATGCCATGGAAAGAAGTTTATTGAAGTCAGTGGGCTGACAGTGGGAAGCACTCGGACCTGCTGACTGCCATGGGCAGCCTTTCTGCTTGCTCAGATATCTCCATGGGAGTCACTGGCTAAAACCTGGGGGAGAGAGGGTCTGAGGTGGTTTAAGGGAGAGTTGGACTGATGCAGAGCTGCTGGGAAACTTAGGAAAAAGGGGACAGGAGCAGGGAAGTGTAGATGAAACATGGCAGAGGTACTGAAGAGCAGTGGCTTTTTTAAGCACAAATCCTCGCCCTGGCCCCTGGCAGACCCCAGAGAGCCCTGGTGCAGGAGGGCAAGGAGCCCTTACGCAGTCAGTGCTGTATTTAGGTTGAAAGTGTGTTCTTATTTGTATTTTAAACCCTGTTGGCAGCTTGCCACAGGGAAAAGGGCCTGTAGCTGAGTCATAATAAACCTCATTCATCCTTGTTATAAATGGACTGAATAATATTAGTTTACATTTGGAATGAATCTGACCCAGTATCTTGCTGTAAATCTGAAGGTTGTGCTGAACAAAAAGTCAGTATGAGCTATAAATGTCTTGGTTGCTATTCATACTGGAGATTTGGGACAGAGCACATCACGTGTGCAAGAAGTTTCATTTGGCTGAGGTGAGATCTTGTATTATTTTAACATCAAACTATTTTTATTGATAACCAAGGGTGACTGTGTTTTGTAGAGTAAAAGAGGTGTTGCATACTTAGTACCTTGGAATGATTTCTCGAAGTGTTGTAATTATTTTGCTGACTACGCCTTAATGTTCCCAAAAAAGGGAGATGGGCATCCCGTGTTGTAGGTGAAATATGTATTTGTTAAGTACTAGCCTAAATCATGACTGCTCAAGATATGTGTGCTGAAATCCCTGATTCTAGGGAAGGCACATATTCATGCCAAATTTGGACCCAAATGGAGAAATTATTTGAGTGAAGAAGACCTAATAACAGGCAGAAATGGGTATTGACACAGTGTAGGGAAGGGAACAGTGGGAAAGTGATTAGGATTCTTTATCTCCACAGATAAGGTTGGGTGAGACAGCTGAGCCAGGCTGGCTTTCCCTGACACAGAGGGAAGACTTGACCCTTGTGTGTGCCACAAACGCACAGAATTGTCAGGGAAATGCAAATGCAGCAGAACTGCTGCTCTTCTGGAGCAGTTCCTCCTGCTTAGAGAGGGATGAAGCAGAATTCCCTCTTAAGTTCTTATCCTCTCCCTTCCAGCTCTGCAGATTAACTCCTGAAACCTTCTACAGCTCTGTTAGGTGGAGCTTGGCATCATCTGGGCCTGTCGTGTGAGGCAGAATATTTGAGTGTGTAGTTGAGTGATGTCATTTGAATGCAGGTTCTTGCAATAACCTTCGTGCTTTCCACAGTGTATCCTCTGTGCCTGTGAGATAATTCTGTGTGCATAGGGCAAAATGGGTGAGTCTTATTGCTGGCTTCTGAACTTTGCTTATGAAGTCATTGTGGTAAAATAAAGGGGGAAAAAATGCGTTTGTCAAATCTGCACAAAATACGCTTTCTTGTACTTAAATTTTAAATCCTTAGAACCTTTGCCTGAGATGCAAAGCTCTTTGGTTGGTGTAAAGAATAATAACTAAATCATTTGTTGTTATTCCAAGTGAGATTTGAGTTGTATTTTTCGTCTTGTTTTAGCAAGGTGATCTGTGTGCAAGATGTCATGTATGCAAGACATCTCTTTATGTGTGCCTAAAATATAATTCACCTCCACCACAACCCTATCCTGTATATTTGTGGTTAAATCTAAATTAATTCCACAAGGTGGGATGCTGAGCCTTCTCCTTTTATAAGAGCATAAGTTAATATTCAAATAGAAAAAGCTGTTAAGTTGCTTTGGATATATAATAAGAAGATTTCCTAGGGTGAAGGAAACAATGCAAAGAACAACTCCTTTTATCAGAAACACTCCTCTGAAAGTAGCAGAAGATTTAGGTTTTGCTGTCATGTTAATGGGCTTCTGGAAGTCTGCTGAGAGACAGCATTAAGTTCCTAGAAATAAAAACTTTTTTTTTTAGTTGTTTGCTTTAAAGCTCTTTCATGAGTGTCCAGTATTAGTATTGTACTTAGCCTTGAGTTCTCATAGTTGTTTTTTGGAATATATTTCTGAACTTTGGAGCTTTTTTTTTTTTTTAAATATGGTGAGTGATCATTTAAATCTACCCCCTGATGATTTACCCCGTATGCTTCCATTTTGCAGAACACTGGGCATTGAATTTTGCACTTTGCCAAACATACTGGGTGCCTTTTTATTGAGCTCAGTCTTCCTGAAGCCACCGGGGTTCTCTGTTTGCCCCCCTTTTCCCTGGGGACAGTGGGATCTTCTTTGTACATTTTGTTTTTGTTAATGTGGTTTATTTGTTTGTTTTTCTTCCCTCAGAGGCAAGAAGATATTTCAAACTAAGAAAATGTCCGATTTTTTTTTTTTTTTAATTTGGAATAAGCAGACAGAAGGTCTGCTACTGTATTATAGTCTGTACCCCAAAGATTTAATTCCCTGTGCTAACAGGACAAGCAAAAAGCTTTCTGGGATAAAAAAAAATATGAAGGTTGCAGGCTTCACACAGTTCTGTTTTCGTTTTAACTATTTCTTGAATGGTATACGTAGCAAACTTTGGTTATTTATTAAGGTTGCCCAAGAACTAGGAGGTTAGAACTAGGGCAATAAAAGTTTGTATTTTATTTGTTTAAATCTTAAGCCCTGTGACTTTCGTTTTCAAACTAACAATGATAACCTAAGATAGGAGTCAAGGTCAGAGGAGTAATTTGTGTTTCTCTTGCTTTTTCTTGGCTTCTGCTCACTTAAGGAAGTCTCAAGCTGTGTGTTTAGTGGAGAGATGTGCTGCTGGACCACACAGGGCTGAATCAGAAATAAACCCTGTGCCCCTTGAAAGGGGTCTGTGTCAGGAGTCCCCGCGGCAGCTGCCGCTAACCACCGATCCTTCTCTGCTGCCTCGAGCTTGCCGGGGCAGACTCTGCCTGATTCCAGCGTGACACAGATATGACTCATGTATTTTCACTTCTATTCATCTGTTTATTGCATTTACCGAAAACAAAGCACGTTCTGTCTGTGGAGTGGAAGCTGCAAATCCTGGCTAACAGGAGAAAGCTGGAAGGGCTGTGGGACGGGAGAGAAGGGCATCCCAGGGAGGCTGCGGTCTCGGGTTGTCATTTGGAGATGTGGAGCACGCAGCCTGTGTGTCCCAGTTTGTCCTGCTGCCTGGGGACTGAGTGAGCAGGCCAGGGTGAGACAGACAAGGGAGCAGTGCCCTGCTCTGCTCTATCCAGTGCTGTTCTGAGGAACACCGCTGTGGGGGGATTGATGGAAACTTGAGCTTGCCTTCCCACTTCATTGGGATGAATTTATATATTTTTTTTTTTTTTTTACTTGTTATGTTTTGGGGTTTTTTGTTTGTTTGTTTTTTTACACAGAGAAGGAAGATGTCTAGAGTGGTGCTTAAGACAGCACTTTTTCATTCACAGTTGATTTTTGTATGTTTTGACTTATGATTCTCCTAACAAAAAAATAAATGTAAAAATAATGAGAACTAGTGCAATAGCAACTTAGTGATTTAATAATTTTTTTTCTTCTTCTAGAACAGCATGCCAGTCTGCTAGCATAGCAGAAAACATTATCTCTGAAACATTTTAGAATAGTTAATTCCATATTTTCTTTTTTTTTCCTCCATAATCTCAAAATCTGTCCAGATTTTAGGTGCTTGGCTTTTAAGTATTTGGAAATTTTTTTAACCTAGTTTCTATTCAAGTCTTCTTTCAGTCTGACATTATGCATCTAGCAAGAACTGGACAAACTGCTTTTTCATTGTTTGGCAACCACAGTGCTGCTCCCTTTTTGATTGCAGAGGAGAAGGATTAGGCAGTAGTGGCAATAAGTCACATTCTGGGGATTGCACCAAGATGGACTTGGCACTGCTGGGAAAATCCTGCTGGCGCAAGGCAAACCTTGTCAAGATAGAAGAGTGTTTTGACGCTTGCTGTTATATCACAGCCCCTTCTGCGAGCTCTTGGGGTTGTGATGATTTGCTCCGATTCAGGACACTTGCCGAGGGTTTATCTCACCTAAAATGAAAGAAAACTTTGTGCCCTGAACGCCTTGATTAAAACTGGCAAGAGTAGCTGGAGTGCCACATTTCTGAAGCATTCTGTGTGTGAGCTGCAGCCAAGCTGTTCTCCCTGCTTGTTTACATTGTTTAAACCGACATGTTTTCCTTGGCTCTTGGCTCAGTACAGTTAACAAATAGATGTTTTGCCCCTGAAGGAGAGGTTTGTTTTTCTTACTGCCTGGTTAAGCCATTCTGAAGGTTACTCTTGAATACAATTTATTATTATCTAAAACATAGTATTTGTACAACAGCACTTTAAAACACTTCTGTCTTTTCCTTCCCAGTTTGGATGTTAAAAACTGCTTTAGTTTGCTGTTGCAAAAGGCAGAGAATTCCAAAAATTGTCTGGCTCGATTTTGTTTTCATGCATGAAAAGGGAAATGCTAAGGAAAATTAAATGGTTTGGTAATCCTCTAAAACTGAAGGGATTATATTTTCCTCCTGTTTTCTCCTTTGTAGAAATTTGATGTTACAAAAAAATCACCGTTCTTTAACTTTAGCAAGAAGAACTAGATTTTAATTTAGTTGTTCAGCAGGGTAATGTTTCTTGCTTACAAGGAAAGATTTATTCTGCTTTATGACTTCTGTAGGTCATAGTTAATATTTAGATTTGCAATTAAGTAGGCATATCCAAATGCAATGCACATTAAAGCAGGAGTACAGTGAGCTTACAGAGAATGTCTGGAACAGTGAAGCTTTTTCTTCACAGTTATTTACAGTAAAATCTTGCTGCTTTTTTTTTTGCCAACTGTGTACAGTTTTGGAGATTTAGTAATTATATCCCTTCTTAAATTATGACTGTGGCATAACTAACTTTCCATGCTTTTGTGGGTGAAATTGGAAAGCAACTGAAATGTTTTAAAGTCACTTAGTGGGTTGTGTGATATTTCTGTTGTACCTAGTCCAGTAGCCAAGTTTTTAAATCCCAAGTTCGAGTGTGTAGTCACATTATTATGCCTCTCAGACACCTTGTTTGAAATTTGCTTTGGATGTTGCTGCAGCCAACCTGAAGTTTTTTTGCTGTTGCTTTTGTTTTGTGTAAAAACTTGAAGATGAGAATATGTATGTGTGCTCTTGGATGTACAGCTCACTTGGGGAAAAACCAAGGAGATATCTTTATCACTACAGCTAGAAAAAGTCACTGATACAAAATACCGATGAAAAGTTTTGTTTTTCTCAGCTGATTTAACACCACAAGAAAACTGACCATGTGTACTACCAAATATTTGGACTGTTTTTACAGACAATTGTTTTGTGCTCTGAAATTTCCTTTATAACAATGCCTCTCTCTTTGGTAGGGATATATTTTTATGCTTGCACTAGGTGTCTATTTACAATGATAAATGCCCGAGAAATTCAAGTGTAATAAATACTTTTCATTGGTATTTTGTATTAGTGACTTTTTTTAGCTGTAGTTTGAGGTGAAAGAGAAGAGCAACGATGTGTGCTGTTTTCCTTCGTGCTGCCATCAGATTGATGATTTGAACCTGAACTCTCTGCTCTTTCTGTTTACTGTACACTGCTGACAGAGGGTGGCACCAGTGTAGCTGTTTACCTTCATCTGCCACGTCATCCTTAGGAAGAAGGCGCTGATCTCCCCAGGGGCTGCCCTGAGTTTGTCATGTTCATCCCAGGAAAGGAGGTAGCAGGGGCAGGCGTGGAGGAGTGGGTTTGGAGGGAGTGCAGGAGGACTGTCATGTTATAGATGATTTCACCAAGGTGGAGGTGGAAGTTGGTGCCAGAGACACAATAGGAACATAAGGATTTCTGACACATGCTTGGGATATTACTCCAGCTCCAAAGGACCTGGAATCACCTCATCTGCTTTTCTTCAAGTAGGTAATTAGACAAAATTATTGTCTTGTCTTGTTTCCAAACATAACCAGATTGCCTTTGAAAGCCATACACAAAAACCTGACCAAAGCCCTCTTGAGCATTTTACTCAGGGATGTCCAGTTCTGGGCCTGTCACTCCAAGAAAGACATTGATGTCCTGGAGCATGTCCAGAGAAGGGCAGCAGAGCTGGTGAAGGGTTTAGAGAGTAAGTCCTGTGAGAAGCAGCTGAGAGAGTTGGTGGGGCCTTTAACCTTGAGAAAAGGAGCTCAGGGGAGACCTTGTCACTCTGTACAATTACCTGAAAGGAGATTGTACCAAGGTGGGGATCGACCTCTTCTCCCAAGCCACTAGCGACAGGACAAGAGGAAATGGCCTCAAGCTGCACCAAGGGTGGTTCAGGTTGGACATCGGGAAGAATTTCACCAGTGAAGTGGATGTCAGGCATTGGAACAGGCTGCCCAGGGAAGTGGTGGAGCCACCATCCACGGAAGTGTTCAAGAAATGACTGTATGTGGCACTTAGTGGTTTAGTTGGCATGATGGTGTTTGGCCAAAGGTTGGACTTGATGATCTTGGAGGTTTTTTCCAGCCTTAATGATTCTATGACTCTATGTCTGTGCTTTCCGTGCATGCACAGTGTGCTCTATTGTCAGACTGCTCACTGGAGAGGGAATAGATCCATCACCAGCAAGATGCTATTCCTTGTGTGTTTCTGTTGTAATGCAAAGATAAATAGGGTTGACGCTGTTGCCTGATGTTAACCTTGCACACCTGGCTGAACTGAAGGGATCCTGTGCCTGTCTGTTTTGCATGTTCCAGAAATACGGCTACACGCACCTTTCTGCCGGTGACCTCCTCCGGGATGAGCGGAAAAGGCCAGGCTCACAGTATGGAGAACTCATTGAGAACTACATTAAGGAGGGGGAAATTGTACCAGTTGAAATAACGATCAGCTTGCTGAAGAGGGTAAGGGAAGGGCTGTTTCCTTGCAGGGTCACTCCTGCAGACTAAGCAACGAAGCAGTGGCTGTGTTCTGGCAGAGCTGCCTTTCCTCCAGTGCGAGTACTGTGAGCTGGCAGACACTTAGGTGCTTCTCTCAGCTACCATTTGTGTTGCTTTCTGACTGCTGGAGAGGTGATGGCCTCTGATACCTGGAGATCTGTGAGAAGGGATTATTTTTATTTTATTTTTTAGGAGCTCTAGGTAAATCAGTGAAACTGTACTTTTTTTTATTTCCCTGCACTAGCTGTTGACCCTCTTGGTCTGCTCAGTCATATTTAGATAGAGGGTAGAGGCCTTAAAGGCATTAAGATTTGTAAGTTTTATCAAAATAGATAGTCAAGTGAAGGAGAAGAGCATCTACTGATGTTCTCATGGAAGGATAAGCTCCAGTCTTTATCCTTATTAGATGTCCATGGAAACAGTGAGTACCTTCTTTAAGACAGAAAAGGCTTCTGTTCTTCATGGCACTAAATTTATCTGGAGCTTTTCTGTTAGAATTGACTCTAGATCAGGAATGTTTTTACGTCTTACTGTGTAACAACACTTTCCAGTATTTTGTGGAAAGTCAACTTAAAAGCTGGGATTGTGTTAGGAGATTTTGAGCTTTATGAAATAATTAATTCAGTTGGAACAATAGCTATGTTGGTGCATCAGTGAACTAATTAGCATGTATTGAAGGTGAAAGAAAAATGCACTTTGTAAATCTGCAATAATGCCAAGATAAATGCTTCTCAACTTAGCATGTCAACATTTGGGGGTAAATTAATAAGTAGATAAATCAGTGTGTGTGTGTGAGACTGTGAATTGAATTATCTTTTATCAGGCTATGGATCAAACAATGGCTGCCAATTCCCAGAAGAACAAGTTTTTGATCGATGGATTTCCCAGGAATGAAGATAATCTTCAAGGCTGGAATAAGACTATGGATGGAAAGGCGGATGTTTCCTTTGTTCTGTTTTTTGATTGTGACAATGAGGTAAAGAAGTGGGTCATTCTGTAACTTCCTGTCTTGCAATATTGTGAGGATCATTCAAGAAGAAAATAAAACTCTGTCAGGTGGAATGGGCTAGTTTAAGAGTAAAAGGAAAACTTGGCCTGTGATTTGGAAGGATTTTTTGGCAACCTGTTTATGCAGATGAAAAGCTGCATGTTTATTGAAATAGGCAGCTGATGACACTGGGTATAATCATATGTGAATAAATTATTTTGAAGAAGTACTTCAGGTAATTGCAGTATTAAAGAAAATTTATCAAAACTTTTAAATACACTTTGCAAAATGATTTGGTTACTTCTCAGAAAATGTTACTCTGTTTACTCTTAGTAGTTTGTTGTTTAGTCCAAAATGAACTTGATGCAATGTCTGCTTTAATTCTGAAGTGCAGCAGCAATCTTTATTTTCACAGTAACTAGCTGTGCTGTAGGATAGCAGTAATCAATGTTCTATTCAGCAAGTCATTAGATTACAAGGGCATTTTGACAGTGATGCATTATATTCATTTAACAAGTGCCATGATATGCTGTCTTTTTAATATGTCAGTGCCCTTGAGGCATAACATAAAAACTGATATGAGAATCCCAGCACCTTAAGCTGACTTTTTTCCTTTTATCCTTTTCCCCAACTTCCTAAGGTTTTGCTGCTGTTTTTTTTTTTAAATTTATTTGCAATTAATTTTTAATCTGAACACATAAGGGATTATTTTTTTTCTATTCAAAGTCTTAAGATATTTTTTTTTAAGAACTCCTTGGTGAGGAGTTAATTTTGGGGTTCTGATTTTTTTGCAAGATCTAAAAATAGCCAATGCCTACATGATCTTCTTGGTGGTTTTTTTTTTGTTTTTTTTTTTTTTTTTTTTTTTTTTTTTTTTTTTTACTATGATTGTACTCTGTAAGAGAAAATATTTTTTAACCATAGTCTTCTTTCATGAGTAGGATAAATGTGTTCATGAGGTGTCCATGTGTCAGCTTTGCTTATTTAACTTTAGGTTCAAAAACTTAGTCCTTTGGGCAGCTTTTAACTGTGGTTAGTTCTTTCCTCACTTTTGTACTTACATTTTGAAGTCTTTGTTATAGTGATGTCAAGTAAGAACATTTTACCTGACAATAATTTAATTTTGTCAGTTTGCCTTACAAAAGAACATACAGTGACTTTCTTTCAGGCAGGCATATATTAGTAGTCTCATCTGACAGGCTGCTTTTCAGAAAGCCTGAACATGCCCTTGAAAATCAGGTAATTTTCTTCTTTAAATGTCTTAGGTTAGAGACCCAGTCAAACCACAGAGCTTGATGTTACTTTTACTTCCTCTGAACCCGATCCCATTTTAATAAACTGATGAAGTGTAAAGCTACCATCCTTTTTCTCTGGAACAATCTAACTTTCCCTGGGAGTTCTGATTACCTCTACCAGTGTTTTGTTTCTCAGGCCTATTTAGATTTTTAGGGGTTTTGTTTTGTTCCTGCTTTCAAAGATGGCACTTTGTGTTCTTGGTTTTAATCATCCTTTTGATGTTTGTTGTTTTTTTCCTGTAGATCTGTATTGGCCGCTGTCTTGAAAGAGGCAAGAGCAGTGGTAGGAGTGATGATAACCGGGAGAGTCTGGAAAAGAGGTACTGTCTTCAAAACTTTTCAGTTCCCTTCTGTTTATATTTTACTATGTAATGTGTATTTTTGGGTTTTTTCATCACTGTGCTTTCTCCTAGAATTCATACATACCTGCAGTCTACCAAGCCTATCATAGATTTGTATGAGAGAATGGGAAAAGTCAGAAAAGTGGATGCCTCTAAATCTGTTGATGAAGTAAGTGTATAAGCCAAAAAACTATGGGGATGACAGTGGCAGGGTACATATTTTTGGCACTCCTCTGAGATGTGTCTATGTGTGATTAGGGTGCTAATTAAGCACTGATGTTTATTACTGAGGGAGGTTGTGAAACTCTCGTTTTGACTCTTGAAGAACCGAAGGAGTTGTGAATAACTTCAGGAAATTGATTAGTTCTGCTTGAACATGAGCTCAACTAAACATATTTTCAGTGTTTCTGTTTTTAAGTGCCTTGCCTTTTTCATTTTCATGAGCTCTTGCTCTTCTGAAGTTGTGTTGCTCTTCTGTCTGCTTCCCAGAATTGATGCAAATTTCACTGTTAAAGAATTACTGTGAATGTTCTAAAAAACCCTATATATTTTTTAAATGCTCTCAAATACTATTTATGTTGGTTTGACTTGAAGCAACTGTTCATAAAATTAATATTCTTCTTTATCTTTTTAGGTGTTTGAAAAAGTTGTACAAATTTTCGACAAAGAAGGCTAATTCCCTGCTTGAAACTTCACTTAAACTTGTGCTTGAATCTTGCTTGAATAGCTGCTACTGCAGTCCACTCTTTGTAATTATTTTAAAAGATTTTTTTTTTTAAATTTTTTTCACATATCTAATGATGATTGTAAAAGCAGTTAATTAGAAATCGATCTGTTTTTTAAATAGGAAATCATTTCTTGTGGCTGTAGTATACAAAATTTCAGGGTTCTCCGTTAGTACAAGTTCAGTTAACTCACATGGCAGAATCGCAGTTAATATATCTCTTTGAAGAAACTATTTATTCTGTCACAGTTCTGTGCCTGTCATGGACAGCCCTTTTTATTCATTACTGCCATACACCTATTTATTTTTTTTTTTTTTTAAGGATTAACTGAACAGCAGCACTAAGCACTGAAGGACCCATGTGCCCTTGTTTGTTTTTTGGATGCCTGGACCAAATTTAGCAAGTTTTTGTTTTGTTTTCTTTTTTCCAAAGAATAATTTTTTCAAAAGGTCACTGATATCCCCAAACATGAATTCTGGAAGTCAAGCTACAGTTAGTATGAGAATCTGTTTTAGCAGTTCTCAAAGAACTATTAAATATGCTTTTCAATAGACATACAAAGTACTTTATGGAAAGTGGTGCTTTCTTACGGCTCTGGATGTAAACTGTCTTGTAAGTTCTTGAGGACCTGGGTAACCTGGCCCTGGGATTTACCTTGTTTTCACTTGCAAAAGATTAAGAAAGTCAATTTAATATTTCAATGCTCATTTATTTTAAATTATAGTTATATTCTTAATTACAGCTTGGTGTTCACAAGATGGCAAAGCTCTGAAATAGCGTAGTAAAAGCAAAATCTTCTAACAGTTCTGTCTTAGGTAACAAGTGGAAGGGTTTTTTCTTTATTATTGTTGAAATACTGTGTTACCAAATGCTTTAAGGTTTGTTACCTGGGGAAATATTTTTTATGGTTAAACTAGTGAATTTGTTTCCCTAAAAATGTATAATTTTAATAGCTGTTTGTTTGAGAAGTTTGTAAATTATTGCACTTTTGTTACGATGTGGTCAGCTGAGGGGCAGATAACTGCAGAAAATGTTTCATTCCCTTACATGGATTGAGTCCTGCTTCACCATGTTCTCTTGGAATAGCCAAGTAAAGTCAGCAGCAATAGCTGGGATAAGCAGAGAACTAATTGAAACAAACTGGTTTAAATGTTTGCACAGATGTGGTGCAATTTTGTCTTTTGTTTAACCTTTTCTCTCCCCTATAGAGCATGCACAGGTCTGTGGGGGCCTACCCATGCATTCCTTGCATGCCCTGAGCTTCCACTGAAGGCCTGAAGGATGAGAGTTTTAACTAATTTTAGTGATAGAGTAATTCTTCCTACATTAACTGACGCTATAATTGGTTTGTGATATGCTAATTACACGGAATTGCAATTTGGAAATCTTGACGTTCAGCTTTTCTTTAGCGATGACTTTCTCCATTTAGGAAAAGGTTTAAATTATGCCTGGCTTTTAATTAGAATCAGATGTGTTGGTCCTCATCCTGCAGCCAGATCTGTGCGGGCAGGTTTGTGTTTGCAGGAGTTCTCATCTCTCTGAGGTTGTTAAGACTGCTGGTCTGGGAAAGAGATGGGTACAGAAACAAAGGGTAAACTACAGTAGCTCTTCCAGTCTGGTAGGAGTTCAGACAATGGACTGGGCACAAATAGCTGTTTACTACTGCAGAATATTTGGACCATGACTACTTTTGTGAGTGTGGAAGGCTGATGCTTTCACTTTGAGTTTCCCCTTAAAAGAAAAAAAAAGAAAAGAAAACATGGAATTTAGTTCTTACTGTATAAATATGCTGACATAGGATAGGATCCAGCAAAACTGCATGTTTTGATATGAAGGTTAAAATCAGGGTTTTTCAAAAAAATATTTCAAACAGGATTCTTTAATGCAGTTAGATTTAATTACCTTTTGTTTCTAAGTTATTGGTTTTTACAAGTTCTGTTCAGAATAGATTATCCATTTACTCTCATCCTACACTTTTCTGTGTATTTAAGTGCTGAAACAAAAATAACCTTTGGAGCAAATTTTAGAAAAATAAAACCCAATGTTTTGGCAGTATTGAATTTGGAGTGGATTGTAATGTGTCTGTGCAAGGACTAGATTTTTTGTCATTTTATTTATTAAAGATGCCATTAACTGTGTTACCACTTCTTCCAAGTTGGACTTATGATTGAAATAAAGATTAAAGGCAATATGCCAATGTGTTGTGTCCATTTAGAAGCAAAACTGTATAAAGAATTCGAGGAGATCCAATAAACTCTCTTCTGTGGCTTAATGACTGCTTGGATACCTGTCACAAGGGATATTTTGCATATATATCTGTCTATATAAAGTGAGTATTTATTAGCATTACGTACTTCACGTGGCTGCATACACACAGGTATGTATATAAAAGTTATAAAAGTTCAGTTTTCACCATCAAAACTGAAGACCCTGTTAGGCACAGGATAAGACCAGGGAATTGCCTGGGGAATTGGTACCTTTTCTTGGTTACATGGATTTATCAAATGACTCTATTTGTAAAGTTGTGCAGTGGTAATTCATTTGGCACATCTGTGAAAGACAAGGGGCTAGAAGTGGTCTAGGAAACACAAACCTGTTGTGCAGCTGCCGTTGGAGACACTTTTTGTCTTGATTTCTCATGCTTCCTTGCCCAGTCACCAGCTGATCTGAATGCCATTCTGCTGCTTTGCATCACATGCCTGTGTGCTGTACTCCAGCCTGTGTTCTTAAAGGAGATTGGCACAGCATAATATTCTTTATGAAAGAAACTGAGAGGGTGCCAGGCTTGTTTTAGAGTAACCCATTTTGTGTGAAGTTTTGTCACAAAATGGGTTGTTTTGTCACACGTAGGGTCCCAGTAAACAACATGTTGAACTTGGAATCATAGAATAATTTATGTTGGAAAAGACTTCTAAGATCATGGAATCCAACCCTTCCAACTTGGAACCCTACTCTGGGAAGACTTGCAGAGCTGGCCTGAAAGGGGTGGGTAAAGCAGGGGATTTTCCAACAGTGGTAGGTATCTTTCTGCTGGTAAAACCTCACAGACCAAACTCATGCTGAATGAAACCTCACCCTGAGGTCATAGCATGTCCTCAGGGACTGACTGACAGGGAGGGGCAAAGCTGCCCATCAAATTAGCACCTTCTGAACAGACATTTTCTGTTAAGTGTCCCACTGTGGGAGTGGGGGCAGGCAGAGAAGACCATAAGCATGCAGTTGAGGATTGCCTCAGTGTAAGATACTCCCCACTAGCAACATTTGTCCTTAATAAGAAGAGCTGGCTCATATGAGGGTGTTCCAAGGTCTTGTGGAAAATTCTGTCTTACAACAGTGGGGACATCTATGTGCTGCTGCCCAGGCTGAACTGGGGAGAAGGGGAGAGTTAAATGGAAAAAAACCCTCAGTTCAGACTGGAGCTGCCAACTGTCGTTACCGGTTGGCAGTTTCCAGCTGCCAGCATTTAGGAAAGTTGCAGCTTAGGGGATTACTTTTCTGCTTAGTTTGAGGTTCTGTACCAGTTGGGTCCCTGTTGTGACACAGATGTCTCTGGAGGCTGCGATCTGTGACGGCTCCGCTGGCCTTGTGCTCGGGGAGGGGAGGGAGGCAACACTTGGCTCCTGGGCACAATCAGGTTGTTTCTTCAAGATGTGCAGCAGGACTTGGAGACCTGGGGCTGTGCCCTTGCCACAGCCCAAAGATCCCAGGGTTAACGGCTGATAATGAAAACTGCAAGACAATGAGAAGAGGATTCGGCTGATCAGGTAACAAAGGAGACAGTAACAAAAATACTAATACTTGGTTTCAGATAGCAGCAGTGCACACGCTCTTTTGATCTGCAGACATTTATAAAGCTTCCAGTGGAGACAGGGTAGCATGGATGAATTTAATCTTGCAACTCTCTGGTGTTTTTCATGGATTGCTTAGTTTAAGATGGTGGTTTTCGGTCTGTGGTCTGTAGAGTATTTCTGTTGGTAACAATAGGCGTCTTTATTGAGTCTTCTAATCTGCTCAGCTGAAGTATGCTCTATCCTCTTTGCTTTCTGCCTTTTAATGCCTTTTCTTTACGTTTGTGAATTGCAGATGTTCTTTGGGATAGGGAAGGGAGGGTGCTTACCAATCTTTCTGTGCCTTGCAAAATAAAGAAAATCTTTAAACCTTCTCCTGGAGCAACCTGAACCTGTTTCTGACATGAACTTGGCACATAAGCTGTTACAAAACCAACGTTGCCTTTTTTTTTTTTTTTTTTTCTTCCCAGCTACAGAAAATCTGTGTAGTACCTCTGCTCTTTTCTCCTGTGTGAGTCAGATCAGCTGTGTCTCTCATGCTCAGCACAGCGCTTAGCAGTGGTTGCATGAAGAAACCTCTTCAATCATCAGTGTTAAACCAGCAGTGACCAGTTATGCTTCAGTGGAGGAGGCAAGTGAGATGGTTGAGGAGGGGAGGGAAGATGCTTGGAGAAGCATTCACTAGTCAGACTTCAGCTTTAGGTGCATACCTGTTCTGCACAGCAGTGGTGCTTGTGGAGCCCAGCTATTTCATTATTGTGCTGTATGGAAATTAAAGCAAATGTCCTGCCTGCCCACAAGTTCCCTGTCTCCCCTCATCGACTCTGCCCTCTTAAATTCCAGGGGTGAAGACAGGAATTTTTCTTCAGGATAACACCATAGAAACTAAACTGGGCAGGAAGAAGGCAACTTGAACCTTGCTTGTGAAGCATGAGAAGCACAGTGTATTTCACTGTGGGCAGCAGTGCCAGGCTGTTTTGTCATCCTGGCTTATAACTGCGTTCAGACAGCAAAAGCAGAAATTTTCTCTTTCCCCTCAAATGTTTGGCAGAAAGCTTGCTTTTGTCTAAAATGCTTCTTAAGCACTGTGTGAACCACTCAGTCCTAAACCAAATACCAGTTTGAGTTTGGGCTTTTTCTTTCTAATTTACAAATAGGAGGGTTTGGTTTAGTTTGTAATAGCTGCTGCAGCGAGACAACTCTTGGAAAATACAAGGCACTGTCCCAAAAGATACTATCTGCTTTATTCTGGAGGGCTTTTTAGCACAATGCTGTTTCTGTGTGGTAAGAAATGGGAAAGATTGTTGTGCAACTACCAAAGTGTAACAGGATGGGGATGGTACATGGAAGTGGCATCTTGGACAACTTCTGTTCTCAGCATGCACTTTTATTTAGTGCCATGAGATATGAGGAGAGATTTTGGGATAGAATTAGATCAAGCCTGAGGAGTGAAGCCTAATCTATTGTGGAGATCTTCAGGAACGATCAAGATCTATCAGTGTATGGAGCATGTAGGATGTGGTGGTCCTCTCTCCTGACTAAGCACAGGGCTATCTCTTTAGGTTCCTGTTCAGGGCATTACTACTATTGTCTTAAACCAGAACCAGCTGAAGTTCCCAGCTATGGTCACCAAGTATCCTGAGATCTATTATGTTCTAACTGAGATTTCTCTGTTCTTGTCTGAATACCTTCTCTAGTTTCATTTGAATATGATGGAAATCATCAGTGCCTTTATTTCAGGGGGAGGAACTGGCTCAGTTTGAAGTTGGGCTGCTGCCCCACCTCATACTCCACACACAAGCTTCTGTGAGAGGGAGGTGCTTTCTGTGAGTTTTAGTGGCTTCCTTCCTTCCATTTTTCCTTCCAGGCCATGCATCCTGGACGCACAAGATTTCCTAAGGTATAGTAGTATCTCCATACCCCAAAAGGGGAGCTGATAGCTGGACCATGGAAGAAGCCCTTGGGCACAGAAGCCAACAATGGCATGAAACGTCGTGGATGTATTTTTCAAATGAAAGTATAATCAGGAGCCACATTTTTGCTGGGCAGCCAAAATGTCTGTGGAAAACCGAAACAGGGATAATTTCACCGTGTTCTTTGTAATTTAAAAATTTCTGTGGAAATAAAGAGCATTTGACTGCTTCCTTGCAACAGCAAGCGTGGGGTTGTAAGTGCTGTTCCTGAAGCAAGCAGAGATTTTGGCTTACTATGTGTGACTCCTTGTGAAGCTTCCCCGGGCTCTTGGATGCTGCTCTTGCCAGCGAGAGCAGATTGCTTCCAGCAATAAACATCCCACAAAATTATGTACGTTCTTTAAGAAAAGCACCAAGATTTTCTGCTAATTGCAAAAATACATAATGGATGCCTTCGGCATCTGTTATTTATTCTCCAACCAGCTTTCATCCAAAAGTAAGCTTTAAACAAACATTAAGATTGAGGAGTTTAACTGTTCCAATGTGTCACACATATCTACACCCTCCAGTTTAACAGTGTTTGAAACGCATGCTTAGAGTTGACTTCCAGAGAGGAGCAGAAGTCGTTTATATCTCTAGCTCGGAGACGTCCACAAGCTGGAGAAGGTGATGGTCGGTGCCAGAGCTGATGGATGTCTCTGGTGCGTTTACCTGGGGTCTTTTTTGGGAGCCGGAGATCGGCAGGAAGGATTTTGCTCACGCAGCAGTTGCTTCGATCCGCCACAAGGAGGGGTGCAAGGTTCGCGGAGAGCGGGATGCAGCTTGGAAGTGGCATTCGTGGGATGTACGGTATTTCTCGTGTCTTGAAAGACCTTATTTTTAGTTAAAAAACCTGATTGTTTTTAACGGTGCAACTTTCTTTTTAAAAAATCCACATAGAGAAATACATATTTTTGGATGAGTTTTTTTTTTTGTTTTGGTTTGGTTTGGTTTGGTTTGGTTTTGGTTTTGTTTGTGTGTGTGTGTGTGTGTGTGTGTGTGTGAGTTTATTTAATTGTATCTAATGAGAACAACTGGATGGGGCCAACTTAATTATCGTGGCTGTTCTGTGCCACTACATTCATGATAGGATTGCCATTCCCAGCATGAACCAACTGGGCAATTTCCAAGATTGACTTTTGACTTGAGAGCTTTTCACTAGTGAAGGAGTTTGATACCTGGTGCCACGGCAGAGAAGTGTTCCTGGTGTCTCCCCACCCCAGAGTGCCTCAGAAGTGAGATCTGCCCTGGGCTGGCAGAGGGAGCACCAAAAGTGAAGCTGCTGGAAAAAGCTGAGTGGTAAGCACCCAAATTCCCTTTCGTAGGGAGAATTGTATCCAATTCCATTTCACAGGGAAATTTTAAAGAGGGAAAACACTGTAGTTACACAGTCAAAACCTTAATTGCTTTGTCTGTTGATTGATGTTTTTTGGCAAAATCTTCTAGTTGCCTTTCCATCCTATTATTCTTTCCAAATGACTCTGATGGAAAAGCATAGAGTAGTTTACTCCTTCAGGCACGGCTGTGCAGATTCTACCTGAGTACCCTTCAGCAAAAACAGCCCCATGCTTCCCAGAAAAGACCTCAGGGTAGGGGAATGAGAAGAGACAGAATGGGGTTGGCATCTTGGCTGGTGGAGGTCAGAGAAGAGAACTCTCAAGGTGCCAGCAGAGTTACACTCACAGAACTTCATGCTGGGGCATGGCCAGTAATTCTGAACATGGGACACGAGTAGCCTACGCTTTGCAGCCCCCTTGCAGCAGATCTGTTACTCTGTGCTTAGATGTGTTCCCTCTTTCTAAAGCAACCTGTATTACAGACAGGGAGATGAATGTACAAAGGGACTCTCAAACTTGGCAGAAGCACATCCTGCATGAGTGGCAAAAGGAGAAATAGCCTTTGCAAATGAGCAACTGCTCAAGTTTGACCAAACTGGCTCCTAACTCACTGCAGTTAACAGGAGAAGGTCTCAGGAAGGCCAGGCTTACTGGAGTTTAGCAGAATTCACTGCATCTGTTCAAGGAGTCCGGAGTCATTTACCCCCAAAGTTAGTCCAGGTGTTTAGGTCAGGACGTTGAACAAATTCTGCTGTTTATCCAAAGTATTGAGAGGAGGTGTGGTTTTTTTTAAGGGAAATTCATAAATGCAGTTTTTTAGGGCACTTGCTGATGATGGTAGAGCAGTGCCTCAAATTCTTAACTCAGAGGGCAGAGTCTGAGAACCAAAACTGTCTTGGAAGTCCAGTCCTCCTTGAAGGATGTGACATCTGTCAGCAGTCACGTCCAACCTGCTAATGTCCATCTGTGCTGCAGAATAAAAGACTAGATAATTATGTTTCAGATAACATGTGGTTTTAAAAGTTAAGAAGAACATTAATTAAATTGGTAAGGCACAAGTGACTTATCATTAATAATAAGTCATAACCTTAATTTTGAAAATTACTGAAAAAATGATGCGTCCATTAACAGACACTTTGATAGGGATTGCTCTGAAGAAGGGGAGATTTTGAGTCTCTTTTGGAGAGCAGGTAGGTTTCTGCTAAGTAGGCACAGGGTCACCACAGCAGCTAATGAAGGTTGCATGAGGCATATGAAGACTCTTAATTAGCTTGGCTGTTATTCTTCCATCATGAGCAATTCATCAACTCCTGCCTTATCTACCCTGCTGTTCCCTCCCTGAACTGCACAGTCCCTTAAGAATATGAGCTCTGGGAGAAATAAAAATAAAAAATGGGGAGATGAGAACCCCTCAAACAGCCAAGGAGATGCTGAAGGGTGCAGAAATGGGTAAGGTCTTTGGCAAGTACCCACATGTGAGAGTCCTTGGCACAGAGCGACCCTGATGAGCTACTAATTGTTCTAATTGGTTCCAGCAGGGAACCCAGCCCAGATGGGTGAGGACAGGCAGTTACTAACTGGGCTCCTGCTGGCCCCTAGAAGTTAGTGTGGAAGTGCTGACTGGAGCCCAGGACGTTGCACCCGGGGAGGGAAGCACTAGTCCTGCAACCCCAGCTTTGGGATCCAGGGAAGGAGCAGAGGTGAGAGCTCTGGGTTTAGTTATTACTGCATTGGTTTGCTCAGGGACAAAGTTGCTGCCTGAGAGAGGCTTTGCAGTATGAGGGGAAGGTGCTGGAACGCTTTTGAGCAGTGCCAAGGACGTTTGGCTGTGTAGCTTCCTTCTGTTTCATAGGGCATTACTGGAGGCAGAGACCTGAGCCCAAGACCTTGGGATCTCTTGGGAAGAGGTCTCCATCAAGCTCAGATCTTTCCCATGCTCCTGGCTCCCCTTCCCAAGGGGTAAATGCCCCAGAGCTCCCAGGTTGCTGAGGAGTTTGATGTTACTTAAGGGGACTTTGATGTCTCAAAGACTATGTGATTGGAAAGCCTGCCAGTCACTCAGAGAGCATGAAATTTGGTTAAAAATCAACTAAGCTTGGGCGGGGTTGGGGTTGCTGGTTTTTTTGGTGGTTTTTGTGTTTTGTGTTTTTTTTCCCCTTTGCTTTAATTTTTGTTTTGTTTTGGGTTTTTGTTTGGGTTGTTTTTGTTTTGTTTGTTTGTTTGTTTCTGTCCAATAACCACAAGGAGAAGAAAGATGGATGCTTTTTATGTGGACACAGATTACGGTATCATCTCTTAGAGCTTTATTTAAAGGAAAAAAAAATCCTACCCAACTCCCTCTAACTCCAGTATTGAAAGCTTTAAGGAAGCACTGCTAGCTCTATTTAGTAGAAAACTTCTCCTGCTGTCCCTGTGCTTCAGACTTTAAATTGAGAACATGAGGAAAGGAGAAGAGGTGAAAGAAATGCTGAAGATTAAATGAGTTGCCACACACCTGCAGCAAATTAGTGAACTTCCCTTGCTGGAGAAGCTGCCCTGGTGTATGAGACTGGTGGCAAGATTTTTCTGCCAGGGCTCAGCCCTGCCCACAGATCAGCACGTGTGATGCTGAGGAGTTGGTCTTTCCTTGGCTCACTTTTAAGTCAGAGCAAGCTCTAAATAATGGGCGAGTTGCATGAGTAAAGCCTGACCCTCCTCTGCGAGTGATAGAGGTAAGACAGAAAGACCACGATCCCACCAGCCCTACTCTCTGTTTCATGCACAGGTGTTGCCATTTTCCCTTTTCTGCTGCTAAGAGGTATATTTAACACCTGAGACACATGAAAGAAATGAGAACTGTTTGGCGTGGTGCTGAGATTCTGCTGTGCCTGGCTGCAGAGACAGGACACTGTTCCCCAGCAAACTCAAAATCCTTGATCCTTTGTGCTTTTAAGTGTGTGATGGTGTGAATAGAGGGAGTGGTTTCTTTGTGTGCCTAAAACTGAGTGTCCATCCTAACGTGTCTGTGGAGGTGAAAAAGAGGTGTTGTGGTGCTGCTGGGCAGCCACGGGCAGAGAGGCTGCATCAGCCTGACCCTGCCTTGTGTAGGGCACATCCAAGGTGGGGACAGGACACCAGTGGAGTGGCACTCCTGGGCTGTGTATTGTAGGGGTGAAACCCTTTCTGGGGGATGGGTTCACCCACCAAGTGTGCATCCCTGGGGACACGGGACCCTTGTCTGGGCTCTGCTCTTCCCATCCCTACAGACACTGGTCCCCAAAACCTGCTTCTTTAGAGTTGACACTGCCGGCTTCCCATGAGGTCCCTGTGGGGTTGAAGTCACCGCCAGCCGAGTTAAAAAGCCTTTCTGGAGGTAAATAAAGCCCCAAGCTGTCCTATTATTTTAAAGAAGCTGCCTCCCACGTGTGACCTTGGGGTGCGTGCTGATGGGAGCCTGCCGCGAGGGTTTAGTCTGAAACCAAATCCCCTCTGCCTCTGCCTTTCTCCCCTGAAATGGGAGCTGTCATCGTACTGCTCAATCTTTTAAGTCAGCCTGAATGCCGGTTGTCTCTCTTAAATAAAAAGTCCCTGGGATGCTGTGTGAGGCTGTGGCTCTGTTTTAAGGTGTGCCCTCACTTGCTCTTTGGTATTTGCCTGGTCTTCCCTGCCCTGTGACTCCAGCGAAGGTGCAATCCTGAGGAAAGGTTTGTTTTAGTGAAAGTGGGGCTGATGGCAGGGCCTGCAGGTGTGTGAGTAGAACTGTTGCTGAGGCCACTGTAGTCTCTTAAAGTAGGCACCTGTCAGTAGGGAGGGGAAGAACAATAAGCACATGGGGTGGGTGCAGGGGTCCCCCTCACTCTGCAGCTGAGAGGAGCCCCTGGGGTCATCCCCTGCCTCATGGGTGAGAGTGTGGATGAGGGAGAGGCAGGCAGAAATTGGGCTCTTGCTGCTCTCTGATAGAAAACACGACTGTGAAACTGCTTGAAACACCCACCATAAGTAAAAATACCACCAGCAGCTCCCGGGAAGCCTTTGGGGATGGGCCAGCAGTGGGGTGCTCTCTGCTGAGCCCTGTCTTGAGAGTCTCAGGCTGCTTCAATAGGGAGACAATATATCTCAGGTTAAACATAATCCCTCTGACAGGAATGAAATAAGTTCTCACAGCAGGTACCTTTCCCTGCTGACTGTGGTCTTTTCACTTTTTGGCCCCAGACCAAAGCCTACTTGACAGGGAGGTCTTTAAGCAAGTCAGTCGAAGGGTGGCAGAGAAGAGAAGGCAAACATGATGCTCTGTGATACGGAATATCCATTTGGTCTGTTTAAGCTGTCCTGGCCATGCTCCTTCTCAGCTTCCCTTGCTTCTCTTCACTGGCAGAGAACGGGAAATGGAAAAGTTTTTGACTTGTAGTAAGCTACACTTAGCAACAGCAAAAACACCAGCATGTTATCAACATTATTCTTATACTAAATCCAAACCAAAGAACTGTAAAAGCTGCTAGGAAGAAAATTGACTCTCTCCCAGTCGAAGCCATTTGCTGTCTGGGGTTAAACCACGACACTCAGGTGAAACATAATCCCTCTGCCAGGGAAGAAATAAACTCTCCTAGCAGGTACCTTTCCCACTGTGGTCTTTTCCCTTTTTGGCCCCAGACCGCAGCCTACTTGACGGGGGCATCTTTAACTCTGTCAATCAAAGTGCAGTGGAGAAGAGAAGGCAAACAGGAAGGGCACAGTGGAAAGGCAAGTTTCAGAGTGACCTGGTGATGGGGTGGGGCTGTGAATTGTTGGAGCGTGCGTGAAGTGAATGGCTCCAGCAATGAAATGCTCAGTCTTTCAGTGAACACAAGGAGGGCAAACTGTCTGGCTCCAGCACAATACCTGGTGACTTGTGTAGAGGAAGAGCCCTGGCACTGACCAATGCATGAGGCTGATGAGAAGTGATCTGGGCAGGTCATTCAGAAAATCTGGTTTGCTGGCCCGGCAAGGACATAATCACCTTGGCCTGATGTTATCTGGGAGGCTGTGAGGCAGGAGGCAGTGAAGTGGGCAGGCAAGCAGGAGCCTCTGGCTCACAGTCAGGCCTTGGGGTCCCAAGGAGGGGTGATTTTTGTGGGAGAGGGCTAAAGAGAGATGCAAAGTGTTGGAGGAGAGCTGATGTGAGGCTGAGCACTGACTGGGCTGAGTCTGCTTTAGGCCAGCTCAACTTTATGTCCTCTCTGATGCTGGGTGCAATTTCTGACCTGTTTCTAAGCACATTGTTTTAATGGGGTTGGTACTTGAATTTTCTTCAAAATCTGTACTTTTTAAGAAAAGTCTCAATTTTTATCTAGGATACACACCTTCGAAACTATAGATTAACATTCCGTGGATATTGGCTCGGCAAGGGTGAGGCTCTGGACATCACTGTGCAGTGAGGTGATCCCAAATCCCACAAGATCCCAAAATGTGCATCTCTGTGGGAACTAGGTAGCTAGATCCTGATGAGCTGAGTCCAAGTGACTTTCTCAAAGGTTCTGGGACATAAAAGATAGAGGGCTCCAAATCTCCCAATTGGTGTTACAGCACCAAAGCATCTTGTCTCCTCCTTTAGTCTACATTAACAGACAACAAACAGCACCCATTAGCTTAAAACCTTGCTCATGTTGGTTGCTCTAACACTCACATTGGTGTATTTCTAGGTTAGTCAGAAGAATGTCTTGGTTTATTATTATTTTCAATTACATTCTTATTTTTAGATGGCAACGTCATGAATAGGAGGGACCTGCTGAATAAACAGCTATTGCCTTTCTTTGTGGAGAGATTACGTTTTGTTGTGCTTGCAAAAATGACTTCTACTGCCATGTGTTGTCCTTTAAAAGCGAAAGAATAATAACTGAGAAACAACAAGAACAAACATCTCAGATATAGTGCCTATTTGGAAGGAAAAATCAGGTTTGGTCATTATGTGCGTTATTCAATTTATTTTATATTAATTTTGTCTTTTTTTTTTTTTTTTTCCTTTGGTGTACCCTGATTAGTTCCACATGTTTTCCCCTAAGGTTTGGACCGTAAAACTGCTTGTCTGAGTCATCAACTAGATAAATAATTGGCAAAATCAAGGACTCATCTCCTAAATCATTCCCCAGTTGCTTCTGGCCCTAGCAGAACTTGGTTGCTTGTGTGTTCGAGTCAGCTGTGTTTAGTCCCCAGCCTGGGCTTTCACTGGCCCCGGGAGACCAACAAACTGCCGGTTACGGAGCCTCGCATCAGCTTGTCTTGGCACATCTGCTGGAAGAACGCGGGGAGCCGCTGGGGATCGTGGTCAGGGCTGGTATTTACAGCCAGGGCGGGGGAGCCTTCCCAAAATGGGCACCCTGGAGTGCACACCTGGCAGCTGTGCCACCCCTCCTGCGAGGAGCTGGCGCGATCTCCTGTGTGGAGGTGGCGGGGCTTCTCCTTCGTGGTGGGTTTCCTGAGACAACAACGGCTCAGGAGGTGCTGACTCCGCCACACAGGGGTGCCTGGGGATGACACAGCGGGCTCTGGGGTTTAACAGGCTGATCCTGAAATCCCAGCATCCTTGTCTTCTCCACTGGCAGGTGTCAGTCCCGGGTCCAGTAAGTATAACCCCGCTCTTGGGTCCTGCAGAGTGGCCCACGTGGTGGGAAATGAGAAGCACGAGTACAGGCCCTTTCTTCCTGGGGTCCAGCCATGGGTGAATGCTGGGAGATTTGGGATGGACCTGCTTCTTCATATGTGGTGGTTGTCTGGTTTCTGAGATAGACATGAATCCCTCTAATAAGAGAGATGCTGGACTTCAGCTCTTCTGTCCCACTGGAGTGGAATATTTTTTTTTAGGTGTGCCACTTGTGTCTTGTGGAAATCAGATTCAAAATGTAACCTCCCCACAGTTGGAGAAGTTGTACTGATGTCCTGGGAATGTAAAAGGAGCTGAACTGGATGGTCTCTTGTCTGGATATGTTGTTTTTTGAGGGGGTTTTCTGGGGGGAGGGATTGCAGTTTAAAATGAAAGAAAGTGCCAAAAGCAGAATGAGAGAACAACTCAGTGGCGATCTCTGAGCTTAAGGAAAAACAGCGTAAATCTGGAACAGGCACACTGTCTTCAGAGCAGGCTCCAGGCTTCTCAGCAGGAGAGTCACAGTTTCTGCTGAATTGGAAAAATAAAGCAGCTCGAATGCCTCTCGTGAGAGGTCCTGGCCCCTTGGCTTGAGTCAGGCGTGTTTGGAGCAAACCTCATAGCTTGGGAGGGATGCCACTGAGCCCCAAGGAGGTCACTGGGGATGGGGGAAGCAGAACCCTCCCCTCCTTTGGATGGCATCGAGGAGTTAAAGGTATGTGAAGGAGAATGAATGGATTATTCTTTGCTGGAAAAAAAGGTCACATTAACACACTGCAATGTGTGATGGTGACACCCATGAAAGTTAAATGAGCTCACTCAGTTACAGTTAGAGCAAATCTGTGCGCTTTTGTGCACATGTCCCCATCAGGATTTGAGCTACTGTGGCTTTTGTGGTGGCAGTTTTGTACATGGGCATCCAGAGCCCACTTGAGTCCTCGTTTGATGGGTGCCTGGCTCAGATGGTGGGTGCAGACTCTGCTGACAGCATGGACACCTGCTGGACTGGGGAGGTGACTGAGGTCTGGTGGTGGTGCTGAGAAGGAACCACAGCATTGTCCTCCTCTGTAATGCCTACATTATCCAAATTAAAACAGTGATGAGGAACTTGATGGGCACCTTCCTGCAGGGACTGACCTCTGATCTGTGATGGTCTGCCTTTGGTCTTCTCCATGCTTGCTCTGTTTTTGCACTAAGCAAATGGTTTGTGTATATGAGTGCTTTGTTTTGGCAGGCCTTGCTTTCTTTTTTCTTATCAAGATTTTGCTGCTTGAAGAATGGTTTCCAAAGGCAGCACAGTGTATACCTTGGGTTTTCAACATGGGGTTGGGGTGGGGAGTTTCACCCCAGTCCCGGGGGTGTCTGGAGGCTCCCAAGAGCTCATCAGCCATTCTGTGCAAGGGGAAAAGAGCTGAGCCCAGCCCCTTTGCTGGTGGATATTTCCCATGCAAATGGTTAACTACCCTGGCAAGCCAACTTGGAGACAGACACCAGATCTCATTCTTTACCCTAACCATCTTTTTGCATTTAATAGAGGCTTTCTCCCTTCTCCCTGCCATCTTAACATTTGGATTTGGGTTTAGGTCTAGCTTTGGAAGAGAACAGCTCTTTTCTCTGTGGCTGCTCAGCCCCTTCTCCTCTTCTGGCTCTGGAAGAATGGGCTGTTTTCTGGTCTCCTTGTTCTAGAAGGTCCCTCCATGTAGAGTGATCGCTTGGTGGTGGAGAAGGGTAGAAAGAAGCAGAGGAGTGGAAGAAGCATTTTGGCAGTCAATGTAACGGGCTGGCTTGAATTACACGTTAAAGTTTGCCAGTTATCAGTGTGTTGAGCATTTTGCATCATTATAAGATTTTTAGGAGTCCCAATGCAGATTTCCTGTATTTTGTATGTTGAGATTTGTGTGTGGTTTTTTTTCTTGCAGGAAGAAAACTTGCCCAGCAATTTACTGCATGCATTTATGCCCTTTTTTTAAATGTACAGTGGAAACAAGCATCTGAAATCATTCTTCTCCTTCTGACAGCAACATCTGTAAAACCTTAATGCTGGAAGGAGGCAGGAACCAAGAGATTTATAACCCCCTGCTGAAATATTGGAACGACCTTATTTCCCGGCAATTAGCTTTGCTCAAAACATTTTTGTTTCCTATTAGAAGCAATCTACCAACGTTTACATTGATGTGTTTAATAGTTCTTGGCCATCTCTGAATTCAAGCAGGCAAGGCAGGAGGGGAGGGGAGGGAACATGCTTTGTAAACCGTGAGATTATTTGTATTGTGTGTATTGATAGTGGTGAAAATTCATCATGCTATGCTCCAGAACAGGGAATGACATCTTTTGGGACAGGGAAGAGAACTGGTGTGTGGCCAAAGCTTCTCTACCAGTGCAGCATACCAGGAGTAGCTCCAGTGCCTTTGGTGGAGAATGGATCTTAATTCAGCTGAAGCTCTTTAACAGTGGAAAGGTGAGAAGAGGAAGGAGCAGCACCTACATGCTGTAATGAGTAAGGTCAAATGGTCCTGAGTTAGGTCAAGTAGGGGGTGAATAGATGTATCATTCCTCTTCTTCAGGATCATCATCCTTCTTCAGGATGCATCCATCTCCAGCAGAAACAGCAGCTCCTGAGACATCTGTTGAGTCAGTCAAGAGCGGTGTTCTGCAGGAGCCCTCAGCAAGAAGTAGATTTTTTTGATTAGGTGGCTGATTTGGGGGTTTTCTTTTTAGTATGTTGATGTAATGGGATGAAACTGAGAATCAGATATTTTAGACTGAGTTGCAACGTGAGGGAAGCCTAATGTCTGAATGCACTGATAGCCTGGGTTGGAAGCAGCAGCAAGTACTGTGGCAGTATTGTCTTGTAGGAGCAGAGGAAAGAAATGCCTATTTTCTCCTTGGCTTTGAGATCAGGAAGATTAATGTGTATCTAGATGAGGTTCTGAGTGGATCTGGAAAAGATGAATGGTTCAATTGTTGAAAAAACGCAGTTTTAGGGATGTTGAAACGAAGTTGAACTTGAAATATTGGGGATGCTTAAGGACAGTGTCTTGTTTCTTTGTTTTGAAATTAACGTGCCTTGAAAATGGAAAGAACAAAAAAAAAAAGACAATTTAGGACATTGTTAACTGGCTGTGGGACATCCTTGTAATGGGCAGCACGGAGGAGAAGCTTCTTGGGGAACTGCCTTAGCCCTGCAGGTGATAGATGATCACCCTTGGCATTCCACAGGCTTTTGGTGTCTATTTGCTTTCTGGAGGTTTCCTTCACCATGAGATATCACTTTGGATGTTTGCTCCAGGATGGGCAGCAGATGGTGTCAACTCAGTTTTGTTTAAGTCATAGATGATTCACTCACTTTGGCTGAAAATGAGCTTTTCCTGGCCCGGTTGCTCTTCCAGCTATGCCCCAGTTCCCCATCCCTTATACTGTGTGGTTGTAACAGTTTTATAAGGCCGAGCTGTTAGTGGGATAACCAAATGGTCTGGGTTAAAAACTAATCCCTTTTGGAGGTGTGGCAGTGAACTGTGGCCTGGAGCTGCAGGCATTGAGGATGGTAACTTCTCAGTCTGGCTTTGCTGTGGGAGCCAAGGCTTTATATGGTTGTACATGATTATCCAGCCATTCAGATTCTCTCTCTCCAGTGGCTGATTGCAGTCATGTATGTGCTGACACAGCCACTGACAAGCAAAACTAGAGATGCACTGCAGGTAAAGAGGGTCTTCTGACAGCCTTGGAGAGCAAAGATGTGTGCCCCAAAGAGGCAGTGGTTGCCTGCCCTTTCTACTGCCCTGGGGACAGTGGTTGGGTGGGGTTTGGGGCACCTGTGCTGAATATATCTCAATATATATCAATATATCTCTTTTTATGGTATCACATCCAACTCCACCTGATCCACGAGTCTTCATGGATGGCTGGAACACGACAGCACAGGCTGAGGACTAGAACATCAAGCCTCCACTGATGTGTGGAGACACCAGGGGCTGAGATGAACACACCTCTCCTGCTCTTTGTCACAAACTTGCCTCAATGCCTGCTGTGGAGGGAGAGTGCTGCTGTCAGTCATCAGCCTGTCTCACTCCAGGCATTCCTGGCACAAGTCTGTTCAGGTTTGCCTCTTTGTGCATAGTCTGATAATTCCTCCTCTGAGGAGTTTATTTGTCTTTCCTTTTTCTTTCTAAGGGGCTGGGGCAGCTCCCTGTTCCCTGTCCTACCTTCCTGAGACACAGGCTGGAAAATTACCCTGCTCTTCAGCTGCAGGCTGGGTTCCTGGCACATACCTTGGGCTGTTCTGCCCAGCCAGCTCCCTGCATCAGTAGAAAAAACTTATTCAAGCACCAGCAGGAGTTGGTTCCCCCAGAAAGGGATAAACTGGCCACGGATGAGCTTACTCTACTTTAAGCAGCAGAGGGTGAAGGGCTGAAGCCAGTTAATGTAGCAGGTGGTGAGAGGCAAAAGGCCAAGGGACTTTCACGGTGGAGGTTGGCCCTTTTCTGAAAGGGACAAGTTGCCTTAAGAGCCTCTTTAATATCCCTTTCTCTGTGGACTTATTTCCCTAGCACCAGACCAGCTACTTACCCCCTTAAACAGTGTTGTGGTTAGAGGAGCACCAGAAAGGCTTTTTTCCCCAATTTCCAGGCCTGTACATTCCCATTCATCCCCTAAACTGTGAGTGCTGTCCCTGTGCTGTGCTGCTGGTACCACAAGGGCAGTGGGAGGACCAAGCCAAGGTTGGATTGGACTCTGACAGGTTGTTTGGTTTGGCCCTTGTTCCCAGAGCATCATCTGGTCACAAGTGATTTGTAGCCGGGAGAAACAATGCAGAGATGGAAACTGCTTCCCACTCCTAAATAGCTGGTAATATTTGGGGAAGATGATGTGTTCATTTCACACATGGCACCAAGGATTCAGCCCATGCAAAGCTGTTTTGCTTGCAGGTGGCCTGGGACAGCTTCCACATGTCCCCTTTGAGATGGAGGCTGCCCTTGCCTCACTCCTCATCTGCTGCACAAAGAGGCTTTTCAGCAGTGGAGACACCATAATTCAACTGTGTATTTTAGCTGAAGGATGTTGCTCTGTGCTTTGGGGGTTCTTCTGTGCCAGAGACTGTCACACAAGGTGTGGGAACATCCTCTTTCCCTTTTCCTGAAGGACAGGTTTCTTTTCACCTCCCAGCTGCAGGCAGGCTCAGCACACAGATTTATTTGGGGCCAGGGATGTGTGTGTGCATATGTTTATTTTATTTTTTTTTTGAAAGAACAATGTTTTGGCGGCCAACAGCTAATCCTAAATTTGGGATACCTGACATGGTAATAAGAAAACAAACCTTCCTGCACTTAAAATGAGTGACAGGCCAAGTTTGGCCCCAGCACCCTTCAGAACTGGTTTGACCTTGCAACCAGATCTCCTGGGCTGACTGACAGCTTTTTATGGTCGCATTAGGGCTGAGGTGACCTTGTTTATCTGGGGATTCACCTGGGAGACAGCAGACATGTCCAGGGATATTAAGTCTCAAGCTGAAAATGTTTGCTCAGGTATTAGGGGGAGAGTTAATTTAGACTGAATACCTGCAGTGTGGCACCAGCCACTCCTCGGAGGGACACTGTGCCCCTCGGCCGATGACAGTCGGTTTAGGCTTTCTTTGGAATTTGGAGTCTCCTTCAAATGGAGCAATTCAGAGCCCTTCACCTGCCTCTGAATTTCCCTTCACATTTAATATTTTGGGGGTTTTGGTAAAACAGAGCTCAGGTGAAGGTGCAGGTCAATCTTGCTGCAAAGGGGGTCTTGCTGCCGATACCAGAAGTGTCTTGGATTGAGTGGACTCACTTTTGTTTTATAAAATATGACACGTGAGAGCTGGCATCTGTCCCAAGCACCTGTGTGGTTGGTATTCCCTTTATCTGATACCCACCAAGTCCTTCCTTTCCATGCAGAGGGATGTACTTCCACTGCTGCAGTGACTCAGGAGAAGGCTGAGGACTAGCAGTGCTTCCTCTTCACTTGTGTGGACCCACAGCAAGAGGACCAAATCCTGGAACTGCCCTCCTCCTGCACTCTGAGGATGGGCAAAAAGGGATACCCAACAGCTGGTGCTCTGCCCTGCCTGCCCTTATCTACACATTTGGGACCATTCAAGGGATGCTGCCTGAAGCCTGATCCGTGCTGATGTCACCTGGGGAGCTAAATCATCCCCACAGAATGATTTCATCTGCGGTGCAATTGGTTGCAGCCTCTGATTAATACCAGCACACACAGGCTCTGGGCAGGTGGTACAGCCCTGGTGCAGGGGGAGATGATTCTAGATTCAGGGAGATCTTGGGATTTAATTTTTTAAAATTATTACTTCAGGCTTGCAGGCAACTAACAGCCCTCAATGCGAGAACGACTGCATGGGTGGTCCTGGCTGCATCTCATCCCTGGATAGGACTAAGTACTGCTGTTCCCTGGGGTGGGGCAGGCACCTTCCCTGCTGGGATTCCCCAGGTTTTCCTCATCTTCTTTTCATGTTGAATCACTAGCAAACCCCCCGTTTCAGATTCCTTTGGAAAGCTTCTTTTCCCTCCACTGGGACCATAATAACTTGTCAGAAGTGGATGTTTCACGTGCTAGCATCCTACATGTGGGGGTCTGGTCTCTGATAGAGGGCCTTGGGCTTATGGCAGAGAGGCAGAGAGTGGTTTGGGGGAAGCTGAAGCTGATTCTTGGTAAAAGCACACATGTCCATAGTGTAACATCCCTTGCAGATAGAACCCTTTCCTGTGTTATAGGAAAACTTTTTTTTTTTTTTTTTTTTTTTTTAAGTTATTTCCTTCCCATTTTCCCTTCTGGTATTGCCTAGTATCACTCCCTGCATTTTTTCTGCTCAGGTTTCACCTCTGGCCTCCCTCTCCCCTCAAGACGCCCTTTTGGGAACGTTGGGGTAATTGTTCGCTCACTGTACTGCTTGCTTTCACCTTGGCACTGGATTTTTGGGCTCCAGCCAAGGTAAGAAGTTCAAATGCCTGTCTGGTGTGAGAGGCAACCTTGTCAGGATTCTCACAGGAGCAGTAGAAGCTGAAATCCCAGGGAGAAAGGCCTGAAAGCAGCTTTCTCTGCAATTTTGAGACCAAGTGGGACAATTTTAAATCCCTCATTATAGGCTTGACTCCATTCAAATATCACATGTGCTCAAGTATAAAGTTAGCTGCTGCTCTGCAAGAGGACAAGCAGCAGCCAGCCACCGAGCATCCTGTCTGTGCACAGCATGAGAGCTGTGTTCCTTTCCTCTGTGCTGTTTCTGTCTAGCTCAGGGTCTCAGGTCCCCAAGGAGCTTCCTCTGGGATACCTGGAGACCCTCTCCTGCCGTCCCCAATACCCCCATGGTCACAGACACTGCCCAGATAGAAAAGCGAGGAAGACACAGATGAAAAGCTCCCAGGGAAGAGTAGGAGGTGGTGGTGCATCCCACAGCTGGAGGAGAAAGAAGCTCACTGGGTTATGCAAGTGCTCCAAATCCTGAATATTTGTTTCTCTTCCTGACCCACCCTGCTTTGCCTTCCTCTGTGTCAAGATCTGGCAGGTCTCTAAAACCAACAAGTTCCCATGGGCAGGAAAAGCCCTTTGTACTAACCTGGGAAGAATGTCCATGCTAACTGGTGTTCCTACACATTCCCCCTGGGAAAACATAAAGCTGAAAGTGCCCTCTGGATGTGTGGATCCTCAGCACAGCATGGGCACCATTGTTGGTCCCTCCTGAACTGGTCCACCATCAGGAATGAACCCAGCAAAGAGGGGAAGCACTGAAGTAGTTTGGCCTGGAGGGCTGGAAATGCGGCTGCTGCAGCATGAAGCCTCCCTGTGCCGGGGGAAGCTGGGATCCTGCTGCTGAGCTATTTATTTAAGAAAAAAAATATTATCATTTCAGGCGTTGGCAGCATGGGGTGTATCAGCCATTGTATCAAAGATGTGGTTTTAATGCACTTTCCTCCGCTTAAATGCTATTTGCCTTCTCCTTCAGGCAATTGAATTTAAGAAAACTCTGGTTGCCCAGGTTTTGTTGAACAAATTGGCCCCTCCACACACAATTCCCAGGAGGAGCCAGCTCTGCAGAAACTCTGGGAGCTGTCACTTCAGTGCATGGCTGGGATGGGCTGAACGGATTACCCAGCTCTGCATAGTCTGCTCTTTTATCTGTCTCAAAGCAATGGGAAGCCAGGAATAACCCCTCGGGGTTCCTCTGAGCCTGGCGGTTTCTGGAGCCCGGGGTCAGATGACTGTTATTGTAGCTAAAGGTGTTTAACCCCAATTGATTTTGACAAGCCCTATTAGAGAATCCCACAATTACTTATTGGGTTTGGAGAGGAACGTTTGTCGATTTAAAGCTGGAGGCTCTAACCTGAATGCTGCTGACAGGATGCAATAGGTACCAGAGCTGCTTCTGCAGGAGTCAATGGGAAAACTCCCCGTCAATCTTCAGGGCCAAATTCTGACCCTTCCCCAGGGCCCAGAAGTTCTCAGGGGTGTCAGAGTCGTCCCAGGGGAGAAACAGGTTGGAATAAGGTGTATGAAACCTACTCTGCTAAGCACTCAGCATCCCAGGAGCAACCCTGGGTTGGGTTTAAGTCCAGGTAACTTTTTTGTAGCACAGCTGCCTGCATCCCAACCCCGGGGGATGGTGCAGGGGCCATGGAACCTGGTGCAAAGCACAGGAGAGTCCCTGGAAAACTGCTGAAAAAAGGATGAGGGTTGTTTCTGCTCCCCTTCAAAACTGGTCTGTCCCCTAGCCGGGTGCTGGCTTGTGGAGAAGGGAGCTGAGGGCGTCTGGTACTGGTGGCTGCATGAGTGGAGGGAGATTGCTCAGCATCTTTGAGTCCTTGGAACCAGTGTTTATCCCATGGGATTGAGTTCAGAGCCCCAAAGCCCTGCAGACTGGAGCCAGTTCTGGGCAGGGAGAGAAACTGCTTGGAGATTTGTGTCTGCAAGAAATACCAAGCGATGAGTTCTCCGAGGCTCCTATCCCAAAGACGCCTGAGATCATTTGGATGTGGATGGGAGTTATGTGCCTAAGCAGTCTCAGAGGATCTGAGCTTAACAGCACTGCTGATTTTTTTCTTTTTTTTTTTTTCTTTTTTTTTTTTTTTGTAAATAATGCAGTAACTGGGGAAATAAAAGCATGATCTAAGGAAGGAAATCAGTGCATTGCTCTAACAGTTAAATGAAGTGCTGTGCTGTGTTGCTCTGCAGGTCGGATGTAGGTGTTTGTAGGTGGCAGGCAGCAGCCTGCTCGTCACCCATCCCGGGGCAGAGAAGTGCAGCCATCACACGTGCAAATACAGTTTAGCCCAGGAATTGCTTTCGGGCAGCAGAACAAACAGCCTCCTGGAAGCCGGGCGAGTTTCACACTTGCTTTTTTGCTTCTTGGTGGCTGAGGGAGAGGAGTCACCCGCTCAGGGAAAACAAACAGCCGGCATCGCCTGCCTGGCCGGGGGATGGCGTGGGTTTTACTCGAGCCCGGCGAGCGACTGGAGCTGCCGTGAGACCGCACCGAGTCCTCGGGGAGGTTTTGTAACGAACACCTTGTAAAACGCAAATATTTGAATAGCGACGTTCAGCACTGATGTGCCAGGTCGAGGAGCAACTGCTCAGGTTTTTTTGAAACTTAAGGGTGAACCTAAGGATTCTTCAGAAACAAAAGCGTTGAATACACTATTTATATGCTCATCTATCAGTTAGTGGACAGGATTATGAGCCATTTATTTAACAAAGAGACCCTAGTTAATCAGCAGTCTATTTACTGTTTCTTCATCATTTGGCAGCAATTCATAACTGTGTCTTGTTTTTCATTATGGGCAAAATTGCTTTAAGTGTACTTGTTCCCCATGTACTATCTCTGGAATTTATTTTCACGTTGAAAACTGCTCGTATTCTTCCAAGTAAAGGACCTTATTTAAATGGAAGATATTTCTTTCAGATGATTGTTTTCAAAAGAACCAGTTCCTTGTCCTGTTTTGGGTTATTAAATTGTTTGTTTTATTGCAGGCTTTTTTAGCTGAGCCTCCAGAAACCTGGGCAACGACAGAGGAGGCTGCTCTAAGAGTTGGAAAGCGCTTGGGGTCGACTTTGGTGATCGACGTCCTGTGCAACCTGGGTCAAGTCACCTAATGGTAAGGAGGCTTTTTATGTTGATTTTGGGAGATTGTTAGTTATCTGGCAGTGTGTCTCTGGTCTCTCTGCCTCTCTGTGGGGTGTGAAGAAAGGCTGAAGGAGCTGTGCTGCCTCACCAGCCTGCCCTTGACTCTGGTGAGGTCCTAGCCTGGCCAAAGGGACTCCACACTGGAGCTCTCTGACCTCCCTCACAGGAGATCTCATGCTCCAACCTGCTCCGTTGGCACTGGGGTGTTCACCTGGAGATCCCAAACCACCAAGGTGCTTGCATCGCTCCTTGGGCACTGAAGCCACTCCTCCTTCTCCAGGTGCTCTTTTGACCCCAGGACCCTTGATTTTTCCTTTCCTGTGAGGAGAATGGGGCTTTGCCTGCTCCCACTGCCAGGCAGGCAACAGAGAGCCGAGGCAGCAGCATGGCCAGAGGGCCATTTGTGGGGTGCTCAGTAACATCCCAGCCATTCGTGGGGTGCTCTGTGCCAGCTTGAATCAGGCCATTAGTGACCTGCAAAGCTTTGTCCTGACTATTATCTCTTCTCCCACCAGCCACAATATTTAAGGGAATGATGGTATCAATGAGAATAGCCCTGGAACAGAAACAAATTACTTTCCCACTAGGGAAAGGTCATGTGTGAAATTTCGTGGGCAGTCCCCCCACTTGCTAAACACCCCCTTCACCCGGCTTTTTTTTTTTTTTTAAATTTTATTATTATTTTTTTTTGGTGTGTGTAATTGCGTGTCAGACCAAGTGCACTCAGAATGTGAGCAGGGTCTGATACAAGGAGGGTGAAATGAGATAATCCATGTTTTCATCATCCATAGGCCTCTCTTTTCACGGGCCGTGGGCCGTACTTTATTAGGCTGAGCAGCTCTGGGCCTGCAAGAAAGAGGAGCCCTTTCTCATCCCGATGAGAATAGTGCAGTGAATGGATTCCAAGTGTTTACTCAGCATTTGTCTCGTGGTTTATCAAAGGAATGAGGAGGAGGTGCCGACAGACCTTTTGTCCTGCTGATGTGTTATGACAATGTTCCATGAATATGCAGAATGGCAGAAGGGATTAGAGCCAGTACAATTCCCCTCCGGCGCTTTTTTTTTTCTTTTTCTGCCTTTTTTTTTTTTTTTTTTTTTTTTTTTTTTTTTTTTTTTTGCCTGGGATGTTCAGGGGTTTAAGAGTGACCTGCTCACAGTCAGGGCACCAAACATCAGATTTTCCTGCAGATAGGGGTGTAAAAATCCCACACTTGTCCAAAGCTGTTAGCATCTGACTTGAAGGTTGGGCTGTCTTAGTCACTCTCTGCTCTTTATGAAATTTCGGCTGGCAGGAACTGCCCGGCTGGAAGCTTTGTGTTTTGGGAGACATGGAGATATTGGGGCATAATTAAAACTTGAGTCAATCAGTGACACGTGAAGCCCAGGGCCAGTGGTGATGTGACCGATGCTCTCTGCTCTGCCGCTGTTGGTGTCGCTGGCAGTGGCACCTCGCCGTGTTTTTCTGTTGCTTCCCAGAGCCCTGGTCCAGGAGTTTGGGTGTGATTCAGTGCTGAGATCAGGCACCCAGTGCTCTTCATGTACTGTCTTAGGTGAGCAGATTAATGAGTTAACCTTTGCAACACACCTCTGGGGCAGGTGATGAATATTTATCTCTGTTTTCAATATGGGCAGGCTGCAATAGGCTGGTGAGAGCAGAAATATCGTTCCTCAGCACCGGGCACGTTGGGTGTAAATCCAACCTTTTCTTTTGTGTTTCTGACCTTTCATCTTGAGGTAACTCTACTGAGCAGATGTGTTTTGTGTGTAATTATACAAAGATGTCTCACATGAGAAATTACTCTCCACTAGTTTCCTATATCCCAAGAATCTTTTCTGCCCTGCTGCTTCAATGGTCTGGAAGGGAGCTCCCCAGATACATAAGGGGAATGATTTGTGTCCATGTTGGGTCTTACCCTGGGAGGAAGGTCTGGTCTGGTTCTTCTCCTGTCCAAGTCAACAGATCAAAGCACTGCTGAGAGCTGAAAAATCCCCCTGAAATCTCCCCCCACCTCAACACGGAATTTGAAACTACCCCATTCCACCACTGCCACATACGGGTAAACTGATTGTCTTGGCCTCTCCTAGTATGTCCTGCCTTTCTGGTTGAGATTTTGGTTGCTCTGTGGAGGATCTGGAGGACATTTGGTCTGTGTCAGAGCTCTCGTCAAGCTCGTGGGAATCACCCTGGCTGTGATGGCCACAATATCTGCCGTCACACGAGGGGAGAAATTGCTGTCATATACTCCTTTGCAGGGATATTTGTGCAGCAATGCTCTGATGGTAATCAAGGACACGAGGCTGCTGTGTTCCTGCCCCATGGAATACGTGGTGTGCAGGGCTCTGGTCTGGGTCCTGCGTAGAGCATCCCATGGCAGGCTTAATCTGGGGCCACCGTTGCCACAGTTTTTCCCTGGAAATGGTAGGAATGGGGGAGTTTCTTCACAAGCATCAACCTGAATAAGGCCTGTGAGACCCTCTGGGGCATCGAGTTTCTGTTTGCAGAGTGAGGGGGTTGGCTGAGCAGGGGGTTGGCAGGTTTGTAATTCGAGTGTGTGCAGGGGAAGCGGTGAAGAGGCAGAGCCTCCTTGCGAGTCCCAGCTCTGGCAGTGAGGAGGTACAGCCTGCTGTCGTGGCTTGCTTGTTCTGCCTGCTGAAGTCCCTCTCCACCCACGTGGGAACACAACAATTAGGTTAATGAATTTTGATACAGTTATCCCAAGCCCAGCTCTTGGCTGGTGGCCCCATGACAGCAGTTGGCAATGGCTCCTGCTGACGGAGGGCGTGTGCTGCAATTTGCTCCCCAGGGAGGCTCTCGGTTGGTCTTGGCTTTGGAGGAAAAGTGACTTCCTATCTCCAGAGGCCAAGGACCAGCCCAGCTGGTGCTGACATCCCTTCTGTGGGGTCTGCTCAGCACTGGGATGTGTTCCTGGCAGCTGTTGACAGGGGAACTGAGCACCTCAGGCTCACTTCTTAGGCCAGCCAAATTCTTCAGACTGGAAAGACTCAAGGACTAAAAAGAGCATTTTTCCCCATCTGCATGCTCTCACCATCATCAGCAGCACAGGATCTTCCTTTGACCTCTGGAGGGTGTGCATGAAAAATCAGAGTTTTCTTGTTGTCCTTTGCAATCTGGACTCCGCAGTTGTGGTGTAAGGAGTAAAGAAACCGAAACAATTAAATGGGAATAAATCCTTCCCACTCTGAGAAATCCATGATGAAAACACAAGGGTTGGCAGCTCTGGGAAGGAGGCCAACCTTGGTCCCCCAGGATGCTTACAGCACAGACACCTCACTGTTGAAATGGCCTTCCCTTCTCCTTTGCTCATCTTTTATCCTCTGGGATTATGTTGAAGGCTGGCAGCTGCATCTGGGCCCCTTTTCCTTAGGGGCAGACTAAGCAGTGGAAGCACAAGCCCATGGCAGACACCAGCCTCTGGATTTTGTGGCTCTACAAGGCAAAGCCATTAGGACTTGTTTGCAAGCAGCTAATTCTGCAGTGGAAGCTGCTGAGCCCCCTGGTGGGGCCTGGCATGCTGCTGATTGCCCACCTTGGCACCTCTTTACCCCTTCATCCCTGCAGTCAGGTACACACCTCAAATGCCTCAGTGCCCATGTGCTTGTTCATCTGGGACTTAAGACAGTTCTTTTGGCTTCCACTCTGCCTGAACTTGTTTTGGCCTCTTACAACTGCTTTTTGCTGCTGATGATTTTTTCTTAAGGAACTTTATGGAAGGATGTAAGTTCTCAGTTCTTGCTGGTTTGAATGGAAAATGGGTTCCAAAGTTTCTCTTACAAACACCTACCAGACTCTTTATGCCGGAAAAATGATGGCCAGATCCTGGTGTTGTTTTGTTTTGTTTTGTTTTGTTTTTTCTTTCTTTCGCTTTTTTGACCCACTTCCAGGCTTAGGCAGGGTTTCCTGTGTCTCCCTTCGCCTCAGTTTCCCTGCCTGTGTGGTGGGGGACAAGCTGCCCACTTTTGATCTTTTAGGTCTGTGAAGATTTGCCATGTCTGCTGAGAGAGTGACAAGGCAGGAAAATTTGTGCAAAGTTTGTACACTCCAAATTTGGTGTAAAGAAAATGGACAACATTGAATCATCTGACCATTTTTCAAAGAAGATTGTGTAGTGCAGCAAACTGACTGAGAAAGGGGAGCAGCTGATGCTAAGCTTTGTCTCCTGACTTGTCTTGGGCCTGTGTAAATCTTTCTTAGCATCTGTATCTGCCCCTGTTACCTCCTGGAGACCTTCAGCTGTTGTTTTCTAGCTGATGATTTCATGCCATTTTGAAGAGGATTTCTTCCCACAGCACTAAGGGACGCCACCTCCCACCCAGCCTGGCTCCCATCAGGAAGCCCTGCTGATGTATTTCATTCAACATTTATGCTGCAAGGACAAAGCATCCACTTGACCATCCCTGGGAGAGAAGTCCTTCCCTTCCCCTGGCATCTCAGGTCTCAGTCACTTGTCACTGATGGCCTCCTCACCACTGACCCTCCTCAAGCCCAACAAATGGAGCGAGCAGAGAAAAAGGTGAGGCAATCCAGAAGTTCTGGTTGCAGTGGAAAAATAAGGATCTTCTGCTCTTTTACCACAGGTTTCTCATTCAGAAAACTCCACCAGAGTCTGTTACTCACTTATTCCTATTGACAAACTAAATTATGAAGGTTGAGTGGAAACTTAACCCGTATGGTTACAGAGTCATGATGAAAATGTTTTGTATGCATACAAAAATTAAATGCATGTGGTATCTATTCTGTGTAACTAAAACAACACGATGTATATGGGAAAAGCTTCCAGAGATGCCAATTAGATGCTTCTGCAAAGTCAGAGAGTATTTGGATGGTGGTCCCAGTGATGTCACTGGCTTGCTGCTTTGTTCCATATGAGTCAGTCATTTAAGCTCTACTTGCTATCCCCATTTAGAAATGGGCAAAACAATTTCTAACCTTTCCCCAAGGACTTACTCTATTGGACATTTTTAAAAATGGATGCTTCAGGCTGACATCATGTGGTCTCCAGTCCTTGAGGCTGAGATGTAGAGCAGGAAGAGCTCTCTTCTATGCTCAGCTGCTAAGGGAGTTCAGTGTCAGGTTTTGCCCTATCCTCTTGGATAACCACTATCCAAGCCAGGTTTCAAATCAAAAATCATCTCCCTCATCACTGATACTCAAGGTGGCACTACGAGATGGAGTTGGCCTTATTGCTAACCTTCTAGAGGAACCCCAAGACCTGTTCAGCCTGCTAGGTTATCAAAAGCTTTGGTTTCTTTCAAGCATCTTACAGACCCTTCTGGTCCAGGCCACGATGGGGCTTTGAGCTGGCAACATGAAAAGAGAAGAGGCAGGGCTGGGGCTGCTGGGCACCTCTCCCAAGTCCAGACTTGTGTCATAGCACCTGAGTGAGGACTGTGAACAGGGAAAGTGAGCTGCAGGACACCCTTGGGAGATGCAGACTCAAAGACAAAAGGCCAACAGAAAGGGGTGTGAGAGTGGCTTGAAATTCCACCAGAGAGGCCACGTTCCCCATAGCTCACACTGCTTGGAGGACTTGGGAAGGTATGAGTGCTGCTTTTGGGGCTAACTGGCCTTCCAAGGTGATAGAGTTGGCCCAGGTATGTTGCAGACTGGCATCAACTGCTCTTCATCCAAACTGGAGCAATTCACCAAAGGCCAGTGATGTGGTGAAGTCCTCCGGAACAGCTACTCCAGGGCAAGTGGTGATGGATGAACCACAAACGCTGTCCCGAGGCACTCAGTTCTGACAGAAACTGCCCAGCACCTGGATGCTGCTGCCTACCTTCATCAAACACTGCTCTTACATGGAGATTCCCATCTCAACTGGGGCATTCCAGCGTCCACACCACATCAGATGTGGCAGATGGAAATGAATTAATGCACTGTCTGTGGACCTCCAAAATAAAGAAATACCCAGGCTGATTCTCCCAGCCCTGAAGCAGCATCAGCCAGGGATGGTTTTGGCTAGGAGGAATGTGAGACAAATGCTGTGATTCATACTTGTCCAGTCTGATTTGAGTCTGAATCATCTCTCCTGCCTTCTCACGAGGAAATGATGGGATGAACGCTGGCCTGTCATGGCTGGAGACCCTTTTCCTGCACTTTGAACTCATTGCATAAAATCTTAGTCTTGGAGACACCTCTGTAGGCTAGTAAGCAAGCACGTGGGCTAGGTGAGAGGATCTCTGCTCTTCTTTGCCTTAGATCACCATCTCATACTTTCAACTCTGTGTCCTGCTCCATCCTCACCATCTCAGGAAATTCTGTGTCCTATAAAGACTCCATTTACCTGGTCCCACTAGCTCAAGGGGTGCCCTGTACACCCTGCTGAGGTTAGTGCTCCCCCTACACTACCAGGAGCGGATTCCCAGAGGTGCCTGGCTAGGCTGGGGGGCATTAACAAGTCTTTGTTTCAAAAGTATTTTAAGTGGTGAGAAGAAAAACAACCTGCCAATCAGGCTGCAGGCAGATCAGGCTGAAGGTACAAGACAGGAGGGAAATTTTTCATGACAGAGGTGTGCTCCTGGCCTGAGGGGAGGGAAAAGGCTATTACGGTCAGGGTGAGTGAAATCAGTGCTGGCAGGAGCATTAAACAGAGGAAAAAGAGAGTGAATAGTGACCCAGCAATGTGGGATTTTAACCATCTGCCTGGTCTTGCAATGGGTAGCTCTTAGAGACCAGCAAACCGGCAAGGAAAAGGGAAAGTTTTGCAGTGAAGTCCTTGCCTGGGAGCCCTGGTGTGCAGCATCTGGGGCAGTTGGACATCATTCCCTTGATTTCAATGACAAACCCAAGCCTCAACAGGCCTGAGGGGTTGGCTGGAGCTGTGGTGGAGACAGGATCTGGGCAGCAGAAAGATCTCCTGTGTGGCAGGTGGGAAAAACAGGGTGGAGGCAGAACTTCCCTGCATGGGGAAGGCTTGGGATAATGTGTGGGGTCAGGGGGACAGAAATAGTGTGGCGATGCACAAAACACTCTGGACTGGTTTTACTGGGGAAAAAACCCAGAACTTGCACAGAAAGGTGAAGAGTAGGTTACAAGTTTCTTTTTTTTTTAGTATTTTTTTCCCTGATGTTCCCCAGTTTTGGTAAATGCTTTACCTATCATTTTTGTGAAGAAATGATTTTGTCTGCACCTTACTGCACACTTGCCTACAAATACATAAGTGACTCAAAGAGTTAGTTCTCAGGAAGAATTTATTTGCTTTGGTTATCAGTTTCCTGCATCTTGAAGAAATGGAACAGCTCAGGAAGGGTGTTTAAATGTGACTCCTTTGACCCCCAGGCAGTCATTGCCTGGTGTCCTGGGCTGCTTTTTGCACGGCTGCTGATCCTGTAGTTGAGCAGCATTGTGGCCCCACTCCTGTACATGTCCTAGTTGGGTTTACAAGCTTCAGAGTGGACCCTCCAGGTCTACTATTTTGCTTTCATTGCTTCCTCCATCAGATGTTCCTCCTCTGAGAGGTGGCATCCCATGAGGGAAATGTCCCAGGAGGAAAGGATTTCCCATACACACACCCCAGCTGAAGTAACCTCGTGCAAATGTGTTGACCTCTTACGTGGCTCTTCCTGGGGGTGCCAAGCAATAGGACAAGAGGCAATGGGCAGAAAATGATGCCCAGGAAGTTCCACCTGAATGTGAGGAAGAACTTCTTTCCTGAGAGGTAACTGCGCACTGGAACAGGTTACTCAGAGAGGATGTGGAGCCTCCCTCACTGGAGACATTCAAGAACCATCTGGATGCAATCCCGTGCCATGTGCTCTGGGATGACCCTGCTCAAGCAAGAAGGTGGGACCAGATGACCCACTGTGGTCCCTTCCAACCTGACTGATTCTGTGGGTGATGTGATTCACCTTCTGGTGGCAAAGCCTTTCCATTGCACGGAGTAGCTGTGGTGGGAGGATCTCTCAAGATTCTTCTGAGAGTCTCTGTCTGGGGGTTTGGAGTGTGGATGGATTCAGATAGTGATGCCTGGAGGGTGGGAATGGGTTTGTACAGCTTTCAGCCAAGGAAATCCCCGAATGTTTGGTTGTTAGTAAGTAATGGTGTAGTTCAGGGCCATGTTAAGAGCACCATCAGCAGGTGTTGTGTCATTGAAGGCATCACTGGAGGATGCTTTGGGCTGCTTACTGTGGGAGTCCTTAGGAGAGGAAAAAGAGAACTCCTTGCTCTCAGGGCTCTCACCCTCTGTTCTTCCTTGCACATTCCAGGGGGGACTGAGTAACAGATGACTGCTTCGTGGCTAAGGGGGGGCTCTGGATACAGGGATGCTCCAAATGCAACTGTGCCTGGTGCTAACATCTAGGCTACTGTTTTACTCAGGATAAGAGAAACCCACTGGTCTCTCAGCACGGCTGCTTTGAAGATCATGAACCTCCTACCTAGTTACCCCCATATTTTATGTGTTTTAGCAAAATACTGTTTTGTTTTGGAGCAAGAAAATGAATATTTTTCTAACCCATGTGATTACAAAGAGTAGGCTGGAAATGTGGCCTGGGTACCATCAGTGCAATACCTACCTGGGTGCATGCAGGGCTTAAAACAGCAGCTCACTGAGGGTGCACAGCCCCGTTCCTCTGCAGTGAAACAACTTCACCTGCGCTGGGAAGTGATTTGTGCGTGCAACATTTGTAGAGGAGGCTGCAGTTCTAGTGCAAAGAAGTTCAGGAGCTGGAGGTAAAAGAGCAGTTGAAATTGCTCTGCGTACTCAGTTAGGGTGAACTGGTGCAGAAGGCAGCAGTTGCTGGCAAAACTTACACTTGCTTAGTAAATGCGATTTATTCCCTTCTCATCACCTCGCTTTAAAGAGAGATCCAGATTGTGTTTGTTTGGTAGCCCTCTTTAGTATTGTCTTCCAGTTTTTAATAATAGATCTGGGCCAAAGAGCATCCTGAGTGAGAAAGCATATGTGGGAATCAGAATCTGTGTGTTTTGGCCTTCCTTATTCCATGGTAAAACGCAGTTTGTTTCCTGTCTGTGTGCTCCTGACCACCTCCATCCTGCTGTTTTATCCGTCTGTCAAAGCTACTTTGACATCTGGGTCTTAACCCACTGAAGTTGGGAGTAATTTGAATGGTCCCGTCAGCTTTAAAGTAACTACTCACCCGCTGGAGTCTCAGCCAGCCCCCAGCCCGAGATGGGGCCAGGGCTTCTCCCAGAGTGTGTAAAATGACATGAGATCAGGGCCTCAGACTATAAACACTTAAAGCCGTTGGGTTTTCAGAGCCCATCATCCAGATGAGATGTCTCCTCCTTTGCTAGATTTGATCTCAGGTGCAGGCTGCTCCAGATCCAGCTATACCTGGTAGTTTCCTTTTCCAACTCTTTTTCTGTTGTTTAGACTTAAAAAAAAAAAAAAAAAAAAAAAAGTGATAAGTAAGGACTATTTAATATGACTGAGAAAAGTTATTCCTCTTTTCCAGTCCATAACCCTTTTCCCTCCCAAAACTATCCTTGACAGATCAGAATGTTACAATCCTCTCACTGATGTGAAAAGCTCACCAGCTAATATTTGTTTGCAAAGCGGAAGGTTTCCTTCTCCCCCAGGGAGTTAATTTTCTTCGTGAATTCTGGAGTGATCTTTAGTGACTCCCTTCTTGGGCATCTGTCCTGCCGTCCTCTCCAGTGAGTGGAAAAGTCAGATCCTCTGACTGAAACGAACTAGCTGCATTCTGATACTTGCTTGATTTAAATGCACCCTCCAGGGGAAATACAAATCTTCCATTCTTTTTCCCATGTCTCTCCCAAGGTGAATGAATAGTCCCATCCGTGCCTTTGACTTGCTTTCCTCCCTGAAGATCTCCATCTTCTGTGGAGAAAGGCACCTTTCCCTAAGGCCGTGTTTCACCCTTTTTCACCTGCTCTCTGTCCTCCAGCCAGCACCTACACTCCTGTTGTTACCCTAATTTGGCAGAATGAGGAGGCAGTTTACTGCAACAGCACTGCTTTGTATCAGAACAGGACAGGACTCACCATGGCTCTGTTAGACCACAATTCCCTGACTGAGCCCTGGAGAGTGGAAGGAGAGCCACAAATATCTGCAGGAAAAATAAAGCAAGGACAAAACCACATGCAGGCACAAGAAGGGGAATGAGTGATGGTGGGAGATAAACTGGATGGTGAACTTAAAACCACTGGGTAATGCTTAAAGGAAAGAGCTGAAGACTCTTTTCCAAAAGACGGGGTGGTTTTTCAGTTTAAAGAGGAAGGCATAAGGATGATATGACCTGATCAAGATCACCTGTTTGCCTCTGTGGAGAAAGGCTTTCATCATGCTTTGCTACTGGAAATACTTTCAACCAAGTTACAAAGTTTGAAGGTTTCAATTTTTACTCCACGCACATATGAAAGGATCTGCCACTGCATTAATGGTGTAGACATTAGATACTTCCATCTGCTTTCTCAGGACATGGACATGTAGCTACATATAAAGCTGTGATCTGGCTATAGAAATTCCCCCCAGATTGTCCAGCCCACCCTTATGCAGCAGCTCCCTTACCTGCTGGGGGCTCCTTGGGCATCTGGCTTGGAGGTGATGGTCGGCGGCAATGCGTGAGGACGGTGTGAAAGCTCCCGGCGATTTTGGTGCCGCTAAAGCAGCCAGCAGCCCCCAGCTCTGGTATCGGCATGTGGATGAGGGGCCGCGGTTCTGCCCAGCCAGCTCGCTCTGGAGCAACCGGCTGAGAACTGAAGAGGTTTCCTCCAAAAACCAATAGGGCATTCTGAGACGGGTGTCTTCCTTCAGCTTCAGATTGTCTGCAGTGATAAAGTGATTCCCACTTCCCCTGTTCAGCCCCAAAGCGCCATCCCTCTCCTGCATCCCCTGCCCGCACTGCGAGAGGTACCTGCGGGCGGCCTTTGAGCTCTGCGGACCATTTCTCTTTCTCTCTGGAAAAAGAAAAAACCTTTCCCCAGGATTTCCTTACCCAAGAGGTCTCACCAGGCTGCGAAGTAACTAAACCGAGGGGCTTGGTTTCGTGGAGAATCCCTGGCTGTTGCCGGCACTGACTTTGGGCCAACTCTAAGCGCTCTCCGCAGGGAAAAAAAGACAACGAAATCCAAGCGCAGGAGGGGTCCCGCCGGGAGGTTACCTGCTCTACTGCTGGGGGCTGGCGGCGACACCAAACTAGCCCCGGGCTGGCCGTCGGGATTGGTTTTGTTTGGTTTTTCTCCTGGGAGGAAACACCTCTTCCGAGGAAAGCGAAGTGCCGCTGAGCGGGGCCGGCCCAGCGCTGGCCCCGGGACCCCCGGGGGAGGGACCGCTCGGGGGCACGGCTGCGGATCGAACCCCAGGAGAGGCTGGGGGATTTAGTCATGGGAGTCGGGACCCCTCCCCGGGGACCTCCTCCTCCCCTCGGGGGAGAGGGGCCGGGCGGGCCGGCACCGCACGCCCCTCCGGGGGGGCGAACGCCCTATATATTGCCAAGCGGCTCGGGACCGACCTCCCCATCGCAGGGAGCTGCCGCGGCGCCAGCCCCTTTCCCCTTCCCCTCCCTCTCCCCCTTCCCCTCCCCTCGGGGGGGGCTCTTTCTCCCGCCGCTTCCCCCCCATCCTCCGACGAGGAGGAGGAGGAAGGCGAGGGCCGTATATGAACGCGGCCGGCTTCCCCTGCCTGCGAGGCATGTGCACGCTGCCGGCGCCCAGCCCCGCCGCCGCGGCCAGCCCCGGCTCCCCCGGGCCGCCCCGGGGGTCTCCGCAGGCGCCGCCGGTGAAGCCGGAGCCGCGGGGCGGAGGGGGCAGCCCTGCCCCGCCGCCGCCGCCCCCCGAGGAGCCGCCGCCCCCCGCCGGGGGCCGCCGGAGGAAGCGGCCGGTGCAGCGGGGCAAACCCCCGTACTCCTACATCGCCCTCATCGCCATGGCCATCGCCAACGCCGCCGAGAGGAAGCTCACCTTGGGGGGCATCTACAAGTTCATCACCGAGCGCTTCCCCTTCTACCGGGAGAACCCGAAGAAGTGGCAGAACAGCATCCGCCACAACCTCACCCTCAACGACTGCTTCGTCAAGATCCCCCGGGAGCCCGGACATCCCGGCAAGGGCAACTACTGGACACTGGACCCGGCTGCAGAGGACATGTTTGACAACGGGAGCTTCCTGCGCCGGAGGAAGCGCTTCAAGCGCACCGACATCACCACCTACCCCGGCTACATGCAGAACTCCAGCGCCTTCACGCCCCCGCCCGCCGGCCGCCCCGCAGCACCGGCAGCGCCCTACCCCAATGCCCTCTGCTCGCCTGGCTACGGCCCCCAGCTCTCCAGCACTGTCTTCCACCCCTATGCAGCCGGGGCAGCACCGCCGGCACAGCATCCCAGGATGTTCAGCATCGACAGTCTCATCAGCGGGCAGCAGGCCCTGCAGCCCTCACCGCCCTCCGAGCTGGGCCACCCATCGCTGGGTTTGCCCGGAGCCGAGTTGGCTCCTGCCTGCTCCGCCAGCAGCTCCGAGCCTCCCTGCTTCCAGGCACAGCCCGTCAGCCCCGGCTTGCTGGGCCGGGCTGGCCCCAACACCCTGGCTTACCCCTATGCCGCCTCGCCCCCTCACCTGCCCGTGGCACAAGGCAGCTACTCGCCCAGCAGCCCGCAGCTCTACGGGGCTCCCAACAGACTGGCCCTGCCGGCCATGCGGCCTCCGGCCTGTGCCGAGCACGGCGAGCAGCTCCTGGGGCTCTCTGCGTCGCCCCTCGGCCAGTTCGGCTCCAGCAACACCTACATGAGGCAGCCCAACTTCCCTGCCGGCCTGGAGCGGTACATGTGATGGGGTTGAGGGGGCTTGGCTGGACGTCCCCAGGCTCCCAGGAGCATCTTGGAGAGGTGGACTTCTCCCTGCTGCGGGGGCCAGCTGGGGGAGCGGACACAGGTGTGGGAGGACTCAACTCCTCTGCTTCTCAGCTGATTTTGAGGTGGAGGCAAGGTGATCTGTTTTTCCGCTTCATCTCTGGCTGCATCTGCCAGGCAGGGCTCCCCACACTTGTCTTTCTGCACAGCCTGGCCCCGGGGATGCCATCTGCAGCAGTGCACCCCTAGGGTGAGGAGCAGCACAGCCAGGAGGTGGGTGCACAGTGTAAGGTGCAGGAAACTCCCACAAATGGGTTTTCTCCTCTCTTCCCTGGGTGCCTCCTGTGTAACTGGAACAAAAGTTATCCAAAAATCCCACTAAACAAGTTCACTGGATTTTAAATGAATATTTAAGATGTTTATCATTTCCTTTCCCTGTAGGAAAAGAAACCCCGACTTGACTACTTCTTTTTACTATTTTTAAAAATTACCTCTATTGTTAGAAAGGACTTTTTTAAAATAAAGCTTTTTCTTCCAACGTGACCAGTGCTGCTGTTCCTCTGGCTCTGGATGAATTTTGGCAAGAGGAAATTATAGTCTTGTAACTGGTGGGAAACGGACTTGTGCTGCTGTTGTGACACTGCCACGTCTTACATTTTTAGTGACACTTTCCAAAGCGCTCTATTTTATTATGATGTTCTTAAATCTGAGTGGTAACTCCTGTAAGGTTTGCCTATGCAGCTCTTACTGGACTTGATGATTTCCATTTGTGTACATGGAATGTGTCTTCCCTCCGAGGAACCCCTTGCAGGTGAAATTCTGATTTAGCGCATCGAATTAGGAGATCGTATTTTTTTCTTCCTAGCAACAAAATCAATTAAAATTCTAACCTGTTCACTGGCCAGGCTGCTGCTATTTATTTACAGGACTGCCAGCCAGACTGTCTCACCAGGTTTGAAGGCAGAATTTCCCATCCCCGGATTTAGTTGTTTTTTTTTTTTAATTTAAACATCCTTTGGTGCCAAGCTAGGATTTCTTTCCTATTTTTCAAGTGTGCACTCTGAAGCAGAGCAGTTTCTCTAGTCCTTATTGCACCTTTCTCCCTAAGGAGGAGTTGGATGTCAGTTGAGCTTTGGCGTAAAACAGCATCTTATTCCCCAGCATCTAGGCACAACCAAAAGCTGGTGTACATGTGGGTACCCAAGGAGTCAGTTTTTGTCCACAGCTTGGGAGCTTGTGGCTTTTCATTCTTTCATTCTATATCCTTCATAGAAACAGCGAGAGGGATTAGTATGAGAGGGAAGGGAAGAAAATGATTTTTTCTTCTTGGCTTCCTTAAAATTTGGACTCCATCTGTCTCTGAAAACTGGTCTAGATCTGTTCTGCCACCTTCAGCTGAGCGCTGGGTGCTGAGTCTCCTCTCTGGTCGTTCCAGCTTGAGCCTTGCAGTTTCACACTGGTCCCAGTAGCAGCTTCTGTGCTTTTTCCTTAGAGATAACCCTGCTCAGAAAGGGTGTTGTGAAAAAATGTATCCCTTGGAATACTTTGGCTCTCTGCAGAAGATCTCTATAGGCAGGCATCGTCCATCTAATGCGAAGTTGCAACATGCCATTCCTGCCTGTGACATTCTATCTGCAGAGATGACTTAGAGGGATGCTGATATAATCACTTGCAAGGACAGTCAGCAGAAAGAACGTTTGTCATAGCTCACTTTCATTCCCAGGGCCCAATCCCACAATGTTTTGCTAACAAGACAACTTTTGAAATCTTGCCTAAGTATCCAGGGTGTCAGGGCCAGACATGTGCCCAAAGCACTGGGTCTGCTGAGTGATGGGGCTGTGACTCTGCTGGGTTTGCACCATGAGCAGGAGGGTTGCTGAGGTAGGGAAGAACCAGGTGCTGGCATGAAAGAAAAGCAATGTTGGGTGGAGGGGGTGGACAGGAGATGCTGTGGTTCTGCCCAGGTGGGATGCACTGGGAAGAGTCAAGCAAGCTGTGACATCTCAAACTGGGCTGTGGCGGCTCCTCCCCCGTCACCCTGAAGACTTGCAGGAGCAGGGAGATGGTGTCAGGGAGCTTTCCAACTTCCTGGCATCTCTGGGTGTTAAGTACTGGTGAAGCCATGGGGGCTCAGGGTCCCTGAAGGGCTGGGCTGTGGCTTGCTCCTGTCCCCCAGCTGCCTGTGCCCTCCTGCCACGACCTGTCTGGAGAGTAGCACCCAGCTCAGGATCTAAGGATGCGTCTGCAAGAGACCCATCCCACCCCTGTACTTCTGCAAGAGGGGTCTCTTCAGCACCCTTCAGACTCTGGCTTCACACCAGATCCACCATAGTGGAATGAATCCCTGAAAACCTGGCTGAGAGAGAGCAGATGACCCTATTGCTGTGTGCTGGGACAAACCTTGATGTGCAGTGTTGGGTTGCACGTCTTCCCAGGACACGGTTTATCCCTGTCTGCCAGAGAGCCCCAGCCCAGAGCCCCCTGCAAGTATCAATAAACCACCCTCACCATGGGTCTTACAGTGCCAAACAGCTGAAAACCAGGAGGAACAACCCCCTTTTCTTCTTTTTCCTGCAGATACTAATCCTCACACACACAAAACGCTGGCAACTTGTATTGTGATTGTCATTAAACTAATGCCTTAAGAGTGTCTTCTTGGTTAAGTTAATGTATCCCAACCAGGCTTTTAAGCTTTCGTTTCAAAGCTTTGTTTACAGTTAGGGTGAATCTAGCAAATGAGTAGGATTAAGATGTCATGTAAAGCATGAGCCTTGGTGGGACAGAGTAGTTTTAAGCTTTGTAAAGTTTATACCTGAGCCCTTCATCTGTTTTAGTGTCTTTTCTATGTCCCTGTGTAGTGAACAAGAGGGATTTGAACGAAGCAGGAGTAATTATCACCCAGATTTCAGTTGTAAAACCAAGTCTCCTTTGAAATCCTCCCATCTTTATTTAGGGACTTTAAGGAATATTATGTAATGACAGTTGCAACTATCTCGAGCTCACACAAAAGACAGAGGCAAAACTTTTTATTCTTCCAAGACTGTGGAATGAATGTCATCCTTCAGGGTGACAGCAAGAGGTATTCTGAACTTCCCATGGTGGGGAGAGCCCTGTCTCGAGCCCGTGAGCTGCCGACAGGGGAGGTGGAGTTGATCCCGAACGCCAAAGAGATTTAGGTGGTGATCTGGGCTATCTTGTCTGACTTCTCTGTGAGTAACTCTTTGCATATCAGGTTGAAATCAGATAACTCGGGCTGCACATTCAGAAACACATAGCCAAAATGAGCTGCCACTTTGAAAGGATGCTTGTTTTGCTCTGGGAAACACCGGCTGCCCAGGGAGAACCAACCAAGCTGCTGCATCTCTCTGAGTACGGCAGCATTCTGCATGTTTCATGCTCATACCACCTTCCTGCTGCTTCCAACAGGTTCAAACAAGCAGTAAGAAATGCTCCTTCCAGATTATATTCCCATGCTATAAATAGTTTTCCATCCTGTTGCAAACAAACACAGCGTTACCTGAAATTTTTGTTGAAACACATTTCCTGAAGAACTTATTAGTCCCTCTGGTAGAGTTGTATTTTGTCTGGATGCTGCCAGCTGTCCACTGGCAGTCTCAGTGCTGGAAATGTTACACCATAACTAGCTTTTATTCTATGCAAGGCTTTGCCCTTTGCAAATACATGGCTTGAAGACAGTCAGTGGTGTTTCTTGGAGGTCAAGACTGAGTCAGTAATGTAAGATGGTGATGGGGATATGGGCAGTGGGTGCAGTGGGATGGGCTGAGATTGACTTTGCCAGGCAATAATGACTTTTTAACAAATTATCATCTAGGAGTCAGCACTGCCCAAGCTCTGAGCTACATCTCGGGGTATCTGTGTTCGGTCAGCACCTCTGCTACATCATATTTTGGTCCTTTATATTTGGGTCGTTCATATTCGGGCAGGAGCAGGTGATGGAGCTGCTGTGTTTGTACAGAGCAAGAGCAACGCTGCTCTGCCCTCCGCCGCTTTACCCCACGGGTGTAACGCCCCGGCATGGGCTGGGGTGGGGGGTGGCAGGGGCGAGGTGGCCCGGAGTGACAGCCGGCGTGCTCAGGCCAACACTGACCTCCAGTGGAAAGCCCTGGGAAGCCGCTCCCGGCTCCCGGCAGGGGTGCTCAGCATGTACCGGCAGCATCCCGACCTTTGGGGTCGGTCCTGTGCATGACTGGGGGGGGAAACAGGGCATCGGGGAAGGCTGGGGTACGGTCAGGATGAGACAGGGGGAGGCTTGTTCAGGGACAGTCCTTATTAAACACAAGGGTTTGGATACAACCTCCAGGCTGGGAAATACCTAAAACACAACTTGCTGACTCTGGGAAGATTTCAGAGAGGAAGAGTTCCTCTGGCTCTACCTTCTTCTACCCTTTTCCTAAGCCATCACTGGGGACAGGGTTCAGGGTTGGATTGTGCTGGCTGTCCCCTGCAGCTCTTCTCCATAGAGTGAAAATAGGGAAATAAATGGAAGCACAGTGAGAATCTGTGCCCTTCGTGGAAGGTGAGGGGTTGGTGATGACAAATCACTTCTCTGCAGCAGCCAGCCTCGTTGGCAGCCTGACTTACTTTGTGTTTGAAATGTGCTACACAGTGTGTGCGTGGCAGAGCTGGGGGCAGCTGAGGTGCAAGGCTGCAGTCAGGCAGCAAAGCAGCAGAGCCTGAGCATTGACAGAGCAACACCTACAAGCCCTTGGGAGAGCATCTGGGGTCCAGCCATTTCACAGTCCTTGTGCTTTGCTGAAGTGGTTACACTGCAGCAGTTGGTTTTGTGCATGAATTGAATCAACTGTGTCATCCCAACACTAACAAGTGGCCCTGGCTCGTGGCAGCTCAGTGTGCTGCACGGAGGAAGGACGAATCTGGGCCAGTTACATGTGTGCCTGGGAAAAGTTCATTTTCCATTTGCATCAGCACTGCTGACTCAAAGGCAGCAGTGTATGACCTCTGCAGGGACCTAACCTGGCTGGAGCAAATGGATCTCAAAAGGCACAAATATTGTCCAAGCTCACTGGCCACCCTGGCTCTTTCCTCAGAGCAGGCCATGGGTTTCAGCAGAGGAATTAGTTCACCAGTTCAGGCCAAGCCAACACAGATCTTTGTTCTATCCTTTTCAGATGATCCCTGCTTGAAAGACAGGAGAGTGAGTAAAGCTAAGGGACTTCAGTTTCAGAAAGATGCTTTTATGGAGCTGTATCTCCCTCCCAGGAGCCTCTCCCATCCAGCACTTCCATAACAGAGATGTGTTTACCCATGGGAAAAACAGGAGGCTGCTGAACCAATCTCCTCTTTACCCTCAAGAAATCACAAGTTTTGCCATCCCAAAGACACTATGAGAGAACGTTTTCCTGGCAGACCCTAGGTGCATCCCAGCAGAGCTGTGCATTCCCTACATGGTATGGAAATGGCAAAACTGGCCACTTGGTCAAGACACCCTTTGAAGTCACCACGGAAGTGATAGAAGTGGGGTATGGTTTTGCCTCCTGCACTGTAGCCAGCACCCACGAGGTGGCAGCCAGATGACACCCTGGCCAGACCCTGCAGCCCACCCTCAGCTCTCCTGCCCAGACCCCACCAGCTGCAGACCCTCTCCAAGCAACATTTACTCCTCCCTGGTTACTTATTGTTAGGTTTTCCATAGTGTTGGTTTAAGCACGTATCCATCTTCCCCCCGCTTGAAGCCCTTTCTTTCCAGGCTGTCTGCTGCTTGGATTCTCCCCGAGCTGATGCTCACCCTCTAAGTATAATTGCAATACAAAGTAGTTTCAGAATAGCGTGCAATAGTGGCTAATTATTTGGAACAATTATACATAACAAAGACAGAGCCAAGCAGCAAGAGGGCTTAATTGTCTGGCCAAGCATGAAATAGCACAGGATTATCGCTCACAGGGGGAGGGGAGGCAACAGAGGAGAATTGCCCCATAGAATAGGCAAGAATCCAGGCTGCTAGGGAAGACAAAGTTTATTGAAGAACTTGAAAATTCCCTGCTGAAGCATCTTCTGAGATGGCAGAGAAGACATGAAAAGGATAATGACCCAGAATATGGGCTTAAGGCACAAATCCCTACAATGACAGACTCCAGGCCTACAGCCGCTTAAGAACATGCTTACATTTTAAGCAGATGAATAGTCCCCTTTGACGGCTCACGTGCTTAGAGTTAAGCTCAGGCATAAGTGTTTGTAGGATTGGAGCCCAGATTTTTATTACAGCTGGGCTCTTCTCAGTAATGACAGGAAATAAGAGATGTATAAACCACACAAGCTTCCGGGGCAGTGCCACGAAGCCCTTCACTCTGTGTGAGTGACAAGGACCTGTGGTGGGCTGTGGAAGGGACATCCGCGCCTTCCCTCCCTGCCACGGAGCTGGGGGAGCAAACAACAGCTGTGCAGGTGGTGGGTGCAGCATGTCCAAGCCATGGCTTAGGAGCTGAGCCTGAGAACACACAGGTGTGGGCGAGAAGAAGGTGAGGGAGTTGCAAAATGGAGACAGGATCGCTGTTAAGAGCCAAAAGAAAAAAAAGTGCTGCGGGTGTTGGTGGAGTTCAGCCTTGCTCGGGACCACCGGAGAGCAACGTGTTGGGGAGCTTCTGAGACGGTGGGGAAAAGGGGAATAATTGTCAACAAAAGAAAAGCGATGAAAATGTATGAAATAAGAATCCTGCAGAATATGAGCACGTGAATGCAATAGCAGCTCCTATCCAAATATTCTCTGCTGAAGCGTGAGCTGACTTTTTGTGCAGAATAAGGTTTCTGTTGTGTGAAATCTTCCCTGCTCTTTCTCTGTCTCTGAAGGGTTTTTTTGCAAGGCTTCCCATTTTCACAAGACAGCTACCTGATGGGCAGTAGCACTTGTCCCTCTGCTTGAACCTAGATCACCGGTTTTCAATTCTCTTTCAGGCTAGAAGGATTTATTTTTGTTAGTGGGACAAACAGCCATGTGCTGGTGACTGCGGATGTGCTATTCACTGGCAGTGGTGGTGGTAGGGAAGTGGAAGGTGTGGGATATGGATGCTTCAGTGGGCTGACTGACCCCAAGAGGGTATGAGACCTATGGCACCTGCCATCCCACGTGCTCCCATGTTGCATGTCCCAGACCTGCACTCATGCATGAAGGTTTGGATGAGGGTGCCCATCTTATGCAGCAGCATAAGAGAGCAGGCCAGCTTGGGCAGTAAGCTTTTTCCTTAGGAAAAATGAGTGGACACGTGGATCTGTCCCACGGGAGGCCTGACCCCTCCCCACTGCTGGTTGTACTCTGCACACCCGTATCAGTCCCACAGGGGCTCTCCAGGGCTGTGCTCCACAGGGAGGGAGCTGCTGGTGAGGGAGGTGGCCCTACCACTGCCTCCTTTAGTGCACCTGAGACCTCACCTATGCCTCGGGAGTCAGCACCCATGGTCCAGGACTGCTGCTAGCAGCCACTGGAGGGCATTAAGTGATCCATACATCCTTCTTATCCGGCCATATGTGCAGTCCCCTCACCTTCCTCTGGTGCCGACATGTGCTCTGGAAACACCCACATTGCCTTCTTCTCCTTTACACCCAAACTTGGGGGGGGCTGGGCAGCTGACATCACCCACAGGGAAGGGTCAGGCCAGCATGTGCCACAGTGGGCTGGGATGTCCCTCAGGCACTCAGGACCTTCCCAAGCTGCCCTGATGCCTCGGCTCATCGCCAGTCCGCTGCAGCATGCCTGTGCCACAGCTCAGAGCAGCAGAGCACGGGTGGAGGATTTTCTCTGGAGCCAGAGGTTAATTATGCTTTATTGGATAATTTTCAGCTGCCAGTCCTGGCAATAAAGGGGATTTCCTCTAGATGGCACGCTTATCTCTGCCCTGGGAGGGAAGCCCACCAGCCTGCTTCCCTGCAGGACCCCAGCGATGTATTTTCAGGGAACAGATAACTTACGTCCTCTTAGATAATAATTTTAATGTTCAGTGTCTAGACTATAAAAAAGCCTGGGAAATGATAATAAGGAAAAGCCATTTTATACTGAGTGTTGTTGGGATCTGGTTAGCTGGGTGATGCTGAGTATCCATCTCGAAGAAATCAGGTCTTTCCAAGCAACATAAAGACAGACTTGAAACATCAGCCTTTCCTTCGGCAGCCCTCAGTGTTGCTTCTTCAATCTGAGTGATCCAGTTTTTTATTCCTAGCAAGAATAAGGAGAGGCTTACCTGCAGTAAGTGAAAGAAAGGGGGATGTGAGTGTATGTGAAGCCTCAACCCCCCCAGAGTGGCTGGATTAATTTTAATCTGTGTGTTGACAGGCTTTCCCTCTCTTGGCCCTTTGCAGCTCGGGGTAGCAATTTTTTTTTCCAGTGGTTTGAAGAAAGGGACAGAAGTTCACACCAGTTTGGAGATGCTGGGGATGTGTTTCTGGTGTGACCCTTTTACCTACTGTGTACTGCAGAGCACCTGTTTCATGGAGATGGAAAACTGTCCCTTGCAGCCACACTGGTGCTGCCACAAAGTCAGGCTGGGATGTGCCAGGGCTGCATGTCCCAGTGTGCAAAGCAGGGATTAACTGTGGGTCTTGGACTTGAAGGAAGGAGCTGCTGGGGTGTAGAAATGATAAAGTTGGGCTGAGGGGTGATGCTGTGACCTGGTGTAGATGCAGTGGAGGAATCAACATCCCCCACAGCTGGTGGGGACACAGAGCTGAGATTCACCCTTCTGTGAAGATTTAGCCTCAGACTATTAAAGTGGTGCCTACTTTGACAATTTTTCTACCTGGCAGTCTTTCACCAAGTAAAGGGAGAGGTTTAAGTGGTTTGGTTCTCCCTCTGCTCCTCTACATGTGTGAGATACTTCTCCTCCCTTCCCATACTTTAGGTTGCAAATTTTTCTCTCTGTTTGTTCAACTCCTTCCCAAGATGCAATGAGGGAAAAGGAGCCCTGTGGTGTATTCCTGTGCAGTCTCATTTGAGGTCAAGGGGCAAAATATGTTTATGAACCTCTTTGCCAGGCAGATCTGTAGATATCAGCATGTGCATGTGGGGCTGATTTTTCACAGGGATACAGAAGATTCACCCCAACCTGATCCCTAACTAGAGATTTCTGGATACTTCCAAATGCAAAGACTCTTATCACCAATCTTTTTCTATGTGGGGAAAAAAAAAAAAAAAAAAAAAAAAGGAAATATTTTTATATCAATCAGAGTATATTTCAGTAATTTTCTACCTTCTCTGTCATTTCCTCCTTTGAAGGCCCTCCTTGTATTGCTTCTGGCCCCCAGGCTGAAGGTCCTCAGCTGGCATTTTTGGCAGAAGTGGACTTTAGTGAACTTGGTGGGTTAGGTGGGCATGGGCTGCTGAACTGCTGAATGCAGAAAACTCAGCAGTAGGGACTTCCTGGACATGTTTGGCATGATCAGATGCTAACATGGAAAACCTGGACTCAGTAACCTCATCATGAGTTCCTAAATCATTGTGGGTCAGGCTGTTTATTTAGTTTCTTGCACTGATGCACCTGCTTTTGGAAAATATTATTCCCTCCCATATATCTCTCTCTCCTCCCTCCCCCCCCAAAAAAAAAACAAAAAAAACCCCACACCCAAACAACAACCCCCCCCAAAAAAAAAACAAATGTAAAAATCCTTCCTTCTATTTTCAAGGGATTTGGGGAAGAATGAAGTGATTTAGCAGGCTTGTTTTCACAGGAATATTTTTCCTTGTGTGGTAGGCACAGTTACCAAGCTGTTCTATACACACTGCCATGTGCCAGAGCATAATTGCCTTCCACATGCATCGGCCTTTGGCTAATGTGTTTTTTATGGCAACCAGGAGAGCTGGCTTTGGTGAGTTTCAAAAGTGCACCTGGTGGTTTATGGCTTGAAATCGTTGTGTTCCTCTGAGTCATGTAAGTGTATGTATCTCTTTTCATGTCAGATTGCTGAAGAACGGTACTAAAAAAAAGAGCTTATAGCAAGCCAGAGTTAATCAGTTGAGTGTTAAGCTGTGTATGACCTTGCCTAGTGGGCTTCAAACCCACGTGGGGTGGGATGAATTATGAACAGAGAGCAGGAGACAAAGTTTTGGAACTGCAAGCCCAAAACTAAGGTCCTAAAGTCAGAGAACAGCACCTAAACCAGTGTGTGTTTAAGACGTTTTCCACTCATCTGAGGAGCAGAAAAGAGGGAGATTTGTTCTCCAAAGTTTCACGGGGGCTCAGCTCTGCACATGGGGTGCCTGGGAAAAGCCTTTATTGAAATACAGGCCTTTTTTGGTGTGGACTTTGAGACACCTGCATTTGAAAAGCCAAGTCAACAAACTCGAGCTGTCCAACATCTGAACACTGCAGGGATGGATATTGGCACTTGGCTCCGTCGGTTTCCAAATTGGGAATTTCATTTATCTGTCACTATCTGTCACCATCATTCCCACTGACCCCCCCTGCACTGGGAGCTCTTGGTGTACAGACTGCAAACTGATCTTTGCAAGCTGGGAGCTGGCAGCACAGGGCTGGAAAAAAAGGTTGAACTGTAGGGAGCACTGAAGGTCTGAGCCTTGGATATGGAAAGAAGAGAAATAATATCAAAGGAAATCACATAAGTGGAAAAAGAGCCCCCTGGGGCAGTCCAGGCAGCAGCAGGTCTGTCTTGTTCATGTTTTCAGAGAAGTTAGGTCAGCCAAGCTTGATAACGAGGTAATACAGAGAAATCCATCACTGAGCCTTGGGGGACTTGTAGATGCGGTCCTCATCAGAATAAACGAATTTAGATGCTGCTCGACAGAAGCAACAAGAACGATTATGTATCGCAAAACCAACAGATCATCTGGAAAGGTCTGGGATCAACATCGGCTGGACTGAAGCTGAACCCTCTGCCCTGCCCAAGGGTTTTGCTTCCCCGGGCTTTGCCCTCAGCTAAACCCCCGCGCCGGGAGATGCTGCGGCAGGAGCAGCTCCCTTGGGCGTGGACATGACCAGTGCCAGGGCAGAAGCAGCGGTCGCACCCCGCAGTGCTCCGGGGTTTGGTCTCCCTGCCCTCTGCTACACCCCCCGGCAAATAACGGTCTCGGAGGATGGGCAGGGAACGAATTTTTCCCTGTAGGGGAAAAAAAAAAGTGCCTGGTCGTTGCGGCCAGTTTTGCAGTTTGCAGGGGGCTCCGACTAGGGCAGGGGCACAGGGAGATCGGGGGGTGAGGGATGGAGACAAAGTTCGGCCGTGGGGATCACCTGCTAAAGCCATCAGCAGGGCATCAAACACCCACCCAACACGCCTGGATCAAACGCCTCATTAAGACAGGCAGGAAAGACAGGGAAAATCAATTTAAAGGAGAAAAAAAAATATGATCATGATCGGCAGACGGCCTTTATTTTTTTTCTTCTCTACTATTGAGACTTTTTGGAGACTTTCTCCACTCCACCAGCACATAGCCCCACTCATGTTTGATTCCTCAGTTTAATGTGAAATGTAAAGCAGAGTCGGGTTCAAACGGGAGGCGAGGCTGTCTGTAAGGAAATACTGCAGAGAGGAGAGCGGAAAAATTAAAAATCTGCCCAAGGAAAAATGCTTCCCTCCTAGCCCTGCACGCCAGGGATCGGCGGGGCGATGACACGACAATCTTTTCGGGTAGATCAATAGGGATTCTCTTTCGGAAGACCACATCATTTCTTACCCCGGCGCACATTAAAACACACCCCTCGCTCCGTGTGTGGATGCACAGGCGGGAGTGTGTGTGTGAGTGCACCGTGTCTGGGATCCGACCATCTGGTTTGTTTCTGTCCAGAGTTTCCCTTTTCTAAATCGTTTCGGGACGGGTCTAGTTTAGGTACTTTTTCTCGTTTTGATTCGTTTCTGCAGCCAGTCTTGCGTGGCAAAGCCGAGGCTATGACTGCCTCGGCGAACAGGAGCCGTTCGGAGATGGAGGGAGCAAGACTTATTCACTGTCTTTTCATTTTGGGTCGTTTCCGACTTCAATGGGAACAATATTGTGACTTGAAACAGGCAGGAATCGTGTCGATGGTGGCTGATCGGGACTTGCTATTTCTCGAGCTGCGGCGCTCTGGAAGCGCGATGCTGAGGGGGAAAGCCAGGTCCAGGCGGGAGCAGGACAAGCCACCGGCCGCATCCCATCAGCATCCACATCGGATCAACCCTTCTCGTCTCCCCTCTACATTTTCGGCCTCATCGCGGTCCCAATGACCATGAATATAGCAGCAAACGTCTCCACCCGAGCCCCCCGTTGCTGGGGGCTCCCCCCGTGGTCTGGCCCACCCTTCCAGACAGGGAGGGAGCCGGCAGCGGGGGCAGGGCGGGTGTGGGGGATACTGGGAGGGGGCAGGCAGCAGACACCCACCTCTGTTTCACTTCGAGCCGTGCGAGAACAGCCTCTAGACAGAGCGATCGGGAGACCGGGAGCCGCGGGGGCGGCTGAGCATCTTCCCCCCTTGGAGCATCCCCCGGGCGGTGTCCTCTGCCCTCGTCCACTCGCAGCGAGTCATTTTGCTGCCCCCTCCCTGCCCTCCCCTTCACCGCCCTGCAGAGGCACAAGGCGCAGCTCCTGGCGGTTCCTCGCTGCCATGAAATGCACCAAGTAGAAATTCAATCGCCCCGTTGTGTGTGTGGTCGAAATCTCTGGCAGCTGCTTCGGAATTTTTTATGACACTTTCGTTTATGTAGGGGAGGCATAACTATTATTTTACTTAATAAAAATGGAAAGCAGCTCGGTTCTTTTCCCTCTCCGCTCTCTTCCATTTGTTCTTCCCATCGTCTTTCCACCGGGCTGATGAATGGAGAGTTTAAACAATGTCGGTAGGAAAGATGCGGCACCTCCGAAGCGTTTCTCCGTGCTAGCTAATTATATATATAGGGGAAAAAATATATATCAGAAATAAAAGAATATATATATGTCTAGTTAAATATATACATACACGTATGAAGGGGAGATGTATGCGAATGTGTTGCAAACGCAGGTTAATAGCATTGAAGTGTAAAAGTGAAAGCTCAGGAAAGCTCCCCCAAAACTGACACGCGCCCACGGGACAGAATTCCCACCTTCCCGAGAAACTCTCAGCACACTTATTCATCTATTTTCCCCCCTCCGGTCGAGAAATTCTCCTCGATGGCCACGCTGGCGGTGAGGGAAGAGGATGTGACCGGCACCGCGCAGAGGCTCCGGCTCTGCAATCGCTGCTTCCACTGGAGATGCGCGGGCGATGTCCGCTTCTGCCCTCTCCTCGGGGTCCCCCCGAATTCGCCGAGCCTGTGCACCGAGTCGTTAGGGCTTGAGTAATTGTGACCGGCATTTGGAAGCGGGGCCGCGCAGCTGTTTGGCCCGGCTCCCCGGTATTAGTGCTGGAGATTTTATCGCCAAATGCTCGCACCTGTTAACGGCAGAGACTGGCAATTCATCACCGAGGATTCTCACACTGCCGAACGCGGCCCTGACGGGGGGACATCTCCTCATGGTACCCCCTTGGAGGAACCTATCCCCTTCCTCCGTCCCCAAGCATCCTCCCCCGGGAAAGCGGTTACGTGTTTCCAGAGCCTCCCCAGGGGGAGAAAAAAAACACACAACAAGAACAAACCAAACCAAAACTAACGTTGCGAGCGTGGTTCGGCGTGTCCGCGGCAGAGATGAGAACAACCTGCTGCCACTGCCACCCACGGGATGTGGGATGGGCGGTTTCAGCAGTGGACGTGTCCCCCGAACTGCAGCAGGGCGGCTGCAAGCAGGGCAAGCGGGGCTGTGCCACACGCGGAGGCACTTCTGTGACTCTGAGGGGCCTTGGGGGACTCTTTTCAGGGAAATCCTCAGCTTCGCCTGCAGCCCGCGGCAAGGTGGGTGGGTGTACGCTGCCCGCTACCTCCTGCCTGCCAGCCGCTGGGGAGGGGAGGCAGGAGGGCGGCAGACAGGCGATCCCGAGGCCGCAGGATACTCCACTTTCCCAAGGATTCCTGGGGCCTGGACGAGACGCGGGTGGGCCGCCTCGGAAAGTGGTACCCGGCCGAGCCAGCCCCGCCAGGAGGAGGTGCGGGACTCGGGTGCCGTCCCAGCACCCCGAGGACACACGCAGCCTTTGCTTTGGTTATTTCTCGCGTGGGGAGAGGGTTGACTGAGCTCTACCGCTCGCCCTCCGGCCCGCACCTGCCGGGTGGCAGCATCCCTTCCGCGGGTGCGGGCCGTGGGAGCCCTCGGGCGAGGCGGGTTTCTAGGCAGGGTGTCCCGGGCTCGGTGACGCGTGGGTGACGTGAGCGCGTCGAGAAGGGGAGCGAGGATCCCCAAATTCAGACGACCCCTCAAAGGGGCCGAGGGTTCGGTCCTGGCGGAATGAGGATTCCTGTCGGTGAGACCGCTCGAGGTTTGCAGCTCAGGGCCCAGACTCGGGGATGGGCAGCCCTCGAGGGAAGAAAGGGACCCTCCGCGGACCCCCGGCCTGTCGCATCCCGCAGGAGTGGGCTCTGTGAGCCTCCAGCACCGCGGGGCTCTAGGAGCGGGGAGGAGCTTTACCCAGCGCCGACCCCCTCTCCTGCAGCAATCGACTCCAGACGAAGCCGGGGGCAACCGAGCGCCAGGGGAATGGGCAGCGCCTTTCCTCGAAAGCATCCCGGGCGGGGAACACGCTCCCCGGGGACCGGGCTGGGCCAGGCAGCCCCTCTCCGTGCACCGAGGGGGCTGCAGCGGGCGCCACGTGATGCCGGGGCGGCCGTATAAAGGCCTGGGGAGCGCTGGCAGCAGGCGCAGTGTGGGAGCGTTTCCACCGGGTCCCAGCTCGGGAGGGGTGGGGAGGGGGGAGCCGCCTTCCCCACTTCTGCCCTCCCCCCTCCCTTTTTCCCTGCCCCTCCCTCCTCCCTCCCCCCCCCCCCCCCAGCTAGGCACGGAGCCGCCGCAAAACCCACTTTTTTTTTTTTTTTCCTTTCTTTCTTTCTTTCTTTTTTTTTTTTTTTCCCCTGTTTCTCTCCTTTTATTATCATTATCACCATTATTTATTATCGCTGCTCCCAAGCTCCCTGCCCAGCCCACGGGCGCCCCGTTCCCCCCGCCCCCCGCCCCGCGCCCCCTCCGCCGCCCCTCCCTCCGCAGCCACCACCCCGCAGCCGCCACCGCGGCCCCGCCAGCAGCGGCGCGGCGAGCGGGGCGCGGAGCGGAGCGGCGGCGCCGGGGCGCGGAGTCCCAGCGGCGGCCGCAGCCCTCCGGCACGGCCCCGGGCCCATCCCGGGAGCCGCCGCTAGGTGGGGGGGGGAGCCCGGCCCCGGCCGCCCCGGCCGCACAACAATGACTTTGGGCAGCAGCGGCGGCGGCGGCTGCGGGATCATGTCCGAGCGCTCCCCGGAGGAAGAGCCGCTCTCCGAGGTGGAGGACGCGGATATCGACGTGGTGGGCCCGCCCCAGGATGGGGGCAAGTACAGCGAGGAGGAGGACGACGACGAGGACGAGGAGGAGGACGAGGAGGACGGCGGCGATCCGCTGGGGCTGGCGCTGCCGCGGAGCGGGGCCGCCAAGGCGCGCATGGGGGGGTCCCCGGAGCGCCTGTCCCCCGCCGGCGGCTCCGAGCCCGCCTGCGCCCGCGGCGCCGCGCCTGGGGACAAGGCGCCCGCGGGCGGCGGCGGCGGCGCGGGGGGAAAGAACCCGCTGGTGAAGCCGCCCTACTCCTACATCGCCCTCATCACCATGGCCATCCTACAGAGCCCCAAGAAGCGGCTGACGCTGAGCGAGATCTGCGAGTTCATCAGCGGGCGCTTTCCGTACTACCGGGAGAAGTTCCCCGCCTGGCAGAACAGCATCCGCCACAACCTCTCCCTCAACGACTGCTTCGTCAAGATCCCCCGGGAGCCCGGCAACCCGGGCAAGGGCAACTACTGGACGCTGGACCCCGAGTCCGCCGACATGTTCGACAACGGGAGCTTCCTGCGCCGGAGGAAGCGCTTCAAGAGGCAGCAGCAGCTGCACCCGCCGCACCCCGAGCTGCTGCTGCGGGCCGGGGCCGCCGACCCCGCCGCCTTCCTGCCCGGCTTCGCCTACGGACCCTACGGCTACAACTACGGCCTGCAGCTCCAGGGCTACCCCCACCACCACCACCACCACCCCGGCGGCGGAGGCGGCGGCGCCGCGGGCGCCTTCCCCTTCCCGGCGCCTCACTGCCCGTTACCGGCTCCGCCGCCTCCCGCCGCCGCCTCCGTCTTCTCCGCCGCCTCGGGGCTGCCCTCCTTCCTGGGCGGCGAGCTGAACTGCAGGAAGTCCTTCTACCACCCTCAGCTGAGCCCCACCGCCCTGCCCGCCGCCCTCCTCCAGACCCTCAAGCCGGACCCCTCGCCCGCCGGCGGCGGCGGCGGCAGCGGCGGCACCAACCACCCCTCCCGGCCCTCTTTTTCCATAGACAACATCATCGGGGGGGCCGTGCCCCCGCCACCCAGCACCAACCCCAGCGTTGCGCCCGCCGCGCCCTACCCTGCCGGCCAGGCGGGCCCCCCGGCACAGGTCCTGGCCGTGCTCAGCCCCGCCTTGGCCCCGGCACAGCCCCAGGTCAGCCTGGCACACGAGCCGCTCCTCCAGCCGGCCCAGAACTTTTCCAGTAAAATCACAACCCTCAGCAGCTGTCATTTTTAAAGTGTGCGGGGGACTGGGGAAGGGGAGGGGAGGGGGGGAGAGTCGCGAAGCAAACGGCCCCTTTCCAGCTCTCCCCCCCCCTTCCTCCGAAACTGCTCCCGTTCCCTCTCCCCGTGTCCCCCCCCCTCCCCCCCGATCTCCTTCTGTTGTGTTTTAAGGTAGGAAATATTTTTTTTTTTATTTTTTACTTTACTTCCAGGCTCAGTGGCATCCAGATCTATTTGTCTCTCTTTGCTCGGGGAAAAAAAAAAAAATCAATAAATCGGGAGGGCGGGAGGAGGGAAAGAATAACACGATTTGGTCCCACAAACGCCAAAGCGTATTTATAAAGTGGCCGTAACATAAGCTGGGACCTGGGCTGGTTGAACACTCAACGTCTTGCGAAGAGTGAAGGAGGGGCATGTTAAGAACGAAATGGTCTAAGAGTGGGAAACGTTTCCTTTGAGAGGTGCGGGTTTTCCGCGGGGGTCTCCCAAATCACCTGGGAAATCGGCCAGGGGAGTTGCGGATGCCCCTGGTCGCAGAGAACCCGTTTTTGTTCTTGCAAGTCTCTCTCCCGGGTGGTTTTGCCATGTGTGTCTGTCTCTCCCCTGCTCTCAAAGAAAATGTTTCAATGGTTCGATCTTATTTTTAGTTTCTTTGAAGCTTCGGGTTTGGTTTTAAAAGGCACTGTTTAAGGTTACTTTATTTTTAAGAAGAAGAAAAGTCGGTGAAACTCAGGACCGTGGTTTATTTTTTTGCCTTTTTTTTTTTTTTTTCCTTTTTCTTTTTTTCGTCCCCCAGTGAGACAGTCAAATGCACGTTTAAAAGAAAATCCGATCCGTCAGGAAGTTTGGAAAATTCCCATACTACTTTTTTTTTTTTTTTTTTTTTTTTTTATCCCAGTTTTCCCACCCCCTCCATGCGTGGGTTTTTTGGTGTATTGGTAATTATTTGTATATAGATTATTCGGGAGCTAATGAGCAGAGTCCAGTTAACTCTTCACTGGTTGTGCATCCGTCATATCTATTTTATTGAGAGAATCTGTGAATAATTTGATGTGGAAAAGGCAACAGAATTTTGTCCACCGTTGGTGTAAATTAATAAATGTTTGTGACCTGGTTTAAAAAAAAAAAAAAAAAAGTAATAATCATCCAAATCGTTCTTTGCTATGTCCTTTGTCACGCTGAGAGCCGAGAGTCCCGCTCGGGCCTCGGGGAAGCGAGTGGCTCGGGCCGGCGACACTCGGGTGCTCGGCAGGGGCTGAGCGGCCCCTCCGCGGCCGGGGCTGCTCCGCGCTGCCTCCCTGCCCTCCCCTGCGGGCTGCCCGCTGTGGGTCCACGGGCCTGCTAGGGAAAGGATCCCCGGATATATATTTTATTTTTTGTTAATTTTATTTTTTTTTTTTAAATCTCTCTGATTTTGGTGACTGCGAGCAAAAAAAAAAAAAAAAAAAAAAAAAAAAGACAACCCAAAAAACAAAACCCTGCGTGTTTCCAGGGGGAAAGAGGTGGGGGCCGAGAGAAAGGTTGTCCTTTATTCTCCCCCCCCCCCCCCCCCGCTCCCCTCCGCCGCCCCTCCACCTCCTTTTATTTTGTTTGGAAAAGTTGACACATGAGAAAATAAGTTGGAGGGTTCCCCCCCCCCCCCCCCCCCCGCACACACGTCCCCCTTGGGCCTGCAGCATTTGAATGACTGAATGAAACTTGATCTCTGCCTAAATTTTGCAACAACTTACAAAGTAAATAAACATCTTAAAGCGCTCCCTTCTCCTCCAAACTCCCCCCCCCCCTCCTTTCTCTCCCCCCACCCCATTTATTTATTTCAGGGACCAAACGTGGCTCTTTGGTTTGTTTGTTGGCAGGGACCCTGATCGAAAGAATCGAGGCCTTTCTGACCGGGCAGCCAGCTGAAGGAGAAGGAGAAAAAGAAAAAAAAAAGCTGAGACGTACGAGGCAGGGAGCGGGGGACGGAGCCGGTCCCCGGGCGAGCGGGGCTTTGTGCGGGGCCCGCCGGGGCTCAGGCAGGAGCCAGGCAGTGTGTGCCGGGGGAGCAGGGGGACCGGCTTTGCTTTTCTCCTCCCCCCCCACCATCCCCTTTTTGTCCTCTGCCTCTGTCTGTGCCACCTCGAACCTCCGCGCAGTTTGTTGATGTTGTTCCTGAACGTGCCGCCTCCCCGCAGCGAGCGGTCTCACATCTCGCCTTCACACACATTTGCTTTTGAAAAGCGATCTTCGTGTCCGGCACTTGGTTGTCTCCCTTTCATGTCCAGCTCCTACAAAAGGGGCTACAAGACTCGACATGGGAGAAAAGAGGAGGCCAATGAATCTATTTTCCAGATTGCCAAGCACATGGTTGGAAATTGAAGGGGCTTTTGTAGCATTTCCCCTTCCTCCCTCCCTCCCTCCCCTCTCCTTTTCTTTTGCTTGTGTGCAAATTGTTCAATTGCTCTGGCAGGGGTGTTCCTGACAAGCTCATTACTAGAAGGTGCCAGACCCCTCCTCTCCCTCTCCCTCGAAGTCTTTGATGAAGTTAAAATGCGCTGATAGCTGCTCTCGGGGCTATCTTTGTTCAGCCTCCTTTAATAACCGAGCCTGCTTTGAGGAGAAGGGATCCGAGGAAAGAAAGCGATGTGCAGCGAGGCTGGGTGGTGGTTGTGCGCCTGGAAGAAGGGGGGGCTGGTTATTTTAATATAAAGTAGCGATTTTTAATAATTTTTGGCTTGTCTGTTTGTGAAGTGCAGGAAGGAGCCCAGGGTGGCAAAAGCGGATAAGAAATAGCAGTCGGTGCCCGTAGGGATGAAGGAGGCGTGTGGCCTCTGCAGTCCCGCTGGTGCAAGGGGTTCTCCAAGTTGGTGGTCTCAGGGTTTGGAGGGATGGAGGGGGGTCCTCTCTACAGGGAAGCGGTGTTTCCCTGGAGAGCCCCCCTGCCCCCACACGCTCAGGGGAGGGAGCTCTGGAGGGGGATCTGGGACTGGGACACCTTTCCCCGGCTCCGTTCATCTTCTTTTGCCTTGCAGAGTCATTGTGGTTTTTTAAGCTGCGGTCGCCGGTCAGGATTGAAGCTGAACTGACTTGGTAGCGGGGGGATTTCCCCCTCTTAATCGGGAGTCGCGGTACCCACTCAGGAAGGGTCGGGCTCGGCTCCCCGGGGCCCGCGGGGGCTGCCAGCGCCGGCGCCGTCGAGGTTTTATTTTGGAGGGAAGATCCCCAAGCGCCTCTAAAATTAGAACTTTCCCCACTCCCTAAATTTCCCTGAAGCACCCCAGCTTATTCCATGCCCAGACCAGACTCACGCCGCCTACAAGTATCTGCGTCGCTCGGGGAGGCGGCGGGGGGAGAGCGGCAGAGACCCCTCGGGAAGTGGCTCTCCCCCGTCCGCCGGAGCGGGGGATGGCGGGGAAAGACCCGAGGGTCTCCACGGGGTCCAGAATGCCCTGGCCGGGCTCGGCTCGGGGGGTTCGGGAGAAGTCTTGCCTCGGCGAGGCAGGACGGATAATGGCCCCTAATTACGGGGCTGGCTGGCTCCGTGGCCCCGATCTTCACGGGACATTATTTTTAAGCGTTCAGCGAGGATCATTTTTCACGCCTCGCTGCCTAAAGGAGGGTTTTATTTATTTATTGGAGGGGAGGCGGGGAGGACACCAGCAATAACCGAGCACTGAAAGGAAAATAATTAGCTGTTGCAGTCGCTGCTTGGGAGTCCCTGGCCAAAAAGGCGACCTGGCACTTCCCTTCCGTCCCGTCCGTAGGCGAATCTCCCAGTTCTCGGGGCTGCTTTCGGTGCCTGGTTTTGTTCGTGCTAAACCCCGGGCAAAGCCTGCCGCGAGCCCGATCCCTTTTTGCAGGTTTGGGGTTTTTGCTCTCTCCCTTTCCGCTCGGCGGCTGTTTCCGAGCAGGATCGGGGTGATGCGGGTTCCCCTGCCTTGCTTTGGCTTTGGTCACACATCTGTGGAGATGATGATTTTTTTTTTTTTTTTTTTATTCTTTAATGTGCCCCCACTCCTCTGCTTTCTATGTGCCAGATGAAGGGGTTGTAACAAAACCGCGATGCTTTCAGTGTAGTTACTCCTCGGCGGATTTCCGTGTGTGCGCAGGCCGGGAGAGGCGGAAAACGGGGGATTCTCCAAACGGGGGTTTGTCGGGGCGGGATAAAACGATCCTGCCCCGGAATATCCCCGTCGGGACCACAGCGGGAGGGCTCTGTGTGTGTAATTTCTTTCTCTGCTTTCGCTTAACTAAGCCTGTGTTAAGTGGTGCGGATCCCGAGGAGGGAAGCGAGTGGCTCTTTCCTCGCCGGCTGCGGGTGCGGGACCCCGGCCCGGCCGGCCCCGCTGCACCGCCCGCTCGGCCCTCAGCTCCTGCCTCCTCCCCTGGCACCTTCTGCTTTCCATTACTGCCGATTTGGAGAATTAGGAAAGGTCAAGATCTTATTCCTTTCTCCGGTAGTTTTTTTTGTTTTCTCTTTCTAGTTTCTCGCAGCCCCGAACAAAAATAAATCAGCCTGGATTATAGAAACCACCTTTAGACATCAGGAGCATCTTTTCCAATAGTTCGATCTTTCCTCCGGGACTGCCCTGGCCTTTCCTTGTGACTGCACAGAAACTCCCATTTTCACGGTGAATTTAGGATTTAATAATAACGCCCAATATGCCTGTGCCCCAGTGCCCGACCTGAAAACATTTTCCTGTCTCGTAACTTTGGAAAATAGCTGCCCTCCAGCATCTTATTTCCCTCTCCATATCTCTTTCGCTTTTTTCCTTTCCCGCGCAGAACGTAGAGAAACAAGGTTAAAAGAAAAAAAAAGAAAAAAAAAAAAAAAAAAAGGAAAGAAAGAAAAAATTCCCATTTTCCAATCTGGAGAGGGCGGGAAGAGCTGTTGCAGCCGACTCAGCCGCAGGAAAATTGCTTTAGAAATTAAGTTGGTGCTTTTGAAATCCTCCTCGAGATGTTCGCGGTAGGTCAGGGACCTGCATTCGCCCCTCTGCTTGTCTGTCAGGCGAGGAGAGGGGCTGGGGCTCGGCGCTCTCCCCTCACCTCCCGGACTACGGATCGTCTTTATATTCTTCCTTCTCTTCCTCGCCTTTTCTTTCTCCTCCGCTTTTTTTTTTTTTTTTTTTTTTTTAATTATTATTATTTTTATTTTTTCTTTCTCCTTTATAATTTTCACCTCTTCTTTCTTTCTTCCTTCTTTCTTCCCTCCTTTCCTTCTTTCCGTGTTTATTTTTCTCTTTCCCTCGTTATCTTTTTTCTTTCTCCTTTTCTCTATACCACTCTTTTATGTACCTGGGGTTTTTTCACTTGCTTTCTGTTTCCCTTTTTATTTTTCTCTTTTTGTATCTCCCCTCCTTGGTAAATCTTTTTGCATTTTGCTTTTCCACTCTTTCTCCCTCTTCACCCAATTTTAATTTTGTTTTCCTCTCTTTCTCTCTTTTCTATCTTTCTCCCTTTCCCTTTTTTCCTCTCTCATTTGCTCTTACTCTTCGTGACTCCTTTTATTTATCTGTTTCGTTTGCTTCCACTCTCTTTTCCCCTCTTTTCCTCTTTCTCCCTCTTTCTTTTTTTCCTCCCCCTTTCTCTCCGTGACTGTCTCTCCTGTCCCACCCACTTCCTTTCCAGTCCATCGAGAGCCGCTCTCCCGCTCTCTCCAGGAGGTTTGCAGCTATGTCCACCCCTGGGAATCTCTTGTTTGGCCGCAGAGAGGGGGGGTCTCCCCTCCGTTGAACCAGGGGAGATACCGGCGGACCCCCTGTCTGGTCTCAGCGATTCCCGTCCCTGTGCCCGGTGGGCTGCGGGGACTCAAGGTGTGTTTTCTGGAGCCCAGAATCCCGGAGCTCACCCTCCTACACCCCATTTTCACTGGCCGTCGGTGCATTTACCGGGGGTAACGCGACGTTCCCGGCCCATGCAGGGTATCAGGGGTGAGCGTGTGCCGGTGCCTGCTACCCCAAGGCTCGGACTGGCCCCCACGTCACCCCTGAGGCGCCACTTCGCATTTTATTCTTTTATTAAATAGGATGCACCTTTGGCACCCCAAGCCCGTGGCTGCAACAGGTGACTGAGATCCAGGATGGGACTTCTCGCGGCAGGGTCTGACCGCGCGTTTCTGATCTTCTCTCATCATCCAGATGCTATCGTCTCCTCAGGCGGACGGTACCGGGATGCACCCGCCCGTGGACCGGGAAGGGGCTCGGCCCCTCTGGGCAGCCGGTACCGAGCAGCCCGGAGCCTGGCGGCCTTTCCCGGCGGCGGGCAGGCGGGATTCCTCGCCTTCCTAACCGCCCTGGCTGCCCGCATCCATTCCCCCGGAATCCCGGTAAATTAGGTATATGGCTATGGCGTGAATCATATTCGTCTCCCTCTCGGTACGACAGGGCTGGATGAAAACCTGTAAGGGAGATAATCTCCCCCGTGAGAGGTCGGGCGGGAGACCTACAGAGTGTCATGAGTTTGTCTGTCGGTTTCTACATGGAAGATCTCATGCCAGTGCCTTCGGATGGTTCTAATGACCGGTTTGGTGGTGTTTCTCCCACTCCTCGATCTTTTCTAGTTACCGAGGTTTGGGCTCCATTTCACAGGGTGGCAGAGAAGCTCTTTTTTGGGGCCGTCTTTATCCGTTTCGTTTATATTTCGTTTTCCCTGCTTTAAGCCGCCTTTTACGTGAAATTAGATTCCTCTTTCGTTAGTACCGCGTGTTGAAAAAACACCGGCGATTCCTTTCACTCTCGCAGAAATTCCCAGATCCTTCACTTTTTCCTGCCGACGAAGGCGAGCGGAGAGCCCTCGGAAAGCCTGTGAATGAGCCCCCGCTCACCCCCCGCCCCCACAAATTACTCTTCAGCATTGAGCTCCGTCTGCGGGGCACACGATCGCCTTTCATTCCAGCTGCAAAATCCGTGGGAATTTTTCCCTCCACCCGGCCGAGATTAGCAGGAGTGCCCCTTATAGTGTCCCCCCCACATCAGCCCTCGGCAGAGGGAGAAGGGGGGACAGAGGACAAGACCCCGGGTGTAGGGAAACTACAGCCGGGTGGGAGCGGAGCTGTGCTGGGGGCCGGACCCTCGGCGGGCCGGGGATGGAGGTGCTGCCGATTATCCTTTAAACTGAAACAAACTAAGTGGAGAAGGAAAAACTTCCCCCTTTTGGAGATAGGGCCGAAAATTCCAAGGTCCAGCCCGACCGGCCCCCCTCGCCCCGGGCCGCGGCAGCTCTCGGTGGGGTGCGTGGGGGCGAGGGTAGCAAGATGGGAATGAGCTGGCGGGGCAGTGCCGACCTCTCCGCTTCGGCCTGCATTGCTCCTGTGATCTCCTCTTTCCAGGAGAGAAACGTGGTCACAAAATAAAGGCAACAAAAGGAGCGCGCAGGGCTCAGCCGGGGCCGGGCGGGGTGCAGGGCCGAGCACCCACCGCCGGCCCGGGGAGGTGTGGGGACAACAGCTAGGCGAGCAGGGTCTCCCAGCGGCGCTCTCCTGGATCTATACCCCCCCTAAGACCACCTTCACACCGCTAACCCCCTGAGAGTTTACTGGTGTTCTTTCTGAAACGCTTTTCCCACTTCTTCCCCCCCCTTTTTTTTTTTTTTTTTTTCCTATTTAATTACTTCTCTTGCAAAACCCGAGGCCTCTGCCACCTAACGCGGCACTGAAATCCACGTCTTCTCTTTGACTTACAACCCAAATCCCAGTCCCATGACCTTTCTCTTTCCCCCCACCCCCCGCCTCGGGTCCCCCACCCTCGGTCATGTGGGACGCGAGTAAATTTATCCACCCTTGTGGAAAAGGCCTCCCTTCTGCAGTTGCTCCGGAGAAGCCCCACACGTTTCACAAGGAGGATAATTTCTGTTTCCCACCTTTCTCTCTCTTTCCTTCTTCTTTTTAATTTGGTTTTAATTTCATTTTCTTGCCTGCCCCACGATGCTCCCATCTCCCCTCGGGCATGCTTCTTCTCCGTGTATGTCTTTCAATAAGCCCCTACCAAGAGGGTACTTCAGGGGGGAGGTTTTGACGGCTCTTGAGCTCAGGAGATCACCCAAAAGAACATTTCTGGCCTCCCTGGATCTGCGGCGAGCTGAGCCCAGGCTGCGTCCCTGGCAATCTACCCTCCCCTCCAGCCGCACCGCGGAGGGTCCCACATCCAAGGATCTGGATATATTTCTAGGGACAGGGGCCCTCTCTTAACCCTGCGGTAGAGGACAGCCACCCGCGGCCGCCTCTCCGTCTGTCCCGCGGCTCCGGCCGGTCCCTCTCACCATCTCGGCTGCTCTTCCCACCCAACTCCTATGGGGAGACCGCACCCTGGGGTTTCCCTGGGAACGGCGATTGGCACAACCGCCCACCCTGGGTCACACAAACCCCAGACCAAGTGCGTTTTCCAGCTGCAACCGGAGGTGGGAAACCTGCGGCCAGGCTGCGGGGTGGTCCCCGCATCCCCCCCTCAGCATCTCTGCTGAGATGTGGGTGGCATTAGGAATAGGATGCCTCCACTGCCGGGGGTACCACGGCAATTACAGAGGTTATGTGCGAGGGGGGCAGCTCCGGAGGGTCGTGCAGCCCCGCAGGAGGCTGGTGCCGAGCGATGCCCTCAGACCCCACATCCCCAGGCGCCCTGGCCCCTTCCCCACTCCCGCAGTGGGCTCCGAAGGGGGAGTCCGGAGCCGCCCCCCGGTCTGGCTTTGGGCGTTGAGTGGATATTCAGTGCGGACGACCCGGTGCGGGTGTCGGTGCCGCCGGCTCCGCCGTCGGGGACGGCCGGAGGAAGCCACTCGGCCGCCGCAAACCGCGTGTGAGGCGGCTGCGGGAGGCGCCGGTTTGGGTTGCTCAGAATTCCCCCAACTCCCTTTTTAAGACTATTTTAATTTTTTTCGTCTCTACCAGTCATGGGCACGTTACCCGTTCTTCCCGCAGTGGGGATTTACCCCAACTGCGGGCAGGTGCCGGGCACATTTTGGTGGAGGTAATGAAACCACGGCTCTGAGTGGATCTGTCGGGTCTTTCCCCTGCGTCCTTGCCCGGCAAACTCTCGCCCACGGGCTCAACGTGGGAAAAAAAAAAATATGGCGAGAAACTGATAGAAACGATTCGTTTCCCGGCCTCAATCAGAGATCGGGGAAACGATTCTGGAAAGCGTCACTGAAATCCTGCAGAGCCCGATTTCAGACACTGCAATCGGTTGCCGGCGACGAAAGACGGGCAGTACATCTTCCCATATGCAAAATAAAAGTATTGGAGCCTCCCGCCAGATCCAGTTGATATTATAGTCAATATTTCCAGAATTTACCTTTTGCTTTTGCACAGTATTCCTTGATGGCGCTTTTATATGTGCGAGACATATATAAGAGAGAGAGAGACAGAAGAGAAATATTCATCAAGAGAGGAAGGTGTCTTGTGATAATCGGAAACAGAGGTCCTTTTTTAAAAACACCTTTTCTCGGCCCAGATTTCGTGGGGAAAAATAAAAATGCGCTAAAGCACCGTAGCAGCTCCGATGAGAAATAATAAAGGCAAATCAATCGGAAACGAACGTTTCCCAGAAAACCAAGTGGCGAAAAGCGGATTTCCAGCGCGGGGCCGGCCCAAGGGAGAGGGTCTCACAGCCCAACCCGCAGGTGCCTGGGTGGGGGCTTTAGAACCCTCAGGTTTGTACCCTTTTCCCCACCCCCGGCGAGTGCTTGGCACAGGGATGGATCCCGTCCCCGTCCCGCTTCCCAGCCCCAGCCGTCCGCGAGCCGCTCCCGCCTGGAATTTGACCGGTTTGGTCAATTTTGCCTTCCGCGGGCGAGGGGGCTCCGCGCGGCTCCCGCCGCCTTTCGGGGGTTTTCCCTGGGAAGGTTTAAATAAACCAACCTCCCGCCCAACACACTTTGTTCTCCTCTGGACACTCGTGTTGTTTCTCGGGCTGCCCCAACGGGAAAGGTGCAGGATTTTGCCGGGCTGCTGCCGGTTTTTAAGCAGGGAGAAAAGAGGAGTGGGGGAGATGGGGGGGGGGGGGGGCGGCGGCTGCCGCCTCTATTTTAATGTCATTATAGTTGCCGTGGCAACCCATTGGATCACTCCTCCTGGAATGAACCTTGTGACAATGGCTGGTTTGCGAGAAATCGGTAAATGTGCAACCGGGGGACACAGCTACATTACCGCGAACAACAGCGAGGGTTTAACATGTGACCCTTCCAATTATACTGATGATACCTCGGTGCAGCTGCCTCCACCGCGCTGCCAAGATGTGTCTGTTTGGGGGGGTTGGGGAAGGGTCCCGGGGCTGTGTCAGGGCACAGCTCGGTGGGGATGGGGCCGCAGCCCACACCGCCTCTGCCCTCCCGGGGAGCACTAAGAGAGAGGAGCAGCATCTCTTCACTGGACCCGCGAATGTGGTACAACAACTCAAAAAAAAAAAAAAAAAAAAAAAAAAAAAAAAAAAAAAGGCAAGAAAGGAAGAAGAAGAACCTTCTTCTGGGGAACGTGGAGGGAGTTGAATATGCGGTGGGGCTGTGGCTGCAGGACTGCGGAATGAGGACCTGCCTAGGGGGTGGGCAGAGCCCCCCCGCTCCCGGAGCACACAGTACGGCACATCTGTGGCACGGCTGCAGGGAGGAACGAACGAACGAAACCCGCCCCCTCCCCGAAAAAAAAAAATAGTTAGAAGACTTAAAATATGGTTCAGAGAATTGCAAGTAATCAGAGCTGCGGGGGTCAGCAGTGCAAACTTTTTAAGACTAATGTTTATTTAGAAAAGTGAGTGGTGTCTGCGTTGCTTTTCTAGTGCCCCAGCACAAAAGTCCTAATGGCTTTTGCAGACTTTCCATCACAAACTCCTGCACAGGGTGCGGGGACCACCGCCGAAAGCAACCCCAAGCAGCCCCTTTCAAAGGGATCGTTGGCACATATAAACCCCCCGCCCCGTCTTTACATGAATCAGTGACGGTATTTTCTGCATCGACTCCCCAGTTTTGCCCAGTTTTGCTTTCGCGTCTGTGTGATGTAACCCGAACACTCGATAACACTGGGGAGGAGAAATCGGGGGATGGGAACGGCGGCCCTCCAGCTCCCTCCCTAGCCCCATTCAGCCCCGGACGGCTGCGGACCTGAAAGCAACGAGGGGGTTCAGCCAAGCTGGAAACCTCGTTAGGAGGAACCCGGGGGCAGAGACAGGAACCGGCACGGGGCGGGCTGGCCAGTGTCCTGCGAGGAGGCATCGCTGGCAAATCCATTCCCCCGTCTCACGCCCTCCAGCCGCTCTCCCGGGAGTCCAGCCACAACGCCAGTCCTTGTGGTGTAGTTTTTGGAGGTCTCTGCTGAGCCCACCCCAAAATTCATCCCGGGGATAAAACATGATCGCCTGGTGGGATTTGACTGCCTTAGCAGAGATTCGAGTCTCTGTCTCGGGATGCTCCTTTTCTTCCCAGGAATGGAGGAATAAAACCTGCAGCCCCTAAAACCTTGCACACCTTTTGAGACAGTGCCCTCTCTACTTTAAACAGGAGGTGGATCCAGGGGAAAACCAGTCCTGGGATCTCACTGGAAATCAGCTCTAGGTGCCTTGCATCAGGGCGGGGAGAGCTCAGCTGTGTTCAGTTCTTCCCCACATCGCCCTCCTGCCCTTGACAGGTGTCAGGATCTGGGAGGGATGAGTAGGACAACAGGATGTTGTCCCCTCTTCCCCTCATTAGGGTTCACAGCTCATCATCGGGGCAGCCGGGGCGGCTCTGCAGTGGGATGTGCAGGAGAGAACAGGGTGGGGAGAGGACTGGAATGGAAAGGGGAGAAAAAGGGGCTGAATCCCGCTCCCTTTCCATCCAAGTGACTGCTTTGTCGTGCTCCTGAAAAGGTAAGCTCGGTTTAACCCCTTCTTTGGTCTGCATAGGGAAAACCATGGAGCTAAAACCTGAGAAGGCTGAACCTGGTAATAGCAGCTGAGAAAGTGCCTCTGGAAGCACACACACCGGAGGCCTGACCCTGCCTTCCCCTGGCCAAGTCGAGCACAGATGCTCAGCTCCATTAGGTTTGGGACCAGGGCTGATGTCACAGTCAGTGCTGTGGGGGTGAGCATGGCAGAGAGAGAACAACAGTATTTATAAACTGCTGCAACATGCCTGACACTTGAGGAAAAATCCTCTCCTCTTCCTCAAGGGCTTTCATTTGAAGGGCTTAACTTTGCCCTCCAAGAAGTTGATAAGACCTTCGAGCTCCCATTATCTCTGAGGGCCGTGCAGCGCCCTCCTCACTGAGTGCTGGAGCAACAAGATCAGGTTGCTCTGATTGCTTGGGGAATGGAGTCCCCCCATCAGGACCTAGCACCTCTCTTCAGGGCTTGGCAGTCTGGTGAAAAGCCAGGCAGCAGGAAAGGGATGGGTGGCACCAGCGCTGTGCTATTCTCCATCCCTTCATCGTCCTTACGGAGTAAAAATGCTGGGAACACTGTTCACCCCTAAACTGGGAACATTCGGGCTGAAATGTTTTGAATAGCATTTGAAAAGTGAAGAGAAGGAAGTAGGGTGCTGAGAGGCACATGGGAAGAAGCAAAAGCTACAGCCTTGCTGGGCACGAATTTGATTTGTCCCTTTGTGGCTGTTTTCTGTCACTGTACCCAGGAGATGCTGCGAACCACGAGCAGATGAGGCTCAGCCACACAAGAACCATTGCCACAGGTATCATAACCTTGCCGCCCAATTTAAATCAAAGCTGTACTTCTCCCTGCCAAGGAAAGGGTGGGAATTTCTACCAGATTCTCCCGCAGCTGTGTTCTGCTCCCCAGGACCTTGCTGGGGCAGAGAGGTGTGTGTGACACTGTGGGTGACGGTGCTGGTGCCAATGGGTGACCCAGAGAGACCCTGGGCCAGTGAAGCAAAGCCCCTCCATCCCTCAGGGGTTGGGGCCAGTCTGATGCTCCAGCAAAGTTTTTCATCTGCCTCCTTGATGTCAGCAGAGCACAAAGGCAGGGGAGAGGTCAACCCCTCTGTTAATACACGTGTTTTAAATAACTGGTATTTTTATTTCTTCCCTTCGGTGCGGTGGGCTTGGCACACATCTTTGTTTGCACAATTGTCCTGCCCATACATTCTGTTGCCCAAGTAAGGAGAAAAAGATCCCGTGTGTGATCTGAAGGTGTGCTTTGCCGGTTCTGACATGTAAATATTAATCAAGAAACAACACCAAAGAGACAAAAAATCCCTCCTACCCCTTGAACCCCTTCAGATCCCTTTATTGTCCAGGCATTTGTTGCACTTGGACTGGCTTTTCACTTTCTCCTCTCAGAGATGCTGGCTCCAGCGATGGTCCCCAGATTCCTCAGCTACATCCTACTGAGGGAAAACATTTATTGAAGTTTTCAGCTTATTAGGGAAATACATATTTCTGCTTCTTTTCCAAACTCCACTGACATCTTTCCTAAGCCAGCCCCGTGTGTCAGTGTGGGGGCAGGCGAGGCATCCTCTCTCTCTCCTCTTGCAGCTGATGCCTGCTGTATGACCTTCGAGTACCCTGAAATGCCACAGAGGGGGATTCCCACCACCACCACGTGCTTTTTTAGTGGGCAGTAGTTGTGAATATCCATGCAGTTTATTTTCCTCCATAAAGCTGTACTTCAGCTCACTCACACCTCCAAAGAAACGGGGGGGTATGGACACAACATTCAGCTCCTCAGGTAACCATGTTTGAGATGACCTTTGCCAAGGCAGCGTCAATGAGGTGAGAGAGCACAGGGAGGTGCCCAGTGAAAGAACATGTTTCACATGAAGAAGAGGAAATACTTTCCCCTGGGACACCCTGTAAAGCTCACCCTGTTGTGTCTCTCACTCTGCTGGCAGGTTCTCAGATGGTAACTACAAGTGCTCAAGTTTGGATGTGGCCTTTAGTTTCAGATGTCCTTGAAGCTTCAGTTGCCAGAGGTTGGCAGGGTGCAGCAGGGATAGGATCATTCTGTGCTCACTGTTTCTGTTATTTTCTTTCCAAGCATTCGTCCCCAGACACTGCTGGAGAGGAGATTCTGGCGCTTTGGATGAAATCCCACAGACTTTTCATGGAAGCAGAATGGCAGGAAGGCAAACAGGAAAGAAGAGGAGTAATATACTATCCTCGTGGAAACTTGTTCCATTTCTCTGCTTTGATTTGCTGCGTTGTTTCCTCTTCCTCCAGCCACATACTGCAGGATTATGGCAAATGAATTAAGGGATTAAATCATAGGGGAGAATTAGGATTGTGCTAATTTAGAAGCAGAAACACAGATGGTCTCATTGAACTCTAGATGATGCAAGAGAATCTTGGATAGTGCTGTGGATGTGGGTCACAGGATAATTCAGGTTCTTGGGAACCTCTAAAGGTCTCTGGTCCAACAGCCCTAAAGCAGAGTCAGCTTGGATTAGATTGCCCACAGCTTTGTCCAGGGAAGTTTTGAATGTCCCCAAGGATGGAGATTTCCCATATAACCATACTCAGGGTGAATTTTTCCCCAATATCTAATCAAAGCTTTCTCTTCTGAAACTTGTATTCCTTGCCTTTCATTCTATGTCTTTGTGAACACTGGGGGTATGTCCAGGTGCATCAGGACCTATTCAGGTCCTGTAGTACCTCCCTTGTAAACCAGATTGTTTGGCACAAGCTTCAGAGATGGTCCCATCTTAGACAGGGGGTTCTGGGCCTCCTGAACACCCTGGACTCTCCCAGTGTGAGCATGCCTGGATGGGGGGTCTCACCTCCATGGTGCATCAGTACTGCTGTTGAATCACTCTCACCTGTACGCCAGGGTGAAGATTTGCTGCTGCTGTGACTGGAGACCCCCCAGCAAACGCTCCCACAACCCCTTTTCAGGGCAATCCAGGAGATGGTGAGTCTGGGGGAAAAGGACATGTGGTGGCCTTTGGTCTGCTGCATCTACCTGGGAAAAAAAGGACATGGACAATAAAGGTCACCTGTTCACCTTGCTTGCTGACAACTGAGCCAAGCAATTCCTTCTCCCCCGTGCCCTGAGCACTCCTACAGACTGCCTGCCTGGGGTCACATAGTGTGAGGCCATGCTTAGAGACAGCCTTTGGTGACAGGCTCTCAGACAGGTGGACTTCTTCCAGTACATTTTGGCAGCTGGGGATCATCTCAGTGAAAGACAGAGCTGTGACGTGTTTGGCTGTGCCTTGCAGAAGAGAAGAAAAAATAAAAGAAGAAAAGAGAAAAAGGGAAAAAGTTGTCTACAATCACAGCCTGTCTTTGCCACTGGGAATGGATGTGAAGGCTTGTTCAGGGAAGAGGTAGCCTGGCCCTGTGCAGTGAGGAAGGGAGAGGCAGAAGTCATAAAACAGGGCTCTGTTTGGACTCCAATTTGATTTGCATGGTTAAAACTTGCTGATCCCATACAAGGTTCTCCTGGCTGGGAGCTGAACTTGGTTCCACAGCCAAGCTTTTTTCTTTTCCAGAGTGTTCAGCATAAATCAGACTTTCACAGCCGTCTTTGAGTGGAAGGAGCAAGAAATCACGTTTTGTCTCCTGTCCAGGAGCTCTGTGAGAAAGGAGCTGTCAGGAACCCAGGAACCAGCCCAGATCTTCTGACATGTGCTCTGTGAATCCTTGCTGCCTGTCTCTGCCTTCCCCCATCTGCTGTAACAGCTCCATCAGTTCCCATGTGCTGCTTTTCCCAGATGAGATCCCAGCCAGGCTGCTGATATCCAAGAGGAGCTGTGCCCCAAGCAAGGGACACTGTAACATCTTTCAGGCTGGTTTATACTCTGCCCTGCCTCTTACCTAAGCCATTAAGAGGGTTTTAACACAGATCCAGATCTGGTGTGGTGCCCTGCTGTGACCACTTGTGCTCTCAGCTTCCTCAGGAGAGGGAGAAGAGGGGCAGACACACTCTATGGTGGCCAGAGACACAACCTGAGGGAATGGCCTGAAGTTGAGTTAGAAGAGCTCCAGGTTGGATCTTAGAAAAAGGTTCTTCCCCCAGAGGGTGGTTGGGCACTGAACAGGCTCCCCAGGGAAGTGGTCACAGCACCAAGGCTGACAGAGTTCAAGAAGCATTTGGATAATGCTCTCAGGCACATGGGGTGATTCTTGGGGATGGTTCTGTGCAGGGCTAAGAGCTGGACTTGATAATCCTTCTGGATCCCTTCCAACTCAGCAGATTCTGAGATTCCCACAAACACTACGTGGGTCATCTGAGCATCTCCCAGCAAGTGGGGACGGCTTTGGTGGAGGTGGCTGTAGAAATCCTACCAACACCTGCAGTGGAGTCAAGCAAGGTACCAACAGCTTCACTCCTGATCCTGTTGAAACAGAGGGTTAAAGCCTCTCTGCTGGAGCCATTCCCTGCTAGTGAGATCCATACAGCCCATTAAAAGTTAGGGATCTTATTATGGGCTATATAAAAAAGGTAAAGAGGAAATAAGAACCTTATGAAAGGTTTCTTATGAGTGCAGATGGCAAGGGCATCTGAGGCTAAGGAAGCCTCTCCAGCAGGCTTGTTCCAAACGGAACTTCTTGCTTTACAGGTTTTACCCTCTTTTAAAAAGAGATAAATGGATGCAGGAGTATCTTTTCTGCACAACTCAGCCCTTCTGACCAGCCACAGTGCCCTTGGGATGGAGATGCACAGTAAGAGAGGTACAGTGATATGTTTTGGATTTAGTACAAGAATCATGGTGACAACACACTGTAGTTTTAGTTGTTGCTAAGTAGTGCTTACCCTAAGTCCAGGACTTTGGAGTTTCCCATGTTCTGCCAGTAAGGAGATGCACAACACGCAGTGAAGCAGCATGGCCAGGAGAGCTGACCCAAAGTGGCCAAAGGGATCAAAGGGATATTCCATACTATAGATCATCATGCTCAGTGTATAAACTTGGGTGGGGGGGGTGGCCTGGAGCCACTGATCACTGCTCAGGGGTGGGAGGGGCATTGTCAGTGGGGGATGAGCAATTGTATTGTGCACCACCTGTTTTTTGTGGGGTTTAGTCTTCTCTCTCTTCTTGTGATTTCCCTAATTATTATTAACATTATATTTTACCTAATTTCAATTATTGAACTGTTCTTGGCCCATGGGCTTTACCTTTTTCTAATTCTCCTCCCTACCCCACTGAGGTGAGGGGGGCTGAGCAAGCATTTTCACGGTTCTTAGTTGTTGGCTGGGGTTACATCAAGACATGCTTTCAGGAGCACAGTCTTCTTTCTTCCTAGCACCAAACTCAGCCTTCAAATGCACTTTTAGGTCATGTTCAGCTGTCTCCTGATCTGGAAGGAGATGACTGTATTTGCTTCCTCCTGGAACCTATTTGAGGACTGATGAGACATCCATCAGCACAGGGGAGCTGACTCTATTGAGGAGCATCAGGAGCACTGAGAACTGGCCAAAACAGGGAATTCCGTCTTCCAGCAGTGCCCACTGCTTTGCCACTGCTTTTCCAAGGCAGCAGGGACCTCAAATATGAATGAACTTTGGTTCTGTAGCAGAACCAAAGACCTCTAAAGTCTGAGCACCCATTTGCTTGCTCTGACCACTGCCTGGCACATTTTTTCCATTTCTCATCCTGTTCCCACCTGCCATGCATAGCTGTCCTGTCTTGTGGCAGTGCCAGGGTGGGAGAAGATCCCAGAGCTGCTGTCTGAACCTGTAGGCTCCAGCGGGAACCCTCGACTACTGCCTTGGGTCCTTTTGGGGCCTCAAAGGAACTGCAGAGACTGGAGGTGTCCTTGGAGCATGATCCTAATTTATACAGAAGCATACTCTCTATAGAAAGGTTGTATGGGAGTGATTCTTCTTTCCCTGTGCAGGCTGAAGTGCAGTGCAACTGAGTGACACCACGAGGGTTGTGCAGATTACCTGTGGCAGAGTGAGAACAGCAGCCCAGCAGTGTTGTGAGCCCTTGTCACCTCTGCTGGGTGTCAGAGCTCTGGCTACCTCGCCTCCCAGCCAGGCAGCCCGCTCCTTTCTCCTTCAGACTCTTAAAATAAGACTCGCAAAGCCTCGAGCGTGGTTTCGATTTCATTAATAAATCCCTGCTTGCACTTGAAGCTGCTGTGCCTTTTAAAACATTATCCGTGGCTCTGGTTACACTCCTGATGAAAGCAGGCATGGGCCTATTAGTTTTCATGGCAAACAGCACTGCCACGTCCCACTATCCTTTACGCACTCAGTGTAACCCAAATTTCACAGGAAAGGGAGGGGGCAAAAAAGGCATCTTGAAAAGGCAGTGTCTGTCTCCTTCACTGCAGACCAAGGCCATTACATTCTTGAAACCCCCCTGCTAGAAACAGCTTTCATTAATCCATACAATTTTTAATTTTTTTTCTTTAATTGCTACCAACAATTACCTCCTACTCTGCAACTCCCAGCTGATGCCTGTGCCCCTCCAGCCCCAGAAAGGGGCTGTACCAAGGAGGGGGAGTAATGGGTATGGGATGTGGAGAAGGGAAATGGGAGCTGCTGCTTGAGCAGTGAGGAGCAACAGCTGCTCTGTAGTGCTGTCTCCTCTTCATGGCTCAGAGAGGAGGTGTTTTTTGGGGGGAGCAGAGTTAAGTGTCCACAGCCAACCACTGTGAAAAACCCACCCCATGGCAACAGGTTTGTTCTGGGTCGTTAATCTGGATATGCAGATGGATAAACTGAAGCACAAAGGGGTTAATGCTCTCCAGTGGGAGAGGATGGGGAGAAGAAGGGGAATTCTGTTCCAAACTGCTGAGTTGAGCTTTTCAAAGCCTCCAGCTTTGCTCTGTCCCTTAGGCAATTCTTGGAGAGCTTTGTGGAAGTGGGTTTGCAACAAAAAGCAGAGAGACTGTGCTCAAACATGCCAGCTCCCTTTCTCCTGCTCTGGATTGCACACCTCCACCCGTGGCCCTGCAGAAGGGCTGGCTGCCCTGCCCGCCCCAGAACCAAGCCCAGCAGCTGCTGGAGGGGCGGGACGGCCAAGCCCTGGCCTGGCTCTTGCTGCTCGCACAGAGCAGCCGGGAGAGGGTGGCAGGTGAGCGAGGCACAGTCATTGCTACAACAGATGGCAGAGGCACGACATTGCATGGCAGGGCTATTATTTACTGAGAGCTCGTGTTTGTCATGGCTGAAGATGACATCTTATTAAGGAGTCATGACACTGGGCAATTTTTTAACGCCTGGGGGCCAAGAAGGCTAATGAACAGGGATAGCTCCAGGAATAGATGCAGGGAAGTGCTGTTTTCAGGCCACAGGCAAAGCTGGCTATGTTTCACTGACCTGATTTCTGGGAGATTTCTGGGCTGTGTCACATCTCCCTCCTGCTGATTAGGGATGGATGCTTCTTGCCATGGCCTGACTGTGCTGACTCAGGTTGAAGTAGTTGTCTCGAGAGACCCCGCTGCAAGGGAGCAAAGCCTGAGCTGAGTTACGAAAAAGCTCACACTCACAGACAGCCAAACACTGGTACTGCTGCAAACAAGGGCACGTGGCAGGCAATGACTTTTGGGCAGCTTTCTCCAAACCCCACCTTGCAGGAGGTCTGGAGGAGGGCTCTCAGACAGCACATGCAATAGCTGGGGGAGCGTGGGAAGCGGGACCCCGCTCATCAGTGTGGCACTCTCACCCCGGTGTGATGCCTGTCAGGAGAGTTAGACCAAAAGCAGGGCTGCCTGGCCCATTTTGACCCGCTCAGCCCACCCTGGCACCGTGTCTGCAAGAGTTGCCCTCCTTAGCCTGAAACAAGAGCCGCCTCCCCGCAGCTCCCATGCACCGGCTCCTTATCGCTGACCCGCTCTGTCAGTGCAGATGCTTGACTAATGTTCCCTTGTAAAATGTTGTGTTAAGCACATTCCAGCCGCTGACATTAAATACTTGGGCCGGGGCAGCGCTCACCCTCCGGCGGCCGCAGCGCTGAGCCAGCCCCAGCCACACTCCCGGTGTTGCCACAGCCAGACCATCCTCTCTTTTCTGCCCCATCGCCGCCTCCTCCTGCCCTCCCTCCGGCACAGCCAGCGTGGGCAGTGGGGGAAGGAGGCAGCGGGCAGGACCACGGCTGTCTGGCAGATGAAATAATAATTACCCCAGCCGCCTCCGGCCTCCCTTGCATTCCTCTGTGCTAACAGCTCGGCTTATTTTGTTTTCATCTGCAAATATTGACTCTTTGGGTTCTTTTCACCACGTGCCTATTAAAAAGGCATTGCTCATAGTATTGTTATTGAATTTGTTCTGCAGCTGTGAGAAGCATCCAGCGGCTTTAAGGAATTCACTCACTCCGCTAGCACGGGCCCCGAGGGTTGTGTTCCCTCAATACCCTCTGGAACTTCTTTGCCTGCTGCTCTCCAAGGCACAGGACCTGGGCCTGGCTCGGCAAGGATTCTGCCCAGCCTTTCCACCAAAGGAGAGATCAGGGTGGTGCTGGGGATGAGGCTGCAAGGCTGTGATCTGCTCTTGGGGGACGCTCTTTTGCTGCTCTCTGCCTCAGTTTCCCTGATCAGTCTTGTGATTTAACTTCCTGACCTTTCTGCTGTTTCAACCTGTCCTTCAATATTCACTTCATCTTGAAAATGTGGGAGCTGTTTCCAGATGCCTTAACCTGGCTGGAGCAATAACCAGAAAAACAAATCCCTTCATTTCCCACTCAGCTGAATTGTCTGGGTAATTAGTGAACATGACAGCAATGCTCACACATCTCCAGTGTGAGAGTTTGTGATTGCAGTGGTGGTGGTGGTGGGAGGTTGATGACTGTCCCCCATGCAAGGGGGGTTTGGGCTGAGGAGAGGGATGTGCAATCTCTCCCCACTTTCCCCACAGTGTTCAGCTGAGGTCAGGGGCAGTGGGACAGCAGCCTGCTCGTGAGGAAAGCCCCTGTTTCAGCAGCTGTGCTCAGCTTTGGCATCTCTCCCAGAATAAAACTGACTGGCACCACATTCACAGGGACTTCCCTCTGTCTCCAGCCCCCTCTCCAGGGGAAATCCCAGGGATGCCAGCATTCCATCAGCAGATCTCACCTGATTCCCAAATCCTGAGATGGGTTAGGAATAGGGAATTAGGACAGATGAGAAAGGTCGAAGCATCAGCAGGTACCTGGAGGTGGGTGTCCTCTCTGTCACCTGTGAAGTGTCCCATTGGTCCCTTCTCCATCAGAAGTCTGACAGATGCTCATTTCCATGGGTGGGCTGGGGTGTGATGAGCCTTGGGATCCTCTCTGTGCACATCTTCTGTGGCAGGACCCTTGGCTCCAGTTCTTCTACTCTCCAACCTCCCCCCAGATGCGTTTTTAACCTTTTCCAGCATGAAAAGAGCCAGCAGGTGAAATCTCAGCCCACCACCCCTGCCTACACCCCAGCAACAGCCACCAGCCGAGCGTGGGAGTGCTGCTGTCACTGGCGTCAGCAAGAGCTGTGCCCCCTCAGGGGAGGGATGCTCTTTTGGCAGGAGGGATGGGCCGTGTGTGGGACATGATCCCCACCTCCCTGCTCTGAGCAGGTTCTCTCCTGCCTCGTGACCAGCCTGCAAAAAATAACGCGGCCGTGTCCTTCTCCCAGGGCCTGATTGTGGAGAGCAAATGTCAGCGTTGTCATGCCCAAGTGTTTATTTTGGCAACAGCCAGGGGCCTGGCCAGCGGGCACAGGGGGCATGGCAAGGAGGATCAGCCGCCCATCAGGGATGTGGTGTGGCCAGCAGGTGCTTTTCTCCTGGCTTCAGGCTGCACCACGTTGGGGCTCTCAAAAATACCCACCAGGAACAGGGAGGGCATCGTGCTGGGCCCTGGTGGCAGCCGAAACCTGAGGCCAAGGACCTGCCTGTGGGTACCACTGAACCTCGGGCTGACCCGCGAGGGCGCTGGCTCTGGCTGATGCCCAGGGTCATTCCAGGCATAGCCCGATGTCCCTGCCGCAGGGTGGGAAGAAAATCATCCCTGAGGAGTGTCCTGTTCTCCCGACCTTTGCTCTCCAAATATTTAGGATCCCACAGTGCACAGTCACAGGCCTTGTTCGGCTTCAGTGTGATGCCATTTGCCTCCTGTCTCAGCTGTCCCTAGTAATTAATCTCCAGCCTGCTGAGCTAGGGATGGGGAAGATCCAGTCCCCTAAGGTGAGTGCAGGCACCAGAGCACCCTCCCAAGCCCTGTTTGTCCCTTTTTCCCTGCACACTCGCACTCCCCACTTGTCATAGGCTGATGGTCACCAGGGATTGAGAATAGCATCCATGGGAGTCCCCTGTCCCTGGCAGGGTTCACTCTTCCCTCCCTGGTCTGCATCTGTCACCATCCCAGCAGTGACAAGGGAGAGCCCAAGCATGGCCAGTGGGTGCTGGGAGAGTGCATGTGAGGAGTCAGTGTAATAAGCAGGAGGAGAAAACTGGGATGTCCATGGGCTAGCAGTAAGCCAGAGAAGTAACCCCAGACCCCAAAGTAGCCTGGTGTTTTTTGGTCAAGGGCAAGGACTGTGGCCATATGGACTTGTGCTCCATGTACTGTCATCCCCAGCCCATGCACATGGCTTTGGGCTCTGGGCTTTGGGCAGGCTCAGACCCTCAGAGGGGTCTGAGCCTGCTGTGAGGAGGTGGCATAAATTAAGAAGGATGTCCTTCTCTTCTGGGGTGGTTTTGGATATACCACTCCACTTTCATATGTTCTTAGAGGTATCTTTGCCCACTGGTTTCTTGGAAGAGAGAGCTGCCTGGAGAGGTCTGGACACACACTGGGACCTTCAGAAGAGATTCCAGGAGGAAAAACCTTGTTTGGGCAAGTCCATTACCTCAGTGAGGAGGGAGAGTGCTCAGGTGACAAGTCCTTGGGGAAATGGCACTGACTGTGACTGAGCTTTAGATACCTGAGGGTGCAAAGAGAGAAGAGCCCAGGAGGAGGATACTGAAAACAGGAGTGACATTTTGAAAGGCGCCATAGTGACTATTGAATATTCTTTGCTCTGACCACAGGTATAGCTTATTATATCTGCTAAAATCCCAAGACTGGACATGCTTTTGCCCCTTTTGTTTAAACAGCCTCTTCTTTCATAGAGGACTTTCCCATTCATAGCTGACACAGAAAACAAGGATTACTTTACCGTATACCAAGGCTTTATATGAGACAGAGCCAAAAGGGATGTGTCCATCAGACACCATTGAGCCAGAAGTCCCAGGCAGACCCTGCTGTTCAGAAGTCCCTTTACTATTGGTTGCCAGGGGTTGAGGATGACAAAACCCCCAAACCTCAGCCTGCACGGTTTTATGATGAGCTAAAATTTTATGGTGCTTCGTAGGCAAAAAAGGTTTTGTTTTTTTTGAAGCTCTTTTAAAATGAAACTCCATGAAACTAAATTATCGCTAATTATATTTTCATATTTTTTTAATTAAATTAGAGGTGATTTTTCAGTATGCTCTTTGAAATCCTGATAGTAATTATTTTTTTGGCCAGACACTACATTTTCCTACCAAAAGCCATATTTCTGGTGGTTTCCAAAAATAACAATAATTTCAACACAAAATACTGATGAAAAAAATCATAGAAAACATGCCAATTTCAAAGCATGTGGAATGGGAAAGCAGTGAATTTTTTTCTTTTTTTCTTTCTTGTCAGATGGATTTGTTTCCATTTCCAACCAACTTTTGATCATCTGATGATGTTGTTTTCTTGAGAGAAAAGAAACCTCAAGTGATCACAGCAACACGGCTTAGATTTTCAGCTGATGCAAGTCAGGTCATCCCCACAGGGGCTGGCACTGTGTTTCATGGAGGGAAGATTTGGCCCCGTGTGTTTATGTGATGTCTTCACACCCCTCAATTAGCTGCTGAAACCACTAGTAGCACTCCTGCCTGGACCAACAGGGCTACAACTGAACAGTGTAGGGCAAAAACCCCCATGGAGACGGAGAGAAAATCATAAGCAAATGAAAAATGGAAGTTGAAAGGTGAGGCTTGAGGGGAGGAAGTGACTCATGGGTTGGGAATGAGGGTTGGGATGGGGTCTTGGGGAGGCTCGGCAGCTCGAGCTTCAGTGACCCCCGACTGCGAGGAGTGGTGGGGAGGATGGAGGAGAGGCCAAGCATGGAGCAATGAAATGAACAGTCGAGCCCAGGGAGAGCTGTGAAACCCTGGAAGACAAGCCCACGGCGGTCATGCAGAAAGGGGAGGAATACCCAGCATTTCCAGACTGTCTGAACTGTTTAAACTTCCCTTTGCTTAGACTGGGGGCTGTGTGAGACACGACAAGGTAGACACCTGAGGGAAACCGGGAAAGCTGATCCACCTACAGCAAATGGTTTAAAGCTGCCTTCAAGCTCCTGACTCCGCATCTGCTGTGCCGTGTGGGGAAAGGGGCAGCCACTGTAGCATAAAGGAACGGGGTGGTATGTTTAAAATAGTTTGGATATCCTCGAATGAACCCTCTGACCTCCTCCTGCAAAAGCCATCAGAACCCAGCTGAGCCATCACGTGTGAGCAGCCAGGGCTCGGTGAGCTGGCGAAGGACGCGCGGATGCAGCGGTGGCACACGTGCACCACATTAACCAGTGAGAACGTGTGGGGTGAGTAAATCTGTGCCTGTGCGTGGCGGGGCTTGGTGTATCTGCATCTGGTTGTAAAAGAAGCTATTTGGATGCCGGCTGTGCCTCAGCAAATGGTGCCTGAAATACTGTGAAGGCCTCACATCCGTAAAATTGGGTCTGGCTCGTGAGTCAGAACGCCTCTTGCAAAAGTGCTGCGGTGGCAGCTGGAGATCAAGGCATGTGGCTCACCCACTGGTGTTTTCTGCCTGTCCTGACCCCATCTGCCTGCTGCCTGCACCCTCCTCTCCTGCTCCACATGGGTCATGGCTCCATGGGCAAGCACCAACAGACATCCTTGGTCTCCTTTGATTTGGAAACACTGAGCTGTCCTTGGCTTCATTAGATCCTGATTTGCATAGGAGGCAAATATTTGGCTCTAATTGACTTAGTCTGGACATGGTTTTCAGTAGGGCACAATGCTTGCCAGGGAGCTGTGGAGCCAAGTGACTTTTTACACCATTATGGGTAAGGGACTATATATTTCTATATATATAAATAATAGGTATCTGCTGTTGCAGGTAGATAAAACTTTTTGTTTCACCTCACTGTAATGAAAACAGATTTTACTTTCAGCTATAGCACCATTTGGTGTCATTTAACATCTGAATTTCCCAGATACACCTTTGCCATTCATGCACAGTTTGGCTGGAGTATTTCTAGGGGCAAAGCAGGCTGGAGATGCTGCTTTCTCAGGAGAATGCAGCAGTTTCCTGGAAACCCAGTTGGTGCCTGAGCTGCCACGTGCCAGAACGCCAAAAAGATTTAATTCAGGGTCTGTTCTCCCAGGGTTATACAGAACAGACTCAAGGGACTGAAGGTCTCTTGGTCCTTCAGTCTTCACACGTGATCATTGCTTCTGGGGACAGAAGGGCAAGAACCCTGTTATTTGGAACACGAAATTATTACTCCAGATATTGCAGCGTGGAGATGCTTCTATTTCTTAGAACAGACGCAGAAAAGCACAGTTTTTAATGATTTCTTCTGCGTGGAAAACCCTGGAAATACCACTCAGAACCTGCCAAAGCCCTCGCTGGGCTTCCACTGTCGTGGATTCCAATCAGGGGGACTGGAACTAGAGGATCTTTAAGGTCCCTTCCAGCTCAAAACATTCTATGGTGGTTCTATGATTCCATGGTGATTCTTTGTGACAATCCCATGATGCCATGAATGGGCCCCGCCCCTTCACAACAGGCCCCACCCAGTCACAACAAGCCCAGCCCACGGACACATCTATAAATGACCCTCTGCCTGCAGCAACCTCAGCTCTGCAGCAGGAGGTGCTGACCCCCGGGGAGGATGGAGGTGTGTACCTGCTTGGAAGTGGAACATAAGGAAATGCAGGCTGCCAGCAAACCCTGTGCAAGTTTTTTCTTCTGCTTGTTCTCCAATTAGACGGGGAATCCTGCTCTGCTGCTTGGAGAATAATCTCTGTGATATTCACCAGTGATGGGTTTGTTGACTGTAAAATTAAAGGAGGCTTTGGGATTAGGGATGCTGACCTCGGATCTAGCTCTTCTGAGCCTGTGACTCAGGTTGGGGTTTTTTTGAGCTAGCAAGTAACAATAAACAGGTTAATGTTGGTTTGTTATGCCTCTGTTAGAAGGGGTTTAAATGTGGAGCCCTAATTGGAGTGAGCGCCGGGTTAAACCTGAGTAAGGGAAGTTTATTGAAGGGTTTTTTTAAATATTTTTTTAAAAAACTTGAGGTTTTTTTGTGGGAGAAAAACAATGTTTTACTCACTTTCTGGATCTATTTTTCATGGAATTAAAAAGCATGAGCTGAACTTTGGTGTGTAACTGGCATTTCCTCTTTTTCTATACTAAAATGCTGGGGGAAAGATAAAGGAGCTGGGAGAGGAGAAAACAGTGTTTTAACAAATTAGCCCTTCTCCCCTCATCTTTTTGGTAAAAACATTTCTAAAACCGTTTTTAGAGAACAAACATTCTTTCTTCTTGAAGTACCTGGGATAGAAACAGTGGTATTGAGTTGTATTGTGGTGGGATGAGCCTTTCACTTCTTAAAAGCAACTTTGGCAAAACAGTTTAACTGGAGTGGAGGATCTTAAATTGCAGTCATCTTGAATGCTCAGAAGTCCTTCCATTACCTTCTGAAAACTCTGACATGTGTATATATAAAAATTTATATATATAATTAATTTTTCAAGGCATAGCAGGGGAGAGATGTTGCTGAAGAGACATTAATTTTTTTTTTTTTTTCTGGTGATCCTCCAAACCTGCCTGTGCTATAAGGCAATGATGAAATAATTGTAGTCTGGATAAAGCTTTTAGTGCTGAGCACGAAAAAATAAGCAATGGGAATGGGGCTAATTTGTCTCTCCCCTTGGAGAAGGAAGACTCTTGTGGCCCAGTTGCCATAGTGTCAGCCAGAACTGATTTGCAAATGAAGGGTCTGCAACTCTAGATGAGCCTATTGCTGCTCCAAGAGTTATCCCATAATTTTCTCTGTGCTTTTGTCTGCTTTATTGCTCAGGGGTATGGCCAGGTGCCAGCAGTATGACAGCAAGGGCTGAGCACTGCCAGCAAGTCCATTTTGGGCTTAGTTACGGGTATCCCAGGTGAAATGTGTTAGCTAACATAATTTAAGTGTCAGTCTCCATCTTCAGGAGGAGACTTCACCTGGGATGCCATTTCAGGAAGGGAGGAATCTGCTCTGGGCTCAGCTACCCATTTTCAGTAAGATGTTGCTTGGAGGTTTTAAGCCTCTGTTACCAGGGCAGTCCATATTCCATGTACCCACCAGGATTTGCTTTAGAAAGATGTTAGTGACTGATGGAATTGGATGGTTGGGGTCTGGCGGGAGAGGAATACTTTGGTTGCTCATGATGGGTCCTCTGCTTTGTCTTCTGCCCAGGCTCCCTGAAGTGCCAGCAGCTGGGATTGGTGGTCAAACAGGACAGCAGGGCCTGGCTATAAGCTTCACTTGGATTGTAAGGTAAGGACACAGGAAGAATCTCCACCAGCTATGCAGCCATCTTGTCTTCTCGACCTTGTGTGTCACCATCTGCCATGGGCTCACAGGTAAGAAATATTTGCTTTTCTTGGAGAGATGTGGCTAAAGGTGAAGCTGATTGTTGTAATACATTTATTGTTATTGCTTTGTTGCACCCATGTGGAGCTTATTGCAACTTTACTGTGTTCATATCTGTCCCAAATTCTCCTTTGGTGTTTCAAAAATTACTGCTGGTTAAATTCTTTGCGGTGCTGCTTAGGGAACTTTGTCCCTGTCCAATGAGTAGGGATCCTCTTCTAGGTTTAAGGACTGAGATGTGACCTGGATGGCAGTTACTTTGATTTATATTGTCGAAGGGAAGGTTGAAAAGGTTGTTTGATGTATGTTTTGTAAACAAAAGAACATCTTACATGAATGTGGAATATTTTTTGCTGCAAAGAAATCTTATTTTGTTTTTTTTTTTTTTTTTTTTTTTTTTTACATTGTGCAGACCTTTAGCAATGGTGTTTGGAAGCCTTCTGAAGATAAGGGACAGGATGTATTTATGTTGTCTGCTAAATTGTCCTGTGTAGTAGTGCAGGCTGGTGGGATAGGAGTAGGTCACCTGCAGAATCTGAGGTTTCATGATGAACAAACCCACTGAGCCACATATGTGAGCCTGCGGTCCAGGGTGGCAGAAGTATTGTTTCATAGTCTCTGAGCTTGCTTTTCAAGTCTCATTTTTCAGTTTCTCTTGTCCAGACATGCTGTTTTAGGATAGGTGGGTGATTTGCTACAGGTGTTCCTCAGGGGGTGGTGAATGAGCAGTGGAGGAGATCATGTGTAGCTGGGAGTGTAATCAAATACCAGTTCAACAAACCAGGTGTTTTGCTGCTCTGAAACCACTCTGAAATTATTTCTTTTCCTCTTGGTGAAGTATGAGTTTGGAGCATCTGGGATTTCTGGGAATTCCTTCTTCTGGATGGGTTAAACCACAAGTAGAGTAGAAGCTGTGCTCATCTAATGGGCCTGTCCATGCAATTACAGCCAGAGCCTTCACAGGGTGATCCTTGCATCCAGAAAAAAAGTCCTGGGACTGAACAGTGTCTGATGGCATAACAAGAAGGCTAGTTTCAAGCTGAAGCTACGAAAAATTGGGGAATGCATCTGCTCCTCCTGTTAACTTCATGCTCTGCTGAGATTTCCTGGAATATTGCAAAATCAGTCGTTCATCTGAGTCTCTGGACAAGGCATTAGGCATTTTGTTTGATAAGGAATGGAGATGTATCAGTGGGACTGAAGCAGGCCTGGAAGAAATTTGGGAATGATATTGTTTTGGTTGGTTGTGGTTTGTTTTCTTTTTTTTTTTCCTTCTTTTCCTGGGTGGCTCACATCCTTGACTAGCTGAGGGTCAAGATAACAGCCTGTTCAGCTTTAGATCCAGTTTTTGGATGGTTTTGGGCATCATTTAAGCCTGTGTAATATATATGTTCTGTATATAAAATAGGCATTTTTTTATTATACTCCTAAATGGCATCTCATTTCCCCAGTCTTCTAATGATTCTCTGGGCAGAAGCATGCACAAGATGCGTCTGGTTCAGAGCTCTTTGTGGTGTTTAGCTGGTTGTATTTCCATGTTTCTGGGACAGTTGAACAGGTTTTTTTTCCTTTGTCTAGATGGACAGAAACTAGACTTTCTTTTCCTCCTTTGTTTCTGCCTCCTCCTCACCCAATTCACAGCAACTTTAAATTCAGTAAGGACTGATCAAGGGGTGTAAAAAGTGGGAGAATGGCTTCAATATTTTTAGGGCAGATGGAGAAATCAGAATCAGTGCACCAGTATCTTCAGAGTCAGCTCATGAAATTAAGGGAATAAAGTTAAACATTTTCATCTCAGAAAGATGAAATTGATATGACCAGGAGGAAATGTAATTATTAATATCCTTTGGGGGTGTGTGACTAAAAACAGCACCTGATTATCAGACCTCTATTCAAAGTAGAATTAAATCATGTTAGTTTTTTGTTTGTTTGTTTGTTTGTTTTTAATAGTAAGGAGCAAGATACAAAGAGAAGTCTGGAAGTTACTGGACTTAGTGCAGAGATAACTGTGTTAGCTTCTATTCTAGGTGTTACTTTGAAGAGTCTTCCCTGCCCCTTCACATCTCAGAAATGCGACACACAACCAGAAGACTTTACAGTAATGTTGGTCTGTTAATCTGCACATGTGAGCAACCCAAACCCAGAGATCAGGGAAATAACAGGGCCTCATTCAAGGCTGCTCCTGTCTGGAAGAAGTGAATTTGCTGTTGTTTGGACTATTACCAGTTCATGTACAAGGGTCTCTCACTGTTGGAGTACTGGCAGGGTTGAAGCCAGGCTGGGTTAGAATCTGGCTGCAGTGAGGGGTACAGTTTGCTTTTAAAATTACTTGTCTAAGGTTTTGTCTTCGTTCTCTTGGTTCTTCACATTAAGATAAGGTGTACTGGGAGGGAACATGCTCTACAAGCCTGGATCTTGCATTATTTGTGACTCTTCTGTGGTCACATGGCAACTGTTGGCCAACAGATAGGACTTTGTAGTTGCTCCAGTGTCGAGGTTGGCTTACAGAATGAGCTGTGCCTTTCATTTGGCTTGCCTTTGGTTTCAGAGGAGTAGGTGTTTACCCTGTGTTTACCCTGTGTCTGCACCCTATGTATAGCTTAAAGTTCTACTAGATGCCTTGAGACCACAAGTTCTTCCTGAAAAATGGAACAGGACACCTTTTTGGCTGCCTTTAAACCATGGAAATTTTGCTGAGATTTTTCTGTGAAAGAGGAACAATACAACCTCAACAGAGAAGTTAATTTTAGCAATGGAAATTTTTCTTAAAGACTTTCTGATGTGAGGCTGGTATTGCTTTTCAGCAGGATAGAACTCTCAGAAATGCCACTTTTAATGAAAAATGTTCTAATGGCAAATACTTTCCACAGTGTAATGGTTATTCTTGGGTTTGTCTGAAGCATATTGAACCTCTGTATTTCTTTTGTGGAGTTGTGTAACATGGTTTGGCTCTGCCTTTTCACTCTTGCTCAAGTGCAAGTCCTGGTCTAGGTGAGGTGGATGCCAGGGGAGTCATGGGAACTGAATATGATAATGTTGTACTTAGACTGTGATTTGTATTGAGCTGCTGTATGGACTGAGACAATTCTGAACCTGGGACTTACACAGTTTGTTTCTGCTACCTTGGCCCCTCAAATGTCATATGCCTTATTCTCATCTCCATCTTAAAACTCCATCCAGATTGAGCTGCTCTTTATATATCTGGGTTTAAATATGTGACAGTTCTCCTAAGAATTGTTCCTGTAGGCTGATTGTCAGGGAAGGACTGGCTTGGTTGTAAGCAGCAGATACCATCTCACACAGATTCAAACCTAAAGCAGAATTCTGGTAACAAAACACTTTTTGTCTCTGTAATGTTAATATTTTTTTGTGGAGAAGGCAGAGATTTTCATGTAGCTGAGGTTTCCCATCTGTTCTTCTCCTGTTCCACCTCTGACCAGTCCAAACTGTATTTTATTTTCTGAGTTTGTGGTGTCAGACTTGCTGACTTCCCCCTCTTTTCTGGAAATCTATGCAACTATGAGTAAGGACAGTTTATGCTAGCTGGAGAGGTGTGAAGCAAGTGGCCAGGCTGGAACATGGTATCAGATTGCCACTGGCACTAATAAAAGGACTGATAATCTAGTCATGTTTTTGAATACCAAACAACTTCTATGGCCTTAATATGGAGAGGAGGAGGGGAAGGTAATGTAGAAGGGACTGGCCACAAATAAATTCACCTGTGAAATAAAGGAAGTCAAGGGTTTTGTAGGTCACTATGATGTTCTCTTCTGGGTGTCATGGTACAGTCAGAATTTAAAGTCTGTGGCCATAGCTGACACAACTCCTCCAGCACCATGCTGTGCCCTTGCAGGCACCTGCCTTTGCTACAGCAGAGGTAGTGAGGAGATGGGATTCTGCCATCTGATGTCATGATGAGAGTAAGCACAAGTGGGATCAAAGGGGATTAGCTACAGACATGAAGGAGAAGCTCCTCAGTGGCTATTGATCATGGAAACGTTTGCTGTGTAGGAAATTGTTCAGAAAGAGGTCCTGCACTCAGATGGACCTTTGCTCTTAAGTGCTGGGCCACCTAAAGTCTGGGTTCTGCTACAGAACTGAGGCAGCCCCACTGGCCAGTGCAGAGACCTCACCCCATGGGTGGTTTGGCTCACAGTGAAGTCTCTCATGTCTGCATCTTCTGGAGGTCCAGCAGATGTGCTGCAGCTGTGTCCAAGATCACTGTGATGGCACTGAGCATGATCTCTCAAGGGTGTTGAGAGCTGTCCTCTTCCTTCTGAGCATCTTAATGACTAGACATGTATGTGCCAGACCTGGGGTTTTGGTGGCCCGTGGCTTCTACTTCCAGTGATGCTCTCCCATGTTAACTACTTATTGGATGACTAGTTTTGGATCCAAAATAAATGTTTAGACCTAGAACCAGAGCTCAGTACTTCTCAGACCACAGTACAAAATCTGGTTCCTGCTTGCTTTTCTCTTTTTTTTGCCCTTTAAGTCTGGTGTGGTAACGTGGTCTGAGGGAACCCTTCCTGTCTGGAGGGGAGAGTACCAGCTTCAGTTCTTCCTGGCTGTGCTGTCCTGCAGGTGAGGGTGCCTGCCACGAGCTGTCTGTTCAAGGTCTGGGATGCCTCCCTTTCTGTTGAGCTTCATAAGAAAGGAGTTGATCTGTGCCCAAAGAATCGAGTTAAATTCCCACTGCAGGAACAAATTAAGGGTGAATCCACCAGTGGAGGCCTGTTGTGGCAGAGGCTTCTGTTTACTGCCTGAAAAGTTATAGACTCAGCAACATGAGTTATGGAGCCTTCTCTAGCACCCATAAATCTTGGAGGAGAATCAGAGTCTTCAACCATGTACCCACCCAGGCTAATACCATTTCTTGCAGCTGGAATTAATCATGGCATTAGGCAAACAACAGGGGTTCATTAGGACCAAAGGTGACTTTAATTTAATTGAAATATAACTTGGCAAGTAAAGAGGCGATCCAGTTCACAACACCTAATGGGAGGTCTGGGTTATATATGGAAAAGTTAATGGCCGTAAAAATATCCAAACAACATATTTGTGCACGTGTTCCAGTAAAAGTCCAAGCCAACTACTTTTTAATGGTTTGGGTTTTCAGATGTATATATTCATGTTCTTAAAATAAGAATAAGACTATATGAGTGCACGCAGCATAGAAAAATGAGGCGGGTGAGGGTATGAGGGAGAGGAGCCCCGTGGTCAGGACAGCGTTGCTGAAAACCACCTTCCTCCTTGTGCTGGAGGAGGCTACTAAACCTCTTCTTTCCTCAGTGTGTGACTGTGGATATTTCAGCCTTTCCCTTAGAGGTCGAGGAATAAAAATTCTTACCTGTTTCTTGGGGTATTTTGGGTAAAGGTGCCATACAAATGTACCTGGAACGGATGTTTTGAGTTCTTGGCAGTTTCATGTATTTCATACAATCACACGAGCGCAAGAAATAAATGAAAACCCTTCAAATGATGATATTGGCATTCCCTTGTGACTGGCCACCCACAGCTCCCAAAATAATCATATTTAAACACTAGTTAAATCAGCCTATAAATCAGGGCGACAACGCAGCTCTTTTAACCTCCCCTCTCTCCTGCAGAACAGGTCCTCCCATTTCTGCATACACACTGCCTCGTAAACTGACTCCTACATAAAATATTATTTATATTTTATTAGGTAAATATATGACAGTATGCACACATCGGTGGGCTGTGACATCATAGGACCAGCCTGCAGAGTGTGCAGTATGTAGCTTTATACCTATTTTATTCCACTGGCTGTTTTTCACAGAGAAGGGACTATCTGTATTTTCATGGGCATGCATTCTGTATATCTAGGAGGGAATGCGAATCTGTACTTTGAAACAGACCACTGGAAATAAAACTATATACCCATAGATTTCAGGGGTTTTTTCCCCCCTTCTCACCGGTGTTTTTCCTTGCCCTAAATTTCTTGTGTTTCTTGGTGCAAGAGTTTATCTGGTGGGCCATGACAGAATGGCCCTCGTGTTGATTTGTCAGGATCAGGCCAGTGCTGGTAGAGAGACGTCAACATTGTTGATGATCTCACAAGCTTGTGAGATGCTTGATTCTTCAGGGCTTGGACTGAAAGCCATAGAATCATTAGGGTTGGAAAAGACCTTTTAAGATCAGAGAGTCCAACCATGAACATAGCACCTCCATGTTCACCACTAAACCACATCCCTGAGCACCACCTAAATGTCTGTGTTTTTTGAACAATTCCAGGAACAGTAATTCCACCACTTCCCCTGTTCTTATGCTTGACCACCCTTCCAGTGAAGAAATTCTTCCTGATATCGAACAGGGGAAAGTAAAGAGCCTTAGATGATGGTGAGTTAGGAGTGCATAATGGAAGAATATTTATACAGGCAAAGAAAAAAAAAAAGGTGAAGTAGGGGGAAAGCAAAAGCGAGATAGAGGACAGGGAAATAAAAGGGTCATGTGGGAGACACGGGAGGTCTTAGCTGAATGGCTTGCTCAGTGTTACTGCTTTGGGCAAGTCACTTGGGATGCTTCCATGCTGAAAGGGACTGCTACAAGGCGCTGGGAGAGCGCGCTGGCAGGCGCCGGATTGGAACACATCTCCTGATGGCTCGGCCGAGATTGCCATATGGTTTTGCTTAGATGGTGCCTCTCGGGACTTGCTCTGTCTTTCGGTGGCCTGTGTGCCTGTTTCTCATTTCAGCAGTTTCTCTGATGGTTTTATCTCCACGTCCTTTGGGTTTTGGGCTACTGAGGAGAAGACAGTCTTTTCACCAGCTGACTTGAGCCTTCAGCGGGGCTCACCTTGTAGTCAAGCTGGCTTTAAGCATTTCCTTTTCAGTAAAGCAGCTGCCTCAGAAGCTTTGTGAAACCCACCGTTTGTAAGGAGGAAAAGAAAAATGAGATAAAGTGGCAAATGAAAAACTGTTGCTGCAGACAGGAGATGGTGGACCTCCAAGCCCCAAGGGGAGGAGCGGGCCTGAATGTTCATAGTGAACCCCTTTCATTATTGCCACAGCAGATGAGAGATAAGAGCAGAAATGACCGCCTATCTGTGGTTTTAACACGGAAATGTGTCTGCCAGACACCTCCTCCCTGTGCTGGAGCTGTCTCCAAAGGGATCTCCCCAAAAGGGGGAGCTTTTAGCCCACCATATGCTGTGTCCCCCACTAGCCGTCCTGTTTCACTGTGCTAGAGACCCTGTTGGACAAAAAGGTGTTTTGCACCTTGTGGTTACCCCTGAAACTAGTCCATCCTCTCTGCTTTGGGAAAATGAGGAGTGAAAGCAGTCACATTTCACCTAGAAAACCATGGCTTGAGTTACTTCTTATCAGAGCTCTGCCACCCCTTAAGACTTGGAAAATTTTCCCCCAGAGGAGGTTATTTGTCTTCTGTTATTGCAGGGAAACAGCAGCACAGGGAGGTGAACTGATTTTTCTGAGGTCCCTTTAGGGTCTGGCAGCAGGTCCCACCCCAACAGCTCTTCCCACGCCTCCTCCTCCTGACATCTGCTAACATCCCTGTCTGTATGGTGCCTCAAAAGGCCAAAATGCCAAAAGAAGTGTGTTTATTTTTAACTGCTGATGGCATATTTGACCTTCCCCAGCACTTCTGGCACCTGGTGTCTTGACTAGCTTCACATGTGTGACCCTGCATCTGTGAAGCAACCCTAAAGGGCTGGACTTTAGACAGCTGTCAGTCGGTGCGTGGGAGCATGGGACTCTCACCTTTGCTGGCCTGGTGCTGCCCATGTCAGCTGTACCCTGGTACCCTCTGCCAGATGATGCCTGGCACAGCCCACCTCTGCAGCATGCTGACCCCGTGCTGCCTCTGTGCCTGTTGTATGGCAGCGGGGTGCAAACAGAACAGCCGACCTGTGTAAAACCTCTGCGGTGGGTGCAGTTGTTCAGCACTGTGGTGGCCTGATGCTGGCTTGGCCAAGAAGCCAGGCAGAATGGAAGTAAGCCAGCTGGTTGTCCTTAGAAATTTCCTTGGCAGAAATCTGTTTTGGGCTCAGCCCTAGTCTGGTCCACTAGAGCTCCTTGGTGCCTCACGCTGAGAGTGTGTGGCTCTCCTCACTGCCACTGCTCTGATTCCCTGCAGCCTCCTGGGCCTTTTCCTGATCCATGGGGCACAGGAGGCTGTGAGAAGCACCACAGCTCAAGCAGAGATGGAGTGAGGAGTGGATTGAATGAGATGCTGGGATGACAAATGCACCCTGGCTCCTCCATTGCTTCACCCCCAGCTTTATTACAAGGATGGATGTGACCACTGTTGTCAGTTTGTTTGTGTACAAGCAGAGGGGCACTGAAGGGTGTTGAGCTCAAGCCCAAGCTCTTGCTCATGTGCTGGGGGCTGAAGGTGTCTGTCCACACCCCTTTCTTGCTCCCCAGCTTGGACTTGCTAGTCACTGAGGGTGAAAACCAAGGAGTTGATGTGGCTCAATTTGCTCTTATGGTCTTCTGTGCAGAGTAGCATTTGACAGAAGGTAAATGAGGTAAACTAGTTCCTAATTAGTCTGCACAAAGGGTCTAATGCTATAAACGTGGAGCAAACACTATAAATCCAGCTTGTAGCTCACTGCATGGTAATTTCCCTGTATAGACAAGCCCCAAGTCACAATTCATTATGGCTCTGCTTCATAGACCCTCCGATGTTGTGCTTCCCCTTTGCTGAGGGCAGATTGTCAAGCTGTGACCCTGCCTTAGTTAATTAACCTTCAAATGGGATTTATTTTCCCTTAGTTACTTGTGTGTGCACACATTTGGTAATAATGACTGTCCGCTTCCCTCGCACTCGCTAAAAGGGGAATAAGTCATTTGTTACAGTGTTTTACCAGGGGTAAAAAAATAAAATAAGAAAAAAAAAATCCAGGTCTCAACTTTCACGGAAAATTGATAGCTTTGTGCCAGAAAGAGACAGTTCCATCACAGCCACTTCTTCAGCTGTCTGCAAATATTTGAAACCCTGAGATATTTAATGTTTTTCAGATGGCGATAAATCTGCAATAGTGCGGGCTCGCTCGAGCTTAGTGAGAGATGAAGTGAGATAGGAGAAAACGCATGAGCCAGCACGGGAGAGGTATTGCTGGTCACACTTCTGCTGATGTCAGGACAGGTTTTCAGGACCTTCCACATACCAGCTGGCTTCTCTTTGCTGGGGAAAAATATACACAAGTGCAAGCTTCCAGTTCATTTCCCATCCAGTTGTGAGCTAAATGTTTGCTTTTTTTTTTTTTTTGTCTACTCTCCCCTTTCTTTTTATTATTTTTGCAATCTGACATTAAAAATATGAACCTACAGCTGGGGAAGGAGAAATGTTACTGGCTGAAAGTTTTTGGTGTTATTTTTTTTTTTTTTCATCATCTGGCAAGCTTGAGACATTGCTCGGGGTTTGTTTGCTTAACCTTTTGTTTGCTGTGCAGAACCTTGGTGGTGAGTTGCAGAACGTGGTTTGATTGCAGATGTGTTGGTGTTTTACTTTTTTTTTTTTTTTTTAAGGAGGAAAAAATGGTCACAGCATCTCCATGTGCTTTGCCTGCAGCATTTTCTCTGCCTAGGGTAAGCTTTGGATATCTTTCCCTGTTACTCTGATACACCTGATGTGCCCTGGGCTTGGTCTGTAGGGAGGTGCATGGTCCAGGCAAAGGCTCTGGGATTGGCATGGACCTTGGAGGCAGGTGTGTTGGCAGGAATGAAGTCTCATCTGCAGCACATGCCTCAGGAATGAGTGCTGAGGAGAGACAGGCAGGGTTTCTGACTGGCTTTCAAGACACTGGGACTGTGATTGTCTCACAAGAAAAACAGTGAGGTTACAAGCTGGGCAAATATGGCCTGGGAAGGGGTGATGTGAAGATGCTTAGCTGAGCAAATTTTCATCATCCTGCTTAAATATGGATGGCAAGTTGCAGCAAAGCCTGGTAGCACTGGAACAGGAGGTCACCTGAATATTTTCTCATTTATTTTCCTTTGGAAGTAAGGAGTAAAACAGTTGCAGAAAATGCTGTTTTATTTGTTGGGAGGAATCAAAGAGCAGTCTCGTTCTCCAGACACCAGCATGTTTCACAGCAAGTGAAGGAGTTCTGGGTGATGCCAGGAGGGTTGTGTGCTGCTGTGGGCAGTCTGGGGTAGCAAAAGGGACTGAGGCTGGATCTCTGAGTTTATTTTCAGCCTGCCGTGGCTGAATCGAATCCCCCTACTGCAGCTGCAATGAACGGATGGTTTTTGTCCAAGTGTCTGTTCATGAAGTTTTAAAGAGACAGAAACACCTCAGCAATTTGATTTTGGCAAACAGCTGTGAGCCAAGTGCGGAACAACAACAAAAAAAATCCCTGTAAAAATCAGGGAAAATGCCTGCGAATTTCCACACATTTCACAGAGGCAGTGTGGTCTCGGAGGCAGCAGGGTGGTCTGGATGTTTTAGCGCTGGTGTAGAAAACAGGCGCTCCTGTGCTTGAATGCCAGCTCCACCACTGATGTGCCTTGGCGAAGGCACTTGACCTCTCCATGTCTTGGTTCCTCTCCTCTCCCCTTTCCCCCTTTTTTCCTTAAAAAATGAGAATTGGTGGCCCCAAACCTGGGTGGTGGCCAGCCTGGGCCTGGTACAGCCAGGGAAGGTGGGGCAAAGGTGGCTGTGTTCCCAGGTTTCAAGGGAGGCCGGGGACTGGGGATGTTCCAGGAATGAAGAGCATCTTTGACCTCAATGGAGGCCTCGATCCCGAAGCGCAAGCTGTTAATGCTTAGCTGCCTCCCACCTCCCTGCCCTGCTCGAGTATCCCAGAGAAGGGAAGAGGTTTTTCTAGCACCCAGGCAAGCCTGGGTTTGGCAGAGCCCCTGCAGCCTCCACACCCTGCTTTAACATATTCATGCCTATCCAAAATGTTCCCCTCTGGGCTGGACTTTCCCAGGCTTCACCTCTGGTCTGTGAGCTCATGAATCATGGGGAAAGAAACTGTTTTGGAAAGGGTGAATTTTGGGCACAGCTGCAGCAGCTGAAATGGCCAAATGCTGTCTGCAAAGATGGGGCAAAGGGGGAACAGTTGTGGGGAGGTGCAGGGGCTTATTGGGCCATGAATTTGGGAACAGAGATGAGGAAAGCAACCCAGTCTTCTGGGCTGTTGCTCTCCCTTGCCTGTCCTCTTACTGACAATCCTGATTCCTCTGCTGCTGAATGAATGGAAAAGCACCAGTAGGAATTGATTCAGGCCCTAAATTCTCAGCTCTCTGAGGACATCCAGAGCAGACTGCAGACTTCAGCAGAGCTTTGTAAAATGTGCATTTCAGTTACTGTTGCTTTTTTATGTTCTTGTATTTCAAGGACAGGATTAGGAATTCAGGTGAAACAACTAGGGAGAAATAGGAATAATTGGTAGGTCAGGTGTGCCAAAGTTGAGGATAAGTTGAATTGCTGGCTTTGAGTTCAGTATTTTCCACCTGTTTGTTGTCCTGCTGGTGCTCATGGCACACAACCTGCAGTCTGTTAGCTGAGAGGGACCTGCTGTGCTTCCCTTTCTGCCACTGAGCATCCCTGAGTGGCTGCTGGCACAGAGCTGTTGGGCCCCTGAACCTGCTGTTTCCCAGGCCTGTCCTGGCCCTGCTCACCAGGGCATCCATGTGCCTTCATCCCCTGTGCGACTTCCTAGGGGCTTCCTTCCACCTCTACAGGTTTTACTGGGAGGATGCATCCTGTGAGAGGCAATTGTAAATCAAAGCATCTTCAGGGAAGTTCAAACAGGCATCCAGAGCTGGTTTTGTTGTCACAGAGTCTGAAGGATGCGAGATGCTCTCTGTCCCTCCTTTCTTCTCCTTGGCTTACTCCCATTAGCAGTAGAACAAACAGGGTGTTTGATAGAGTTAACATTGCTCTTTTGACTGAGACCATCTGAAGTGGAAGCACCACCACAATTTAAGGCCTTTTTAAAAAAAAAAAAAAAAAAAAAAACAACCCCAAACTTGTATTGGTTTTATTCTGGACTTAATTTTCTCGTTTCCCATTATTCAGCTTAACAGGGACCTAGCCACAAGTCAAGCTGCCTTACTTTGGTGCTGGCTCCTGCCAACTCTCCACTGAAAAGTGAATAACTGGAGAGCTACCTAGCAGAATAGTCAGCAAATGCTCCATGTAGCTCCTTTGGAAACAAATATTATTTGCTTTCCTAGATCCACCCAAATAATGTTGTTTGTTCTGCATAATTGGCTTAAAATGAACTAAGTGTGTATCATCTTAGTACTATGAAAATGTTCTTAAAGTAACTATGGAAAGTTCTTGCCTCTTGGATTCTGAGTACAACTTGCATGACTTGAATTTTAATAATCATCTTTGCTGAACAGAAGTACCTTTCTGTCTGATGAGAAATCTAACACCTTCTTATATTGCAATCAGTGCACTTCCTGGAAATTTCCATTTCCTGGTAGCTCGCTCCTCTAGGGTAGTTAAGCAGAAAGCAATAATGAAGTATATTGTTATAAGATGATGTTATTTTTACAGGCTGTAGTACAATGCTTTTCCTGACATTTTATGATATATTATTAATAGCAATGGGAACCAAAATGCTTTTGCCAAGGACTGAAATGATTCTAATATGTTTCGTAGTGCGTTGTCCGTGCTTTTTATCCTTTCTCTTATTTCTTTATATCCAGATCCAACAAAGCACTTAAACACAAAGCACTATAAGAATTTTCTGACAACCCATTTCCCTCTTGCTGTCCCCTAACCCCTGTATGGAAACTGAACCCTTGTCAGAAATGAAATTTTTAACAGAAAATTCCTGCTTTCCCTGTATTTTCTGTGCGGAATGACTTCTCCCAGCAGCACTTTGGTTAAGACATGAAAATGAGACATGGGGGTGGCTCCAGACTTTAGTGTGGGAGATGTAGGGTTTGGACCAAGGCACTCCTGGGAGTGGAACAGTCAGGAGGCTGTGCAGGTAGGAGTGGGGGATCTGGCTCTCTTGCAAGCTTTGGTTTGGGCTGCTCAGGTTTTCCTGAAGAGTGGAGGAGTGGGTTGAGTGAGGCTGTAACAGCAGGTTCTTCTGCCCCTGGACTCCTGGGGATGGTCCTGTGCAGAGCCAGGAGCTGGACTTGATGATCCTTGTGGGTCCCTTCCAAGTCAGCATATTCTGTGATTCTGTGGATGAAGTGTAAAAGGCAGTGCTCCAGCTTTGATGTGCGTTGGGTCCTTGTGCAGAACTCTGGTTCCCTCAGCAGTGGTCCTGGGGCTCTCCAGCAGGGGATGATCCACAGTGCCCACAGACCATTGTTTGAGACTGCTGCAGAGCCAGGATCTACTCGTTGGCCCCCTTGCAAAGTGGGGACCATCTCTCTTCCTCTAGCCTTGATTCATCTTCCATGTTTGTTGCGGAAAGAAATTTCCAACAGATGAAAAAATATTCTTGAACTGGGGAGATGCCTGGAGGTTCAGCTCTTCTTTGTAATCACGTGCTGAATTTTCAGTTGTGCAACTTGCTGCTTTGAGGTCTGACTTGCTCCACCCTTTATAGCAGCCTCTAATTCTATCAGTAGATGTTTACACCTCCTCTTTGAGGAGCCTGTCCCACTGTGCTGAAGAGCTCCTTCAGTGCAGTGTGGAGCTGCAGCACTTTGGTGACATTCCCTGTGTTATCAGTGGACTTCATGGCTTCTCACGTGCATCCAAGTGAAGCACAGGCAGGGCCATACATACATTTTGGCAACTTGTTAATTAACATACCATAACTACCTAAGTGTTATGACAATGTTCTGTGATCACAGGTCTCAAGAGACATCTAATGCTTTGGAACAAACTAGTCTCTGGCCCAAAGTGTCTCAGGTTAGCTGGGGTTACACCATTGATGGATTTGGCCCCTTGAGTTCAGTGGCTCCAGCAGGCTGTTTGCAAGAGTCAAACTCTGGCAAATGATCGACTCTGAGCTCAGTTGGAAAAGCTTGTGAAATGAAATCACAGTGCTTTGCCCATTAGGCTTGGGATGAAAAGCGAGCCTGAGAGCTGCCAGTGGTTCATATTTCATGTGCAGAGATTTACTTGTATTAGTTAAGATTGTGATGAGTTTGAGAAAGAGAGAGGGAGACAATTTGTAAGCCAATGCAGAAATAATACTTCCCTATAGTAAGTGTATAATGAGAACTGTTGCTTTTATTGGATTGAAACAGTTCAGATTCTTCAAGATATACAGGTTTTGAATAGTGAACTGTATCACTGGTGACTGACCTCCTGTGTTATTTTTACATCACTACTTATTTCTCTACGTCCTGACTTTGCTTCTGAGACTTCCATTCCTATTTCTTTCTTCTTTTCCTTTCTTCTTTTCCTTTCACACCTCTTCTCTTAATCTTTCCTGCTCTGGCTTTGGAAGCCTGATTGCTTTTAATGGACATCTAATATTTGTCATAGGCAGTCCACACTTTGCACAGAGCAAGTCCCTAGATATGATTACAGAACATATAGGCAAATTTGAGCTGGTTTTAATTAGAAAGCAATGTAACCACCGCATCAAAGAGCCTTAAAGAGCTTTGCTCAGGCTGTGGTTTGTGGCAGCCACATTGACCACTGCACCAGGATCCTTCATTGCCTTGTGCTTGCCATGGTAGCTCAGGTCATCTGGCAATTAGATCTTGTAGAAAGAACAAATTGATCTGCAATGCTGAGTCTGGCACAGTGTCCCCACCGCAGCTGCATGCCAGTCCTGCCTCGTTACTGACAGATTTCTCCCTAACTTGAAGGTTTTGGCTCATGAATCCAACGGTTGAGGTCAAGAATTTAATTAAACTTTGGATAGAAGAGGGCTGCCCATCTACTGGATCTCTTTCAGAGCAAGTGAGCTCTCACAGTAAGCAAGGAAGGCTATTTCAGCTGATTTAGTGTTCCTTGGCTTTGGATGTTACTTCCTCTTTGGTATGTGATTTTATTTTTTCCATGCTCTGCATTTGGTGACCAGAACAATCCTGCCAGTTTCTTTAGGAAACCATAGATGTGTTTCAAGGCAGTGAGCCAGCTGTTGGGCTTGGGCAGGTGATTTCAAGTCCACAATCTGAGAAGTCAGGGGTTGGGTGCTTAATCTTTTGGACTTCAAGGGATCTGATTTTCTGAATGAGCCGAGGACCTGTCTGGCTTCTGAACATCTTCTAATGCTCCCCACAGAGCACCCTCCAGTATTGTTGACCCTTAACAACCAGTAGGAATAAGGATGGGGTACAGTTTACTATTTACCTGTGCTTCCACTGGACTCAGGAACAGATGGGGGAGACTAGTTCTGATCTGTCTTCCCCTGCTCACTGTCTGCAAGCAGGAATGGCTAAAGGGATACTGGAGTCAATGAACAGATGTGGTGGTCCAGAGGTTACATGGAATTTTAGAGTAAGAGATAAATTTAAATAAATAAATATTTATAAACTTTTTCATTCTGGAATTTCACTGTTGCTTGTCCTGTGTAGAAGTACTCATCCATATCTGTAGTGGGTGTACTGGTTGTGTACACGTATGTGGAGCATTAAGAGATCAGAACATTTCTCAAATCTCATTTATAGAAGGATTAGATACCAAACTGGTTTTGAAAAAAGTTACATTGAAACTGTTGAAAATCTGTTGGAGAACTTCTGACAGAAAACTGGGATTTCAACCAAGAGGATTTGGTTCCCCTGGGTAATTTCTGGTTTTCATCAGACTCTGATCATACAGTGTAGCTCACCACATACCTCCATTGTTCATCAAACTGGGCAAGCACAGAATATTTTTTGCCCCGATACCTTTTGCCAAAATGTCTGTTTATATATATAAAAAAAGAAAACTGATTATTATTTATGCCAGCTCTCCCTTTTCTTCCTTTGTGTGCATAAAGCTTCTATAACACACCATGTTCAGCTAGGATGTCTCAAGGCAAGCTCATTCCTGTACTGAATAACCGTGGCAAGTGAGGGGAAAGCAGTGGTGTCCCTCTTGCAGTGCAACTCCATGCCCCTCCAAGGATTTTGAGAGCAGTTAAGAAGTAATTAGCTATAAAAGAGGCCAGGAGAAATGGGAATAGTGGGGAGAGTGTTTGCCTTGAATAGTGGCTACAGCAGCAAAGACATTCACTGTCAGACCTGCCCTGGGCTCCTCCTTGGGCCTGCTCTTGGTGTGCACATCTGCACAGTGTGTACCACAGGGCTGTACAGGGACAAGGTGTCGGGTCCATATCCCCTGTCTTCAGCGTAGCCTAAGCTGGGAAAGCCAGCTGGTAGCAGGCAGCATAATGCCAGGCTTTCCTGCAGCAGTGGGGGGTTTGTGGGGTGACAGCAGCAAAGGCTGCTTTGCTGATTTCAGGTACTCTGAGAGTGCAGGAATGAGGAGTGCTGCCTGCCAGGAAGCAGCTGCCGATGGGTGAAGACAAAGTGGAGTGGAAATCCCTGCAGGGAGCAGAGCTGCTGTCCCTGGGCACGAGGAACCAGGGTGTTTCAAGGCAGAGACTGTGATCCCTTGTGTTTGGGTCGCACTTGTGGCAGTGTGGCTCCTCAGCAGTTCACTTCCCATTGCTTGAGTTGCTTCCTGGGATGGGGGGAATATTCTCTGCTCATTTGGAAACTAGAGGTAGGGTGGGTCCATGAGAACATCCATGGGTTTTTTAGGTTTAAATCCTCATCAGGAATCTGTTTCACAAATATCTTCTGCAGGCTGTTTTTAGACAAAGATACTGCCAGGAGTTTGTTGTGCAGGTCACTCCAAACCCGGTGATGTTACTCTCGCCCCTGTCCCTCTCTTTGCAAATGTTTTTTTCATTTGTTCCATTGTGACTTTTGAACTGCCCCTGTTTTAAGACTAAAATGAGAGAGATAAAATGTTTTTAATTTTAATTAAAACAAAGTTTATTTTATTTCATTAGCTAGCCATGTTATTTCAGGGCTTGACAGTAAAGTTATATGTTACCCTGTGGGTACTTCTAATTGTGTTACAGGGTTTCTACTTCATTCTGTCCAGAACAGTTTGACTCCTGTGCTGATCTCCATCCTCCCACAGCCTTGAACCAGCACAGCTAATGAAAAACACTCCAGTAATAACAGGGGGCTCTCAAGGGCTCTGGATAATTGGGGAAAGGTACTATTAATTTTACTGGAAGGCAAGCCAGCTGAGCTTTAAGAGCCTACTGCTAAAGATACCAAGAAATAGGGCCTGATCATTTTGAAGGAAAGATAAGAATGTGGAAGCAGGTCAAAGTAAACCTACAGACCTAGAGAAAATACTCTCTGTCAGTAAATGTCAACATAGGGGCAGTCAGACTGAGGCAGCCCTTGGTCTAGACAATTCCTGTGAGTGAGGCAGGAGGTGGGATCCTCTCCTGCCATGCTGTTGAGCATTCCCAATGGTGCAGCTTGTGAGAGATCAGTGGGAAAAATCTCATGCTCAAGGTGAAAACCTGGGACTGTCTAGCCTTTTTCCTGCCCCCCCCCCACCTCCCCCATATGCAGGGATGCTCCTGCTCCATTCTGGGACTGTTTGGGCCATTCCTGGACACCTGGTCCCTCTGCTGCCTCTGGCAGCATCAGCACAATGCACTTGGGAAAGAGAGATAGGAAGCCAAGAGGAGGCTGCTGGGGGTCATGCTCCCTGCACTTAAAGCCTTTTCCCATTCATTAGGAGTTACAGATTTGCTTAAATCCCAATCGTAAATCCTGGTATCTCGTGCAGTGTGAACCCAGGGTGGCTGTAAAACACTTCTGCAGGGAACCTGAATAGAGAATTACACCGATTTAGAGGTGTTTTATCTGCTGTCCCTGGTATAACTGCAGTCATTGCTGCTGGAGTTTTGGTGCCTGGAATTTATTTGCTCCAGCAGAGAAGGTGCAAAGGGAGAGGTGTGACAGTTTAATTCTTCTCTTGTGTTCCTTGCACGGTTATAATGTTTTCAAGAGAATATTTAATAGGCGTTTAAAGTTAAATGAATCATGTGTGGAATGGAAGGGTGTTTTGAGGATAGCTGGTAAAGCAGGATAGAGGAGGTTTAGATTCAGCTCCCTTACTTTGTCCCAGGGATCAGGACTACAAAAAGCAGAGAGGAGCCTAATTTCCAGCGAGCCAGCCAAGTACCTCTAACTTAATGGGTCAAATATCTTTATGCCCCTTTTCTGTCCTATTTCGTGGTAGATGGGGAGGTATTGTCTCAAGCTTGGGTAGTAGATCAGCTGTCTCACTAATTGTCCTCCCTGTTTATCTTGTTGGCTGGCATTGTAGGCTTACGTAATTCTGTAAAAATATGAACTTCTTTTAAGTTGTTTAATCCAATGCTTGGATTTCCAACTGGATTGCACTGTACTTAACCTTCAGTATGTTATTGTTTTAGTAGTTTTGTCCAATATGAATAACACCTTATACCATAACATCCTCAGTGAATGTAGAAAGAAGTTCCAAAAGAACTGAAAAGGGTTCCAGGAAAGTCAAGCTGTATGGCTTATTTGATTTTTCTGTTTAGCCTCTTAAAGTAGCCAGAGAAGGGGGAATAAAAACATTACAAAGGATACGTTGCTGGATAAAAGATATTCCATTACAAACTCTGTCAACATTAATAACTTGCATCTCTTCAACAGTGCTCCAAGCTGTCAATAAGAAACAGGAATGAACCAGGATAAAACTGATCTGTCAGAAAGCAGATCATATCAGAAAGATAATACAATCAAATTAATTTATGGTGAGGAGATTTCACAACAGACAACGAGGCAATACTGAAAACCACAGTCCAATGTAATCCCTTTGAAGAAACGTTGTACTTATTACAGCTGTGATGATTGCAAATGTTTGGTTTAAAAGGCTGTGTTGCAGTCTGGAGGGAAAAAAACAGGCTATTTATGGTCTCCACTTTTTAAAGATGGGAGCTAAAGAAAATAAGCCTGGAGAAATATGAGCTGAAATTTAATATTTCTGTCTTCATTTAAGAAGGGGTGGTTAGAAAGTAGACGTGCCAGCCTGAGGGAAATTTGAATGTGTCAACATTTGGTTGGGCTTTTGAATTTTTTTGGTCCCTGGTTAAGATAAAAAAGTCAAAATAACCTATTTCCACTGAATAAAAAGTGTTGATTAAATAGTGTCAAAATATTTAATTCTGTCATTCTCCTCACAAGATTAAACTGCTTCAAAACAAATTATTTCATTTGCAATGACCATTTTGACTTGGAAAAGCATGATTTTAAACTCATTCCAGAATACTTCACTTCTGAATGGAAAGTGAAACCTTCTGTTTTAGAAAGGATGCTTTCTGTTTCATGGAGTAGCTCTACTTTCCTAGACTTTGACATTTTCTCTTGCTTGGGGAATGGGAAGAGGAAGAGGCTATGTGGATTAAGCAGTAGTTTGTGGTGGAGGAGAGGAAAGAAAACTTCTTGTAATGTAAAATTAGGGCTATAGCTGTACTCCTACTTAAATTTCCTTAATGATTAACGCATGTGAAGCTGTGAATCTCCCATGGTTTAAGATCTTTCCTCATTACTCCCTGTGATTCTGATCTTCCTTTCCCAGTCTGTGACTCTGGATAGGAGACACAGCTGGGCCTGCCTTTGGAGAGGGATCAAGTTCATGTTGCCCAGTATGATCTGGCAGGTCTGTGACTCTCATTTTCCTTAGTCCTGGTCTTGCCTTCATAAACCTGACCTGAGAAAGGGTTTCTATTATGTGGCTTGTGGGGTGAACATGGTAATACAGTCCTCATCCTTGAACCAAAGAAAGTGAGGAGCAGCCAAAGCAGGCTTGGATGTGCCTTGACTTCTCCCCTGTCCTGCATCTTCCTGTTTGGCAGAGGACAAGTATCCCCTTTGCTGTATCTGAGTGGGTCTGCTGAGTTCTCAAACAGCCCAATACAGGCTTTGAAGCCACCCAAAGGAGAAGGGGCTGGGTGCTGTTGAGAATTGTGGCAAGGGGTGTTTCCACCCCTGCATACCTGGAGGCAGGAAGGCGGTGAAAACAGACCACAGGCTGTGGGGATAGGGTGTTGGTTTTGCTCTGACTGGTACCAGGATCCAAGAAAGGCTGAAATCATGGTTTAGGGAGCAAGAGGATGGAGGCCTGGAGCTGCCCAACCCATGCCAGTGAGTGTGTGTGTGTGTTGCTGTGAGAAGCCCTGCTGTCTGTTTTGGAGCGGGTGATGTGTGTGGGAGACACATTGCTCCTTCCCCTTCCTCCTCCACCCTCTTTCATCACCCCCAAAGGGACTGTGCTCCAGCTGAATTGAACTTCCTCCAGTGGCTCCAGATGTGTTTGAGAAGTCTTCTGTCCCTGTCTCTTTTCACTGCCCCATCCTTTTTTTACTGTAAGTTTCTGCTATCAGTGTTGCTGGATGTGGGAATCTGTGGCTGCAATCAAACTGAGGGGTGGGAATACCCAGCAGAGAAATCAGGGGGGAAAAAGGTCCCCACCATCTGCCTCCCCTCTCCCTAGTCCCCTGTGTTGCTTGCAAATCAAAATAAACAACCTGAATTTAAACTGTGTGTTTTTAAAGGGATGAATCCCTTGGTTCCTTCTTGCCACCAGGGCTGCCTGTGCCTGCCAGACCTGTGTGTGGGCATCGTCCACAGTGCACTTAGCACTGACTCCCTCCCAGCTTAATGACAAGTTCTCACTTTGTTTGTTGTTGTTTGTTTTGTTTTGTTTTTTCTCCTTCCAGCCAAGCTGACATTTAATTCTGCCTCAGCCAGTTAAATATAACCCCGAAACCTGTGGGTGAGAAAATGTGGCTCTCTGTCACGCTCATTTCAGAGGAGCCAATTAGCAATGGTGATCCTTGGGACTTGGCAGCCTCTTCCCGGGCACCTGGCAGCCCTGGCCCTGCCTGTCATTCTTGGGATAATGTGCTAGGAAATGGTCTTGTGGTTTACTAAGAAAAGCAAAACAAACTCCCTCTTCCCCGCCTTTGCAACCCAACAACCTGTGGGCATAATTGATTTGTAAGATTTGCAGTCAGGATGTGGCTTTGTTGCAGATGAAGCTGGTGAGTAGCCTGCTCCTTCCTGGCTCTTTGCCTGGTTCTCCCTGGTCCAGCAATTTTCCACATCCAAAGGCATCCAGTTTGGAGATAGCTTCCTCTCCTACCTCACCCTTTATTTCGCCACCTTTATTCCCCTTCTTTCTTTCTCTGCTGCACTGCTGGTACCATGCCTCCCATCCCTGTGACTTCTTCATCAGGGATTGCTGCCCTCCCAGGTACAAATATATCACACACTGCACGGACTCAGTCCACAACCCAGTGCTGATAAATGGGGAAAAAGGAGATGAGAATAGAGTGATCCTTCCCCTGACAATTCCTCTATGCTGGAAGTTTAGCATTTCGGTCAGGAGTCAGTGATGGATCTGGCATTGAATTTGTCTTGTCCTCTTTTTTTTTTTTTTTTTTTTATTATTATTTTAACTCAACTATGGAAGGCTTCTTGGTCTCCACAATGCCCTGGTTAAAGGCTGCTGTTTCTTCTGTCCATTTGACTGATCTCTTCAGCAGTGACCCTTTTCTTGCAGTGCTGTGAGAAACTGGTTAATTTTGTCCCCCTGAGTTGTCCTGTGTGGTTTGTCCTCTCTTTGCATGGAAAACATCAGAAGCTCTGTCAGTTCAAATGTACCTTTCTGAGTTTGCAGATAACAGGGTCAAAAAAGAAAAAAAAAAAAAAAAGGGCAAGAAACATGGGCTAGTTGAAGCCATTTATGGCTGGTTTATGCAGATCCCCGCTCTCTCTGAGCCAGGGCTCTCTGTCTTTCCCAGAAATGCTCCTCCCTCTCTCCCTTATGCTTTTAGGACCTGCATCTTCATTTGCCACAAGTTTCATAATTCTGGCTTAATTCCTGCCCCTCTCCCCCTTCTGCCAAGCTGAGTATGGTGCAGGGTGAACCTCCAGGGTGGAGGACACCTGGGTTGTCCATTAGGTACTGGTGAATGGGGCCAGCTGGGGCTGCCATCAGCCCTCTGACCCATGTGCAGTTAGCTCCTGGTGATTGTAGAGCAGGCAACACAATGGCAATCCAGCAAACAGATGAACATATGATATTCATAAAAGAACAGGGGTGATTCCCTGTCTGCTGCAGCAGGAATCTAGGATTAACTCTATGCTGGTCTCTGGGGTTTAGTTGCTGTCTGTTATCACTTCTTATCTGGCAGTCCCATGTGCTGCTATGTGATGTCTGTTCTTGTAACTGTTGGTACCTTACTATGGAGGGGTGTTAGCCAAAATCCCCTGCAGGAAAGGGAGATAGAGATGGTGCCCATGGGCATGTATTGGTATGGAGACAAAGTGATGGTTTGGTGAAGGCTCTCTGAACCCATCTTCAGTTATTAACTCCTGCCTGGGGAACGGCCCAGCTTTGGTTTTCTGACTTAAACTGAAGTGTGATAGATATCTTGTGCATGGTGCTTAGACATCACCATCACTTCTGTGTTTTACATCTGGCTGCAGGATATCTTCAAAACACTTGCAGCAAAATAGCTTCTCAAAACAATGTTTCTTCTCAGTGTTGAGACTTATTTTCCTTGTGCTCCTTCGATTTTTATCTTCTCCGCATTTTCTGTACGTCACCCTAACAAGTCGTAGAGGCTGGACAGTGTCCATATCACATCAATACTGAATTTCATTATATACAAACATCAATCTGGCTCTGGGCTGCCTTTTTAAACTGTCATCCAACCTGGTGGTGTTCAGTTTCTGTTTAGGTCTGACCGTGGAAAAGCATCGGTTCAAAGCTTGTTCCCTATAATGTTAGATCAAAACAGTTCCTCTGTGTGTTTATAATAAAAATATATTTTCACCAGCTCTTGGGAGCATTGACATTTTCATCAAGGCAATTTTCTATGGCCCCAATCCATCACAGCACACGAGCTGTTCCATTGGTTCTAATACAACTACTCATTGCTTAAAGTAAATTGTTTGCTTAAAAGCTTGTTGGATCAGGGCCTATAAGCGAGAAAAGATTGCTGATTAGAAAGCACATTTGTTTCTGTTGTGGGATTTGATGGCAAATTAAGGATACTAGGAGGATTCCAAGATTAATGCGTCTACATTTTGGGAAAGAAATATTTTAATACTTTCACATTATCGAGGCCCTATAATAAACAGAGCTTATGCAAATGGGAAACTAAAGACCAAATCCTAGACATTAATGGGGTTCAGTGAGAGTAAACTGAAAGCAGAATTAATCTCTGAGAGAACTAAATGGCTATTTTCATGCTTATGAACTTAGCATACTTTCAACTCCACCTTAATGAAAGACACACTTGGTTCGCTGTTAAAAGAGGCACTTAAAAGGTATTAGAGGCATAAGTCCAGCTGTTACAAACTCCAATAAATTTGGATTAGGTCTCCACTGTTTGAGTTGTGTGTGTGGGTGCCTGACCTCAAAGCAAGTTGTTGGTTTTTTAACTTATTGATATATGGCATTACATCAGGTTAATTACACGTTGCTGTTTTTCATGTCGTCTCAGCACAAACCCATGTGCATCGTGGCATGGCATGGGAGAGCAGGGCACCAGGAGCCTCTTGGAGGGCTGGGGCATCCTGGCTGCCTGCCCACCACCCAGCCCTCCCCTGAGAGGGATGCTTCACCAGGGCGGCTGCTTTGTTTTACAGTACACAACTGGCTCCCTGCCCTCCCCTTTCCACCACGCCCCATCCCATATTTTCATTCCCTGGTGTAACTTCCCATCTTTCACCTCTCGTGATAACAAAGCCTATTTTTAAATTTTTATTTTGGTTTGTGGGAGCTAAACGCCCAAGAGTTATAGGGCAGAATTAAGGGCTTGAATCGATGGGGCTTCGCCAGTTTTGTCTCGCTGGCTCTGATCAAATATTTGGTCCTTGAGCTGTTTTGCTACGAATTCCTGGCCACCCATGGAAGGGATCATGCATGGGCAGGGCACGTTCAGATTTACGGCTGCATCTGTGTAGATGGGTCTAGATAACGGCAAACCTTTTGCTCCGAAGGCACTGCAGCCGCTACGACAAAAGAGATGGCTTAAAATTGCATTTCCATTTAAAGTAACGCCAAGTGCCTCAGCCAGCCCGGCCATGTGAGGGAAATATAAAGCTCTGCGATAGGGAACGAATGAGGAGAGGGGGGGAAGAAAGTCTGGGTAGCAAGTAACTAAAATAGATGAAGTGGAACAGTTGGAAATCTCAACTTGAGTGACAAGGGAGAAAGAAGAGATCCAAAGTCAGCAGCAGATGACTCCGGTCTCACATCCCATCCCCTCTCCCCCCTCCCTCGCCACCGTCGCTGCCGCTTTCCCAGCAAAGGCACGAAAGAAACAGAACGTCTTTTCCAGATCGGGGGCTGAGCGGCCTCACATGTTGACACAGCAATAATTTTTAATGAGAAATTTTTAGTATTTGTGTGGGAGAAGTTAGCGTTGTGTACACAGATGCCTCTCCGGCCACCACGCCGTGGTCCGGGCCCGGCCGCGTCCCCCTCCGGCACGGCCCGAGGGGTCCCAAGGCAGATTCCTTTCAGGCAAAGGGAAACATTTAGGCTTGCTCACCTTTGAACTGCATGCGATGGTGTTTACCTTGGCAAGACAAAGTGGCAGTTTTACAGATATTAAAAACAGTCCTGAGGGGAATCTGGAGGCCTTCCTATATTTTAATCACCCAATTTAGCCAGCCCGAGGAGTTGGCTGGAGGGAGAATGTGTGGCAAATCTTGTTTTGTTTTATTTCATTTTTTTTAAGAAGGAGATTTAACAGAAAATAGCCCAGTGCTAAAACACGAAGGGAAAAAAAATTACGTGCATTTTATTTTTGACTCCCTCCCCTCTGGAAAAAAAAAAAAAAAAAGTGGGAATTCTCATATTAATCCATAGCACCTCCACGCTCCATATGGTTTCTTTTTCAGCATTTCCTGCTGGGCTGTGCTCTACCTCAGCTAACCCCACTCCCCTTGCCCTCCCTGGGTGCGTTCCTCTTCTAATTTGATTTCTACCTGTCAGCAAAGATGGGTGCAAACGGGTTTTGCCCACATCTTGAGGCAAGATGTCCCCTCCCTGCCAGCACTCCCTCTGGTGTGCATGATTAAAAAGAAAATTGAGTTTCTGTGGGGGAAGAGATTCAAAGGAGTCATGAGTGATGTCTGAAGTTATGCTGAGGTCAGGACCTTGCTTATTGATTTTCTAACACAGCAGAACCATGTACAAAAGGAAGAGACCTCCTCTCCTCCCCCTGATCCAAGATACTCCTCCAGCTTGTAAAATAAAAAAAAAAAAAAAGGGGCAAAAAAAATCTGGCTGCAAGAAGTCAGGCTTCAACCAGCCTGTCAGACAGCTCTCTGCAGGAACACAATCCATGTTGATTTTACAGAGAAGGTTGTTATCCACATTTCACCACTGATTTATTGTTTTTTAACCAGCTCCTTATGCTAGACTTTTTTTTTTTTTAAAAAAAAACGGTCCTTTTGCACTTTGCGAGCGAGGGGACTCGCTGGTGGTGGGATGGCAGTGAAGGTGCCCTGCTCTTGCTGAGCTGGGAAGGAGTAGGGTGGGTGCTGCCATCCTCCAGCCCCTGCCACCAGCCACCTGTGATGCTTGCCTTAATATTTGTCAGAATTTATAAATTCCACGTCTAATGCCCAGTAGCATGCTCTTGTGTCCACTCTGCCCACGGGCTGCACTGGGGCAGCCTGGCTTCAAGATGCTGAGACCTCTTCAGTTGCCTGAAGGGAGTAAGATGGGTATGCTGGAGACAGACCTGATGAAGCCCCACAGAATTAAAGTGGCCAAACGCGTCCCGTTGCCTACATCTGCAGAATTCATTAGGCGAGCTTGATTGGCCTTTGTTAAACAAAGATGGGATAAGGTTTCATACTTTTTCTGTGGGAGTCGAGCTAAAGTTTCAGGCTGATGATTTAGTCAGGTGTAAGCATGAAGTTTCCAATTTAGGGAAATAAATCTAAAGTGATTTTATTATCCTCTGTTTTACCCTGACACCCTGCTTCACCCCGGCTCCCTGTCAGAGCACGCATGACGTGTTTATACAGGCTGCACTGTAATCGACTGGCAGGCAATATAACACGAGACACAAAATGCATCTTCTACCTAACACAGGCTTTGGTAGCTTCTATATTTCATCATCCTCCTGCTCCTCTGCCGGCAACTCTTCCTTTCTGCGAATCCCTCGTATTCTGCCTGGCAAGAAGTCCGTGCCCCGGCTCCGCGGAAAGACTTGTCAGTGTACTGAGACACGGAGTTTTGGATCTCCTTGTGTAGCTGCAGCTTTGTTTTGCTTCATTCCATGCATCTTCCAGGGAGATCCTTGGATCAGGATAGGCACCCTGTGGCTGGAGTAATTTTAACGAATGCGTGTGCTTAGGACACCGAAAAAAATATTTTTTTGGTGGAAATTGGTTGGATTTTAAATGTTTCAAATAGAAAATATCTTGTTTACTTGTTTTCTGCATCAGGAGCAAATATTCTATGCTAAGATTTTGACAATATGCTTGTGAGGAAAAATTATGTGATTAAGTTGGCTGAAAATACCTGTTTTTCAAAGTTACTTAAGGAGAAAGCAATATAAAAGTACAGATAGCAAGGCTGGGGGCAAGAAAGCAAGCTGCTTTGGCCAGGTTCTCTGATCCCGTTGATTAGAAGCCTGTGCAATTTAGTTATTAGCTAGAACATAAGGACACAAAATGCAATAGGTCAAATTCATTTCTCCGTCTCAGATATATCCCCGTTGACTTCAGTGAAGTTCCTTTAATGATGAATTTGTCCCGCTGGCTCAAAGATAAAAAGAGAAGTTATTTTTGTTTAATATTTCAACAAGGGGAAGAGGTTAGCGAGGGAATTCGGTTTGCACAAGTTGTGTTTTTCCACAAAGTTTAGCAAGGGCAACCACCACCTAGCCAACTCTGTTGTATATTTGTCTTCTTGAGGGCTGAGCACTTTCTCTATAGACTCTCCCAAACCCTAGGAAGGCAATTTTTGCTAGACTCAACCCACAAAGAACACTCGCAGCCATGGTTTGTTTGTGTTCCTGCGAGCAGTGATGGGACCTGCTCTCCTTCAGGTGCCTGCTGATCTGATTTCATTTGTGGGGAGGCTTTTGTGGAGGTAGAGCTGTGTCTGCCTGTTGTCCCTGGCACTGCAGCAGCTGAGTGCCACCACCTGGTGCTCTCAGCAACGTGCCTAACCCTGGTCACACAGTGGTGGATCTTTTTCTGGGTGAGTCACTTGTTGCTGGCCTTAATGCACAGTTTTGACTGGTTTAATGTCCTTTCCCATACTTTCCTCTCATGCATTAGCAAAGCTGAGTTCAGGTTTTTTTTCCACCTCCATCCTTTTGGCTGAGGGCATAGCAGTGAGAGAGACCAGGATTCCACAAAACCTAGGAATGCCTTTGGAGACCTTGTGAGGCAAAAGCCAGCTCCAGCCAGGCTGTTTTCTCCCGTATCTAGACAGCATGGAAGACCGGAATTCCACATTCCCAGTTCAAGTCAGATCAGGACTCAGCATGTGTGACAGGCAGAGGACCAAAGTGGGTGCACTTGGTGATGTGGGAATCCCTCCTACACAGTCCCTGGAGCAGACAGTGGGTGCTGTGGTGTTTGGCTATTGTGATGTATCTGCACGGCTGTTCAGCAGTGTGGGTTGAGTTTATGGGCGTTGGACAGGTATGCATGGAGAGCTGTTTCTCTGCCTCATTCTTGCTCCAGAGAGAATGGCCTTTTGCCCATGCAAGAAATCAGAAGCTTCACTGATCACTCTCCATCCTGGAGTTCAAGGCACCTGGCAGGTTTCTCTAAGCCTTGGCTAACAGTGGCCTTTCTGCTGTGAGCAGAGCTTTTAAACCTGGGAGAAAAATGTTTTGATTGAAAGAGAAGGAAACCTTTCCCATGCTCTTCTCATCCTTGTATCCATGGGTGCTTTCCAAAGTAATTCAAAACTGTTGCAACTTGACAAATGGAGACACACGAGCAGCGCAGTCTGTGGTTTGGCAAACTTCTCTATCTAGGCTAATTTTTAGGGAGACTCCAGCTTTCTCAAAGTTAAAAAAAAGTCTTTAAATGGTAACTTTTCTGGAAAAGAACTGCCATTTTTTTAGATGCTAAACTGACTATGGTTAGTGACACAGCAGTATTGCTTTATTTCCCTCTTGGTCCACTGTCCACTGTGCTGGCTGTCATGTTGTGCTGTCCATGGGTACTGAGGGAAGGCCCTCAGTGGTGGGGAAACTGGGAAAAAGCTTCTTCACATGAGAACAACCCTAGATCTCGGCTGTATTTGCATTTATCTCTGATGAATACTGCTACTCATTCCTAGGTTTCCATAGCATGTGGAAATCTGAATGTAGGATGAAGGTCTTTCGGGCATGGGGTTGGGATGTGCTCAGGCACTGTTTTTTGATACAAGGATTGGCAACCATTCCTGGATCTCCTAGCTATGTGGGCCTCCATGGCTGTCTTTGCCCAGGACAAAGACTTTCAGTACAGAAAGGGAGAAAAAGCCTAGAAACAAACAGATGTGAGGGGTTGAATGAAAAGCTAAAGGCTAAAACCTTCACGTAGCCACGTGGCTGTGAGGGAGAGGGCAGAGATAGCAGCTGGCATCATGTTCTTGTGGTGCTACCCTACACTGACCCAGCATCATTGCCCTCAGCATCTCCTGCTGTCCTGCTTCCTCCTGGCTTACCCAGGAGCTCTCATGCCAGCGTGTCCCTGCTGCCACTCAAGTGGATGAGCGTCGGCCCGGGAGACCACACGTGAACTTCTTGTGAGGTACAGATGTTACAGAGTCAAAGCCTGGCCACCCTTGGTCTAGGAAGGACTTGGGTTTCCAGTGCCCCGGAGAAGCAGGAAGTGCAGGAGACATGGATATCATGAGAAAAGAATCGATAGTCCCCCCCTCAGCCTGACCAAATATTGGTTTTGCCATTTGGTTCGTATCGTTTTTCACCGCCTCGCCAGCCCTCGGGGTGGGGGCTCCCGCTCGCAGCCCCACAGAGGGTGTTTTGGGAAGGGAGAGGGGCAGAGGAACCAGACCTCTCACCAGGCAGGGTGAGGACGAGGATGAGTCACCTTCTAAACTGACCCTGGCTGGGGAGCTGGCAGTGGTGGGGAAGGGGAGATTTTGTCATCCACTTCTCCACAAAATCCCTAGCACTGTCCCATTAGCTAATGCTTACGTTGGAAGAGATTTACTGTCTTGCATTCCCTATCAAGTGCTCCCGCTGTGCTATGACTCTACTCTGTTTAAGGTTTGATATAAAATCCAGGGAATGCAAAGGATCTTCCTGGCTTTCATCAGTTTTGGAGTAGACTCTTAATTTTTGAATCCAATCACTAATAAATGCAGCAGTCGGCAACCACAGTTCAGCCTTCCCCAGAAATTCCTGCTACCACAACTCTTCAGAAGTGCTGCTATCCAAACACTCACAAATTATGATTTTTAAGTCAAAATTGTATCTTCTACTGCTGGAGGTAAAACTATTAATATATAAATAAAGGCTAATTCTGTCCTGGTTGTTTTTCTTCATGAGGTCACTAGTCCCTGAGGAATTATAAGCAAAACAGCAGAGTGCCTCATAAGAAATAGAAAAAATCATCTCTCATGGCATGAAAAAGAAAGATGTTTGGAATGTTTTTAAAGGATGTTCTTTAGCTTTCTTTGGTTGTAGCTCCTACCATATATATCATGTTTTCCTGGGATTGAAAATTATGGTCTTCTGTTGCTGTTGCTAAAAGCTAGACTTGCTGGGAATTATGTAGCCAGTTAATTTTCTCTCTCTTTTTTTTTTTCTTTTCTTTTTTTAACGTGTAGCTGATTTATATATTGATATAATGATGCAAACCCCCTTTGAATCCCCATTAAAACAATAATTTTCAACAATTCTGTGGTCTAAAGGAAATATGGACTTGTCATCTTCACAAATCTTTGGCTTAATTGTAAGTTATGTTACCTGGTGGGAAAATTCTCTTTAAAACAGGAAAAATGGTGCATGGATTTTTTTTCAGACAGCTTTGGGCAGTGTTTCTCAGCCTGTGTAAACCAAAGACTATCCAGCCTTAAAAAACCACCACAACACCAATAAGGATCAGTGTTGTGTGTGTGTGATGTGAGCCACCTGTTGAAATGAAAAAATCAGGGTAATCTTCAAATGCCCATCTGTAGTTTGCATATCTGGATATTTTGGTCTTTTCTTACCAATCCTGCGCATTAAGACAAGATGCTTCGCTCAGGGTGCTGGAGCAGGCATCCAGGAAAGTTTGGGGATCCCCACTCCTGAAGGCTTTCAAGACTCAGCTAATGGTCAGCCTGTTCTGGTGTTGGCAGTAATCCTGCTACAAGGGAGAGGTGGGGCCAGGCAACCTCCAGATACCCCTTCCAGGAAACATATCCGTGGTTCTGTGGTTCTTTTGCATCTTTGGAACTGCTGTGTCTTCCCCCAAGAAAATGGGGAGATGGAGCTGTTCTTGGGCACTGTTTCTTTCTGCCCATGGTTAAGAAAGCACCTGCAGTAGTTGCCGCTGTTTCATGGGACCACAGATGAAAAATCAGAGGATGAATCCTGGCCCTGGATTGACCTTCTCATGTCATGACCCTTTTGCTTGTAGGCTGGCAGAGTAAGCAGTGAGGAAGTCCTACCTCACACCGTCCTTGGCTGGCACGGTGCTTGTGACCAGGCATGGGGACAGCCAAACTGTACCCATGATCAGCTTGTCTTTGCCTGCCTGGGCTTTTAACCCCGTGTAGATAGAGCCCATGTTTCAGGATAATCCTCAACATCATAAATTTACCTGTGCAGATGCGAACCAAAGGGAATATTAGAACAAAGGAGGGGAAAAAAAAAAAACAAAACACCAAGGAAAAATGTACCCATTAGGCAATCTGAATCTTTGTGCAGCCTTCATTAGTACCAGCAGGGTTATAGTTACTTTTAATCATTCAACTAACTGTACTAGTGAAAACTTTCAACTTTCAGCCATTTAAATTGGAAAGGTCTTTAAAATATTTATTATTACTGTAAATCATGCCACTTAAGGTCAAAGCAGAAGCATTTGTTGGATTCGTGCAGGATCCCAAGTTGTTTTCTTACCTGGAGGTTGAGTCCTGGTGGAAAGGTCTGTGTTTCTAATTTTGCTGTGCTATTTGTTCCTATGAGATGATGGGAACACCATTATGCTGTGCTATTTTCTATTTCTTAATTGGCTGTTCATACACAGGTCTGGCTGGAGCTGAAAATCTCAGGGAAAAAGCCATTAACACCTGCACGTTTGACCTGCAGTTTATAAATCAGAACATATGTTTTCATATTTCTAACCCCCAAAACACAGGAAAATGTGTTAGTGGATATTTGCAGCACACCCCGATGCACGTTGTCTTCCCAGTGTCAGCAGGCCAGAGTGTCAAAAGGTATAAATCATTGCAATTACACGGATTTTGCCCGAGGTCCAGCCTTGATTGATGTCTCTCCTAAATAAGATATTATTGGGGATGTGGAACCTGCACACCTCTTAACCTGCTGTATTAAGGTTGCAAAATGTTGTTCTTGCTCTCTTTGTGTGTTCATGTGTAGTGCATTTAAAGGTCTTGGTGGATTTCTCCATGTTATTTGAGTAATGACTGGCATCTTAGATGATCTATTTAGCTTGCTATTGTGGAAAACACTTCAGTACATTCTTGCATCCTGTTGTAATCCCTTTTGAAATTGGCAAGGCTGACTTTTGCTCTTGCAGTTCATCCCAATTTAGCTAAATAGGATCATTAACAAATCCTGTGCAAATGTGGTGGCAGAAATGCTCTCCTCTTTCAATCCCAAAGCAGAACTACCTAAACATTGCTCTGAGCTGCCAAACTCATCCTGTCCTTCCATCTTGTGATGAGCACACCTTCTGCAAATACACTGCCTGCTCCACTTTTATAGTCCCTTGGAGTTGCTCCTGGTGCTCACCTGATGACATAAGAAATCCAAATCTCCCTGCAGATTTTCAGTCTTTTTAACACTTGTGTTTTGCTTCGTGAGGTGGTCCAAGGAAAAGGTGCTTGTAGGATTGGATGGACTGAAAAAGTCAGGGTAGCTACTGCTGCAACCTGGATAAGAGTTGGAGAAGTGGGATGACTTCTTCAAGGTGATGTCTTGAGGTCACAGCAACTTCCAGAGAAGAAAGATTGGGCCTAAATCATGTCCCTGAGGTGCAAACTTTGAGCTGCAAGAAAATAACAGTTTATATTATATCCAGATTTGCTTGTGTATTTTAGGCTGTACACTAAAAAAAAATAAATTCCCTGTTAATGGATCAGTGGATCATAGCTGAAAAAAGTATATTTGAAAGAAAAAGAAGTAAACAATCATCTCAGGAATTTTATACCTCTAAAAAGTTTCTACTCCTGTTGTCCTGCCATTTTAGGTAACAAAGATATAACTTTCCTCTGGGAGCAAGGATTTAAACAGAAAAAAAAAGAAAAAACTTCAGGTTGTGGTGTTGTGTGTGTTTTTTATTGTTTGTTTGTTTTGTTTTGTTTTTCTTTTTTTCTACAGTAATGGAACTTACTTTTAATGGTTATGTTACCCTTTAAGACCAAAAGTTCTAACTTGAGTCAATGTACTTAGCTAAAAATCCCTGTAGAGACTCAGGTTTCTTGCTCGAGCTGCCTGGAGTGGTGAGTTCGGGCCTTTGCAGTGATTGTCAGCGAGAACATTAATGGAGTATTAGAAAAATGAAGTCCTCGACCCCTCCTCCCTTCTGGCTGGTTGTTTCTACATGGTGGGAAGGAAAACATTTTCCCCGTCAGCCCTTTACTGTGCAACAGGGGGAAACTGTCAGCTTGCTATGAGCAAACCCCTGCAAGATAAGTCAAAATGATTTACCCTGTAAATAAAGTGGGCTGTTTTCTTTACTTGGAAGAATTGCCCATGTGGCGAGACTTCCTATGGGAGGGGATGTGGTTGGCCCTTCGCATTTATCCACTGTGTTTGTCTTTTTTGAAAAAGCAACATTGGAAAGATTAACAAGTCTGTCACTGAAGGAACTGATATATCAAAGCTGTGGAGACAAAGCAGGCCATTCATTCCTTACGTTTCTGAAATCTCACTTCCAGTGCAAACCAGGTCTTCCCATTTAGACGCAGATGAAAGGAGGGATTTCCCTCTTCCTCCTGCCCCATAAAGTCTTGGGTATTTCTATATATTTATATGAGTGTGCACATATATATAAAAATGTGTGTGTACAAGTGCATGTGCTCACTCCATGCTTTGCAGCTGGAGCCCTCCCAGGCTGGTGAGTTATTTGCCGCTGAGGGAGAAGCCATGGGGGGGGGTGCAAGGAGATGGGAGGAACCTGAATGCACTACTAGACATGAAGAATCGCTATTCTCATAGAAATTTAGGATGATCTCTCAGTATTTCTGTTTTGTCTTCTCATTCTAACAGCTGGAGGAAGTTTTGGTGTGATTATTTTTTTGTTTGTTTGTTTGTTTTTTTTTTTAATCTAACCATGGAGAGGGGGAGAAGATAGGGACATTGCTGTAGAAAAGGACTGTATGTCTGTAGATCCCTTCCAGCTGTGTGACTGTGGCTTAGTGATTACTAAGGTTTTTCTCCATGTAGAAAATCCTATATGGAAATATCCGTATGTAAAGTATGTCTGACAGGTACCAGCCATGCAGGATTTATGGTACATGGGACATTTGCACATAGATCATATTGATTAGGGTTTATGTACTGAAGAGGAAACAAATTCAGTTATCTCCTCAGGCTGAAAGATGTTCTGAAATTTCTGATGTGATGTTGGATCCACATCATCATTTCTAGGGAGGAAAAAGGAGCATATGAGGGACAACCTGGAGATGTGGCGGTCCCAGCTTGCAATCATGGCTTTGGCAGATAGAAGGTGCATTCTAGTTACATGTTTCACTTTATCTAGATATTTTCATTTGTTTACTTTAGCTGGTCACCTGTGTGTATGTGCTCTTTCATCTAAGGCAAAGAAACACATACTGTGTTTTTGCTCCCAATGCCAGAAATAGTGTTTTAAACCCCGATGTGCATAAACAGCTGGTGTCTGGAGAAGGATTGTGGCCTTTAAAAATAAAAAACCCAACCCTATTTAAGACTGCCATTTGTGGACATGCCAGATGCTTCTGAGCATCTTCAGCAGAGGCAAGAAGATGAGTGCAACATGCTTTTCAGGGTGTCACTTCAGTTGCGCTCTGACTCGGAGGAAAAGGCCCTCTGCTGAGAGGTGCTGCCTCCCCAGATGGGCTGGACTCCATCTGGAAAGCAAAACTCTGCTTTCCTGGGACTCCTTTTCCCATTGGCCTGCAGAGCTTCAGCCACTTCCTCCTACACCCTTGTTTATGCCTCAGGCAGGGCAATGCACATCCCGGGCTGTGGAGGCCTTTCCTTGGTGGTTGTTTGGAGAACATGACCCAAGCAGGCATGTTTTATGTGTGGTTTTACACAGGTTGTGACCCTTCTCTGTACCACTGGGGTAGGGATGTCCTCCCTGCTGGGAAAGCTGTGTGGGTACTGATGTGGTGGCCAAGACCATGTCTCCTCATCTGGTGGTGTGCTGGCAAAGGACTGAAAGGCATCCCTGGGTGTGAGTATCAGGCTCATTACAGCAGTCAAACCTACTGCTCTGTCCACTGTGTGCTGGTGATGGAGGATGGGAGCAGCAAGCCCTGCCAGCGTCCTGCTTTCTCTTCCATCCCCAAATTATTTACCAGAGGAGAAGAGTCCTTCTCCTAGTGCTGCTGCATAAAGGTTTTAAGGAATTGTGTGTCTGTTGTTATTCCCCTTCTTTGTATGTTTCTATCCAAAGAACCCTTGGAAGACTAGGGGGTGAGGAGGAGGAGGTAAGTGTATAACTTACCCAGCTGGCAAGAAAGCTCTGTGCATAGACTGAAGAGGCAGCACGATGGGTAGGGATGTGGTTAAGTACCTTTCCTTGGATGAAGAGGATTGAAAAATTTAAATCTTGCTTTGTAAGGAGCAGGTTCTGGGGTTCTGGCATCCCAAGGGAACTATGGCCTCAGGGAACTCCTTTTTTTTTTTTTTTTTTCCCTTTCTACCTTTAATCTTGTAAAGATTTTGCGTCCGGCCTGCCACAGAGCACAAAAATACTCAATGCTGTGTCAACGCTGGACCTTTATTTATTGCACTACAGTCTGTGCAAACTTCAGTGACAAGCTTTTACGTGACCTTGGGCTATATTCTTACCTGAATAAATGGAAAGTGTTTCTCTTCTGAACACCTGGGTTCTATTTTATATAAAATATGTACATTCTGGGGAAAACAGTAAATATGGCCGTGAACTCCTGAGATCGAGTTTCTTCATTAAACATCCCCCACTTCCCCAAGGTAAGGAAAAAAAAGAAAGAAGCCACCAGAAAATACTGAAGCTTCCCCGTACAAATGACAATAAAATATGATTGCTAGGCACAGTTCCATCAAGATTTACAACAATTGCTTTTGAGCTGTTAAGTACGCTGTGTTTTAGTCAAGGATCTTGTGCTTTTGTACACAAGCCTCATGTTTGGTGACATTGAACCTTCACATGCAGATACCGATTATTCAAAAAGGGGGGGGGGGGAGAAGAAAGAAAACATGGGAAAGCTACTTTACATTTATACTGCAGATTGTTCCCTTTAATCTGCAATCAGAACAAAGACTCACTCAGTTTTTATTACAGTCCTCTTGGAGGTTGTTAGCTACAGTGTGAACCCCTCTGGGGTTAAAGTGTAGAAAAATTGGGAGATGCTTGTGGTTTTGACAGAGAAGTGGAAGATTCCAGTGAGAGAAAGGTTGGTACCTCTGTTGGAGAGTAACAGGAGACAGTGGTAAGTGAAAGATGTTAGCTCATTTACAATCACTTTAGTTCAATTTACTCACTGAGGTCACCATCCTGCAGAGTTCTGTGCAGGCTTTATGCTTTCATATGAATAGTTTCACTGAAGTCGTTAGCTTAACCACATCATTATCTTTAAGGACAAGCCATGGTCAGGGTGATGGAGGTGGTGCCATTGTTAGCCAGGTATACATAATACATACCCTGCTTGCATTGTCCAGAGCTGTGCTGGGATACCATGGCTTTCACTTGGAAGTACTTCTGTTTTCTTTCTCAGCTTTTCCATTAGATCTCTTGTATTTCCCTCTGTGTTCAACATTTTGGCATCTGCCTGGGGGAGCAGGCTTCTGCGACAGGTGACACCGTTCCTGGGTACAAACAGCAGTGGTTTTTGCCAAAACCACCTGCTGATGAGTCAGGAAAAATGACACAGAACTGATTTTTAATTTCTGGGTTTGCTGTAAATTTTACGGCTCTGAGAAGTTTTTTCTTGAGTAAGAGGAAAGTGGAAGCCATTGCTGGATGCTGTTCCTGTCTGGAGAGGCAGCTGGGCTCTGTGTTACTCAGCAGAGGGCTTGTGCATACAGCATAGTGTCACCTCTTTATAAAGCCTGTCTGCCCTGGGGAGAGGAGAATAGTCATCTTCCAGATGGTGCTGCTCTGGCTGGGCTGGAGGAGGAGCAAAGCTGTGCCTGCATCCCACTTCCCAGCACAGCTTGTGATGAGAACACAGCCATGGACTAAATTTGCCTCCCATCAACCACTTGAGTGAGGGTGACTGTGAAAAACAAACAAAAAACCCCCTCAACAACAACAACAAAAAAGCTAAAGAAGAGGCGCTTTCCAAACTGTTCTCTATATGTTGTAGGGCCAATAACGGGGATAAGTGGTGACTGCTGCTTGTTTGCCAGTCACAAGAGGCAGAGGATAAGCAAATATTTTCCTTACCATGCCTCAGTTTCCCTTGATTATGCTTAACATGCATGGACTTTCCCCATCTGATGCTCAGGGTATAATGATATTGTTAATCAGCCCCATGTTTTATGGCACTGATTCCTGTACCATATTTCAGGAGAGGGTGGCTAACAATCAGTTCTGTACCTCTGTTAATGAGCTGCAGGGTGCTGCAAGAAGGGGTTAAAACAATTCAGAAAAAAAGATCATCTCCTTTGTAACCTTTGTTTCAAAATCTTGACAACCCAAGGATGTTTGCTTTTCTCCCTGAAGGTTAAGTTGTCCTAACAGGTGCTAATTTTGTGTTTTCTTATGGAGATCTGTCCATATTAGAAGCAACTGTGAGCAAACAAAAAAGCCAATTAGAGTGCAAGGGTATTCTTCCTCCTCCTTGATTCCATGTAGTCCCCAGCTACCTCTATCAGTCACCTTAAGCCGTAGACTTATCCTTTCAAACCTTCTTGAGAATCCGTAGGCTTGTGCCCTCTTTGGGGAAAAAAACATCCTTTTAATGTCATGGGAAAAATACTGTCATGGGCAAGTAGATGATCCATGCTAACTGGGGTTTGTCATCAGCTTTGGCAATCTGTGTAGCAGGGTTTGAGATTAATGGAGCCAAAGACTTTAAGCAAATATTGTTGGCGTGTAGTTAAACTGTCAAGAGAGCAAGAAAAAGACTTGCTCTGCAGCCACTAAATAAAGATTTGTATTCACCAAACACAGTGAACCTTTTATTAGCAATTATTTGCAGCTCACTACCTTCCAAAAAGGAAACAACTTGGTGTAACTTATTGTCAAGGGTTTATTTGCAGTTTGGGGCTTTTTCCCCCCGCCTCCTTATTCTCTATTTTGTGGGTTTAACTTGAGCAGGAATGAAGCTTTGCTCTCTCCACTTCTTTCAAAACTCTGTGGGTCAAATCTTTGTCATAAATATTTTCATTCAGTTTCAGAGAGATTTGAGTGTTTGGCCAAATTTGCACATGCTGTAAAAATAATAAATTCCCTCAAACCAACAAAACAACACCAACAAACAAAACCCCTTACTGATATTCCCCAAATCCAAATAATGGCTATTAATTATCACAATATGCTAACATGGGGTCCAAAATGTTTTCTTCCATGTATTCAACTATCTAGTTTGTGAGATATAATAAACCAGAACAGCACATCAATTATAATATTTTATGATTATTTTATGCTCTTGGCAAAATGCATGTGCTGTTATCTCAAACCTTATTAAAGCTCAGCTGATTAGAGGTTGAAGTTTTTACATAAGTTATTTATGTTGCTTCTTTTATTCAAACATTTTCATAACAAACTAGCTAGAAAAATATTTTTCTTGGCCAGAGTCTTAAGATGAGAGACTTATGTTGTAGGTAAGAGTATGCAACTGTTTGTTTGGATTAAGAACGCTGAACAAACAGCTCTCTGCATTTGTCTTTGAAACAGTTCTGTAGCACAACACATTTACGGTTTCTAAAATGAGACCAGTATCTTGTGCTCAGAAAATGGGCTTTTTAAAAATGACCTGTCCTGATTGCTTGTGACTATCAGACTCCTTGGTTATGCAGTGGCTGCCCAGCTGTTTAGCTGTCCTTTCATAGAACTTTCTGGTGTATTTACTGCCTTAAAATCTAGCGATGCTGCTCTTTTTGCGAAGAATTAGATTTTCTCCAATATGAAAGGAAATGCTTTCTTTGGTTATACCGTGGTGTAGGAAGGAGATGTGTGCTTGCATATTGGTACAGCAGAGCATTTAAACCAATCGAGTGAGTTCCAGAGCAGTAAAATGGAACACTGGGAGTGAGAGAAAAATCATATAAAAACATAAAGATTGAAATTTACTCCATCTCTAGGTGTTTTTTCTGTTCTTCTCCTCTGGCTCTCTACCCAGCTGGGGTAAGAGGGCACTTAGCCTGCTTTATAGGTGATGGGAAAACGAGTGTTTAGAGATGTCATGTAGCTTTCCTAAAGTCTTACTAGCAGCTTACAGTGTCAAAAGGGAATTGGAAGTTCAGGTTCTAGAAGTCCAGGTTTCCTGAACTTCTGGACCACCCTCTCAGGAGTGCTTGGGCAGTGGGTAGCACAGAGAAAAGCAAGGAAAAACTATTGGAAAATCCTGGTGATTGGAGTTGGCATCAAGGCTGTGCAAGGAAAGGCGCCCTTCTTGCAAACAGAACTTAGAAAACTCTGTGTGCCCAAAGCTTGTTTTCTTTAGCTATGTCAGCTGATCCAGGAAAAGATTATTGTTTAGAAACCTCATCGCACTATTTTCATCATAGCTACAGCAACACTACTCACAGGGAGAAAGTGCCCACTACAGAATTATTTTGGGATCAGTATGCAAATTTCTACTTCTAGCAGATTTCCCCAGATTCTGGGAAGAAAGTCTAGAGGCAGTCTATCGCAGAAATGGCACTTAATTTTCCTTCACCCTTTTGACATTGAAAATGCGTATCTGATGGAGGTTATTTGTTTTCACTTGCCATGTGCTAAGAAAGTTTATACGTTGCAAGAATTACCAATCTAAACAACACAGGCTAATTGGTGTCCTTGTAAAAACAGAACAACATGGTTGTTTGAAGGATTGTCATGGGTCCTGGAGTGGAAATGTTTAAATGCCAGAAAGATTCAGTGTCTGTGATTGAACTTTCATCTATCTTCTGAGTTTATAGCTATAGGAAGCCCTTCATCTCTGTGTCATCCTCAAGCATGACTTAATGCCAAGAGCTGGATTCTGTATATTTAAAGGATTCTTTTTTAATAGACAAAAGGTCTTTGTATAGAGACACTAATGATCTGTAGTGATCTGTATTGACAAAGTGATGGAGGATATTTGAAAAGTATTTCTTAACACTTCAAAGGGAAGTCACAACAGCACAAGTGAAGAAAGACGGATGACTGTTGAACAGCCTCTTACAACACACGATGTGCTGTGTATTAAACATGTCCTTGTAAGGATTTTAGCACTGTGGAAGTTACCATGTGACAACTTCTCCACAGTTCTTAACAGCTAATAGAGCTGCTGTCAGTACCTTGATGGCCCATGGATTAACTTTGTAGTAGTCAAAGGACTTGACTGTACCAATATGTTATCTCTGCAGCCCTACTCAGTCTTTGAGGTGGTGCAATACCCTGCTTACAGCTGTGCCAACACCAGGATAAAAGTGTTCCTGATGCCTTGGGCTGCATTCAACCAAGAGCAGAAGTAGCTGCACTATAATAAGGGATCAGAAGGGAAGCGACACAGACACATTTTTTTGTTGAGCCGTGCTCTGGACTTGTGTTATCTGCTGCTGGGCATGAAAAAGGGATCCGAGCATAAATACCAGGTCATTTTACTTCCCTCTGTGCTGCTGGCCACAGAAAACAGTGTTCACAGCTCCCATTAGCCAAAGAGGTTGAAGCCTTTGCATAGAAAAGTTTCTTCACATGGGATGCTTCTCTTGGCATATCTTGAGCCCCTTGGGAACCCTGGGCAGTTCAGATTCAATGGCATGAGGACCATAGCCCTGTTCTGCATGCATACCTTATCTGGAGATTTTGGTATAATAGGCATTATTTGTGCATTATTTGGTGTTATGGTATGTATGGCATGACAACTAGGGGTGTCTGAAGAGTGTAGAAACCTCCAAGTAACAGTACAAAGGCTTGGGCAGCAGTGATTATAATCTCTGTAGCGAGCCCTTCTGCTGGATTCTTTTCCTTTATCGTAGGATTTTCCCCTTTTCTATGGAAGATGATAATGGTTCTTACTGTTACCTTGCTGCCATCATCCCTAAGCTCTCTCCTAAAGAAGAAGAAAGAGCAACAGCACCAGAAATGTTCTAGAAAATATCTGAAGGTGCAACTAGATAGTTGGATCACATAAAAAGCTGAAGTGGAATTGGAAAAAGTGTTCTGGTGCATTTAGCTTCCAGAAATAAAGATGCTTCTGAGGCACTGGGCCCTGACCAATGCAATTCAGGGAGTGAAATGAAGGATTATGGTCTTCAGCCATGGCCAGGGCTGCTGAAGAACTCAAGCTCAGGTGCTGGACTCAGCTGTAATTGCTCTGGAGACCTTTGTGTGTGCTTATCAGCTATTTCTGAAGCTCTTTTTTGAGTTCAAGGGTGTGTGAAGCTACCTGTGAAAATGTCATGTGTGTTTCCACCTGGAGGGGCTGTGATGAAACTTGCTTTGGACTGGGTGGAATCAGGTAGCAGCTGTGGCTGTGAACGGCTGTGAGGTCACCCCCACCAGCAGTGGTGCTGGGTGGAGATGCAGTCATAGCTGGGTTTGGGGAACCCCTCTGACAGTACCTTGCTGTACCTGGTGGCATCAGCATCTGCAGAAAGGAGTGGCTCAGGGTGCTGGGGGAGTGGGGGGAGAAGGCTGTGGTGGTTCCCAGCAGAAGCTCACATCACATAAGCTATTTCCTCTCCAGCCCATCTCAGGACGCTCCTTGTTGACATATGTGTTTCCATTTACACTGCAGTTTGTTTGCCAGAGGGCAATTGCTCCTTTAACCCCAACCCCTTCTCTTTATGCCTTCTCTGTTTGCTCATTTTAACCCTGTTCCCTTTATCACTGCCCATCCCTCCCCTTCTCTCTCCTCCACCTCTGATTCCTATTTCTTAATCTGCCTTTGTTTTTTCACCCTTTGTTTTCTTTTTTTTTTCCCCCCACTTCCTCCCTCCCTCCCTCTGAATTTCCCCACCATCTGTCCCCTCCACTTGACCGCTTTCTTCCATCTTTCCTCCTCATCCTTTCTCTTGCTCTTTTTTTCTTTGCTCACAATGGGCTAAAGGTCATCCTCACATGGAAAAAGATGCCCTCTTTAGGGCACCTCTGTCTTTGGTTTCATTTTATCATATTTGAGGTTCCAGGAGCCTTGAATTTCTTTTTTTTTTTTTTTTTCTTTTTTTTTTTTTTTTTCCTTTTTGTTGGTAGCATTTGAATGTACTGCAGGAGTTCCCAGAGGCAGCAGGTAGCCTCCATCCAAACTTCAAACAAAACCTCCAAAATGAGAAATGTTTAGGGCTGTGTGCACACCAGTGAGATGTATGGATTTGGTGGAGCCATGCCAGTCACACCAGTTAAGGACCTAGTTCGGGACTGAGTTACTTCCCTTGTTCAGAGAAATGGTTTGCAGCGTTTGCAACATTTTCCTGGATTGTGCACATGCCTTTAGTTTGATTTTCAGCATTTCCTATTTTCAATTACTTAGACCAAGCTTGGAACCAGTTCCCAGCCTCATATAATAATGCCTTTTGTATCTCCACTTGGTGCTCCAAGCCAAATCTGTGCAAAGAATCATTGCTGGTGGAACAGCATTGCAGAGAGGAATGGCTTTTCATAAAAAAATTTTAAATATATATATATATGTGTGTTGGCAAACGCTGTATAAATATTATAGCTTATCCTGGCAAAACAGCACTTTTGCTGTTACAGTGGATTTCCTTAGGGAAGCTGGTATAAATTATCCCAGCGGAAGCATCCTTTTTGCTGCTTGTGAGGAAGGTAGGTCCAAGAGCGGTGCCAGTAAGGCATTACTAACACAGCTTTGGCCTTGGAACTGACTCGGCATTGTTCAAACTCATGTTGAGGAAGTCAGTGTGCTTAAAATTTGAGCTAGAGCATCTCTGCAGCTTTTTACATGCCTGGTTTTTCATAATGACTGTTTTTTCCTTAGCATCTTTTTCAGGCAGAAAAATAGTCCCTGTGAGTAAATCAGTGTTAAAATAAAGGAGCCAAGAGTGGGTTTAATGGTGACCCAGGCTCCTTTTTACTCTTTCCCTGTGACTAGGAATTTAGGGATGAGTATCACCCTCCCTTGCTCCAAAAGACCCCTTGGAGATCACTTTGTGCTGCCAGGCTGTTGCATTGCAAAGGCTTCATCACATCCAGGAGCTCTAGAAAATCATGTTTGAAAAGAAGTGAGTAGGAGAGGTCTGCATTCACGTGGCTCTGGGATCTGAGGACTGGTGGAACAGTCCCACGTGCCACAGAGCTGGTTGATATGCTGTGGAGGAGTCGTCACAGTGTAAAGAATTGCTCCCCCTGGGTTGTGGCTCTAGAGGTCAAAGTCATCATCCATTTTGGAAGGTGGGGTTTGAGCCTGTGTGTGCCCTGGGTTTGTACTTTGGACCCCAATCTGCTTGTTGTTGTATCAGGGTTATGTTAAGCCCAAGTAAAAATAATTTGAGCCGCGGCGCACAAGCTCATTGTGCCTTAATAAAGAAAACAACACCACATTCACTCATCACACTTTGAAATTAAAGCTGTAATGTCATAAAAGGGAATTTTTTATTGTTTTCAGAGAACATAAAAGCCCTTGGAACAAAGTCAGAAGGGTATTTTGATGAATAAGGTCAAAGTCTGTTGTACATAAAGTGAGCATTGTACAGCATTATAGGTTGTACTGAGTGTCAGCAAGTTACCAGAAGCCCTGATCCTGTCAACACTCATATGTGTGTGCATGAGTTTACTCTTGTAAAAACCCTCATTCAAATGCAACTGTTCTAGAGTCATGCTCAAACATAAGTGTCATGAGAATCAGCGTTTTTGTAGTAAAATGGCAAGGGATCGACATTTTGAAATTGCAAATTTTAATTTGAAGTGACCCCAAAGAGCTGAAATGTGGATTTTTCAATTACACTAAATTTTCAAAACTCTCTAAGCTTTCCTTTAGACAATCTAAAGCATTTCATCTTGATGTTTGTGTTGGTTTTCTTGTTTTGTAACATCCAATAGTAATTTGAAATAATAAATATTGTAACTGTAAAATAAACCAAAAAAAAAAAAAAAGTAATGACATGCCAGAAATGCTTTCTTTGGATTTTTTTCCCCTGTTTGGGGGAAATTTCCTTATAAATCATCAAGTCTGCAGAGAAGGACTTAATTTGGACACAAATGTCCTTTTTTAGTACTTTTATGATGAGTTCTGATATTCATCATAACCAACCTACCTACCAGAAACCTACCTTTCTGACAAAAAAAATTGTAATGCTAAAATTATTTTCAAACCCTTTCTGGGGAGGATAAAATTATTTGCTCTAAATACTTTTTAACTGTTTTCTGTATTGTGCTAAAAGCAAAGCAATATGAAAACCTCCCCCAGTTTATCTTAAAACTTCAAGATTTGGAAGAGTACAAAATCTTTCTGTGGCTATTATTGTATCTTTTTTCCAAAATTATTTTGAATGAAAAAAGGTAATAAAAGAGAGCACTTCCTTGGAAGAGGAGACCATTCAGTCACGAGAAAACATTTTTTGTTGATGAAAGGACAAAAAAAAAGGGGGGGGGGGGCATTTAATCACCCAGATTTCAGCAGAGACCGATATTTAAACCTTTGAATTTCGGTGTAATTGAAACATGTACGTCCCCTCCTTTGGCTTTAGCTGCAGGAGGGTGAGGTGCATCTCTGTGCATCTCCTGCACTGAGGTGGCCAGCCCCCGTCATTCTGGGGGACATGTAGCTCCATTCCCCCAGCAGTTATGGTTATTCCTGTCCTTTAAATAGGCACAAGTATTTAACTTAAGGTACCCCACCATGTGATGGCCCTGGGTAGTGCTCCTCTCCATCCAGGGGACCCCAAAAGTGCGGCGGGAGAAGGGGGAGAAGCAGAGGTTGGTAACCCTGCTCCTCGCCAGCTCCATCTCAGCTGTTTGAGGCCTGAAAGAGTTTGAATAATGACTCTGAAGGGTGGGACAAAAGGTGGCAAGGAAAGCTTGTTGAAACAAATAAGATTTTTCTTCTTTTTCTTTTTTTTTTCCCCTCTCCACATGAGAGAAGGCAGGCTGTGACTTACAATGAGTGGGGTGACTCACTGTGACAGAAAAAAACCCACCAAGCCACAGCGTGTTTGCTTGTTGCAATGGCTGTGCTGCTGCCCTCCTCCATCCCTTCCCTGTTTTGCTCCCGAGCCCACATGGCAGACATTATGCTGATCTATTATTAAACTGTTTCTGGTTTCTTTTTGGTACCAGCTGCAGGGGAGTGGTGTCACGCGAGCAAAAGCAGGATGTTTGGTGGCTCTGCCAGCCATGCCTAGCCCGGTTGCCCCACAGTTTGGCACAAAGTATTGGAGCAGCCTCATCCACCAGATTTCTCAGCTCCTCCCAAAGTGGGTGTCTGTATTTGTCTCTGGGTGGAGGGGAAAAAAAAAAAAAAAAAAAAAAGAAAAAGGAAAGAAAAAAAAAAAAAGGATCAAAGTGTTAATTGTAAAACATCTTGTGGTGCCAGGTGGAAATGAAAGCCGGGTGATCAGTGAAATAATCGATGGGGATGTAACTGAAGTGCATTTTCCCTCAGCTCATTAGAATAATGAGGAACCCACAAAGGACATGGGAGATGCAAACAAGCTTTGTTGCTCTGTCATTATTTTTAGGAGCAATGTGATACCACTGAGGACTGGGTTAATAACAGATAATTGCTGGCTTTACTCCTGCTTTTCTCTTTTCTATTCCCCCCCCCTCCCCTTTCCTGAATGGTTTTATGGGATATGGACTTAGTAATGTTGTGGCAAAGTGTCATTTCCTGCTTTATTGGAATGACTCAAGACTGAGCGCTGTGGTGGAGGTCAGGAGCACATTTATGAAGTTTGCACTGTGGTTAATCAGTAGGAGTGGGCAAGTTTCCTTCTCTCTGTCTCTTTGCCCCTGTGGGGGGATGGAACAAACTCTCCATAAATTTATTTGGACCTTGTTGTTCTCACACGAGCTTGATCCTGAGATGATGTCCAGTGAATCAGCCTGTGACTTCTGAAATGCTCTATCCCTGTGCACTGCTTGTGCTCAGGCTCTGCAGGGGTTTTAAACCTGTTTGTGTGAAGCTCATTGAAGCCCTGAGATTTTGGACTATGGAGGGGCCTGAGCAATCAGCTGCTTTTCCCTTCTTTGCCAACACCACTTGAGTGACATTTGGCAAATGCTTTTCTGCCTGTGGCAAATTTTCCCTCCTGCTCTGGGTTTGCCTTTGTCAGGCTGCACTGCAGGCTGTTGGTCCCAGGTTCCTGGACAGCCTCAAGTGTAAGGACCTTCTTCCTGAGGGGTTGTGTCTTGGCTGTTTCAGGCCCAGTGTGGAGGCAGCAACTGGGCAAACATCAATCCAGGACAGGGCAACTGGAAAGGAAAAGAGCTTTTATGATTGATGCTAATGCAATAAAGCAAAGTTGTTGTTTCTGACTAATTTAGGTCACTGTTTCAATAAAACCTCCATATTTTTATATTAGTTGATGTAATTAATTTTTTTTCCCCCTTATTATCTGAAAGCTAGCTCTTTTACTTTATTTTATGGCCTTGATTTAGCTGTCTGACTTCTGAGGTCTGCAGAGAGATTCTCAACTATTATCAAAGAGCTCTCAATTGCTCATGGATTTGCACTTGCTGACCTATTGTGAGGCTCAGGGACTGTATCTGCAAGTATCTGTAGTCCTGGTCAGGTGGCCAGCTCACACCCAAGCCCGTTCTGAGCTTCCACAGCAATGCTGAAGGACTCTATGAGAAAAGTATGGCCATTCATGGCTATTGGGGCCTAACCGGGACCCAGAAGGGGAAATATTCAACAGATCTGACTTGGCCTGAACCTGTGCAAATTAAAGCTGAAAATGAAAAATCTATTTTTGTTGTATTTCAATGCCCTTCCTCTTTAAGAAAAGTTCAGAGTACAGATTAAAAAAAGAAACCCTCTGGAAATACAGTTGCTCAAATCCAGTCTAGGTTACACTAGTGGAAAATCCAGAATATAGTAATAAAATGTGTTATTATCCATCAAATGAATATTAGTGAAGAGATTTGTTCTTTCTAATAAAACACATCAAGGGAGAAATTTTACAGGAGAAGGAGAAGCAAGCACTCAGTTTAACTTTATAGCTATCTCTCTGTGTGAGTAAAGAATTTACAGCCATAACGTGGGGTTGCAAAATTTGGAACTCAAGGTCTTTTATTTCAGCCTGCTACATACTCTGATGGTGTTGGCCAAAACAGCTGCTGGAGCTGCATCTGGGCCACGTGGTCAGAGATGTGGACACTGCTGATTCATGGGGTGGCTGTGATGGCATCTCCAGCCCCATGTTAGGCTTCCTCTTATTCTTCAGAGCAAAGCTGCAGGCAATGAATATATCAGAAGAACTGATCTGTCTGGGGCTGCAGGTTTGGGAAGCAGCAGAGAAGGATCATCCAAAGGGATGTGGATGGAGAGAGTGACATGAAAAAGGAAGGGAAAGTTTGGACCAGCAGAAAGTCAACAAAGCTGATGGTAGCTTGGCTGTGTCAGGGCTCCTTTGAGATAAACTATCTGCGAAGCAGAGACAGTGTTTGCCTGCTGCAACCCTACAGTTTTTCTCATCCTTTTGTGCCATATTTGATTTATAGAGGCACTTAGTGGCCAGATGTGAGGGTATAAGCATCAGTCAGGGGGACGCTAATATAGTCTCTTCTTGATCTGTTTCTAATGAATGTTCAAGTATTTAGTCTCACTTTCTTAGCTGTGCATTGTGAACGTGGGTTAAATTAATCAGTGAGTGGTCAGCAGAGGTGTTCAGAGGAAGCCTAAAACAGAAAAAAGCAACCCATGTTCAAGTCATGTTAAGAGTGGGATGAAACCATCAAAAGGAAGGAAATTAAAATTGAAAGCAATCTTAACTTGTGCAATTAGAGATGGGGGACCTGGAAACACAATATGTCTGCAAGTGACCTTAAGGTGATAGAGAACAGCAGATGAAATCCAAGTTCTTAATACAATGCCAAAGGCAGGGAAAAAAATAGCTGTTTTAAGACCTCCCATCACTTCTGTATGCATGAGTACAACGAGCACTGGCATCTTGGTAGTGTAGAAAGATACCAACAAGTCAGGTTTTAGAGAACAGATCAGGTTTAAAGAGCTCACAGGACTGAACCATGGAGAAAGCAGAGAGGCAGTGCTTTTGAAGAGAAATAATGTCAAAGAGACAGTCACTGCCATTGAGAAACACTGGATAAATTACAAATAAAGGAGGAAAAGGAATCATTAAAGGTGAATGTGATGCAGGTTTAAGGAATGAAGCTCCAATGGATGCAGCTATATAAAAGGATAAAGAGAAATCTTTTGGAGCAGGCAGCAGTATAAGCAGTAGATGAATTTAAACCAGTGGCACTCTGTGAAGTTCAGTCTTGGATCAAAGGTCTAATTTTTGTACTTCTCCCTGGTCATTCTGCACAGTGCACCTTAAGTGAAATGCCTGAAGGCTTTTGGGAAAACCCAGATCACTTCCAGATTTGGATGTGAGTGTTACAACTCCAGGATCATCTGTGTTTTGAGAAACAAGGAGTGCTGGCATAGAGTGACTGTGGAGATGCTGTGATGGCAGATGGGCACCAGAGTGGGAACACTAACATGGGAAGAAAACACAGGGTATGGAGTATGTGAAATATTCTCTGACTGCTCAGCTTATGGTAGGTGGTCCAGGTTTCTTCACTTCCCCGGGCACAGTGGAGTCTCCCAGAAAAAAAAAAAAAAAAAAAAAAAAAAAGAAAAATTGTTTTTGCCTTTAATAACTGAGCCACCCTTGGTGCTACACAAGGGAGAGCATGCATTTTAAATTACAGTGAAAAAAGCAGTGGTTCACAATCTTATCCCAGTTTGTGAACCCACCAAAGTGTCTGAGAGGCTTGAACAGCCTCCAGCACCACGATGTTTGCCTATCCCAACTTTGTCTCATTATTTTCCTTTCCCTGCACCTCTGTGTGTCTGGAGCCCAGCTGAGAATGAAATGAGCAGCGCCGAAGGACTGTGAGAAAGACGATTTGTGTGGTAAACCCAGCACAGCTAGAAGCAGGAAGTACCAGATTTATCATGGGAAATCCTCTTCTTGTTAGATGTTTCCAGTCTACTTCTTCAGGCTTAAGCTATCTCAGTGCTCCATGTAGGCCCTGGTTCAACAGAGATGCTCTGTATTTACCAGACTTGAAATGCATGAAGTTAATTAGCACCCTGTTAAATCAGGGCTCTGTCACTGTGTCAGACAATCCCCATTGACTCAGAGCTGCTTGAAAATTTCCTGTCTCCTGGGATAGCATAATAAGGCTACAGAGGGAGTTTAAGTTACTCAAGATGGGGTTGAATTCCCAGCGCTCTCATTTGTAAATGTCCTCTGTCCCACTCCTGCTCTGGTCCTATGTCATACACATGACTTTGGGGCTGCAGGCCACATCCTGAGGAGCAGGTCCTCTGCCTGCCATCCCCACGGAAGCTCTGCAGTCACTCACGTTCTACCTGAGTCTGGTCCTCACTTTTTCCATTACGTTCAGACTCAGGACCCCATTTTCTTGCTGCCTCATTCCTGTGAGTAGTGCTGAATCGGTGGTGCCTTCAGGCCCAGACACAGGCTGTGGATGATACCTGTGTGTATCCATTTTCTCTGCTGTTGTGGAGAAAGAGAAGCCCACCCCTCCATCCCTGTCTTCTGCTCTGGCTACCCCTAAAGGTGGGCTGTCACATCTTGGCTCTGGAGATGATCTCAAAGCTCTTAGAAACTGTATGTGCAGCCTCTGGCAATAGGGAGTTTCAGAGCTTCACTGTGCACCACGTGGAGAATGATGTTTGTCTGTTTCCCCTTTATTCTGCTTCCTGCTGGATCTCTTTGATGATTATTAAGTAGGAAGAGATGGTTCTGTCACTCCCTGTGTGCTTTCTCTACGTTACTCAGGACTTATGTGCCATTTCTATCCACCTTTGTGTTTCAGGGTGCCTTCCTTTCTCTAGAGGAGCCTCCATCCCTGCTGCAGTGGTCTGAGTTATATGCAAATTAGCATTATTCAAGAGGAATAAGCCAACCAACAGCTAGAACATAGCAGGGTGTCATGAATGATTTATAATTATTTCCTCCTAAAACCACTTGACATTTGACATTACTTGAAGTCTGTTTGCTGTGCTTGAATCAGGCAGAAACAGATCTCCCGTTGAACATAATGGGGGTCATTCCAGTAAGCAAAACTGTATGTACTGTCTAAGGCTACAGTATAATTTTATTGATTTAAAGTGTTTTAAGTAAAGGCATGATTTCAAGCCTGGAGATAAAGGTGGCTCGTTGGTGTAATTGCACAGTAATCTTGTTCAGTGCCCCAAATAACACTCTGATGTCTCCTAATTTATGGACAGCGTGCACATGAAGTGATTAGAGGTCTGGCATGATGAGGCTGCAGTATGGAGGGCATGAATGAGTGGGAGGAGATGACAGAGTCCTAGGCAGAGGCACTTGATGAGGGCAGCCAGCTCCGCTTTGCACTTGGCCGATGCTCTGCTTGCGTCCCCCGCTCGTCACAGGGGAGCAGAGGTCAGAAGCAAAGACCATGAGCTATGCAGCTTGGACGTGAGTCTCCAGGGAGGTTTCACAAAAATTTTTGGGAGTGTCTAGAACTGAAGTTTTTGAGTCAAGTCTTCTTTCCAGGCTCTTCTGTCTGTAATGGAGCATTCTGTTTTCACTGTGGATGGTGCATATTTCTTTGCTGCAGCTGCCCCTCGTGCCAAAACAAAACCAAGGGAAGGCAGAGGGTTGTTGCAAGCATTATGCTTATGAATGAGTTCCTTCAGCTTTGATGATTGTTTATTCAAATTAAGAACTTCTGCGTTATTGCTCCTCAAAGCATCCACCTGTCTGGGAGCCTCTGGGAATGGATGTGTTCTGTCTTACGGGAATCATGCAGCTCATCACACTGGCTGTAGGACTCTCATGGCTGGGAGATCCTAACTCTGGGAGAGGGGAACAGGGGAGAAGTACTGAAGTTCAGGACTACAGTGTTGTTAGGCCAGGAAATTTCCAGCTACATGAGCTGAGTGTAAGCAGACCCAACACTGCAGGTTGAAGATGCTGAGCAGGAGCAAGCTGGCCTGTGACCCTGAGTTTCCATGCTGTTGTGTTTTGGTTTGATACTACAGTGACTATTAAAAAAAAAGAAAAAAAAAAAAGTGAGAAGTGATAGATTACAGCAGAATGCATGCAAATCTCTTGTGTTATTTTAGCAAGTTAATATGTGCCTAGCACAATCCAGTGGGATGCCAGTGGCTTAAATGGAATTTTATTGGAAATGAACTGGGTACATCTGGTCAGAGAGGGAAGCCTCAGGCTGCCAGGAAACTTTTGCTCCCTCTCTGATTATTTTATTTAGGTCCATATATGTATGTATGTCTATACAGTAATTTAAAGCTAAGACTGTTGTATTGACTAACATTTTCAGAAGGTTTTCAATGAAAACAGGAGCTTTGTGGCCTTTCAGCTGAGGTAGGGAAGCTGAGTTGAGATGAATCTTCTCTAACATGACTGTAAAGCTGGCTTGAGGGAATACTTGGGGACTGATTATCATAATTCCATTGTCAAACTTTCACGCTACAGGCTAGGGGGCCTTGAGGGCAGTATCCTGGACTTGTTGCTCTGTAATTCTTTCCTTACCACCTGGGATGATGGGAAGGAGAACATATCTATTAATTTTGAAGTTGTCCCTGAAGAGGCCAGCTTTAAGGCATAAGTGAGTTTGGCAAAGCGTGATCTGAGAGGAGAGATTTTGGTAAAGACAAGGGCAAGGGTAGGAGAAATCAGCTGTATGAAGAGATCCTAGACAGTAGCACTGCAGAAAAACTGAGATTGAGAGTTGATCAGAAACTTAGTTGCAAGTTGGCTAAGAAGTGCTGATGCAAAAAAAATTGAGGTTGCTGTAGTGACAAGAAATAATCTGTTGTCCACATTCATTGGGGTTTAGAGGGTGATGGATTCAAATGCAATCAGGGAAGCTAGTGGAGCCATTTATCAGGTTCTGATTGGTCACATGAACTGTTTGGCAAGAAGTCTCTCGGCTTCTGGAGTAGATTTCAAGGTATCTGTTTATAAAGGTCTGCTTGCTGCCAGACACGTCATGGATGAGAAAACAAGGATCCTCTCTGCCAAGGGGCTGGGCTGTAGGTGGTAGGATGGTTTTTTTTACTTGATGCTTTATAGGCATGTGTCTGAGAGCTGGATGAATAGGGAAGTCTTGTGCGCTATTGCTCTTAATTAACCATATTGTAGAGCACCTGCTCAGCACCAAGCATGGACAGAACATGCTTCCATTTGCCTGGAAATGACAGAGAAGGTGCCACGCTGCTGTCTGAGGTGGCAGTTGCTTGCATACACTGCCCATGTGAAAGAAGGATGACATGCCTTCATGGAATTTGCCCTGCCATGGATTCGAAGCCCAACTTTATTGGTTGATACGGGACACAGGCCCACAATCCTCTCCTGACGAGAACATGACTTTATAGTGCTTCGGCTTTGGAAGGTTTTTGGGGTCTGACCAGTCAGAAATAGAAAGAAAAGCGCCTGGAGTGGCATGCAGGGCACGTGAAAATGTCCATCAGTGCCTCTCCGCTCGGGTGTGTGCTTCAAGGGCAAGGATGACTGTGGTAAAAGCATAATCGATTATGAGGGCTCAATTGCTTTTGAAATGACCACAATCTTTTTATTACCACAGCGAAACGTGCTTTGGACTCCACTGTGGTCAGTGTTTCGATTGAGGCAGACCACAGGAGGAAGAGAGCGTGACCCTGCTACTCAGTTCCCCACGCTCCTGTCTAAAAACAGATAGGCAAAAAAAGAGAGAAGAAATTTTCCACATACTCTAGTCCTTAGAGCTGCGCAGGCTGCATGGAACTGTAGGCTGTGGTGTTTGGGCTCCTGTGCTTCTAATTTTGTAGAGCATTGAGGGTTTGCATTTCCTCGCTCATCCATGCAGTCTGGAGGCTGCTCACTGGCCATTTTCTGTCCTCAGAGAATCTTCTTGTCCATTCCTTCAAGAGGAGGAGCTTTTTAGCCTGTTTAGACAGAGGCAGGACCAAAGCAAAGCCTTCACACGTGCCAGCTGAAGTTGGAGAGCCCCTCTGGAGATTGAGTCAATGCCCAGGACATTGCCCAGCTGCATGTTGAGTATCTCCAGGGGTGGGAACTCTGCAACCTTTCTGGTCAACGTGTTTCAGTGCTTGACCACTCTCATTGTAAAAAAGTTTTCAGTTTCTCTTTGAATTTAATTGGAGAGGGTGAAATGTGGGCTCTGGTTTTTGGCTTGCGTAGCTCCGCGCTGTCCGCGTTTCATACCTTGGCTTCTCTCTGTGGAGGCCAAATTGAAAGTGACAGTCCCAGACTTCTGTGGCTGATGTTAATGCCTGAAATCTGGCTCCTTGGGACACAGGTTTTGTCTTACCACTGGCATTTCAGGCATCTCGCGTTCCTTATTCTCCGACGCTTCTGGCCTCTACTGGGCTGGTTTTGCAGATGGCTCCTTTGCAGCAGAGGGGAATTGTTCCATTTCACCTCACCTGGGGGGTGGGCCTGGGGGTGTTATATGAGATTACAACAAATCTATGTGTGGTGGAGGGTGTTTGCAGGCCCTACCCAAGCCCTTCATATTGCTTAGAAGGAATTTTCTCCTTCACTCACTCCCTTTTTTTTTTTTTTTTTTCTGTCATGCTCTAGGGAATTCGGTAGGACTTGTGGCAAGGGAATGGTGAGTGGAGCCTGGATACAGAGGGTTGCACTTGTGAAATATCTCTGTTTTCATCCACATGTTTGTTCCAGCTAGACTATTTTCACAGCTGCTTAAGGGGGAAAGAAGGGACACTAACAAATCTTGTGAGAGACCTCTCCAGTGCTTCAGTTTCTGATTTCCAAACATCCTTGAAAGAGAAATCACATCCACTTACTTACACAAATGCCCCAAATAGACTTTTCTGTAAACTGAAGGAGAAAAAAAATATTCAGTCTCTAGTTGGAATTTAATTCAACAAAGGGCTGAACCCTCCCAGCACTGGAGCGGTTCCACATTTGCATCCGTTGAGGATGTGACCCCCAGCCCTCAGCCCTAACTGAACTTTCTCAGTAGTTTTATACAGCAGTGGGACACACAAGCTAAGAAAGAAATGCAGATTTCAATGGGAAGCATTTACAAATCTGTATTGTTTCCTTAGTTTCACTGCAACTATAATTCTAACCCTGATGATAAAAGCTATAGTATTACTAAGATATAGGTTTGTTGGTTTTTTTTTTTTCCTTTTTTTTTTCCCTTTTCTGGTCTTGGGTGGTCCAAAATGTGCAGTAATTCGTGTTCTCAGCTGGGTTTCCACCACATTTCTGATTGACCTGATTACTTTCCCAATGACAGAATCCAAAATTGAAACCACATCAGAACTCACTGGAGTTGGTTCTGTTTTTGATGTTCCTGGAGCTTCTCTGGTGGCTCAGCGGGATATATGTCTTCATGAGGTTTTTTTACCCTTTTTTTTTTTTTTTCTTCTCATGGTGGGCTTACATTTGGGATATGAACTGTTTAGGGAAGTCCTGAAGGGAGGGCAACAAGGGAGGAGAGAATTCAATAGAGATTTTATGTTTTAGGACCTAATTCTGCTCATTAGCATGTATGGCTTGAGGGGGCTATGCAGAGAAAAGGGCTTTTTCTGCAGGAAAAATGATCTCCTCATGACATTTTATGTTATTGCACTAACCCCTAACTTCCTCACTCTTCCTGATCCTCTGGAAGGATGAACACATACTTATAATAAGGGTATCAAGAACTTCATTTTTCATCATGTTTGCTGTAAAAGGAGAGACTGGGACAAGTTGAGTTGAATTTATTATAGGGAAGAATGCTTATGATGGCACTGGGAAGGTTCCTCTGAAAGCTGTGTTGCCTCACTGTAAGTCCTGAATCTGAATGTAAATTGACTGGTGAGGTTTGTTTAATTTCTTTTCCTTCCTGTCCCAGCTTCTTCCTGGCAGAGCAAAGGAATAGAGCAAAGTGTAATGGGCTCTTCCCTCACACAGGGACTGGTTTCCCTCCTCTTTCTCTCGCTCCCAACTAGACATAAAGTCATTAGGGCAGTATGTGATGTGGGGTTGGAACCAGTCCAACTTACACGGAGGATTTCCTCGTGCCCCTGCACCCACATCTTTGAACAGTTAATATCCACATTTGCATGACACGGGTAAGGTTGCACCTGGGGGAATATGTGCCGTATTAGGTAGTGTTAATGGCACTGGCACCTTCTCCTATTTCCTCTGCTCCCTAAAAGAGTTTGGAGGTGGGAAAGCAAAGCTGTATGCACTGTATTTCCATGCAGTCATAGACAACGGGGATCCGGAGAGGACATCTAATTTGTGCTCGGCTCAGTAGCTCCTCCTAGCAGAAAATCTTCACTCTCAGAGGTGTATTGTTTTCAGAGTCCTTTTCAGAAGGTGGAAAAAGCATTTTGCAAAACAATAGGAAGTGGATAGTGCCGTGAAAACACGCTCCAGCTGAGTTTTGGCACCAGCAACAGAAAACTCAGAGAATCTTGTCCAACTCCTCATGGCTTTCAAAATGAACATCGCGATGCTGTAAGTCAAATAACATTGTCCAACCCTTTTCATCCTGTTTGTAATTCCACTAGGGACATCATTACAGTAACCAGCTGCTCTGGGATTCTCTAATGAAAACTTTGTTTCTGAATAGAATAATTAAACCTTCATATTCAATTGTCAAACAGCTCCATCTTTGCTCAGTGCATGGATGTGATTAGCCACAGCAAACCATTCTGCAGCTTAAACTCACAATTGCATCTAGTATAAAAATGATTAATTAGGCGACGTGCTGCTTGGGAAGTTTACAAGCAGATCAATGAATAATGTTTAAGTGAAAATTTTATAGAGACGTTACGGGCACTGCAGGTTGTGTGGAAGCCTTGCTGATGGCTTAGGGATGCATGTGTTCATGTTCCAGAAAGAAATTCTACATCATGGAGACAGGTTCAGCAGTTATAAGTGGGAAGGGAAACTCTGAGGTTTTGGGGGTTTTCTTACTATAAATGACTTAGACAGCAACTCGGTTCTTTTCCACCTCTCAAAGCAAAGCTTCTAATGTGAGCAGTGTTTTCCCAATTCTGCTAAAATATCTATCTTTTTTTTTCTTGTGTCTTTTCTTCTTCATTCTTTTGCATTCTTTACATTCTTTTGTATGGGGAAAGGTTGTATAAACCTGGGAAAATTACCCATGAACTGGAAAAAAATCCATTATTGGTAGATGAGGCATTAAAAAAAATAATTGATCAGTTCAGATGAAGTGACCCCCACCTTTAATTTTTTTTTTTTTTGCACATGCAGAGAAATGCATAGTTGTGTTTTGGTATTACAACTCATTTCATTACATAATCCATAAACTTCTCTGGACTCTCTTGAAATGCATGTATCCTGTGCCCATCACCCTTGTGGCTTACTGAATTCTGATATCAGAGGTGAATCAGGGCTTTTAACTGAATTTTAAAAGCTAAATATTGTCCTGTATTGTTCCCTATAGCTGTTTTGGATAATTTCTTTAGAAAATGGTGTTAATGCCTTTAATTCAATAGAGTAGTCCATTGTGGTGTAGGAGTATCACAGTGAAGAAGTTCTTGAGATGTTTTTTGTCACCCTTCATTTTGGTTCCCGTCAGAGTATTACAGTTTTCTGCTCCTTGCAGCAGTAGCCACTCCTTCAGCTCTGCTCACAGAGGTTGTTGGGTTTGGTACTGGGTTTTCTGAGCTCTTTTCCCAGGGAAGTCTCAGAAAGGACCTAGTATGGAAGCAAAAATGAATTCACAGGGAAAAGATTAATTCTGTCTTGATATGTGTGTGTGGTCCACAGATAGACCCTTGTAAAGGCTTTTGATTTGTACCTTTTGCACCTTAGTCATCTTTACATTGACAGCCGCAGTCTTCCTCTGAAGTTACTTCCAATATATCCTTCTCCCCATTTGCAGCCTTTAGGATGAAGGCAAATAAACAAACGCGAGCAAGCGCATTTCTATCCTGTACCGTATGTTGCCAAAAATAGTAGTCAGATGGAAAAGATTTTTCCAGAAGTCTTCTGCTGCGTAATCTGTTTTGAATAAAGATAATAAAATAAACAACTGTTTATAAAGAGAATACGAACGAGCAGGGCTCCCCTGCTGCCTGTTGCGAGGGCGCTCAGTGCAGAGGTTGTCTGCGAGAATTCCTGATCTGGCATACAAGGTTCTGGTTTTTATCTCCAAACCCCCCACTCTGAAGCACTGGGGACAGATTTCAGGAAACCTGTGTTAAATATAGCACCCCAGGAAGCTCCCAAGCTGGGGTGTGAACAGGGAAGCTTTGTGATGCAGACCCCTGGGTCCTCATCTCCATCATCTGCAGGCAAGGTATTCGAGTGGTCCCCCTCTCTTTGGCTCAGTGGGGGGAAATATGTTGTATAAACTGGGAGACTTAGCAGTTAGCTCTGCAAAAGGGCACTGCAGAGCAAAGTGTGATCCATATAAATACTGATCCAGCCAAAGAGGTGTCACTTTGATGGAGCTGCTGCTCAGTTCCTCTTTACCATGAATGTTCATGAGCTCCCAGAGATATGAGCATGGCTGTTTTCCAGAGCTCTGTGTTTCCCCTCCAAGCATTGCTGTAGAAGTCTTTGAGAATCAGCTCTATTTGGAGATTTCCAACTCATCTTGCGTTGAGAGTGGTGGCCAGAAATCCTTCCAGAGCAGCCTTTCACACCACAATATGTTTAAGAAAGTCTGCCTCTGATCCTGGCCACATAGCTTGAAAAGCAAAAGAGCAACAAGTGAAAAAGAGCCAGGGCATGTGGGAAAGGAAAAAGTGACCCAAACTTGGGATTGGTTTTTCTTTCTTTGGTTATTTTTTTTTTCTTTTTCCGGGAAGATTTGATTCAAATTTTGGCCTTTGCTTTGGACCCGTTTTCCTATTAAAAATTAAAAAAGCTAAACCCCAAACCTAAATACACAGAGAAACAGATTTCCCGTCACAGGAAAAGAGGAGCAGACCTACATGGCAAGCACGGGGGAGAAGATTGCCAGAGGTGGAAATTTTCTGGGATCTGCAAGTTGGGTTCAGCTGGTTACAAGTTAGAGGGGCTAGATGTGAATATTGGATCCCTGTCTAATTTGATTCTTATGGCAGTGATTATATTTATATACAGCCTGCAGACTCCAACCAAGTGTGGTGTCTCCGGGGATGGCACAGCCACACGCAAAAGTGTTCCTACCCTAAATTGTCTGTAGTCTAAGCCAACAACAACTGAGAAGGGAAATGGAAGAAGAGAAAAAGGGGTGGTCACCAGGAAAGTTTGGACATGAGGTTTTGATTCTGGCTCCCCTCCTGCTGGAGAATCTGCCTCGATCTCTGCAAATCCCATCCCTTTTTCACCTTGCCCTTGGCTCTGCTGCCTCCATGCTGATCCTTCTGCCAGGCCTTCAGCCTTCAAAGTTTTGCTGCAGTGACCAGCTTTTGATGGCACCCTGCAACACTGCGGTGTGGCAATGGTGCAGGAGCAGCAGGACAGACAACTATCTTTCCCTGTGAGAACCCAGAACCTGGGCCCCTTGCCTGGATGAGGGCCTGAAAATGTGAATCTCTTTATAAACTTGGGTTATCCAGTTTATAGTACAATTCCCTGGCAATGTATCTTTCAATGGGCTTTTTTAATCTGTTTGTTGCAATCCTGTCATTATTCATTGTATAATTTTATTTTATTAGGGTAACTTTACTTGTTATGGGCACTGTAAGGTTGGATAAACCAGAAAGAAAGTGTTGCTGTTAGAGTAATTAAAAAATTACTGCCTGAACTTATTGATCTGTTCAGATCAGTATTTGAAGCTTGTGCCTGTTGTTGGGGCCTTTTAAATCATTAATTTTAGAATTAGGATAGTATTTGTTCTCTTTCCTCCCTCCCAAGCCCTCTCACCTCTCCTAAATAATTTTATTTATCTGCAAAGGGGTTCTGCAAACTGGTTCCCTTCTTGCCATCCACTTTAACTGCAGCCAAGGTTTCTTTTTAGGAACGAGGAGGGGAGGCAGGCTCGGCTTTTCCTTTCCCATCCAGCCATTTCTGGGCTTTATTTAATTTTTAGCTGTTTTATTTAAATGTTCATAAACTTGGGGCCTAAGCCGGGCTTAAGAGTGCACCGGGAAAGCGTTAAAAAAACACGTCTTGAGCAAGGCTGAGAAGAATTCACTGATGCCAGGGCAATGTGTGTTTGATAAACATATGGACTTAAAGGCAGATAGGAGCAAGGAGGCACTTTGCCTGCATATAGCTGTGTTATTTATGGATATCTTTGCTGTGCAGTGAGGACCAGGTTCTGTTTAGCTCTCTCTTTGGGTGGTCCGCGAGAGATTCTGAGTAGCCTTCAGTAGCCTTCAGGCATAATTGCCAGGCATGCTCTTGTATCTGAGATAGCTTAATAAAGCATTACATATCTTACTGCTTCTATATTTTATTACCTAACCCAGTGCATGTGGTCAGCGGGTAATTAAATTCAGCTGTGTTTTTACTCTCTGTTTTAAGGTCGAAGTATGAATTTCTCCGCGAATTCTTTGAAACGGCCTAATACGATGCATGCATGATAAAGGCAAGGCTAATCAGAGCCAGACTGTTAGTGCAATATAAGGTTGCCCCAGGTGTAATTTATTTTCATATTATTGGTGGTTTTACTGTCAAACATATTAGAAGACGAAGAAGAAATAATAATTCTTTTCCGTGTATGGCCAGAAAGCTACAGCTTGGGTTGAGAAGCTGGGTTTTCTTTTCATTTCTATTTTATGCCACGTTTCGGCTCAACTGCTCGTGCTCCACGCTGAAGTCGATTTCAATTAACCTATTCCTTCATTAACTCACTCTCAAAGTGCAGGGGGATATTGCTAGATTGCTCCGTGCCATTATGAAAAGGATTGTGGTGTGCAGCCTTTATTAAAAGCAATGTCTGCAGTGGAATGTATGCTGGAAAAAGCTTAAACAAATCTTTTTCTTGGATTTGACCAGCTGGGGCTGGAGTGGCTGCGTGGGCTCCAGGAGGTGGAGTATTTTCACTGGGGTGAGGGTGGATGGGGAGTGGGGGCAGCTGTGGGGTGCAGAGGAGGAAAGGGCCAGTTGACCCCAGTCTTTTGGCTCACATCACTGAGTTTGGGCAAGACCATTTGTGCATGGGACTCTGTGGTTGTCACGTCAGGAATGAGGGCTGGCCAGGTGAAATGGAGGGGTAGCAAAATCACAAATGCAGGGCCCAACCCTGCCACTCTCAGGGAACTCACTGCAGGAAGGAAGGCAGGTCCTTGTAATGTTCTCTGGGAATATCCAGAGTTACAATGAGGCTACTGTGATTTTTCCTCCCAGTCAAACCTATTTTACTACTGATGTTCTCTCTCTCTTCAAATCTGTCCTGGCTTATCTCCTCAGACCACCATGTGTGCAATCTTGCTGTTGCTGCAGCATACCAGTTGTCAGTACCAGAAAACTATTTCATGAGCAGCAAAAAATGTGAGACCTGAAGTCCTAGAGACTGGTACCCCGGGGTCAGCACACAAAAGACATCTCCAGTGCCTGCTGGTGGCTGAGCCTTAACTTCACAGAGACCCTCTCTTTCCTTGGCAACGATTCTTAGAAAACTTACAGGAACCTGATTACACGAAAAGTGATAAAAGAAAAGCAAGTCAGCACTACCTTTTTTTGGTGGGTACAGATGAATGCCTTCAGGATACAACTCATCTGACTCAGTTTCTTTAAAACATGTCCAATAATATCTGTTTAGATTAAAGGATTGAAATCAGCTGGGGAGAAGGTGTCACATTAGTCCTGCTGAACCTTTTTGGTCTCCCTCCCTGTGTAAGGTAAGGATATGTTTGAGATTAACCCCTGGATTGAAATCCAGTGGAGATGGTCCCATATGTGCATGTATGGCCACATAGACTGCATGAAAGAAAGCTCTGAAAACCTATGACTTTCAAGGGGGAGGACTCAAGTCATCCATGACCAGTCATAGCAAAGCTGTGGCAAATCTGCCAGATTGAAGTGCTTCGTTTTTCCACGATGTTGCCCTTGTCCATATCTGCCTAAGGCATTGGAATAAACCCTCCTTTGCTGAAGTTCTCTTCTTTGCCTGGGGGAACCATCCTGCAGGTAAATACCCCCACACCACTTCCAGGACATTTTTTTGGCATCGTCCTTTCAGACAGGTGGCTTTTGATCCTGGTCAGGGACAGGGGTGTGGGCATATGCAGCTGCATGATGAATCTGCCACGTTCACTTGGGCAGAGCTCTCTGGGCTGTAATCCAGCATTGCTCAGGTGAGGTCCAGCAGCAGAAGAAAGCCTGGTTTAACACACAGGAACTCAGGCTGATGTTTGACCTCTACTTCTGCTTCCCCAGCTGTGAAACAGTGAAAGAAATGTCCTGTCTCTCACAGTTGACTTTTGCCTCTGAATTAATGTTTGCAAAATACTCAGAGCTCCCTGGCTGATGGGGCTGCAAACCACACAGCTCGACTCTGCTGTCACCAATTGGAAAGAACCATGCTGGGCTTCGGATTTAGTTCTATAGAATTAAGATTATTTTATTGTTCTAGGAACGATAGGGTGGTCTGGCTGCTAAATTAGAGCACTCCCTGGGCTGGGCCAGTGCTTTCCCTGCTTGTTTGGGGTCAGGATTTGGCCCTTTTCTGGTTTCATGTTTTCCTACTGAACTCATGAACCTGTATCAAATGTCGAAGCAACAAGAACTTGGTGGTAATGCTCTGCCAGCAAGAAAGGGCTTCCCAAAAATCAGAACTCAATCCCTTTTTCCCCCCTCTTTCCCTACTTTCTCCCCCTCTTTCCTTGCTTTCTCCCCCATCTCACCCCAGTCAATCCAACAGAAAACCAACCCCAATCCCCTGCCTAGGATACAGGAAAACTTGATAGTGTGCAGATGCTGTTCTGTGTTTCAGCAATATTTACTTTTCGGATGGGTCTTAAGTAAGCATGAGGCAGGAGACGCTGGAGCGTTTCTGGACATGATGAAATGGTCATCACCTCGTCCAGCTGGAGGTGGGAAGCCCTTCCCTAAATTTTCTCACCCTCCTTGGCCTTGCTTGGGGAGCGGGTGGAGCTGGACCAGCACCCCTGTTCCCTGACCCCTGACTCACTTCATGACCTGGGTGTGGAGGAGAAAAAAAAAAGTTTCTCCCCTTCACCCCCTCCTCCCCAAACACAGTCTGGGACTGTTCAGACATTGTGATACTGGGATTAACTTTGCTCTGTCTCCTCTTCAGCCTTTGTCCTACAGACAGTTTTGGGGGCATGGAAACACTTTTCTGCTTGAGTGAGCAGAGGGGGATGCCTTCCCCCTGAGCAAAAGGGGAAGCCCTCCCCTCAGGGGGGACTGAAAAGGATGTATTTGGGGGGGGGTGGGGGGAAGGAGCCAAAGGACTGCCTGTGTCTCTGTGCTTCCCAGGCATGGCTCTGGGGATGTGCACAGCCCTTGCCGTGCAATGGCATGCCCGGGGCCCTGGCAGGCTCTTTGGGGATTTGAGGTTTTCTCCAAGCCCATCTCTGATGTTGAGATCTGACTGGAACACATGCGGGAAGCTAATCGTGTGCATCTGTGCCTTTTAACAACGCGGTCGCCTGCTGATTGGGTTTAATTCTTTATCTTATTCCTGCTAATCCGTTTTCCAATCTGGTTCCCATTTGGAGACAAATTCCCCCAAACCCCAGCCACTGGTGGGATGGATGTGTGGCAGCAGGGGTAAGGGGAGGGGTAGAGAATGGAATGGTGCTTTCTGTGGGGCAGTTACAGGCTAGGAGAGGACATGCTGCCCCATTAGATCTGGATAACAAAACTCCACCCCGACTTGTGCCACAAATGTATAACAGCCTTATAACTGTCTCCACTCGGGATCCCACCTCCTGCAGGCTTATTGCCGTGAAAAACGTGACAGCAGCGCTGTGCCAGGCATCCAAGGAGTAATGGCCTGAGGGTTTTATTGCGTGGAAGGATTCCCTTCAAACGCACCATGGAGCTGGCCTGGTGGTCCAGCAGCAGCGTAACTACCTGGGCTGCTTTGGGTGGCAGTGCCCTTGAGTTTGCTGTAAGCTGGCAAGTCCCTGGTGGCTCTCTGATGCCTTGGCAGTAGCCAGTGCTTCCCAGCCAAGGAAAGACACGCTGGATGCATCAGTGTCCTCCTTCCTCCTCTCTCTCCTTGCCCCAGCCTCTAGTGTTTTCACCAACAAAGGGGAAAATGTACCCAGCATTGTTTGTATCTCCACTGTGAGGGCATTTTTTCCTTCTGCCAAGGGAGAGAGGGGAGGTCTGCTGTCTTAGGGCTGGGAAACCCTCACCCTGCCACTCTGCTGGCTTTTGGGAAATCATTAATGTTGCACCTCTGTTTCTCCTCCCGTTTCCTCTTGGTTATCCTCTTTTCCTCCTCAAATCTCCCCTGTATTGCTGCAGATTTTGGTTCTCCTCAATTGCAAGTTTTCATGGGGCAGAAGGCCCTGTGATGTGCTTCTGTCATGGAACATTTCTTAGGACTCACAGAGCTGGTTTTCCATAGGGAAAAGTGCATGTTTTTAGTGTGACCATCTCAGCATCAGGTGTGTTTTGGCACATGAGAACCCACGCCTCCAGATTTTCAGCTTCTTCTGCTACTTTGATCAAAAACTCAGTTTCCTATCTTTGATAGGCTTTTTACCCAGATGTTTAATCTCTAGGGCTGTTTTCTCCTACAGATCAAACCCTAACAATACCCTAGCGAAAGACCCAACAGACAGTTTAAAACCTTTCAATTTCTCAGTAGTAAAAATCAGCAGCAAAAATTTAGATACACGCACACACACACAGATTATTCAAGTTCTGCAAACAAGGAACTGATGCCTGATATGGAGTATTTTGGAACCTGTGTTTCCCCAAGTGAATGTATTAGCTCTGATTCCATGCTGAGGGTCCAAAGCATGGGCTCTGTTCTCCCAGGTCCCCTAACCACACATGGGGTAAGAAGCAGACTTTTTTTGTCTTAAAAAGTACACCTCTCTGGAAGAATACCTTGCAATTTGCAGAAAGATAAAAGTTACGGGTGGGAAGTAACAGGAAAGTACAGGAGGCAAATGAGAAACGGCTGATTTATTCTGCTGTAATAAAGGTCCAGAAGATGTGGCTCTTGTTCCCAGATTTATCTCTGGTTTGTTCTGTGGCCTTGAACGAGCCATTTCACTTCCTTCTGTCTTTGCTTCTCCTCCTGCTCTTTGGCCCTTGAGCTTATGAGCTCTGCAAGGCAAGTGGGCTCTGCCTTGTGCTTGCACAGCAGGATCTGATCCCACGGACATAAGCTCCTGTGTGTGAGTTGTTGGGACCTGTGTGTTGGTACAGCACCTCACGTGCAGAGAGCTGGGATCCTCAAGACCTAGGTAATAAATAATAGGTGTTTTTAAAAATGCAGAAATATAGCTAAAACAAAGGAATGAAAGGAAATAACCATTTTTAAGCTCTCAGAGGACTAACAGAAAAACTAGTGAGCTTATATTTTTTTTCTTGATCCTGCAACATTAGCAAATTGTGGGATGGAAGGACAAAGAGTTTGAAATATCTGTATTTTTTAATCTGTTTCCAAGTGTGTGTGTGTGTGTGTGCACATGCATAAAATCCACAGTGCATTTTATAGGCCGGCCAAAAGGCACAGGAGTGAAACAGCTCGTGATGCAGCCATCGAAAGAACCCGTCACCCAGCCCAGGAAAAAAATTATGACTGTGGCTCTAACCATTTTTTATCATTTCCATCTCTATTGACTGACATGTATTTTCTTCCTTCCCTGACCCAGAACACCAGGACTCTGAAACTACTGAAATGTTTGCACAATCTTGAAGCATTTATTTAAAAGTTGCTTTTCCCTGAAGGGTAGGTACTACAGCCAGATTCAAAGTCAGATCAAAAAAAACAAACAAATACTATCTTTACAAGCCCTTCATATCGGTATGTACCAAAGGACCTATCAGCTTCCTTTTCCTTTTGGCATGCTGACAACAGCCCAGTGCCTCAGGCAAAGAGCTGGAGTACGTGTTTACAACCCTTTCAAATTCACAGGCCAAACAGGAAAAGAAGGAAAATGTCAAAAATTACAAATAAAACAGTTGATCTTCAAAAGCAACGAGGCCTGCAAATGAATAATTTTTAGGCATGCTGTATCGGATTTCTTAAATATTTGTCACAGCTGTGAGTTGCATAGTGCAGTGTTTGTTAACCTTAGAACTTGTCTTAAGTGCTCTCACGAATAAATTTATTTATACTGAAAAAATCCAAGTGTCTTAATAGCTAAAACGTTTTTCAGAGGAGCTTTTCCTCCTTTTTTTTTTTTTTTTTTTTCCTGCTGCAGAGAATCCTTCCCCATGTGCTGAACATATTGCAGCTTTGCTTCAGCAGAGAGCAGGAGTGATGATAGAGATAACAAGAGGAGGGAAAAAAAAAAAAAAAGAATGGGAAAACAAGAGGTGGGAAAATGACAGGACTTATTTGTCTTGGGTGTTTGGCATGGATTCACTGTTAAGTGATGCCCTTTTGGTTACAGGTACACCATGGCCTTGGATGTTTTGCTTTTCTAAACCTTTCTGTTTTTTGCGGAGATCTTGTCTGAAGAACTGGGGAACAGAAGGGTTTGCAGTGGGAACAATCTTGCATATGTTTAGAGACACCATAGTTGGAGGCATCTGGTCCTGGTTAGTTTAGATTTCCCCTCTAGTCAAAGGGGAGAGACTGCAGCTCCATAGGGTGATCCTTCTTATCCTGAGTCCTGAAGTTGCTGTGAGGAACGTATTTTTCTTCACTGGCTATTGTGGGATCCCAAATGACTAGTTTGTATTAGACCACTCTGTTTTGGATGACTGGAGTTGCTGGAGATGAATCCCACTTTCTTGAGGAAAGTGACGGAAAGCGGACAGATCTGAGTCCAAGTGCTTGGTCAGGTGCTGGGTGTCTGAAGGCAGCATGTGTGAGAGTGGTTTGGGTTTACCCCAGACTCCCTGAAGACTGTTTGCAGAGATGAGTCTGCAATTTGGTAATTTGCTCTGGGCAAAAGAAAGCACTGGTGTTTTCTGCTCAGCCCAGGCAGGCAGATATGGTTTGAACGAGCCACTTTTAGCTCCGTGCTTTGTCATTTTGAAGGGAGAAAGAAAGTGTTCCAGCCTACACAGCCCATCAGATAGGGTTTGGTAAACCATCATCTCTTTGCCCAAGAAACTGCAGAAAGAGGCTGAAAGCAGAGTACAACCCATCAGAATAGTTTATCTGGGGAAGAGACAGAGTGACCTTCACTGGAGGTCTTAAAGAATTAAATAAGAATTTTTTTCTCCCCCCCTTACTTTTTAAAAATGAAACGTTCTAAAATAACTTCTCATTTATCTGCTGTGGCTCTGTAGATCTTGGTGTACCCACAGAAGACAATTTCAGGTCCAGGTAAAGGGTGCAATTCCAAACACCATCAGTCAATTGCCGCAGTGGTGCTGCTGCTCTAGTCTAGCCCAGCTGCCAGTGTATCTGTGCTAGCCAGCATGGTATTGATTAAGAAATCCCTACTGTGATGCACAGAGTAAAAAGAGATGTATTTAAAACCGCTATTTTGGCAGTACTTGCAAACTTGTTTTGTTTTGTTTTGTTGAGAAAAGCAATCCAATGTGAATAATCTTTTCCTGTAAATGCGTAGAAAACCTTTAATCAAATACAAATTACTTCTAGGCATGAGAAATAAATGTTTGATGAAAACGTATCTTAGTCATGGCACATAAATAGCTCTTCACAGTCAGTATATAATCTTGCATCATTATGAAAGGAAGTGATCATTAAAAATATAATTTGGAGAGCAATATTTTACCTCCTAGTTGTCAGAAGACCCCCCTTTCTGCACACAGTTCTGGGTAGGGTTAATCCCCAAATGACTTGCACCATTGTAAATCAGGAGTAACAGACCCTTACTTCAAGCAAAGGCTCTTGGTGTAAAACACAGGAGGATCTAATCCCGTTGCCTGAGAAAAAAATGAAAACATCTTAGGAAAATACAACTGCATTGGCACCGCAGGGAGAAAAAATAAAGCGAAATACTTTAAACTTCTAAAGTAATATTTCTTTTCAGCTTCACCTGCGCTTTTAGTCCTCTAAATCAGTAAGCTGTTATAAAGGAAAATTATATGTTCCAATCTCCTGATGAATTGTGTACTGAGATTTTGCATTAGTAACCATGAGCATTTACACTTTCCTAAGATTAAAGGCAGTTTTCCAAAGCTGTGTCTGCTTATTAATTAGTGTCTGATGAAGACAGATTGCAGACAGAAATAGTGGTTAGAAAATGGAGCTAACCTTTAAGACTAAATTAATCTCAGGTTTAATGGGTTTTAGTATGATTTACAGGTTTTGTACCTTTTCTGGTAAATTTCCAATAGAAATGAAAGTGGGTACAAGCACAAAAAAGAAGGCTGAGTAAACACGGTGAGAGCAGATCTTTAAGAACAGCAGATCCACTGTAATCTGCTAGAATGGCCTTGTAAATCTTTGCAAGTGCACGGTGAGGCCAGGGGTTTTGAGGGACCAGACCTTTGGTGTAGCACCACCTAGAGAGGGTCTGTTGCACCCCTGGAGCGATCCCAGCTGGTACAAGTATGGACCAAGCTCTCTCCCAGCAGCTCTCTGCAAAATGATGGGAATAGGATCAAGGCCAAATGAGTGTGCAGCCTTCGGGATATCCTCAGGGATATCTTCATAAAGGGGAATTTTCTTCCTGACAAATAACCTTTTTTGGGGGGTGGTGCTTCCTTGCCCCTTGGAGATATGCCTGGAGCAATTGAGTAAGTTGTGTGGGGCTGGGAGAAAGTGAAAGCTGAGTTGACACCAGTGTGACCCCACTGCTATGTCTTAAACAGAGGCCATGAATTTTTTTCAGAGATCTCCTAAAATCAGCAGCTGTTTTATTTTCTGGCATTTAATTTTTACATTGTGCTGTCAGGCATCATGTGATGTTAAAAGCAATGACAAAAAATCATGAGGGAGAGTTGGCTTTGGGGGAAAACCTGTTCTTGTACAACTAGTTAACATGTGTTTCCATAAATCTGTAAATCTGCTTCAGAGTGCTTTGAACATAATCTGGACCTAGTGAAATGCAGTCAATTATATATCCATTTTAATTGTAAACCACGTTTCAAAATGCTTGTATTGTTACGTAAGTGCTTATAATTCTCTTATTTCTATCATATTTCCTTGGCACCTCATTTGAATTTACGTGTATCTGAGGTCATAACTGGAATGAAGGTTCTGCTTTTGGTAAACTTTGGAGCATAGATCAGCTACCATGATTTTAATGAAAAACTTTATCATTTTAGTGGCTTGCTAAAAAACAAAACAAAACCAAAAAAAACTAGTGACTTTTCCCTTCTGTCAGTGCAGGACTGCTGTGTCAGAACACACCATGGAGCAATCGCCACCACAGATAAGCATCCCCATTACCCTAAATCAGTGTGATGTGATGGGTGTGTGCAATACTGGTGTTGTTTACTCTCTTTGAGGGTCTCTCCCAGCAGAGATGGGCAGGCAAGGTTTGCTTGGAGATGAAAGAAAAGACAGGTGAAACTGCAGTAAAGAGTGAGGTACAGTGTGCACCATCTTTGTGCTACCCAGATTCATGAGCCCTTTTACATTCAGGATTTTGACACTTTATTGTCAAAAGCACATAGTTCCATCAGTTTGCTTTTTTTTTTTTTTTTTTTTTTTTTTTTTTTTTTTTTTATCTCCAGAGATTGATCTAAGCTCTGTATCTGGAGAGTGGGTAAAGTCCCAAATATTCCCACAGGTGATGGTTGGAAGGGTGATTTTTCAGTCCGTGCTTTCCCAGCCTCTGGCGGCTCCGGTGATTGTGTAGACAGCACAAAATGCAAATAAGGGCTCCAAACTGCACTCTATTTCCAGCTCTGGAAACACACTAAAAGGCAAATAGCTCTGGTTCTTTCCTTCACCTTGACTGATTTGATGTTGCTGCCAGAGGGAAAAAAAAACCAACAACAAACCAACCTTTTTTAAAAATTCATTAAAATAAAATCTCCTTCAAATAATTTTAGAGTTCCGAGGTAACAAACAGCAAGACAAAGATCACAGCTGAAGACTTTTACGCCATCAGAATTGTTAGTCATTGTCTTTGAGCTTTGTATAAATAAATGATTGATGCCTCAAAACAAGACCCTTGAAGGTGTTTTTATAAGGCCACAAATGTGTCAAGCAGACTTATTAGATGTGAAGGGAATGATTATTTGTACAAAGTGAAATGAACATGTGCAATAATATTGTAAAATGTTTATTAGTCTAGAGTGTGCTGAATTTTCCTAAAATATATCAGGTTCTCAGTTTGCATTTAATGTAGTGTTAGGTATGACGCTATATCCTTCCTCGGCTATTTTCAGTTAGAGTTATGCTTTTTGCAGAGTAAATCACGGGTTTGTGTCCTTTATAACAAGGGTATTATCAAACGTGAGGCAATGCTACCTGTCTAGAAATCCAGTGTGGAAGAGAACACGTGCTGATCCTTCATTCAGAGGGTGGTGGTTGGTTGGAACGTGTTTGTTGAGCAAATCTTTACAGGGCAAGCGGGACGCAAAGCTCTGGAAGCGCTTGAGCATCTTTCCCCTTTGGTGGTTGTTGATGCATCCAGGCACCAAGCTCCCTTGCTGGTAGCTCTGTTCACATACGGCTCTAGCATCACACGTTGCATTTCCAGCCAAAAGATGGGATTCTTCCCAGTGATGGTTTTGAGGCGAGCAGGGCTATAAGGGGGTGTTTAGCTGTGCAATGCTGAGCCCCCTCCTTTGTGCTTGTGCTCTACCATCAAGGCTTGATCAGTTCGTGTAGGGTAAGAGCAGCAAGGTAATGACTTCGTTCAGCTGGTTCCCCACTAACCTACGGTCCCTCTTTCTCCATGTTTGCAGCGGTGATGGGCCACCTGTGTGTTTTGTAGAGGTTTGGAATTAACCTCTGAGGACCTGGCTAAATACCCAGGGATGCTCTGGGGCACTCTGTGTGCCACATCTGAGCTAGAAGTCCAGTGGGGGCACTGAACATGGGGCCTTGGTGGCCTGTTGCACCATTCTTAGGATTGATAAGTTTTGCTGGGTTTTATTCTTTTCCTCTTCAATCAGGACATTGCTCTTGCAGTTGAGTTTTCAGTGGGTCAGTGGTCTGTCCCCTGACCCTTTTAGGTGTTTAATGGCACACACATTGGAGGATAGCAAGTTAAGTCATACAAATCCATTTTGTGTTCTCTTCAGACATATACCTGGTTAATGGACTTCAACTGGACAGGACCTTTCAGTCCTTCTTCAGAAAGGTCATTTAGGGAATCTTTGCTAGCTGAAAACTTGAAATAGATCTTCCCACATTAATGGCACAAAGCCTAATCCAGATTTGGGTTTTCCTATGGAAGCCCTTCTGCAGACCAGCGCTGTCCTAGTGGGATTAGTTTTCAAGATTATTGATGGCTGCACTACTTTTTTCTTCCATTATTGTTCCCTGCTCAGGGATACAACTCAGAGGTGCTAGTGGTTGCAGAAACACTTACATGAAAGTCTGGCATAAGTGCTATCTTTTAAATTTTTTTAAGGCACATGGTTTTGAAACGATGTCTTGAGAATTCCTCGGGGAACTCCATGGAAGGGCATCCACTTTGAGCTCGTATACTAATATAAAATTTAATTCCTTGCAGATAATTGTCACCAGATTACTCTTTGGCTATCCCAGTTCAAAGAACTGGTTGGATTTAACAAAGAAATTAGGGGATCACACCTAGGGAATAAAGCTTGCTGTGAAATGTTTTCTGTGAAAGCCAGAACCAGGTGAAAATCACTTAGTTTCAGGTTTCATTACAAATTTGAAAACCATATCTCAGGTTCACTGAAAGGTTGGTTAAGGGTCATGCTGCAGGGCCTGGTTTGGAATGAATGTGGCTGATTTATGTCTCTTGCTGCAGAACTTGGTTTCATTCATTACTTTGACCCAGGTTCAGGGGTCTGGTTCTCTAAGCTCTCCTTGTGTGTTGAATTCAGTGGGAATTCCCTCCGCAGAGGCCTTGGAGGATCCATCTCCATAAGAAACTCAAGTTTTTGATTGCTTTAAATGCCGGCTTTATTTCAACCCCTCACCACCTCCTCTGGTGGAAGTTAGCCTGATTCCATGTTTGCCAGATGAACTGCTCTGTTGCCCCCAGGTGCGGATCCAACCTGACTTGCAGAACCCAGGAGTCGAGTCGTCGAACCAGAAGTTTGCACAAATCCATCTGTGCTGAAATCACCAATTCCCACACAGCCCTGCTAGAAGGTCCCACTGCCTCTTTGCAGGCAGGCAGACCCACAGGTTTAAAAGCTAGACCAGCATGCTGTTGGTTGAACATTAGCCACATCTTTGACTAATGAGCATCTGGTTCCTCTTACCATTAAGAATATCCATGCGACTCACAGACAAGGTCTTGCAGACCTGCCTGTTGATACGGAAGGATCAGTCACTTCATCTCTGCTCCCCAGGGTTGCTGATCTTTCCCACTCATGCCTCCAGGCTGTTCTTCACGTCCATGTTCTGGAAAGGCAAGCAAAGAGTGATAAGAAGATTGAGTATCATCTTGACACTTCTGACACCCCAGAGGCATCCACTGGAGCCTCATCACCAATTGGAACCTTTTTATCTTGCCCTTTTCTGGGTATTAATCACTTGCAGATGCTCCCACAGCAGCATTCCTGTGGGAGGCTATCGACGTCAGCATGGATTCCTTGCCTCAGTGTTACCAGAGTAAGAAAAAAAAGCTGCCCTGAAGTTCTGATTAATCCCTCAAAAGCAAGAACATTTACTCATGTATCAAACCTGGAAAGCTGGGCTAGCAATATGCCTTTGAGAAGCTGCAGCAATGCTGAGCATTCATCTTGAATTCAGAGATTGGGCTCATTGGACTTGATGGCTGAGGTGGGATTTGTAAACATTAAACTGGAAATTAACCTGGAAAGCTGATTGGATTGCCAACAAGGCAAAACTGAATTGCTTCACTTGATTTCTGCTTTTACCTCCCTGGGAAAATCTTTGCTTCCAAAACCAGTAGTGGGGCCAAGGCATGAACCAGTCAGAACCTTCTCAGCATTGGCAGGGATGTTTCTGTGGTCTCTTGGCTGGAAGGTGCACTCCAAAGATCAGATTATGCCTAAAACATTGTCAGTTGGGTGGGATCTGTGGGAAGCTCAAACAGGCAGGAAAGTCTAGAGATGGACTTGTCCTGTGGGGTTCAAATGAACTCTGTAACATGCAGTCAGTGCCCCGTGCCACAGGGCTCGGCAAAACCCTGGCTCCTGGTGACTACCTCGGAGATAACTTTGTGCTTGTGTGTTTTGGCCACTGACAAACGTGAGACAGTTCAGCCTAGCTTACAACCTCCTTCTGGGTGGGTTAAATCAATCCAAATTACCTCATGTTTGCTGTGGGCTAGGAACACACACAGGCAGTTGCTGTGGTGGTTCACATAATGTCAGGTCGGCTGTGCTGGGTGCTGCCAAAGGCGTCTCTAACATGGTACTCTGCCACTGATGGTGGTCAACAGGGCGCTCCAAGGAAAATCTACAGCAACAGGGCGAACATCTGGCAACTTTTTTCTGCTATCGCTCTTTTAACCTTCAGCATTTTAATGTTCAAACACACATCAGACAAAGGTGGTGTTTTGAATTTAAGGAAGTTGTTTTTTTTCTCTGAGGAATCCGGCTGATCACTTTTTGAACCCACATACATTTCACAGCATCCCATGCAAGGAATTCCTTAGCTTCACCAAGTGCTGTGGGAAGAGCTGTTTCCTTTCATTTCTTCTTAGTCTGCTCTTTGCTCTTTTCTTCACTGTTTCCCAGGACTTGTGTTGGAAAGGAGAGTAAACAATTCCCTTGATCTCTACCACATCCCACCTCAGTCATATCTTCCAGTTTGAGAAGTTCTTCTCTGTTGAACCATGGCCCATGCAGCAGCCATTCAAGAATCATTCTTATCATGTTGTTGGTCTAAATGTGGATGCATGTAAATATCAGTCGAATTGGAGTTTTTTATTCAAGTCTCTTCCCACTCATAACTTTGAATTAAAAATCACATGAAAAGATAAAGCAGTAGACATGTAAGACCAGCAGAATCTTCTTGGTTTCGTGTTGATGCCCTCCCCATCTCTTCCTCTTCTCATGAGCCACAGCACCATCACGCTCCTTATTACTGATTCCCTCTGTTTCCCATGTATCTGAGCCTTGGGAACGAAGCACAGCGTGACAAAATGCGGTAACAAGAAGTTCTCTGCTACTTTAATGGAGGAATGGGATTTTTTGTTCTTTTAGGAAAAGTGGTTGGATTCTGTCCTTTATCGGAGGTTATTCCTGTTAATTTGCTCAAAACGCTTGGACTGTTTGGCACTTGAAGGTTCCAGGGCGGGGTAGGGAAGATGTTCAGAATGTATGTACCGTATTATTAAGGCACACTGAGCAGTAACCTGACACCGAACCTCTGTGTGGCCTTTCTGTTTTACATGCTACGGACAAGTACATTACTGTTTTAACAGTCGACTTCCTGTGAAAGGGAAAGCTGGGCTTTTATTGATCTTACGCTGTTTCAAATCCACCTACTCTCAGCTGCGTGGTGTTCGCTTGGAAAGCATCTGACGGGATGTTCCTGGAAAAACCTCAGTCCGCCGAACAACACAATGCTCCTTTGTTTGTCGTCTTCTCGCGGAGGCCAGTCAGCCCTATTGAATGAACCTCAGATGTTTTGATTTGTTCTTTGGTGAAAGTTTATATGACTTAAGCTATCTTTTTTAGCCTTCCCGCCTTCCCCTTCAGTTTTGTTTTTTTTTTCTGGAGAACAAAGCCACTTGAATTAAATTGCTCTGTATCGGGATTTCAAACATTAATGAATGTTGTTTCAAAGTGTTATCTCATTTGGGGCCTGAAACGACGAAGGGCCACCGTTCTTGTGCCAGTAGAAGAGCCTCTGTGGCTTTGGGATTGTTTGCTGTTTCTTTAAACAGATCGGCACTTTGAAAGGGTCATTTGTTTCCATACATTTCTTATTATAAAAACAAAAATAATGAACAGCTAGAAGGCCAACATAAAGCAGCTGTATTATACATGCCGGGAGATGCAATGTGTAGTCTAGCTATTGAAATAATAGACTGAGGATTATTAAAAAAAGAACCCCTACTACTATTTTTGAGACCTAAGGACTTTGCAGCTGTTTATTTTATGTAGGTAAGAAGCCAAATTCTTTGCAGTAGAGCACTTCTGCTTCCCTGGAATCACAGAGATGAAGATGGCCTTCTGATATGATGTATTAAAGATCTTCATTTGAATAGTGTGTCCCCAGATGACAACCTTGGACTGAGCCTTTCAGACTTCCTCTGAAATCACAGTGCAAAGGCTGTGTGTAAAAGCAGATGTTTTGCAGTATATGTATTTCCGGTGGACTTCAGTGGCAACAAATATGTTAATAAAGGATTTTTTTCTAAAATTTTTTTCCTTTGTTAATAGAAGAAGCTGTTGAGTAGCATTCATGGTAATGGGTGACTATGGTCAAGTCAGGTTCTTTATTGATAATAATCCCTGGTCCCTGTGTCATTGAGAACAGTTTCTATAGGTACAAATGAGTTGGTATAAAGGAAGCCAGTATAATACATCAGGGCTGGGTGGGAGATTACTTCATTTAACTTCCGCCTTCCTTTCTTTGAGGTCCTATTAAGCTAAATAATGGCAGTCTATAAAATGAAGGAGCGATTGAAGTGTGCCTGCAAACCAATTATATCATTCTGGACATGGTCCCCAGGACTCTTTGTATATGTACATGTATGTGTGTCTTGTCTCTCTCTTGGCTGGGACTCTGACTCTCTTGAAACTGCTGTTTTATGGGCAGCAGTTTATTGTGAGAGTCTTTAGTTTTCAGAATTGTTGCTTTTATTCTTTCCCCTCCTCCTTAGCCACTGGTTGCATTTTGCGTCACAAAAGGTTTTCTGAAGGGCTGTGCTCTGAGTATGGAGTTTAGAACCTGAAGTTGCATTTTGGTCCTACAGCAAAACCCCTGTTAGCTCCCTCTAAAAAGGCAGGGGAAAAAGGAAAAAAAATTTTTCAAAAGATGTTTTAATGAACATGTGTAAAGTGAGTCTCAATTGCCTCCCTGGGATAGTCATGGGTGAAAGGAATATTTGGGGTCAGGCCTGGGAAGAAAAACATGAAAAGATACTTAACACCAAAGCCAAATACTGATTTTCTTGCATGAGAGAGGGCAGGTTCGTGGGACCCACCGTATCGGGTCATGACCCATTTAGTCCTTTCTTTGACTGAGACAAATAATAAAGTTCAAAAATCCATAACACTATTTTGTACCAAGAAATAAGAGGACTATATTTCATGCTCACATACATTAAATACTGCATTGTAGAAAGCTGAAGGGATTGTGTCTTTCATGTTTTGTGCCTTGCTATGTCATGGAAGGGTTACTTAAAATTTCCTTTAGAATGTCACCCTTTCTAATGTCCAGTGGGACTCTTGGATCAGGTGATGTCATGGAAGAGGAAGTCACATGGGTTAGTGGAGCAAGGAGTCAAGAAATAAAACACCTTGCACACTCATCAACTGCCCTTCTTTTAAGAATCAAATATGATCAAACACAGAAATCAAGTGAGGCTCCATAGCATGCAGTTTGGCTCCTTGCTTGCTTTATACTTCCATCAATGACAGTCTCACACAAAATCTCAAGATTATGTGTGTATGTTGGTTTTTATGAAAAATCCACATAGGAGTGTTTGGTAAGGATTACAAGGTGATTAATAGATGTTTTAAAAAATATTATAAACTGTTATGGAAGCCAACAAGTTGTGTAGAATCACAGCTTGGAGCTGCCTTTTCTAAGGGCTTTGTAATGGTCTGTTCCTCATGGTGCTTGCATTAACCACCACATTACTACACATATTAATAATCTCTTGGCTCCTTTTAAAAAGCTTCTAAGTATAACTTTTGCAGGAAGTGAGATAGACATGTCTGTGTATCTGTCTGTTTTATAATGGGAATGTTGCTGTAGCTGTGATGATATAAAAATATATTAGAGCTAAAACCACCCTGTTGTATTTTATAGTATATATTATGGGAGTAGTGAGATGAAGTGGGAACTTACATTTCAACCTCTATTTTGATTCATTTAAAACTTGAGTTCAGAATGGTCTTTAGAGGCTGAGTTTCTCTCTCATATGTCTGAAAATATTTACTTGAACATCTGAGATGATTCCATGTCCAGACACTTCTTTGGGCACGTGCAGGGTCAGGTCAGTTATCAGTGGTCTTCTCATTTGGGAAAAGCCTAGCAGCAAAGTTAACTTCAGGATGGTGAACATTCACTGTTTCAAAGTAAATGCCGTTTTGGTCCATTGGCAATGTCAGTCTGCTGGACCAGGATACACAGGTGTCTCTTCCTTTCTCACATGTCCTCCCCCATTACAGGTTATTTTCCCTTTCTGTGTATAAAGATGCACTTTGTATGCTCTACCTTTCAGTTTCTTTAATTAGTACCAAAGCATTTTGAACTCATCACCTGATTAGAACTTGGAAATGGCATAAGAGAATAAAGGATTCTGATTACTAGAAAGGAAAAAGTAGGAAAAAAAAAAAAAAAAAGAGATGTATTTTCTTTTTCTTTTCTCTGACTCCAGAACTTTGGTTTTAGTAGTCACAGCTTTCAGCGAAATGTTCATGTGTAACAAAGCATGTGCTAAAACTTACTGAGGAACTTATGTCCATGGAAAAGTTGCCAGAAATTCCCCCAGTAAGAGCCTTGCTTTGATTGTTGACAGCTTTCCTAAACTTACTCTTTTTTAGGCTGAAGTTTTCCATGCTGATTAAAATTGTCCCCCAAGAAAATCATACCCAAATGGTACAATCATTTTGAGAGAGAAGGAAAAGTGCTTCTCCAAGAGACATTATTGTTCCCAGGGGAGCAATGCAAACTGTTTCGTGTTTGTGAGAAGGTGGGAAGGATTTTGCTGTATCTGCAAGAGACTGTGTGGATTTGGCCAGGAAAAAGGCAGTTAAAAGAAAAAAAAATAAAATCAAAGTTTGCATGAACTCAGTAGAAATTTGATAAACTGGGAAGACTTTTTTCCCCCTGTGCCTCCATTTATGAAAATCAGTCCCCAAAGGGGAGTATGAACATCTTCCTTGCCCAGTGTCCATGCTGGACCTATTCTATGGTTTTGGGCTTAGGACTGAGCTCAGAGGGTCTCTCCCTGAGTCCTGGTACTCCCACACCAGGCTGAGAGGGAAGTTAAAAAGGAGCCAGCCAGCCTTGTGTAGGAAGGGGAGACAAGCAGAGGCGAAGGGGGGTCCGTTTAGGTGGTCCTTTTCCCAAGCATCTGCAGCCAGCTCCTTGGAGAAACAGAGAGTGAGCTTTTGGTTCCTGCAGCAGCCAGGATTAATCGATTGGTTTTGTAATTTTTTTTTAAACTGTGTAGACTTACTGAAAAATTGTAGTGGCAGTAAAGTACTCTGGGACAACTTAGCAGGTAATGAAGAAATTACAGTATTCCTATGTTTACGCCTGGCTGGTTGTCTTCTGAATGTTCTGCAAATCTTTGCTCTCAGTAATTCATGTGTGCTGGGACATTTCAGTCTCATCTTCCCCATGGTCCTGTACCCACCTTGCTTTCTCCTCTCATACCATATGGCCTTGTTCCCAGGTCATCCCATCCCTCTGCACCCTGTTTGACATGTAACCAAGCTGAAGTGTTGTCTCTGCTTAGCAGCATTTTAGGATCTTGTGAAAGACAAGCCAAGTGTGTGAAAGCAGACTTGCAGTCCCTCTTCGCTGTACAGTTTGGGAAGCATGTTGTAAAGGAGGCTTGGGCCAAGAACCAACTCTAGAAGGTTATAGAATCAGAGAATCATTAAGGTGGGAAAATACCTCCAGGATCATCACATCCAACCTTCGACCAAATACCATCATGACCACTAAACCATATCATGAAGTGTCATACCTACTCCTTTTTTTTTTTAAACACTTCCAGGGATGGTCACTCCACCACTTCCCTGGCAGCTGTTTCAATGCTTGACCACTCTTTCAATGAAGAAATTTTTCTTCATATCCAACCTGAAAACTCCTGTGGTGCAACTTGAGACCAATTCCTGTTGTCCTATTACTTGTTACGGGGGAGAAGAGGCTGACCCCCACCTCTCTACAACCTTCTCTTAGGTAGCTGTAGAGATTGACCGAGTCTCCCCTCAGCCTTCTTTTACCAGTGCTAAAGAACTCTAGTGCCATCAGCAGTTACTGATTGCACTTATGTTCCAGACCTTATATCTAGCAAGCACCATCCATCCTTGTCTGGGGCCAAAGCAGGAACTGTGTGAAAAAAACAGCTACAAGACGGTGTCTTTAAAGACTCTTGCATAACATAGGAGAAGTGTGGAAGTTACACAGCCGTTCTCAATTCCAGCATTTCCTGACTTCAGATCACTTGACCTGTGCAGGTTTAATGTTCTCTCTATTTAAGTTATTTTTGACTGCAATAGGTGTTTATATTCTTGATTGAAGCATAACTCATAAAAATTTCCATGCTGGTATCTGTATTTGTATACAGAGATAACTGTTGCTATGGTTATGTGGTGTCCTGAAAGCATTTTTTTTTCCCCTATTTGTGTTTCAAACAGGGCTTGGTCAAGTAAAGTAAATATCTTAAAAAGCCTTAATTTAGGTTTTATATTTGCTGTAAAAGTTTTTTTCTTTAAAAAAAAAAAAAGAAAAAAGAAATGTTAGCATTTCACAGTGGAAACACAAAAATTTTACATTACAAGGCAAGTCGACTTTGGCATTTTTCCTTTCAGTCAGTTTGTTTTTCTAATATAAAACTAATATGACATAATGTATAATCTAATTTGGAAATTACAATTTACTTGGAGGGATTATGCTGCCAGCCAATACCAACAAAGAAAGAAATTATTCAAGAATGTTTCTTTCCTTCTTAACGTGGTCGATAATTTATTTTTCCTTCAGAAGATTACTTTTTTTTCTTTACGAAATTTCCTGCTGGTGTGATTTGCATTAGGATTAAATAATATGTTCCATGCTTAACTTATGCACTGAAGAAAGTGAATTTTTCCTCAAATTAAAAAAAAGGTGCAAATTACTGTCTTGTTGCGGACTTCACTCTGCTTACTTCGCAGTGAAGAGGGTTGATCATTTTCAGATGGCTTGGCAGTAATTACTTTATTTGTTCTGACAGTATTTACATGAAGGGGCTATTTGAAATGGGTAGATCTGTGTCCTTTATGAATAAAGGCCACTAAGATGGCTTAGAACAGGAGAGGTTGAAAAATGGGTAATCCAACCGTGGTAATTCTGACTAACACCGAATTATCATGTTGACTCTTGTTAACCACGGAAGTTTGAGCATTCATCCAACACGTTGTGTTACAGGGTTGTGGCATTTGTTCAGGAGCTTTCCATTCACAGCAGCATGCTGGGAGTGTATTAGTTGTATTAAATATTCCCATATCTCCTGCAGATGCTTTAGAGGGAGCAGGTTTGTTAGCCTTGAGCATGTAAAGGAGCGCTAGGAAAAAGGGAGGTGCCCAGTTGCTGGAACAAGTTTGTGTCTGGCACGGCACCTAAAAGTGCAGCCTCTAGGTTAAGTGGAGAAAATTAGGCACAATGGACCTATTTTATGAAGAATTTATAGTCCTGAGCAAAATGTGTCATGGACTAAATAAGAATTCTCTTTAAAGAAAGAAAAATGTATCCACTTTGGATTTCTCCAGTTCGATTACAAGTGAGGTCCAACTGTAACATTATTAGGACTAATTTAAAGGGAAGTCTGCTACTGGATTTGAATGGTATAGGAGTTGGATTTGGAAAATCTGGGCTCAGTTTTGGCTCTGCGACAGACATTTAATTTCAGCCTCTGGCGAGTCACCCTTGGCATTCCTCAGTTCCCCATCTGTAAAAGTAGGGTCATGTCATTTTCCCCCATTCTTTCCCTCTTGCCTATTTAGTCTTGATTTTCTTTAGGGGGTGGTTTCTTTCAGTGTGTTTCTTGGTTTTTTACAAGTGTCCTGCACAATGAGACCTTAGCCTCAGTTGGGATCTCTGCTGTAATACAGATAATATTATTGTTGACAGCTGTTGTTGTATCTGTGTAATGTAGTAGCATAAAGCAATAAAGCTTCCTCCCCTCCTGGTATTTAAAACTTAGAGAACAGTTTTGTTGACTCTTCTTGTTTATTCTTTAATAAAGTTAGCTCAAAGCTATTTTCTGTAAGGCCAATGAAATACTTATGGTAGTAAACCAGGACTTTGAATGAACTCAGGGTACTGCCATCCTGCTGTAAAGATCTGCCTTGTGTTGTAGTCCCTTATCTTGAAACCTTGAAGATATGCTGATATCATAGCAGGTCATCTACAGAGTAGGTAATTGGGATCATCACTTTAAAAAGCTTATTTGAGTTTTGAAAATGTTTTTTTCCTGCTATAAGTAATTCCGTTCTGCTGAAGTTGAAAATTAAACTGTGTGATTTTTTTTGGTTTTTTCCCTTTGCCAGTATAGAGTCTGTTTGCCCTCATTTCCACAGACCTGTTGGATTTGCTAGAAAAACTGACACTGAGCTGAAGGTCTTAAAAAAATCCCTAACTGCTTACCAGATTCATGAAAATCTGAAATTGGGTGAAAGAAAGAGACTCCGTTAGCCTCCCCTGAAAAATCTACAGCTTGACCTCAGCCTGAATATTAGACACTGGAAAAACTAAACCACAAAACCTCTCAGGACAATGGATTTCATAGGCTCTGCCGTTCCTGACATTTCCTGGCGTGGCAGGGTGTGTTGTAAGTGCGGCAAGACCTGGTATACCTTCACAAACACAAACCAGTTTTTACCATGCTGAAGGTGCTTTCTTTGCTTAACCCAGTCCAGATGTCTTTCCTCCTGCCCCTCTGTCTTAGGGCAGGCAGGTGGAGTGCTCAGGTAGCACCAGGACTTGGCTGCACCAGGCGCTATTGGAAACACGCCCCTTCCCCAAAGGATCTGGTGTGTAAATAGGTGCAGGAACCACAAACCATCTTGGAATAACTTGAATTCCAGCCAGAATAAGCACAGAAACAAACTTTTGTTTGGATATAAATATCATCGACCTTCTGCTGTGGTTGCTGGTGTCGAGTTCGTGCTGAAGTCCAAGGGCAGTCGTAAGTTTATACGGCAGCAGCGGACGGCGAAGTTCAGGGGCAGGCTGTAAAGATCTGCCTCTTGTCGCTGCTGTTTCCACCCTTAATTGCCAGACTTGAAGGCAGAAAACAACACGGAGATAAGGCAAGTGACCTCACTTTTATTGAGTGAGTTTGGCCTTGAGGATTGTCCACTCCACGGCTTCATCCAAAAGCCAGTCTCTGGGAGATTCAGGAAGGCTTAGCGAAGCTGTGCAGTGTATTTGGAAAAGCGCTGGAACACCCTCCCGTACATCCCACCATAAAAGATACGTATCAGATTTCTTGTGTGGCATTTGAGGACTATAAACATGTTGCCATGATTTGCTATGTTTCCTGAGGGTTTACAAAAAAAAAAAAAGTGGCTCTTTTAGGGGATCGCCATATTGAGATTGACAATTTGACGTAAACCACGGCCCAGCATCGAATGTTCTGTTTAATGCAATTCTGTGTTTGTCAGCTATAACCAATTACGCTTTTCATTGTGTTCAGTGATACCGACATGGCTCCTTTTTACCAAGTTGTTGCTAATACCATTTTATAAGCCTTCGATGGCCGAGCCCTGTTGGAGGCGGTGTCACTTGGATAACCTGCTGCTCCTTTCCCTGTGTGCTGGCAAAGTATGAGATACTCAGATCGGTTTTGAGGTCTTAGGAAGTCTTTTGTGTAGCTTGGGGAATGGGGTCTTGAGGGAAGCACTGGGACCTGGAGCTGAGTAGCAATGGGATAATCGTTTGTGGCTAAAACCAGCATCTGAGCTAAAAACAACATGTTTCTGGAGGATTGTGCTGGTCTGCTGTATGCTAAGGCTGCTAATCCTGGTTTGTGACTGCAGTAGGAAACTAAACTGGAAACAAGTCAAAGGTTTAATATCATCTGTTTCTCCCTCCAGCCCATACACACAAAGGCCATGAAAACCTTAATCCCCGTGGTCCCCAGTGTGGTCCTGCTTGGTTTCACAGTGAAGTCCAGGACCAGAAAGGAGAAGTTCTGCCTGTGGAGAGAGTTTTCTGGCACAGAGTGCTCCTATGGAATGAGTGTCTTCGCAGCCAGGGCTGTTTTCTTGCTGTCCTTATCCCCAAAAAAGGAACTCCTACTATACGTAAAGTTCAGCAGTTGGTGTGGATAATTTTGAATGGCTTGTTGTTTGTGAAGCTGTCAGTTAGGAAACTGGTGTCTGGCTCTGTGCAGGTCTATGTCTGCCAGAGAAGTAGGGGATGGGGCTAATCTTTAATGCATTCGCTCCCATTGCCCTTTGTTTGGAGTTGGGTGGCTCCTCTGGAGCTGGGGGAAGGATCTCACTTTTTCCAGTGTCAACCAGCAGCCATAGTAGGCACTCCATTGCATTGCAGCTGGGAGTTGGGATCACTCTGCTTTTAGGAGGTCTTACTGCAGTTCCCCCTTTGTTCATAGCCTGCTTGTGAGTTTACGAGGCAATGGGTTTGGAGGTTAGGGATGCTGCAACTGGAAAAGGGATACAACTTGGAAAATGTTACTAACTTTTAGCCTTCAGATCTACTCTGACACTGAGTGTAAATTTCCCCAAGGAGACTGGATAGGTGTCTTCACCCTGACATTGCTGCAGAGACCCTGGGACTATGGGGCAAAATAATCCAGTCTACCCAAGTAATCCTTGGGAGAGCTGGGAAGAAACCAGGTTGCCTTCACACTGCAGCCAGAGCTTTGCTTGTCCTTAGAATAAGTGAAAGTACTTCCCTCCTTCGAATCGTAAATAAACCGTTAAATCCAAGCTTGGAGGAAGGAAGCAAAATAGCACTTTACAAAAGTGGTGTTGTTTCCTCTGAAATTGTCTATCAGCTGGCCTCAAAGCCAGGATTTAGCTGCAGCTTGTTTAAAAACAATGTCAAGCCCTGCTGCGGTGCCATAAACTCTCAGAAAATTGGAAAGACCCCTCATAGTATGAGTGAGATTTTTATATCTGCTGAGTTTACAGCAAATCCATGAGAAGGACTGGATGAGTGACTCAACAATTGTTTTTCATTTTAATCACTTCCCCAGCAGAAAGTTATTTTCTACCAAAGTAAATAGCAGGGAAAAAAAAATTGTATTTAAAATTTTCATTTTTCCCCCATGAGGCTTTGGTTTTAAAAAGCTGTAAAAACATCCTTTGCTTCCTTTGCTTTTGGCAACCAAAACCTTAAAATGGCTGGTTTCTAGAAACATGACATAACATTTTGGCCAGTATGGCATAAAATGACAAAAATATTAAAATGAAGAGCAATTTTGTTTCCATTCAGGAAAAAGAAAAACAAGCAAACTATCCATTTTCCATTTTATCCATATTTTTCACCATGAAAGATTCCTCAGCTGAGAACCAGACCCACGTGGCTTTTTTTGGATGGCTGGGCTGAAATGTCCACGTTTACCTAACAGCCTGAGTTTTCTGATCCTTATTCCAACAATTTAATCACTAAGGTACACTTAACACAGTTTTGGCCCGGCACCACACCACTTAAATCCCATCTGAATCCTTCTGCCAGTTGGTGTGACCCCTCTGAAGACCTAGAAGCAGCCTCTGAGAAATCTCGAGGCCCAGGGAAATAATCAGAGTATAGACTATATCAACCCAGGCCTTTTGCTCTTAGCCAAACAGACAGGAAAAACATAGGGGAAAAAAATATGACTGATTGCACCTACAACTCCTCAGTGGCTTGTAAGAGGAAATGGAAAGCTCCAGCTATGCTTTCAGAGCAGCTTCACCCCACTCCTGCTTGAGCTCAGGAGAGCACTGGGCTTGGGGAGCAAAGAGGTGGCATTGTTCTCTGAGCAATTTCCAGCATGTCTGGGGCCTGGGTTGGGATGCTCAGAGACCAGGGTGAGTTTCTACTTGATACAACTAAAAGTGTCCCGTACTGGCTATTAGAAATTTGAGCTGGTGGCCTGGAAAAATCCACTGCAAGTGACTGGGCGTGACTTTAATGCAAAGACTTATGTGATTGGGTTGGCAGGGACATTGCTGCCATCAGCACCTTGTCCTCACCATCCCAGTGGGTCCAGGGTTTTCTTCCATTTTCCTTCTCAAGGTAGTCCTTGAAAGCCCTGTTTGTGTTGTGAAACACTCTCCTTGTCCTTCTTTGGCAAATGCACTTTGGGTTTGAATTGTGCCTTAGCTCTGCAGAGCCTCACTGCTTATGAGGGAATGTTGGGCAGAGAAGTTTGTGGGACAAATGAAGTAATGTGACACCTCATCCTCACTCCAGGCTCTTAAACTTTGGGCAGCAGGAGGCAGAGTGTGTATGTGTGTGTGTGTAATAAGCTCTTATGAGTATAAATAATAGACATGCAGGAGTGTATCTCTCACATTTTTCGCTGTATTTTGGTGGTCTACAGGCTTTGATAAGCATTGTAAGCCTTGATTTTCCTTGTTTTCTCTTCCATCTTCTAGCAGTGGCTACATTCTTGTGAAAAGGTTTTCCATTTCCATGATGTCTTTTATCACCCACAGTGCACATGTAAGCAAAATAGCACTAATCAGAGGAATAACCAGAGAATAGTGTAAGCCAGGCAATTGAGAAGAAACTTTGCTTATTTGTCCAAGGAGTCACTTCTGTGCCTGTAAAGATGGAGCATTGCTGGAGACCGTCTGAAAATAATACATGTTAATGAAGCAGGGAAATACATGGCAAAGTATATGTGTCTCTGCAGCACCTGTGATCTATGGAGTGCATAGAACAATCTTTGTTAGCCTCTTAAAACGAACTCCTTATTTGAGAGAAACTCTACTTTGTTTTTACTGGGTGAGATAAATGCCTTTCTTGTTCAGACACATGGCAGAAATGATTCTTAGCAATCTTCTTTCCCTTTTTTTTTTTTTTCTAAAAATAAGCTGTGACGCTCAAATCATCTGCCCCCAATTTACTCCTGTGTGACCCTAAGACCCTGATCTGTCAGATCTGTCCACATCTGTGCCCACCACCGAAGAATGTGGCAGATTCAACACAACATATGGCTGGAGCAGTGCATATGATATTCATGGGAAATGGAAGAAGCATCACCATTTCCTTCGTACCAAACACCTCCTTGAGCTATTTGTACCCTGTGCTCACGGAGATTCCAGGGTTTCGCTCTGCCGTGAATTACTCTCACCAGCAATTGAAGTTTCAGTGCAACTGTTTGCAGATGCCTTTCTAGGGATTTCTTTAATGCAGACTAGTTGCTGAGTTTTCCTAGCAAATAAATGAGCTTAGAAACAAGGCATGTTTTCAAGCCTTGACACCACACCGAGGATGTGGCAAGACCCTTATGGTTAGGGAATTCATTTTGCATGCTATGAGGTTTAACTTATTTCCTTTTAAATCCTCACTTTCTCTTCTCTACTTCTTTGGATGAGGGGTGAGAAATCCTAGAGACTTCGGCTTTTGCAAAGCTGTAGCTCAAGCCAGGATTGAAAAGTAAGTTGGTGTTGTGTATTTCAAGCTCGGGGTTACCTGACCCTCGCCACCAGCTGCGATTTTCAGAGTTTGGCATTGCAAAAATGTCAACAGAGTTTGAAACTTGTAGGGGCTGCTCTGCTCCCCAGAGTTGCTCTCTTCAGGGTATCTGAGCACAGTTTAAACTGTGCCAGCCTTAGGCCAGCAGTGTTTGGGGTGCTAGGTGCAGGTCAGTGTGTTGTCATGCCTTCCCACCCACAACTGAGCCCAGGTGATTGCGTGTAGGGTGTGAGCCCACCTCAGACCCAAGCCAGATCACAGCTTCAGCCTCTGTAAGAAGAGCTGAGGGCAAATCATTTTGGCTCAAGCTTCTCTCCTTTGAAGGGCACACACACTGACATGTGGTAGTCTGTTAAAATGCAGGAATTCAAATGTGTTTGGAAACTTGGGGTGCAAGGAAGCTTTTTGCCAGTTTCCCAAGAAGAGCTGTCATGGTGTAGTGTAACTGTATCCACACTAAGGACTGTCAGAAGTAGAAGTATATCGGTTAAAAAATCCCGTATCTCCAATGGAAATAGGTTTGTGCTACAAAAGTTGTGTAGCCTAAAACCTACAAAGAAAGGGTCAGAAGTCTGCAACTCTGTAATCCCAGGACAGAGAATTGCTTTGCACTTTACTTAGGTAAGTTTGATGTGATTCATGGTTCTCATTTATTCTCCCAGTGGGAAAAAAAAAAAGCCTTGTATAGTTACAACAAATGCCTTAAAATAGAAAAGCATGACTTAACAATTTATTTTTTCAGCTTTTTTTTTTTTTGTTGTTTTGTTTTGTTTTGTTTTTGTGAGTAAATGAAGAGAAAGGTAGTGCTGCCAGGAGAAGTGGAATGAAACTGTCAAACCATTTTTCAGTTCTGCAGGAAGCCTCTTACCCAAGAAGAATGCAAATTACTGCTTAATTGTTGATAAAACAAATGCTTTTGTGGATTTTTAGGTGGGAGGGAGTCTGAGTGTTACTTCTTTGGTCTCTTTTTGGAATGGAATTAGCTTATAGGGACACTTGTGTCTTGTGGGACACAGGGATGTGCTCAGTGTTGGAATGTTCAAACTGATGGTGTTTTAACAGATGAAAGCAGACTCAGTCTGTGAGGTGGATGATTTGCACAATTTGAGTCTGGATGCAGGTCTGGCTCTGAATGTTTTATAAGGTTGATACCAACCCCCAGCAGAGAAATATGGGTGCTTCCTCCTGAGCAGGGCATCTCCACCCGGGAGTGAGGGCTGAGGGACATGATCACATTAAGTTCTCAAGGCTTGTCCCCTCCCAGGAGGGCTTTGGGTGAGTGTTTTAAGGAAGGCTCTGATGCACCTCCCTGCTTCTCTTTTCCTCAGTTGAGATGGGCCTCTGGGCACCGGTGTACAATGCCCCAGCCCTTGCTGCTTTGTTTGTGCATGCTGGTCTCTGGGCAGAGATAATGGGACTGATCCAAAGCCAGCTCCAAGGCAATCACAAGTCTTTCCTTTGTCTTCAGTGGGGTTTGGATCAGGCCCAAAGCTCATAAGCAGTTTTCCACCAAGAGTTCCCGGCACTTATGTCAGTCACTGGCAACAAGGGAAGGGATAAATCCAGCATCGGCTGCTTTAGATGCCAGGCACATTCTGTGTGTGTGTGTGTCACAGGGGTGTATATATACTCACAGAGTCCGTCTGGGCTCCTGCTGAATTGCATGACAGCTTGCAAAGGGCAGGCAGCTACCAGTCTGCTTCCAGGGACCAACCTCTAAAGATTTCAGTCTGAAAAAAGCTGGGAAGTTCTGCACAGTGCCCAAGAAAACCCTTTCCTGGAGCAGCTGCCCAGGCACGGGGCAGGAGCTAGGATGGCCGCCCGGTCGGGCTGGCACACAGCGGTGAGGATTTCGTCAGCATCCCAGAAGGCAAGGCAGGGGGAAGGTAAGCATGGGAGAGAGAAGCTCCCACGGGGTTCCCTGTGCTCCCCCAAGCCTATTTGTTTTTTCTACAGGGCATTAGAGCTGCTTGTGACCTCGGGGCGGGTGGTCTGTGGGGGGCACCCCTGCTTACCCGCATCAGGGGGAGTCTCTTGACAGCCTCTGGTAGCTTTTGGACACCATCCCAGGAGTATTTTAGGAATGGGTGTTCTTTTAGTATGAACCTTAGCCAGCCCCAACTGTGTGCTGGAGGAAGAGCCATGGGGGGATATGAGGAGGGAGAGGGGGGAGGTGTTTTTCTTCAGAAAAAGGCAAGCAGAAATAGACACCCCCTGTCATTTTTTTTGGCAGGCATGAGGAGTTTTGAGAGGGCTGGAGGTCAGAGAAGCTAGATCTTCGCCTGGGTGTTTAATTGTTTTCTTGGCAACCCAACTGTTTTAATCTCCCCCTTTCAGGGGAGAGAGGGGAGCCCTCCTGCCCCCTTCCTGTGCTGGGAGCAGGGCAGGAGCTCCTCTGTCACCTGCAGAGCAGTTTTCGGAGCAAGGTGCGGGCAGCTGGGATTTCCTGATGCAAAATGCAGCAGGAAAGCTGGGCTCTCCAGGCCAAGGAATTAATGACACTGTTAGGAGGGAATTTGAGTTTCCACATCACTAAGAAAAGGAACTGGATACCCGAGGCAATAGACCAAAGTCAAGCTATAAAGTAATTACATTTCTCCCTGCGTTTCATGTGTTTGTTTAATTTTAGTGTTTAAAGGGGAAGGTTTCCTGAAAGCACCGTGCCAGCAACTCTAAAAAATAATTGTGTGTCTTTCTTTAACATATATTCTGGCAGGAATGTCCTACCTATATTTTTTGGCAGAGGCTTTTGCTTTATCATTAGTCCTTAGACTATGGTTTTAAGTTTGAATTGAGACTGGGAAGATGGCAAAAAAAGCACCTTTTCTGGGTTGTTACCTCTGTCTCTCATCCTTCACCTGTAGGACTCTGGGGCAGTTTGGCATCCTATGCTGTGTTAATCCCAGTTCCTCCATACAACAAGCAAGAGGTGTTTGCACAGCCATCTTCTGGCATTGCTGCCTGCCTGGCTGGGTTGAAGTGTGAAAAACTGCAGACCTTTAAAACAAAAGTTGTGAAGACACCAGGCTCTGCACTCTGAACCCATTTCTGGGCTGAGCCGGTGCTGCACCTGCAGCTGGCTCAGGATGCTGTGGGAGGGTCCCTCCTGCAGACCCTCCCTGTGCCTGAAACGCAGTGCTGGGTGTGCAGTGGGGGTACCCTGATCAGTGCTCCCACACAGGAGTCCCTGCAGCAGAAGCCCCTTCCAGCACCTCCACTGCCCAAGGGGAGAGAAGGGAGCATGGAGAGGTGCTGGTGCTCGCTGACATTGTCTCCTGGGACTTTACAGGTTCATAGGAGCTGACCTGGAAACTGGCCCTGTTAACATCGGCCAGTTCCTCGCTTATGCTGTTTGCTGGTGCAGACAAGCCATGCACTGCCTGTGCTCTGTGCCTTGATACAAACCCACCATGTGCCTCAAAAGGTGGGAGAGGTTTTCTCTAAGATTTGCGTATTTTTTGATGTTCCTTTCTACAAATGATTTTTTTTTTTTTTTCCCAATGGGGTGTGAGGGGCTGTGGTGCCAGGAGAGCGACCACACTGCGGGACTTCATCTTGCCAAAGTGACACCACACCTTTACAAGGCCTCTTTGCAGTGATAAGCCTTTCTGCCTTGCCCTGCTGGAGCAGACCTGGCTGTGGTTCATGAGCCACTTCTGGGAGCTCTTTACTTTTCTGTTGGATGGTTTATAAATCCTCTCCCTCTGCGTGTTGGCAGAGCTTCTCTCCACTGCCTCTTCACTGGGTTGTGACAACTGGAGTTTGGTGCTGGGCTCAGAGACATCAGGTGAACCACACCAAACTGCCATTTGTCACCTGTGAAAGAAGCCCCAGCCTCTGGCAAAATGAGGGAAATGTGTGCCTGGAGCAGCCTGTGGTGGGGGACAGGGCAGGTCATCTCTCACCCTGTCATAATGAGAGGCACGTCATCCCCATAGCTTGCAAGGCGAGCAATTCCTGCTCTCGTATGCAAATCCCAACACGTGGAAATACGCTGACATGTTCTGCATATCAACACACCCTTCAGGGAACTGGGCAGCACAGGGAAGAGGAGAGCCCACTAAATGGGGGAAATGAAAGGCATGTGATAGAAAGTGCTCGGACATTCATGCAAGAGGCACTTGTTTTGGGCTTTGTTTGTTTGTTTAGATTGGAAAATTCTTTTATTTAGTGCAACAGTTAGTAAAACAGGAGAAAACATAGGAAGGCGTGTAACGAAATGGAACCATTGCAAAAACATGTGGCTGAGTGGAGTGGCATCAAAAATGGTACAGCTGTTTTCATACACTCACTGATAGTGTGTGTGAGCTGAAGATGTGAGTGACTGTGCAGAGCCCTGTGCAGACAGAGATCCAGCTCATGTCTTATTTACAGTTGTATTTAATTATCTTATTTAATTTGTGGTACCTCAGGAAAGAGTGAGTGTTTTTATTATTTCGTGGTCAATTCATGAGTGGAAAGGATCATCCCAGCATCTCGAAAGATGGAAATGAAGTACCCTTAGTGCTGCATGGTTAATTGGGGATATTTGGGGATATAAGGAAGACACTTCATTCATGCAATGGAAATAATTTGATAAGACTTAAAACCAGTCATTTCTCACAGCTAAACCCACACACCAACAGCTATTCAGGACCTCTGTGCACCTGAGAGATGTGTTCAAGTCCCCCTCAAGAATGAGATGTGATCATGTAAAACAGGGAACAGAGCTGCTGTGTAATGCAGAACTCGCTGTCACGCCTGCTTTTGCATAGAATGCAGATTTTCTTGAAGTGTTATTGAGATAACTGGGGTAGACTGAACCAGAGTGCATCGCTAAAGATACGTATTTTATTTCTGGAGTAGCTGCAGAAACCTTTGTGATCAGAAAGGAAAAATACTCTGCAAGATTTCCAGAGTCTTTGACATAGGCACCCAGTGTTAATTAACCTGCTGCCACCAAAAGAAACTAGAGATGCAATTGTCCTACTAAATGTTTTTGTTACTGAATATTGTTATCGAATATGTGATTCTTACTATAGGAAAATGTGAATCTTGCTACTATTCTCTGTCCCCTGTTCCTGATACTGTGGGGTTTTTTAACAAAAGCAGAATTTTCAGAGTTTTTCAAATATCGTTTACCAGAAAATTCAAATGGAAAACTCTGAGCTGCCCTGCCTGATCTTTGTGACAAACCATGTCACAATATCTTCGAGCTATGACTGTGGAAAAGAGTGAGGAGAGATAGAAGGCAAAGGAGAGAAGATCAGAGACTCACACTGATCTTTTAACATCATTACAAGTGATGGAGGGAATGGAGAGGTTCAGATTTGTGCAGGCTTGCGCCCAAAACTCTCTCGGGCACAACTAGGTCTGCGAGATGATTGTAGTGTATTGCTTTGGAAATCACTTGAAAATTCTAATATCATGCAGAGGTTTCTTGGATGCTAAAGCTTATCCATAGCGTGTTCAAGTATTCAGTAATGTTCTAGTTTTTCACACATAGCTACTCAGTCCATTCTGTTGGAAAGTCCATGGTGTAGTTTTTCTGTGGTTATCCTAAAGAAGTTGGGTTCACTGTCATCTCTGGTTTGATAAGGTTAGAAAAAAAACCAGTTTTCTGAAGCTGTTGAGAGGATTCAATTATATTTTAATGCCCATCATATTTTAAGAAGATGTGCAGTTCCCTTAAATCATGTTTTCACTCATGACTACTGCAAATAGAAACAAAGCAGGTGTCCCATGGAGGAACAAGCCTGTATCCTTGGAAAGGTTGTGGCACTGGGATTGTAAATATGATAAAACACATGGACTTTCCATGACAGGAAAGTGCAGAACTAGGAACAAAACCTACTGCACTGATCTTCTAGCAGCATTGTGACAGTAAAATTATATAGTTTTATTAGTATGATGTACTCCAAAAGAATCATCCCCTTTGTCAGTAAAGCTTTTCTCCCTTTTTCTTCCCTGTCCCCTTGGTCAGTTATCACTGCTTGGAACTTAAGATTTTTCTTGATCTATTGTCTAGACAGTGGGTTTTAATTTTCTGGAATTTTCTGTCCCTTCTGCATCCTGGTTTGCCTGCAGTCACAAACTTCGTTGTACTCATAGGGGAAGTGCTCTGAGGCTCTATCTGTGCTGAGTGATGCTGCAGAGGATATGGGGCTTGTGTCAAATATGTCCCCAAACCAGAGCAGCCAAGGTGGGACCATTTCAGGGAGGGTAGTGGCTGTTCTTCCCTTGCAGGCAGGATGAATGTGCAGAATCTTTGCACAACCCTTAGTGATGGCACATGTGAGCTGACTTCCCAAGAGCTAAGGGTGGGTCATCCCAGATCCAGGCTGTGACACGGAGCTTAGCTGTGGGCAGCCTCTCTAGAGAGTAGGAAATCTGCCCTGAAGGAGAGGTCCATGCAGCCCAGATGCAGTTGCTAGCAGTAGTCCTCCAGCAATTGCTCATGATGCAGTTTGTGCTTGTACCTCAGTGATTATTATCTGCAGATAGAGCTGTGCTCTCCAAATGTGTCCTGGCATGTCATGAACACTTTTATACTCCCAGCCTCTACTGCATGCTTAAGAATGGGTATTGCCAGTTTATGAAATGTTTCTGATGCCCATGATTTTAGCAGAAGTTTCTCCACCTGGGATGTCTTTTCCGAAAGCCTCAGTCCCTGAGGTGTGCAATCCAATGGGCAAATACAGATTTAAGTAACAAAGAACTAGAATTTCTGCTGCTCAATGTTGTAAGGAACAGTGATTCCTAAGGGCAAAAAACTTCCTAGATATTGTATGGTTAAAATCACATGAATATTTATGTCATACCCATGACTTTGTGGGGAACTGATTTCCAGCCAGAGGGTCTCTGGATAACAGCCATATGAGAGTTTTGAGAGCAGACTTTGATTTACTGCTGCAGCTCACTATACCTCAGGCATACCATCAGCATAATCAAAATGATGGTGTTTTCTAATCTAACTATCTCTGCCCTCTCATTACACCTTCCTGCCATGTCTTTTTATCCTGTCAGCTGTTTCAGTGGGTGTTTGGAGTAGCAGTGAGATGCTTTACTGTTTAGTGTCCTGGTCTGTTTGCTGGAGAGCTTGGGGTGCTCCCTAAACGATAACAGACACAAACTGAATTTCATAAGCCTCAAAACATGAGAATTAAGGCTTTATCTGTGGCCTTCATTGACTTCTTTGTGCATGTGTTTTATCTATGCTTTCATTATGTTAGATGATCCTGGCTCATTTTTTGTGCCTCATCCCAATTCCCTGATGTCATATCAAGTGTCCCCCTGGGATCAATCTCTTCTCCCAGGTCTTTGCTCCTGGCTGCTCCCTGGTCCTTGCCCTGTTTCTGTTGCTTTGCACTTCTGTTGCTTTCCTCTCTGCTTGATTTGGGCAGCAAGAGGCTTGGAGGGAGCCCAGGGGCTGGGATGACAGGGATGGCTTTCTGGCTCTCTCTTCTGGTGCTTGGAGCCGCAGCCATGTCCAGCAGCCAAGAAGGGAATTATATCAAGGACAGTCCTGAGCAATCCTCAGAAGCAGCAAGCCCTAGAAGCCCCAAAATGGAGTGAGATCAAGGCAGACAGAATCTGTAGAGGTTTTTTTCCCAAAGGCTAATAAATCTTCAGTGGGATGTATTCAAGGGCTTTTCACTTTGCCAAATTTGGATGTAAAAGGCACATCCCTGTTCCCAGGGTGACACCAAATTTCCAGTCTCTTTTCCAGAAGAGAGACTCCAAAAAAATAATTGTTAGAATTTTTATATCGACTAAGCACTTTTCTCTAATCTCGTGTTTGGAAAACCGCCAGGCCTCCCCCTCTCCCACCCTCTTTGTAATTTCCTACGAAATTCTTCTGGAGGCAGGCAGACACCTGGCAAAGGAGAATTTCAGCCCCAAAAGTTGTACTGTTGTGGGAGCAGGGTCTCCTGATGGCAAATGTTTAGGGCATCTCTGCCGAGTGCTAACACCCTCCTCACATCCCAGTGGTGCACCACACCATGTCTCCTACCAGCTTGAGCTCAGAGCCTCCTGCTAGAAAATTCATTGCTTGTCACTTTGAACAGGGTAAATGAGAGATGTGGAAGCGCTTTGCAGTGTTCAGGGAGTATCAGGCGTGAGTACAAATGGGAAGACCACGGCAAGTGCTCTCCCTGCCTGTGCTTCAAGGTAACCCCGCCAGCGTGCGCCGCCTCCTTGCAAATGCCATACAGCGTTTTTCACTCCCTGCTGGAGGAAAAAGCTGCCCTAAGAAAAGCAGAATGAGGGCTGATGTTTTGAAAGGTGTCCAAGAGTAACAAAACTCAACTCTCCAGGGCTGAGTTTCGCCTCTTGTGTTTCTCAACCAGGGTGGTTGAATGTGTTACAGACCTATCAGAAATTTTGCTACAAATGCACAAATATTAATCTACAGCCATTTCCTTTGCTTTCTTAAACATGAATGAGGATTTTTGTCTCTTTCTCCCTCCATAAATTGTTCATGGTCAGAGGGGGCATGTTCCGTGTCAAAGTCTTGACCGCCAGGATCAAACAAAAAACCCTTGTGAACTCAGAAGTGGAGACAAATAAATGACTATTACTTTTTTTTTCCTTTTGCCTGGAGTTAAACCTTTTCTCTGTCAACAATATTGACTTTGTTCACTTGGAAGGAAACAGAGGGAGAGAGAGAGGGAGATTTCTCTAGATGCTGCACAGAAAAAAAACATTTTGGAAGGAGGAATGAAAAAAGACAGAGGTTACAGGAAATGGTAGACATTTTTTGTTGAATTAAACCATTAGGAGTGACCCAAAAACCAACGGGAAAGAAAGGAAACAACTGGATACATTTAGGTCACAAGAACCAGCCAAACGGGGAGCTGAAACCAATTATCATAAATGAATGTTTCTCTTTTATTCATGACCACCGTGTATGCTCCCATGATGCTCTTTGTCTTATTATAAAAACAGATGAAACTATTTCGTTTTGTTCTTATACTTATTAGCTAATGCAACTTTTGGGCAATTTATCAAACACTAACACATGTTGTGATTAATAAGCTCAGAGAATTAATCACAACTAAAGCCCCTTAAAAAACAGAGGATGTCGGGTCCTTCTTAAATATATGTTTGTGCAGGATTATGTAACTTAAGCAGTGACATCTAGTTTTGATGCATATTCATGCATTTTACACGCCGAAAGGTCCTTGAAACCATATGTTCAGGCAAGCTGTAATTACAGTAACTTCCACTTCTATGGGACTTTGCCCTGCAGCGTGGGCAGAGCAAGCCCTGCTTGCCCTAGACATGGGTGCTGGGGGGCGGGGGTGGTACACAGAGCCCACTCCCCCACCAGCACTGGGAGAGGGGAGCGGCATTTGGGGTTTGGACTATTGCTGCTGGGCTTCAAGAGGGAGAATGTCACAATTGCTGTGGACCACAGAAAAAAACCCTGTTTGCTCCTTTTTAGACTCTTTCCCAGGGGTCTTGCTGCCCACTCCCCGCATCCAGGCACCATTTTGAGGGGAGGAAAATGTCATTAAAACTGGGTATAGCAGCTCTCAGCATCTTCCTCCCTCCCACTAACCCAGTGCAGCCTCTAATGAGCCATAACTGGCCCTTAAGTGCCCCTAACCACTTCACTGAGGTTAGAATAAATTTCTAAATGGGCAAGAGGAAAGGCAGAAGCAGCCAGCGTATCCTGCAGCCTCACTGAGGTGCAGAGAAGCCGGTTCTGTGCAACAAGAGGTAGCTCTGGGCCTGGGGGAGCCTCAGCGGGGGCAGCTGGACGAAGAGCTGGAGCTTTGCTTTAGGGTGGCCTTCTTGATAGGGAGAAAACCACAGTGTGGCATAGAGGGGACCAGGGGGACAATTTTCCAGCAGATCTATGTGTTTCCAGTGGGGAGGGATGGGGGGAATCAGTCACTTTTCTGAGCTTCAAACTGTGGTAATGCACCTCACTGAGGCTCCCTGTTAGCAGCCTGCTCTGCTCAGCGAGCTACTTGCTGTGTCAACATCCCGTTGACTTCAGCAGGAACAAAGTATGTGTTTAAGTGCTTTTATTGACTAGGGAGGGACTTAAGCATGTGTTTAAATGCTTTCTAGAACTAAGGCATAAATGCTTGATTGTCAAAACCCGGCAAAATAATGGGGCTGGTCTTTGGTCACGCATAAATTCTGGAGTGTGCTGCAGGAGTAGCTGAGTTAAATTCTATACTATGTGTCAGACTAGATTTTCATAATGGTCCTAAAATATCTGTATCTCTCCATAGACTTTAATGAGATTTACATCTCAGTCTTAAAAAAGGAAAATAGCTGGGAAATGGGACTTAAGCAAGTTTATGCAGCTAATTTGTCAACTGTTCAACAAAATAAGCAAAAGGATGCTGCCAGGACTGCGTGTGTGGAAATACTCTGGCATTTAAAAAGGAAGAACCACCCCTACACAACACCTGCTGGTGTTTTCCACAAGGACAAGATCTTTTGCTGTGCCTCTCACGTGTCAGCAAATTGAATTTTTTTTTTCCTCCTAACTTAATCCCAGTGAAGTGTGTTTATTTATTTTCTTTTTTTTTTTTTTCTAAAATAGACGCATGCCACCAAAATGTTTTTGGTGTGTGTTTAACAACACATTGGCCCTGTGGGGCTGCGTTTCTTCTGGGGAAGATAGACGACCTCCTTTTACTCCGAGTTTCCAGCTGAGATCGCCAGCAAAAGAAAATTAAAAAGCAGGCTTTTCGTTTTTGTCTTTCGGCAACCCTGATGTGGTTGCCGAGGCATTGCTTAGAAACACAAACATTACAGCACATATGGAAGTCTACTGTCGAGTGGAACCAAGTCCTAAAGCAACATGTTAAGTCGGAAAAATTTATGTTCATGCTAAAGCGGCAGTGTGGTAATCGGTTTCAATGGAAGTAAAAGGAATGCATCAGAGATGAAAATGGCTCGCTCCCTTGGATGCAAGTGCAGGGAAATTCAGACCCATGGTCTGGGATGATTGCGTGAAGAGGAAGTTGCTTTTGTTAGTCAGTGCATATCAGGCTTGTGGCGACTGCACTTCTCTGTGTGCTCGTGCATCTCTCTGCATAGAAGCAGCTTTATTTCGTAGAATCGTGGAATTGTTTAGGAAGAAAAAGACTTTTAAGACTTTAAGTAGCATGTGCCTATTTATGCACCCTCAAAATACCCATTTTTTTCCTTTGTTTGGATGTAAATGAGGTAGTTTCAGACTTGCCGAAGGCAATAGAGGCACAAGTCCAAATTCTTGGTTTGCCAAGACAAGCCATTCAGCTCTCTCCAGGGGCCTTATCAGGGTTGCTTCTTTAGGTTCCCTGTGTATTAGGGAAAAGAGAGATAAGTATGTCCAGGCAGAGATTCATCTTGACTTTTTTAGAATAGTCTGAATAATCTCATGTTGCCTTCTGCAACTGATTCAAAAGAGAGCCTGTAAACTTGCTTAGACAAGATATGATACTTTAAAGCAAATAAATCCACATTATATGGTTCCTCCCTTTGCAATCCTGTTCATAAAAAGCTCTTGGCATCTTGATTGCATGTCCAGTTCAATATCCAAATATCTTCAGAAAGCCCAAATACCCCTAGTTTCTCATAATTATGTGCCTCAATTTCTTATTTGTGAACCTCCTTGTCTAATGAGAACAGTGTAAGGCTAAATAATGATGGCTGTGAATTTTTCAGATGTTAGGAAGATTCATGGTTTAAAATTATTTCAGAGGCAGACACAGCTTCTATCACTCAGTGAAAAAAAAAAAAAAAAAGGAGGACTACGTTTATTGCTGCTTGAGTTTGTATGCTTGCAGTTTCAGCATTTGCTAGTCAATGAGCTGAAGTACTCTTGCAGATATAATTGCCTTGAAAATTAGTGTATGCCTTTCTCCACCCCCAGGGAGGCTGCCTGCCTAGAGACTCCCATGTTTTGGAGTCTAGAGGTGGATCAAGTGTGGTGGTGGTGGTCAGACATGGGTTTGAGGCCCACCCCTGAAGCACCCATCACCACCACTCCAGTAGTGAGGGCAGGATAAAGTGCACAGCTCCAGCTGCTTCTCATCCCTATGGCATCATATCCCCGGCCTCAGCAGAGCTGAAAGCCTGCAGTACCTGGGTTAGACGTGCAGGTAGCCCAGAGCCAGGCTGAGCCCAATGCAGAGGAGCTGCTGGGCAAAGGCACTGAGTGTCTTGCAGCAGAGAAGGGGGTTTTGGGGACCTAGCACGCAAATCCTTTGTATCCCGGTTTTATCAGCTTGCCTGCTCAGGGAATAGCTTGCTTTTTAAGTTGCTTATTGTTTCAGGCCTACAGCTAATCCTCTAAGAAAGTAATTTCTGTTGCTCATGGCTAATACCCCATCCTGCATTGAGAGTTATATCAGAGCAGAATTGCTGCTTAGTCAGTGGCTGCTTTCCAGCCAAGGAAACATCATGGGTTCTGGATTATTGTGATTTTTTTTTTCTATTTTTTTTTCTTTTAAACCAGATGAATATTTAGATGTCATTGATTTTTGCCAAGTTGAAAAAGCCACCTATTTATTTGAAAAATATTTTTGGAAGCCTGAAGATAGCCATGTTGCTCCCATGGTTAAAATGTTTTATATAAAACTTGTTATTACCATAGATCAATGGGATATGTACAGAATATGTTACAATGGGGCCTGTGTTAAGGATTTGTCAAGATTTCCATTATAAACCACTATTTTCAAGGGTTTATAACTCAGTCATAAAAATTCATTCCAAGCTAAAACTTGGCAAACAAAATGTCAACCCAGGAGAGATTTTCTTTTACCAGATTTGCTTTAATGCTTTAAACTGATTTGTCTATTTTAAAATTATACGAGTGCCCTGTTTTATAGACTTTCTGTGTATACAGGGTGCGCGTGTGCATGTGTGCTAATATAACACACATACCAAGGAAAAAACAACGTTAAAAGCACATTAGCACAGCAAATCAGAGCTCCAAAAAACCCCACAAGGTTAAAAATGGGCTTGGATTTGCAGTTTGTGGAATCTTAAGCATCATGATGCCAACTTTGAGCTGTCTTCAACTGGTGGCTTCAGCCGGTCAGGGCTGATTTGCACCAGCTGAGCTGCTATCCCTTTGTGACACCACCCAATGCGTGGCATCCCCAGGCATCTGAGAAGGCTGATGTTGAAAATCGGTGGATATCTTGACACTAAGGTGAGAGGTGGCTAAAGAGGATTTAGGACCTTCTCAGGGCACCTGATGTGACAGGGAGGAGATGAGATGCCCAGCTGACCTCCTATCCAGTGATCCTGGATGCTTTTGATGGTGAAAGGGGAGAGGCAGGTGTGATGATGTGGTGCCAAGAGTACGTGATTGAAGCACAGCTCTCTGAATCTTCCCTGTGGTTAAGGAGCCAGGATCTGGCATCATTGTCTGGTGACACAGATGTCATTGCCAACACCCACATTTGTCCCAGGTGCCATGGTACCTGGTCCAAGTATTCCCTCCTTCCCTGGTGCACTGTCCTTGGCTGTGATAGATGAAGCAAAGCTCATCCCCCTCACAGCCCAAAGCCCTGCATTTGCAGCAGTGCCTGGTGCAGAGGAGGACATACAGCTGGGCTTGCAAACACCCAGCCTGAGCCCCTGAGGTTGGACAGGCATGAAAGCCTCCAGCTAATGTTGGTAGGGTGTGCTAAGCCCTCAGGCCGGCCCCTGGGGCAGCTGATTTCTGGTGTTTGACCACAGCGGGTGTCTCAGGTAACCCTGATCCCAGCTTGTGTGCCTCAGCTGGCTGCCCAAAACCTACAAGAGATGAATCCGAGCCTTGGCTCTTTGTAGGATCAAGCTTTAGACATGGAGGGTCAGATCAGCCTCTCTCTGGAAGGATAGGTAAGAGGCTTGAGTCTGGCATCCTTCCCTGGTTCCTTCTCCTGAAATCCTGGGATGTGAAATCTTTCTCCTTATAAGACTGGGGTGTTTGTCATCTCCAAGTATCACTAGGCTGTGTTACGCTCTGTTCCAGCAGCTCCCCTTGACTCTTGTGTTGAGTCCCACTTACTCATGGGTTTTGTTAATTGAGGGCAGAAGTGGGTCCCCCTCTCTGCCATAAATCCAATGTACACACACACACACACTTGTAAGGTATTTAGGAAAGCTTTGCTCTGCATATCTTAAATGTGTGTGTGCTGGGGGGGGGAGTGGAGAAAAGCAATAAAGAGCCTACATTATACCACATGTGTGAGCAAAGGGCTGTGGTTAACTCCCTTCAGATAGATTTCAACCAGGGCCCCTTTGTAACAGCCCCCAGAAGACTACTGAAAAGTCGGCATCCATAGTTTTAAATAGGTTAATTTAAAAAATAAATGGTATTAGAGACTTTTCCTCCCCCCATCTGAGCAAACCAAATACACAAGTGGCACAAATAGGAAAAAGTGCAGCTGGTTGTGGCTTACGTGGGTAGCCAGCTTCTTCAGGGACGCTGGCAGCAGAGCAAGAGAGGGGATCCCCATGGGTGTCTCTACCTGGCAGTCCTTCTGTGCTGGGAGAAATGGATGGTAATTTTGTGGTCAGTGCTCTGGAGAGGGATGATGTTGAAGGGGTTGGTGAATGTGTCTTGAACCTGTATGGGATGAGTAAAACCTTACCTAAATTGAGAAGAGGGGAGTACTACAACCCCTGTACTCTTTTTCCTGCCTACCCTGCCTTACCTTCCTTTTAGTTAGGAGTGGTGACAAGCTATTGCTTTTTCTACCCTTTATGTTGCTGATGATGTTGGGGTTCTCTGACTCTCCTGACGTGCCTGTGCTGCCCCCAGACCCACACATCTCCAGGGCGAGCCCACAGATGGCCATGCCACAGTGACACACATCACTGTGACACGTCCAGTGCTGGCTGAGAACACAGGAGGTTAAGGGACATTAATAAGAATCACATTGAGAATAGAGTGAATTGACAATTGGGCTTTGATTTTCCAAAGTGCTTGTCTTTCTTTTTTTTTTTTTTTTTCCTGGATGTTGTTTGGCTCAAAGGATGACACTATTTGCATTGGCACCTTTTCCAGATCAGCTCCCAAAACACTTCCAAATCTAGGATTGTCGATTTTTCACTTGTCAAGAAAACAAAACAAACCAGAGTAGAAATGATGGGTTTGGCTTTTGCTTTGTGTGTTGTGAAAAACAAATAAACAAAACAAATATTTTTCTACGTTTTTAATGGAAACTCAAATTCCCACACTTACCACAGTTGCTAATTAAGCAAGCCAAGAGGACACTACACCCAGGGACTCGCAGTGTGTCATCATAGCTGGTCAGACTGTTTATGAGCATAAGAAATGTACTTCAAACATGCCTCTGCATCATTTTATTCACTGTCGATGCCAAAGAATTAAACTATTGGATCAGTGGAAGCGAGATATCACTTTTCAGCTGAACTCCAAGTCAGAAATAAAGCAGCTTCCCAGAGAACAATATAGCCACAGTGGAGGGAGCCGGGTCACCTTTTGGTGAATTTAAATGAGTTCTTAATGAAAAGGGGAATAAATTTTTCACACATTCCTCTGCATTAAAGAGGGGTCAGAGTCTAGCATCAAGGTGAGCCTAAACTCAGGAAAGATACAAAGGGAATTCCTGAGTTGCTGACAGAAATGCCTCTCTAGTCTGCCAGGAGCCAAAATGCTACTGCTGGAAAAACAGCAGGCAGGGTGGAAATCTGGGTCCAATGAAGGAACAGCAAGGGAAGCTGCAGAGTGGGGTCGTGGAGGGGGGAAGGTAAACAGCATCCCCTCATCACAGCGGTCAGGCTTATTACAGAGATGGTGGGTGTGAATAGGTTCAGCCAGATGGCAGGGACCAGCAGTTCCGTCCCCCAGTAATACAACGTTGCAGCACCCAGTCCTTATTGTAAGGATGTGATGAATTTGAACACTGGCTGTCAGGAGTCCTTAACAATGTGTGACCTCAGGCAAGTTGCCGAGTTCTCCACATCTCACTTTTGCTATCTGTAAAATGGTCTGTTACTCAAAGGGAATTTCTGTAAGGAATAGCAATGGGGACAGGCAGGACAGCTTTTCTCATCCAAGAGCTAATTTATATTTATCAGTCTGATGGAAACTTTAAATGCAATGGACTTTTTTTAAAATGTATTGATCATCTCTAAAGAGGAATTCTGAGCTGTCATTTGCAGTGTGCTTTTCTGCTCTGTAGTGTTCTTCAGAGATGTTGCCAGTCAGACTTAAGCAACAATCTTGCAAAAATGGATTTCACTGATGTGATCAGCACTTCACTCAGGTGGGAAGGCTGCGGGAGGACCACAGCCTCTTCCCAGGGCACACACACAGAGGGATCTACCAGGATGTCCTGGGATTTCTGACAGCACTGCAGTCACATCTCCAGTGCCGGATTCTCTGCTGTGGGAATGGTGACCTTGCTGGGTGTTCTGGGGTCTGTCTGCTCTTCTCCATGAGTGAAGGAATGAATTGCAATTCCATGGGTGGCCAGGAGCCAAAGCACTGCTGTCAGGATCCTCATGCAGACCCAGGCTGGATTGTAGCATGATGATGCTTATATATTATATTCCCTGATGTTTCTCAGTTGGACCTGTGGTACCTCCGACCCCACAGTGGGAAGCTCAGCCCCACTGCTTGGGAACAGAGGGTGGCAGGGGTGTGGGCAGGATGCAGTGGGCAACCAGCCCTCCTGGGGCTCCAGCAGATAGCAGAGCTGGGTAGTGAGTAGGGAGGCATCTCCAGGAATAGGGCCTGGCTTTGTTTTGCTTCTCATTTCTAATTTAGACACGTAATTACTCTAGACTCCTTCCAGCGTTAATAAGGGACAGGCATCTCCAGAGGGCAGTTCAGACCTGAGCAGTCTGAAGCCCTCCTTGATGAGGAAAGAGGCCCAGTTAAATTCCTCATTTAGACTTATTGGTTGAGAGTCCCACATTTGGTGCAAAGACTCTCAGACTTTGGGATAAGCATAAGAAAACATGTTAAGTCCTGCAAATATCCCCTATCACTGATAGGACCCGGGGGAGTTGTGTCCTCTGGGATAGGCAACCATTCTCTTTCCCTCCCATCTCCTGGGGGAAAATCAGGGGTCCATGGAGGTGGACAGTGCTGAGCTGCCTTCCCTGTCTGAGTTCCTTTTCTATTATAACTTTATATAAAAAGGGGGGGCAGGGAGCAGTGGGGAGACAAGGAAAATATTTGTGTAAGAAAACTACACTTTAAAAGACAGCTTAAAACTGGGATTAATAAGTCTGCTTTTATGGAAGCATTTCTACATGTTGTAAAACATTTTTAAAAACATTGTAAAAACTACAGAGTTTCACGTTAAATATGGCTGATTTTCTTTATAGAGCTGACCTGCTTCCCAGAGGTGATGTATACACACCATATGACACAGGGGTTGCTAGGGTAGGCAGTGTTTTTACATTGATTACTGTAGTAAATAATAATGTAAAACTGTGTATAAATAGGGAGTTCAATCCAGAGCTACCCCTGGGGTCTGCAGTTCTTTACACATGGCCCATTTTTCATCACTTCTGCGATTATTTTATTTTATATTTTTGGAGGAAGAGGGAAAAGGGGAAGGGAATATGCTGGGGCTTTATAATGTTTTGTTTTTTTTTTTTTTTTTTTGTTGGTTGATTGGTTTTCTTTGGTTTTGCCTTTTTGGGTTTTTTGGTGGGTTTTTTTCATCTCAAAAGAACATCTCCTCTTGGTCAGCTGTTGAGCAGATGCCAAAAATACTGGTCAACACTATGGGGAAATTTGTTCCCTCATAAACTCAGGAGTCCAGAGAAAAACAAGAAACTGAGGTGGCCAAAGAGGAGTGGGCAGATGAAGTGCATGTTGTAGTGAGGGAGATATGGGAATATTATCCAAATATCCCACAGGAGCAGCAGCCAAGTGAATAACCTGTACTCCCTGCCTACCATGGGTAACATATGGAGTGGCAGGCTTAGACTGCAGAAAGGTGGCTTCCAATCCCTCAGAAAAATTTTTGAACTGGATGGATGGAGAAGTACTGAGATGAGTGTCTGTCTGCTCAGGGGTGACCCCCACCACTGGGATATGCCCATTGCCACAAGCAGCTCTGGGCAGAGTGATTTCAGCTCCCCTTTGATGGAGACAAAACTAATCACCCCTTAAATATATGCTTTCATGATACTCCCCCTTAGACAGAGCTTATCCCAGCTGGAGGAGGGTGGAGGCGGGACAAGGACCTTCCTGGCTGGCCTAATAGCCCTGGTGTCCCTGGTGAAATTATTGGCCACCACTTAACGCAATTTGTTTCATTTTGCAATTATTCTTCAGGGGAATTTTATAAGCTCCTGTAATAAGTCACTTCTGCTGGGATCCGGAGAGGAAGTGACCTGCATTAGAGGCAGAGGCATTAGCCCAGCCTCCCCTCCATGCTGCCTTGGGATCTCAACACAGTGCTTCCCATAGTCCTGCGTGCATGCACATGTAGGTGTGTGTGTGTATGGATACACGTATAGCCCTACATATTTCTTTATACATAGATATGTCTGTGTGCTACATGGGGAAGTAGGAGTGCTCAGGTTTTAGAGGCCTGAGGAGCACAAAAAAACAGCTGGGCCCTCCAACGTTTGTGCCACGGAGAGATGTGCCAGTAGAAACCAGTTGCTTGCTGGTTTTCCTTGGCCGGGACCAGACCCACAGCCTCCCTAGTAAGGAGGTGTCTCTGCTGTGCTGCTGTCACTGTGCAGGACCAGAGGTGCTTAAGCACAGGTGCTGATGTTCCCAAATCCATGGTTGTGGCTGCACCTCACCCCGAGATGCTGCGCTATAAGCTGGCTTTCCCAGGGAAGGCTTTCAGGATTGGGTGGTGGAGCTGGGCGATACTTTTAGCGGCTATCACAGTCGGCTGTGATGCTTTCTTGGGCTTCCCCCCGCGGATGCAAATGTCGGGCTGAGGCGGCTGCACACGGATGTAACGCAGGCTCGGGCCGCAGGCAGCGCGCCGCGCCGTTTCCACACGGGCAGGAGCAACACGCGTGCACGCTCACAATAAACATGTCACCCCGTTTCCATACAGACAAACACAATGAGCGCCCCATACAACCACACACGCAGAGGCGCGCACACGCTCCTCTTCCAGATTCCAGCGGGGCTGCGAGTTTTAACTATCTAAATTGAAAGCAGATCCTATCCTCCAGTGGGGAGCTGCCAGGAACTCATCTTTTCCCCCCCCTCCCCGACTTTTTGCCCTCCCAAATGCATTGGGGGAAAAAAAACAAAACCCAAAACATGCAGTTCTCCAAAGGGGCAAATGGTTTCTCAGCACGCAGCGAGGTTGGGGTTGGGGGTAGAGGGACATAGGGAGGAGGAAAAGGGAATGCACAGAATTACTTTCTAGTGGTGGAAGAATAAACAGCTTAAGTTAATAAAGTTGAGGCCGAGGAGAACTATTTGGAGAGTGTGGAGGAAGTCAAGGATTAGTGAGAAAATAGGAGCACAAGAGCAGGAAATAGTGTGGCAGTGCAGAGGACCTGCAGGGAGAGTGGAGGATGGATGGAGAGACTTGACCATCACAACAGGGATGGGAGTGAGGAACTGAAGGGCTGTGCAGCTCTGAGTTACAGCACTGCTGAAAACAAGTCACCTTCTGTTCATCAATATCTGCCTTGGAAGCCAAAATCTCTTCCAAAAATGATGCAACCTATTTTTAGGAGCGGGTTTACTGATGGAAATGCCTCCTTTGTTGTGAGGCACGTGTAGCAGCAATGACAAGAAAGAAAAAACAAACAAACAAACAAAACAAAACAAAACAAAACAAAAAAAAAAAAAAAAAGAGGAGAAAGGAAAGCTCTGGGGTGTGAGGACATTGCCAGCCCTATGGGGGGACACCAAAACTCCCAGCCCCACAATCCCTGCCTGCTCACAAGCCCCATCTAAGAGCACTACAATCCCAGCATGGGCAGCACCTTTGAGTGACAGCCCCGGGCTCCAGGCGGGGTTGCTGACTTCATGACTTTTTGCAACTGTCGGAGAAGCTTAGCAGATAAGCACACAACAGTTTTTATTATTCCAAGAGGCAGAAGACTCGCCTTAGTGAGCGGTAACAAATACGGACATTCACGACCAGGATTAGAACAAACTGCACTGGTGGGCAAGGGCCAAAGGCAGCACGGAGCTGCAATGTAACCCAAAACCTCCACAGCTGTTTTCATTTTCCTCCCTTCAACACAGTCCCTGTGTGGTACTTCAGGGAGAATTATGAAAGTGGCGTGTAATTCAGAGAAGTAATGTCTTTTTTTTTCCCCCCCTCCCTTCTCTCTCGCTCTCTTTTTCTTGGAGTAATGAAAATTGCTGTGGTAGATCGTTTTGGATTCAAGGGAAATATTGGACTCCGTTTTCCGTGGGTGAGTTAGATAACAATAGATTGAAGTGGGTTCTGTGTTTGAAAGGTCCTGCTGCTCTTCCTGCCACTCTCCATTGCAGCTTCTCACTCATCCCTCAGTAGTTAAAATCATAAATTTAATTAAAAAAAAATAAAAGAAAGAGGTAAGAGTTGAACAGCTTAGAAATGGTGGGCCTTGTGCAAATGAATGCAGGGTCTTCAGGGACCTTGGTGGCCTGAAAGAGACTTGCTGCTTTCATTACAGTACAAAGTCTGGTCTGTACAAATTCCCGCTCTGGAGAAGGGGATTCTACTGCTGGGAAGCCCTGCTGGCTCCCACCGGCATTTTGATGGGAACTGTTTAAAAAGCATGAGGCCACATCCTCTGCGCTATCCTGGTGATTCACACCAGCCAGGAAGATGCTCTACCTATAAGAAAAAAAGATGATTTTCTTTCTAGAGGACAAATCCTCCCCTGGTCTAATGCTCTCTGCTTTGCTTAGGCCAAGAGAGAATTTAGCCTTCTGATTTTTAAACACAAGTGATTACACTGTGGCTTCTCTGTTCTATTGCTGGCATAGTTTTCCAAGAGGTTATGCCCTGTCTCATTAAAATCTCTAAATTTCACATTTACAAAAAAATCTGAAAAATTTTTCTCCATTCAGTTAATGAAAATATTTTCTTTCAAGTATTTTGAGGCCTTTCCTTTCAATTTTGAAGCTTTAAAAAAAACTAGGAAAATTGAACATATTTAAGCCAGAAAAAAAATACATCTTAGTTGTCCAAATATTTCAATCCAGCTTTATCAAAGATCTTATATAAAAAAAAAATAAAAATATTGAAATTTTGTCATCTTCTCTTGACCTTTTCTTAAGAAAAACCCAAACCCAACAACCCAAGCTAATACAGTACCATTAAAAAAAAAACAAAACAAACCAATAATAAACCAAGCCCCCAAAAGCCCTTGGTTCCACTCCAGGAAATAGTTCACCTCTAGTGAATATTAGGAAGAAGTGCTGAAAAGTTATATTTCTCGCCTGAAATTGTTGGGATTGTTCAAAAACCTTAGATAGCTGTTGCATCTTGTTATCAAATTCTGTTGGTCTTTCCTTTAATGGGTTTCACATGACTCTTATTCAACAAGAAAATAACTCAGTGAGCGACTGGAAACACTTAACGTGTATACCCTGACACATCTGCACATACCATAATAGACACATGAATTTAATGCTCAGTTGATTCAATGCGGGGAGTGGAATTTAGTGTCAAGTCAATTAAAATATCCTGTTCCCACCCCTAGCCCCCCTCCCCTCCCCCCCTTGTTTTTCCCCCCCCCGAAGTATTTATCAGGATTGCTGCATGGGAGGTATGCGGTGTGGAAGTTGTGGGAGTCCTCGGCGCGCTCCACTCATGACGTGGTGTTTGTGCAGCGCAGCAGTAAATGCGCTCGCTCTGCCGCCGTAACCCCGTGTTAAAGTTACCACAACCGCGCTAACGCGGCGAGGCTCCGGCAGAGCCTCTGAAAAAGAAGGATAGGGATGATAAAAGGATGCTCACGCCTGGTGGTTCCCGCACTGCCCTGGCCGGGCTCTGGCCGGGCGGTGAAGCAGCGAGCTTGGCTGAGCACACGCGGCGGAGAAGTGCTCGCTGCAAAGCCCGCCTCGCTGCCTTCGTGGAAGTCTGGAAGGCTACTGTGGCTAAACAAAAAAGCGTTATAAAACAAACTGTTATGAGCGGCAGATAAATATAGCGTGAAAAAGATTAATGGTTAGGCAGCTGGGGTGTAGAAACATACTGCTTTCCGCCTTGACATGAGTTGTTCTGTTTTTCCTAGAAGCTTATCCCGTAGGTCTGTTGCCTCCTGTCTGGGATTTTACGCCCGCATCCCAAAGACTTCAGGATGAGGGCTTTGTGTATCTATCTGTTGATAGAGTGTGTGGCACTGTAGTGGGGCTGGGATACACTGAGCAATGTGAGGAGCATGCAGAATACACAAATCCTCTGTTTGTCAGTAATAAGGGGGTTTAATGCCAGAGTTATTACAAAGGCAACATCATTGCTGCAGTAATTTTAAAACCAGTTTTGGTTTCAGTTTGGAAAATCGGCAGAGCTAGATTCTTGGGCTCCTACAATGTCCCCTTCAAGTCAATGGATTTTTCTCTAAATGGTGTGTGTGAATTTTGGGTACAGAAATTTATTATTAACATCTGCATCCAGTACATCAGAAAAAACGTGGGGCAAAGTCTATCTAAAGGCGAATGTGTTTAGATGCACGCGTAATTTTTTTAAGAAAGAGGATAAACAATTGCATTGTTTTCTGTTGTTTCTGTATTTCTTCCAGTGTAGGCAACCTTTGCAGAACAAAGAGGTCTTTGTAAAACTAAGTCCTTCAGTATGTGAATACTTACACATGTCCTTCACTGTTTAACTGGAGGCAGGAGGAGCTTAAACCTTGGAGATAAGCTTGTATGAGAGTCGTTGCAGAACTGGATGTGATCACTGTGCCAGTGCAGTGATCCCAGCACACCAAACCGTGTCTGGTTCACGTTTGGGGCCAGTCCTGATGTATAATTCATACACGACATTTTATTAACTGGCAAATTTCCCCCTGAACCCGCCCCCGCAAATTCTCTAGACTAAAGGAAGGAATTTGTTGTGCGGTGGCCTCTTCCCCCTCTCCTTGCCCATTTTTTTATGACTGAGGAAACCCTTTTATTGTATGCGAAATAAAAGCTTGATGTGGTCTGCCATTTTTTAATTTACCGTGGTATTAAATACAAAACGTATCCGCTTACAGAAGGTGGGTCATGGCTTGTGGTCTGGGGTTGATCCAGTGCCTGTTGTGACTGGTTGCAGGGGGGACGAGGAGAAGTTAAGGGCTTCTCCAGGGTCTGAGCAGAAATTAGTGGGGTGAAGGCATGAGAGTCTTTACTCATCCCCTGTTGGGGAGTTTATCATCCCTATAATTTTTCTTGTGTTGTGCGATGGCTGCCTCGGAGTGCTGCAGGATTAATGCCATTCCCTTGGGCTGAGGGTGACAAAGTGACCCTGAGTACCAGCAATGAGTGAAATCATCAGGTCAAATTGTGTTGTTTTTTGGTTTTTTTTTCAGTGGAATAAAGTGCAAAGCCCCAAATCATCTGCGGTGGTGGGTTTGAAGAAGATAATGTGGATGACTGCAAGGAGGCAGTACAACTGTCTTCTTGCTAGTCAATAAATCTGTGGTTTCTCTGAGGAAGGAGGGCTACGTGAAAGGCTAGGATGCTCGTGTGAGGTTTGGGAAGGCACAGGCTCGTTTTGATGCAGTACTGTTGTGCCTCCTCAGCTGAATGTCGTGGGCTTGTGGTACAGCGCTAACGAAAATCGGATGAAGAGGTCTGGACAGCCCGGGTGCTGATGGGTCTGTCTCCATAAAGTGCTATAAATAACATTTGGGGCTTTGAATACAAAGATCTCTGACTCCAGAAGGCAAAATAAAAGGCATGAAGGCATCTGAAATACAAAATATCAGGGCTTTTGCTTTTGAGCGATCTTCCTTTATACTGTTCCATTGTCATGAAACCCCTTTCTGACCATGGTTAGACAATGTTAGAGATGGCGAAACACCCTTTTCTGGAAAAGGAAGTTTTAATGAAGACGGATTGGGGCTGTTTCTGCTACTGTTGTTGCTGAATTCCAATTTTCTTTCTGGAAGGAGAAAGCAAAACCCAGTCCCAAAGACAAGCACATATGAAAAGGAGAGAGAAGAGAAGAGCAAAGCCAGAAAACAGCTTCTGGAGCTGAGTCATGGCGAGGCCTCCGTGCTGGAGACAGGCAACTCCTTGCCTTAGCAGCTCCAGGAGAGCTCCACCATGGGCAAGCTATTTAAGGCTTTTTTTTTCCTTTTTGGTTGCAGGCTCACAGAAATCCAGCTGCACAAATAAATAGCAATAGTAATGTAATCTTGGCTGGCTAAATCTGATATATATATATTTATACATAGCAGGCTAAAAAGAAAGAAAACAATTAACTTATAGAAGGAACAGAAGACACTGGAGACAAAGGGAGAGCAGAAATGGAAATCAGGGCAGCACCTGGCATGTGCCCAGACCTGATGGTGAAGGAAACATCATCTAGTCCTTTCCAGGCTGAATCTGGTCAGTAGTCAGGATAGGGGGCTGAAGTAGTGGGATCTCAGGAGAAAACTTCAGGAAGCAGTAGGACTTACTCAGCACAGATGGGAGTTCATCTTCACATCACTCTGGAGTGATGGGTTTTTCAGAGGGAAGGGTTAACAAAGCAGACTCTTTATTTACATTGTTCATAATGTAATCTTGATTACATTTATTTTTATTGACCTCTGAAAACTCTTATTTATTACAGAATAAGGGACTTATACTCTGAAGCTTGCATTGACATAATTACTCTGTAACTAGTCCATAGTCATGATTTTCACCAAGTTCTTACATATGAGCAATCTCCAAAATAGATATTCTGGCAAAGCCATTAATAATTAGGTATTAAAAAAAAAAATCTCAAAAATGTCTTGTCTGGTTGATATAGTATGTTTAATACTAAACCATTGCTTCGTTAGTTAAAAATGTGCTTCAGGCAGCACAGGCAGTCTCTACTCTCTGCCCAGTGAAAGTGCTCCAAAACTTTCACCAAGACATAGAGATGAATAAAGAGTGCTGAGGCCATCTTCTCTTCGCTGAAGTACTTTGAAGCAACAATCAGATAAAGAAGATCAAGAGGTGATGGGAAATAATTAGAAGCTGTTAAGCTGGCTGTTACCTGGGCCCATGGATGCTCTGCTGTTCATGTCATTTCACTTTGGAAGGTCAGACTCACCAAAATAATTGCAAGCCAATCTCAGGGGCAATTATTGTTGTAACAAAATATCAGGGCTGTAATTTTCTTCATGAAGGGAAAGGAAAAAACACCATTTTGACTTTTTGCTGGTAACAGCATTTAATGGCACACAGCAGTTTTTGAGGCAGTTTCTCCCTCCCTCTCCAGTCTTTTCCACCCTCAGTTTCACAGACCATGAGGTTTCCAGGACTTATCCTCATCTGCTTGAGGTCCACGGCAGGAGCCAGCCCAAAAACGTAATTTTTCTGATTGTGGACATAGGTGTGCCCCTTGCTCACCTAAGATGAGATTGGTCCAAATGCTCTCCTAGATGAAAGTTTAAATATCTTTCATCCTTGCTCTCTATTCATACTACTGGAGTTTAGCCCTCTTATGTGGGAGGAGGTGCTGGTGCTGTCAGTGCTCAGCAGCTCATTGACCAGCTCATCCCAGGCCGTGGAACAGGATCAGAGGTTGCTCTGATCAGCAATGGCTGGTGGAGGCTGAGACAGAGGGTTTGAGGTGCCCTTATGCCCCCTCCCTGAGCCTCTGGCCACCAGATCCCGAGAGTCTCCTTTCAGGACAGCCCCTGTTTGGGGATGGCTTGTCCCCCGGAGGTGATGTGGGTGAGCTCAGGTCATGGAAACAACCGCTCTGTCTGCGTAACTATTGTTGTATCCCATTACCCACATCACAGGGAAAGTTTCCAAAGCTGAGCATAAGCTGTGCATGTGCAGGAGCTGTTTCTAAAACATAAATAGTGTGGCCAGTAACTGAGGCTTTTCCTTTTTTTCTGTTGTTGTTGCTCAAAGACAGTTCGTATTATGTACTCAGTGTTTTTCAAATTAAACCATTATTTATCCAGAGGTAGCCAAAAATGTAGCCAAAAAACCACCTCTGATTATTTTTGACCTCTCTAAGGCTAATAATCTGCTAAAACGTCTTTAAACCATCTTAAAGAAAACAGAAACACCGCTGCTGACAACTCACATACCTACTTTTTAATGCAGTGTTATTTTAAATGGCTGCGTTTATAAACCTCCAAAGACTGAGGTTTGTAATAGAAATGCTGACAGATCCTTAACACTCCATCCCATAATAACAAAATTTTGAGAAAGAATAGGGCTGTGGACACCACTGTCCCTGTTAGGGAGCTGGGAATTTCTTCTCTTCTTATTGATTCAACTCGTGTAGCCAGAAGATTTTTTTTTTTTCTTGTGGATTCAGGGTGAGGATTGAACCGAGGTGGCAGGACCCAGATATTGTTACGGGATGGCTGAGAAGCTCAGCTCAGCCTCCACGATGGACTGTCCCCACCAGAATTTTTCCTTCTACATCCCCATTGCAAAAAACCTCACAGGAATAAATCTCAGCGGTGGGCAGGTGGTTCGGGGGGCTCTGCACAAAATGGACCACGTTCCCAGCTGGTGCAGATCAACTTCCAAGGTCTTCTGACTGTAGCCTTGCACAGGGAGTTTAGGGAAAGGTATTAATCCCACAAAACTGTAGCATCTCTCAGGAACGGGTGTTTTTCGGACTTGCTGCCCACATGAGAAGCTCCTTATATGCAACTGGGTGGATATCTTTATCCTGCTCTCTGGCCTGTAAAACTCCCTGAAGGGGAAGAAATGCTAAATGAGATTTATGTCCTCAGAAAGCAATGTGATAATTTGTGCTGTGCAGTGGAGAGGGGATGCTACCATATCATCAGTAAATTAGGATGTGCAGGCCAGATGTGAAATCTTGATAAGGAGCTTTATAGGGCAATGTGGCTCAGCTTGTGATTAACTTTACCAGCAGAGCAAGGAGAGCTGCAGGCAGCACAAAATGCCCCCATGTCCTCAAGTCATTATCTGGCTCTGATTGTGGGCTTATTTGATCTCTGCACCCTGTGATCTCACCCTTGCTCACCCAGGTCTCTCATAAAGAGCACCCACATACTGTGGGAAGTCCAGGCTGCTTAGAAACACAGATGGTGTGGTTTTGTCCATCCCACCACTGCCAGGCTCTGTTTCCGAGGGCGTTCCAAGGGAAAGAGGGCTTTTTGAATATTGGTTTTCTTTTACTTTATTTCTAAAGCTGTCCATCTGGTTCTGTCTCTTTTTCCTCAGCAGAACTGGTAGATGTACCCCGATTTTCTGTTGGCTTTATTACCAGACTTTCAGTGTCATAAAGAAAAATAAAGGCCGTGGCTCAGGGGATGCAGGCAGGTATCTGCACAGCGTTTGTCCATGTGCATTGCTGCATCCCCCTCCAAATTTTTGGTATGTCAGGAAGGAGAGCCAGGTACTCACAGGTACTTCCCTCCGTGTAAAACCCCAGGAAAAGGGGAGAAGTTCCACAGAGCAGCAGCAACCCTCTGGGCTGCTGCTCCTGCAGCACGTCCAGGTCGTGGCTCACATGTGGGAACAGTGTTGTGTACAGCAGCTCCCAGCCCTGGGGTCCAGGGTGTTTGAGAAAGTCACAGATATTTCCACTGAGCTCTGGGTTTTTATGAACAGTGTGTGGCACAGATCAGGACAGACCAAATGAAACTGGGGGGTTTATGCCCTTGAAGATCGCAGCCCCAGCTTTTTCTCTGTGATTTCCCTTGAAAAAGCAAAGCAGCCCCGAAAGCTGCAAACAAGCCCTTGTTTGTTTTGGGCTCTATAATGAAGGGAACGGCAAAAGATAATAAATTAACTGCCTCCCTCCCGAAAAAAAAAAAAAAAAAAACAAACAAACCAACAAAGAGAGAGAGAAAAATTACTCTGGAAGAATTCATGCAGATATTAACTTCTGTCATTCTCCTATCTGCAAGGAAAGCACAGCATCCTGAGACCTATGGAAACCACAACACTGGGCCAAATCAGGAGCACATCTGTACATCACCAGTGTTTAAATGCAAGTTTTTCTTTCACCATAAGCCTTTAAGCACCAAAGAGCAGCGGACTGCTTTTAGCTTGTTTTCCTGTAAACAGTGTGAGCATCCCGATTGCTGGCATGTGACGCCAAGCTATAATTTTAGGGATCTTGTTTATAATTTCACAAAGATTTCAGCAACAGGGCTGTATTTCTGGCTATGTCTTTGGCTCGCCTCGCCACAGTCAAACAGCTGGGATCGCTGTATGTGTGTGTGGTCAAATTTACTGTGAAGCGATTAGGGTATTAAACAAAATGAAATAAACATGTAAATCTCAAAAACCATCTTGGAGTTGAGGTTTACTTCTATAGAAAGAATACAGATGGAAAAAGTAACATAAAATTAAAGACATTCCTAATGGCAGGCGCTTTTTTTGCCTTTTTTTTTTTTTTTTCCCCTGTTGCCGCTATTTTATTTTCAAGGAAAATAAATGAAAGGAAAATAATTTCAAGGAAAATAAATAGAAATTGCATTTTTAATGAAAAAGTCCTGCGTCTTTAAGGAAAATGTTGTGGGATAGAAAAGCTTGTTTCAAATACTTATATTGCTGTATGTATTTGAGTACTCTTCCATGTGACTGAATATATTTAGGCAGGAAGAGAAAGAGAAGGAAGCTTTTATTGATTTTTTTTTTTTTTTTTTTTTTTGTCTTTTTGCTACCAAAAGTCATCAGCTACAGTCTTGGCTGGCCAAAAGCGATTTCAGCAGACTGACAGGGATCTGATATGATCTAATCTAATCGATCTATGGATGAGAAAAGCTTTTCTTTTCATGCCAGTTTGTTTGCTTAGCAAAAATGTGACTCCAAGAATGGCAGGGACCACCAGGAATAAAGGAAATATCCTTGAAAAGTCAAGTCCAGTTTTCTTTTGCTTTCTTTGGGTGGCCTGTTAATGATTCAGGTTTAATGAAGGGATTGGATTTTTAACTGGATAGCTTTATCAGAACATTAGTTATTTGTGACTCCTGCTGTTCTGTACAGGACAGATCTTCTGCCTGACATAAATTCGAAGCTCAGTGTCTGGCTTTATTCTATTTCTGAAAAATAAGTCCTCAACTTCCAAGTTCACCAGTAAAGGAGGTTTCTAAATCCCTTTTGATCTTAGTTGACACTTTTTAGCTCTAAGTTCTTTTTAAAAAAAGAAAATAAAAATATGCTTTTTATTTTATTTTTTAAATTTATTCATTTTATTCATTATATGTGATTTTATTTAATGAGCAGATACATTTGAAAAGGAGAAATAGAGTTTCTCCCAAAAGAAAGATCAAAGCATTTTATTAAAATGCTGACATTTATTAAAATCCTGAATTATTAAAATTTATTAAAATGCTGAAATTAAGGTTTTTAATTTTCTCACAACTTTGTGTACTGCTTTGGCTTCTCCAAATTAAAATTACCTCTAGGTTTGGAAGCAGGCAGATACTCTCCTCCTTGCAGTTCCTATATCCATAGGTTAAGATCTGGAAATCTTTAAGGATTGAAATTTTTTTCTTTAGTAGCATCTTTTTCTTTGTTGTGCACCTCAGGGATCTCAAACTTCTTCCAAGGCATGGATTTTCAAAACAAGCCAGTGCTTTCTCTTCTGCCTTGGCAGTTTTCTGGGATGTAGATTTCCCAGCTATGTTATTTTTTTGACAAATTTCTCCCTCTGTTCTGCTGCCTGTTTTGTCTGCCAGATCTCTTACTTGCATCAGTGCTGTATGAAAACCTACTGTATTATTTGTGAAATATGTTCCTTGAGGTTTTTAATGAGTTTTTTTGGCATAGAAATGCCAATGATGGGCTCAAAAGAGTCTTTGGGTTTAGTCTACTGCTTTTTTCTTTTCATCTTCATGGAAAGCCCTCCCCTTCTTGTTCCCATGCAATAAAAGGAGGGACACCTTTAGTATTATGAAGGTTGGATAAAATTAAAAAAGAATAAACTGGTTTTGTCATATAATGAATAATACAGTCAAACTTCCTAGATTTTTTTATTTTTTTAGGAAAAAAAAGAAAATGTTAAATGTCTTCATTTTAAAGCCGTTGGTAATGTTGGATTCTAAACATGCCTCTAAGAGAAGTGCTGAAAATAGATATTAAATTTCATCTTACTGGATATGGGCTTGTTTATATGAGTTACCTTCCACAAATCCTTTGAAGGAAATCTATCTCCAGCTTCTAGTCTGGTTTCTGTCATGTTCTTGCAGTGGGCTATCTTACATAATTGGGTTTGGTCAAAAGGTCAGCAATTCTGACAAATATGTGTTACTGCATAAGTAGCCTTGGATTTGCATTTTCTGTTAAGTGAAAATATGTATGCAGCCTAAATTTTTATCACAATTTTGATACAGACTTAAAAAAAAAAAGGAAAAAAAAAAGCAGAAGTTTTAATTTCTCTTGCTATTTTGGTCTGATGGAAAATAGCCTGGAGTGTCAAATATGTGTGTGAATTCTCTTTGAGTTATCTTGGACCTCGTACTCAGCCTTTGGTGGTTCTTTTGCCTTTCTCATTTTCTTTAAAAAAATATTTTAACACCTGACATTTCTGCTGCCTAGCCACTGAGACAGTGGTAACTTTTGAACTTCTTGATATGCTAGACGGAGGGAATTCCTTAAATTTCTTTGGTCGTCAAGTCATTTCATCGCTGCTGTCTGTCCATCTCAAAAAGATTTTAGGTCTCAGCTGTAGCAGTCAGAGTCCAGAAAAGGGAAAGAAGTGAAAGTCTGAAGTCTGGGCTTGAAGCACACTGGTGTCTTAATAGGTCTGAATCCCATTTTCCCTCTGGAATTGATCCAGCCTCATTTCCATAATGTCCCTTTCACTCATGCTTTTTCAAGAGGAATATTTTGAATATGAATATTTACATGTGTATTCAGTCTTCAGTAACACTTGCAAATGAAAAATTCAGACTGGCATAACAGAGAGAAAGGACAACATCTTTTTTTCTGGAGAAAATTAGCTCCCCCTTTCTTCGGCCTCGGATATGAATTTTGCGATTCTTGTGACAATTTGGGAGTTATTTAAAAGCCTCATTCAGTTACTTGGTTTTGTTTTCTTTCCTTCTTTTCCCCAACGTTTTTTCTGCTTTGTTTTCTGGGAACCAATTGCACTGCAGTGACTTTTTTTTAGGGAAAAAAATCAAACACAGGCTTTAATGGGAAAAAATGATAAAACACATTTTAACAACCGAGGGAATGTTTTGGGGAACCTGATCTCCTGAAATTTCCAGGTTAAATTGTTCTGGGTATTGAATAAGTATCCATCCATCTCCCCAAGGAGTTCATCCCCCGGGGAAGTCTCAAGAAGTGTAGCATGTCCTCTGCAAGCCGTTTTTACCAGAACCTGAAGCTCGTCGATGCTAGTTTAGGATTTGGTTACAAACTCCAGTGCAGGTGCACAGGTCAGCAGTGCTGACAAATGGATTAATTTAGCTTCGGTCAATGTTATGTTTTTTCAAGGGAATACAACGAGGAGATCTCTAATGCCCATCTGTGGACTTGGGGTAAGACATGAAGAACAAGGCTATTATGTCTAAAATCAGGTTTCATATTTTAGGTTTGTTGGAAGCTAAAATTTATGCTGACATCCTGGGTGATTCAGAGCCACATAAATCAAAAAAAGGGAGTTTCTTCCTCAGGGGCAGAGTTTGTGATCTGTGAATGCCCCAGTTTTGTGCTGTTTTGTCATGGGTCCCTCACCATGTCTGCTCTAGGAGAGATATTTAAAAAAAAGATCTTTGAAATCATAAGCATCAAGTTTTGTTGTGTTTGTTTGTTTTTTTGTTTTTTTTTTTCATAAACCAAGTGCTGCTTTCATTCTGGTTATGTTGATTAACCATGTATTTGGTATTCTCCATTACATATTCAGTGTCTAATAGACTAACCGGTCCCCACTGGACTACTTGAAATTAAATACATTAAGGCTTTCTAATAAAATATATTAGATATCTAAACAATATTGCAGTAATAATGATTTCATGTAGAGACATGTCAGTCACTTAGATACAGGTCAGAGAGTAATTAATTTTATTTTATTTTATTGTTTTTCCTCTGTCCTCCCATCTTCCAGATTTGTGTTCCTAGAGAAGATAATCCTGTGATAAACCACAGACTTAAATATACATAAATAAATATGTCCTTACCCATAGAGAGATCAAGCTGTCTTTAACCTCACACAGACCTCTGTTTCCTCTTTCTCTCCCCAGATATTCATTCAGATAGATGTGTGCAAAAGAACTTAAAATAAATTTATTGTTCTGCAGGAATTACTGAGAATTGTGAAAAACATGCTCCCTGTAATAGAAAATAAGGGTTTTTTCTCAGCCTTTCATGTCACAGGCATATGAAAGTGTGTATCAGGTTATTTCAGGAATGGCAAAATGGATGAGCCAACGTGGAGAACATAAATTCCCATCTCTGCAAATCCAGAATCATGCTCGTGTGGTGTTGGTCAGATCCAGGATAGATTTGGTCCTCCCCTATTAAAAATTTTATTAAAAATAGCAGCAAGAGGTAATAATGGTAACAGAAGCGAGACCACATCTCTGGTTTCCCAGTTACCTTGCAGCACATTTAATCCAGGGGGGTGCCATGTCATTCTCTCCCCCAGCACAGAAGCAAAGCAGATCCTCAAGCAAAGGAAAAGGCACGCTGGAAATCTCTGCCTTACTCTCGTACTTTGTACCTTGTGACCCTGCAATTGCCAGACTCCCGCCGCCTCCATTGTCTCCTGCCCTGCTCCCCATTGTTCCCTTGCAATTGGAGATGGTGCACACAGCGTGGGTTGATACTGTTCGCTGCGTGACATAATTTGGGTCAATCAGCATCAGTTACACCATCTGGGAAGGGAATGGCTTCTTAATACTTCATCACCGGAGGTCTCAGTTCCCTGCATACAGTGGTCTTCCTTCAGTGGGTAGAACAGGGGTAGCAAAGGTCTAGCAGGGAGCTGTAGTTGTGCTTCAGGGTTGGTTTTGTGGGCTTACAAAAGCCCAGGAGCCCCAAAGAGCCACCTTCCCTGTCAATGGCCATCCTCTTTTTCCGTACTTTGCATTTTCAGTGTGCTCCTGCTGCCCTGACTCCCTAAGCCCAAACCTTTCTTTCTCTCCCACCCCCTGGACGGAATTTATTTGACAGTCCTTGTGTCACTTAATTTTGTTAGTAGATTGGGATGGAAAGTTTATAAGACAGCAATAAAAGCAAGCAGATTATTGCTCTCAGGCAGAACAGGACTTTAAGTGATTTAAGTGAGGAGGGATCCAGGACCTGGCTCGTGCACGTTATGCAGATGCTAAAATCATTACCACCATATAAAAATATACCTATAAATTTCCACTTTTGCATTTCCTTGCTTCAGTTTACTGTGGGCTGTGATGCCATTTTCCACCGATTAGCAAGCCCAGCAGCTGTTTCATCTCGCCCTCCACTCCCTCCCTAGTCCTTTCCATGGCTTTTTTTGCTGACGTTGTGCAGTGCTGGGTGTCTGCAGGAGGTCGGGCTGGACCTTCCTCTCCAGCTCTGTCAGCAATTCATCATCCTGCTGAGGAATGAGCTATCCCAAATAAGATTAATTCTGCTCGTCTCTGCTTCCCTCTCCCTGTCTTTATGGTGGTTTCCTGGCAGCACTGCTTTACCAGCTGACTAAATTAAAGAGAGCCGTGTGGCGTGAGCAGTGGTACCATCACTAGTTATGGCTCTCATGGTGTGAAAATGGCACATGGGGGACTGATGAAGCCTCAAATAACTGGTTGGAAAATGAAGATGCTTTGAACAGAAAAGTGTTTGCTTAGGGTTGCTTTTTTTTTTTTTTTGGGGGGGAGGGGGAGAATATTGAAAAACCTTCTCTTTCTCCCTTGATTTTCCCTTCATTCTGTCTCCTTAGTCCTCTCCCCTCCTCTACCTTTTTTTTTTTCTCTCCAAAAAGTAAACAGAGAAAAGAAAAAAGAGTATTAAAAGAGGGAAAGGAGAATATTTAGAGAATATGCAGAGAATAAAAAAGTTGGAATGAGAAATTCAGGCAGTTTAGTAGTGATTGCTGGAACAGTAACATTAAACTGTGTCTCTTCAGTGTCCTTTAGCTCTGTCTCATAATTCTGGGTAGGAAACAAAAAGGTGCAACTGCAGCCAGTGGATTTTCTTTTCTATAGCTAAGATCACTGTAAGTAAGTTCAGTTTTTCAATAACATGGCTCCTGTTTTACCTATAAAGTAATATATGCTGTTGGCCTTGTCAGATGCCTAGATCAGGATCAAGCCAGTGGTGCCCCTGAGGAACTGAAATGTGTTTTGAATTGGAAAGGATGACAGTACTTTAAGAACCTTCTGTGAAAAAAAAAAAAAAAAAAAAAAAGTCAGTATTGCTTGGAGTGAGTTCATTGCCTTGGAAAACTCTTTATTTTGTAGCTCTCTAATGAATCCTCCTACCACAGCCCATCAAAATCTCTGGTACAGAAAAACCCCAAACACATAAGAGTTTATCTCTCCAAAGACAGAAATGATGCCTGGAATGAAATTCTTCCATTGTGATTTTAAAGATGCTTTTAATTACCTGGGCAAACATCCACTCAAAAGTGGCTGGTTTATCACCCAACGGTATCGTTGAAGGAAATGCTGTCACACATCTGTGAAGTTGCTGGTGGAACATCTTGCTAAGCACAGATTTGTGCTTTGTGCACATGCATGACTTGCAAGGATGTTCTTCTATGGATACATGAAGAAAAACAAGAGTAATGTATTGTTACACACGTTTAGTGGCAGCTGTATGATATTCCTCTTTGCCACACCTAACGTAGTACCTTAGGAGTTACTAAAATCAGATCAACTTTTATTTTTCGTTTACCAACCCTGTGTTTCATTGAACAGAAGCTTTCTGTTAAACTGAAACAGATGATGTTTTAAACTAATACTAATTGATTCCATTCCTGGAGTTCACAGTGGTAGCAAGTAAAATAGCTCCCTGACCCTGCCGGTAAATTCAGATTTCAGGCTGTGCAGCGCGTTTTGACTTCTCTTTTCCTTTTGCAGCATCACTTCCCAAAACACCATCTCCTACACTGGGATGCAGGAGATGTAGGCAGGTTCCCAATCCCTCTAGGGAGACCCTGGGGGAGTTACTTCATCATTGCTGGAGTTCCCCCTCAGTGTAGTAAGGATAAATTTGCACTGCCTCATACAAAGGTAGGATGAAATCCACCAGTCATTATGAGGGGCTTTGTTACAGTGAGGCCTGCATAAGTGTCACCTCATATATCTCATTAATAACTTAGGTTCCCTCTTCCTCAAGGAAAGGAATCAGGTGCTATTTCTTCTTTTCTTTGCTCTCAGTAATATAAACTATATTCAGCAGTCCAAAATATACCACCTAAGCCCTCTCAAAAATGTAAATATTGGGGATGCTTGCCTTGGTCTGCAGAAAGGACCTCTAATTCTTTCAGCCAACCACATCATAAAAACGTGAACACTAATGCTGGGAACAAAATCTCCTTGTATTATTAAGGTAGGAAAGTCGAATGTCTCATGCTGAGAGCAAGGGCTTTGCACTCCCTAAGGGCTGTGAACTTTCAGTCTTTAAATCAGCCTCTGTCCAAAAGCCCCCAAGGTGTTGTGTGGGGTGGGCAGTCTTCCACTGACCCCTCATTCCCAGCTTGGCTGTGGACTAACAGAGGAGGGCCAGCCCCATCCCTCTGTGGTGCATTTAGGAAGTTGCTGGGCCACCCTATATGGCACATCTTCTCCTCTGGGAGAAGTTAGTCATGATCTGGGACATCAGGAGATAATGCAGAACTTCACACTGCAGAAACTGATGGTTTACTGGGAGCTGTCTGTCTGCCTGTCCATGCATCCCTGATCCCTCTGTTCAGATCCAAACTGGTAGTAACGTGTCTGCCTTCTGTTGCAAGGCATAAGCTGTTGGTATGTCCAGCTTTCCAAGCAGGGCTCTTTAATGGAAATGCTGACAGCTTACTAGGAGCTCTGATGTCAAAATACATGTCTCTGAAATGGTGCTGGGTATTTTTTTAGCTATGCAAATGGAAACAGTTAAATGTTGGAATGAGCACCGTTGGCTCTTTGTGACAAATACAATACAGATCATAGCCAAGGAGGATCTCTTTGGAAAGCCTTGGTTTTATTACTGTTACAAATGAATTCCCAAATTATTCTTCACTCCAAAAAGGAGCAAAAACATCTTTCCTCCATGTCTCCACTTCCACACACACTTTTTAACTCATAACCTCTGGATCTACTTGAATTGATTTCTATAGCAAAGATTGAAGTTTCAATCAGAGATGTTAGGTGAGGGAAGAAAAGGGCCTGGCCTTTATTTAAGACAGGTTTGAAAGAGAAATGGAAAATGTGGGTACCCCAGTGGGAGCATCTGTCATTGCAGGCATGCATCTGCGTTGATTTCCTCTACTTGAAGAGGATGGAGGGGGCAAGAAGACATGTTGCCTCTTTGAAATTCAACGTGGCTCATCTTTGGCAATGAAGGACTTGTGTTCTGTTCATTAGAGAACCAAGTACCTTTTCCCTGGGAAATGAGTGAATTCTACTGACCAAGGGACTGACTTTCCTAAGGGAATGAATTGGATATTCCATCCCTGTGGGTCCATATGAGTGTGACACTTCTGGGCAAGGCTTGGAGGGAAGCACCAAGGGGATTAGGCAAGGAAGCAGCAGGACATGCTGTCACAGCACTGAGTGGCTTATTTTTGTGCTGCCCAACACCAGCCCCATCACTCAGAGACCTCCCTTAGCCTCGTGGATGCCTGAGCTCCCACCACAGTGAAGGGGAAGAGCCTTTCTGCTGGGTAATGAGGGAGCTTGGGTGATTACAGCCCTGCCAGCTGTGTCCACAGCTGGGTGGCACAAATCCTATTGAAAGTGTCCTAATTATATTATAACGTTACAGGCAATTAACTTCCCCTCTTCCACATGCAGGGATTTCATTGACAAGCCATTTCTATTTCTTTGATGCTCCCTTGGTGTTTGCTTTTGTTCTCTTTCCAGAATGGGGCCTGGATCAGGCCCTTTGGTATTAAATATGTGAGGCTAGAAAGGCCTCAAATGCATCAAAACAATCTTGATCAGTGGAAAGTTTTTGACATGGAGCTAGATTTTATAGTGTGCATATGTGCCTGAAGTGTTTCTTCTGTGCAGTGTTCAAATAGAGGGTTCATTTCACTTTAAGATCATAAAAAATGGAGTTATTTAATAGGGCCCTTGGTTGGGTAATTACGAAGCAAAGGAAAAGCAGACAATCCACCCAGGGGGTGTGTGTGTTTTTTCTTCGGTGGTGTTAAATACTATTTGGATTATTCACTGAATAAACATTAAATAATGTAATTTGGAAACCAGGTCCCATTAGGGATTTAAATGTGTAGTCTGTCACTGGTAAAGGATTAAGATATTACTGTATTAATGTAATATCAAAAGCTGTGGATTCCTTCTGTGTTGCTTAAGTGCTTTCTGATCAAACATGTCCGAGTAGTTTGTTGGGTTTCTTTTTTAATTGCTTGTTTCATGCTGTAATGAAAGTGATGGTGGATATAGCACAGTGTCTGAGTTTGCCTGCTTAGCCTGAAACTCTACAAAAAAGAGCCTGTGAATCTAATCCACCATAGCCTGAGACTGGAGGAACTTGGCACACCCAAACCTTAGTTTGCAAAGAGCCCATCACACTTTGGGATTGTGAGACCCCCTTTCACTGCATCTGCCCCTTCACTCTTGCTCCTTCCTCCAGTGCCACGTAAATGGTGCTTTATGCTTTGGACATCTCTGCTGCATTTCATCTTGGAGGTTTCTTGGGACAAGGTGCTTCTACAAGGCACAACCAACCATGAGTAGATATGGCTTTGCAGAGATCCAGAGGCTTTTGAGTCTGACTCAGTCCTATATTGAGGCCAAGACTGGAAGTGAAGCTGAGAGGCCATGGGTGGCCCTTCAGGGTTTCAGGAACTTTTCCATCTACAGTCTGTTTTGGAAATGGGTCTTCTGTGCGAGTTCAATGTGTGAGGCTATTTCTATCCCTGTGCAGAAGCATTCAGCAGGTTAACAGTGTTTATGCTGTTAGAGGAGGAAAATATGCCTTGGGTTTGCAATAATCCCTAGCATTTACCCCCTGGAGAGTTTGCAGATGTTGATGTTCACTGACCAGTGAGTCCTAGGTGTCTACAACAGCATCACCGGAAGCAGGCTCTGCTAAAATGAGCTCCTGGGTTTAAAAGTGCTTCTTCTATTGTGTGTTTATTCAGTTCACCTGAAATGGCCATTGCTTTCCACTGGGAAAACCCCAACAGCATATGTTTTGGAGAGGAGTCCAGAGACAGGAGCATATCAAGCCCTTCTTAAGCAATCCCTTAATGATTTGAGCACTTTGGATTCCTTTTCAAGTGACACACACTTTACTGCTGAAGGATGGTGAAAGAGTGGGTTTGGCAAGTTGGATTGGCTTTCATCCACTCAGGATCCAGGCTGAAGAGTGTATTACCGGGGCAAATATAAAAAGAGTATGTGAGAATATATAAAATTACACAAGAAAAAGAACCAAGACAACAATATCATTGGTGGCTCTGAGCGAGTTGTAATGACGATGTTTTGTGAGACAGAGAGAAGGTGCTGAGCTTTATTCAGCAGTGCTTTTTTAGTAAAGACAGCTAAGCACAAAATGTGTCTGTCACAGAGGCATTTCCTCATGAAATTGCTTTTGTTATGAGCTTAGCACATCCTATTGGCTTCTGAAAAAACACAAGGCTTAAAATAAAATGTATGTGTTTGTTTAAGCTGTGTCAGTGGTGAATTTAACTAAACAGCTCATCTGAGTCAAAAAATGTGTGCTCTAAATCTGTAGACAATCAGGCATTTTATTTTTGATAACCAGTCACTGTTTATTGTAGTATACAGTAATGTTTTAAAAAGAACAAGAGTGTTCCTGCTCACTGGGTCAATTCCAAGTGCTGCATTTCAGCAAATGAAGCAGGAACTAGAGCTGATGAAATTTGCAAACAAATCCCCATGGAACCCCGTCCATTAAAAATTAGCTCTGAATTAGATATTACAAACAGTACTGAAAAATGGACTCTGTAGCTATTGTCTTGGAAGTCCTTGGTGTAATAAAAATTTCCTATTTTCTGTAAAGGAGGGGAAAAAACACCAGAGTTGCTGGAAAACACTTCAGTTCACCTAATAGGAAAACATAATTCAAATATTCATAATGATTCCTATGGATGAAAAGAACATTCTTGAATATTATTTTGGAAGCAAGTCAAAATACACACTTGTCGTTACTATGGCAATGAGCAAAAAGCAGAGAAAACCCCCCAACAACAGCAAAAAACCCCACAGGTTTGAAAGGAGCTTGCCACGTATGATAATTTTTATGATCACAAACCCCTTGCAGCAACCAATTTGCTGAGTATAAGTGATCTAATTGAGGGCAATCGTTGTCAGAGGGACCAAAAATATACTAGGCCTCCATTTTCATATTAAAATGCCATGCCTTGGTTTAACATTTCCAAGTGGTTATTTTAGTCCTTTTTTAAAAGACAAAAGCCTGTTGAGGATAGGGTAACTCTGTTGACCAGTATATTATTGAACTTGTTTATCTCTGGGAAATGAGACCACCTGATCTCAATAGAGTTTTTCTTTTTTCTTTTTTTTTTATTTTCCCCTCTCTTCCCATCCCCCTTAACCCCCTTCCCACCTCCCCCCTCCCCCGGAATTGCTTGAAACATTTCACAATTAAAGCAGAAGAGGCTTGTTCTGCAGTTCTCACCTTTTGTCCTGAATAGCCTGGAAACAGAGGGACACTTTCCCCGTTGAAGTCTGGTGTAATTTCCCCTTGAATGGGCTCTCATGATAAGAACAGGGGTCACTGGATGGGATGGTATGCAATAAAGCTTGTGATTGCATGGTTCTTCATCGTCACAAAACAGCCCAACACTCTTCTTTATGATAGCACAATTGGCACACACAATGGCTTGGGTAGAAAGCTAGAGAAACAGAGAGACGGGTATGGATACTAAGACGGAGATATCAGTCAAGCGATTGTCCCTCTTGGTGTGTTTCAAGTGCTGAAGTGCACAAGTGGCTGAGAACAGGGTCCCCAAACATTATGCTGAAAAGCGGTGAATGAATAAAAAGGGATGGCAGGAGTGGATGGATCTTGCCTATAGAATGCACCTTTGTGGTCAAATGTATAAGATAATATATAGCAGCTGTGTTATAAGCCAGCAAAGGGAATTGAACTTACAAAGCACAGGCTTTCAATAGCTTCCCTTGTGGGAACACCAAAAGTTTAAGAGGTGGAGGAGGGCTTATTGCTGACTAACGCCAACACTTAATAATAGTTGCCTTGCATGCCGTGGAACCTATCCTTTGGGCCAGTTCCTAAAGTCCTTATTTACTGCCCCTGAGCGAGAGCTTTGATTGAGTAAAGGCTGAGTAAAACCTGGATAAAGGCTTGGGAATTGGCTGCATTTGAAATTGGTTGCCACGAGCCGGCATTTAGAGTGTCCAGTCCTGGAAAGGGCTCACAGTTCCCATGGACTTAATCGGGAGCTGCGAGGGCTTAGTGCTAGGGGGGATTTTTAACAAATACTGGAACTTTTTAATGATAATACCAATACCCATAAACATTTATTCCTGCTTCTTCATTCCAGAATTTTTATTAAATCAAACCAAAGCATCATGAAGCAGGCCTTCAGTTTTTCAGGAGAAATCTCCCTTTTCCTTCTTCTCCCCTCAGCTCCATAAATCAGTGAGAAATACTTTTTATGAGCTCAGTCAGAACTGCGTGCATCTTGGGCCCACTAATAGTTAGAACTTGCCTTCTAGTGATGCAGAATGAAAATCATACACCATTTTTGCTTTGCAAATCTCCATTCTAACCTTTCTGGAAATCTTCTGTAGGTGGTAAGGGTGGGAGTGAGGTCAAGGGAAGTGCCTTTTAGAAGAGGAGTTAGAAAACTCCTGAAGGGAGCTACAGTACTTAGTCTTTGACTCAAATAGTGAGATATTCATAAAGGACCAGTTGCTTTTCAACATGAACAATAGAGGAGAAAAATAGTAATGGAGCATACTGCTTTCACACCAAGGTCATGGACAAAAAGAGCTTTTAAAGTAGGTGTGGTGTACTGAGCAAATTTGATTGCAATAGATTTCTACAAAGATTAGCTGAAAACTCTTCAGTTTCAGAAGTGAGCTGATAGAAAGGGGTTGTCCTGGGCTAATCTCAAGACCAAAGAAAAGGTCTTGCACATAAGAGCAGAATGGTAAAATTGCTGTATCCTCCTAACAGCTGTACATAAAAATGGATTGCAAGTGTTTAAAGGTGTCTCCTTTGTATAAAGTCTGTACTAGTAAAGATGTTCTCTGTTCAGTGATGTACCAACCTGCCAATATCTGGTGGAAACTCCCAATTTGTCTTACAGCACAGTAGTAAGATAGATATGTCTCTTCTACATACCTACAGCTGGATGCAGCTGTAACTTCCTCTTTCTACTTCCCAGTCCTCTTTTCTGGCCTGTAGGAGAAAATATCTTGCCAGGTATATGAATTATGAGCTACTTGTTTGCTGTTGTCATTTTTGATTGAGTGAAAGTTTCACAGATGCACAGAAATTGTTGTAGGATGGCCAATTTAAAAACCTTCATTTCTGGTGTGGTTCTGTGGGTGCCGAGGCCCTATGGTAATTCTTCACCCTTGGGGAGTGGACTTTCATAGTCTGTATTTGGCTTCTGTGTCAAAGATTCCTCTCATTCATGGATATCTTTGTTCTGGTCACCACTTTTTTTTTTTGCCTAGCTGAACTTTGAGATGGCAAAATGTCACGATGGCAAAAATGTTGCCTTAGGTAGAAAAGAGCATTTCCAATAAGAAATTATCATCAGACAGTCTGAAGCCACTTATTTTGGGGTGATATATATTTGCAACAAAGGAGCCATAAGCTTCAAAACCTGCAGGAAGTTTTGGGGCAGAAGAGGTTTATTCAGGAATCTTGGTGATGTATTACTGCTTTGTGCTTTATAATAATGGGACATAGAAATTGCAACAATTATACAGTGTGTGCTTGGATTAAACTTAATGTGAATATATGTATGATGGATAGATGCTACAGTCCGTGAGAATAAATACCCCAGTCTGAAATTGGTTAGAAAAATTGTTCTACAACAGAAAGGCAGATCACTTCTCTGGTTTCTGTTCCTTTTTTTCTAGCAGTGGCTATATGACTAAAATAAATTAAGGAAGGAATCAAACATACATAATTTCCATGATTCTCACTTTTTTTTTTTTTTTTTTTTTTTTTTTTTTTTTTTTTTTAAGTCTCTGAATTAAGGGAATCCTCTGTGATGTAAAGGTTTGTGCAACTTCCTCTTGGAAGTCTTTGTGGTTATCAATTTAAATGCAGCTTTTCAGGAAAAGAATCCATTAATCTCAGTTGAGTATACTTTAAAAAAACCCTCCTTGATTTACCTTGGTTGAGGAGGGAATTCTTAGGCTGAACATTGTTGTTTACCTGCTGTTTTGTAACTGGTGAATAATAATTTGTTCTTCTGTGAAAAGGTGCCTTTTAGTCTTAGTGAAAAGTGCTACAGAAAACACTTTTTTTAGATGAGGGGAAATTTTTATATGATATAATATAATAATTTTCCTTGTACACATTTCACTGGGAGGCAGTCATTCATATTTTTTTGCAATCAGAGTAGCTCAAAATAGATTTCTAAAAAAGGAGCCGTAATGCCCCACAACACATGAAGTGTCTTGGGCTTCGAAAAATCCCGAGGTCTGGATAACTTGTGTTCTTGCTCTTTCTATACATTTATTCTCTGTGGATCTGGTCCAGAGCTGACAGGGCTGACTCCCACAGCACAGGTTGTGTTTGCAGCATCGTGTGAAGTCAGAGCACATTACACTGATCCCTGTACCTCAGAGGGGTGTTGTCAAAGCAAATTTTTGCCTGTGCAACATTCTGAAAATGAACAGTTCTGAAAATTTTGTTTTCCAAGGCAGCCTGTGGCCAACCTAAGCCAGAAAAGCTTTGTACTTTCTCAAAACACAGGAGGACTTCGGACCAAAGTCTGAGTATGATTCAGTGAAGAAATTACTACTGGACTTGCTACTCGTTTGTGTTTTTCAGAGACAAGTTTGAACTGTGAAAGTTGGCTTCTGCCCACAAATCTTTCAAAAAAGGAGAACATTTATATTCATTCCAAATCAGTATCTGATTATTCTTCATTTTTTTGTCATTTTTATCATGGTAGAAATTAATTAATACAGGAGGACTTTGGTCTTGCAGAAGACAATCCTTGAAACAATATCAGTGTGATGATACATGTAATCAACCCCAATGCTGCAAAATGATAAAGGTGCACATATATACACATAAACAGCTTATTTTGCTTCATGCACTATATATCTTTTGTACTCAGAATATGTATCTAAACTTGAGCCTTACATAATACAAAAAGCCACAAAATAAGTTCCTGAAAAATACTTGGTTTCAATAGAGCCATTTGTCCCAGAGAACTGAGACAAGCAATGAAAAAAGTATTTTAACTTAGATGGACTAAATAAGAGAGGAACCATTGCTGGAGAAAGAAATTTGAATGGAAGTTTTTGGGGGACAATATATAATAAGAGCAGAGGAATAAAATATGGAACAAACCAAATGAAAATGTCCACTTGGGAGAGCAGAGTGCTTCCAGCCAGACCACACTGCTGGCCAGACATCATCTTAAGCAGATTATTCAAACAAATATTAATTTGAGTTGCTAGGATGGAATATCTGGTTTAACTGTTATAAAGTACTGTATTAATGTGCAAGCCAGTGATTAATAACAAATGTACTCCCACAGAACAAAATGTAAAATTAAGGAATGTCGTACAAAATGCTTGCAAGGAGTGGGATGTGCTCCTTCCAAAGGGTTTCGAAGCCAGCCCAGGACTCACTGACTGTGTGGTCACGCTGGACTTGCCTCGATGCTGGCAACATATCCAAGGCTGGGATCATCACCAAAATAGCCATTTTAACTGGCTCAGTGATGAGGAAATCCAGTCTTCTGCCTTCCTACCTTGCCAGGATCTCAGACTGAGAGGGGAAAAAAGGGAAGGAAGAGAAAAAGACATGGAGAAAAGGGGGGGAGAGAGGAGGGGGACAGGGAGCAGGAGGATATATATGATATATGGTAGTGTTAGAGGCTTCACTCAGCCCTTGCTCTCTAGATATTGAAATTCTTTGCTGAAACACCCAGAGGGGATTTTTTTTAGTCCTCATGAGTGATGCAGCCTACTTGAAGAACCTAATCTCTCCAGAGAGATGATTGAAGTTATAATGGCATGTCTGCTTTTGACTCCTTACTCCAAATTCATAGACTCATGGATTGGTTTGGGTTGAAAGAGACCTTAAAGAACATCTAGTTGCAACATCCCCTATATTCCTATATCAAAGCTCCACACCTTCTCCCTACCCTGCCTCCTACTCTACCCTCCCACGGTAATATAGATTTCCAGATATTCTTTCTCAGTAGGATTAACTGGGGACAGTTCATAGTATAAAATCCAAGTGAGGTTCCAGTTGGCACCTTTGGACTGCTAGGAAAGCCCCTCAACCACTCTGCCACTCCAGTTCCTTAGTTCCTTCCTGAGGAGGACAAAAAGTGACATTGGGCAGTTCTGACTTAGTCCTCAGACTTGAGACTGCATGGCAGGAGCTATCAGGAGCCCATCTAATCCTTCCCCAGCCTCTGGATTTGGATCTCTTCTCCCTCCTGCTACAGATATGGATTCTCCTGTGCATTTTGTGAGGGATGCAGACCATCTTTGTCGCTAAAGTGGAGCTATCAAACAGTCTGGTCAGAAAAATGAAGCACCACCAAAATTACCAAATCTGTGTGTGCATCAAGAAAGAAAACAATCTTTCCCAACAGAGACCCCCTTTCAAAGCAAAATCCCTCAGCTCAGGCATTCACTATGAAAAGAGCATTGTAGGTAATGGTCCTTAGAGGCAAATGTGTCTGGTTTGAAGTTGAGCATCCCCCCTGGCATTACCTGATGCTTCCAATTTTTCTCCCTCCCAATAAAATATCTGAGCAGATTCACGTGTGAGCTTAAAAGAAGGGAGCTGATGGAATAAGCTCAAGAGGCACCATGTTGTTTTTCTATGTGATGTTTTATCTGAAGAGTCCAAAAAAAGATATCCAAGTAGTTTTCTTTTCTTTTTTTTAATCTGGGAAGAAATCTCGATTGTATTTCAGCTCCTTTAATTATTTTGTCTAGCAGTGAGATCAAAGGCCTAGGTCTCAAAAGGAATCAATCCTGGGCCAAGCAATCCAAAGCAGGTCCTCCAAGTTCATAAAAAAATACCATATTTAGTCATCTATCTTAGTCTGCTATTCAGAAGTGCTTGGACCTGCTGCTCCCTAGCCAGACATGGTAAGCCGCCCCAAGATTATCAGATGACATGTGCTGAAAGAGCACCAAGTACTTATGAGCCTGTTTTCTGTGGGTTTATTTGGTGTAGTCCTAGATAATCCCTTGGAGTTTTCTGTTTTTCAGTATCAACTCAGCCTCTTTCTGCTGAGATCTCTGTCGGGGTAGCTGTGAGTGAAGGATTGGAGCGAGGTAGGGGAAACAACATTCCCTTGCCCTCTCTGATACAGCTTCACTTGCTGATGTGGTGATGCAGTTTTCAGATAGTGCTTTTATCTGGCTTGCTTTTCCATCCCTCTGTCCCTGCATTTGTTATTCTTTGTGAGCATGAATAAATGGAGCCTCTGGAGGGACCTCATAGGAGGTCCTAGCAGCAAGGGTTGAGGAAATGCAGGCTCAGAGAATTAAGGCCAACTTCCCTACTTCAAAGCAGGCCCTATAGGTTGTAGGAGGGATTCCTACAACCAACGGTGGGGCTGGCCACTGTGCTTTGTGCACTGAACTTCAGGCTGCCACACTTGGAACCTGGGTCTGTACAACTCACTGAGGTTATTCAGGAAATCTGCAGCAGAGTCAAGACACAAGAATCGAGGTCTCCAGACTCCCACTCCTGTAAAACAAGCTATAAATCTAATGCCAAAATCACCAACATCCATCACGAAGAGCTTATCTCTTGAGTTGCACGGGTTATAAGGAGGACTGCCCTAGGAATGAAGTAAAGGAGCTGAACTCCTCTTATTTGGGATCTAGTATTCCTGTCTCCTCCGCATCCCAGATCTCTTCTAACTGGGCTGGGTATTTCCCAGCTCCCTATTCTTTCTGTGACCATCACTGGCCTCAGTAATTTCTATTTCGTATCTGTCTCTCTGGGGTGCCATGGCTTCTGCAGCCTGTGCTGCTCCTTCACCACATATTTCATGCCAAGCTCCTTCTGGAAAACCCCATGGGTTTTGCAATACTTAGGCATCAGCCGTCAGCCTGCAGTGTAATGAATCCCCTGCAGCACTTCCTTCCCTAAGCAGCTGTCTACAAATCCATCATACTTGGCCTGTATTTTAAGACTTAATTTAAAGTGGAGACAGGAGCGCTCCAGTCTGTGCGCCGTGATTGACACTGATAATGCCCACTAGGGGCTGAAGGGAGTCTCTCTGCACATCCTCTGTGGGCTTGTGGGGGCTGGATGAAACCTAAATGATGAGTGTGATTGTAAAAAAGCTCTCCCCTGAGAATGCTTGTTTGGCTGTGGAGAGAGGAACCATCTTCCTTTGTCACCTGCAGAGCTGAGATTGCTCCCCCCACACACACTGTACAGAGTAAGAAGGGAAGGAGCTCCATAAATTCCAAACTTTCTTCATCTTCCTCCTTGCATGTCCCAAAAAATATCAGGGTATGAGCATGATCTCCAGGGTCTGGGGAGAAGATGTCCTCCAATATCTATGGCAGCACAAGGAGCTGCCAGCAGCCCCACAGCCCCCAGGGGAGCTGTGGGTGCAAGCTGGGAATGATTTGGGCTCCAGAAAACCCTTCCCTGGAGGCATCCTGCAGCAGATCTGTTCTGCTGTAGCTCCCAGCCTGATATATTAATTAAAATCAGTACTGATAATATTACAGTGCCAAGTGGCAAGCTCTGAAGGTGTAAAAGCCAACAGATTTCCTGACCATCAACCACTGCTGGAAGCGGCTCAGCTTCCAGGGAAGGGCTGGGACCAGAGCTTTCATCTGGGTACCTGGGCAGGTACCAAAGCCCTTAGCCTGCTCTAGTGGTAGGAGGCCTTGGCTTAGACCCCAAGGAAGGCAGTTTTGCAGGTGTAAAACTTCCCAGTTTCGGTAAAAATAGCCATGTAATTAGTGACCATGGTCCAGACATGGCTCACTGAGCCATGCCAATTAATCATGGAATCATAGAATCACAGAACGGTTTGGGTTGAAAACAACCTTAAAGACCATCTAGTTCCAAACCCCCTGCCATGGGTGGGGATGCCATTCTCTAGATCAGGTTGTTTAAAGTCCCATCCAGCCTAGCTTTGAACACTTCCAGCGATGGGGCATCCACAACTTCTCTGGGCAGCCCGTGCCGATGCCTCACCACCCTCTGAGCAAAGAATTTCTTCCCAACATCAAATCTAAATCTGTGCTCGTTTAGTTTAAAACCTTTCCCTGTTTTCCTATCACTATCTTCCTGTGTAAGCACTGTGCTAGCATGTATTAGCTACTTGACACCGTAATCACTCCCTTTCTTCTCAGACACCCTTCGTGCTGCGTGCTGTGCTATCTGCAAATAATGTTCTTGTGCTTCTAATACCAGGCTGGGGCAATGGGGAGCTGCTGCATCTGTGTGACTTTGGAAAACTCTTCCATCATGCCATGCTCTGCTAGTTCAGTGCTGAAGTTTCTTACCTCCTATTTAAAAGTCTGAGTCAGTATTTTCCTCTCTCTTTTCCTCTCATCCCAGCCATCTCTGCCTGTCTTCAGTCTGCAGCCTGTTCAGGTCAGGTCTACTGCTCACTAAGCAGTGATGTTTTGATCTTGCCTGGGTCACCTCAGGTCTCCTGTGTTACCCTTGATGATGATGGACTGGGGTTTGATGTTTCTTATGACACTGGGAATCTGTGATAATCCAGCCCCTGTGCTAAGCAACTATTTCTGTTCCCTGTTCCCCTGGGTGCAACAGTAAATTAGAGGTTTTTGAGGCAAGGACAGTCTTTCAAATAAACATCAGTAAAATGCCCAGCACATGAGTCTGTGATAGACATTCTTAGGCTTTAGTGGATACCAGTATTTTATTAATACTGGCAGTAACGAGAGTATAATAATAATAGGAATAATAATAACAACAGCCACAATCTAACACAAAACCACTTTCTGTGACTTTGAAGCCAAATGACTTCAAAAAAATTCCCTTCTAATGTTTATTTGAAATATCATTCACTTTTATTCATCTGCAGTTTATTTGGATTTCAAGATTCTTAGGTTTTTATTTCAAAATTTGGTAGATTGATAGTTTGAAAAAAATGTGGAGAAATGTGAATCCTTTATTTTCAAAATCTAAAATTTCACTAAAATCTGGAAAGAAGATGTCCAGCTGTTCTCTGCTTGAACTTTCTTATGTGTAGGTTTTGAATGCCATGTGCTTAGTGTGAGAACCAGCATTTTAAACGCTAAAAAATTTCTCTTTATTACAGAATGTACATTCTCAGTCCATTTCTTACTACAGTAACTGCACCCCAGGGTTTCTTTAAGCAAAGCTAAGACCCCCACATGCACACAAATTTCACTTACTAGCAGGAGGAGAGCACAGTCATGTGTGTGTGACTTTTTCAGGACCGCCTTGATTGAGTAAGTGTGCTATAACACATTAAGTGATGCAGGAGTTAATGTCTGTCCAGTTGCTTTACTTCAGACACTGCAGTTGTGCTCTCTATCTCAATTTTTACCAGAGCAGTGGCTTGTGTTATTGCTGGGCCGTTTTGTCCCGAGCTGTAACTCATGCCTAAACTTCTCAGATGGCCCCGGGCCAGACCTCTGCTTCTTGGGTGTTTCAACCAAAGTTTGCACAACAGGGACCCAGGCTATGACTGAATCCTCTCATCACGTAAAGAAATATTGTTGTAGTTAACAAAAGAGGAAGGAACTATCCCAAAGAGGTTTGAAACATTTACAACAACCTACGACATTGAATGACAAGTTTTGTGGAAGTGCTTCCCCTCTGGTTAGGCACTGGAAGTACCTCCTGAACCACTCACATTAGTGCCACTGAAGAGTTAAAACCTAGTAAAGAGATGTTACTACAATAACAACTGAACCTTCAACAGCTTTCAAAAAAAATTCCTTTTTCCATGTTGTTTTATCATGAACATGCAAAGCTGAGACTTCATGCTAACACATGCATAAGTGTTGTGCTTGCACGTTTGAGGATGCCTTTTACTCCATTCTGTTGTGTTCTTGAGGATGCTGTAATAATTTTTTCTCTCTGCCTTCTTCTCCTTTTTGTGTAATTACTACTCTTTAAGTTAATCACTTACTGAAAGTAAATAAATTCCTCTCAAGGTCATGAGCTGCAATTTTCTCATGTGGAGGGCAATGGGTTTCCACGTTACTCATTCAGAGTGCTTCTGATTCAAATCTCTGACGCTGTATGTTCACTTTCCCTCAGCACCCATTGACCAAAACTTGTTGAAATTAATTGTGCAGCACTGATTTCATGTCACTGAAATATGAGGGAGAAATATTAATCAGCTTATTAAAAATCCAGCAAATGTCAGGGTATTACCAGCCTTAATTAATATGTGTTTAAATTCTCTGCCCTGGGCCCTCCAGTCTTTTATTTTGTTTGAACTGAAGCTTGACATTTTCAGTCAGCGCATTATTGTCTAACAGCGGGAGAGTGAAAGCTATACCCCTTTCCTTAAACACACCAGGCTGTGGAATGTGCTCTGTCTCTCTGCCATTCCCCTTCCATTTGTTAGGTACTGGACACAAGATCCTAACTCTGTTTAAGAGATTGCTTTCCTTTGGACTAAAAGAAAAGAGTCAAGCATCAAACCACCCCAGTAGCTGCAGCCCAAAAGCTGTATTTCAGGGATTCAGGAACCACAATGGGTAAAATCCTTTAGTGCTCTCAAGAAGTTTGGGGTTTTTTCCGTACCAAACCAACAATGCCATTTATTTACTTGTTCAGAGCTTTTTTAAACTCACACCATAAATCATAGCTAAGTAAACTTAACAAAAATTCCCAGGTGGCAGCAACTGATGGTTCTGTCAATAAAAATGGACACAAGTTATCAGGAGTATTTTCATGCCACCCACAAAATATTTCTGCTGGGAGCAATTTGACTTTCTCACTGTTGGGCCATCCTTACATCCCATCTGTATTATTACATGCTTTCTCCTTCATGTCAGTTCTTCCAGTTAGTCCCAAAACTGTGGAGCAGTGGCCTCAGTGCTGGCATCAGGCAGTAGTTACCCATGAGAACATGTGTTTTTGTCCTAAGGCTGCTCTCAAATTGTTTAGCTTAATCCTTCTTTGGAGATGGGTTGGAGAGGGACTTTTTACAAGGGCATGTAGTGACAGAACAAGGGGTAATGGCTTTAAACTAAAAGAGGGTAGGTTTATATTGGATATTAGGAAGAAATTCTTTACTGTGAGGCTGGTAAGGCACTGGAATAGGTTGCCCAGAGAAGCTGTGGATTTCCCATACCTGGAAGTGTTCAAGGCTGGATGAGGCTGTGAGCAACCTGGTCTAGTGGAAAGTGTCCCTGCCCATGACAGGGGGGGATTGGAACTAGCTGGTCTTTAAGGTCCCTCCCAACCCAAACCATTCTGTTATTCTATGTTTCTAAACCAGAATAGAGAACATCCCACCTGAGGTACTGATGTGGAATTGTTACTGAGCCTGTACTCATACCCTAAGTCTGTGACAGTAACTTCTGGTGATTACTCAGTGGAGATATGTGTGTGTATCATTTGCCAGGGTAAAATGTAAGACATACACTGAATACAGGAAATACACTGAAAATAGAAACAGGCAAGTAGGTGCATTGTGTGTTACTTCATAGGCTTCTCATTTGGCCAGTCCTCATTTGCATCAGTTGTTTTATTTATTCTCCCCAGTTTGTCAACCTGCATTTTGCCTTCTGGAATCATGGTTTAATCCTGCCAAACACTTCAAAGCAGCACCCTGCAGCTCACCTCCCCCAACCCCGTTCTTCAGTTGTGCGTTCATTCTTGTTCCAGCTGGACTAAACCATTATAAAGGTTGTATGTGGATAGTTGTTTGTGGTCCTGAGTCTTTGTATGAAAGGAGTTTGGTCCTTTCTGGTTGGATGGGCCATAAGAATCACACCTGTCTCTTTGGGCATTGCTTGAAACTAATTCCCAACCTCCCTGCTGCAGGACTACCTGGGTTTAGTTTGGCAAGTGTCCTCTCACCTGCACATACTTTGCCCCAGAAGACCCTGCTTCCATGATCCCTGCTATTCTCTACCTTCCAACTCCATTTTTCCCCCAGCTTCTTGTCCTGCCCTGGATGGTGTGGAAACAAGTCTCAAGTGATTCCAGTCAGCTGGAGATGGTGTCCATAACAAAAAAACGTGTTCAAGTGTCTTTCCTTTCTGAGATGGGAACCTTTGATCCGCTGTTGAACCTCTTCTAGTGCTTTCCAGTTTTGCTCTAGCTTTCCATAATTCATCGTCTTTTGTCTGACCTGGCTCTAACACAGGGAAGGTTGATCAAATTGGCATTGTTTCTCTGTCATTGTGCCTGTCTGAATCCCCATGCATCCCAGCTATCCAGCACAGCACCAAGCTGCCTCCTGCTCTCAGTGCCTTACAACCACATTAAAGGTCTTGCTTCCTACAAAGCAAAAATGTTGCGATGGAGACTGATTTTCTTGGCCGTGGGAGAACCACATAACCACAAACCCATCCTTCCTGACACTCTGTTGTGTCTCTGCTTATCACCACGCAGGTGTGTGTGGATCACATCCACTGAGAATCCCGGGCAGCTCTTCCCACGTGCTCCACCCCCACATCAGGGATTTGGAGTGCAGGGGATGGCAGCAGACAGAAAGGAAGTTTGGGACATGGAGCATCAGCCTGCTCAGTGAGCAGTGGGGCTTCAGGAGTATTACGTCCTGCAGCTTTGTGTCTTGTGCTTGGATTTGCTGTTGCCCAAGGTTAGAACACTGTGGGCTGCTTCGGTGCCAGAGTTTCTCTTTATAAAGTATTTTAGGGGGTCAGACAGGTTCAAAATCTTATTCTGTCTGTCCTTTCATGTTTTATTTTGGGGCAAACTGTCAAAAGTGTCAGAGTGCAACACGTAACAGTGTTCAAATAGCAGGCAACTAAAAGCTAGTTTAAAGAATGGGAGGTAACTCTCTTCTCATACTTAGATAGCTTTGTGGATTTTTTTGTTTCAGAGGAAAGGATTATTTTTCTTATGCTAATGATCTCATCTGCATAGAGTACTTGTACTTTATGGTTCCTGGAAGTACTATACTTGAGTATGTTTCTTTAGCAATATAAGGGACCAAACAAAAAAAAACCCAAACAAACAAACAAAAAACAACAACAAAAAAACCCCCTCCTTGAATCTGAAAACTTAGAATTTTGATGTGCTCAAAATCCAGATATGAATGGATCACCTTATTCTCCTTTCTAGGAAAAAACTACAAGTGCTGAAAAAATTGCCTTCAAGCTTAAAGTCATCCCCTCTATCAGTTCTGCCTTTGTGCATTGCTTCCTTGGATGGCTGGCTCTTTGAGCATGACAAGAAATCAGCTCCTTTATGTATGCTCAGCAGTGCTCAGCAAAACAAGGTTCCCAACATGTAAGCAGCCTTTAAGCCCACTAAAAACCCAGAGATACAGTTTAAATATTCCTCTTTTCTACAGGGTTTGACTTAACCAGCTCTGGGAAAACCTACCTTGTTTTCTTCTCTCTGCTGATGTTGGATTGGGTTGTTTCCCTTCCTTTGCTCTTCGTTTGGACAAGGAGTGACCTCCCTTCCCTCAGAGACTGGGTTGTCCCTGGTCTTACTTTCCCAGTCAACGTGAAGCCCGTGACACAAGAAAAGCGCTGCTTCTTACACAGCATTGCTCAGGAACAAAAGGAGAAAATAAAGTATCCACCTGTCAATGCCACCTTCTCAGTCAGCCTGTACAAAGGCTAATAAACGCTTTCAGGAGACAACAGTGTCCTTGTTTAGATCTGTTGCTGCTCTGAGTAATTAAACTGAGGCTTGTAAACAAACATCGCCAACGGTTTCACTGCAAAAACCCTCTTGAGAAAAACACTTAACATTTGGTTAACATGGCAGAGAAAAACTCTCCGCCAAGCTCAGCAAAAGAGATGAGTCATTTCCACCACTGCCTGGGACAGAAGGAGAGTTTACTTAGCGTAGGCCCACTGGATGGTTTTCTGCTTTGTGAGTCACTAGGGTTTCTTTTCAGCTGGTCACCAACAGAGTGGCCTTGCTGACAAGTGGGCTGTGCACCAGGGAGAGATGGCCCTGGCCATGGGCAGCTGACTTTCTCCTCTGCCCCCTTGGAGCAGATGAGCCTGAGCTAGAAAGCCCTGTGCAACATGTCTTGTCACACATCTGGTGGTGGATGTGGGATTTATGGAGGGGTGGCAACTTGCTTATTTAAGTTAACCATGGTTTTAAGACATGTAATCCCTCTGCGCTGTGATTGGTCTCCCTCCAGCTCCATCTGGTTCTCCAGCATGCGGACCTGAATGGCACATGGGAATAGCCTGCAAACCAGATGCTTAACATTTATTTTTAGTGATGAATAAACTCTGTAAGCATCTCATTATATAGTCGCCTGCCCTAATTAGTAACATTCAGACAAGCATTAATCTGCAGAAGTGCTTAGCGGTGCTGAGAGTACTCAGTGGAGCTCTGAGGAGGCATCTTCTTTGTGGAGGGATGGAGGGAGGGCTTTAGTGGAAACAAATGAATGGGGCTCTGGTGGGGTCTAGCTGGGTTTTCCATGAGTTTTCAATGAATTAGGTTCTCCTGAGTGATTTAAGTGCAACTCTTTGCTGAACTGCACTGCGCTTCCAGTGGAATCGCTCGCAAAACGCGAATTTGATTTTGGTCTTATGATTTGCAACATCATCCTGAAAAGAGCAGACCAACAAATGATTTTGTGTTAATCTACAGTGATGTTGGCCCTCCCTCTGCTGCCTCCATCCTGCTGCTTTGAAAGTGTGAACAGAGAGTGAAGGTAGGGCTGAATTGCCTGTTCTTTTGGGCTCTTGGTCCTATCCCAAGCCTAACAGTCCCCAGCTCCTGGGGCTCATTGCATGCCAGCTTGTGCCTGTGAATGAAAGCTGGGCCCTGTGAGGAGCTCCACGCTGACAAAGCCCTGGTGTCACCACGAAACCATTCTTTCAGGACGGTGTCCCTTTTGAACATCCACCAAACCCAAAGTTTCCCATCCTGTTGGATAAAAGAGGAATACACTGTTATCTTTTGCTGGAGGAAAGCCTGTATTGCAGTAGATCCACAGTCCCTCAATGTACACAGGCAGAGTTACTTTGAGAGGTAAAGCAGTAAATCTAATGGAAGAAAAAAGACATAACAAGCAAGTGGAAATTTTTGCATAAAAGAAAATATCTGAGACTACAACAGATATTAATGAACTGAGAAAACAGACAGATGTACATCAGGGATTTGAGTGATACCTGGGAGCACATTTTATTATTATTATTTTTTTTCATATTTTTACATCTGGCACTTTCACCATATTAATGATTTAAGGAATAATTATTGTAAGGTTGAGTTTCCTTTTAAAAACTTTCAGTGTTCCATCCTGGAATTCATTCCAGATGCTGGTAACTAAAACTGAAGAAACATGCTTCAAAATGATAGCGTTCTCCGAGTCAGGATGACAGCAAAATATGTAAACGACCAATGGCTCTTCTGGCTGCTCAGTTCTTTATGAGCTATCTGATTCCCTTCCAGTTTGTTTAAAATTTTTACCATGCAGATGTTCCTTTGGGTGACCAATTTTTATAGTTTTGAAAAGATTATATCAGTTTTCCATGGTATTGTGTTACTGTATTTCTTGGATTTTTTTATAGCACTTGAAAGGCTAATTTCTTAATCAGACATTACTAGTGGAATGTAGAAAGAGAGGTTAAAAAGCCAAACTGGCACTGAGAATTAAACACAGGTTCGTAATAATATGAAAGGAAAACAAAAAGCATCAACTCGAGGATGTTGTTATTGAATGAAAGTTGAGAAAACTGCTAGGAACATGCATTTTTTATTATTATCAAAGGTGTTAAAATATATACATAGCATATGTTTGGCACTGAGTTGTTGTTACACAGTTCTGTAGTATTCAGCTGTCTTGGATAAAAACTATCACTTTGATACTGGAAAATTATTATGAAAATGTTAGTTTTGGGCCTACTAGTAAAAAGCAAAGATTGTCTTGCATGCCAGTGAGGTTTCAGTGGAGGGTTTGCACTGTTTCCAGAAACCATCTTTGGCAACCACCGAGTTTCACCTCCGTCAACAAGTCTGCATAACATTTTGTCCTTCTTTATCCTTGTCTGGAGAGCTGATGGGGAGACAAGGCATTCGACTTGGCTTCACACCCTGAAATTCAGAGACAGATTTCAAGCACCACTTCAGGATTATAAGTAGCAGCTGAAACAGGATTTAAGAAATGCTGGTACAAACATTAAGAAGCATTCAGAAAGAAGGGAAAAAAAGCCCCACTATAGTGTTATTCTGTTTTGTTTCAAAGTAAACATGAATGTTGTTATATTGACACACAGCTTACGTAGATACATGGTTTGGGTGCAGTCCAGTGCTACCATAATTGCAACAGCCAGACCAGAGGCAGGTTGTTTTATTTTTTTTTTTTTTCCTACTCTTCCCAAATTCCAGGTTTCTTCAGCTCAGGGTCTTGGGCTGGGCTCATCCCTCCAACAGGTATGCTGTTTCCAAACTCTCTAAAGAGTATCTTATTTCTGGAAGCTTAGGATGCCAAATGGGCCGCCTATTTCCCGCAGAGTAGTTTCCATTGAGTCATATCATGTTCATGGGAACAAAAAGACAAACCAGAACTGTGTTAGTTTATAACGTTGGGTAAATGTTACGTAACTTTGCTTCTGAAAGTTTTCTTTACCTTCCCCTGGAGCACTGGAAATTGGCCACAGCCGGCGGCAGGACGCAGAGCTGGTTGTGTTGGCACTCCAGCTGGTGTTAGCATTTTCTCTGGAGTCCAGTCAGGGAGCCCTGCTCACACAGCCGGCACTAAATCATCCAGCTTGGAGGCAGGCATAAGTTTTTCATCAGATGACAGAGGCAGGGACCTGTCACCTCTTCTTTGCCTTCAGCCTCAGCGAGGGGCACAGCCCACTGCTGGGGATCACCCGGGGAATTAGCACCTAACAAAGTCCCTTGCTGCTCCCAGCAGCCCTAGGCATCTCGCTGCTGGTTAGCTCTCCTGCTCTCCTCCTGTTTTATGTTGTAGTTTGTGGCTTTTGGTCTTTTCTGCAGCTTGTTTCAAGCTTGTTGCACGTTTAGGGGAAATGTTTTGCAGCTTCCTCTGTACATGAGGGGGGAAACAGGAGCAGAAGTGCTCTATATCCTACATTTCTGTCATTTTTGCGGTTGAAGGGGACTTGGTCTCATTTTGGTCCTCCATTCCCAGGTAGAGATGTACTTTGCAGCAGGAAATTAATAAATGTGATACAGAAATACTGGTGTTCTCCTTGCTGGGGGCTCAGTGCCTGTTGTATGTGAAAAGCCAACCACAGGCTCTGCTCATTGGATTAGAAATGAGTACAAGTCCTCAGACATGGTGATTTTTATGAACAAGTGGGAAACAATTTTACCAGCTTATTTTTGTCCCTTGCTTTTTAAAACGCTCCTTAGTGTTGAATAGTTGTGCTGTTGCCCTAGGATCTCTGTCTGTAATACCATGCAAAGGGTTTTGGAGCAGAGATGCTACTTGGACTGAGGAGATGTGAGATTTCCTAGGGGGGTGCTGCCCACAGTGGGCTAGTACTAGCCAAGGTTACTAAGTGCCTCATTTCCACTGCTATGAAATCTATGCACACACAATGCTGCAAGCCAAACCACAGGCTGCAAATCAGATTTTCTTTTAAAAATCATCAGCAGCCCAAGCTGGCGTTTTCTTTTTGGTGCATTTTATTTCTCAAACTCTCAGGGAGGTGGGGGGCTATCTTGCCTTTCAGCTTAGGGGTCAGAGCAGCTGCCTGACCGCAGACACACATCCTAAAGGCAGAACCTGCATAGACCTGTGCACTGAGTGAGAATGATGCTGAGAAGGTTATTATGAGCTGAATTTTATGCAATAAATTTAGGAATAAGTCAAGTATTTCTGAGCCTTCCAACAAACTTGATCAAAACACAATGCATATCTTTCTTCTGCTCTTGTATTCCATCCATTTCCTCCCACTTCAGCTTGAACTAAGTGATGCCATCCATTGATTCGCCTGAGGAGGGAGACCTGTGCTGTTTCCATGCCAGACATATGGACTCTCACTGTATTTACCTGTAACTGACTTGTTTGGTATGAAAAACTATTAGTATTGTGATCAGTATTAAGTAAAATAAACAGACTGTAAAGAACCCAAAACCTTGGAACTCTGCATCTGTAGGAAGAGAGTGCTACAATCACATGTGCTGTAGGAAAAGGACAACAAGGGTGTATTTCCTCTGACCTTTCTGAATTTGAGGAGTGATATCTTGAAAGATTAGGGATTGGTGTAACTCTCTGAAAAGTATTTACAGATACCAGAATGGTATTTCTGGTTGCTGGGACTACATTTCAGACCTGGCACTTTCCTTCTCTTCTCTGCTATTAAGATTCCCATGCATTTATGTTGGGGTAGAATTGATCTTTTGCTGTGCTTATTTGTATTGCATGCATGCTGTTCTCTGAGGGAAGAGAAATGGAGACACTTTGGGTGGCATTTTGTTTCCTACACTGTGGCCATTTAAGTGAGAAATCAAGGAGCTGACTTCAGAAGAGTCAGTAAAGAAAAATATAGATATTTATAAATGTGACGTATGCTGCAAGAAAAAAATTAATTGAGAATTAATTTTCTCAAAGATGCAAAATAATTTGTATTGTGAAAGGGTTATTAGGGTTGAAAAAATAAACATTTCCTGTTGTGGTTTCTGCAAAATATCTGCAGTGGCAGTTTTAGAGTCATCTGTAATTTGTGTTCCCTGGGGAAATATTTCTGTGATTACATATAGGTCTGAAAGTTACAGTAAGTATGTCTCTCCTGGATCAATGTGCCCTGGAAATCTTTATCTTCATTAGTTATAGCCTCTGTCATTCCAGGGCTCTGAAGGATACGTTTAAAGTATCAGGCGTAGTCATTATAATGCAATAGGAAATAGTCTAATAAATTATCTGTCCTGTTATTGTTCCTAGGACAAATATTGGATGTAGGAAAGATTTATTAGATGGATATATTTGTGAATTTATCTTGTAAATTAAACTTTTTGGAAACTGGGTCTACTATTAACACCAAGACCCCACAAGGATTTAATTAAAGGCCTATTAGTCAGACTAATTCCTGACATGACATAGGTTTGTTTTACACAAACATATTTGACTTTCCAAACATGCTTGTGAGATTTGGCATTTTGCTGAGAGATACTTATTGATAAACATAACTGGGAGAAATTACTGAGAATAAATCCTTGCTTCCACTGGATGTATAAATTACCTCTTATTACTGATGCCTGGGAAAAAAAAATTAACATATTGTAGAACAGTCTCCCGTTATAAAATCATTTCTAGTAAGACAGATGCAGAATATTGGACATGACCCTACATACAGAGAACCAAAGGATAAGGGCCACCCACATTTCCAAACCAGACTCAAGTTTTCAAGCTATAACATGAGCATGAAAACTCAGCCTTGGGCTGTAACACAGTTAAAGCAAAATGGCAAGAGGAGCACAGCACCACTGGTAGTTGGGATGTCAGAGCTCCCCTGCCATTTCCATCAAAAATTTAGTCATAAAATCACAGAATGGTTTGGTTTGGAAGGAACCATAAGGATCATCTGGTTCCAACCCCCCTGCCATGGGCAGGGACACCTTTCCCTAGACCAGGTTGCTCTTTTTCATATGATGTCAAGATCTAAGCCAGGGTCCTATTTGGATCTTGCTTAGGATGTTGATTGTGATTGCATATTTCCAGGCCTGTAGAGAAACCAGGCATGGTCTGAATCTTTCATCACTCTTTTAAATGCAGAAAGCATTGGTCGTGACATCTCCACGGGACAATTGCTGGGATAATTGTGCCATTTTGTGCTCACCTGTAGAATAGATATAGCAGCATTTCCAGCCAATTCCCCCTGTATAGATTCTAGAAGAGAGACTGGGGAGAGGTGAAGTCATAATGGGGTTTTGGTCCTGCTTTGCTTCTGTACCAGTCACAGCATCAGTGGATACAGCCAGGGATGGGTAACTGGGGGCTGTGAATGAGCCCACTGGTGGAAATCAGACCTGGCAGAAGTTAATGGAAACATGTAATCACAGCTCTCTCCTTTCAGTCAGGGGTTTGCACAGTGTGAGTGGACGCTGCTTAGCCTGGTTTAGGTTTAGGCACAGCTGATCTGCCTTGGGGTCCATTCCAGTGCTGGTTTCTTTGACTCTATTAGTTGTTTTCACACAGAGGTTTTACAGTGACTCCTGATACATCATATCTCAGCTAATTCAGCAGACACCTTGGTACAATTAGTAAGAAGATATTCCCCTATCGCATCTAAAATGAAGCTTATTTTACAGCTCCTTGGCACGGAAAGTATTTTGCTAACCTCTTACTCCAGAGCCACGGAGGTAGAATTCATCAGATTAACATTTTAGCGTTGTGGCTTCATCAGAAGGGTCTGTTGTGGTCTGCATCTCCTCAAAGGGCAGTGATCCCCTTCTAACACCCGTGTAACAGCTCACGGGCACGTCAGCCAGATTTTAAAGGCAGCCTTGCTCTTACCAGATAATAAGTAAGGGAGGATTGCCACATCAGTTCCCTTCTATAACTCTGTGGGTTTATGTCATGGTGTTTCAGCTCTGGTGAATATGAGGTGGACAAAGAAACCAAAGTCCCGCTTTGGTCCTGTACCCTTAAAAGCCCCAATCAAATATTTGTGGAATTTTGTATTTAATTTCTTATTCACATCAATTGGAACAGGACTGACTTTAAAAACAAACAAACAGATAAACAAACATTACAGTCTGAATTCTTGTTTATGCTGCAAAAAACCTGTTGGTGAACCTTTAGTGTGAAAAATGTAGGGGAAGCAGAGTGGAAACTGATAAAGTATCGACACTTCGGAGAGCTACAGGGTTGAATAAAGTCAATGACCATCATATTAGCTTTGCCCTGGACAAAATAATCCTAATTAATTCTCCTCCATCAGACCAAGATTAGCCTCATCTTCTTCAGTAGGGCCAAGTGAACAGAGGCAACAGCATATACTTTGAAAAATGTGAGGACTGGAACATGACAACCATGAGTAGCCTGGGTAGATGTGAAGACATCAAAGGAGAAATAATTGCACAGAAATTGGGAACTTAGTGGGTTTCTTAGGCCTGATTTAAGGCAGAAGAGGGAAGCAGAAGATGTTGGCTCTTGTCCTGGCAGTGGTGGTGAGAGTGGAAGCTGTTTCAAGCTCTGCAATCCTCTGTGAGAAACTAAAGGAAATTTCTCTGCAGACTTTAATGGAAAATGTTCTCTGCTTCTCAGTCTCATTCTTGCTGAAAGTGGAAAATTTTTCTAGAAATTAAACTTCAATGGAAAACAGGATTTTTGAAACTTTGAACTCATCTGTTTTCCAGGAAACCCTTCATTAATAGCCAGCATTATTAGAGAGGAGAGTTGAGTCATGAAAACCTCAAGAAATTCTGAGCATCAACTAGCAAATAATGAAAAAAAGAAACAAATTGTGTAAGAAAGTGGTAGAATTGTTGATTTTTTATCTTTTTCTCTAAATGGCAATGATATGGAAGATTTGAGCCAATATGAATCACCTCTTCCAACCCAGAAAATGAGACTGGAGACTGTTTTGCAGTCACCTGCCCCGAGCAATTTCACACCAGCCTGCCATTTGGCTCTGTACCTCATACTTATGTGGTGTTTGACCATAATGTCTCCTTGCACTCTGACCAGATTAAGTGCAAGACTTCAGGAGATTATAGTTATCCCAAAATCAAGGTGGAATTCACACTGTGTATTTGTAATGCAACTTGACCTGCAGGGTACTGGCAAGAAAATTACACCTTAGTAAAGCTAATAAAACCAGAAGATCTTGTTGATTCCTTTATTTTCACCTGGCTTCGGCTCAGGGGCTAGAATTAATTTGTGGCAAATGCATATAAGTCTCAGACTTGACTGAAATTCATCCTCCCGATCTCCTTTCTGAGGGGTTACAGTGAAAAGTCTCAGTGAAAAGCCTCAGAAGACCACTAAATATCTTTCCTAGTGCAGTCCTAGGTGCTACCCACAATCTCAAGACTTGAAGAGATTTAGGTGCTCTGGCAAAATGAGAGAGGTCTTTGCACCAGCAGTCCTGGTGGCTCAGAGTGCTGAGGGACATACACTGATTGCAGAAGGTACTCAAGCCCCTGTAAGATCACAGTCATTTTTTATCCTTAATGATCTTCATCCCTTCTTGGGGGTTGATTTTTGGGATTAAAATATTGTCCTTTGCGAGATAGTTGTGCCATAATTATTCTTTTCCCTGCCTGGGTCTTCTGAATCCAGAGGTTGTGGAGTGACTTCCACTTTCCCTCCTCATTTTGACTGTCATGAATATTATCAAAGTTAGCACCTTTTACCTGTCACAACCCAGGGTCTAGAGGGGAGTACTAATGCAAGTCAAAGCCTGATCCTTGTATCCCAGAGAAAGATTGCTCCTTCCAAGCTCCTTTAGAAATACCAATCAATGTTGCCATCTGGAGGACACACGGCTTTACAGTAGACCCTGTTTCCATTTTATGCTGCTGCTGTGATACCCCCATCATGAAAGCCCAGCTCACCACAAACAGTTGTTTCACTGCTTTTCATGTCCCAGATTTTCTTTAGTTCCTTCTGCAACTGATTATATCTGTTAATCTTTTTTTTTTGGTATGTTCCATGAAGCCTATCATTATTGTATTACTTTTACATCTGAGAAATTGTTGCTATTATCATTATTAAATAATAACAACCGTATCTGATACCTCGATTTGTCAGAAACACAAAAAAGAAACCCCAACCAAACCCTGTGTTTCCTTTACAAATGATTTCTGGTGCCTTGGAAAACCATTTCCCCTCAAAGCAAGGACTGTGCAGCACGGCAGACTCTGAGCAGGCAGAGCTCTGGCTTGCTCTCTTTAGGAAAGTCAAATAGCAAATTTCTCATGAAACTGGCTCAGGGATATAAAGTACAGAGATAGAAAGGGCTTTTACATGGTCAATTTAACCCATTCATTTGAAATATTCCTAAGAACAGGATATAATCTCCTGACAGAGGTATAGATATTAGAAATCTAATGCCATCTAGACTGCTTCTGTAAGCTGTGTAGTGAGTGTGGTGTTTCCATGGGATGGTTCATGTGACCTAGCTAGACATCTGCTGTAGGAAGGAATGAAGAGTTCTCCAGAGGTTTGAAATTTTCTCCTCTGACTTTAGAGGGAGGTCTAGAGCTGCCTTTTCAAATAGATGGTAATTTTTTAGATTGCTGAAGGTAACTGGATTGAGCACATACAACTGCCAAAGCTGGGTTCAAACATTTAGGTATCTTGAGACACTGACTTCACTAATCTAGACTGAGGCAGGTCCTCTCACTTCTGGGCTGGGATAGTGAATCCTTTGTGATATAAAGATTATATTAACCCTTATAAATCTAGAACTTATGTAATTGGTTTTGCAGTGATTTCATAAACAGTCTAAATGATGAAGTAGGTAATCCAGGCATGTCTGTGTTCCATACCAGGTATTCCAAAGAATTTCACTGCTGTGGTTCACCATTAATTGTAATAACTTGTATCACAGAAGTGATTCTGCAGCTGTACCCCAACATGCACCTTATATTCCTATTTATTTTGAAACCTAACACAATAACTAAAAATATACCCTTGGGTCTGAATTAGTTATTTCTGAACAGCAGGATAAATAAGCACCTTCTAAGGAAGACACTCAACCTGTGCCACCACAGGTTACTTGAAGATTACTAGGAACAGATAATAGAAATGACCATCACAGGTCATCTTCATGCACTTCTTGCCCCAAGCTCTGCCTAAGCCTTTTGATCAGATGTTTGTTTAACCTGTTCTTAATGACCCTGACTTTCAGAAATCCCACCACCTCCCCAGATAACCTCTTCCAGGCTTTCACAGTTCTTCCTGTTTAAAAGAGTTGTTCTTTTACCTTAATATTTTATCCAAACTCTTTTCCTGCAGTGTCACACCATTACTCCCCATCTTATCCTCCACTTGACTCAGTTAGAAATCACAGAGTGGAGAAGACACAACAGTGATTTTTCTTTACCAGTTGAGACAGAGACATCAAACACGGTTTGATGTCAATGTCAATTTGGGGCAGCACAGATGGCCCCTCCACAAACATCAGTCAGATCAGAAAGTGATTTCTGGTTCTCAGTGGAAACAACATCCCAAGTTGTCGTATCCTGTGAGCTCCCTGGGATAATAGCTTCCAGCAACATACACCAGCATGTGCATACTTTGGTGTGCCAAAGCTCCCGTGACCTGAGGGTAATAACTCCAGTAGACAGTGGCAGAGGATGGATATTGCAAGGTTCAGCGGGAATGGTCCTTGTAAAAATTAATTGATTTTTGGAACAAATTGCATCCCAGAAGATCTTGACAGTAGGATCCCGGGAGGAAATGGGCAACCATCCATTCCGTAACCTCCCCAAGTTTTGTCAGCTTGCAAGTTAGGTTCCCTGCTCCATAGGGTGTTTATAAATCGAATGTAGGAGCCTGTATGGACACATATAGAGACATATGGAGACCTTGTGTTCTCTGGACCAGGCTCTCCTATACTTCTTCTAATTTAAAGGAATGCCTCTGTTCCTGGCATTTTAGTGATTCATGCAGCATTCCTTCAGTATCCCTGGGACAGTTTTGTAAGCAGAATAACATTATCTTTAAAGGCAACAAAAATTCTTACTTGATGTCTTTCCAAGTGGTCTTGTAAATAATTTTATTCTCTGCTTGATACAGGGAGGTTGAGTACAGCCCTAATTAGGTGCTTAATCTTCTGCTTTTATGTATTAGCAGCCTTCTTAGTAATACCTGTTTGTAAACAGGGTGAAGTTGGAAACCAGGGCATGCTCACATATTTTCAATAACATTGTGATACAATGTCCCTTGTAAATCTCAAAACAGGCTATAATAGGGTTTTCCCGTGGCTTTGCCACAGGGATGGAAACTGAGGCACAGGGCAGTGATGGGATTTGGTCCAACAGGACTCTTCAAGCCCTCCTGTACCCTTCCCAGGGATTTAAAGATGTCTGTACCAATTTTGCACCTCTGTCACCACCACTAAATCTGTGTGTTAAATTCAGTTGAAACTTCCCAGTGGCCTCAAAGGGTGTGGAGAGAGCCCTTGTCTGTATCTCCAGGTACATGTCTGGACAGGCTGGCACACACTTGGGAGCACATTAGCAAAACCCTTGGTGGAACCACTTTCCCCTGTCTTGGAAATTGCTGTGTTTAAGGGAATAATTTTGCTATCGCCACTGTTTTCTTTTGTATCCCTCCCCCCAAATCGAGCAATATTTCAGCCCAAATTAAATGGGCTGTCACTTTTAGAGCACCACATTTGACTCCTATGTGTGACTTTGCCATTTTTGTCTTGTTGAATACTCTCTGTCTGAGTATGATGAATGATTGCAGAGCAAAGTAAAAAAAAAAAAAAAATAGGCTGAAATCAAAATGTTTCAGCATTGTTGAAAAAACACATTCCAATTGAGCCAAAGTGGGTTTTTCAAGGAAGTTTCCTAATGGGGAAATTGTAATTGTGAGCAGGGGGAATTGTAAGCTGCTCCGGGGATTTAGTAAAAATATTTATTTTTGCAAAGGATCTTGCAGGAATCTTTTCCATAAACGACCCCCAACAGAGATGCACTAACCCCTCTCCTCATCCTTATGAGGATCAGAACATTTCTTGAGACTTTGGGGATTGGGATTGTGCTTGGGAGCCTTTGGAGAGGAGTGTGCAGTTCTCACTATGCTCTACCACAATATATTGCATTTATCCCACTTCAGTGTGAAAAGTGTGTCTTTAATTTCCAGTGAACAAAGATTTGGTTTCTAGTTCTGCCTTGTTTTCACCATATATTTTTCAAACCCACTTTTTTCCCCCCCCCCATTAATGTTCACCTTTAACCTATTGATTTGCTATAAAAACAAGCCCTTTTATAAAGGAAAGGTAAAAGGAAATGAGGGAAAACATAAACACATTGCAAAAGCAAGGATTTCCCAGAATAAACCCACATATAACACAAATATATGATGTAGCTTCTTTTATTAGCACTGTAAAAAAGAAGGCAGGGAAAAATGTGAAAATACATTAGGGATTTTAAAGCCAAGCAAATCAATTAGTCATTACTGACATAAATTTCCCTTTCTTGGGGACGTTCAACCTTCTCATATCCCGTGGATGAACTCTAAAGCACCTGTAGTAGATCTGTTTTCAGTAAAGAGATTTAAACTACTGTAGATGTTTTTCCAAGGAAAATACGATGTTGACAGAATAATGCGTGGAAGAAGAGGCTACTAAGGCAGCTGCTATAAATTGCCAGCCTTGTAATCCCTCTTGCAACACGCCCAGCTTCACAGGATGTGCATTTGTTGATGCTCTACATATGGTTTTGAGCAAAAGTAATTCCCCCCCTCAACAGGACGAAAACTAAGCATTGCAGAGGAAGGGTCCTCCCCTCTCTTCCTCCCCTCCCTGAGCACTGACAATGATACTCCTTTTGAAAAGCAGCATCGTGCTTTCACAAATATCTCCATCCCTTGCACAGATGGCTGTGGCACTGGCATGGATTAGGACATGAGTGTTCCCAGCTGTCCCCACAGCCCCGTGTGCTGAGGGCTCAGTCCCTTCAGGGTGCCCAGCTTGGCTTGTGCTGCCAGTGAAGGTGGAAGTACCCCCACCACAGTCACACAGCGTTTTCTGTGCCCCTCTGTGTCTGCCAGGGCAGGAGAGCAACCACCTGGCTGAGATGGTGGAGACCTCTTCTTCCATCCTGGTGTGGTTTGGCTGTTCAGTCTTTCCCCTCCAACATCCTTTTCCACAAAACAATTTTAGCATTTTAGCCTTGGACACAGTAAGGTGCTTTTAGACCCTTCTACACAGTCAAAGCTGATTCTGTGCTATTACAGGCTTTTTTTAAAAAAAGGAGGAAATACTGTAATTCAAGCATTCCCAGCCCTTTCTGATGGTGGATGCACCCCTAAACCCCACTTTTTGTAGCTGGATTAATTTTATGACAGATCATTTTCCTGGTTTTCTTCCCCATGTGGCTGCAGAAACAGCTGCCCATGGCTGGTTCAGACCAACTGCTGCTGCTGGGGAAATCCCTGCCCAGGGCTTCCTGAGGTGGGATGGGTTTTGGACCCCTCAGGGGTGATCTGTGCGTGCTCATGTGTGAGTGCTCTGGATTCCTGAGCTCACATATCCCCAGAGTAGAACTGTAAAATGGGCAGGGGGAAGGATTCTGTGGAAGAGCCCATTTGTTGTGTGTGGAAGGCACATACTGTGGGTGTGCCTGATGCTGAGGGAGCAAGAGCAGGAGCACGAGGAGGCAACCACTACATTCTCCCAAGTGTCCTTTGCAGGAGCCTTGCTCTGTCTCCTTCTCAGCTATTCTGGTCTCAGCTCCAATAATTGTTTCTACTGTCTTGTAATCCAGTAACTTGTCCTTGTAAACTGCAGCAGTGATCAGCACCCAGGACCCTTCTCCAGCACCCTTGAGCAGATGCAGTGAAACCAAACTCCCTTCTTTGATCCCTTATCCCAGCAGTTTTGAGCTGCCTTCTTCCACATAGAAAGGGCTGGGGATGCTCCCACCCTGCCCCTGCTGGTGTGCCTTTGGGGGCCAGCAGTCTGAGCCTCTCCAGGACAAGGTGTGAACTGGAAACACCATCTCCCCTCTCCAGTGCAAGTGCCCAAACCATGAGGCTGGGGTGAAAGATTTGGGCTATGTGATTTTGAGGGAGCAGTTCAGAAGCAGCTCCCACACTGGTGCTGCTCCAAGTGGGAAACCAAATCCTGTCCATGGCAGTAAGGGAGCAGTCAAGGCTCTGCTGGACCTAGCTGTGTGTCAGCATGGCACTACTGCACCCCAGGAGAGGGGTGAGAATAGGAGGAAAAATAAACTGCCACTGGCATCAGGCATCAGGAAGGTTTCACTGCTTGACAGGGGAATTTGCATTTTTTGGTCAGGAAAACTTCTTTTCTGTTTGTGTGTTTTGTTTTGTTTTGTTTTGTTTTAATTCTCCCTAAATAAAAAGAATTGTTTCCTATAGAAATAAATTTCTATAGAAAAAGATGTGTTTCACACACACAGGCACACACGCAGAGACGCAAACCACGCAGTTAGTGGGAATCCCATTGTCTGTGGAAAATCAGCATAGATGGATGTTTCTGTTTGTTTACAATGAGCCCCCGGGCTGATGGCTCTGGTCTGACCCTCCCTGGCATGAAAGTCTCCGGAGGAAAAGGTCTCCCCGCGTTCTTCCATTTTGGAGTTCTGCTGCCTCCATAGGTGCCTTCCTGAGGACTGTGGGATGCCCACGGGGAGGGAGAAAAAGCTGGTGGTGGCACCCGGGTGTGGGAGCTAGAGAATCAAATACCCTTTAGGCTGACAAACTGTGGATGGCCGGGTGTGTGCAGTCACTTGGCCCAGGGCTTGATATTTACCGGTTCGCACTTGCTGTACGGGTCTGTGACCTCTTTTTGAAACTTTTTCTTTACGAGTTTATTTTGGCCGGGCTCAGGCATTCATAAAATTCCTAGGGAACGGGAGGTTTGAAGCATAGCTTGTAAAAGGAGGAGTGGGGAGGTGGGAGAATGGATTGAGGAGGAGAGTTTTCCATTACCCTGTCATAGCCTCCCTAACGCGGGTCTTACGCCTCTCAGCTCCTCTCCAAAACTGCAGGCTTCTGAAAAGAGGAGAGAAAAAGGGAGGAGAGAGAGAGAGGGGGGAAAGCTTCCTTCCCCGTTTGGGAGGCAGGATTCATCCCCAAGTAGATAGGTCTTTCTCCAGTTTCCCTTGTCAGTCATCCTTCTGCAGCTTTTGGTCTTCGCAGCAGGTCAGCAGAGTTGGTGAATAGCTCAGCAAGCACAAGGCATCTGAAACAAATTAGATCTCTTATAGCCACCCAGAGACTGATGATGGATGGAGGTCTGTATTTACAGCAAAACTAATTGGCAACATACACAGACATCCAAAAAAGTATATTATTTTGCCAGACTTTGGAGTCACTAGGCCCTTTATTTTTTATTGCAGAACATTATACAGCTAGAGATAAAAAAGAACAGTGAAAGTTTTAAATCTAATAAAAGCATTTGACTGCAGAGTAAAAATAACATACACAGAGAAGTTTGATTTGGAATCGAATTTTATTAATGGTCTTTTCTCTGCAAAATGTTTCCAATTAAAAAACAATTCTGAAGTGATGCATTAATAAACTGCTCCCCCTCTCCTTTGGAGGGACTAAGGGTTTTAAAGGCTGAGGTGGATAAAAAAATCCATTGAATGTTATTAAAACATAATTTAATATAACCTAAATATAGTTCTTGCATACCACGGAGAGGGAACCGGCTGTATAATTGAATTCGAAACAATGATAGTATGTTGACTTTTCAAAGAGAAATATTATCAGATTGTAAGCTGCTGTTCAAAAGAGGGGTCTTCTTTAAACACCAAGGCATGTAAGAAGCAATAAAGAGCGAAATCAGACATGTTTCCCTGGACAGCATGTGGCAGATTTAGATTTCTCAAAGGCATGACTATATGTGAAATTGGGAGCATGCGGTAGATGAACAGCCGGGATTCCAACAAGTCATTTGTTTGATTTTTAGATGAATGTCCTCTTTGCTTAAAAAAGAGGAGAGAGGGGAGAATACAGAGAGAGGCAGACAGATAAAATGGATGTTGCAGATCTAGTCTCCAAAAAGTGTTTGACAAAATTGTGCATTTCTCTCTCGATGTCATTCGGCAGAGCCCGGCTCTGAGTGGTGAAAGCTTGTGTAAAGTGTTTTCCCTGGGCTGAGAGCATTGTTCCCTGATAGACATATTTGCATGAGAAATAGGTGAGCTCTAGAGAAGGTCAAATGCATACATGATGAAGGGTTTTTGGAGTGGGGAGGGGACTCTGATTCCCCTGACCATCTACACTTCTGTAGCCTTCTTTAATTTTGTTTTGGAGCATGGATGAGCAGAGACCAAACAGATGATCTGCGTTACCAACTTTCTGTGCTAAAAATCCAGCTCGATCTTTGCTCATGCAGAAGACAGAAGGAGTTAAGTTCCCTGCCCTAACTCAAACACCACCGTCACCAAAATCTCCATCATGAGGAGTCTCCTCCCCAAGCCCTGTCACAGCCAGAGGCCGCAGCAGGCACGGTGGGACCAGGGAGCACCCGCACCCTGCGGCACCTCTGCTGGCACAGAGCCAGAGTAGAGGGGTCATGCTCGTCCCTTAGCGCCTCATCCCACCACGGCAGGGTAAAGACCTCTCTACACCCAACCATATCATTTGCATCCTCTTCAACGCCCCTTTCCCCAGCAGCACCGTGTGAAGGGATCTAAGTGCAAATAAGAATTTAGACCCATGATCTTCCTGTGAAGGATTATCCCTGATCGCCCATTATTACTATTATTACTGTGTTTGCTGGGGTGGGTTTTCTTATTCTAAGCTTTTTCTCTCTCTCTCTCTCTTTTTTTTTTTTTTTTTTTTTTTTGGCTGCATCTGGGAAACCATCCTTTGTGTAAACAGCTATCAGAGTGAGCAGGAGTATGTGATCCATTAGCTCCACTGAAAACACAATCATTGTGTTATTCCAAGCTGATGAAAACGTCCTCTGTAGTTTTCTCTCCCAATGTCCACATGCCAATCAGCGTTTGTCAGTGATATAATTTTCTCGCATAAACACATCCGTTGTGCAACTTCCACCCCGAGTAAATAGACATAATTCCAAAACCAAATAACACACTTGGAGGGAAACGGGAGATTAGACAGACAAGGAGGTGGAGGGGGAGTCAAGGGGACTGAAGCTACAAGGAGAGATCAGCTTTAATTGCAAAGGGGGAAGATGGAAAATTCTCAGGAACAGGCAACACGGCTGGTTTATTTCTTCATAGGGCAAAAAAAGCCTGGGAAGGCGAACAGTTGGGGCTATTTTTTTTTTTTTTTTTTAGTGAACATTTGTGAACGAGGACCACCATGAATTGCTGAAAGAAGGATGGCTGTTGTTTATGGAATTGGGAAAACATTTTTTTTTCCCAATTTGAAACAGAATAGACAATATGCTATGAGTGGGGAGGTGCCATTTCCCCGTTTTCACCAGAAGGCCTGCTCAGACATGCTGCATTTTCCCCCTCCTCGTTCAAAAGCTTACATAACCTCCGGCTAATTGTATCTTTGAATCCAATATTGCAGACTTATGCAAAAGAATGTTTTCCATCCCATATGTTTCCAGTGTGTTTGGTGTGTCTGTGTGCAGGGAAATTTGTAAAATAAATCCTTTATTTACATGAGTCCCCAGACTTGGCAGAGCATGGCTGTGCCATGTGCATTCATACAGGATTTGTCCATGACCGTATGTAGTGTTTATTCAAATATATCCTCTGCCTACACACTGTACAAAAGGCATATGTGTACACCAGAAAATATTATATGACTGTAGAAAATACATCTGTTCTTTAGAGGAATGTCATATATGTGATCCTGTAGGAGAATTATTCAAGAAAAGAGGCTGGTACAGGAGGGATGTAAAAAAAAAAATTAGTTATGCGTGTCTATGTGCATTTACATACATTTTGTGTGTATATGTACACCCTTGTGTGTCTCTCCAGACCACAGCCCTTGGAAGCCTGAAGTCTGAGAGGACTCGTACATGAGACAGGATCTGTCTCTTGTCCTGAGGCAGAATTAAGCCTATTAACCATTTTCCAAACCAATTCACACCTCTGAAAACATGGTTCTCTGCTCGTATTTGTGTGGGCACATCTTTACGAAGACATGAATTTTATATTCTGCTCTGCCTTAGAGAACCAACTGGGGTGATTTCAGAGGCCCCCCGAGCCTGGTGGGCCAGCAGCATGGTCTGAGCCTCCCTCATCGGCAGGCAAATTGCAGGCAGCTGCCTGTACGCCCAAACCACTCTGGCCGGAGATATTTCCCCCCTGCTTTCCATCTGCATGCCAGCCTCTCCTCCCGCAGGGGAGATCCTGTGGGTGTCAGCCTGTGCAGCCCGGGTGTTCACTGCAGGACAGCTGCGCAGCAGCACATGGGTTGAGCATCTCCCTGCGTGGGAGGGGAAGAGAGGCTGAATCAATGTCCCCACTAGGTTTTACAGAGCTCCTCCACTCACCAGGAGGCGGCAACATCCCTAAATGCCTGCCAGCTGCTGTGTTCTCAACCATCATTTCTCCTGCCAAGAGCAATCTTGGCTGTCGCCCTTCCCACCCGGAGCACCGGCTATCCCAAACCCACTCATGCCCCCCACTGCCAGTGCCCTGTTCAGGAGGCTGCCTGTCTGCTCTGCAGGGGGTGGGGGACACACACACTTTTATGTGATCCCATGGGAACCGATCTGGTTTCAAACACAAGCGCTGGATCACCTGATTTGCATTTTTCCCGATTTGAGGGTCCCAGGCGAGGGGAGGGGAGAGCTGAAACCCTAAACCTCTTTGTGCTTATTTGCTTTATGATCCTGTTGGGTGCAGTGTTTACTCAAATCCGGCAAGCATCTGGATTAGATAATTTGTTGGAAATTAGCAGTGTTTGATGGTTATCAGCCCTTGCGTGATTAAAACCCGGCTGTCAGCATCGTGTTTGGGTTTCAGGAAGGCAGGGACACCAGCTGCATGAATCCCCATGCTCAGAGCTGTGGGGAGCAGCAGGGCTTGCACCACTCCGGAGGGGATCCACCCAAGAGCCCCCTGCAGTGATGTGGGACTTTCCAGGAGGGACAGAGGGGCAAAAGTGCTGAACAAAATTCCTTTCAGCTCCACGTGACATAGATGTTCTCATCTATGAGGTGGTGCAGGATGCTGGGGGCTGAGTCTTCCATCCTACAAATATTTCAGCTGCTTTTCCCAGGTCTGTGCTTTCCTCTTCATATTTACACAAAAAAAAAGGGCATAGCAGGAACGCAGAAGAGCTTTGCTCACTTTCTACACTTCACTTTTGATTTCTTGTATCTAGGGAAGAATTTGTGCATCCCTTCCAATCCCTGCAACCCCACATCCAACCTTCCTCTTTCTTCCACCCTTCACTTGGGGTAGGATCTTGCTCCCGTTAAGCTGGGGTTTTAAAGCTGGATTAAATGGTGACAAGCCCAAACCCTGCTGGAGGGGTTTAATCATCATTGTCTTAATATGCACATTTTTTCACAATTCTTCATGGAGCAGTTCAGCAAAACAGCCATGGCATAGCAGATGTTTTTGCTGGTCACAGGGAGAGGGAAGTACTAAAGATAGTGCCTCATCCACTCAGGGTCAGAGGGGCTCAGTGAGTGAAGTGCCCAAGTGATTGTTGTAGAAGAAGGTCAGATATGTTCATACCCTGTACTGGGGCAGAAACTGGGCTGCTCCCTGCTAGGGTGGCCAAGCAGATGCCCTAAGTGCATCCTCTGCCTGGCGGGATATTCAACAGCAGAAAAAGCCAAGAGAATGCTTAGGAAATTGGATCATTCTCAGATATATTAAGTAGATAAGAAATTAAAGAGCAAACTGTACATATATTTTGCAGGATAGTGAGAGGTGCATTTATAAATATGTATTATATATAATATATAGGTATTTAAAGTATGCTTCCTTGTACAGTGACTCTGATGAATTAGCATTTCCAGCTGTTCATGTACAGATACATCCAGTGTATAGGATAAACCACATAAGATTGACTTTGTATGTGCTATATGTATTTGAAGAAGGGAGTTAGGGCTTTCTCAAAGCTGTAAGGGAATGGCTTTGAAAGTAAAAAGGTAACATACAATGTTACTTCAGAATCTCTGCAGTTTTTTGGTACAATGTCAGAGTCACAGCAAATGAGCAGAGCTGAAACATAAAGGATATGTTGGTTTTATTTTTGTTAACATAGCTCTCTTCAGAAAGGACACCAAAAAATAAATAAACTTTGTAGTTACATTCTGAAAACTTGTTTTTCATATATGAGTACGCAGCTGTGTTCATGTCAGGGATATGGGAAGATCAACCTTCCAAATGCCCTATTATGGTGCTGGCAACAGCATTTCCTTCTGATTTCTCACCCTTTTCTAAATGGCAGTGTTTCAGTTTAGTGATACATTTTGCCGATAGAATCAGTGGGTAATAAAAATGATGAAGAAATAGTTTATAAAAAATATGGGACATTTTGTCTCTCCGTCTGAAGGAAATCTTTGCATTAGGATGAATTCTGAGCTTGTGCAGCTTCAGCCTGGACTGTGGTGTCTCTGAAATCCCTGTGTGCTGTGCAGGAAGAGCAAAACCAGGCTTTGAGGTGACTGACAGCCACAAGGCCTAGTCCAAAAATTCAGGTGAGTCAGGTGAAGGTTGAGCTTTGAGGTGATTTGGAGGCAGGAGATAAGAGAATATTCCCATCAATCCTTTATGGGATAAAGTGGGGGGCCTGACTGGCCCCACTATTTGCCCCCAGCAGTGTCTGCTGCAGCAATGTCTGCTGCAGCAGTGTCTGCCAGCTCCCCTTACACAAGATGTGGCAGGTTATTTGGTCATCTTTGCATCAGCACAGAAGCACTGCCAGGGATGTGCCAGTGCCATGGTGGGAAACCCACACTGGTGAACCTCATGCAGACCTGCAGGCTGGTCCCACTGGGGCTGCCAGCCTTATCCAAGCAGGATCTGAGCATTTTAAATGTATCAAGGCAAACCCAGAAGGAGTTGTGGAATTGAGTAGGGATGGGTGTTATCTTTCATCCCCTTGTTTTCAAACTGCTGTAGTGTATTTAAAAGCTATTTCTCTAGCTTTCAGTAGCCAGCTGTGGGACCTGGGTCTGTCTGCAGATGTCTCTGCCTGGGTTGCCCCCAAGGCTAATCCATCCATGTCAGTATATCCATATGGACCAGTGCATGGTCCCGCAGTACCTGCATCCAGGGCAGCTGAGATATGGGGCAGCCCTAGACCAGACTTTGCATGTGTGTGTTCTCTGCAGGCTTCTGGACCGGGAAAATTATCAAATCATCACCCTTTAAACCTTTCCAATCACTACCCACCCACATCTTGATTTCTGGGGCCTTCAGATCTCCAGGCAAGTTTGCTGCCTCGCGCTAATGAATACCGCGCGCTGAGTGAAAACTCTATCTGCACATCTTTAAATTAAACCAAACCACACACACCCACACACCCAGAAATCATTTCAGCCTACCCAGTGGGTTTTTGCCTTGCTCCATGTGCAGAATTTCCTATTGATGTGGGAACCGTGCAGCAGAAGAAACTCCTTAAATGTGCATCAGGAGTAGTAATTTCTCCCTGTTGCCTGCAGCATGGGTTCAGACGATATGATCATGAAAAAAGGAATGATTTCCTGCCCCATAGAATGTAATTTTATGAATGGAGCCATGTAACACAGCATAATAGCTTTTAAAAAACCCTGCCATTAAAGATGTGAGATGAGAAACCAAGTTATACACTGCTCTGTCATATGGAAAACAAAACTAACTTACATGGATTGACTTCCTTGTTTGCCCTTTCATTGTTCCTTGACGGTAAAAACTCTTGTGTTATGATTTTCAGAAGCGCATAGCACAGAATGGTTTATGATGTTTACTTAGCATATGGGACAATAGATGGAAAGGCGCCATAATTTGTGACGCTGACTGCAAAATAAACCTACCACCACTCACACAGAGCACTGTTCCTTTGGATAAACAGCCACGTTGCTGGTTGGCAGGAACAGACCATCGCCTCCCGGGTCCTTCTTGTTGGAGCTGCGCATCTTCGGGCCTCCAGCCATTGGTGTTTGAAACAGAGATGCCTTTTGACTCCAGTGGGGCAGTGCTGGCACTGCACAAGCTCTTTGTCCTTATTTAGATAAAATAAAGATCCGTGAAAGGCTTCCCGGCTCAAAAAGCCCCTCATGTGGTGCTTCACAATAGCTGCCGACATGGGAAAGTCGCAGAGAGGCCCCCAACCAACAGCTTAGATGTGAACTTCTTGGGGCCAGGGGCAGTTCGGATGTGGAGCTGGGTCCACGTTGTAGCCCTGGTCCCAATTCTACGTTTGATTTACTGGGATAAGAAATATCCTCAACCCCGCTTTGATTTATGAAACCATCCTTAGTGCATCAAGTTGGGTTAGAGTCCAAAGTGACCAAACTGCATGGTGCTTTTTCCATCAGGTTTTGAGTAAGGCCTTGTCCAAAGAGCAGAGGTTGAATTATGAGTATGTCCGAGCAAGTGTGTTCAGTGACTTTTACATATGCTCGAATTAACAAATCCAAGAAGACAGTGGGAAGGGACCTTGAGAAGGTATTGACTTTTCCTCCTCATCCAGGACCAAACCAGCCAGACCTAAACCCATTCCTGGCACATGCACATCCAACCTCGTCTTAAAACTCCCTCATGATGGATGTGTCATAAACTCTGTCACCAGCCTCCTCCACTGCTCCCTTGTCTTCCCCTTGAACAGCTTTCCCTGTGATGTTTGATGTCATCCCACATTTGCTGCAGCTCAAGGGCAAGACTCCTTGTCTCCTTCCCCTAGGAGACACAAAGGTGTACAACCTCCCTCTTCTCACTCAGGGGTTTGTGGACTGTTAGACTGATTCCTCTTTGCATCTTTTAGACTGAACAAACCCACTCATTTTCGATCATTTCTCATATTATGTTTTCTAGATTTCTGACCCACTTTTTGTGGCTGTTGTGCTCCTCTGGTTTCGAGCTGCTTTGTGTCTTTCTTAAGGACCTCCCTCCAAGTCTGACTATCCCTGGATTTGATCAGCTCTGATCAAAAGTTGGTTATGGACCATCTTCGTGGTTTTGACTTGAACTGGATCCAAAGCAAACGAATCCCATTGCATTTTTTTCCCACTGGTCTCTTGGGATGTGGCAGTTTTAAAGCAGTTGCAGAAGATAAACACAGCGGAGACCTTCCTGGTAGCCAGCAGTGGGACAGGCTTAGCTCATGTGTCTTGCATAAGATGCCCTGGCTTATTAATTTCAGAGTGGGGCTGAGTTTTTCTCCTCGAGGTGTCACACCAGCTTTTGATCAGCCAGGAGCAGTGGCACAGAGGAGAGGGAGGAACTGTACAGTGCTGAACTTTGCCCACAGCCATGCTGAAATAACAGCCCTCCCGGTTTGCTTTGTCATGCATCATCCAGCTCACCAGCAGCAATTTGCCAGAGTCCAGATAGGCTACAAAACCCATTCAGTATGTGCTGTTCCACGTGGGTGTCTTCTCTGGAAGTGGTTTTTAGCTGGTTGTAGCTTAAACAGTATAACAGGTTCTTGGTCGAGCTGCTTGTGTGTACGTGGTTGACAAGGAACAGACAGCATAGATTTATCCAATTTCATGTCACGTCAGCCTAGACTTTTCTCCTGACAGGGCAATAAGTTCTTGTGGGCAGGGAAACTGCAGTTGGAGTATTTCATCTTGACTTTAACATCAGTCCATGTGATGTTCCTACAAACAACAGTTCAGTCAATACTAGTCAAGCTGTTCTGTTGTGTTGGGCATGGAGAGAATACCACCTAAGCTGGCTGCTTTATACAGACCATTCTGAAAAAACAGATATTGTTTGCCTTTTGCAGGCTATTTTATTATTGTTATCATTATTACTAATAGTAGTAGTATTCAAAGAGCCTGTCTTTCAAGGGAAGGAACTTTCTAGTTGCACTTAATAAAAAAAAAATAATTAAAAAATTTGTAACACCTTTAATAAAATAACCAGAAAAGTTTCCTCCAAGAGCATGTCATTATGTCAACTCTGTTCAGCAGAGAAGCATTGCATTCAGTAAATATATATTTGGGAGCTACTTTGTGATCATTGACATTTGACACTGTTCTTACATCTCTCCCTATTAGCATGTTTATGTTTGGAGTGTACTTGACCTATTTCAGAAATATTCCTCATCTTTTCCCATTATTTACTGAGCAGCAATAACCCTTGAAAGACTGCTGCATTTTACAGGCTGCAAAGTTTCATGGAAACAAGAGGCCCCTCTTGTGTTGCTTAAGTAGCTCATCTGTGAAGGTAAATATATTCCTGGATTTAATTAGGAGTTGCAGTATTAATATTTATGCAGATAAAACTAGGTGGGGAGGGAGGTGAAAGAAGGGGGAGTAATGGTGTATTTGTCATTGCTGAAATGAATTCCTTATGAGGGACACAAACAAATGTCTGAGATCTCTTGCATGAAAATAACTGCTTCACTCCTCACTCCTAGCAGAGGGCTGGGACCAAGACAGAGATCCAAAGACACAGCTTGCACCAAAAGCTTGTTTTCCTTCATATTTAAATGCAATTTTTCATGCCGAGACAAATTTGAAGGACAAATGACAGTGTTTTGAAGACAGATCCTCTAGGGAGTATGGAGGAAGATGCTGGAGCAGCAGGAGAGATCTGATCTATTCTGTCTCATGTTAGATATGATTTTCATGTGCTGCAATACTTTTCTGGATATTAGTATGTTTTGAGGCATGAAATGAAAAGTCAAAATCTTCCACTATTTTGTGATTGATAATGGACAATAAAGATTCAGCCATAATGCATTCTGATTTTGAAGATGTACAGTTTTAAAGTACCTCCTCAATAAAATTTTCAAATGCCTTTTCATCTCCAAAGTGTTGAGCTGGAACATATTGTCCATTTTCAAATTCTCACACACAGGAAAAACATTTGAGTCTGCACTGACTCTTGAAACTCAGAGACAATTCAGGTTTTGTGATCTTGCCTTTTCACACCTAGATGAGATAGCAGAAACCTCCTGGCTTGGACTGACTAGTTTTTTTCATTCTTGCTCTGGCCTTGAATCCCTTAGTATAAAACTTGGTTGGGAAAGGTTTGGAGGCACAGAAAATAAGGGAACTCAGCTTTTATCCTTTGTGAGTGGTGGCACTGTGAGCTTAATATGGGCAGGAATTGTTCAAAGGTGGCATCTTCCATATTGATATAATATGTGATGGAGAGTCCTGGCGCATCAGAAGTTAGAGATCACTTGAGAACACAAAGCTGTGTCAAAGGCAACAGGGAAAACATGTTTTTTCTTGCTCAAAGAGCAGTTCACCTCTTTGTTCTCCCTTTTGTACCCAGGCTGCACCTGGCCCTCTTTGATTTTAATTATCAGGTACTGGGAGAGCTCAGGGCTGACCTGTGTTAGAAAGCATCACCTTCCCTTCAGCTCTTTGTTCTGCTCTCATAGGGTAATTGGATGCTAATAAATCAGCTCTCTGGTTCACCATATTTAAGATGCTTCTAGTGACTGGGAAAAAAAAAATACACTCTTGTCTCTTTATTCCCTGTCTTTGGTTTGCTCTGTGCTTTTCTTCCATTCTTTCTGTTAAGACCGACTGTACTACCTCCATTCTGGAGATCAGCATTTGCTCCTGTACAATTCAGTTGCTTTTTTGGACAGTAAAGGAGAAAGATGCTTCATCCCCAGCCCTTTGCTTCTGCTTTCTGTTCCCCTGTGGAAGTCGCCTGCATCCAGCATGGTGCCACAAAGTCTTCCCCACTCCAAGGTCATACATGGCAGATGTAGAAAGCTGGAGACAACCACCAGCTCTGCACAAGCCTGACAGCAATCCCAAGCCCCATGCCTGCCAGAGGACATGGGTGTCCTGCCCTCACCTGGCCAGACACGAGGCATGTTGCAAAATCATTCACCACTTCCCACCCACTCACTCAGGGGCTGCAGCCTCTAAGTTGCAGTATAATAGACCCTACCACTCTGCAAACTCTGCTGTCAATAGTTACCTGCCTCGGGCAGAGACTGTAACTGGTGGGGAATGAAGTTGTGTCCATGCTTAAAAACAGACCAAGCCAGGATGACCTGGATCTCAGAGGGGGCAGCCTTGACTCCACAGGAATGGCAGAATCTGGTCATAAATAGTGTGTACCACAAAGACACCCAGGGAAAAAAAAAACCCACTTAGCAACAGCAGCAACAGTTGCCACTGCAATTATTCCAGCAAATGACAATAATTTGTGCTGACCACACTGTGGTCTGCCTATACCTTGCCAACTTATTCCTGCTTCAGCCATTAATATAAGTTTGTTTTGCACACAAAGAAAATAACTCTCATTTAAAGCTCCCTGTGCACTTTGTGAGTCGTTAATGAACTCTCATGATATCAATGACCTAAAAAGAGCACTGTGAGCTACTTTTTCTTAAGCAAGAACCATGATCTGCTGGTTGTCAGAGAAACTCGTTTGTCACTTCTCGTCCCTCATATTTGTGGCCCCGTTCTTTGGAATAATAAGAGCTTGGCTTGAGGATTAGGGCATGAAATGTGGTTGTGTTTAAAATTTGTTTATTTTCATTGTTTTTCTTTAGCTTTGTTCTTGGAGCTTGTACAATAAAGGCAAATAATTTAAAGGACACAGAGGGCTGGAGTTTGGTTTTGTACAGAGTGTGGGAGGCTGACAGAAAAGCTATAGCCGAGTGAAGGGACTGCATTCAGTGAAGCCAAGGTGAACTGAAGTATTTACAGACTCTGGAGGACTTGGAGTAACTTCCATCTTCCCTCTCAGCTTGTAACTCACACCCAGCTCACACCCAGGCTGAACTCACAGCCGGCTACTGCCAGGGAAGTTACACCTCTGAAATCATCGGCTGCAAAACTGGCTCAAGAAGCCAAAAGGAGCTCAAGTTGGGCAAACACCTGCCGAATCATGCAGCCAGAAAACAGCAAGGAAGAGACACTAAGCCGGTATGAATCACTGCTAATCACTCTCAGAGCTAATTGACACATTCCTTAAATTCCTCTCGAGGTTCTTGGCACTCTGGGCTCCATCATTTTCTTCAGTGTCAGCAAAGGGAAAGGCATAAGGTGCGTGAGAAAGTCTTCTTTTTTGTAAATAGACACCGCTGCTGCATGCCAGGGCTCCAGGGCTGGCATGACAGCAACTTTACCCCAAAATGCATTTGTGAGACTTTGGGGTGATCGTCTGCTCTCCCCCAGCTGCTCCTTCCCAACCCGCTTGTTTCAGAAGTGCCACTGCATCTGCTTCAATGCACTCAAACACACACACATACCCTAAGTGCTCCCAAAGAAGATCCCAGAGAAACATAAGTCTTTCTCAACACCCAACGGAACAATCAGTGAGGAAGGCACAGAGTGTCCTTTGCTTTGTGAAGCTGGTTTGCTAAAGCCCAGAAACCTCTCAGGCAGCTTCTGCTGAACCTGTGGTAGGGGACCTCCACCCTGGGCTGTTTCCAAGCTGCTTATTAACGTGTACTTTGTGCCATTACTGGCATTCAGATCAGCTCAGGTCACCTGTAGAGCTGGTTAATGGGAAGATGACAGCCAGCAAGTGCAAAGAGTGTTCTTGGCTCAGGGTATGAAGTGTGAAACCTTTGACTGCTGCACAGGCAGAACAGACCATGTCTTCTGGGGAAGGAGTCCTCTTTCTCCTGTGGTTCTCAACCCACAGCGTGAAGATTCCAGAGGCTACTTTGAGATGCTTCTGAATGCCATCTGAGAGAGGCTGGTCCATCCTCACGAGCCTTGAAATTATTGCTCTGACAATCAGTGAGTTCAAAATGTATCAGAAACTGCTTGAGTAGTGTCAGGTAGTTTGACTCCTTCTAAAGTCAGTGAGGAGGGAGGAATCTCCCCCAGACAGACAAGAGAGACAAATTGAGTTTGGAGATGATGATGGAAGCACATATTTCTACGGCAGAGTTTCACTTAGGTGTCACAATCTCCTCTGCAAGCATGCAGCTAATGATGATACGAAGGTCATACCTCTAATCCTGTGCTCTTTCCTGTTGTTTCTTGGAGGGGTGTCCCTCTAGAAAACATACTGAGATCTACTTTTGATGGTAGGTGATGACTAAGTCAGTTTTCTGTGGCCAGGCAGAGGACCACTCCTTGCTATTAAAACACATCCAGAGAATAGGGAGGAAGCATTCCTCCATCCTCTGTTTCTGTGTGGTATCTGGGTAGTGACTGTGTTTGCCAGCGATGGGGAAGGCTGAGATTCAGTCCCTGCCACTGCCAGTGTGTGTCTGAAGGCTCTGACCCCTAACCAGGGACAGCTTGGAGGCATGTACCAAAAACTACTGAACGTGCAGTAGTTTGGGAGGAATGCTTATGACTTTCTCCTCCTGCAACCCTCCAGCATGGCTTTTTTGTCTTTAATTTTTTGTTGATGATGGCTTTTTTGTTCCAGTAATTGCTCCGCTTATTTTCTGAATTCCTGTTGTTTGAACTTGTGTCAGTGATCTCCATAGTTTAACAATGCACCTTGTGAAAAGCCTTTCTTATTGGTCTTAAAATTGCTACATTATTGCTTCTTTGGCCAGTCCCTAATTCTTGTAAACTGAGAAAAAGTTCAGTGTTGCCTTCTCTATGAAGTCTGAGGATGTGTACCAGTGTAAAATAATTGCTACTAATAGCTTTAAGTTGTTTTTCCCTCACTTCCCTTTCCTTCTCCCGCCACAGATGCTCCACACACATGTATGTGTAAATTGATTCTTTGCAGTCTCTACTGGCATATTTCTTCATAAATTCATACTGGATATTCTATTAAGATAAATTAATTAGGAGAGATAGGATATGGTCTAAGTAAATTTTTAAGAAACAGCTGTTAATTAAGTTTTATCTAGATTTACTGCGTGGGAGTCAAACTATTGTAACTCATGAGCTGGAAAATTTGGTTACATTAGGTGTCTGCCTTCTAATGGAATGGACAGATTAAAGCTGCTATATTCCCTTAGTTTTTCTAACAACATATTTCTCTCAATGAAACAATTGCTATGACTACACTTGAGCTGAATGAGTTCTGTATTGTCCTTTCTAAAAAGCGCTAAGCTCAGCACACAGACACTGGGTCTCAGTTTAGACATATGGCTAATCATGCTTGAAAACCACGTAATCTTATCCAGGGCAAAATTCATATCATTATGTAGGAAGAGTTTAAGTGTTTCCCCCTTATTTGAAAATAATGTTAAACTGGGATTACGCTGTATTATGTTCCTTTTGGACCTTAGATGTCCATGTGCATTCATATCAGCCGTCTGGCTGTCACATCCATGCTTACTGCCTCAGTGAGTAACAGTGAAGGAAACCAGCATATTAGCTTGTGGAACAAATGGGGCCTTTTCTTTGTAAGAAGATAGCTGGGACATAACTTAATATAACTGCTCCCTGTTCGTAATGGAAAGCTCAGTAACATGACAGATGTCATGTCAGGTGACAGATAAATGAGTATTAATGATCTCCCAGGCTGCTGAAGTTTTACAATATAAAAACACGTCCCGCCCTCTTAAGAAAATTCTCATTGTACATTCTTGATGAAAAAGATAATGTTTTTAAGCAGCTTATTTTTTTCTTTATTAGATGTAAAAGTAGCCCATATCCCGCAATAAAAAGCGCACAGCCCTCTGTGCCTGCCACATCCAGGATCGATTCTACATTTTTGCAGTTGAAATGTATGCACAGAACTGGGTGAATAGATAACATGGACATCTGAACACGGATTTATTTTGTCAGTGATGTATATGCACATATTTTATGTGTTCAGCACTGTTCCTGTGCCCATAAACTCACACGTCTCTGCAGGTACCTGTAGGTAAAGCTGCGTCATTATCCACGCTCAGGTCTCCAGGCAGAGCCTTGAGTTTTTTGATCTAATTCTCTGTGGAGAGAATTACTTTCATGTCTCTCTGTGGTGCATACCTATTTATAGATTGTGTGGTGTGTGTGTGTGGCAGATTTATGTGCTGCACTTTGCCCGCACACACACCTGTGTTGGCCAGCTCTGGTGTGGCAGGTACGGGAATATCCATATAATATACATATCAGTGCTTTATGAGCAGCTCATTGAGTCCGGCGTGGTCCTCCTTTTGCCGCTTTTGTGCAGTTCATTATAGAAACATACTTGAGTTTGCTCAGTTGCTTCTCCCAAAGGCCAACTTTTGATCTTCTCTTGGGAACCTGTCGCACTGCCTTGGTCTCTAAGTACCACAGCCAATGTGTTTACCAACTCTTTTTCTCCTTCTCGCCCTTTCTATTATGCGTCCCCTTTTTTCTCGCACACAAAAGCCCTGCGCGGTGCTTGTGTGTGGTCCCCAAGAGATGCGGGCCCGGCGAGGAGCCGGTTTTCGGCGAGGCTCTGGGCTGGAGGATCTGTGAACCCGTGCAATTAGCAGTTTAGATCCGGGACCCCACGTGTGGGAGCGGGGCCCGCGGTTGTGCCGCGGCGATGGGGACGGCCGCCCTCCGGGCGGGTGCACCGACCCCTGGCAGAAGGGTCACGCCGCGCCGCAGACAGCCCCGAGCTCAGGAAAAACCCGGAGATCAGAGCTGCAATCTGTAGTGGGGTGTCCTCCCCCCTCCACCACCCCCCCTGCACAACACATGGATTCAGAAAGGGATCATTTGGAAAGCATTTGCAAACATATGGGTCGTTTTTAAGTCAAGGCTTCTTTAATTCACTGTGTTTCCTAAGTTGTTTTTTTTTTTTTTTTGAGGGAGGAGTTTGGTGGAGGTTTTGAGGGAGGGGTGGTTGTTTTGTTTTGTTTGGGGGCGGGGGGAGAGGGGGGTGGTGTGCAGGCTCTTGCTGCAAAAAGCCTGGCTGGGAAAAAAACCAAAAAGAGGAGGTCTGAGTGGTGGAATAAAGAGCGCAGCAAAGCCACCCTAAAGCAGCTTGTTCCCAACTCATGTCCCTTACACAGAGATTAAAAGAACAAACACTCTGCTCTTCTTAATGATGGCATTACCAAGTATAATTAATTAGAAGGGTAGCAAAAGGAATCAGATCCCTGATGCTAATTACTTTCCTAAAGGGATAATATGCTCTTATGTTACCAGTCTAGATCTGACAGAAATATGTCTATTACTGCTACTGCTGCTACTAATCAAGTAGTAAAATAAAATACCCAAGGGATACACATGCCTGGGTTTGTTTATATGCATGTATGTATACATACACGTGCATATAATGATACACTCACTATATTACGTTATATGTATTTAATGCTATGTTATATATATATATAGCATGATGTGTGCAAGCACTCATGCATTATCACTTCATAGAATCATAGAACCATTTAGGTTGCCAAAGACCTGTAAGATCGTTGGGTCCAACTGTTAACCCAGCACTGCCAAGTCCACAGCTAAACCATGTTTATGTATTTATAGTTAGAGTGGATTTTAGACGTATATGTTGACAGACAGCCAGGCAGAAAGACAAATATTTATGACACCACTTCCCTGCAGTGCTACCACCAAAGAAGGGGAACAATAAACAAAAGCTCCTCCACCTTTGCCAACCATGGCCTGTGCACTCAGGTCTGGGTAGGATCCGAGCTGAGTTTTCCTTTGTGAATGTGATGGCCCATTAGGCTGTGTCGTGAAGAACTAATGACTGGATGGCATTGATTTGCAGAGGAATTTTAGCTGCAGAGAATGATGGATGTCTTTCAGCCAAAGATTCCTCTCAGCAGGCTGGACATATTTTGGGTAGCCTGCTCTGGTTACTGTGAAGGATTGCTAAATAAATGGTGGGTTAGCAGCTGAAACACACAGGCTTTGGCTATTCAGTGGGAGACCCGGCTTGCAGAGTTGTTATTATCATCACTCCAAGAAGTTGGAAGGGATGTGTGTGTAACACAGCCCACGTAAAATCCTGGCTCTCAAATGACTATACCATATACTCATACAGTTCGGGGGTTGTTGCTACAAGTAACTGCTACATGTTTATCTGCATCCTTCCCCCACCTCCCTGTGTGCACGAGCACACAGATGTGATGGCCCTGTGGATGTTCTCATGCCCGTGTGTGTGTGATACCTGTGTGCACAGTTGGGTTTCAGTCTGTGAGCACATTTGTGCCCAGGTGGCATGTTTGTGCTCATATATGTTTGTGTAGGTGCATTTTACCAGCGGGAGAAAACCCACGTATGTAGATCTCCATGTGTGTGTATGCAGGTGTGTGGCACATGCACTGGCACAGACATCACGTGTTGTTTTTAGTTGTTTCCCATCCTTCCAAACAGCTTCCCAGAATATCACTCTTTCTCCCCACTCCTGCCTCCCAGTCCTGCGATTCGCACAGACTGTGAATTTTCTTCAGGACTTGAGGCCTTTGCCCAGTGCTCCTCGGTGAGCAGAAAGCAGTAAGTGCAATTTAATGTATTATTTATGAGTGGTGGGAAAGTCTAAGGGGGTTTTAATCTCTGCTTCTCCACTTCCTTCCCAGATGAAAACCATTTCACCTCCCTTCCCAGATATTCAGCTCCAGTGTGCTCCCCCACCCCACTCCCATCTGCGCCTTATTTGTACAAATGTTCCCGTGTCTTTAGAAATCATCTTCAAAAAAAAAAAAAAAAAAAGAAAAAGAAAAAAAAAAGAGAGAGAAAAAGAAAAGAAAACCCTTGGCAAACCCATATTGTACTTAAACATTTGTGAAGATTTTGTTTCTCTCAATATGGAAGCGAGAGGGGGCTCTGGGAGGGGCTTTCGTGGAGAAATGTCTCATTCAGTCTGCTGAGCCCCCTCCTTGAAGTTTCTTTTCAAGGCTGTTGGAAAGTTGGGCAAACTGAAAAGCAAAACAATAATTAGAGATAATTGCTTGTGTCCAAACACAGGCATCAAAGCCTCGGGGGTCTCATTTGTGATGGGCCTTAGTGTGTGATCCAAAAAAAAAAAAAAAAATTTAAAAAAAAAAGGTGACCCTTATTTTATTTATTGAGTGGGGGAACAGAGAGAAAGTGCCAGATGGGAGGACCTCAGAGCAATCTCCGACGGCTCAGCCCTGCCTGCTTGGGCGAACAGGCACTGAGGCCAGGATAAAAGGGATAGAGAGCAGGGTCAGGAGAGGTTGCATAATTACTAGGGTGGAGGTAAAAGGGGTGAGAGGGGAGACAAGGGTCTCTCTGGCCCCACCGTGGGGATCTGTGCAGCCCCCCAGCTCTGTGTGGCTAGTGACATCCCTGGCACCCAGGGTAGGTACCAGGGATGCTGCAGGATGCCCCATCGGGGTGGTACAGGAGTCCTGGTTTACAGGGGGCTGAGCCACCCCCTTTCTCATCCTCCAAGCTGGATCCCTAGTGTGGATCCAAGTGGATAGAGACCCAAGAGGCTCTGCCCCAAATTCTTCCCCGATGGGATGCACTGCCAGCAGGAATACAACACCCCTGGGTTACCCACAGCACAGGCAGCACCGAATCTGATGTTTTTACTGAAAACAGTGAGTCGGTCAGGGGAGTTGGGAAAAGAAATAAGGGGAAAAAAATTCAGAAAAGGCAGAGGCAATATTAAAAACCCCCACAAAACCCAGAGAAATGGTTTCATTCTCTCAGCCCTACTGGGAAGATGTGCTGCCCTGGCTGCAGGCAATGAGGGAAGAGGTTTGGGCAAGGATGAAGGTGGTTGATTTAGGGGGACCAGACTCCTTTCGAGGGGGCCCCAGGAATCTGAAGGAAAGCAGTAGATGAGAGTAAACGAGCATGAGAGGGATAGCCTCTCCTATAGGAGAGGGATAACGGAGGACTCTCCAGGGAACCCTTGTCTCTTCTTCGGTTTTCAAAGGCTGGTTCACATGATAAGAAGTGGCCAAGGTTTGTCCTCACCCCGCCTGTCCCTCGGTAATGGGCTTGTAATGACCTAAACGATTTGCTGATTAGGGACAATAAATCTGCCTTTCCGTGCGGGGTGTCCCTCACCGAGGCGGGGTGGGGGGCGGGGGACAGAGGGGACAGCCGAGGCCAGTGCCCGAGCAGGAAGGTGTTTGTTTCTTCGGGCTGCTGGGAATTCGCCTGCAGAGCTGAACGTATTTATCCCAGCATCTGCCCCCCACCTTTCCAGAGGGGAAATTCCGGGGCTCAGACGGAGGAGAAGAAGTGACTGTCCCAGTTCCTTTGGGGGTGGTGGAGCGGGGAAAGGCAGGCGGCGGCTTTGCTCGGCTCGCTCCTCCAGGGGACAGGTGAAGAAGAAAAAGCTGTATGTGTGTTTGTGTGTGTGTATGCGCGTGTAATAGGAAAGAAAGCACGAATGAAAGCCCCGACGGCTCACCCTCACCCCCAGTCCGCCCCGCAGCCCCGCGCGGTCCCGCGGCACCCCCTGCGCCCCGCCGAGGGAAGTGCACCGTGCCCGCGCCCGGGGAGACGGGATGCTCCCAGATGCGAAAAAAAAGTAAAAAATTATAAATAAAAAAAAGCACAAACAAACAAGCAAAAACCCCGAACAAAAACCACGAGCCAGCAGGGAAAACGAACATCTCACTGCGTTGGCTTAAAAAAGAGCCTGCGGGACTCGACCGAGCGGATTGCCCGGTTCCCGAGCGCAGTGCCAGGGGCAAGGAAGGAGGGGAGGAAGGGGTTTCTTTGCCGTGTCCCCCCCGTCCCGGTGCAGGTGCACGCGGGAAGGTGGCTCCCGCGGTGGCACCGCAGCAGGGCGGGCGGAGATGCCCCAAACGGGGTGGTCCCCCGGCGGAGGGGGTGGCCGTGCCCTCCCGGCGGTGCGCCAAGGCGCCGGCATCGCCAGGCACTTCCAATTAGCAAAGAAAGATGTTGATCATTAGCGAGCAACAAACCTCCAAGCCAGGCGGGCTCTCCCCGGAACCGGGCTGGGGGCTGAGGGCTGTGTCCTGCCGCCGTCCCGAGCCGCTTCCCGGCCGCCGGGCGCTCCGGCCCCATCACCTGGCGCACAGCTGCGGCTCTCCTAGATTGCTTTCTTGTTTAATATTTCTTTTAATTTTCCCCGCTTAGGATTGCTGTGACCGAGGCGATATTCGCCTCATCCAGGAGCCCACCTCAGGAGCCCCGACCCTTCCCACCGCACGACCCCTCTCTGATTGTCGTTCTCCTAATTTCTTTTTTCCCCCCGCTCATTCTTTTTAGCATCTCTCAGTCTCCCTCCATCTTTCGATTTAGCAACACCCCCTCATACCGTCTGTAGTTTCTCCATCCTCCCTCCACCGACCCCTCCTCTCCCGCCCCGGCGGGAGCGCAGAGCCGCGCAGCCCTTCGCGGGCTGGATCCCGAAGGGCTTTATAGAAAATCATATCGGCTGGTGCAAAATCATTTTACAAAAATGTCGGAAAACGCTTCTCCCGAACCAAACCAAACCAGCCGTTTTTGCCCACCCTGAATAATTTTTTGCTACTGAAAACGAGTGGCTTTGGATCGGGCTGGCTCCGCCGCGAGAGGCTGTTGAGGTCCGTTTCGCTGCGATTTTTAGATTATTTTGTTTTGTTAGGTTTGCATCTTTAATTTCTCTGCAGAAATTTCTACTCAGATACCAGTTCTTCCTCCTCCTGAGAACAAGCGTGTGGGAACAACGTTTTTAGTCCCCAACCGTCATTACCTGCCCCGGGGGAACTGCGCCAAGGGCTGGGGGGGACCCTGGGGATCCCTGAACCCTCCTGCTCCGCCGGCGGGACCAGCCTGGCTGGCCCGTACCTTCGAAATGACATTTCTTCTGGTGAGCCAAGCCAGGCTCCAAAACAAAATCAGCGTGTTTATATCCCCCAGGGTGGGTTTTCTCTGATGGATGGCTGCCCGGGGCTTCTGCCTTCTACTTCATCCTGTTCGTCCCCTGATAATTTACAAGTTCAGCGTGCACACAAACACACACACACAATTATATCTGTATATATATAAATGACACATGTGACAATTTCGTAATTAATTTCACCATACATTTGTGAAACACGCGATGAAATATGCCTCGTGCGAATGGGGCACATAATAGACGCATTACTTGTAATTCGAAATTATTGTTTATACAGTTCTACGTACTGTAGAAAAATTATGTATATCCTTAATTTAATTGTGTCCTTCAACTAAATGCAGTGCATATATTGAGCTATGTTTTTAAATGAGAATTAGAATTATAAATTATAAAGCGGCATATTCGTGTAATACACACAACTTACAGGCACCTTGGACTTACGACGTTGGTGAATACATAAATATACGGTATTTGCAGGAAGACTTTATCAAATGTACGGCTGTTTACAAGGGTATGTTCATACATAGAGAGAAATGGCCTCTAAATATATAGATATGTCTATTTTTTTTTACCTCTAAACGACCTTTGAGCTGTACGTAATTACCGAAACGGCCATTTGGCTACAGACACGCACGTCCTTAAATGAACCGTGCTCGGGCGGGTGCGCACACACGGGCACACACCGTGGGCAGCTGAGGGCGGTACGAGGGGGCTATGGGGGGAGAGGATGGAGTCCCGACCCCTTCTTGCCGCGGTTTCCGACCTGCCCGCACCGAAACGCTCCTCTTCTCCCCCCTCCTCCTTTTCCTCCTCCTCCTCCTCCCGCCTGCAGGGCTGAGGAGCCGCTCAGCCCTCGGGACCGCGGGCAGGGTGGGATCCCCGCTGCTCTGGGCTCGCGATGCTCCCCCCACAACCCCGGTGCTTCCCCTTCTCCGAGGCACAGCCCGGCCCTCTCCCTCCCGGAGGGTATGGTTGCACACCCTCCCCCGTGTGATGCGTCCCCTCCCCGGCGGTACCTACCCTGGGGCTCTGGGCCGGGAGAAGGACGATGGGCGGGGGGGGGGAAGCGAGTAAAGCAAAGCTTCCAGGCTGAACACACCTGCGTTCAGCAAACGTTATTTTAGGGACGGGGATCGGCTCCAAACCCAGAGAGGCACCAGCTCGCTCTGTGCTTGCCACCCAAAATGCAAGAGCACACGGGACGGAGGGAGACAAGGTCTGGCTTGAGCCCCCAGCCCCGGCTGCTCTCTGGGCTTGGGCACTCCCAGTTTGGTTTTGCGTGCCCACCTTGTGTCTTTCCACTCTAGAGACTCAGGCGCTCTTTGGAGCAGAGGAGAGGTGAATTTCACTTGTTGGTTTTGTTTTAACACACTGATGGGTGAAACACAGAAAAAAATTGAAGGATGACCTGTGTGTAGCCAAGAGACCAAGCCAGAAACCCGCCTCATCTCCCTGCTTTCTCCTTCTGCAGACAGAGGAAATGGTTCTGACTCCGCTCAGCAGCATCTGCAGGCTGCTGTGCCAGTAGTACCTGCTCCACTGCTGGGTTTTTGCTTTGAACAGGTATTGTCTGCTTGTTATCAGTAGGGGTTGGCACTTGGTCCTGGCTTATGTACAGATTTACACAATATGTAATTTGATGTGAAATACATACCACTTGATACGTAATGCATAGATAAGGAACACTACACAGCACAAAACATGCACCATATTCCATGTAACATAGAATCTGCAGTAATGGGAGATGCATAGTAATGCGTGGGATATTGCAAGATTCTGTGTCTTGTACGTGTCTTGTATGGAAAGATCATATAACAAGCCATTAGTTAGGTTGTTTGGTGATCTTAACATCATTCATAGTCAATTAACCCTTGGGACTAAATTATCCCACACTACTGCTGCCTCAGGTCGATATCTACATAATCTTTCAGCTCTAATACACGGGCTGTTCCTGTGTCTGAGGCACGCAAAAAATGCTGTGTCTTGTCCCTAATTTTATGAATGTGTGTGTGTAGTCACAATATATAATGACTGCTTATTTATGAAGCTATATTATGTGTGCAGTCATTGCTTATGTACATGGACAGTATGTCTCCATAAAACAGTAAAATTTTAAGGTTGCCAAGGTCTCTTTGTTAGGAAGCTGCATGATTTTGACATATACCCAAAGCTACCCAAGCTAAAAGCCCAGGAAGGAAAGGAAAATCACTGTGGAGCTGAGCCTGAGGAAGACAGTTTTGCTGATTGCCTTTCTGGGCTGTGATGCCCATGCTAGGCTTGGCAAAAAGCTGGAGGCCTCGTTTTCCATCTCCTTTAGTGACCCAGCCCAACGGAGGAGCAAACTATGGGAGCTGAGCCAGCGAAGAGAAGAGCTAGCGTGCCTTTTGGTATGTGGCTAAAGCAGCTGTGATCTGAAGCCAGGGATACACATTACAATGGCCCTTAGGAGCTCAGATTTCTCTGCTGTAGCTGTTCAGGGCTATAAGAAGAAAAAGGTCTAAGCTATCACCATAGGGTGCTGCTCTAGAGAACTACTTTCTTCTCTTCTCTGCTGGTTTTTCTTATGTGATTTTTGAAGAAATCATTTAAACTTAGGATTTCCAGCAGGAATAATACTAAGTGCATATGAGCCTGCATGTGCGTGTTTGTAAGTCACAAACACCCACATGAATCCCACAGCTGCCAATAGGAAACACGTGTATGTCCACGGAAAATCAGTTTGCATTTTGGGGAGGATATCTGTGTCAAATACAGATAAATAGACCAGGGGGTAGACAGAGATGCATCAACTGCTCACAGCTTTAAAAAAAGTAATTTGAGAAGACAGTAAGGGAGATCATTCTCAAAGGCTAATCTATGCAAATTGACAGAAAAAATAACTATTAATGTTCATGGAGTAGCAAGCTGTTAAAACATGCAGAGTGGGGTTTATTCTCTGTGTTAGTCACACAGTGTAATATTTCAATCTCATACTCTCTAATTATTTGGTCTGTTTATTGCTTGGTCATGACTCAGAGGTTACATTATGATCTCTGATGTTTAAAACTTATAGTTTTCTTCTGGTCACTGCTAATATTGCAAAATTTAAAAAAAATGCATTTATTATTTTATAATTTTTGCTTTTCTGCCTTCTCCTCTAAATTTAAACCCAGATTTTTTTGTGGTTAGTTGGCACTGAAAAAAATGACTCATACTCATCAGACCAGGCCTATTAATTTACTCAATTTGTTATTTTTGAAAGGAAAGAGAATAAGTTTCTTTAAAGTACCATCAAGTGTGTTTCTTTCCCCCTCCCTAGTGAAATAAGACAAATTTTTTTTTTGCCTTGTGATCTGTGTGCAAAATAATTAGAAACAAACTGGTGAGGGGAGAGGGAAGGGAACCAGAGAGCTGTTCCAACCTTTGACTTTGACTTGTCTGTCTTACAGAGAGAGTTTGTGAGGGGATTTGTGGAGCACCTTGCCTGCGGGTTCACAAACCTTCTGGTTTATTTTCTACTGTGTGGTGATCCCCCAAGGGGCTCAGTTCAGGTACACACAGCAAAGTATTCAATGCTTATCTATCTGATGGGCTGTTTGTTGGATTACCACCTTCCAGTTATTTAAGGTCTTAAAAGAGTAGGATTAGGAAGCCTGTTTTATCCTACAAACTTGTCATCTGAGCATATGGAGATCTCCATGCCAAGTGCAAGCCATCAGTCTCAGGGCTTTGGTGATTTCTAACAGCCTCTGGTTTCTAACACCATGTAGTGGCGAAATTGATGCTTTGACCTTGAGGAAAATGTCCATACCTATCCTGTGTTAATTACCCCTCAACACCCCCCTCCTCCTCCTGCCCTTTTTTAGGGGGAAAAAAATCCAGAGCCGTATAGCAGTTAGGGTTTAAGAACATTTACTTGCATTCAGCTTGGGGTGCTGGGGCTCAGCTCTGTCTGGAGAGGCTCAAGGTTTTGCTCTCCGAGGGTGGGGAACCTCTATGGAGGCAAGATGACTTAGTGGCCGTATTGCAATGACATCATTAATATTTCAGCATGATGTAACCTCATCTGAGCCCGAATTACTGCTTTAACCATTTAGCCATCAGATATTACACTGCAGGTTAGTGACCCTGTTGGAAAGCAGAGACCTGAAACAGTTTGGTCCCGCTTGGTCTGATCAGAGAGGGCACATCACATAGGGCTGGAGTCTTATTTGGACACCAGAAACACAGTTCCTGTGTCCTGGCTCTATCCAACAACATTAATAACTGCTGTGGGCCAGTGCATATCACAGAAATGTCCTCAGGGGCTGGGCCTTTCTTTAGGGTGGTGATACTTCCCTTGGTTGGAATTTAGCTCCTGCCTCCCTCCAGTCCTAACAGCCTTGCTCCTGAGCTTTATCCAACACTGAAGTGCCACTGGCCATTCCCTGAGGCAGCTGCTAATCCCAGGGAAATGCCCTGCACCTCTGCCCTGGCTATTTAATCCCAGACTCTGCAGGTTTATTTCCTAAATCCCATCTGAGCAGTGTGGCCAGATAAAGCACCAGTTACTCACCCAGGCAATAAGGGGTAAGTGAGATCTGGACTTCTGGACTTTGCTGCTCCTTTCTTGGGTAAGAGAGTTTGATTTCTGCATCTTGGACCATGGCCTCCCTCAGCCTTTTCTTTCTTTTCTTCCAATTTACCTTTATGGGTATTGCCACTGGTCAGAGCACAGTCAGCTCTCTGTGCATCTTCCTGGCCCTGGCAGGGCCCAGCTCTTTTTCAGAGTAAATACCCCCTTGTAAATGTACTGGAAAGGGGGTGTGTGCACCCCAGGATGGGATGTCCCTGGTTAAAACCTCCCCAGGCTTCCAACAGAGGCACAGCAAAGCATCCCACTGATTTTAGTAAGAGTGTGGAACCAATTTCCAAGAAATTTAGGGATCCTGCATTGCCTTGCGGCTTCTGGGTGGGATTTGAACCAATGACTCAAATTAGAAAGCTGCCTGGAGTGAGTTGGTTTCACTCCCACCCCATCCCAATTTTAGATTTTCATCTCAAATCTCCTTTTCATTGTGATGATATATAATATATAATCATAATCTGTTTCACAAGCTGGGGTTCTGACTTCAAGCTCTGCTGCCAAAGAGCCATGGATGGAAATAACTAAAAACCCTCATGTACTTTGGGCACAATGTAGTGTGCAAACAGAGCACAAATACCTCAAATCTGTTGTTCTGTCTCTGATTTTGACTGACTTCGAAGAAACATTAAGAATAGTAATGAGAAGCTGATGACAATTGCAGCCTGAGGAATGCACCACTCCTAGAGAACAGATGGTGCAAAGACATTTTTTTAAAAACTTTTCTTAAAAATTAACTTGGTACCTGGGCTTTTCTTAGGACAAATGCTCGAACTTGGAGCAAGCACAGCCCTTGGCAGTCGGAATCCATTGAAATCCATCGAAATCCATCGATTTTGCTGCAGAGAAATGCAGATTTAGCGAGATGCAGATTTCTTTCTTGGCGATCAATAATATTTCTTCTTTCTGGTTTGAGAGGGCTCCTCTCTTTTTCTCTGTTATAACTGGAAGAATTTAGTTTCACAGCTCTAAAAATGTTCTGATTTCAAGGATAACTGGCTGGGTTTTAAAGGGAATAAATAATTGTGAAGAGATCCCTTGTTTGTCCTTCAGCTCTGTGTTTTATCAAGTTCAGTGCTTTCTGCTGCTAATTTTTTACTTAGCGGTCCCCTAAGCATTTTCAAGTGGGAGTTAAATCAATCTGCAGTAAATTTAGCCCCATTGATAGTACAGTGGCTTTTCTCAAGCTTAATTCACTGGCTTCTTATAAATAGTCACAACCTCTTAGAAAACATCATGTTCAACAACTGATGTCATTACTGTTATATCGAACCCAACAAGTTATCCTAGATAAAAGAATCTTGTGAAGAAAAGCATTTGACCTTGGTGTGAAGACTTTCAGTGATACAGAGCCCGCCTTATCCTTTGATCAATGATTCCATGCTAAAAAAAAAATCTATGCTTTATCACTTATTCAAGTTTGGCTGGCATTTACTTCCAAGCAATGAATCTCATTTGGCATTTCTCAGCTAGATTAAAGAACCATTCCATACTGGGTATTTTCTTTTTCCATCTGTACTTGAGCATCCTAGTGGAGTCATCTCTTAATCTTCTTTGTGATAGAATAATCTGATTGAGCTGCATAAGTCTCTCACTAGAAGGCACGGTTGGTTGTTGGGTTTTTTTTACAGCCCTCAAATCATATGGATTTCCATATGGCTTGACATCAGCAAGAGATTTATGCTAGCTTGGAATTTGGCTGTATATTTCAATTACTGTGAACATTTTGTGGCCTGGGGTGGAACACGCCTGAGAGCATGACAAATTATTTGTAACATGCCTATCTGCTGAACTTGGTTTAGCAATCAAATGGAGTAAAATTCAGTTGCACGCAGATGATCAGCGGAAAGCCCATGTCCCATTAAACTGTTTTCATGGGTTTATGTTCATCTTAAGTGCAATTGAGGCCATGGGAGTGAAGATAAACATCAGCCATTGAGACAGATGCTTAACTTATGCACCTCATTTTTCATGGCCTCCGTGGAGCTGTGCTGATTTACACCAGCTGAAGACCTTGGCCCACAGCAAGGCAGCACAAACTGATAAAGGAGTCCAATCCTCAGCTGGCAGCTGATATGAGAGTTTGAATCCAACCTCAGTGCTTGGTAATATCTCTTTAGAGCCTGAGTCAATATGGCAAGGGGACAGAGTTAGAGCAGAGCAGAGCTGCAGCAACTTCACAGAGTCCCTGTTCCTTTTGAGGGAAAATCTGGTCCATCATTTTTGTTCATAGCTCCAGGAAGTAGTTTTCCCCTTAAGATAGATACAAAGACAGACATAAAGACAGACCTGAGTGAAATCCAAGTGTTTGGCTGGTGAAAGTCCTTGGGATCCCATCCAAATGCTTTCCCTTGGTTATGGAAGCCACACAGCGAGGTCCTAAGCAGCCATGGGAATCAGTGGCATGTGTTACTGCCCCTTGCAGCCCTGGTTTTCCACATGTGTACATTCTTGCACACACAAAAAATTGTGTGCATACACGTGCATGTAGCTCATATAAATAGATGCACTCACAGGTCATAGCCATTTATGTTCTTATACATCTTATAAATGCGTACATCTAAATACAGGAGTGTGTACATTCATATTTTTATGCAGAGGGACACAGATACGACTGATGCCACAGACAGGGATGTGTGTGTGCTTGTGTTAAGCTGCTGTCTGGTTGTGTACACCAGTGTGATCAAGGGAATGTTAATAGAAGCGTGTGTGTTTATGTATGCATGTGTGGAGCTGGTGTGGGGAAGGGCCGCTGGGAAATAAATGATATGAAACGTCTGTACATTCCAGGGAAATGTTCGGATCCCTGAGGTTAAGGGATATGCTCTAGTCATAAAAATAAACACACTGGTATAGCATGCCATTGATATGTGGATAAACTCACTAAGGACGGGTAAAGTTTCAGCTTTCACCTCCTTCTGATGGTGAGCTCGCCGCTTCCCTCGCTGCCTCTTTTGACAGTTCAAAGTGAAATGACATTTTAAATAAGAGGTTAAAGAGCAGAGGAAAACAGAGGTTTTCTGCTTGAACCAGGGGAAATTTGATAAACCAGTCTTCCAGAGATGCCAGTGATTTCAAAAGGCTCCATTTCCTTTTGATAAGGTTTTGAGAGAGTAATTCAGAGTAGGATCTGTTAGCCAGAGCTCTTAGCTGCTAATATGTCAGATCAGAGGCTGAGCTATTTCCCCAAGACTAATGGTTAGTTATTGCAATCTATAGCCTATTGTGCTGAGCCCTTTACAAAATCTTTGCTCCACTTCTATCCTGCCTTTAAAACTGCACTTAGATTTGCAATGGTCAGAGGAGTTTAATTAGGCAAGACCTAAAGAAAGGCTCATGTGCTTTAAAGCTTGACCTACTTTTTTCCAGCTATGTGTGTTCTGATAAAAGGTACTACCTCCTCTTGCATACAATGCCTTGTACATACCTCCAGACCATGAAACAGCTGCACCTCAAGAAGAACATGAGGCACAGAAGCACCCAGAACTGTAGAGGGTGGAAGTTCTGACCTGTCACCATTAGTTGTGCTGTAACTTCAACCCATTATTTTTCATGATCAGTTATGGCATGGCTTCAGGAGCCAAATTTTTGACCGGAATGGTCCAGCCCACTTCATCTGAAGACCATGTGGAAGATCAGATACACCAATCTTTCCTCTGTCAGGTGCATGGAAATGTGACCAAACATCTGAGCAAACTTCAGGTGAGCAGAATTCAGGTATCCCCATCACCTGATGGGACTAGAGAGATCCCCATCAGATTGTTCTGTACCTGATGAGGTACATGCCACTCCTCAGCCCCTGCCTGGGTTCACATGTGACCCACAAGGAGCCACCTCTCTGTTTGTCCATGTGCTGAAAGAGGAAGTGCAGGACCTCTGGGAGAGGCAGCAGTGGGGAGAGATTGCTGAAGCATTCCATGGAGGGTCCAGCCTTGGCCATACCTGAGGACCTTCCTTTGAAGACAGCATTGTGGCCCATCGTGCTGTTCTGGTGGAGCACACCTGGGCTTAGGGGCAGAATTTGGACTTTGCTGTCAGGTATAGAGATTGGTTTGGAGGAAGGAAAATGCATATCCCATAGGCTGCTCTCTCCCAGGTTTCCTGCATTACACCAGCCAACAGCTTCACATCTCTCTGAGCAAGTTTCTCCTGGTACACACACAGCTTTACTAAGCCATTGGGTGCTCCTGTGGCATCTGATAAACTTGAATGTGTGGGAAAGTGGGGAGAGTAAAAACCAGGACATCTAAAATGCTGTCACAAAGGAGTCAGTCAAACACAGAGGTACAAACTTACCACTCTGAAAATACTCGATCTAGCCCTGGCCAGTGTGACTTTCCAAAAACATTCAAAGGACTGTGCTGATTCACATCAGCTGAAAATTTGGCCCACCACTAAGGTGTAGTAACCATGTGAAGTAAGAGGGATGCAGGCTGTATGAACATGGATCCTACAGATGTGCAAGCATGCAAATAGTGTAGATTGAAAGACAGACGATAGAAGCAGGTGTCTGTCTGGGAAAAAAAAAGGTATAGTTGTCTTTCTGTAACAAGCTGGAGTGTGACACACTCAAGATTCCTTTTATGGGTGCCCTGTACAGCAAATCCCTGATTTTCATTCAGGGTTTCGCAGTCACTGCTATCTTAACTCCAAGCCTCGTTAAATCAACCTCTTCTGAACTGTGGTACAATGTTACAGTGCAGATCCTCCTGTTCCCCAATGGGAAACCAACTTGGACTCAGGAGCCATCATTTAACCTTGGAGTCTCTGAATCAACAAGGCAGTTTCTGCTCAGACACCTGGTAGCACATGCATTTTATGCTTTAACATGGCTGGTAAATCCTGGGTGGTTAAGTAAACTTAACCTTCATTTATGAAACTTGCGAACCAAAGGGTAAAATGTGCCTTGTGCAAGTAATTACGTAAAGGTCTTAGAGAGTGGAGTTATCACTTAAAGACGCCGGGCATTGCTAATGAGTTGACTGAGAATTGATCTCTCTGTAATTTAGTTATTTATATGCAGTTCCTGTTTTCCATGCTCAGCTATAGGTCAAGCCCACTTTGAACTGCTCAGAGACCCCCAAGTTTGTCAAGCAAAGTCCCAAAGCCATGGCACAATGATATTTTAGAAGAGTAAATATTGTCCTGAGGGGCTTTAAAAAGGAGGCAAAGCTGTTTGCTTTCTAGCTGGTTCTTTAAACTGGACAACTGCTTCCTGTTACTAAGGGGTCTCTCAGCAACGTGACTTTGCTTCTGTTAAACAGAAAAGAGCTTCAGGAAAAATGTCAGTACCACAGCCCAGGTATTCTCATATCCCAGAGAGCTGGGTAGGAACAGCCTTGGGGTTCTGAACAGAAATACATTCACACTATTCTGCAAATAATTTAGCATGAGTATAACAGATCCTGGGCTGGAGGAAGCGATGAAAGAACTCAGGCTGCTAAACATCACCCTCAGGACTAATTTTATGACAAATGGCTGTGAGGAATTTTCAAAATCTTGCTTGCTGCCTTATATGTTCCTGTCTGGGTATATACACCATGTGTGTGTGTTATCCCATATTTGTAGACTCAGGTGCTGCCTAAAGCAGATGGGCTTTCATTTTCATGAGAGCATCTCACGTGGAGGAATAGAGGATGCTGCACTATGTAAAGGTACATTTCGGATGCCTGAGCTGTCAGCTGTACACCATGAACACCACACTCACACTGGAGTGGGACACCTCTGAGAGCACACACACATTCTGCTTCTTTCTGCAGACTTCAACCACAGGTTCACTCTGGGCTGGACAGAGAGAGAACGTGCACATTTGAGCACACCTGGGACGAAATGGCCAGCATCACCCAGCAGATCAGCTGAGCTGAGGTTTTTGAGCCCAGTATAGCCAGGAACAGTAGGATGCTGCTCAAACCTAAATGTGGAGGTTTGGCAATGGAGCCCAAGTGGCCATGGCCAAAGCCAGAAATGGAGATGAGGAATCTGGAAATGGCAGGGCTGAGCTTGTTGCAGATAGTTCTTCACCTGACAACACAAGACATCTGGTGGAGGTCTTTGTTCCTTCTTGAACTGGTGTTAATGAAAATATTGGCACTCCTGGGCAAGGAGCTACTTGCAAATAGCTGAGGCTTTGTAAGGGACTCTGGCTAAAATGGGGCAAAACTTGTCTTTTCTTGCAAGAGCAGGACATTCCTGGGATCCAGTTGCTGCTGAAAACATTGCTGAAATTACCCTCCTCTAACTCACTTCCATAGCTGTTGTGTTGGTTTATGACTCACTAGTGCACTTGAAGACTTTTGAAACAGTCTTGCTTGGCTCACAGATGTGTCTCAGTTGAGTTTTTTAATTTTTATTTATGTGTTTGCTTGTTTTGTTTTGTTTGTATGAGAATGACATATCTGGCTTGTAGCCGAGTACCCTAGAGAGAGCAGCATCCTTTCTCGAGCTTCCTTAGTTGTGTTTGAGAGATTGAAGGTACCTGGGGCAGCCAAGTCTCCCAACCTGACAAATCATGAGGTTTGTTCAGCTTGAACAAACACAACCTCTGTGGAAGGGCTTAAATCAGCCACATGCTCCTGTCCCTGCTGTTGCAGTCCTGCATCTGCTGAACACCCCTGGGACAGCAGAGGAATGTGCTGTGGAGGTGGCACACAGCTTTCTGTGTGGGCAGGGCTCAACCCATGGCAGCAGCAGGAGCCTTGACTGAGATTTCTTGTGGCTGATGGACATTGTTGTGGAGCATCTCTGTGGGTCAGCTGTAGTCTCTAAAAGCTACTTTTTGCCACAAGAACACTTCAGGGACTCAAGATGGATGAATCCCTGTCTGTACCACCCTGTGTGCTTGCTAAATAGATTTGAGGGGCAAATGCGGGTCACATGACCTTGATCCCGCTGGTGAAAAGATGAGGAAACTCCTGAAGGTTGGAGGGAATTTGCAGGAGGCTCGATGGGATATCTTTTTCCCCACCAGTTCTTGGTTGCTGGGGTCTTGCCTATGCGTTTGTTTCAAATCAGGTGAGGAGGGAGATCCACAAACATGTGGCACCATCTCTTCAAGGAGAACTATACCACCTCTCCAGCCTTAATAACCCATCCTCCCTTCCCCTGTGCCTTTAGGAGGCTCCAGAACTCTCCTCTAAATCTGCCCTGAGTGTTCCAAGCCCTTTCCTCCATCCCCAGCAGAATCCCTCCTCGCTGCTGCAGGAGCTTTGCAGGGAGGAAGGAATCCTTCGCCATCTAGTGAGCAATGCTCACCATCACCGGCTGCTGCCGCTGGAGGAAGGGCTGGTCCGTGGCTCTGGACGGAAAAAATCCATTTTCCCACCTCTAACATACCAAGTTAGAACCTGTATTGTACCCTCTCACCCACCATCAGTAACGTCTTGCTGACAAGCTTTTTTAGGCAGCAAATTACTCTTACACAGAGTTTAAGCATTTCACCTCCTGGGGGGACCACTGCTGCTAAAGCATGTGTTTCCTCTCCTGCTCTGCTTGGGATTGCAGTGGTAACACCGAGGGAGATGGATCAGTGTGACATGTTCATTTAGCTATAGATGTAGTATAAAGTCCACAGTTGGTCTGTGGCTGTATTAGAAACAGAAACTCTCTGTGAGATACAATGCATACACTGAGAAGGGAATTTTTTTCTTGTATTTGCCTTTTTTTTTTTTTTTTCTTTCTTCTGGGATGCCCATAACTGTACAGGGCCCAAATTCCCTCTGTCTCAATTTAAGAAATGTCTGATAAATGACTGCTCCTTTAGAGGGTTTCTAAAGGTTACCTGGCATCTGTTGGGAGACACTAATGACCAGGAAGCAGGCAGGAGCTATTGATAGATCCATTCCTGCCTTCCTGTTGGTTTTCTTTTGCCTGTCCTCTATTTTTAGTCTGGTTTCCAAAGGAAACAGGGAGCTGTGTGATTGCTCTGCCCTCATCACTCAAACAGGCAGGTTTCAGCCAGGTTTGTGTGTGGAATAGACTTCTATTAGAACCTTTATTTTGTAGAAATAAATAGCCAAGGCAGAGGGAAGAACCCCAGATCACTGCTCTGGCTGAAGGGAAGGTTGTTCCATGAGCCCAGCCCTTTATCAAGTCCAAGTGAAGCCACATACAAATGGGATTCAGATAATGGAGTTTCATGCATTCAATTATAAAGTTACTTGTTATTATCATGGCTAATTAGTATGTTAACTATATGAAGCCTTTTATAAAATATTATTATTTGTGTTGCAAAAACATCTTAATAATCCGTGATTAGGAAGGAGATTCGGTGTGTCAGGTCCTGTACAAGCTCGTAACTCACAGATGATCCCAGCCCCTCCAGTGTGGTGTTTATTCAGGCCACAGCCTGAATTTACAGGCCACAGTTTATCTGTGCTACAGACACTGCACAGTGTTAAGGATACTGTAAAATTCAGGAATTGAACACTATTTTTAGAAGGCCCTATTTAGAAAAATAGAGAAGGATTTTCTCTGGTTTTTATTAAGTCTGAGAGACATCATGAATTGGACATTTGGCAGGGCTAAAGAAAAGCTAATTTGGGAAGAGGATGATGATACAATACCGATGCAATACTGATCCAAGCATCTGTCAGTCAGTGTCACTGAGACCCTCCAGAATGAGCTGCAGCAAGACAGAAGTCATGAGTTTGGTTTATGCCTCCGACTGCTGTAAACCAGCTTTAAGTCAGTCACTGTGACTCCATCCTGCATTTATTCTCTGCATTTCAGGGCTCAGGGGAGAGGTCAAGGGCTATCTTGAAGGTTAGGAGATGTGCTCACAGCCAAGGGCCATTCCTGAACTGTGTCAATATTTGGTCTTACACAGAAGATATGAGCAGGAGATAAGAGGGCTCTGAGACACATCCGCTGGGAAGGCGAGGGCAGGCATCTGATGAGGAGGATAAAGGTGAGGACAGTGGGGAAGAGGATTGCCCATAGTCCCATGTTGCAGTGGTGGCAACTACTTAGCAGCTCACTGGTATTTCCCCTTGCCAGGTTGCATGTAGATGGAGGAGCCTCCTCACTCCTTAAAGGAAGGAATAAGCAGCCTGGCCAAGGTCAAAGAGCGAATCCTAGCCAAAACCCAGAGTCCCTGAACTTCAAACTCAAGTGCAACCCATTTTCTCCCAGTGTTATAAATGGGGAGCACCTTTAACCAGCTGCAAAGCACAGTGCTCTTTGGGGTGCAGTGTGGCTGCTGGTTGCCCATGTACCCTGCAAAGCAGAGGTATGCAGTGGTCTGAGACCTAATAGATCCTATATTCAGTAGTCACTGAGAGAGGAGGGTTGGGTTCCTGTAGTTTGAGCAATCTCAGGACTGTTGCACTGATAGCTGAAAGGAAAGCTCAGAGGGCACAGAGTATGGAATGTAATCTCAAGTGTTAATATGGGGTTAAAATCCTGATAATTTTTAACTTAAGGGGAGAAATCTCTCCTGGCTCTTCCTTTCTCCCTAGCAAACTCACCCTGATTTCTATTAAATAGCTATTATATAATTACAGTATATATTGCCTACTTAAATGCCTTCTGTCATCTGATTTACATGATTGGGCTATTCATTCTTCCCCTTTCCACCTGTTTCTTTGAGCTCCAGGGCACCAGTAAATAGCCTGTGAGCTTTACCAGAGGAATGGCTGCAGCCCACAGCAAAACAGCCCCTGGTCTGCAAATGGCAAGTGTTTTTAGGGTGCTCAGTGGTTTGCAGTGAAACCTGGGCTTGGGGAGACCAGCTCCTCCTGAAGCCAAAGTTCAGCATACTGGAAAACTTTGGTTTTGTTGACAAAGGAATCCTGTCCCTGCACCTTGGCTGTGACTCAGGAGGTGCTGAAGTCTGATGGGCAATGGCTTAGTCTCTGCACAAAGAAGCAAGTGGGCTGGAAAGCTCCTTTTACTGTTCAAACGGATGTTTCCCCAGGCTTGTAAAATACTCAGCTTAAGTAGTAGCTATATTTCTAAGACCGGTCCCACACCTGCAACAACCTTGTAAATGGTGCTGGGATATATGGCTTTAAGACTCCTTGTAAAAAGTAAGATCAACACAAGATTTACACAGTTTTATGGAATTGTTTTATAAGCTATTTTGACAATGAATCCTGCTATCAACATCACCTCTGGTGTTAATCATGGAGGAAGCATTTAGCAGGAGCCAACAAAGATTAATGTAAACCCCTTTCCTAGGTAGCTGTGGGACTGAGCTGGATATCTTTCAAAATCTGGGGCATCATTTGTGCAGCATTCATGCATGTTTCTGGTCACATGTAGGTGGAAGAGCCTTGCTGCTCCTTAAAGGGAGGAATAAGCAGCTTGGACAAGGTCACATTAAACTGAGAGCTGAGGGTCCCCACTGCTAATGTGCTTTCACTGCTCACCTTCCATGTCAGCTCTCAAAGACAAGAAGTCAGGATCAAACTGGCCCCTGTTCCATGCCCCCAGGATGCTCCCAGTTTTCTCTGTAACTGTACCTGTGAGTGTAGAACCTGCTGTGCTGGGTCACACCTGGGTCTGTCCTGCACCGTGTGCAAGGCTCCTGTGGCAGCTACAGGCAAATGCCCTGGAAAAAGCAACAGTGAATCATGGACATTGTATTTCCTCTGAGTGCTTTTCCAGAAAGATTGTCTGCAGCACAGGGAGATTTCCAACACTGCTGTGTCTTGTTTGCTGGTTGCCCCCAGTGGAGCTCTGTTTTCCTGATATTTGTCCAATTTTCCTTCAGCCCTGGAGGACTTTCTACATACACAGCCTCCTTCAGCAAGGAATCCCTTGGATCCTCTTCTGCCCAAGAGGAACCTCTTCCTCCTCCTTATCATCCTCCCAAAAGCTTCACCTGTTGGCTCTGAATCCTGTGCTGGAAGAGAGTGAGCAGCTGCTCCCTTCCTGGTTTCTCCTAGTGACTCAGAATTTTGTAGCCCTCTGCCATCCCCTGCCAAGCTGTTTCTCTTTTTTTTTAAGAGTATGTCTATATTTCCAATTTCTTCATGTTCTGAAGGCACTTAGAAAGAATGGCTGGAGGCTGAATGAGGTGCATGGTATTTTGGCATCTTCTGCTGTTTGCCCAACATCATCATCATACTCAAGCAAATCTTGGCCCTCTGCACACAAGGCGTGTTCCATGCACGAAGTAACTGCTTTGCAGTATAAGATACGGCCACGAGATGTCTCTTTGAGCCGTACATGATTCCAGTCCGGGAAACAGGAGCCCCCTCTGGATCACAAACTGTGCAGAAGCTTCTAGGGCCAGCGGTTGGCACCATCCCTGGTGAATACACCCCCTGCTGCAGTTAACAGGATTGGAGAGCAAAATCATTTGTGTAGGCAGGGGTGATACCTGTTATCAGGTCTGCAGGTCTAGGTGGGAGACAAAAAAAGCCCCATAAGCCCAAACAGCTTAAGCTTTCAAACACACAAGTTGATTTTCGCTCTGAAATAAGAATCGCCATCTTCAAACTGAATCTAAGCTGAGAACAATCACTCTGAGTTTAATTGGATTTTGTTGGTTATTCAGCTTTGTGGAGGAGAAAAGTGTGATTCATACCTGTGAGGAAAAGGCAATGGCCTTAGTAAGGAGAGAAAGAATAAGATTGTTGGACAAGGGGAGAGAGAAAGAGAGGAGAAAAGAGAGATGGATAGTTACTGGTTTATGGATAATGAAGACTTTACTGCTTCTGGTTTTAGGAAAATATATGTGCCATAAAAACTAGTGAATCTATGAGTTCTAATGCAGCAGATGTGGGAAATTAACCTTATCATTTAACTATATCTTGTAGGTTTCCCATGAGGCTCTGAACCAGAAAGTCAGAAATGGCATGATTGTTTTGTGAAAATGTTCTCCAGTTGGTGACTGAGTACATCAGATTAGTGGCAATACAAGGTAATTGCCAAATAATAATTTTGGGTAGATTATCTTTAGCATCATAAGTTGGCAACATATTCCCAGCACAAAATTGACCCTGATCAAAAACTTGCCTATTGCTCTGAACACTATCAGTCCTTCTCAAATGACCATTTTCCCGCTGAGAAGATGCTGATGGTCATGCTGGGAAAAAACTACCCATCAGCCAGTCTTCAGCTGGTTACCATCCCAACCTGGGACCAGAACCATTTCTGCAAGTAAGTGGCAAAATGTTTGTTTGATCTGGTAGCTGGAACCCTTTGTTGGGAGCTCACAATGTGTGGAAAAAAAAGAGAAGAAAAGCTCTGGCTGTAATGCAGCTGGAATGAATGCTTTCCTTGCCTGCCGATCAGAGCAGATTATAGTTCACCTGCTGTGAACTAATCTCTCAGGGAGAGGGTCAGTTGTTTGGATAGTGTTGCTAATGGAAGGCAAAACCTTTCTCCACATTCCCTCCTTCAGTGCTGGGTCTGTTTAGGAGATGAGTCAGTCCTGGGTTATTCATCAACTTAGTTAGGAGCTATCCACCCAAGTTCACAAGTACCGCTAAAGCGCTTTACAATTACAGGAAATTATGCTTAGGAGCTAATGTTAAAACACAGCTCTCTGCCCACTTCTCCAGCGTGAGAGGCAGAGTGTCAGATCCGTGGCCTGCATTATTTCATTGTTCTGGAGAAAATACGTGGCAGGAATTTATTCCTTACCACGCTCCTCTTTGTGGATCTGAGCTCCGGTGGTGCTGGGAGGGATATTTTACCCGGGGGAGGCTGGGGAGGGGTTAAGGCAGTATCATGAGGAGTCTTTCTGATGCTTGCACCAGGTCCTTGGCTTGCTGCAGAAGAGCATGTCAGAGCAGTGCCGTGGGCAGGGGGCCCTGGCAGCCTGCCTTGCTCACTGGGTGCAGTGTGACATGTCTCACTGCCAGGGCTCAAACACCAGGAGAGAGGATGTGACAGTCCCCCCTGGGGTATCCTGTGCTTGCACTAGCTCCAGGTCCCACATCCTCAACCTTAGGCTCTTTAACCTGTAGGAATTTAGTGGGCAAGTACATATTGCTTGTTTTATTCCTAGCCCTGCTCTTGTAGGACTGATGAATATCATAGAATCATAGAAGGTTTTGGGTTGGAAGGGACCTTTAAAGGTCTTCTTGTCCAGCCCCTTTGCAATGAGCAGGGACACTCAACTGGATCAATTCAGAACCCCATCCAACCTGACCCTGAATGTTTGCCCACTTCTCTGGGCAATCTGTTCCAGTGTATCACCATCCTCATTGTAAAAGACTTCTCCCTTATATCTAATAAGCAGGATTCCGCTGATGAATTCCCTGTGTGAAAGCAGGTGGCTCTCTCCATGCCCTCTCAGTCCCTCTGATCCATCTAAGGGTCATGCTCTGGACTCTTCTGGAGAGCCTCATGCCACCCCCTCTTCAGTTTAGGGTAGATTCAGCAGCAGGATATCCTCCATAGGTTTGTTGCTATTTAGGAATTGCTCTCTGAGGATCCCCTGTCTGCACGTGGGCAAGTATTGTTTGGTTAGTTTCTTATTTTTGTATCACTTGCAATGTGGGTTTTGGAACAAAGTCAATAAATGTTCACAAGGGTGTAAATAACTCACGTTTTTGTCTCAGGGACAGACCCTCTGTTTAGACAGTGATTTTTAACTCCCACAGTCCTAAGGACATGAAAATTAAAAGTCTTCTTTATTATAACTGCTTAGTCAATGGTTTGTACTACTGAATTTTAGTTAGAGATATTTTGAAAAGGAACATTTTTTCAACCACAGCTTGCAAGACTTAGTTAGAATGACAAAAATGTTGAAAAGCAAACCATTTAAAACTGTTCCTTTTAGCCTTTTGTTGTCTTACTACTGGACTTGCAACACCAGCATTACTAGCCAAGGGCTCTCAAGGAGAGTGATTTACCAGTGTCAGGCCCACCCACCTTCAGCTGCCCAGCTTTGAATGTCCAAGATGCCCATCTACAGCAGCGTCCACCCACGTGGAACTCATGGGCAAAAGCAAGCTCAAAAATCACATCTCCAGGTGCTTATACCATGTTCCCATGTATCCTGACCTACAGAGACACACAGAGGTTCTTAACTGTGGACTTATTTTTGTTAGACAAGGTACTGGTTCTAGAACAATGAAGCTTTCCCTATTCCCCCACAAAACCAGCCCATCAGTGGGATTTTGATCGTGATGTTATTGTCTTTTCTTTTCAAAGTGACCAAAAAGGTATTTTCAATCCAAACCCCTTTTATAGAAAAATTTATAAGCACGGATAATGATAAATCTTTTAGGGATGTACAAAAGTTGTGTGTTTTGCTCTCATGCAGCCGTTGGGCAAGGTCTGTATTTCATCGCTTTCTATTTAATCCAGCCTTCTCCTGGGGACACCCAGCTGCAGTGGAATATAGATATTTTGCCATCTGAGGCCACTTGCCTTATGATTAAGAGGAGGTTCTTCACTGCTAGCAAGATGATCATCAATTTTATATCCTGTAATTTCTCTGTCCTTAACTTTACAACATTTCGATAATTTGCCTTTGATTTAGTTGCTTAAATTTGTCTGTAAATCTGTTCTCCTGGGAGTGTAAGAAAACATCTTTAAATCATTCTTATGCGGAGAGACACTTGCAGTATTTTTTTATTAATATTATTCATTACTTTTATGACAAGTGAAAGCCATGACTGAGGTACTGAGCAACCACACAGAGGTCTGAAAAGAAAGAGGGGGAAAAAAAAAAAAGAGAGATAAAGAGAGAGTGTAGGAGTCACTGTCACCTTTCTGTACACCCCAGGTCCAGCAGTGTTTGTGATATTGCTGGAAATCTGGAATTAAACCTGTATCTTCCTTACTAGGCCAGTGCTTTAAATGTTAGCATGTTCTGTTTCCCTGCAACATGACTTATTTTTTAATTTTCAGTTCCCTGAAACCCCATTTTTCACTCCTACAAAATACTTGGAATCATAGATTCTTGCTTTATTCAGGTTGTTGCAGGGACATGAGGATGCTAAAACACCAGAACAAGTGTTTGTGCTCTCTATCTCTGCCTGCACTGGCTTTTAAGAAAAAGAGAGTAGTAACTCAAGTACTGTAATGTTAATTTTGTGGCCCAGGGACCGCTGTCCCTGCAGTCACACACACACAAGTGTCCAGAGCTTTTTGCTGCAGTGGATGCTCTGTTAGTACTTTTATGTTAATAAAGAGCTGATTGTGATAGAATCCTCATCCCGTGGAAGCAGGACAAGGCAAATCCTGGCTGCCCTGAAGTCTTTGCATTGACCTCCAAGGGGTTTGGTGTCGAACCACTGGAGCCCAGTGTTATAATTCAGGGTTGCTGGAACAGGGAGCAATAATCATTGCTGGGATGTGACCGTATAAACCCTCCAAAGACACTAAAACCGACCTTAGAAACAAGAAACCCTCTTTAATTCCGGTAATTGTCTCTAGATGGCACTATGGCAGTAGAAGTTTTACAAGGAGAAGGGAATGAGCCAGGAGACTGCGGGCTCCTGCCCTCTGCCAGGATGTTCCTGGGCTGCAGGAGAAAGAGATCCTATCAATTTTTTTTTTAGTGCCCCATAAGACATCAATCAAAACAAGTCAACTTATTTCTTTTTCAGGGGTTAAAACTAGTTTTATGGTCCAGAGGTGATTAATTTCTTACAGCTTCTCTACGTGCTTCATAGCTGGGAGTACAGCAGAAGCAAGTCCATTCCACCTTCATCATCCTTTACAGATTTTCCACAAACTGTTTCCCACAAGGAAGGATTCATCTTGATATACTTCCCACCTTACCTCACTCAGGTTTTCAGGTGTTAGTTTTCTTTTGGCATCAGGGGCTTCTCTGTGACTTAAACTGTCAAGAGCATGGAAATATCACTGAAGCCTGAATTTCCTACATTAAAAATTGGCTCAGTTAGAGTCCTGGTGGGAGAAAATATTCTTCTTTAAGACAAAAAGATTGGTGGCAAATCATGCTAATGAATATTTAAAAACCTAAGAGAGACAATACTTAAAGGACTAACAATAAGAGGGTGACAGAGGAACAGGGACTGTACAAATAGCAGGGTAGCATTGCATTTTTGGTTTACATGTTGTTTCATGTAATTGCAGCATTGTTATTGCATCTATCAAGAAATCACTTGTGCTCCTGCCAGAGCAATTCTAATGCTCTGTGAGTTCAAGTTAGCCTTATTGTCTTTCTTTTCAAATGCTGTTTGATTTTTCAGTAGTTAGACTCAAGGGATATATTCTCCCCAGAACAATGAGTTGTCTTACTTCTTTCCTAAAAATTAAAATTAAATAAAAATAAAAAAAAAAAAAAGGAGCAGTCTTACTTTACAGCAGCTGACTTCAGTGCTAGTTGGAGCAAGAAGCTGAAGGAGAGCCCTGCCTTTGGGCAGATGAGCAGACCTTGTGGGCCCTTTGGAGGAAGAAATGGCATCATGGGTTTGGCAGCTGCAGAGCAGGGTTTAATTTCAGCATCCTGTGATGAGGTTTGGGATGCTGAACTTTTCCCAAGGTGTTCTCACGGCCTGATTTTAGGAATCCTGTTAATTATGGCCATCAATGTCCACAGGTAGGTGCTTTCACAAAGTGGGTGAAAGCACCTAAATGTGGTGGTTTTAGGTAGAAATGGCTTATCCTCCTTCCTAAGTTTAGATCCTCTCAAAATATTTCAGTGCCTCCTCTCCCTTGTACTTCAGGCAGAGCTATGGATCTATCTGAGGAGGTGAGCCTTGGTCAGGGGAGGGTTGTGCCCATAAATTCAGTTTCAGTCTGAAGAAGTCAACAACCAAATACTGAAGCTGACATGAAATCCATGATTAGTGGAGAAAAGAAACAGGATCATTTCTTTACAGGCAACAATAATGGAAGATACAGACTCAGTCAACTTCCAGGAATTATCTTTCCACCAACCTCTTGACTTTAGCTTTTAAAAGGCAGCTTCCCTTTCCAAATGTGTTTCTTGAATTTCCCAGGGAGAATGCAGCTCTCTGTCCCCCCTTTCAGTGGCGTTACACGTCCAACATTCACTTGCCCCTTCGGAGCAAGAGTGCTCCTGCCACAATGGGGACAGCTGAAGAAATTTAAGAAGACAGCTCCAAACAATTGCAGAGCATGTGTGGAAGTGTTGATGCTTTGGGATGTGTGTCCTTGTAAGCCCCCAGTGTGTCCCCACCGCTGCCCTGCTCCGTGCCCTGCCATGTGTCAGTCCCTGGGAACTGCCTTGGTGCACTACAGGTTGTCCCTGCAACATCTCTTCGTGCACGTGAGTTAAGGTCTGGGGTTCTGTTCCCATGGGGATATCCTAGAGCACCCAAATCCTTTGCTTCCCCCCCACTTTACATTCATACCCTGCTGTTGATGTTTCTCAGCCTTTGGAGGCCAATCACCCCAGGTCAGAGCTCAGCCCCCGTTAGGATCTCTGCAGCTCTTCACCCTTGCCATGACCTCAGGACACCAACGTGCTCTATACCTAAAGATACATGTGGGTTTTTTTCAGAAGAATCAGTCTACCAGAAAACATCATCCAGGTCCTGGGTGTCACAAGTGCCTAATGCAAAGCAGGTGCTCAGAAGGTTACGTGGCACCTTTGGAGTGGTGTGGCTTTGCCCTCATTGCTGCCCAGTGAAATGAGAATCACTGGTCTGGAGCTAAACCCTGGGGAGCTGGGACAGTGTGCTTTCCTGACAGCAAAGTGGGAGGAGAGGTGAAACACCTGTGCAAAAAAAAAATTGTGCAAAAATTGATTGTGCCTTTCCAAAATGCTGGACTTTGGAAACTGCCTGGCCAGTGTGAGCACACGGCAGCTTCAGGCAGGCAGCCAGCTGCAATGGAGCCATTATTGTTATTATTACTACTATTAATATTATTATTTATATACATTTATATTTATATATTATTATTTGTTGTTGTTGATGTTGTTTAAAAACATAGATGCAGTGCTATAAGACAAGGTGTTAACTTTGGCTCATCAGCCACTGTTTGGAATGTAAGCAGAATGTTAGGGGGCTTTTCCATTAACTGATGAGTGAAACCAAAGGAGGAAATTATCCTTTGTACTAAAAAATCCATTTAGCCATTAGATCACAGTATTGAAAGCATAAAGGAAGGGTTATTTCAGCTTTCAGCTGGCCAGAAAATGCCAGTTGGAAGACAACAGGAGGCTCCCTTTCACAATGTAAGAGCCCTTTCTTCCCTGGATGAAGGGAGTGTTTCTGGCTGTGGTCTCATGCTGCTTGTGTGTGTTTTGTTCTTACTCTGGACTGAAATGCTCCTGCTAAAAGGTGGAAAATGAATCTAATTGCACATGACATAAATAAAGTCTTGTTGTACATCAGCACAGTATTTATCTGAAATAATTTTGGAATTATTTTACTGGTTTTGCTGTACCCTAAAGCAATGTCCTTGCAACAGCCAAGTCCCATCCTTGCACAAAGCACAAGATTTTAAAGGAAAATTAATATCATACCAGTCACTGGTAGGCAAAAGGATAAATAACCTGTCACAGTCCATGGTACAGATCACATCAGGGCCTGACCTGCTCCAGCCCTGGTGCCAGACCCGAGCCTGTGGGAATGCAGAGGCTGATATCTGCTGTTGCAGTGCTGCTGCTGTTTGCAGTGTTTCAGCACGAGTGAAAAATGAAAGATGCAGAGGTTAAAGGCCACCCGCGGGGCAGCGCACGGGGGTTCAACCTTATCCGCCAGAGCTGAGGATCCACGTGCTTCACTGTCCCCCTCATCTCCCACTGCTCACTTTGTGCCTTCAGGATCCAAATTACCTGGCAGCCCCTGGGACATCACCTCTGATGCTCCTGTGCCACAGCCCCCTCTCAGCAGCAGCAGTTCTTGACCTGTGTTTGAGCAACATGTGCTTGAAGAGCAGTACTTCAGCTGCCCTGTGGAATTAGGCTTGAGGAACTCTGTGGTTTTGGGGTGGAGAATCCTCAATTTTCTATTATTTTTGCAAAGGACAGTGGGTGTTTGGGATAGCTTTTCTCACAGTCTTTGGCTCTGGACTTAGCATGAATTCCTGTCAGAGCCACCCACCTACGGAACTCTCTGATGCCAGAATGAATTTCTGTGAGGATATTTTGTCTAGAGGACAGGGCTGCTCAGTGGAACCCTTAATCTAGAGGCAGCATGATTTAACTGAGCACTGTTACGTTTATTTCAGAGTTGCAATAACTGACAGCAATTTTGGACCCAGAGTAAGACTTCCAAGCAAATGCTTTCAGTGATGTGGAAATATTTCCCAGTACTTTTTCGAAATGCAGTGCTCCTGAAGGCTGTGTTGGTTGGGTGAGGTTTTCTTCACTTGCTCATCTGGTAACAGAGCACTGGATGCCTGGCTCGTGAGTCTGCCCTTAGAAATCTAAGCTCTGATCAGCATGAGGATTTCAGCAGGCACTGAGATGACTCATATCAGAGTTTTCTCTCAAGCTCTTTTAGTCACTGACATGGTTCCTAACATAAAGATATTGTTTGTGAAGTGTTCAGTACATGCTGGCACCACTGGTTCTGGGTTAAAACTGTAACCATTTATACTCAGCATATTGCATGGACTGCTTTGGTGTCTCCAGTGGCCTTTGGGTGCAAGAAGGGACCATCTGGTCTCTGTGGAGTTAGGAGTGAAACAGCAGATCCCCATTCTCCTGATTTTGTGGGCCTGAGGTGCCTCCAGTCCCTTGAACTCTGCAGGAGGGACCCAACAGGACTGGTGGTCTTCACCTCCACCACATTGTCCCAAGTTTGCTGCCCATTGTGTCAGGAGCTCATCCTGTTTCACACACTCATAGGAGTGCACTTTCTCCACAGTAGCATTGTTAGCACTAACTGGGTAATGATGTTTCTGGAATGTTCCCCTTTCCCCAAAACAGCTAAGCGATTGTTGCTTTTCGTTGCCAAAGTCTGGAACCACCATGACATCGCTCCACTGAGGTGCTTTTGGCAATTGGGAGACTTTTCTTTGTTTTTAAACATAGCACCTCCTTTTCTTTCCCCTACCTCTTTTCCGTGGCCATGTTCTAACTGCCAACATCAATAAGTTAATTTAAAGTCAGCCATTTAATTCAGAGAGCTGTTTGCAAGATGCAGCTTTCAATCATCTTTCATGGGAACGGAAGGATTCCCATGGCAGTGAAAGAGAAAAACTTGGGGTCTGGCAGACTGATGATGTAGCTCCAGACAGGAATCTGCTTGCTTGTTTGCTTGTTTGTAGTAAAATCCTTTCCCTTCTCCTTGCATATATCAGTAAGGCAATAATCAGGTTTTGCAGCAAAACATTCTCAGCATTTCTTTGGCTACATTTTCATGTGCAGCTCCAGTGTCACAGAGCATCTGTGTGACCTGCTGCCTCACAGCTGTCTGAAAAAGCTGGGCATTCTCTGCATTTTGTAAGATTTTCAGACCTCCAAGCCTGGTCTCTATGATTTTTTCATCTTGTCCCAACTGGCATCAGAAAGTTTTCCCAGGGGCAGCAGGTAGCATGAAAAAAGAGCTGAGCTGTGTCTGGTCGTGCTTGAACTCCATTTACTCCACAAAAAGTCTAATCCACATTGGGTTTGCAGAACACCCAGCTTTATAAAGGAATCTTTTACTAATGAGTTCATTCACCTTGATAGAAATTACTCTGCAGAACTGGGCACTAGTTTTTATCTGTCCTTTGAGCCCACCAGCAAAGCACACAATCACTCCCAAAGCAAACACGTTCCACTGTGACTACCAGCAGATGGAATAGTAGTCTCTGTTGGCATGGATGAGGTTATTGCTTGAGAAAAAGTTCAGGATTGGACCCCTAAGGAGTGAAGGTCAGCAGAAGACGGGACTGACAGGATGATATGTGGACTCTGCAATTCCACTGTGTCCACTACCCGCTACACGGCCTGCTAACATCTCACCCTTGCCTTTTTTTGTGAAACAATCTGTATGTTTTCAGCTCAGAAACAGAGTTCTTTTGAAGTTTAAAAGCAGTTATGTCATAGCTGAAACAGCTGTTCAACAACCACCCAAGCAAGTTCCCTGTGCTGCCTCTCCAGAGCTGAGCTGGCTTTGTATGTCTGTGTGTCCCAGCACAGAGGAGTGCAGGAAGCACAACCAGCTGGAACAGTGTTTCAGAGAATGCCTGTGGATGGGTTTAACCTCCACAACATGGCACTGCCTGAAAGCTGGTGCACAGTGGACATTGCCTTGTCTTGGCTGCCCTGTGGTCAGCAGAGACGGAGCGGATGTGGACTCTCCCCCACTGCTCCCAGGCCTTTTTCAAGGTGGGAAGAACCGCCACGTTTGACGGTTCCACTGATTTCACAAAATTGTTTCAACACAAGCATAAAACCCTCAAACCTCTGTACCTGTGCATTCAGGGAATTCAGGCTGGTGCTTCTGCTGTTTCCTCTCAGCTGCTGGCCCAGGGCTTGTGCCTTGCTGGTGTCAGCCGTGGTGTGGGCTGACAGCCCCAGGGAGGACAGCAGGACAATGTGGACACCCACAGCCCTTCACCTGGCTCCTCAAAAAGCTCAGTGCCAGCTCACAAAAACATCAGAGTAAAACAAGTCCCTTAGAGGGATCTTTTATGACTTATAGATCCCCATCACAGCTCTCCCACCCGCTGGTGTCAGCCAGGCTTCGCTTCCTTCTGAGGGGCTGGCACCTGGGCTGCCATCCTGTAGCTCATTAGGAGCATCTTGTAATTCCATCTAATATGGTGCTCTAGGTTTGAGTTCAGACTACTGTCATGGAAGAAATCATGGGTAAAAGAGAGTACAATTTACATAAATGAAGCTGGAGATGCTGCCTCATTTCTCCCAATAAAGAGAACAGAGGGCTGCAGACAATTTCGTCTTCAAACGCTGGGTCTTACTGATGAAGCAAATTTTTCAAAACAAACCACAAGTCAATGACCTCTGGCATGCCACAAGATGTGAATAACAGCATAAATACTTTCCTGTCAGCCTGCTTATGGACATTTCTCATAATATCTTGGAACAGCACAGAAGACCACACTGAATAAGAAGTTTCCATGATTAACCAATGTTTTGCAGTGCTGTGATTATGGTTTAACCAAAAATTATTGCTTTGGTTCAGCACTTCAGCATCATCATCATCATCAAATTATCACATTGCAATGACATTTTGCACAGTAATTGCATTCAAAGCAGTGTTTGCTAAGAGAGAGAACTGAGTTGAGGTCTTCAGCAATTCTAAAGTATGGGAGGGTTTCAAGAACTTTGATTTAGATAGAGCCCATCTATTAGCAATTATTTTTAGTAACAGGCCTTATAAATTCAGAATGAAGGAGTACTCAAAAAGCTCTGCTATAGAGGCCCATGCAAATTATGGACCTCAAAGTCCATTTGGACTGATCAAAATCCAGTTCCTGGCCTCCAAACCAGGATGAACAGGAGAATGATGCTGCTAGGAGAGAGGAGAGGTGCAAGTCAACAATGAAACTATAATATCAACAGTCTAAGCAACATTTTCATTTAGAGTAGAAATGTTGATGTATGTCATTCATTGACATCTAAACATTTCTGCTGTTTATCGGTGACAGATGTGTTATTATCTGGGCACTTAAAATAATTTGAAAATTTGTTTGTTTTGTGTTTTGTATAAACCATGTTGGGTTTTTTAATTTTGAGCTTACAATATGAAAGCACATTGTAACAACAAGATATTCCAAACCAAAGTTAAAAGCTAGACGGATTTCTGTCTCATAGTGGACCATTCTGAGTTTATCTGAGATATAGCTAGCTGGCTAGATATAAAAAATATAAATGCCAGCCAAGTTTAGACATGTTCACTGAATGTCTCAGCATCACTCAGTCCTGTAATTTTGGCCAAAATATGTTATGCAGATAATGATGGAGGGCTACAATTCCATGAAATGGTAATTTTTGAAATGGTCAAGCTCTGGGCTGATCCTGCAGTGGAGGTGTTTTAGGTGGAGATTACAGCTCATTTTGCACCTTATCCAATTCCCAGCTTGCCTGGGAATCCCTGCCACATCAGAGATATTTTGTGTGGTCACTGCAAACAGTGGAGCTGTGTAAACACTGAATATGAGGCAGTTGTTGGGTTTTGGGTTTGGTTTGGTTTTTAAATGACTTTGAAGTAGGTCTCCCTTCATAGGAGATAAACTGAAATGCCTTTGCAAACATTACCCATGCAACTGCATTCTCAGGGCAGAAGCTGACTGGGACCAAGCATGAGAGCATCTGTTAAAACAGCAGGCAAGTCACTTGAGCTGGAATTATTTCTCTAAGGAACGAGTCAGACTGGGTGGCACCACTGAAGGAGGCAGGTTTGGGTGATGGCTTTCAGACAGTGCATGGTACTTGAACTGAATCCTACCTTGAATGTTTTTGAAGAGAGAAAATGGGGAGACAGTGGACTGCATCCATTAGCTTTGTACCTTTTTAAAGAATTTAATCTCGTGGTTGGAGAAACCCATAACCCTGCAACACTTGATTGAATGTTGTGACAGGAACCCGTCCTGGTTCAACTGCTTGACTGGCATTACACAGAAAGACTACTCCAGAGCTGAACTGTCAGGTCAAGCTTGTCTAAGAAAAGATTTTTAAGACATTTATTTTTTGTTCTAATCCTCTATGTTACTCCTAAGTTTTACTCTTATGGGCAAATTTCACATAGCCTGCTTTTATGGAAACAGCTTCTTTAAACACTAAAAGAAAATTATGCCCTTTGGCGCTTTTAATTCACTGTCTTTGCAGTAATTCATGCCAAAAAAAGGTGGCAGGGGAGCCCTTATAAAGTACTATTAATTGAAATAAATGAACCATGCTTTGGAGAACAGTGTACCATAGAGGAAGGGCTGCCTTCTGAATCCTGCTCCCAGAGATGTCCCTTGTGATTTCAGGCATGTCGTAAAATCCACTGTCCACCTCGTTTTCCCACCTTATTAAGATGAGGCTGAGGTTGTTCTTTACCTAAAACCTCTGGGTGTTGTGAAGTCTGACTCAGGGCTTCAGAAGAACCTGGAGGACCTGGAATTTTATTTTGAAAACCATGGCAAGCGCTAGCCTGTCCCAGAGAGTGGCATTTATGAGCATACTTTCATTAGTCCCTTAGCTTTTTCTTTTTCATTTGAATCTGGAAAAAATGTGTTGAAAATCACTTCATGGGGGCCTCTGGGAGAAATCAAGCTTCTTGCAGAATGGGAGCTCTAGGGGATCATGAAGTGGTGAGCTCAGCTCCCCAAATCCACCCGACAGGAGTAGAAAAACCCCACTGGTTTGAAGATGGCTTCAAAGCCTCCACTGGCTTGAGGCCATCCTAAAACACTGACTTTTTTCCCATCTTTTTCATTTGTAGATTCAGTCTCAGAGAAAAGGGAAGGTGAGAAAGAGAGACAGAAGTATGTGTCTGTTCCCTTCCTCCTCTCCTTCTCCTCAAAGATCATTTCCATCCATCCATCCAGCTTCTTTCCCAGATATGGTATCATTTGCTTCTGTGACTAATCTCTGGGCGGGAGAAAAAATTATTTTGAAAGTTCAAGAGAAACATAAGCTGCACATTTATGAGTGTTTTTCTCCTCTTCCCTGGCTCTGAATGACCAGAGTTTTATTATTCCTCTTGACTGCATGCTGAGATAGGTACTTTCCTTTCAAGCAGGGCCTGCTGTTGGCAGCAGGCAACAGAGGCTCCAAACCTGAGATCCTCTTTTCATGTCTGAGTCTTCTATTAACACCAATACTTTAACCTTTTCCACCCCTCCACCCCCCTTGGTGTTAATGCTTTTGGACAAAGACGGCCCAGGAAGGTTGAGGTTTCAAGGAAAGGTAAAAATAATGAAGAGAAACTAACCAGGGCTCAGAATTTTAGTCTACACATGCATCATGATCTCACTTCACGTGTCTTTTTACAGGCCTGCTCCAGCACTCAGAGAGACCCAGGTGTTGGTGTGCCATCATCATTAAACCCACAGCAATGGAGAGCCAAACTTACCTCTAGTCCCAGCTCTTCATGGAGAGATGTCCTTGGGGGACCCAGCAGCTGCAGATCAGACTCAGTGCCACAAACAGGGTCAAGAACAAACGTTTGGCTCTTCATGAACTGCTTGGAGGAAAAGGCAGCAGCAGGGTAAGGTTGCTGTGTTGGTCTGGTTCCTGCCCTCAGGGCCACGCTTGGCCCATGCACAGCAGGAGAAACACAGCCAGCACTGTCCATCAAACAACTGCACAGCCACCACCACTGTCTGCACAGCACACGTCGTCTGAACTAAATGGGCCCTCAAGAGGATCCTTCTGGTTGAGAGATGATATCACAGATTCTATCTGTGTCCACTTTTGGTCTGGACCGTTGCTAAGAGAAAAACAATTCTTGGCAAATTCCTCGAAGTGCTTGCTTCCTACAGTTTGGATGAACACAGTTTGTTCAAGAAAGATGGGTAGGTGTGAGTTTCTGCCTGTTCCCCTTTTGAGAATTATTTTTGCCAGTGCAAAACTGAAGATAATAATGCTCCCATTAAAAATGAGGTGAACGCTCAGGCTAACTTGAGTGGGTGGAAAGGACTTCAAACAGGATGAATCTGGGGACAAACCTACTCTTGCCAAGACAAACAGCTGCAGAGATCTCTGGAAAGAAAAAGGGCCCTCCAGCACTGCTGTTCAAATAATTCAGGCACATAGGGCTGGTTGAGGCTGTGTATCTATCACATTATAATTAAAACCAATGGCTTTTGTATGAAGAGAGAAAAGGTGCATCATAAGTCATGAAAGAGGACTGGAGAACTGATATCATTAGGACAACAAACTGATATTCCTTAGGACAACAAAGATATGGGATGAGTGCAAACGAAAGCAGAAAGCTCTCACTCTCCTTCCTACATCTGCCTTTCATTTGCCTTGCCTCTATCTGCCAGTTGTTGATGTTTTCTCACATTATCTTGGTCCCTTTGTTCAAACTGCATTTCATTCCAAGAAGGCAGGGAGCTCCAGGTGTGAATGAGGGCTGTGAGCGTGAACTCACTGTCTCAGTTATTATTGTTATCATTCCTCTGAAAATCAGCTTGGTGGAGGCTTGGCTCTGTGCAATTTGTTCTGCCATTTTAACTGTATCCTTGTTAAACGTGGAAAATGGCGTGAAAATGGAAAGAAAATGTGGAAAATGGAATGAAGTGCAGTGCTTTGCATGATGGCTTGCACCCAGAGGTGCAGCCTTTGCAAACGAAGTGCTGGTGTAGTGTGGAGCAAAGTGTTTGAGATTGCAGGTTTGGGACCTGCCGCTCAAATCAGTCAGGTGCTCAGGACCTGATGCTCTTCTTTGTTATGGGAGAAACTGTGTGTTTAAAAAGATAATACAGAAAATGCAATGCTCAATAAAGTTTCAGTGTTTTTCATTTTAAGACCCCAGTGATATTAAGTAATTGTATTCCCACCATCCAGCTATTTAGCAAACTAAACACATACTATTTTCCCCATAACTATTGTTTCCATTATTGGCAATAGACTTGTGGATGTCTGGTTATTTTTGTCTTTGGACATTCCCTGTGTACATCCAACTGGGCCCTGATCTTTTAATATATTTTTCAGCGGTCCCCTCTGCTCCAGCTGGGCCCCTGGAGATGTTATGGAACTCCTTTGTGTGTATTGGATGAACACATCCCTGGGATGAGCCTGGACCAGAAAACTGCCATAACATTAAGCTGAACTTCAGCTTTCCCCCCAGCTTGGCATGATGTGTTCATTCCCTCCGCAAATCAGTGCAGCCAGTAGGAACAGCTCAGCCCTGATTCAGTGGGGATTAAGAGCACAAAAAACGGTGTGTTTCTCCTCAGATGGGCTGCCTCAAACACATTTGCCTGCCAGTCATACTGTAGCCTCATTTGTGAAATGATGATGGCTGTGTGATCAGCGTGCTGGAACTGTCCCTTGGCTAGTAATTTTTGAAACTGTTCACATACGGTTAGAAGTCTCAAATCTATTAATTTTTAGGAGTTTCATGAGAAAAACCATCAGGAAATACAGATAGAAGGAAAGCTCTATTAGTACCTCTGCTCAGGGAGAGGTGCAAAGTTCAATTGTTAATAAATACTGACAAATCTGCAGTGAGGTGAAGGGGATAGGGGTGCTAAGAAAAAACCAAAAACAAGGCAGAAGTCTTCATTAGCTTGTTGCTTACAGCAAAAAAAAGAAAAAAAAAAAAAAGAGACTTGCAAAAAGAGGAAGACGCAGAGGCATTTCATGTTGAAGTTCTCTGCTAGAAAATGACACCCCCAACCCAAGAGGCAAAATGTCTCCTGGGTATTTTTCCCCCACTTAAATGCTCGTCAGAAAGAGAAGACAACAACACTCTGCACTGTAATTTAAGAACGGTTAAGATAAAAATAAATTAATAAACAAACAAACCAACCAGCAAATATGGCAGCAGGATGCAGTTGGATACTTATGCACTGAGCTGCTCTGCAGAAGCCTGAAACCAAAGGGTGATGCAGGACCGTGCTGTGAAACTCTGCTCAGGGACACCTGCCTGTGGCCTGCAGGACCACGGGGATCCCTCACCTAATTCTGCCGTTTGCAACAGACCGAGAAAAGGTGTTAGATACATTACAAGAGCAGCCAGCAGTCTGTACTCTCAGTGGAAAATGCTCAAAGGTCGCAAGCTGAAACAACAGGAAATCACAGAGCAGACATGGGAGAGCACGAAGAGGCCTAATTTACCTAAATACTCCTTCCAACCCATTCAGCGTGGGGAGCACTTGTGGGTGGCACTCAGGCGGTTTGGGAACTGGGAAGCCCTGATCCGAAAAGGAGATAGGCTGCTGGATGGGAATGTAGATATTAAGCTAGTCCACAAGAAACCCAATCTTCTGCCCTGAGCTTTTCCCATCACAGCTTCCCCTCTTCCTGGTGCAAATCTGTAAACAGGAAGATCTCAAGTTAGAGCAAAAAGATGCAATTACAGACTGGGAGCACAGAGAGAGGTCAAGGGAAGGAGAGGCTTAAGGAAACGGCACCGCTGAGCCAGGATCTGGCACTGCTGGCTGAAGGTTTGTCTCATTTTCAGACCTGTAGCTGAACAGGACGCTTAAGAGCAAAAGGATTTGGCAGACTGGGACTGCTCATGGCCAGGGATAGCCCTTGGCTGGACCACACAGACTCTCCAGATGGGCTGTGACTCCAAAGACAGGATGGCAAGCAGCTTTGACTGTCTGGTTAGTATTTCAATAGATGGGCTCTTTTTAACTTTGTTTTTAGAGAGTTTCCCTTCTGTTTTGCAACAGCAGTTCCTTCCTGTGCCATGGGTAGCTCATTCAAACCAGCTCAAGTGTTTATACCTCCCACTGCATTTTCTACGGTGGGTATTTCTAAAACAGCTTTGCTGGTGGAGCCCTCTCAAAATAATGTGTTAAAGACCAAATGATTTAGCACATAATTAAGGAGTAAACAATGATGTTGCGATCAGCAAGAAGTCTGCAGTGTCAGCTGCAAGGCAGGATTTGCATGCAAGAAATAAGCCAAGAAAAATGAGTAAATCTCTGTGTCTTTGTGTCTTGGTGTGGAGAGGTAGCTTCTGCTCCGTGCCAGATGGAGACACAATTCCAGGGTTACTTTATTTTATGATTTTTTTTTTTTTTTTCTGCTGCCAGCACGGCAGCAAAACCAGAAGTTCCAAGGACACCAACAATTTGCAGGGGAGAAAAAAAACCTTCCTGAAGCCACCAGGAGTGGATGCTTCTTCTGGGCTTTCCTACACACTCCAGCTAGTTTGTATGGAAGGGCTGGTTTTCTGGATCTGCTTCCTCTTCCCCACGTGAGAGATGGTTTCCTCCATCCCATGCTGTTCTTGGGCAAAAGAGAAGCAGCATGCCTAAGCTCTACACACAGAATGTTCCTTTTTTTAGTGATTCCCTAGATTTTAATGCAAAGGAAAGAATCGATACACAAGATTACTGTGCTATGAATTTATAATAACATTTTATTAATATATTATGCTACAAAAATATTTTGATAAAATAATATTAGAAAGCATCTTTTTATTACACTCTTCAAAACAGTTCACAAAAGCAGGAGGCAAAACAGGAAAAAATATTTGAAATACATTTGAATTGAAACCTGACGCATATGCAGTTTGAAATTGGGTGGGAGCATGAATCTGCAGGATGGTCAACCAGTCCCATAGAAGAAAAGTATTTACTACTCATTGGAAAGTCCTCCCTGCCTTTAGCTAGATTAAGGTGCCTCCTGACAAGTTAGTCACAGGAAAGGTTGAATTTGGGTTGGGACAAAGAACACACGCACACAACATGCTCACATGCACTTAAACATACACACACATACAACACCCCCCCCTCCCCCCATGATCTCAAACACTTGCAAATAACCTTTCTGCTTCAGGTAAGCTGAAACAAGCTTAAATTGAAGCTGAGTTCTAGCACACTCCATGGAACATTGATCACTTCAGAGATATGACAAGCCCATATAATTTTTGGATAAAATACAGAAATACGGTACTAAGCAAAGTTTGGAATGATAACATTTATGCTGAGATAATAACTTTGGCACTTTGGTTTCTCTAACATAAATATATGATGGGAAATTCCTCCCTAGCAGTGGTATATGGTAATGACTGAGTCATATCATTTGACTAATCAATGCACTAAACATAGATTAAGTTCTCCCTCTTTCCATCTCTCTCTCTCTCCACAATTGTATATTGAAGAACTTACATAAATATACAACTTTGTACCTTGGGTGTTCCTAAATTACAGTGGAGCTTGGAGGAATGGGAAGGGAAATTCAACAAAGCAGATTTTTGACACCTGTATAAAGCATAGTTATCATAAATCATGTTCATCATTTATTGCCAGAAGACATATTGCATTATTCAACAGCCCAAGGGATTGCAGAGAAACTACATCAGTCATAAAATACAAAATACCTTCTGTCCCAGCTTACTGACTGGTTCTCCAAGTGGCAGTGCATGTTAATATAGCATCCATAGTTAAACATAAGCAAGAAAAGCATTAAAACAAAGAAAGATTGGAAGTTAGATCTGTTGCTGATGATATGGAATATTTATTCCCCCAGGGGAAAAGCTTGGCAGATAATTAGCATTTGTTTATAATGCTACAGTTACATATAACATGAATTGTATTGGTGTCAGTTGTTACATATAAAATGAATTGTATTGATGTCAGTTGTAGCTGAGAGTTGAAAAGATGAATTGTATGACCACTGAGCTTTGGACTCCTCCAAAATCGTGTCCCAGATTGCCAGACACTGTGTGACTCTTGATTGTGTTCTCAGAGCTAAACAGTATCACCAGTGTTTGTTGTTACTTAGCCGGCATGGATATTTTTGTTAAATCTCCTGCTCTTGTAAACTTAAAACATGGGAGTCTAGCTTTCCTTTGGAAGAAAGAATACAGTCTAGTTTTTTTGGAAACTCACAGAGGAAGCTGCAGCCCTGTGAAGCTGCTGGTCAGTGTTGCTTCAAGAGCATGTATCAAATCTGGTGCACAGCTTCTAAACTCACAGTGAATATAACCATGATCCAATGCAATGGGTGTGCATAGATCTGTGCTAACCAGTATTACTGCATTTTAATTAAAAAAACAGTTATAATTATTAATCAGCTGCTGTAGCTGATTAGTAAACAATCCATTTCATCAACCACAGTGAGGGTTTCATTATCCAGTATTGCTCTGCTTACATGCCATGTATTAAATAAAGTGACCCTAAGTTGTACTTTAGGGTAAGGCAACAGAATAAGTGTTTGGTTAGAGAGCTGTGCTGAAGCCATTCCCGTCAGGTTCCTGAGCCAAGACCTACAGGAACCTACTTAACCTCATATTTAATTTAAGTCATGTCTCCTCCCTTAACCAGAGGAAGCTCAGGTGATCAAATGAGCTAACTAACTGCTTCTAGGTGTGCAGACCCCAAATCCAGGAGACACCCTGCACTGACACCTGCACTGCATTAGGATAAATGTGGGGTGCTGGCACAAGGGAAATTCGGTGAGTTCCAGTAACATTCATTAATTTCATGGAATTACAGGCAAAAATGACAGGAAATGCAAAGCTATTAAAACATACTTTGATATCCAAGCTATTTACATCCTGAGATAGCCAAACATAACACGGTGTCTAATGAATATTGAATATTACTACCCAGTGGAGGAGTGACTCAGAAAGCCTCATCAGTGACAAAAGAGTGATTGCTCTGTGCAGTATGATGACAGATGTGAGTGTGGAGAGATGTATTTGCTCCTAATATTAAAAAAAAAAAGCTCCAGAGGCTTATGGAGAAACCCCCAGATTGGGAAACGATAAAACTGTAATTTTTATTCTTGGTCCTGTTGATGGTTTTCCTTACGGTCTCGGACAAGTTGTTTCTGTTTTCTGCTCTTTTTTTTTTTTTTTTTTTTTCCTCCCTTATCTTTATATGGTCTTGTCTATTTATACTGTAAGTTTTCCAACACCTGGAATTATTTCTGGGATAGTACCACAAAATAATGCCTGGATTCAATTCGATTACGACAAATAAAATTCAGTGGGTTTTGGTTTCTTGGCTGTTCTCTTTTACTATGTAACTTATCATCAGCCTTAAGATTTGCCTACCTTATTTCCAGTTCCATTTGTGTAAATAAGACATTATAATTCAGTTTTCATCTCTGCCTTGAACACAGCAGGAGAACCAATAATCTTTTTAAAATGCATTAAGGTTGAATTTGAAGGTCTGCTAGACCATTATATTCAAATGAAGGCATTTCTAGGGTAATAGCTCAAATAAAACCAAAATGAAAGATCTCAAAATATGTTTCCAATATCCATCTCTGTGCAATAAATATGCAAGGTGAATGGCTTCTGTCCAAAACTAACATCTCTAATCTTCTGCTAGCCAAAATACACAATATGAAAGTATGCAGAGGGTCTCTTTGAATCTCACATGTGGGGCAAAGCTCAAAGTTTTCCATTCAGCCTTATCATCTGTTGTGCTTGAAAAGAAAAAGGGGGAAGCTTATAGCACTGTCTGGTGTACCCACTTAAACTGAGCAGAAACCTACACAACTTTCTGTCAAAAACAGAGCAAAGGCTGCAGGTTGAGGTGTCCAGTAAGTCAAAAAGAAATTATCTGTGTTATCCCTTGCCTGTGTACAGCGATGGGCTGGGATGTGTGAGGGAAATGCTCAGCAGTTCATCAAGGTTTCAAATAAAACCACGTGACTTTTGTAGTCTAGTTACTTTCTAACCTACTTTCCTGAATTAACTGGTATGATCAGGAGCAAACCATGAATTCTGAACTCTCTCTTGTTTGCAGGTGGCGTGAAATATCTGCAGCCCTGGAGAACCAGGCTCTAGGGCTGCTGGAGAACTGATAAGACTGTTTTCAGTCAGAATTTTATCAGTATTGCTATTTTAATCATCATCATCATCATCATCATTTTTTTCCAAGGTGAAAAAGCACTGATTTTCCATAAAAAAACCCTTGTATTGTATATTTCTGGTTTTGAGACTTCTAACTATGATGTTTTCATCGTATATTTTGGACTTTTGGTTTGTGGATGACTTAGAAAGAAAAACACTATTTCAACCCAAACTAATTTTCTAGTTGAAACTCCTGCATCCAAAGGGATTTTTCGTCATGTTTTGGTGGTGAAAAATCATCAACATGCCTTATTAAACATAATAGTTTTTAAGATGGCATGGGGGTTTTTTTCCCCATAGATATTGTTCATTGCATTCATTAACAGTAGCTGCATAGGGAGCAAACTTTTCAGTGAATGTAAGGTGTACTTTTTTAAACAAGTCAGCAGAGGTACCACAGTGTAAAAAAGGAAGAATGCTCTGTATGTCTCTGTAATATGAGGGTTAATTTGATTCTGGTGGTCTTGAACAGATTTTGGACAAGTCATAATTATTTCAGCACAGAGATATCAGCTCTATCAGCTCATAATAGCAAGATGAAAGGGAATTTGTAGATTTTTTTTTTTTTTGCCTCCAGGTTGTCCATTTGCATTAATAAAACTGGTACAAGGAATTCTACAGATTAACAGGACACTACATCTTTATACCCTACAGACAGACCAAGCTCTGTTCTCATTTATGCTGGGAAAGGTGGTAGGCTTGTGTTGATATAAAATGAGGGAGAGAAGAAAACAATTTCAGTAGGATTAATCCAGACTTGAAAAGCAATTTTTTTATTAAGGAAAAGGTGTCTTAATTTGTGTTAGCTAATGAATTAATTCCAGGGCTAAGAGGGAAATTGCTAATTTCCAAAGAAGGTAAATAGTTTAGTTAAAGAAAGCAGGGAAATGTATCTTGACTAATGACTTACTAAGTCATAGAAAAATAACTGGTATTTTAGGTTGTAGCAGCTAACAAGTTAAGAATGCACCTATTTTTCTAAGGGGTATAGGCCACAGAGAGCAGGATCTGCTTCATTCAGTGTAAGCTATGCTAATGGGATAAAAAAGTAAAATAAAGAAGTTCAGCAGAAATGTACTTATTAGATAGTTGCAAAAAGTAATGATTAAAGAAACAAAGAAAGCATTCATTTGGTGTCAGTTCAGAATTTGCAGAGTTGTCAGAAAATGAATATAGAAAATATTAATTTATCTGTTTCACCATCGCTACTGATTAATAGGGATGTTATTAACATATACAACAAGAAAAATAAGTTTACCGGTCGAATAAATACATTTTTTCTTTTTCTTTTTTTTTTCTTTATATGAACATGTATATTTTACAAAACCCCATAGCACTATGGGAAATAAAGATCCTTCTACAAAAAGAAGATGTAAGTCAGTGTTACAATAAAGCTTTAGAATTTCAAAATGTATCTGGGCAAAGAGACAAAATCAGCTAGAAGGCACTACTGAGTCACTGAGAAGGTCCAGCTTGTAAATGTTGTTGTCTTAACCTCCAATTCGTTCATAAATTATCTCTCTTCTCTATTCCAAGGGATTGCACATAATCCTAATGTGGTCAGGAGGGCTGCAGTAGATTCAGGAGAAAAGAAGTTATGGTCATGCAGAGAGGAAGTGTTATTGGTGGCCATAAAAGACTGGCTGCAGCTGAGCTTGTGGGCTGAGGCTGGGATGGGCGATCGGAACGCGGTCTCTGATCCAGCTGGTTTGAAATCCAGATGGGAGGCTTGACTGTGATGTAGCCATTGGTTATCCTGATATAGGAAGGCAACGTGGTGGTGCTAGAAGAAAACACAAGAGAAGGAAATTAAACAGCAGAACAACCCTTATCTCTACTCTGTGAGCTGTCATACCAAGTGGTAGCAACCACAATTATTATTATTATTATTATTATTGTCCAGGATAGGCCACAAATCACATCCTTCCCCTGTTTCACAAGCCTTAAAAAAAATTTCTTTGAACCCCCTTACACAACTGAGAACCTTGAGTACAGGAGACCAAGCAGGTTCATTTCTTTTTCTGGCTTTAAGCCATTTGGGATCAAGTCACAATGCCAAAAGCAGACTCAGGCAGTGCTAAGTTTCCCTGCCTGTGGATTTGCCTCAATAGCAGCATGATTGCTTATTGATTGTAGCTCAAGTTAGTACTTTGATTTGAATTTGCAGGTTGGAATTCATCATGATTCCCATGGCACTGGAGGTCAAGAAGGTCCATTTACAATTGATTTGGAAGTTTTAAGTTGTAATCTCCATTTCATAAAATGCCTCCATTGCATCCATTACTGGATGATCCATAATCCAGCAGTTGTCACAGAGCAGCACAGCTGAGCATGCAAACTGCACAGGGTGGATTTTGGACTTAAACCCAAGACATTCTGCTGAGGAGCAAGGAGTGAGAAAGCAAGTTCTCCTTAAAACAAGAAGTGACACTAATACCTGCAGATTTTCTAAATCTTTCATAAAGGGGATTTGGAGGCACTGAAAATGACTGTCAAACCATTTTTTTAATGGGGTAAGAAGCTATGCAGTCCTATAAATATTTAGCTACAGTATCTGAGATCCTGACCTTGGAAGAAAAAAGGTTGTGTCTTGCATAATATCAGATAAAAGGAACAATACCTTACTTCAGATTCATGCAGAGAAACAGAATTCAGAAGCACTGAAGGCTTTTGTCTTTTTCTGTCTAAGCAATACCAAGATAGATTTTAGAACAGATGCTTCAAATGTGCTGAATCAATCACAATCTGAGAAGATCAGGGCATTGGTAAACACACATGTGGGTCAACTTCAAATCCCACAGACAATCACTGCACATTACACTTCACCCTGGATTTTGGGAGAAGTCACTTAATTTCTTCCCTCATCCTTTATGCTGTCACCACATCTTCTGGGTGGGATAGTTGTTCTGTAGCTAGAAGTGATCTTAACTAATGTGCAATGAATTAGACTAAAAAGAAAAGGCAGTCTTGAATTAAAGACATAAGAATTGCTTCATAGGAGCAGATAATCCATCTCACCAGTGTTAGGACTTTGACAGGGAGAAGTGGTGCTTGTTCCAGAGGAACAAACTGCTGTAAAGAGAGAATTCTGAAATGAAGGCTGGTCAGAGAAAGCTCTTATCTCAGTTTTCATGGGGAGTGGTTGGTTTATGTCTTGAGCTGATACAAGACACATAGCCTTAGAGCCTCTGCTATATTGCATCAAAACTGCTGCAGTCAATGCAAAGAGGAGTTCATCAGTGATAAACTAATGCTGCTGTTTCAAAACTGTCCAGCTTTTCTGGAGCGGATAATTTAGTGCTGGCAAGAACGATACCAGACCAGGCACTGAGTGTCCAAGCTCCTGCAATATGAAATAACATCAAATATGAAGTAACATCAAATATGAATGGTATTCCCACAGAGAATCATTAAAGCAAACCCGACAAAACGAGGCACAACACTTTATAATAATCCAACAGAAATGCAGTCCGGCTCTAATTTCTGATCCAGACCTCATTTATCCTGCTGAGTGATGATGTGGTGCACGGATCTGGCAGCACTGATAACAGGATCACAGTTTTGGGATTTTTCCCCCTGTACCAGGTTTCCCTAAGGTATGTATGGGTAGGTGCTTGTCCTCATCTTTTGGTTACTGATTGTCACTTTATGGAACTACAAAATGTAGCCCTAAATTAAATTTTAAACTACAAGGAGGGTCTGGTTTTCAATATCAAATTTAAAAACATCACCAAAATATCACAAAGACTTGCAGTTTATGTGTATCCTGCTCCTGACACTTCCAGTGAGATTAAAATGTCCCTTTGCACAAACTGTTTTTCTGCTCTTCAGGGATGTTCTGTGTCCCAGGGCTGGCCAGGGCATCCATAAAAGAATCACAAGCCCACTCATCAGCCAACTACATCTAAGAGATTCCTAAAGCAGCCCTATATCAACATTTTATGTTTCTGTGTGATGTTTCCATTTTCTAGTAAACTTACAGAAGTGTTTTGTTGTTAGTTTGTGGTTTGGTTTTTTTAATTATTATTATTTTATTTTCCCCTTGAAAACAGGTATTTTTTAGGGGAAAAAACCCCCACAGTTTACTTAAGATCCCAGTTTCCTGTCAAAAAACCTGGGAATATTTGAGCACTTCTCCTCAGTCAATGAGGCAATTTTCTGTTTTCAAGACATTAGATTGCTGTAAATGCATTCTTGTTAAGATAAATAGTTAGGTGGGGTTGTTTATTTTGAAAAAAGTCTTTAAGTGCTTTACAAGAGAAGAACAGTGCGTTTCCATTAATGTGTACAAAGCATGCTAATAGCAAATGAATCACTGTTTATTCATACAAAACATTTTCTTCAATGCAAATGTACTTTTAGCTGACTGCCAAAGTGGTTTGGAGATATTTAAAAAGAATGATACCTTTTACCAAATGCTACAACTCCTTGTAAAATGTCTGGTCCTAGTTTTGTAACTAGGCTGTTCCTACAGTGAACGGGGAGAGAAACCATTCCAGAAGGTGGTCCACCTCATTCCAGTGCAAGTCTCTAGGGAGTACATACTCTTGTTCAGGGTCTTTCACTTCCTAGGGGTTACAGAGGGGCCCTGGACAGCCAGGTTAGATTGCAACCTAATCTTAGGGGTGGCCCTGGTGTCAGGAGATGACTTCTGCAAACTCCCTCTGAGCACATTTGCATGTGCTCGTAGCACCTCACTGACCCTTGGACCTTCTCTGAGGAGGAAAGCAGCAGCACAGTCCCCTCAACTCAACCAGAAACCTTCCTTAGGGAGGATTTGATTGTTCCTGAAATGAACACAGAGAGTAATAAAAATGAATCACAGATCTGCGGGATAATAATCTAAATTATTATCACGTCTTCTCTTGCCAGCCCAGGATATTCTGTTCGGTCTTGTGTGTCTGATAAAAATATCTTTGATAAAACATTCCACATGATCTGTGGTGAACAGGCAACCACTGGCTCTGCTGTTCATACCTCTTTATTTTGCTTCTGTGTATGGGATTGTTTTAAAAACTTGGAAGACTCCAGGTATGTTTTAGCCAAATGACCTGCGGTATCGTATTCATGAGCTTGTACTTTTGATCAGATAATAGGGCAGTTTTTCAAATCAGTGTATTACTCATGCATTGTCTTACCATCATTAGAATGTGTAAAACTTTCCCCAAAAATGGGGCCTCAGGCACAGGCTTTGTGCACAGACCCTACTGAATCCAATTACAGGATTCAAGCCCTCTAAGCTGGGTGGGTGCTGAAGCACCTTGATGATTTGGGAGCATTTTAAAGCTGAAAAATAAAACAAACACACATGCAACCCATTGAAGGAATTTTTGCTCTGGTTTAGCTTGTGAACACTTCGCAAGGAGCTCACAAAATAACTTTTAGTGTGACTTGGTTCACCCACATAAGCAGGGCTCATCTGACCATATGTGACACCACAGGAGGACAGAAGTTTGGACCAGGAGAGTCTTTTTGGCTCATCTGGCTCAAAGACAGGAACAAGATCTAAACCCCTCCTGACATTTTTGTCTAATCCAATCTCAAAAAAAAAATGCTGCAATGATAGCAATTCCAGAGCCTCTGCAGACATCTATTGCAGAATTTCACCATTTCTGATGTTCAGAATTACTGCCTAATGTTTTACCAGATCTCCCTTGCTAAGTCCATTTGTCCTGTCCCCATGGACAGCTTTATTCCTTTCCTCTTCTCAGCAGCCTTTCACGTGTTTTGAATATTTAACCATGTTTCACCTCAGCCTTCTCTTTTTTAAACAAACAATTCCCTTCCACCTTTCTTCGCAAGTCCTCAGGTGCTTTCCCCCCATCCTTTCTTCTGCTCTCCCCTGGCTTTGCCTGGCTGATCAGTGTCTTCTCTGGAATGAGATGCCCCAAAATGAAACAGTAACTCTTCTGAAGCTCATGGAAACCTGATGGTGCTCTGAGGGAGTGAGGGCCATCCCAATTATCAAGATATTTCTGTGCATTTCTAATCTGCTGCCATGCCTCAGTCCCAACACAGTTCTGTTCAGGGTGGAGGAAGTAACCCTTTTAAGCATAACTTACAAAGTGTTTGGGGATTTTTCTGGATCAAAGGAGCTATGTAAACACATGACAATTATTTTTAATAAATGTAAACAAATTTTAACTCGGACAGCCTTTCTTATGATAGCATCTGATGAAAGAAGCTAGACTGAACCCTGAAAAAACGCATGTTTCAACTGAAAACCTAAAAAGCTAGTAAAAAGAAAGAAAATTTTTGAGTAAATACAATAATGACTGTTTTGCATATGTGATTTGATGCTAACCTTATGATGGCTAGGGGTTTTCTTAAGTGATATTAAGCATATGCTTCCTGTTTCTTTTCAAACAAAATTTGCCCTACTTTTTTTTCCCCTTTTCATTTAATGAACAGATGTGAAAGAAGTTGATCACATTATTTTCCTGGTGATCAGAAATTATGTTCTGCAAGTGCAGGCAATTACTCTTGGAATTAACCAGACCTATTTATGTCACCAACATTTATTAATCAAGATTTGAAAAATACATCTGCTTAAAGCGCTGGGACCAACCCGTTTCAGCCTGGCTGGCAAGAAGTCTGACCACACATTTGAAAGAAAAGAATAGGTGCTCAGCCAAGAGCAAAAAAGAGTAGGGGGGGGGAAGAAATCACACTAGAAATATGTCACAAGCATGTAACTGTGAAAATCACTACAGTAACCTCTCAAGGGGAATGTGAAGTCCCCATCTCCCGAAATGTCAATATTATTATTTCATGTGTTTCAGGAAGAGCTTCTTTAGATTAACATAGGCTCTGTTCCCCCCAAGCTTCATCTATTTCTTCATCCTTGCCTCCCCTGCAGACACTGTTCTTGCAGCCTGAGGGATAAATCCTGCAGGATGCTGAGTCTTGTGGTCCCAGATGAGCAGGACGCTGTGAGCACACGAGTGCTTCCAGCAAGGCTAGTATTCACATACCTACAACTCAGCACATCCTAAAGTCCTTTGTGGGATCGAGGCCAAGAGGCTCATGCTTTCACAAGGTTCAGTTTGTTAAAAAAAAAAAAAATAAAATAATCCAACCTGGATCTGATTAAGGAATCCAGTTTTGGTCCAGAGGAGGCCACTACTTGTTTGCAGTAGCGTAGTGAGCTGCCTTAGCGTGTCGGAATGAGTAAGCACTGTATCACACGCTGGTTTGGGGCCAACAGAGAAGACACAGGATAAGCCAAAGAAGAGCCTTATCTCTACTATTTTCTTGTTAGCCCAGGGTTACTGGGAGCCTGGATCTTTGGCCACTTCCCACCCTCTCTGTGAGCAGCACAGCCGCGGTGTGACGGGGAGGCAGCGGCAGCCACGCCATCAACAGGGGGTCAGCAACAGCACCGGGAGCATTTCAACAACCCTTCGCTGTTGATCTGAGCTCCCCTTCTGATGAGACTCAAATGGGAACCATCTTTCCATCTGAGAGGAATGTCAAGCTCTGATCCTGCCTTATTTCAATGCTCTGGCTCCTCTGGAGGCTGACAGCAGGCTATTCCCCCTCCTTGAAGTGGGCACCTGAGAGCCTCCCACACTCAAAGAGGGAGGCAAAGAGCAGTGCAAGTGCCCTGGTAGAGGTCAAATCTCCCACCCCTGCTCTTTGCTAGGACCACATGTGCCCTGGCTTATCTCTAGGAGAAAGAAGAGGATATTGAGGGAAAAGATGGAAAGGGAAGCACAAGTTTCACCAGGCACTGGCTCTGAAAGGTCAGAAAGCTGTGAACAAGGAGCACGAGCCACACTGTCACCACATACTGAAGCACAGGTGGTGAGCAGGACACTGAGCACAAGGATGGGATGCTTGGGGGATGAAGGAAAGTAATGTGAGGCAACTTCACCTCACAAATGTGCAGGACTAAGGCTGCCAGCAGCACCTGCAGAAGGTGCCATTAAGGAGAATCACAGGCAGTCCTTCAGCTGAATGGCCTTTAAGAGGATTTAAAGGGTGGCACTAATTGTAGCTATTTCAGATGCAGGCTTGTAGTCAGAGATATTTAGCTGTCTTCCTGCTACAGTATATGGGGAACAAGACATCTCCAGAGGACAATCCTTTCCCCACAGAGGCACCAAGGTAGGTGAGGTGAGCTGCTTCTGAAGATCCCTATTTCTGGAATTCAGCTCTCCTGAATCCCAGCGAAGCTCAGGCCCCAGTGAGGGCTCTGACTGGTAGGGAAGGGCAGGTGTGGAAGAGGAAAACTGCTGATTCTGCAGTGCAAAAAGCAGCAGCTGGTGGGGACACAGCTCCCCTCTGCATTCCTGCAGCAGCTCCCCAGCAATGGGCATGGCTGGGCTGCAGCTGCTGTACCTGCCGTGGGGTCTTGGCTCTGGAGTTTGACACGGAGGAGGAGAAGGTCCTCACTTAGGTCAGGGGCTCCAGGGGGCCACGATGGTGTAAGCAGGAGGAGGCTCAGTGCTGAAATGCAGCTCAGATTCCCCTGGTGCCTTTTTGGGCCCCTCTCAGGAGGGGCTGTGGGCTGGAAGCCAGGAGATTTGGTTTTTATCCTCCCAGACACCCACCAAGGAACCATCAAAACCTTGTTAAATCATTTTACTTCTACGACTCCCCTGACTCAGATCTGAGTCAAGACCTTGAAGCGTTAGTGTGACACCACCACTAACCCAACCTGAAGCATTTTGCAGGCTCTCCCTGTGATTTGCAGGTCCCCATGGCCCAGGCCACCTGCAAAACATCTCAGGGATGACAAATTCGGAGTGACACTGACCTGCAGCAAGGCTGAGCACTACAGGGACACCCTAAAGCCACAGGGGGGGTCAGATTTGTTAAGAAAAAGTGTATTATCTGCCGTGGGGCCAGAAGAGGGGACAGGGATGGGATGGGAATAGATGGGACTCCTGGTATCAGAGACAGGGAAAAAGAAGTTTGCTGTCACAACAATTCAGGGGGACACAGTGATGCCAAGGTGGACAGGAGGATGCATCTAAGAGGTAGGGAAGGAGCAGGTGAGAAACAACTCCAGCACAGCCCAAGGGCCCTCTTCTGTAAGTCATCTTTCAGTTTGTGGCAAAGTTTCTGGACCTCGGGGAAAGATTTGGCTTTCCCCACCCCCAGAGGAGACTGTGTATGGCCATTTTCAACCCCCTGCCCCAAATTCCTTTAGGAAAACCCTGCAAATAGAAATGCTACATGTGGCAGTGGTAGAATCAGGCCTGCTGCTCCTTTCCAAGCAACTGCAGAATGGTGTAAAAACACAGAATGTTATAAAAACCAATAACCTTTGAAGCACACCCTCTGAGTAATTACCCCATTCCCATCTAATGACTAAAAGATGTTATATTCCTCTCTGATTTGGCAACAACAAAGATTTTGACCTTATTAAAACCAGCCCATCAGGAAACTACATGTCATCCTAAAAAAAAAAAAAAAATGGGAAAAAAAGAGATATTAAATTCTTTAAAATCCCCATGAACGGTAATTCAAGATACTGTAGCTGAAGACCCATGATTTGTTGTAGTGTCTGGGTGGTCCCGAGACAGGAGATGACAACTTTCCTTTGCCCTTCTAAGAAATGCTTTGATGATTCTCTAATATCCTAAGAATATCCCCTCGTGATCCTGCACTGGGACGAGGCAATCACAGAGTTGGGATAATCCATCCCAGTTTTACCCTGGCCCTTGCTAAGAGGGGATAGCTCAGAGCCCTTTGTTCCACCAGTTCTGCACTGACATCTGAGCCAGGATGTGCTCATGATAGTCCAAATAGTGATGTGGGCTCAAATCCATCCCCAAACTCACCCCCACCCACTGCACACATCTGGCTGTGTACCTGATTGGTGTGCACAATTAAGGCCCTCATCATCTCGAATCAAATAACCATGTACTTGTTTCACTGGTCCTTGGACAGATAATGATTGCAGTTATTACAGCCAAAGTAAGCAAGAACATCAAGGGTGCATACACAGATGTGTTTAGTATTGTGGAACTCTTGCCAGTGGTGCAATCTGTGAAGATTTTTGGGCAACTTGCTGATACACAACACATAAAGAGTTAATTTGATGGTGCTGCAATCAGGTGATTTTGAACCAAACCCCACATATGAGGACAATATCTATTTTTTGTCTGTATTTTGCAAACTGCCTGCTCTCACCAATACAGCCCCACATGCAAAAGAATTTATATTCTTGGGGTGGTCAAAATCACAATCCATATTTTATATCTGGGTCTCAACCTTTCAATTAATTAGAACCAGAGTGACTCGCTCTGCCCTCTCCTATGTACACTCCAGTGTTTGTTTGGCATTGTGTGGGCCCTGTAGCTCAAATATTTTTTACAGATGCACAGAATTAACCCTGCATGTTTAGATGTGCTTGGGGAACAAATACATTCATAGAGATGTATATATTTGACCCTGTCACTTTTTTGTTAAACACTGTAAAAGATATCGACTTTCCCCTCCAGATTTTAAAATAATTTAGAATAGGTGATAGTGGGGAAATACCTAAAACATCCTGTCAAATTAAGTATTTTCTCTGAGACTGTTTTATAAGACAGAATTATTTCAGCTAAGAAGATGCCTGTGCAATGTATTAAGGAGCAGAATGGACAACCGAAATATAAACTGCTTTAAATGGATGTCCAATATACTGCATTTTCCCATTTGATTTTAATTTTCTTTTTCTTTCTCCCTGTTCTTTTTCCATCTCCATGGAACAGTTTTTCCCTCTGCTTGGTCTGTATCACATTTTTCTCTCTAATTTACTGGCCTCACTTTTCCTACTCACTGCTTGTATTTTTCCAGTGTCTCTCTTAGTAAGAATAATTAAGGTTGGATCAGATCTTTGAACCTGTTATCTGAAGCAGTATTGAATTCAAGCTTTTACCAGTGAACAAAAGCAACTGGCTTCTTTTTCTTGCCAACAGACTCACTCACAAAATAAAGAAAAAAGGTTCAAAAGAGCACATCTACCAGGCAAAAATGCCATGGACATTAAACTGCCCACAAGGTTTGGGTTCCTCCTGCTGCTGGCAAAGCAAATACAGTGATACCCAGCCACTGCACAAACTCCTTCTCATCAAGCACTTCCAAACCCTCTGAAAGCCTGGAGGTGCCATCAGTGGCTCATAAAAAGCTGCTTGCTGGCCTGCAGGGGTGGAAGGCTGCAAAACCTTTCCCTGCCAGGTGTGACAACTCAGACCCTAAAATGTCTCTGCCAAACAAAACTTTTGGTCCACACCACTCCTCTCCATGGTACTGCTGTGTGAGGCATCCCTGACGCCCAGCAGCTCACAGGCACTAAGCTTGGCTCCCTCATCTTCAGCTCAGGCCCCAGGTATAAAGCTTACTTTGTTCAGTTAAGTTATTCAGGAATTGCAAAGAGGAGATCTGAGCGAAATCTGAATTTGGCCTGGCATTTTCATAATTGCAGGAACCTGGCTTTTACAGCATTAAAACCATATGAATTTAAATAAACCCTACTTTTCCTTCATCCCAGTGAGTAACTGGACTCAGACCACAGCTGCCCTCTGGGATCCTGCTGGGTTTCCAGCCTGCAGTGTACCCCGTGCTGCTGGGAGTGTAAGGGAATCCAATTTCCTCCTGTTTCGCTCTACAATGAATCTGTCTTCTTAGATAAGCCTGCTACCACAGTATAACTGTGGTTAAAGCCCCTCCTATAAACCAACTGCCCACCAAACCAGTAATGTTGCCTTGCTCCCTGTCACACTTTTCCTCACTTCATTTTCCAGAGCATGAAACTCACTAGTCAGAAGGGGAATAGCAGAACCAGAAACAAATCCCATATATCTTACGTTTTTCCTCTGGGCTGCCATTGACAGTGTTGTGTGTTTGCATTTCCACTGAATTTTAAAGACATTTCTTTCTTTTTATGGTAACTCACTGGGTGACGAATTTTTTTACATTTTACGGATTTTACATAACTCTGCTAAGAGGAACAGCGGATTTGCAATTTTTGGGGCTTTAGATACTGCAAGATATACAGGTCACTCAAATACATAGTAACTCCAACCTAGGGCTGCAGTGTTTTAGAAGGTTTGTTCTGGCTTTTAGATGGTAAGTGATCTCTTCAACCCATCTGCATATCCCTGGGTCAGAGAGGCACCCATTAACACAGCAAGCAAAGCCCTTTCAGAGGTCCCATTTTCAACCCAAACCCAGCTTTTGAGAGGGGTCTATGAAAGCTTCTCTCTGATGGGTGCACTGCAAGGAGCAGCACAGCTGGGTCTCTCCTGCTTCCATCTCCTCAGCAGTAGGGAAAAGTCTTTGCTCCTGACCCCAGCATCTCTAAATCCCAGGTCCAACCTCCCTGCAGGGTCAGTGCTGGCTGTGCCAGGCTAGGAAGCAATTCCATTTGCTCTGAAGATGGAAACAGCCACATTTTGTCAGCTGAGTAGTGCTGTAAGTTAGTAGTCTGAATGTGGAGCTGGCCACCACCTGCTCCATAGGGAAAAAAGAACTGCCAAAGGAAAATCCCATGTATGCAGATTTGCCATACAGGGAGCCCAGGTGCTTTACTACCCATTCATTGTTTGAGGAATCCAATCCACTCTGAGCATGAGCCCACTCAGCACGTTTTACAGCGTCTGCAACTGCAGTCAGCCTTATCAGATAACACAAACCACACTCACCCACCCCAAACTGCAGGGTAAATGTGCTGCTGGGCATTGAATTTTCTCTGCCTGTTAAACCAGACAATTTATTTTTCAGCCGAGTGAACGTAAAGAGTTTTGTAGAGCTGTGTTAAAGTGCAGTTCAGGTTTAGAGGAATTACCTGAGGGTACTCAGTGCATTTTCCCATCTTATCTGTTTGATAAGAGCCAGATACATGGCTTCATTTCTTTTGTGTGCAATAGACAATATGCCGTGAGGAGTCATTGTTAAGGACTCCAAGAAGCCAATCTTCAGAACATCTGGCTAGTGAAAATACAAATGTCAAGGCTCATATTTATAAATTGGAAGGGCCATGAGGACATCTGCTAACAAGCTCTCTTCCAGAGCCCATTTGCTGTACATGGTTATTCACAGGCAACAACAAACATGTGGATGGATCATACGCGTGGTCTGCCCTTCCTTTCCGCCGCCAAAAGAACACACGCTCCAGTAACACACAATGCTCTATTCTCACAGCACAGAAATACAAGTGTTTGCAAACCTCACAGCAAAGCTCTTGCATACCAGACCACAGTGGGACACACTCTGGAACAGACTAAAAATAGCTGGAGTAAAAGCCTTACATTAACACAGAGGACAGTCAAACTCACTTGGTGTTAATCAGCGGAATAAGCACCCTTCTTTTTTTGCCTTGGTCCACAGGAGACACTTTGTACTCTAAGTCTGGTCCTGAAGCCTCATTTTTATGACTGAGTAGTTGTAGATGGGAAACTCAAGACTTTAAACAGAATCTAACCTATTTGACCATGGCAGCTTAACACTAACATTAAAACAAGCCATAGGTAAAATAAATGTGCTTCTACATTTATAACCACAGGCACCTTTTCTCCATCTTAGTGCACTTCTGACACTAAATGCACTTCTGATGTCTGAGAAATAAAAAATTGATCCAATGCATAAGCATAAATAATGGGTTTTCTAATGACTTATCATTGCAGGTGTCTAGACCAGGGCTCACTCCAAGAGAGCCCTTGGCACTGGCCACCATCACAGATGCCTACAAGGCTGCCAAGTTGTCAAGAGAAGGAAAAACATCAGCAGAAAGAGCTTGGACTGCTTTACTATGTTCATGAATTTAGCAAAGAATAAATGGATTTCATACTGTCTTGTCCACTCTGCAGTGTTCTTGGACGCACATATATCTGTGTGAAAATGGCAGGAAAAGCAAAGATGATGAAATATCATGGAGGAGATGTACCTCCTGATTAAAAAAAATGCCTAGGATGCCTAACTCTGCCTCCTCCTTACCACAGTCTGCATTAATGCCAGGTGACAAGGACATGCTAGATATAAGTGAGACATGTCCCCCTCTCAGAGAGGTTCAGCTGAAGGCTGCAGGCTCCAAAAACCCACACTTTCACTGGGACTGACTGTAAAGTGCGGTGTTTGTATGATCACAGCCTCCTGCAAAGTGAGCTCAGAGAGGTGGAACTGTGTGCAGCAGATGGAGGTGCTGGAGGTTTCTTACTCCTTGCTCCAGGGCCCATACAAGCAGGTGCAGACAGAGTTTAAAAAGACAGGTAGGAAGAGTACTGGAGAAAGATAAAATTTAAGCAGAAAATGGAGAATGATGGAACTGAAAAGTTAACAGCTTGTCCAAAATCAAGAGGAGTCCTGGCAGTGGATGAGGAAATAAGATTGTGCTGGCTCAAAACAGCAGAATAAGTGGGGATGTGCATCACAGAGGAAGAGATTATCAAAACTCAGCAGCTGCTTCTTCTTGAAACTGAATCCTAAGCAAACATTTTGTTTGTGCTGTATCAGACAGATCTGAGGCAGCTTAACAAATCTAGCAGTGGTAGTCCAGCCCAAGTCATAAATATATCAAGCTGTGACAGATATAAATAGATAGTATAGGCTATCTTTACTCAACACATCCCAAATGAGAAATAGAAAACAAGAAAGGAAGAGAAAGCTCTTAATAGGCTCCATAAAACATCTTGCATTGTATTTTCAATCTTAATCAGCATTGAGGAGTAAGGAGCAGAAAGTGCTCTTGGATATCCAATGCTGAAAAATACCTCACTGTTCAAAAATCCTAGCTTTTGTGCGCTCCAATTTCGTTACTTGCTCGCCTTCAGAAATATGGATTTAATATTCACAGTGGATTTAAATTTCACTAAAAAATACCTAATGCATTACAAATAAAGAATTTATTTTCATGAAACAAAACTGAAACTTATATACAGGTTATGTCTCTATTTCCAAAAGACTTCAGTGTGCTTTATCTCTAATGATTTTACTTTCAGGTATTTATAGCTTTCATTAAAACAGGATTTTCCTACTGCTTTGTGTGAATAGTTCATACTGGTGGTGAGACACTTGAGCAACAGTGAAAGTAAATATGCAAGGCTTTTGCATGTTTTTTCTTTATCTGCACTTGTTTTATCACACAGTGGCAGCACATTATAAAGAACATCAGAACAAAGTAAAACATGTGGGCCTTTTCGTGTGTGTTTAGCAGGTGAAAGTGAGGCTGAACATCTTTTCAGCCCCATCTGGAGAATAACAAATTAACTCCTTGACTTTACAAGGGGCAAGAAGTTATCAGTCAGAGCCAGCTGACAGGGAAGGTCTATTAGCATGGAGATGCTACAGGTTTGGACAGGAATGTCAGGACTTCCCATGGATACTGCAATGCTGAACAATGATGGTGTGCTGAGCCCAGGTTTTGCAGCTTTAATTAATACATTCTGTGCACTCTGACCAACCTGATAATCCAAGAAGCCTCAATAAAAACCATCTAGGGAGGGAGGATATGTCATCACTGTATCATATGTTACCTCTTAGGTATACTGCACTGAGTTATGTTATATATTTTACTTTCACTGGAGGGCTTGTGTATCTGGGGCTGTGCAAAGGGCACGAAAGAACTGCCAGCACCAGTGCTTGTTTAAAGGAGGCATCGAGCCACCTGCTTATCTTAAAGGGATGTCAAATGGAAACAGTAAGAAACTAAGATGGGAAAAACGCAGAATTCCTCACGCTCTGCTCTCTGCTCTGGAGGAGCTGAGGATGTCTTCACAGAAGCAAGACTGCATGTTTGAGAGAAGGACCAACTGATGCACTGCTAAAGTGTTCAAAATGTCTTCTTCTGGACACTGTATATCCATCAGAGTGTATAAAATTGGGCAAAGTAAGAGCAGAATTTGAGCCAGTTCAAGATATAAAGGTTCCACCAAAGAATCAGGAGGGAGCTTTTGTCTAGGAGGTGTTTTGAGACTACTCATTGTGACAAAAAGGTCTTGGACCCAAGCTGTCAAACCATGAGCTTTTTCTGATGACTGCAGATATTGGTATGCCATGCCCTGGAGCCTGGGGGCAGTCAGTGGTAGGAACCGTGACCATGAAAGCTTCCCGAGAAGGAAAGAAATCCTTCCAGGAGAACGGTGAAGGAAATGGTAGAAAGAAGTGCTGGAGGAAATCCAAGGGGCCACAAAACACAGTTAAGCCCCAGACAAGCATCGAGGTGTGACAAGGCAGGGCTGGTGGGACTCCCAACACACTGATGCTCCGGCTGTTCCCGGCTGCTTGAGCAGTCCCTCAGTAAGACAGGCTCACTACAAGTCAGAGAGGTCCTGAAGCTGCATCCTCATCTTTGGTTGCACACAGGGCAAACACATGCAATGGCACTGCTTACTTGGCTGCATGGAGACAGGCTGGAGGAGGGAGTGATCCCCCTCCCCATGGCCATCAGCAGGCAGGCACTCCACGAGCACTATCCTTACCAGGGAGGCGGACGGGGTAATTTAAACAAACAAGGCCCCAGTGATGGAAATTTCAAGCTCAAAGCTACCATATGGAGGGAAGTCATCTGACCACAATTTACCTGTTAGACTTCAAAGGTGTCTAGGTCTCCTTTAAATAAAAGCAGTCTTTTCTTTAATGAAGTTAAGTACTGTATTTCAGCACCATGTGTTGTGAAAAGGAAGCAATTTGGATTAATTTACTGAAATTTACCTTTCAGATGCAGTTAAGTGGAATTAAAAGTTTGTCTGAGTTGACAGAGTTCTGTTTTCCATCACTGCATTGTCTTGAAAGAAAGGATAACAGGCTAAGTGCTTAAATTCCATCCAAACTGATAAGGTTCACTCTGTACAGGCACACTCAGTGTAGTTTATTACACATTGTCTGCCTTCATCCATCACTGGTATACATTTTTTCCCCCTACAAAACTGTTTCTTCCAAAATAAATTGATAGTTGTAATGTTATTACATTCATCTGGGGTTGAATAGTCTGCACTGGGCTATCAGAGAACTGCCATTTCGAGTTATAGGGGGAATTAATTCAATTTCCCACTAATGGCAGATTTTGCAGGTTTGAGCTTACAAGAATGTCTTTTTTCTCTTCTTAGAACAATTCTTTTCCTTTGATTTCTTTCCTATGCAAGTGAAGCACGTGTGTCCTTAGTCTCTATCCAAACACCATCTTCACCCAGATCTCTTCCTTGGCAGTGGGAATGACTTTGCCTGTTACATTCGCTCTAATTCTTTCTTCCCATCACTGTACTTCTGTCCTTCTCATTCCCTAGCTGCCATTGCTCGTTCCAAATCTCACCCCTCCTGAAACACCCTCCCAGTTACTAACTCCCCCACCCTCCCTTTTCCCAGGAGCCTTGCCTTAGTGCTCAGGAGCTGTAACACTCCCTGACAGCTGGGAGAGGTTCTCTGTTGTCTTGGGCTGGTTTTGTTTGTAGCCTCAGACTGTTTACTTTCTCCAGCAAAGGTGTGATCCTGATCTGTTCTTCACTGACCACTCTGAAATGTTACAGATATTTCTCTACTCTTTCCACTAACTGAGTATCTCATCATGAAAAGCCAGCAAATGATCTGTAATTAATTATTTATATTACATGGGGAAGCTTAGCTAACAAAGTGTCAACAGGAACAATAACACAGTCTGTATGCCAGACTGCAGCCTTCCAGCCCAAGGGTTTTGCCTCCCCTCCCTGCTGCCCCAGTCGGCTTTTGGCTATGGGAGCTAAGTAGGGTTTGAGTTTTGTCTAAGTTCAAATTCCTCCCAAGGACAGATTTCAGATCTGCACATTTCTGCAAAATCAAGTAGTTAAAGAAAAAAAAATAAAAATCTTGCTACTTGCAATCTCCATTTAATTTTGATTCTTGACAAACAATTTCAAACAGAAACTGCAGTGAGGCAGGACTTTTTCAGTTTGTTTAGATTTTGGGGGAAGGAGGCAGAAGGGAGAGGAAACCACACATTTCATCAGCATTTTTTATTTTTTAATAGCCCTCAGTGTAGCTGATTACCCAGGAGATCAGCAAATCTTAGCTCTGTCAAAGACAGGGATAAAAGACAGAGCAGAAGCTTTCTCATCCTCCGCAGCGGTACTAACCCTCCAGCACACAAATCTAAACACTGTCCACTCAGTGGTGCCAACTCAAATGCCTCAGCTGTTAAGACAGAACAAAAAGAAAAGGACAATCTCCAAGGTATAACTGAAAATAAATACTAATAATGATGTGTGACATTAAATGATGACTCATTTTTCACGAGGCCATTTCAGATTGTAGCTATAACCTCGGATCAGACCCAAACGACTGTGAGAGCCGAAGTCTTTGTGGAACCATTAATTATGGATTTCCTGGCTTTTATAGGTTGGAGTCAGACCTTTGATGTTCCTTTAAGATTGTTCTCCTGTGTTCATTTCCTTTGTTTCTCTGTTGGTAGCTTAAAAAAACACCCTAAGATTTCCATGGAAGCCTATGAGATCTCCTAGAAATGCATAGTCCATAAAAGCCCTGCAGTTCATGGCTCATAAAGTCCTCTAATCCATGGTCAATAAAGCTTTGGAAAAGGGCTGTATGAACCATAGTCATTTCACAGTTCAATGAGGTTCATACAAGAATCAATAACCTGGTTTAAATTCGCCTGGATTTGTCCTCCACCTGTATATTCCTCTTTTGACTTTTCAGGTTGAAAGGCAGCTCAAACAGCTGAATTCTGGAGACCTCGCATGGAAACAATGAGCTTTATGCAGCTTTCACCCCAAAGCCCTAACAAAGACCTAAATCCCCCAACCTTGTCTCAAAGGTGACCAAGTCAAGTTTCAGGTGACAACTGGTGGGTTAAGAAACTCAACCTGGAAGAAGAACCATTGGGAAACACGAGGCCATAGCTCAAGGTAATACCACATACAGAAACCTCAATCTGTACAGAACACGGGGGATTCCAACTGCAGTATATGTAAATGCACAATAGATCTATGGGACAGGCCAGAGTGAGAACTTCCTAGCGCACTGATTATCCTCCAAAAATGAACGCTAAGTCTCATTGTGGAGACGTTACTGTGGCAATGCAATAGAAGTCCACGTTTCTCTCCTGTACAGGTAACATTCCAATGCCTGTATTAACAGCCATCCTGCCTGTTTCCTCCCAAGAATGGCCACGATACAAAGTCTGGTGACAGACACACATTTCTGCCCTTTTCTTACCGATCAGAAAGGAACCAGTTAGGGAGAACTCGCTGTTTATTGCTTTGTGCAGGGTCCAGTTTGCAATTAATGCTGACGAAACCCAACTGCCAAAAGCACAATGTGCAGCAGCTGGTTTATGAAAGGAGACCCTGTCCAATTTATGGGGAAACCAGAGCTGGTTGTGAGTCTCTGATTTAGCTGAACAGTTTGTATTTTTTTGTTTTGTTTCCAGGAAAACACCAGAAGTTACTCCAAAACTGTAGAAGCGCTAAAACCATCTGAAAGCACTAAGGCAGGCTTCCCTTCTTCCAGCCTTTCCTCATTTCTAGGGCTGTGATCTCCCACTAATATCTCCCTGGGATCTTTCAGCAAGGCAGGCGACACACAGTGTTTGGTTCCTCACCAGCGGAAACTTATATTTCCTTATCCCAATCTCCATCCTTATGAAATCGAAGTAGAGGGATAAAAGGGTTGATTCAGATGAAATCTCACAGGAGCCCAGAACACGTAATTCAACCTTCAGAAATACCTTTTAAATAATTTTCCTAGGAACAGTTTTTAATAAAACCGGCAAAAGGCACAAAAGTGCGCAAGCACCACTTTAAGCCCCAACTGCACATTTCCACTGCCATATCCCACCCAATATCCAATATCCTTTCTGGATAGATAGATATGGGGGCAGGAGGGTTGTGCCTAACTTCCAGGCTCCCACCAGATCTACTTAAACCTTTCACTTGTATGACACATATGGTGATCTGGACCAGACACCTTTGTGAAATGCAGGGACACCACGAGACACCACAAGTCAGCAGCTCCTGGGCAGAAGAAGGATAGAAAAGTCCCTTGTCTTTGAGGTAATCCACTATGTGGATCCAAATGCCTCTTAGTTCATGCTTAAACATCCTCTGTGGAGAGGATCCAACCACTCAACACACTTTGAAAAGAAAACACATGAATCCCTCTTACGAGGCTGGCACTGACCTCAGAAACAGCCTTATTACACTAAGATTAATATGCACCACCTTAATAACAGCCCTTACATCATTCACCCTGAGAATACAAAAAATGAGGCAACTATTCCGTTAAAAGGAATGAATAAAAATAATTTTAAAAAAATCTGAAAACATAAGTATATGAAGCTTTTTCCTTAGCAAAGGGAGAAACCTCTGAGAGACTTGCAAGGAATTAAGGTGCTATGAACGTGGGAATAAGTAATGCCCAAAGACAATCATTACATGTGTAGGTGAGCAGCCAGTTCCCAAAAGATTACTTAATTCCTTTTACTTGTTAGAAGATCTGTAAACATTGTGGCTGTTTATCTGCCCATGACTTGGCCTGGATAAAGGCACTAAGAGCTTTTCCAGTTTTAGAGGTGGGAGAATTAATTGCTCAGGAATCCTTAAAGCACACATTGAGAAGCCCTGGTCAAACATGAAGGCTCTTATTCAAACACAGAATAGGAGTTTTTAACCTCAAAGACTGGAATAGCCATGGAAATGTGCCTACCTCCATTCTCTGTCCACACAGAGGCCTTAGTTAAGTACTTCATTTTGCCTCAGTTTGCTGTTTTCAATGCAGTCTGGGATGTTAAAACATTTCAGCCTCAGAACACAGTTAAGAAGGTTGAAAGGCAGATATGTCAGAATCTTAAAAACTCCCGGGAATATTCTGCATGGTTGGAAAATGCGTGAGCCTTTGGGCTGAAAACTGACACTGAAGATTGGAAAATAACTATTGGAAGAAAAAGGGCAAACATAGAATATTTTCTATTGTTCTTTTTTCCCTGTTTTAACTCTGACTTTGTTTCTGTATATTTTAAATATTCTAAGCATTAGCTTTTTTTCTCCTTACTTTTAGATCAAACATGCCTAGGAGTATTCCTCCTAGTTCTTCGTTAGGCTCCAAAAATATCATCTCACTCCCTGTCTCTCCCATTTAGCCTTTTTCCAACACTCCTTATGGTCTAATCAACAAGAGCTGGGATCTGTAAAGAGCCACTACTTAGGAGCCAGCAGGAAGAGGACAGGGACCAAAACAGTTATGACTCACCTGTCTTCTATCCGAACCCAGAGGTCATTGAACTGCCTCTGGCGATGGTGTTTGTGCTGCTTCTTGTGCCATTTCTTCTGCCTGCCAAACTCTTCCAGCTGGCTGATGCTGTCTGGCAACAAGAGGTGAGGAGACAGGCTGTCTTCTTCATCCATGTGCAGGGGCTTCAGGGAAGGAGAGGTCAGTGGGACCTGCTCAGACAGAGGGACAGCGGGCAGGGCTGTCACCGAGGAGCCTTCCAAGGCTGGGCTTGTCTTTGCCGTCCTTGAACTGCAAAACACAACATTTAAATATTTGATGAATAAGGGAGGAATTAAGCCAAAAAAGAGTGAAAGCAGAGGACTACACTGTTTGGTGTGTGCTCCTAATGGCTGAGAAGGTGCACAGGGAGGAAGGCTTTTGCTCTAGGGCTGCAACCAAAGACAGCAGTCACATTTCCTAGGAAGCTTTGAAGTAAACACTAAAGTGAATAAAGGGGAAAAGGCAGTGGATATACTATTGCTGTTTTCTGGCACTGAAATTACATCTTAGAGGCTTTAGAGTCAGTGGTGAGGGTCAGTGTCTCCTCCCCTGCTGGGCTGAAGGTCGAACGACAAAACTCGGAGCTGGCAAATGACTCTCAATTATGTCTGGCAAAATTACTCTCTCTGAAGAAAGCAGATACATTAAGAGAAGCTGATCTTAAATTAATGAGATAGCACTTAGTTATCTCATTATTTCTCCCGTCTTTCTTTTTTCTGTCCAACTTTGGATATCATCTGTGGAAAACAAGTCACTGTTTTGACTACAAGAAGAATTATGCTTGCTCATCCAAGTCAGGATTGGTGACAAGGAAGCCCAGCCTGATGACAGAAGCATGGAAGCTGGGCTGCTGGGATGGGATATGTGAGACCTGAACTCCAGCAGGTAATGTAGAAAAAAGGGGGTAAATGACCTGTCCAAAGACTCCTTGAAACAATACAGCCAGAGCTCCTCACTTCTGTTTGAAATACTACCACGTCTTGTATATGACTGGAATGATGCATAAAAAGACCTTTTATTTTCATCTTCTAGTGTTCCACTGATTTTAGAAAAAAGTCAATACAAACTCCTGTGGTATGCAGCCATGTGAACTTACTGTGAGCTAAGATATCTGACACAAAAATCTAATAAACCAGGACTGACACAAAGTTATTTCCCCACCCCCCCAGCTTCAGTAGAAGTTCATATTCGGTCTTAATTGCAAGAGAGGAACTTTTCCTGTCCCTGGGATGGGCCAATGAGTTGTAGGTACAGAAAATGGGAGAGAATTAACAGGCAATATGAAGCTGTGGTCTGCAAAACTATTTCTATTACATGGATGCTATGACTTTTATGACAGAAACAATTAAAGCCACGTGAAAAATTTTGCCTCCTGAGTGAAACCAGTAAGACATTTTAATGAAAAAGTAATAAAAAATCCTAAACTTCATTGGTGACAATGTACAAAATGTGCCGCAAGTGAAACCACATGTTTCATTTATGGAACATTTTGTTCTCTTCCAAAAAAGTCACATCTACTACTAATGGAAGCTTTTTTTTTTCTTTCTGATTTTTTTGAAGTCTGTTACAATACCAGTCAAGATGGTCATCTCTGTTTCCAGTGCATTGTGTTTCATCTAAAGGTCCTTCCAATAACTACTGATAACCATTGCTACTATGAGACTCCCTGGCAAAAACTACAGTAACTTTGTCACTTGCAGCAAACATTCATAAAGTTCTTTAGAGATCATCACACAACAGATACAGAAAAGGATACTTGTTTAAACTAATTCCAAAATTCTCCATGGTTGATTGCATTAATAGAAGACACAAAAATATCCCATTTTTTCCCCTCTTTTTCCAAGCATTCAGACTCCCATAAAGTCCTTTTCAAACTCATTCATGCTCACTCTATGCTCTATTTTACATCACAGACAGATCTACTGGTTCTGAACTTTTTTCCCCATTAAGACTTTCATCCATGTTTCATAATGAGTTGGAGTTTTCATCAATTTTCTTTGAGAGCTCTCAGTGCTCTCTGTTGCCAAGATTTCTGTTCCCACTGACTTTCTTCTCCTTTGCCACCAAAACTGTGCCCCAAATTTCCCGAGATGCTGAAGGTAGGAGCAGCCCTTACATCTGCCAGCTCAAGGCTGGGGCTGCTGTTTGATTCCTTGAGTGGTCTTAGAGACATCTGAACACGTACTTTCCACCTTTTAACACCTACTATTTTGTTACAAGTGTTTACCTTGCTCTGAGCTCCCAGTAAACTGGAACCAGTAGAGAGGTGTTTTTATGGGTTGAGATTTTAGAAACCACTTAAGAGACTGGCAGCTCCCTTCTTATTAAAATTAATGAGTTGGGCATCAAAATCCCAGTGGTGGCTTTGAAAGTTTCTAGCTTAATTGTTTCCACTACCATCACATGAGCCACAGGTTGTAAAGCCGATATTTCAGAACATTCTTTGGGAAGAGAATAAATAAACACTGAAGGAACGTTAAAATGTTGTAACCTAAAGAGGGTTATAAACTAACCACTTGCACTTCAGAGTTGACTCAGGGGGAACAGCTTCACTGTGGCAACTGCATATTTCATTTGGTGGATGTTTGTTCCATTATTCCTGTACTGGTAATAATTGCACTAAGACATAAGAGGGACTGTTGAAGGCTGTAGGGTGATGCACGCCCGCTCCTTTCAAAACTAAATGAAAGTGCTTTTTAAACTGATCTCATAAATAGCTACAACAATTACATTATATTAGGATATAAAAATAACGATTGCGTTACATAAATGTAAACAAAAATATCATAAAATGTAATTATTTAATTATTACCCTGGTTGTTTCAAAATTCGATTGCCATCCTACAGACATTCAACCAGAAGTAAAATCAAAACAAAATATGGATATTTGATCCAAATACACCCTAAGAATATTCAAAGATTTGATTTTAAAGTAAGATAGATTTCCCAAAAGAAGATAACTTTCCCATCAATTTCAGTCAAAATGTTATTAATACAAAGGGCTTGAATCTATCAATATCCTGGATTTTTTCCTAAAAAATAAAGACAAAACCCTGCCATCTGCAATAGGATACCAGAGCAATCAATCTCCCCATTAAGTGAAGCTTTACTGTTAGGTTCAACTGCTCGTTTCATGGACTATTTCGTGCCTTTCCCCTGGTCTCGGTCTCCATGCACTCTGTTAGCACAGCTGCACTGTATGAAACCATGGGGATATAATGGACTTTTTTTTCCATTCCTTCACTATTGCTGAGACAGCTTTTCAAGATACAGCTATTTTTAAAGCCAGAGAAAAAAAGCAAGGCTAGTTTTCAGTTTGTGAGGCCACAGTGCCTTTTCTGAAGAAAGAGTGAGAAAGTACCACCCAAATATCTTGGTCCACACAAAGATCTCTGAGATTTTTCATGAATAACTTGATACAATTCCAGGCTTAGAGGTTCCACCCATTTTTAAATGTATCATTTCCACACAGGGTGGTCTTGGAGAAACTAAAATTATTTCAGGCCCTTAGGTGGGTTTTTCTCATCTCTGACCCTAATTTCCTTCCCTGGGATGTGCAGTTCTGCAAAACAAGTTCTCTAAAACAACAAAGTCCAAATAAGAAAACTTTGGAGTCTCAGCAAATATCCTACGTGGCTTGGTCCTAAGGTACAGAAAACAGTGAAAACAGGAAAACGTTTATTTTTGCTAGCTCTTGAAAACACTTTATCCACAGACAAAGACCTCTGTGGTTTTCTTTCACTTCTAGTGAAATTTGCCATCCTTTTCTAATTCTTTTCAAGAATTAAAAGAACAAAACAAAACATGCAAGTTGTTTGGGCTGAGCTGGATGCTCCATTAGGCTGTCTCAGCATTTCTCTCTTTGCCTTGTGGTCTCCAGTGTTGCTCTGTGCTGGCACTGACAGCTGAAAATTGACTCATTGTTGAGATTTGCTAGGGTTGATCTGGTCAGAAAAATTACATTAACATCATGAAGTCCTGCAATATCTTCATAATTATCAGGCTTAAAAGTGTTCACTTTCATTCAACTCCAACCCCAAGCCCCCAAGCTGCGCCTTTCTCCCTGCCCAGACCAGCACATTCCTACCCCTCACATCATATTCCTCAGCTCAAGAGGGCTGTGACCACCTCTGGGCTTCCAAACCCCTCTGCAGGGCAAAGCAGAGCACCACATTTCCTTCCTGCTCTGAACAGCCCTTATGAACAGCCCACCTTTCCCACCAACAGAGGGTCTGTGGGGTTAACACTGCACCTTGCACCCCACCAACAGGGATTTTCCCAACCACTGATTCATGGACAATTGTTTCAGGGGAGCATCAGGCAGGGCAGACCCCGGCTGTGCCTTTAGCCACTGACCCTGCCAGAGTAATGCCAGCAGCGTTTGGTGTGAGTCCCATCAAGCCTTCCCCGGACTTCCACAGGGCCAGGGACTTGCCCTTGCTTTAGCTCATGAGAAGACATTCCTTTGCTGATGACACACATCTTCCACATAACTAAACCATCCATCTATTTTTTTTTCAGTAATCTTGCGGTAACATTTCTGTTCCCTCAGATATGTGCAGAATCTTCTAAAATCCAAGCCTGCCAATTTGTTATTTGCATCCTGACTTCGTAGCGGGAGTGATGGAAAAGTTTTGCTCAGGAGACTGCCATGCTTTGCACGGGCTTCCAAGCACAGCAACGTCGCCGAGGTTTCCTTGCTCCAGTTCTCAGAACTGTCAGACGAGGGGAGATTTTGTTTCATCCAGAGAGATGCTGCGGTGATAGCGAGGAATGTGCGATGTGGCAGCTTTATCCTTATGCCACCGTTCCTGGGATGCGCCCGGATGACAGCCAGACAGTAAGTTAAAAGCGTTTTATTACGGATGGATTCTCATAAATTCCAGTTGGGGTGTCTTTGTCAGGGCAGGAATTCGTCAGCCCCTCGCACGCATCCCTGCTCCCCTCGCCACAGGCCACAGAGACATCTGCTTCTGGCTTTTCTTTCCTTAAACATCTCTCAGAGAGTCATGCACACCCACAAGATGGGCACCAGAACTTCCCGTCCCACGAGGAGTTTTACTTTTTTTCTTTTTTTTTTTTTTTTGGTCTCTTCCACGCCAGGATGAAACTCAGATTTTCAAAGCTCTTGGGAGAGCAGCAAACAAAAGAACAGAAAAGCAGGCAGAAATCCTAACCCAGCCCAGCACGGTTTGTAAGGCCTCTTACTAGTGATGGGAAGTAGGGATTGAGACCACGGGCTCTCACATAACCAGGTGACACCAGTGCATGCACAGAGATAATCTCCTCCAAGATGAAAGCATGTGTATATTTTCCTGCAAAAGAGAGTAACTCCAAAGAAGAGATCTGAGAACTGTCTGAGCTGCTTCAGGTTAAGTGCTGTAAATAACTGAGGGTGAATTTGGGCTCGAGAGACAGCAAAAGAGAATACCTGCAAAATCCCTGATTATTCACTTGCCAAATCAGCTTAATTATAATGAGGTTATTATATTTAGGATGTAGTTGGCTTAGGCCTGTACACTAACAGCATTTGGAAACAAAATTGTTTTTTCATTTTTTTGCACCATAGTCAACTACATCTCATGAGCAGCTAAATTAGGTTAAGTAGTTAAATTAGATTACAGTCCACCCCAAACTTGGATGGTATCTCTGTACTCAGAATCCATGTCAGACTATTTCTCTGGGAAAAATCACTGTTGCTCAAGAACTGCAGCCTTAGTCTGAAACTGAATTTAGTCCTCAGTATACACATATATTTGTGCAAACCCTCAACTCTGCACGTAAATGAAGTGAAAAGCTTGTGAAGATATTCCCATGGATGGTCATATTCTCCTTCCCAGTCTGAGAAACTTTAAAATAAGAGAAACAAGCAAAACTTCTGTTATTTATTCCATTTCATTAAAAGTGGAGCTGGTCTAGGGCACAGCAGAAGAAATACAAGCGTTCTGCAGCTTGAGGGGGGCAGCTGAAACATTTGTAACGTGTCATTTCCACATTTTCATGTGAATTCTTTTATTTCAGAAAACTGAAAATGTTTCATTTCAGCATTTTCTGAACAAAGCTTTTAATTTTTCTTTTTAGTCTTCTGCTTTCAAAGACTTAAATGCTACAAAGCGCCCTTTTTTGTTCAGAAATTGATCTCAATTATAAAGAAAAACCCAACTAATACATAAAAATGACAAAACCCAACAAAACCCAATTCCTGCTTTCAAAAAATATCCTCAAAATGTTCCATTTCAAATTGCTCTGAACTTATTTCCCCTTCTCAAGTGTTTGGTTCAGTTCTGGAACTGAATAATCCTTTGTGTATGCATCTGTCGTGAAAACTCTGTAATCTGCACACTCCAGAGGATGGGCTGTGCCCCCAGAGGAAGGATGGCTCGACCCCCCAGTCTTGCTTCCATTTCCCACATTAATAGCAAATAAGAACCTTGTGGCCCACAAAGCCTCATCTCAGGCTCTGTTCCCTAAATCTCCACTGTCTTATTACCACCACACCGATTCAGTCCTAACTTATTTCTGCCTGGGTAGTTTGGCTTTACCTCTGGATTGGAAATCCTGACTTCTGTCCAAATTTGCCAAGGATACACAAGGTTTCTGATGAATCTGCAGTGATGGTATTACATGACAAAATAACATTTTAGGTTTACATTTTTTATGGAACCGGAATATTTTCAGGCTTTATTCCACACATTTTTTTGTCTTTTATTGCTTGAAAACCATTATTAATATGAGTAAATATATTGCTCCTTCCTTTTAATAACTTTTTAATAAAGACACATATATTGCTTCAATAAAGAACAGTGGTGGACTTATGGTGGGTAATGCAATCTCTCTTTTCTCCTTCTAAACTTTCTGATCTCTCTACGTTTCTTTGAGGTGATGTCATATTAATTACACACAGCAGATTTTTCCTAAAAAACTGGATGGAATTATCTTCCATCATTCAACAGGTTCTGCAAAGCATAAAACTCTTACCTATTCTGGCCCAATCTGCAACACGAAGTTTCTTCGGCTCCAACTGTGACATTTCCAAAGCTTTGGGTTGGGCTTCAGTTTTGGGCCCGCTGTGATTCTACAGCATCTTTACAGTGGTTTGGGCAGCGCCTCAGAACAAATGCCACCAGCTCATCTCAGCAGTTACCCCAGGGACTGGAGAGAAAGTCAAGGGCTGAACAAATCCTTCTTTCTCCTCTAGCTGCCCCAACCAAACTAGACATACTCACTAAAACTTGTCCGTGTCCTACTTCCATTTTCAGTCAGTGGAACTCCTGATGTCTATGGCCTATGGCTGTCTGCTCCTCTCTGGGACGCAGCTGCACAGCCATGCATAAAGGCAGGTTTGCTAACTCAGTTGCAAAACTATTCTTGTCTCATGTTCTTATTCCCAAACCATCCCTGACTTTGGTTTAAGCACAGAAGAGAAAGCGAGGATGAATTTGTTTCATTCCAGTAGCTGTCATCCAGACAGTTTTCAAGATTCAGAAGCTGACTGACAATAAAACCCCAAACTGGCTGCTTGATTTGATTCCTCAATAGAATTACAGCTAATACACAACTGTGGTCTGTATCTTGCTCATTTGCAATCCAAATTGACTTCTGCTTCCAGATTGTTTCCACTGGGAATGAGTTTCCCTTCTCTGCTGGATCCTCCAGAGAGAAGATACATCTACAGGAGTGCATATTTTCCATTACATCTTAAAAATAAAAACTCTCCACAGAGACATCAACTGAGCAAGGCACAAAATGCCTCGCTTGAAGGACTACAACATTTTCACTGACTTCAGACTTAAACCAAGGGCAGATTATTCAGCATTTGCCTGGTGCTGCTTCTTGCACTTCTGTCTGATCCTCTGGAAGTTGAGTCCTGGTAGTGATGAGATCCTGGGCAGGTCACAAACCTGTACAAGCACAGCAAGTTGCCTTCCTGAAGTACCTTGTTAAGTCAAGGCTCTTACAATTGCAAGAGGACAGATAACTAAGGCTCATAAGTAGCTGCTATCGCTGGAAGGAGAGAGACATGGACCACTTAAACTGAGCAGCAGGAAGAAGTGTGGAACCAAAGAGCCATGAGCAGACCATGTCTGCAAGAGATCCCACATCTCTGTGATACTGAATCCAGTATTCCTCTCTGTAGCCAACGCCGTAGAACATCTGATCTGCTCAGCCATTGATGCTGCTGAGCTAAAAAAAGGAACACAGAGCCACTCTGCCTTTCTCCAAAATACTGTTATAGCCCATTGGCATTGCCTTTATCACAGGGCCTGAGTGTTTCCAAGAAAAGAACAAAACAGTTGTCAGAAACCCTGTTCAGGCAACACTTCAGCCTGTCTGTGGGCATTTTTACTGGCTGGTAATGGACAGAGCCCTCAAAATGTGATGAAGGCAGAAGAGTCCTCCCTCCAAACTCCACTTGCTTTAATGTCTAATGCTGTTCGGTCTACTCTAATGCTAACAGACTTCACATAAGGTCTCTCTATGTATTAGCCTTGTTTCATCCAGGTTCCCTCTCTGTATGAACTCATGCTGATGAAATTTCTTATATCAAATGGTTATTTATGTCTGACAAATTCAACCTTCACTAAAATACTTCATTAACAAAGCATGCACATTGCTGCTGAAACCTAAAGGAAGAAAAGAAGGGTTTATGTTCTCTTTTTTTTGGTTGCTAATTGAAACTTAGGAGATCTGACCTTGAACTACAGCATGAATATCCAGGAGGCATCTGAGGCCACAAGAAGAACTGATGTTTTTAATGAACTCAGCCAAATGTCACTGACTAGTTACAAAGAACAGGCTCCTGGCCTTCTCCTCTTAAAACAGGAAAACTTGCACTGACTCTAGACAATATCTCTCCTTCATTGCAATGTCTATGATTATACTGGTACATTTAAGAAGTCCAGAGTGAAATTATGGATTCATTAGGGAGCTCAATCTCAGCAAGCTGACAGGCCAAGGGTATTGAGATGATGACTGACAGATACAGCCAGAGCGTCCTGAGGATACAATGACACAGCACTCAACAGTACAAAGGTGACAGCCCTGCAGCCTCCTCCCCTGAACTCATCTACACCTCATTGCACAGGAGCTCTGGGGCCCCACCTGCTCCAAGGAGTTACCAACACAGCTGAAAATGCAGGTGGTGGAGGGTCTGTATGAAGGCAGAGCTTCCCTCCTCCTGCATCTAACTGGATAGCACTGGTCACCAGGAACTGTGGGGTACTCAGCTCCCCTTCCAACAGCCTCTGCTGAGAGAAGAGGGCAGAGAGTGATGGGTCTTTGGAGCAATTCTGGTGGCAGTCATCTTCCAGTGGAGGAAAAGGAGGGAATGTCCATGAACCTCTGCCAAGGGCTTTCTGCTGGCCCAGCAGAACAATTAGGCCAAATGGTTTCCTTGACCAGGGAGATATCAAGATCCTCAGGTACCCTCTGTGTAACCTCGACAGACTCACTTTGTCAAGGAAATTTGTCAAGGAAAATTAGACTGGGGATGGGCAGTGGTTGAAACTTCCACTGGGGGTGCTTTGTGAGCACAAATGACAAATGGTTCGTTCCAAGCTTAAGCAGACCCAACTGATACATAAACTGCTTGTACACACAGAAACACAGACAAAACAAGCAATTAAGGCAAGCTTTCTTCCCATGCAGAGAACCTTACACGGCACAAAGTAAAACACCAGGAAAATGAAATCCACTTGTTCTACTGCTCCCCAGAGCACTGTTATGAAGCTTCCTCCCTCCACTGTACGTGCATGTGTTGCATGTGTTTATCTATTTGGGTTTTTTTTGCCTTGAAATGCTTTATCTAAGTGCCAGTCTTTTGAGAGGGTATCACAGTTGACTGAGAACTCGTAGCACTGCCTAGCTACAGAAAAACATGTACTGTCACAAGGCTAACAGATGTCAAAGACTCATCAAAAGTATGCCTGGCATCTGGCACGGGTTCTAGTAGTTACATTTGCTTCTTATCACTACACAAAGCTGGAACACTTTAAGAGTGACCAAACTAGGTTATGGGAAAGGCAGGAAAGGCAAAGAAGGAGGGAAGTGGGACAGTGCACCCCAACAGTGAAAGAAGAAAATAAAATCATTATCCTGCTCCATCACCTCATTTAAACCACTTCTGGTTTTCTGCCTTTCTGTGCTGCCTTTCACTGACTTGAATGGGAATCGCTGGCCATTCAGCAATGGCTGCTATCAGTATGAATGCTTAAATACATTGGAATGGCCCTAAATTCATGGCTGCATTTGTAAAACAAACAAACAAACCACTTGCTAACTCTGCTTTCTTTCAAGTCAATGGCCTTTCTCCTTGAGGGGAACGTTTCTAAAATTGCCTCAGGGATTTAAAACCTCAGTGCCTGCTAAATGTCAGTGGAACTTCCAATTCCCAGTTTCATTTGCAACCTAAAACCAAATCTACACACAAGCTTGATACAAGTGCAAAATTCTCCTTTAACATTAGCAAGAAATCCCATTCCTCTGGGGAAGAAAGATCATTCCTTTGTCACAAACTCAAAGTAAGGTTTGCTTTGACAAGATGGTGGCAAAAAGTGAATCTGTGCACCTATGCCATCCACTGACTGTAGGTCAGCAAGTGGAATGACACACTGCTCCTGGGAAGAGGTCTTCAGCCTGGGAGGCACCATGAAGAATGGATAGAGGCACCCAGCAAAACCATTTGTGTGCCCAAACTGAAGTCACAGGTGAGGACACAACCAGGTCCTTCAGATCTGCGCCTGCCAGGACAAGAGAAGCAGAGGAAGAGCCACGCACTGACCTGGACCAAAACACCACCAGCATTAACCTGATGTTAGATAGCCTTGGTTCTTAAACTGCTGATTTCAAAAATCAGCTTTTTCTCTCCCAAGTTCATGGAGGGACTTCTGGATCTTCCCTGTGCTGGAATATGATGCCTTGACTCTGTGGGTGTTAGGAATAATTCCTTAAAATGACTTAAAATGCCACAAATGCAGGCAATGTTACAACCTAAACCCACTACAGCAGCAGAGATTTACTGCTCTCTTTGTAGAATCACAGAATTATTTAGGTTGGAAAAGACCTTTAAGATCATCAAGTCCAACTGTTAACCCAGCACAGCCACATTCACCACTAAACCATGTCCCAAAGTGCCACATCTACAAACCCTTTAAATCCCTTTAGGGATGGTGACTCCACCGCTTCCCTTGGTAGCCTGTTCCAATGCGCGGCAACCCTTTCTGTGAAGAAATTTTTCCCAAAATCCGATCTAAACCTCCCTGGCACAACTTGAGGCCATTTCCTCTTCTCCTACTGCTTGTTATTTGGGATAAGAGACCAACCCCCAAACTCACTAAAACCCCCTTTCAGGTGGCTGCAGAGAGCGATAAGGTCCCCCCTGAGCCTCCTTTCCTCCAGGCTAAAATAACCCCAGCGAGTTTATTTCAGCTACCAATGTTTTCTTTCCCCTTCAGGAAGAGACAATACCACAGAAGTATTCGAGATCCATGTGAGCCTTGTTTATCCACTGTGGATTGGGATTTACATTCCGGGGGTATAATGAACCCAAAGACGTGGGCACACAACATTCTGAAAGCCTTGAAGATTATCCCAGTCTCACTCAATAACGGAGCTTTTCCTTAACGGTGCTGGCATGTATGTGAACTGGAGCCCTTAGCAAAGCTCAGTGCCAACAGAAACCAGCAACTCTGGCAAGGCTGAGCAGCAGCCCAGTGTAGTCCCCTGTGTTAGAGCTCTGGACAGGCTGTATCATTTTTCTTCAATGGAGGGGGGAAGTGTTTATCTGGGAAGCGTTTCACATCAAGGACAATAGGAAACTGTTTAGCTTTCCACAAATAGGCTGGTATGCAACTTCCAAGCGCTCTCCAAGGAAAACTTTGGAACACTGGCCATGTCTTTCCAGCAGGGATTTCATGTAAAGTAGTTAATGCCCCACATCCTTCATCCTGATTTACTCCTGCTTCATCCTTGTTTCAAAGTGCTGTGCTCACTTAAAACACAACATGGGGCTCATCTCGGAACTTGCACTTTGATCACTGGGGACTCCAGATCTGTATCAGCCATTCAAACATAAACAGGGATGTGCTGTCCTGACAGAGGTATTTCTGTGACTGCCTTTATTTTTGCTGGAGAGATTTGGAAATGTGAAGCTGGGCTCACATGAGAGGAGATGCTAATCTAAGGCATTGGGCACCAAAGCACTTGGAGCCTGTCTATGACTTCGCTGCTGAGATGCTACAGGTTAGCAGGAAAATCTTAAGAATCCCTGACTTGACTGGAAGCCAATGGAAAAAGGCTTCAGAGTGCTCTTTCTCACAAATAAGAGCACCAAATAAGGTCTCTTCCTCTGCAAGCTGCCATCAGCAGACAGTGGCACTACAGAGTGGTGAGCTGGTCTGACGTTCCTGAAGTCAACAAGAGTTATGACCATGCTGGGTGTAAACTTAGGCTTAATTTTTGATGCTGATGAAAAATTTTGTTCTGTGGTGGGGCTACAGATGAGGCAGAGAAATGGGCATAGCCAGGTCCGCAGTGACCACGACTGGGTGAGTCTTCCAGGTGCTTCTCCTGACGAACTGGAGTGGCAAAGGATCCAGTTTTCACAAGCAGAACAACTGTGTTCCACGTGGCTGCCCGCCTGAGCAAGAGGTCAACAGGGAGGCACAAACAGATAATTCAGTTTCTGCCAGGCACTCCTCGTGTCTGGCCCCAAAATTTCTCTCTAAATTTGCATGTATGAATTACAAAATTGAATTAGTGTAGTAGTGCGTTTTTAGCAATCACAATTGCAAGAAACTATCTTCATTCAGGAAGTTCTTCCATCATATCACTTGACAGCCACTGTGTCTACATCCATCTACAGCATCTGATCCATTTTTCCTCCCTCCTGTTTCTGTTCACAGGTCCATTTTTCATTCTCCCTGGAATGCAGAGCATTTGGGAGTGTAGGTAGAAAGCCAAAGTCTTTCAACACCCACTAATAGAAATTTGTTTTATTAATTAACTTTGTGGGAAGAAAAAAAAATAGAAAGACCGTTGATCCTCTGGTCTGAAATCATGAATCACTGTGTAAGAGCAAACATGTCCTCTGAGGCACCTGAGGCCACTTCAGACAGTGAGTGACTGAGCTGCTTTCTTGGAAAGTCCTGAGTCATCAAACACAGCAGTTTAATCCCCAGGAAACGGGAAACATATTGGCATGATGTTCACTTGCATGGAGCATGAGGTCCAGAGAAGGGTGAAACTCAAAGAGGTTCTGGAGATCAGTTTGGCTTGTGGAAGGATTTTAAAACCTTAACGCTTCTCTGAAGTATGTCTGATCTGGAGCTGGGTACAGTATTCCCAACACATGATTTCCTGGATGAATTAATCTCTCTACAAATTTTACAGATTACGCATGAATTTACTTCGACTCCTCATAAAAATGATTCAATAATCGTGACACGAAAATGCACTCTGGCATTCTAAGTTATTTACCGTGACAAGTGCTTCATAAATTCACCATCCTTAATTTACTATTCCCGTTATAAGAACTCCTTCTGGCGTTCCTGCTCCTAATACTAGCACTTAACTAGGAGGAGCAGCTGAGGCACATCCATCTCAGTCCGACCCTTCACCATCTTCTCCTCCAGGGACAACCCCAGAGTCATTTCAGACCCAAAGCTGGGTTGTGGCCAGCACGAAGTCACCTGGCTTGGCTGAGACACCGTGAGTTGTTAAAAGTGAGACTATTTTGCACCCAAGTGGACAATAAGTGACACAAGATCACATGGTAGATGTGCGTTAGAGTGACCTTCTACTTGTGGGGGCAGTTCAGAAAGGTTTCAGTAAACTTCACAGCATCCCACAACAAGATCCACCCACAGGGGGTCATTTGGCCATGCCACCATTCACACAGTGCTGTTTTGGAGAGTTTCTAATCCCATTTAGGCTTCAGAGAATGTCCCTATGCATATCTGATCCCTCCTAAAAGATGAAACGTACTACTCAGTGAAATCCTATGTAGAAAACTGTATCCCTGACTGGTTTTTTCTGAGATACCATTATTGAAGGAATTTTAAGTGAAAGCGATAAGAAAAGTCATTGCCTTCTTCACTGACAGAAATCCTCTTCCTTTTTTAAGAACTTATGCTTTGTAAAGAGCTCCCTGCAAGCAAAATTACTAGCAATTACACTCATGCTGAATCAAACAGCTCTATTGATTGCCAACACAGCCTGCAACTTCAGCCCACTTGCTGAAGGAAAAGAACTCAGCTCTGGGAGTGGAAAAGCTATCAGTCCTAACGTGTGAGGTCTCTTTGCCTGACAATGTGATAGTGAAGGTAAGGGAAGTTTGCTCGGCAAAGACAGAGTGACAGCAAACAGACCACAAACTTCCTTAGATAAACGACATCTTTCAAACCACACAATACCACTTGATACCTTTGTGCCCCTTGAGCTGTTACAAAGTGCAGCTCCACTTCAGCCCAGATTGATATCACTTGGGAGGGAGGCCATCAATCCACAGGACAAGTGCAGGCTGAACACACAAACAAAGTCACACAACCTCACTGTTTCAATATAACGCTGGAGAGGGGACGGTGCAGTTTTTCCAAAGGCTTCAGTGAGTCTAGTGACACTGTCCAACTTGAATATGGGGCCCAAGTCCTTCAGACAGGAGGGGAATTCGTTTCACAAAATGATTAGCCATCTAAAACTAGCCAGACACCTCCTGCAAGCAAGTTGGGCCAGTTGTCTAAGACACCCATGAGCATTACTCTGGAAAAGCCAGTCTTTTTACATTGACTGTAGTAAGCATCTGCACAACTGTGTGAACATACTCCTAGTTTTCTATGAATTCCCTCATGGCTCCTCACCACCAAAGACAGGAGAGAATCAACAACTATCTCATAATAATGATGACCTCTAAAAGCTACTGGCACCTATGGAAGCCAACAATGGAAGTTGTTGACTTCAGTGCAGTTTGGATCAGCTTTATCTCTAGTAACTACAAACCAAAAATTTTCATCTCATACTAATGACCTTAGGTGAAAAAATCTGCATTAGAGTTGGCTGGAAGCAGAAGGAGGGCGAAAAAAATCAGCTTCTCCTGTGGAAACAAGAACTCCAAAATTTGGCTAGGAAATAAGCTAAGAACGAGCGCTGAACTTCTGAAGTCTCCAAGGCTCTGTAAGTTTACTATTAGATAGTTTATGGAGTATGAGATACAGATCTCCTAAAACTGATAGGCTGCAGAGCAGCAAAAAACTCAGAAACCTTAGCACTGGCTGGAGGACAGCTCTGCGAGGAGGCTGCCCTTGAGCAAAAAGGAGCAAGCCCAGGTTCCCCAGTGGCCCTGCGTGCAAGTTCCCAAGGAACAGAATTATATGGAATATGAAGCAATTTTTTCACACGAAACAAGAATTTTTGCCAAGGATGAAATCTGATTATAGAGAAAAGTGAATGTCCCCCTGGGTCAACTAGTCAAGCACAAAATTCCTGAGAAGTTCTGTTCCATATTCTTACTCCAACACCATGAATTATCTCCTCCTTTCCAAGATTTTTTTTTTGTAGCAAGTTGCTAAATTCCATTCTTTCAGAAGGTGTTCAGCATTTAAATGTAGCCTAAAGAAGACAGAGATACACTGTCCCTAAGTAATGCGTTGCTTAAAGGATAATTAAGTTTCTATGGCTGAGAACTTGTAAATTGACTTTGCTTTTCTACCACATCTTAGAGATTTTCTTCAACTTTCCCCCCCCTCAGAGTTACTTTGACTGACTCAGAGTTTGTGGCAGTAAGGTAGACACAAAGACAATTAAATTGCAAAGGAGGATATTTTAAAGGCACATGGGAACATAAAACTCCAATGTACATATTTTCATAACTAAATATTTTAAGCATTGAGTAGTCATATTCTCCAGTGTTAGATGAGGCAATAAATTTCCCAGTGCATGCAGATGAACCCCATTTCATCCCTATACACCTCTTACTGTAAATTATGCTGTCAGAGAACCCCCTAAATAATGGGTTTGCTTTTCTTCTGAGGGAAGGAAGCTAGTGAAGGGAGTATGATCCTCAGGCTCAGATCAAGTGAAAGATCCAAAGGTTTACAATAGGATTAAGAACTGCAGCATCCCAATAGGGAGGTTATTCCACCCACATAAAAGAAAAAAGTGTGCACTTTTCCCTGTTTCAGAAGAGATGAGATCCCGAATCTCTCCTTCTCAGTTCTACCTTTTTTCTCAATTAACTCAGTTGTTTCTAATGGAAGTGTCACAGCTCTCATAAATACTTATTTTTTACTTGTCTTTTTTTCTAAATAATTTTTTACTTATTTCACTACAACTTTAACATTCTCCCTGACACATCCCAAAAATTAAGAGCTAAGCAGAGCAGAGTAATCCTGCCTGGCTTGCACCAGAAAGCTAAAGCCTCCTGGGCATCCCAAGGAACTTGGCAACTACTGGGAGACTCCTGAGGGCTCTGATGGCATCCATAATTTTCTGGGCTGTAATCTATTGAATTGGCACGCTTACCAATTTGGGGCTGTGGGGAATGTTAGGTCAAACATTTTCCCATTTCTTTTTATCACCTCGGGAAGCTTAGGGATCCTGATGGAGAGAAATGGCTGCATCACTGTATGGAGTGAGTGCTTTTATCCCATGGGAAAGAACAGAGCATTCCTAGGGGAGAAAAGACTTCCACCCTGAGATAACCCTGAGTAGGAGGCCACAACTGTAGGATGCTACAGGAGAAGGTGAAGGAGGAAGCTCTTTGCTTCAGAAAGAAGGAAAGGAGTAAGTTACAACAGCAAAGACACGTTGCTTCAACTGGGCCAGGAAGTTCAAGCATAAGGAGCAAGAGTAATTGATTTCTCCAGCAGAGCTCTGAGAGCGCACAATAAACCCTCAAAAGGGCAGATACAAAAGCTTGTACTGAATTCTCCCGTTCTGAAAGAAGGCAGCATTGAGCACAACCTCGGAAAGAGCAGTCTGATGGAAATGAGCACTGCTGCCTGTTTTCCTGGCCCAGAGAACAGTGTGCAGCACATCAGGGCTTGGTGAGTGGCAGAAGGTCAGAGCCGGTTCTGAGAACCCAGCAACAATAGAGTCATCACAGACACAGGTGCTTCCTGGATTGATCTTGCAGTTTGGCTGTTTCCAATTAAATGTGAAGCAGCTGTGGCCCTTTATCTGCTCGAGTCACTGGAATCCATCTGAGGGGAGATTTTCTCCCATCTCCTCCTCTCTCCCAACCCCAAGCACGCAGCTCTGCTTTCTGAAGACAGAGAGGAGCAGGGACAGCCAGTTGGCAAAACTCCACCAAAAAAAAAAAAGAAGAAAAAAAAAAAAAGTTGCCTTTCTTATCTCAGGGCAAAGCAATGAGATACACTAATTTTCCAATGCCTTTGTTTGGGGACAAGGAGGACAGCCAGCAAAATAAGAAGCAAATATGAATGCTGTTGAGGGTTGTCGTGCAAACAGATTTGGGACGCTTTCCCTCAGGCAACAAAATAAACAACTGAAGCCAACATGAGGATAAGTTCTCAAGTGTTTATGGCATTGCTCTGCATGATGAGTACAACAGGGTGTTTTTTACAGAAAGGGATCAAGCTTTAAAGAAGGTGTTTTCAACAGTCACCTGGAGGGATTCTAGAGGAGGCTCAGGAAGGTCAACACTGGGACACTAAGGCAGATCAATGGGAGGAGCCAGGAGATTTCAGAAATCCAGTCAGTGAGAGTTCTGAAATAGCTCCACACCAGATAAATGTACTTTATAGGAACATTCCTTTGCCAGTTCACTGATTCTGGAGCCATCAAACCCTTCCACGTCTTGGCTATCTCTTCCAGCCTGACAAGATCTCACTTTATTTTTCCCTGATACCTTAAGAAAAGGAGAATTTGGCTCAAATTCATGCTTGTCACCGCACAACAGAAATGTGAGACTCTAGGTATTTGGTTTGGTTGGCTTAAAGAGCAGCCATTTCCCAGCCCATGCTTAGCTTTTTGGATAGAGGAAGCCAACAATCTTCTGGCTTTACCCAGCCTGTATGTAACTGAAAGCACAAACAGCTTTGGTCTTTGTCCTGTTTCGCTCCTCCCAAGGATTTTCTTTTTTTTTATACACAGGAACAGTACTAGTTATTTTCTAAAAAGGTATTCTTTGCTCTTTCTGAAACTGAAATGGGGTTTAAGTCATACCAGACTATACTCCACCTATTTATAGTAACACTACTTAATTATTATTGATTAATAAGACTATTAATCATGTCAGTAATAATAATAATAATGATAATAATAATACTGTTCTAGGACCAGAAATATTATAGAAAAATAGTATTTTCTTTTTTGGCAAGGCAGCAGGTAGTAAGCAGGATGTAGAATACATGTTTTGCTAATGTTACTTTCATATAATAGGGCTTCTTACTTGATCTAAGAAAGATTGTCCTGCAAATCACTGTCAAGAAATCACTGATACTCATCCAAAACCACCCTCAATTTCAGTCTGATAATACCTCCAAATGTTTCTATGTGCCAGCTCAAATTGTTCCTCTTCATTCTCCTGCATACAGTCTGTCCACAACACTCCTTTTTTGAATTCCCTTGGCCAAAACATAAGCATGCAGCTGCTTCAGTTTTTTTCCAACCCTTGCATTTTTTCCATGTGCTGTCCACCCCCACCAATCTCTACATTAGAGTCCAGCTGATCTTCTCTGAATACTATCCAATTTTTCAATTGTCAATGCCAGAATGCAGCGCAGTGGGCTTGACTCCCTTATACAACTTATTTGGAAGTAAAGCAGATATGTCTCTTTTGGGTTTCAGCAGAGGAGAGAAATACCTCTTAGTTCGTGTATGGCTTCACAAGAATCAAGATGAAAACACCTGCATCTCTGTAACCCAGAAAACAATCTCTGCTCTGCAAGCAGCCCAAATTTTGTTGAGCTTCTATTTATTTATTCTATGTATACATTTTGTTAGTATAGCCAATATCACAAAATGGTTCCACTTCTGGGCCTTTCTAACTGTCCTCAAATGTTTGTATTTCCTCTTTTAAAGAGCAGAAGAGTGAAAATAGAAGGCTGGACAAAAAATTCAAGGTTCCTTAAGAGTCTCAATTAGAGCAACATGACCCCGACAACACAACCACCAACCCGCTGCACTTTCTGAACATGCTGTCGCCTTTTGTCATAACTGTGTTTGGCTAGACTGTCTTGCATCTTGCCCAGAAATCATAAAATACAAGCTATTCTTAAAAAAAAGAGACAAATGCTTTGCAGCAGCCTCTTCATTTCTAAGGGGGAGCCCCAAGCACTTCTGATGGCTACAACCCCAGCTGTAGGACAGCAACATCCCCTGATGTGCATGTCTGAGAGCCTCTTTTTTTCTAAAGGCTGCAAGCTGTTCCCTGTGAATATATTTAATTCCTCTTTATCCACAATTTCTATAGTCTTCTGCTGTTTCTGCACCTTGAGTAATGCAGTCTAGTGGCCACTCTGGACTTCTTTACCTTGTAATTTATTTTTCTTTCTATATTCTCATCTAGGACTGGCACATCTGCCTCATCATCAGACCACAGGGGCATTTAATCTTTACAGGGTGCAACCATGTGCTCTCACTCGACTCAATCCAGTACTCCTGTGCAACAGTGTACCCTTTAATAAAGTTTTGTATGTTCAGTGTTCAGAGCAGACCCCACTGGAATTAGGGTATTAGTCCAGACAAAGGGGCCAACCTGCCCCACACCATGGTCTGGAGCTGGGAACAGAAGTCACCAAGTGTGGGACAATTCAGCTGATGGGCATGTGCATTGATCTAGGCAGCAGTCCAAGTCCACTTTCTTTCAGGAATATTTTCCCCAGAGAATACAACTTCAGCAAAGACAGCGTGAACAGGAGACACTGCTGCCAAGGTAGAGGAATGCACACACAGAAGTGCCCCATTCTGCAAAAAAGTCAACATTAAGAGCTGGCTTTGATTCAAGTTTCCTGCCCCATCCTTTATTTCCAGTCTGTGATGATGTGTAAAGACATATCCCAAGACCATAAAGAGCAGCAACTGTTCTTGGACTTCTCTCACACTACTGTATCTTTTGTTCTTCTCAAGGGCTTGCAACAGCCAATAAATTATTAGTTTCACAATTTCCAGCTGAAACACTTTTCATGGAAGATGATACTTTCAGCTAAATGAAAATTGCTGAAGAAAGTGTCCGTTTCCCTGAGTGGAAAGTTTCCTTGTCAGAAACCTAGGAACAGTACACCTCAGCTGTTCTGCTACAGTTTGCTTGGGTTTTCTGTTTTGCTGTATTTCTTTTCTTGTTAATTTTAGTCAAAATTTCCAGCTCCAGCCTGTTACAGTGTTTACTGCTCTTCCGTGTGCCACGTTGATTTTTCTCCCTCTGCCAAAGTGCTTCTTAAACCTCCTCTGAATATATCCTCTTCCTGGTGTTTGATAGCTTTTTCTTCCTCTTTCCCCCCTTGTTATTTAAGACGATGCTTTTATTGCTCAACAGACCCCGAGAAGCATTTAGGACAAATGCTCTGTCAAAGACACTTATGTACAGTTGAGCCATATGATATTCTATATGAATCACTGCGGATGTTTCGCAAACAAGGTTAGATCAGCCAGATTTTCCAACTATATTACACATAGTTTTTTCAGACATGGTCTGCTACCTCTGCGATTAATCCTCCATATTGACACTCACCTCATATTTGGACCATGTCATGTCTGCCCACCAGGGACAGGAGCATGCTGCTAACACTTTCTCCTAATGAGGATAACAATCCTATGACAGAGTAGTCCTGGCCAAATTTTATCTGCAGAATGTAGGGGAAAGGCTAATTTTCTAGGGAAAAGCTAGATGGTCTCTCACCATCCCTCATGGTTTTATTGTCTACGATTTCTTTGAAAGAGACCTCATCTAAAGGAAAGGGAAAATTCTACGGGATGAAGGAAGTTCATTTCACTAACTAAGGACAATTTCATGCAGTATTTTATCTTCTAATAATGAACATTTCCAAGGGCCTGGTGATCAGTCCCTTCCTGCCTGCTTTACTTGACCAGATAGATGGAGAAGCTCTGGGAATATTGAATTGCTCTCTACCTACCCAACACACTTTCCAAGGTGCATCTGCTACATTAAATCTGGTCCTTCAGGAAAAACTGAAATTCCAACTGAAGAACAGCAGACTGACAGAGAGGTCTGCAATGGAGAAGCAGCTAAAACCCCATAGAGAGAAAAATGAAAAACAGCTATGGAGGAAAATGAGCTGAATGAGATGTTTCTGGAAAGAAACTGTGGCACTTCTGAGCTGGTATAACGAAGCAGCTGTGATATAAATAGTGTCCCCAAGTGAAAAAAAAAAAAAAAACAAACCAACAAAAATCCCCAGCCACTGAGGCTCCCATATGTTTCCAAACTCACACAATGGATGCTTTACAATGAACTTTTTGTCGGGAACTTGGGTGGGAAAGGGAGGTTCCTTACCCACTTCCTATACTAATGCAGTAATATCGCTTAGTCACAGAAAAAGGGAGAGAAAAAAGGAGAGAAAGTGATTAATAATCTGTGGGCAGCTGCTTACTTTCCAATTGGTTGTCCAGGAGGAGTGTGCTCCACTTCAAATCCTGCTTGTCTCAGTACATCAATCACAGTGTTGTTACCCAGGAAGTGACCTAAAATACAGGTAGAAAATAGCACTGTCAATCAAACTGCTCCTCTCACTCACTTGAGTTTCTCCTGTTGGAACAGCAGGTTTGGGAGGCAAGGGTACCAGAAGCTAGACCAGCTTCAAAAGCAAGAAAGGCACGACATGTAATTTGTTGTCACTCAGACTCAGCTATTTGCCACGTAGCCCCACTGCAGCCTTTGGCAATGGCCAGAGGAAGAGGAAACGTACAGCCCAGCACTTTCTTCTTCCATCTTACTCATCCCTCCCTCCCCTCACGTGGCCAAGGGACTGAGTGGACAACAGAAAACCTAGATGGCTTACTAGCCTTGTCTTCCACAGTGGCCATTTTTAGTATGTACATGGACTAAATAGATTTCTAACATGGATATCAGAGTGACACTGAGGTGTCAAAAGATATGACCATGGCTTTGACTCCTGAAATGGAACAATGTATAAACCCAGATGTCCACTCTGACCACCACTGTTCATGGACATCCACTCACGAAGAAGCTCTGAAGCTGCTGTTCTACACATTCAGTGCTTGTCTAACTAAACCCCCAGTGACTGGGGAACTGCCTCATCAACCACTGAGCCACCTGCTCAGCAGGGTTGGGAAGAGCTGGGATGGTAACCCCATCCCTCCCAAAACATGAAGATTTAGTCCTGTAATTCAGGGCTCTTTGTTAGAAGTGTAAAGGTCACATTCCTATTCACAGAAGTAACAAAGAGCCCAATAAGTATTGCAGCATGTACAGGCCTTGAAAGAGTTTACTTAAGAGAGTTCTATATACTTGAGGTCTGAACCAAATCCCACTGGAGTCAATGGGAGCCCTCAAAGGATTTTGGGTACAGACTCAATAAGGCAGTGTAATCCCTCCAAAGCTTTCAACTTATTGTTAGAGTCCCACATTGTTTTCAGGATGGGTTAGATATAGAAGTAAGAAAGCAAGAAGCCCCACTAACAGGTTTATTAAAATCCACATAGCCCAGTAACCTGTCTCCAACTGCAGCCCACAGTGTTAAAGGTATGTACATGTGCTCATACACACAATTGACACTGAGAAAGGACAGAACAATCCTGCTCCATCATGCCCATTAGCTCCCAGCTCTGCAGGGCTGGACGACCCCCATTTACACCCAGGTCAGTGCATCTCACTGACAGCTCTGAATAGGCCAATTCACCACGAATACGCTCAAGGCTCTGCCTCCATGCACTTTTTGCCCTGTGGCACCTTGCAGCTGGGAGTTCCACCGTGTGCTGCGTGTGAGCACTCACTCCTCTGGTTTGCTGCTGCTTGGAGAGCGTGTGCTTGCCTTAAGCACAGTCAAAGTGTTTGCAGGAGACGTTTGGAACTGCCCTGCTCCACAGCAGAGCCAAGTGCTTTGCACTGTGAAAGAACAAGGCAGACAGGATGTGCCCGAGTCTCTCCATCCATGCCACTGTGTAAGGAGCTGGTGTAACCATCAGCAGAGCCACCCCCAGGACACTTCGCCCACGCTGCACAAAGTCAGAATTTGAATTTGAGAGTAACTCAGCCCCCAGGATTTGCTAAGCCTGCATCTCTCTGCTCTCGCTGCCAACAAGGGCGCTAACTCACATCAGTTGTTGGAATGATGTGGCTGTGCAGCTTTGAGTGCAACTTGCAAGCGCTGGTAAGAGCTTTTAGCCAAAAGACATTTCTTTAAATGATTAAACATACATTTGCAGAGCCCTAGTGTGTTCCAGGATTCCTCCACTTCCTTTTAAGAAAACTCAAAATTTGATTTTCTCCTTACTAGCTTACTTCTAACAAAAGCCAAAGCAGCAGAGAACAGTCCCAAAAATGTGCTATACACCCTCAGAGATTCAAGAAATGAGACATTTGTGAATGATTAACTGGATTTGATCATATCCTGTTTTTTTATGCAGTGGCCAAGGCAAACAAAGGTCCCTATTCTGTCAGTGGCCAAGTGACACTGAGGAACCAAAGTCAAAAGTATCAGAGATGTTTCTGAGTCAATGGTACAGCACTCTACCTTCCCTGAACCAGAGTCTTAAATGCCAAAAGATTTCTTAATGTAAATAATTGCCCTGAATCCAGCCAATATTTGACATTATGACAGTACAAAAGAACCCAATTTTAACTATTTTAAAGCCAGGGGAAAAAGTAACTATGCAACAGCTCTGCTTCCTCATCCACAAAGAGGTAGGACTGCCAACAGAGTCAGCTCCTCAGCAAAGCCTGCAAGTCCCTTCAAGTGACAGATGAAGACCAGGACATTTTTCAAGACCAGAGACTGAATTTCCATATCACAAATCTCCTTATCCTCTGCTCCATTCTCAAGGCTTATTCTTTTAATTTTGCCTTTCTTAACTGGAAGGAACACCAGCTCCCGTCAAAAAAAAAAATCTCACCAAACTTCAAATCCCTGGATAAATTAAAATCTTTGTCACAAATTTCAACGTGAACATCATAGTTATTTCATTTTAGGTCCATAATTCAACACATACTACAGTATTTTCAATGCCCCAGTTCAATCAAGAGAAAAGAAATTAAAAAAAATTTTAAAAAAATCAAAACAAAAATCAAAGCTGATCCCCTAATAATTATCCATTCCGCATGTATCAACAGAGCCTGAAGCTTCAACAACTTATAGGAAAAGGCATGAGCAGGTCTTTGGAAGCTTTACCTTTAGACTTCCCTTAAAATTTTCCTGTCTGCATTATCCCATGTCCAGCTGTATCCAAACCAGCAGCTCTTATGCACACTACAAGCAACTTGAAGTCATGTTCTACCTTAGTGATAGAAAATCCAACATTATGCATCAGAACAGCAGCCTTCCCACCCAACACAGCCACCTTCCCAACAGTGATCCATGGCAAGGAGCTCCTCAGGATGGGAGTTATATGTAGAAGAGGAAGGTTTAAGGAACAAAGGTGGCACTTGAGTGCACCCAGTGCAGGTGGGTAAGGTGAAACATGAAAACACTCTTATGTCATTGCTGTACTTCTGAGGTTAAAGAATTCCTGGAAGAAATGTCTTGGCTTGCCTCCTGCTGGGAAGTCCATCATAATTATTCTTCCCAGTTTTAAAACCCAGGAAAATTTTCCATATGAGAAATTTTTTACATAAAATAACTCTCCTTAGTCACCCAAAAGTTGAGATAAGCATTCACAGGCTAGATACTGACAACAATAGAATACTTTGACAGCTTATGGCATGTAATGAAACTAAATTTAACCCATACATTGGAGAAAATTAAGCTCAGCATCAGTTAAACTCATCAAATCCCTGCCTCTAGCTGCCCATTTATGCAAACAGAATATGAAATATCTGTCATATTTTTATAACACTAGTGGATTTAATTTTTATTTAGAGATATAAATTAAATGAGCCTTATATATACATCCATGTCTGTGTATGTGTGCTTCTGCTGAAATATTTTAAAAATTTCTCTTCCTGGCCTGGAAAAAACCTCAAGAAAGTATAACTATTGAAAAGTTAGTGCATCTAGAGACATATCAGACAGATTAGAGAGACAGGGGAATGATCTTGCATTTCCATCACTATTCCCTCTTCAGTCTAAATCTGAATAAACTATTCCTGGAGTATTAACCAAATTTATCTTGACAGCTGATGAAAACTGGATCCAAGAGGTCAGAACATCAACTGCCTTGGGAAATCCATGGAAGTATGAGAAAAGGAGAGGAAGCAGACATAAAAGATCCTCTAGATAGGGACCTCAAGTGAAAGCCTGTACTTGGGCATGGAGATATGCAGAGCAACCGCTACCAACAGTTTAAGATTAAAAAAAAACCCAAGTGTGGATGCAGTCCTTCCACCCTCTGAGGATAAGGAGATACTCATGGGATTTGCTTCAGGATAAGACCCAGTGCTAAATGCAATCATTTTGTAGTTTGAATACAAATACAGTGGAGTGGCCAGTGTGGCTTGCTGCACTTAGAGGGGGTTTCTTCATTAAATTTGATGAGGCCAAGATTATTCTCCTTTCACTCATTTGTTGTTTTTTTGAGACAGAGGATCTGGAGACACTGGAGGAACACATTACACAGGTTGCTAACATTAATCAAAGACCTTCCCTCCCTGGTTTGCTTTTTTATTTTTAATTAAGAGCTGTTCTTTGAACTACACAAAGCAGATCCATGTAATGTGTTTCCTATCTCCCCGAGGTTTCATTTTTCACTGGAAGAAACAAAGAATAAACCACTTTGTTTTTTTGTTTTTTTTTTTTTAAAGGTGAAAAATAAGTGGTTTCCTTAAAGCATGTGCATGCATACACACGGGGCTGAAAAAATGCATTTTCTTTCTTTAATAGTGGAATACCCTTAGGTGAGGAGAAAGACACTTCTCAGCCAACTCTTAAAAGCCACATAATTTATAACTGACCACACAAACTAAAGCTCTCCTTTACCACTTTAGACATCCTGGTGACCCTCATCAATAGGATGCCTAAGCATAAGGCTGCGTCCCTCAAAAGTTAAATGAACTTGTGTGTTTCTGCACAGAAAAATATAACCATGTTTTGATGAGAGAAGCAGAAAAAAAAAAAGTTTTTGAGCTAATGTTATGTACTTTATCTAGGTTTACAGATCTCCTACAAATTACTTTGTCTATTCGTTTCACAATTCTTTGTCCCGTGGCTTAGAAGGATAAAGGGGTACAAAGGAGCAGGAGATAATTCCCTCACAAAGGACCTCCATTGCCAGAGCCTTTGAAGTTGTGCTAAAAAAGCCCTGCTAGCCCATTAGCTGACACACAGCAGAAATCTGAACTGTTTCCATGCACACTACAAGCCGAGCTATTTTCTGCACAATTAGTCATAAAAAGGGCCAATGTAAACTGTGTCGGGAGGTCTCAATTCTTTACATTCTCCACACAGCGAATCAGACATTATGTATAACGTTTTGTTGCCATTTAGACCTTGGGCTGTTCTGCAATCAGGAGGCGGCGGCCTCTATTCCTCCTTCCCTCCCGACGCTGATTTTCGAGCCTCTTGGCAGCACCGCGGTGCTCATGGCAGCGAGGCTTCAGGAGAAATCAGTGCAGGCAAAAATGCAAACGGCTGAAAGCTGCCCCTTCACAGCTGGGGCAAAAAAACTTACTGGTTCCTCCGTTTGCTGCCCCCCAAAAACTGCATCTCCCGTTTCTCTAATTCTGACAGTGGTTAAAGCGAGTATTTTGGAAGCTGAATGATGAACTTGTCCAGATGAGGCTGCAGTAAGGAGCTACAGCAAACACTTCAGGGAATTAATTTTATCTGAATGTGCTGATTTCTCCACTGTAGCATTCCACTGACCCAGCAGTCCCTGGGTAACAGCAGGAATTTACTGGAGGGAACCACATGACATCCCCCATTACTCTTTCTTGCCATGACAGATGTCCCAGACCCACGATGAGGAATCAGTTTTGTGGATAAACCCTCCAAATTTTTAATTCCCTTTCACTACTTGGCCAGCATCCTTCTTTACTAATAAATACCATCTTTCAAGAACTAGAGGCTCTTTCATCCTTTCTCATGATGACTCAGGTTTAGACCACTATCACTGTCAGACGATTGCTCCTCTTCCTTCCTAAACCACTTACTTTCTTGAAATCTCACTCTAGTGGTAAGGACTGCCTTGAATCAGTACCTTGAATGCACTTTGACAAGGAGCAAATGTTGGATTTGTGTATAGATCCTTTGTTTTGCAAGCTGGATCTAGAGTATCTGAAAGTTTCCTTCAGCCTGAGTACATCTCTAATGTAAAATGTCTTGTCAAGGAATGATACCAGGTAATGGATTAGGTGGGTAACATGCAGCACCTAGGGAGGGGTATGATAACTACCTGAATATTTTGATTTTAGATTTTACTGATAACATGAACAAAATTTGTGCTTGTGGGGACCTACAAGAGGAACTTTCTGGAAATGACCAGAAGGACTGCTGTCCATCCCCCTAGTCTACCCCAGTTAGTATGAAACAATGTGAGCCAGACCGTACCAGAGCACGAGACACGCGGTATCATCAGCATCCCAAATGTAGCCCTACCCACACCTCAGGCAGGTCAGATGTAACAAAAGCTTCCTAGAGGCTGGTTCAAAACAAGAGCAGTCTGAGGGCTTTGCAAAGAGAAAGTGACTTTCAAAGATACAGCACAGGACTGACAGTGTCCTGGATCCACTCCTGACTAGTAACAGCACACAAATACCATGGGGAATAGATGCTACGAGAGACAAACTCGCGGGTGAGGGAACTGGCACCCCACAGAAACTCAGCAGCCTCAAGGACCACCCCCACCAGGTCTGCTGATGACACCCAGAGCATCCTTGCCTTAGAGGGGAGCGCTGGGTGCTCTTCAAAGCCAGGTTGCTGGCTTTTGCTCTGCTACAGTACACGGTTTTGCACTTGGAAATTGTGGCATTATGCAAAGAGCTGTGAAGGAGAGCTGGAGAGGCAGGGAATGAGCTTTCTTCCTCCCCTGTTTGGCAGGAGTATCCAAGCCCAAAGCATGCCTTAAAAAATACTTTGCACAAGCCACGTGCGATGGTCTTGTAAAGCAGGCTTTCATCATAGCCTTCTTACATCATGCCACCCCTTCTCCAAGGCAGATGGAGAAATCATTTTCCCTCTCGTTTGATGTTGTTATTCTATGCAGTTGTGAGGAACTGACTCATAGTCACTTTTGGACAGTAACGGGAATCAGAGCAATAACACATAAAAAGCCAAAGCGTGCAGCGTTTTGAACGTCCAGCAATACTCCCATGGCTCCCCTTCATTCTTTTCTTGCATGTAATCACCTCTCTCCCCTCTCACCCGTGAGCACTTAGAGAACACGCTCTGGAGAAAGGCTACAACTGTAGCCAGAGGGAGAATGGAGTGACGAGGGGCCAAAAGTTGAGGGGGTTATTCCAGATTGACGCCAGGCTAATAGAGCACAGATTTGTGTTTCCCTGGGGTGTCTCTGAGATCTGCAGTGCAATTCTATACTTGGAACATCTCAGTCTAAAGGGGAGACAGACCCCCACAGACTTCTTCTGTATCCTTGCTGCCCCTCAATATAATAAACTACCCCCATGTCTCTCCCCTTCTGCTCTCCCTCTCTGAGCATCCATCCCTCCTGTTGAGGGTATGGAGCTATTCTGGAGGCACCCAAATGTCACACACTTGAGGTCCTTCTCTAGGGGTGGCCTGGAGTGCAATGCACAGAGTCCTCCACAGCCTCAGCATGAGATGGGACTGAATTTACCAGTTTGGGACTGGTGCCATGCTGGCATAGTCCTCCACTTCCCGACTCAATACAGTGCTTTAATATGAGCTCAGCAACCCAGTTCTCTGCTGTCTTACAAGTCTTTGCACACCTTCCCTAGCAGACTTGCTCTAAACATATGTTGAGGAAAACAATAAAATGATATTATTTTTAACAAAAAGCTCAACTTTCTTCAAGTCTAAACCAGCTGTTTCACTTAGGTTAAGAAAAACAACACAAGCAAGAGCTGAAGTGAGGTCACCCCCCAAGCATCTCCTCTGGCCTCTGTGTCAGACCACAGCAACAACTGAGCTGTGTCAGACCAACTCAACATCAGGGTTCCAAGCTGCTTCAGACATTCTAAAATGAAGTGACTAGTCTCTTTGGTCAGCCTCATTGGAGGGAATGAGCACCTCCACAGAGCAATTCATTCCAACATCTCAGGCTTGGGAAGAACATGAGCTCTCTGTGCAATTCTCTTTCCACTGACCATGTGAGCTTAAATAGTTCCTTTGGCCTCAGCATCTACCAGACAAGGCATGATGGCCCACCAATCCACCCTACCACTGCCCAGAAGTTCCTCAACACTGTGCAGAGCCCACCCTTCTTCCCTACCTTCCCTTTTCTGCCCCTTCCCCCACCTTTCTTGCCATGCCAGAGTTTGCAAGGGAGGGGGAACTGTGTTGATCTGTGCTTTGGCTGGTTATGGGGCTACTTGGGCTATTTCATATTCTGGCTTCATTTACATGCCATTAGAGGAGTTTTTCCACAGAGAGAAGGTCCAAGGGAGCATGACTGTTTCACTATACACTCTTAGAGAAAACAATAATTTCGGATGGGGAAGACCTTTAATAAAATCATTGAGTCTGACCAGAAGTAACTCATTGAATATAAAGGATTCAAGTTTAAAGGCAAGAGGGAGGTGGATTGATAACTGACAATATACTACTACCTCAGCCCAGTATTTCTGAGATAAAATGAATTCAATTCCTTCTTCACCGTGCTAAGGAAAAGGTCCCTTGGGAGTCAAACAACAAAGCCTGAAGATTCAAAGTGTTTATTTTGTAAAATGTATCTGTTGTATTTGCTGGTATAAGCTGGAACAGCTTACCAGGACAAGAAATACGTAGGAGGAAAAAGACGTGGGCAAGGGCTAAGAGGAAGATTTGACTTTGTCCCCAGGTTTTACTGTGAACGAAGGCAGGCCTTGCTCAGTCTGAGATACTGCATGGAGGATGGTTTTTGTAATTTTTCCCTATACCAGAATGCCATGACTACATGGGCTTTTCTTTTTTCTTTGGGCTTTTTGTTTGTTTGTTTGTTTTTTAAGGTGCGTGCTCCTCACTGAATCATGGTGTTGGGAATAAACCTTTCTACATAGAGATGTGGTATAAGGTGTGACTGGAAGTTTGTGCCAGTCACAGAGCTGTGTGCCAGAGAACATGCCTCTGTGTCCCTCATGGGATTTTCTCCAGTGGACAGGGTCAATGTACAAAATCTTGGAAACTTCATCCATCCCTAGCCCTGCAACAGAAGAGAAGGAGTCTGAGGAAAATCTAGAGAAAACTTGGCTTTTTTAAGAATCTGCTCAGGGTGCCAGAGGCATCTCTGAGACTGGCCCAACCAGCTGGGACCATCAGATCCCCTCAGTGCAGATGGTCTGGTATGAAAATGCACTGCCTTAATGTACAATTCTGTTTGCCATTTGGCATCAACACCTCAGGCAGCGAGGAAATCAGCGAAGAAACTGACTCCTTTTTTTTGCCCAGGGTGCCCCACTAGTGTGCTTGCAGCCCTGCTGAAGCAGACAACAGGCTCCCACCTGAAGCAAAGTTATCAGCTCTTCCCACGTAAGCGGCCACGCTGAGGTCCCGACAGCTGGCGCGAGGCAGGTACCTCCGAGCAAAGTGTTTCATATCCCATTGCAAATCCCCTGAGCCATCCAGAACTAGTCTGGAATGCACGTGGATCTGCTTGCCAAAGCCAGGCAAGGGTCGGGGTAAGGGCGACAAACTAGTTTCCACACCTCCCTGCTCCACACTCCGTCTTTGCAAGGAAGGTAATGGTGAACTTGTTACTAAAACACCTCAGTGACTTGGTGGAGTCTGAGCTCAGGGAATCAGAAGTTTAGTGACTTCTAAAGCTGGACTGTTGAGTCTGTCCAATTCCTTTTTGGTCTCATGGATGCGTTTGGCTTGCACAATACATTGTGTCTGCAATGTAATCAAGCCTGGTGGGAAACGGCACTTCACTGTGTTTATTTTGAACCTGCTTCCCCCAGTTCCTCTAGTTTGCACAAGCACAGCTCTAAACTGAATTAAACAAAACTGTAATCTTGCTCTAGTGTGAGATTAAACCATTCCAGGAAAGTAAGTTGGGGACAACGTCTGTCAAAATTACTTCAGACGACCATAAGACAAGCTGTCATTTTCTGTTTGGAAAGCAGTTTGAAAACCACAAAATCAAAGCTCCAAGTTGACAGGACACGGATCCTTGCTTGTTCTTTCTGGTTTTAACCTCTCAGTCAATTATCCTACAGACTACACTACTTTCTTCATCTGTTCCAGGAGCCCCTTTCTGGTGGTTTATTTGGATTGTGGATGTCTCATAAGTGAAAAATGTAGTGATGTCTTAGCACAAAGCACAGTGATTCCTCAGCAAATTGCCCCTGGAATTTACAGACACAGGATAGACTCCTTGCTGGAGCAGAGTACTTTCTAGCCTGCCTCTCAAGCTGGCACTGGAAAACAGAGGTCATTTTACAGACATTTTTAAAACGGAAACTCTCCAAGGAAACCAAAACCTAGCCTCCTTAGTCAGGATCTTTGTAAATATAAAACCTTCACATTGTTAAGATCAACGATGGTTAACACTTTTCCCAGAAAAGTCCAGCTGGCCACTGGATGTCACTGTTGTTGCAGAAAAACACTCCAGAAAGTTCACAAATGAGGCTGTGAATAAGGTGAGGTGAGTCACCCCAATCTGGAAATGGCCTTTTCTTCCAGGTTAACCAGAGCAGTGCTGGTGGCACCTGGAGGTGCCTGGCCAGTGCAGCACCTGGAGGCAAGGCACCCTCAATGGCACTGAGGTGTCCAGCAGCAGCTGAGGGCAAGTCATCTGTGACCCTGAGTCACCTGTGCCCAGGTGTGTGTCCCTTTTTCCTGCTAAATGCCCTCTGGTTTTACTTAGACATGTGCCCGCCGAGCCCCTGGGCCTGCACGGCACATCCAACCTGGTCTATACTTCGGACTCAACCCTTTCTCTTCTGCCATATAGCAGAGCACACTGCAGCAGGCAGGTTTCCAAGCTTGCCCTTGATCATGGATTAAAAACAATTATATGTAGTGCTGCTCTGTGGTTTTAGCTGGCGCTGATGAAAAGGCAGCGGAGCGTAGCTGCATGACTTTCAAGGTCTGAGATAATATCTCCATCAAAACCAGCTCTGTGCTACGCAGATAATTTGCCACCTCCGAAATTACACCAGGCATCTCCAAACCCACTCAACCACACAGAGGAAATCTGCTCTAAAAGACTGTTCTCAGCCTTATATCAGCCAGGGATTTCTTTGCACCATCACAGTGAACCTCACCAGTGCAGGCACAGGGCTTTTTCAAGGAGTGATTTGAGGCTGTAGGCTGAGGCCCTTCCCACAGAGGGAAAGCAGGAGCAATAAACCTCAGGAGTCCACAAAACTTTCTCAGATTGAGGTCACCAGGTGCAGATGCTGCTGCAGCATTCCAGGAGGTGCAAACTGGGACCTGCTTCCCACCTTACACTCTAAGCCCAAGCCTTTCTGCTTGATTCATGCCTGCTCTGACAGTGGGAAGCAAACCCTCCAAATAAGGCAGATCAAACCAACAAACTCTTGTCCCTGGGGAGAAAAGGAAGGCAGGAACAGACTACAGACATTTCTTAAGCTACTTAATATGGTGTTGCAAGACCCTGAGATACATGTGGAGGGGGAAGAGATCTAGAGTACCTACATCTGGAGATCTGTTTCCTTTAAAATGCAAAGCATGCCCAAGACTGCAGAGTAATAGAAATCTGGGCTGGAAAACACCCATTTTAGTCCATCTAAATGTCATAAATCAGGATCAACTCTGCCTGGGCATGATCAGCTTTGATCTTAAGGATGTCAGTATAAATTAGAAAAAGGATCTCCATGGGACACTTTGCAGTATTTTTAAAGCATTAGGAGGTTCCTTGGCTGCGTCTTTTCTTTATTCATTTCTCTTTCTTTAAAAGCAAAAAGAAGAAAGAAATGCAGGATAGATAGTCCTTTGGCTGAAGGTCCTGTGGTAGAAGGAGAGGGGGTTTCTAGCCAGCAATGGTAAATGCTCTACTAGAAGGGTCAGTAAATCTTATCTGTCAAGGAGACCATCTGTGTAAAGGGAAAAGAACAGATAACAGAGTCCAGCAGTATTTAGGGATTCTCAGCTGTAAAGGTGCTGTATGAACACAAACAGTGGTCAGTCCCAAGCTGCCACCTCTCCTGGACACTGCCTGTCACAATCCAACAGTGATGAGCTTTGTCCTGCAAAAACTTCCATCTGTAAGTTGCTCTGGGCATGCAAACAGTTGTACCAAGCCTCCACATCCCCACACACAAAGGAAATCTTGCTTACATATGTTAAATTTAATTGATCAAAAGTCTTGGAAAGCTGTATTCCTCAAGTACTAATTTGTAAATGCTACGCCTATGGAGAAGTTCTTCTTATTACACATTTATTCCCAATTAGACTATCAAATGTGAATCTACATTCCACTCATTACTAGTTATTTTTGTGAGTTTCACCCATGCAGACCTACTCTCAGCCACATGGCCAAACATCCTGACTAATTTAAATTTAGGTAGTTTTTTTTTTCTTATAAATACACAGAATTTCTATATACATCCATGTTTTGAGCAAGTAGAAATATTTGATTTGAATCTCCACTGCAGTACTCTGGTTTTACACTGGTATAAACAGTAGTGGTTTCCACTGTTATCTCCCGCTGCCCAGCTGTTAACACTGGGGAAAAGGAGCAACAATGAAGGCAAGCACAATTTATCTAAACATCTCTCTCATAATATTGGCCCAGGAAGCAGACTTCTAGTGAAACCAAAAAGGGGGAGATTCAATGATCGTGTTAAGTTTTCCATGACACAGCTGTCCACTCCGACACATGGCCACATTCAAAAGCTGAGTAAGTTATTATGGAAGTTCAGAAACCTCAAAATATACACAACAGATTTTGAAAAACATTGTGGTTGTGTGGGTTCGAGAAGGCTTGAGGAATATGTTCAAATCCAAGCAAACAATCTACGCCTTCACCCCTTTCTGTTAACACATGAGTGTGTGAGCACATCACCAAGCTTGCGTGGCAATTTGTAGCTCTGTTATTCACAGCCTTCATTAAAGAATAACAGCCCCTGTTTGAGTATCACGAGGCAAAATTGTTCGCACATGTGGACCCAACAGACACACACACCAAGGCTGCACCCTTATGGTTTCTGAGTGACAAGCTTAATAAGATTACGCTTGATCTTTCTCTTAATAAAGCTGGATGACATTCAAGCAAAGCCTGAGTTTTGTTTTAATGGTACATTAAGGGAACCCAGAGTTTGGCACAGCTGGAGGCCTGAACCATCGAGCAAAACTTGGCAGTGCCAGCACTCCCTTACGATCTCAGACCTCACATAATGAATATTTATATCTATATATACAGACATGCATATATATTAAATACCTATCATTAGCTGGTCAAGGTCAATGCTCTGGGTAACAGAGCTGGATGTAATACCAAGAATGATGATGGTTCTTTTTTTTTTTTTTTTCTTCTTGTGTTATGAATCACACAAATTAAGCAACCCACAGTTTATAGAGCCTGCAACATGATGGACTGCTTTTAAACCACACATACCAAGGGAAAGGAGAACAACTCCAAGAAATTACAAAAGCAAAAGAGAAGTGTCATCACCTTACTGTTTAAACCTGAACGCAGCAGAACAGGGAGACTCCTGCTTAACTTTAATAACACCAGCAGCCCCAGCCGGCTCCAGGGAAGCAGTCATTTGCTTGAGATAAGTCAGGGCTCGTGTGTTTTGAAGCATTATGGGTTAGAAGCTAAATAGTGTTAGCTGAGTCACACTGATTTAAACCGTCATTGCAACTGGCCCAAAGATTACAAAAGACAGATCACAAAAAAATCGCTTAGAGGAACAGAGGAGATACAATATTGAATTTTTATTTTTGGGAAAAAAAAAAAAAAAAGAAAAAGAAAAATAATCCCTCTCCAGCTAAGACTTTACTTTTGGAAAAGAGAAGTTTCCTTAAGGACAAACTTTCTCTTTCTCTCATCTCTGTCAACTGCATCCTCAGATTACTTAAGTATCAGCCCTACAAAAAAGTCAGTGGGTCTCAAGACTAAACAGGGAGTTCATGATGGAGCTGGCATCTGGATACACATGGGATGGGGATGGTTTAGATTGTGCAATTTATCTGCCAAAAAAATTCATTTTTGTGATAGCCAAAATAGTTCCCAAATTACATTAACTGAGGAATACTGATGAGGAATTTAAGAGTACTGAAAGACTGTCTTTTGCTGTTTCCAAAACAAAACAAAAATTAAAAAGAAATCACGGTTTTATTTCAAAGCATTCAGCAATAATTTACTGAAATGGAATACGCGTACATATAATTTCAAAAATAACACAAACATGGACATTAAATTAAACACTTTGCACAGCCTGAATTTTCCTCCAGGCTTTTGTTTTGGTGAGAAAATGAAAACGTTTTTGTTCGGCATTGACCCAATATAACTTTTCCTTCAATCATCTGGTTCAGCCGACAAAACAAGGCATAAATCGTTTCCACTGCTCTAGACTGAGTCCAGGTCTCTGCTAATGTGGATGAGTTCCTGATCCTCAGCCTCCTAAGATCTACGTGCACTGCCTCAAAGCCTGAACATGGTGGTGGGACCTTTCCTGGCTGTTAAGGACATATCCATGGACAAGAGGTTCACGCTTAAGGCCAACTCAATGTCTCTCCATGGAGAAGTGGGCCAGGATGGGAGGCGTGCAGAGCCAAAATCTCTCTTTACAGAGTTCCATCTTCTTCCCTAAAAGTCAGTAATGAGATTCTTGCTGAACTCAAGGGAGCTGATGAGAGATTTATGCTACAGAAAAGTGCATGAGAAAACTGTGCTTCCTTCAGCCTTCAACCCAAAGCACTCAAATTCGCTTCTGGGGCTATGTATCTCTCCAGTCTAGCTATTTATTATCATTTACAATGCTTAAAAGTTTCTCCTTGTGTGCAACCTGATCAGAAGCTCACTGAAATACACGTGAAATGCCTAGAAGGCATGTCCTGTGCAATCTGCTGACCTTACTTCCAGATGGCTTGAAGACAACAGAGCTCCAGAGCACTGAGCGCACAAAATTAGAGGTGAGCAGAATTTGAACAGGAGACAAGATCCTCTTGCCTGAAGAGAAGACCATGTTAGTAAGTAAAAGCACTAAGAGAACATGCCTTCTTGCAGGAATTCAGCCCATAATTATCTAATTCAATAATTATCTTCACTAGTTGAAACTGAGACAATCCTTGACTGAAATAAGAAATTCACGTCTGGCCCTATTGGAATTGTTGTGTCCAAATCCTGCAGTACTTTCATTCAACCAAACTCCACCTATAAAGCTCTCACACTATATTTTGGCTGACTATTCCAGGCTATTATATAAGCTCTTTGGCACTGGTCTATCCCAGATTTCTCCCAACCTCCACACTTTTTCTCACAGCCAAATTTCTGCAGGAAACAAAACACTTTTCATTGAGGCCAATTAGCTCAAGAACGTCAAAAGAAAAAAAAAAAATCAAAAGGCTTTGGGTCAGTGACAAGAGCAATAGAGAGGCCAAGAAAATGAAAGGGACTTGTTCTGAAAATGTTTTTTACTATGTCAGAGCCAATTCCCAATGGAGTGAAACAAGAAAAACATTCCTAGAGACATTTGAGATCTGTCATGAATTCCCAAGGCACATTAAGAAGTCTCACTTTCCCCTGTGTCTCTCATTCCTTTCCGAGGTACATCATGGGGCTCCAGAAAGTGGATGATAAGTCAGGAGATCTGTTCAGTGGTCCCAGACATTCAAAGGCACAATGAACCAAGTTTCTCTCGTTTTTTTTTTTTTTGTTTGTTTGTTTTGGTTTTTTTTTTGTTTGTTTTTTTTAACAATAGTACTGAAAATTCTAAATTTTATTTGATAGTAATTTTTTTTGTGGATGAGATATTGGGACTCCTTCTCTCAAGTAACACTCATTTGGTTTCCTTACAAAGTAACCCTTCTGTGCCCCTGCTGCTCCATCTTTAAAGGAAGCATAATCCACTTCCCTCCCAGGAGGAAATATTTGTCCCATTGCATGCCTGTATATTGATAAAACTAGTGACAAATTAACTTTGGAATGAACTTCAGGATACCATAACCGCTGCCTTTCCCACCCTCACCACAATCCTCATCACGAACTCCACGTCCAGCATGAGGAGCCTCAGCAGAGCAGCAGACACCTCTTTTTCCCATGCTTGTAGACATCAGACTCACAGATCTGTCGGTATTAGAACCAAAGCTCACCTTTCAAGTTGTTTGAAGTATGAATTCAAAGGATTACTAAATATCAGTATTAAAGGGCCTAAAGCTTCTATTCCGGGGAAATAAACCATCAACTTTTTCCAGCTGAGCTTTATTTAATGACAGACTTTGCACTTCCAAATCTGTTTGGAAAATAAGTGCCACATGGCATCATAATATACTGAGCAAGTGATAGTCAGGCTCCCAGCAAATAATTCATAATGACATCTTCTGGGTTAGTTTTTATGACACTTTGTAGGACAATGCCATGAGTTGGCCTTGAGTATTTCACCAGAGAACAAAATATTCGTCTTGACATCTAGCTCTGTGTTCATGGGTTCATTTTTTCTGATGATTAATTCCGAGTTCATGTAGAGTGTGTTCAAGATTACATGGATTCATACTCAGTTGACCATATCTGAGAGGATTATTTCAGTGTGCCCCAGTTTATGGCCCATGAAACATGATCCCTCTTGTCTCTCCATTTCTCTTACTCTGCCAGCAGTATTTTCCTAACAACCGGTACTTGGAATTCTTATTATCAGCATAACAGCAGAAAACAGCTATTTTTCTCTATGAAAACCAGCTCTCAGTCAGTGCCTTATACTTGCTCTCCTCTCAGTGCCAACAGCCAAGCGGAACAACATCAAAATATCAAAATTTTGAGGGAAATGCCCTTTAGAATAAATCTACATTTCAGGTCTGCCACAGTCTTGGTCATTTTTGGTGCATTTAGCACATATTACTGCTGTTACTAGTGGTACCAACCTGAACAAGACGAAGCACGGTGGAAACATCCTGATGCCACCCTGAGCCATTGCTTGTGTCTCTCTGAAAAGCTCTGACCCACACTGACTACACTGGAAGATGTTTCCATCTTTACCCAAGAGCCTGGTGCCAGCAGGGCAGTGCAGATCTTGGCACACAGCAGGCACATGTGCTGTCAATAGTTTTGGCAATGTCTGACCATCTTTCCTACCATGGTATCACTCTCTTGAGCCGACTGCCAGCTGGCCTTTAAGAGTGCTTGATGCACAAAACGCAGAGGAGCCTTCAACTGACAACACCCTGTAAATTATACATACCACTATTATTTCATGTGCAGCCCCCAAAGATCTCAAAGCAGTTTAAGGACAGAAATCAGGTCCAACGCTGTGACCCTTACTTAACAAATGTGAGCTAATTAGAAAGCTGTCCCATTGAAATAAGCAGAGTTTCCAAAAGAAAAAGTCTGCTTAAAGCGCAGCTGCACAATTTAAAAAATAAAAATAAAAAAATTACTTTGTTTCTCAAAGCCACAGCCCAAACACATCTCCTTCTGCTGTGCTAAAGTGAAACATGGAGCATTCCTATTCAAGAAACCCCCATTCCCGGTCAGTAATGCAGTTAGTTTGGAACTGACAAATAATTGTTTTACCAGATCTTCAGGCAACGTGCAACACCCTTATGTTTTGGTAAGCAGATGAAGTTCCCACAATTCCACAGCTGAACCAGAACTTCTGCTGCACACAACCTCGCCCGAACCAACAGGCCACACAACTTGCTCGTGAGAAGGAGAAGAATTTGGACTAAACCCTTAGAAGCAAAAACCCTTGCAGCAATGAGCCGTGTTAAGCTACTGTTTCTCAGCATCACTGCTGCTGTGACCAGAGCTGCTGGGATTTTCCCTTGGCGCTGTCATGCCTCCCTTCCATCACGTGTCACTGCCACTGCTCGCAGAAAGCAGAGGTTATATACACCGTTTTGTTTGAACAGAGAGCGCCTTTCACAGCCCCTCAGCAATTTTATTTTCCTTTGACTGATGCTGTCAGCACGTTATCTGAAGTCCACCTCAGAGCTCAAGGGCTCGGTGAGAGTATTTGCATTGCACTTGTGCGTTACGCTACACCCATGCTCGGGCACCCTCTGCCCCATCACTCACTGATCCCACTTTCTGATCACTTGACTGCCATTTGGACAGAGCCCAACTCCACCCCTCTCCGAGCACAGAACACGGTCAAAGAAGGAAAGATAGGGGATTTTTTTTTTCAGTTTCAGTTTTCAGGCAACGAGTTGTAGGTTTACTGCTCCTTTTTTGAAAAAAAAGAAGCTTTTCTGTAAATGCTGCACTTACGGGAAAGATCAGATGCCACATTTTTTTTGCTGTTTTTAGGGAACAGCAATATGCTCTCTGCTCCATGCTTCTTTTGCAGATGAAGATAGGCGTAAGGCTATCTTTCAGTAATTAATAAATACAATAAATACATTTTCTTTACCAAAAGATCCTGAGTACAGTACAGCTGTGCAGTGGCAATCTAGGCTTCCTTTTCATCCTTGTCTCGGAACGTTATCACTGTAGTTGATATATTCATGGAATTCTTTAGCTGATTACAGAAAAGACAGCACACCTTAACATTGATTAGCTGACAGGCTATGACAGTGAGCAACAAGGAATACTCTGTGCATCTGGAGCTGCAGTGGAAATGCATCTCATCCAATACTCCAGGAAAGTATTTGGCCAGGATATCAGAGCACAGAGTCTCTTTGCTAAGTGTGCTACTGGACCATTAGTCACAGCAACCCCTGGCCAAGGCTTGTGAGTCACCACAAAAGAGAGGAAGGACCTCACCGGCCCCTGACAGCGTGTGGGGGAACGGCTAGGGCTGATGCACGAGGTAGAGAATTCCTCCTGAGCTGCCAAGAGCTCCCCAGCACCTGGTTTTCTCTGCCGTGGCTTGTTTCCATCTGTGGCTTGTGCCAGCTGAGAACAGTCAGTGAACAGCATCAAAGAGCACTCGCCAGTCCGTGGCACTAGAGTGGCAGAAGTGAGATGTAAGGACATTGCCACAACAGGGATCAGTTTCCTCTCCATTGTCAAGCTCCATAACACTGCTTTGCTTTATTCAGCATCCAGTACCTGGGTCCTGAAAACTCACAATATTAACAATTTCACATCCACACAAATGCAGATGTACCATACACACAGATACACAAGTATGTATATATTTTCCTGTAGAGGAAATATGATATTTTTGCTTTATAAGATGAACAAGGAGAACAGAAAACCAAGAATTCTGGGCTATTGCCCAAACCACACAGCTTTGAAATCAGCGGTGCATTGAGAAAAACTCCACACAACAAAAAAACCCCCGACGTTTCCTTCCAAGAAAAGTGTCTAAGTTTTCCAATCTGTTTACGACTGATGTCTACCCACAGGAGACTAAATTCTGGGCTGGATGAGACTGGAGTAGCATACAACATCAAAAACCTCTCCTTCCTGAGCTGGAGAACAATACCATAAGTGTCTGTACATGGAGGCAGATCCGGTGTTGCAGAACTTTTTCCCCAAACTGTTATATCTGCTTTTAATTTCCAATGAATCAGCAAACACATCCGTAGGCTACTACTCTTCCAGACTCTTTGTTTTTTTATTCTCAGAACTCATCTCTCTTTTTCCAACACCTGCTCACTGCTCCCTCTGAAATACAGTTCAGAAGTATTCAGGTACTCAGAAGAATTTCAAATTTTTTTCTCTAAGAAGAGTCGCTTCTTAGCTCTGATTTTATTTAAATTATATTACAAATGAACTTAACAACATAGTAATTAAGGTAACTTGACTCTGCAACTGAGAAAGACAAGATCTACAGTGATCTCCAAAGGCTGAAGGTAGGTGGGGAATGTGATAAACACAGTTCTGCAAAGAAACAATATCCAGATGATGCAAGTACAACTGCAATATATCTCTAACTGCCCCAATCTCTCTTAAGCAGTATCTAACTCTAAGAGTCTCTACTGGTATTAGTGTAATTTATCTGGAAAGCTCAGTTACTGTCTACCACAATGGAAACAATCCTCAGTATCAGCTAGATCTCTGCTCAGCTTTGAGCCAAGGAATCACTTTTGTGAATCCTCCCTCAGTCCCAGACCTGATGAGATATTGAAAATGGACCTAAATTGCAAACACTATCACTTCCCACTTCCAGACTGCAGGCACCAACCCAGAGGACAGGTTTGGAAAAAGCCTGGTCTGTACCCCAGGAGCTCTGAGGGAACATCATTTACTCCTCACATCCCACTACTGCTTTTCAATTTAACAGTAAAGCCACCAGGGAGTTGTTCTTCCTCTATGGCAACATAAAGCCGACACTGCAGGTGTGCTGGGGTGTCAGGGCAGAGGCCAGCTCCTGCTAATGGCTTGTTCTTTCACCTGTGCTTGACTGATGTTGCTACTTCAAACACTTCTGGGGTCAGGATGTGCGGCTGCGTCCGCATGAGGAAATGAACTGTCCTTTACCTGCCAGTTGTTTCTGGGGTGATTGCCCAAGACCTTGCAGCTCTAGGTTAGAGGTAGGACTTGCTGATGGGGGGTCTCCATGGGAGGACAGCAGTACTACAAAGCTCCCCCTGCCACCCTCCTTAACGCAGTCTCCAAACATTAGTGTGGCGTTCGTGTTTGTTTTTATTTTTTTACAGCAGAGGAGTGAGTTGAACCATCCTTTTTTACCCAAAGCATAAAGATGCTAAAAACTTGGCCCAGGATCAACAGGTGGCCAGTAGCAGAGCAGGAGCATGACCACAGCTCTCCTGAGACTGATGGTGATGTCTGGAGGTCTCAGAGCATGCTTTGCATGCTGAGATGTAGCACGGCCTGATAACGTTATGCATGACCATTTCCCTACTTACGCTGGGGCCTTTCATCTATGAGACTTCACAGCTCTCGCTGTCCTGTGTTTAACCTTGAGCTAAGCAGATAATTTATGACCACGCCAATTCCAAAAAAGAAAAGGAAAAGCTGCAGTACTATTTTTGAAGTGAAGTCTGGCAAGGCATCCTGCTCCCTCTCTCCACAAGTACTTCATGGCAAAGCCTGAAATGGTTTCCCGGGATGTAGTATATCTGGCACGAATCCCTGCCAGGCACAATCTTGTCTTGTTTAATTAGCTCTCACAAATTTTCACCATCCAGCTTTCTCACTGAGGTCTGAACCACAGCTCCTGCTGTCCAGACACCATGGGGAGCGAGACACCACGTCCAAGGCCACTGCTGGTGGCCCGGCTGTGAAAACGCCTGATGGAAACTCATCTCATTAAACTTTTGAAAGATGGATGCTCTGGCACTGGAGCAGCTCCGAGCTCTCAGCTGGAGTTTCTGCTGGCCTCCAACTCTCTCTTTGTAATATTTTAGGTTTTGCCTGCTGCAAAATGACTTGCAAGAATGTTCTCAAGTGCCAGTGTTTGGAACAAGAGCTGTTTCCAGCATTTCCAAATCCTGGGATGCTCAGAGCTGATGTGCTGACTCAGATCACTCGAGACAGGCAAGTTAGTGAAAAGTTCAGTCCGGTGGTAATGAGATCTGGTGGAATTAGACCTCTGTATGATTTATTCAGTGTTTTGTAATCAGTGTAGGGTGTTAATGTCAACCATTTGCTCCCAAACCTCAGCCGGGAAAAGAGTAAAGCCAGTCAAAGCATATGGCTCCAAACCTTCCAATGTCAGCCTCTTTTCTTTGTGAAATGAGTGGTTCCAGATATCTGCAGAAGTGCCTGGAAGTTTAATCCTATCCTTTCAATTACCATTTCTTATTCATATCGATTATTAATCAGTTCAGCCACATGATGCTTCCCAGCTCCCTGCTAGAGACACTGAAAATTTTAATGGAGCATATCAACAAAACTTAACCCAACAGGTGTTGAGAGAAAAGCTATGATCAAGAAATATGGATATTCTGTGAAAAATTCACGCAGTGCACAGGCTTTTGAAGATTCACTGACAGTAAATTATAGGATGTGGTGGATCCAAATTATGGCAAATCATCAGGGTATGCCAGCTCTCCCCGCCCCTCAGATGTCTTCTGTACACCACAGAGTTTTCACCAATAATTCCTGGAAAACATGCTCTTGTCTCCAGAGCCCTGTGGTTTTCATTACATAACTTTTTCAAGGCCCAACCTGTCATGTTTATAACCCAGAGAGAATACGTGATGGAGCAAGAAAGCTTATGGCTGTGGTCATCTGGAAAGCCCTCTGGCACACAGCAAAATACCAGAGGAGTAACAGAGCACCAGGGCTTGCTGCAAGCAAATAAGGACCTGGATATGTCTGTGGATCAGGGATTTTAGACTCTGCTTTGTTTTCTGCAATTCAACTGGAACAAGAGCTCTTCAAAAGACATCTTCTTTCTCTGAAGTTTTCACACAAAGGCAAAGTTAACACTGAACCACAATCCCTCTAACTACTCAACAAGCTTGTCTTCTCCATCAAGGCAAAGATTTGGGGCTTCTGAGGTGATTTGTCTTATTTCCTTAACTGAATCCTACATGTCATGCCCCGGCGTTAGATACAAATCTTTAATTTTTTTCCCCCTTACTGCTTGTGATCAAGCAGGAATCTTTCCTTGCTCCTGCCTTTACTGCTAGATATTTCCCTTGGCTTTCTTTTTTAAACCGTGTCCTGCACTTTCATAGGAAAAGAACGACTGCTAAAAAATCCATTAGCATGGTTTGGCCAGAGTCCAAAATTTCAGCTACCAAGAATGTTAAATCCTCCATCTGTTTGCTAGTTAGATAATGTTACCTTTGAGCTTTCCTTTGGCTGCTAAAGACACTTTATCTGCCTTAAATGTTGCAGAAAATTACACTTCAGGTCAAAGCCTGTGTGCCATTAAATAAGGTGGGGGAGGGAAAGGTTCTTGCTATAAATTTCCACCTTTAGTTCCTCCTAGCTCTTGGTACATTCAGACACAGAGGAGTCCCGAGCTGAGCATAATCATACTAATGACCTGGATAATTGATGGTGAATGATGGATATGTTGAGCTAGACTCTAATCCACTCTTAAATATTTGCTTGACTTTTTAAAAATCAAGGGAATACCCCAAAGGGAAGGAAGTTCTTTCATACAGGAGAAGCTAAGCAGCTACAGTGTGTTTAAGTGAACATTTGGCTAAGACATTACTTCGTGCCTCAGCTGGGGATGCAGACTGGGCAGCAAGGCCCAGCTCGCTCCTGAGTGCCAAGTCCTGGCTGTAACATCCATCAGACACCTCCAGGGAGAGGTGACTCAACTGCTTTCACTGACGTGATCCCACTGAGGGCAGGCCAGGAGGTGACCTTGCACAGCCCCTCCCCTCCACCATTTATCTCCTCACTTCTCATTACGGCTGATGGGTCACACAGTCGGCCACCTCCTCCCTGAGGACTGTGTTGGGTGTGGAGCTCGCACAATTGACATTCAGAGGAGTTTTCCTTATGGCTTCTCAACCACAACCTCCTTCCACCCGGGATTTCACCAAAGAACAGGGCTTGCTCCCAAATGACATCATAACTTCCCATCTGTCGCCAGCCTGGCACAGCAGGTGACTTCCAGATGAGCGCTGGAGATAAAAACCGAGAGCCGCTCAAGCCTCTCCTGTGCTCCCTGAGGAGGGAGCAGCCCCTGCTGAGAAAAGCTAACAAGGAACCACTAAGCACAACTGTGTGGGACACTGACAGCTACTTATCAGGAAGGATTAAAACACGACCCCAAACCCACAGAAATTCTGGCACTGCGTTTAGCAGATCCAACGCACATCTGCCTTCACTTAGGTTTGTCACACACTCTCCAGGGGTGGGTGGCTGGACAGGATTGGTCTGAAACGGGAACAAATGACTGAATAGAACTTAAAAACCTGAGATACAATTGGTTGAGACCAGAAGCACCTTGTTTTAGCACAGGGATCCTTGCATCCCACTGTTTGGAGGATGGCAGCGAGAGGCTGGTCTTGCCAGTCAGCAATCCTGGGTAGCAGGAGATGTGGGGATGGGGCTCAGTGTCTGAAATGGGAGGCACAGACCAGCCTGCTCTCTCTGCAGCTGGGAGAAAGGTTTCCATCCAGCCCTGTTATGACAGAGTTTCCCACCATCCAGCCAAGTTTCCTTAGCAGCAGCTGCAGGACTTAATTTTTAGGGCTAGAAAGAGATTTCTAGGCACAGAGCCCCATCTGCAGCAAAGTCAAACTGAACTTGACAGCCACTGTGGGAGGTCAAGAGAAAAATGCCTGAAATAGATTGAGTTGTCACTCCATCTTCCCCCTCGAAAAACGAGCTGGCGAGGAAGAAGACCGGCCTGGCTGAAGAAAGAGCCTTGGCTGGAACTCAGGAAAAAAAAAAAAGAGTTTATGACCTTTGGAAGAAGGGACAGGCATCTCGGGAGGACTACAAGGATATCATGAGGGTATGCAGAGAGAAAACTAGAAGGGCCAAAGCCCAACCAGAAATTAATCTGTTTAATGCCATAAAAGACAATACAAAAATGTTTCTATAAATACATTAGCAGTGAAAGGAGGGCTAAGGAGAATCTCCATCCTTTATTGGATGTGAAGGGAAACACAGTGACTAAGGAAAAAGTGGAGGAACTCAATGCCTGCTCTGCCTCAGTCTTTAGGAGCAACACCAGTTGTTCTCTAGGTACATAGACCCCTGAGCTGGAAGACTGGGATGGGGAGCAGAACCCTCCTTAATCCAAGGGGAATGGTCAGTGACCTGCTACAATGTAACACACACAAGGCTATGGGGTCAGATGGGATCCACCCCAGGGTACTGAGGGAGCTGCTGGAAGTGCTCACTGAGCCACTTGCCATCCTCTATCAGCAGTCCTGGCTATTATTAAAAGATGTGTAGATGTGGCACTTGGGGGACATGGTTTAGTAGTGGACTTGGCAATGCTGGATTAACAGTTGCACTTGATGATCTCAAAGGTCTTTTCCAACCTAAACAGTCCTACAATTCTATGATTCATTCAGGAATAGAGAAAGCACCGACACAAGCATGAAAAGACAGAGCTGGGAAGACTGGAGAGATACTGAAAAGGTCACCCTTCAGCTCCAAACCACAGATCCAAATCTGGTCTTATACAGAGCGATACAGAATTAATTAGTCACTGCTACAGTTGTGACTGCCCTAGGGAAAAGGCCCTGCATAATTTCTGATGGAGAAACATCTGCAGAGCAGTTGTGCAAGAAAGGTATCTACAGTGTGCATGATTCCCAGGTACACACACAGGGTCTCAGTGATCACCGGTCCCCTTGAGCGTATCAAATGCATGAAAAGAAGAGCAAAGATAACATGTGCCTGGACTGTGCAAAACCCCTTCCTCAATAAGAGACCAGCACTGTGTAAATGACCACGATCAGTCCTGCTCTTTCCACGAGAAGCCAAGTACTGCTGCTACCATTGACCTAGGAAGTGTGAATGAGCCGTTTGTTTGGAGAGAGATGAAAAGAAGCGTGCAAATGAAGCTTGTCTCCATCACCACGACAGATTTACTTCTTCAAGTGGCCTCAAGTAGCCTTGGAAAGGAAATCTGGAATGTTGTAACATTCATAAATATTTGACTGTTCTGTCTTACCTTGAAAACAGGCAGAAACTCTATCCTAAAGAAAGCACTCCCAGATTGAACAGTCATTTTGTTAAGCAGGCCATGACCTGGGGAGCTAGGTATTGGTGACATTTAATCTGTATCTATATCTATGCACATGTACAAACACACACAATAAAATACAGTGGTTGTCCCAAGGAAAGCCTGGCAAGCATTTGAAAACAAAACTAAATCTAAGCTTGGCTACTTAGATTTACAAATGAAGTCTTGTGAGGTTTAGAAGCAAATCAGAGATATTTTAAACATGTTAGAGGCGATAAATCATTATTTCTCCTTCATTTTAGTTACCCTCAGAAATCTAGAATATTTTATTATTTTCAGTAGAGCACAATATCCAGTGCCTTAGGTGTCTCTTATCTGATCTAACACAAATCAGTTATGGCAAACTCCCACCTTTCATTCAGACTTCCCACCTAGTCTCTACAGCTGAATTTGAGAAGAAACAAACAAGAAGTGCTTGTGGAGAGGGACAGGGAATGGGTATTTTAAGGCACACCGTGTAACGTGATCTGCAATTTAAAATTTGCACCTCTGCACAGATCCAACACAAAACCCTTCTACTTCTGTTGAGATAGAGTAATTTGGTACCTGCAGTGCTGCTGGCAGCTACAGAAAAGGAGAAAAAAAATAAATAAACTCAAGGAGTTTCCTTCTTGAGATACTCAAGAATCTGAACACACTCACCCAATACAAGACTCCCCACTTTCAGTGGGTATGAACTATTTAAAACCATCACAGTTTAGCTGCTCAGCTAATGAAAGATGCTGATTCTTCAACTGAAAAACATGTAATCTGGACCCACAGGAAACTTCCCCTACCAGCTGGTTTTGAATGCTGTGGTACTCTCTCCTCTGGGTATAATTAGACTGCAGTAACCTAAACAGCCCTTCCACTCCCATCATTTTAATGTCCCCCAAGATGGTAAACAGCATTAAGGCCTCATTCCTGTAGCCTCTAGGTCAAGAAATATGTATGGTTATATGTATATCTTAAATGTTTTTTCTTCGTTACCACAGATTAGGAAACAATTATTTCACTGAAATGAATTGTAAAATCTGACACACTCTGCCTTAAGTCTTTCAAAGCCATGTCAACACAGGATCCACATCTTATTCAGCATGGTATGACACCAAGTTCAATGGAGCCAGCAACTAATTTAGCCTTCATGTCAACCAATAAGAATACTAAAGACAAACGGCAAAAAGAAAAAGCATTTGCCAAATCCTAATTGCTTCTTTTATGAAAAAAATATACTGTGCATTGAGTACCTCGACAGATGTGCACAGATACTGATGCTCCTTTTTCCAGTTCACAAACTATTTCAGTAAATAAATTTAAAGAGGAAAAAAAAAGAAAAAAACCTCCAAAATGAAATAAACAAGAGAAACACTGGTTTTGTTTGTCCAGGGCAAATGTTTTTAAACGTATTTTCAAAATTATTTTTGAGCAGCCAAATCTTTAATTAAATGTTTTGTTCTCGGGTTTCTATACTATTTTGTAATATATTCAGAAATTTTCTTTTGTAAAATAATAAAAATCAAAGTCCCTCATCATAGCTTATCTTTGAGTTTTCTGAGGCACAGAAGACACTGGAGAAGGAATATGCATTCATGATTTCTTTCCAACCTTGACCCGACTTACTACGTAGTTGTCACTGCAAAACAAGATTCTTAGGCAAGAGAAATAGTTCTACTTTTAGTATAATTATGTTGGTTGAGTAACACTGGGATTGCATCTGGTTACTTTTAGGAATTTTCTCCAGAATAAAGGGAAAAAATAAGTTACCTAAAAACCCGACATTGTGCATCAAGAATAAAATATAATGAGCACCTTAAATCTGTAACTGATGGGAATCATTTAAAGACACTATGGAACAAAACCTCTAACATATTAAAAATTGGACAGGCACGCAATTACAATAGGAACTTCAAAAGGGTTCCCTGAAAATTTTAGGATTATGTTTTGCTGTTCTGTAGAAAGGCTTTGTTATTGCTTTCCATTTGAGAGAAAAGCAGCAAAGGTCTTCAGATGCTTTTAAAAAGGAGCAAATTTGCAAAGGAGTAGTAAAAGCAGGAAATAAGAACTCTTTCTTGTGGAGATTTTTTTTAGGGGGGGAGAGATGACTGACAAGGTCAAAATATATGAATGTGGGAAGATGCATATTCTAAAACTGGTTTTGCATGGACATGTATTTTACACAAAAAATTTTTATATGGGCATAGACACCCACATTTTATATACATGAATGTACACACCCACAGTTTATAGAGAGGTTCAAGCAATGTGAAGACAGTATCTCTGAATTTTAACAGCTATTTTTCAGGTATTTTCCTTTGTTAAAGTTTCACTAATGAAAGAGAAAGCCAACTCCTGTTTTCTCTTATTTCTAAGACACACAGGCACCAAAGGCAGGGGAGGAGACTGAAGAGGAGGTAGAAAAGCTTCAGATGAAAATTGGAGAATACTATACACACTTTGCCATCTGAGCAGGAAAACCTTTAAAAATGGGCTGTGCTTCAGGTAGAAGAGACCCTTCAGATTAGCAAATCCAGTTTTATACCATAAAGACATTGCTTTATACAGTGTTTTTCATAATTAAGGTGATATCCACTTGAATTTGCCCAGAGCTACTCCCAAAGGCATCTGTTTTTACCCCTGAGCCAACTAATACTGAAAGAGTATCCACCCTGTCTTCATTCCTGGCCAATTTACACCCTTTGTTTCTTCTGGCTTTCAGGTAAATATTCTGCTCTCTTCAGCATCCTGTCATTTGTAGCAAAGATATTCCCTGCCTGTCTTCTTTGCTTGAGGAGAACTTTAAAATTAGTTTCTCCTAGGTCTCCAGTTTCTATCCATCAGAACATGCTCATGGATTAACTGCTTGAACCCTTCACAAACACTGGACATGCAGCACAGGCTGCACATGTGCAGGGCTGCAGAGATGGTGTGTGTCCTCTCCAGGAAGCTGAAAAGGGTATTCTGAGAAAGAATGAAGACAGAATTTTGCTTTTCTGCATTTCTAACCTCAGCTGCACCTATAAACAATTCTGCTCAGAGGGGCTGGGATGAAGTAATCTGTCCTCCTTCCACTGCTCCAGCTAGACTTCCAGCCCATCACGGAGATGATGGATGATACCTGGACTGTTGTTTCTTACGAGCTATAGGGGAACACAAGATTTATGAATAATGCTATTGATGGGACATACAGTAAATTTCACATGGGATTAAAGAAAGTTGGTTCATTAACTAGATTTAGAGAGAGGCAGAACCAAAATGATTAATCAATGGATGACAAGGAAATCACATTTAGCCCAGGAAACACGTACATATCCTGAAGGCATATGTTCACTCACTTAAGTAATTTTGCTAAACACTCAAAAAATTTAATTGAACAAGTGAGAGATTCTGCAATAAATTAGGCACAGACTCAGAAATGAAGATTAAATCTGGACCTGAGAAAAGGAAATGCATTTAAGTTTCATTTTTCTTCTGCTGTTAAAGTACTTGATATTGCAAATCCTGGTTTTTTTCTTTCTTCCCCCTGCCTCCCCCAGTGCCACCTGCTACATTATAGAGTGCTCAGGATAAAAGGGAAATAAAGAAAAAAAATTCAAGTTTAAGTCACTTTTTATATAACTTTAGTTGACTTTGGTTGAAAGAGCTAGTTTGCAATAGATCCTCTAAGAAGAACAGGATGTGCAACAGAGTACTCACTGAGTAGAGAAGATCCTCAGGAAAGGAATAAGATCATCTGTGGTAGTCAATATGACATTAGAGAAAACAGTCATGTAAAAAAAAAATAATTCTTTCCTTTTTGAGATAATTCAGCAGTAATTGGTAAAATGGCTATTTACAGCAGCAGGCCAAAGGAGATTACTTATAGAACTAAAAATACGTAATATTAATAGAAAACACCTCAAATAGTCTGAAAACTGACTGCACCAAAAGATGTCAAAAAGTAGCTGTAGAAATGGAGAACCATCTGTGATGGGAACCTTTCTAGCAAAAAAATTTACAGGGATTGGTAATGAGCCCAACATTAGTCAACATTTTCATCCATGACTTGGAAATTATTCTCGAAACGCTGCCAATGAAATCCACATGCACGAGACAGACTGTCAGCGTGGTGAATTATGAAGACATGAAGCCCTCTGAGCAGATTTGCCTCTTGGAACAAGACAGGCAGGAACTCACCAACACCCAGAGAGACTTTTGCAGATGGGGGATACAGGTGAGAGCTCTTGGAAGATGAGCCTGGATGCTCATTGCTGGCCACAGACCCCTCCTCTCAGCACGCTGCTCACCTGGGCTGCAGGTACAAGGTACCTGGTTTGGTGTCTGAGTGAGACTGAACTGTGACCATCATGCACAGCTCCAGCGATCTGCCTTCAAAACAAACACCCTCAGGAGCAGGGTAACTCAAGAAAACTAGTTGTGGCAGGTTGCTCCAGCATGGATTTTTGGATTCTAACATCGGCTGAGCCCACATGCTCCATCTTTTCCTTCGTTAGGGCACTACGAGGATTTCCCTCCTTCTCCTGGCCGTGGATCTACAGGTAATATGTGCAGTCTAAAGATCTTTAAGACTCTTCCTGCCTTTATGAAATCAGTCAAGGGTTAATGGGGAGGGGAAAGGAGGCGACCAGGCAGATACATAAATCCACTTTCAGTATACCCACATAAGCCTTGTTTTCTTAAGAAACCACAAATAGAAAGAAGATCAACAGGATAGTTCAAGGACCAGGAAACAGAACTCACAGCAGGAGATTTAAGTAGCTTGGTCAATTTAGCATGAGATGGAGAGGTACTGACTGCAGTTATACACATCTTTGCTAGGAAAACTTGTGGAAGGGGACAGATTCATCAGTTCAGCAGAGAAAGGCATGACCCAGTGAGTCAGAAGTCACATGAGACACGTGCTAAACAGAAAGAAGGTACTTCATCTGTTTATTTATTTAGACAGTTGCAAGTAAAAACTATCGGAAGTGCTAATACAAGGGGAAGTGGAGAGAGATCCCTCCATGTCCTTAAAATGACTCCAGATGCCATGCATTTTAATGGACTCCACATTACTGCTTATATGCAGAGCAGCAGCAGGTGACACTGTCCCACCTGGTTCTGGCATTTTTTGTGACATCTGTTTGCCTTAGGGCCACACTCTGACTCACACAGGATGCAACTCCACAGGGGAGACTCTTACAGGTCTCCTTGTTGTAGGCTGGGACAGGGGTGGTGCCATGTAAGTTCAAAAAAAGAAGGTGGGACAACAACCAGATTTGGTCTTTGACCCATTGCTAAGTCTTCCTGTTCCTTCCCCCTTCATCCTCAAGACAACCTGACCAGTGAAGCAACAGCCTGGAGATGAAAGAGAGCCAGGAAACATCCCCATTCCCATACACAAACCTCTGCTAATACTCAGTATTGCTCCTGTCAGTACCACTAGAGCCTCTTCTGTTGTTTCAGTGGGAAGAAGATCAAGTCTGTAACATTTTTCCAGGGTAACGTTGCAGAAACACCACTTTGCTGAAGGAACGGCTTCAATTTGTCGCAGAAAAGGCCTCACAAACTGACAGGTTTTGTCTGATTTTTCTCTGGGCAGTGGGGGAAGGAACATATTTTCTCCTCCAAAAGCATTCAGCAAATTTGTACTGCGGTCAGCTAATTTTATTACTTCTCATAAATGTCTGTTCCTGTAATGCTCTCAAGGTATTTTCATAATTCTACCTTGGGAATTAAAAATCAACTTTCTCTTTGATAAAGTAACCTGCAGTATTTTATTTTATTTTTTATGTTATGAACAGCTGAAAATGTATGACATCCCATAAAATGTCTGGGTTAGGCCTTTGAATATTGCTCCTTTTAAGAAGTCTTTTAGCATTGAAGCAGAGAAATACAATCCCAGGATTGGAGTCTATTAGGCAAAAAGAGGAAAGGAAATCCTTAAAGCCCATGTCTAGAGTGTCTTTAAAGTTGCTTTTCTGTATTCCAAAGGGATCTAACTTCCATTTAATTAAATTCTTGTTTAAGAAAAAGGAACCTGGAATATTTTATTTATTTATACATTTTTGCAGAACTCTATGATGAAGTATATTAGGGAGGGGCGAGGGGCAAGGAGAGAGGTACTCCCCAAAGACAATGCATGTTTAAGCAATGAAGTATTTTACTACAGAGCCTAAAAATTGGTTTCATGGCCTTAGAGGCAGAGCCACAGCGTCTCTCACATAGCAACAACTGCATGCAGAGGAAAGAGCCCTCTATACACTTAAACAAGCCAGGCTGCATTTTCATTTAATCACTTCTGAAATCACAGGCTGGGGAGCACTGCTGAGGTACTCAGCCAGTTTTCTGTCATGTAATTGTTATGAGAATTTTACAAGGCTAATTTTGACTTTTTTTGATCAATGGATATCAAATTCTGTCTTAAGGCGGTAACACATCTGTTTGTAAACAGGAGAGGCTACGGTACAGGGATTGCCAGCAATTCGGGGATATAATTTTGGGATATAAATGACACTCAGAGGATTTTATGTTTTAAAATCAACAAGCAAGCCATTTTCCCCAGCAGCTACTCTGGCCCAGGATCTGTGCAGCATCTCTGCGCTTAGAGAAATAGCAGAAAGAAGACATGAAATGCTTGTCAGAGAGGAGCATTTCTCAGCATATCCTTCCACTCTCCCTGCTTTAGGGAATTGCTGAACCAGGGGTTACACCTCAATCATAACTTTAATGAGCCACTGGTGAGCTTATCGTCTATGCATGTGTCAAAACTTTCTGTGCAGCCACTAGAAAGAGAGAAATAACAGAAGACGGTTCACCAGGTCCCTCCTTTCTTGACACAGACCTGTGTCCATGTGCTCTCTTTTGCTGAGGTTTACATAAACAGCATAAGAGGTAAAACTTCTTCAAGTTCCTCTGAAAGATTATTCTCTTCTGTTTAGACTCAAGACCTTTCATGATATCAAATCTAGAACTGCTCCCTCTGTCACCTACATTTAGGGGGAGAGTGATCAACTGTTTTCAAACTACATTGTCCCACAACTATTGCAAAGTCCAAGGATGCTTCATCCCCTGTGACCCCTTATCCAACCCTAATGACTACACTACAGACACAGTTTATCAAATACAAATACCTCAATCTTAGCATTTCTGCTGCAGGACCTACAATATTTAAGGGCTCACAGCTCCATGAGACTAATTACTTTTACAAATGCCATAGGCCCAACCAAGCTTCCTTGGTTTAGCATCACTGAAATGCACCAGTCTGGAGAGCAAAATGGAATAATGTCTCTGGCATTGCACCTGGCTGTGATGGGTCTGCACACTTACAGCTGGAGCAAAGGCAGTGGCCATTAGTACACGTCCAGAGTGAATGTCAAGGCCCTATAAACCCTCAAGTTTATAGGAGAACACTGTAGCCACTCACTTGTTTTGGAAATGACTGTCAACAACAAAAGTTAAACCATCCAACCTGTATAAAATCCCTGAAGCCCCCATCTGACCCTTGGAATCAAGTGTGCAGAGGGGCTTCGTGATCCCACAAACCTGCTGGACTGGTGCACAGCACACATCCAACAACACACACCATGGCAAGCACAGCAGCCAGGTTCCAGCAGTCAATGGGATTCCTCACACATTCAGAGCTAGGCATGGCAGGAAGAGCTTTGCTGAGGGAATTGCTCATTGATTACATGGAAAATCAGACAACACAAAAGATATGAAACTACTGAGGTTTGGGGCTTTTTTAATCCTATCTTAGCTTGGATCCCAAGCAGCGCTTTGAGAATTATTGGTGATTTTTTTTAGAGACCTCCAAGTGATTTTGTTACTTCAGCCAAAATTTAAAAGCAGAGTAGAAGTCTCAGGAACATTGAATATTGATTGTTTTCATCCAAACAAGTACCACAGGAAGAGAAAACAGGACTGACCTGTTCTCTCTGCAGCAAATGAGACAACCTCTTCTTTAGCATCAGAGAAATCATTAATGCTGCAAGCAGATCTTAATTGTTCTCTTCACAGTAAGACTCATTGTAGCTAATAGATTACATTTGAGATCCTGCTCAGAGACTTTGCCAAATGCTGATTTATTTAACCTAAAGACCCTAGCCCCATTTTTTGTGCTTCCTGCACTAGTCACCTGTAAAGTTAATTAAAAATAGCTAAAAGACAATTATCAAAATGCTAACACATGATACACAGAAGAGTGACTTCCTCCTTCATTTGGTAATAGTTTCATCAACCATACCAGAAGAGAAAAAAAATGCCCATTTGTTAAATACTGAGAATGGAGATACTCTGCCATCAAGCAGATCTGTGACTGAGAGATGACTGGAAAGCTTCTGAAAGCCAAAAGAATTTTGCCATGTTCCAAGAATTTCCTTTGCACAGAACAGAAATCTAAAAGAGTGACTACCTCAAGGACAAACTACATAGAATGTATGTGGGGTAAAGGATAAATCCATGCTCATGGAGTTAGGCTATTAATTTGGAATAGAAACCCATGGAAGAGCTGTGAGCTATGAATTGCCACTGGTGATTTCTCACTCCTGGAGAGAGGCCTCCTATGGCCATGAAGGCTTGAAAAGGGTAGCATCACCTAATATAGGTCTACAATAGAAAGCCAGTCTCCCTCCAGTGGAGGAGAGAGGCTCCTCTGAAGGCAACTCAGAGCATTTACAGCCCTCCAGAAATGTGCATTTTTCTCCCCTGTGTAATGAAACAGCCTATGCCTCCTCCTTAGCCTTTGGACTAAATGGAAAACTAAGGATACACGAACACTGAGCTTTGAGAAACAACAGGGGGAATGCTCTCAGCACCCCTGTTTGGAGGCTTCCTAACAGAGGATGCAGACACATGCCTGTGCATGCCAGGCAGGTTAACAGAGCAGTTAACAGGACATCAGATACTCAGCACCAAGAGGTGCACGGGGAGACCTCGGTGTAGACGAGCTGAGAAGCCAACAATGCTCTCCACTGCTCTCCAGCTTGCTTTTTAAGAGTGATGTAGACACATCCCATAAATCTAAGTTAACCCTATAAGCCTGGGGAGCCAGAGTCCCAGACTCAGCTCAGGACTAAGAAGGGCTTTGCAGCATTAGCTCATTCTAAACAATCAAACCTGTTTCTTGAAACATTTGTGTAGATTTACGAGGCTCTGGTGGGTGGGAACCTGAAATAGATACCATGCTCTCCTCTTCAGTGCAAGAATGATTTATGCTGCCAGGCAGTTCCTCGGCACAGAGCCAGAACAGACCTATCAGATGCGACTCACAAACGTTGTGAAGCCGAGTAAACCAACAGCAATGTGAGCATCGGTTCTGACCGCACGTGGGCCCCGACGGGGAGCAACAGGTGCACGGAGTAATTACAAGCAAGGAGAAAAATAAGGGGTATGTACAGGAGACAAACCCCCCAAAGTTGCATTCTCATAAATCACCGTGACAACTACAATACCAACCAGGAAAAAGAGACCAAAAAAAAAGGAGGGGGAAAAAAAAAGAAAAAAAAAAAAGATGGAGATACACCGCATGGAAAAAATGTCACAGCAGATCGAACAACAGAACAACAGAATTGGAAGCAGTCGTGTTAATCCCTCATGGACTATCTCACCATAATGATTATTTATTCCTTACAAATGGGAATTCTAATCTGCTGATTTTGTGGTTGCATTTTTGTGGCTTAACATTCCACATGTCACAAGAAACATCGGCCTCCCCACCCTGACTAAATCCTCCCCTGGTTAAATTGATCACATGTGTGGCACACAAACCGAATGGCCACATGCAAACATCTCATCTCTGATGGGCTGAATCCTGTTTATCCTTAAAATAAAAGGGATTCTAATCATCCTATCTTCACTTCTGCAATGTGACTTTCTTCCTGAAATGCCACTGAAATAATTTTTCCCACGAAAAAAAACCCACCAAAACAAACAAACAAACAACCCCCCCCCCAAAAAAAACAAAACAAAAAAACATCCACAGGAAAAAAAAAAACAACACTATAATATTATCCTAGATCCCAGCAGCTATTTACTAAACATTCCTTTATCTAACCAAACAAAAATAAAACAAAACCACTCCCTTCCCAAACACACACATGTAAGAGATTTGGATGGGATTTGAGTTGGAGTGGTGCTCCACTGCTGGTTTGCAGCCAGGACAGAACCCAAGAGCTCAATCTCCCTCAGTGGATCTAGAATTTGCCTGTCTACAATTAGACAACTGATTTATTTGACTCCAAAATGATCAGAACTAGAGGATCAGCACCACTGAAAACCTTTCTAGCAACTCATGACAAGTTACAAGGCCCTACAACCTCACCAAGTCCTGTATCACCACAGATTACTCCACAGCAATTTCTTCTACCCCAGCTTATCTCAGCATGGGCTGCAGGATGCTCAGTGCCCTGAGAGGGACCTTACAGATAAAATATCTTTCTATGGAGCTTGTCTGGATGGAGAAGGCTTCCATACAATTTGCTCTTGAAGATGCAGAGCACAGCTCACTTAGATATCCTGCCGCTGGAGATGTGACTTGCCCTTCTGGCACGAGTAGCTCAATGCCTGGCTCTGCTTCCTCACACCCTCCAAAGTGTGAAAGGAAAATATCTCTATTGCTCTCAGGTTTGGCAGTGCAGCACAATAAACCCCACTTTAATAGAAAGCAGTCTCCCAAGAATCACAGAAGATCCACGAACTGACTCCCCCCCCAGACACACACTGCTCGCACTTCTGGTCTTCACCACACAGTCTTTTCCTGAGCCTTGAGCCTCTGTGGCTGCACAAAGCTGTGAAGCCACAGAAAAGCTGCAGCTCTCTGTTTCCTTGCGTCTCAGGGAGACACCCCCCTCCCCAGCACACAGAGTATGAGTGCAGTGCTGCTCAGAACCCAGGCAAGCCCTGAGCACCCACACAAGGCAGCAGCCAGCTCGCTCCCTGCCCTGCCCTCATAATGCCCAAGTACAACAGCTGGGCATGGCATGGGGGGTCTGTGCTGGGAACTGCTCCTGGAAGGCAGCATGGATTCAGTACTTGGCTCTGCAGTTCCCCAACGATATCACAGCAGGTGCCCTCTTGGATAACCAGAAAACCAGCACGGATGCAGCTCATCCCCACGTGACCGGACGGTCCCAAAGACAGGCACCCATTTGGTGGTCTCCGTGCCCCAAGTGCATGACACAGCGTCCAGGCACCTCGTGAACCTGCATTCCCCCAAACAAAAAGCTGCCAAACTGATGGAGAGGTCTGCCAAAATTGACACCAGATGCATACTCCGCCCAAGTCAGCTAGGACAAGCTGATGGGATTGCTATCCCATGAGGTCTTACAGCTGGAGGCTCCATCAGCACGTGATATTGAAGCATGTCTGATGACAAAGAAGGTGAGCCAAATAGCTAAACTGTAGCCTTCCTCCAACATACCAAATAACAAGGCAAACTCAAATGAAATTAGAAGGCAAACAGTGGATTAAGTAATATAACAATCGTCATATGTATTGAATTTGATATTTTACTACACCAGGATGTTAGTAATGAAAACAATCTTTTTCAGTACTCAATCTCATAAACCCACAAAAGAAAGTGTGTTCATCAGATCTCTCTGTCCAGCCATCCAGGGGATGGTTCGGAGCAGGAGGCCACATGAAAATGAGAGTAAAGATAAAAAAAGACAAAGTAGGTTAAAACACCCCCAAATTAGCTATCTGCATTCAGTTATATCAGTGAGAGCATTTACAGCCCAGCTGGTACTCAGATGCTAGAGAAGGTGGAGAAAGATGGTGAACCAGAATAATAGTAATTTATTGATTAAAAGATGCACTTCATTAGAACATTTTGCTATTAAATTTCCCATTGCTTTTCTCTTGCGAACCTAAACAGCTATTAATTTTCATAATGCACATTAAATCTGCCTAATTAAATAATTTTTTAGAGCAATATTTTTCTCCTGGGAAATGTCTCAGCTCCAAGACATTTTGCAGATGATGTTAGTTTTGACAAAATTAACGAAAGAGAAAATTCAGTTCCAATCAATTGGACATTTTAATACCATTGTTAGAGTTTTCATAATTTCTTTCTAATAGCATTCATTTACTTTTTGAATAGCACTCACTTTTGACTGACACGTTATTTTGAAATATTAATATCAGTGTTAAAATGATTCTACATATCATACTGTGGGCATGATGGCTAATCTGCTATCTTCAGTGCTTGGCAGTGTTCAGTCATCCTCAAGAGGGAAGCTAAGTCAGGTTTCCACTGAGGTTCATTTTGGAGCAGGCTGGAATTTCTGTTCCAAAACCTTTTAAACATTGCTTTTTTGATTCAACTTAGAGTACAAACACATTTCTTTTCCTGGAAGAGAAATCCCACTTCTCAACATCCCGCGTGTGTGGTGATGATAACAGCACTTACTTCCACTCATTTTCAACCACTGTTTTGGAAGGATTAAAAAAAACCAAAACCAAACAAACAAAAAAACCCACAAAAAACAACCAAACGAAAAACCCACCAAACACCGGGAGAGTCCTCATCTGGTGCCACAGCCATAGAGACTCCTCCAGAATACACACCAAAGCAATGGACACCTGCAGCTTTATGTCCTGTAATACAGCTGCTTACAAAGGTACAGCACATCTCCTATAACATGAGGACACTGCAACCTTTTCATTATTGCTGTTACTCTGCTACACCACTGTAATTCCTAGAACCTCAACATAAGACTCTGTATTACGCTATAAATCCATGTTCATATCCCAAAGTCAAGGCAGGAAGGAAATATTTCAGCCTTTCTGAAAGGAGAAGCAGGTTAGGGGTTTCCCTAAGACACAGGAATCTCCCCTGTAAACTGCACCACCTCTCCATGGAGGAGCATCACCTTTAGGTCGTGCTTCTGCAGCTGGGCACAGGGATCCCAGCACCAGGCACATGGGAACTGTGGTGACTCATTCACTTTATTCACAATGAATTTTTCCAACATGTTAGATGCTTCTTAGATGTTTCAAAGTGAGATTCCTCAGGCTTCACAGTCATGGGAGAAGAGTTCAACCACGGGCAGTCTTGACAGACAGGTCCAGCTACAGAAAGTAAAGACCAACCACACAGAAGAAAGAGGCTTTCCCTCTCAGAGAAGCAGTTTCCCTTCATGTCCTGCTGACAGTCACTCAGGTTATCAGGTCTCTTTACCTCTCAGGAAATCACAGTGGCTTTCCCAGAGCTGAGGACAGCATAGAGTAAATGAACATGAGGCAGCACTCAATCACTCTTAATTCACACAAGGATGAAACTATGCAACTGTCCAAGCTGGAAAACCAAGCAACAGAGCTTAGAAACTTCTTTATTTGCCATGACATGCTCTTCCACCATATCATGTGGGAAGCTGTCTTAGGAAGGGTCTGTGAGTGAATCTGAAAGCTGCTACACTGAGTGTCAGCAGACAAGTAAGCTCCACAGGAACTCCAAGAGAACTTTTTATGGTAATGTTGCCTTCATAGTGAAAATGCATCAATCACAGTAATTATGCTTTGACATGTCACCTCCTTTATTCTCTTTATATTGCTTCTCTTTTCAATAATTCATATCACTGGTGGGAAAGAAATATCCTCTGAAAAACCTACCCACTGCACAAACACACTGCTTGATTATGCAGCAGGAAAATACCTACAGTGAATGCAGCAGAAGTAAGGACCCATTTACAAATGGCCCCTTTGAGAGGTAAAAAGGTGGTAAAATTTATTATCAGCCATAGCATCACAGGGGGAAAAAAAAAGAAAAAAATCAGTACAATGCTCATGTTTCAAAATGGGAACTGTGGAAGGGGAACTGGTGCAGAATCAGTGCAGAGCAAATTATAAGGCTGGGTTACAAATGAAGACTAGATATTTGCAGAGGGTAATTTAATACAGCCTACAGTCAGCTATTCGCCAGACTCAAAGCTCAATAAACAAGCCTATCTGGTTTATTGTTAACTTCTTTTCTTTTTTTTTTTTTTTCAGCCAGATGTTTTTGTTCACCCACTCAGCCTCCAGCAATTAGGCAAGAAAACACATTGAAAAAAAATAGTCAAAATCCCATCTAAAATTATAAAAAAAAAAAAAAAAAAGTTCAGAGAGTTCACTGGGTTCATGGGAAAAAGGTGAAACACATGTAGAGACACTTTGGAGGTTTGCAGGAGTAAACTGGGCATCGCCCTACAAAATCTGGTCCAGGCAGCTCCCGGTGCAAGACCTTTTGTCAGAGTGTGGAGCAGATGTTGGGAGGAACACAACTGGTGTGGTGCAGCAATGAGGGAGAAGCTGCAGAAAGGCAAATAAGTCTACAGCAAACAAAAAAACAGGACGAGGAAAAAATCGCGAACAACTAAACCCAAAACCCCAACTTTTAATCTGTAGCTCGATTGAAAATTAATTTTCCAAGAATTCTTTAAATGAACAAATATTATTCATTTTTAGTTCTGGGCACAGGTGTTATAGAGTAGGCCATTTTTTTAGAAAAGATTTTAATGAAATTCCCTTTCCCCACATGAAAGCTTCCCCAAGAATCTTCCCCCAAGTTTCTGTTTTAATGAGTTATTAGACTTTTCATTTTCAGAAAGGGCAGTGGAAAAAGCCAAATATCTAAATTATTTGGGAAAAGGGTTTTTTGTTACTTATCTTGAAAAGAATATTTTTTTATTTTTTTTTTTTACAAAAGGAAAAGCAACTTTCTCTTCTCCTTTCCTGAAATTATGGGTTCACAACATCATCTGACAGGAGAGGAAAGCTGCTGTATAGTTTCCAGAGAAAGCTTTGGCTTTATACTAATGGGCCACAGGATCTGGAAGAACAGAACCAGGTATCCCAGAGCAAGATAAGACATCTGCTCAGTGTCTCACATTCCCATAACTGTCTGCCTGGCAGGTAAGTGACTTCTTTAAGCAAACCATGCAGAAACACCTGTTAGTAGAGAAAATAAAAGCAACCACAGCAAGATGTTCATGAGGCCTGAGAAAACTGCTCTAAAGCTCTTCTTTTCTAAGATTTCCAAGCACTTATCTGTTGTATATTATGACTGTGAGAACCTGGAGCCACTCACAGCACACTCCATTAAAGACCATCAAGGCAGACCAACTGGTTTGGGCCAGTGACTGGGCAATAACAAGGGTAATAACACAAGGCTGGGGATTTCTGTTGGTAAGTCATAGCATGTGAAATGTAATCACTGTTCAGGATGTGATCCTGTGCCTGATCCAGCTGCCAGTGCAGCGATGGGTGTTAAGAAAACCTGCCAAACCCAGGGCACGCTGCTGCAGACCTCTGCAGGGCTTCCAATTCCCTCTTCAAGGAGCTGCCAAACACGACCCAAAAAGGCCCCTTGACCCCACGTTGTCGGAACTTGGCAGAGCTGTGGTCAGTCCCTCTGTCACACCACAGCCTGCTGAAAAGGGAGCCCGCTAACTGCTGCCAGAGATAAGGACATAATCCACGCTCAAGTATGGTTAAGACATTTGTTCCTGGCAGGATTTGCTCCTGGATTTTCACACAGCAGGACAGACAAACTCAGATAGGCTTGAGGCACTGGTTATGTGTACAGGGAAGGTAAAATTCCCAAAGTGATCAATGCCGTGTTTCCTACTATGAAATTGGGACTTCTTCCCCTCTGGCAAAGGTAATGCCTCACACAGCATGGGGAGAAGAAACACCTTCCTGCATCCATGCATGTGGGGTCAGGGTCCACAAAGAGAAGATGGCACAGCAGGCCCAAAATGAAGTCTAGAAAGTTTTCAGTCCCCCAGGCCAAGTCCCCCTGATTTTCACCAAACTCCCGTTTGCAATGGTAAGGAAGGAAGAGAGGATTAAAAACAAGCAAGAACTCTATTAACACATGCAAATGTCAGTAAGCTAATGAGATTCCAAAACTACCTCGCTCCCAGAAAGAAATTACCCAAATCAGGTCAATCTGAATAATAATGAGATGACATTTTCTCCTCATGGGAGGCCACAGCCGAAGCACGTGAAGCTGCTTACAGCCCTCTTGTCTGAATGACCACATCAACCTAATAAACTTCTGTTACATCAATATTGTTCCTGTCACTGCACTTAGCATAATTAATGCAGATGCAATCAGGATGGAGAGCAAAACACTCTCTGCAAGCGCCCCCCTGGTGCTGCAGTCACGCTGGCATTTTAAAAGTGGATTTAATCAAATGTTAATCAGGAGAGAAAAAGTTCAGGCAGGTGCAGCCGCAAATAATCCAACAAGATTAAGGATGTCTGGGTGGCTGATTAACCTGCAGCACAGGAAATGCACATCGTGAGCAGGATGACAATATGTTTCCATCTCCTCCTTTTAACAAGGGGCATTGTAATTGCCTGAATATTTATTTTTCCAACTCGAAGCATCTGAAACATTTTGCAACATGTGACCTCCCACCTCTCTTCTCCTTGTCTGTGCAAAACAACCTGAAGTTAGAGTGACCCGGTCAAAATGAATTTGTATGAGTATTTTCCCCTGCAGTAACCTATCTGTATTATCATTTAATGAAATTCTATTATTAAATGCATGTTATTTTCCCCTTCAGTAACTTACTATCAGTAATGTTAAGGCATAGTTACATCAAGAGTTTCCATGCAAGTCTGGTGCTCCAGGGAACACCGTGGATGCTGCCATACTTTTGTTAGCACCAAAGGAGGAGTGTTTAACAAGTCTGAGCTCCTACAGAGACCAGGGCAAATGGAGAGGTACGTATAGAGCACAATACACAAGTTTGGGGCAGCCCCTGGGTCCCTGCCCAGTGTTTTTATCTGCTGCACAAACCAGAGCTTAGGGACCTTTTAGCTCCTGGACATTATTAGGGCTGGTACATGTCACCAGCTTTACAGCCTGATCCTTCGTCTCCTTATCAGTCCAAGAGGGAATTACCAATGGAATAACTCCGGGTTGAGCTGAAACTGAGCAAGAAAAGCTCATTTAGCAAAAGCACCGAGGGAGGGAGGGAGGGAGCGGGGCCGGTGGGGGCGCACGGACAAGTGTTTCCATTCAGATGCCAAGACACATGTGAACGGACAATTTATTTACATTAGCCATTTTCTGGAAGAGGAGATGGGATGGGGGAGAGCTTGGCTCCGCTGTGGATTCTCATGTTCTGTCTCAGCAGACGCGGGGCGCTGGGCCCCGTGCCGTGTCCCCTTGGCGCCGAGCCACTGCCTGATGGCAGGGGGCCAGCGCATCGCGAACGGAACATCACAACCCCACGGAGCCCTTACTTTTCCCAGGCCACTTTGATGTTGGTCCATCCAGTCCCATCCATCTCCTTTTACTCCAAGTCCCACCACTGAACTCTTCAAGGCCCGGCACGCTGCCATTGGAGGACCACCACCACCTTCAGCTCTGGTGGGGCTGCCTGCAGCCTCTGGTTGCAGTGTGGGATGTAGAGCTACCAGGCTTCACCCCAAAGGGTGTTTTGATGCTTCTAGGGCATCTCTTGAGGCCATTGACAAGGGAGCAGAGATGACAGCAAGCACAGCAGTTGGAGGGTGCAGCACACGTACTGAATGAGAAGTCACAGGCCTGTGAGGGTATCAGCAACCCCACCAGTCCCACAGCCTGCACCTGAATGAGCATCTGCAAATGGCCCCAAAATCACACCTAGCCCTCAGTTTCAGACACTTCTACAGGGCAAGGAGTCGTCACACAATGAAATTACAACCTGGAGTACTCACTGCATCCCTCAAGGACCACCAGTGAAAAGAGAAGTTGTCTTTAGATCTCAGCTTCAAACTTCTCTCACCTCGGTAGGGGGGAAGGCTTAAGTTTGCAGGTCCAAGCTTAGGATTATGTGGGCTAAAGAAAGCCAAACTAAGGCACAGATCACCCTCCTATAGCTCTCACAAGTGGGATGCAGATGAGCCTTTCAAAGGGAGGGAGAGCCAGGAAGCTCTCAATGTGATTTAGACTAAAGTGCAGTAGCTACATTTATGGGAAAAACTCCTTAGACAAACTTTGAGGACATTGTCCAGTAGACCCAAGACAAGTCCAGACTAGAAGAACAAGTTGCTACATTTCAAAGATAATGGGAATTCATGCCATTTCACCTCTCTACGGCACGGGATTATCGTGGTTGTATCATAGGAGGGAGCAGCTGACTAAACAGTGCTATGTGGATGATGATGAAGAGCCAAGAAACCAGACTGATGTCTGGATGCCAAAGGCATCTCACAGGCCCAAAAGGATGAAAAATAGCTTTCCATGTGCACTTGTGAACTAGTTTTTTATATGTGATGTTGCAAAATTGAAGTTTAAGATAAAGGACCATTATATAATCACAAACTAGATCTGGTCATGTTTGTATCCCAGTAAAGAAATATAAAACTTCTAACTGAACTTCCTTCACAAAATACAATTTTCCCAAATTATACCCAGGAATAATACTAATTTTAAACAAATGGCATTTTCCTAGAGAAAATTATTACCTAGAATTTTATGCATCAGATCTTGTTTTCAGTTTGCGAACAAAAATTTTTCAGGAAAAAAAAAAATCAAACAACCAACAACTCCCAAGTTCCCCATCAGACTTTAAATTTAGTACCTGAAACAAATTCAGGACTTAGTGCTCCCAGTCTGATCTCACAAACTGCTGAACTCAGCCCCATAAAAACCAGGATGTCTATTCCTGGGAGAGCTCCTTGTAAATCCTTAAACCTACCTGGGATTGGGCAGGTGAGGTAAGTAATGAGCATGTTGTTGGTTTTTTTTTCATGTAATTTCCCTCCATGTTTCCCAAACTCAGAATATCTCAGAGTCTTCTTAGTTAGCTCAGACACCCACTAAATTTGCAGAAACACCTGATTGGAGAGAACAGGACCCAGAATAAATTGAACTGGTTATCAATGCCATAAGGATTCCCATCATCCATGGCTGCGGAGAACACTGTGAGTGTTCCCACGGCCCAGTGACCTAGGGCAAACACTGACTCATAGCAAACTGCCCAGTATAGTACACATGTACTGGCTAAGAACCTGGTCCCTGGCCAATAAAGCATATCATAAATGTGAAATATTTACCAGGGTGACCAGGCTGAGAAGGGTCTGCATTTCCAGCACCTCCAAGCACACTCAGCCCCTTATAAAGCCAAGATGAGCAAGTCTGATAGCAGCTGTTCTCTCACCAGTCTCAAAACAATTTAGAAGGGCAATTTAAGGAAGTTTTAGGCACACACTTAAGTCCATCTCTGGAAGTGTTCAAGGCCAGGTTTGATGGGGCTCTGATCAACTTGGTCTAGTGGAAAGTGTCCCTGCCCATGGCAGGGGGGGTTGGAACAAGATGATCTTCGGGGTCTCTTTCAACCCAAATCATTCCGTGATTCTATGATGCATCTTATCCAGGAAAGTCCATGAGCACATGTTACACTTTAAGTGATGTTTCTGTCAGAATGAAGTTGAGTTGAAGGTAAGCACATGTCTGAAGTGCAGCAGGTGTTGAGGAGAGTCAGCAAAGTGGAAAGGACATCTGTCCTGGGAGTGGAGCATGTTTCTCATTTCATAGTCCTTCCTAACCTCCATCCAGACCAGCAGGCCTTGCCTCCAATTCTGGCTACTCCTCTGCTACAGTTTATAAACGAATAATTGCTAGTAAAATAGAAACGTTGATTTTTTAAAGAAAATCTTTTTTCAGCCACAGCTGCACCTACTGCCTGAATGTACAAACTGTGTTAACAAGAACACCTGACACAGCTCTGCTTTTTATCACAGCAAACACGTTACAGATCTATAATCACAACCATGCCTCTCAACATGATTTGTGGGATTCCGTTAACTATTTATGCTAAAAACAGCCTCATTCTTTTAAATTTAGCAGCATCACAACATCCCATCAGATTGCCCCTGTTGGATTCTTGAGCATTCCTCGCACTGCAGTTACCGGAAGGTTGAACATGAGTTTGGGTTTATGTTCCTTGATATGCTGTAAGAGCCCACCAAGGCTCTTCTCACTCTTCCTGGGCGAAGTTGTGTTGTCAGCTTGTAGCTGATTTCTGGGGCATGGGAAGGGCCCATCCCCAAGGATGAGGCTGAGCCCACCAGACAATAAATATTTTCTACCAAAATGACCTAAGAGCAGAGGTACTGGATCACACTGAAAGTCCACATAACTCATCATCCCACCACTGCCAATGGCCAGCGAGGAGTACAAACACCAGGGCAGCTCTGTAGGGATCCTTTCTCCTGCTACCCTCCCAGACTCCAGCCTTTTGCAGCTCAGGGACTTCCTGAGCTAGGTGAGAGCTTCGGATTCAGTAATTCTCAGTGCATTTATTTCCAATCCAACATCATCCAAAACTGGGTTGGACCTAGCAGGATTTTTGAGAGAAATTGTACATTTCAATAACACCTGGTAACTATGGTATCAGGAAATGCAGGTATATCTTAACACCAATTTTTATAGAGATATATACACACAGAGAGAAATATCTTAACAACATGGTAGAAATATGTATTTTGTTTGAAGGGGTATAAAGAATCAGCTGTGAGCAGTAGCAATGGCAAGCAAACAGTTAATGCCATAACTGGACTTAGAACACCCACGATCAGTTCCTAAATCTGCCACAGACTTTCTGGTTTGCTTTGGGTATATTAGCTCAGTCTCTTATCTGTCAACTAGGAAGAATTATGCTGGTTTGTTCCCCTCATAAGGTCCCTGGGATGGACCAATTCCCAGCCCAGATTTTGCCTAACTTTAGGTATTTAACCACAGCACTTTACCTAAGGATCCATTATAGTCAGTGCAGAGAGACAGACACTGTGAGAGGGAGACAAATATCTTACGAGAGTTGTAGCTTTCTCTGGAGATATCTACCTGATATATACATGAGAAATCCTATAATGTCTGAATAACTAATATACCTAATTCCAAATAATTACTTTGCTCTACTACCTGGAGTCAGCTACCATGGATATCCAGGTCTTAGATTTTAAAAAATGAGCTGATATAAGGAATGCTTCCAATAAGAGCACTGAACAACTACATCCCACCTGCTGAGCTACAGACCAGGGTAACTATAACACAGATATGCATTCATGGCAGTGCTTGAGGACAGCAGATGTGAAACCCAAAGGCCAAATGCAAAGCACTGGTATTTTAAGCATCACACTGACATTCTCACTGACACTCTCATCAAATGTTTGCCCAGCCCAGCCCACAGCTTTCACATCAATTATATCCATGTTACAGTAACTCAACTTATGAAAGATTTTGTTGGTTTAACAGTACTTGCCAATAAACACTTTGGTGCAGTTAGGTTCATTCCAGCTTATGTATACAGTTAAATCCTATACATATGCTCTAAGTGTTTGTTTTCTTTAAATTCACCTTTTGGGGGGGTGCGGGTGCAAAAGAGACAAGGGCAGGGAAGGTAAGAAAAGGAAAGAGAGGAGAATGATGGGATCAAAATGAGTTATTTAAACATTGTGTATGTAACTGAACAGAGGTCTGATAGAGCTGTCAAACCAAGACTTCCTCCCGAACCTTGAGCAAATAAATAAGCACATAAAGGAACTGAAGGAAGCCCCAGAGACACTTGCCTGCATGGCAGTTCTGTCCTGACAAGAATATATTGTCAGAAGTCCTGAGACAGTTTGAATGGCACTGCATCCATTCACTGACACTGATAGAACTCGAAGAGCCATTCTGTACTCTCGGGCCTCCCCCAGTAAGGGTGGAGCTAACACATAGCTGTTGCCAAAAGTCATGACTACAGAACAAAGAGACCTGTCTCTGTATGCTCAGACTAACGCCATGGACACAATTCCATCTCAAATCTCGACCCTGGAATTGCACAGAGAAGCTACATAATGAGCAGAGATGGGAGTGATTTGTTCGTGAACGGTACAAGGTATTTTGACTGGTAACAGTTTTATGTAAGGTTGAGATTTGTCCAAGTGAATCAGTCTCACTCCCAAAACTGAGCTGCACTAGAGACACCTGGGGTACCACAGTGCCCCACTGGCCAGGCTGAGGATGTGCAGTCTGAACGGGAAACAGAAGAAGAAGGAGTGCTATAGAGCTGATATTTGCTCACACCAGTTCTAAATGCAATGAGGAAACAGCAATGAACCCACAGCATTTAGAATCTTTACTTGTTTGCTGAATCCACAGTGAAATGCAGCTCTGGGGTGGAGTGTTTTGGTTTTTTCCCTGTGTGTGAGCTATTTTGCAGACCTGCTTTGTGGCCAGGAGCACTGAAATAAAGGGTGGCCAGATCCTAATCTCAAAGAGGAATATACTCTCAAACTCTTAAACTCCATTTAATACATTTGAACAACTAAAGGATGCAGCTGGTATAAAAGATACCAGAAACAAGATGTCCATCACTTTTATCAAGAGATGAATATTCCTCCCAGTACATGTTTTGCTACAGCCATAAACCTTACCTCAGAAAGAAGCATCTGAGCAATGCTTGGATGGGGAGTTGTAAGCAGGCATGGCAAACAGCAGCCACCTGGCTCGAGTCCCAGCACTCTTCCATTCGAGCAGCTCGGTTCTTTGGTGGCCACTTAGAGCTGTATTTCATTTATATGGTGCTGCTAAACCTCATCTTTATTTGTTCATGTAAATTGCCTGAGTGGCCCTGGACTTGGAAGGGAAACACATTTTCTTCCCTAACAAAGAAACAGATGATCTCACTGGCAAATGAGACACATACGGCATTGTGTTTGCTTTAGAGTAAGCTCACTTACAAATCAAGCCACTTGACTTATCAAGCTTTTCCCCCCCCTTTTCTATTATGGGTAAGTCTCCTGTCAATGAGAAGAGGATGTCCCTTCTCCACCTCATGCCATTTCCCATCCCCCTGCCCCTGGGGTTGCTGCCCTTGTTGCCATGGCAGTGCTTTTAAGTAAGGACGCTGAAGAGGTCTGATCCCACCATAATACATGTTGAAATCAATAGGATTCAGTTCCTCCTAATGAAGGCACGAACTTACAAGACAGACTGTCCCTTTGTGCTCAGTGAAGATATAAGAGGTTTCTAAGGGCAAGCTTGCACTGAAGTTCAGCCAGATTTTCAAAGCTGCTGTCTAAGGGCTCAGGCCTTTTGAAAATCCAGCCTTCAGCATAACCAGTTATGGAGCACTTAACTTCCATTTGACCAAAGAGCCAAACTGTCTTAAGATTTTGGGAACTTGGAAACATAGCCCTTGGATCTGCATGTACTGAATCCTAAAAGGAACAAAATCATCCAACTAAATTAGCAGTGATGGGTAATGCCCAATTATCTGCTAGGCTAGAACTCTTCTGGAACAGCTATTTTTGAGGATGCTCCAACCATCACTGTTCTCCTGCAGTAATTACTTAAAAAGCAAATCAAACCCTCAATTGTGTCAACTCAGGAATTAGAAATGGACATGAACTTCTGTTTCCCACATCCCAAATGAATCTAGCAACCACCAGGCAAACAGCTATTTACAAAGGAAAGTGAAAAGTCTCACAGTGTAAAATACTGACCCTACTGTGTTGTGTTTCTTTTTTCCCCCTGGGGAACCAGTCCCTTATATTCCTACAAAAAGCCACCATGAATTGGCATTCTGGAGTGAAGGGCCATCTTGTCACAAGGTTGTCATCCAGGACACTTTGGCTCATTAATGGATAAGTGGCCACCCACGACTTCCCAAACCGTGGAAGGCTCATCCAGCCATTTAACTCTGCAAATTTTCCCAGCAACTCTGTTCAAGTTCCGACACTCTTTTCAGTGCATAAGGTAAACTTCCAACTCCCTTTTCCTAAATTTTCTCCATTGCAGCTGGTACCCATTCAACTTACAGAGAACTTCCAATAAATCAATCGAACAATACAGTGGAAGAAATCATAGAATCATCACTAGTTTGATGATTAACTGATTATCCAAAATGCATTGGATAATGCAAAATTACACACAGGGAATAATCTCAAATATAATTCTCTGCTTACAGAACACGTGACCGCACATGCTCCTCTCCTAATTCATGACCTGTCGCTATGACACTCTGCACAACCTCTGTTCCTTGCTGTTATTAATTAGCAGGACAGTTTTCAGCCCGGGGACTGCTGCCATGAATGTTACCACAGCTATGAGCTAACACATTTGTAGACTCATAGTTAAATGAATTGCACATGCTACCTGGTAGTGCCATTATAGTCCAGGGCTTTTTACAGCTTTTTTTCCCTTTTTCTACTTCTTCTCAGGAACAGACTTCCTGGCAACCTGTTGATAAAACCATGTGAAATCTGTTCACGTGGAGGAGTGAAGAAAGGCACCTTTTGTAAGAGCTTGCACAGTTGAGTACACATTGTTATCTCCATCCATGTGCTGATTCACTTGTTTATCTGGGCTATCCCAGGCACAAAAACATCTGTGAACACACAGGAATCTTGTGTTCATTTGAATGGCAACACAAAAAAAATGAGCAGAGGGGACCTGTAGCTCCCCAAAGCACACAGTGCATACCCACACTCCTCAAGGCACTGAAAATGATTCAGCAGCTCTGAACAAACCCCAACACAAAATCTCCCCTGCAGCTGTTTTTCTGCAACGCTGGGAAGCATCACCCCCAGATATCTTTGTGACAGGCAATGTTACAGTCCCTGGAATTCACCCTGCCGTCCTTTATTACACCTCAGAAGTCACAAAAAAGGTAAAGAGCAAAACTCCCCACTCCTCTGCAGATGAGTTATGGTGCAGTGTCTCGGAGGCAGAGCTCATAACATTCCTTTTATACATCCTCCTCAGCTTAAACCTCTTCCTGGGGTTATCTGTGCAAGGCAGGGAGGAGCAGTGTGAAAACCCCTGTGAGATATGGGTGGGTGCAGAGGGGTGAAAGGTGCCCTATTCCATGGCATCCTGACCAGCTGTGCATGAGCCCTGGACAGAGCTAATTGAAGCCAACAGCCAGGTCTTCTCAGCCACACAGTTCACCTCCAATATCCAAAAGAGCAATCGACAGAGGACACTTTCTGCTGCACTATTTCAGCTGCATGCTCCAAAAATCCTGACTGATCTTCGACTCAGGGGAAAAGAAAGAAAAAAATGGAACAAGAAATTCCTACAACATCTGAACTGAATATATATTGGCAGCTTTTGGTTTTGTGTTTTACCCCGAGCTTTCACTGGCAAGAGACAATAAATTCACAAGCTTTTTCCAAGGAACCCTAGAGAGGAGGGAGTCTGCTTGACAGAGTTATATCTCTGGCGAGGAGCAGTGCTGATAATCACTTTCACTGGAGATGCTGTAAAGTGGCTCATAATTCATTCCTTTTGTACAATAAATGCAGGACAATTAAATCCAGCGCTCTTCGATACTCTGCACAGAACTCTGGGACAATCCATCACTGCCTGCTTATACACAGCAGAGCAGAATTAACCCTCCAAAAGCAAAGAAGAAAAAAGCAAATGTGCTTGGGTTAACTGTCTCGTCACATTTTCCCACAGTTACAGTGATTCAAGGCTGTAACTAGCACAGCTAGTAACTGAGCACAGCTCCTTCCCTTTTAAGACTCAAGTTTTATTTTCCTGTATTCATTTCCCTTTCTCACCCAGCAGGAAGAGATTTTTAATACAATTGTGTATGCATTTAATATTACTAGACCTGTGCCCATGCCATACTGGACTGGTACCCAGCCTCCTCTCCAGCCCCTTGGCAAGGCCCAATCAAGTATTTCCTTCGTTTCAGCCAAATTTTGGCAAAGCCTTCTTGTTTCATTCTCTGTTTCCACTGGAAGCAGATGAGCTTCCATTGAAGAGAAGCTGAGAACCTGAAGAATCATAAACTTTTAATTTTAGTTGAAAATATCATTAAAGTATAAGGGTTTTTTCCTGCTCAGTGGAACCAGCAAAGTGTGTTTTCCTACAGATCCCTGTTTGGAGAATGAGATCCTCTTCCAATACCTAGGAAAGAGTGAGTTTGAGTTTATATCACAGTCTTTTCCTGAACAGGAACACTACCAGAAACTTCCTCCTCTTGCCAAAGCCACCTCTTTCCAAACAGGAATATAACCACATGAATTTCCACCTTCCATCAAAATTCAAGGGAAATTAGCCTGCAGGTTCCAGTGATCCTAGCAGAGACGTGTAGAGCTAAGCTAGTCCCCGTGATGGGAAACTGGAACTAGTTTTCTCCCTTACTACACACTGCCACCAAGTTTCAGAGCTTTCACCCCCTGCCCCTGTTGTTACACTTCCCAGCTTGTCATTGCTGCCCTCCCCTGCAGCTGGCCAGGGCACTTTGGTATCCAGATCTGTGCAAGAAAGCCCTGAATATTAACACTAATGGCTTTTTGAGGAAATGAAAGATTTTAGCACAAAGTGAGTCTAAGGCAGCAGGCCTTGCCCAGAGTAGGTTGCCTTGCCTGTCGGGGGCTCAGTTGACATTGCCAAAGGCAACGGCCTTCAAACAGATCTCAAACCTGACCTTTTCAAGGGAGGCGTTTTTGTCACATCCAAAGAGGAGAATTTAAGTCAGTCCCGGCCACACAATGCTGTGTGTCACACTGAAACCAGGATGATGGGACATGATAATCTGGGGGATAAGAAACAGTAATCGGAAACTCACGGTATTCTTGCTTGCAAGCATTAAAAAAAAAAAAAAAAAAAGTTTATGCAACCATATTTCAGTCTGACTTGTTTGCAAGCTGTTGGCTTGCCGTTCTTGGGATGCACTTAGGCGTCAGCACCACTTGGCCTGTTGATACAGTGACTAAGATTAAAAACAAAATCAAAAAGAATAACAGATAGGACAGCAACTAAAGAGCAGTCAAAGCACACCCACAAGCCAATATCTTTGTGTTCATCAGAACACTAATACTGAAGAACAGTTGCTTTCCTCCAAATTGACATAATCCCACTGTCTTTCTAGATGGCAAGGAGAAAAGAAATATTGTGCTATTGTAATGTTATATTTTACGCAAAAGCAATTCTTCAAGATGTGTTTCCTTCCCTATCCTGCAAAAATGGACTTACAAAACATTCGAGAAAGTCAGATTTGTTTAATTAACTATTTGACAAGAACAAATTACTAAAGAAATGATCAAAACCATTTGGTGTCCTCAAATTGTGCAATATTTACACTGCATAAATATGGCAATTTCATTTTAACCTTGCTTCCAAAATCCATGATGCTTACAGGATCCTGCTGTCCCTTTGTGTCTATGTTTTTGTTTTTATGATCTCCCCTGAAATACTCTGAACCCATGGGCAAATTTCAAATCTGTTAAACAGAAGAGCAGCTGTCTCCAAGAGAGTCCTTTCTCATATATTTTATGAATACAGATGGCTGGATAGAGACTCACCAATCTCTCCTGTGGAAAGAAAAGCTGCAGGGTGAGCCTTTTTAGGGACATCAGAGACCCATAAAGATAATACAAATGCCCTAATTAATAGAAATGACTCAGCTACAGTTCAAACCTTATTAGACTGCTGGGAATCCAAGCAAATGACCTAAATCCATAGGAAACCAGGCTTCATTAATGTCGCTGCTGTGAGCAGTAAGGGTTTGAGGATCAGAGGTTTAAGTCCAAGTGGCTCCATGTGAACCAACCTTCAGTTTAGGCAGTTAATTCCCCCAGCCTGGGATCTCACTTCATCTGTGCATCTACTGCATCCAAGACAGCTCAGTCCTACCTGTAGGTCCCTCTTGGGACTTCTCACCATCCTAACACAGCAACCTTGGGTGAGCTGCACAACAGTTCTGAGTCCCCACGGGCAGTACACCAGCACTTACCTCACACAACTTATTAATCCTGTCCTGCCACCTGAGCTTGAAAAAAAAATTGTTCAAGGTAAAGCTGGGGGCTCTTCTGCAAGGGGAAGAAGTGGATTCCTCCAGCCATCTTCAACCTTCAGTAAAACCCAACTTACACAAGTAAAATCTACTCTTTCATTATTTAATTAATATTTTATGTTCTAGTACTTTATTGCCTGTGCTCAATATTAAAGTAGTTAAAGGAAAAAAAAAAAATTATTCCTTGTGGCCCACGGTTTAAAGTTCAGAGTTAAACATGTGATATTATGGTCCACAAAAGAACAGGATGAAATTCCAGGAGACCAGGATGACTAGTCTCTTCTGGTATTAAAAGTTTTGAGGCTATCTCCTGAGGGTTTTTAATTGATTGCTTCAATCTTACAAATACTTACGAGCGTCTTAAACATTACTCATTTTTCTATTTTTATTAAAAAGAAAAAAAGCCAGTGTAGGAGCAAGGAAGTTAATCCTGGATTCTGCTAAAATATCAAGAGGAATTTTACCAAATGTCAGTCTCCTCAAGCTGCGTGTATTTATTTAAACCATTTTGGTTAACAGCAGACTGAGGGGGCAACTTTCAGGCTACGAGTTTCGCAAATATTTTAAGTAGAGTTTTAATTGACCCAGTTTGACACTAAAAGCACTTTTTAAACTCTTGATATTGTTAGCCATTTAAGATAAGTGGCAATAAATACAGATTAATTGTAACACATGAAATGAAACCTCGGGAGCAGCGGTGGGCCGGTGAAAAGGCCCTTTGTGCGCCGGGGAGGTGGAAGATGGCGTGTTAGGGTAAGGCCAGCAGAATACCCCGTCAGGCTCAGCGAGGTTTTTGGTAGCTCACGCTGTGACCAACTGCAAAGACAACAAACTCTGGGCAAAGGCACGCGGGGTGATTGGCAGGCACGAAGAAAAACAAAAGCGCTGCGACGAAGGGCTCCCTTTCTGCAGGAGCACAGAAGGGAAAGGGAAGCCAACACTGGGGCTTTTATCTATTTACATTCCCAGTAAATTCAGGAAGACAACTTCTAAGATGCTGGTGTTTCAGAGAGATGCTGAGTAAATACTACAGACTCGGTGAGTGACCTCACAGGGGAGACTATCTGGTGAGTCCCTCTGTAATACTAAAAAAAAAGAAAACAACAACACAGAAAACCCACCCACGCACCTTCCTAATTTCCTCTAAGTCTTGCAAGAAGACAAGTCATATCAGAAGGATATTTCAAAGGGTCTCCAGGTCCGAATCGCTCCTCATTGTCATATAACTCAAATTATGCACAGATTTGGGTTGTAAGAGATCAGTGAAAAATGAGACACAAGGTATGTCAAAACTTTTTCTTTTTTTGGTTTTGACTGCTTGCTTCTTCCCCTGAAAAAGGGATAACCGTGCCTGATGAACAGAAATGAGAGCCTGCTTTCCTGTCAGCAGTTCTGTGTCCTTTGCACAGCTCCAGGCAGACCAGGCTGTGAATGACAGTGCTGGCACCAAAGTGTCTTTTGGTCCCTCCAGCCAAGAGAAAGGGAAAGATGGAAATGCTTTACACTTCTGCTTGTCCAAATCCACCTCTTCTATGCAACCACAATGAGAGAAAGTTTGCTCTGAGCTCTGGGGCTCACAGGGGGATCTGAAAGCAGACAAAATGTTTGGCCAACCTGGGGCTCCAACTATGTCACAGTGGAGGATGTAAAAGCTGTGCATGCCACGGTGGGTTACAGCTCCTTCTCCTTCCCACAAGGAAACCTAGACCTGGGTGAGTTTTCCAGAGCTGGTGGCAGAGGGCTTTCTTTCCCCTTAAGAGTTCATGCCAAGATGCTCTCCAAGGCACGATGGGAAGCAATCCTGTGTCAGTCTTCTGCTTGCAAATTTGCCTCAGGACTAATAAGGTTCTGCCATTGGCAGTAACGCAAAACATTGCTCAGAGAGCTCTTGGCTCAAGGTCAGGTAGAGGTAAGGACAGAACACCCTGAATTCTTGACTCCTGATTTCAGGGTTCAATTAATCCCATTTATCTGCAAGTCAGGCATGTGTTGGAGGTCAGTTTTCTAGGTTTCCTCTGTGGTCAGTGGAAAGATGTTTCCAGAGGGCAATTCCTTCCATCTTAAGCATGCATCTGAGGTAAGTGGGAGGATTTGTCCTCTGGGGGAGAGTCCCACCCCAACAAGATACCAGACACATAATTTTCAATCTCAAGCAAAAAAAGAATAAAATTAAGAACTAATTCTGACTTGGCCTTACTGATCCCCTATCTGTATTTTCCTTTGGAAAGGTTTCAAGTACTCTCCCCATCACAATGTCTTCTGAGCATCTTCTCCAACTGCTAAGTGACAACCATCCCCTTGTCTGATAAGCTAATGTTGTAAAAGTGCTTTTTTCCTGGTCATGCTTTACTCTCTCCTTTGTTTCTTAATTATATTCCCCATTGCCAGTGAGCTGCTTCAGCTCTCAAGGGAATGACCTTGGTTCTGGGGAAAGTGTTCCTGAACTCTGCACACAGGAATGCTGCCCCAGGCTGCCTCCTGGAGTTGTAGGAGTTTCTGATGCTCTTTTTCACCCTTTGGCTACTTAAGAACATTTCTGGGCATGGTTGATGGCACACTTGGCCAATTAGCACTAGTGAGGCTGCACAGTTTGAGTGCCCACGACTCATTAGGTTTATAGAGAGTCCTGGAGCCATGCCTTGGTCACATTTATTAACCTGCTCCCTGCTATTGCTCTGGCCTTGAGAACAAACAGCTCATTAGGGAGCAGCCCAGAGGTAACAAGTGGCTCCTGAGACACTCAAGATAGTAACTATTTACTGTAGACATCATTGTTATGTTCAAACCATGCCCTGTCTGATCTATGTACTGCACACCACATCCTCTCATTTGCAGAGGAACCAGTAAAGAGCAGTTGTCTATGGGGATGTGTCTCACCTCCCTCTCTCACTGGGATTTTCCAAAATTTAATAAAAGCTGAGCTCATGCTGTGTCTTTTCAGTGGATGCACATTATGAATGTCCTTTTCTTCTATCCAACCACTTATTTTCATGAAACACTGAAGAACTTATTATCTTGGAGACTCCAGCCATCTGTCAGGTTTGGTTATAATAACCCAACAGATGAAGAATTTACGAGGGCAAAAGACATAGTCACACACACCTATGTACACACACACACACTCACAAACACTGCCATTGCTTAAGCCTCATTTCCTTAGGAAACCAGATTAAAAATAGCATTGATGTCAATAATGAAGTCTTTATTTCTTTGGCAGATCTCCGTTCCTTTTAAACCAATCCTCCCAGTGAGAGGGACTGCAAAATTTTCAACTGGAACCAGACCAGATTGCTAAGTGATAAGAACCTCACAGCAGTTTCACTGTACCTCAAACACCTCAAGGAAAAACACAAAGTGAATGTGAATTCTGTATAAATACTGAAAACTGGTGCTGAATTTCATACCAAGTTAACCCAGTGCTGGCATTTGATTTTTCTCTCCATTTACCTTCAGTGTATAAATACTATTTAAAAAAAGTTTTCAAACCTCAGTATTTAAGGTATTTCCCATAATAAAGTACAGAAAAATACTAAAAAAGACTTAAGTTATTAATTTAAATACAAGTCACATAGGTTTCAGTCCTGTAACATTATTCCAGGAAAACGATGGGGATTTCACTTTTCTGCCCGGGAGAGTTCCAAAGCTCAACACCACCAAAATGTTGTGTTTAGACGAAAAAGGTGTTTGGAAGTACTCTGGCAGAATAATTTTCAGTTGATGAGCAACAGCTTATTGAAATCTAAGCATTTGGTAGGTCTATTGACCAGCTCTTGAAAACTAGATGTTTCAAGGTGGATTCATTCGGTTTTTTGCTTATTCACCTGCCTCTTCTTTCACTGGAAGTCAACAGAAGAAAAGCCTAGTGGTTCTAAAATGATATTTTGCCATGTTTCAGTTCACAACTGTTTATCAAACCTGTCTACCAAGAGGTAGCCAGTACATTTTTGCCAAGAATTACAATATTTTCAAATTTTGTTAGCAGGTTGGTTTTGGTTTTTTTGGTTTTTTTTTTTTTTTAACCAATTTCAAACAGCAACGTTTTTGCATGAACTGAAGTTGCTTCTCAGTCTCCACCAGCCCAGTCCAGACTTGGTTAGGTCTCCTGCACAGAGCAGAAAGGGAGCTGAGATTCAGTCGTGAACCCGAATCTTGTCCCATTTCAGATGGCAGCTGGGCTATTGGACTTGGGTTTGAGCCCAGTTTCAGTTGCCACCAGAGCAATTTTGTCCACCAGACCTCTGCTGCTTTCTACAGGCCTCTATAAAACAGCTGAACGGTGGCAGAGTTTGTGTTTTCAATGTCTAAGAGAGGGGAATAACTAAAGTTTACGACATCTCCTCTTGCCGGCTGGAGCTTTAATTATTTCCCCTCTGCCCCTCTAAGTAATTCTACCTTCACTTTACATTTCTGATGTTTAAATATTGGTTTTGGGCACAGGGATATTTCACATACATTTTCTTTTCCTTGACACTTCTCTTCTGATCTACCAGAGAAAATAACAATGGAACTGGGATTTAATAGGCTCATAAAGAGGGTATTGATGTGAAAGTAGCAGCCTAGATTAAAGAACTGGAGTGACAAATAAACATTGTCTCATCCAGGTGCACATGCCAGGCACCTCAGTGTCAGTTGCAGAACTACCATTAATTCAGTGAGAATAGGATCTGATCCCAAATCCATAAATCCTTTCTCAGCAAGTTTGCTCTGATGATATTCCTGGCACAACCATGACTAAGAAAACCTGAAACTCTCACAAGAACGCCCAGTTTAATGAGATTTCCAGTCCCAGTTTCCATACCAGTAAAAATCCTTAAGGAATCCACATAAATTACAGCCAGGCTTTTTAAAGCTTTCAGCTTCACATCTACTTTTGCAAAACAACTGACTCCAGCCAGAAGCCATGCCCTGTCTTTCCAGGGCATCAGGATGACCACTGGTTCCTCTCCATATGCAATCCTCCTGCAACTTGGCTCTAAAACTGGTCAGAAATGGCTTGAACCTCTAAGAGACCAACACCACACACAGTACAAACCAGTTCCTAAATTCCTGGCTTTACTAAATTCCCTTTCCAGCTTCTGCTTTACTAGCCTGAGGTTCCCAGAGTGGATCTTTGGGGGATACAGCTGTGGTGGTCCAGGATGCCTTGGGATATCCATGCTCCTCCTCCGGAATACACACCCAGGCAGGAGGGGCAGAAGAAAGGAACATGAACTCAGGTCAAGACCATCAGCTTGAATTAATGTGAAGGATCTTTGCTTACATACCAGGCTCTGAATTCAAGCCAACTGAGTTGCCAGATTTCCCTCAAGTCTGGGACAACATCATGCAGCAGGATGATGAGAAGTACACTTGGGGGCAGAGACATCTTAATTGCTGCAGGTAGCCCACAAGGGTATCCCAGCAGAGACAAGATCTTTGGATCCTTTGTGGTATGCACCCTGTTTGCCTTTCACAGGAGCATCCCACAGTGTTAGAGGGAAGTTGCCAGTCTTTGGGTTCTCCACGCTGCTTCTTTAAAATCTTCCCAACAGCACTGTGAAAGCTGGATGGGAATTTTCAGATGAGACAGTTTTGGGATAGGAAGCGATGAATTGTCTGGCATCCACATATTGATTTCAACACTCCCATTATGAAATCTAGAGTTCTATGGGAGCTCTGCCTGGTCTCCTGAGGGCTTACAGGGTGGCCCGTGCATACACAGCAAGCTCTTGTGTGTGTGCGTGCGTGTGTGGGTGAAAAAGTATTTCATCCCTTGTTTAAGCCCATTCCTGTTCAGCAGAGTGCTTAAACCTCTCATGATTCTTTGCAGCTCTGAAAAGAGAAAATTTCCTGAATTATGTCTATATTTTTTACATCTCAAATGTTGAAGAGAAACACAGTAAGGGCATAGCCAAAATCTCTATATTATAGGACAGGAGGGGCCAATATAGCTTTCTTTTCTTTGAAAACAGGCAGGCAGAATTAGACTTATACAGTAGAACTTGGCACAGGCATAATAATAAATATGATATGAAAATGTCAGGGACCCAGAGGAGCTGACATTAATGTATGTGTTTCTTTAAACCAAAACCCTACTGCGTACAGGCATCATTTCCCATTCATCACGGGAAGAATTACACCAGAGATGGTGAAACACACTGTGGGGTTTGCAAGGCCCATTTTAACATCTAGCTGCTTTTAACATTTAGCTGAATACTTGCAACCACAAACACAAAGACCTGGACTTGAGGCTGCACCTTCAGTGGTGCAACGATGAAAGCAAAGGTGAGCAGTGGCCAGGCAGGACTCCCTGTTGAGGACAATGAATTCTCCACCTGACCACCAAAGGGAACTCAGGGCTTGCCCAGCTTCCCTCAACACCAGGAGAAAAACCAGAATGCCAGCCCAAATACAGGACTCTCTTCTTTTACCTGCTATGTCTCTTCCCTTCCTTGGCTGCTACAAGGTGGCAGCAGCCTCAAGATCCCTCTCATCATTGCACATGCTGTGCTGTCCTTCTACAATTAATATCTTGTTATACAAAAAGGACTTTTCTTAAATCAGAATTATTGGAATCAAGAAGTTCCCTTTTCACAATAGGGTGGTGCAGGCAGGTTTATTTTGGCCTCCCTAACTCAGGCACTCTCTGCTGATTTAAGCTTCAGGTGAAAAGCGAATATTCAGGGACTTCCAAACCTTCGTATTATACAAGATCAATGCACATTAAAAAAAAAAAAGTTCCTTTGATTTTTTTTTTTTTATTTTTACTTTAAAAGCCTGCAAGCTGGATTTGCACTTGGAACAAGCTTTTCCCCAGTGGAGTATCTCCTGATTTACAATAGAGTGTCTGAAAAGAGAATCAGGCATTGCCTGTTTAATGAAGACTTTTAAATGAACCAGTTACATGATTTTGTTTAAAATTAGCATGCAAGTCTATTTCTAAAAGCAAAGTGATACTTTGCCTTAAAAACTAATAATAAAAGAAGTCCATACACAAAAATAGGCTGACCTCACTATAAGCATCTGGATGCCCAAATAAACACGAGCAGAGGGAATTCTACCATCTGCAAACTGTTAATTCACCCTTTTCTTCTCTTTTGTAGGCTCGCCAAGTTCAATCTACTGGTCGCCAACTTCTTGCTCCACTGAGACAACCCGTTGATGAACTGTGCTAGTGATGTCAGTAGCACCACTAATCAGCGCTGGATCAGGATGCCTGACCTGGGGGATAAAGTCTCTTTATATTCCAGACTGCAAGTGCTTTCTTTTTTCTCTTTCTTCCCACCCCAGCTCCTTTTTGTCCCCCCCCTTTTGTGTTCTACAGAGGTTCCAAGATGAAGAGTGGAAATGGTAAAGAGCCACACAATCCTGGTGGCCAGAGGACCGGAATTCTGATGATTTAGTTCCCAGTGGAACTAACTCTACAACTCCATGCCTGATTTGCAGGCAACACTGCACCAGTTGGGAGTGCAAAACAGCTATTTGCATATTCAACATCTGCAAATCCCCATCCCTCAGTGTGCAGTTGGATGGCAGCCTGAAGGCATTTCCCTTCTGAAAAAAAAAAAAAAAAAAACACTTTCAAGCAACACATGTGAACCTGAGCGCCAGATCTGGTGGCAGGTGCTAATGGCTTTCACAAAAACTCTCAGGGTTTTAATTACTGGAGTTTAAGCAGCACACAGTATCCATCACTTCCCTTCTTTTCCCAAACTGCCGAGTAGAAATATGGCTTCCAGTAACGACAAAATCCCACCTCCACCCGCCCCAGTTCAACATCCATCAGGCTCCAGCTCAGTTGTGGTCACCTTTTTAACCGTCGATGAAGCAAGTTCGAGACAGCTACATCATCTGGATATCCCCCCAGGCGCTCTTCAGCTTTGGGAGAAAAATAAGAACATAGCAGTGGTGATCAAGACCATTCAAGACCTGGGTCACCCTGGAGATGTCTGCCACTCCTACTCATTCCAGAAAGTGAGGGGGGAGGCTGTTTCTGTCTCTGGTACCTCAAGTATCTAAAATTATGTGTGCTGAAATTCCTTTTGGGAATCCTCTGCAGAGAGGACAAAAGGGAAAGAGCTGGAGCTGAAGACTATGAGAAGGAGATTTTATGTTCTTGCTGTGCTCTCACACTAGCTCCATCCTATAGTAAAGTTGTACAATTCTCTCTTTCCCTACTGAAAACCCACTTCTGAGTCCCATGATGAAGAATCAGCAGATAACATTTACTTTGGAAATAAGTTATATTACTGTTTGAAAGCCTGGACTAAATGACCTTTAAAGGTTTCTTTCAACCCAAATTACCTCTGATTATTGTTAACAATCTGATATATGATGATCTGAATCAGTACTGCTGATGCTGCCTGCCCAATGCTGGCTGAGAGAACGCTGCAGGACGGGGAGGGAATTCACCCATTCTGAGCGTGGAACTGATCAAATTCTACTTCTGCTGTACCTACTCTGGGATGAATTCCTCTGCTTTCATGGGAGCACACAGACATCTGCAACTGAGCCTGTATTTATTTTCTTGCAGAGCATCCCAGAAATTCAAACCTAGCCCATCAACAACTAGGTACATAATCTCAGCCACCTAAGCCTACATTTGAGCAAGAGTGGTCATACTTTCATGTACACAGATCCCTGTTATCACCAGATCCACTGGAGCTGTGGTCACCAGCACGCTCTGGTTTCCACTACACCACAGACAACAGCTTGGGTCCTCTCTGACATCACAGATGTAAGAGGCTGGTGAACTGATTAAACATTTTCTTTCCTCCACCACAGGATCATGGTCCAGAGACAGTTTGATTCCCCTCTTACTGTGGGAGATGCCATGGTACTTGCATTTCAGCTCTGTCTCAGCACTTAAAGAAAATTCTCCATGATACATTTATTATTTTAACTAACCAAACCCACTGCCTTAAACCCTACTGATTTGGCTGCTAATAAACATTGTGAACTGAAGCAGCATCCGAATTTCTGAAGCAGTAAATCCAGCTCTCAGCTACAAAACTGACAGCTCTCATAAAAGAAAGAAAGAAAAAAATGCAAGTAAGTAAAACATCCTAAGGAAATTATCGTTCAAATTAACTGCAGACATAAATTTATCCATCTGTTATCATAAGTGTTACTTGAAAATTATTTGCCCATAAAAATGAAATAAACCAGAGTGATTTTTTTTCTTAAACATTGACTTCATATGTATAGTCTTAGTTGCCAAAATATTAACTCTTTTTAACAACCTGTGTGCTCTTGGCTGTGTGTCTTTCATGACTGTAAAATGGCCCTTTATAAATTGTCTGTATATATGAGGTCCAAGGCTGTTATTACAGATCAATAATTCCTAGCAATCCATGATGGATTTTCAAAACACAAAACCCCAAGCAAATGCCCAAATTTTGCTTGAAAGTCCTTCATTGAGCACCCCTTAGTCATTCAAAGGGAAACATTCCCATGCCCATAACTGGAAAATATCATTTAACTGCACAAACAATAACTGCTGTTTCATTACTAGACTATAATTACTGTGAATACAGGTATGGTGATATTTTCACATTAAGCCTGAATATGGTAAACCCTGGCAGGAGAAGAACGAAGTCTACAGAACCGGGTACAAGCTGGGTCCCCTTTTACTCAAAGCCTGTATTTTTCTTGGAGAGGAGAAAGAAATGAAAGTAGAAAGAATAAATGACTATTTTCACTTCTACGTGTTTTATAAAGGAATAAATTAAAAGTCTGAATTACTCCAACACATTTAAATTGTGAGTAATTCCATGGAAGACGGGAAATCCATTGAAAAGTCTATTTTTTATTTTTAAGAATGACGGAAAACTGAAAAGCTCTATTCAGAACTGAGTAATTTTTTTTTTTTTGTTTTAATACTTCTGACTGGAGCAAAAAACCCCCATCTTTCAACAGCATAAAAAAGCTTTGCTTCACTTTCTGAAAAACTGTTTTATCTCAGCTTGCTTGGATATTCAAAGGCCTGTCCCTTTCCCACTCCTTCATTCCCAGGACTCATCTGTTCAATGTTTCACAGCCTCGTGCTCTTGCAGATCAGACTCTGAGCCACCTCTCCTATGATGCACCACAAGGGTTTTTGCAGCACAGTTCTAAACAGAACACTGCAAAACTTTAACTGCAGAAGCAAGCAGAAAAATTCTGTTTTACCCAAAACATCCAATTAATTGCCTGCTATATCCCACTCAGTTCAATATTTTTTTCCTGATGGTGAAGTGCATGTTTTGTTACAGGGACTGGGCTTTACACCCTCCCATGTTTCAGCTGAGAAGGGATTTATTTCCTGCAAGATTTCTGCAACACTGACCACACACTTTTTGCTGACAGACATCCTCCAGCTCAGTAGCATCGGGCTCCTGCACCACTAGGCTGCCAGGAAATCATCATCTTGCTTTTCAGTTGAAGCCAGTCATTGGGGTTTTTGGGGGGTTTTGGTGGGTATTTCTGGTTCTACAGTCATGGAGCAGGACACACTGAGCTGAACCAGACTGTATTTTGCAAAGACACCTGTGTGGTGCCTTCTGGCTTAGTCAAGTTTGTTATACTAATCCATTATGAGACACTACAGAACTACCCACCCGCGGCACTGGGATCTCAAATCAAGCTGAGGATGCTGCCCTGAGGGAGCAGCAGAGCCTCAGTTGCTACACAGAGCTGTGCAAAAGCCAGCTAAACCTTCACTAGGGCAGTATCCACAGGGTACAGCTCCTGCAGGGATGCCACTGGAGGAACCAGGCGGGGCTCTGCCTCAGGAGGGCTGTTTTCACATTTTCCAAGTCCCTTTGGCTCCAGCTACACCCATGAGTTACAGGATGCCACTGAGTCCACATGAATGATCATGTGGGGCTTGGGACTCCCTCCTACAGCAACCCTGGCACATAAAACTGCATTTGGAGAAGTTTTTCCAAGGTGCTTTTCACATAACAGGCTTATTTTCTTATTTAGGAAAATATTTATTTTCCTAATTTGTTTGGCAGCTCATTTTTTTTTTACCCGGTTCTTCCCTTCCCAGAAACTATGATGGAGATTATGGAATTTGGAAAACAATTCACAATACAGATGTATAATTTAATTACTATTCATCCATTAGTTCCAACATCCTCAAAATAAAGGGATTGATGCAGGAATCACGCTTAGCATGATTTGGAGTATATTGTCCAGAATATATTTTTTTAATTATTTCCCCTTCATCATGTTAGTCTTAAAGATGCAGAATCTTAAATGAAGTGAAATAATTTTTGCAGTGTTCTGGGAGCAAATGAGCCTCTGCAGACTCTACCATGCCTGTCCTAACCAAAGGTGCATTCCTAAAATTTTGCACTTCAGAATTCATGAGAATATGTGAAAGCCTCAACTTTCATCAAAAACACCCTTCACTTTCATAAAAGGCAAAACCAAAGGCTCAAAGTTTTAGAGAACTATTTGAATTCACAACCCAACCACATACCAAAGAAACTCATTAAAATTCAAGAAGTAAATATAAGAATGAAAAATACAAGATGCATCAATAAACACCACTCCTATAATTCAGAGCACAGGGGAAATAAAAAGGAAACCAAACGCCAAAAAAAAATCCTTCAGGAGAAAAACTGCGTTTGAATCATAAGAGAAAATGAACTTGCTTGCACTTCAGTCACATAATGATTTTGGCATTGAAAAATTAATAGTTTTCTCAGTACTTACTGCATGAAGGAAAAAACACCCCAGAGAAGAAAGAAGGAATTAATTGTGCTAAAGCAAGGGATGGCCTGCAGGGACAGCCCACTTTGGTGAGAAAGGCCAAAGGGATGCTGGAACAAAGAACCCAAAACAAAAAGCTTTCCTTGGCATCTCCCATGTCCCAGCTCTCAATAAATCCGGCTGCATGTGTCTGTTCTGTCCTGCTGCAGTCAGTGCTGGGAAAACAAAACAACCCAGCAACAAAGGCAGTTTTCAACATGGCCAAAAATGGGTGTCAAAGACAAAATGAGACTTGCTCTCCATGAACCAGCTTGCCCAAGGGACGCTGCCTGGGAGTTTCAGGTAAGTGCTCTCTGGTGGGGACAGGGAATGAAAGCTCAAACCTCCCAGAAGTTAAAAGTGCCTTTCTACAGAATGCAGCGTGTAATTAGTACCCATTTGCTTAATTTCACTTCTGTCATCAGCACAAACAAACAGCTGCAGTGGATTGGATCCATGGCCCACCTAGCCCAAGATCCTGGTCTGTAACTGATGCCCTGGAAAAGTGTGTAGAGCAGGGCAAGTGGGCAGTGATGCCCAATATGGGTTTATCCTCTCAGCTCCAATATGTACTGGTTAAGGGATTTCCAAAACTGGAGACTACGTCAAAGCCATCACATTCGATAATCTCTGATAAACCTCGCTCCTTGGGTTAGACAACCTGCTTTTTATGAATCCCTGTCCAGTTATGAACCATCATGATGTATTTTCCTACTGTAAAAACAGTTAAGCAAAACTCCTCGGCCAGAAACATCAGGCAAGCTTGAGATTAAATAAGCTTGGGAAAATTCAGCCCGGATACACTCAAAAAATAAATACATCAAAATGCATGTGTCTCCACTAAAACCCGCAGTCTTTAATCAAAATTCCCACTGAAGTGAGTAGCGAAAGGTGAGTTGTTGCCAAAGTTCATAGCGAGAGCCATGGGATGAGAAGCAAAGTTCTGTCAAAAATGAGAAATTGCCAAGGAGAGGGAGCAGGAGGAGCAGATTGGTTCTCAGCACGGCAATCTCAGGCTGCCTTGAAGTCGAGGGAGCTCAAAGAGACACTTAAGCTGGTGCTCAGGATTCAGCTGAGCTGTGGCCTGAATGGTTATTATTTATACTCTTATCACTCAGAAATGTGAATTCCACTGGAAAAGGGAAAAGAAATAAAAAATAAAAGGAAGAGGAAGAAAAGTAGCACGTACTGTTTCAGACTCACTGAAGTACTGCAGATGTCTTTGCTCTGCAGACTTCGGGGAGAGCATTTAAACATGCAAAATGACATATTGGATTTTTAGTTAATGGTTTAAAATGATGGTATTTAGCTACACACACAACTCATGCACTTGTGCAAAGCCCCAAACCAGCAAATCTGTACAGAAACACCGCCAGAGCAGTTAAGTCACCCATCGAGAAAGTCTTAATTACAGCAACCCCAAGAGGTTTGAAACCCTGGGCCAGCACCCAGATGTGCCTGCCACACATCTGCCTGTGCCAACCAGGGGGTTGTAGGCCATCAGCACCTGGGCTTGCAAATTCAAACTTCAACTATCTGCTACACCTGTGGCCACAAACCATTGTGTGAACACAACCCAAGCAGCCTACAAGCCAGTCTGGGAAGGGAACAAACACAGCGGTGTGAAGAGCACTCACAGCTTCACATTTCTACAGCTGGATGGAAAACAAAGCAGTGCAGCCTGTCTGCAGCCAGGCTGGACCCAGGCCCACCTCCTTCAACAACTGCATTTTAGAAGCAGGTCTAGACAAACAAAAACCTTTCTGCTTCCCAGTGGAAGCCTCCTATGGAATCTTCCCACAAGCTTGGAGACAAAATCCTGAAGCATTCAAAACACTTCACTTCCAATCACAATAACTGAGTAAAACAGAAAAATTCACACCATACCTGCTCCAAAGGCAAAGAAGAAGCTCTTGTCTCTGTTCTCCCTTAAAAGTGACATCACTCTCTTCCCCATCCTCTCATTCCTCTTGTAGATGAGCTCCTGTCTGAAGTAGCTGTCTATCTCCTGAGCCGTCACCTGCTCGTGGGGCGGGAGTGTTGTGTTGATGAAGTTAGGGACCTGAAATGGAGAGAGAAGCTACAGCTCAGGTGGCACTGCTTAAGGAATGCCCAAAACACTCCATGTTTTAATCCAGCCTTATGTAAGCCACCTGAGCATCATTAACATTAAAAAAACAAAAAAAAAAAAAACCCCACACAAAAACAACAAACAAACAAACAAAAACCAAAACAAAAACAAAAAATCACAAACAAACAAAAAAAACAAACAACAAACCACTAGAGGGTCAGAGCTTGGGAGGTTTTTAGGAACTCAAAAAAAAAAAAGAAAAAATCAATTAATATAATTTTTTTTTCCCAAGTGAAACTTGTATTTTACCAAATAAAACTTTAGTTCATTCTGACTTTTCTCTGTTCCTTCAGCAAAATGTAGTTTCAAGTGTTACATTTGGATGAGTTACTAGGACCTTTATTCTCTTCTTGCTCAAAACAGTTCATTGGTTATTTAATACCAAAATCCTGTGATCTGCTCCCAGCCAAGGTCACCAAGAACTTGAGTAAGGACTGTAAGATTTGGCTTGTATCTGGGCCTTTTTAATCACCCAACAGTTTTAAAAGGAGGAAAGGTCTACCACAAGAGTCTGGGGGTCACGTGCCCCACAGTGGGAAGTGCTGCAAGTGGGCAGTGTTTGACGATGTCTAACAGGACCCAGGCACATTCTGGAGGTTTTCTGTGCCTCACCACTGGAAAGCAGCTTAATCTGCAAAACCCAGATTCAGCTTTCTGAGTCCCCAGGTGCATGTGAAGCTGCCAGGATTTCCAGTGTTAATCTGGGTCGGTGGTAATGACATTGCATGCACAGCCCATGAGGGGAACATCCCTCACTCGCTGTGCTGAAATACTTGATGCAGTGATTTGGGTTATTCTTCCTCTGGTTTTCTACTATACCAAATTCCTGTACTCATTTTCTTAAACTTGCCCTTAAACTATGTTTTGCAGACCACATCTTACCCTCCCACTTGGCCACATGGTTTTATCACGACAATTTTTGTCTTTTCCCACCCTCTTCACTTATACTGCCTCTCCAAAAGTTTTCAGCAAGTCTTAGGGAGATTTCCAACTTCCTGGTGACTCTCCTTACAGCTTTTTCATTACAGCCCCATTTGCATCACTCTTGATGTGTGTGTGGGACCAAGCAGCAGAGATTTCTCACCATGCATTATGCAGGATGAGCCTACACCTTGATCTGGATTCCCACCAAAGGTTGTGCCCAGTCGAGTGAGGCAGGAGTAGGGACCCCAAGTGGATGGAGCTAACACTGATGCTGAGAGCGACCCTGCCCCAACCTGTTGGGTTTTACAGACCAGCTGGACCTTTCCTTTTCCAAATGACTTCTCAACCTGCCTTGCCAAATCACCGTGATTCTCACAGCAGGTCCTTCCTTAAGGGTTCAACTGCATTACCCTGAAACATGCCTTTGGTCTTTCCAGCATGGATTGGAATCACCGGTGCACCTTGTGAACTCCTCAGAGCATGCAAGTACTTTGCACCTTGTTCTCAGTTTAGACCTTTGGCAGCACTCAACAAATAATAAGCCCCATTAAGCCAGACCAATCAGAAACACCAGTGTCCTGGAAGGAAGCTGCCTCCATGTCTGGCACGAACATGCATTTGTCTCAAAGGGATGCAGAAGTAGCCTGATGGTGTTGAAGAGGTAAAATGCTGCTGGCTACAGCAGCACAGGATGTAGTGGCTTCCATTCCTGGTGAAAAGTAGGGAGAGATTTATATTGTAGGAATAAAGTCAGAGGAATGAGTAGTTATTTTACACTTGCATTAACCTCTGTAGCACAAAGCTGTAAATCAGGGGGTCCATGCAGGTATCACAAACCTTTGCATTTCCTCTGTACTGAGGTTCTGTGGTTAACAGGTTGATGTAGCTCAGGGAGGAGTCAGGGAAGTCTTTAGACACTGAAATGGAAGGTGAAATTTTTTGGAAGCATCTGAAAGCTCAACACCGACATAAGAGAAGTCTCTTCTTCCCTGCTTTTGGCTGAAGGGAAGTGAAGGCTGGGAACTGATGGGACCTGATCTCGAATGACCTGAGATGCTTTGGGGAAAACAAGGTACTCTGAGGACAACCTGCTCCTACACAAGGCAGGAGCAGCAATGCTGGGGGACCAAGCAGCTTTGTGCATCCTGCTCCAACCAGGGGACAGCTCTGATGCTGGAGGCCAAGACAGCTCAAGAACAGAAGTTGCATTCAGACCTTGACCAAGAAGATGTTTGCCAAGAAAGGAAGTACCTTTCATCACCTTGTGCTACTCCATCACTTGCAATCCTACATCCATATTCAACCTACAGTTTTTTCCTCCCCTTTATATAACCTAAAATACGGTACACAAAACAGAGCCATTTACTTGCCTCTTTTTTCCCCCCTCCCTTTCTTTCCTTCTCTTCTGTGGGAAAAAGTTTTCCAATGGCAGAGAGATAAACTTAAAACCAAGGACTGTGTTTTGTCAGTGTTTCTGGTGCTTGTCCAAGGAACAAGACAAGGGAAGGCGTCACCTCGAGAGGCACATCATCAGCTACAGGTCCTGCTGCACCTTGAGCGTTCCTGTATTCCTAATGCCTGGCAAAAATAAAATATGCAGGCATGTGTGGCAGAGGACAGAAGATAAATGATTGCAGTAAGTATGCCCATACACAGTAGTGCAACCACACTCTGAGCTATGACACTTGCCCCATTAATCACCTCTGTTCCTCCCTGTATTGCAGTTCCTTTCCACAGTCGGTGACATACACCATGCCTGGCTTCGAGGAGGCAGCTGCTCCTGTTGATTTAATAAACCCTTTGGATTCTTAACCACCAGACAGGGATCAGGAAGTCAAGAAAAGTCACACACAATTAGGAAACTATTAACTAGAGCCAGAATTTAAGTGGTTTGTTTGTTTGTGGGTTGTTTTTTGTTTTTTTTTTTTTGGGGGGGGGCAGCAAAAGAAAAGAAAATCTCTTGTTTTAAATGTGTACCAAAAAGATGCACATTCCCTCTTCCACTTTTATTTTGTTTCCATTCAGTGAAAAAAAAAAAAACTTTTAACATTTAAATTACATGTATTTGTTGTTTTTTAATTGAGAGGGAATGAATGAGACGTTTGCTGTGCCATTGGGTGAGGGAGTGATCAACAAATAATAGCTGAATACTGCTCCCAGTATTTAAATGCACAGTGGAGTGGATGATGTGACCAGGCAGAAATCCTAACTTCTAATTCTGCTGTTCATCCAGGAGAGTAACAGTTGGATGAACAGAAAAAACACATCACCTGGGGTGTGCTCACTTTGTAGTGGCTACACGTGACAAAAGATAAATTGATTCTTTGTGTCCAGTCTCTGCAAGCCATGAAGCTTTCTAAGAATCCAACCAGTTCACATATGTACATATTTGTCATGGAAACTCAATAATGTATTTCACTAAGGTGTTCAAAATATGGAATGTTTTGTTTTACTGAATAAGTTAGCACTCCTCCTTTTTTTCTATCCCTATTTTCTTTGAGTCACGACTCTCCTATGGAGAGTATATTAGACCCCAAACTCAGTCATTTGGTATCCTCTGCATTTCTTAAAATTTTGAGGTTAAAGAAAGTGAATGTGAGAATAAAAAAGAAGTCCCAGCCTTGTAGATATTTTTTACCCTCCCTACTGCCTGTATGATTTTAGTTGAGCAGTATCCCTAATGGAAGATATGTGTGGGTAGAGCTCTGCACACACGTCTGAGCTCACAGCACTGTGGGATGCGGGCCATAATTCTTCACCTTTGAAGTCAGTGGGAGCTTTAGGAAGAAGAAAGAGGAAGGATTGTGGAGTGGTTATGACACTACCCTGAAAAAATGGTTCTGCTCCCATGGGCGATACAAATCTCTTGCATGATCACAGGCATGTCATTTGGGTTTAAACCTTCAAAGGAAACTTGGCACTTAACCTCCACCAAGTATCCTTGAAGTGTTTGGCTTTATTCCTCCTGTCTCTCTGAGAGTCCATCTGTAAAATGGGGACAGCAAGACTTTCTACCTTGATGTCACTTACAAAGCTCTGTCTGACTCTCGCTGTGGAAAGACCCAAAGGAAGATCCAAAGTCCAAGACGATGCTCAGCAGTAACCTCTCTTCCCACAAATTCCCACAGAGGCTGGAATTCTGCTGCAGTCATTAGCATAAGAGCTAGCAACATACTTTAGCTTAGAAAAATGCATCAGCCATAACTCAAGATCTATGCTATGCTGTCAGCTTTGTCTATGGAGACAGAGAGAAAGGAAAGGAATAAAAAAAAAAAAGAAGAGTAAAGCAAAATATATCGGTGTGGAGTCTTTTATCACATTTAGGGCTTACTGCCAAAGTTCAGCTGAAAATTCATGGACATGGGACTACATTTAAGTACATTTTCTAATTTACTGTTTTTTAATATTTAGACAAATATTCTGGACAGGGGCACAATGCCAGAGTTGTGAATACCTATCTGCAAATAATTTTTTTGGACACATATAAGCACCATCAACTATGATTAACTTTTTTTTCCCCCTGCTTTGGATTTATTGGCTACAATGGAACTGCTCTAGACTCAGTCCAGTATCAAATCACTATCAGATGTGGATTATTGGTGTTATTGTTCCTGCTCCTATACACCACAGTTCCCAATCCTCTGATAACCTTCCTTAGCCTCGTTCTGTTCCAGTGATGATAGAGTATTTCTGGAATGTGCATTCAAACTGTGAGATTGTGTCAATGAAAAAACAACACTACCAACACTGGAACACAGGGCTGGGTGCCCTTCCTTGCCTTCAACCATAATGCTACCTGCAGATGGAGAACAGGAAGATGAGCCAGGGAAATGGGAAGCCAACTGCTGCCATGGAAGACACTGTGACCCTAAAACCTTTCCAGCTATTGTCTTTCTATATCTTGGTCAACCCTGTTGGCTTCTGAGACTCCTCTCTCTCACTGTCTCCCAGTCAGCAGAGGATTCAAGGTTTTCCAGCCTCATCGCCTGTGAGGTATCCAAACTCCAGACACTGCAAGTACGGCACCATCCCTGATAGTTGCAGGCAAATCCATTAATAATAAAAATGCCTTATTTCTTTATTTCCTTCTCTCCCCAGCATTCACTGGCTAAACAGAGAAAATAGGAGGAGCCACACCCAGGGTCATCCATGGCAAGGCAAACAGCTAGCCATCAGCTTTCAGAATTCCAGTCCAGAACCTCAATCCAAAGCCCATCCCTCTTTCTCTGACAGGAGGGCTCCACCTCCATGCTAGTCATCCTTATCTCCAGTTGTAAGCAGGGAGTTGTTCCCAGATCACGACAACTACATTAATTTTTTTTTTTTTTTAAACATGCTAAAGATTGGGTTCTCTTTATTAGTCCTTTGGTTTATGAGCTTTACGTGGGCAGAGGCCAGAAGACAAGTAATGGATCTCGCTTTGAAGGATTTTCCCTGCATCATTCAGGTCAGGAACTTTCATCCTGTTGACAGCACTACGAAAGATAAGGATCTGAAGAGCTGACAGCTCAGCTTATGGGGGCTGCCAAGGAGCCAAAGCAGCATCCCAAAACCTGCTGGCTCCTCCAGCCCTAAATTCACACCATCCCTTCTTGGGTCAGAGGCTGACATCTGAGCTCGAGTTATCATTCCTTTATGAAGGGAGGATACCCTCCTGTTAACCAGCCTTGACAAGGCATTGTGGCTTTCACTGGAGTGCTGCAAAATATACTGCTCTGGACTTGGAAGACACCTGTTTTCCTCTGATTTATGGATTCTTCTGGCATCTGGGAGAGCAATATCCATTTACTGCAGCCTCTGATACGAAGGATTCAAATAGTGCAAAGTGAATGGGCTGTGAGAGCAAGCATCTCCACAAGGCTGCTGCAGAAACGAATAATGCTGCCAACTCAACTGGTTTTCCTCCAGCACTCTTGAGTTTCCATCGTGATGGAGACCAGCAATGGCCAAGGAGGGGGTGTCTGGTTAAACTGATTTAGCCCAAAGCTCAAAGATGGCAGCTGCCAAGAAGATAAGCTTCTAGCTTGTTATGGAAAAGGGAAACCAGGAAGGAGCAGTATCCAGTTTGAGCATGTGATTAACCCCTTATTGCTTTCTTTTAGGCATCAAAATTTAAGTAATTACCAGAAGCCTGAGTTGACTGTTAAAAGGAGTCTTTCATTTTCAGAGTAAAGTCAGCTCCATCACCCCTTTCCCAGGGCTGGAGGTGAAAAAAAGGCAAAAATACTTTTTGCTTCAAGGTAAGTGAGGGAAGGAAGGAAGGTCAAGAGCACAAGGAGAGCCAGAGTAAGAGCAAGCACATTTCTTGGGACCAGCTCTGGGCAGCCATTTCTGGCTGTGAGCTAATCCCTGCCCACCTACATCACTGCTCAGGGTCCCTGTGCGTTGCAGATACATCACAGTTCATGCCAGTGAGCTTTCTGCAATTGGCCTCTCTCATTTAAAGCTAGTGGGGTACCCCTCAGCATTGCATGGCAACCTGGGTGTGAAAATAGAGGTCTTTGAAACCGAGTTTCAAACTGGCTAGCTCAGGTCTGTGAGCCACTGGAGCACCTAAACTCACAAATAGAGAAAAATTACAAATAGGAGAAGACATGGAGGGAGAAAGTAGGCTGAATGCCAGTGAAGTCCCTATGGATAGTGCATGATACTTTTAAAAACCAGCTCTGCAGGTGACACAAAAGCTGTAGGAGTCATTGCTGTCCCGAGTGTCAGCTTGCCTGCAGGCAGGGTGGGCTGCAGCCTTTGGACACTCCTGTACCTGCAGCTTCAGCTCCCACCACACCTGCTTGGAGACCTTCCCTGGGAGCACCAAACCCATCCTGCCACTGCCAGGTGGCACATGGCCAGACAACAGCTGTGTGTCCTACCTAGTTCTACCTTCTCTGTCCATTTGGGCTGAAGAAAAATATGTTTAAAAAAAAAAAATGTTAAAAAGGCAGAAAGGCCATAGGGATGGGCTGTGCATCTCACACACAGCCTGGGGGGTGAGACTTCTATCCCTCTTAAAGAAGACTTTCAACAAATCCATGGGAAGTCATGACCTCTATGTATGTTTTCTATTTGTTTTTCCACACCAGTTAAACAGTTGTTTTCCAAGCACTTAGGAAAAAAAAGAAGAAAAAGAAGAAGCAAGCAACACCAACCCCTCCTACAAGGCCTCCCTCTCCACCTCAACCCTGTCCCTGCTCCCCTCGGTCGCGATGCCAAAATATGCAGCCGGCCTCTCTATCTGAATGAATGTTTTGATTAAAGAAGCCTTAACAAAACACAGTCAGAACAATGATCCCGGCCCCCTTTCTGCAAGCTTCACCAACTATGCAGTGTATATTTAGGACCAGATTACAGGGACCTGTTCATTAATCGAGTAACGATGACAAGCGTGTATGCAAATAAAGGTTTGGATTTCGGAGGGGAGGGTAAATCTTAACTACCTAATGATACTCCTGCTGCATTTAAAGCCCCTTCAACGCCGGGATTGTTTTGAGGCCAGCTTTCATGAGCTCGCAAACATATGGAAAAGTTCAAGATTTTCTACTTCCCTTCCAAATGCTTTGGTTCCTTTGACAAAGAATACTTTTTTTTATTCTGTTCTGACACTAAAACCATCACCTATTATATTGCCATGACACCCAAGTCAAGATACTGATCAAAGGGCAAAGCAGGGCAATAAAGTGAAGGGAGAAAAAAAAACAAAACAGGGCCAGAAGGTTTGGGTTTGGGGCTGGTTTATTAAAAAATTGCAGCTCTTTTTCCAAAGGTATTTTTCATTTTGTCTTCTGTTATGCAGTGGGAGAGCAGCTGGACAGTGGTGGGTACCAACTCAGGTTTGGTTGTCTTGGATATTTATTGTTCAGGGCTCTTCAATGAGTTTCTTCCCACCCCCGTTTAGTAAGATTCTAGGAAAAGCCTGAATGTATATGTGAAATTTGCAATATTAATTTAATGCAGGGCAAGTCTGAACCAAAATATGATTTGCAAAATATCATATAACTTTGCAAGGAGCAAAAATCTGATTATTAACACAAAGAGCAGCTGGTCTGGACACGAGACCTCAGGAGCCAACACCACAAGGTTTGCAGTGCAAAGATGGCCATGCCCTCCTGTTTGGTCCTAAAGAAACTCCAGACTACTCCCAATCCAACCAGCCTAAGATTTCTAGTTATGCTGACATCTGAAAAATAAATTGGATGATGACTTTTAAACTAGTTGTAATTTTTTTTTAAGGTAGGATTGTTTAAGAGGTCTAATGTTGGACATAAAGATGGAAAACAGCTCCAAGAAAGCATTTGGAAATGGAACAAGAACGAGTAAGGAGAAAAATAAGGAATAATTCAGATTAAATCAGTGAAGTAGAAACAAATTAAGTTGTCCTTGAAACTAATTTCTTTGCATCTAAACTAGTGGAACTCTATATGCCTTGACTTTGAGTTTATCAGCAATCATCTCTCCCAGAGGAAAGAAGATCCACGTCTGAAGTCACCACCAGAGAGCACAACCAGTTTACGCTGCAGATGCCTGATCTACGGCATTCCCTACTCAGCAGTGCACAAAAATAGTGTCAGACCAAGAAATAGGGTGTCCAGGAGTACCCAAGAACACAGTCTTTTTGATAATCTGTAATGCTAATCCTTCCAAATCAGCCAGGACAACCAAAGTGCCCCCTTGTCCCACATTTTTCCCTTCCCTGTCATAATGAGGAGTAACTTCATCATTTACATAAAATACAAAGAAAGAAAAAGCATTTTGTACATTCAGCCCATGAGATACTGTTCAACAAACTAACAAGGCTTTTTCATTACTCTTGAACAAGTCTTTCCAAGAAACACTTCATAAACCAGCTCTTTAAAAAGAAAGGAAAGTAAATGCCTTAAAGCAAACATACAGCATTGCACAGAAAGCAGCATGCTACTACCTTGAACTCCAAATGGTTTTACCAATCACTCTTTCATAATCATTTATAGTTTATTCCCTTACTAATAAATACAGGTAGTCAACAATCCTTAAATGTTTTTAACATAAATCAGCTCTTTTTTGTAGGTAAATATATTCCTTTTCTAACAATGCATCTGTCCGAAAGAAAAATCTTTGCCTTTAAATGTTTTGTTCCAATTTCTCTCTGACTCCCTCTCCTCTCCCATTGCTTTTTTTTCATGGAAACTGGAAAGAGGAAGGAAAAAACTTCCAAGGTAAGACAACTCCAAATAGAAACATGTAATGAAAATTTTCAAGCAAGAACTTATTTTCAAAACCCGTGGCATGAAAATTATCTGGGCATGTTCCAGATTATTAATAAAAAAATAATCTCTGCAGTGTTTTCCCCAGCACTGACATCAACAAGTAGACTTAACTCTCAGTCTGGATCTGTAACCAATTTTCTGAAACACATAAGCCAAAATATAATATTGCTCCAATCTGGAATCTTGTTCTGACATAATATGAAAATTAGACTCTGGAAATTTTGGCTGCACTTCTGTTTTTTCACTTCCAATGAAACGCTCACAGCATATACCAAGACACGAAGCTGAAACTCAGGTGCAAGCGGAAAGAAAAGTACGATCCCACCACAGCAGAGCAGGAGCTGTTCTGAACCACGGGAAAGCAACACCTCTGCAAGCAGCATCCTGTGCTCCAGCCCAGGGAGGAGAAGGTGGGAGACAGGCTCAAGCAGCACTGAGCACAGCGTCACCAAACACCCGCTCAGCGTCAGCACCGCCAGCAATGTCCTTGGGACAAACACTCCTGGGAGCGTGACTGACCCTTCCCCTGGACCCAGAACGGCAAACTCCTGGGACTGGCTCCCTTGATGGCCGGGACAAGCTCACACTTGCTTCACTGGAAAGCTCATAATCATTTTCCCTGGAAGAACGAGAGGCTGTGCCAGTTCGCCTGCACTTTGTTACGGCTGAAAATGATAAGATGCTTCCAAAGCGCTGCGTTACAATAGCTGTGCCTTCAGTTTATGGATTTATCTTCCTTTGCCCTAGATAAAACTCCATTCCTTGGACAAATTAGGTCTGCTTGTCATTCAACACTCTACCTAATGGTCTCAGCTGTGTGTTTCTGCAGTTACTGAAGCTGGAGCATTCCACAGATAGTTTTCATTGATTTGAGAAGCGAGCCAGAAATCCAGTCGTATTTTACCCAAAATGACAACAGGGCAAGTTAATGATGTAATTAGAATTATCAGGACCCTTAAATCTTAAAGGACATGTTTAAATGCAGGATGATAACAGTTTTAAAGGGGTACATAACGCAAGCTGGAGATTTATAAACAGCAAGTACCTCGCAAAGAGAGGCACTAAACATTTTCTTCTTTAGTTTAGGGAGGCTGATACTGATGTGGGGTTAAGTGATTTCTAATGTCATGTTATCAAGATCATCATATGCTTTTCAGAAGGCAACACCCACTACCTAAAGGCTGTGTGTCCACACGAATCCACGGCACTTTGAACTGCAGAGGCAACTCGAGATATGGGTGACTTCATTCTATTAAGGTATAGAAAAACCTGGGTTGTTTCTGAGGGACACAGCTCGGAGAAGGGTGCACAGCAATCCCTGATTATCTGAAAGGGGTTTGAGACCCATCTGCAGGCTGTGATGAACACTAAGCAATTCCACTGCATAGCTTGCTCTGCTGAGTAGGATGAAGCCAAGACCTTATGTCTCCTAGCAATGAGAAGATTGTTATGCTGAGGTGAGCATGAGGCCTGTAAACTGGGTTAATCACTGGCCTAACTTGATTTATTCATTTCGATATCCAAAGATGTCTGGGCCCACTGGAATGGATACAAAGCCTGCTGCAGGCATGAAAATATTCTCCATTACTTCAGTGGGCTCTCACTACAGTCTAACACAAACCATAAGGCTCTCTAGAAGAGAGATGCTTTAGAAGTGTCAGGTATGACTCTTGGATTGTGCTGTTAATCCTAAATGGGACAAGGCAAATAACAAGTATGAAAAGTGGATAGTTGAGCCAGTAGAAACTGGCTTGAAGAAAACTGTGTATAAAGTGGAGCTGCAGGTCTCTGAGGTGCCAGATCAGAAATGAGAGAGGGGAAACCATCTTCTCTTGGGACAGGAGCCTCTCCTCAGGTCAGGAGAATGGCTGAGGACGGAAGAAAAGAAACAATAGCCAGGAACCACAGATAACAATTTTTGGGAAAGGCTGAAGAAGAAAATCTCGGCCTTGGATCTTCAATTTTCCTCTTGATAAAGGAATACAAACGAACACAGAACTAGCTAATTCAATGCTGGCCAAGATGAATCTGCTTTACAGAACTGTCCTTAAAAATCAAACAGCTCAAAACCAGCCACAGGAAGTAAGTGGTGCAAGATATCCTTAAACCCAAAACACAAATATTTATGTTTGAATAAAGGCTTTTACATCAGGTCTAGGGAACACACAGTAAATTTTGTTCTGTACCCTACTTTTTCTTCACCAAGGCCTCGGGTCATTAAGGAATTTTTCATCTGTCTCAGGTAAGAAAAAATATCACGTAGAGACAGGCAATTTCCTAATGTTGCACTAACAGATTTTTTGTATTTTAATGTTTCTGGGAATACTGACCTTAATTCCCTTGTGAGAGCATCAGACAGAATACAGAAGTTACAGCTACTGATCTAATCCAATACATTTTTGCTTCTAGGGGACTTTTTTCAAAAGCAGAGAAAGAAACTCATTTCTTTGAGGGAAAAAAAGTCTGGAGAAAGAGCACAAAATACTCCTATCCTATCTTTAGCTTAGAATACTTTCTCTTTGGTATCATTTTGATTCTCTGCCCAGAAACTCCAACATAAGCATCTGGATTACAAAAGTCACAAGAGAATCAAGTGTCTGAGGAAGGCTGTAGAAGAGAGAGAGATGCTTCCTTACTCCACTTTTGGGTCAAAGTCTAATTTAGTAAGCTCAGCCCCTTAAAGTTTTACTAAGTTTAAATAAGGATTTATACATTTGGAAAAATGGTGCCTGGTCAAAAAATAAAAAGAGAGAGAGAGAGAGAGAGAGAGAAAAGGAATGAGGAATGCAATATAACCACAGGAAAGCAGAGGTGTTTCCCTTGCACTGCTCTTAATTAAGACAAAGGTCTTCTCAGACCTGTAAAGAACTGGGGCAGCACTTGGATTTCCCAAAAGAATGGGCACATCTTCTAAAAAATACTGTGGCACTCCTGTCTCACAAGATTGGCAGGGGTACCTGCCCTGACCTTTAAGTGATGATACATCTCACTTGGGGTATTTATAGTTTTTTCTGCATTTGTAAGCCAATCATTTGTTGTCACCTCATGAGACCTGCAAAAGACTCAGCACATGACAAATTCCCCTGCCTACATTTGATGTCTCCAGAGAGAGATCCCAGGGGGGTGCTTCACATGTGGTATTTAAGCCAGGCTAATCTGATTCGGTAACCAAATGGCAAAAACTCTCCATGGCAGACAGAGTCTTTCATCCTTGCAACAAACCACACAGAACAAACTTTGGAATCACCCCAACTGGCAAAACTTGGCCTGAATAGCGAGTTTATTTTAGGTTTTAATGTTTTCTATTTTGTTCTGCTCGCAGTTAAAACAAATGGTATAAAGTTGGTTTATGAAAACGCTACCAAGCACAAAAACCCTGTACCCAACAGTACTGCACAACATTTAGAGCTCTGCAGGGACCAGTACACAGAGAGGGATTTTAATTTTCCATGGCCTGTACGTGTTATAATCTCTATCAACTGTGTGCACTCTGGGACCATGACTAACACCACTGCTTGAACCCTGACTGGTTGTTGGCTTCCTTCCTCTGCCTTTAACACTGTTTTGAAACCCACATTTGATACAGCAATTTGGAGGGATAAGCAAGCTGTTCCTCTCAAGCTGAACCCACGGGTCTGATACAGGGCAATGTGAAAATAAACTGCAGATGTCTGTGAGTCCAAGCAATGGGTGTGAATGGCCACAACTCATCTCAGGGACAGAGGCTTTCTCACTGGAGAAATTACACTGGTAGAGATTAAAAGACAACACAGGACATTCCCACACCAGGACAGTCTTCACGGGTTTGCCTCCTTGTACTCCTTTCATCACATCCTTGGCAAATATAACATCACATCTTGCTTGTTTATTCCATGTTTATCATTTGGGCTGTCTCTCAACACTGCAGGAATAGTGACAACTATAGGATTAACAGGAGAGGAGAAAGAAGAATCTCTGTATTAAATGGGAACCTCCGAGTTTCCCATGAAGTATCAAACTGGTCTGGAAAGAAGATTTCTGCTCCATTGAGGGCTTTTGACAGCTTTGGGTAACTAAGATAAACGGAGACTGAAGGGCTGCCTGAGACACATACAAAATTATTGAATTATGACATGTTATAGAAGTTATTTACTTTATAGAGTATTAACATAAGGTCCACTTCCTCTTCATATATAAGCTCAAGTATTATAAAGATTCCAACCCCCCCTTAATGAGGGGACTACATTCAACAGCCCCCAAAACATCCATAATTACCTTTTTTCCAGGCACATTCCTAGGGAAGTTTCCCAGGCAGTCCATTCCTTGCTCCAAGTAACAAGCAATAGGACAAGAGGAAAAAGCCTCAAGTTGTGCCAGGGGAGGTTTAGATTGGATAGCAGGAAAAATTTGATCACCTAAAGGGTTGTCAGGCACTGGAACAGGCTGCCCAGGGCTGTGCTGGAGTATTTAAAAGGAGTGTAGATGGGGCATTGGGCAGATGGTTCAGTGGTGGGACTGGAATTGCTGGTTTAAATGGTTGGACTCGATGACCTTGGGGGTCTTTTAGAACCTGAACCACTCTATGATTGCCCAGAGCCCAGTTAAAACCATGGAAATTCCACTCTCACCAGGCAAATGAGGCACATGTGGAAAGAAAACACAGGGCATCAAAAAGGAAGAGGGGGGAAGAGGAGACGGAGCATAAAGTGATGGCTGGGATATTGTTATTAAAGCAGACAATTTGTTCTCAATTATCTGGCCCGTCTGGAGCGATTCTGCTCACCTGGGAAGTGTCATGGTTGAATATCACAGCATTCAGGTCTCCACAGTTGTAATGCTTGATGAGATCTTCGGTGGTATACGGGGCCTGCAAACTGCCTGCTCGAAGGCTCTCGTGCTGCAGCAGAGTTTGGTTCAGAGCAAACAGCACCTGCAGAAACGCAGACAGGAAAGGAGGTGATAAGTTAAAGATAGTAGGAATCAAACCAGCAAAGCCTAAGGGACCAGACTTCAAAAAACTCTCCTGCACCCGAGGTCTATCCACGTGATCCATTCCGGCCCACAGGCAACAAGGGCTGGTCTTTAGGCATTCCCAAGTGGAAAAGCATTTCAGATGCAGGGCCCCCTAAATAGAAAAAGACCGTATCATAGACCCCTTGATGTATAACTTCACAACAAATATATTGCTTAGAGGCAGTCTGGAAACCTTGGGCTCTCTGGGCTGGTTAATTGGCTACATGACAGAAACTGGAATGAAAAAATCCCTAAATGAGGAAACTTCTATTGCCTCTGACTGCTTCCTGTCCCCTAGCTTAAATCCAAAGCCCAATCTCAGTTGAAAGGTTTTTGATAAAAATCAAAATCTTCTGAACTTCTGAAGTCACAGGTGTTGTCTTGGGACTTTGTGCGTTCTTGGAGTAGCAGAAACTTCAGGAAATTCATTATCAGCCTCCCTTCTTTAGTCTTTCCCCCTTCACCCACCCATCTGCAAAGCGAACAGAGATACAGATTTATAACACTGCCCCAGCAGACCAGTCCCATGTCCCCATCCCAAATTTGAAAATACAAAAAAAACCCAGAAGCACTCTTTACTGTGTAAATTTGGGTAACCAAAAAAATAAATATCCTTAAAGAGTAGCTTCCCCCCCCACCTTGCATTAACCAAAAAACCCTCCAAAAAACTCATTAAAAAAACCCAAGCAACTCCACACTCAAAAAAAAAAAACCAAACTCAAAAAACAAACAAACAAACACCCTGTATTAAATTTCCCCTGAATTACCACAAATCTTTTTAGTTTTGTGGGAATAATTTATACCAGTTACTGAACCACCAAGTCTGGGCTTTTCATGTTCAGCTTTCCAAGAATCTTCCAAGAAAACTTGATAAAGGTGATAGGTGAATAAATCAGAAGAACAGAAGTTAAAACAGTTTGTCACAAACTATATAAATAAACAAACACACTTTTCCTAAAATAAAATGATATGTGGTGACAGGAAATTCAGATTTCTGACAAATTATACTGATGTGTTGTTTTTCATGAAAAGACTCCTGCATCCCTCAGTCTCACATTTCACCATTTTTTCAGCTTTTTTTGTTTATAACAGCAGTGTGTCCTATCCTTCCCAGAGAATAACAATCATCTCAAAATCTTATTGGTTTAAAATTGTGATTCCCACTGAATTTCATCTGAAGGTGAAGGAAAGTAAACAGTCAGTTGGGCTGTATATGCCTCGTGTATATAACAAATAGGCTGGAATATTTTAGTATGATTAATAATAATGTTAATAATAATAGTAATAATAAAGTAACTTCAGGGCCCTAACAGCCTCAATATAAAGCTGTTAAATGCTAACTAACATACAAAAACTGGCTGAGGAAAACCAAATGTTATTTTTTAATTTACTTTAACAAAAAAAAAAAAAAAGGTCTTTCAAGTGAACCTGTTATACCTCAACTCAGCAATCAGTTCTCCATTAAGATCCAAGCCTAAAAGATTTCCTTGCCCAGATCTAAGGGTCTCTTTAGGCTTTTCTACAAAGACATCAGCCAGGACCACAGCCTGAAGTTAAGCATCTTCCTAACTTGGTTTTTCCCTAATTTAAAAAATATGCAAAAAATACAGTTTGAAAAATTTCTAACCTTTGAAAGCATCTGAGCTTTCTTCTTTTTTCCCTAAGGGCTACAGCTCGAAGAGGAAATGGTTCATCCCAGGATTTCCTGGGGATTCTAAACATTTTGACTAATAAAAATAAAAGCTTAGAAAAACATTGACAGGAAAAATGAGAGCAGAGGTTTTCCCAAAATGCTTTTAGCAAAATCCTTCTCATTTTTGATTTTTTAAACAATGGATGTTGCTGGATTTTTATATACAAAAATATGTATACACACAGGCACACACACATATACAAATCACCAGCAAACCCTGAGGGCAAGACAGTGTGTTTTATGATAAAATAATAAGATGGCAATAAACAAATCCTTACTTTACTCCCAATGCCTTTTTTTCTCGTTTTTCATTTTTTTATCTGTTGTTCTGGCTTCCTGGGGAAACCAGTCCTGTGCATTAATGCTCTGGGTCTGCCTGTCTCCTCCTAACAAATTTGGAACCTCTTAGTTGATTTTGGTAAAATTTGCATAGGGTTTTTTTAAAGAAAATTGTCTTTATTTTCCTTAAAAACCAGTGCCAGACTGCAGAAAAGCCCACAGTACAGGTTCACTTCTTATAAGACACTAAAGACTCCACATGAGAGAGAAAGAGTTCTTTGGAGTTTACAACAGCAGACGGAGCCCCATGACCTGGTCCCAACATTTCATTAGTGCCAGGATGTTCACACCCCTGCTCTCAGCCTCAGAGCAGCTTTGGGACCTAGATGTGATGCTGGACACCAGCTTGGAGATGGTCCTGTGCAGGGCCAGGAGTTGGACTCGATGATTCTCGTGGTCCCCTCCAACTCAGCACACTCAGTGATTCTGTGATCCAGCACGCTGCTGCCACTGGGGGAGAGCCCATCGCTGGGTTCAAACCACTGCCCCAAAAAACAGCTCAAGAGGCTTTATTTCAGGAGGAAAGTTAAAATCAGAAATTCAAGCACTTGAATATGCTAAAGGAAAACTGTAACCACTTGGCAGATTTCTAGAGAAGTCTTGCTTAATCAAGCCACAACCACCAGGGGTTTAGGTTGGGCAGCTCAAGACATATTTAAAGAGAAGTGGGGTCTCGTCACAGTTGCCTGCTTGTTGGCTGGATTTGTAGACCATTTCCTTCAGAGTCAGGTTAAAGCCATCTTAAAACCTGAATTTATTTTTCCTTACTGTTCAGATAATGCCACAAAAACAACGCTGTTTCCTTTCCTTCTCTCTATCTTAATATCAATGACCCCACGACCTCCAGCCTAAACCCCTATCTGAGTTAAATCTCCCAGAGGTGCCTGAGATTACTGAGCAACTGATGACTTCAAAATAAACACACTCAGAGCGACTGCCTATACACAGTCCCACCTAATAAACAGAGCAGACAGGATTTGTTCTGGGAAGCGATGGGAAGTTATGACTTTGGCTCTGGGAAAGTGCATTTTTATTCACACAATTTACGGTCCTCACCCTGGAGTGCTTTGAAGACATTTTTGCACGTCTGTCTCTGGCCCCCACTGGTTTTGACTGATCAACCTTTTTATCTGAGCGGTGCCATTCACCCAAAACACAGATTTTATTTGGGTGTTTGGAGATACCAGCTCAGCCCTTAGGGCAGATTGAAGGGTCCTGCTTTACTGCCAGCGAGAGCAGGTCCCACCAGTCCTACACAGCACCAGGAACCACCGGCCCAGACGTTTCAGGAGTTGTTTTGCACAGTCTGTGGCCATGACAAGCACAAGGGGCTGGACTGTTGAGGCCTTAGCTAACAACTGTACTGACTACCTTGACACAAGAATTCTCCCTCTCCACATTCATCAAATACATCATCATTCCTTTTTGTGTCAGCTGTGGACAGGTGGACCTGCCTACCTGTGGAACCAAGAGGAAAGGTTGCCAGGTTCACCATTTTTATCTAAGGTCCCAAATAGTGGCATGAGGGAAACACAGCTTTGTGGGAGCACCTAATAGGCCACGTTAAATTAAGATAAGGAAACCTCCTTCCTAGCAGATAAAGCTCTTAAGCAGTCCCAAACCTTCCTATGAAATATACTGCTAATAAAAAAGCCAACAAATTCAGGAATTAGGACAGAAGAAATAAGTTTTTTGTTAAGCTTAAGACAAATTGGAAATGTGTTCTTCTGGTGTGTCTGCTATACAGGAGGCTTGAGGATGAAAGGCAAGCCTAGGAAAACTCTCAGGCCAAACTCAGCATCCACAGGACTCCAGTAGCTGGAGTTACAGGATGACCCCTGCACAGACCCACGATTAATAACAATACCACAAAAACAAGTACTTAAATTTCATGCTATGATGTCAACTCTTGAGCAGGCAACATATTGTTTTCCTTTGCTCTCTCTTTTGGACACGAGCCACCACAATGCAAATACTAAATAAGCATTACTGGAAGTGTTTGAGTGACTATATCCTGTCACTGCCCAAATTGCAATTCTGGAAAAGAAATGCCCCCTCTCCTACTCTTCAAAACAAACTGCAATATAAATATTGAGATATACAGTTCTGCAGGGGTTCTGCTTTTGTAGTTATCCTACTCTGTAATCAAATAGAGAATCAAATATACAGTTTCAGGTCAAAATAGTGACTTGGGGAGGAAAAAAAAAAGGGGGAAAATGCAAGTCCCTGATTTTCCAGATTAATGAAAAGCAATAAAAGTGCTTGCCCAAATCTGTTCAGTTCCATTGGTTTCCAGAAGACGGGTTTCCCCTTTCCTTGAATCTCTTGTGCTGTTGCTAGGAATTAGTGAGCTGTGAAACTCACCTAATGAGGTCAGCATCAGGAAATAGCTTTGGAAAAACAGCTCCTGGGGGATCTACTAAAGGACTCCCCCAGTGTCCAAACGAAATCCTGGATGCATCGGCACATTGTACGGCCGGGGCTGTGAGAGGAACGTGCCCGGCTTTGTTGTTGTTTTTCCTATAAAGGGACAGCTAAGGAAAGTGAAACTATTAACTCATCCACTGGAATTTCTACTCACAAACCGTGCCCCCTGTTAAAGCTGCTCATAAAAGCCTTTCGGCTAGTTAGTTCCATATGTTCCCCAAACCCGCAGTTACTGCTTCTGAAAGGCAGGAGTAGTTAACAGTCTGCGGCTTGGCACTGACCAGGGAGACCTAAGGACCTCGCTTTCCCCCCTCCCTTTCAAACTGCCAATTAACCAGCTTAATGAAACAGTCTGAATCTGACCAAGGTGCTTGGAGAAACCCCGAGCCACCACCCATCCTACGTTTTATCCACGGCGGTGACACACGGACACGGCCTAGGGCAGAGCAGTCACGCCACTACTGTGCAGTCCTGGGGACTAAGACTGGTTTTCTTGATTCTGGGAAAGCTGCAGGGAGACTGGGACTCCATCCTTCAGCCCTACATGCCCAAAGCTCCTGCTGAAGCTGATTTCCAACTGCCTGACTTCAGCCCTCTGACTTCTCTCTTTATGCAGAGTTCCCATTATGAATTTGCACATGCAAAAGTCATTTTTTTTTTATTTTCACTGTGTTTTGACTGAATCAAGGCATTTAAAAACAACACAAAATTTCTAAACAGAAAACACTGCAGTGTGCATGTCACCCCCATTCCCTCTGCCCCAAGCCCCCAAAACCGGAGAAGGGCTCTCCTGGTTGATGGCAGCTGTCACACATTCCCTGGGCTGACCCTACTACACTGCTGCTTCTGCACCAAGTTCCCGGCTTTTGCAGGGCTGGGGCAGGCAAATGGTGCAGACAGAACCTGGAGAGCAGCTGTTAGGGGGTTTGGTGGGTTATCTGATAAAACAGGCAAGATAGCTAGTTTGTGGTCTTAGATGCAAGTCTTCTCTTGACGAGGTCATTAAGACAACAAACAAAGACCATAGGAATTAATTTCTGTCTTGAAAACGCTCTAAAAACATATGTTCTCTCTCCATATATACAAACACACACCCACCATAAACACCACACCCACCTTAAATAGGTCAAAAAAACCCCAAATAAGGTCTTAAATATATAAACAGCAGCAGCTGTAGCAAAGATACTATTGGAAGGAGGGTAAGATCTGAAAACTTTTCTTCTAAAGGTAGTGAACTCTGTTACTTTCTAAAGGCACTCAGAGTCCATATTAACGTAGAAGAAAGGGGGGGAGGAAAAGAGCTTTGATATGGAATTTCCATCCTTTCCCCTTTTGTGAATGTGGAAGGATGTTTTAGTTTCAATGCCCTCACCACATCATCAGCACAATCTCTTTTGCCAGTAACTCAGCTTGATGTCCAACCTGTCAGGGTGTGAACAGTGACCCTGTAGGATAACTCTCTGCTTTGGTCAGTGTCCAAACTCAGGGAAACAAATTAAGAAATAACAGGAGGATGGATTTGCAACCTAATCAAAACCAAAAAACTGTAAGGGACAGAATTACCTCTCTTAAATCTGCAGTCTAAATGTAGGGCTTGTGTGGATTTTGTATGTGGGATTTACTCACATCCAGTACTTCTGCATCGGTCTAGTTTCTCAGCTGTACTGAGCTCAGTAGATTAATTTTGATGAGCAAACCTGTCTGAAAAGCAAAATATTTTCCCCAAATGAGTTACACCCTAAGCAGTTTAATTCTGCAAGTGTTTTTTCAATTAAGTACAACCAGTTCCAGCAACCAACACCACTGCCTGGCAGTGATGGCTCGCAGGTCCAAGTGACAGTGGTTAGACTTCTGGAGGGCAGTCTTAGATCTTGCCAACAAAAAGGTTCACTTGACATGGCCCTGCTGCCTGTTTGGTGATGCCGTGGGCTTGGCTACCAGCCTGGCTCCTTCACACCTCTGGGTCCCCCACCCAACCTGTTTCTTCCTGTGCCACTGCCCCAGCAAGCCCAGCTTGGCCTCCAGTCCCACCCAGTCATTCCCATCCTGGAGGGATCTCACCACGTGGTAGTCAAGAGCAAACCTCTATATTCCAAAACCCAAATGCTGCCTCAGTGTCATGGAAACTCACCCCACACACACACCATGTGACACAAGAGGTCTGTGGGCCCTGGCAGTTTGTGAGGAGGTTTCTGGAGAAGGGCAGTGCTCCAGGAGCAGTGCTGTGGGGGCCGCAGAGCGCTGCTCAGAGGTGTCGTTGAAACAAGAACAGTCATCCCAGATAAGTCCAACACTCCCCAAAAGTGTCTGGTAACAGATACTTTGGGAAAGCATGTAAGAAATGAGGTGAGCAGAGGGTGAACTTCTCTCAGACAACACTTCCCATCTTTTGGAAATCTGCCAGTTGGGGAGCTTGTGGATGGAAATACCTCTTCTCCTATCACTCCTTCCCACCCACCTCCCTGCTCCCCATGCCTCCACCTCAAAATTATCCCCGTGATTGGTTGCACCACTCTACTGAAGAGCAGCCATCTGCCTGATGTGTGCACAGAGGAGCTCACAGCCTGCTACTTTGCTCAGCAATTGCATTCCCCAAATGGATGCCTGGCAGGATGCCCGAAGGGCAGTGCCCACGATCACTTTCCTCCACCTTAAATGGGCACATTGTCCCCGCTTTCGGGACCTTCACCTTCAAAGGGGGCACGTGAAATCCTTCCCAAGAACCTGAAACTACATTTGTGCTCCTGACTCATGAATAAAATTGTTACTGGGCCCTTCTGGGGTTTCAGTTTTTCTTTTTTGTGTGCACCGTAACAGAAGGAATGTGGGAACGTGCCCCGAGCTGAGCGTACCGGTCGGCCCCGGTGATGAGTGAGCAGCAATGAAAGGGGCACCCTCACGGAAAAAAGCACAGCTCTGGGGTGGGTTTGGGGAACTCCTGGGTTTAGGCATCCAGCCTGAGACATTTTTTAAGAAGTCTAGTTTCATGATATGCTAAGCATCCACCCATTGAAAAGTGCAACCTGTCCTGGGTGCATTTAATTTGGGGTTTATTCATATTACTGCTTAATTTTTGAACTGTTGCTTTTTAATTACCAGCTGAAGCTACATAGTAAAATGGACTAGCCTCACAGGCATGTTTTCCTTTCTATTACATTACAGTGAGGCAGCAGATTAACTCCTTCAGACGTCCCAGCTTAACACCTCGCGATGCCAGCACGGCCCCTTTCCAGACTGCTGCTCCCGAAGCAAGAACAGCTGAAGGGGACAAATATCTTTATGTCCTGTATTTCCAACTCCCAGCCCAGGGTATCAGCACAAGCAGGTGCCAATTTCAATATGTGTCAGCATGCTGGAGCATAAATCTCGGCCCATCGGGGAGGGGAGCAATTTCCAGTGAGCCAGATGGAGCTGCTACCTCTGGCCAAGGACAAACACTTTGGGGCAACAACTGTCTCAGTTTTCTAGTCTCCATGTGAGTGCAACTGAGTTGACAGCTGTAGAAAAGGGAATGTTTCCTAAGCCTGAAGGGGACTGCATGCTCATGAGGTCAGCAGGAAAGAGAGGGAAAAAAAAAAATTTCAAAAGTCAAGATTTGGATCAACATGAGAAAAGGAAGCCTTGAAGAGGAAGCAGGGAGCTGAACTCAGAAGGGATAAGCACTTGTTGTGGATTGTTGGTTTTTCTTTTAGCTTAGCATTATCTCAAGTTTGAATTAATTTTGTTATGCAAGATGTTTTTGCCATTGTGGGAAACAGTGACCAAGCACGGGGTACCCCACGTCTGCTAATAAACACGGGCCTTGATCTGACAGACTGCTCTTTTCAGAACTTCCTCACAGCAATTCCTGCTTCAGGGGCCTTTCTGAGGGAGATGCAGCAAAGGGAAAATGTACAGACAGAGATGCCCAAGACAAAAAGAAAAAAAAATAAAAAGTCATTTTGGAGCTCAGGGCACGTGGGGAAGAGGGGAAGCATCCAATCCCTTATGGGGACTGCATATTACAGCCCTGACGCAGTCTACAGGATTTTTGCCTGGAAGGAGCAAGTTACACGAGAATTATTCAAAATTCAGTTAGCCAGGGAAAGAAGGTGACCTACCCATCAAATCACAGCAGCTCAAATTTCTAATATCTACTTGTAGCCAAGCACTTGCCTTCAAATTAAGCAGAGGCCAAGAATAATTACTTACTCTTCGCTGAGATATTTACATCAATTATTTGGCAAATAAATTCAGCTAACAAACAGCTTCAAGGAAACTGCAATCTATTCACAGTCAAGTTGCCAAGACAGAAGATATTTATAAAATTAATTATTTGTAGCCAGATTCTCTGTTAGCTGTCAGGGTCAGAATGATAAATTCAGTCACTTTATTTTCTACTATATATTAGGCTTCCTCAATCTAATTCTACTGTTTATGAATTATGGGAGGTTATCTTTCAAGAGATGGCTATAACAGTTATATTTTTATTATCATTGGAACTAAAAGATCTTATTTCTTGTAGCTTTTTTAAGCCTAGGCTTAACAGTCTCCACTCCAGTCAGAGAATGCCTATGAAATCAACTACCAGTGAGGATTTGCTGCTCAGGAATCAAGAATAGAGTTCTCAGATTTTTGCTCTCCTGGGTAAAGCCAAGAATCAGACATTGCTGTAAAACATTTAGATAAACTGGCAACTTCTGAAAAAAGCCCTTCATTTAAGTAACACTTCTGTTTTCTTTTTTCTTCTAACTAAGAAGAACGGATCTAGAAGAATATTCACATCACAGCTTCAAATGTGGGATATTTGCTCACATAAATAAATAATAATAATTAAAAGAGTAATTAATACTGCTTTCAGGCATTATTCTGGTCCACTCACACAAACAGCAGTGAAAATACCTGTAAGAGATCTGCCTCAGGTTCACCTTCTGCCCCCTTAGCCATATTTCCTCACTCTGAGATGCAGTTCCAGAAGTTAAATCAAACTCTTTCTCCCTCCACTCTTTTTCCTTGCCTGTTTAGTACTGGTGGCTCTGTAAATACACCCATGGCTAAGCAGGCACTCACTGCTATCCCCTGAAACGCACCATCAGTGCCCAGCAGGTTTTTCCATCTCCAGCTGTGCTTCATCAGGAAGATTCCCAGAAATCCTACAGCCACTAAGAGCATTGCACATGAGGACACAGCTCAGACAAGTCCTAAAGACCCCAAGGGCAGAGAAAAGCAACTCCTGAAAGCAAATCTCTTTGCTGTTGCCCTGGAGTAATAGGGATGAATAGCAGCCTTTTGCACAATCACGACTCTGGGGCTGGAGCTGAGAGGCTCAGCCCACTGTTCCACCACAGGACGGCAGGGGAGACATCCAGGCGGGAATCCCAAAGCAGGGGTGTGGGTACTAAGCAGAGCAGAGAGGATTGCTTCCAGGTTTGACTTCACTTCCCAAGCCTGACTCCCAGGAGCACAAGGAGTTTCAGAGCCAGTCTCATCTGGTGTAATTTAGCGTCGTCCCGATGATCGACACGCGCTGAAATCCTGCCTGCACACCCCGGAGGAGGAGACGGGGATGATGCAGGGGGTAGGAAATGACATCCTCCACGAACCTGTGGGGGATCAGCTCATTCTGGAGACAACATCTGTTCTGCATTTCTTCCCTGCTCATGATCTTTTTACCTTCCATAAAGTAGGTGAGCTGGGGAGAAGGTTCAGGTGGCTTTACAGGCCACTTTCTTTGCAGATGGAAGTTGATCAGCTTAACATGCCCCAACCACGCTTTGCTAATTCACCTGGCAGGGAATGTTGCCCCGTGTTTATATTTTGCTCAAAAACAGCTATGCTTGCCATTTAATTGTTCCTCAAATTTCGAGATGTAATTATAGAATTCTAAGAAACTTAGCTTAGATTTTGAGTAGCAAATGCTCAGGATCACTTAGAAATGAGGTGAAGCTCTGGAATTATTCATTGAAGGCATAAACAATAAACATACCTGAGAAAAATGTCAGAGAGTTTATATAGAGAGGCAAAAATTGAATAGATTGTGAAAGAAGTTTCTCAGGAAAAATACTTTACTGAGCTCTGGTAACTAGAAGTTCCTGGATTCAATGCATTAGGACACAAACACTACTAAAACAAAGACTTCATGGAGTCTTGTTTAAATTGCAAATACTGACTCTTTCTTTGACCTCTCCTCTTTGCCTTTAGGAAACTAAATTACATTTTAGTTTGCCTGTTTTCATCACATTTTGCTTTGGGCACAAATGACCGAGAGAAAGAGCTCTGCTTTTTCTATGCTGATAGAAACTGAAAAGAGATTAACCAAAAAGCAATAAACTATTCCCTCTGAACTGTAAGCCCTAAATTTTTTTATTAGTGTCTACCCACACTAATTTGAAACTTAGCAAGGCTGGTTTTCTCCAAAGCTGTCAGCTGAAATAAGCTAGTTCTGTCCTTGCAGGCTGCATTTGCCAAAGGTCTTTCTGCTTTCAAAACACTCCCCCTCCACCAAATATATCAAGATTGTTGCCCTTTTCAGAATTTCCCACAGGTATATCGTGATGTTAAAGAGGGAGCAAAAATATCATGGTATTTTTCAAGCTATTATCACGGGAATGCTTTGTACACAGGAATGTCAGAGTGAAGTCAAGCCCCGTGCACAGCTCTGAAGCACATGGATGAGGGTAGGAGCCAGTGACTTGCAAAGATTGCAGAGCCATTGAGAAAGTTCTGAGAGTAGGGGAAGGACTCCTGATGCAAGAAGACGCTAGTTCTGCGAAAGATCCACAAAATCCCTTTCAATTACAATGGGAGTTGCTCAAGAAAAGCAATCCCCATTGTCTTCTCTTTGGACTCTTCATAAGAGCACTGGGAATGGCAGAGCAGATGTCTCTGTAGCATCCCATGAAGGCTCCAGCCCATCCCTAGCACTTTTACCAGCCTCCTCTCTAATAAATTCAGAAGCTCTGGCACATGAAAGTTTCCAGATGATACTGCAAGCCACCTACTCAGGACTAACTCGAGTCCCCTTGCCTCTGTCACACTGCATGACCGAGAGACCAACTCCCAGCTGGCACTGGCATTCCTCAGAACTGCATGGTCCTCCCCACTACCATGCAGTCTTGGACAGAGTTTGACCCTTTGTATTCACAACTAAATGCTACCAGATGGATGCATCAGTTCAAAGGCTGGTGGAAACAATTAAGGTTACAGGAAGCTGCATTTATCCCTCCACCTATAGCACTGAATTAATCACGGCTGATAGGGATCTAAGCAGAGCGACGAGGTCTTGCCTTCCTATCCCACTCAAGGCTCTGATTTATATCACTACCTGTCAAGAGATGGCAGAAGATTGCCCAGTAGCTGCTGAATGCTTCTCTCCCACCCTCTCCCTCTCCTGGGGAGACAAATATAAGCCAGGACATTCCTGCTCTGCTCAGGATGCCATGAAACCTAACCTCCTGTTGACACAAGCATTAGGCCCCAGGACTGTATAACAGGTCACTGACAGAAAGATATAAGATAGAGCTTCCAAATTCAGCTGGCCACACACAGGCAGGCACTGGAGTGGGCGTGCTGCTGGCTCCCAGAGCCTGCATACCTGTGAGGGACACCCAATAGCTGAGGGACACCCGTGGGCACAGCCCTCAGCAAACACTTTTTCAGTCGTGTCTTCTGGTAGGTTCAGTGGCTGATTCTGCTCGAGATTTTTATGGGGCTTTTATTAGCTGTTTCCTTACCAGGCTTCAAAGGTTGGATTTCATTCTAAACACAGGAAAAATCCAGGGACCGCTGGACAGCTGTGTCCCTACAGCTGCTATTAAAAGAACGATAGAGGGGGAGTGCCAGAACCCATCCAATACTGGATGGGACTGGAAGTCTGAATGCCCACGTGTCAATTTAAATATTTGGGCTCAAGTAAGTTAAACCTTCAGTGCTCTGCCAGCAGCCTAGGGTCAAGGACTGAAAGGGGACCCTCAGTAACTGTGAGCTTAGTGCTTTCTTTGGAAGCAGATCTCCCGAAGGCTGGTTCCTCCCTCTTCCAGCAACGTGCTGATGCCCACATTTCTTGTCAAGCATGAAATGGGAATGGACCTGTTACCATACACTGAGCATTTCTCCATCCGTGGGAGGCAAAGCAAAGACAAACAAGGAGGCTTGAGTCAACACAAGGGTTAATTTAAGAACTGAGCTTACTTAAAATAAAAGTTGTCACCAATCAAAAAGAACAAGTAGCCATTGAAGAGAAAACTGTTGAGATTTATGGGACCCATTCTAGAGACATAAAAGGGGAGTCAATCATCATCTGAAGTTTATTTTTTTAATAAGAGCTCCTCAAACATTCCCTCCACTTTTCATTGGCAGAAACGTAAGCTTGTGGCTGTGAAAAAGTTAAAAATTAGGGGTTTCCTAAGTGGGAGCAGAATGCATGGCTGCTCTGTATGACCCCGGCTACTCTAACAGCTACTGCTAATTCCCAGTGGAAGCATCAATAGCCTGTGAAATAGACTCCTTTCTTTTCTTGTACAAATTATTCCTTTATATTTTTGAACTTCTGAACCTCTCGGCTTAATAACAACTCCACAAGAAAGAAGGAAAATAATTGAGTGTTTATAACAACAGGCATCTTTTTTGATTATCATCCCAGGCTGTGGCACTTTCAGTTTAGGGAAGCCTGAGTTGTAGCCGCTCTGCAAAACCATTCAGGAACAGGATGAGGAGAGGGATGGGAAGGACATCTCCTCCTACATAGGAACTGTGGCTATTGGATATTTTGAAAATTTCCCAAATATCCAGTTTTACTGCCTTCCACCTACTCCCTAAACTATAGCCTGCCCACTTACTACCTGTTTGAAATACAAGCAGAAATTAAACCCCTGCCCACCCTCCTGTGCTCCAGCTTTGCAGCCTTCAAATGAGCTGCAGCACATCAGAATGGGGGCCATAAAAAGTTGCAAAACAAAGCAAGACAAAAACCTTCACAACCCACCCACGGATGCAAGCAAAGAAAGAAACAAATCAAGGGAAAAATAATAGGAATAAACTGTCTTTAGCCTCTTTCTTTTTCCAGTTGTAAATGGAAACCAATGTGACAATGCTGTAACAGTTGACAGAGTCTATTTTTCTCCAAAAGATCTACAGTTGTTGGACTCCCCACTACCTCCCAAAAGACTAACATGGCTTTCAATTAAAAAAGGCTAACACTAGGAAATGTGTTTACTCAAAGGAAAATTGCAAGGCCAGGCTCAGGAAGCGCTCATCTTCCTCCAACAGTCAGTTTAACAAACATTAAATCACTTGTTATTACATTCTAGATAATTTGTTGCTCAGCATCAACACTTTGTTGATTAATATCATGCTAACTCATGATAATGATAGATTCAGAATAGTAAGCTTGGCAATTCATATTCTGAACTGGACACCCAGCCAGGGGACTATCCTGTACCTCTCAGGTCAGTGTTACAGCACAACCCAACCCTTTTAAAGGAAGATTATGACAAACCTTAACACCAGATGTGCTTTGTAAGGCCCTGGCCCATTAAACCCAGGAGCATTTCCTTGAAAAGGCTCAAGGTAGAGATGCCACCACCTACACTTTAGCAGAGCCCAGCACTCAGAGACACGTCGTTGCTTGACTGTCAGCAAGGAGAGTAAAAGTCTGCTTCACTGGGGCAGCTTCCTGTCAGTAAAACTCATCTCAGACCAATACTGGCTTGGCTGAAATTGAACTGTGTAAATCAGAGCTCAGCATCCTTGAGTTTTTTCAAACATCTGCCTCTACAGCAGTTACTTACAGGTGATATTTTCTGAAATTCTCACTGCTATAATCTAGGAGTAACTCTTTTCAAGCTGATGTATTTGCACCAAGCTACACCACCCCATCATTTACACCATGAAGTGAGGCTCTCCTACTTCCTTTACCTATACATTACAAAAATCCACTGAAGGGACAAACTGAGGAGGACCAAGTTTAACAGTTTCTTATTGGCAACAGAGACATTTCCTTCAGACAGACGTATTTATTTAGGCATCTTTCCTTTCTCCTTAGTGGGGGTTCTTAAATGCAGCCTCAGAAATCCCTGAGGCCAAGCTAAATCCCTACTAAATTTGTTCCATAAAACGAGGTCCCCTGTGGTTGGAACATGTTGATGGTGTAGGATTCGAGTGGCAGCCACCGCCTGCCGCTACCCCAACCACTGGCATTTAAATTGAAGATCATTCATCACATGCTTATGGTCAGACCTAACCATAAATGAGACACTCCACAACTTTGTTCTAAAATATTTATTACTTCTGAGTTAACTACGTTAAGATGGAATATAAAATGCAAACCCCAAACCCAAAACAAGAAAACAACACTTGCATCTCAGGAAAAGGCTGAGCAGGAGGGTCTTGGGCTACTGTTCCCATTTGTATAGGAGATGTAAAGGATCCCTCTCACTTCCATCAGTGGACATTTATCCTGCAGGCAGTAAGTGGATGATTTCCATTATATTTCTTCACCCTTGAAAATAAAGTGTATATGGCAGTGGAAACCTGAAGGGATGAGAATGCACTTCTGCCCATGTTAGTTTTGCAACCTTCTCATTCAAGGCTACTGAATTTATTGCCTGTTCTTACAACAGGTGAGGGACAGGGTACAGGTCTCCAAGCCATTATGTTGCTACAAGTCCTGCAAAAAAAAGCTGATGAGCCAGAGATGATGTGAAGGGAAGGCTGAGCAGTAAACTCACCCTCCAAGGAATCCATGCAGGATTTGATCCAAGAGATGCAAACCCTGGAGAGATGATGCTCTGCTCTGCACAGACAAGGTGTTTGGGCTTCAGCTGGGGCTGAATTAGAAGTGTGGTCAGGTAAGTTTCTATCACAAGCACCCTCAAAATTGCTGTGCTGTTCCAGCCCCAATTCCAGCTCTGCCAACGTGTCTCAGTAGTGACTTGCAATGGAGTTAGAAAGAAAGTTTGTGCCTTGTGTTTAGAAGATGTGGGTTCACTTTCCTGATGTGGGTTTGGATAAATCCCTTTTGGTAAGAGGAGAGTGACACACAGTGGGTTTCCTTCTTTGAAGGAGTGACAGGAAGACAGAGATGAGTCACTTGGTAAAGCCTCATGAACTCATGTCCCAAAGGAGTGTGATGCATGGAGATGGGAAGAATCACTCATAGAGAGGAGCTGTCTTCAATTAGCATGGAATTTTCTGCCACAGCATTGCTGCTTTCCAGGCTAAAGTCTCAGACACTTCACAGTGATGGGTCTTCAAATGGTGGACGTCTCACTCCTTCCAAGCACTCAAGTGGAGCAACCTTCACACCAACTTTTCCACTTTCAAGCTGAATGAGAAAACTCCCTTTAGCGAATATTTGGATCACTTTTCCTCCTCCTGACACATTAAAACAATAGGAAAAAGTCACAGCCATCATTTCTCCATCAGTAACAGCAAGGAAAGAATATTTAGCAAAAAAATCTAAATAGAAAAGCACAACAAAAGTGGTTTGTTCCTCTTGATATAAATTGTTCAATTGAGTGGGCAAAAATCCACATACATGGGCCAGAGCAACACGAAACTTCTGCACTTTGGTCCAATTTCTTTTAAAGTATATGGCAATCCTAAGATTGATTTCTATGGATCTTGGATCAGGCCCACACAGAACTCAGTATTTTCCAGGTTAGAATGGAAGCTCTACAAAAACACCTTCCCGTAGTTCATACCAGGTTTTGGTTTCAGAAATGGGATTCAGAAGGTTTCAAACAACGTTGAAATTCCCCTCCTGAAGTCCAAAGGGGAAAATGAAAAAGGGCTTGAACAATTCCAAGTGAAAAAGCCAGCAAAGCTGCTGAATCAGCTCTCCTTACACTACAGACTGGATTTGAACAAGAGTTGTGTCCCTACAACCAAACTCTCTTTGCTACAGCCCACAACAGAAATTGAGATCCTTCATTTATTTTCAATATTGCCTGATCTCCAGGGTTTGTTCCCCTTAGACATTGTTTTTTTCTCTCTCACTCTTTTTTCCAGTTCCCTTTGGGCAACTAAATACAAACCTCATTCTTGTGGCGCAGGGACGCCTCCTGCCTCCCGAGGCTTCGTTCTTGGAGAGCTCTCATTCTTTCAGACCTCACTTCTGTAAAAGTTTTTTATTCCTTTTCTGTGCTGGCTTTGTGGGCTGTGACTGAACATGTCAAGAGATTGACCCACAGGCTGCCTGTGCCACACTGGTTCCTGTCTCTTTGGGTGGGATTTTTGAGGAGCATTCAGAGCTGGCTTCACTGACAGCTGAAGTCATCCAGGGTTTGGTTGAGAGGAAGCTGCTTGGGTAAGACCATCAGAGACATCTTTGGGTCACTTTACTCACCCTGTTTCTCAATTCTAAAACATGCTTGTATAAAAGACACTATAGAAAACCCCAATCCACATAAACCCCACAACCAGTCGGGATTATCACACCACTGCTCCTGAAAAGCATAAAAGATAAAACTTTGAAGGCAACTTCCCACAAACTTGTTAGCAGCCTAGTGCTGCCGTTTTCCTGCTATCAGACTCAACCCCACAGGAGTCTCCAGCCCTAGACCTTCAAACACCACAAGACATCTCCAGCTCCTTAGTTTCAAACTATATCATTGTGTTAACCCTGGCTGTTTTACTGGAGACAGAGTCTGGCTGCAAACAGCACAGAATTAAACAATACATCACTGGCTGCCTGCAAAACCCTCCTTCCCTCCCTCCACCTCCTGCTCCTTCCAAGCACCATTTCTCCTTGACCTCATCCCAGCCAAGCTCAGACGACCTGGGACACGCTGTCACACAGCACAGGGAGACCAGCCCCAGCCTGCCCTACACACCGGGCTTTTCCTGACTCCCTGACACTTTTGATCTGATGGATTTTGTAGTGGCCTTGTAAATGGGAATTAGTCATGCCTGGAGGGTCAAGGTTGTCAGACCTCATGCTGAAGTGCACATGTATTCCTGAAAGGAAAGCTAACAAAAGCAGATTCTGTGCCAGGCCAGGAGGGGAGGAAGACATCAACAAATTGACATAAAAGTGCTTCTGTGACTTTTCAGCCCGGCAAGGATCAGGCAGCAGGGCTGGGGGGGTGGGAGGGAGGAAAGAAAAGGGAGAAGGGGAAAGTAAGGAAAGGGATGAAGGGGAGAGTAAGAAAAGGGAAAGGGAGGGAGGGAAAAGAAGGGGAGGAAAACAGAGGTGGGAGAAGGGGAGGGGAGGGGAAAGGAAAAGGGAAAAGAAAGAAGGAGGAAGAAAAAGGGGAAAAAGAAGAAGGAAAAAAGGAAAAAGTTCTACCATCACTCAGTGTATGGAATAATATCAGGGAAAGACCTCTTATCTTTGGCCATGGCTATCACATACCAGATAATAACTCAGGATCCTTTACTAATGAGGAAGGAACTAAAAGCACTGCAAGATGTGATGAGCTCAGACAGCCTGGATAATATAATCCTCTGACCTTGCAATAATGCTGTTAGCATGAAATATAGATAAATAGGAGTGAACACAAAAATACAGCTCATGAAGTACAATAGATTTAGTTGGCACAAGTCAGCCTAGGTCAGCTACCAGCAGTGAAAAGACTCAACGATGACAATTTTCCACACTTTGCAGCTTCTAATCAAGTGAGTTGCACCAATTCACACAGACTACAGTGAAAAGGGTTTCTTGTAATGTGTGAGATGCAGGAGGCGTTGGGGGAAGCTGTTAAAAAATCAAAGTCTGAAATGGCTAAATTGGCAAGTAGTGTGGCCCGACAGGAATGGATCAGGGGAGAAGTAGGGCCTGACATAAACAGTACATACATTTCAGGAGGTTTATTTTGGCTTAGTGCAATGCCGGTCCTTTGGACTGAATGTCTGTTGAATCCACAATAAGCACCAAGGTGCAACAGGGGTAACACTGAGGGATATGTTTCAAAAGCAAGCTCCTAATCCAAACTAAATGCTTATGTGGACACCTCCACATTTATTTTCATGCTGGGACTAGGTTAAGTCCCACTATTGTTTATAAGCATTCTGGGGAGGGATGGGGTAGAAGTTAAGCATGAAAACCACAGATGAAGTTACTGTGATGCAGAAAGTTAAAAGCGTCAGATAAAATGTAAATAGCTGTCCACATGCCAAGCCTTAGCCTGCCATAACGGCACAGGGATGTAATAGGTTGACTTAATCATCATTTAAGAGCACTCAAGCAGCCTGTTAGGGAGCTCTGCAGGCAGGCAGGAACTTAAGCTCCCAAAAGTCCAATATACCTAAACTCCTAGATGTTACTTTTGGGTGAGTTGCCAGTGCTGAAGGGAAAGATTAATATGAGAGATCCTGACCCTGCAATAAACACTCAACAATAGTTCTTCCTATTAGGACTTCAACTTGTACTGGTTTATCTGCTGAACCACGTTTGGTGGGTCCCCTCTGAGAGAGAACATCAAGTTTCATCGTGATAGAAGATACAAAAAGTTTTTCCAGATGGACGCCAATTGTTCACTTACAGACAGCAGGTTGGAGAAACTCCTGAAACTGGAGAACTGTCCCGCCTGGAGATCTCCTGCAGCCTTTGGGGAGGGCTGCAATGCCCTCCCTGTACAAATGGTGCAGCAGAATCTCAGGGCTGACACACAGCACCAAGGAAACCGTAACAGGACACAAGCTCTTATCTAGTGAAGATACAGAACAAACCCAACACTGCAGAAGCTCAGAATGTCAGGCATTGTTTGTCTGTTCTGGTTACACAACCTTCACTATCAGTGTTTCTCTCAGTGCCTTGCTGACACTGCTGGGAAGACCCCGAGGGTCTTTGCTGGCCACGCTCCGTGCACTAATTCTGTCCTGCAAGAACAAGCCCATTGCCATGTGTAAACTTCAGCTGTCCCCTCCACCCTTATAGTGACAATGTCAGGATGAAAAGATGATTTGGGGTCTCTTCTCAGAGAAGAGGGACATGCTCTGACCCATTTACCCAGAACCACATAGGGAGTCCATGGCAGCTTCCTCAGGACAGAACTGGCAAATCTTTAATTTCCTGGTACAGCAAACTACAGTCCCAGTGTATCTGATTATTCACTGGGAGAGATGCTGCAATTATCTCCAGAATGGGAAGATGAGGCCTGTCCTGGGCAGACAGGGTTTTCAGGGAGGAGGCAAAGCTATGCAGGGGCTTGATGCTTCTGTGATAATAGCAGGGCATTCAGCTGTCTAAAGTTGCTTTGAACACCTTCCTAGTTAAGAATCACCCAAAGACCTGTCAGAAAAAAAGGTGTTGTGTCCTGAGAGAAATCCCAGTCCTCTGACACTTGCTTTCATGTTGATATGAGCCCAAAATGTTGAATGAGCAAAATTTGCAGCTCCCAGGTGTGACAAAACAGAGAGCATCACTTTCTCGGGTGGCAACAAAAAGGGGAAAATTCAAAACAGTCTCCTGACAGCTCTCACACAGATCAGCCCTGGACAAGCAGCATTGCTCTGTTTCCTGGATCACTACTTTTACCCTGGAAAAAGTTCTGCCTAATCTAGAATGAGCCCCAACAAGCAGACACAACACTCTGAAAGAGGGAGACCGAGGCACACACGGGCCCCTTGCAATCAGAACAAAAATCAGCTGTTACCTGCTATGCCAGAAAGCACCACCCTGCCCTGCTGAGATGCCACACTCCCCTTCCTCTGCTCACAACCAGACAGCAAAGCCTCCAAGGGCCAAGCAATTATCCCCAAGCAGAGACCTTAAATGCAAGAGGGCCCACCTGTGCCTATAAATTACATTGAGGCAAAGTCACTTGTGCTTATCAGTGCTGATAGTCAGAAGTGCAACAGTCGTCCCTGAATGGCACAAGTGTTCCTGCTTCAGTCACAAAGGCATCCTTTCCCTAGATTTTATTTTATTTATGGGTATGCTTTTATTTTAATAGCCCTTTTTTAAGACTGTGGGCTAAGATGGCCTTGGTTCCCCAGGGGTCTCACTAAAAGCCAAACTGCACCCGACTCACCAGTGTAACTTAAAAAGTTAAGCAGTGGTTAGGGACAAGCCACCTCATTCTTTCCAGCCCTGGAATCTCAGTGCATATGAATTTTGGATACTGCTGCAAAAGTGGCACATTACAAATTAGCAACAGTTTAGTTTATTAGCCCCCAAGTGGATTTATTTATGGCACAGAATATATTGCTGTAGGTTCCCTGAGACCGGGACTGTGACGTCACTGAAATTAAAGGGGATTTCATGTGGAAGACTGTGCCAAAATGGACTTACTCCTATTGTGCTTTCAACATGTGGTATTGTTTTACCATGTACTTTTTGAGCTTGATGCCTTCACACCTTACAAAGATCTCCTGCTGCAGCAGCTGATGGTGGATTCTGCTGAGGTTACTGCCACAGGCATGGAGGGAGCCAAATATAACGAGAACCTGATTCTTCAGCCCTGCATCCACTTCATCAGGGAACGGGCCAAGACATGCTTCAAACTCCCAGATAAAAATATGGTGGAACCACTTCTTGCTTCACCTAGCTCCTTCTTGAGGCAAGAGGAGCAGACTCCTTCCCAAGCCACCTGAGCACACGCAGGAATCACCCCCCACTTGGTTTTCACTTTAGACCTCCATCCTTAGAGAGACATCAGCACCATCTGCTATTCAGCAAGGATTCAGGACTTCTGGTGCCCTTGACTGCTCAGAAACAATAGGGACACATGGGTTTGTAGAGGGAGGCAGAGGAAAAGAGGCTTCCATCCAGGGGCTTAGCTTAAGGCAATCTCTAAGCTACAGTAATTCATCCCCTCTCATTAGAGCAAAGAAAAAAATCCCTTCGCTTTTACAGCTGGGGAAACTGAGGCACAAAACTCTGCATATGCAGCTCTTCTCATGGTCTCAGTGAAACCATGTTGTTGCTGATTAAACAGGATGTTCAGATGCTGTCTCAACAAAGTTTAGTTTCCCTGGATTTTCTAAATGAGGGAACAGCCAAATCACGATCCCATTCTCCCCAAAACTACAACATGCAGCTCCAACATCCAAGAGTCAGAACAGGGTCCTTCACCATCATGGCACTTACATCCAGTGCCAGAACCTGCTCTGGACAGAGTTAGGAGCCCCCCAAGCAGATTAACCTCTGAGCACAGCTCCTGGGCATTGCAGAGACAGGAAGGGGGAGCCGAGGAGCTCCATCCCCTTCATTCCCACGCCACATTAATGTGATGTTTTCTATGACTTAGATCAGCCCTAAGCTTACACTGAAAGAAATATGCCAATATAAAAACTTTCAGTAGCTGGTGCAATTTGGTGGTACACCTTCTTTTCAAAGAACTGGCAAAGGATGACTCACCAACAAAGCATCTCCGTGTCTGGGATAGAAAGTAACAGCTGCAGGATTCACATCTGACACCCTTCATTTTAGTGTCTTCCCTCTGAGCTGCTCGCCTAAGAGCTTTCACTCCTTAGCAGGATGCTACTGTTTATCCCAGCTGTGGTTTGGCCCTTCAGCAAGGCAGGTGTCACTTCCCAATCCGACAGAAGGAAAAATTGCTGTGCTGCAGAGCTGAGTGAGTCTTCCAAGGCCACACACCGAGCAAACGGCAGCACCAGGACTAGAAATCAGGAATCCCAAGGTGCCTCGCCACAAACGCAATCCGCCGAGACCACAGCCGCCTGACCCAGCCAATGCCCACTCTGACAGACTGTAACACACTAAGTAAAAAAGCAGAGTTTGGTTTTAGAGCTGGCTGGCCTTGCTGGACCAGCTCCTGACTCCTGGGGAGGGAGCAGGGAGGACATCAGTGCTTGCAGGGGCAAGAGGGACGGTGCCATCCCCAGGTGACAGCATCCTCAATTTCCCCCACAGCCACCGCTGCCTCTGCATGGACCCTCCAGCAGGAAAAATACAGGGATGGGTAATGGTGGGAGAACATCAAATTTAGGACCCTTTTTAGGCTTTCCTGCAGAGGTGAGATGTGTGTGAGGCTGGCTAATGTGAATTTCTACTGCTGAAGATGTTGAACAGGAGGCAAGGTGGAGTTTTTACTTCTTTCTTTGCTCTCTCAGTGTGGGTGAAGCCCATGTCAATATGACTTTCTCCCAAGGAAATAAAACCTCCTCAGAGCTTCCTCACCCACTGCTGAACTGGAAAAATTAAAGGAAAATGACTTGAACAGTAGAAGGTGGTTTGCACTGTGTGTGCCAGGGCTCGGGCAGTGCAGCAAGGCTTGGTTCATCTCCATGGGCAGATTTCAGGGACAGGATCTTGGTCACAAGATGTTACTCATAAGATTTCAGGCCAAGTCATGACAAAGTTCACACAACCTGTTACCTTCTGCCAGGGACAGCAGGCGACAAGACCTGACTGAAATTTTTGGCTTCATCCCCTCCCACATGAATCAACTGGATGCACTGAATTCAGCAGAGTAACCTCAGTACAGGTCCTCGCATCATCCTCCTTTGGTTTTGAAACAACTTTTGGCATTATTTACTACATCTGCTTCTAGTGCCCAAGGCCAAGATACTGATTACCAGATTGCTAATTTTAATTACTACCTGGCATGTAGAAAACAAAACCAGCTACATGTGCCATTACCCCGAGGAGAAGGAAAAAAAAAAAATCAAAACTAAACAACAAAATGGAGAACATTGTGCTGGAAGAGAAATCCAACCTCCCTCTAACAAAACAGTTTCTGCGGCATTCCTCCCTTCCTGTGTTTGTGTTTCTCTTTTTCCTAAGGGCTATAAAATTTAGCATACTAGGAATTGTGGGCTGCTTTATGGAGCAAGCGGTTGGGTTTGCTAGAAGAAGTTGGCTTGAAAGGGCTGCTTCTTTCTGATGGCTACCTGGCTGCCCTAACTAGTTTGACACCTGCAAATTACTGATCTCTTTCTTCCCAGAACACATGCCAGTCAAAACCAGCAAACCTAATTCCTCTGAAAATTTGTGTCTGAACATGCAGTTCTCTCTGCAGAAAGGAACATGAAAATAAAGTTCTGCAACCTTCAGCACCTGCCAGGGAACATCAACTCGACCTTTTCTGAATCATTTTGAACCAACTCTCTTTGTTTCTCACCCACCTCTAGTTCATGACTTCTTTGTTGCTTCAGGAATTGGAAGCTGACCTTTTTTTCCCTATATTTTTTCAGCTAAAGAGAAGAAAGTTCTCATCTGAAAACCCACAGTGTCCTGTTCTGTTTCACTGAAGTGGGTAGATTCACACCCTGGAAAAATCAGAAATTTCTTGCAACCAGATAAAAAACGTGTCTTTGGGGTCTGCTTTTAGCCAACCTGTTCCTGGCCCTTTCATCCACTTGCATAACCCTTTCCAGTCTCTCTTCACTATGAACTGACCTCAAAAAATCACTGCTGTTTGCCCCCCCCATCTCCAAAACTGCAAAGCTATAATGCAGTCCTGCCTGCCTCCTTAGCTCCCCTCTGTTCCCCTCTTCTGTGGCACTTTGTAAAGCAAAAGGCACTGGCAACATCAGATCATTGCTGCAAAACACAGGGGCTTTGCTTGTTTGGGTTTTTTTTTCAGCCAGATACAGACCAAATGGATATGAATTCTAATTCCTGTGCCAAGCATGTTGCTTTTTTCCAGCTTTTCAAATCTGTTCACCTGGAGGGCTTTTTCTCCAGAGATGTCAGCATCATTTTATTGTATGTTCTCCCTCCACAATGCCAGGAAGCGACAGTTCTGCTCAGGCAGAGACCAAGCACGAAGCCTGTCTTCATTCCAAATTGAGAACAACAAAAGACAGTTTTCAAAATTTCTCCCGGCACAAAACTTGGGAAATAACAAGAGGCACAACAACAAGCCATGGATTTTGAACCTGCTGAAGCATTCCACTTCAGTAACAACAAAATTGTTTCCTTTTCGTTTGATATACTATGAAATATAATAGAGGAAGGTATTCTATGTCAAAAAGAAAAAAATCAGTCAAATGAATAAAGCTAAGTTGTATCAAAGCATTAGTGAAATGAAATATGGAGTCATTCACTTGCCATCAAAACCAACACAGGCCAGTGAATCACACTCAATGTTAATGTCTGTGCCTTACTTTTAAGAAAAACTGTTCAGTCAGAATTTAATTGATAAATTTTCATCACTTCTCAGTTTCCACTGTTGTTGACTTATTTGTGCCTTATGAAAGAATGCTAGCCTTAATCTTCTTCAACATTGCAAAACTACATGGAGGGTTTATAAGCAGGACAAGTTTTGTTGGATGATGCATTATCTCTTCCTCTTTACTACAACAGCTGCAGTACTTTGAAAAAATAAGCAAAACATTTGGGTACCCAAGCTTTTCCTTGGAGACTGTGTTTCCTTCCTCCCAGACTCACGGATTTAAGGTCAGTAGTGACTACCAGATTATTTGATCTGACATTCTCTAGATGCTTAAACCTGAAATAACATAAACATAAAATATCACAGGGTCTCAGACTGATTGTTTCAATAAAATCTTGAGGCCAACCCCCCCAAGAAGATACAGTCTCTTCCAGGAAGGCACTAGGTTGAATGCCAAAGTCTAAAACTCAGCAGGAGATTGAGAACCCAGCCCTGCCTTTAGTAATTTGTGTCAGAGCTGGCCATCAGAAACGGTGGCCTTCTTTTATTAAGAGTTTCCCCAACATCTGGACCCTGGAGGTTTTTAAGATGAGACTGGATGTGGCACGGTCTAGTAACCACAGTGGTGTTGGATCCAGGGTTGGACTTGATGATCTCTGAGGTCTTTTCCAACCCAGTTGATTCTATGACTCTACATTTCTATGACCCTTGGGTGTACCAAGTGTCACTTAGTGCCCAGTACTTGTACCTGGTCATGGAATCAAGGTGGCTCCTCACCTCCAACTCTGCATGCAGAACAGATGGAGATCTTTGTGTCTGCCAGTGTAAGAAATTTTCCCCGAGTTTCAGGTTTTTTCTGCACATCTCCTTTTCGCCATCTTCAAATGTTCAACCTCCTTTTTTTCAACAGGGATGAAGGATGTTGGAAAACGCTTCCAGCGAAAGTCACATCTCTAGGTAAGTCACATGCCTTGTGTAGTCCTTGGCACAAGGAGCAGTTTCATCCCTAGAGCAGGTTTGTGACAACCCTGCAGTAACAACATCCTATAGGACCCTTTGTCACAATTCCATAGAGATTCAGAATTAATTATTCCTCTGGACTGGAAGACATAATTAGTTACATATTAATCAGCACTTAAGTTTTCTGGTTCAGACCTTGCTGTTTGAAGGTGGTGACTGAGGTTCATCACAGAGCAGTCGGTCAACACCACTGCTCATTATCTACAACATTGGGATTCCCTTCACCTCCTTTCCCAGACACAAGTTTCGCTGGAGAGAGACAGGGGATGTTAGTTAAGTAGTTGTATTGAGTTGAATGGGGCTACTTGGATGATGGAGGAATGACAGAATCAGTCATCAAACAGGCAAAATTCCCACTGGTGGCATAAAAATGTCAGGACTATATCATACTGTAAATGTCACTCCTTTCTGCCAACGAATTTTTATTTGCATTGTTTCTGTATAAATATTCTTTTCTAAAAATGTCAGCGAGAAATGCCAGTTAGTTTCTGACAATGATGACAAAGAGAAGATACATGGGAAGCTAAGTACTAGAGTTTCCCATAAAATCGTAGGGGATTTTTATAATGGAAAATATTGCACTTTTGTTGAAAAATCCCTAATCCTTTGGCCACCCGCCAAAGTCTCTTGGAATGAACAATATTAGGTTTGGCCAATGGGTGTTCAATACGGATCCAGCTTCTCACAGAAAGCAGGCAGATTTGGGTAAAGAGAGAAAACCCCAAGAAATTATATTGTCAGGCACTCAGATGATCATCAAAGAAGTTCTGATGGGCCTTTTTAAATGAGCTATATTGAGTATGACACTGGTACTGATACTAAAGTCAATGAACTCACTCCACCGTAAAGCATTTAGCACACAGAACACCAAGGAACTTTTCTAATCTATAACTCAGTCTGGCATTCTGCTGATGAGGATTTTCCAGGGACTGCTGTAACCTACACTGCTTTGCTCTAATGTTCCTGATTATATATATATATATATATATATACACATCTCTGCCTTTATATATCTGTCTGCATATATATTACATATATTTATATACTTTGAAGTGTTTGATTTCATTTATTATTTATAAAGAAGCATTCCAGAAACAGTTTAATGTGCTTATAAAATTTTCATTGAGGATTTCCCCGCTTTTATAAGCAACTATGTACGACATTAGCACTTTAAAGACTAAAAGAAAGCTTTATGAAGAGCTGGATCATCCCCAATCACTGCAAAGTCTAAACTACAAAGCTTCCAGTATTTCCTACCTGTGGTAATTAAAGATGAAAACCTAGATTTAGAGAACTTGTAAAAATTGACTTTATTCTTAACCCAAATTCTCTTATTTTGAGAAAAATTAGCATGCTTCTGGTGATTTTTTTAAACCACAAAGCCTTATTTTCTGCCTATACTGATGAAAACCTAGTGCAGCATTAGCCACCTGCCAATGGATCCACGCCACTAAAAATGAGCTGTGCTACTTGTGTTGCTATATCGGTTCCACACGGCAAGAAGCAAAAGTTCTATCAAGTCCTGCAATGCCATACAGTGTCAACCTAGAGCCTACATAAATTGGACACTGCTTGTCACATTTATGGAAATCCAAACATAGGAAGAAAATTGTTAAAGACGTATCTTTTTCTTTCAGAGCTACACACAAAAACTGGGTAGAAATGAAAAAACTTAAAACTGTATTTACATGGGACTTAATCTCTAAGATCTTTCTTTTTGCTCTTTTCCATTAGGGCTAAAAGTAGATGACAGCAATATAGCCTAAAGATCAGGTGGGCAGAAGCAGAGTCATAAGAAGCCTTTCACGGCCCCAGAAACCCCATATAATTCATCCTTACAAGTCTTGGCATCATGAGCTATTCTGGAAAAAGGCTCCTGCAAGGTATAATCCACTGTGTGAACGTATCTCAGCCCCCATGAGGAAAACAACTGCTCCTAGATTTTACCCAAGCACGGATCTAAAAGTCAACAGACAGGGATTATACTGAAACGTGGTGCCTACTTTATTTCAGGCCCTGAATCTGAAAAAAGGCGGGATGCCTACACTTGCTATGCCAGGGGGGAGGCACCGCACCCTCGCTGCGGCGCTGCTGCACGAGGAAACCTCGAGCACACAGGATCACTCCCCGCCTTGAGGTTCCTCTGGAGCTGAACCCACATGAAAACGAAACAGAGCTGAATGTCCCACTGAAGAAAGGTAACTCTGGCAAGGAGAGAGCTTGAATTCCCCCTCCTGGTAGAGGCGTGCTGTCCACACCTGCCGATTAGGCTGGAGGCACGCCGCGATGCCATATTCCCTCGGCGTGCTCAGCTGCCAGGCTTGGACGCAACCCTGCTCCAAAACCAACTCCTCATCAAAGATGTCTTACATTCAGCTGAAATCAAAGAGCCTGAACAGATGTCTCTAAATGTATTTCCTCCTTGTAATGATGGCAAATAAAAGCAGTGTCCTCTAACGCGTTCTGCACAGCATCTGTAACGCTAGTGCCGCGAAGGGAAATCAAAAGAAATGGGGTAGGATGTTATGTATGCTCTGTGCTCGGAGAGTATTTTAAACTCCCTTAGCCTCTGTAATGAAAACCACACTGTCTGAAAGTGAAACACTGCTGATTGTTAACTGTAGGTCTGTTGGAAATAAAGTGAGGGACACAGGGAAAGGGAATTTCACGTAAATCTAATTTCTTCTGTGTCAAACAGCGCTACTGTATTTCCTTCCATCTGCAAGGATACCCTGTGAAATGTGGATGAATGTTATTACAGTCTGCAATAAGCAGAGTTCAAAGAGGGGAAAATTTGGTTCAGATTTGGATTCGGCAGTTCAGAAGTTTCTTCACACTTTCTTCAAACGACCCAGAAAAAAAAAAAAATCTCAAGCTTTGACTTGCCAATCTTATATAAAAACTTTTACATGAATCAGGTTGCTATGCAAAATAGGTAGGATTTAAGCAAATATTTATATATTTTGCTTTTTCAGCAGAACTAAACTAGATTATTTTGTGGGTAGGATACTGACTGGGATGAAAGAGAGCGCTACATCACAGTTCCCAGTTCTGTCTGTGGCTCCCTGCATGACTTTGGGCAAGTTATTGCTTCTCTTTGTGCTCCATCCCCTTTCTGTAAAACAAAGAGCCCACTTTTCCTCCACTCTCTCTTTTCCTTAGCTAGATAGAAGTAGTCTGTGCTATGTGAGCAATCAGTAGAAACCAGATGGGGATAGTGGGCTGGGGGGCTGTGACGGCTGCTGGGACCTCTTGGTGCCATTGTGATGGACATCAATAACAGAAGCTGCCAAAGAACAGCTCTTTGCAACAATTTCCCCCCAGTTCTGACTCTTTGAGGAGATAAGTGAAGGCAAAAGATTACTATGCCTAACTGAACACCCAAATTAAAGGTTGAAATGGGCTATTAGTTCCTGAAATACGGGCTTTTCTGCCCATCTCCAACAGACTGTGCTCCAGTTCCCCTGTGATGCTGTTGGATGCTCTGGACAACAAGGCTGCATCCACTCCCCACAGCTCCTGGCTCCTTCTCCTCCTTGTCTCATCTCCTCCCTGGATGCAAAGTCCAAACAAACACTCCAAAAGGTGCATTAACAAAACTCAAGCCAAACTCTGATGTACCTCCTGGAGCTTCCTGCCTCTTGATGTCCCCATCAGCTTCCCAGAGTCCTTCCCACAACACAGCTCTGGCACTGAAAGTAAAAGATAAGCTGGTAGATGTCTCCCCACCAAGAAGAAACTGCTGGCACCTCCGTCTCCCTGAGAAAGCTTGGCTGACAGAAGAGAGGAATTTGGAGCCAGCCTCCTGTCCTTCCTCCCACACTCACAGGCCCCAACAGCCCCATTGGCTGCGGCTCCCAGTGGACCACTCCTTTCCCTACATCCCAAAGCCCTCACCTTGGACACTGGACCTACTCACCTCCCGAGTTCTCTCCAGGGACCACTAACTTTGCTTTCAGTTATTACTTTCTTTGTCAGACGGGTGGAATAAAGAGCCCCTAACACATACGCAGATCTGCTCAGTCCTGAAGGGATTTGTAGCTCCCTGCTCGGTCTTGAAGGGACCAACATATCCCATTACAAAGTCCCAGACTAAATTCACTCCCAACAAAAAGCCATCTCCCTTTGGACAGGTAAAGTCTACCTTTTGAAACGTCCACATGTTGTCTCAGCAACTCTCCTTTATGGCTGTTTACATTGGATAAAAAGTGGAACACAAAGCAACATTCAGACGAAGAAAGCGCTCAGAAGTAGTAAAATACAGTGTTATCTATTTTTTTAGCTGAATAAATTGAGCTTGCTTTGCATTATTGCTGGCTGTCTTAGCCCAGCTCTGAAAGTGAGAAAGGAGAAAGGGAATCTTGAAAGGCAACTCCCAGGAGGACACTAATATTTTTAATAGTTTGTGGGTTATGAAACAAATCTGTGTTAGCAGTATTATATATCTCAGCCTGAACCACTGGGGTGTTTCCAGGCTCTTTAATGAAACTAAAGCACTAACACAGTATTGCCAAGAAAGTAGATTTATTCACAAAGAAATGTTTGCTAGCAGAAATGAAAGCACAGGCATGAGCGGGGCTGTAGAATACTAATGCACGGTCTTGCCACTCACATTGTCCCTTATCACAGCAGCTGAACTCTGGCATCGCTGCTGGATCACAGGTCACACCTTTTCCCCCTTTTCCTGCCATCCAGTCTTGCCGTGTCCCTGATTTTTGGGGCTCACTTCACAGCAACCCATCAACATGGGCCGAAACCTGTGCTAAGAGCAAAACTTGATCTATAGCCGAGGAGAACTGAGCATAAAAAGAAAAAAACATACACAAACACTAGGGACTGTTTTTTTCATTTTACAGTGTGAAATAGGACCCAAACTAATCAATGGAGCTCAGTGGGAGTGCATAATTATTAATAGGCCCTACAGGGGGCCTCAGAAAATATGCAGTTCTCTTGGAAGTTTAAAAGGTCACTGTGAGTAACTAAAACATACTTTTCTTGGTAGTGATTACGCAGTAAAAAAATAATTCATAAGGAAATCAGTTTAGGGAAAAAAAAAAATTCTCATGTTCTAGCAGGGTGGTTTAGAAGTCATTCCTATGTCTTCCATGTATCTTTTCTGGCAGGTTAATGGGCCATGTTTTATTCTCTGCCTTATTTCCTAAAGCTCACAAAGCCCAGTCCTTTTTCACTGTTTGTTATTCCAGAGCTCAACTGCATGCTGCCCAGCCGGGAGAGGGAATGAAAAATGGAGTGCCCCCTGGAACAGCCCACAGTGGTGGAGAGCAAGGCCAGATGAACACCTACCTCTTTATGGTGCTACCGGTCAGCCTCATTTACTAATTACACAGCAGCCTGAGGGGCCTGGCTATGCACGTGCTACTCGTCAGGCTGAGACCTGGTGGAGTGTAAAACCGAGGACATGATGGGCGTCCTGAGGGGTCCAGACCTTTGAAGGAGCTCTGCCTCGTGTCTAGGCATCAGCAGACGTTTCAATGAGAAATGCTGAACAAACCCCTCGTCCTCCTCCTAACAGAGTGTCTTGAATGCTGGCACCAAAGAGTTCTGCCCTTTCAAGAAACCCTGTAAGGTTGTAATCGAACAGCAGGAGACCCTGGCAGCGCTCCTGGGACACACACCAGGCACACGAGGGGACCAGTAAGAGAAAAGCCTCCTGGCAAGATGGATGATGGCATATTAGCAGGGATCCCACACTGAATGGCTGAAACAAGCAGCAAGGTGGCAATTCCAGCAAGGATCCTGACGGAAGCAATAGCTGCTGGCACCAGGCAGAGCCCAGGCATGAACCGCCTGGAGCCAAGCCAATTCTGCAGAATGTTCTCCAGGACTATGCTGCCCAGGTGAAAAACACTTCTGTGAGAAAGACTGATATGACCTTACTGACAGGGCAGGGAGGCCAGGTCCAGTCTCAGGACAGGGACAGCTTTCTTGCTCACTTCTCACGTGAATCACCTTCAGGCATCCTCACACCCTTTTCTGAATTAAATGAGTGATGCTGGAATACAACATAGAGAGTTCAGCACAAGTGAATTCTGAATTTGTATTAACTTCAAACAACAGCATAAACAGCCTGAGGGGATGGTGGATGACGTGGTGTAAGATGGACAAAGCAAGTTTACCCTTACCACAGATGACAGCTGAGTTGTGTGATACATCAGAGGGCTGCCCCCACACATGGACACGGAACACGTGGGCAGCTGAACACAACCTCACAGTGCAGTGGTGGAGCACAGAGCACAGAGCACAGAGCACAGAGCAGACTCATGGAGAGCCTCAGTCTGAGCTCAGGGAGAAGCCATTCAGAACTATTTAATACAAGCACGACCTTCATCTGAGGTAGGTGCACACTGTCAGAGGGTGGGGATGGGGGACAATGTCTGTGTATCTGCCTATACATGTACTTCTGGCCACTGGACCCAGTTTGATAATTTTTATCTCGTATTTATGTTGTCATTGGCTCTGCCCAACAGGGTCCGTAGGGGCATCCAGCAAACACTGTGACTCAGTGCAGCAATACCCACCGACTGGCCAGGTTGCAGTCTGAGCACTTTTCTCAGCAATGAAGTCATTTTATTACTATGCTCTACCCAGGCATGTTCAGCATCTGGTTAATATATTTCTGGGTAGTTCCTAGCTCTCCAAACACCCCAGCCCTGCCATACTGCAACACACACAAAAGGCAAATTTTCCAACACTTCGCTTGGGTACCTGTTCCAGGCACTTACAGATCTGGTTAGAAAAATTTTCCAAGGAGCTAGCCTGCATTTTCCCATGCTTAATTTAGTTATTGGAATGTCTGCCATTTATATGTGTTCTCCTTGGCTCCTGCACAGGTCAGCTACTATAAATCAGGCCAGTATCACTGCCTGTAATGCAGCTACAGTAACTTACAACAGCTGAGTATCTGGTTTATGAACGAAGTTCCCAGAGCTTCATGTTAAATACAGCCCAAGGCTGGGGCCTTTAAAGAAAATGAAGAGGTTATGAAAGGTACATATGCGTCTTCCAGTTCAGTATTGTTTGTTCTAGATACTTACTAGGTGATGAAAGGATAAATAAACAGACCCCAGGCCTGGTGATGTCAGACACTGTTTTTGCCAGCGATATTTTCTGTGCAAAAAGGAGGGCATGCGAAACAAATGAAGCAACAGGTGAGAGCAAATGTTTGGCTGCCAAACTTGGCCACAGATAAAACGTGATGAAGATATTAAGCCTGCGGGCTGGAATGTGACTGGAAGAATACCTGGGGAGGGAAAGGAAATCACCATGGCCATTGAGAGCCCTGCCTAAGTACCTGATGGCAGCTAATGAGGCAAGGAAATTCACTTCTGAAGCCACATCAAGCATGATCCTTAAAGCCCTGATCCCATCTGGTGAGGCAAGGAATTTACTTCACAAATTCATTTTGCTTCATGTTCTTCCCTGATCCTGCTCTTCTTCAATTCTGTGTAGACACATCCAAGTCAGGCTGCACATTACAGAAGCTTATTCTTTATTCAAAACCTCTTTCTTCCAGCAGCAACAAGAAGTAAAAAGGGATAGATTACTTGACCCTGAAAAGGAAAACACATGGAAAGCATCTCCATCTGATAGAGTTTTGGTAGGGTTTGGTTTCGCTCTAGGGGAAGGTGTGGTTTTGAGACACTCGAAACAAGCATTTTGGATTTCTTGAAACAAAAATACTTTCCAAACTAAAATACTTTCCAATTTGGGACAAACACTGCATGTTTGTGGTGCCAGCTCTGCTCCCTGGCCCAGCAAAGCACTCAGTACCAGGACACTGCGGTCCAGGTGTCAGAAGGCCAGACCTTCACATCCCCACCAAGCCTGAACTGACACCACCATTCAGGGAACGTTCCCTTGAAAACAAGATAAAAGCAAAAACCCCACGAGCTGTGCCAGCAGGATCTGAAACCAGCAGCAGGATTTGACGCAGCGAACCTGAGCCAGGAGAGACCCCAGCTGGCAGCTCTGCCCATCCTCTCACTGCAGGAGGGAGCTTTCTGCTCCCTCTCTGGCCACAGATTATAGAGGGAAACCAAATGACCAGTGTAGGCCAAACGCCTTTGCTGCAGGCAGGGCAAGTCCCATGAGAACTGAAAATAATGTGCGAACTTACATCAAGCGCAGTGAGAAACGGCTTCAGAATTTACTGCGTATTAATTAGACAGCAAGTTGACATAACTCTGGCTAAAGCAACTCCACCAGTATTCACTAGCTGAGGTCTAGGAAGACAAGGGCCAGAAAGAAACCTAAAAGATTTAAAAAATATTCAGCTAAGTGGGGTTGTGGCAAATTGCCCTGCTGAGCTCCTCTGAGCAGAAGCTCCTTCTCTCTCTCCCATAACAGTTCCCCACCACTGATAGAGGTGCAAAGGACAACCTGTGCCAGCCTAATAGGGAGAAGAGACTCTTACACGTGTGACCAAGAAGGAAAATGTTCATATGTGTGGTTAAAACACCTTCCAGCTCTTTGGTTACTCTGACACCTCACATTTTGGGAATGAAAAAAGGGAGCAGGACAGCAGTCCTCACTGAAATCAAACAGAAACAAAATCAGCTGGTTTTTTTTTCCCTAATAAAGTAATGTCACCGTGATTTCCCTTCCTAACTTATCAATTCTGTAATTGTCAGAATATACAGACAGCATCTGGCAAACTTTGCTCAGGAATTTCCCAGAGAAGAAAATGCCAAAGCTACTTTGGCAAATGTTACCACAGACATTCTCCTATGTTTTAATAAGGATAAGAATAAAATGCTATTTTCCAAATCACATGACTTTTGTTTCAAAAGGCAAGTGGGAGTCTAATGCACAGCTACTTATCTTCAAGCATCAAGCAAAACTCCTACACTAATCTTATTATTTACATTACACCATTTACATTATATTGCCGGGTATTATTTGCAGTCTTCCCTCTCCCCTTTCTTGATTCCAAAAAGGAGTTTAATGATGGTGAAAAAAATTTAAGTATTTATTGACAGATGGGGTATAAGCAATAGAAGCAGAGATGATGCTGTCTCAGTATTTAAGTTCTTGGCAAAGGAAGGGGACATATTTTCTGTTTGGGTTTCCCAGCCATCCTCATGCAGATGGGCTTCTGGAGTCACCAATCTGACTTACAGCACAGCCCTAACAATGGCAGGATGAGATGGGAATGATGCTCCCGTGGTGCAGATGGAGAGGGCAGGGGTTCCAGCAGCAAGTCCATGCTCACAGCCTGGCCTTCACCATTGCCATCCCCAGGATATTTAAAAGCTTCATCCCTTGATACATTGAAACAGTTACATGTGACTTTTTGCAAAGAGGGTGATAAATTATAAAGGCTGATTGATTTACTACATCACGGTAGCAGCGAGTGATTTCCCCCAGAGCAGCTGCCGAAACACCAGCAGAGCCACAGAAAGGCACACGTCTTTGGAAGGTGGCAGAGCACCAGAGGCTCCTTTTCCAGAGCTATTTCAGTCTCCTGATGACTGTATAATAGAGGCAGAACCAAAGTCATCTGCTTTCCTATTTTACGCAAGGTGACTAAGAAAGTCTTATTTGGTTTGAATAGATTTCAAAAGTGTGCACATATTTTTATACACATACATATATATATATATAAATGTATATATATGAATAAGCCTCTTTCATAAGAACGACTTCATGAATATTTCATGGCTTCCCCCTTGGGTTTGTAAGTATCTGGTTTGCAGGCTTTGCTAAGTACAATTTACTGCCACCTGGGCTCAGGAACAGAAGATTTCCACTGTTCTGCCATGTTCAGCAGCAGCCACATTGTAAGGGGTACCAACAAGCCCCATCATCCTCTCCAGTGATATCAGAGCTACCTTCAGTTGATGTTGAAGCAATCAGGTGACAAAATAAGCCCTGAAGTTTTGCAGCTCAGTTAGCTACAAGTCAGCGTTGCCCTGGCTGATTTTTAAATAATGCTTTCTTTAACCCTGGTACTTGCAAGATGCTGTTCAAAGGGAAAGAAAAGTACAGGGTCACTCATGGAATTCATCTCTCATCACATCCCACCACTTTCCACATATTTTTCAAAAATGTAAGCTTGGATAGCCAGGCCAGTTTGCTGTCACGTCTCCCCCTTGCCACTCCTGACAGTCAGATGTTCTTGCTTACTTTAGGGTTTGATTTATTGTCTGTAATTAGGCTAAAAATGGGTACTTTAAAAAATACAAAGGAAATCTGTGATTAGTTGTAAATTGGAAGCAAAAATAGAGACAGGAGAATTGATTTCTTTATCCAACTTGCCAGGCATAAACCCTTTTCATCTCTGTGAACAGAGAGAGGGCTCTCTCTCCTCAGGTGAGGGGTGCTCCTCTTCCTGAGCATCCCATTAAGAAGAACGAATTACAGTTCAAACTATGGGGAACTGAACTTTCTGCTAATCACTGCCCTCACTATAAACACCTTCAACTCCAAGCACCTCATTCAAAAGGCTGCAACAAGCTCGGTGATTTTGATGGGGCTTGGAATCTGCAGAAATGCAGGTCTCAAGTGCTGATGAGAACAGCCCAAGAAGCGTGGAATGGACCACCATGAAAACGAAAATTCAGCGTCACAGGGCCATCCACTAAGAAATGCCATAACCAAACAATGCAGCTCAGGGATACAAATCCAAACCAAAAGCTGGGATGGGATTGTTCCAGCTTCCACTAGTTCATCATCTCGATCTCCACCTGAAATAGCAGCCCATTCCACTCTCTCCCACAGGTACAGGACATCACACATTAACAAAAAAGGTGGTTTTGTGCAATCAGAGTCTGGTTTATTTTGAAGGAGCAGATGAACCCAGTGTAGACACCTGCTTTGGGTGAATACAGAGCACATTCCAGCAGAGCAAAAATGAGTACAGGCACCATCTCAGGCGATGCAGCCCACGGCCTTCACATGCTCCACCCGCCCAAGTGCTTGGCAAAGGCTGAGCCTGAAACGCAAAAGGGTTTCAGCTCATAAAGGCCTCCTAAAAATGAGGCTGGGTTTAAGTAGCCAGGCAAAACCTTTGCATATAATAAGGGGCATGAGAAAGGTTATGCCTACTTCACAGAGCAGATTCCAGCACACAGATCCCTTTTCTTGGCCACCAAAGATGCAGAACTCTGTGCAATTTGGTGTTTATTTATACGAAAATAGCCCTCATTTTTGTTCCATGCCTTGGGGCTGTGCAAGCTATGATAGGAGAGAAGCATGTTTCCAGCAGTGATAAGCAGCAGTGTTCTGTCCAGCAACTGTTATCACACCCCTCCCAACCTGAACAGAGCAAATTAAAATTAGCAAGATATTAAAGAATTAACACTGTAAGCATTTATGACCAGTGTCAATCATTCACTCTCTCCCGGAGCATGCAGCAGGGTGAACAAGTAATGCTGTGCTCTAGGGATTAATGGTACATGACTGAAGCCCTGATTGCTGTGGGCTGTTTATTGGTGAAGCACATTTGCCCTCAGCCAGGCAAAAGGAAGTAATGAGCTGAAATAAAGAAATGGGAAATATGAGTTGGGTAGGAGGAGAAAACATCCTAACAAGCCGCCAGGGGAATTGCTGGTTCACTGCTTGGGTCATTTCAAATTGGACTGGATAATGCACTGGAAAGCATCCTGGTTTCTGGGAGGCTGTGCACTGAATGTGAGGGATGAAGGGGTGCAGCACTTTTCGGCCCCTCTGACCAGGTATCTTCCATGACCTGCTCTCCAAACAGCTCATGGTTCAAATCCAGCCCAAGTTTATCTTCCACCTGCAGCACAGGGCAATTACTGAAGAAAATAACAAATTTGCTCAGCATCCCTACCTGGCATTAACCTCCTCAGGTAGCCTTCACCTCCTCCCCTTAGCTCCAGCATCTCACAGTCCCCCAGAGCAGCTCCTACTAACCCATTTTAATCCCCACTTACCACAGACTGACAACACCAACGAGCAGTAACAAGCTCTCAGTCAGTGGTGTGCACGTGAACAACCTTGAGACAACACAAAACACCTACTCAGAACTTCTTCACAGGCTCAGCTGCCTCTAGGATTTTCTTCTCCACACTGCTCAACCTATCCTTTAGGTCAGCAATACCCAACCTAGAGCTGGGACCCCACGGGGGGCGAGCGCAGTTATTAATGGCGTTATGAGCCTCACAGAAATGTAATTACTTGGACATGCATTCAGGGATCACACGTATTTTCTACTTGGAGGTCGTCTGGCAATCAGGGGAAAAAAATGTTTTGGGGGGAGGGGGGCTCTGCTATTTTATAACCCTTTTCCCCCACAGAGAACAAGGAGGTAATATCCAGGCAAGGTAAGACCCCCTCAGCCACCGCAGGCAGTGAGAACTCATTTATTTCTATGCTGATAGAGGGAAGGGTGGTGATTTGAGAATGAAACTCAGCCAGCTTGTTACATTACATGCCCTTTTCAAACAGGAGCGATACAGCTTTCACGTCTGACATGCATCATTAAAAAGCAATCACTTCAAGCAAGGCTCTTTCTATTTATCATGAAAAGAAACGGAATGGGAAAAAGTGAGAGATAATCATCACTCAACCCTTTCCCTGCTGAAAAGTGAAAGCCTGTGTCCAACAAGCAGGACCACCCATCTTGACAGGGTTTGGTAAGATTTACATTTGGCCAGTGTTTTAAGAAGCAGTGATTCCTACGCCTTGCACACACATTCAGGGTGATAGCCCTGGGAGCCTGATATCCTAACTCAGAGAGTAATAAAAATCAGATGCTTCTACATAATAGATATTGATGTAACAGTATGTCTGCTGAGAGTGCTCTGTCCTACCTGCAGACAGTTCGGATTTGGCTTATATCCTGGACAAAGAGTGTTTATACCACTTGCAAACATTTACACTGCGTCATGTAAGTGAGCAGAGCTGCGTAGATGTCCAACTTTCCTTGCATTTTCCCGCATTACCAGAATATACTTTTGACAGCATCTTGTGGAGATAGCCTGGAAATGCCAAAGCCACTAGCATTATTCACCTTTCTGGCAATGTTTTGCAGCTTTGGCAGGAGTGGGAAGCCTGGAGGCTGGCAATGTGGTGGCAGTTCTGGGGGGGAAAAATCTTGGCCATCTCAGAAAGTGATTTCTATGTTAATTTGATATGTGAATTATATTTCTGCCCACGTGAAAGAGGTAAGTTAATGCTGTATCAGGGAAAAACACCCTCATATAAGAGGCTGAAGACAATTTTTCCATGATCAGTTAGGTCTAATCTGCCTTTGCAGACTGAGCAGGTATTTTGACAGCAGCAATGCAGTGCAAGCTTTGCAAATCTGGGTGCAGGGAACGAAAAGATATCTCCCTGTTCAGAGCATTTCTAGTGCTTCTCCCTCCTTTTGAAAGCCTGAAGGCTGGGACCTGAGTCCTGTGAGCCCTAAGGCATCTGCACCCCATGATTAGGGAAAAGCACAGCAGTGCCTCCAGGTGACCCAAGGAAGCTTCCCCAAGACTTCAGAAACTGATTTTCATTTGTTTCCAGATGTAAAACTAGAGATTCAAAGATGGGAAATTATTTTCTAGGTGCTGTGCAAATGAACTTTGCAAGCCAGGGAACCTACTTTTATCAAGGAGGTTAAAATGAACAAATTGGAAATCTCATCAAAAGGGCTGATCTGGACTAGAAAATTGAGAACATCCTCTTCAGTATTGCTCCTGTAAAACCTCCAATCCTACCTTGCACACTGAATTATCTCTGAAATAAGTCCACTCTTTGCCAGAGAGATTCCTGGAATAAAGGTGAAAGCAAACGGTCGAACAGGAGGGTGACACTGAGGTCTGGTGCTGCTCTCAGCAGTAACAGTAGCAGGGTCCTAAATTCAAAGGCTTAGTCCAACCTATTCAAACAGTATTTTCTCTGCCCAAATAACTGATCCTTAATGAAACTATTTATGTAAGGAAATTAAATTAAAAAGGAATGTTAGTCACCTGGGTGTTGCCACACTGCTGTAATGTGTGTCTGGGAGACCTGAGACTCATAAATTGTATACAACACACTGAATGGAGGTCTTTAGCCTGTATAATTAAGTGGCAACTAGTTTCATATTAAAGATATTACACATACACAGAGGCACAAACAAAATGTCATATTCTCCATTTCCTGTGTATAAATCTCTGCTCACAGAAAAGCCAGAGAGTGTGGGGTAGGAGCGAGGGTGTTATGATATCAAAGAAAAATGTTTCAGACTGAAAAGTGACCCATGACTTTGCACCCGCAGCTTTTGGGGCTGGAGGTAAGAGGCAGACACTGATCCAGAAGCACAAGCTGCTGTGGCCACAGTTACATCTCGAGTCTTCAGAGACTCAGGGTGAAGCAGAATGTGCAGCATCTCTGAAAGATGAAACATTAATTGCCCGATGCTAAACAGTACAGACCATCAAATCACATTAAAGGAGAAGACAGAGTTCAAGGTTATGCTGTCATTCAAAAACCTGTGGCCAAAGATGCAGGGTGAGAGAAGGTGATGAGCCACTGACTGTCATGTCATGTTTGACACTAAGCTGGCAGCCCCAGGCAGAGCTCAAGGTATGCAAGGCTTGCCAGGGAAACACATACACCAGCTTCCCTAAAATACAAAAGGCAAATCTGCACATCAGGGCAGCTCAGGCAAGCCAAAAAACCTGTCAGTGTGCTACAGAGTTTCCCTGTGGCTCTGCATCTGCATCTTGACTTAGGACTGGGATAGCTATGAAACACATAAACCTGCACAGTCAGTTCCTGAGCACACCTACAGTGCCAGGCTGGGGTCGTTCTGAAGCACAAACAGATGAACCCCCAGACTGGCTCTGCATAAACACAACATGGACACGTGGATTATCCAGATCTCACCTCTGTTCAGCAAAAAGCAAATGTACCCTTAACATGCCTTGGACATGAGGACTATACACAAATCCTCCTCACTGCCCACTGAGGAAGCCATTTCAACTGTGTGAGCTCCTCGATGGCTGAATTTAGGTGACAGTCCCCTTTCTGCCCACCCTTAAGCCTGAGCTGCAGCAAGGCTTCCAGCCCCTCTGGGCAAACCTTGAGCCCAGGGCTTTCCCTCCTTCAGCACACCAAGGGATCTGCTCTTCATCCTGCAAGCAGCCCCTGCTGTTGCTGATCCCTGAGGATACATCCCCACTTAGCCACCAGTCCTCGGCTTAAATGTGATCCCAGCTTAGCAGTGCCAAGCTCCAGGAATCCCGGGAAAGGTAATTCTGGTGTGAAAGGGGTCTGTGAGACACGGGACTGCACCAACCCATTTGCCTTCCTAGCGCTCTGCCGGCGTGTGGAGCTAAGGCTTAATTATCCTGAGTGATTTATTAACATATAAAGTCAGATTAAATGGGTATTTAGCATGAGCAGCTGAGAGGCTTTGAATGGGGAAAGTGATTCACGCTATTTATCCAGCTGAGACAGAAGTCACGTGGCGTGAACCCACAATACAGATTTCTCCAGATAAAAAGCAATAGATTTCTAGGAAAAGAACATCATTAGCATCCAGCAGATGTTTCAGTTAGGAGGCATTCCCGATTTAGACAGGTACAATTTAGACACACCAATTTCTAAACAGAGCAGAGGGCATTTACTTAAACCCTGTATTTTCTCTAAGGCAGCTGTGCTTTTACTCACCCATCACATGGGATCTGTAGGGGCTTCAGATCCCCTTGGGCCGAACTGGAGCTCCAGTGGCTTCCAGAGCAGGTCACCATCCCTGTTTTACCACGTCCATGCCCAAAATATGGCATAATGTCTCACTCACTGAATAAACAGCCCAATAGTGAGAACCTGGATAGAAGTCTTCCCTCTTCCAAAAAGAAACTTTGGAAATAAAAAATGGAAAAAGCAATAGGAAGCAGTATTTGTGTGTTTTTGTCTGCCACACAGGTAATTTGTTTTGTGTGATGCTTGCTAGTGTGGGCAAAACTTGAACCATCTCAAGTGTAAATGGACAGTTTCTTAACTCGTACCTGTGACATGATCAGACTGCAGTATTGACAGGGTACACTTTTGAAATATAGTCACTGGGACCTGGGGAGTGGTACAGACAAATAAATGATGCCCTTCAAACTTTTTTTCAGTCTAACTATACGTAGGGAAGCTTATCAAACACGGAAAGAAAAAAAGAGAAAAAAAGAAAAGTAAACTCTCAAGCTGACCTTGGTGGAAGCAACTCTGCAAAGATATGAAGGACACAGATCAAAGAATGCAATGGCACAGTTTTATAAAACTGGTGTTTCTCAGCCAGATGTTCCCTATTCCCCATCTGCCTCTCCCCCCTTCCACCTCAGCATCCTCCTGTGCAAGGACAGAGAGACCAGGCAAAAGACTAATTGATTAGCATCAGCTAATCAAGCACCTGCGATTACATAGCCAAAATTTTCACTTGGGTCAAACTACACTTTTTTTTTCAAGCCTAAAATGAAGTACTTCAGTGTTGAAAGTTTTACTTTTTAAAAACTGCTTAAATTAAAATTCCACCTAAACCGGAAACAAAAACTGGAAGGACTTCATCTTGAAAAAGCTGAAACAAAAACTGGGGGAGTTGCCCTTCTTTTCTGTTTGTTTGGGTTTTTTCTCTATATAGATCAAAGGTTTGATGCCCTCTGACCACCAGGTGAGCTTTTATAAATTGCCTCTCCTGTCTAAAACTGGTGGGTCTGTGCCCACTGACTCCAAGATGCTCACAAAGCAATGCCAAGCAGAGAGAAGAGGGGCAGGTACACTCACCTCCCACCCACCCCAGCCACTTTTCCAGCACGATAAAGACAACCTGGCTCCTGTACTACCAGCACCCAGTGGAACAACACAGCAAACCACATCTCCAACCCCCCTTTTAAGGCTCAGCTGCTTTTACAGCTTATTTTTATCTCCGACAGGAGATGGAGCCCAGCTGAAGAGCAGGGCACGTACTCGCGCTCCTGGCTCCGCATCGAGCTTTTCCAACCACTTCATCAACACACCCTCAGATTGGCTTAAACCGGGAGTAAATTTCTATTCCTCCCCGTTGGCCTGTGAATGAGCAGAGGTAGCCAAGCTCCCCCTTTCCTCCAGGCCCACTTTCCTCCAGGCCCACCAGTCCCCACTTCCCCGTCTCCTGCCTGCAAACAGCAACGCCTGGTGTGAAAGGCTCACGGTGTGAAGGCGGCTGGAGACGCAGGTTGCCGGTTCCTGGCATGGCCCAGAACTCAAGGCACAATCAAACCCATAGAGAATCACTAGTAAATCTCTCCAGCTATTTTTTTATGAGACACTTTAGCCAGCCCTCTTTTCATATCCTTTACGGCGCTGCCTTCAGCCCTGCTCACAGTAAAAACTCCAAGTTATGGAAATCATAAGAAAGAAATTATGTATGGAAAAATCATTACATTATAAATTGGTTCCACTGTTCAAAACATGTAGGAAATGGGGCATATAAAACTCAGATGGTGTTGCAGACTTTGATACAAGGTTCATTATTACACCGTGACACGAGTGAAATATGTGCTAACACACTGCCAGCTAATTTGCCTTTACTTGCAATGCAGACCCATCACTGGGCAACTTCATAAATTTCATCGACCTGGGTGATTTCTCTGATGGAACATGGCAGCCCTCACAGAAACACACACATGAGAAAGAGCAGTTCTTGTATCTTCAGGGCTGTGAACGTGCCCTCTCCTACCCAATCCAAAAAAACCCAGCCATCTCCCTGTTTTCTCCTGATCTTTTTCAGATTTCATCCCCCTCACTAGACTACTGAAATGCTGTTACCCAGTTCTGCACGTGTTGCTTGTGTCTCTGTTTTTTAACGATCTAATTGAGATAGGAGGCAGGAAAACCGGACAGGAATGCTTTCGACAAAACCTTCTTTGTTAGAAAATACCAATTGGTTAAAATCGGAAAATTTCCACGAAAATGCATCAGTTTTCATTTTACTTTCATCCTAAAATATTCTGAAGCCAACAAGGGAATTTCGACAGTCACAGGCTGATGCCTGAAACTGTCCCCTGGGAAAAGGGACAACTAAGGAAATCCTCTTAACTGTGGTGGCTGGAGGATGCTTCCCTGGGGAAAAGAAAACAAAACCATGGGATTACACTTGGCCACGGTTGTGAGTTACATCGAATAAGAAGGGGAACTGCCTAAGAAGGCACCAAACAGACAGAGCTAGCACAAAGTATCCACTGGATTTCTAGTTCTCTTTAGCAAAACTCTTGTTATAATAAAACAGTTTAAAAATAAAATCACAGTCATTATGAAAATATTTCTTAACTGGAAAAATTCGGGGAAATATTTTTTTTAAGATTCAGATGGTCTGTTTCCATATGGCCACTGAGAAGTTTGGTTTCTTCCTGCAAAATTACTTTCTTTAAAATAGACTCTACTTTCTATTAAATTATAAGGGGCTGAAATCTGAATGAAGTGCTTTGAATATATTGAAAATGTTTCAAATGACCCAAAAACAATTCTGCTTTTTCTGTTCCAACACGGAACAAAATTTCTTTTGCTTGCTTCCCAAAACCTCAGCAAATTGGAAAATCCATTTGCCATGTAGTTCTGACTCCGAGGAAGAATGTCAGAGGTTTCAGTTGTTAATGCCTAGATGGTGTCTTAATTGAAGAAGTGCCGTCAAAATGTAAAGCATTATGAACCTCTTCGAATTTCCAGTTGGTTTTGCAGAACGAAGGAGCCTGGTCCTTGACTGGGGCCAAGATCTCAATGCTGCCACACCAGGGAGCATTCCTGTTAATGAAACCTTGGGTGACTGACCAAACTTCTCCCTGCCTACCAAAGCTAGCCCCTAATTTTGCAGACACTGAATCTGCCGATCCTCAGGTTACAATCCTCCCACCCGTGAGGGGTTTGGTGTTGTTTTTTTTTTCCCTGAGGCACGCTGACAGACTGGAGGGTTTTACATCTTGCTGTGTGTATCTTCTTTCACATCTTTCACCATCGTTTTAAATGAAATCAGGTACTGAGTGAGAGGGAGGAGGGGAGGCAGCTCAGGGCAGTCGAGGAAACCCTGCCAGCCTCAGGCAGGGCTCAGGGTATACGATGGACCTGTACAGGAGAGGTTTTTTCACTGAGGTCTGATAGCTGAGGACTGACAAAACCATTACTTACAGTCTGTAAATTGGTGTGGAAAGACTTTAAGACCCGCAGGCCTGCGTGGGCTAATGGGCCTCCACGTCAGATTAAAATTACAAAAAAGCCACGGAAGGTAAGTGGGATTAGAGTTGGGGGATTTTTTTGCTCTCTACAGGGACTTGAGGCCCCACTCACACTTAGAGAAGCCCAGATGCCTGGATACTGCAGAGGTAAAAATAAAGGATCCTGTGTTGCTAACACCACATCAAGGACTTGCCTAAAGGAAAGGTGCTTCTCACCACCTCTGCTCATCCACTTACAGCCTTGCTTGCCACGGCCAGAGCTCCAAGAAGCTCTCTCAGCAAGCCAGCCTGGCTTTGGCATGGGATGGAGAGCTGTTTGTTGGTTTGCACCCACCGAGGACAACCTGCCAGCTCCCTTGCCATTCTGAGTTAGTGTTCAGCGCAGTCCCACTGGTAACCACTCAGCTGCCAAAGCCAGCCTGGTACCCATCTGCCGCTGCCAGGAATACTGGAGGTATTTTTTCATGTGCACCACAGCCAGGGCAAACAAAGGTCTCACCTGCCATCACTGGCCCCTAATCTCACATTGACTTGCTCATTTTAGAACTGTTCAAATCCAGCAAATCTTGCAGTTTAGCACATGCCCTGAATTCATACGATTCCCCTTCATTTTTACCTTAGCTTTTACAGCACTATTTAAATTCCTTTTCTATTTTTAATAAGGAAATTGCATATTTAACGGAAATTAATCTCGCAGTCCCCATCAATAAACCCTTTGAAGCTCTCTGTGACTATGACAGAAGCAGGTATTTTTAGAAGGACCATGTGGTAATTTTCTCTGCAGCATTCAATAATTTTCAATATCATAGCTGAAGGTAAAGATTTCCCCCAAGTCTAATTTGGCATTAATCGGGCTTTCACAGGCATATTCATTGCAGACAGGGCACCAGCCTAGAACACAACTTCACCCTAAGGATGCTGAGCAGCTGCCAAGCTGAATAATACAGCATTATGCAAATCCACAGCCAGGTAAAGCCTGGACAAAGCCCCCATCTCAGGCGCAGTGAGTGTCACCACTGGCCAACATCCCCCTGCAGGTGTGCCCAGGCAGCACGGGGAGATGTGTGCAAGCAAGGAAGAGCCCAGGCTGGCATTGTGGCTAAAAGCATCCCTCCTGGGAGAGGAAAGCACGGGGAGGAGCTGGTCCACAGAGCAGCAAACGCAGCTGGTGGACAGAGAGCCCAAATGATCTGCGATGCACAGATTTATGAGGTTCTTCATGGTGGCTCCTGGACCCCACCCCTTCTTTTTTCCCATATTATTACCACGGATGATATTTTGCAGCAAGACTGAGAGAGCTTAAGCATAACCACTGCAAGGCTGTGTACTGGATCATGGCAAGAACAAAATCCTCTATAGGATCTGAAAGAAATGCAAGGCAGAAGATGTCTGATTTACAGACTGCTCCTAAAACGTGTGTGCTGCGCATGATCGAACTCGCTTCTTCACCAGAATGTCTCTCTCTCAAGCTCCTCAGGGCTTTAAGGAAAAGCCATCTGAACCACAACACTACGCTCACAAGAGAATAACCAACTATTTTATTATCTGGGCATTAGGTCATGCGGCAGCTTTTTTAAAAAAAAAATTTGAATTCAAAATTCTTTATGTATATAAGCAATGCACAGAATTAGTTGTTTGTTTGTTTGGTTTTTCCCCTGCATGTCCACCCCTGGCTACAGTATCTGGAGTTTGTATTTTGAATTTTGAAGAAATAATTTTTTTTTACAAGTTAAAAAATGAATTTTAACTAGCTGCAAAAGTCTGACATAGTCCAACAAACTTCCTTATTTAATGAACCAGCGAACATCACTGTGAGGAGAGGAGGCTGAATCTGGCTCTTACCACCTTATTGCCTTATTCCCACATACCCCATTAGCAGATCTGCACGCAGTGGTGGCTATCACTAGAACTGCCAGAACAGCAAATTGTGTGGGAAATGTCAACATCTCGCAGCCTGCATTCCCAGGAACCAAAACTTCTCAAGAACAGCAGTTCTGGAAGCTTTTTTGCTACAAATGTGAATAGAATTACAGGCTGTTACAACATACAATAAAATATTACTAGTACAGAAATACAGAAAAAAATATAGGCAAAAATATATAGAAAATAAATAAAAAGGAATAATTTGTTAAACTTCTTTTTTTTTAAATAAACTTTTCTTTTTCAGAACCAAAGGTCACAATTGCTCTGCAATGAAAATTTCCCAACTGACTTTTTTTGTTCTGAGAAGTCTTGTCAAAATGGCCATGGTGTGGAGGAAAAAAAACCTTTGCTTTATAAAAAGAAAAAAAAGGCAGATAAACATGAAATAATACTTTATAATACTTAATGTTTGGCTCTGTTTGAGCTGCTGGGAGATGTGGTTGTTTATTATGGACACACACGGCCCCACAGAGCCATGATCCCATGTTCCCTCTGCACTTCCAGCCCTTTTCCAGCCACAGAGAGCATCTTAAACCAGGCAATATTCTCCTGCTTTCATTTTACATATGTATAACTTAATACCTGATTACATTGGGGTTTAAACTAATGACTTCTGGACCCACAAGACCTTGGGTGGTGACTGGCAACTTTCCAGGCAGAAAACACGGAAACAGAGGACTCCTAAACCTGTGAGGGCGGGTGCATGTGTGGTGGAAATGCTCCCAGCTCTCCTGCCCCCATCTGCTCAGGATCTCATCACAAAGACTCACGTTATAATAACTTTATTATGGACCTTCTGGGGAAAGCCAGCTCCCAGCAAGGGCTTTGCTACAGCAGACAGGAAACTCCTTTGCTCCCCGCTAGAGTAAAGCCCTTTATAATTAATGCTGGGTAAATAAAGCGCTCATCTGTAAACACTTTTAATTAGAACTTGGTTAAAGCTAAACCCCCGTGACCACATTGGCCAGGGGGATTAGACACACGTCAAGCTTTGCCTGATCAGCAAATAAGAGGCCCTTCACTATCCCCAATTCCTGTGCTGCGGGACTCTTTCAGCTCCGATCACACATCACTGCGCTGCTCCAGCCTGCTCTCCAGGCTCAATAGAGGATCAATATTTGCCTGCACTTTCTGAGAAAAAGCCTCCTTGACACAGGCAGCATCTGTGTTTGAACAGTCAGTTGCTAACACATTGCAGACTTTCACCACAGAGATCCCGAGCCGGCAGGTCAAGCGGAGCGAGGGTCACCCAGCACCGCCAGCCATTTCTGTGTTTGCTCAGCGTGGTGCTCAGAGACCAGCCACCAGAAAGGGCTGCTGTGAACACTGCTCAGCGCTCCCAGGGCAGAGCAGACACTTCAGAAAAACAGTACACGGATAGGAAAAAATAAATAAAACCCCCTAACCACCTGTATTTCCATTTTCTGTCTCTGTGGATGGCCTGTGCCTGATGTCTCCGGTCTCCTGGCAATATTGAAGGTTTTCTGTGAGAGAGGCTGGTAACACATTATCAGATTTCAGGGAAAAAGGACTTTCTCTTCCAAGGGATGCCATCCTGCCTAGTCCCAGGTCTCACCTGTGCTTAAGGATAACAGCAGAAGCATTCAGGGATGAAGAAAGTGCTTCCAGCACAGACAATTCTTGCTCTGACCAGAGGGTGCCACCCTGGCAAAATGTGTGCTTTGCAATGGTTTCTCTCCGTTATGGAAAAGAAACAAGCCAGTTCTGCTGAAAATGACACTGGTAGCCATAATTTGCCCTCCCCAAGACAGCCAGCACAGAACAGAGCAGCAAAAATGTGTCCTTTTCTCTCCACCTGCAGGACCACTCATCACCTCTGCTGCAACCTCTCCTCTCCATGCTTGGTCTCCTAGCCCAAAGCTGTTCCCATGGAGGAGAACTGCCATCCATGCCTTTACTCATCTGTTTTGCTGCTGATCTCCATCTGACAGCTGAACCAAGGAGTGTAAGCCAACACCAAGCTTTGTGAGACCCACTCCTTGTCCCTGCTGCCCAAGGTCAACAAGGGTTTGGACTGCAGGGGAGCTGAGAGGTCCTGAATGCCATGAAATGTGGAGCCCCAGCACAGTGTCAGTGAGTGTGCACATACCAGCTGTTTACTTTAGAGGTGGGGAAACTGAGGCACAGGAGGTCAAGGCACTGTGCCCATTCCTGGCCAGCACCAGAAACCACTTCTGCCAAGTCCCAGCCAGCCCTGCCCAGGGTAACATTCTCCCACACCTCCCATCTTCTTTATTCAACCTTGTTAGCCTCTTCCTACAGAAAAGGAAGAATCTTCTTGAGTGTAAGATGGGATCTCCCCAGCAGATACACCTCCCCTTTCCGTGGAGGTCCATTGACTGAAGACATCAGGATTTGCCCTGAAGCACAGCTGGGCATGGGGAAGCAGGACATCAGGGCAGGGCTCATGCAGAAGAACGTGCCTTCCAAGCTGAACTGAGCTGTGACACTGAGGGGATTGTCCACCTTTGTCTTACACGTGGGTCATATCCAGCCAGCCTGGCTGCAGCCTGACCAAGACCCAAGCCCAAGCCTTTGTTGCACCAGCAGATGACGAGCAGCTCCCTCCCTCCTCAACTCCACACTTCAGAGAGACAAACTGCTCCAAGAGAAGCCTGTCCTGAAATAACTTCTGTCCTGCCACCATCATCACCTAGGTTTTTACTTTCTCCCACGTCCAACTGGAGGCAAGGTCCAGCTCTAGCAGTAGCCAGACCTTTTGTTAATGATGCACTAGAAAAGAAAGCCAAAACTACTCTATAGATCCCCAGCTGGCTTCTGATCAGAAGGCACTTGGTGGCAGCACATCAAATACACCCACGTGCAGTATAGCTGTCTGGACAGACATCCCTCCCACCCAGTGATCCATTAGGAGTCGGGAAGTGGTGTTGGCTACCAGTACCTTGTGGGATGGAAAGATTTTTGGAGACATGGAATATGCCAGTCTTTCATCAGAAACCCCACCACAGTTCTCAAGAAATTTTTGCAAGACTGGCTACCAGTGCAAAGGAGCCTGAAATGTCAATCCCACCCCACTCTCATCCACACTAAGGTGAGATCTCCCCCTGGGTCTAAGCCTCCTCTTTGGAACAACTAAATTTCCTGAAGCACTAACTTCAGACATTTCCAAATTCAGCCTGACATCATCTATCTTCCCCAAGTGGCCTGAATCTAAACAGGCATGTGTGATGTGGCTGCTGGAGTGACCTTCATCTGGGAGGTGAAGCACACTGCCATGTGTAGGAACAGCAGACGATCCAGGCACAATGCCCCCAGCCTCTTATGAAGCTCCAGTAATGCAGGATTTGGCTTTTCCTTTGGAAATGCCCTCAAGCAACCTCTTGAGTGGGGGCTGTAGAATGGATGTGTCTTCTCCAGGGATGGCTTCAAGTTCTCCTCCCAGCTCTAAGTGAGATTTGAGGTTTTAAGAGACAACCACCCATTGCTGCAGAGAAGGGAAGGAAAAGGCACTGGGATGCCTGTGGTTTCTGCACTCCTCTCTCCTAGCAGGAAGCATTTTAATTTTTATTTCAAATGCATAAACAATCCTACGATGAAGAAAGGCAACAGAGAAGTTTTCTGATAGTGGAGAGCCCCACTCCATACACAGTCTCTTAATTTATGACATAGTCTCTAGATGTGTTATTAAATATGCCTATTATTAGTTCTCTTTAAAGTCTTTTTGTACTCCCAGTCCAATAAAATAATTGAGTGTCAGCCCCCTCAGGCCTGTTGGTGAACAAAAGGGAATGGTGCCCATTTGGATTACCTACACCCAGGAAGAAAGCTTTGATTTAATACCCCAAGCCTGAAGCTCCCAGCTGCTATTCCACTGCCCTGGGATACAGTGTCATTGCTGCTACAGGGATCAGGGGCTTAACGGGATTTAGGCTGGAAAATCCAAGCTCAGCCTGAGGTGTTCGCAGAGAAGGAGGGAGAGAGACTTTCCCTGTTCTTTCCCTCCTCTCTCCTCTGGGACCTGCCTCATTTCTCTTGCCCAGGTGTGGGAGGGGAGAAAGTAAAGTTATAGTGTCTGTTATTACTGTCATTATTATCCTAAGTGTATAATTATATATCATACATGCTTAAGAGCAAGACCTTTAATACCTTTAATAGCAATTATGTAAAAATAATTAGTCTGTTGGCCTAAGAAAGCAGGAGCCCAGATGCAGTAATGGAGATCTGCAGCCAGTCCTGTATGTCACGGTCCTGCCCAGGAAGGTGAATATGGGACAGGAGGTAAAGCTTCCACAAAAAAGAGGGAGGGAGGAAGGGAGGATTAACCCTTCATACCGAATCACTGGTCCATGAGCAACTACTGAAATTACTCCATATACATGGGACTAAAGTTTGGAGGGGAGAAGCTGTTACTTTTACTACTCAATATTCATGATGTGTCTTATTCAAGGGGCAGATATTGCACAGAGCACACCCAGCATGTGCTGGCTTCAGCAGTCATCCAAAGGCAAAAGCTAATGCTTTTGATCCAACCATACTTTTACAGCTCTGCAAATACACAGGGGTGCTTGTATTAAAATTAATTACCATGAAAGCCACACAAGTTCACAGGATTATTCCCAGGCAAACCTCCCTTATAAAACAGACGTTCAGGATGTCAGGCATCCTTCCCAAAGACACAGAAGAGAGGTCTGGGTGGTAGACAGCTGAAGCTTTAAGACCTCTGCTGGCAACACTTTCAAAATTTAGTGACTGCCCTGCATTGCATAATTCTGTTCCCATTTGTGTTATTCAAAGTACAAACCTGATGTACATGACAGGCACCAAAGTCGGGCCAGATTCCTCACAGTAGCAATCACAGGAGTTATTCTGAATTATGCCAGTTAAAGACAGGATGACTCACAGACTACACTGGCAAACACTTTGGGAGAAAATGTCTGAAGTCTGCATTACTCATGAAACATTCAGCTAAACTGAATGGTTAGGGAGTTACTGTCTTGTGTATTTAACATCAAAAAATAAATCCAAAGAACAGATATCTTCTAAGGAAAGCACATCTTAAGCCAGCTTCAATGCATAAGGCTTGATGATCATCACGGCCCCTATTGCAACTGAGTGTCCATGTTTTCCTTCTCATCTTTCATAGGGTTGAGGAGAATGGGGTTATTTGGACTCACTCTGTCTTAATCCTGGCCCTGCTTGCAAGGAATAGATGTAACAAATTCTTCTGTTTCAGGACTTTAGGTGTGTTCAGGATCAGGAAGAATTTCCTCCCCCATACACAGACACACAAATGTCTAGAGGTGATTTTTGCTCTAGAGATTCTGTAGAAACACCAGGAGCTTGTAACGGTGGAAGAGGAGAGTTTGAGCAGCCTAGATCAGCACTGCAGGCTGGGTAAAGAAAAACCATGTCTGACTGGTATGCACAGTGTGGATACAGTGACCTCCCTCTACCCCACCCCAGAGAGACCCTCCAGGATGGCAGAGAACGGTCCCTCGGGGTTATCCAGGTGTGCATCACCTGAGCAGTCCTCTGCTGCTGTGGGAGCCATCACCATGATGTCTGTTGGCAGCACAGAGTTCAGTCTCCTGGGATCTGTAATGCAGAGATATCTTTACATCTAATATGGAATTACAGAAAATAAGCCAGTTCTTGACAGATGACTGCCTAATCTCCACTGAGAAATCTGTCCCGGTGGAAGCTCCATGTCTTGCCCAATCCATCCCCACCTTGCTGCTAGAAAAGACCTCACCAAGGTCAAACCTGACTCTCCTTGGCTGTGCCTAAGGCCTAGCACTTTAAGTTCTGTACAAGGGACAACAATACGCCTCCTGTCTTGTTTGTTTTTTGGTTTTTTTTCCAGGGACTTCCATAGTCAGAAATGGATATACTCAGAAATAGGTTTAAAAGAGTTTTATCTGGTTAAAACACTCCATGAAGCAATTGCTGTCTTCTCCCCGCTTTGTGCCTCTCTCCCCAGCTCAGGCCATGAACTGGAGGCTTGAAGGAGTTTATTGGTACACCACACCTACATGTTTCCTTCTCCCCTCACGGTATTCTGCTCCTGACCTGAAGCATTTCTCGGTTCTCCCAAATTCCCATCCTCTTTTGCGCTTTGCTCCCCGGCCAGTCCTGTGCTGCAGTACTACAGGAACAGTGTGATGAGCTGCCAAGAGCAGTAACAAGGGACTCAAACTTTCCCTCTCAGCCAGGAATAATACCCGAGGACTGGGAGTCCACTTGAATTGCAGACGGGAGGAGGGAAGGAATGGGGAACCTATTCGCTTGTTTTGCTGTTTAAACAAAAACGTGTTCTCCAAGCTATATCCACACACTGCTTGGCAAGCACAGGAATATTAACTGACTTTGCTGGAAATGCTGACAGCACAACCCTGCAAGACATCCCTGAACACGTGAACCGTGCAAGACAGGGATCTGGAAATGTGCGTGTGTGTCTTTGTGCCTGGAACTGAAGAGATGCCCTCTGGGAAATTTTGTGAAGACACAAGCACAGCTTTGCATTCCCTCTCATTTCCTCCTGAGAACAGCTCGAGGTGAAAGGGATGGCTCAGCAGCATCCAAGAGAGCAAGAGGTTCATGCCTCTCTCCGAGCCTTATGTTATTTCCATCTTGCCTTCCCTGTTTGTTTTCACTTCCCTCCTTTGCCTGTCCCACTCTCCAGGACCGAGCGTTTCAGAGGCTCCGTTCCAGCTGGAACAATGTTCATCTGAGCTCCGCGGTTTCCCGACCAGGCAGAAGCCAGGTCCAAGAGGACTTAGGGCTTTCCTCTAAGCCATTACTGAGGTGTTAATATTACCACCCAGAAGCTCTTAGATCCGCGTTTTGCTGCTGGATGCTCGTTAGGCCTGTAACCTTCTCTCCGTGGGGAAGCAATGGCTTCACACCAGCACACCAGCTGGCTGCCCCATTAAGTTCAGGCTCCCCAGAGGAGAAGATGGAGGGCACCAGCATCTTGCTCGGGCAGCTTAATGTATCAACATTTCATGGTGGTCAGGAGAGCAGGGAATCTGCAGGATCATTACCAATCCACAGAGGGAGACATGACAGAAACAGAGAACCATATAAATATATACAAACAAACATACACACACTCAAACCCTAAATCTCAAGTGTCCCAGAATCTTGGCGTTTCTTTAAAGAGATTTATTTCATCCATAAAATTCCCTGAAAGCTTGTGTTCTTGTAAATCTGTAATACAGACTGTCAAATCCCTTGTACGTGATTAAGGAAAGGAAATCTGCCAGTGTCATCTGAGGGCAGTCACTAGAGGCAGGCAGAACCTCATCAGTCCACCTGGCTTTATCCATGAGGAAAAGCCTCTGGTGTGGCTGAGGGTGCAATGGCCATGGCACAACCTGTCAGGACATGAAGTTGGGAGAGGAGAAGGCATGTTTCCTCCCTTGCAATAAACCAGGCAAATTGTCACCCTAAAGAAAGTTCCAACATAGCAATATTCGGGAGCTTTCAACTAGAGATCACAATTTACGGAGCAACAGGAAGGAAAAACCATCAAGCTTTGTATTAGGTGGGGAAACCGAGGCAGGAATTTGCACAAAGATTAGAATCATAAAATCACAGAATGGTTTGATTTGGAGAGGATCTTAAAGATCATCCTCTGTCTGCCATGGCAGAGACACCTTCCACTAGACCAGGTTGCTCAAAACCCCATCCAGCCTGGCCTTGAGCACTTCCAGGGATGGGCCATCCACAACTTGTGTGGGCAAATGGCAAGCAATAGGACATCCTCAGTCTCTGGGTTCATGGTCCAGGGAATCTGTGCACTGGGACAAACACTGCATCATTCCTCTGCTACCCATGCAAACCCCTCTGGGATGCTGTCATTAAAATGTCTTTGTGTGTGTGTGTGTGTTTGTGTGACACAGAAAGCTGGGCTTGGCTCTTCCGCCTACAACTGGGTAAGGCTGCTGGGTTCTTACTTTTGGCTGTGCCACACATTTCCTGCATGACCAACTCTTGCTGCAACTGCCCGCACGGCCAAGAATGAAAATCATCTGTGCCAGTTATGTAGGGTTGGTTTCACAAGGCAGAAGCACAGAGTGGTTAAAGCACAATACTCAGGAGTGGAAAAGCCTCATGAGGACTTGCTCTTGATCACAGTAGGATTTGGTCCAGTAGGGTTATTATCCTGCTTCCAGCAGCTGCTGCTTCCAGATGCTAGAGGAGAAGGTGTCAAAGCCTCCATCTGCTATGAGTTGTGTGATTCCTTCCTGACCTCACCCCTTATGTGAGCTTATGCCTGAAGCAGGGGAACTGATGGCCCATGTGATTTTATTTTCACCAGCGTAACTGCAGATGGTATTCGCCTTGCTAAAAAATAATTGACCACAATACAAGGGATGTGTTGAAAGGCAAAGGTTAGTATGGCTAAAATGTGTCAAATTCAATTACCTGGGACAGAAAGAACTATTGCTACAGGAAGAAAAGGTGAGGTGCTTATGAAAGCAGTGGATAGCGGTTTTCTGCTCTCTCCCCACTCTTTCCTTTCGGGTTTCATTGCTTTCAGGCGGTGTGATTTGACTAGCAGCTGCTGGGAAAGCCGACCTGGGCTACTCAGAGACTCTTCAGGATGAAGTTGTCTAATATTTTGTATCGCTGGGAGTGGTCTGACCTATCTGTTGCAGATGTAGCCTCCGACTCAGGAAGTTCTCAAAATGCCTTTCTGCCCCCAAACCAGCCAGAAACACGTGGGAAAAGGTCACTGCACTTACACGCTGAATATTTACCACCAACTCCTGTGTGATGGCTGGGTGGGATCTGAACCAGTTCTTATGGACTAACACCATGGCAGTGGCAGCATCACCATTTCTGGGAAGCAGCTCTGGGTAAAGGAGGGACATGGTTTGCTGATGGGGCAGGGTGGGTGCAGGACGGACCCAGGGTAGAGAAGACTGAGGCTGAACAATGAATGAACAATGACATAGCACTTGTGTTTTCTGGCAGTTTCACCTGGTTCTCTCCTGGAATGTCAGAAGGGTGATCTGAGACACAGGAATACAGCAGGAAAGTCATCACTCACTGGTACAGGCTGCCCATTGCTCACAAACTGGTTCTGAGGGCGACAAATGTTAAAAAGAGGAGAATGGGAATGTTCCAGGAACTATCCAAGGAAATGAAGGAATTAAAAGGGGGAAAGAATCAGATAGAAAAACACAGTCCATGCAAACTTCAGGGGATTCTATAATGCACTATTTAAGCCAAACTCAGTCCAGGTTGGTTCACTGCCATCAAGGATTTGTATGGCCCAATAATAGTGCCTGTAATCAATCCATCTCACCATAAAATTCATCCTAAATGCCACAGAATACCTGTTGTCATTCTCTTTGAGTTCTTTTATCTGTCACTTCATTATTTCCCCTGCTCACAGAGGAATAGGGTTCCCCTTCAAACCCATTAGTGGTGTGGTGAGGGTGCCTGGCTGCATCTGCACCGTGGCATTTGTGTATATTGGATGATGTGGAGGGACTGCATTTATGTTTCTTCAGCTACATGAACCATGCCCAGAATCAAATGCTCCATCAAAATCCTAAATTTGCTTCAAACCATTAGGAAATTTCTTGCCTGGACTTGTTAGTGGTGGCCTTGTTTCAACCCAAAAAAAGCAGATTTTTGATTGAAACAAAGACCGGCACTTATGCAACTTCAGCATTGTGGGGAGCATTCCTCAGCAAATACCAACATTCTTTATTTATTTATTTATTTTGTTTTTGTTTAAAACATGTATTTTTCCTTCTTTCCCACTTCATACAGGAGAGGCTCATGAGGTCTGCAGAGATGTAGCACACTGGAAACCACTGCAGCCCTCCTGGTTACAAAACAACAATAACAATAAAAATAAAACATAGTAAAATAAACCCTGGAATGGATGTGGCTAACCAGCTGTTGAAACCTGAGGTTGTGCTTGACTGAGCCATGATAGGAGAGAGAGCCCCAGCTACTGAGCATGCTAAACAACTCCATATCCACCCTGCCTTTCCCCAGCATCCTTCTCCCACATCCCCATTCACAAAACAGGAGCAGCAGATCATTAGCCTGAGGGCTGTTTGTTTTCATTGGGGTTTTATTTTGCTTGTAAAGCCCCAGCCCACAGCGTTAAGAGGATCTCTGCAGCGCTGTGGTTACTCCCCTCACAGCCATCTGTGGATGGAGCGATGCTTTCCCCGACAGCGGCACACGTGCACACACAGATCATCAGCACACTCCCATCCTGGCTGGAGACGATGTTCATACACCCTGGCTCTTGATGATGTTCATATTCCACTAGTTTCAAGCTGAAAGAAAGGTCTGCCTGAATGTCTGAAGGATGCACTGGATATGGGCACACACTGTCCAAATCTCCGAAGGGCCACCCCAACAACTCTGTACCTGGAGGGATAAATCCTCCATAAGCAACTGTGTCCCCAGCCAAGATCCAAATATCAGCACTTTGTCTTGTGGGCTAACAACTCCTTGACTCCAGTTAAGCTCCAAATAATTAAAGAGCAAGTATGAGTAGCTGAAAGCACCCACAGGTCAGGAGAGAAAGGTCCCTTGGATTTCCTGGCTAAAGTCTCAGCTTAGGGAAGTGCTGAACATCCTCACCTCCTGCAGACTCACTGCACCAGTGAACCCTAAAGCCCAAAGAATGAGACCCAAGGAAAGAATCAAATAGATGGGGTTTTGTTGTGCTTTGGTGATGTACGGCCAGGATCTCTCAGCTGGGAGAGGGGCTGAAGCTTCATTAGAGTCACTGGTGTGTGTAAGAACAAAATCTGCCTCCAGCAGCAGCCCTACTGTCCCAGCACCACTTGTTTGCCCACTGAGCTTCGGGAGTTTTTACACCATTTCCATTGACTATGAACACATGCAGTTAACCTGGAGAGGCTTCAATACTCCAGACTTCCCTGGCTTTACCATTTATTACCAAGGACAGCACTGTGTGATCCTGACACAGTGATGAGATTCACCTTGAGATTCAGTGCCACTCCCACCAGCACACATCACCCTCTCAGCACCTTTCAGTGCTCCAGACAAGTTCACCTCTACCAAATCTGTTTTCCCACACAAGGGCCTGCAGTTCCCATGGTGGCTTGTTTCAGGTACAGATCTGCTATACCCACTCTTGCCTGTGTACTGGGAAAAAGACCTGAGCAGCTGCCTCTCCCTCTCTAGCCAAGATGGATTTCATTAAAGTCCTTCTGCTGGCCGTGGGTCTTGCAAGTCCCCCCGAATTACAGAAAAGAGATGTTTCAACAGACAGTAAGTGAAAGTGAATCAGATTTGGAGAGCAAAATGCATTCTCTGAGAGTGTAATAAAACATATATTGACTGGGGATTTAGTTTATAAGGGGAACCATTGTGCCTTGGGTTGGAAGCCTCGTGAACACTGACTACAGCCTGCAGGGCATTGCTGACATGTCATAAACCTCAGCGCTTCTCCACAAACAGCACGTGCACGTGTGTATCCATGTAAATAACTGTACACGTAACTGTGGGTCAGACACTTAAACGTGGTCTTAGAAGCCCTCAGAACAATAGGCTGAACCAGATGGTGGTGCAGTCCCAAAGGAGAACCTCGTGCAGTAATGCAGAACTTCTGGCAGAATCAGCACAGTTCTAAGAGAAGGATAAATCTCCTATATTTAGGCATGATGCCTAGGCATTCATTTTCCTTTCTTGAGTGAATAGCTTAAGTAATATTTATTTTCTGAGGTAATCTTCTTGTTTCCTCTCACAAACTTAGGACTAGGACTGCTATTGTCATTACAGGCTCCCAGACTGCCTTCTCCAGTGTGTCACTGTCCTTCACTCTGACATCCTGGACCTGGTGGTGCCCTGCACAGCTCTACAATCACCCATAAAATTCCACTGCTTGGTCTCACAGAGGCTGAAGTTGTCCCTTCCAGCCATAACATGGACTTGCCATCTTCTTGCTAATTCCTCTTGAGAGCTTGTGAGAAGAAACTCAGGTCCCTTTTCAGCCAACTTCAGATGGTAGAATATCTCGTTGGGCTGGGCAGTCATAATTTCAGCTTATTTATGCCTTGCCTTTGATCACTTTTATGAGGGGAAAGACCTCAGCTTGCACCACCTCAGGTGCAATAAGTGTACACAATATGTGGATAGTATGGTTGGGTTTGACTTCAGAGTCTCTGAGCTTTCAGAGGTACATGGATCTTATTAAAGCCTAATTTATGTCTTCTCCTGCCCAAATCTACTCAATGAATTTTGTCATTCTAGGGAAAAATGACAAGTAAAATCTTGACAGAAGTTTTCACAAATGCAATCTATCAGTCTAAGCTTTTATATAGTTTATAGTAAATAAGAACCAATTTTGAGCTTCTTTGTCTGAGTTTGAGAAACTATGAACATGGCCTGTGTATGTTGTATGGGCATATTTACAGGACCTTATTTAAATTATTAAAATGACATAAATAACAAAAATTATTAAAATCAAAAAAATTAAATAAAATTAAAATATTTGCTGGAGTGTTTCAATGGGAAGAGTAAATTATTTAAAACATTTTAATACAAAGGTTTCAGAATAAATAATTTTACATTTTTATTTCTTAGACCGACCCATCTTAATAAGATATTGAGTTTTCAAAATATTCTACAATCAGAGTTTTTGTCAGAAGTCAAGGAAAATCTTGCATTCTGAAAATCTTGTTTTGAATAAATCTGTCCTTGGTTAAATTCACTCAGGATATGAAAAAACTTTTCCTTTGGATTTCATCCCTAAATTTTTTGATTATCAGTGCTGGTAAGCAATACAACAAGAAACTATTTGCTTTAATTCCAGCTCATTCCTCTCATGGAAGGCAGTACTAAAAAAAATTAAATTCTAGTTCCAAATTTGGGACTAATATTAACTTTCTCTGGAACTTCAAAGATCCTAGGCAAGAACTATTGTGCATTTTAAACATAAAGATTTTCCAAGAAAGAAAAGCAATCAAGCATTATATCTGCCATCACCCCTGTGATAGTTTGTGCAGCTAACTAGACTCAGAGATGCTTAGAGAATCTCAGCATCTGCTTAAGAGTCATAAAGCTGAAGTAAATGAAAATAACACTTTTCTTTAAACCCTCTCATGCATATCTGTAGCCAGGCTCTGGGATCAGCTGCGTGGCCTTCAAGGCTTTTATGGCCAAGGCTAATCACACCAAATGCTGGCGGATCACAGACTAGCAGGAGACACAGCACAGTGGAGGTGTTGCACGAATACTGGAATTGCTAAACCTTTTCCCCAAAGCATTTTATTAAGCATATCCTATGACATAATTGGGGAGGTAATAATAAAACATGTGACAAGTTCTGGACAGTGTTTTAGACAACAAGAGGCGTTTTCTCCTGATGGCTGCCCTACCGAGGGAATCACCGGGATGTGGCACCACTGCAAGCTCACTTTTTAAGGACCACAACATGATTTTATTGGGTTTTAGTGATCCCTTGCGTGGACTTACACTGATCAGACTGAACTCCATAAACTCCCCTTCTGGTGCAGCTCAGTTGCTACAGCATGTGCTCGGGAAAATTAATGCCTTATTCTTCGATAGGCAGCTACCGGGAGGTATTTCGGCATCGGTGAAGTTTGGAAACACGTGTGCCCTAACGAGGCTCTCTGCAGCCCCGTGCAACAGTCACAGAGCTGCTGAGTTTCACACGGGGTTATTTGCAAACATGGAAAAAAGGGGCTCCTGCCAACCTTCCCAGTGTTCCCTGTAAAACACATCTGATTTTCACTCGCGGCATCGCGGCCGGCTGACAACAATCAACGCCCTCGCCTCAGCGCGGGGGAGCCCTCCTGTAAATGTGCATCAGGCCCCCAGGCCTTGCTAAACCCAGATGAGAAGCTGTCCTGTCGTTCCTGACGTGGGATTGTCAGAACCTCCCTCCCAGAAGCAAACTGTGCCTGGACTTGCTCCAGCCCTGCTGAACAGCACACGGCCCTGAGCTCATTCTTCGCTGCTTAAAGCATCTAAATCCACTGCAATTCCTGAACCGAAATTAATTGTAGGCTTCCAGTTCTTAAATCCTCGGAACCTCCAGACTCTCCCACACCTTTTCCCAGTGCTGCACTGAAATATGTAATAAACTAAACACATCTATGCAGAAAGAAACTGGAGAAAGAAAAGCTCACAATGCAGTCGAACTCTGGCACATCTTTTATTTTGCCTGTTAGGATTGCTTTCCCAGTATTGGGTTTACCAGTGACTCCTGATGACTCCTATAGGCATGGAAGTGATTTCCAGCGTTTGGGAAAAAGGGATACACGCCACCTCTCAGCACTTGCTCCTGGTATCTCTCATCTCCTTCTCCTTGGGACATCCCTCAGCCACTGATGGCACCTACTCTGGACCAAGTCTCCATCCAGTGTCCTCAGGGCTAGCAGAAATGGTTGGGGAGTTATGCCAACCAGCTGGGGAGATATGCCAAGGGATGTGACTCTTCTTTGAATTGTATTTCAGTTGTGTTTTGGAAGTACAAGGTGATCTAAAAGAACATCAAGGAGTACAGGGCGAGCTTTGAAAGCTCATGTCCTAATCAATCTCATTCCACATCATCAAAAGATGCAAAAAATGGCATCTTTTCACAGACAATCTAGTAAAATTTAACAAGCTCTCTGTCCTCGGTCTGTCCCTGCTACAAGTGCAATTCATAATGCCTGTGCACACTTCAGGCTTTGTTTAGGCCCTCGACATCTGCTTGCTCAAAAATAGCTTTGGCACAGACTTCCTCAACAGCAAATCTACTTACACTTAGGAAAACATGTTGTTTGTTGTTATGGTGCATTACAAGTATAATTCAGAAATATTCACAGGGAAAAAAAGAGAATGGTTTAGGTCTGCTTTTCTGGCATCCGTCTCTTTCCTATTTTTTTTTTTTAACCACAACATTTTTCTAAGAAGGTTTATCTTGATGGAAAACCATACATACACATACAGAGCCTGCAGACTGTAGACATGCAAAAGTAGTTAATAACTGAAGCATCTTTTTTAAGATTTCTTTTTTTTCTGTAACCCCTGCACAAAAAGCATACATCAGCAAACAAGGAAAGTTAACATCAAGGAGTAAAACAAGAAAGGGCAGACAAACTCTGCAGTAATTTTCTTTTGACATTTATGCTTTAATAGATTCCAGAACCTCATAATTTCTAGGAAGTCTGAAATGGCCACTTTACAGATTTTCACCCTGATGAAAAAGCCATATACTTCAGAGAAAAAATGCAAAATAAAAACAAACAACCTTCCCCACACACAACAGAGTGCCCCTGAAGTATACAAAATAAAGACTGAATACACCAAATCCAATTCACCTCTGTCTACAGCTCTCCCCAGGCTGCAGGACTGTTATGTGAAGAGGAAAATCTGGGCAAGAGCAAGGATACTCTGCTCTTAACAGCACGAATTCCTGGACTCCCTGTGGCCCACGCACCACATCCATGCCTGTGCAGGTGCAAAGACATCACCTGGTTCATGCTGGACCCAAAGTGATGGCACAGGCAGCACACAGACAGCATCAGGGCATGTGGTGCCTGCAGAATGCATTAATACCCACCCCTCAGGCCAGGCACTGGCTCTGCTGCTTTGTGGGATGTGACAAGTCTCCAGCCACACTCAGACATCAGGCTCTGCTGCCTTGGTGCCAGACAGTGAAACCTCGTACCTGTGTCAGTCGGCACTAACCAGCTCTTAACTGGAGAGCTGGTGAGCCCCAGGGCCTGGCAGTGGAGCCCCAGAGCCTGGCAGTGAAGATTCCCAAACTCTCAGGCTTTCAGGGCAAAACTCAGCTTAATTCTGCTCACAGCAGGATCACCTCTAGAGAAACCAGAGCCAATGCCAGCTCTCCCAAGGCAGCTTCACTCTGGATCTCCATCCACTTCTGTCATGAGGAATTTCTGACAGGTGACTTAAATGACTTCTTAATAAGCATAAACCTCCCTGTTTTGGCCTTTACCCCCTCTCCCTCACTCTGTGCTCCCCTTGGCAGAGCAGCCTGGCAACAAGAGCGGCACAGAGAAAATGCAAGCACACAACTGACTTCTAAGCACTTCAGCGCTGGCCGGCACTTGTGCTCTCTGAAATCCCTTGGATTAGGACTGGGGCAGAAGGCCTTTCCCTGCCAAACTACTTGCAATGGTTCCTTTGGATCTCAGGGAGGCATTCTGCATTAATCCTGACTGTGCCACATCGGCACGCTAGATTAAGAGAGGCTTTTATTTTCCAGAGCTGTCAATCTGGTATTTTTCCATGCTCAATAAATCAACTTTTTTCTATAAACAAAAAAATAACAAAGAAAGAAGATGAACTACAAGGCAATTTAGTCCTGAAATTTCTGGCTGCTTTTCCTTTCTTAGTGAGGGATCAAGACATACTGCTACAGCTTCACTCAGAAAGGTCTTATGGAAATCTCATTTTGATTCTAAAATGATGTTTCCAAATGTACCTTTTCCTCATTGAAAAAAATCCCCCTTATTTATCTCTCCTATTGGACAGAAAAGGAACAATAAATTATTCCAGCTCGGAAAGCAAATAGCCAGTGACAAAAAAAAAAAAAAAAAATAAAATAAAAGGAGAAGTTTGCCACTTGCTTTTCACTTATCTGCTTAAACATTTCAAAATACCTTCTTATTATGTAAAATATGTCTGGCTCAGCTCTGGATGGGGGCCTACTGTGGCTGCATCTCCATGGCAATAGTAATGAGAGATGGCAGCCAGACCTGTACAGCCCCAAATCTTCCCTCTTTTCTCGTGATTTCACTGGTCTTCTTTCCACAAGACTTGGTAACAGAGTGTTACTAGTTAACCTGTTCTGTTTTCCAAGTGGTTAAAACTTGAGTTGCTTTTTTTTTTTTTTTTTGGATGAAGCTGGTAACCAAGGATTCACATGAAAATCCAGGAAGTACTTCAAAACTTCACTGGAAGTAAAGCTGGCACAAGCAATGCATGGGGGGGGCTAAAAAAGCTCTTTCAGGCTACCAGCCAGGCAAGTGGACTTGCAGAAGGTGATGCAATCACCACAAAAACCAAACCCCTGCCTTTTGTTTTGCAAATATTTTTTCAGCAAGATAATCTCTAGGTCGGTGCACTGGCTGAGATACCCTGCAGAGGGGGTAGGATGTGATTTGGCAGGGTAGATGAAAAAAGACACCAGCAAGAAGGGAAATCAGGACAAGGGATTTGTAATGGAGACTGGCAAGTTCCAGGGACTCGATTTTTAATGACATAATTTTAAGGAAATTCCACACTGGATATCATAAGATCACAGAAATGCTGGTTGGAAGTGATTTCTGAAAGTCTTCAGTCCAACCTTCCACTCACAGAAAGACTATTGCTGACAGCAGGTCAGGTCAGCCAACACTTTGTCTAGCCAAGTCTTGAAAGCCTCCAAGGACAGAGATACCACGGCAGCCTGGGTAACCAGAAGTGCTTCCAATGCTGCTCCACCCTCCTCACCAAAAATTTTTCCTTATGTCTAATTTAAACCTCTCAAGCTGCAATTTGCTGTTGCTCACGGCTCACTGTTCTCTCGTGTGGCTTTCCTTGGTTCAACGCTGACATCTTTGTGACTGCCCTTCAAACAGCCCCAGGAGGCTACTGAACCACCCCTGCACCTCCTCTTCCCCAGTCTGGAGCAGCCTGCATCCCTCACTCCTCTCCAAAAATCATGCTCAAGGCTCTTGAGTACCTTGGCTGCAAATGCACACGGCTCTGAGCAGCACCCCAGTGACACCCCTGGTCAGCCTAGATCATTTCATGTCCCAGGCACCCTCCCACAGCAACGGGCTCTACTGCTTAATGATGACATCCTACCTGCAAAAGGCAACTCTACATTATTTTTCAATCCAGTTTTGCTTTCCCTGAATATTCCTCAGGCATGGAACAAAGAGACTGAGCAGACCTTCACCAGCCTTCACCCCAGCACACACATTTCACTGTATTTCATCATGGCTTCCCTTGCTCCTCTAAGATACGTATCAGTAAACCAAACATTTATTTAAGGCAAAGGTCTGTTTTTTGGTTTTGTTTTTTTATTTGGTTTCGATTCACTGCATCCTTTTGATATTAAGCAGAAACAGCAGATTACTCATGACTGCAGAGGGAATGTGCCACCCCCAAAAACTGGGCTGAATTAGAGGGAGAAAACCCTCCTCACAAACCTCACTGTCGGATCCTCTGGCACCCTGTATCCTCTCTGGCAATCCCCCAGGAAAGGACTGATCATGCCTGAGCCTGATTATCCTGGGAGATAAGGTGAGCCCACAGTCCCAGAGGTGATGGCTCTAGCCAAAAGAGAAGTCACGTGAGGAGAAAACCAACCAAGGGATTCTAAGAGAACAGGAGTAGCAGAATGTGTCATTCCTTAACAAAAGCACAAGTAAGTGTCTGCTGCAAACACAAGTCTAAATTCCTCCTTAAACCTGTGTAACTATTTCAGGCAATAATTTTAGTTCGGATTGAAATCTCCACTCTTGACTTGCACTTGAAGTGGGTGAAAAGAGAAGCAAATAAGGAGAAAGGAGTGAGGGGTCCCAGTCTGGGCTCTCTCACTCACCAACACAGCAAACTTCTGCAAGTCCCAGACTTTGGTTTCTCCTCGTACTAGTTCTTTATCTATCAGTGTCCAAGCCCTTTAGAGGACATGCCATTATATCCTCTGCAGTGAGTCCTAATCTCGTTGCAAACTCGATGTTAAACTGCTATTAAAGTAATTCTCAGGACAGCAGTACTTTCAGACTATTTGTAAATGCTAAAGATTTGTCTACGTCCTGCCCTCCTCCTTATGTGTTTGGGCCTAATTGGATGCTTTTTGGATGAACAGAGGAAATGCTGCATTCATAATTTTTTTTTCCCTACTATGCTTGAAATTATTCAAATTAAAGTTCTGGGTTTGACTCTCTATGACCTTCAAGTGTCAAGTTATTCATCTGAGTCTTTCAAGCACTAAGAATACCCTAAGTTATCTGCACAGGGATCAACAGAAGTGGGGCTGTTTTTATATGAACTCAGCTCTGATCATTGTCTCATCTCCCCAGTTTGGCTCCTTCCCTCCTACTGAGCCAAGAGAAGCGGGAGCTGCTCTCTGAAAGTGTCTGTGTTGCCCCCTGATAAAGAAGTGATAGAGAATGATGAGATACCAATCCTGAGATTGTTAACACAGATGACTATCACCACATCTGCCCGATTCAAAGCCTAATGAAATAAATTAGGAAATTCCTGCAGAATGCCAGGAATCAGGTTCCACCCTGTAGAAGGATTATTAACTACTACATGAAACTGTCTCTGGGTCTGCTCCAAAGCCCACTGGAGTCAACAGTGTCTCACTGACCAATGTTAACAAGCATTGGATTAGGGCTTTTCTGGCATATCAACAGCATACTAGTGCAATATCTTTTACATTAAACATGTCTGGGTTTGTTTGTTCCAGTCTCAAGATGCAGCGAACAAAATAATTTCACCCTTTAGAAAATGAACCCAAAGTCCCAGAGCCTGGACAGGGTTTGGTTCTTTTCGTTGTTATTGTTGTTGTTTTTGCTCTCTTTTACCAAATAACCACCACCAGTGCTGTGGAATGGAAATTATTTGGAAGACAATTGCTCAAAATCAAATTAATTATTCCTTGTCTCTTTACTTATGAATGCATACACTCAAAAGTAATTCCAAGCAGTCTGGATTTCACTGATGATGGCGAGCCAGTGGGAAGCAAGGACTCTTTTCTGCTATATTGCACATTGGAAATGTGATTGATTCCTTTGCCATCATTTCTTATTCTAATATAATAGTATTTTCCTTGGGGAGACATCTTTTTCTTTTCATCAACAGATAATAAAGACAAACCCACTACCTTTAATGTGGTGTGGAATTGTTTGACTTAAACAATAGACTCTTTTCCTAGTCCTACATTCAGAAAATATTTATTGGGAAAATGACAGTGAGTGAGTTATAGAGGCCATAGCTGAGCAGAAGATGAGTTGATTGCTTTTCCTGTTGGCTAAAACCAAGTGGATAATGTTGCTTTTGTTACTCTGCTTTCCCACTCCCCATGTTTATCTTGCAGTGGTCCCACATTCAGAAACAAATGGTTTTTCGTAGCTAAAGCAATTGTGGGCTGTCAGCTGAGCTGCCACAGCAGGCTTGTGCAAGCCCTCAGCACGTTGGGAAGGGGGCTGGGTTGGTTCAAAACCCCTTCTGGTGGGCAGACCTTCCTGGTGGGAACATGGGTGCCACAGTTCAGCATATTGGTGGCTCGTGGGTCCTTTTCAACTGCATCCAGTGGTCTGCTGGGCTCCTCCAGCAGAGCTCCATAAGTCTGGAGCACAAGTCTTATGAGAAGCAGCTGAGGGACCTGGGGTTTTTTAGTCTGGAGAAAGGGAGGCTAAGGAGTGACCTTATAATTTTCTACAATTACCTGAAAGTAGGCTGAAGTGAGGTTAGGGTTGATCTCCCAGATAACAAGCAATAGGACAAGAGGGAATTACCTCAAGGGGAGGTTTAGATTGGGTATTAGGAAAAATTTGTTCACCGAAAGGCATTGGAACAGGCTGCCCAGGGCAGTGGTGGAGTCACCGTCCCTGAAAGTGTTCCAAAACCATGGGGATGTGGTGCTTAGCGACATGGTTAAGTGGTGGACCTGCAGGATTAGGTTAATGGGTGGTTTTGATGATCTTGGAGGCCTTTTCAAACCTTAATGAGCCCACGGTCAGGTGTCAGTACATACTCCAGTATCTCTCAGTCCTTTGTGTAGCACAGCTACACACACACCAAGACTTTCACGACTCTAAGCTTTCCAGCAGTTAAATGGACCTGTTAAGCACAGCAACATAAATCTGCCATGATCCTCCCTTTCACCAGGAACCAGGGGAGGTCCGTGGTAGAGGAGAGGAAACCAACAAGCCCGAGTTTCTGCAGCACCAGCCACCCACCCACACCCTTCAAAATGTGCAAGGAAAGCTGCCACCTCTCCCTCACAGAGGGATGTGGGGGAATTTAATGGCTCTTACTGGCTGATCAAAGGCCCTCAGTGAGACTGACTCAGTGCCCAGTGAAGTCAATGGAAAGCCCTCCCATAGACTTCAGTGGGCTGGGGATGAGACGCTGTGTTCATAGACTATTATTACCATAATTGATTTATATGAATGCCATGTGTGCTAAAACAATACAAAAGAGCAGAGCATTCAAAAAATAAATAAATCTTAGTTGCATCTTTTCCAAGTAACATGTCACAAATTTCTGGTACTCTGAAAAAAAAATTGATAGTCCAGATGTCCACTCTCTCCCTTCCCCTTGTGTCAGTCTCACTCCATACAATATTTGGGGTGCAACAAAGGGGAAATTACTGCATTATTCAACGTCCCTCTCCACAAATGTATCTTTCTCCCTTTACTTGCCATTTCTCTCAGTGCTGGTTTTTTTCCCCTGAATCACTGGAATAATTTAATAAGAAGACAGCAAAGAAGCCAGATGTTTCTGTTGTAAAGACAAGCTCAGTACCTGTAAGTCATGGAGGGGACTTAATAAACATGGAGTGTTTATTCTTTAAAACGTTCCAGAGTTTTGCATTCAATTTCCATTTCGAAATCCAGCAGAGCTCTTCAAAGATTTTATTACTTTTCAGCATCATAATGTTCCTATCAAAGAAGGAACTCATCGAATCTATTCAGTAACAAAGCTACTAATCCCAGTCTTTTCTTCCAAGACTTTTTTTTCCATGTAATTTCATAGCATCAGGATGTCCTGCCACGGTTTAAGAAAGCAAGCCAAAAATTCCATGCAATATAGCTTTTGCTAAGTATGCTTTACTCCAGCTTGCCAGTTACAGAAAGATCAATTGATTTCTAGCCATTGAAAAATAAAATAAAATTTAAAAAAAAAAAGAAAAGAAAAAGAAAAGAAACCAGAAACAACACATAATTCTAAAAACAGTCACCTTTTTAGGGATCTGTAAGAACTTTGCCAGACCAGAATATTCATAGAATAGCAAAAACACATGGAACTTTATATAATAAAGATGAATAAATAGCAGTTTCATGACAGATACTATTGAATGCCTTGAACCTTCTCCTGCATTACTGGCCAGCCAGCGGATACTGAGAATATTTTGCTGTCTGCTCTACTGTGGGTGTGTATCATCTCCCAACTAAAGAATCCAATTGTTGCTTCCTAATAAAGTCTTGTTTCCTAGGATCAATATGTGTATTTCCATTACAGACACTGGAAGGTCTGTATCTAACCTGATCACACATCCTTACATACAAGATGAAAGAAAGGTACAGAGGCAGAAAACCTTCACAACATTTAACATTTAACTTCTCACCCCTGTGCACTGTATGTCCCTCAAGCTGAGCACTGACCAAAAATTAAACTGACCCTATGCCACCACCAAATTCCTGAACAACAGCCTGCACTCTCCCTTAATGTCTAAGACACTTGTAGCTGATGTTATTCAACCTGCAGACACCACAGGTTCCACCACACCACCCTTCAGGGAGCTGTCCTTGGCCCTCCAGGTGAGAGTCGTTCTCCTGCACATCCCTCAGATCTCCAGCCTGCACGATTGTTCTCATCTGCTGGACTTCCCTGCAGGTCTTCACATCCAGCTTAGGGCAAAATCTTCCACATTTTTCCAGCCAAGCATGAATATGACATGGCCTTTGCTTCCATCCAGACACTTAAAACCCTATTTTTCTACATCTCATGCCTAAGTCCCTATGATGCCCGTTTTTTTCTGAGGCTGGGATACACAGCTCTTCTGGGCACGTATTCCTGCAGAAAATGGCTCTTACAAACCCATTATTTTGATGATCTTGCACATACCTCTACTTTGCCATATTTTTCTCTGACTACTGAACTACTTTTCTTTACCTTCAAGGACAACCATGTCCTGATAATGACTCATTTGGTATCAAAGGGTTCATTTACATTTCCAGCTGTCCCACCATACCTTCCACACCCTTGGCTACATTTCCAAAGCAAGTCACTCTCTGTCTCTGCTGTTCTCTCCTTCCCCACATTGCCTTTGGTGACTCTGTCTTAAGCCCTCCTTCACCTGAAATAAAACAGGAGAGAGGTTTGGCTGCCAGGGCACCAAGAGCACTACAGTGGCAAAGTCCACTTTCCTGGTCCTTTTCTGCATGGACTCATCATCTTGGGGGATGTTCTGCTGGCACTGACCTTCTCACTTACAAATCACTCATTTGTGATGGGTGCTGCTGCACTACAAAACTGAATTTACAAGTCATTATTCTTCTATTCATCACACTTCTGTTGTCCAATCAAAAAAAAAAAAAAAACCACCAGAGTCAACATCAGATATTCAAGTAACTAATCACAAATTAATAAATAATGAAAAGCATGTCCCAGCAGTTTATAAATTAACCTGTGGCACAGCCTGTACTCCCATAAATTGTCCCTTGAACAGTTACGAGGAGAATTAACGTTGCTACAAAACAAGATTTTTTGCAATAAATAATTTGACCAATTTAAGACTAATGAATAATTTGACCAGCTTAAGACAGCAGTTATGTCTGGGCATTTATTACATCAAATACACTCATTTAAAAAGCAGACATCCAAAACCACTTCATAATTTGCAATATGGCAGAGAGGACTTAGTGGTTATCCTTCCAAACTAAACCGTTTCTTTCAGCAAAAGAGGGAATTTCCTAGAAAGGAGAACTTGTAGAGCTCTTATGAATTGATAACATATACTGGATTCATATTTCCTAAATACATAAAATGAAAAAATATGATCACATGCTACAAAAAAAAATCAGTCCTGTGCAGTAAATTTCAGAAAATGAGGTATCTGGTTTTTGAAGACACATTCCAGATATTTGAGGATTTTGTTGACATAGACTGTCAGCTCCAATACCAGATTACGGACAAGTTTTGCACAGTCACTGCCTATCTGTATATTTCAACATATTTTTAAATTCTTTTTTTGATGTACATTAAAAAAAAAAAAATCTTCAAGAATATCACAATGATTTTAAGTGGATTTGAACAATAAAAGAATGTTTACTGACTGTCCGGGAAGCCCACCATTGTGTCTTCAAAAGGAAAGACCCAAAAAAAAGCAAAAAGCAGTAAGAAAATACTACCAGAGAGTGATAAACGCCGGGTATTTTAACTTGGTTGTCTGTGAGGGGTAACTGAACACAGCACGACAAAAGCAAGAGGGTACCAGCTGGAAGGAAATATTGAAGTGGCAGTAGAATAGAAGTGAACTAGTTAGAATAGAAATAGCTTTTCTAGACTTGGTCTGAGAAATACCACATGGGCGATAAGATAAATATGCAAAAAGGCTGCCAATTTTCCAAGAAGCAGAACTAGCAAAAATGTTTAAAATATTAACATCCTGCATGTTGTTGCATATTTTAAAAACAGGTGTTGTCAGTTCTAAGAAACGAGGGTAAATATTTCTGGTGCAAAAAAAAATTGTTTGTTTAATCAGTTCTAGGAATTTTTAAAAAACAAAATTTTGAAGGAATTCTGCTAGGAAGGAAGGAAAGAGGCCATTCAATAACTGTTCTATCAGCCTTTCAGAATACATCCTTCTGTATTCCCAGATTGCCATAAAATGATATGAGAAGCTGTGTCCTGAATTTCTGTGTGGATCTAGATGGTAACATGAAGGGTGTGCTCCATCAGTGGGAATACCTGCTTAGGATTCCAAAGCATTCGTATTTGAGTTACTAACCCAAATTTTCCCCACAAATTTTCCCTTCAGTGAAAGACCACAAAGGGTAAGACAGGGCTCAGGGGCAACAAGGATGGTCAAATCTTGCTCACAGATTGTGCACTCCCTAGGCAAGGCTTATTTTGGGGATTTTAGCTTGTGTGGCATCTAAGCCATTTGGATCCTGGCCCGTGATTGCCTCAGGAATTTGTTAACATGAGCAAAGGGTAATAACAAGGTACCCAGCCATGATTTCAATTAGCACCTTGTGAGCTCGGCAGCACCACCCCAGACCCTAGGAATGGTGAGGCTACTTTGTAGGTGATGCTACATCATACTCAGTGTAATCTCTACAAGCACAGCAACCTCCCCTCCCATTCTTTCAAATCCACACCTTTAGACCTTTACCCTTGTGGAGATCTAGGGCAGTTTTTCCCCTCTATCTTATGGAACCTGGACCAGGCCTCAACTTGGCAAGGGAAACGCTCCGAGCACACACAAAAAATGTACATTTGGGAAGAATCCTGAGTTGTTTTTTTAAAGAAGAAAATTCTGCAGAGCACAGGACAGGAAATAATGTGCTCATGGGTGGTTTCCTCCTCCAAAGCAGCTCATACACTGCAGCTGAGACAACACACACGGCGGCACTGGAGTGGAGTTTCCCCAGGTCCCTCAAATGGGGTTTGCTAAGAGAGCTACAGCTGGAGGTAAAGATGGTTTTTCAAGGTGTGTCCGCTGAAGGTGGAAGAATTCAGTACTCCTCTTCATAAGCTGGAGCTGGTTTTCTCAACGGGATGTGCTACTGCCTGCTCTCTGCTTGGAGAAGTGATAAGTCTGCCTTTCAGGAGGCTCTTTGACACATTTTCATTCTCTGTGGTTTCCTCACAGAAACCAGACACAAGGCCCATGATGGATAGCCCCACACCAGAAGGCCATTTCAGCAGCCTATACAGCGATGCCATACAGAGAGGAGGATGCTCGGCCCATGAAGTCAAACACAGCACTGAAGATTGATGTCTTCTAGAATTCCTGTCTGATGCACTGACCATTAAGTTATGCAAACATGCTAATTCGCAATGCAGAATAAAGCAACTGCCTCCTGCCTTCCCAGGAATGTTTAATTTGGGGCCCAGCAGGGAGAAGACTTTCTGTTAACATGAACATTTTGTTAGTTTTAGCAACAGGGAATGTAAACTACAATGGAAAAATTAATGAATGAATATTGAGAAAGAAGCTCAAGGTTAAAATTTGTGCACTCCAAAGTGCGTCTGAGGGGTTACCAATGCAGGCATGTGGACTTTTGGAATTATTTTATTCTTTTGCAAAAGTGTGAGGTGTATCAAGGGGATTATTTGTGGTCCACTGTATGAAGGTGGGCCAAGACAATGCAGGTATTTCCAAAGGTCACATGGAGACTGTTGCAGACCTGGGGAAAAACTCCTAGATGTTTAATCCCTATTTTCCCTTGCACTCAGTCCTTTCCCCAAGTCAGTGTCTGTATCACTGGTGCCCACACAACAGAGCTATCAGGACATCCGTCACACATTTAGGTTTCAGTGAGGAAAACTCACTCCCCACCTCTCGTGCTTCCCAAATTTACCACGCCACAAACTCCACAGCCACCTGGTGATTTGCTAGCGTGCCTGCATTGCCCCCAAAACCCTTCCATTTCCCAGAACCAAACTGCAACTAAGAGCTGATCCCTCTCACTCTCTGGATTAGAACCCCACCTTTTTTCTTCAGCTGCAGAGGCCAAGTGCTCAGTTTTGTTCTTTAACTCCCTCTGCCCATGCCAGCAGCACAATTGCCAGCACAGCCCACGGCTCTCTGCTTACACAATGCAACCAATGCAACCCAGGTGAGAGGGGTTTTCCCTTCTTTCCTCTTCCAAAAGTGTCAAGTGCTTTCTGCTAGATCAAAGGAGAAGCAAATTAGTCAATCACACCACTAATGCAGCAGTGGCACGTCAGCTTCCCAGAAGGGCCGTGTGCTCGCTGCCAGCTAACCGCAGGTGTAACCTCCTTCTACAAGCAGAGCTATCCACCATCCCCGACATAAAACACCAAGCTTCGACAAAGAGGCCCCTCTAGGCCAGCTCCGGAGTCTCCAGAGCAGAAAAGCTACAGCAGACGTGACACCCCAAGGCCACATTTGTTGGCTGAGTGCTGGCTGGGACCCTGAGTGCAGGGTGGAGCACACACAGTCGCTGGCAGGTGCCCAGCGCAGTTCGGGCACCCCAAGCTGCAGCCAGGTGGGCAGAGAGTACAGAATGCTGCAGCAATACAGTATCCTGTACAACTTTCCTGAGTGGTGTTTGGCACCCTTGCCCCTTTGCCATCATATCTGGACTTCTGGCTTCCCTGGGAGTGCTGACAGCCCTGCTGTCATCTGGGACAGTGGTGTAGCCAGTGAGTCCTGGCACTGCTGCTGCTGCACGAGCCCCGTGACCACATAATCAGCCAGGGCGCAAATTCCACATGCCTGTGAACACCTCTCTGGCCCAAAATACCTTCCTCCCTCTCCCCTTGTCTCCTTCTAAAGCTTCACAGGCTTGATGATTTGGTTGGGGTTAAACTTTATAAATAATTTTGTTATTTCTCTAGCATGTGAGTGAAAAAAAGTGATGTGAAGGGCAGGAAATTCTTTTCATTTACATCTTCGGTGTTCATCTGGATGTGCAAGGAGGGTGAGAAGGAACTTAATCACGGTGGTTTTGAGGTTTTGAGACTACGGGGAACAGAGTAAACTGCCTCCTGACCCTGATTTATATTAAGAGTTGAATCTAATAGAACAAATATCTCTATAATGATGAACCCTCTCTGCAGCTACACCAACAATCAATTTGGCATCTTCTCCTTTCCTTCCCCAAACTGCTTTTATGGCAAAGACACAGCAACAAAATAGACATCTTTTTTTAATAAACAGCCCTAACTCCTTGTTATTACATGATAACCAGCCCCAGGATGTTATCAAAACAGACAACACGTGTTGCTAGCAGCAGGCACACCATCTCCAGCCCTGTGCTCCAGCCCTGTCAAACACCCTTCAGTGGAGGTAGCAAAGAGCACAAAACCACTCCAGATCTGCCCGTGTCCCCAGCTCACATCAGCAAGCCTAAAAATAAACAAGTTGCAGCCTGAGGAGTAATTACATCTCATTGGCGCCCAGCACTGTTCCCACAGGGCGGAGGCAGGAGGCCAAGGAGAGGGGATCAGCTACCAGTCCATCCTCCCACAATTTCCCAGCGCCGAGGTGGGAATTGGCAGTGGGGAAGGGGATGCCATGCTATGCCAACCCCAAGAAGTAATTCTTAGCTCTCTGCCTGCACTCAGTATGAATTTAAACAACTCCTTGACACCTCTGCTCATTGTTAGAAGAGCTCCCTGAGGCCAAATGAGACCCCGAAATTGCACTCTGGTGCTTAAAAGAGGTATACAAGAAAAGCAATCCCTCGTGATCCCCCGGTTCCCTCACAAGCAGCTCGGGCTGGTGATGCTGCACGGATGCTCAGGTGGGTGGCTTTCCACAAAGTACAGCTCAGGTGGCAGAGTTCGTGCCTCGAGAGCATGGCAGCATAAAAAAATGAGAAGTTTCCAACAAACAGGCCTCTGCTGCGTGACACCAATCGCTCTCGGCCAAGAATTATTGTGAGTGGAAAGCTCGACGGAGTTTGGTTCAGGCTTAATGAATTATGTTCATTTTCCAGCACATTGTTTTGGCTGATAAATCACAGCTTCACGCACCATTAGCTTGTAATGATTGGAATATTTAATCAAAGGCCAGCTTTTTGTACCGTTTACCTTTGAGAAACCAGATTTGCTCGCTGGAACAGTTTTGAACCATTACGCACGCTTATCAGCAAAAATCTTTGCTTTATGTCAAGTGTTGCAATATTTAAAGCCCTTGCAGGCAAGCAAGGATTGGGAAAAATGAGTGGCTCTCTTAGCTTGACAAATGCAAAAGGATTTAAGATGTTATTTGAAAGAATTGCAGGAAAAGAAAAGAAAAATTAGAAGGAGAACCAACAATTCTGCATTTACAATCAATTATTATAAACACTCCTTTGTTTTGGGTTTGGATCTCCAAGCAAAATGAGGACTCTTTTGTTTGGGATGCTGTAAGACATTGTTTTGAAGACAGATCACCATTTTTCTGTTTGGTTGGCGTTTTTTCTCAGAGGATGCCTCTCTCACAGCAGATGCCTCTCCACCCAAAAGTTTTGAGTCCTGAACTCCACACTACCAGGCTGCCCTGGATGCAAATGTGAGCTCCCTATTCAGGAAGCATTTTGGTGCTTGGCAGGAAATCCAGTCCTTGTCTGAGTGATCAGGATGGTTCGGATGTGAGGAGATTCATCCACAGCACAGCAAGGAGCCCAAAAACAGCCCTGCCCAAGAGGGACTGAGGACAGAGAGCATTTTCTCAGGCCCTCTTTAACTCACCACGTAGGCAGCCATGAAACACCTGGCAAGAAGATGCTCTGCACTTCAATATACTTTCCCTTGTCAACATACTTTCCCCTTGTATCTATATACAGGTGAAGAAGGGGAGACAAAAACCTCACTTGTTTCTGCCTCTTGCTCTCAAAACCCTGAGGAAAAACTGTTGGGAAATTGTTTGTTCACAAAACTATACAGCTATCAAAGGCTAAAAATTAAAAGCACCTCCTACAGAAGGGTGAATCAAAGGTATGCAAAATGGAATACAAATCTGAACTTAAACAGGGTTTCACAACTCCCTCCTGAGTACAATTTGTGCTCCTGGATAGGAATAAAGTCTGTGTTTCCAGAGCAGTGGGTGCTTTTGTTTGCTTCTTGAAATGCTTGGTTGAACAGCAGTGCAGAGCTGTAAAAATAGGTTTATTTTTATGTGCTTTATGGGTCTGATTGTTAACAGAAAGGGCCCGAGGGCTGCATGAGTCTGTGCTTGTGCACTTCTGCACTAGACTTTTATGTGTGTGATCTCCCACACTGTGTAAGTGGCCACAGGAACCACTTGTTGTGCCCCAAACGAGCTTCTGTTCAGGCACAGCGACAGCAGCCACAGTGTCAGCATGGTGGCCATCAGCACCCACGTGCTAGTGGATCTCCACCTTCCAAATCCCAGCCAGTAGGGACCCAGGATCACAGGCGAGGTTGTAGACACGGGCAACATACAGGTACAAGTGAAATAACACTGGACAACGAAAGGATAAATGTTTCTACTTGTCCTTCCCCTTGTAAGTCGCGTTTTCCCTCACCTTGTCTTCCCCCAGTTGCTGAATAGATCATTCCTTTCAATTTTTCCTGCCTTTAAACATACGGTGAGAACCCCAGATGTGAACTCCCAAACTTTTGGGGTTTCCAAATCCATGTGCAGATCCAATCTGGATCCAATTAAGTCAGATCTTTTGCTGTGAGTCAGAACAAGAACGACAGTACTCAGCTCTCTGATGACAGCAGTGCTGTTAGTCTGGCCCTGGACTCAGTTTCTCTGCTTCAGTCCCTTCTGCTTATAAACATTTTCTTTCCAAGCCAGACGCAAAGAGATTTCTGATTTCTTCCCAGAAGGAGATGTAGCCCACTTGAAACAGCAGAACTTGCCACACCTTCAGCCAACAGCTGCATGTTGCAACTTGCAAATGTGCCACTAAGGGGCCTTCATCCCCAGTGGGTCTGTAGGTCTGCACAGGTCTCCAAACTGCCACATGTGGCTCCAGAGACACCAACAGAATAGCCAAAAGCCAGCATCCACCTCATGCTTTCTTGGTCCTTCACATCAGCTTAGCACAGTAAACAGATTTGTTTGAAATGAATGGTGCTTGGCACACAGAGGAGAAATGAAAATACAATTAATTTCACTTTTTCCATGGTGACAGTTCTCCAGCTCACCCAAGTTGAGTTTTCCAGAAAGCTCAGTACTTTCTACCATAACTGTTCTTGTTGCACTAGAAGATGGCAATGTCTTTCTTTTCTTATTCAAAGAAAAAGGAATGGAATTAGTTTGCTAAAGCCTTCCAGCTCCAAAAGGGCAGGCATGCTGATATGCTTTCCAGACCTTGCCACTGTTTCCTTACACTTTCCTTGGAAAATGTTTTCCCCCTGACAAAATCTTCTGGTTTTGCACCCTTGTAGCGGGGCTTGACTAGAACCAGAAGCCACTGAGAGAGAAGAGACCTCTGTGACGCTGACCTGACTTGTGCTCCATGCCCAAAGAGCCATGGAAATACATAAACATCCATGTCCTGAGTCTCCAGAGTTTCTGATCACAGATCTAGGAGATGCTCTCTAAATTGTCTTCCCTGTCCTCTTGAGGGGCCAAACCATCATCTTTGCCTATCTGATCAGTTGGTTCTTTCTTCCAAATCCCCTGTCAAGGACACTGCAGGCAGAAGTTTAGACAGAAAGCAAATGATGACACAGCCTCATGTGAGATGCTCAGTATGATGGGCAACAGGAGGTTCATATTTTACTGAACCTGGCCATCTCTCTCTTCACTGGTTTTGACAACAGTTTTATTGAGAAGGTCCCTCAGGGTGAGGACAAGAGTTTTCTTCACAGATAGGGGAGCCCATCCTTCAGGATACCCAGCAAATCAGAGACCTTAGTTCAAATCTGCCTGGCTCAAAGGAGGTATCAAAAGAGCCCTACAAGTTTTGTGTTCCACTCTAAACTCGTGCAGGGTGAAGAGGCCTCTCCTTCCGACTCATCACAGATTTCATCCTGAACCAGAACAGCTTTCCCGGGGCTTTATCAAAACCAACATCCTTCTCCCAAAAAGCATCTATGTCAAAGAATGAACAATTTCCAGCAACATCAATGGAAACATTTTTCAGCGCGTTCCCTCCCATCTCTCATGTTGTCTGCATTTCACTCCCACATTCCTATGAGAAAAGCAATGATGTTTGTGTCTCATTTTGTGGGACAACTGGGGAGCTCAGGCAGATTGCTCTGGAGCCCACTTCGTGGCAATGGCAAAGAATTCGTGTCCTCACCTCACATCTCTCACCCCAAGTCCTTAAATGTACTCGTTCCCTAGGGAATTTTAGCCTGCAATGTCTAACCACAGACCTGGAAATGATTTGAAATATATTATAACGACTGTTGTTAATCACACCCACTCTTTTATAGCATGGCCTGTAAAAGAAGAATAGTGAGGAGGACTTCCTACTCCCCATGTGCTGGCAGCAGATGCATTTCCTGTGTTCCAGAGCTATACATTTCACTGGGAAGGGATGCTCTCTAGTGGTTAAGAGTATGAGACGGGGAAAAACAGATCTTAAAAAATTTCACTTCCTGTCTCTCCCACTGTTACCTCGTGTATGAGGAGGCAACTCATCCCATCCCACTGTGCCCTGGTGTCCCTACACGCCTGTGGCTCACAGCAATCCCTCTGCTATTTGGGGACGGCTTGAATGAGGCCTGCAAATGTTTGGAGGGGAGGTTTTAGGATAGAGCCAAGCACTGTCACCAAGATGAGTTAGGTCAGAGTGAAGATGGGAAAAAGTGAAAACCGGTACAAACAAAGACAGAAGGGTCTGAAATGCTCCTGACAGATCTTCCCCCTCTTTGTACGTCGAGTCACGGAAACTGCTCTTTAACTTGATTGCTCCTTATCTTTACCTAAGGCATCACAGATTCTTATATAATTAAAATTTCCTTGACAATTGCCAAGGATTTACAATGTGAAGTGTTTCAATTTTTCTTATATTATGTCTTGGCATCAAAGAATCTCCTCTCGTTTCCTAAGTATGGGATAAAGATGATTTCTAGTGGGAGACAAATGAATCAAGACCTTGACACCCCTATTTTTTTTCTTTCTCTCTCCTTTTCTTTTCCTCTCCTTTTTTTTTTTTTTTTTTTTTTTTTATACATCTGGTTATTATTGAACAGAGGCTTTCATGTTTTAATGATAAATTGTCTTCTCCCTCTGTAACAATGTCCCCAGACGGCTTGTCTTGGCTGAAATGTCTTCTAAGAGCATCTGCTTTTGATCTATAGGGGTTTTAAATCTTTGGATCTAATCTCTAGCCTGACTGACTTGAAAGCTGATTTCCACAAAAGCAGTGTGAAACTTGTAGAAACCCTTTACTGGAATCACTTGAAATTGTTTAAAAGACTGTACTGACAATACTCGAGTATGTCCTCATGACTTTTTTTCTGCATATTTACATATATATGCATGTATATAAAAATACAAGAAAGAGACATAAGAAAGGAATTTCTTTTAACAAATGCTTCAGTGGTATTTCCATGTAATCTGCATGTGTTGTGGCTTAATACTCTAATAAAGAAGGACTGGAAGCTTTCCAGAGCACAGTATTTATGCCATGTATATCAATTAAGATAATTGCCAATTATAATGATATGTCAATTAAAGTCAAGTGACTTTTAAAAGAGTTATGCCTGCTATTAATTTAGTTATATGCATACACTGTAAGTGTATTTATAAGGGCTGATCTCCAGTTTCTCAACATTGTTCCCATCCAGTACATCCAGCACAAAATCACCATGTTCATTTTGCTCTTTCTGGTCCACTTCAGGCTGCAGCTCACCAAGCTGCCCTTGTGAAGACACAGATGACAAAATCCAGCACAGAGCCCTCTCCCTTGGTGGCACGGTGCTGGCACGCTGTTTGCCTTCACTTGAAGCATGCCAAGTAGATCTTGATTTCACCCCAGCACAAATGAAAATAGGAGCTGGCTAGCATATGCATGAGATTTCTGTGGCTGAGTAGAAACCACTGTGGTCAAATGAAAAAGAACCTTGTAATACTGCAATATATATATACATGTATAGATACACATTTGTGTGTGTTTGTGTGCATGCATGATAAATACCCTCTCGGAGTTCATTTGTCTGTCAAACCCTCCACAGTGTGTTGTAACACATCAACAAGAGTGACAGACAGACCCTGAAGGACTTAGAGCTTGGGGTTTTGCTGTGGTTAAACTGAATTTAGGACAAATACGGGAGAGTTTTGAGCAGAAAATCTCTTCTTCATGAACTTTCTGGTTAGGATATAATGGAAGCCAGACTCCAACCTCCCTGGTTTGAGGTTTGCAAAACCAAATCATAACAACTGATGAGGTTTTGCTAAACCAAAGCACCCGAGGTTTTCTCATCACAAAGATGAGATAAAAGGGGAGTCTTTATTCAACCTTTTACTCCTTGCACCTTAGCAGTGGTGCTGAGATATAATCCATTGAAGATATATCTCCTTTACCTCCCATTTAGAATCTGCATCTCTAAATCAATAATCTTGCTTGTCAGCTTTTAGAGCCCCAGGACGCAGCCTCTCTCAGGCCATCCACAGATTTCCCCAAAGTTCGTGGCTGAAAATTAATTTTCGAGGCTCCACCAAAAACTGCAAACTATTTCTGTGGCTGACTGGGCCAGGGACACGATGGAAACAACCATTTCATAACCTTTCAGCACTGCTGAAAGCTGCCAGCTGCGTCCAAACCCGAACTCCAAAGCTGGGATGGGATGTGAGAAGCAATCAAAAACAACACTGGAAAAGCACAGATCCATCCTAGTAGTAAGACTCATCTTGGCTTTGGGTTTGGTCCCAGGCATGAGGAAATATTCAGGGAAAGTGGAGTTATTTCCTTAGATTCATTTGCCCATTTCTCATTAGCAAAGTATTTTGATACTCTGCAAGAAAGAAAATCCAGTGAATTATTCCTACGTTGTTATAAAACTGGACTGATAGAACAAATATCTGGGATGGAAACAGGCAAGAAGCCTCAAACTGAGCCAAGAGGCTCATACAGCCTAGGAAATGAGCACTGTGTAGCACAGAATTTTTCTCTCTCTTGCAGGATGATCAGCAAGTGATAAGATTCTCCCTGGATTTAAGTGTTAACTGAAGCATCTTGCCTTAAGTGAATGTTTTATGGGGAACTTATTACACTGAACCATTATCTACAAGTTCTTCTGTTGTCACAGTTGTTGTTGCTTTGACCCCAAAAATGTGGGAGCTCACTGGGGAGCCAAGAGTTCAATTCAGGCTCCTCTCCCCGGGCTCACTTTCGATCATCTTTGCTACAGCTGCTACTAAAGGGTTTGGTTTGTGGGGTGATGAAGGAACGAATATGAGGAAACTCCAGCCGCCAAACAGAAATGACAACACAACCCAGCCTTCCTGGGCTGGTTTCTGGCAGAGGAAAAGGAACTGTTACTTGCTGTTGCTTTGCTCCAGCCAACCCTTATCAAAGGGGAGATTCAACTGCACGTGGTCCTAAACTTCAACTAAAACTAAATACAAATTTGAGCCACTGAGCTGCTGTCAATTTAATTTCTCCTGCTGTGGATGCCACTATTTTTATCTGCCTGTAACCCTCCACATCACTTAGGGTATCATGTAAAGTATTTTTGATGAGGCATGCAGAGTGTCTGCTCTTAAATGCTACAGCAGAGCAGAGGCCCCAGTGTCTCGGGTTACCCAGGGGATAGACAGCTCACACAGAGATAAAGGAGACAGGATGCAAAAGGGGCTCCCTGGGAAGGCAGAGGATGACACACTTGGTGTTTTCCCTCGACAAAACCACTGCGAGGAAAAGTCTGGCAAATCCGTCCGTGGTGAGAGGCAGGAAGAGCCCAGTGCCTTCCTGACTCTGCCAGGTGAGTTTAGGACCATCTCTAGTCCTTCCACTTACAGGGATGGGTCAGCCAGAGCGGTGCAAGAGGTGTTTGGCTGCCGCCTGGGGCAGCCGGGGCTGCGGCAGGAGCGGGAAGCGGCAGGGCCGGACGCAGCTGGCAGCCGGCTGATCCCCCCGCGCCGCGCTATCGCTCTGCAGATTTGCTAACTCTGCTGTTGAGTGCAGTTACGCATTAGAGCTGCTAATATGCAGTGATTTTGCCTTAAGCTTGAAAGCAGCAGAGGTTAAACAGATTTTGATATAAGAGCCTACAAGGAACACTCTATTTAAAAAGCCTATGCATCACTGGCTCCGACTGAAAGGATGATGAGTGGTAGGAGGAGATGAAAGGTGGTTCAGACATGGGTATGATGACAACAGTAAAGGGAAATTAAATACACTGCAGGGAAATAGAAGTCATAATCATCTTGGGTTTGCAGCTCATGAACAGTGAAAAGCTTATGTGATGAAACAGCAGGTAGAAGTGCCTTGAGACTCGAGTTTTAAGGCCCCAAGAGTTTAAACTTGACATTCAAGCCTTTTAAAGTTTTATGAGGGCATCCAATAACTCCTCCTGCTCAGCCCCCACCCCCTGCCTGATGTGCTGGTTGTTTGATTTACACGCCTTCCTGAACGTACAATGAATTCCAGGGAAAGCATGCAGAAACCATTGCAGGCCTGTAATTAAATAGCCCAATAACAAATGTCCAGACGCAATGCAAAAGGTCACTACACCTCTGGCTGGTGAAAACTGACACAGTCCCACCACAGACTACAGGATCCAGGACAGTTTTTATCCAGAGGAGTACAACAATGGCCATTCCCAAAATGTGCTGTCTGCTGGATGCAGGCAGGAAATTCCTGCTAATCCATACAGGGCTAATTTATACGCTTGAGTATCATCCCATGAAAATTAATAGCCCGACAACACACTCTCCACCAGCAAAGACGTCCCAGCAGGGAACTACAGCTGTATCATTCCCACTGCCAACCTCCACCAGGTCCTCTGCCACGCAAATGCATGAACTACCCACCAGAAGCCACCTGAAATGCAGAATGACAACAGCTTTACTGACCACACCAAATTAACCAACAGTGCAACAGATCCTACCCTGAAAATACCTTTGTGCTAATTTTATACATGTTCTAATTATAATAATGTTTCTAATTAAAACATGCTCATTATACTGAAATTAGACGTGATTATGTTAATTATCTAGCTCTGCACTAATGCCACTTTTATTAGATACAAATCTCTATTGTTAGTCTTAAATAAAACTGATGATTCCTTTAAAATTATTGAAAGCAATGAGTGTCCTTCCATTCTTTTTCTCAACTTAACCATTGTTTCCTTTGCTGTAACTTCAGGAAACACAGATGGTCAGTGCTTTCAGTCATGGCCATTAACTTGAGATTGTGTCCACAAATACAAAAGACAAAATCCAGTCTTCAGAGAAGACACAGGAGAGCTGCTGGGTGCACCTCAGATCATGAACACAGACCCAAGAGCTGTGTCAGAGTCATCATGCAAAAGAGAAGTTGTCTATGCCGAGATCCCAATCATTCAGCAAAAAATCAAGGGTAGGTTGCTTTGTTCCTGGTGGGAATAAGGATAGTTCAGGACTAAAGGTCCCTTGGAGCGTGCTTGACATTGTGATGAACAGAAAGATGGGCAGTTACCTCATCCATTATGGGTTAGCAGCACTCGGGATTAGGGAGAGAAATCCAAACTCTGGAAAGGGACAAAGAAGGAGCAGTTTGCAGCAGATCATTTTTGGAAAATGGGAATGTTGGAAATTGTGCATATGGATTATTAGGTAGAAAGAGGGATGAAGTGCATGTTGGACTTGAATTTCTAACGCACTTCCACAGATGTTGCATCAGCTCCATCAGTCAACAGTCAACATTGTCAGGCGAGTCCTATCATAGGGCCTTGACTGTGTTTTGACAAAGCTTTGCCAGCTTTTAACAAATTGTACAGGATTTTTTTTTTTTGTGCAAGCTTTTTTCCCAAGCAAGCTGAACTCCTCATTCAATGCTCTTTATAGCCCAATTTCCTCTGCCCTATCTAACTGTGCTTCCTTTGGATCTACCTGTCACAGTAGCTGTTCCTAGGCCGATTTCCATCAGAATGATGGGAGAGTAAGGTCACTAACTCCTACATCTTTTGTGAAGAGAAATAACCAAGAGTGGGAGAAAAAACCTGCTAAATATCACTAAAGAAACAGTGTGGCTGAAGCACAAAATCAACCCCTCCTATCACTGAGAATCCAGCCAAAAATAACTTCCAGTAGAAATTTGGTTCCAGTGGGTCAAACCCTCAAAGAACAACAACTTGATACAGAACAAAGAAGTGATAAGGATTCTGCTCAGCATATGCAAACACAGTCCTGGATGGCTGTGTGTAGATACCCCATGCCCAGGGGAAAGATCTTAACAATCTGTAATATCCATATGGCTCCGAATATCAGCTCTGATTCTGTGCAATCCATTGAAACTACACTTTTATTTCTTTTTTTTTTTTTTTTTTTTTCAGATGTATCCTTGTCATGGCTCCAGGTACTCAGGATGTCCCTATAAACCTATTTCTGACATCCCAGCTGCCTAACAGGCTCGTTGCACCCATGAGACGTGTGTTTTGCCTTCCAATGTCAACACACCCTTAACATGCCCACGAGCTCAAGGGCTTCAAGCACACAAACTGGGAGAAAATCAACAAACAATGGGCCACGCTTGTGCTCTTCAAAGTGTGAGCCAACCCTGCCTTTGATGCTATTCACAAAGTTTCCTTGTTCTTGTTTTTCTAATTCCTGCAATCCGATTGCAACATATGGCCAGTTTCAGCAATTGACAAAATATTTCCTTTCTGCTCTGTTTACGTCACAGCTTTTCTGGAGCCACAGATCGCTTTGACTTAGCAAATGACAGCTGAGAAACAGTGACATGCCCTATGTGTTTAAAAACAAACCACAACAGCAACAGCAGAAACTCAGCTCCTCTCACCCACACACTCCCATCACTTCGTGCTGGAGGGCTGCTGTGTTCTTTTATTCTGATTTTGATGATCCCCTTTTCACTCGTGATCTGGCCAAGATACAGACAGATAGTGGGAGCATCTGAAAGAGATTACCACTGTGTGCTGCTCTATGGGAGGCCCCAGACAGATAGGGCAGAGGAAAGAGGCTGAAAAGATAACACCACTCATTAGTAGCCTGAATACTCACAGAGCTGTATATTTAAACCACATAGTGTTAAAATTTGGTATTCACCCCCCTTAGTGACCTATCCCTTTGAGAGGTCCAACCTAAACTTCTACTGCAATTACTTTATCATCATTTCCTAACTTTCATAGTATATTTTCCTCAGCAGATCTCCCTTAGAAAGGAAGTTGGTTTTTTTTCCCCACTGCAGAGGAGAGGTGATTTGCCCAAGGACCACCCAAAATCCACCAGTTTGCATGACTGCAAACATAACCCAGGTCTACCAGGTCACTAATGTGACCTGGGACACCTCACATAATGGGAATGAGATTCACCAGCTGGCTGCTGCCTCTCCCAGGATCAGAGGTAGGTGTTTTGCTGACATGCACACACGTTGCACACCACTGGGTTCACCATTAAGGGAGGCTCTGCAGGAACCAGCTCCTGCAGGACGAGCTGGAGACGTGAGGGACAATTTGCAAGCACGGGATGGAAGACTCTTCCCATCAGAAACCAACACGGTCCCATTGACCTTAATCATGTACGTCACGTCCCTTCAAGCACAGGGAAAATACAGTTGTAGTGGCCTGGGGATCAGTGAGAGGAAGAGAAGGTTAACTGCACACAGAGTTAATTAGAAATGAAAATGTCTTCCTGCAAAATTTACAAGGAAAAATTAACAAAAAAAATAAAGTCAGTGCAGTGATTGCTTGGGTGTGTTCTGTTCCCTTTTCCTCCAGAGATTAAATTCCCTGCTTAAATCTTCCACAAAGCACCAGGGTGGTGGTTTTTTCATAAGGCTCTCTGGCCAGCGAGCCTGAGGAGAGGTTTCTGTAGCCGGGAGCCCGACCCACAGAGGTTAACCAAACTACAGCTCCAGAGGGGATATTATATACATGTACCCAAATTGAAACATTACCTTTTTTCTTTTTTTTTTTTTCCTTTTTCCTGAAACATCTTCCTTTTCAGGATTTTGAAGACAAGAAAACTTCTTCCCCCACTTTCCAGGAGCAGACCCTTTCCCACAATGAAAAAAAAGCGGCCAAAAGCGTGTTTAGTTTTGCTATTTTTGAGGTCTGGCTCTGGCTCTGGGGAGAGAAGGCAGCCCCCTGGGCTGGGTCCTGGCTCTCCCACCACCAGAGCAGCAGTCACAGCTACGCTGGCCTGTGCCCAGGCTGGGGAAGCCAAAGCTGCTGTTCCTTTGAGCTTTCCTTCCCTTTCCTTCCCCTCCCTTCCCATCCAGTGCTGCCCACGGGCACAGTGAGGAATGCAGCAGCTCTGTGGATTCTTAGTATGGGTTGCCCACACTAGTCTGGCACACTGGGCATCACACTTACACATGAATGCTTTTTTTTTTTAACCTTTTTTTTTTCATGGAAAAATCTAGAAAATTTTTATGTGACAGAGCAGCAAGGTTTTAACAATGTGGAGGTTTTATTTTTCTTACTCCCATAATTTTCTCCTGCTGTGGCAGTACATGGGGGTAAAGGAAGGAGAAAGTTACTTTTCAAGATTGCAGTGAGATCTTTCCAGATTCCATCACTCCATTTATTCCCTTGGCATCCTAAAAATAAGAGGGAGTGCAAAGGGTTTGCCTTTCAGGAAGGACTTCAATTGGATTTGCTAATGAAAGCCATGGAAGTTTCTGAGATGGGGAAAAAAAATGACTTTTCAACTGTCCTTGACTTTTTGTTTTTCTCTTTAGGCTGGAAAAGAAAAACTTACTCATTCTCAAGAAATTCACTGGAACTTTTTGAGGTATAAAAGACTGTATGACAAGCATTAAGCCTCTGTTCATAAAGCAGAAAAAGAAATTAATAAAAATCTGTTGGAAAAGTGCATTGGAATAATCTCATCCCAAAATCTTGGGGACTCTTTTCCCCAAGTGACAGCACCTGTGGTTTTGTTTTCTGTTGGGAGAGCACCACGTCCAGGGATTTTCCAGATCCAGTTCCAGGGAAGCAGATTTTGTCAGGCAAATTTAGAAGTCAGTGGAATTTTAGGAGCTGCCAATATGTTTTTGCCAGAATCTTTTAAATTTTTTTGCCATTTTTTGCTTGCTTTTCTATGAGATGGAATTTCCTACTTTTTCCTCCCACTGTTTTTTCCTTGCCATTTAAAATGCAGATATATTTTTTTCACAAAATCTTATTCAAAATGCATTTCTCTCTCCCAAAGAAAGAATAACAGTCTGATTTTTTCTACCAGCTGTAATAAGGATAGACCACACCAAACTTTCAGAGTTCAAATATCAGCTGAAATTGTTGAAATCCAAAGCCATTTTTCAACAGGATAAATCTTCACTGATTTTAGATAAAAAGCTGTATCAAGAAACTTGCTGTCTTTAAGGTCTTGTTGCTCAGAATAGTAGTTCTACATCACTAAAAACCAAAGGAGCTACTTTCTCTAGTGTTTGGGGGCTTTTTTTTAATTGTCAGCTCATAACACTGTATTACATAAACTCACTGTTCCCTTCACCTTGGATGACTTTGTGTTTTGGCTGAGGCTCATTCCAGGTAACTATTGCTGCTGAGTACTTAGGTATTAAATGTAAGGGGGACATCTGTGTTCTTCCCAGGTTCACTGGAGCAAGACAGACCTTACCAGAAGGGATTCAGACCAAAGGTGGTCTCAGCCACTCATCTCTGGATGAAAGAAACTCCACCAGGAGTCATGTGTTTCTGTCCTTGATTAGAGGAGAAATTAAAAATCACTGTGACTAGAGAGACTCCACCTTTCTACAGCTCAAGAAAGATTCATCCAGATGTGTCACTCTCGCTGAAGTTGCTGGAAATTCCCCATAGAGGAATGGACAGGGGAGCAGCAAAGCTTCTACCCCTGCAGATTTTCAGAGCTGAACTGGGCAAGTCCCTTGCACAACCTGACCGACTTTGAAGTCAGCCCTGCCCGGAGTGGGGTGTTGGACTGGTCTGCAGAGTGCCCTGCCAAGCTAAATCATTCCATGCACTTATGAAAGAAGCTTTACAGGAGCTGGCATTACAGAGAGATGTGCACAAAGTGCCCCAGCAGAACATTTTCCAAGCCACATAAAACAGGTATCATTACAGAATTCGCAGAAGAGCGCACGAGTTCCCAGATCAGGCCCTTCCAGGTAGTCACTCAAATTCATCATCCTCTTCCTGCAGTGGCCAGTGGCAGAGGCTTCAGAGAGGAGTGTGTGGAGCCCACAACAAATGGCTTTAGAATAACACAACCAAAGGAAAAATTCCTCCCTAATCCCAGGCAGCCAGTAATGGGTTGGTGCCCCGGAGCATGTGGGTTATTATCCTCATTAGATTTGCACCAATGCAGCGTCACTGGGGATGTTCCCATTGCTCATGCCAAGGACATGTTTTCTTGGCAGAGGTGATACAGAGCTTGCTCAGGCCTTTGCTACTCAAGCTAAGCTACTGCATGCCAATAAAATCTTTACACCACACCATCCTGAATTAGGCAATATATATTTGTACAGTCTGTGTGGTAACAGTAAGGGTTGTTGTTTTTTTTTAAAGGCAGAAGTATGTAATAAATGACATCCCTTCAAACACACACAGACTTTACATTTCAGCACCTTCTGCCTTGCAGTCCTCCTACAACCTCAGCTCCTATATTTTGTTATGAAATTTATGGGTTTATGCATACCAAAATTGTGTGTGTGTGGACTGTTACCGCCAGGGTGGTCTCGGAGAAAAGAAGCAAATAAGATGCTCAAATTTGATTACAGGATATAATAAAAGTCAAGACTTCTTACAGCTCATTCTCATATAGTCCCTTGGAAGAAGAAGAAGAAGAAAAAGAGTCTTTCTTTTTTTTTTCTTCCCCCCCCCCGCTTTTTCTATAAAGGAACTTCTTTCTCCCCACCCAACAGAGCTGGCAGTGATAGCCAATTTTCCTGTGTTTGAACCTTTGAGTATGCACTTCAGAACCTCACGTGGTGAAAACTAACCCCAGAATACCCAGGGGACAGCTGAAAAACCCATTTCAAGGGCAATGCTTTGATTTCTTCACATACACAAAATTGGACTTCTTTTTTTTTTCTCTTTTTTTTTTAGTCACAAAAAAATCTCCAGTCTCCGAGTGAAGGGAAAACTGCAGCGATTACTCCTGCCTTTAGATGGCTGGGTAAATATTTTCCCTATAAGACCGTATATTAAGGAATGAGGGGTTTTTTTTTCTTTTTTTTTCCTCCCCAAAATACTGTTTCACTGTCTCAGCAGCTGTGAATGGTCCTGGTGTCTCTCCCAGTGTGGGAGGCCATTTTGCTGATGCATCATCTCGCCTTTGCTGGAAAAGGATTAGAGACCAACACCATTAACATCAGTGGCAACATTCCCAGGCGTTGCTTCACTGTGCCCTACATCTTGTGTCGTTGCTTATGTTGGAGCAAAATAAACACAGAGTGGTCAAAATACACAACCAGCACAAAATCAGAACTTCCTGCAGCCACCTTGTTCTTACTTTTCACAGTTATAAGTGACTAACCAAGGGGCCAGGCTGTGATGGCTGAGACTTGACCAGTTTTGGTTGTGTAGGACCCAACCTGCCACTGAACCAGGCTCAGAATTAGTCCAGGAAACTCCACTCCCCATTCAAAACAACCACATGTAAATAGGAAAAAGCATTTCCAAGTTGTTATTTAGCAAATTCTCTAATTTTCCTCGTCCTGGGAGAAGTGGGCTTTGAATTTCTCTTGGCACAGGGAGAGCCAGATAGATTGTCATAACTCCACTAATGTTATATAGCATTTTACCCCACAAGAAGTCCCACTGGAAGCAGTGAGTAAGAAACCCATCTGGTTCAAGGAGGACGAATGCAAAAGGAATGGAGTTGCCAAATCACACTGGTTGGCTTCCCCCAAGATTTTTCCCAAACCCAAAAAAAGTCCTCCATCACGACAAAACTCCTTTGCGATAGTATTGCCTGGCTGCCGCCGAAATAAATAATGCAAAAAACACATGCAACATCTATAAGAGAAACACAAAGCAGTGAATTAAACATTGTTTTCTTGGGGAAAAAAAAGGCCAAAATGCTTGGTGACAGCTTGAACTAATTTAGATAAAAATATGAACTTCTGAAAAGCAAAATCCAAACAGGAAATAAAAATGTGCAAGGAAAAAATATACAGTAGATGCTGCCATTTCTGCAAGCTTTTGAAAAAAGAAACTGAAGTTTAATTGAAATGCTGAAGCACTGTACAACTAATTTTGTGGTATTTACTTCTTCCATGAGAAATTCCCTTACACTAGTGGATCAACATCGTACAACAGTGTTCTGAGAGGTCATTTCCACAGCAACTTTTACTGGTAAGAACTGTGGCTGGTGCATTATATATGATGAAACATGGGGGGGGGGGGGGAACCCTGAAAAAAATAACAAATTGTTTCATCACAGAACTGTCACTACAATGCTAAAGTAGTGCCAAAACCAACATGTACTGATTATGAAATTATTATTTCAATTACAAGAGAAGTTATACGTTGTACATGAAAAAGCAAATTCTTCCATTTCTGGGGGGTTTTATCCTGGGAATTAAATTATGTTTTCCTATACTATTAACCTTATTTAGAAAGCACTGTGGATTTCAGCACAACCTCTCCTTTTTGCATTCATCCAATCAGCAGTGATGCTGGGTGACAGAATGGCATTATATAGGTTACTGGAGTGACAGAGAGGGAATTGACCCAAGCTTTCTTTCAGTTTTCTTCTCTCCAATATACCCTGAAGAAAGGTTGTATGCACTGAGACAGACAGAACATTCTTCCTACTTTTGGCCAACAAAGTTCCTGCAATACGTGTTGTTCTCAGCTCAACATCTTTCACTCATTAAGGAAAACTGGGTTTTCTCAAGGTGAATTTTCCTTCTCTCCTTACTTCCACTCCCAATACCCCCTTCAACCCCGGCTTCATTCATCAAATGAGGGAAAAACGAAGCAACTTTGGTTCACCATTAAGTACCACGGGTCTCCAGTAAGAACATAGTATAGCTACTATGCTCAGCAAGAGGGAGTGAGAGAGAGAGAGACGACAGAGTCATCCAGTTCCTTCCAAGCACAACAAACATGACGTTGAGAAATGTGGTTGGAATAACTCTGGATAAGCTTCACCTCAGCTTGGCAGCCAGCTCCCCATAATTTCTGGATAACAAATACAGCACTGGATTAATAGATAAGGCAGGAGGTTTCTCATCCCTTTCATCTGAACTCTTCACTCCAGCTGCTAAGCCAGCGTTTCGGCCTCTAGACCTTGCGCCAGAAATAGTCGTCGATTAGCCCAGAGCACACACAACATCCAAAAGGAATTCAATCAAAGACACAGATTGTGCCCATCTTGAAAAGGGGCAGTCACCGACAACAGGGTGGGAACACAACATCTTCAACACGAGGGAATTTAAAATATTAATTTTTTTTGGCAATCCACGGCCTCAGACTCCTACATGTTTGGGACAGATGGTGAGATGAATTGCTGAGTGAAACAAGGGTTGCAGAAGTCCATTAGCCTGCACTCTGTTATGCAAACAGAGATGCTATTCCCATAAACTGGCCATGTGTAGGCTGGTTTAGAACCACTCACACCTTTCCTGATGCCAGTTCCCAGCAAGTTCACTAAAACTGAACACAGAGGAGGTTGTGTACTTACCTGGGGACCCTTCTCCATTTGCTATCAGCACCCTTCCACATAATACCATGCTTCTCCCTGCATTCTATGGCATTCACGCATGGTGTTTAAAAGCAAAATAAAATTATTAGGTGGCTACAGTTATGCCACAGAATTGGTTTTCAGGGAAGACATCCAACGCCCCGTGCACCATAATGCAGGAAACACAGAAAAGCTTTATAGGCCTTCCCCTGCCCTCACAGGAGCTGAGGATCTTGGAGCGTCCCTGCATCTGTCAAGTGTGATGTTTATTTCCTCCGTGGAACAAGCTATCTTTATGGAATGAAATGACTGCCCTTCATATATTAAAATAACACCTCCTCAGGAGAGGCTTCCATGGGCACTGGCTATAGCCCACTTCATAAAGGGAACATTTACACTGCAGAAAACTTAAAAGTCAGCTCAGAATTGGAGCAAGACCAATTGGGAAGAACTGGGACCTGGATGTTTCGCCTTTGGTATGAAATTATAGACCAAGCAAAGGCCAAATTTTGGTTGTTTATTGTTGGGGATTTTTGAACTGATTCTTCCACGTTTCAAAGCCTCATTCCTAGAAACAAAGCAAGCTTAAATGTGGATTTTTAATAGTACTGTTAAATTTAATAGACATTTTGTGCAGCTTTGCGCTGAAATTGTTTAATGGTTTATATACATGACTGGCTTCATACCCTGGTGCTTTTAGTTCATGCTAAACTATGTAAACCTTCTGCTGGAAACACAACTACTCCTGTATCCAGGAAGCGGGGCTTTGACGCATAATGTGTAAAAGTGAGTGGGATTTCAACACATGATACTTAAATGCCATTCTCCACCCCATATGGACAATGTATTTCTTGTCAGTTCAGCGGGGTTTTCAGAGAAAACAAGCAGAAAACGTCTTTAGATATTAGTCAGCTAGTAAAAGCCTGAACTTTGGAGCACTGCATTAGGTGATCAGCTGTATAAAGTGAAAGTGTTTGGGTGCCTTTCTTAAACCTTCAGTGTGCATCATACTTTTTTTTCCTGGATGCATTCTGAGTGAAATGCCCATTTTTTCACACATTCTTTCTACCACTTGCTCTTTTGACTTCGTGTCCTACTGTGTCCTAACATGTCCTACCCTTTGTCCATGTATGGATGATGTTACCAACTCATGAACTACACTAGACTGGCCTGTTTTACAAACTCTTTTTTTTTTTAACACTTACAAAATATGGGTTAAAGGTGCAATTGAGAGGCTTCCCACCAGGACACACGAAACTTTTTTAATTCTTGGTTTTGCCAAAATAAGTCCTTGGTAACCTGAACAACATTATCGTCAGCGTTGAACTTGACTTTGAAGCTGTCTGTCATCTGAGCGGTGAAATGGAGTAGCTGACCTCCATAGATGCCTCCAAACTAAATTATTCTAGCATTTTATTATTAGATGGTGCCTATTCGTATACAATGAGGATTACACTCCCCTACTGCCATGAATATTGCTGAGCAGAAATCATAAAATTACTGAGAAGAGGTTGTGCTTCATGATGATGGAACCCCTACAGATAGATGTTCAAAGTCCTCACTCTTCCCTTCTTGATTTTCACTAGTCATTTAACTGAAGCTTCAAACAGCACACAGCTTTTGCTGAAGTCTTTCTGACCTCAATAAAGGAACAAAACTTGAATATCTCATGAGCAATATCTACTGAAAGCAAGTAGCACTCTCTGAACATCTGGACTATTCAAGACAGTCTCAAAATATGACCTAAAAGCACTGCACTCCTTGCAGACTCAAGGAGCTTTCATAGAGCAGGACAGAGTTCCTCTCTGTAGCTTGTAAGAATTGGTGAGCACATCAGGAATACAAAACCACAGGGGGGAATTTGAAACTTCTGTAGTGCAGTGTTAGTGATCAGTGCATCAGTAAAAGAGCATTTTCTCATGGTCATGACCCATTTGAGACCTACTACCCAATGCACAGCCCATAATCTCTTCAAAAGACAACAGTCTCCATCCTCAGTGAAAAACTGGAGACTGGCAGATCCCTCTGCAGCTACCGAGTGTACAAATGTATAAAGCTGAGTTAAGAGTCAGTAGCCTGATTAATTGAAGTTGCTTACTCAAAGGTTATTTATACCTACAGACAGAGCTTTGTGCTCTACACACACTGCTGGGATTGCCCACACTATTTCTAAAATACCTGTTATTAATTTACTCTCAGTACTCTTAGTATCATGATATCATCTGAGAAATCTTCCTCCACTTCCTTCAAGTCACAAGACAAACACTTAGCCCTGCTAAGTCACTCTTTCTTTTCTTACTGAATGGGCCAGTCATTTTAGAATTTTATTTTCCCTTCTTACCCCTGAAGATGCTAATACACATTTATCAGGTGAATATACAATATACTCACTGTATAATTACTCACTCATAATTAAGTATACTTTGCTCCATCCAGACCAGGATCCATCAAAGGATTTACATCTTCAGCCTCCTTTCGGAAAAAAACCCCAACAAACAAACAGAAAACAAAAATCTTTCCTCAAAGCAATTCCTTAACTAATATTTTGAAATATAGAGAGATTAAAATCTTTCTGTGAGAGCTGTTACATTTGGGCTCCTCACATGAAAGGGAAACTCAGGCAAACAGTTCTTGTAGGTACAGTATCTCATCCAAGAGTCACGAATGCACAAGGAGAGCAGTAAGCACTTGCACTTGGGAGCATCCACCTCCTTTAGTGACAGAAGGACCACACTGACAGACCAGCAGACAAATGGAAGGGCAGGTGTCTGATTACCCAGACTTGCTTTAAGAGACACAGTGGACTGTTTCTGCACCATGAGCTCACAGGACCCCCAGCACTCACTTGCTTTCCATCTATTCAACTAAAATCACATAAATGTGCTGACCGACTTACCCACACTTCAATTTTTCCCTTATAACCATAGGATCATTTACACACTATCAATACAAGCACAGGGTAAGAACCTGTAAGATACTTCAGCATTTCCTGTACAAAACATGGGAAATATCAGCACTAAAATGTTGTAGGTTAGAGAGAACAATGTACATAAGAAGTTCAAAGAATATAAAACTTGCAGAGCCATAAATCAGCACTTTCTAGTTCATGAGTTCCCAGAAATTCCAAAAGCAAGTGTAGGATAAAAAAGTATATATTCAGGAAAATTCACTTTGTCAGAATGTAAACACCTGGCATTGGTTTTGACCAAGATGTTGCAGGATTCCTTCTTCTCAGCTCTCTCCACCACGATGTTCTCTCCCTATCCCACCTGGCCCATGGTGCCAGCATGCCCTCCCTACATATTTTTCTTGATGTGTAAATTTAAGCCTTTTCACTGAATACTGTAAACCTGTGTCTTGCCTAAAACTTGTGCATTCCCATCCCTAAAAGAATTCATCAATTCCCTTGTGATTCCTATCTTACATTCCTATCACACACCTAGATGTCTGCCTGCTTCCATCCATCACACAGAACACACCATTCTTCTTCTAAATCATTGCCGGAAATCTGATTTCTTTCCGAAATCCATTACAACCACTCTGGCGAGGAGAATTGAAGCTGGATTTCACAGGCTGACCATGTGCATTCAAGGGTTTCAAAGCTTCAGTTTCCTGCTCATAGAAGAAACATTTTCTTTTCAACTGACTCTCAAGAATGCCAGAGAAAGCCAGGGGTATCTGACATATTTTGGCTTGTTGTAACTAATACTTCATGGTCTGATGATAAACATAATAGGCCATAAGCTGGGTATTGTGCTGAAATTGTGTGTAAGGCATTAATTGTCGGGAGCTGGAATCAAAATCAGATGGCCCACTTCAGACTGACACAACCCAACGGGTCGTTCTTCACACCTGAGTGGCAAATAAATCAGTGCTGACCTGAGAGCACGTGACATTTTGCTGCTTATCACAGCACTGGTGCAAAGGGGTTGGGAAAGAAACACACACACATGTGAGCACACACACACATAAACACGTGGAAATTATTCCGGCTCCGCGTTGCCGCAGCAAATACATGGAAATTATTCAGGCTCTGCGTTGCTGCAGCTGCTGAGCTTTTACGTTAGGGACTATTTTAAAGCTCTTTAAAAAGAAACATTTTTGTCTCAGCTTTAATGTGACTCTCCTCGCGTGCCAATTCATTCTCCCTTTCCCGGGACGTCTCCCTGAGTTAAGAGGAGCATGTCCAAACCCTGTTGTACAACTCAGAAGCTTTACTAACACAACCAGAACAACACCACCCTGTCAAACGCTGGAGCTTTATGCGAGTGCTTCACCAGGACAGCTGAGGAAATGAGTACTGGCTGGAGCCAACTGGTCTGTGCACAGCTTGGGAATTAAGGGAGCAAAAGTTACAGGACTGAAAGGGAGCAGGGAGAGAGAGAACTGTTGCTGAAAATTATTTTTGGTAGAAACAGCATTGCTACAACAGACTTTGAGTGTTAGAAAAGGAATCATTAAGAAGAACATACCTTTGAAAGCAAAGAAACAGGCAATTAGGATGGTTGTATTAGTTCAAATGTTGTGTGGGAGGAGGTATCATTTGATTGACATTAATTGCCTCTATTAGGGCTGTGTGTACTATACTTCAGCCAGGCACCAACAGAGACATACAATCCACGGATTAAGCAGAGGACAGTGGCTCTTTTGTAGCTCCTGGAGTGCATTTGGAGCTGAATGACAGTCCTTGAAGCATGGAGTCGGACTGCAAAGAAATCCCACTGGAGCTTAACATCACAGGTGGAAACAGTCTCCTGAAAGATCTTGTCACCTGCTCTAATTGCTGAGTTTCAATGTTTCAAGGTCTTTGCATCAGTAAGCAACCTCTCTCTTAGGTGTAGTCATAGGGCAAGGTCCATCTGAGCCTCTCTGGCCTATTGGTCTCCTTAGCAAATGTCTCACAGGCACAGATTCATGAAGACATTAACTGGTTGGCTTCCCTTCCAGCCTCACTAACCACACATCCACTAAAAGCAGATGGCCAGAGGAGCAGCGTTTCTCACAGCTGCAGCATGAAGTCCAAATTCACATCTCAGAAGGCACTTGGAGCACTACGCTACCAAAGAAGAAATAAAGAAATACTTTTCTTCCTTCCCTGAAAATATGGCTCAGAGATTTCCTAAAGGCAGAAACAGACTCCCTGCCCACATTCCACAGTCCCAATGAGAAGATCTAACAGCGGGAGAAAATCAACTACAATGTGGCTTTAGACAAGCAGCTTAGACAAGATGTTTAATTTTTAGATAACTAAAATTATATGAGATAAAGCAGTCTCTCATCGTTTTCCCATTGAAAAAACAGAGCTATTAGCACTTCCCTGTGAGCACATTCTGATGAAAACTTTTAAACATTGTCAAATGTTCAGATGCGTTGTCATAGTGAGACATGGAAGGATCTTCAGAGATGTTCTTAGGGAACAAATGTGTAATTGCAGCAGTAATCCCAAGGTGGGTGGATAGCTGACTTCTTTTTTTTAACTCATTGCCAGCAATGATGAGAAATATTGCTTTAGGTTGCCTTGAGAAGACTTTTAGGGTTTTTTCCTTCAAATTTTCTTAGTTGTAGTCAAGTAAAAGTTTTTGTTTTGGAATTCTCAAACTTGTGTCTCACTTCATCTCTCAAAGATTTTCCATCCCTTAAACAAAACCCTTTTAAAGACAAGTTGGTGTATACAACTTCTCAACAAATTTCAAAATTAATTTTATGTTGAAATAAGAAATCTAAACGTTTCTTTCCAAAAACATCAAAACAGACCTTTGCCCAGGAGTGGAGAGTGCAAGGGGAGGGCGGGGATGTCACCACTCGGCACAGATTTCCAAACACTCTCTATTAACTCAAAAACTACTTTTCCCAGGAAACAATCTATCTGCTCCCACACATCTGATGTCTGTCTGTGGGCAGGGGGACCCCAGTTCTTATCCTGCCCTTCTTTGGGGGGGAGAGCCCTGTGCTGGATGTACCACCTCTCCATCACGGAGATGGTTTTAACTGCCTGTCCCATAATACTTACAGACAGTCGTAAAAACAGAATTGTAATTCTTGCAATTACATTTGAAGAGCAGTTTTAATGAATGTTAAACAGCTTTAAACATCAAAGTATTGACTGAAGTGGAAAAATAGTATCTTTACTAGCAGCCCTTTCCCCTTGCTCAAAGAAGACATGGGGAGGAAGGGAGAGCACGGGTTTTATCGAGGATGTCAGGAACAATTTATAGGAGCTCCGTGACCTGCACTTTGAACCAGGCTCTCCACCTATGGTCTGTAGCATCCTATAAAAAGATAGGCTGTTATCTCCCTTGCTGCAGCCAGCCTTCCCAACAGGAAGGGCAGGCTGCCTGCAATGCCTGAGGAAACACTCAGACTATTAAAGGCAGGCAAAGGTCCTCCTTTTTATTTTTCATTTTATATGCACTGTTTGCTGCACAAGATTTCTTTACAGTATCTCGAAAAGAGCAATCTGGGCCTTTTGAAAGTCAGCTCTAGCCATACCAGCTATCCAGAAGAAAATCTGAAAAGGATTGTCAGCACTGATGCTGTGATTTATTTTGGACTTTATAGATGGGAGCAAAAAGAAGTCACGGTCAGTCTTCACAGCCGTACCCTGCCTGAGGTCCTGAACCACAGACAGCCCCTAAAACACACCTCCCAAAAAAGCCTTTAAGAATGGGGGCTGCTCAAAGCATGCAATGGATGCTGAAAGGATGCAGCATTGCAGCAAGGGCCACCACGTACAAGCCAGGGTGGGATCCCAGGGCACCTGGGACTGACTCTGCCTGCTGCTGAGCCAGCCCAGCAGCCACTCCTTTCCTCGGCATCCTCAGATATGCAGAACATCCTGGGGCTTGTGGACATGCAGAAAATTTGGGAATCCTGCTGTAGGAAGACTGGACTCTCATATTTCTAACCCTATCTAAGCCATGTGCAAAATGGCAATCAGTAACAGGGTCATCGGTTCAACTGGCAATACGTCACCATCGTGGCTAAATCGTGACACACCCCGGTGAGATCAAGGCTCCTTCTGCACATGATTACCATTTATGTATAGCATGTGATAAAAATTTACAGTATCACAGGGAGGCTAAAGCTGAGACCAGGATAGGAACTATAAAAAGATTTTATCACTGAGAATAGTCAGTTTTGCATAAGGAACAGTTTTATATGAGAAAATACCGATACAAGAACATTTCGCAGAAGTATGCTGATATTGGCAAAATTTCTAGCAAGGAAAATTATCAAAACCTTTGATTTCAGCAAAGCCATATTACAGCTGTCTTATGGACAAGAAGAGAGTGGGACACTGCGAGAGGCGAGTCAGTCTTAAACAATTTGATGTCACGGAAACAGACATGACAAGTTCACCACTCAATTTCCTGAATGCATTCTTCCCATTCTTTTTTCACTGAAAATTTAGACATTCCAGTTTACACTGTGACTGGCAAGGAAAAGCCCAGCTCTGTGGTGCTCCCAGTGGGAGAGCAATCAGAGCCCTTGACAAGCTTCATCTGCAATGCCCATACATGAGTGGGACTGATGTTGGGGAGCAGATCAAAGCAGTTCACCCACGTGAGTCCAGCCTTTCCTCCCAGATCAGCCCCAGCCTCTCTCCGGGGAATGGTGGCAACCTCCACATGAAGAAAATGTGCCAGGTGAGCTCAGCAAGCAGCCTGCACCTCTCTGCAGACTGATGGTAGGAGGTAAAGGGCTGGATGCCCTAAACTGCACATGTGCTCATACCAGCATCTCTTTGCCTATAGTAAATGTATGCTTGGCTCAAGGATGAAATCATTCAGCATGTTTCATATGGTTTCTGCTGTTTAAGTTCCCCAGTCCCACTATAAAATCCATGATAAAAGGACATAAATAACCAAACTGGAAACAGCTTCTCTAGAAATCATCCAGGATATTTCTGAGCCATAAATATTCTGTCACTGCCGATTTAATTTCTGGTACTCAGGAAAATGCAATTACAAGAGACAAATGGTGATGAATGCTGAAACCAAGGGTATGTTTTTGACAATGGGCCTGGCTCTCTGTGAGCTGGCATCAGAGCCAGGCCAATAGACATCCATGTTCTAGCACTGCCAGCTTTTGAAATGTTTCGATTGCACTGAATGCTACAACCCCCTGCAAGACATAAATTCATGCAACTGCTCTACTCAGTCATTGCATTGCCCACTTGAAAGAGCAGATGTCAGAAGTCCAAATGCTGGGACAACATTTATAAAGAAACTTGCCAATTAAATTGGTAAGAATAAAAGTAGGCAGCGTAGCTCCTGTTCACAAAAGCACCCAAATGGGTTTCCCTTTGAACTCAGCACATTCTCAAACACTACACTGAATGAAGACAACCATCTCTGAACAGCTCGCAGGACCTCAGACCTCCAGCAAAGACAGACTGTCATTCAGTCGCTCCAACTGGGAGAAGCTGCTGACCATGAGGAACCTCACACTGCCCTCCTTCCCGAAGGTCTGGCTCCAGTGACAGCAACACAGTCAGCCCTCACGGTGAAGGATGTGGAGCAAGACCTCAGGGGCTTTGTTGAAGCCACATCCACGGCACAGCAAGCTCACTGCCCACCTTCTGGGTCTTCCATTCAATCTGCAGGACACTGCTGTTTGGTTTTTAGATTAGCAAACTCACTCTCTAATGAAAATATGAAAGGATGGCAAATAAACGGTGGCATTTCAAACCGACTCCTTTCAGCTAAAAGTTTTCTCTTAGCGTTTTTCTCTGGGAGGTGTCTCGCTGAATATTTATGATGTCATTTCTTTCCTGTCACACTTCCACTGTGTATTTAGGCTGTGCAAAACACCTTTCTATGTTAAATATAATCTCATGGCTCTACGTTTGCCCAGACACCACGTTCCTTGCCTCACATGAGCTGTAACCAGTGTAGCTCATTGAAAGCTTCCTGCACAGTAAATACTCATTCATGGTGCATAGCACAGATAAAATCCCTCTTTCCCACAACACCTGGCTCCTGCACAGTAGCTGCAGGGGAAAATCAGGCACTTAGGTTACAGACTCATCCCAGAACTGATCCATCTCCCCTTAGGGGACAAAGCTGCTAATTATTGAGCAAATAACCAGACTCTGCTCTTTTATGTTCCTGTGCACTGAAATTCAATACAAACACTTTGCGGGGTCTGATCCAAAACCAATCTGATTTTGTGGGCTGTGAATCAGGCTCGTTGCAAACAATTCTCCTTGCATCTCCCATAAGACAACTGCAGGAAGGGCAGATAACCGCAAGGAGAGCCTCCCTGAACAGCTTCAGAGAGGTGGGAACACAACAAGAAAACCTCCACGTGCAGATTTCAAGCCTTGTGGGTCTCTCCTCTCCTGGGGCTGAGCCAATGCCACAGCTTGTCCCCTGACAGAGGATTGGCCTGATGTACTGCCAGGTGAGACAAGGAGGGACAAAGGCTGCTCTTGGAGAACGTGACTTCTGGCTGTCTTTTTCTGAGTGGCGACCACCCAGGGAAGGATCCTTCATCTTGCCTCCTAATTCCAGTTTCTGGTGGGAAAGAGGCTGAGAAACCAGAGCTGTGCGAGAGCCAAGGAGCTTGTGAGGGAGCCTGAGGTGGGAGAGTGCTGGGAAGCGTTGTGCTTGATAGTGGATCATGTCCAGTTTTAGGCAGAGGAGCTGGCTGAGACTGTAGCCTCAGGGCCACCACAGAAGGAAGGAGCCCACGCTGTGATCCCTCAGGAGGACTCACTCACACCACAGCTGTCCTCGCTGTGCAGCAGAGGTGGGACAAGCTACCTTGGGCTGTATCGCAACATCCCGCACTAAGAACCCATAAACCCCCTTTTCTCCAGCCTTCACTGACAACCCTCAGGCTGGCCCACAATAGAAAAACCCCAGAGAGGCCAGAGGACCCCAGGAAACTTGGGGGGAAAACGTTCCGCCGGGACCCCACGCACTCCCATCTTTCCCCTAGATTAATTCAATCTGCCTCAGCTTCCAGCCAAATCAAGATATGGGCTCATCTTGCTAAATATAGCTCTCGAGTAATTTCCTGCATATTGGGACCGAGTCACTTGGCAACTGCTGGATCATGTGTAACAAAAACATGGGGCAGCGGCGGACGCCTGTGGCTGCCCATAAACCATTAGCGGCGAGGTCAGCAGCCCCCGACCTGATTGTGTAACCCCGAGCATTACCATTCCTCGGTTTGTTTTCTCTTCCTCTCAGGAGGACGGTAGAAATTTTTAGGAACAGGGAAAGGGCATCCAGCACGATTCGCCTGCCATTTCCCAGCAATCTTCTTAATCCTACTCCTTTCCGTAAGGCTGCTCCTTTCCCAAGGCCCTCCTCGAAAGAGAGACGGAGGTGTCCCAAGAACTTAGAATGCATCGCCTTAAAGTATCATCTTAAAGTCTTAGCATAATGTCTTTACATTGCTTGCCATTCCCCAGTAACTTATTCCATATGCTTAAGCACTCTCAGCATAATATGTCTGCTGTATTCCCATCTAGCTTCCCAGGGTTTTCAGACTATCCTCCAATTTCTGAACCCCTTGCCAACGTGAGTCATCTGCCCTTCAGGAATTTCTAAGTCCTCTTAAGTATATAAAGATGAAACCAAAAGAAGAATCAGAGTCTACATCCGTCTAGTTAACTATTCTGTCTTCCATGTTGACTGAAAGGGAAAGCGAATGAAAGAAAATGCCACATGGAAAATGGTCACTTTTCATGGCCCGTCCTCCTGGTGTCTGGAAACCATCACTGCAAGGACTGCCTGAACTGGAGGTCACACCAGGACCAGGAGCTGCTCACGGACTTACCTTCCATGAACGTGTCTACTCCCCTCTTAAATCCATCTGTACTCTTGGCCTCCACAATATCCTGTAGCAATGAGCTATTTAATTACGTGATATGTGCCACAGTTCTGCAGTCCCTCCTCACTAGGTGAGATTAACATCCTTAAAGCGTTCCTCATGGAGACTGTCTATCACCTCATCATCCCAGACAACCGCTTCCAAAAGCAATAATGCTTGTCCGTGGTCCCCGGTTGGAACAATGTTCCTGACGAGGGCAGACCGAGAGCCAGACGCCTTAAAAACCCCACCTGGGGATACTGCAGCACATCAGTAGTCAGCATAGTCCCCTCTTCTGTGCCTGACTCCTGGTGATGCCAACATTTCCAGAGGAAGCTGTGAGCAGTAAGTTCAAGTATCCTTCTCAGAGGAACAGAGTAATAATATTAACCCTGACGAGTCAGAGGTGAATTCATGTAGTGAAGCAGAACAGTTGACAAAACTGGATATTCTTGTTATCCATGGAAATATCACAAGTTTTGGAGTTCGGTGTTTGTTTATTTTTAATTTCTGCTAAGTTTCTGATCTCAATGAGCTCTCCTGAAGCAATGAGCTCCCCTTTTTAATTACATACTCTGTGAAAAATAACTCTTTTATTAGCATTTCTTTCATCACCTTTCTATTTTAATCAGATGTCCCCTTCTCTGTTCATTATGAGGCGGGGCAAATACAAGTTTCTGATCTCCAGACTATGTATTTTCTTCTACTTACTCATTCCAGCTCTTACAATTTACCCTAGGAGGTCAGCAGGCATTTCTGTTCTGCAGCTTTGCCCTGGGCTGTTTCAACAATAATTTCCAGATTCATTTCCTGACGACTGTTGCTTTTAGCCCACATTTCCTATGCTGGCTCCCACATAGCCTTAGCCCTGCTGCCATTACACTGCATGTCTGCCACCTGCAGCTTCACTTTCTCTCAGAGATCTGTCACACTTTGAGCATTGTCTCCACTTGGAGATGCAGATGGGCTTTTGTTCCATTCACAGACAGTGCAGATAATCCAGTGAATATTATGCACAGGACCAGAAGGGATCCAGTGATGCAAGGCAGTATAAATCCACACTTACTGAATTCCACCACGGGCATGTCAGGTCTACCCGTTCTCACCAGAATCCTGAGCTGGGGAACTCTACATATGGGATCACCCACTCCTCTGATTTATCACTGCAACCTCCAAGGGAGGTTAACTCTGTCAGATTAATCAAACTGACTTGTAGCAACTGAAATTGTATCAAATGATATCAAACTAAATCTCTGTTCTTCATTAAGGTCACTAATTTACTCCATTAAGAGTTGTTACGCCTAAACAATGATGGATGAGCCTCAGGAAGCACTGGGAGGTGGTTTGGAGGAAACATTCACATCTTCAGCTGCTGATTTCAGCCTCAGCAATCCTGCTGGGATTAGGGTCATATCTGTCCATATGAAACCATCACACTTCGCATGGTTTCCAGCTGGAGACGTTAACTCATTCCAGGCCATCTGCAGGTCAGGCTCATTCCAGCATTCATGTGTCCAAACGGACTCAGGTTTGCTGAGAGGTTCATGGGACCCCGAGGAACCTCACCTGAATTCATGTCTGCAAGAGAGGACTTCCTTGCTGGAATGCACCTAAAAAATATCGTTATTAACCAGTGAAATGAGAAGTGAATGTCTCCTCATTTCCTGATTAACAAGATTTTTCTTTTCCTACAGTTGTTTCGGATATTCTTGTCTAATTTTGGACAGGAAGCCCTCTTTGTGCAACACAAGCACCCTTCCAGTAGAAGTAAATCAAGGCTACATCTCTCTCCCACCAAGTGTCAAAATAAAGTGGAGGGAAAATGGTGTTTGTGCTTTTCAAAGGCCACATTTTTCTCATTAATTTCACAGAACTTGAGTAACAAACTCCTCTAGTAGCTTTAAAAAAATCACATCCCACTTATCTTAGCCATCTAGCAATCTTGTGATCATTAAATTACACATTAAATTAAATGGAACAAACGTGGATGAGCCAAGAAGGAACTAGGCAATGTATTTTCACAAAGTATTCCAATGAAAAGGGGTATTTCTCACTAAAAACTCATAAATTGTGAGAAAGTTGCTGTGACAATTAAAATCAGTGATGAAAAACGTTGAGACTTTAAACAGCTACTACATACCTCTGAACACCCTTAACCTGAGGCCAGGCTGTTTGCCATCTTCCCCCATGAGATGGTGAGTTCAGCTGCCCGAGCAGCCCTGTCTGACCTCAGGGAGTCACACTGCTGCAACACACTGCTGGTTGTTGACTGCACATAACTACAGTGTCTGAGCTACCACTGGGTGAAACCACATCCCATTATGCCAGGGAAAATGCAGTAAAAAGTACTGCCATGCCACTTTTAGGGTGAGAAACTAGAAAGGGCCTGAGAAGACTTGAGTTTGCAACCCCACCCTCAAACACTTGGAAAGAGTTCAGATACTACAAAGATGGGGCCAGACAGACTTTCCTTCCATATTTCAATAAACAAAATTCCCAAGCCAAATCCCTGGTCTTAAACAAATGAAAAGAGAACAAAACTTCCCCTTCAGTGTTTTGGTGGAACATTGTTTTTCAATGAACACTGTGTTTCAGTGAATGGCAAAACTGCTTCAGTAACCTTGAAGGGATTCCTCTCCAGATACACAGCCCAGACCAGACCAGACCTCAAGCTTGGCTTGAAACTACTACTTCTACTCTTACTGCTGGGAGGGATTTAGGAGTTGGACAGGACTAATGCAGGACCACAAGGTCTGAGGAGCTTGAGGAGGTGAAGGACACCTTGAGTAGAAAAGGACTCTGGAAAGGTATTGCTAAACAGTTCTGGGCTTTTATAAAACTTCCCATAGGAATCGAACAAAGATTACTCATCAGGCGTTTCTGCTAAATTTCTTTTTGTTGTTTAAATAACGTGAAGTTACCAGGGACTGTTTTCCACCTCCAGCAGTACTGCAAACCTCTTCTTCCACAGCTCTTGGTAGGCTCAATCTTTAGGAACTTCTACCACTGCTGTAAAGTGTTTATTTAGCAGTTTCAGAAAGGAGATTTCAAGACACAGCAGCAAAAGGAAAAAAGGGGCAAGGCAAGGCAACAGCTGCAGATTTAACACTGGCAACAAAGTCACAAAGGCAGAGCAGGTGAATGCATTTCTCACAAAGAATGTCCCAAGGGAGGCTACAGATGTGGGAGCTGGTCCTGCAGGATTCCTTCGGGATGCCTAAGATAAATGCCCAGTTTGTGGAACTCTCGGTCCGACTCCCCCAGTACAGAAATTACGTGACAGCCCCGTCGATCGAGCCTGAATGACTGGCAGAGACCCATCGGAGGCAGCAGAAGTCAATTAAGTCTCTGCTTACACACAGCCTTTCTGAGCCAAGCTAAATTTTTATAACCCCAAACGTTCTGTTTCAAATTCTAAACTCACACTTTCACATCCCTTCCAGTAGAAAATATGTGAATTAAACACATGTGTAAGAGACAGACAGACACACTCACTAAGAGCACCTTAGGAGACCCTGACAGTAACTGGGGGGGAAAAAAGGGGGTTGAGGTTTTTTTGGACAGCAGGAGGAGGCAGGTTTGGTTTTTACTATGAGCAAGTAGAAGGACTTGATGTGATGGGCCATGTTGCAGAGCTGGGAGCCCAGTGGGACAGAAAGAAGTCACTGGCCTTTAAAAAAGCCAGAGGTGAAATCAATGCAATGGCTCTTCAGATCTCCAGCAGCTAAGCAGGGTTTGGTGACTATCCCATCACAGTTCTCCAGGGCCCCATCCTGAGGAGCTGCCTTAGCTCAAATTTCACCTTTTCTAGGCATCTCTTCTTACTGCTTCCAATTAACTCCTTGTGGCTGGCCCCAGCACAGAAATGGGGGATCCACCTGGTAACAGCTACCCTCAGAAAAGTTCAGGCTTCGGGCTCTTTTTCCATAAGCAGGCAAGTGTTCAAATACTTATCCAAAAATACAGGTACAATCTGGCAGTACAGCTCACAGGAAACATCCCTCACGTGGGAGTTTCAGCACTTGCTGTTTCTAGAGGTGCCAGAAATACGAGGGGTGGAGGGAGTGCTTTTCTAATAGTATTTGGAATATTTCTCACATCATTATGAATGTAGCTGGAGAATAATTTATATTGAATCATTTTATTTTAATTAATTTCATTATTTATTTTTTGGGTGACTAACACACACCCTCCACTGCCTTACATGTACTTAAAATTTCTTCCTCAGTAATAATGGGAGAAGAGGCTTAATTACACGCAATTTGAGGGTTCACTTTATCTTTGAGAGATGAGATTTTTCAATGGGTTCTTCTTGTGGCTCACACACTGCAACTCGACACTGTGGTGTTTGTCACATTTTGGCTCAAATTTCAACACCAGCAGGTGCCACTTCAAATCTGGAAGTGGTTATCCACAAGCATCTTTTAACTGTCACAAACTTTGCTATGTTAACAAGGAGACTTGCTGGTAATCACAGTGAACCCAAAAGTGGTTCACACACTCAGAAGAGTTAATCTTCAACGCTAACAAGAGGGCACGTATTATTTATAGTCTCACAAAAGCAATGCATAAAAGAAAAAGTGTCTCCTCATAGATGTGGTTTATTTTGCTGCATGTGCTTATGAAGGAGGCAGTTTCACACCAAGAAACGGGAATACACAGACATCCAAGGCCAACTCCTCCTTCATGGAACTCAGAGACAACAGATGTATCTCAGTAAGTTGAAATAACCTACCCCATATCTATGTGACATAAGAACAAATCCTTTATGGGTGAGGGGTTCAAGGCTTCTAATTACGACCTGTTTTCCTTAAAGAAAAAATCAGCTCTGTCCATCTGCTGTCAGTAGAGCACTTGGCTCTGCTTTCTGCTTCAAGAGAACAGACTCAGCCCTGTTGCAGCCTCTGAATGTTTCACTGGGGTGGTGACAAGCCTTTGTGCTGTTTCCTCAGAAGAGGACCATGATACTTGAACCAGATGTCATCACTTGAAGCCCACATGAGTTGTAGGACTTCCTCTCTATGTTAAGTGGAAGATATATTCTTTAGCAAAGTCTTTTATCTGCCTGAATGCAGTTCAGCCAGCCTGAGTTTCTTCTAAATGCCTTCCATCTGCTTTTGATTTGACTCTCACAGGCTTTCAAGGTAGATATATTCTTCTATTTTGTTTAATTACTTCATCCACACAGAGATACCTTGCTGTGCCAGGTTTTTTCTGCCTGCTCTTCATTTTGGATACAAGCTGAGGACCCACTTTTCTGAGTTTTATTGTTTTGACTCATCTCTACCCACCCAACTCTGTTCCTCAGATGCTGATGTGCAGTGCATACCTTGTCTCTATGAAGCTGACTGCCAGAAGAGGGAATTTCAGCAAGCTACAAAGAACAATATGAAGGCACCACAATTTGCCAGAAGGTAACTATTTCTTAGTCTGCATAGACTGTAGGAGAGGACTGTGATTTTTTTCCTAACCTGTGGAAATGCAGGAACTGACAGATATATCACAACGGTGGCGCCTCTAAATCCAGTATCCTGTCAGAGGCTATATCAGCAAATTCAGAGGAGAAAGCAGGGATTTCTATAGTGCTCAGCTAACAGAGAGTATCATCCTAATCAAAACTATAACTCTCCAAGAGTCCACTGACTGCTGTCCTCCAAGCCCATGTCACAAGTGTGATGCCACAAAAGCCAAAGGATATCTTAGTCAAGCATAAGGAGGAGATACAATTTTTTACCAAAAAAATTTTAAATCCCAGTTTGATACCTTAAAATCATCCTTCAAATCCTACCCCAGCACTGTGGATTTAAAGGTTCTCTGTGAAGTAGGACAATCTTGTCGTTCAAGTTCTCTGCATGTATTTCATTCTCTCAAATGCAACAAATCCATCCATCCCTCTTTTCCCTCACAATAGACCTGCCTATGACAGTTTGCAGTGCTGGGTATTCAGCTCAGTTTCTCATGTTTTCACTCACTAAGTGTGATCTGCCAGCTGGTATAAATGGAAAACATACTGGAACCCTTGGATCTCTGCCCATATACATTAGTGGGGTTTTCTTTAATTTGGGAGGAAGGCTTGATGAGACCTTGACATCATAAATGGTGCACTGTGTGAAAGAATTGCTCAAAACAAAGCTTTTCCAGGAAAAACAGATGAGAACACTTGATGTGGAGGGAAAAGCATCTCATGGTCAAGAGATGCCCTACATAATAGAAAAGATCCTGTGAGGCCAAGGTTCAAGAGAAGTGGAGAACAGCTGTCATGGATGAAAAGTGATCACTGAAGGAAAATATGCCTTTCCCATAGATGTTTATGGGCAATTTCTGTTCATAAGCATCTAAGAAGAAAAGCTAGTCAAAGGAGAAGATGCCCCAAAGACAGCTATAGCTAAAGATTATCACTAAACAACACAGGCATCAGAAATCCAGACTGGCAAGTGGGAATATTAAAAAAAAAAAAAAAGTCTCTTAATCAACATTTTCCCCCCGCCACAAAATGTAATTCAATCTATTTAGTTAGAAAAACATGGCTTATTGCAATCTAAGTAATTTTTATGTCTTTATATACCACAGGATGTAAACTAATCTAGTTAGAGAAACATGGTTTCACTGCATTCTGAGTAACAGCCCCTGCTTTTCTACACTGTGATATGTTTTGTGTTGTTTTTACCACTTTCTCTGCAAGCCTAATGGGTTTCAGGTCACCTCAAAAACTCTTGGCCACTCCCTCCTGGAGACCACTTGGATTTCAGAACACATGAAAAACCCTCAATGCACTGCAGTGGAAAAACAATTTGTAACAACATTTCCTGAAGCAATAGGTTCCAACCCATTGAAACTCTATTTACCATATGCTTGAAAGACTCCAGGAACAACAGAAAGTCGTGCATGGATGCCTCTCTGCAAACACAAGTCAAGTAAAAATAGATCCTTCTGACCACCATCCAGCTGCACTTGTGGAAGCCATTTTTAGCTTTTCTGAGTATCTCAGCAAGTATCTCCTCAATGCTCATCATTTTATACCTAGGACACAGTTGCTCTTTCCCCATGGAAAGACAATGGAAAACATTAGGGCAAGTTCCCAGCTGATTTCCTTGGAGCTTGCAGGCACATCTACCAGCAGAGGAACCGCTCCTGAGCAGCCTGGGCAGACAAGTAAAGTCTGCATGGAGAGAATCCACACATAAAAGTGCAGACATGCTGCAGTGCCACATGCCAAGCAGGTAAATGTCCCCACCCACTAACCTCCCACATCTGGGCAAGTGTCTGGCTGGGCTGGTGAGGTTCCCTTCCCTGAGGCAGTCTCACAAGTTCCTGAGTGCCATAAGTATTTTCCATACACAGACCCACCAAATGTGTGTTTGGTTTCTGTAAGTCTGTCCACAGAAGAAGGCTGACCACCAAAAGCTGTCATTTTGATGTCATTTGTAAGACAGCAAGTCCAGCAAGTTTCCTGAAACCAAAACTGTCCAAGAGAGAGCTGTGGCCAGCATCTGCACAGCAGCTGACCACTAACATTTACCAACACCTCACACCTCTGGTCAGACAGCTTTGTTTGGCAAATATTGCCCTTAGAGGTCTCAGCTTAGAGAGGTCAGAACTTCTGTTTGGTTAGGATGAGTACTGGGGAGCATTTAATCTTTCTTTGGTTTGGAAAGTGCGTTAAAACCATGTAGGAAAGGACTCATGAAAGGATTTACTTTTGGGCTAACTCTGCTCTCCTGGAAATTACTGATAAAACTGCCAGCACGGTTTAATAAGTTGTGTTTGAGAGGGTTTTTTTTTTTAAATATTTCTTAGTTGAGTACTCAGGAGCAAAGGCAAAGGGAGAGAGCTAACCACTGTCTAGAAAGGAGTTACAGAGAAGATGGAATTGAGCTCCTTTCAGAGGTGTCTGGAAAAAATTACAAAAGGCAATGGACACAAACAGCATAAGGTGGGTAGGTTGCAACTGGGTATCAGGAAACAAAACTGTTCACAAGGCGAGTGGTCCAGCATTGGAACAGGGGTCCAGAGAGGTCTTTGTCAAATCTCTCAGAGATTTCCAAACTTCAGCTGGACCAGAGCAACCACACCAGACTTTGAAGTGAATCTTGCTTTGAGCAAGAAGCTCAACTAGTGACCTCCAGAGTGTGCCTCCAAGCCAATCCTAGGTCCTGCAAAAAACTAGACAAATTTTTTATACTGACATTACCAATGTCCTTTGTATCTTCCCTCTCTGGGTGTGTCTGGTTTTATTTCTGAGGAAAAGCAAAGCAAAATACAATTGCATCATTACTTTTAAGGGGTATGTCCAAGACTCCAATACTCATGTGTAATTCAGTACATTTTGCCAGTGAGAGTTTTCGTTTGCTCAGAAAACTGTTTCAATGTTTTAAAAGTAAACACAGCCAAACCTGAATAACTCATGGAGCCCCTGGTTCTAGGTACTGTGGTCAAATGCAGGTCACATCACTACTGCTCCAATATTTTTCCATCTGATGCCCATTCAAAGGATTCCAGGAAATAAGCTGCTGAGCATACACATTCATGCCACAATTTATATCAATTAGCACCTGTGCCTGGAGTTCTGACAGTAAGGATAATTGAAATGTTTTTAAACAAAACTGGATATTAGGAAAAAATTTCTTTACTGAAAGGGTGGTCAGGCATTGGAACAGGCTGCCAAGGAAGTGGTGGAGTCACCATCCCTGGAGGTATTTAAAGGACATGTAAATGTGGCATTTAGGGACATGTGTTGTGGCGGACTTGGCAGTGCAGTATTAATGGCTGGACTCGGTGATCTTTCCAAACCTGGCTGATTCTGTGATTCTGCTTGATGAAAAGTGGGGGGCTTGCAAAAAATTAACACTTCATAGGTTTGAAATAAATTATCTACATCAGAATTGTCCAATCCATCAAAAAAGGGGTTAAAACCAAAATATTTATTGTAAAAAAAAAAAAAAAAAAATAGGTGGGTGGGGGATGTAGAATGGAAGCCTTTCAGTATTTACAATATAATGGATACACAGAACACATCCAACATATTTTTTACTTCTTAATAAATAAAACTATATTTTTCTATGAGTATAACTACTTTTATTTCAGTTTGCTGTGCAAAAAAAAAAATTGTGTTCTTGGACCAGTTCTCCCTAACGGAAAGGCTGAGGGGAAAGATACGTGGGAAAAGAAAGGGTTCTTTTCAGAGGTGACCTTCCAGGTAAGAACTGAAGCTTCTTATAATGTTGCCAACGAGTTACTTGATCTATGAATAAGGAATGAGAGAACATGAATGTCTGAGGCTGCCTGGTGAGTTAGCACCTCTGGACAGTTTGAATTCCCCATAAATAAAAATATTCGGGAAGTTTTTGAAAGAAAGTGCAGTAACATTTACTTGTATGTGTCCAAATGAACGGAGAATCCCTGGACTCGAACACAAATCTCCTGGTTCATCACATGCAGCCCCTCAGAGTCAATGTGTAACAACATTTATTCAGACAGGTCCACCAAACTTGACTCTACATAACTTGACACACCACAAGCCACAAAACACTTCCACATAATCTATAACAACTTAAAATCTCTAATTTGAAAAACCAAAAGCCACAAAAAAAATTACAATGCACTACAGGCAGAAAGAAGAAACCCTAATCCCTGTAAGAACAGGTAGTTTGTTAGGTGATAATTCCTGCTGGTCAGAGTGGCCCATACCCCATGTTGCTTAGCAAACACACAAAAAAGGAAGGAAAAGAATGCTTTCTGTCTCTTCTGGGGATTTTTCCTAAGTCAAAAACTGGTTTTATCCTGAGTGCATGGGCAAGACATAGACATGAAGCACCTGAGTGATTTTATGACACCAAAGGGAGCAATGGATGGGGTGACATCTGTTCTCTCCAGGGATTCAAAAGAAAGAAGGGGGGCAAAAAAAGGACCAACAAATCATTTTAATTTAGAAGGAAATAATAAATAACAAAAAAAAAAATAAAATCCTGCCCTTTGTAGGCAGCTAATAGACCCAAAGTGCATTAGAAAAGGGCAGGTGATGACAGTGAGACCCACATGCCCTGGCCCATTCTGGTGGAGTCAGGGAGCACTTCCCTTCACAAGGAGCTGCCCAGCACCCCTACCTGTATTTGTGGTTTCTCAGGTAGTGACTACAATGAGAAATGAATACATAATCAGACCAGTTTCTGAAAAAGAAGGAAGAAAGGTGTGGGAACCTAAAAGCCTAAGGTGTTTTACTTGTCTTCAAGTAGGTTCTTGCTTCTCTGCTGACAGTAGTGAAGAAAAAAGTGGGTGTGATCTCCGTTGCTAAGGGCAAAGTCATGTACAGTCAGGGTGGATAAATGTTGAAAGGTTTGGTTTGGATAAGCTCTTGGGAGTTGTGGTGCTTATCTACATCTTAGCTTATCTGGAGCACTTCGATCAGCAGCACTGAGCCAGGAATCATGCCACGTCTTTGGGCTCTTCCCAGAAGACTCCCAGCACTGACTCACAACCATCCTGGTGAAGTCAGAGGTGTCCAGAGATGGGCCACTCCGAGAGCATCCCAAGGCTACTGCATCGTCACCCCCGTGTGAAACAAGGAGAAGGTTATTTGTGTGGCAGAAAAAGATGTATATAAGTTGGAGAGTGAAGGGAATTTTCATCAAATCCAAAAGCAGATTCTGTTCAAGTTCGGGCAGAGGATTCAGAAATGTTCAGATTTTTATCTAATTGATTTGCATGCCCCTGTTTTATAAGGAGATTCCAGACATGGAACTATAAAGACTGTTTATTATTGCTTGCACAACTGTCATTTTCAGACAGCCTAAATTCCACCCAAAGTTCCCGGGGGTGAAATTCACCTCCCATACCATGGGCTGCCTAAAACTTAGGCGCCTACTCTAAACTCTTTGGCTGAGCTCCACTGACAGCCAGGGGAGAGAGGTTGGCACCTCCAGGGAGGGATTCATGCCCCGTATCTCAGACATCTGTGGAGATGAGTCACCCACCAGAAGGGCCTGTCCCTCCCCAGTGACTGCAGAGAGAGGCTGGTTGACTTGCCAAGACCAGCCCCGCTGTCTGGAGCCCCAGACAAATGCACTCCTGCTCCCACCAAAGCAGGCAAACGTTGTACTCCGTTTTCCAATAAGCTGAGGGAAGAATGAAGTGGGAAGTGCTTTATCATAAAGACCTTTAGATGTCTAACTCCAAAGGGAACGCAGGGCACCTAAGCAGCAATAAGAGGCTTAAATCAACTTTGTGGATTTAGGCCTAAGTGACTTCCCTCAAGCTTTCACACTAATTTAAAACACTACTTTTCCAGTCATGCTTATGATTTTGCCCTGGCTGTGGTCCCCTTTGAAGATTCACTCATGAATCCCTTACTGAAAACATCTCCAAACTCCTGGATAACCAGAAAAAAAAAAAAAAAATATATATAAAGACAGAAACAGAAATTAGCAAGAAGAAAAGTCTCCAGCAGCACTCCCAAGGCATCCTGCTGCACAACGTTTTGCCAACAAAGCAAACAAAAGCTGTGAGGCCTTTTCTCAGCCGCAGGCTGGAGAAGTGAACTCTCACACCAACTTTCTGATCACTGTCCCCCGAGTCCCACCAGGTGACCCTGAAAGCCACCCTGCCCTCTGCAGAGACCCCCCTGCCGCTCCCCTCCCCATCACATCCCATTTAACTCAGCACAGTAGCCCCTAAGAATTGCTGGGTTCATTCTTGTGCTCCTCGCTGAGAATGAAACATTTTTATTGACATGGAAAGATTGCGCCATGTGCATAATTGCTGCATACAACAAGATGGAAACCACAAGCAATAAAACACTCCATGGGCGATGACTCGTGTTTACAGTAAATAGGAACGATGCTGCCAGATGTCAGCAGCACCAAATCATGTGTTGCTTATCCCAGGTCTCCAGAAGAAGGAAATAAAACCCCGCGATGGATATTTTTATTTCTGGCGAGGGGATGACTGCTGGGTTGATTGCATCTCTATGGCTCTGGGTAAGTGGCAGAGACAGGAACTTATTTTTGTTTCAAGAATTCTTGAACATTACAGTGGGAAAACAGACCATAATCGCTTTTTTTGAATCTCAAAATTTAGAAATACCATGTTCCCTTGTCTAGATCTGCTAGTGTGCTGAGCCTGCACTGAAGCCCGGGGGAGCAATCCAATGCAGAACATTTGTTCCACATGCAACCCCTCCCCCAAGGCCACAAAATAGATCCCAAAAACCTACAGTTTGAGACTCTGGTGGTAGACCAAATGTCACAACTGCAACTTGCCAGGAGAAGGAAGCAGAGGAGATCAAATGCGTCACTGCTGTCGCTGGAACGGGGGTACATCCTCCTTCTAGCAAAGTCTTTCAAATCAAGGCTGAAGTCCTTCCAAACACTCTGCTAAATCTCAAAAAAGAAGCGATGAGCTAAACTCCTGAGTAAAGCTCATCAGTTATGCAAAGGCTGGACCAGAAAGCTCTTTGTGGATTATAAAACTATGTGTTTGTGCAGCTCCAGCCACTCATTTTGGGCCCATGGGATGGCTTTTAGGACTACTTTCCTGAAAAGAGTCTAGCCATTTTGAAGTGCTCCCTTTAGGATACCTCAGAAGTTCTCATTTGAAAGAAGTGCCGTGAATTGCCATAAAAAAAAAAAAATTCTGGACTTCTTTAAAAAGGATTCAAGTTGTCTATTAGAGCTGAAACAGTCAGTGCAACTGGCCATTTCTGGCAGGTTTTGCTTCAACTGCCTCAGCTTGGTCATCCAATTTTCAGTCTCCTTGCTCTGGTCTGCTATCTCTTGCATGCCTGCTATAAAGAATAAATCCCAAACCCCACTTTTCAGACTGCAGTGTCACAGTGTAAAAAATATAATTGTCTCTGGATATGTCCAGATGGAATCTGCCAGCAGACATGGTCTTGCACTTCCTTTATGTTCCAAATCAGCTAGAAATGAGCCAGCTCCAAAACAAATGCTGGCTGTGAGTCCATAGCTGGGTGTACCATGCCAAAAGCCATCCCCTGTTGCCTGCAGCTCACAGTGGAGCCAATGTGCCTACACAGTGTCTGTCAGGGTGAACACAGGCAGAAGAGCTGCATCTATTAAGCAGGGTGACAAAGTGAGTTTGCCTGGAACAAGACATACCCCAGTGACACCAAAAAGCTGAGCGGGAATTTTAGAACAGGAAATTCTCTCGGGAACGAGACTGTTTGTCTTAAATGAACAGCATCCAATTAAACCAGTTGGATTTGATCCTTAATGTCAGTATCAGAGATAGCCACATTTGGAAATCAGGCCATTAATGAAAGAGAAAGATATAGCAAATGTACCAGAAATGGGATGTCTGTAGACCATCAGTTTTAACTACACTGATAGCCCACCGACTGCAAAATCTATGCCTGTCCATCACAGGGTTCAAACTGTCCTCTGAGCCTTCCCTGTCAATTCATGTAACTCCTGGTAATGGTCTCTTGGCAGCTTCACCCTGGAAACTAATAAGCAAGCAAATTACACAGTCTTGGACTTATTTCAGAAATACAAGTACCTGATCTAATTCAATAATGCATGATGCTAAGAGTTCTCCTTGCAGATGTGATTATCCTGGTAATGATGTATTGTGGAGACCACAATCTGTATATGACCTCATCCTTATCTGCAGCTGCAAAGCACTACTGGATTCAAGGTTTAGGCTACAAGTGGCCTCAATTCAAAAATGTCCAGTACTCTGAGAGTCTCAGTCCTAAAAACCCCCATAAGACCAGACATGACCTGCTGTCTGAGCCAAATTCTCACCTAGTGTAAGTAAGCAGGAAAAACATCCATTTCCAAATTGCCTTTTTTTTCCCCTAATTTATTTTTCCTATCCACAGCACTGGAACTCAAATAGTTCCAAACCTGCTAGTCCCAGCACACTGCCATGTTTGATTAGGAACTGTTGTCCATAGAAGAATAATGTTATCCTGTCAAATCTAAGTGTTTTACTTAAGTTGAATACACTGAGCACAACTTTTCTAACTCAAGAACTCTCCTGAAATTTTCATTTCACTGCATCTCCCACCTCCTTGGCAAGTCTTCTGATTTCCTGCTCTTATTATGGAAGTTACTTAGAAATACTAATATTCCCTATGCAAGGGGAAAAAAATGGTTGTGGAGCAAGGCAGCATAAAACACCCATCACTAGCCAAAATTTGTTTGGTGTGTAGGACACAGAAGAGTCATGATCCTGATGCTCACATCCAGAGAAGACCTCCTAAACTTCCTTGCTCTGCAGCTTTTTTTCAGCTCAAGATCAGGTCTGTGTGCATTACACACCTCCCTGCACACGTGTTCCCACTGCATGACCCCTGGATGCCCTGGATAAATACCCCACATCCCATGGCTCAAACCTTTGGCTTATTTCAGTGCACTAATCTGTTTTCCTGCTACTTCCTACAGACCTAGAGGCTTGTTTGTCTTCTCTTAGTTCCCAATGTGCAGATAAAAACATCCTCCCAGTTGCCGCTTTCCTCGCTCAGGTCTGAGGAGCACCTGTTGTGCATCAGAAAAGCTCCTCCTATCACTGGCAGCCTTTCCCCATTTGAAAATGGCTCTCTCCCATAAACAAACACCCTCATCTCGGCTTCATACTGCCAGAAAACATGGTTTTTTTCCCCCTATACACAATATTTGCCTTGTATTCCGCTGACCTTCACTGACTGTCCTCTCTAACCGCAATTTTGATACAATGGGGTTTTCTCCACATGTCTGTGGCTTCAGGGTGACATTTTAGCACACTTAGGGGCTCCGAGTTGGTTACAGCAAAACCTCAGTTACCCCAGATCTCAAATACCTACAGCACTCTGCTTCTCTAAATGGTCTTGTGTTCCCTCAAGGTCAGCAAACAGCACTGAGCATTCCCTCAGTTAGCCCAGACCTTGGCAGAGCAGCGTGTTTATTGCTCCTGATTCACACAGCTGGAGTTCACAGGGATGGCAGCACCCGAGTTTACCTCTAGCAAAGGGACATTTCTCCTTGGCAGTCAGCTGCCTGTATTTTTCCACCTTCAAGAAAATTCCCCCAGCCATCAGCTGCTCTCATCCTGCCTTTGCCTCCCTGAGGTCCCCTTAAGAAGCCACCCCACACCTTCTGATGCCTCCGAAATCCAAACAAGCATCATAGGTGCAAATCTGGAAAGGGGGTTGCAATTAACCATTCAGTTCCCAAGAGAAAATATTGGGAGAAATCTTTTTCTCTCTTCCAAATCAAGACTGGCCAATCCTCTGGAAAATATGCTTCAGCCACCCAACTGCCATTCTCCATGACCTGGGACAAACAAGGGATTGGATTTGTTGATCAATGGTCCTTTGAGCCAAATGCATACACAAAGATCTGTAACCAGAGGTCCTCACAACTCCAAATATCCCTGCCAAGCCAGAAGAGTGGTAATCCTAATGGCAAAATCTTTCCTGCAAATTCCAGCTGATCTACATCTCCTTCACCTGCATCCCCATCACTTCCTTTTAACAGTATTTAATACGGTCCTGAACACCAGCAAGTGCTTTTTCCAACTTTTTTTCCTATTTATCTTGATTTCCTTAACTCCCCATCCTTCTCCACCTCAGTACATATTTTATGCCTGTTCATTCAGATATAAATGCTCCCTCTTCTCTCTTCTTCCTGTCAAGATATATGTGCATCTAGAGCCAAACCAGTCCAGTTTGGTCTTCCAACTGTTCAGCAAAAGCCATTTACTTGAGGGAAATTCCTATGAAAATGCAAGAACTGACTCCTGTAGTGCTTTGATTTCTCTGCCTAAGCCAACCGCAGTCAGATTTTCATAACCCTTCCTCAATCTATAACAGCATGTTTATTGTTCACGATGGGGAAGATAAATTGCCAGGGCACACAGGGTTCTTCTGGGGGCTTTTCTGAGAAAAAAAAAAAGCACAAATCCTTACCTAAATTACAATTAAATGAACAACAGCACTCTCTGGCTGTATTTCCAGGGCACAGCACGCACCAAGGACATGCTGTATCCATGGCTTAGGTTCAGGTCCCCTGACCAGGCTCAGCCTGTGCAGGATGAGCTCACAGACCAAACCAGCACGTTGTGAATGAGCCACTTTCTGCCTTGTGCCTGAGCTACTCTGCTTGAAAATCCACTCCTGTCACTGCTAACCCGGAGCAGCATCAGCAAAGAGCAGACAGCCTGGACACTAACACTGGTCATGGACACGAGTTTGAGGCTGGATCTGTCCCATATGCTCAGCCCAGTCAGAAATAACTCTTGAGCACCAGAGCAGCTGGTGAGGAGAATTCAAAGGTGGCTCCGTGAGGAAGATGCTCCTCATTAACTAGTGGCATCCCTTCTAAAATCTCTGTCCCCTGACCGCAGACCGTCAGCCAAAGGATCCTGTATTTCTGTCCTCTCGCCAGCTCCCCAGGGAGGATCCATCCCTCCACAAGAAGTCTGTCTGCACAAGATCCCAGTGAACAAGGCCTGTTCTGCCCGTCACTCGCAGCCGGCGGGGAAGCCCCGAGTCACCACCGAGCCTTGTGTCAATAAGCACCGGCAGAATGTCCTCTCTGTTTCCCTTTAGCACAATAAACTGTGCCTCCCCCCTTCCCTCACCTCTTCCCTCTGCATCCAGACACGCACCACAGGGATGGACCCCCTGCTCCCTCTCACCACCTCCAATCCCTCCCCCATTTTCCTGTCTCCGCTCCTGAGGAAGTGTCTCTCATACACAAGGGCAGTGCGCAAGTAGCTTCGACTAATTTTGCATGGACAACAGACAATGGGGGTATGAAATTCCAGGAACATCCTGGTGAGGATAAGAAAAGGACCCCTGCTGAAGTGGAAGGTGCTGTGAGTCCTGCTTATAGACCTGAAAGCTGGCTAAAGAAAAAGGGAAAGGGCAACGCATCAACCCAGAAATCCTGGTTTCACATCCAGGAAAATATCTGATAAAAAAAAGAATGAAAATTGAATGTCCTAGTCTAGGAGTGAGGATTTTTAAAGTACTAAAAAGAAGTCTAGTTTTTAGACCAGGATGTGAAAAAGATATCACGGTCTTTCATCATGGAGAAGAGACTGTGGAGCTCTCCTTTGGCTCCTTCTTTGTCCTACACTTAACACTAGATACAAAGCTCCTTCCCTACTGGGCTTGAAGATTAAAGCTGGATGAAGGCTGGGGGGAACCCAGATGCAGATGAAGTTTGCCAAGGTTGCCACTTGCCTTGATCTCGAACCAAATGGAACTGGGCTTTTCTGTGGCAAAGAAGCAGCTTGTTACTAACATGGAATAAACAGAGACGTTCAAGGCTTTCCCTACCCAAGTGACACGGTTGCTATACTTCCCCTGTTCTTGGAATACAAGGCTGCCTCTTACACTGAGTTACAAATCCTTGTTTTCCAGAATTCTCCACGTGCTTTCTTCCGAAAGGGAAATAATGGGGTGAGAAAGGGACTTGATCCTTGGTCTTGAGTTTCTCTACACAAACCTGTAGAGTTGTTTCTTTTCCCCAACATGTTCAGCACATTAAGGCCCCTTTGTTTCTTTCCCAGGTGAAAGGCACCTTGCAGGATATTAACTGCTAGGCTTAGGAGCTGTGCCAGCACTGAATAGATGAAGAGGGGATTGCTGCTGTGGCCACATCCCGGCAGAGAGGGAGACAACAGCACCCGTAGCTTCCCTAATAATCATTGCCTACCTGCCTCTTCTCCAACACACTAGTGAGGCATCACAGGACTTGCCTCAGCCTGGTTTTGTCAGGGCTGCTGGACTCACACTGGCTGGACCAAGACTCTTTCTCCCCAGCTCTGGGCTTGTCCAACCACCCCAGGCTCACAGGAGGTGACCCTGTGTTGGCTCTGGGAGGAAAGGCTGTCCTGCCTCCTCGGCATCTCTGTCGTCTGATCACACAATAAAGCTCTTCCTACCAGTAAGATGGGGCCTGATGAAGCGCTTTGGCTGATGGAGCTGCAACTCAACACTCTACTGCTGTTGGGGGCAAGGGGCTTGCTCTCCACTAGAAGCCTGTGAGGTTGTTTAAATTGGTGGCTCCTCTGGAAGCCACAGCCTTGCTAGTGATCTCAGACAACCTATTCTGAAGGGGTTTTCTATATGCCTTTATACACTGTATAAACCTTATACCTTTTATACAATAGGAAGTCTCCTGAATAAAACCATATTCTGTAGCTGACCTCAGGTGTCAGAAAGCTTGAGATCTGAAAGGATTAGTGAATTGAGGCTTCCACACTCCTGTTTGGTGTCGTCCTTAAAGGACTTTTCAGTGAGCCACTGAAGCCTGTAACAAAAACAAACTTTAAATTCAAAAAAGATTTGAAGCTCCTTCCAAATTTCATCTGAGTAATGAGCACAGGAATAGTTTAGTCCTCTAAAGCTTAGGGAGATGTAATCTAAAACTTGAAATATCAAACACTGCAGCAAATGATACTGGACAATGGATATCTAACACTAACAAACTCTTAACACTAACAAACTCAGAGGAGCATTTTGCCAGTAAAAGTAACATGAAAAAAATCTAAAGAAGCTAGAAAATATAAAGTTTAAATATGAAAATAGATTTTAGGCGGACTGTCCAAAATTTGCACTTGCTTTCTGACGTGCAACCTTATGCCCACTGGATGTTTTATAATGCTCTACAGTAAGAAATAAAAGGAGATATTTTGATTTGTGCCACAGTGTCTGGAACTAAAATCTCAAGTAACAGCCCTGATCATTTACACTGCATTTTTTTTTAAATCCATGGATCACAAAGCATTTTAACGTTCCTAACTAACACCACGTGCATCAACACAGAGTAGCAAAACTTGCCTCTGATGTAGGCGGTATTATTCCCATCAGACAGGTGAGTAAACAAAGTCACAAAGAATTAAGTGTTAGGGTCCGAAAGGAAGTCTGTGGCTGAGCTGGGAACAGAACCTGTCCCTTGATACAATCCTCTTCCTTAACCGCAGGGTAATCCTTCCCTGACCTGTGCATGCAACAGTAGATCACAACTGGGATGTTTTTTCCTATCCAAAACATGAGGGTTTTCAATTCTTCCTCTTCTCCCACATCTCCCCACGATGGCAAGCTGAGCCCCTTCCTTCAACAGGCAACTGTCTTGTGGCACATGGTTAAAGCCTGACAGGGTGAAAAGGGAAACCAAGCACAACTGTTCCAAGGTTAGGTGGCTTATATAGGGCAGAGAACAGCTGGATTTCTTCCCTGAGAACAGTTTTTCACCCACTGGCCTGCACAGAGCTGACTGTCCCAGGACAGACAAATTTAGACAGTGCCTTGCTCCAATAGGAATCTTAATTTTCTACAATGGTATGGCTCTGTAACATGCATGGAAAATACACCAAGTGTCTAACCCTGGCACAGAAAGGCCTTTCAGGCTTTCTGCAGCCTTAAGAACAGCAGCATGAGGTGCCCCTCCAGCCTATGTGTGACACCTCCTTTTAGCTGCCACAGCTTCAACTATGGAAAGTGCAGGAAGCATCTGTGACACCAAAGCACATGGAAATAGAGTTCCAAGCCTTTGATCACTGATGAAGTTCTTAGTCAGCCTCTGTTTTGACTGCAGATTACCCAAAGAACAAGACCCATCCTATTACTGTTGGCAGTCGCTGTGCATGGTTGTGATCCACACATCCCATTTCAGATTCTGGTCTTTTCCTTCCCGTCACTCCAACCTCCAAAGCAACTGGACCCACTGTAAGAAGAAACTCTACATCAAATGCTCTCAAAGTTTCAAGCACAACACAGGGAGAGGAAAGACCAGTCCTGCCTACCTGGCCACAGGACAGCTTTTGAGTACAGAGCTGCCTCCATGCTTCTCTGGAGACTCCCTGCTTCCTCTGAGCTTTTCCCAACCAGAGGCACTGGGGCCTTGACAATATTAAGAAGGGGATGCTAACACCAGGACACCACTGTCAGCACGAGGGAGATGGAAGGATGGAGGCTTTCAGCCCCCAAGCACAGCCATGCCTGAATCCAGCTGTACTACACAAGCGGATTCTCAAGCTGAGACAAGTCATCACTGGCAGATATAGGGCACTGGATTTACAAGGATAAGTGATTTGATCCGTTACGACAAACCTTTGTGTTCTTTGGCAAATCTTGTGAAAAGACTTCTCTGAAAAAAATATCGTAATAAATGTGGGTATTAAAAAACAAACCCCAGTAAACTGTACTTAAGAGCAATTCTCAGCTACGAAGCTCACTCATCCCTCAGATTACTGGGAGATTTAAGGAAGTGAAACAGTTGTTATCACTTGGTCTGTGGGATTTTGTTGGCTTTTGCAGGCTGATCGCTGTATTTAAGGTAGAGCTGCTGTGTCAGACTCCCTGTGGGCCAAGAACAATATATTCCAATTATTGACATCCCAAATGTATCTTTTTTGAGGGATAGGATATTTCTACAAGTTTCCAAGAGAGAAGAGGCTCAGTACCCTCAAGAGCTTAGCAAATTTGGCAGGCACTGCACTGCAAAGACATGTCAGGATGGAAGTGACTTGAAGATGTGATCTCCTTGCCCACACTCTCCCCACACGGTGGGGATATAAGTACCACCCATCCCAAGTCAGAGTGTACCTCAGTAAACAAAATGTGGAAGAGCTGAAGTGACTTCCCCTGGTTCAGCCAGGGCAAGGACAATGATGAACCACTGCTGAAATGGTGCAATCCCAAGCCAGCACTTGTTCCAGCTGACCCACAGGGCTATTACATAGGAAGCAAGGTCCTCCTTGTTTCAGTGTTGGGCTGTCTGAAAAAAATCCCAAGGTTCTGTCACAAAAATCAAACTTATTTAACTGAGCTCACTGCCATTTTGCACTGAACCTCAAATCAGCAGAAACTCATTTTTATAAGGTTTGAGGAACGTTTTTTTATTATTCTTTCTCTTCCCTCAGCATGGATTGTACTTTTTTCTTCTACAGATATTTTTATCTTAACTTTTTCTGAGGGCCAGCTTGTTCACATTCCCCACATATTTATTAAGCTTACAGAAAGATTCTCAGTTTCTTGGATGCATATACATTCTGAGTTGTCTTAGAGCATAACCAGCAGATCTTTTAGCTGTAACTCATTAGGTTTTGTGTACTCTCCACCTCTTTGGAAGTCTTCTTTCCAAACTGGAGCATTATTCCTAATGGTTCTAAAAACTGTCACTGATAACAAAACAGCTTCTAATTTTGTCCTGGTTTAGAAGCTATGGTTCAACAACTGGCTTGCCTAACAGGCTCCTTAAAACCACTGCTCTTCCTCAGTGCTTAACAGCTGGCAGTGACCTTTCCTCTTAATGCACAAACATCAAGCACCAAAATAATTCAGAAAACAAACATCAGCCCCAGACTCAACCTGGTAATGCCCAGAAGCTCTTGAAATACGTCTCAGAACACGAAGCCAAGCCAAATATTGGGTTCCCCATCCCAGACATGCTTTTAAATTGTACAGAACAAAAGCCTTTAATTTATATTTGAGTTTAAAATTCTAAGAGCAACAATAAATTAGGCAAATAAACCTGTTGCCCAGGATCAAAAAAGCCCTGGGAGTGCCTAACTGGGAACATGACCGGCAGTTAATCTTCTAATGATCAGTGGAAAATAGAGCACTGACATAACCCCCTCTCAGACAAAGCTTTCTTTAGCTTCTTTTCTTCTACCATTTTTTTTTTCTTAGCCAAATCTCTTTCTGAGCCTCATTTTCTCATGGTGTGAGGTCAGTCCAGCTCTGCTCCTCACACTGAGCCACCTCTGAACCCCCAGTTCGCCTTCAGCACAAGGCTTTGGATGAACCTCCTGCCCCTTGTGGACACCCAGCTGAGCACGATTCCCAGCTGTGCTCACACACAGGAGGAGGAAAACAAAGCACGAGATGAAGAGCTTCTTTTGTAGATCTTTGTTTTTCTAGTTTCCCTCAGCATGTGTGTTTCTGTGTGTACATATGCAATCAAGCTGTAACTGTCATTAACTGACTTCTGAATTTCATATTCAAAGCTAAAACCTGGCAGAGCCGGACATACCTTAGGGATATGAAAGAAGGAATGCTGACAGAACCTGTATATTTGAAGCAACCCACCTAGGGTTGCCACAAATCTACCTTGCAGGCTATTTCTTAAATGTACCATGAGCAAACCTTGAGTCAAGATTATACTTTTACTCACATACCTGTGATGACATAACCTCTTAAAAGCAGAGTACACCAATACCTTCTCCTGCCTACATGTCCATATTCACAGTTTTTTTGGGTTAACAAACTATTGATAAATATCTCTCCTCTGTCTCCAACCATTAGTGCAATGGTATTACCTACACCTCTCCATTTCTAACATAGGAGCTTAAAAAAACCCAGACAGACATAATTCCAGAAGCCACACATCATTCCTGCATATATGAAGCAGAGTTTAACTCAAATCTCCTCCTCTCTATGTAATAACTTTCTGCCTTGGATTTTTATTTGGGTAATCCAATGCTGTGGATTACACATGGGAGTTTATACCCAGACTTGAGAAGAGACACAGAAATACGTGGCCTTGCAAGCTCTTCCCCCATGGTGTGAGATGGACGAGGTGAGGATAAGAGCATGAAACCAACCCATAACGAGAACACACAAACCCTTGTCCTGAAAGGAACAGCTGGGTCAGCTGGCTGCCCATTTTGAGGAATATTCTGTTTCCTTCACAACTTCTGTCCTGCCCAACTTAGAGGCTTTACATCAAGCCACGACTGGGTCTCATTGCAGTCCCTCATAATGCCATAAAGGAACAGCACCATCATTAGAAGACAGCAGTTCATGTGCTTCATGAGTATCTCCACACATGACCTGGTGGGATAGGACATGTCACAGGTCAACCAGTCAAGTGCAGGGAAGACCAAAACATCGCCCTGCAGTGTTGGCTATTCTCTGCCTTATGCCTCTCATGAGTATCTGAATTAGAGCATCCCTGCAGGAGCTCTAAGCAGTGACAAGTCCCTCAAAGAACCCAGGCAGCTGCAGATCATAGAAATTACAGTCTCTGACTGACTAAAGAATTGGTTCTTGCTGTCCCAAGCCCCAGGTTAAAGCCCTAAGCACTACACCATTCTTTCCCTCTGGCATGCCTGCTTTTCAGCTAGCTGGAAAGAAGGGGATTTTTGTCCTGCACAACTCCAAGAAGCCCCTCTGAGCCCTCACTCCACCTTCCCCATGTGTAGTCAGTGTACTCAAGCCTTACAGGTCGGCTCCTGAATTTGGCCCTTTATGAATAGATCACTATGCTGGCTGCTCCCAGATGTACACAGCCAGTTGTATGTGGGGGAGAATCATAAGCAAGGGCAGGAATGCTTGTCTGGCAGCCTTTCCCAGCCTCCAAGTGTCTGCTGACTTCTCTCTTTCTTTTTTCTCTTTTTTTTTTTTTTTAATTCTCTGTCACCTAATTTTTAAGCTGGGTTTTGATCTTCTCTGCCAGCATAAATCAGAGGCTCCAGGTTGACATCAAGGGGGTATGTGAATGCTTCAGGGTGCTGTGTCTATCTGGACATCTTGGAGCAGATGGGAGTTGGCATAGGTGACCACACATTTCAACCTACTGTCTTACCCCTCTGGGTAAGCTGGGGCCTGCTTGGTGTCTGTTTAGTCAGCAGCCAACTGAGAGAAGACAGGTCACTCCTGAAGAAAAGAAACAGCTAAGAAGTCCTGCTATTTATATACAACCTTCATGCTCTCACCCACTCTTTCCATATATATATATATATATATATATATATCATATCTTGCTTCTGCAATTAAAACACATTACTTAAGGAGAATATAATATTTCAAGCCGAAGAGTAAATTGGAAAGCTGTGCTTTTCATTTCTATGAGTTAAACACACAAGGGAGAGCTGGAATGGCAGTTGCAATTAGACTACCCATTAGGATGCATTAGATGACATTAACCCAAGACCTCTTCGGTCCACCGCAAAGCTGTCGGGCTGCAAGGCAGTTTAAGAGCAACCTGGAGCTTTGAAGTGACACTCAAGTTCAGAGCAAACACTGAAAAGGATTTTTTTTCCTCTCCGTGACATGGCACACGATCAGTGTTGCTGCTTCCAGACTATAGGGGCTTGGCACTTCTTTAAAAGCCTTTAGAAGGTTGAAATCAAATGCTGCAGCAACCCTTTCACTTCAACAGAAAAGTATTCCAGAAATGCTCTTCCAGCAAGCACAGCCAGACAAGGGTGTGACCAATCAGACACCATTCCCAAATACTGCTTATTCATCTTTCCCATGCGTGGTCGTTGAGATTGGAAATTATCCATCTTCCTGGTAAAGAAAGAAACAAAAATATACTGAGGCATCAAGCCACTGAAGTGCTACAGAAGCACTACTGCTTTTGCAATATCTACCATGGCTGCTTATCTAGGCTGTGATCTCTCTCCCGAGATCCAGCTTCACGAGTCGCCAAAGGCAGGCCATGAAACACCATTCAAATATTAAAAGACTCATAGGAAGCTTGAAATGAATTTAAACGGCAGAGTGCCTGCAACTCCGAGTACCTCCTGAGATTTCACTCACATAATAACTGAATTATTAACTAAAAAAAGAGCAGTGTGTGGAAAAATGAAGCCACTTGCTTGTATGTGGCTAGAGTCCTACAGGGATTAAGAAGACATTTAAAAAATACCAACTTTTTTCCAAGCGTCTCCTTAGTTATGAGAAGAGACTTGCCAATTGGAGATCATGAATGCTTTAAGGGAAAACAATCATTCACAACTAGATGCACTGCTGAGATGTGTTTGAAGTCCCAGAGACCCAACCCAGCCTCGCTTCCATCAAACTACCTGATCCTCTTGAAATCACCAGCAAGCTCCTGTTTGTAAAGCTGCAGAAAATCAGTCATAGCCTTTCACAAAAATGCTGAGTTGTCCATGTCAAGAAAATTATAGAAAGTCAGGCTATGGGCAGGAGGGGGAGAGGGTTAGAAAAAGAGAGCATTGTTTATGGAACATGAAAAGCTCCAGCGACACAATATATGGAATTCGGAGGGAAACAGGCCCTCCTTTCTTTCTGTACAATTCAAATAATTCCAATGGCAGACTGGATATTCCCCAAAACGAGTTAGAAAAGCACAGGGCTGTCAAAGCAATTTAGAAAGGGAAAGTTGAAGTAAACATGGTGACTTTTTTTTTTTTAAGCCTTAACGCTTGGAAGACCTGAATGTTCCCCTACACAGAGTAGGTTTGCCATAGAATAGAAAGAAGCAGTAGGTGGACATGCAGCCAGTGCAAGGAGACTGCATGGGCATTTAAGGAAAACATGTGGAAGTACCCCTAGAAACAGTCTCAAGCATAATACTCAACATGCACACATAACCAACACTTTCTAGGGGGTTTTAGGTTCTGATTAAGACCAAAAATCCTTATGAAGTCCCACTGCTGACTTGGTGTTGTCTTCTTCTGTAAGGAGACTCTCCTATTCACTTGAGATGTTTTGAAAACCAGTAAAGCAGACAGACAGTTTTTACTGCTTTCATATTTATATGTTCCTGAAGATGGGGATTTATCATTAAGAGCACAACACTGAATTCATACTTTCCATAACTCTTTCTTGCTACTGTTTTACCTCCTTACTCCAGCTAAGTAGGAACTAACCCCTGAATTTGAGGGACTCTTTGGAACTTCTGACTAATTTCAGGCAAAGCCTCTTTGAGCCTCATGCAAAGAGGACTATTCTCCGTTGTTATGGAAAGATGGTTTCCAACATTTTGCATGATTCAGTTTTCACTAAGAAAAGGAAAGGTAACACAAATGACAAATAGGTCTTTACTACTTCCATTTCCCTCCCCGTCCTTGTGATTTATATGTATATACATAAAATTGTGATTTGATTATGATATGATATAATCTTGAATAATTGGATCTAAACACACAAGACTTATGAAATCACAAGGCCTCTATTCAGCTGGATCTAGAGCAATTACATCCACTAAAACTGCTCGGTTATATACTTTATTCCTCTAAGGGCTTCTGTTCTTTAAAATACCATTTTCATGGAAGAGTTTGCATCAAACACAAGAAAAGCTGCACACTTTGCCAGTTCAGGGAGATAGTGGATTCGAGGTCTTGCTCACTTGCCATTAGAAAGACTTACTGCCTGGTAAGCAATCTCACCAGGACTCACTTGTTTAAATTATCTACATTAATGGATGACCTGAAACCTAAAGAAGTCAGTCTGGCTTTCTCTTGCATAAGCTGACTGTCTAATTCACTCTGGACTTGTGTGTTTGAAGGGAATGGGGCTTGCTTTTTTGTTTTCCTGACACTGACTGGTGCGGTTTTGACTGAGAAACTAAGAATCCCAGAGACAAACTGCATCCATGCAGTCTGAGCCGCCTGCTTTTTTTACTACAGCGTGGAGTGTAAACTGGGAAATCTAGGAACTAACCAACAACTTTTTTATCTTGAAATAGAAAATTTCCTTCGATTGTTTTAATTACACTCAGGCAGACAACATGTTGCTGTTGGGTTTGGGGGGGTAATCCCCCTTTAGAGCAGATTTGCCTAATTGTTTCCATCAGAGGAGAACTTGAAAATATTTTCTAGCTTTTAATTAGCAGGTTGGCAGCCTCCCTCGTAACTCTTTCACAAATGACTTTGGATGTTGAGGCTTAGTGTAAATCAATTTGACGTGACGGCTCTGTAAGAGCTCCTGACAGCCACGAGGTGTCTCTACGAACTGTCCCAGAAAGGGTGTGAGTCGTGGTTAACTGACAAGACAAAACTGAAATTCAATCCCCTCAAGAAGCCTGTTTGTTTGCCTGCAGTTGTAAAACTTTTACTTTAATAAATGACTCTTAAAAGAGAGAGCATGATCTTGTCTATCAAGTAACCGAGCAGTACTCTTACCAAAGAAAATATATTTACAGAGTCAAAGAATGGTAAAACAAGGGACTACATCTGGAAGCAGTAAAGGAAAACCTTAAATATGTTAGGAAAAAGTTCCAACAGTGGAAGTCACTTAGACAAAGGAATACGTTGCTAGTTGAGAATGCATGAGGCAACGCTAGAAAGAGGTGCTTCAGAGATGAATTTTGAATTTTATCATAACAACACTATTTGGCTATGTCATCAAGAGCACTAAAACCCATGCTGATTCTCAGAACTTGAAATCTCATAATCCGAAACCTACATCTGCATTTGGGCAGCAGCAAAGCACACAGCAAATGCTTTCTGCACAGAGCAAGTGATTAGGACCTAGAATACTGCTGAAATACAGCAAACTCAACCTATGGCAGGGAGAGGTCATTGTCCCGATAGTCACTGTGCCCAAGGAATTAGCCAACATGGACTCCACTGACTAAACTCTCTTAAACCTTACTCTGCACTTCCCAGTCAATCAGAAATAGGTATCACTGAAACAGGATGGGGAACAGATACAGAAATTGCTTTAGAACCAAACAGCAAAGCCAAACAAGAATTACAAGCAGGAGGCTAAACTTTTGACCCAAAAGGCAGCTTAGTGATAGAAAGAAGACACTCTTAGAACAACAGAAAAGATGAACCCTCAAAGTACAAACCATGATTACCTCTTCAGTCTGTGTCTCTTCAAGTGAAGGGGTAAGTAGGTTGTCTGTGGTCAAAGGGTAAAGATGAGATCTGGGACATCTGAGCTACAAAGAATTAAGTTCTGGAGCTACAAGAGATGCAAGATCTATATTTACACTACTGGCCTATGTGGCTTCCTTTTATTTCTGAAATGAACTTCAAGCTACGACAGTCTAAGAGAGACCTCCTTGATGAAATGTTGAGGTGAAACAGCCATGTCCTGCCTCCCACGGTCATTCAAATCTACTTCAAGAACAGTAGCTGTGCACAGCATGACACTACTAATGTGAGCGGAGATCTGACCCACTGGAAATCAGAAGAAATTACACATTGAGTTTCCTATGGGCAAGAATAACTCGAAAGCTGTAAGCATAACTTTCCTGATGTCTGTAAAGAATATATTCTGTAGAGGTAAGGTCACCCTATCTCAAACCAGTCAGGACTCCTGGAGCTGTATAAGAGAGCTCCCACCAAGGAGGCACCTGAGGACTTTCTCCTCTGTTAACATATTCATCCAAACCTGCTACAAGATTTCAATCTCTGTTGCTTTCCACAGTTCAGCAGGGAACAATTGTATCTCAACAAAAAAAGTTAAAAATTCAGCCTATCTTTAATGTCTTATTATGAACTAACAACACAAAAATGTCCATTTGAGTCAGTCACCAGATTGTTCTTTTGCTGATGAGACTCCTGGGTTTTCACTTTAAATTTGAAATTGAGACATTTCAAGGAATATTTTTTTCCCTCAAACAGAAAAAAACTACATGAGCACTGTTTCTGTTAAAAAAAAAAAAAAAGGCATTTTCCAAAAATAAATAGCTCTAATATCTTGCCCATCTTGCACACAGAGAACTGAAACACAAAGAGCCACGTCAGGATTGTCTCTGAGGCTCCAAACAAGTCTTGCCTCCTGCTAATGGAGCTCACTTGCAAGCACAGCCCTTGATAAGCCTGGAGTAATGCTTGTAGAGCTCGTGGGATCCAGCTGGCCGAGCATGCCTCATGGATCATGTAAGGTATATCCTACACATGGAAAACGAGCAGGAGAAGCAAAGTCATGGGCTACTGCTATTTCAGAGCCTCAAAAACCCACCAAGTCTTTGTCTCATCCCACAACATTTTTGGACACCTAAAATTTAATTTTTCTGAACTCTTCATATTGCAGGGCTACATCCAGCTGCAGAGCAGCCACAGGAGGTGACAGGAGTCTGGCATAACTGTCCCTGTTTTCTATTCCCTCTGCCTTGCATCCCACTCCTACACCTTGAATTGTCACTCAAGTCCTTGCCTTGAGCTTGCAGCTCCCCACTGCAGCAGACTCCAGTCACAAGGCTCCTCCTGTGCTGTAGGTGGACCGGAGGCCCTGTGGGATGAGTAGACACCAGCACTGTGTCAGGCACAGGTAACAGCCCAAAAGGAGCCACAGAGCCTTGGTGGGGCTCACTGGACACACCAAATGCCAGCCTTCCTGTTGAGCTGAAGGCTCCCAAGAGAGGGCTAAGGTTTGAAGCAAGCAATTGAGAGTCAATGGCACCTCTTACACTTGTACAAGCTGAGGTAACCCAAGTTACCTTAAAATAACCTCATTCACTCCAATCCTCTGTGTTTTACGCTTGGACAACCCTTTGCTCTTCTTCAAGTGCCATGAATTAAACCACAAATGCACAAGGCTCATGGGGACCAACACTGCTCCCCTCTCAAACCAGTGGTCCTGTTCAGGGTTGCTTGCCAAACTGGAGGATGAACCCTGTCAACCCTGAGGCAAACAAGCTCTTGTGAAGACCAAGGACATATTCTTCCATTGATCCCAAATGTGGCAGGGAATTCAAAGGGCTTCAGACAAGAAGAAAGGCACGTTTGCTGAAATAAAACCAGTATTTTTACTGCCTTGATAAGCACGATGGATGATAAAAGGTCTTGGAAGGCATTTACTCTACTTCACACTGGAGTGCTGAGAAAGCCAGCATGGCAAGAGACTATAACCCTGTAAACATATGTTGTGTATTAGATTCTGATCTGGCAGCTTGCCTTAATTTTGTTTTTTTAAGGCTCAAGCGAGTTCCAAATACACTTCCATGTTTGTGTTCCAGCAAACGAGCAAAAGGCAGAATGCTTGAGCGACGGGGACGTAGGAATGCACTGGACTATAAATTAGCAGGGGGGGAAAAAAAAAGAAGCCTCCATTAGTGTTGGCACATCAGGCAGAAGATGACAAAAATATCAGCAAATTCTTTTTTCTATTCTTTTCTCCCAGCTTTCTGTTTTTCCAGTGTGCGCTTCACAGCTCCTGAGAACCATTTTAGTCTCCTCTACTTGAACCACAGACAGAACTGATAAGAGAATACCTTTCCAGACAGTTTTTTCCCCCAACTCCCCACCAAAAAAAGCATCCCACAGAGAATCCTCTCAATAGCTATTAGTCTGGGTCCCTGTAGGTGCAGACGAAGAAATTCTTTCGAGAAGCGTCTCAGACTGCTCAGGATGGAGAGTTCCGGCTCGTATAAACAAACACTGTTATAAGAGGCAGAGTTGATATGGATTTATGCAAGGAATGTATAGACTGAATAAGCAATTTGATAATTAATGGAGTTGACAGGCACTTTCTAATAGTACTCAAGTATGTGCAGACTGAATGGTTTCATATACAAGCTGAACCAAAGACAGTATTAATTTTTAACCCATTTGATACCTAATCACTCAGATGAAGGAAACACATGCATTTTTTTCCTCTTGGGTATTAATTTTGACCTCCGAAAGCCTGACTATTGGGAAATAAATCCTTTGCACTTACTACTATTGCAGACAGCAGACCCACAGATGTCTTACACAGGATGATTTTTTTCTTAAAGATCATTTGGAGAATGAACTTTTGATTACTTTCTAGGCATTGATCACTTCTTTTATGTCCCACAGCTTAAATGCAGCAGTTTTGCTCTTAACAAAGAACTGAGAGCTTAGTTGCTTGAGTTCAGGGAGTTTCCTGAAGAGACCCTCTTGGCTAAAAGGAAATTTCTTTTATTGCTGGCTTCCAAGCAAGCCAAACCACTACTTCTACAAGCCCAGCTGCAGAAAGTAAAGATGCTTAGAAAGGTCTTGAGCAAAGTATTGTCCCACCTGGCAGGAGATGACGGTAATTTATTGTGCATGGAAGATATTGTGACATATTGAACTGCACGGGGAGAAAGGAGCAGTAATATAACTGTTCCCACACAGGAATGAGATACTCAATGTTTTCTCAGTCTGGAGCAGGTTCAGAGATGATGCCTCGATCTGCTTCACAGCGTCACCCCTCTTACGATCAGGAAACAGCATTTAATACACTGGTTTATGGCCTCATACCCTAAACAACAGAATAATCTTCTAAAGGTTGTGCCCACAGAAACCACCTGTGGATACAAAATTCAGTCTGTCCTTCCTTACCCATACCCTTCCCCTCCTTTAGTGACAAAATCAAAAGCAAGACCAAGACAACCATTTTCTAGGGCCTCCATAAAGACATTGAGGGATCAGAAGGGGCTATATGGAAGCACGTTGTCTCCAGTCATACTCAAGCTGTAGGTAAGTGGAAAATACCTACTGAATGACCCCAGTTCTCCAGCAAGAGGTAGGTAAATAGCCATATGGAGTTAGAGTTGAGGCGCTTCAGGCCCATTATTCTGTCCAGCTCAAAAGCAGACCCCTCGAAAAGAATATACTAAATACACCTCCTGCTAAAAGTCTTGTAGAAAGGGCACAATTCTGCCAGCTGGGAACCCAGCAGCAAGACAACTTGCTACAACTGCTCCAACATCTAATGACACACTGCTGCCTTCTAAGTGAACCCCCACTCCAACTCCAGCTGCAGCTGCCTTTGAAGAAAGGTGCAGTGCCCTCCGCATGGATGTGCACGCCGAATAAAGTCTTTTAAAGCATGTGAGAAAGAAAGCTGTCATCAAAATGTACAGAGCAATTACGGGTTGAAGGTTGAACTATTATTACTTCATGCCCTCCCACTCCCCTCCCCTCCAGGGTGGGAAGCAGGAGGGAGGATTATTCATTTGTATTCAAGCACTTCATTAATGTTTATAAGAGAATCCAAACACACAAGCAAAACAAGGACAAAACACTCGCGCCAGACGTGTGATGCGATAAATGTCACTGGAGCAAATATTTAGATCTGTTTACAGAGAGGCCTATTAAGTCCTTTTTGAAAAGCTGTGCAGTGTTGTGGCTTGGTCTCTGTCTAGCAGCTCCAGCGTAAACACATGGAAGATGGCTAAGTCTCTCTCTCTCATTTTGTTATGACATCTGGAAACCTAAGGAGGTTGGGAGAAGCCAACTGGCTGCCCTACTGCGATGTCTAACAACAGGGTCTGCCTGTTGAATGATGGCAGGACATGCAAAGTGGAACTGCTGAGTTCTTCAGCTTGTGCCAAAATCAGTGGATTTTCAACACAATAATCCCTCAACAAAAGTTGTTGCAACACAAAAGCCTTTGGTTCACTGCTAATGATGCAAGTCTATGCTCTCTGCCATTTTTCAAGATCATTTGCATTTCAGAAAATCAGTTCCACTAGGGACTAAAAAAGTGTGCAAGGATGGGTGGAGCCGCTCTATTCATCAAGTGATGTGTCCCATAATCCCTTGCCTGAAGAACTGTAAGTTCTGGAGTTCATAATCAGCCTGGACTTCTGCAGATGTCCCATTCACATCACCATCTCCAGCCCCTTCACATACAAATATTTCTTTTGCTAAGAGTACTGAATAAGTTGAAAGGGATAAGAGAAATTTATAGATGGAAAAATCACAAGTCTTCGTCTCAGAGGTAATAACATATTTGAGATATTTCCACCTCTGTGGTCATGCCTCAGTTTCCAATATGTTATATAAGGTTTATAGATATAAAATCATCTGATGTATAGGATCAGGGTTCCTTATCCAGGTGCCTCCTTTCTGTTTGGAAGGAATGATGCTCAGACCATACAGATGTGGAGGACTCTGCATAGTAATCTCAAGTGGTGCTGGCTGAATCAAAACACTTTTAGTTTGAAACTCTCCTTCTGGCTTACTGAGTTTACTTCACTTTCTTTCCTGGCATAAAAATTCAACATGAAACCACAAGTAAATCTACTCAGTCTGGTATTTAAGCCTACCAAAATCACAAATAAATTACAAGAATATGGACTTTTTTTTTTTTTCTTTTCTTCCTAATTCTCTTCATTAATTATTTGGCTACCAGAAATTCCTCTCTACATAAACCAGTGGGAAAGACGCCTTGCCCAGTTTCAAGAGGTACAGAGATAAAGTTCTGGATTCCAGGTTCAAGCACTGCATACTTGTTTAATTTGTTTTAACGGGAACTACACTGAGCTGTGCCCCAGAGAACAGAAGAATGGGTTCCAAGTCTTTTGGGATTCTCCCACTGGTGTGTGTGTGTATATATATATATATATATATCTATATCTATATATATCTATATATATATATATATATCTATGTTTAGCTGTAGTCCTTGCTCTTGGTGTGTTTTACTGCCCTTTAATACACTAGACTTGTTGGGAGTGCCAAGCCTTGAAACCTCATCAGTACCATGCCCAACATCCACAGGGAAGAGAGAGGAATCCCCTCCTCTATTCTTGTTTAGCTACCTCCTGCTCCTCTGCTTCGGAGCTAACCCTTGGGGTTATTTATGTTGCCTGACCTTGAGACAAATGGCATTTGGCAGGCTGCCGGATGACTTTGTGTTTCAAATCAAACGTTCTCAGTTTCTCCCACTGACAATGGGAATAATTCCTGAATGCTTCTTTGGAGGTGTTTCTTCCCATCTCATTGCCTGCCATGGAGTTCTTCGGGAACTACGTCAGGGTTGGTGAACTTTAGCTTGACTTTCTTGTTAGGCGCAAGTACCAAGTGGTGTGTGTGGTTTTATTCTGTGGTTTGGTGTGTGTGTGTGTGTGTTTTCTCTTTGTCCCAGAGTGTCTGCACTGCTGGTATTAGAGCTACAATTGTTCTATATATAAAGCAAAGATCCCTTGAATGATCTGCCAAAGGCTTTATCTGTGAACAATCTTTGTCTGTACTTGCTTTGCCGTTAACCAGTTTTGACTCTACACCGTAATGGCTGGAGTTGCTTTGCCTTAACTGATATATATCAAAGGGAACTGCTAAAATTAACTGCTCATGAACTGTGTCCAGGATGTTAGATTAACTCATGTGGAATCCTTCAGTGAACAAACTGATTTACGATGTGTTTTGACATTGTTATTTGATGTGTTGCACAACAACTCAATTTTAAAAAATGAAGAGTGCTCCATTAATAAGAGATAAATCTTTCCAGTGTAATTCAAATGAATCTGCAACATCTTGATAAGGGATCTTGTGCGGGTTTAGTGATTGTGTTTTGCATTCCCAGGAATATCTTCCACTGGGATCTCTTTGTCAGTAATGACAAAACCCATCCAAAATACGATACCTTTTGGGAGATTGTAGCTCTTTGTACTTCCAAAGATAGAAAAGGGCACTACAACAAGTGGTTCTCTAACAACCAATACTTCCAGGTTTGAGAATGCACAAGCACATCAACTCTGCTTTCTTTCAACTTCAGAGACATAATTTGCTGAAGTTTCTACACGGTACATCCCTTCCAAGTTTATCCAGCCACAATTAACTCGCAGTAAGTGCTCAAAGCAGTCAGTTTAATTCTCAGAAAAAATCACACCTTTATACATTTAGATATATTTTTTAAAAGCAAGCACAATTCTATTACTGGAACACAAACCAGTGTGAATGCTGACCTTAAACTATGTGTTAAAGGCTTGGGTCTCTCTGGATACCCAACTTCAACAAAATTGCCTTTGAAAGCGAGCTTGAAGAATTATAAACTGTACAGTATTTCCCATTTCACAGCCAAGCCACTCAAGTTAATAAAGAAAATCCTCTCTGGCCTCACGCAATTAGCTGGGTAAAAAGCTGGTCAGTGCCAGTCTGCAGCCAGCAACGAGCCAACCCATGAAGTCAAACTGTTTCGTGCCTGCAAATGCCTGCTGCCTCAAGCCTCTGAACTTCAGCTCGCCACCAAGAGACCTGGATTATTTCAGGACGGTATAACCTGGTCTCATGGACTGATGAGGTTGTTTCTCGCTGGTATTCCATAAATGGAAAGGAGAAATGCTGAAAGAACCAAACTTCAGTTTGCTTGTGACTGTGTACCAATAGAGCATCCCAACTGCTTGAAAGCTATGTTAGAATTGTTTTAGCCATAACTTTGTATTAGAAATGTACAATTATCTTCTCCAGCAAGCAAATAATGAGCTTTCTTGAGAATGTTCTTTCTAGCTTTTTCCTGTATTAATTCATTATGAAAAATAAGGGCTTTCTGTATACTTAACTCTTATAAAAACAATAATTTTGAGGCCCTTTAGCATACTTGTACCTCTCCTGCTCCTGTGATATCCCAAAAACAAAGAATTACCTTAGCTTGAAAGAAAACTACAAGTTAGCATCCCATTTGACCCCCAGTATGTCAGGACCAGCTCCTCACATGGTCTAAGGTTTTGCATTTTCACAATTACAGCATTATGGTGAGTTTACCAGAGCTTTAAAAGCAAAGGGACACATTGGGACATCCCATCACACTTCACTGCTGGAATAACATTAATCTCAACGATCATTTCTAAAACTGCAAATCAATCACATGCCCGAAATACAAAGCCCTTCAAAAATTTGGACATGTTTCTCAAATCACCCTTTTGCCCTCTCCCCCTCTGCTGCTTCTGCAAACTCCTGTACTGTGAGCATTTGGTCTCATATTTAAATAAATATTCCCCATCACTATTATGCTGTCACCTGTAATAGGAAAAGGCTGCAAGAAATCAAAGGAGAGCTAAATTTGTGCAGTGGCAGAGAGCGTACAGAGAATAATCAGTCTTCATTGTGACTGTTAACAAAAGTGAGGGAGCCTAATGGAGACCTTGGATTTAGTACAGTCTCTAAAGTATTGAGGGGATACTTTCAAGACACAGAATCGCCTACTTTAAAGAAATACTTTTCCTGTGTTCCTTGTAACTTGACTTATATTAAAATGGAAAGAGGTTAGAAAATAACTTGGAGATTTGTTTCCTTTTTCTCATTCCCTGGCTCACAAAAGGAGTCTGATGAATATTGCTTTGCTGTATGAAGGCAGCTTCTTCTCTGTTTTATGTGTTGGGGATATCTGTATCTCCCAACAGGTGCCCCAATGCAAGAGTTAGGGTAGAAGCTGCAAGTTTAATTAAATCTGGGGAAAACATAAAGCATTTATTGTTATTCCCTTAATTGTGCTGATATAGCTAACATGTTGGCTATGAATGCATTCCTAGATTTTCTCCATGCTTATCTCAGTGAACTCTGATTTTGCAGGGATACCCAAGCATGGAGAAACTCTGGACTGGAATTTGGGTGAAAGGTTTCCTAACTTCCACGTTAACTGAGTCTAGGAAAAGAAGAAATCAGAAAAGGTTCTTTTTCTACAATCCTTTCTCTATTTGCCAACTGGCGTTTCTGGGAATGGTTCTGTGTTATCCCTGGCTTCAAGGGACACTCTGGAATGAGTATAACATACAGGATTTGGGCTTTCACTTCTAACACTGCTACCCACCAGGATGGGGTGTAATCCTGATTTTGAAGAAGTAAGCAATAAAACTTGCTTTTGACATCTGTAAGACTCTTCAACCCTCAGTGTTGTTGCAGTGCCTGGACAGAGGTGATCAGCAGTGGTGCACTGATGCTAAACCTAATTACAATATTTCAGGGATGATGATTTCTTCAGGCATAACTGGTCGATGGCAGCCTATGTATGATGAGAAATGGGGTGTCCAGGACTATGTTAAATGACCCTCAGAGTGGAAAATATTGGATCTTTGATCTCATTCAAACTAAAAATACTTTTGCTAATGAGCCTCCTAAAGTCATACAACATCCATTCCAAAATGCTGAGCACATGGTTTTAATTTACAGTTTTTAGAAACCTTCATTTATATTGTGCTAGAAGTCCTGAAATGACTTGCAGCAGAAGCTCTAAAATACTGGAAATCCAAACGGGAAGGGCTGCTGTTGGAGTAACTAGTGATAAAAGCAGCAGACATCTGTGTGAATTCCTGCTTGAGCTTCTGAGAAGTACTGACCATCTCACTTTTCCTTCTCTCTGCCTTTAAATGACAATTAGAACCAATAAACAATAACAATAAACAAGGTAGCTATATTGTTCTCTTGAGCACCAGAAAAAGCAAATCCATGGAGATGATGAGACACCACAACTACAACCTATTGTGATGGATACAACCAGTCCTACAGTTTAGTTGCACGTCTGTTCCCACTCTGCAGAGAGTACAGTCTTGTTCCAATTCCAGTCCAAGAACTGAGGTATTAAGTTCAAACACTGATATCTGCAGTTTTAAGCTCTGCAGGCACCAGTTTAATTTCTGGTGTCTCAAGCAAGCCAAGCTGGAAACTGTAATGCTTTTTGGGTTACAGAAAGAGTATTATGTTCACAAATTGTTGCCATGTTCAGAAAAAATGTCTTAGTGACTGCAACCTAGAAATAATTTGAGAGCTTCACAAAGATATTGATGTTTTATGATCTACCCCCAGTGCTTTCTGCAGATTTTAGGTCCAGTGGCATCTAGCATCTGTATTGCTTGTCTGCTTGAAAGAAGGATTTGGAAAGGTGTGTGGGCACAAGGCAGATATGTTTCTTTCCCTGCAAAACAGGACGCTTCTAACACTGACCCTTGAAAGTTTAAAAAAAACCAGTGAAGTTTCCAAAACACCAAACATTGCTGAAAATCCCCATTTTTGTGCTATCCTAAACACTGTGCTCTGAGGAAGTCAGTTTATAGACCCTCATCCAAGCAGGGAACCTCCCTAATAGGGCCAAAAGATGAAAGAAATCACACCAATTTCACATGGCTCAAGCAGTAACACTGTGATTTCTTCTGCCTTTTACCTGTGTCATCAACTCCTAATGACAGTGAAGAGATTAATAAGGGTTTGCAGTGTAAAGCCTAGCACAGGGGAAACCTGTTATTTTACAGTATGTCCCTCTGAAGTTCCCAAATATGCTTTGCTAGGAGCCCTGCCACCGATCACCATCTCCACAGGAGTGCAAGGTGAAGGAGTGCCCTTGCTTAAGATCATTTCTGGTCTTTTCAGTACAGGAACCTCTGACTTGCCTGAATGATGTGGGCTGGCTTTATAACATGGATTGCTACTCACTAGGGAGCTGAGGGGAGGCTATTAAAGACTTTCTGAGGACTGTTGGTTGCACTATACTTGGAGTTGAGGTTTTTAAGGTCAGTGGTTCGTTCTGTTTATAAGCAAAGCACTCTGGGCCTGCTGCAAACAGCATCAGAAACCGACAGCAAATAACAAACAGAAAGAAAATCACCACTGTGGAAAAATCATTTAAAGGGGGGATTCTGCACCTACTGGGTGAGCAGCTCAGAGGTGGCAAACTGTTCTAGAGGAGATCCTACAGGGATTTGAAAGCAGCATCAGTGTTTCAGTAGGAGATGAATTTGGCTCATCTGTTCCCTCTACTGATCCCCTTCCCAAAGCACATCCCAGGGAGTGTATCTCCTCCAGGGAGCAAAGTGCATGCCAGGGTGCTTCCTGTGCCTCTCACACCACAGCAGTGCCAGGGCTCCCCTACTGCCAGGACCAGGCATTGCCAGAGACAAAGACACATTCACCTCTCAGGGCACCGCAGGAAAAAGGGCACAAATCTGCTCTGTGACTTTTATACACTGCTAATCTTAAACTGCCTCAGATACAGTAGGGACTCCCTTGAATATCAGAACGGAAATTTTTTTTTTTTCCTTTCAAAACCCACCTTATAAAGATGCAATTACTGCCTAATACCAATCACAAGCAGCACCCATAACTTTGCAAACAAATCAACGAGCAGAATCCTCCAGATCTGCTCGGAGGAGGCAGGTACACCTGTCTCGGGCTTGGATCTTACCAAGGGAGGTGTGAAGGATCAGAGGGAGAGGAAGGGCCCACACCTAACCTGTTGTACAAACACTTCTGGCAGTTATATACACAATAAATACAATAGATGAATTGCCAGCTGCCCCTTGAGCCATCATTAACTGACTGGCTGTTTTCTTAACAGGCATCAAATGCCAGGGTGGGCCTTCCAAGGGGGCTGTTGTGAAGAGGCACACAGTAACTGGCTGTAAAGAGCAACACCTACAGTTAGTTACAGCTATAAAACGTCAGCTGCTGATCCTTTCAGGTGTTACTGGGACTACTGTAGTTTTAATACCTGCATAGTTTCACCCTCAACAGTTTCCCTGGTGAAGACCCAAAGCAGCTCCACAAGCATACGAAGCGAGTTAAATGGAAGGATTTCTATTTCTGCTGTATGAATTTCTACCCCAAGGTTAATTTTGCTGGGGGGAATTTTTTTACCCTGAGGTGCAGGGGGATGAAGGGAGTGAAAGTTAAAGAAAAGCTAACAAACTGAAAACTATGTGCACTATGTACAACTGTGTATAATCAAACCTTTTAACAACATTTCTTTCAGCAACATTCAGCAATCAAAACAGATGATGCTAAGCTATTTTTGATGACTCCCGCTCTCGTCAAAAAGCCTGAATTTTTTTAAAAGCAAAAGGGTGCCATTTCTACTAGGCAAAAAGCACTTTTATTTAAAAAACACTGGAAAAAAAATCAGTAATACTCCCTCATATAAACTACACACACTATCAAAAGTCAACTAGCTCTGAAACTGAGCCCCATAATTCGGTTCGGAAAACTTTGAGCCTGGATCTTTCCTTACTATAAACAGGCAAAATCTGCCCTGAAGTCAGTTACACCCATCCTGTCAGCTCAGAGAATCCAGCTTTGTGATCATAGAAATGTTTAATTTTTCAAGGGAAAGGGGAGATTGAATAGAGAGTCCAGGACATGGCCCTGTCTATATATTACTGTGTATATTACTGTTTGCCACTGAAGGTCCAGCTTCGAGGCTGCAGATCTGTCAGTGACCAAACATGATGGACCACCCATTGGCCTTTTATTAACCAGCACTTGTTTCCCCTCTAATCCTATCACCAGAGTAATCAAAGCTGCCATGTCCCAGGGTTTGATGGAACAGCAGGACCTGGGAAATGAAGACTGATTTTGTTAACAAAGTCATTCCTGCCTCATGAATGCTGTCTCATTGGTAGAAAGCGGGGGAGACGAGGTTTATTTGTGCAGAGAATGAGGCGGCAAAGAAATGAAAGGGGGAGAATGGTGAAGTGTGAAGTTTAATCTGGCACAGTCTGAGGTTTCTTTATTTGAGGCCGTCTCTGATCCAATCAACACCGGTTTGATATTTAACATCTCCCCCTGCAGTTGGAAATTATACCAGCCAGAGCAGACTGGAGTCGGGGCCTCACAAACCCCAAACAGCCAAGGGGGAGAAAAGTGGGTGCTGGCAGCTCCTCACCAGCCTGACAGCTTCCCTCACAGCAGGCTGGGATGAATTTGGGACCTGACACAAAATCCTCCTTATGAACCTTGGGATTCAGGGCATCTGGCATGAGCTGAATGCAGACAGTCCCCGAGAGCAAGCTTGGGATGGGATGGGATGCGAGGGGGACTTAACTTCTAACTTGGAGAAAGGAATAGGAATGCTGTCTCAGGCTGTGGATGCTGCTGAGAAACAGGATCAAATACAAGCAAGAGCTGTCACCCACCTCCCCAGAGAACAGTGGTTTGAGTAGAGGAGTAAGAAATTCCCCTTGCTGACCATACAGACCTTTAGTGGGGACACACTGATGCCCAAGGGCATTCACTGCAGTCACACCACAGCCCTGGCCATCAGGGTGGATGCCACAGACCTGAGCAGCTGCAGGAGTCACTGTCACCATTCTCCTTTACTCCAACAACAGTATGTCAGCCTGGGGAGAGCTTCCCATCACAGACCCACATGACAGTCCCAAAGAGGAGGGAAAGTTTAGCTCTATACCCAGCTGGCCCTCAGCAGACACACGGACAAGTCCTCACAGCCAGTCACGGTACTGGCTGCAGCGCTTCTGCCAGGACTCCAAGAGAAGGCCCTGAATGGCATCTGCCCCTCACCAGTTCTCAGTCCTGGCCAACCTGATTTTGCCTTTTTCTGACCACTCTATAAATAACCATCAGTGCCATCAGGAAGAGTTGTCTGCTTCCTGAGCTCTTTCTGTCCCACCTTCCATGAAAACCCTGAAACTTCAAACAGCAGGTGAAGTTTCAACCTGACTCAAACCTGATGTGAATTCCCCTATTGCCAGGCTCCCAACACAGCCTTCTGCAGGGATTCAGACACCTCGACATCAGCTAAACCATTCCCTGGGCCCAGACTGTGTGAGCAGCCACTGCCAGAGTCCCTGGGGGTGGGATAACACTCCCTCCGGGATCCAAGCAGGAGTGTGAGTGATGCTTGTCTGGAAGAATGTCAGGAAGCACTGGAGAGATTTCAGGGGGAGCAAAGCATCAAACTACAAAGTTTCGGGGTATACAATAGAAAACAATGTGTCCTGCTCTACCTGCAAGAGCTGGCTCTCCAGGAAGCAGCTAATTATATGAGCCACCTTAATCTTTTTATCCAGCTAAGACAATCAACATTTCAAAGCCACGCAATGAACGTTTCAAAGATTGTTCCTGGTCAAAAATGCAAGTGTATCCACTTTCTTTCAGAGTAGATCAAAACCAAGTTCCTCACCGGGACCACTCCTAGATTTCCTCCTCCTCACGGTATCAGATTAACAGATTTGGTGCATGTAGTCAGATTAAATATTTGCAGTAGCACAAAGCTGCCTTTGAGGGGAAGAAATAGGGGGGAAAAGCTTTTTTTCCTTTTTTTTTAATTTGCTTAGGGCAAAAATACTGGACTTTGGAGATGTGGGAAACAAAAGCATTGACATGATTCAGCGAAGCACAGTTTTAAAACCTGAATTCTGAATGCAGAAATAATGTGCAGTATTCCCATAACAGTAATGCTGAAAACAGGTAAGAAACTGCTGATGCCCTTAGCAGATTTGGGACTGTAATTTATCACAGATGTTCTCATCAAACTGTGCAAACGCCCTATGAGACAAAAGCTGATCAATTTCTGATTTCCACTTTATTGTGTTTTAATTACGTGTTGCTTAAGGACGGCTACAAAACCTGAAATTGGGAGGTGTAACCTCGCAATAGTAATCCACTCCACTAAATTAGCACAGTAATACACCAAGCAGTAGGACTGCCAGACGATGTGATAACATTACAAATTACTATTGTTAAACAACTAGCCAGGTGTCAGGATGCATGAAATCCAGAGGAAGCAAGAAAATAAATATCTGGTTTGTTTCGTTTAAGTTTGTCTCCTGTTGTTCTGGTGGCCTTGTTCCCAGAAAAAGTTTCAATCTAGGAAAAATCCTCCTGAACACTGATCTATTTTAGTAACATTGTCAATTCTCTTGAACAATTAAAATGTAGTGTATTTTTTTTATCAGCACAAATGTTTTGAATAAATGGTTATCCTTTACTTGCCAATAGCAGTAATACCTTTGCTGTTCTTTCTTAGATTATTATTATGGCAAAACGAAGGGAAATATTTTGTTTCTATTTAAAACTTGGAGAGAAAAACAAATATGGTAAAAGCAGCAGTGAGTTTTGTACTCTGTCCTTTTTTCTTTCTTTGTCACTCACTCCCTCTCATTCCAAAAAGAAAAAAAAATGTAATATGATTCACGTTTAAAAGGCTTCCAAGTGGTACATTTTTAACCAAGCGTTTTCATGTGCTTGATTCTAACTGCCATTTTTGACCCAATTACAACCAAACACTATTGGATGTCTGGAATGGCTAATTATTTTTACCTCATCCTAAAGAAGGGGTTCAACAGAGAGGACAGGCACTTAAACCTTTCACAAAGAAGAAGGAAAAACGAATTCCTTGTTTTAGTTGTGTGTTAATTAATGCAAAAGTCCTGAGGGACTTTCTCTTAATTATTTTTCTTGATAAACAAGAAAATTCCTCCAGAAGAGTATGTAACTAATCTTCTTCTCTGAAGGTTGTATGCAGAGTTAGATGCCTTATTGAAATACTGGATGAACCAAATGTTAGTGAAAGCCAGACTTTTTCCCCTTAAAATAGTTCCCACTAGACTTCAGGAGAGCAGGGGGTGAAGGCACTCTAAGGACATTCTAATCACACCAAAGATCAGTCCTTTAATCCTTATTCCCACATCACCAAGAATTTTTTTGGTCTAACTAGGACAGTAAGATAAGGCTGGAAATAGACTGATCCCAAACTAATGATGAAAAGCAAGTTGAAAACGAAATATCATACCAGTAACTGACACCATTTAAATCACCCCTGGATTATTTGTTTTCTTCCACACACATTCATTTCCTCAGTTTCTAGTAAATCTGATTTCACATAAACAGTTCCACAAAGCAAAGTCAATAGCTGTTACTGTGTTCCTGATTAATCCACTGAAATGAAATAGATCTCATGGCTTAGTACTTGGTTTTTTAAAGCTAAATCCACTGAAAGAATTCCGGAGTCCAATTACACCAATAACTTTTGTTTCTTAACCTACGTCCCTTTTTTTTTGCTGAACTTTACCTGCTCTAAAATGAAAAAAACCCATGCATATTACACACTTAATTTCCCCCAGTACATGAGGGCAACGTGAGCCACTTTGTTTTGACCCAGAGTGACCACCGAAAAGACAGTTTGCATGTACTTAAATCATTTTGAAACAATGTCGAAATTTCTATTTTCATTGTTCATGCTTCATCCTCTTCCTGACAAGTACCACAGAGCAGCTTTACTTCAAAACAAACAAACAAACAAAAGCCCTTTTCACCCAGCCCCGGGGCAGGACTGGAGGCATGGAAGTTTCCCTCACAAGTGGCAAGCCAGTAGGCACACACATTTACACCCCGGACATTTGCCTCTCAAATAAATTCTACACACGATACACACACTGCGCATATCGTGGGTTTTCCGCAGGTGGCACGGATTGGTATGAGGGACAGCGGGCAGCCCAACACAGAGGCTGCTGAGGCCCGTGAGTGACCACCCCGCTGCAACAGGCTTGGGGTTCACCCCCAACAACCGATGGAAGCGCAAGGAGAACGGCCCCCACGTCCTGAGATAAGACACGAGGCCCAGCAGCCTCCTTACCTGGGAGAAGTTGAGCCCATTCAGGGGGTGACACTGCTCCTCCACCCGCTCCACAGCCCCTGTCTTCTTCTTCATCCTCTCAGCCTCCTGGGCGAGGTAGAGATCGAGCACCGGCACCCCTCTGGAGCGGATGTCCGTCTCCGTCAAGGAGTTCACCATGAGCATCACCCAGACGGGCCTCTTGCGCTCCCAGTTCCCGGCGATGGCGTTGAAGAGGTAGTCGGCGTAGAGCCCTTTGCCTCGCTGGTCCGGGGTCATCCAGTGGGGCAGCATCAGCTTGATGTAGTCCAGGTGGCGCTTGAGGCGGCGGTACAGCTCCCGGGGCAGCACGTCCTGCAGGTTCTCTCCGTGGGGCAGCATCTGGCAGCTGGCCAGCCCGGAGATGGTGTAGGGGTCCGTGAGGTCCAGCTCGAAGTAGACGCTGGAGCTGGCGTGGAAGGCGGCCTTGGAGTTGTCAGGGATGAAGTCCCAAACTCGCGTGTAGGGCACGTGGATGGTGCCGAAGAGATAGGCGGGGGGGTCGCGGCGAATGGTCCAGAGGAAGGAGTTGAGCTCTCCTTGCTGCGGAGAAGACAGCGGGGCTTGGTCAGGGGTGGAAGGGCAGGAAACGGCGATGCCACCCTCGGGGCAGGAGGAGCGGGGGTCCCGCTCCCCCCTCGTCGCTGCTCGATCCCCAGCGGAAGCAAAGCCCACGGGGGCGCCCGGAGGCCCGTGCGGGGCTGAGCCCCGCCGTGACCCGCCCGCTCCCCCCGGCCCGGCCCGGCCCGGCCCGGCCCCGGCCCCGCATCTCTCCGGCCGCGCTCGCGGCGCGGGGCCCCGCGCGGGGCACACGCGGGGCGCACGCGGGGGCAGCGCCGCCAACACCTGCGGGGCCACGCGCGCCCCGCGTGCGCGGCGCGGGGAAAAGGATGAGTTAGGAAGGGGGGGGGTCCCCTCCGCGAGCGCCCCCCCCCCCCCCCCGCCCCGCACGAGCACCCGCGGCCCCGCGCGCACCCCGCGCATCGCATCCCCCGCCGGCCCGCGCGCCCCCCCGGCCCGGCCCGGCCCGGCTCACCGAGCGGGGCAGGTCGCACTGCCCCGTGTCCATCTGCTCCCGCCGGGCCGCGGCGTCGGGCAGGAACCCCCCGAAGACGAAGCAGATCAGCGTCAGGTTGAGTTGCATCCCGCTTCCTCTCGCTCTCCTCTCTCTCCTTCCCAGATGAGCCTTTTTGGATTTCTAGGATCTTTTTTTTTTTTTTTTTTCCCTCCCCCTCCTCCTGCTCTTCCCCCTTTTTTTTTTTTTTTTTTAAGCCCTTTTTTTTTTTTTTTTATTCAAACAAACTTTGCCAGTCCCATCTGCATCTGACAAGTGCAGGGGGAAGGACTGGCCGCCCCCTCCCTCCCATGCTCTCCCCCCTCCCGCCCTTTCCCACCCCCACCCCCTCTGACTCCGGGCTTGTCAGAGGCGCTGGATGCTTTGAGGAGGACGGTTCTCATCGCCAGCCTCCGCCATGCTTTGGTGTTGCAGACCGGAGACGCTCCTTCCCGCCCCGCCGCTTCGGGAGGAGGTTGGGAGGAGAGCGGGGAGCGGGGAGGGAAGCGGGGGGGAGCGAAACAGCCTGAAAATAATAATAAAAAAAGTTTTAAACCAAGAATTTTCTTTCTTTTTTTTTTTTAATTTAAATCCGGCGGCCCGGCTGGGCTCCGGCGGCGCGGCGGGGAAGGCGGGCGATGCTGTGCGGGCCGGGGGCTCCCCGCGCTCCGCGGGCCGGACCCGCGCTCGGCCGGGAAGTTCCGCGCAGCCGCCCCGCGCCGCCCTCGCCGCTCGCGGCCGCCGCCAGGGGGCGATGGCGCCCCAGCGCCGCTCCTCAGCGCCGCCGCCTCAGCCGGCCCGCGGCACCTGCACGGAGCGCGTTAAACACCCAACATCGCCAAGCTCCGACACATTCCCCGAACTCAGTAAATGTGGCAGAGTCACTTGGGCGGGGCTGTGTCTCGGCCAGCACCGAGGGCAGCCGGCTCGCCGGGGCATGCCCCGGGGCGCCCCCCCTCAGCCCTCTCCGGCCGCGCTCACCGGCGCGGCTCCCGGCGTGAGGCGACATGTCCCGACAGGCGCCGCCTTCCCCGGCCCCTCGGAGCCCGGCCTGGAGGGCGGGCCAAGGACGTGGTCCCTGCATGGTGAGGGCAGCTCCGTAACCCGGACCTCAGCCGTCATCGCCCACCTCAGGGGCGTCCCCCGCCCTCAGCCTCACGGGAGGGTGGAAGGACGGAAACTTCTGCCGGTTTCCAAACGTGCACCGTTAGTGATGCAGCTCCCACTGCTCATCACATTTTGGACTAAAAAGCCTCAGCAACAAGATCTGAGGTAGTTCTTGGTGACAGGAGCACACCAGGATCCCTGAGGGGCTGCAGCTCTCTCTGGGAGTTGTTCCAGCAGGTGCTTCAGCACCTCCCATCACAGCACCTCCCGGGTGTCCCATGTTTCAGAGCAGAGGGCAGGCTGACAGTGCGTGTCACTGCCACATGCAGGAGCTCCTGCCTCTGGATCCGTTCAGGGCAGGGATGGGGATCACGGTGCCAGATGTAGCCCGTTCTCCCTGCAGGACATTGCCCAGCCCTGGGCATCACCATCACCCTTCTGACTGTGCTGTGCACACAGCAGAGCCAATCTGTGTCACGGCTTTCCTATCACCTCTCAGACTGGGAACACCTTCCAAAATCGGCAAGTTTCTCACTGTACTGAGAACGATCAAAACTACCAAAGTTTGCATGATGAAATCCAGTCACTACTGCTGTGAGGCAGGGTTCTTGCTCTGGCAAAACTTGGAGCGGAGCCAGCAGGGTTTTGCCAAGGACAGTGTGAGACTCAGGCCCAGCTGGCTGTATAAAAGTGGCTTCCTGACAGCCCTGGGAAAACTGGGGAAGTCACCACTTGCTGTGGTGACTGATGAACAAATGGAGCTACCAGGCTACTGAAGGGACTTCTGAACCACTGTGTGTGCACCCCCTGCACTCTGCTCCTGACAGGACAGTGTTCTCCTAACCACAGTGTTGGAAACAGCAGCTCCTTTCTGAGTGAGGACACTCGTCGTCTTCTCTCCCCTTCCAGATCTTCCAGACAGGTAAAAATAAGGCAAAAGAACAGGGGATTGGTTTTTCCTCATAGTGTTTTCTAGGTCTTTAATATTTCAAAGAAATATTTAATTTTCTGGTTCCACCTTAAAAGATAAGGTTCAGATAAGGGAAAGACAGAAGGGCAGAAAGAGGCAGAAGGTTTCTTAGCACACAAGGTGCCCTATCACTGCAGCACAGGATGGTCAGCTGAGTCATGACCACACTGGTGCTGGCACTCTGGAGTCACCTGTGGCTCTGTGCTGCTGGATACAGATTGGCAGCAGGTGTGTGCATTGCTCCGTAGGCAGCAAGCTCTCACGTGCCCTCCCCACCCCATCTGCCCCGGGAGACATGACACTGGGCCCAGCCTCTCAACTCGCCTCCCCGGCATTGCGGGTGCAATGGCACATCCCCACAAGGGATCAGGAGGCAGGGCCTGGCTGCACGTGCCCACGCCATCTCTCTCTCTCTCTCCAGCAAGCCCACCTTTCTCACAAATGTGCCCCAGCACTCACTCCCAAGCCACCTACCCCAAGTGTGCAGGGTGCTGCACGGTCACTGTAGGTGGCTGGGCCCCCACCTGAAATGAATTCCAAAGCAGGAAGGGTTGTGTGATCCACGTCCCAGCAGATGCGATACCACAAGGGCTAAGTTCAGTCACAACACAGTGTCCTATTGCTTTTCCCTAAGCTTACACAAACTGTTTAAAAGGTACAGGCTTGAGGTTGTCGTGACACTGTAGCGTGGAGATCTGCTGCATTTGCTCTCAGCTGGATCAAACTGTCCTTGCATTCAGCAAGAACCACTTCCAAAGTGACACGGCTGCACTTGCCTGGCTTAGTGGCTTTGAATTGGTCCAGCTCTTTCCCAGATCTCTTCCAAAGTAGTGAAAGAACAGAGGGGCCTCATCAGAAGGCTGGTGAGGACATCACCAGTGATGTGATGTGACCCAGCACCTCATGTGATGGAGGAGACACCTGGGAGGTCTGTGAGGAGATGTGAGGCCCTGCTCGGTCCTGCGTGCTGCGCTGTGAGGGAGGCGATTACCCTCATCCGTGGCGTACATATCAAAGCACCAGGGGCGAGAATAAACAAACATCTTTGGCACTGTGCTCATCTTCCATGAGCCAAAAGGCAGGTGTGTGTGTGTGTGTGTGTGGTATAGCAAGTTTTCCAGCCGTTTCCCTGAACTCAGCCCTGATGTTGCAAGAACTGCCTAGCTGTGAAAACACGGCCTCGCCTTGATTTATGCTGCTTGTGGGTAAGATGACTAAGAAGAAGGGGAAGAAAAAAAAAAAAAAAAGAAAGAAAAGAAGGGCAGAACAGGAACAGAAATCCCAGTGGGAGCACGATGAGGGCGTGTGCCGATTTGGTGGGACAGTCAGGTTGGGGAAACTGCAGCCAGAGCTTCAGGCAGTAGGAAGAGTAGACCACAAACCACATGATATGTGTCATGACGTTCCACCTAAGACACAAAAGCATGCCACAAGTTTTATGGAGACAACTCTTTGGTAACAGTAAGGAAATTAATTCTTTTGTGTAATTGTAACTTTTTTTTCCCCTCCTTCAGATGAGTTCCATATGTCCTCGTGATTTTTTACTTTTAAACACATCGGTTTAGAACAAATCTTAAGTAACATTTAGCCTGCTTCTAAAGTAAATATTTACAAAAACATTAAATAATGGTTCTGATCTTTGGAAAATGTGTATTGCTCCCTACCTGCTACTGTTTTGTGCCTATCTAGAGTAATAGAGAAGCTTTGTAGAAAAGCCCAAGGCTGTAAAAGCAGTATAAGAATGTGATGAGCAGTAATCAGATGGGAAATACTGACTATTAAAAACTGTGAAGAGATAAGAGGGCTAAACTCCAAAGGGAAGATTGCATTATTTTGGTTTAACTCATTTTAAGAAAATTATTGGGGGAATTGGCTTTTAACCTTACAAAAGCCATATTATGGGTTTTTTTTGAAGCTTAATAAATAGTGTTAGATGATATTTACATCATGTATCATCTTCAAAGAGCTTTACTAAATAAATATTAATCATTTCACCAACTACTTAAAGGCAACCACTTCAGGGGTGTGGTGAGGCAGCAGCTTACCAAGTGAGTTGTGCTAAAACAGGAAGTGAAGACAGCCAGATTCAATGAGGAGCCCGTGTGGGTACAAAAAAATATTTGTGGAGGCTTTAACAATATCTTTAATGAGGCAAAACAAAACTCCCTGGAATAGAGGGCAAATTTCTTTGTTAATGAGAAGCTGGCACTGGAACTTGTAATTACAGTGAGTTTCCAACAGGTAAAGAAGATTATTAGATTTGAGAGGGAACAGCTTGTGAGGGAGCAGTATTTGTATGTAGGCAAATGTAACATTTTTTGAACAGAACGTGCTGCTTACAGGGCTAACAACCCTTTTGTCTCTTCCACTCCTCTCACCTTCCTCCCAGGAAAAACACTGTATTGCTGGCCTGTGCTGTATCAGTATTTCCCTGTCTCTGCCATGGTGTGTTCTCTTTTGAAGCATTTCAAGGCACCCAATGGATTTCAGTCTCTGCCTTTCTTATGCCTTTCCCGCAACAAGGAATTCTGGCTGACCCACTGACCCTCCCAAAACCTGTCCTGGGTCAAAACTGGAAGAGTAAGAACCCAGCTTTTCCTTCTTCCATGAATGAAGCTGGAGGTGTCTTCTGCTCCTGCCAGAGATGGCAGGTGAAATTCAATCTTTTTGTAGGCTGCAGATCACAGAATAATTCAGGTTGGAAGGGACTTCCTGAGGTCTCTGGTCCAACTGGCCTCACTCTGAGCTGGGTTAATTACCATGTTAGATCAGGTTGCTCAGGTCCAGTTAAGGATCCTAATTAGATTTCTCTGCTCTCTTATGCACAGGTGGCATTACATGTAGCTCTCCTGGACTCAAAAAATACTAAGCCTAAAGCAGTTGCACCGCTGGCTGTCGTGCCATGGCTTATTACTTGCCGTGACACCTGTGCTGTGATGTGTCTGGCAAATAGATTTTCCTGCAGAAGATTGATTTTGATGTTAGCTGTCGTAGTCACACATAACGTTGCTCAGTCGTGCAATTCATGACCTGAAACATGCAGTTGTCAGTGGAACAAGCCTCTGCTACTTAAGGCTGTCACACTGAAACCACTGAATTATCACAACTGTTTTAAATGTTTCACGTCTTTTATTTCTTGTGGAGTGTTGCAACCAATGAAATGTAGTCACTGTAGTCAGTCCTACATTGCTTTGCTTGTTTGTTCTCATGTGCCTTTTGTCTCAGCATTCCAGAAACAATCTAGTTCTCGGAGAAAATCCCCTCTCAAGCTTGACATCCTCCCTCCTAAGGACTAGGTATGAATTTTGCAGACCAACCAGCATTAATAGCTTGTATTACATTTTGCAAAGTCTCACCTTGTGCTGTGGCCTCTGCAATGACAGACCACATCCTGCCTGAGACTAGGCGTGTAAATAGCTGAAGAAAACCCTTCCCAGTGTCAGACTCTGGAATGCATTCTCCCTCTGTATAAAGTTTAGTCTGTGCCTGTGTATGTATATAATATTACCTATGCACACCTCTAAGAAGGTGTATGTAGTGATGGGTGTGTGTTTATATATATTACTGTGTTTGTATATATATATATGTGTGTGTGTGTGCATACATACACACACAAAATGATGGGATAGGTCAGTGCTATTAATGCTCCATTATATCCTTTTTAGTTCTTTTTCCCATCTTCTCAAAGATTCCCTGGATTTGAGCCCATGCAGGTAGAAGCCTGTCTTTCTCTAATGTCCTTCTACTACAAGTGTGGTGGATCTCATCTCTTCAAGAACTGCTGTCTGCAACTTAAGCAGAACATTACTGTTCCATTCTTAAAACATATTAAATCAAAGAGATTGTGAAAGAAAAATCTGAAAGCCACTCATCCACCTGAACAGCAGTAATCTCCCTGCTGCACAGCAAAGGCTGTGGCTGTTTCTATAGCACAATAGATTACCTCCTTGAGGCCTAATAAGCAAAGAGATTTCTTCCTGTTCAGCGTAGTTCAGTGTGCAGTTCCAGAAGCTCCACTTAATTTCATAAACAGTTGAAGCCTCTTTCATGTTTGGAGAATGATTGGGAGTTCAGCTGCTCAAGAGTCCTCTAAATGCTCCACTCTTTATCGTCGTGCAGTATGTTTTCTTTTCCTGGTTTCTAGATTGCCATTGATTTCTACAACCTGGGTATCATATTATGTTCTTTGGCATTTATTAATGAGAAGCCTCAGAGGGGTTTTCTAAGTGGGATGAGTCTTTATTATAAAGCAGCTAAAACGGCCCTCTAAGACAGCACTTTTGAAAGAGGAGTCTATGGGGGGATGTCTTTCTCCTAACCTGGAGCAGAATATTCCAAGCAAATCCAGTAACATTGTGTATATGTCTGAAGTGGCTCGTTTACCAACAGCATTCCTGTTCCAGCGGCTTGGAACACATGATGGTCATGGAAAACGTGCCAATATTTTGGTAATTTGGTGTAAAAACTGCGGCTTTTTTTCTTTTGGAGCTGGTAGAATGTGGCTCACATTTGCTGCATGTGTGTGGGCCTGCTCCTTATTAAACTCACGGCCCTGTTTTCCAGTAACCACTTCAGTGCTGTGAATCAACATAACCAGTTCGGAAAAACACCATCTGTCGATTGCATAAACAAAAGTCTAGTTAGCTGGAAGTTTAATAGATCACAAAGTCTTACCAAGTCCATTTTTATGTTAATAAATTCCACCATGGAATATTTTCTGATGTCACATGGCAAAAGTGCCCTAAATAAATAGCAGCTGAAGCATTTTCCGTTATTTATCTCGGAGTTCTGTGAGCTTAACAATAGAAATTGGCCAGGATCTGAACCTCCATAATCTCAAAATGCCATATGGGTCTGTATATTGGGTTTCATGAATCTCAGACAAGTAGGTTTGGAAAGGATCTCATCCAGTCTAACCAGAGTTGGGTCAGCTGGACCTCCACTCTCCCAGCCAGATGTCCATCTCACTTAGGAGTGGGGGCTGGGACCAGCACTCAGTAACAGCCACTGACTTAATTTCATCCATCCTGTGCCCAAATTATTCTTTCCCATGTTATTCCTGGATAGTGCTGTGGTGTAAGGTGCTTGGAAAGGTCTCCTTTAAAAGTCAGCTATCTGTTTCCCTGCCAATCTAGTTTGTTTTTAAAAATTTTCCAGCAGTGGAGATTTAATGCATCAGCAAGTATAGCTCAGGTGGTTTCTTCATTTGCTGCACCAATTTTCCTCAGTGGACGACTGGGCCTTCAGGTGGATTCTAGGAAAGCTCTTCCAACTGCAGCCATTTCACCTTTCTGAGCCCTAGAGTTTGTCAGAGGTGGTCTGGGTGGTCTCCCCATGAAGGCAATAAAACTCTTCAGGTGCCAAATTTCACTAGAAAGCTTTTATTCAGGGAAGGGTCATTCAGTATCCCTCCTGTTTCAAGTCAAGCACAGGTAACACTTTCAAGGGTATATTCAAGTCCACGACCTTCCTGAGCGAGACTGTGGTCAAGACTGTACCAGTTTACAAGTAGGTGTAGAAAGAAGTGATAGATATTGCCTGGCTGCCTTTTGCTTGGCCAGTAGATGCCTTTTTGGTTCAGGTCACCTTCATCCCTGTTTTTTTTAACAGAGATCCAGCACAAAACATCCTCTTGTTCTCCTGGACCTGTATGCAAACACTCGGTGAGTCCTTCCAAGTTATTCCAAGTACATTAAAAAGAGCGAATAACAGTTTTGCCTACAAAGTTATAAAATTACTTTCTAAGTAAGTAAGACTGAGGAGGAGGACTCTGCTTTGGGCAGAACTGCTAGTGGTGCTGAGAGACCCTGGGGCTGGAAGTTTATGCCTTTGCAGGGTCATCATGGGGATGGTCTCTCTCCATTTCAACATGGCCTTGTGACAGTGTTTCCTGAGAAATGGGCTACTGGGGGCTCTGCAGGCAGTATGTGCTTCCCTCTCATAGTATTCTAGGGCACCTGCTGCATGAGAATTTTGGCTGCCTCCTTCTATGTGGAAACCTAGTTGAGGTTGTTGGAAAGGAATCCTAATCATCTCTGTGCTGTATCCCTTGTCCTGTCCCACAGGAGGAAAATGACAGGAAGCCTTTTCAATATCTGTAGTTTTCTTGTAACACTTCCAGTTCTCTGTCCAAGTCACCAAACATGATTTTGGCCTATTTTTAGGAGGCCTCAGGTAAGGAGCAGTACATATGTGTGTTGTACACTCACATACCTAGTGTGGAGTCCTGCTCATTTGTTGCCTGGAATGTTGCTCATTCCTGTTGCCTGGAAACAATTTCTGCTGGTTGGAGTAGAACATGTAAATGCACTTATTGACGTGGAAGATGCTTTAACGTTTCAGATCATAGTAATCTTCCCCTTTCCCTCCTCATGTGCAACTCAAAGTGGCTTATGTATTTGAGATCCAGCTGTGCCTGCTTGGATCTGCGATACTCAGATTGTACTTTGAAGCTACTCCTGAAAGCTCTGACATCACACTGTGTATATCCATTGCAAGCTGTAAGGAAGGATTAATCAAATAAAACCTGGTGCTCTGCTGTGCTGAAGCACATCACAAGTTACTGATCTCTACTGACATACCTTCTGATTACTGCAGAACTATAAAAGTTCTTCTATTGTTTCTTTGAAGCAAGTTTACAATGGTGCCAGTAATCCTTTAGCACTTGAGAAGAAGTAAACCTTACACACTGTGGCAAGTCCCTGAAATGCCTGCAAGGACTTCTCTGCTGAGCTGTCCTTAAGGGTATCAAATGTTTGCTGTGAACTGGAAGACTGTGGCCTGGTCAATCTTTTATCTATGTGGGAGGATCCCAATATCAGTTTATCACAGAAGTTACTGTTCTAAGTAAAAACTTCTCAGTTTTTTCAGTGCACCCTTTTTTCAAAACATTTTCATTCACCAGACAAAGAAACAATACTGTGTGTTTTGGAAGTGTGTCTGCAGTGTGCTGTTGGTCCTGGTTTGTGTCTAATCACTTTTAGTCTGCCTGCAGGAGGAGTTGGGCTTGTCCCTCCTCCTGTTAGCATTGGTCATGTGGAGGGCACCAAGAAAGCAGGGAAAAAAGAATCCGGTAAGAGCAATGTCATAATTTGGCAAGAATGAGCTCCCCTCACTTTTTCAGAACCCAGCTTTGCATTCATGTGGAAGTAGATCTTGCAGGCACCGTGCTTTCTGAGCACATCTTTCTGTTGGATCTTTCTCTGTCCATGCTGTGAGGATAGCTAGTCTCTAAACACGACACAAAAGGACAAATTATATCTGTATTTTTGTCAAGAGCAGAGAAATACAGCCACAATAAACCTAGAAGTTTGCAGGATGAAGTAAAAAAGGGACTTTCTTCGCGGAAGCAAAAAGTTATGACTGTTTGAATCTCATTGGGATGATGTTCATTGGGATCATCAGTCACACTTTTTGTTGTTGTTGCTAACTTACACATGCACACAGAAACTGCCTTTCATGGGTGAAAAATGTCTTGCTTATTCACAAGCCCTGTAGAAATAAACATTATTTTATATATATCTGTACTGCTGGCAGTGAGGATTTTATTTTTCATGCCATGTGCCAAGCTTTCATTAGTCAAAGTGTGAAAAGTACCATTTGCTGTGTTTTGGGGAGTTCATATTGAAAGCATTTAGAGAGCAGTTCACTGATCTTTCAGTCACTGGAGAGGGGATCACCCTGGGCACTGGCCAGCCACATGGGACTCAGGAGTTCTGCTTTAATCCTCAGCTTTGTAATTCACCCTTTTCTTGACTCTAGGCAAATTGCTTCATCTGTCCACATCTTGGATCCCCAATGACAAGTATCAGGCTTTCAAGTCATAAATTCGTTCAGTAGCATAAACTTAATATATCTCAGATACTAATATGGTGGTAACCACATGGTCAGACTCTTCAAGCTAAATAAGTTTGATAAATGGAGGCAAGTCTGGGTCTGAACATAAGTTTTGGAGAAGCTCCAGAGCACAAACAGCGTGACTCTTTGATTTCACTCTACACTGTCACACAAAACCAAGCACACTTTTCTGCACACTTGGATGTCTGCCCCTGCTGAAGTCCAGGTCCTGCTCTCTTTGTCCCAAGCCTACCTTATTTGGGGGGTGATACAGGGAGGTAAGATCCCTGCAGTGTTCTCTCTAAATGAGGTCACTGTGGAGATAGTAAAGAATCATGGAGTAAATAGAGCTGCCCAGGAAATTGCTCTAGATTGATGGATTTAACTCCTTGGAGCTGTGACCTACGAATCTGTAAACTGAACAGTGTGAGGTCCCCTTCCTACCTGCTGGTGAACTGTCTCTACTGCCCCTATTCCCTTGTGTAAAGTAGTAAAAGCCTAAGAGCCAACATGAGTGAGATCAAACCCTCTGCTTATTCAGATGGAAAGTATTGCTGAAGTCCCCTAGGAGTTTTCTTGCTTTCTTAGGAATTGTCTTGCCAAGTTCTGGACAGAATTCACAGAACAAATCTCTTGGCATTGTAATTCATTGCAAAGGAGACCTAAGTTTATCAACTGAATTATAGTTGATGGATCCTTATATCAATTCTTTAGGTGTCCTTTTGGCTTCTTTTTCCGTTCCTTCTCTGCCCTCATCAAGATGCCCAATGAAAGACTTAAATCCATTTTCACCTTCTTTAGAGGCAGCGACGATAAGGCAAATGAAATATTTTTCTTTCTGAGTAGTAAATTTATAGCAGGCAATAACAAATCCATGAGAATTCGAATGGCCTTTTGCCAAAGAAACCAAGGATTTGAATCCATATCCCGAAAAATACATGCATATCTATTCTGGTGTTTAAGGAGCTGTGAGAAATCTTTTTTTTTTTCTTTTTATGTGAAATGAGAGAAAATTCTCTCAAATCACCTATGATCTTCCTTTTGAAGCCTGAGTGTCATCAGAAGTGTAGAATTTTATTAAGACTTTCTCATGCCTTTAGCTCCCTGACATACCTAAGGGGATGAAGGTATGAGAAGAATGAAGGGTACCATCAAAAGCTGAGTTTCCATTATCCATGTGTAGGACAATGTGACTCGAGGCTCAGTGTCCATGTCTGCCCATGGAGATAAGAACCAGAAGCCTGAGCACATCCTCCCCTGAAGGAGCCAAGGAAGATGGCAAGATACTCCCTTTGAACTGAACAACACGTATCAGCATTCCTAAAACCAAACTGCACCTGGTCACCTGCAACCTCTGTTCATTATCTGCCGGTAGCTGTCAGCTCGCTGCCGTTCTCTCAGCCTACTCCTCATAAAAGGCACTGTGTTCTCCTATCAGGAAGATGCATATTCACTGGCTAACCACTCTCCTTCCATTCTCCTTGGTTGTGATTGGGTCATGTTGGAGGATAAATGAGGTACTGGTATCAAACCAACCAGATTTGTTCCTCCAGTTTGGATATGAACTTCCTGTTCTGAGAAGCCTCTCAAGGGTGACTGACTAGCACAGTGTCTTGCTGTGTCTTACACAGCTCAGGTCTCTGTGGCTCAGTAATTGAGGGAATCTACCAGATCTCTAGGTGGGCATTTCCCAGGCTGCCTACACCGTGCACAGTTGGGGATCGTGGCTCCTGCAGAGCTTGCTTTAATATTTCAGGCAAATCTCACCATGTCCTCACCAGTCCTCGTTTGACTACGCATGTGGGAGTCCTCAGACGTGTCTGCAGTCAGATGCTAGTCGTGTTTTCAATCAACACAATTCAGTTTTAAATTACAGCTGTGAGAGCTTCTCAGGCTGTGCCGACAAGCCTGGTCCTTAAAAAAAAAAACAAAAAACAAAAACCAACAAACAACAAAGCTCCAAACCAGTGTGCTTTGGGAAGAAGAACATAGGGAAAGTGACATCCCTTCTGGGAATAAAGAAGCAAGAATAACAAAATCTGGCACCCTGGTCTGTGTTTGCTCTAATGATGCATCTCCATGTGCTTTTGTGTCCTTTGGTAGCACTGCCCTTTCCGTGCCACGTCGTGGACCGTCAGATGAGGAAGCTTGGCCCAAAATAAACGCCGGGCTGCTTTTCATCTCGGGGATTTGTTTGTGCCAAGCGTACAAAGTAACTTCTTTGTGGCTGTTTGCATTTGTCGTTCCAAGTTGTCTGAGCGCTGGGTTATAAATACACACCACCGATTGATAGCCTCAATATGTCCACTCTGACAAGCTTTGCGTGCTGGCAAGGAAAGGATTTGGCTTGCCCTAATTATTTTTGTTTTAATACTTTTTTAGAATGTTTGATATAAATCAAAGGTAGTGTAAATACAACTCGGGAGGAGCGGGTTCCTTCCTTACCCACTTTTTAGACTGGGTTTCTGTCCAATGATTTTAGGTAAATTTAGTTTCATATTTGTATTCTTTACAGCCATGTTTGTAAAGGGATGCTGTCAAGCTACATGTGTAATTAAATGCCACTGACAGTTTTAGGTAGTTTATAATGCAGGAATAAAATGAAATCAGGATTTTATCAATTTACCTCCTCTTGGAGGAGATGCGAGATATGAAAGGAAGGTGAAAGGCTGAGTGCTCATGGTAAGCCAAAACCTGGGCCTGTGACAAGAAGGCCTGTTAATCACCCATGACTCTGAGCAGCCTGAGCTAAACCCTGAGTCCTGGGGACTCTTGGCCAAACCCTGACAACTTCATCGAGGAATGTTCAGCCTTCTAGACTTGCTTTTTTTCTGTGCTCACCCCCAGCCCCCACCACTGAAAAACAATGCTGGTGAAAAACGCCTCTTTGGGAATTTAATTTGTATGGAAAACATTTTATTCTTGTATCCAAAACCTTCCAGTCTGTGTAGGGTTTTCCATTTGCTTTCAGCAAAGACTATTTTTCACTATTTTTCTCATCCAAAACTTTTATGAAGAAACTGAATGCTTTTACCAAAAATGGGCATCTTTTCCTTCCCCTTCATCCCCTTTTTCATTCACAGCATCCCCCAGACCCCTGAAACAAGCTAATTTAAAGAAAGCACATTTCTCTTAAAATAATTCCCATGGAACTGATTTTGTTGTGGTTAATGTCTGCTTTTCTCTCTTCTGTCTGGGGCTGGAAGAAAATTCCTTGAAACATTATCAGGCAGTGCATCTCTACAGCCCAAATGAGGTTCTGAACATCTAATTTATTGATTTATATGATAATCCAGTGACCATAATTGTGGTCACTGGCTTATTTGCAATATGTATACTGAAACAGTTGTGCACAGTCATTCAAAAACTGGACCCCTTTCCAAAGGTCTCACAACTTCAGGCACATTTCAGGAGGAATGTGCTTACTGGAAAGGTGCTGTGTATTGTTATGTATACATACACATTTATTTCTTTACTAATATGCAGATATTTATAAAATACATGTATATATGGTTAGAAGTGAAAGATCTCAAGATCTTGTGACCAATCCGAACTTGCTTTGAACCAAACTTCTCCACGGTGACCTGAAAACGATGTCCATCCAGACCAGCAGGCAAATAGACCCGAGGCAATTTTACACACTGGTTAATCAGCTCTGCTTTCAGGTTCTGTGTGAGAGGAGAATATGTGTGGCAGCATGGGAAGGGATGTGCTGTATCCTCATGGACTGAACTGGCCGGCTTCAGCCTGTGCCAGACAGTCTAACAGGGAGTGAACAAGCCTTCACAGAGCCTGGTTCACACTGGAAAAGCGTGAAAGAAAATAAACGTGTGGATCTGCGTCCCTCCGTAAATCCAGTTTGCAGGAATGGGCTGCTTACTCGCACTTATTCCCGCGCGTGTAAGTTAGGAGGCGAGTAATATAAATTGGAGCCTAATTTTTTCTTTGAAGGCATTAACACCCACCCACAAGCAACAGGAAACAGACTTCAACTTTAATTAGTACCAACACATTCAAAATTCACCCTATATTTGCCTTCAAGTGCAGCAAAGCAGCTTCAAAGCTAAAAGATTCTTCACTTTCTAAGTAATAATGAGGTATTAATGAGGCAATTAGAGGCTTGTAAACATGGTGTCAAAGAGATATGAACTAATCACCAGCAACAGGAAAAAGACAGATCCCTCCGACTTCAGTGCTCTGCGCTCTCCCTAGCCCCCTGAGGCATTCTGTGCTTGTAAACTAATCCACAAAAATGTTCTAGATTAATTCAAAACACTATCCTCTTTTTAATTCCCCGACTGTCTTCGGGCTTGTTTCTGAATAGATGCTCTGTGTGAAGGCTTTTAAATACGCACTTTTGTTATTGCAATAAAACCCAGATTGAAGTTCTCTTGCACTAAGCTGTCAATTTATATTTGGCTCCCTTCTTAGATACATATGAAATACTTCTAAATCATTTGTTTGAGAATTTCTTTCAGTTTATTTCCTTTTAGGCTATTTAATTAAAAAAATAAAGCATGTAATTTAATTAGAACTGACGAACACTACGTTATTTTCCCCCTTGGATTTAAAATGTTAGCATTGAAAATGAAGGATTAAGTACACCAGTTAAATCTTTGAGTGATGCAGATAGGGCAGGAACAAACATTTCCTCTCACAGATTTGTTAGCTGGAGTGTTGGACTGGGATTAGTGCGATCTGATTTTATGAGAGTGCCTTTTTTGGTTCTCATTTCCTTGTAGCAATACAGTTCAGATCTGATTTTGGACCATTTTCAGATGCCTGAAATCAACCTGTCGTGCTGCTTTCTGTTGCTAAAGGAAAACTCACAGCAGGTTTATCCACAGTAAGATATTAAATGTGGTCCCACTGCTGTGATACATTTTGAGGTTGTCCCTATTAGAAAAACATAGAATCATAGAATGGTTTGGGTTGGAAGGAACTTTAAAGATCATCCAATTCCATCCCCTTGCTCTGGGCAGGGACACCTTCCACTAGACCAGGTTGCTCAGAGCCCCATCCAACCTGGCTTTGAACACTTCCAGGGATGGGGCAGCCACAGCTTCTCTGGGCAACCTGTTTCCAGTGCCTCATCATCCCCACAGGGAAGAATTTCTTCCCAGTGATTCCAAAGTATTTTGTATTTCTAAATTCAAGTAGAGAAAAAACAAAAACAAACTCCCCAAAACAAAACCAACAAACCTCCTCTCAAAAACACAAACAAACAAACAAACAAAAAAAAAACAAAACCCCAAACCAAACCACAATATAAAAAAAATTACTCAGTGAGGCTTTAGGAAAAGCATAGACTGAAGAATTTCCTAAGATGGGAGCAAACACATCCTTACAACACCCCTGATGTGTACACTCCAAATCTTCATGAGACAGTTGAAATTCTGACCTCTCTGCTTCCTTCAAATTATCTCCACAGATGGTATTGCTCCACAACTGAAAGTACTGCTGATTTGAGAGAGGATTTTTGGATATGGCATGTTGTCTCCTGGAGATTAGGGTGAAACTCCATATCCTTTCTCTGTGTGATCTCATTACAGTCAGCTCTCCAGGGGTGAAAAGTGAGTTCACTAAACCAACTTATTGTGAAAAAATATTTTGAAACATAACACATTGTGGTTTGATCCTGCATTCTCACAGGTATATGTTGGAAATCACTTGGTTGAAGTCAGTAACATGTGTGTTAAGCTCTCAGAAGTGAAAACAGAATGGAGGCCCTAATAGTTTTTCCTACATCAGGAATTTGATCTAATCCGCAGGAAAATTGTACATGAGTTCAACAGTCCAGAGCTTTGCCTCGTAGTGTGCAGTTGATTATAATGCTGGAATTGTCCCTCGACAGACCAGTTAAAAATGGTCTCCAAACATTTCTGAGAAGAATTCCTATAAAGATGGAGGTGGTGAATCATGTCTGCAAATGTGAAAGCCAGTGCTGGCCTCTCCAGAAATTCAGTTTATTGTTTGAATTTTCATCAGCATTTTCTTCTGGGCGTGACTCACCTCTCATAGCAGCTGGTTGTTTTTGCAGTAGAGACTTGTGAGTGTTCAATGCTGTCACAAATGGCTCCTCTTCATTGTGTTTCTCCTTCACTTAAGCCCATTTAATTTATGGCAGATCTAGGAAATTTCAGTTTTTATTAAAACATTTGCACATCTAAGGATCAGCCTCCCACTGTGGTCCTGTGCAGTCTAATAGTGTCTCTCCCCTCAGTAGTAATTCTTGCAAAGCTTTAGCCTCGACTTGGATATGGCCAATTCTTTTTTCTGGACATGACATTTTATTACAGCCCCACTGGCCAAGCGAAGCAGCTCCTGTGTATCCCATTGTGTTTGTGACAGACTTTGGGGAAGACAACACCCCTTCCATGTTGCATGTAAATTCCCAGACCACAAGCACACAAATTCCTGGCTTGCACCCAGAGCTTTGTGCCTGGGAGCTCAGAGCCCCATGAAGATTTTGGTGTGTGGTTGAAGGGCCAGGAAGGTTGACACTTGGGTGAAGATTTCATTAGCTCTCATTTAGCAAACACACGCAGGCCAGTGTCACGGCCTTTCCAGTATTTCTTTCCTCAAGCATAAGGACCAGTGTCTGTGATCCTGTTGGGAAGAGATCACAGCTACAGCCATCAGCAGCAAACACAGCCTGGGTGGTTCCTTTCAGGCAGACAAAGTGCCTGAAACCTCTGACTTGTACTGCGAGTTTAAAGGAGTTTAGGGCTGGTGACCCTAAATGCAGCTGGTCAGTAAATCACAGGTCTGGCCCAGAGCGCCAGAGAGGAGGGAAGCTGTGAGTGTGTGATGCAGAGGCCGGGTTGTGGGAAGGGGGGGAAGTCAGAGCATCCCCATTTCAATGTGAGACGTAGCAGACCTGCCTTGTTAGCTCAGAGCTGTAGTGCCTGGGACATTACCTTTCCCTCACCTCTTTCCTTCCTCTCCTCTTGTGTTAATCCTACATAACTCTCGCTGCTGCTGCTCTTTCCATCTGGGTGGGGATCTTAAAAGACCCCTACAGTTCTGCAGGGCCTCTCCTGTTTGTGTGTAATAATACAAGATGGCTGGACCATTAACACCTTCTCTGAGCACAGCATGTTGGAGCTGCAACATTTTCCAGGCTGGGCTCCTTTGCCAAAGGGTATTGTGTGTACACACTCAACTTTTCTTTTAAAATCCCAGACAGGGTTTTCTTTTCTCTCTTCCTTCCAGGTTGTGTGTGTTTTTGCCATTGGTGTCCATGGGACCTTTCCTCTTGTGGTTCCTTCACAGGTAACAGAGTCTGGGGTTGTTTTTTGCTTGTTCCCCTTCTCCCCACCATAGCACGGTTTGTGGGAAGCTGATAACTGAGGAGAGGCCCAGTGAGTCTGCAGAGTTGCAAGTGAAGGTGGAGCCCTTTGCTTTGAGGCCATTAGTTCAAACAGAACTGAAGTGACATCTGCAGGGTTTTGCCATCTGAGAGCTGGTAGCTGGGTTTCCATCACAAAAACATGATGCAGGCAGGTTACTAGGGATCTATGACTGAGTTGGATTCTCTGGAATATAATAAAGTGAATCACCACTGCAACCTTTCTCAAGCTTGACACATTCTTAGTAGCTTGGTCATGTACATGCTTTTGAGAATGTAATAAGGGCCAGCTCAAATTCCAGCTGTGCCTCCTGGATTGTCCTGCAGCTGCCTTTTGGAAACTCAAGGGCAAGGAATAATAGCATTGCAGAGACAGCCTGGGGCAAGTAAAGAAAGTGATCTTTCAGCCCAAGGACACAGCTTCATGCACTGACACATAGGTATTGTAAGAATATAAACATAAGCTCTGTGACTTCGTGAAAATGGAGACCCAGAGACAAATGGCAAAGAATGACCTGTAAGTGCATGTGAGGTTGAGATGAAATCCAAGTAAGCAGTGAGCAAAAAGCATTCTGAAGGGGAAAGATCTCTACAACAGCAGAGATATCTGCTACCTCCCTTCATGTTAACCCACTGCCAGCAAAAGTGAGGGGAGGAACTTCAGACTGGCAAGGATATGTTTTGTGGTTAGTGACAGCACAGCTTTGTTCCTAAGTAGATGGGTACATCTTTCTAAGAATCAAAATTGGACTGTATGCCTGTAGCTTTCTGAGGTAAAATCCATCAAAACTGAGCCTCACTTGGGTGGGTACTGGAGCTGTCTCCTACCTTAAATAAGGAAAATTATGCAAGTAACAAGGCCTAAACAAGGCCAAGTAACACAGGCCAAAAGCATCTGCAATATTACACTAGGAAGAGAGAACAATTGCTGTGGCTGATCTTGTCACCTGCACTGCAGAGTGGTGGAGGTGATGTGCCCAGAAGGAGGTTAGAATTTTAGTGATGCAGGAGCACCAGTGTGGTCTTCTGGCGAAAGGCAGCATGTGCTGTATATCCTGATGCTCAGGAGTGGCAGTTTCCAGGAGGGTGAATTTGCCCTGTGCATGTCAGGCCAGTGACTCTCCACCTGAATCAGGGCCTGCAAAAGTCACAGGGATGGCTGTGGGAGCTGTAAACCTGGAGCACTGTCTGGCTGTGAGGTGAGCCATGAGCTGAAGTGCAGAGCACCAGGGATGACTCTCCCGTGGGTGAAGAGTCTCTCGAGGATCTCCTCCTGTGTCAGAACAGTGACCTGAGGCACAGTGAGGAATGACCTGTGCCAGCTCAGAGCTTTGTTCCCTCCCTGGCCAGGGCTCTGCAGTGGCTGTGGCTGAACTGCTGGAGTTTTCCCGTGCTGCAGTTCCCTGGCATGGGAATGTTTTAACAGTCTGTTTAGCCTGGTCTTTTCAGACGACAAGCCTTGTGTATGCATATGCTGTGAGAGATTTGTCAGAGCATTTCCTGGAATGGGGTGCTGATTAGCCAGGGCCTCCTGGGAGCTCATAATGGAAATCAATAGAATGATTGCAATAACTAATGATAACAAAGTCAAGAATGACAATAAAAAGCTTCAGAGCACAGTGTCCTTTGATTTTGAGGCTTTTGAAGGGGAGCAGAAAAGAATTATTTGGGGACATAATAAAGGAACCCACTCCCTTTCATAGAGCTCCTCCTGGGAAAAATATTTTATAGAGAGAGGGTATGTAAGCCAAATCAAGACATAAATATTTTACTTATTAGAGCACAGGCTGTTTCTCTTCTTGTTGGCTCCTTTGCCAAGGCTGGCCTCAGACAGAAATTTGCAGTGTCCATTTCTGTAGTGTGTGGTGGGGGAGCTGCAGGGCATGGAGACCCAGGCCATGGGTTGAAAGCCTGCAAAAAAAAAAAAAAAAAAAAAAAAAAAAAAAAAAAAAGAAGAAAAAAAGTCCTTCTTACAGCAATGGTCTTGCTCATAAAATGTGACATCTGCATGGCAGTCACCAAGACTGTTTTTGTCTCCATAAACAGGGCTTTGGAGCAAAGATGTGGAAAGCCCAGTGAGGATTGAATTGGGCGAAGGGACAAGATCTCAGCAGCCAACCTGACAACAAAACTAATTACCCCGAGAGGGCACAACACATACTGCCACCTTTCCAATACACACCGCCCTTTGTGAGTTCTCTGATGTCTTACAGGGCTTAGGCTGAGCATGTTTTCTCTCCCTGAGAGAGATAATAAGATTTCATTCCCTTCTACCTGACTGTTTCCACAAGATGGGGAGAAATGAGGCATCACTGAGCTCTTCATCATCATTGTGCTTCATTGTATCAGACAATCTTCAGAAAGGAGAGAGACAGGAAGGCAGAGATGCTCAGGCAGCTGAACTCAGGTAAATACTGAAATCATAGCAGCATTTCCCTCCCATTAGAGCAGCTCAATCACTTTTTATATCGATCAAGGTAAACACCCCTAAGTCTCTGGCTCAGAGTGACCTTACAGTGCAGATTGTGAGTGTAGGAGGCAGTTCCCCAAGGTGTTCTCTCTCAGCCCCTGTGGTTCACAGACACTGAGCCAGGAGTGGTATCTGCTGTGTTTTGGTACCTCTGCAATAGATTTTTCTTCCATGCTTTTGGCTAACTAACTTTTGAGCCCATGTAAAAGGCTGACACGTGGCAGAGAGCTCCACAGATTAACAGCCTCTGCAACTGTGTAAAGACCTCTCTCCCCTCTTCTGCTCTGCACACACCTCCAGCTGATTCCAGGTGGTGTCCTACAGCTCTTGGAACTTGCTGTCCACCCCTTGTTGCTCATACAATGCTCCCTGTAATTTTTCGTACTTTGAGCATATCTGGGGTTTTTTCTACCCTCAAGCCCCTTAGTGAATTCTCACACACAAGTTCTCCAGCCATTTTCTCCCATACCTGTCCCAGTTTTACTATATCCTTTGATGTTCAGTGAAAAAGAACTGGATGAAAACTGCCATTTTCCCAGGGCCCAACCAAAGGTTGTTTGGCTTGTAGAATCACTTGGAGAAATTTAGGGTTTGTTCCCTGCTTGAATTCCCACTGGTGAGCTGAAAGAGGGCAAGAAAAGGTGATCCAGAACCAGATATGGCTGGTTCCTGCTCTATCAGGTTAACTCTCCAGCTGCACTGTCCGGAATGAGCGTGGGTTCAGTTGAATTAGAAGTGGAGAAAGTTTGTCAGTGAGTTGGCAGATGAATTTTGCTTTACACCATGGAAACGGATATGGTAGTAGAAATGCTTGCCCGTCCATGTGGATTCTCTCTAGCTCTGTTTGCCAACGAGAAGATACAGCAAAAGCCAATTTATTTTTTTCTTACCTGGTATCACATTCTGGATCTGCTCAGCCACGTATTCACCCCTTGGTCTGTGAATACTTTTCAGATTGAATATCTGTTGGTAAAAACAGTTCAGAGGTGACTGGTTTCTTTTTAACCCCTGGAAGCTGATTTCAAAAACCTTTTTTTTTTTTTTTTTTGCAAATGCTGCATTTTGTAGCCCCCTTTTTTGTCCACCCAGGGAATTCAGTCTGAGTACAGGGTATCTGCTAGGGGCTTGCAAAAGGTTATGCTCCAAAGCTGAGCGTGGTTTTTTATGGAATGCATGAATAGCTTTGACCACACCGAGGGAAAATACACTCTGCAAAACTTAAGCCATTGCAAGGCAAGCTGTGAAGCTGGAAACGTTGTGCTGTCAAGAAAAAAGAGTTCCTACAGTCTTCCAAGGTGAAACCCTAGACTTTGTCTAACTACACAAAGCTGGTGGCAGATTTCCCAGATTTGAACAGGCCACGGTTTTACCTACAGTTGTCATGGCCTGCAGGGACTGGACGGAGTTAACTCTGATGTCATCCAGGCAGTGGGATTTTTCCCAATGTTTTCTGCTTGTGGGTCTAGGAACTTGCTATTGAATTAGGATCTGTCTAGGAGGAGTGCTGGTAATTGCAGAAACAAATCCCAGGGGTTGCCATTTAATCTACAAGCTCGGTTTTGTTTCAATTAGCTGTAAAGTTGGCAATGAGCACAAATGGGGAACCATGAAATGAAAGCTCCTCCAGTGAACACTATGTCCACAAACTCTTCAAATTGCTGACTCTCATTAGAAAGCAAAGGGAGAGGAGAAAATAAAACCACAAGCAGTGAGATCTAATTATGGTCTTTCTTCTTTGTTCTTCCACCATCTGAGAATGGCTGTTTCATGTTCTAGAAAAGGAGCATGTTCTAGACCTGGTTGTGCAGTCACTCTGCAGCCACGTCATCTGTCTGGACTGAGAGGCTGCTAAAGTTTCATTTACATGGGGCAGAGGTGCTCTCCCATTTCTTTGCCCAGGATTTCTGAGCCTAGTCAGACCCTAATTGTGTCCAGCTCCCTCCAAAGAGCAGAGCCTACTCTTAGCGCAGCTGAAGATGTAGAATCTGAGAGATTTTCCCCAGTGGCATTTACTTGTGGAACCAAACTGAATGTTTAATAAATATAGAAACTTACCATGCTTTTTCTCTGCTCAGAACTCCCTCTGGGCTCTCACCTGCTGCTTGTCCCTAATATCCATGTGAGCCCAGCAGTGTACACAGCCAGGCTGTGTTCAGGGCCCTGTGTCTGTAAGTGAACATCCTCTCTGTGTTCAGCTTGCAAGAAATATCTCTGTTTTGCAAAGGGCAGGGACAATTTTCTTGCTTGACCAAGCCCCAAGCTTGGGGTTTATTAAACTTAGAGCTGTTCAAGTCAAGTAGAATTCAGGCAAATGCCTGCTGAAAGCTAAAAATGCTGCTTCTCTGGCAGCTTTCACCTGTCTTTGTTTAAAGAAAAAGTTATGTTTTCCTGACCCCTCAATCAAGCATTCAGTCACTCAAGCAGGACTAAATATACTCCCAATTATCATATCAACTTTTATTTTTGATGTTCCCGAGTGAACTTCTCTCACTACATCTCAAAGGACATTTTGCAGATGAGGGGAAAAAGAGGACACAGAAATAAAATGAGTTGTCGGAGGTGGGTGACAGGGCAAGCCAGGATTAGAGGTGGAATCAGGATTCCTGACTCCTGGAAAGTTTTATATCCAGTAGACACAGATCTCTGTTACTGCTGCTGAAGATGGCGATAGCATTTTCTTTAGGCAATCCAAAAAGAACAATTGTTCTATTTAGTGCTAGACAACAAGAGAATGTCTATTCAAAACAGAGCCAAGACTGTTAATTCCTTTTTCCCAACCCACTGGATGTTGCTGCCTTATGAAGACACCTTTAGTAGTTTCGCTAATAAAAGAAGCAATAAAATCATCCTAATCATTAAAGAGGTTGCTGTGACAGTTTCCAAACCCATCTCCATCGTATTATCTTTCCTTTTCCTCCAGACAGTCCTGGTGGAACCCACTGAAGTCTTGTGGTGTGAACTGGACCAGAAACGGTGCTGTCCATTCTAAATTATTCAGTGATTTTACAGTCTATGGGTCATCCAATCGGCCTCTGTGAGAAAGGTCCTGTGCCAGAAAATACTTGTTTTTGGAACACTGGAGTCTGCAGGGGCAAGCTTTATCTTCAAACAATGTGACTGCCAGGAACTTGGCTAGAAACAGTTCACCACTATGGCTTTTTTAAAGCTTTTCCCAGAATCCTTTGCAATCATAAGCACCTTTTTTTTTTTATTTATTATTATTATTATTCCATTGGCAGGCTGTTTACTCAGTGCAAAAGTGGTGGGTGAGCTCATGTCATTCCCATACCGGGTTTTCAGAATGAGAAAGCTTTGTGTTACCTCATGTTCCTGTGGCTTTGACCAAAGCAGCACTCCCTGACAGATGTTAGTTCAGAGATCAGAGGGTACAGAGTGACTAAAAAAACGTGGCTCAGGGTAGATTTACCATGTAGTATTTCAGATGTACCAATAAGACTTTGGGGGCAAAGAACAAGCGACAGGAGTTGAGGGACTGGTAAAAAATAGTACAGCTTTCATGTGACCTCACCTATTCATGCAGATAATGCTCAGAGGGAAATAAAGAAACACAGAGAATTCCCAGAGCTTTGTTTCAATTGATTATAAGCTCTTATGGCTTCCATGGTATCTTATCTTTACCAGGACATTAAAGACAACCTAGTGTCTAACACTTTCTCCTCGCTGCATTCCTGTGTAGGAACTCTGTGATACCCTGCCCGTTTTACAAATGAAACACTGCAGGGTTGAGGGACTGCCTCAGGGTCATGCAGGGAACCAGTCTTAGAGGAGAGAATTAAACAAAGCTCTCCCAAATCCTGATGAGTGCCTTAACCACCTTTGCCTCCCTGCCTAGCGTGCTTCAGCACACAGAACAAATTTTAATTTGATGCTGAGAGAGATATAAGCACCTCAGGCACTGTGTAAAACAGAGCATGGGATTCCTTTCAGAGAAGTCTTTCTCTGGTGACTAGTTACTCATTCAATCCCATTGACTTCCAGAAGTCCCTGGTGCCAGGGGTGGTTCAGCACTGGCCTTTCTCTGTAAGCAGTCTCACCAGTCAAGAGGACTGTTGAAGTCAAAATGCTCTGGAGGGTAAGTCACAGAATCAGAATCTGGCCCAGGAAAAGAGAAAAAGAGTGTCAGTGCTTGTCAGGGAAACTCATCTGAACACCTCTAGCAATTTCAGGGAAGTCCTACAGACAAGCCAGCAAAACATTTCACTGGTTTCCATTAAATAGTTATCACAGATCCTGCTTGCAAGCAGATCCATTTCTTAATATATAAAGCAGTTTAGCCCAAACCATTATGTATTAAAAAAAAAAAGTCTGTGAGTTTAGGAGCACTTGAGCAAAGCAATAAATTCTCCTCTGAACTATTAAAATTTCTGTTAGGCAACATCATAGTGCAAACGTTGCCATGTCTTGTGACAGTGGGTTAGTCCCGTGAGCTGTCCTGTGCTCTGCAGGTCACTAATGAGCTATTCAGCCTGCAGTGAATAAACCTGTGGCAGTCTTCACCCAGGAACCTCAACACCCCTCTTATAAATACATTTATTCCCATTTTATAAGTGTGATAACACAGGTCAAGCTGTAAATGGGATTCTTTTTTCATTAATCTAATTGGACAGCAAGGTGGATTAAAGGATTAAACTAATAAATGGAGATAACAGACTTTTCAGCTGTTTTGGACTGGCAGAGCAAGTTCACTCTGACATGGCTTAACCCTGTAAGCCACATTTTTACCACCTTGCAGACCTCTGAAATGATGGTTCTCTGACATCCTGCAATGCTCTGCTAATTCCCATGCCAAAATATTAGCTGCCATCCTTTACCCTCTGTGAGTTACTGAGTCTGAGCCAAGAATCTGTCAGCATAAGAGAAGTGAAATCAGATGGTGCAAGCCTGATTACAGTCCATTGCTGTCTCACCCAGCCCTCCCACTGGTCCTTTCTCAGCAGTCTCACTGGAGATTGTTCTCCTGCCAGTTCATCAGTCGACAACATTAATAAATGGTTATAAAGATAAATTCCATCTCATCCCAAAGGCCTGCAGGTGATAGAAAAGATCCCAGCAAAGAGATGCAAGAGGCAGTCTCACCTTGGGACTTTTTTGGTAGAGCAGAGGTAGGCAAGACCTCCCTGGGAAGCAGTGTGCTCCACAGTCAGGAGCAGTGAATGAGATTGTGATGTGTGATCTCAGTAAAATCCCCGTCTCTGATTTTTGTGTAATTCTGGTACCTGTATCCAGTCAATGAAGACTGTCACACACTGCACAGCTCCCCATTTCCCTCTCAGGGTCTTCACTACAGCAGAAAAGGAGGTCTGGAGCAGACCCAAGGACCTGTTTTACTTTGCCACATACAACCCTTGGCTAAATCTGACTAAAGTTATTTACATGCTATCACATTTACAAAGAATTTGAAACTCTTCATGCTCTGAGTGGAGTCCACATGTGTCAAAATTTCTGAGATGCTCCCAGGCTAAAATGTAGTGGGGTCCTTGGATTATACAAGCATTATCACATAGTTCCCCTGCTTACCTTTACTGGTGGCTGAGGTAAAAGGGTAAATAATGTTGATGACAACCTGGCTTTTCATCACAAGCTTTTTGCAGTATAGGTGGTCTCCTTATAGGACACAAGCTCAAGTAAGTTAACCTTACAATTCCCATTGTAAGGGAATTAAGAGATGAACCTCTTCCTCATCCCACCCCCTCTAATTTGTTCTGAATAGAATTAATGTCATCTCCCACACTGGCCTTTCTCTCCTGTTCCTAGGAGGACACTGCCCTTCCTGACTGATTGTTCATCCTTACGCCAAATAGTCAACATTTTGGCCCATGGACCAATTTCATCTGGGCTCCTGGATTAAAGAATGTGCTTTTTAGCATTCTCCCTATCTCCCTATCTGCATAGCCAGTCACCAAGGTTGGGAATGTGAGAGGAAAGCTGGTGTTCCTGCATCACATGATGTACAGCTCCACACTCACCCTGCTCCTATGTTGGGCCAGTGGCCAATCCTCCTCCTAACTGCCTAATCTTGTAAGCCAGAGAATCTTGGATCTGTCTCATTTCTGGGTGGGACCAGATATTGAAGATACCAGCCAAGGTGTCATGTCCTAACGCCAGACCACAGGCATAGAGTAAGTCTTAATTTAGTCTGATTGTCATCACAGAGCTGTCAGACTAGGAGCAGCTCTGCTTGCAGACAACACACGGAAAGCTTCCTGTGAATCCACACGGAAAATATTTTCCCAGGCAGGACCCATACCAGCCAAGCCATTTTTTAAATGAGTGCCTCAGGAAAAGGCTGTGGTCAGAGGCAGAATCTCCTCTAGCTCACCGTAAGACTGGGGAGGTGTAGGCAGCAACAGCAGAAAGGCTTTTCCTCCCATCTGGCAGAGACACCACCACAAATTTTGCTGCAGCTGCTGGAGTGGAGTTGAGAACAGGAGCCAGAATATGGCGGATGTGAGCCCTCTCTGGGGCCTTGGCAGAGAAGACACACTACTTTGTCAAATTATCAGAACCTGCAGTGGAAATGACCTATTAAACCTCTTTGCTCTTCCTACTGTCGTCACCCTGAGTTCTTCCTTTCATAGGTCTGTTAATGCTTTGTCAAAAGGCAGAAACACAGCTTTGACATAAAAAGCTGCTGTTTACAGTCGAAGGAAAGCTTACATTAGACTGGACCACCTGAACCCCCTCACCCAGCATAAACAGAATCTATCAACGCTGCTTAAGCCATTAACCCTGACAACTGAGGTTTTCCAGGGAAAGCCCTTATCAAAAGGGGGCTGCAAATGAAACCCGATGAGAAAAATCCCCATTGCCCCAAATGTACTCAAATAACTTCCATGGGAAGATGTGGATGAGCCTTGTTAGGCTCACCCTAATCCCTTTGACAAGCCAGGGATTCCTTCAGGTTGGAACACAAATCCTCCAGGAATTTTCAGTTTTCATCTTCCTCTACTCTCCATTGCAGTGGCAGCTACAATTTTTAAAAGATCATTATCTGATCAACGTAGGGATAGGAATGTTTGGATTTGAGCATCTAAGCCATTAGTGGAGAGGTCCTTCCATACCCAGTGAATTCTGTTCAGAGAAAGCTCCCTTTGAGTGCTCCCCTCAAGTGTTTGTGACTCCTCTTTCATGTGCCCAGACACCAATAATCACCCAGTGAAGCCTTGAGAATAGGCTGTCTGAGGAAACCCACATGGAGAATATCTTCCTTCTCATCAGTGTTTGGAGCAGAGGGTGAGGCAAAGGGAAGAAGGCTAAAGAAATCTTCACGTGGGCTTTCCAGATGTGATCAAACTCCTCTTACCTCAGACATTTGGCCCTTGTTTGTGAGACAGAAGGCTTCTGGAAAAAGGCATTTTCCAGCACAGTGCTAACTTTCCATCTCCAAACTGAAACTCTGGAAAAAACCTGAAAGTTAGAGGCAACAAATAAAGAGTAACAGAAAGTTTTTCAACTTTGTGATGAATTTTTAATTGTATCCACACAGGATTTCCCAAGAGTCAAGGGAGACAAGGTATTTTCACATTCCAAATGCAGAAATATTTTTCCTTTTCATTCTCTCAACTATGTTGAGAAGGAAACAAAAGGGAATCATGGATAAAGGGAAGCAGCAGATCATACAGCAGATATTGCAAGCAGTTGTTTAGATGAACACAGAATTGCTTTCTGAGCTACAGATCTTGCTTGTTTTCCCAAAGGAAAATCTAACACACATCTACCTCCACCTGCTGGAAGAAGATTAAAAATGTTAACAATTATAATTTTCAGATTACAGACTGAAGATCTTTAACATGCTGTGTGAAGCTTGCTGTGGGAAAATGATAACTTCTCATAGTGAGGCAAACTATCCCAAAGCCACAGTTTCTGCATTTAGCAAGTCCTCAGTACATGATAATAGTAAATGTTTAGCATTGTAGGGTGGGGGGAGACTTGTTTTTATGCTGAGAACATTTTTGACTGGCTTTGCCCCACATTGGATAGATATTTAGGGAACAGTATTGGCCTCTCTGGACAGTGGTGGAAATCCAGTGGAATTTAGTTCAAGGCAGAACCAGGCCGTTGGTATGTGAACTGTGAAGGCAGCTGAGCCTTTTTCTCTCTGCAGATGGTAAATTCACAGACATTCAGGACAGAAATATTCTCACTTTAATGCCTTCGCTGCTGGCTGCAAAAATGCAATATGTTTAAATCACAGAGTAATCTTTTTGATCTAGGTTTGAAAACCAAAAAGAAAAAAAAAAAAAAAAGCCTTTTGTAGTTTTAAAGAAGGTTGGAATTTTCCTACTTTCTTTTTTTTTTTTTTTTTTAAACTTTTATGGCAGTTATAAAGAATATCAGATTGGTCATGAGGAAGGATTCTTCATGACAGTATGCTAGCCTGGACTTTGGAAGGTTCAGTTTTTGGGTCTGCATTTCACCACTGATTTCCCTTGAGGCAGCTGTAAGCATTTTGTGAGATCAGTGACACTTTTAGCAGAAATGTCTTTTTCTCCCAAGTTTTCCACAGGCATTTCAGCTAAAGATGCAGAATGGCATTATCCAGATGATTAGGAAAATGGTCTAAAAAGGGATTTGCTAGAACTGTCCCTAAAATAAGAACTTTATAACTCTGAGAAAATGTTTTCAGCCTTCTGGATTTGTTTGGAACATGGCGAGAAAGGTGGGCAGACTGGAATACCTGAATTGTTAATTATGGGCATATCACTGGATTCTTTGAGCTTATGCCTTTCACCTTGACAATAACTCCAGCAATGGGAAAATACAGACTCAGGGGAGAAGGGGAAGGGGCTGGTGATATAACAGAGCTGCCAAGCGTAATTTCCAAAATTACCTCTGCTCTCCGTGGCTGGAGTTTTCCACGTTTCGTTACCAATGGAACGCTACGTTTTTTGCACAGAGAACTCATGGGTCATCAACATCTTCTCTCCTGATCTCAGGAGGAGCGTGGAGAAACCAACAATCTGGCACATCCTCCTAAATCTAAGGACTCTCCCACCAGATGGCTGGTCCACAAAGCGCGGTGTCCCACCACAGACGCTGAGCAATTCCGAAGGCGTGACAACGGAATGTCGGTATTTTACTGCTGCCACATCCCGCCCCGCTATTTGCTTTCCAATCAGTTAAACGCTGCATCTGTCAAAGCTCAGCTTAGGTGACCTTGAGTATCCGTTCTAAGCTGAGGTTTAAAAATAGTAGCCAGAAAGTGTGCTCGCCTTTTTTTTTTCATGCAAGTCTCCAGAGAATCTTCCACAAGCCAAAGTGTGTTTTTTATTACGGTTTACATCAACAAGCTGGTCTTGGGGACTTCTGTCTGTGTGTGTTGCTGTTACTGATTTTTTTTGAGGGGGGGGTGTGTGTATGTGTGTGTGTCTATAGTGGCCCTTGTTTCTTCTGGAGAAAGGAGACAGTAAAACCCACTTGAAAATTTATACACACAGTGTCAGGAGCCCAGTTCATTCATCTGAGGACGCTCCTGCTGTGTTGGGTAAAATGCCCAGAAATATTCAGAGCTGTGTTAACCACAATTCTCCACTTCCACGTTGTGCATGATGCCATATTTGGAAGCTGTGATTCCTTTGCTCCGTGTGGCTGACTCAGAATTTGCATTTACTTGATAGCAGCATTGATTTCCCGTCCCTTTGGGTAGCTGTAATGGATGGAGTGGCCACAGAAAGTTCAGCAGGACAAGCAGAGAGAGTCAGTGAGCTCAGCAGAGCGATATCGGATGTCAGGCAGGGGCTGCTCAGATGTCAGTGATGCAGATTGGAGTGCTGGAGTCTGGCAGACACATGACCCATGGGCTGCAAAGCGTTGTTAAAGAAATGAAACCTACCCAAGTTATTCATACTTACTGTGACATATTGCTATTGGCAGCCTCATGCTGGGTCTACCCTAATCACTTGCCAGCATAAGTTAAGAATGTGATTTCACATTTAATGATACTTTTAGACTCGCAAAAAACTTCTTGGAGGGAGTGGCCTACTTTCCCAGCCCTCTCTGCCTCACAGCGATATCTTCGTGTAGCCAAGACCCACAAGACTCAAAGTAGACTTCTCAGGAAACAGGACTTCTTCTCTGCCAGAGACAGTGGCTCCCTTCAGAGTCTCACTGGGAAGTCTTGAAGTAACCCATCTTTTTCAGACTCAGCTGTCCCTGCTGGCTCATTTCCTGCCACAGCTAGGAATTTGGATTACCCAGCAGTTCTCACATGGAAAGCCACATTGAACCACTTACAGCCTAGAGGGACCTTGAGTCATAGGATACCATCCTTGACCTGTGAGGGGACTAGCAGAAACCTTTTACCTGGTTTGGGTGGGGAGTATTTCATTAAGGGTAGAAGTTATAGGACGTTCTAATGCTGATGCTGAAGGCAGTTTGCCATCATGGTAATACTTGTAACAACATCAGAACTGTTTTTCAAGGTAGGTTAAGTGCATAATAGAGATGAAAGCTGTGACTTTGGCTGCCTTTGAAACACTGGTGCTTGCTGGCAGCTACCACATAGCTCATACAACTTTCTCTGCTTTCAGCACTTCTAAGGGCCCTTGTGTGCTCTGGTGGGTGCAGGATGCAAGGCAGAAAGCCAGAGGTGCTGGGAGAGAGAGGCCACATGTAATTTTTGTTTGTGTTGCTGGAACTCTCAGAACTCTTTGTCCCCAAGAAAAGCGAGCTGCCGGTGCTATGTGATAGAGGTAGTGTGCCTAAAGGCAGTTCCTGCTCAGGAGTGAGATGAGAGACAACAGCAGATACAGCTGATGAAATAAACTTTCATTGGTGCTTCATCATAAGCAGCACCAGCCTCAGTCTGCCAGTCTTTTATCAAAGCTTTCACACGTGTTACAGCTTTGAAAGAAAGCAGCAAGTTGTCTCCATGTCTTTTTGGGAATGCCCTCCCCAGCACGATGCAACACACTAAAAAAATGGGGTGCATTATAAAGGCAAAGACCAGTACCACTGAACATGAGGAAGGGTGCAGATGGCATGTGAAAAGCCAGAAAACTATGCTTAAAGCAACACAACAAAGAAAAGCACTGAGTGAACACAAAGAGAAGGGCTACATTTAAAAAGTATGTGCTAAGAAAAGAGTTGTATCTGTCAAACTGCTGCCCACAGGGCTGGTAGTTCTTTTACTCTAGGACAAGTTTGAAGGTTCAATTTCAAGCCAAGTTTTTTGTGCTACATTTTTGTACCAGAAAACTGTACATAAGTTGCACTCTTCCATTAAGTGTCTTCCCCACAACATACATCTACATATACCCACATTACATCTAGTAAAATTTTATGCAACGCGCCTCCAGATCCCATTATAGGTCTCAAAATAAATGGGCAAAACTATGGACAAGTCATAACATTTTCAGACTCACCCAAGACTAGAAAGAACCTCCAGGAAAGATATCCTGAAACAAAGGGAAAAGCAGCATTTTACCACTCTTGGCAGAGAGAATTCCACTTGTACAATAGCCTTTATCTCAATGTGATAAAGAAAAGAGCAAGAGACAAGGGAAATGGCTATTGTGCCATAAACACATCTGGTGGAGATGCAGAAAACCTTCTGGAACAGATGCTCTTGAAAGTTCTCACTGCATTTTGCAATTTTGCATGAGCCTCAAAACTCTGAGCTGCTCTGTCACATTCACCTCATCTGTATAAAATATAAACCATTTTAGTTTTAATTAATGAGAAAGTCTTTCCATCCCACACTTAAATAAGCCTAACCAGCCATCCTGTAATGTGTGATAAAATTCAGGCTCTGCTGTACTATGCAGATGCAAACATTTGCAGCCATGTTGATGAATGTCTCTCCAGATAGTCCTCAAGAGCAGTGTCTAGACTCGAAGAGTGAGCACAGTGCACTTCTGGCTCTGCCAGAGTCATTGCAGCGTTTCAGAGAGACTCTCTTCTCTCTTCAAGGCAGCAGCAGGACAGTCAGCAAATATCCTTTCTTCTTCTGTAACTCTGTACAGGGCTTTGGATCAAAGGTTGTACAGGGAAGAAAAAGGTTGTGCAAGAAAAGGGAGGAAAGAGTCTGAAAGCTGTTGGGAACCACTTCTTCCATTCAGTTGTCAAATTTCCAACTCTTTGTCACACTTTGTCTTTGCACTTACGTGTGTTCAATTAATTCTTTCTTTTTTTGTTTTTGCTGTTCCTGTATGGATTCAGATGAAAAGGACAAAGCTAAGCTGAGTCATTGACAGCTAACAGAAGAAATTATATTTCCATCAATATCTGTAAAGGCCATAAGGCATAAAAATTCATGTGTGTTTTTCGAGAACTCCAAGGAATCAGCATTACAGATCCTTCCAAACCTGAGCACACTGATCTGTATGAAATATTAGACAAGCTTTGAAACACCACAGAGAAATAGCTCTTCCCTGAGAGGAAAACTTTGTGCTCCCGTGAAGAGCAAAGATAAAGCATGCTACATTGGCAGACCTCTTATAGTTTAAAAATTCAACTTCAACAGCAGATAAATGTCTCAGTTCTTTTGAAAAACATAAGCAAGAAATGGGACTTTTTCGAATGCAGTTTATACCACCCTTACAGAGGCATCCAAAATAGATCAGGGAAGTCCCAGCTATAAGCTCTCATTTCACTTTGTGGAAAAAAGTGCAATTAAGTATCTTCCATTTTTAGTATTTTATTATATAGCTCTCTGCAGCTGATTCTTGGTGTTCATCATCATTAAGTATTTAAGGACCACCACAAGTGTGATTCACTTTTTAGGGGAAGACAGCAAAGGGATGTCTTGACAATCTGATTGAGATTGAGAAGTCATAATCTTTGTTTCAGTTCTTAAAAAAAAATTAATAAAATAGGGCATTTGTCAAATGGCATTCACCAAAAGGAACAAAGTTTATGTTTGAAGATCTGCACACCCTAGTTCTCAGCCAGCCACATCCTGATTCTATTGTAGATGTGGCTTCCTGGCCTTGAAACCAAAGAGATTGCTCCACTGTAATTAGGGGCAACTGAGAAGAGTGGTTGACCTTGGTGGTTTGTGCAGTAGTGCAAGTCTTCAGTCCTCATTCTTCTGTTTCCTGTGGAAGTCTGGATGGTCATCAACAGGACTGCGGTGTCTGGGTGTCACCTGAGTTTTCTCACTTGTAGCAGTCTTTAGAAATCAACATATCCATGCCATTTAAACCTTGCCCCAACAGCTGATGAGCAAAATACTCCCTTAGTTTCTCTCATAGAAATATTTACTAATGTATTCTTTTTGGCTGATTCGCTGTCATGCCCAGACTGCACAAGGGAGAGCTGTGGGCAAAAGACCTGCTTTTTTTAAGTCGTGCCCCATAAGGGAAAGCCTGAGTGATCCTTTCCAAACAGCAGCTGGGAAAGCAGGGCCAGAAAATGGCTGTCACGTTCCTGTTAGCTGAGAGCAGGGCTTGTCCTCTCTGACTCCTTAATTCCAGTCTGCCAGAGTAATACTACAGAGAAATGTCTTATTCCAGAAGCTGCTCATACATTTAATGAGAAGCAACCACAGTCCCAGTAGCCAGGGCTGCCTTCCTTAAGGTGATACCCTGGCAGGTTTCCCACGGTAGTTCAGTAGCTTGGCAATTTCTTTTCTAAATTTACAAGCAATCTCCTGTTACATAGTGGGGCCAGCTTGTGGGATATCAAGTGGTTTTTCAGGTGTTGTGTTACAGTGGGCTGGAAGCTTTTATTCACCAGGCAATATGTGTAACCAGTGTATGTTCAAATGACTGTGTCTCCAGTGTTTCTTTCTGCTCTAATTCATTGCTCAGCTTTGCATCTTCCATTGTCCCTGTTTGTACTTCGGGTTCCCATCTATTAAAAAATAAAACCTGTGCAGGGAAGAATAAGGCTTAGCTCAAAGAAGTGATGTCCCCCCTAATCACAAGTCCCGTGAGCTCCTCAAAGGGCCAGTGTCGCAGAAGGTTTTAAAACCAGTGGCACATTCAAGTTCCAATTTATGACAAGAAAACTCAAAGTGTAAATGTAGTTCACAGGACTGCTGATCAGTGACTGGTCCAGGGTGATGAAGAGATCCTGGCTCTAAAATGTTTAGGACTGTTCTTGTGTTGTTAGTATCTGTCTAACTGCTTAGTTGAATTAAACAAAACATCTGAAAATGATCAGTCCCCCCCCATAAACGTCACTGTTTCACAAAAGAAGACGCTGACTTACCAAAGATTATAATATATACACATGTGTTTTATCTCTGCAAGATGTTTTCAAGAGGTTGAATAAGCCAGTCCATGTGCTGACATGAACTGTAAGCAGAAGATCAGCTTGAAATATTAGGCCAATAATATGGATAATATACATCCAGTTGCACTGCAATCCATCTCACTAGGTGACTCGGGTCGTGGTTTTGCCAACTGAAGTTAAAAGTGCAACATCTGGGATAATCCCACATTTCACATGTTCTTGCTTTGTTTTCTCAGTGCTTTGGAGTTCTTTGTAACCCCAAACATTGACAAAGCTGCACCACCACTGCCTTTGGGAGTTAGACATTAACTGGGCTTTATCCCAAGTTGGTCATTCCAGTGCTATCTAAGGGTCAAGAGCAGCTGCAGAAGGAAAACTCTCCCTAGAGCTCTGCCTCTACACGGGTGGCAGATTCTTCTGCTGCGAGGGTCAGCTGGCTATCTTGGCATGTGGTTTGTATTTACCAAGTCATTGCTTAGAAGAAGACAATTTGTTTCAAAGGCCAGATAGTTTAAGACATGTAAGGGTTCCACTCCACAGGCACTGTTCACCCTTCCTGTTGTACTGCTTTCATTCTGCTACAATCGTGCAGGGTGAATTCTATGCCCCCCACCATCCTCATTCCAGTTTACAAGAAAGATCAGATAAATCAGTGTAGACTGGTCTTCATCCTTGGGAACCCTTGAAGATAAGGCTAATTGTGCATTACAGGTTTTTTTTTCACATGAGTTCATGACAGCAGGCCTGTGAAATAGTTCATGATCTGGCATCCACGTTCAGCATATCTATGGTACTGAGAAAAATGAAGTGTTATACCCATGACCTCTAACATGGTAGATAATTCAGATAAAACTTGTAGCTAGCAGAAAAAATCTCATTTGTCATAATTCTGGCACAGACTCCATAGCGGCAGAGAGGCTGATGGGCACAACTTGAGCACATTTAAAATCTAATAAATTGTAGCAAGGAAATAGTTGAGTCGTGTGTAATGTCCCCCCCACTTTGCTGTCGGGAACAGTCTTTATTTCTTCAGCATATCTTGTTAATGTGATGTTCGGGAACCAGTTGCAGAAGGGACTTTTAGTTTTACCAGGAAAGCAAGGAGCATTGTAGCATCTTTCCTCGGGTTACCATGGCTCATAGTTTCAAATTACTCTTGTTTTCTAGCAAAGCTCACTACAGAACCGGACAAGGTATTGTTGACAAAACCATAGGCCATTTGCAGCCTTTTAATGGTCCTTGCCCTGCAATCAACGCCAAGCTGATTGAATTAAAGGTGTGATTATTCTCCTATTATTTAATGTAAAGCTTGTGTGGACAGTCTTGCACAAATAAATTTCTGGTAATCCTGATTTAAAGGGTTAGGAGAAGGTTTAAGGTCAACAAACTTTTTTATCTTCAGTAAGTACTCGTTATAGGTGCTTTTCTGCTCATTTAAAAAGCCAGCTTAAACTCAAAGTCAAGGCATTCCTGTGTGGACAGGTTCCATTCAAGGCAGGGAGGGAGCATTAACTGCTGAATAATCCACAGAACCACTTTGCCTCTGATGTTCCTTCAAAGCAGAGGTTTGGAAAAGGAAAACAATTTCTAGCACCATCAGTGTGAAGTATTAATCTTCTTTATATGCACTGATCCTTCTGTTAAGATTTCTACCCAGAATGTTTTGGGACACATGCAAATAGAGCAGCTCCTGGGAAAGTCACTCCACAGTAACTCAACAAGCTGCTCCAAAGTCAGGACTTTTCCTGGGTTGTTTGTCCATAGAAAGGTTTGACAGTCAAACTGAGAGGTGTTGTCTCTTCAGCTGTTCTTAGAGACCATCTCTAGAGAAGCTGAATGCTTCCCTTGCTGAGACAGTTGTATTTCAATTTTACATTAACAGTCTGGGAAGCAAAACGTTCCTCATACCTTCCCTGCTATCACTCTCAAGTCCAGCTGGAACTTCATGAGAAGACAGTGTACTTGAAGGAGTTTCCTGGGTCAGTTTTGGAAATGCAGGTGAAGCTACAGATTGAATCTTACCAGCTTCATAACTTAGTGGAGTGAAGAGTAACCACTGATGCCAACTCTGTCACTGCAGGACCAGAAGGGCATGTCCAACACCAAGTAGAACAATCCCTAGGACTGACCCTGTCATTCCCAACCAGCATGAAACAGCACACACCATTTGTGACCTGTCCTGGGCAGACAGAGATGAGGCATAAACACACCAAAGATCCCTCACTATTCAACCCCACCTAAGATAAAAATATGTTAAAAGAGTGTGTGCTATTGATGTTGTTATATTTCAGCACTTGTGTCATCCATGGATTAGCTGGCAGGAGGAACCTTTTTTTTTTCCTTTGGTCACAGTAATATTTGGGAGTCCTGTATGGGCATGAAGCAGTCATCAGTGCTATTGGCAAAAGTAAAAGAAGACCACAGTGGGTATTATTTGTATGAGCACAGGGAGGATGTTATGTAGCAGATGCTAATGAAACCCCATCTCGGATGGCAGTGGCGGAGCAGGGAGACTCCTAAACCTGTCCAGCTCTCTGTCACCCAGAACTGATGGCAATGTAGACAGCTGACTGTTAGCATGGGCTGGGCAACTCTTTCCCTTCAGACCCTTGCAGCAGGGGTCACTTTTTGGTTAATAGCTCTAGGTGGATTCCTCTCCCATGAATTTTTCCAGTCCCTTTCTGTAGCTGTCTGTGTTTAGGTCAGATTCCTTCTGCTCCAGTCTGGGCTTCTGTCCTGTCCTCTGATGATGAATTTTCTGATGCTGCATCACTCCATTCTTCTGAAGAACACAAAGTTTCATTTCCCTGAGCTGCCACAGTAGCATAAGCCTTAAAGGAAAAAAAACCCATTTTTTAAAAAGGGAGGAGGGAAGAGTCAGACATTTGAACTGGAGAAGCAATGAGATGATTTAACAACCAGCAGCTTTTTCCTATCTGGTTTCCCAAAATTTTAGGAGTAGATGAAAACCACAGCGTGCAGGTGATCAAATGGACTACTTTGCCTCCTAAATCAATGTAGGGAAGAGGGACTAGCTGGCATTTGTCACGCCCGCCAATTTGGTTGAAGTGGAATTTGAACCACGCTGCTGGAGATATTAGACAATTTTCTTTCATCTGGTTGTGGGTCGTGTCACATGGTCACCATATGTGTTGCTCCCCGGCACGCACACACACACACCTCTCACTCCACGCAGCTGTCAAAACAAACATCAGCTGCCTCGTTTCAATCCGGGAGAGTTTCAGCTCTGGAAGCAGTGGAAACCCGAAGGCTTTTCTAACGGGATTTCACATTGCAGATTATCTTTAATCCGATTCATCTCTGACTGATACACTTTCTGGAAGCCTGTGACCCATCTGCAGAGTTTGCTAGATGGAAACTTCTTTCAGCTGTGCTGAAATTGCTTTCTCTGCTGGGCTGTAATAACAAGGAAAATCCTGTAATGATCTTCCTCAACCATTGAAGGGCTTTGTTGTGGTCATGAACAAATCTGAATTTATGGCAAGAGCATTAGGTTGTATACAAGGAATAGATTTTACTTAACCTATTGAAGTCTTGCATATTATATTGGGCTCTTCTGAGTTCTTCTAGAAATGAATGCCAGAAAAATACTTTTTTTGTTGTTCTTTTTAAAGTAGTGCTTAGCCTTAGGATTGCACCAAAGGCCTGGAAAGCCCAAGGCAAAATGTTCTGTCACAATGCAGAGAAATGGAGGTCTTTCTAATCCCTCTGAACAGAGAAGCCAATCACAAACTGCATCCTGTCCTAATATCTCTAGGAAAGGGTTCAGTGCCACAGTATAGCACTGGGAGAAGGGCTGGGATGCTGGAGGATGCTGTTCTGATTCAGGTCATTATGGTAAAATGCAACTAATACATTTTTTTTTTTTTCTTGACATGACAGCCAGCTACCTCCAAAGGAAACCTGACCCACAAAATGAAAAATATTCTGGCTGGAAGTTTCCAGGCATGTTGCAGTCAAAGCCCAGGCTGATGGATGAGGTAAGATGCTGCTGGGCAGAAACAAAAGTGATCTGTGCTGTGGTGCAGTGGCCACAGAAACTCTGCTTATAGTCCACTGGCTGAATTCAGGGGCAGGCTTTCTTTGCTTCATTCCTGGTGTTTTCAGACTGGGTAAAGGATTCCTCCTACCTGCAGTGGCCTGTAAGGAAAACCACAGCAGCTGTAGGATTGCTGGGGAAGGGAGATTTAAGCAGTGCCAGTAAATGACACTTCCCCTCTGCCTGAAACCCCACCTCCTGTTTTCCAGCAGGGCCTTCAAGGAGGAGGCAGGGAAGGCAGAAGCATTTGCTCTGAGATGCCATAGTCTCCTTCAGATCCTCTAAAGGCCAGAATTTTCCTTATGTTTTTTTTTTATTCCTGCTGCCATTTATTATTGCCTGTTCCTGCTTTGGCCACATTCCCCATGGAAACACCCATGCTTCCAAATGCTTCTTGCTGCCCTGTAGCCATGTCTTCATGCCACCCTGATCACCACAAAATGTTAGACTTCAGGTTGTAAAGATGTCCTCTGCCTGACTTTGTTTGTCCTTTTCGTCTTCTTACCGGGGTGAATTATCCAAGTGCAGTGGGCTGCTTGTTTTGGAAGGGTTTTATCATAAAAATGATGTATGGGGTTTGTGTGTGCAGGAGGGTGTATATATAAGTGGTGATATATGTTTGCTTTAGAAGAGGCCCCCCAGTTCAAAACAACCCCAAAACTGCTGACCTCCACGATAGGGTGTGTCATCGATGGATTTCCTCAGGGTTTGGAAGGGATGAGGAGAAGCTCGTCCTGTGAAGCCTTTTGCTTGGCAAAAGGGCTGAGCTCATGCTGCTGGATTTTGTATTACTACTTCTTTTTTTCTAAAAGTGAAGCCCACAAACCTCAGATGAGTTCTAGTACTCACTGTAGCACTTAAACAAGCTCTAGTACCAGGCAAGCTGATGTACAAACCCAACCTAAGCAGAGATAACACTGCCAAGACAAGATGGAAAAATGATAATGACATCTACCTTTTTACCAGTTCATTGTATTTTGACTTCAGAGATTTTCTTGCAAGCCACAGTCATATTTCTATTTAAATCTTCATTTTCATTAGAATGAAATAGGATAGCCATGGGTAAAAACAGCGAACATTTTTAAATAAAAATGTGTTTTAGAAAAAAAGAGAAGAAAACAAGTATTGGAAAATAATAACAGGTAAGGAGAGAATAATGACATAAGGGAATTCAGAAGTTTATTTCAGAACTGTGCTAACATAGTAAGAATACATTTTCTAACAACCTCAACATATAGACTACAAGAGATACTCTTGCTGTGATTATTCATCCTGCTCCTTACAATTTGAGGGACTGTGGGAGAATTCCAGAGGGTAAAAGTTTCCCCTGTAGAGTAAATCACAGCCAAGGTAGAATGTTACGTTTATACAGGAGGAGCAGAAGCTCAGAGACATTAGAGGTGAGACATCTGAAAGTGCTCAAACAATGCCCCCTTTGAAATATTCTTTGACACCATCAGAGCTAGGACAAGTAACACACCCTTTGAAGATACCACTTAAAAAGCTTTCCAAAACCTGGCAGTAATTTGAACCTTCTCTGCCCCTATCTCCAAGCACAGAATGCACCCATTCCCTCTCTGGCAGCATCAGCAAGGCAGGAGGTACTTTCTCTCTCCTGTTCCCCTGGCCATGGCCCACAGCACTACACTCTGTGCAGTTACTGCACTGTAAGAAGCCCAGTAAGGGGTTTTCTCAGAGCAAGGTGTTATCCCTTCGACAGCACCAGGAGAGTCCAGAGTGGTGGCTGGAGGATGGTGGGGCTGGGCCCTGCTGACACAGAGGCCAGCCAGCTGGCAGCAGTTCAGAACCAACATCTTTGGCTTTTGTGTAATTACCCCTTCGTTCCAGGGATATCTCAAAGCTGGAATGGCATGGGAAGCCTTATTCCCCCAGCTGCCTCCCTCCCCCAGCCCATCTGAGGAGGGTTTCGCATTCTTTGGTTGCTAAAGTGGTGTGTGTCTGTGTGTGTGTGCATATATTCCTGTGCTAACAGATCCGTCGGGAAAGGAACCTCCTGTTAAGTTAAAATGCAACCAAGAGAGGCTTCCCTGCAAGATCACATATGTTTTCCTTAAGATAAGGCTTTAGAGGGATAATATCATTCCCCACAAAAAGATTTTTCAGCTCCCATGACAGCTGAAGCAAACAAATGTCTTGTGGCCCAGCATTGATAGATGCAACATTAAAAGCAATTTGATATCCTCTCCAAGGCTGAAAGAGACTTCTCACATGCTGTACCAGGGGACTCATGATGAAGGAGTTTCCTTCTTCCAGCCCTGGGATTCGTTCTGCTGTCTTCCATTAATGTGAGTTTGCTGATGTGAAGGGAGTTGCACCACTGAGAATGTGAAGAGAAGGAAGATTTCTGCTGTGACAAGACCTAGAGGAATGGGAGATGAAAAGTGTTCCCTGAAAGAATTGAAAACCTCCTTTAGCCACAGAGCAATCACTACCATGTCAACCTTCTGCTCCTTTCCCCCTCACTGAATGATATTAGTTCCCCACTTCTATTTATCTCATGTCTTCATCTTAGCCTTTCAGCCACTCCATGCTCCCAAACTTGACTTGTTGCTCCTCTGTGGGAGAAGTGCCTCAGGCATAGCTTCCTCTCCAGCCTCAGCTTATATCACTACTGCATTTGTAGATGTGGTCTCTTGCCAATTCATCCATTTCTATGTATATGTGATGTGTCTGAAAATGGCCTTCCACTCCTAAAGTATTGCTTGTGTACTCTGCTCCCTAGACTGCTCTTCTTTCTATCACCATGAACTTCTGTTCTGCTTCCCTGAGCTTCCAATCCCTCCAGTTCTCTGTGACCCTTTTTTATTGGTTATCCAGACTCAGAGGATCACTGAGCACAGTTGGTACTCTCAGACAATCCCCACAACTCTTTCTGCATTGCAGGATCTGACCAAGGCACCACTCCTGCATGAAGCAGTACCTCTGTTTAGTTAAATGTTTGATTAAATAATGGAACTCCTTGCCATGTGATCCCCTAGAAGGGAAAAGTTTGCATAAGGTTAAAAAATTTAGGTGAATTTGTGGAAGACAAATCCACAACGTCCTTTTAAATCCAAGGACACTATGACTGGCTCCAGAATCACCTGGATTTATGATTTCTGAAATTTGGAGAAATGTTTTAGAAAAGCAGGACTGTCCTTGCTTTGGTCCATGTAGCTCTGTGTGTGTGGGTGCCACTGGAGAAAGCACATATTGGTAGATTGGCATCAGGCTTGAGCAGCTCCAGGTGCTGTATCCACTTGGAGTTCCCTTTGCAGAGCCCTGCCCATATCCATCTCTTGCTCTCTTTATCCCACTGACTCAGTCTCCTCTACCAGTGTGTTGTAAGAATCTTTTTTCTCTACAGCCTCCTTCCAGCTTTCTGCTTTCTTTCCTGTTCAGAGATCTCCCCCACATCGTGCTTAATACTTGGGGTAGAAAACAGTTCCTTATCATGTAAATCTGCAGAACCTCTTAGGGTTCAAGACAATTTACATCACAGAGGCCATGCACCTTAAAGCAATACCGATCCCTCCGGGAGAGCTCACGGAGGAAGTTACTCATTTTGTGGCTCAGTCAGTTTGCCCAGTGATTTCACATTTCAATCCACAGCTTGCTAACCTCTCCTTTGGAAACGCTGATGAAAATCGCGTGGAGTTCAGTTTAGGGTTTCTGGATTGTAGTTCCTGCAGGTGACTTTTACTTTTCAGGCTGTTTGGCTACTCCTTTTCCCCGGGGGCTATTTTCCTGCCTCCCCACCAGCCAGTTGTGCAACACAGGCTGCAATTATTTACAGTCTGCCTTTGCACTGACTCACTCAGAGCTGGATTCAGGGCCGAGGTGCAGGACACTCCTCGCTGTTTGCCAGGGAAGACAATCCTTTCCGACAGTTGCAATGCCGCAGAGGGAGAGCTGATAAAATCACTGCATTGTTCTTCCCTGGGATCGCTAAGGATAGTATTTTGGGGAGGAGCTCCTGAAGGTATCTTTTACCAGTGAGCAAAACAACTAAAATAAAAGAGCCACAGAAGCTTCTGCCTAAAACTCAAATTCAAGCTTCCTTCCACTCCTGCTTTGCTTTGGAGGCAATGAAACATTTATTTTTGGTTTCTTGCAGTTCACAATGCTGGGGGGCTAAGGAGAGAGTACGGTTAAATGTACATTTGAGTCCTCTTTATTAGATTTTTTTCTCCTAACTTGGGGCAGTTTTCTGGAACTGGATTTGTCCTATTTTTTTCCTCAGTGTAGACTGGACCTCTAAAATTTTCTTAGAGCAGCTAATACTTCTTGAGGTAAAAACCTAAAATTTCACCAGTTCTTAGTGGATATTAATTTATATTTCTTCTTACAAACACAGGTAATTTCCCTTCAGATGATTTTTTTTTTTAAATCATACTAATACTGCTTTCAGTAATTACCTTTAGGTTATCTTTCAGTTGAAAAATATTGCAGCCAGGGTTCAGGATGTAGATCCTGTATCCTGCTCATGGCATGCATATGAGATCTATCAGAGTCTACCAGGAATTCAGCTACTAAAATGACGTTAAACATTGAAGAAGTGTAATATGGCATTAGGTGATCATTTCAGCAGTAGCCAGTTCAGAGCAAAGGTCTGGAATACCTTTCTTGCTGAACTCCTACAGAGCTTCAAAGGCTGACTGGACAAGTCCATGAAGGAAAAAAAATCTATAAAGGGCTATTAAATACAAAGCAACCAAGCCTGGCTCAGGGAACCCTTGGAGGCTGGGGGACAGTTTTCAGAAGTGTTGCTTTATGTGTTCTCTATTCTTATTCTTTTCCTCTAGACATACATTGTTCCCATTTAGAAGAGTCATCAGCCCATCCCCGTAAAACCTAAGAGCGAAACTTTACAAAGAAGGTTCAAAGAAAGAGAAAGTGATGACAAACAATGACAGAGAAAATAAATTAAAGAATGGGGAAAAATACTAATTTTTTAAAAAAATCCTGAAAATAAAAATGCAGAGAGGGACACTGAAGGGGACACTTCTTAGGCAGCACCAGCCACTCCCTGACATTGTCCAGGGAGCCACAGCAGCAATCCAAGGCTGCAGATGGGTGGCACTTGGTGGAAAGCACCGGTCTGACACTCCTGTCCATCCTCCTGTCACGAATATTTCATGAGATTCCAAACTTCAAACCCGTTTTACTGGAAGGGAAATGTGTCTACAGGACATTGTGATTGAAGAACCTATTTCAACCTCATGACTCATAGGTTGGTTTTTGCCTTGGTTTGTTTCCCCCCACCCTTTCTGTTTTTCCTAGAAGATGAGTTTTCATCTGATACCAGTTCAAATGTAACTGAACTTGAGTTTTGTTAAGAGTGACCTCATCCTGTATTTGTCCAGCACTAGTTGCTGATTTAAAGCCCCCTTATGCTGAACACATTCATATGTGACATGCACTACACACATCTCTCAGCCTACAGCAGGAACCCCATTTATGTCAGGAAATACCTATAGGCTTCCAGGGAGCCATTTTCAGAATATTTGCCTAAAACTTACTATCCACTTACTGCCTTTTTTTGCCCATCTGCCTTTCTCCTGGGTTTGAAAGCACAGCCCTGAATGTGGGTCTTTATGTGGCCCTTTTGATGTGTGCTGGTGACCTGCGAGCCTCACTTTTTGCCACCGAAGGGGTCTGTGCACCTGCACGCCTGGCAGAGCTGCTCAGTGGGTGAGGCAGGCAAAGCCAAAGCACTAGGCCTTGCAAATGCAGCTGTTTTATCCCAGCATTGGTTCTGAGGTGCAGCTTTGCGGGCAGTGGGGAGATGACTTAGCTGGAGGGACCCACAGCTCCGCTGCAGAGCTGGGAGAAGGATGTGGTGGTGTTCCCTGTGCTCAGCTGAGCCAGCTTCTGGAGAGGAGCGGTGTGTGAGTGCTGGGAAATGCAGTTGGGCCACAATGGCTTGAAGGTGGCAGCTGGGTGGGAAGCAAAGGGTGTGCTGAGGATGGGGAAATCAGAAAAGCGAGCCCACCTTCTTTCCCTCTCTACCCATGCTTGAGAATCTGTGGCTAAGCAAAAAAGTGAAACTCCAGAATGAGGGCAAAGCAGAAAGAATGGAAATAGGGAAAGCAGTGGATGAGGGATGAGTCACCTATTTTGAGGGAGTGCAGTGGTTCCCATTGTGGAGTCTTTGCAGGGAGTTAAGTTGGGACAAGTCTCCCAAATCATAAATCTAAGTTTGGAATGGCTATAAAGTGTTGCTGGGTGTGCAGAGAACATGCTGCAGGAGAGGGTGATGTCCACATCCTAGTGCTTTCTTCCTATTAGGGCACCTAAGGGGACATCCTAAGAGGCTGTAGTTCCAGTTTACTACTCCTTTAAAATTAGGATTCCTGTGCTCTTTCCCACTGTCCTCAGCTAACCCTGTAAGCAAAAAAGGTAGAGCTATTGGAGGGGACAGGTAGGGACAGCTTAAATGGAAAAGGAATAGGGGAAGCCAAATGAGAAATAGAGAGCTTTGGAATTTCAGCCAAGTTCCAGAGAAATCCCTGGCAGAAGGCTTGGTATTGGCTCTCTTGGAAAGGTCTGAATATCCTGAAGTTGAAAAGTCTGAAAAAGCCATCCAGAATATCTTGATGCAGAGCAAGGTGACAAAATGAAGGATGCATCACTCTGTGATTACCTCATCAAAGTGCTTTTAAATGGCTGTGGCCTTAGCTGCACTTCTAGAGCCAAAGGAGAGATTAGGACCTCTGTCTGCTGGGAATTTGTGCAGCAAAAGAGATCCACTATATAGAGACTGAATTTTTATAAAAGGGCTGAGGAGAAGTCAGCCTGATACCAGGCAAGACTCTCCCAACCAGCAGGAGCAAACCCAAACACTCTCCTGTGGGGAGCAGGATTATGCAAGAGGGACTTCTGAGAAGATACTGCAATTGAATCCCTGAGACTTTTGCTCATCAGCCTTAGAAAAAGCACTTGTGTTGGAAGGCTCCGCATTTAATTGCTGGGGAAACTTGATCAGAGCAGAGAGGAGATACCCAGCCTCTGGCTAAACTGTTGGCTTTTCTTAGTGGTTTCTATCAACCCTGTGCTTCTCAGAAAGTTCCTTTCAGGTGCATCTTTCCTGAAAGATTAAATGCCTCTGTGCAGATTACAGTGCTGGGGATTAATTGCCCCCTGAGGCAGAACAACTGATCTCTTAGGCCATGTGCACAGGATGCAAGCCATGGATAAAGCAGGAAGCAGAGAGGGTTTGTTGCACAAAACAATTGGGAAACTTATTATTTAAGCATAATCTAATCTCTTAAGGAAGAGAAATAAGGAAGGAGTACAGAGCAAAGTCTGTCCTAGGCAATAAGAAATACTTGGTCTTAGAAAGACACCTGAATTCCAGTTGCTTCAGGAATCTGGGCTTAATCCAGCTCCACTTAAGGCAGATGAAAAACTTGTAAAGGTTGCATCCTCTATGCTGCAAGAAGTGAAAAGCCATTTGAAAACGGGAGACGAGTGGGAGTAAAAGTTGGTGAAAATGAGAGAGAAGCTTAAACTAAGAAATTCATAGAAGCAAGCAGTTTTCAAACCTGGGGAGGCTTGGAGGGTCTGGAATCGAGGATACTGGTTTGGACAGTTACCAAGAGAGAGGAACTGCCTCTCTATTTTGATCATAATCTTGCTTCCTAGTCTGGTGTTCCTGCCCTCCCTTTCCCAAATTTATGCAGGTTTACTGAGAACGACTTCCTAGATCCCATCTGCTAACGAGATCCATCCCTGTTTGTGCAACAGTAAGTTCTCACACAGCTCTGTGTGTAATATTTCAGCCTTGGTAGGTGCTTCAGGTACCCTGTGCCGTGGGGTGGATCAGGCTGTTGCTGGTGTGGGGTTGCCTGAGCCCATTTACCCTGTCAGACGTGCAAACGAACCCCAAAAAGGCTGTGCCTGTAGGACAGGGATCCATGGGCTGCAAGACGGGAGCAGATGTGTTAGATGATACCTAGAGTTCACTCACAGATTAAATAAACCACTGTGATAATACACCAGGACTTGTGGTTCTGGCAGACAGCACACTTCTCACATGACAGTGAGTCACATCGTGGGTTTGTTTTCTTCCCGTTCATTTACCTCTCATTTATCGCTGCTGCTGGGTAAACAGTGAAAATGGGATTCTCAGAGTGTGATCTTTACAAAGGCCACTGACACACTTCCTCTGGAGAGCGCTGATTTGAGCACTGAATTGGGGCTGGAGAGGGAGGAAATCTTCTGTTTGAACTTTTCGGTGAAAAATGCAGATTCAGTGACACCAAATTGTAAATTAATTTTATTTTCTGTTGTAGAAGGGGGAAAAAAGAGAAGTCAAACCAGTTCTTTTTGTTTCCACATTAAATGCTTGGGTTTTCCCATGGGGAGAGACATTTCACGTCACAGATTTTTTTTTTTTTTAATTTCCTTTTTGAATTCTTGAAATGGAAAATAAAATATTTCAGCTGATTTTTTTTCCCCCTCCATTTCATCAGATATCAGAGAAAGAAATTTCAGATCAAAGAAACATTCTATTTCAATATTTAATTTGGAAGTGGCAGGGAATTGAAATACCTACCATGCCAACAGTTCAGATTAGGATGCAATTTTCTAATTCCTTGGAGCTCCTGGTCCTCATCCCTAGGACTCCCCAGCCTTCTGCAGGGTTGTTGGGCAGGACAGTGCACCTGGTCAGTGCACTGAAAAATGAGTGTCTGGTGCCCTCTATGGGTCCACACAAACCGGTGGGCCTGAGCCTGACCCCCGAATTCCAGTTTTTATGCCTGAAAACCAGATTTAGGAGACTCTGAAATAAACAGATTACCCCTCTGACTGAGACAACACCGGTGAATAACTTGTAAGCTCTTCGTGAAACAAAATTTGAAACTGAGCTTTAAAAATGTGCCTTTTGTCCCCGAACGCAGGAGCATGATTTTATTTTTTTTTTTTGAAGAGCTAAAAAACCCAATAAATTATCATCTCTTAATGAGGTTTAATATGGCACGAATGAAATAAGTCAGGTCTCTCACAGGGAAAGAAGGCAGCAGGGTCTTCAGCTGGAGTCAATGTGTCTGTGCTGGCTGCAGTGCTGTGACAGTGTAGGAACAGCTCTCTTTTCCAGCAGAATACTGGAAGTGGAGGGAGCTGAGAGATACACTCTGCTGAGAGATTCCTAAGGTGCTTTTTTTATTATTTTTTTCAAACCAATTTACAAAGGTGCCAGAAATAACATGGAGTGCTGGCTGGGATGAGAGCAGTTTTTTTGGTGCTGAGACTTCCTGTGCAGCGCTGATAAAATAAACTCTACTTACCTTTCCCTGCTTCCAGACACTGATGTGGCTTGTTACAACATTCATCTCTCCCAGCCCTTTCTTTCTCATTTATTTCCTCCAGTGAGTATGAAGCTGGCCTGGGAAATGAGGCTGCCAGACTGGGAAACTGAAGGGCTCTATGCTCAGACCTGGCAAAGCCCAAACTAGCAGCAAGTGTAAAATCTTCTCTTTTCAGCTCTAGAGCTGTGGATCTAAGACCTGTGCACCCCACTGGTTCCCAGCCTCTCCTGGGGGCTATGGGAAAGCCAGGCTCTTCCAAGACGTGGGTTATGGAAAGATAATGAATAGCAGGCCGAGGGCTGAGTGTGGGCCTGACCTCGGGCAGGAGAAAGGACAAGACAGCAATGGTGGCAGGACCAGTGCCCTGCAGGCAGAGGGTTCCCATGCTGGTTGCTGTTTCCTGAGTGAGCGAGCAAACCTGTCTGCTGCACCCTGAGTGAGCGAGCAAACCTGTCTGCTGCACCCTGCCTTTCACAGCAGAGTGACCCAAATCCCCAAACTCTTGATGGCAGCTCTGTCAGCATGCAGCAATGCCCTTGAATTTCTGTGGCTGCAGCCCATCTTCGTGTTGCCAGCAGCAACTTCCCATCATCCCATGCTTTGCCAGCACCAGTCCTGAATGGAAGAGATTGTATATTCACCTAGAATTGATTTTTTTAAAAAATTTGACAGAAAGCAAGAGAGGTCCATATAGAGTCAAACTTACAGGGCCTGATTGATTTGAAAAGAGAGGGAAGGGGGAAAAAAAGTCTTAGGTGCGGTTTACCTTGTAAAGTATGTGTTTCCCTGCTGGTAAGGTATGTATATGAGTTTCCCTCCAATTCAAAGCGAGCTCTGTTCATCTCTTAAGCTCCTGTGTTGCCAGGATGGGCACTTTAGGAGGGAGCAGTCCATTCTGTGAGCGGGAGCAAGGAAGAGAGAGGTTGCAACGTGCAGCTGACCAGAGACATTCCCTGCCGCAGGTTACTGGGTCAGATGGTGTGGCTTAGTGCTGGGTTTCTTCAGCACTGCAGAGACCTCAATGCCCAAAATGGTTTGCAAATGATTTAATCAGATCCCTCTTGTGTCACTGACTGATGGATTACACCTTCTGCTGACCTGGATCATACGAGAATTCACCACTTCCCGTGGTAGTTTGTCCTAAAATTAATCATCCTCTCCGTTCAAAATGTGTCTTTTATTTCTCAGTTTCTGGCTCTGCCTTTCAGGCACAGACTGTAACTATGCCTTTCTCTGCTGCCTGAAAGAGTCTATTCACCTGAGGTGTTTTCACTGGGTGAAGATATTTTTATTTCTTCTAATCTACTCGTCTCAATACATTTTGATAACCAATCAAGCTGTAAATTAATTGTTAAGAAGGGTTTTGTCTATCCCTTTACTTCTAGCCCTGTGTTTTACCCCCACCCCCAAAAAAACCCCCCAAAACCCAAACAACTTCTCCAAACTTTTATTTGTATTTTATTTGTATTTTAATCATTCACACAAGAACTGGTACAATACCAAGACCACACAAAGAGAGAGAGAGACCCCTGCCTGCCTGGCTGTCTGTTCCTCTGTTGGGCTAGTCAAGTAAAAGTGATATATTTAGTTCCTTTCCATGCTGTCAGTGGGTCCTCTCTAGACTTCTGCAGATCACAAATAACTAAGCTTTGCCTAAAACTTGCCTTTACTGATGAGTTACAATGATTAGTGTGTGGAACAAACAAAACAGTTTGGACATGGAACGTTGCACTGTGTACAGTCAAATGCATGCCCAGAGCTTGCACATCACATTTGCCAACCATCTCTCCAACTGATTTCAGGTTTGCATATCAAACTTTCCTTTCCACAGAACATTACTGATTGGCATTATTTTTATTTTCAGCCTTCCATTCTTTCTTTGCCTTTCAGCTGAATCATCTATCAACTCTTCCATTCTTTTTGCCCGGGCTCGTTTCAGGCTCCCTGGATGAAAACTGGCAGGGTGAAATGCTTTTTCTTTCTGAAGCTCCCCCTGTGTTTACCCTGTGTCAGTCCTCTCGAATTTCTCAGCTTTTTAGGACATGCTAATCATCTACTGGCCTTTGGCCAAGTCTTTGGGATTTTGCATGTGCACATAGACCAGACTGTCTGAGGTGAATCCTCCTCCTCCAATATTGCTGTACTCCTTCCAAAGTGTTCCAAATCCACAGCTAAACTACTTGCTGAATATTTTTTTCTTTTTTCAGTTGCCTTTTATCAGCAATTTTACTCTGTCCAGTCAGGTAACAGACAATTTTTAGAATTTCTGTTATCACGTTCTTGCTTAAGCACAAGTCTTTGCCTTCCGATCTGCCTGCAGTAATTTTCCTGATATTTTTTGCCTCCTTTATCAGCTACCTGCAGTTCACAGCTTCTACCTGATATTTAATGCTGCCATTCTTTCTTTAAAAAATGGTTGCATGTAGCTATTTCTATTACTGCTGGGTTTTTGTCTGAATTTGGCTTTTAGCCAAAACTGTCCTTGTTCCTTGATTGCGAAATTAGTGGTTTATTAAAATACAAATAAATAGAGAGGAGGAGGAGGTTAATGATGCAAAAGTTGGCTGAAATAGTGATCCCCTTAAAAAATAAATTCTGTGCCAAGAAAAATACGTGAAGTCAGGTCAGAGAGACCCAATCTCAATAGCTGTGTCAGGCGAATGTGAACATACAGAGATAAGAAGTTACTATGCATCCTAGGTTGTTTAGGGAATAGCTTAATAAACATAAGCCTTTGATGGGAGGCAGTGAAAGAGCAGAGGAAAGCAGCACAGTCCATCTTCCAGTTCAACAAAAAAATTGTAAATGTTGCAGTTGTAACAATTGATTTCTTCTGGGCCTGCCATACCTGAAGTGAATCTTCTTGTCAGATTGGATTTTTAGTTTTCTTTTAATAATGAAAATTAGCAGCATAGGTTTATAAAAAGTTAATCTTACCTGGTAAACCTGTATTTTTTTTATCAGAATGCCTGGATTTTAGGGAAGTATATAATCACAGTGTCTTGCAATGAAACCTACTTAGGTAATCCATGAAAAGCTGTCTTGGAGAGAGGGACTGTGGGGCTAAAAATGCTCTCTAAGGGACTAACGAAAGCTTTAAGATGCAGGCAGGGGTGGATTTTTTTGTGGATCACTGAACAGATTGGTATAGATGTAGGTTCTCGACCTGCAGAGCTGATTTTAAATGAAACAACAACTTTTCAAGATCAATATATGTTCTTGGTCATGAAATCTGCTGCAGTCTTTAACTGGGGAATGGGATGATGGTGAAGACAGAGATGGGTTACTAAAAAGAAAGACAACACAGGAGAGAGAGAAGCAGGCTAGCAAGGAAGCAGGTTATGTGGAAACAAAATCTGAAACCAACTTCATCTACTGATGGGAAAACAGCCACTCTCCATGCACAGATCAAGAGTGTATCCCTAGCCACTACAGGACATGTGAAAGTCACCACTGAATTCTAAATCAGCTTGCAAAGGAGCCCGTAGTGGTTCTGACCCTTATCATCACACCCCCATGATGGACCTGCTCTGTAGGAGCTGATCAATAGCATGCAAATTTTGGGACTTGCTAGAACCAGTAGGATACAATTACCAATTGCCAAGCAGCCAGCACAGTTAGGAAATTGAACTAAAAGCAGCAATATTTCACCAGAGCTTCATTAGTCTGCAACTACTGAAGAAGTACCCTCTGTACAACTCTCACCACGGGTGCAATGGCAGTGAAATAACCTACCTGGGGAGCAAAATGGTACCTGAAGTGCAAAAGGGCAGTAGATCTTGAAAATATGCCCCAGCATTACAGAAATATGGGCAGCCAAGGCTGTTCCATAGGGAAGTTTTCTGATAGCATAATGTATTCAGGAGGAGGATGTTTTTAGAAATGAGGAGTTAGAGAGTAAAAGCCATCATTAAAATGGCATTATAAGGATGCTGAGTTACCAGGAGGGGTTGGTGGATTGTTCCATTTACTTCTGTAAGCCTTGGCACTGCTCAATCTGCAGGTCCCCAGAGAGGCTTGGGGTGGGTACTCACTGACTGACTGGTGTGCAAGGGCTGAAGAGTCAGTACTGAGTGGCCTTACAGGTGACAAACAAGATGTGAGTTTTTAATCCCCCAAGATAGCAAATACTTATTTCTGATTTATACCTTCTTACATCTGATTTCCCATTCATACTGCACTGTATCGTTACTTTAGCCTGGGACAACTCGGGCTGCCTCCTATTCTAGAGCCAGGGTTGTCAGCATTGTGCCCCACAGCCAATGTCTGCCCCAAGCAGGGGTTTATAGCCTTTCTCCAGAGTCTTTCAACTCTTTACCCTGCCAGAGGGGGCCATCAGAGATGGCTTTGAACTTGCTGCTAACTGACACGTGCCCAGATTTTCTGAAGAGCAAAGGAGGATTTGGCAACACTCCGATATCTCAGTCGCGGAGATCTCATCAGGCCCTCCTGTACCAGCCAAGACTCGGAGGCGTTGCACGAAGAATTGACTTGGACCACTTGCCATGACAGCTATAAATTGTCCCATCTTTTCAGGCATACAAAAGAGTAATGACAGCTGTGTTGCAGGCATTTGCTTTTGTGTGAAGTCGGATGTTGCCTTCATTCCAGACGCACTGCATTCATCTCCCCAGGGCTGCCCTGGCTGGTGCTCGGCACTCATGCCTTTCCAGGGCAGCACATTGCCAGGGTAGCAGTTTCTTTACCCGTGGCAGTGCTGCATTGTCAACTGCCTTTATACTCTTGCCACCAAGGCCTTTTTACTTCCCCAGCTCTGGCATTCGGCCTAGTTAAGCAACTAGAAATGATCAGAATATTTCTGAGTGTGTGTGTACAAGCGACAAATGATTGTTAGAAAATGACAGATTGCAGGCCAGCAGCTCTGTGATTTTTTTTTTTGCCACGGGGAGCCCCCTGAGAATGGTCACAATGGACCAGAACACAGTTCTGTCAAATCCAGGATCCTCAGAGTAGGGAATCAAAGGGTATGAGAAAAGGGTAAGTCCATACTATAACTACTTCCAAAAGCATTTCTGACCTCTAACTGCCATAAGTTTGAGCTTGTTAAGGCAGGCACAGGGCTGGTGGCAACCTCAGTGGATTCCTCTTCCATGAACTTGTTCACCCTCCCCTTGAGTCTCTGTAAATTTCTAATGCCCTCAATGCCTTGGGGTTCATCTATCTGATGTATGAAGAGACACCTTTTTTTGTCATTTTTCTCTTTGCTTCTAATAATGACATTTACTGTCCTTTAGTGTTTATAGTGTCATACTCTATTAGGTAGCAAGTCAGATTGACACACTGCAGAAATCTACCCTGGGGTGTCAGTGTTTACCTCTGAGTTCCCCCACCAGAAAAGATTACTGACTTCCTAGATGCTAACTGAGATTTTCTGGCTATAATAGTTCTGCAAGACACTTATGTAGCACTGTTTTAGTGACCACAGTCACTCTCCAGCCTCAGATATTCCCATTGACTTCTTTTCTGATTATCTCTGCAGTGTGCATCATTCTGCAAGGAAATAAATTCAAAGGGTTCCCCAGGGTTGTGTTGGAACACCAGAAAGAAAACTGCACAGAGCATTGTCTTTTTTTTTTTTTTTTTTTTTTTTTCTTTTCTAATGTGTAATCTGGAGAAAACTTTGTAATTCTCTTTCAAACAAACAAGGGGAAATGAATGGGAATTGTGTATATTGTGCATTCATGGCAAGAGATGGGAGATATAAAACTGTGCTCTTTTCAGAAGAAAATTTTCACTTGCAGTTCTCTGAATCACTTTCCTGTCTTATCTTAAAAGAAACAGAAAGTCATCTTTACCTTGGCCATGTGGACATTAGTGGATCTCTGCCAAGCGGAATCAGTTGGGAATCTAGGCCAACTCCTTTTATCATTAGGTATCAGCAACTTGTGACCTTGAAGGAATAGGTCAATCTAGAAATAGACCTTTTTCAAGAAGAAAACATGAACTTTTGTTTCATAGCCTGTAGATGTATTATCCATTCAGTGGCCTCCACAGAATTCAGAGAAGTACAGTACAACACAAGCAGTAAAAGCAGTGGAAGGACTGACATTTATCTTCCAATTCTATCAAGTGACAATGAAGATATGTCTGTATGGGGGTCATGGAAACACACCTTGTTCTGGTCTAACTAAACATGTCTCCTGACAATTTAGTTGTGGACTTTGGGGCTCAATCCAAGGTACATTCACTGTTATTGTCTTTCACAGTCACAGTGTAGCTGTACTCTTGTGTGTGTGCCTTGTCTCTTTATAATTTTTCTAGAACAAAATAGTTCATTTCATGAATCCCATCTTCCTTTTCATAAGCAGAATCCTCATTTTTGCCTAAAATCGGCTCTTAAAAGATGTTGTCTTCAGTCCTGAAGATTTTATTTGTTCCCTTGGCTGGATTGCTCCAAGTAGTGCAGTATTTGAAATTTGAGCTGTGCTGTGATAAGCAAATGATGTCACTTCTCTTCCCTGATTAAAGAACTGTAATTCTTATTATTTGATTTCTGGACTGCATAATACATTAAAATTCACTTTTAGGGTCAAAGTCTTAGCTGGTATAAAATGATGAGACTATGTTATCTTAAATATATAATAGACAGCCAGGAAATAGCAGATAATTACAGCACTGACAACTACAATAACAATAATTCCATGAGCTTCAGGACTCCTTTTAATCCACAATGCTAGTCCAACCTTTTTGCCATGATTTTTTCCAAACCATATGGGACTCATTTTCTTCTCACATACATACAGATGCAACACCACTGAGTTCAGTGGAATTGTGCTTTGATTTAAACAGGTCTAGGTCTCAGCCTAGAAAGGCATTTAAGCACAGTGCTTAACTTGAAAGCAGGAATGTGCTAATACAACTTCTGATTCTGACCTTGAAAATGCTGACTATGTGCTTGAATGCTTGCTGTCATAAATGAGAATCAGGAAAATGATTACTGCGTTTCAGCCACTCAAGAGATCAAATAATTGCTCTAAAATGGTTGCCACTGATCCACAAGGAAAACTGTTGTTTCAACAAACAATAGTAATATTTGGATTTAATATGAACCAGTTTATATTGATTTTGAAAAAAAAAAATTCTCTTCAGGAGGGAGGAAATGTACTCAACCTGGGTAATTTTTTTACGGGACATTGTACCCTTCTTGATCTTTTGTAAATGATTTGAATTTTAATGAAACTTCCAAATTAAAAAATTTTGTTTCTCTCCCCCTCTGGCAAGTGAATTTACTATATATGCTACCAGACATGACATTCACCATATGCTACCAGATTGTCCTGGTAAGATTTTAAACTTAGCTGGGTAGTTTAACATGACACAACTAGAGTAAAGTATTACTACTATGTATTCTCTTCTGAGCATCTCCAGGAAATTAAGCAACTTAGCCCAAACCTGCATTTTATTGGGAATCTATACATTAGCCATACAAATTGTCTCTTCCTTTTAGTTGGAGATGTTTGTAACCAACAGTTTTTTCATCATATCAGCAGGGAGGATAAATCCTCCAAAGTCTTCATCTATCTTGGCTTAGGATGCCTCGTTTCTTGAAATTTTAGAAACATCTTATCTCTTTGCAGGCTGTGTACCACAATGTTCAGGCACTCTTTTTTCAAGCTAATAGTTGACAGGCACTTGCATTTGCTTATGCAGATCCCGTTTGTGCAGCAATTCAAGGATTTCCACAGGTGAAAACAGGTAAAGAAATATCAAATTGTTTCTGCAAATCTTTGCTTCAGTTGTTCAGGTGCCAGCTGTTGTACTGCACCAAGCAATATTTTAAGCAATTCTGATTGTCCAGTGAAGCAGTTTAGGCTGAGCCCATAAAGCTGAACACCATAAAACGCCAGTTCAAAGTTTTGATAAGAGTGTTAAAAGCACGTTCAGTCCCTCAGTTCATCATAACACTGATCTGCCAGTTTATAGTCCTGACCATAATTCTCTAGGAAGAGCAAAATTAAAGCCTGGAAGAAACTGAACCCTCAAAGCATGAGCATCTCTAAGGCTTTGCCCTGAGTTCTGTGGTGAGGGAGCTCCTGATGTCCTGTAGCGTTTTGGTGTGGGATGAAATAAAAGGCAGGAGGAGAATTTACATGACTCAAACACATCACCACATTCAGGGAGATTGTTTACATAGGTGCTGTCTTAAAGCCACTGAAGAGGGAGGAGTTGAAGAGAGCAATAATTTAAATATTTAACATTGCTTACTAGAGCTCTCTCCTAGAAGGATAAGACTGTAGAACTATTACATTGGGAGTTTCCTTGTGCTGATGGGAATACCCCTGCTGTTAAGAAGGCTTCCCCAAATCACTAATGTGAAGCCTTTCTGTTCTACTGTGACAGGTGTATTTTTGAGCTTCTGGAAGGCAAATTGCTAACTGGGGGATGGGGAATGGAGGTCAGTCAGTCTCTGCTGTGCTGTAGGAACCAGGTCTGACATGTCCTTGCAGCAGGACACCCTGATGCAGCACTGATTCCTGTGCTCCATAGGCTGGGAAGCAGTCTCCAGGTGGGAATTGGTAGGTGGGCACAATAGGAATTAGAAGCAACATTGTGTCTCAGTGCAAATTCCTTTCTCAACTCCTGTGAACACAGCTGTGCTTTCTGGCCTTGGAAGCGCTCCTCTTTTATGTGCAACAATTCAGATAGGAAATGGGAAAGGAGTGGATATTGTATTTGCCTGGTTTGTGTACATCCACATGGCAGGAAGGACTTTGGTTTTCATACCTCAGTCCTTGCTGCATGAACATCTAGCAACAGACATGTCCCTGCTCCCATCTCTTACAGTCCAAATGAGACAACACAAGGAATATTTTAGGTGTATCCTGATGGTGTTGGCACCTTTGGACCTTCTTGTTGGTTTGTGCAACACTTGACCTGTTGCCAAGCCCATGGTGCCAGCTCTTTACCTTTGGTCTTCCCCCAAGAAAGGCAAGAAGGCAGCTCCATGTGCCAGGCATTAACCTGTGAGCCTGACCTGAGGAGAACACGTCCCATTTGTGCCGTTCAGTGCAACAGAAAAACATCTGTCGGTCATGTCACGCGAGATAAGGTGATTTGTGAGTCCTCTTACCTCAGGTGGATTCAATTGCTGATCTTGGAAAGAACCCAAGCCAGGGAAAGCTGTCTGCACACTGTGCTGTCCAGCCTGCAGAGCACACACTGAGCAACTGGCTGCTGGAGAGATCCTGTCTCCTGGATGCTTTCTGGAGCTGCTCTGAGACTCTCAGCTGCTCCCCATCCTCCTCTCATCACTAACAATAACCAGATACCACTGTTTGCCTGCACTATCTAAAAGAAGATACCTCAATTAAACTGAATGTTTCCCATCTTTTAGGCTGATATGGAGGTTTCTGTTGTTCCAACCTCATAGTGAGATTCATCTGTGCAATATTTTGTTTCTCATCACAGGTTTGTTTGTTTGTTTGTTTTATCTGTGAAAATTTTGTTAATTCTGTAATAGTCTCTGTTTTAAGGGGAACTATATGGAAAAAGTGAGTCAGAGCAAAGCCAGTTCCAACCCCAGCCTCACACCCGGCAACCAGACAGGGATGAAGTGCTGCCATATATTGCTGGTGGCCAGAAGACCTTGCAGGTGAAGTTTTCTGGTGTGCTCTGCTCCCTGCTTTGGCCTGACTTAGCTTCTGTGGAAGCCAATGATAGTTTTATCCCCAGCTTGATGCCAGCAGAGTTAGGCTGCTCTGTGGAATAGTGCAGGCTCATAATTCCAAAATGTGAGTTTCTGGACTGCAGCTGGCAGTGAAGCACTTGCATTCTTTCCAGTCCTGACCCAGAGTTTCTTGAAGAGCAACAGAAATATCAGGGGGGAAAGGGAATTGTGTTGTGCTGGGGGCAGCCAAATATCTCCTCTGGGGGATACATCTTAGGTCTGTGATGTGCTGGGGGCTCACCAGAAGCAGAAACAGGAATAAGGATCTGGAATCCAGTGGTCCTTGTGGGTCCCTTCCAACTCAGGATATTCCATAAACGTGTCTGCAACTGTGCATAAAATCTGAATTCCCCTACTCAGAAAGGAGTTTTTAAAATGGAGGCCCATAACTCAGCACCTTAATTCATCTAGAGACAGCCTTTCTTTGATTGCTTGGTGGCCCAGCTTGCCATGATGAAAGGAGATAAGTAAAAGAGGAGAACAGAATATGACCTGCATGAGTTTGGAAATGTTAAATGTCAAGATGCTTGGGCAACTTAGAAAATCAACAGGACAAAAGGATGTGGGAAGAAATTCAGCCAATACAGCAGAAAATTCGATGCAGTCCATTAGACCTGGTGTGCTGAGTATCACCTGCATGTGAACTCCTACAGAATGTTACATTCCCTGTTACAAATTTCAGCCTCTCTCCTAAACATGCCAGACTTGTGTGCCACTGCTCTCTAGTGTAATTTTGGCATTCCTATAAATCATAAATTACTTGGCATGTAAGCCTTCTCAGAATTGGATGCCTAGAAAAGGAGGGTGTGTTTGCTTGTTCAGGAACAGGACAATGATCTCTCTAAAAAGGGGAAACTTTATTGTAAACTGTGAATAGACTCCATCTCTTTAGAGCAGGAAACCATCTATATAATCTCTTTGGAAAGTACATGGCACAGCAGGATCTCAGTTGTTTACTGGGACCACAGCAGTTATGTTCAGGGTATATCAGTAACATGGTTTTTTAGCCCCATCCAATTTGCAATTGTAATCATCATTGCTCCTTTGCAAATTTGTGTTGACAAATTTAAATTAGAACAGATTTTTTTTTTTTGCAAATCCCCATCATGTAGTTAATTAATTAGCCTTCAGTATCTGCTCCAATGCCAGATCACTGGACCATGGCTGTCGTGCTTCTGTGATGAGTGAGAGAAAAGGAGATCTGGTTTTGTCTCACTGTCTGCAGATGACAGGATTTCTCTGAAAGAACTCAGCTTTACTGACCTGAAAGGAGAAGAACAGGCACAATAAATCCCAGTATGCTCAGCTATTGACAGCTGCCTTCCCTATGGTGCTCCTCTCTGAAGGCTGCAGCTCCAACCCCACCCATACTGAAGCAAATATTCACTGATAAAGGTTGAATTGCCTTTGCAGCCTCTGGGTTTTGGGCCTCTCTGGAAGTTTGAAGTACTCTCTGGCAAAGTTTTCACTCATCAGACAGAAGAGCAGTCCATTTCCAGCACTAGAAATTGATGTTCCTTATCATAGTGCTGGCTTAAACTCTGGGGGCTTGTGCTTGGAGAGATGTGGGGGAAGACCATGCAGGTCAGTGATCTTCAACCTGTGAAGCAGCCTTCTAAAATGGGGCAAAATCAAGCTACAGTGTGTGATGCAGGATCCCACGTGGGAAATTTCTAAACATTCTTCATCCTTACTGGAAAATTATTCAGACTCCTTGGGCAGAAAAAAGATTGAAAGTTTCTGTTCTGATATAATGGAAACAATACATATCTCTGTCCTGTTCCTAACAAACAATAACAGAACTATTTCTACAGCAATAATTTAAATTACATCACAGCATGGTAATGCTTTAGTCTAAGTAATGGGTAAAGATCTGTGATTACTTAAAATTTGCATTGTTCATTAAAATAAGATACTATGATGCCAGTCAGACGTTTCACCAAAGGGCCTTCTACTTTTCCTTTTTATTACACAGAGGAGAAAGAAAGCCCTGTTTGTGGCTTAAAGAACAGAGAAGCAGAAAGAAGGGTTAGCAAAAGGACATTTGAACATTTATTTCAGATGCAGGTTCAGTTATCATCCCTCCATCAAAGGATCTCAGAACTTCTTTAAACTGCTGGCAAATACACCACATTTTACCTTTGCTGTAGGCATTGTTAAGCCCTGGAGAAGCCACGGTGCAGGCAGTGCATGAATTTTCACTCAAGGTCATTCTGTGTTTGAGGAGCAGAGGTAGATTATTCTGTACATGCTACATGTTTTGGGGAACCATTTGGCTACCATGGGAATGAACGTGAGAGGAGAGAGAGGCAAGACATCTGTGGACTTCATCACAAGAAAGGATCCCAGCATCGTGGCACCCCAGGCAACACAAATTCCTGATCCAGCACAAAAAAATTAGAAATGGTGAATCACAGGGTTGTGTTGCATTAATGTCGTGTTTTCCTCGCCATGTGTTCACTCCTGGAATAATTCATTCTGATTTGTCCGAGCTTTTACATCATTATTTGGGTTCTGATTTTTAAAGAACTTTCCCCCCCCCATATCTGTCTCTCAAACAGGATTGAGCATATCTGTGCAATTATAACATAAGTTATGATGGGCAAACATTGTTGTAACAATGGCACTATAAAACATGGGTAAGTTCAGGGGGACATCTTAAAAAGTGGGCTTTGATTTCAGATCACTAACACCAGCTCCACTGATATCTCTGAAATGGGGCAACCTGGAAATCAGGCACCTCAGCTTCTAGTGTCTTGGAAGTTTACTTGACATTTAGTTTTTTATGAGAAAGCATGAGAAAATGTTCATTTCTGTCCAGATCCCCTGTAAAAATCTCAGAGGTAAAGGAAGCGGTGCCAAGGCTGAAACATCTTCAAAGCTGAAATGTATGTTTGAAGTTTTTTAAGAAAAATCCCAATGCCCTAAATTCAGCCACTGGTTTTCAATAAGAACACTTTATAAAATCTTTTCTTTTTTTGCAAGTATTTAAAGAAAAATATGGTTTTGCAATGAAAAATGACAGCAGTTCTAGGCAAAATTAGAAGCCACTTATGATAACTGGGAGATGAGAGTCTTTCAAGGCCAATAGAAGATTGGAAGAGACTTGGCTACCCAAGTTCCCCAGCACCCAAGCCTTCACCACAGAAAAGTAATTTATCATACTGCAAGATGAAGGTTAGATATCCCATTTCACCAGCATAATTCCTTCCCTCACCCCCAAGAATTTATTGTTTTGCTAATTGCATGCCTGTAATTGACATTTTCAATATAAATATTATATGTGTGTCCAATCCAACAAAACAGCTTTTCTGGGAAAAAAAACCAAAAAACAAAAAACAAACAACTGGTTTTTTTTAGAAGTGCTTCACATTTTGGGTTATGCACGTAACATACCAAAAAAAAAATCCCAAACACTAGCATATGTAGAAAGGAATTGCTTCACAACCCTCTTCTGTATCTTCGTTGCCCACACAACACCACCTTCTGTGAGTTATGCAAATGGTTCAACACTCGGGGCAACAGCACAAATCCCGGGGTGTAATGTTTTTCTGCTCACCTGCAGATCATAGAACATCATGTACGTATTTTCAGAGGTGTCAGCTCCCTAAGAACGGCTTTTCCTCGGCACACGCTGACGCCACTGAGTGCTGGAGGCTGAGACCTGCCCGCAACACGTGGAGGGTGAAGCAAGTTGTCCCAGAGTAATTCTGATCTTTGTCAGCCTCAGGGGGTGTTGTGAAAGGGAGTTATTCTCGCTTCTCCTCCAGGAGGGTTCCCCACCCATCCTCCTGACAGCTCAACTTGAAAGGGCTCACCCGCAGGAAACTATTTAAACTGATGATCATTCTTGTGGTTTCTGCATTGATACAAAAATGTTTCAATTCAAAAAGGAAAATAAAAAATGCTGTGGGTAATTTTCATAATAACTTTTTCCTCCTCTTAAATAAACTTGGGCAGGATCCCAATCAAGGTGGTTGGCTGTGTTGGATAATTAAAGGATAGATCTTTTTCAACAGAACAGATTTGTGAACATTGTGTAAATATGCTCTTAGGCAACTGAAGGATTGTGCTTCGTAGCATAGGCAAATTCATGGGCAGCTGCTCAGGGTAAGGCCGAGCTCAGCCAAAATGAGTGTTAGGAGTCAATGCAGAACACTTTTTGCCTGGGCTTTACCAATGTCAAACACAGCTGTGGCATTCTGCTGAAATCTCCCTGGAACCAAAGTTATCTCACCTCATCAAAAGGCTCTGCACGGTTTCTGCTTTCTCAAGCTCTTTCCAGGGGAATAGCAAACCAGCAAGGTTGAGCTGAACAACTGGGAACTTTTCTCAAGAGGAGAGAAGATGGGAGAATGTTTGGGAATGTGTTTGAAGTGTGGCAGTGGCATAGACTCAGAGGCAGGATGCTCTGAGAGAGGCAAAAGATGGTCCTCTCACCAAGCACATCTGGCTTCAGAAAAAAAAAACAGATTCCAGATTGGACCTCTTTGGTCCAAGAAATGAGTTGGGCAGCTCCCAGGAATTTCCCTGGAAGATTCCCACCTACCTTTGAGCCAGAGGCCAGAGAGAGCAAATGTATCTCACTCTCAGTCCTGTTTTCTACTCATTCACACTGTGCCTGCTTTTGTCTTTTCCTTCTGTTAAGGAGTGAACTGGCTCTGAGAGTGGACCCTGTCCAGTTCAGTGACATCTCAAAGGGTGTTCAGCTGTGTTTTTAACAGTATTAGACTGGCAGGTACAGCAGTCATAGGCAGAAAGAAAATCACTGACTGGACCAGCAAGTTTTCAGAAGATTCTCATGACCTCAGTTCCCCCTTTTGATTTCTTGTTCATTGTCTCTTTTCCTCTCCAACCTGCAAAAACAGAGCTCTGCCCATTTATGTCTGAATCGTTCCCTAACAAATTATTTGGGAGTAGACTCGGGGTCCCACTTGGGAGTGATATTGTTAGGCTGGAAAAAGTGTTCACCCCACAGGGTCGACATGTTGTTGTCTGTTGAGTTTAATACTGATCTTTGCTTTCCTCCTGCTCCTCTTGATGTACAGACCCCACAGGTACAGACTCCCACCAGACAGTGGGAGTGACACCACCCTGGTGAGGACGGTGCTGCCAAGGAGGGCTGGCCAACAAGGGGATTGACATGATGGTTTCTGTGGAAATAAAATCCCCTGGCAGGACTTCGTGATCCCTGCAGAGGCTGATCAAAGCATCATTTGGGTGATAAATAACAAAAGGCAGGAGCGCATCTGCCTTGCTGCCATCTCTGCCCTTTGCACACTGGTTAACTCTTCCAAGGACTTCCAAGGAAAGGATGAAACAGTCTGGAGATTTTCCTTTCCAGTAATATGTAATCTTGTTTATGTTTTGAGGTTGAAGTGCTAGTGCCTAGAAAGTCCATGCAAAGCCTTTTCAGAGCCAAACTTCCCCCTGTGATTAGGGAAAGAAAATATTTAAGATGTTTCAGGGTCAGGTCTGAGTTGGGGATATGCAGTTAAAGGAGGTAGAGCTACACAACCACATCTGCATTGTAAGAGTGCTCCAAAAAGGACCTGAAATTCAGCAGCTCACCGAGACTGGAGTTTTAAAAGAAAAGAGGTTTAAAAATCAGACAGAACCCTACAGCAAGGTCTCCTAAATGTCATGGGAATGTCCAGCATTCACAGACAGATACCATGAAATGCTAAAGTAAAGAAATAAATACTATCAATATGATTATGGAGCCATTGTAGTGCTTGACCAATTAATCCTTAGCAATCCACTGCTTACATTACACTTAGAAGTATTCTATAATATTAGGAATCATTTGTTTTTCCTGATAGTTTTGGGGTTTTTTTGCTTTGGTTGGGGAAATTTAGTCCTTGAAAAATATATGCAAATTCAATCTGGCCTGTAAGTCATAGCCTAATTTCACAGAGCCAGTCCATGAGCCTCTCATATATAACTTACTGATAACTTATGGATAAAAACTTACTATTTGAGGGCATATGTGAATTTGGTTTTGTTTTCTTCTCTTCAAACCAAAGAGCTCCCAAGGGAAGTGCTGCCAGGTGAATTACTGATGTGTGTCTTGCAGTGACAATTTCAGGAATGTTCCAATTCCTGTCTTCCTTTTCTGTCTTAGTAGGTTTGTCAAAAAGACGACCTGAAGAGGTGGAGTCTGAGATGAAAGAGAACATAAATCAGATTACGAAAGTATATTCAGGGGCCTTTCCTTAACTGTTCCAATTCTGTAATAGGTTTAACCCCAGGAAGTAACTTGATGGGTAAACCTTAGATCATACTCAGAACCACTAATTTTGCCTGAATCCAGTGTTGAAAAGGGGAATTATCCACTCTAAAACTTTATCCTCATCATCTGCCTCGCATTTTAAGAGGTAATTCATCTTTTTCTTATTCTACCTCCAAGAAAGGTGTTAGCTGTTGTGTAGTTTAAGGGGCTGTACAGAGATGACTCAGAGCAATAAGCTCTTTTTCTTGCAATTCTTTAGCAAGGGGATTTTCTTAACATTCATCTCACCAATTAAAACTCCTCCCTGGCAGAATGTGGTGGGGCTCTGCCATCTTTATCTTTTCACATTGGTTTCCTAAGGAAGTGAGAAACATGCCTTTACAGGCTCCATATGTCTGGTTTTCCCTGTCATCCCCCTACACCCCCCTGCCTGCCCCAACAGTGTTAAAGCCTGCTGATTTATTTTAACCACAAGTACAACGAGAGGAGTGCAGTTTCCAAAAATATCAAGCTGCCAGAAATGTCATGGAAATCAGAGGCTGCATAACATGAGACAGTGTACAGCACAAACTTACTCTTGTCATACTGCAAGGAAATTTAGCCTTAGATGCTCATCTGTAGGAAACCAACCTTCACTAAATCTGCTGCTTATAGAAATCCGTCCAGAGATCACATTTTGGGATCGTGCCTGTTTAAAAGTTAATTCCAAGTGTTGACACTTCAATCTGCAGCCGGAAACCAGAAGTGCTAAGACCTCCTCTCAACATCAATCCACCCAAAATCCTGGTGGGTGTTTCTTCTTCAGTTTTGGCTACAGCACTGTGCCAACAGGTTTTCATACAGCTCTTGTCATTCACAACCTTAGACTAGTTCTGAAAGAGTCATTTTGCCTTGTCAACCCTTGCTTTGGATAACTAACTTGCCCTGAGAAAGCTTTTCAATATCTTTTCTGTGGGGGCAAAGGAATTATGCTCCTTACATTTGGCTATTTGGCTTATGGGTCCTAGAAAAGCTGCAGAAACTTAGACTAATGTGGCTGAAGTACTTTCACTGAATTCCAAGTTTTAAAGGGATCTTCTTTCAGATATATCTCAGAAAGAAATCCCAGGATTTTCCTGTCAAGTAGAGTGCTGAAACTATTCAGGTTCTCTCTGCTAATTTGAAGAAATCCAGAGAAGGGGTGTTGTCCAGGTAGATGCCACGACAAAATGGAGCAGATATATCATGTTAGACCCTATTTAACATTATTCTGATTCAGGCTTTGTCTGTCTTCTTGCAGCTGGTGTACTGCCAGGTTAAACATTCTATTGTGTGCCCACGCAGTGGTGAATTTTATCTGTTCTCCATCAGAAATATTATTTATGGGAAACCTGGTAGAGGGCACCAAGATGGTGGACTCATGATCTTACTGGGCTTTTTGTCAGCTACATCTCTGCTTCTAAAGGCTTTCACTCCAAGGAGTGACTCCTGGCCCTACAGGGAGAAAAGTGGTTTGCATCCACAAAGCTCAAAGTTATCCTTTTCCAAAGTCAGTAGGCCTTGTCCAGTGCTTCACAGTACTTTTCTTGGTCCCTTCTGAGCCATGTGTGACACCCCTACAAGCTTTGAGAGACAATAATTAATTTATATGCTTATTTCAGGTAGTTTTGCATGGAAAAAGCCTCGGATTGTGTCGTACCCAGTAACAGTCACCATGTTTTTGCATTAAGGATGTTTCACATCATGGGGCTGGGAATGAGCGATAGCTTTCCCTGGACAGTGTTCAGGGAGCTGGACAGCATGCTCCCACTTTCTTAATGGCAGGGGTTGCTGCAACAAGCTGCCTCTAGAGATGCACTGAGATTTCTCTGAAGGAATTAGCTAGTCCAGTCCCAAAGGGATCCCAAGGGAAAGCACCAGAGACAATTGAAGGATCAGGATCTGACAATAAAGCAGGGAGCTCAGCTATTTGGCAGCATAGATTGTTCCTACTGCTGTTATTTTCAAACCAAATCTGTTCTGTGTTGTGAAGCAGTGGGAGCTGACTCTGGGCATGCTGCTCCTGTTCACAGCAGGGCTGTCTCGTAAGCGCAGCCAGGGGAATTTTAAGTGATCTCCTGCAGGATTATTCAGTTAATTTTTAGTGAGGACAGCTGGGCGACTTGGGCCCTCTCAGCAGGGAGCAATGTCAGATTTCTCTGTGCTAGTAAGGCAGGCACTTCTCACTGTCCTCATGGTGAGACTCTGCAGTGACACTCTGACTGTTTTCCAAGAGACTGCAGAAAAATGGTAGGGAATACCAGATTTTCTGTGGCAATGCAGAGGATGTACAGACAGGACTTTTACTGAGATCAGGGCAAACAATTCTTGGGACCTGATGACATGATGGAGAGGCCTTTCTCAATTACCTCTAAATTTCAGCCTTAAGCTGAAGTTATTTGGTCCAAAGTGCACTGACTAGTGCACTGACAGAGAATTGTACAGTGAGTGGCTTAAACACAATCAGGTTGTTGTCACTCAAAACCACAGCAAGTGGACTTCTACCTCACAGACTTCTCATGCCCTCTCTACCCATTCTTAGGGGAGAGCAATCCTGACTGCTGATTTCCCTTTTGGTTGCATGTGTAATGGACTAAATGACTATTAGAAAATTAGGGCTAGAATTAGGATTTAGGACATTAGAATGCTCAGAACCAGCATGACTCTGTGGCAGATCCAAATGCAGAACCATGCCAAACAGTTCAGACCTGCTCCCTCAGTCCAAGTCATGTCACAACACAGGGCATGCCCTTATCTTTTATTTGGAGGGGTGGGGGTGAAATAACATACCCTGCTGTCTCAGGCAGCAATATGAATGCCCTGAGAGCTTACTGAACACTGATGCTATACATTAAAGCCAGCATAAACCTCACAGAAGAATTCCAGCCTCATGGGAAATATTATATACAAGGATGTTTGAGAACTAGGGCTGAAGGGTTTAGTTTGATGTCTTAATTGGGACCTGATGCACAGCTGCCACTGGGTTTCTTTGCTCCCTAATCTTCATTTCTTTTGCTTGGCAGACACCCTGAAGACAAGCAAGCCTTCAAAAGCTGAAGAGAAGGTGAGGGTCTAACAGGTTATATCCCAGAAACCTCTGCAGGATGTGCACAGTTGAACAGACTTTCCCACTGAGCTATTAGCAGTCCAAAGTCAGGCAGAGTTTTCTTTGGATGAGGCATGCATTTCTGTCCCTCTCCTGATCTCCAGGCCCAGTCCAAGAATACTCGGGCAACTTTTTCTCCTTTTACAGAGTTGTGTGACCTGCAGCAGATTTATAGCTGCTGCAGAGAAGCAGGTGCCAAAATGACCATGGTATATTGGGAAATTCCATTCCACTGAGACAGTGCAGATTCAGGAGATGGTCAGAGCTGGTCCAGGACTTTGAAGAGAGCACTTGAATGCCAACTCCTTTATTTCTTTTTTTCTTTTTTCTTTTTTTTTTTTTTAATTCTTTCTCCTTTTCCCAGAAAGCCTAGGAATTGATTTTCAGAGTTCCTTATGTCTACATGGTGATGAAACGGGAAGGATTACAGAGGGCTCCTTGTGTTTGCCAATAGTGGAAAGTTATTATCATCATGAATGATCAATAGCTGTCTTATAAGAATGGGTTTTTCAAGGTTGGCTTTCAATCTTCCTTCAAAATGCTTGCCCTTGCCAGATTGACCACTGAGCCCAGCACCACGTGGATGTCTCAGTGTTGGAATTCACCTGTTCCAGAGTCACTGTGTCTAAGTGACACCTAAGTGCAAAGACAGAGGTTTTCAGGCAGAATAGACCTTCAAAATGGAAAAGCAAAGCGGGAAATTTAGTGGAAAGATTCTTTGCCTATGAGCTAGAGTTGTCCTAGAGAGATTCTCTGCCTGCAGACTCAACATCTGGCTGCTCTAAAATGTTGGTTTTGGGCCATTTTAGAAGTTGACATCTTCACATTGTGTATTCCTAATTTCCACAGGAACATTCTTCTGTCTTGACTATTTTGGTTTTACCGCTTCCTGGGGTCATATTTTCCCATATGACTTGTGGCCTGGTCTCCTCCCAGTTCCTCAGTGACAAAAAGGAGATCACAGCTTGGACACACACTGCACCTCCCCACTGTACTCTTGGCTTCGTGTCCCTTGGAGCTGTTTCTTTCCTCCAAGAGGTAGTGATATTTGATTTTGTCTTTCCTACCACAAAAAAGTGACCACCCCAGAGCCAGCTTCTTCTCCAAACCAACCAGACTGTTTTATAAAGTCCTAGAAACCTGGACCAGGAAATGCCAGCTGGCTCAGTCAGATGGAGTCTCCTCTAAGTCTATTTTGTTCTTCTATACCATACATACAGTAATGTGTCCACCCTCAGTCTCTGCTGCATGGCCTCCTGTTATACTGGGAAAAAGAAATCTAACAGAACACACTCTCTGATGCCCTGAATTTCTTTTTAATTTATTCTTTTAGCAAAGTTGGAGTTGAAAATTTGGGGAAACAATGGTGAAACGTGTCCAAAATATCAAACCATGGAGCAGAATGAGACGCTGAGATCCAGCTGTGAAATTCCACAATGGATCTGCTCTCGGAGATCTTCCAGAGAGGAGCTGGGCTGTGCTACTTGCAGCTTCAAGTTAACTCTGCACTGAAAGTTGGCACAAAAGGAAAAATGTCCCCTTTTTCTTGCATTCCTAGCATTTTCCCAGCAGGGATCAGTGGCCAGTAGCCAGGTGTCAACGAGAACTATGATTGATGGGTGAATATGTAATTGGGAAAATATCTTGCTGCTTCCTCATGTCTAATTCCCACTGATCTTGAAGGCTGTATCCCAAAGCACTGCTGGGAATAAACAAATGATTTTCCTTTCTTGGACATGTTGATGCTTATGAGATGGACAGTTCAATGTGAAATCAGTTCATGCTCATTAAGTGCTGATTGGTCATTTGTACACCGAGGTACATAAGCTGAGCTTCCCGAATAATCAGAATTAATAAAGACTCATTGTTAGCAGGGGAAAATATGGCTTCCAGTGATCAGCTCTACTGTGGGTGGAGATCCATATAAGTCCTGTACAGTCCTCCTACTGTCACTGATTGATTGTGGGTCTTTCTGGATTCCTGTTGTGGATAACTCCACAGTGAGGTCACTAACATCCTCCTTGCAGAATGCCAGGGGGCTTTTTGAATGGTTTTGTCAGTGACAGAAAGTCTTTGAGATGTAAAGGGTAGTTTTGTTGCAATTTGCAATTGGGTTTTGTATGTGGTTAAGGCTTCTGTAGGGTTGGACAGTATTTTATACATCGGGGTTTGGAAAATCTTGCTCTGAATTGTAGGATATTTTAGGACCAAAAGGGCTGCTTCAAATAAATTTGCTAAGTGCAAACTGCTTCGAACTTGAAAGAGTGGTTTCAGCCTGTATTTGCATTGGGCTTGTCCCACCTGAAGGCTTGTCTGTGTGCACCTACCACAGGAGATGAAATCAGAGTGAATGGATGAAGCATCTGAACAGCTGAGTGAGTGGTAAAAGATGAAACCCAGAAGTACAGACATTGCACAAATGGAAACTTTCTTAATATTCATTTAGAATAGTTTGTTGGGTATTTTTTGAGGGCAGGTGGTTGATGGGTGCTCTCTTGCTAAATGGGAAAAATTGTGATGATTCCCCCCAAAGCATTACATCTGCCATTGCTTGAAATGAAATGTCAAGACCATATGAAAAAATGAAAAAAATATACCAGTGGCAGGAAGGATCTATTAAGGGCTTTTTTCCCCTCCCATTCTCATTTCATTATTTCTGCAATTTCTTTTTAACCTTCAGATTCATTGAGTGCCAATGATTAGCTGTAAAGTAAAAAAAAAAAAAAAGTGTTCAGATACCCAGTGTTCTGCAGATGTTATCCATTGTAGGTGATGCTGTCTTGAGGTTAACTACAAAATAATAAAAAACCCAGCCCCTCTCAGAGAGAGACAGAGATCTCCTGGGAGTGGTAATGCAGTACAGAGCCTTTCACCCTGAGGTCAGCAGGTCAAACCCATTCCAGGTCAGGAGTGACCAGCAGTGATTACGTGTCTGCTCTCGGATTCGCCGAGTATTGCTTTTATTAGTGCTACTGGAAGGCCGTTCATGCACCTTTATTGCAAATCCTGATGACCTGTGTGATTCTGTCTAGACAAAATGGAAATTAATACTTTATAAATGTACACAAACACGGTCTTATTTAAGGCACAAAAGTCATCGGAGTTGTCATTATTTGCTCTTCCGTGGGCCTGCACTGCACAAAGATCAAGGATGCAATTAAGGACTTTATTCTCTTACCTTTAGATGTGGCCCCTGGGGTCAAACTCAGAACACTCCTACCATACAGCTAAGTCACTCTTCATGGGTATTTCACTAGACATGTTTATCATCAAAAAGTGCCCAAGCATCTTAATTCAGTGCAAGTTAAACTGCATGCAGATCGAAAGAGCAAATGCACTGACTGGATTACAAGAGAAAAGCAAGAAATAGCACTCAAAAAAATTAAAAAGCTGATAACATAAGAAAAATTCATCAGTCTTTCTGAGTCTTTTAGGGACAGTGGGTACACACACACTCACCTTCCATGAGAAACAGCTTCAGGCTGTTCAGACTTCATGCACTACTCCTTCCACATGTCAAGGAAAGACTAAGCTTCTTTTCCTCTGCTATAAATCATAGTGCATGGGATCTTTTTCCCAAGGGAAGGTGGAAGACTGGTTTTTGCACAGTGTAGGGCTGCATATATTAGCTTCTGATTTTCAAGGAAATGGCACCATTTCTGAATTCCATGCCACACATTACGGTGTCAATCTCAACACGTGCAGTAATACCTAAACCTGCTCCTTCTTGTGCCCCTGTTCCCTTCTCTTGTGCCCCATCCCTTCTCCCTGACTGCTGTTTCTCAAGCAATTTCTCCTAAGCAGCTTCTGTTCTTGCTTTTCAACTGAAATTTGAGGCTGTGAAAGATATAAACTTTCCTGGGATGGCAGATGAATGAAATCCACCCCCAGCCTGGCCACAGGTTTAAGAGGCCAAATGTTTTGGCCTCATTAGTATATCCACACCATACAAAGCAACACTACATAGATGTACTGAGTATGGCAAAGGTATTCTCATAAGTGATGTGATTGGATCAGACTAATTAACCCATCTAGAAGCTAAGCATGACATCAGCTTTGCACCTCAGCAAACTCTGGGTTTGAGGGAGAAATCAGTATTTTTTCTAAAAATAAAAAGTAATAAATGTAGAGGTGAGGATGTGAATTCTTGGAGGAAAAGAAGCAGGACTGCCAGAGCACAGAGGAATGGAAATCATAGGCTTCATTAAACCTTGAACAAGGGAGTCTGTTGAACTTTCTGGCATAAAACCGGTGGTGCTGATGGGCCATGGTCAGTCTCCTTTTTGCCAGTATTGATGTAGGGGCCCAGAACTATAGCAACTTCTACACCACTGTTTGTGAGCTCTTCCTATAGCACATCTTGCCCAAATACTGAACACAAACTTTCATGTTTGATAACAGGGGAACAATGATGGAATTTCTTTCTAAAGTAATTTTCGTTGGAGAGTAAATAGAAACCTTCTTTCTGCATCTCAACAGTTAAAGTAACTCTCTTGAAGTCAGTGGTGCTCTAACAGTAGGGGCCTTGAGTCCATGCCTAAATCACCTGCCTTCATTAATTATTATCATCTATCACATCTATGAGGACAGTCTCTACAGGCAAAGTATTTGTTTGGGTTACAGACTGATATGATTAATGTGAATCTCCAGCCTACCTGGTGGAACTCTCCCAAGTTAACTTCATCCACTACTCCATCTCTGCTTAAACCCCACTTTAAACCAAGCTTCTCTGTGACCTTCAGTTTGCACAAGGCAATGGTCTGAAACCTTTCGGGGCTTTCAGGTGGTGTCCATCAAAGTTGGCTTTCTCTGAATCTCCATCAGCTGGGAGCTGGCTTGCCACAGAGATGGTATATATAAAAAAAAAAAAATTGTTTAATAGTAATATATTTTCTTAGCTGATCTTAAATGAATTGGGGTTCTTTAGATCTATTTTCTCCTTCCAGATTAGTGGATCATTCTCTGCCACAAAACTTGGCAGAATCCAGTGTGTGGGCACAGAGGAGCCTGGCACTCAACTTTTAGTCTGACATTTCTCTGTTCCTGCTTCCTGACCCACCCACCTGCAGCTCTGCTGAATCAGCCATGGGAAAGCTGCCTCTTAAGCTCTGCAAGGCAGTGCTGCCTCTTAAAATCCGTCAGGACCAAACAGAGAATAGGATCTGGCAGGATCTGACATGGATGTGCTCATGTGGCCGTTTTGCTGCTCCAGCCTCAGCTTTGCTTCCCCTCCCTTCTCCCGCTGCAGGACAGCCAGCTGTTTCAAGAGCTTTTCAAATTGTGAGTTTAAAGAAGCACAGACAAGGGAGAGACAAGATTATGAGGTCGCAGAGGTGAGGGGAATTGACCCCACCTGAGAATGAAGGAAATGTGAGTGCAGAGTGGATGTGGTCGGTGCTCTGAAGGGCTGACCCTGCTCTAGGAGCTGTCTGACAGGAGGCTGCCCAAAAACACTCCACTGCAGCCAACTGCACTTCCCAGCTCTCAGGTGCCAGTGCTACGGAGACTTCCATGTTTTCTTACTGCACATTACTCGACCCCTAGGTTCCCTGCTTTCTGATAGAGCTCTAGTAAATGTGGGAAGCAAAATCGCTGTGAGATCTGCTCCTTTGTGGTTGTTTACTGTAATAGGTGTTTTTTGGTTTGGGGTTTTTTTTTGTTTGTTTATTTGTTTAGAACTGGATCTGCATGCATAGTAATGGTTGTGTCTGGTTGTTGTGTTGTCTTTGTTTTTTTTCCTGTGAGGCTTGGAAACAGAGCAAGGGATATTTGAATACCCTTTAGCAGGAGAACCTGGTCTGCCTGGGTGAAAAATCCCAGGAAAACATTTCTGGTTACGCAAGGAGAGGGCAAGGGTAAGCCTTAATTTGCACCTCAGCTAATGATGAAATGCATCTGAACTGAAAATTACATGTGAAGTGATGACTAGTTGCTGTGGTGACTTTCTCCACAGTAGCAAATTCTCCCCTAACTACCCTTTGGATTAAACTCTTCACAGGGATAAAAATTTAATTTAGGAGAACTGGAATCCTCCAAGAAATTAAACTCATATTTTCCTTTGAAGCTTCATCAGTTCTGCAGGAAGAAGTCCCTCTGAGCCCAGCATGGAGAAGTTATCATTAGAGAGATGAAAAGTAGTAGGAGTGCCACAGTAAAACCACACTGTAGAGCGATGGACCTCAGTGCTGCCATGTCTGTTCAAAGGCTCATCCCCTATCCTAGAATTCTTTAAAAGAGAAGATATTCAATTAAATGAATGTTATTGCCATTATTCCAGCTATGCACTGCTCTTCCCATTCTGATTACACTAATCTTGCTTCAGAAGGGGGATAGAGAAATTAATTCTTGATATAATGTAACAGAGGAAATCTTATGTAGTTGAGGGCAGGGTGACCTGGTAAGTTCAATAAACATTCATTTTATGGTCAAAGGGAACTAAGTGTTGGGTGGATCCCGAAGATGTAAATGGAAAACAACTCCCCAGCTCCTCAGGCTGGGCCCTTTAGAGTCTTTTGTTTTTTTATAAACATCAGAACTTGCTTAGCATTTGAAGCCTTTGAGAGCGTGTAGCTGTGATGAATTTCTCTGGATAACCCGAGATCTTTACTACTTAATTTCTGTTTGTTAATGGGTACATGGCATCTCCTGAGTGTATTTCAAGACTGTAAACGAACTATTGTACTGATACAGGTGTCCTTTTAAAACCTTACCAGTTTTTTAGAAGACCTTCTTGGCTGTGAAGTCGAGTGGGCAATATTTACATCCTTCTCTCATGCTCTAGTGACAGCTCCATTCCTCCTCACTGCAAATTGGTTAACATCCTCTTCTTTGCAAGAAAACTGAGATAGTCCTTTTTGTTTCTTTGGGTGACCAGCTCTCCATCTTTCTACCTTTTCTTTCCAAACACTTAAACTTTGAGTTATTGTTCATCTGAGCTACACTGATGTTGAGGGACCAGACTTTTGCGCTTGTAAGGATTTCCCCATTTTTTTGCTCTCTCCCCAAATATTTGTCTAAATTGGACTGGAAACTATTCTCTATTCAATTCTTAATAAGCCAGAAGTTCCCCAGACCCTAAAAATGCTTTGGGAAATTATAATCTCTTTAGTTTCTGAGCAAATGGCAGCAGCAGTGCTGAGAGGAGTATAATTTTACAGAGCAGCTTCTTTGGGGCTTTCCTGATCCCCTGTCTGAGGGACAGACCCATTAACAGAAAGGCTACAGCCAAGGCTCAGCACACTGAAGGTCTCCAGCCTCAGCAGAGACCCTCAGGAATCTGGGCAGATTTCCATTGGAAGCTTGCCTTGGAATCAATAAAATTTCATTAAGCCAGTGCTGTGTCAAATGGAGCATATAAGGCTCAATGAAAAAAATTCTGCTGGCTCTCATAGTTTTCCCAATACAATTCTCTGGCCCACACTTTCTATTTCTGCTGCCTCCTTGCCCTTCATAGTAAAATTAGCTATTGCAGACAACAAAAGGACAACTAAACTATTAGCCAAAGGCCACTAACTACTGCAGTGAACCAAAGTAATCCGTGAATGACTCTGAAAACTTTAGAGCTCAGATTTTACCATAGTTGTCAGTTATCTGTTGTAGACTTCTCTGTACTAATTTTTTAAGAAAAGATGATAGTTTTTAAGAAAACAGTGATAATTTTCTGTTTATGACTTACAGTGCTAGAAGGGGTTGTGGAATGTGCTGTCTGCAAAGTATGGCTTCTGCTTTGGGAGATCCCATCACAGTCCTTACTCCTGTCAGCAACCTTAGACAAACCAGTGAAGCCACAAATATTAGCAGCAGAAATGCAGTTACAGAAGGATGGGAAAGATACAAGAAGAGCCATGTTGTCCTGAATTATGAGAACATTCTTTACAAATGAGAGAGAAAGGGTTGGTTCTCCTCTGATGTATTTTCCCAGAATAGATGACACGATCAATAAGCTATCTGAACTTTCTCTTTTATTAACTACATGGAATAACTGCTTTAGTCTAGAACAACCACGCTATCAAAACCTCTTACTAGATCCCATGACTGGAAGCTGCAGCTTGTCAAATTCAGTCTAAACATAAAATGCAGAACTTCAGATTTGCAAGTATTTGCAGAGCTGGAATAATGTGCCTGAAAGCACTGGAATTGCCTCTAGTTTGGTGTCTGGATGTCAGGATTTGTATTATGGAATGTTTTTTTGTTTCTCTCAATTCAGATATGAAGTGTAATTATAGTGCAAGAATTCTTGAATGACATGGGATTTTTATTTGGCAGGTTCTTTGTAGGAGGGGCAGATTAGAACAGTCTCTTCTAAATTAAAGATTTGAAGTCTGTGAAATGTTTGCAGCACCCATGTTATACAAGCTATTTCATGCTTACATATACCAAAGCCCTGGGGGAGCTCAGTTGTAACATTTCCTCACCTATTTACTGAGAGGTTCACCATGATCACACCAAGAGAGGTATACAGGGATAAAATAATAAAGAAGATATAACACATAAAAAGAATCTGTAATTACTTTCCCTCTGAGTTTAACTGAATAAAAGCAACGGATCATTTTATTTCTACCAGTGGATTTTTTACAAATAGACTTTAAATATTTCTCTTTGGATTTGTGGCTCCAACAGCTGCAGCTGAAACCAGCAATCAGCAAAGCCCCTTGTTTTTATTGGAGCAGAAGTGGCTTGTTGAAAATGGATTGGATTACAGGGATCAATCAGCAGCAGGTCGAGGATGCAGAGGGAACTCTGCCAATGCAGCGGGCTGCCAGGAGCAGCAAAAATCCTTGGGCTAGTGGCAAGTCCTAATGTACTGGAAAATCCATTGTTTTATAAAGAGCTTTGGAGATAGGAAGTGTATCGAGTTGCAGAAGAATGCAAAAATAACAATAATTCTCTCCAAAGTTCCTTTTGTTTCTTTGCGGACTGAAAGGAAAAACAAACTCCATGGAGATGCTGCCTGAGTGTAAGTCTAGCCAGTGCCAAGAGATGGTCAGAAATAGGACAGATGCTAAAGCATGATCTTCCCTGAGTCATAATTGAGGAAACAGAACATTTCTGAATTTCAGTAGTGGTCACATTAGAAATTTGCAAGCTGCCGTATGGTTCTGTCCTGTGCAGTTCTGGATTCTCCCAGAATGGTGATGATTGCTGTTGCTTTCCATTAAATGAGCTGAATAATCTTGTCATTGTTCTGGAGATGTTCAGTTCACAAAGTACTAAGCCTTGGTTGATGCTGGGATGAGCTGACACCCCCTTTGTGTCCCACAGCAAATCCATTACACAACTTGCCGGGAATATTACTAAATAGACCAAAATCAGACTAACTAATAACTTCTGCATTCGACTCATTTATCGTTCAGTGATGGTTCTCTGTCATTTATGAATTAGCCCCCTCATTCAGCTGAGCTGTTTCATAACCATCTGAAGCCTGAAACCGCAGATGGCAGAGAAATGGTTATGAATCCTGCCCAGCCTTGTTGACACAGGAATCGGATTTTCTAGATGAAAGACAGGCATTTGCTGACCTATGCTCATGAGTATTTGGGAATATCGACCTCCAGCTGGATGCTGAATAGAACAGTAGTTCCCAGATTCCAAGAAATGTTTGCAGCATGTGGCTTGTTCTCTTGAACTCCGTCACATGGCGAGGTAACACAGATGTTTTCCTCAAATATCATTATTAAAAACAGGTAGCTCTGCTGGAAGCATCGAGGAGGAAAGGAACTATCTGATGACAACATCTATTCCTGTGTCAGTGGCAGGATATGGTTCCCACAAGACCGTGTGTCAGATACCAAACTGATCCTGTGCCTGAATTTAGCCAAATGTCTGGCACGAAAGGGTTAGAAAATCCACTTCACGAGCAGAGTTTATAGCCATAATAAAAGTTCTCCAAACTTGGAAGCCTAGTGAAAATCTACATAACAATCCAAGAAAAGCTGAACAGTGGAAAAAGTGAGGCATTTGAATATTCCCCCTCTTTCTGCGTTGGGTTCTGGAACTCTTGGTGGGACTGATTCTTAGGTGTTGAAGAGCTACAGTTCCCCTTGGAGGAATGTTCTCCTAATCTGTTTGCAGGAGACCATATTTTACAGAGACCACATCAGGCAAAGAAGAGAAAGTTGCAGAGATTTGTTAATTCTAGTTTGAAATAGCAAATTCTTTGCGAAAGACTTTGGGAAGTAAGGTTTTTTAGGGACAAATGGAAGTATTTACTTCACTCTTTCATTTGAGTGCTGACTCTTAAACCCTTGTAGGATGTAAGATTTTAAAAATGTCCAAAAAACCATGGTACTTTGAAAGGAAGACATGAAATGTTTCTTCTCAGACTTGAAGGCTTCTGAACATATCCCTCTCCAGAATAAAGTGCCAGCAGATTAGAAGACAGGGTTTTGTTCTTTTCCTTTTTTTTTTCCTATCACTTTGCTACTTTTTATACTGTATTTGGGACATGGATGTTGGAGGATTTGGGAAAGGAATGTCTATTTCTGGTTGCTCAGTGGAATGCCTGAAACACTTTTAAACATTTTTGGACAGTACAATAACATAATGTAGTTCAGAGGTCTTGGGATATAAGGTTTAGAGCAGAGGGATTAATTCAGGTGATGTTTTCCAAGGTTGTGATATCAGTGTCTCTCCCAAAGATGTACACAAAAATGTACACAGATAGGTAAGAGGACTGTGTTCTATTGATTGGTAAGCTGAAAATAACCAGAAAATTGTTTTGTTTTGGTTTTTTTTTTTTTTTTTTCCCCAAAGTTTTGTCCTAGTGCTGCTAGAAAGAAGGGCATTGTAAGGGATTTGTATCCCTGGTTTTGAAGGATTGTCTCTCAGACCATATTTCATCTGAACTGCTTTCTCACCCTGAGTGCTCAGGGACATTTTCTGGAAGGAGACTCACTTCCAAACAGTGAAGTACCTCACATACTCTCCTACCATAAAGCGCACAGTGAACCCTGCTTGCTTCTAGGACTGGCTGTTTGTTTATTTTTCACATTCATAATACTCTGTGGGCATCACTGGCTGCCAGAGAGTATACCAGGTACTCCTATGTCAAAGAAAAAATCTCTTCTACTTGAGCTGGCAAAAGTGCTAATTTGTTATCCTCAGGAAAAGAATCTGGAATACAAAGCATATTTTATTTTAGACCCTGAGGGAGCCATCTGTAAGGATGTAGGTAAACAGCCATACCCTGTTTACACCTGCTGATGCAAAAGCATCACGTCCCTGTATCCCATTCAGAAAGCTGTAACCAGTGTATGTGGATTTCATCAGTTAATATTCCCTTTCCATTCCAGGCCTAAATAACTGGACAGCAGAGTGATTTAGCCATCCTTCTGTGACAGTCTGTGAACATGTAAAATGCATATACAGGTTATTTTAAGCTTGCAAACAAAGGCCACTCTATGTTGAAAGATCAAATCTGTGCAGCCAGGCTTCGAATGGAAACACAGCTTGTCTATGTGTGGTAGGATGGATAGTGTTGTAAGTGACTCTTCAGTGGCTCCCATGACATCCTCTTAAACAATCAGAGGCACAATAAACCAGTGATTTAGATGAAGAAGCTTCTTGTTGGAGAAATAGATCAATAGAATTTAATGGAAAAAGTCACTAATTTTTACTCCAGAGTAAACACTGATGATGTGACTGGAAACTTGATAGTTCCTAGGTTGGATTCCCAAGCATCTGTCATATTCACATGCAAGATATTCATCTTTGCTCTGACAAGGATCTTCCTTCCTGCATTTCCCCCCTCTCTCCTAGGAATCAGGTTTGACTAGCAGGAATCTACCTAACTTGCATTTCATACTTATCTTGCTCCACAGCAAGCTTTGTTTACAGCAGTCAATTGATAAAACATGTTTACCAGGGCCTTTGCCAAAGAATAAAGACCCTGAAGATTTCATGATGGTGGAGACTTTGTGCAATAGTTAGGGATCTGCCCATATTTTTCCCTTTCCTTCCCTGGGTGATGGAAGTGTCTGAGTTTTCAAAGAGAATGAAAATAAATAGAGAACAGCTATGGCTATGTCTTAGTGCTACTCGCTGCTTGGTCCTCTTGCAATTTATCTTGCCAGCTCTCCAAAGTTCCTGAGGCTTTCCCCTTGATCTACACAAGCTCTGGGGATTTCCTGGGGCTGCTTAAGTCACATCACTTGGCAGAATGCACCACCTGTGTTACGCCAGCAGGATGTAAATCCCTGGTGCTTTTGCCCGGACAGCAATATTCTTTGCTGCTACTTTGAACTGTAAACCAGCAACATCAGAGGAGAAGTGTAAATAGCCTGTGCCAGACCTGGCTTGTCATGCTGGTGCACTTGGGGCTCCTCTGAGCCTGAGACTCCTCTGTCCACCTCCTGTGCTCCTCTCAGCACCAGTAAGGCAGTCACTCGCTTTGGGATTCCCTCCTGCTTCCAGCAAAGCCGTGTGCCACATGTGAGGAGATCCCTGTGTCCCAAAGGACATGACACTGTGCTTCTTGAAACAGTTTCTGGAGGAAAGAATAGCCTCTGGTGTTTGCCCTTTGAGGCTTAACAGATGTATCAACCAATTTTTAGGAGTTCAGCCTAGCGTGAATTTGGCTGCTAAATTTCTGTAGAAGCCTCGAACAAGCACACGGGGAATCTGCATGTTGCTCTGGATCTGGGTGATATTCCACATCTGCAGAGAACTCAGAGACCCCTTGTCCTTAACAGGATTTACTACATGACAGGCTGAAACATGAGGAAAGTGGATTGTCTGTGTCTGCCCTGCAAGGCTGAAGGAGAGCCCGGGAGGGGCGATAAACGTGCTCAGCTCTCCCTCACACGGCTGAGGGCCGGTCTGGCCGCAGCATGGGCTCAACACACACACACAGCTGTGTGAAAGCTGCTGGGTCTGGGCTGGCTCCTTTGAGCCTGCCCTAAGGTGCTGAGGGTGTTTGTGTCGGTTCTGGATAACGCTGCAGCTCGGGCTGAGCCCTGAGCTCGTGGCTGCTGAGAACTGGTTCGAGCCTGCCTTTGTGGATTCTGGATGCATTTCCATGTGTGTCGCGTGGAGGGTGTGAAGGGGGTTGTAATATTTCTTTATGGGGAAATCTGTTCTGTTCATCAGGGATACCCTGGACGTTTTTGATACTGTGAGAAAGCTGAGATCCCCACGGCCTACTGGAATCCCCGGGAGTGCAGCCCCGGGCAATCTGTACTGATAGCTGTTGGGAAGGGCTTGTGCAGAAAGCTAGAGCTCATAATACAAGCTGGAAAATGGCATAATAAATCGTGCCCAGATCTCTCCAGGTAGCAAAGCCATTTGTACAGCCAGGCATCAGCCTGCAGCTGAGAAGAATTTGATAAATTGCTTGTATTTTATGGCATGAAAATCAAGCTGGGGCACAGAGAAGGAATAAAACTGGATCTGGTTAACAGCTCAGTCCTTTCCCATTTTTTCCCCTTGAAAAATTAAAAACATTGAGTTAATAAGGTCAGCTGGGATGGACACATAGGAGCTGAGGATCTGAGGAGTTCAGTTTGCAGTCCCCACCCTGAAATCAGCATCTCCAGCAGGAATGACAAGACTTTTGTTACTGTTCCCTGCAAATGAGCTTTGCTGGTTCCTTTTCACTCAGCAGCTAAGGGACTTCTGAGGTTCCAGGACTGTACAATTTAAGATGTATGTTTTAACTGTTCACTCATATAAAGCACAAACCTGGATGGAAAGAAAAACATTGCAATCTATTATTTGCTTTGTTAATTGTTTCAGACGGCCAGCAGAGAATTCACGTAGAGGGAGAACCAATCTAAATCACTTTTATGAGCAGAGATAGTCGGTAGGGAATTTTGGTTTTACTGTGCTGCAGTTGGATATTTGGTATCAGGCTTCCTAAATGGACTTAATCTCATGATTATAGTTCTCTGTGGAGCCATTGGGGTCACCTTGTAATTACCCAGCTTTCCACACTTCAGGTGATGAGAGGGACATGCATGGGAACAGCATTCCTGAACTCATTTTGTTATTAAGAGAGGCCTTCCCAGAAATGGAGGAGGTGCCAGTTTTCAAGGACTGAGGTGAGGAAGAAAGACCAAAGCACACACATTCATGCATTTTTTGAAGTCCAGATGATTATCCCTGCGAACTGGGATTTGCACTCTGAAGTTGTATTTCCTGTGGATGTATCACTTTGGTCTGGTTGGTTTAATCAAAGCCGTGACTTTCTCATTTAAAACCATCACTCCCAAGCCATGGACAGGAGGGATAGAACACAGCAAATTTTTAGCTGACTGTGATCAGCTAGCCTCAACATTTGTCCCGGGGAAGGGATACCAGAAAGTTAGACTGCGACCAGAAAGAACATCCAGGCACCTGCTTTGCAATCAAATTTTATTTCTGTGGCTTAGAAACTTTGCTGCATCCTGAAGTAGTTCCAGGAAGACAAACAAAAAACACCAGAGAAAAAAAACCCAAAATATGAAACCCAAAATAACAGTGGAGAAAACAAAGCAGAGTTTGGATCATGGTTTCCATTAAAACACACAACCAATGTGGAAGTTCAGTTGTACAGAGTGCCCTGGAACTAGTTAGAACTTCAGACTCTTTGGGGGCCTGTAACTGCAAGGCTTTCTCTGCTGTTACACTGCAGGTGTTACTGTGCTTCTGATGAGTGATCTGTGTTTTTAGAGTGAGGGCTTCTGAGTCTTGTCCTTAGTGGTGTGTGAAGGGTATATTCCCATTGAGTTGTGGAGGAGAGCTCCACCTAAGGCTGTTAAACTCGCTGGTTAAAAGGGAACCTCTGCAGTGAGTCTGTAAATCAATAACTAAGGGGCAATGCAAGGGGAAGGATCACTCCATACTTGCCCTCTTCCACTCTCCACCATACATCCACTACTGACTACTGCCAGATGCACCTTGTGCAAGACGGACTTCTGGTTTGACCCACTATGGTTGTCTCTGTGCTCTGCTGCCGTCTGTGAAAAGCATGATTACAAGTGAGGCAGTTTTGTTCTTAAATAGTTCCTGGAATGGCAAAACTGTCAGCAATTTTTTAAAGCAAAATTTTTGCAGAAACCTTTCGAGTTTTGTTCTGTTTTGAAAGAAAATTAGTCCCCAGGTCAGTCTGTGAGGTCACTCAATCACTCAGCACTTGGATGCAGATAGCCTTCCAGAGCACGCTGCGGAAAGCACCAGCAGAAAGCTGGCTATTCGTTTGAGTTTCACACCTCCTTAATTACCCACCTGTGTTCCTTTTATTATCAAAGCTTGAATAGGATTGCTCATAAAGCAGAGGCCGAAAGGAAATTGCTGGTTTGCTCGTATTGCATCAGCAGCCTAAAATGGAATAATTTAATATAGGAACACTCTGCCCCTTTCATTTTCATTTTCATTTTTTCTTTGTCCCTTCCTCCATGCCACTGCAAATTCTGCCCACCCAACACCTACGGTACTCCAAGCAGCACGTGCCTATTGTTCTTTTCCCAGTCTAACGCCTAGATTTCATACAAATCACCATTTCAGTCCCCTGAGTTATTGGAAAACTAGTGTCAGGTCTTTTCAGCTATAAGGAACTGCCCACGTAACCATTGTCAGTCAAGCAGCTCTGTGAGAGGGATTTGAACAAACAGACAGCTGGGATTAGGAGGTGTACAGAGTGCCCAGGCTGTCCTGGTAAGGAGTGGCTTGTAAGACAAGTAGAGTTTCTAAGCAGTGTGTGTAGCCTGGGTGTATGAACATGTGCAGTCCACTCCTGTATGACTTCTTGCATTACAAAACCTGGTGCAGTTGTATGACACGAGGATGTAGCAATGAAATGATGGTTCTTTCCCCACCCTGCATGTTTTACTTGGTTTGGGGGATTTGTGTGCTTGTCCTCCCCGATCTCGAGGATTCACTTTGCATTGTTTTCACTCATCATGTGTTTCATTTCCATCTATCCAGAACTGGCTACTCTGACCTTTTGCCATCTTCACTATGGGCAAACCCCTGACATTATGGAGAACTTGTTTCATGATCTAAGTCTGTGTTAAGTTCAAAACAGATTGTGCCATGAGTATCACTTTCAATGATATCCTATGAATTTGTGATTCAAGGGTGGCACACTAACGTGTATTTTCCAATGAGTAAGGTGGAAATTTCCACGCAGCCCTTTTGTGAATGATTTTCCAGTGACATTTGTTCAAGAAATAAGCAGGAACCTATTTTTTTATTCTTCTACATCTGTGCTAAATTTGGTTGGATGAAGCAGACAGACTTGAAGATTACTGGCAAATACTATTGTGTATTTCATGTCATGACCACAGACATGTTAAGGACAGGCTCACAAGTTTCTTTTCCTTTCAAAACCAATCTAAAAGTAAAGCCTTCTGACATTTTTGTTGGCTTTTCCTTTACCAAGCTCCCCTTCTGCTTCAGTTATGCCTTGTTAGTTTGGAAATGCAGTCAGTGATGCCTTCTTATTTCCTGACCTCAGTTTTCACAAGGTAGTCTTCTAGTTCTGCGAGAGCTGTGTGTTGACTGCACACTTAATTCACCTCACGCTGACCCTTTTATCATCCTGTTTCTCTTCTTCATACCAGAGTGGTTTATCCCAGGAGCTATAAATTCTAACTTTCACATTTCTTCCAAGTAGCAAAGCATACCTTATTTCCATGTACGATAAACGGAGACACAAAGGATACAAGAGATATAAAAATATCTTTTTTAATATTTCTTAATCCATCCCTCTGCCAAACACAGTGCAGCAGAAACAGCAGCATGATCTCACCACCTGTGTCTGTGACAGGACAGAAACAGCTACCTTTAGGGTATAATAGTTGTTCATGAATCTGACTCTTGCCCACTTTGTTTTTTGCTCTGTTTTTCTTGTCCATGCTGCTTCATCCAGTAGTAGGTCAGGGAGGGAACACAGAAGTTCAGGCTGTGCCTTCACTGGAAGAAAACACGATGTTCCTCTTTGGGGTTCACTGTCACGAGGCGCCCGGCCTGAGGTGAAAACCTAGTGGAGACAAGTTTGGTGTGTGAACAAGTGTGAGCAGGCCACAATAAAGGTTGTGGGGAGAAGCCAACATTTACCTCTCACCACATACTTTTACGGCTGCTGCTCCATCTCCTCTGGCTTTGTCGTTTTACTTCCCATACCATCAAATTCAAAAAGACTTACGCCTCTTCCCTCAGTGAAAAAAGCTTCTGTGGCTGTGAGAAAAATCTTGTGCAACATAAATCCTTGCAATTCTTCCCTTTGCTATTACTTTGGCTATTGGTAAAGCCAATGCTTTTCCCTCTCAGCCGAGGTCCTCGCAAAATTACCTGAGGCACCACCTAAGTGCCTAAAATGGTGATTGTTCTCCAGCACAATGACATAAATGCCAAGTTGCATCTGTCTAGGTGGCAGCAGATCCCAAAGAGGTCAGCTCTTGTGATTTTTGATTGTATGGTTGAACAGATTCCTTCCATCTTGATGATTCACTGAGCATCTTCCAGTCCCTGCTGTGAACAGTTCGGCTTGATGACGTTAAAGATCTTTTCCAACTTATATGATTCTGTGATTTTATGAAAGGCAGAACATGGGGTCTGGCAAACTGTGAAGGACAAAGCTCTGGTAATGGAGGGTAGAGATAAGAATCTGACTCTGTGCAGGTTTTGGCAGGTTTGTGTCATTTTATCCATGCAGGGCAAAGGAAGAAAATCACAAAGGGGACATGCAGCAACAGGGAAAAAGGTGTTTTCTCTCTCAGACTCTTCCTGTGCTATTCTTCTTGTCCATTTTAACCTCCCACTTTCATGAAACAAAAATGATGAAAACAGATAAGAAGTGGCTTCAATTAAGGGTGATTCTGTCTTCACCTTAAAGAGGAATCCAGGAAGCTCTCCACATCCTTCTTTCTCCCTTTGAAGTGTTGACTTATCATCCTCCTGCCATTAAAATATAATGGGCTAGCAGTGGGTGTGCTGGGATTTGACACCCAGTGGGGAACCGCACCTAATCCTACATCATCACCTGATCCGGTTGGGCTTATTTTTTCAAGACACTGACCCCATCTTCAGCATTCAGAGCAGAAGAGGGGGAGGAGCAGAGAATTATTGTAGAGGATTTAGTCCAAGCTAACCAGTCTCCACATAGGTGTCACAGAAGACGGTTTCAAACAGGACCACATAAGCAGGCGCCTGCAGGAGGGACAGCCTGAGAGCAGGAGAGAGGGAGGGGGGGATTTTATCAGGTGTTTGGGTACATTTGATCACAGGGTGCTCCGGATACAGCCTTTATCTTCCCAACACAGGGGGTTATGGTAACTCACAAGCCACTTAGTGGAGTGGAACCAGCTTACAGGTCATGGAAACAAACAAACAAGGATGGGAGCCAGAGAGACAGAAGACATCTGCTCCAACACCATCAGCCTTATCTCTGTCACTGGGCTGCCTGCAGAGGACTTTGAGTCTGGCCATGACAGCCTGTACATAGCAGAGGTTTGGCAGAGCTGCCATGAAGCTGTGGGTGCAGGAGGGAAGGATGTGGAGGGAAGATGGGCTTTATGCTTTCACAAATGGCTGTGGTTTCCTTAGGAGGCAGACAGTTGTTACTGCCTTTACAGACCTATTTCCCAAAAGCACTGCCTCAAATGATCTTGTCTGATTGTTTTTCCATCTGAGCCACAAACAACACCTGAGCAGGGATTCACCTTTAGTCTCAGACTTCTCTATCTTCACCAGTGGAAAGGCAGCATGAGCTGGAATTGTCATGCCATGTGCAGCTGCAGTCTGTGCGTGTCTTTTCTGGCACGGCAAAACTAACCATAACCCAGTGCTCACAAAGAGCAATCCAGCAAGCAGGTCCTGTAGAAAAGAAGGCTGCTGCTTCTTTTTACCTGCTATGTGGTGGGCAACGTGTTTTACAGCCCCATCTAGGGGAAAAAATCTCAAATATTGCACAGGAGCACATCTGCTTCACTGCTCCTGACCCGTTGTCTGCCTTGTCACAGCAACCAGATGTTTGTTCTGGTGGCTGCAAAAGCTCGGATAGGGCTGGGACTGCAGTTTTTCCCTGGAGGTGTGAGAGGAAGAATGAAGAAGATACGAGGATTTTTTGGCTGTTTACCTCTCTTCCCTCTTCTCCTGCTTTTGCTTAATTTTGCTGGCCTAGCCCTGAATGTTTGGGAACATTTTTTTTCCAGCTAAAATGGAATTAATTCATCGGAGCTCTAGGTTAATAGCTCCAGTCGTTGCAGTCACCCGTCACTACTTGTTCACAGATGGTGAGAGGAAGGGCAGAGCAGGTAATTGCAGGTATTTGGCATACCTGGGCTTTTCCCAGGCCTGTTCCTTGTCTCTTCTTTTCTCTCCATGTCCAGTCAAAAACAAGGCTGTCCTGTTCACTCAACACAGCCTTGATTTTATGGTTACAAAAACAGCAGCAGGGAAAAGGTTTCCAAGGAGAGCACCATCGTGTGCCCGCCTGTCTCACGTGTGAGAGGATCTGTGATGATTTTGGCTTCTGACAGGGGTTGTCTGCAGTTGCAGAGATCAAAGTCCACAAAGAAACTGTACCTAAATACACAAGACTGACTGGTAAGTAACACCAACACCTCATGAAATCAAAGCAAAATGTTTCAATTCTTCGTTTATTGCAGGACTTTTCGTTTCAAAGCCAAACTAAGAAAACCAGAAGACAAAGCATAATGTCTACTTTGGGCTAGATCGTAAGACTTGGTCAAAAAGTGTAACTGAATTGAGGGAAGAAATTCCAAGTTTCATTGTCTCTGCTCACCTCGCTGTCTGGAACACAGCATCCCAAGGCCTCTTTCCCTTTCTTTTTTAAACCAAAACTGAGAGGAACTCAAGTTCAAGCACAGCAACTTAGGCATATCAGCAGCCAGAACTGAGCTAGAAAATCAGATCCAAAAACCATTTCTGTCAGGTTGCCCTTTGTTGTTTTTATCTCTTTTGGTGGTTTTGGAGAAGTGCTTGCCACTTACAGGTTGTTTCGTGGTTAAGTTGTGCATTCTCTCCAATTAGTTGATCAAAGTTTTCTAAATGGAAGACTGGCTGCAAGTGACCGTGACATTTCATAGCAAGTTTCTACCGAGTAGCCATTTATGCCAAGGACTTTAAAGCTTTCAGGAACTATTAATTTTTACACAAATAATGGTGTAGTTCCTAATAACTTTGGCTAACATGACATGATGAATAACAGGGAACTGAAATAATCAAGGAAGTAAATTTGTTACAGAGTCAAACCAGACATTTTTCTAGTTGAGTTTTGGTCCAGCTACAGAGAAAGTTTTATTCTGTTGGTTGGGGTTTTTTTGAGTCCCACATAGTCTTCAAAGTAAGAGTGTAGGTTCAGTTCTGGGTTTGAAAAGAAATAACAATTCAAATCAGTTTTCAATTTGGGTTTGGGTTTGATTCAAAGCTGTCAAGAATATTCACAGAGTGATTAAAACTGTTCCAACAGTTCTGGCCATGAGGAAACTAAGGCAAACCCAGAGGACATGCAGATCTGGACAAGTACTCTTGTTATGAGCTAAATTTTTCTGTTACCTAAATGCTCTTACAGACCGAAGCCCCATTGTTTTAGGCAGGGCAAGAAACAGGTAGTGAGAGATTACCCTGGCCTAACAAATCTTCCTGTCTATGGTCACAAAACCAGTGCAGGATGAGAAAAAAGAAGTGACATTGTCTTTCTCAGATGAGGAACTGAGGCATGGAGAGGTGAAGTGACTTGGCACAGACGGTGCAGGAAGGCTGCAGCAGAGCTGGGAGGTGCTCTGAGTCCCTCACCGCAGCTCTGGGATGTCCTTCCTGCCTCCCCCTCCGCGGCTGCTCGGCCGGCTTGGATGGCACCCACTCAGAGCTCCATAAAACAAGACAGAACACTGAACCAAACTGCTGGGCAAAGAGGGGAGAAAAGCCCCGTTTATTTTTCTTTCTGCTACTTTATCTCACTTCAATGGGAGCCGCTGAAAATGTCTACGATAAATGAAAACAACTGTTGGGCACCGGTCCAAGTGGTTAACAAAGAACCCCAAACTCTTTTAAGTTCTACAACTAAAAGGTGCTGGCATAAAAAGAATAGCATTTTTCTCCATAGAAATCATTGGTTGAACTCTCTAGTTCTGAATAGGATTCCTTGCCTTCTCCCCCTTCTCTTCCTGCACACTTTAAAAACAAATCACACAAAACCATCGTATTCCCATCCTTACATGCTGTATTAGATGTTCCCTGGGAGGCCCTGTGGTGTTGTCCACATATGATATCAGTCCTGCCTTAGATGAAACTCCCTAAAAACCCAGTATAAGTATCCTCCTCCCCCTTCCATAATCATACTCTTGTGCTGGAGTCAAATGCCAGGAGAGGTGAGTATTTTCATCCTCAGCTGGACAGAGGATTTCCTGCTTTCTGTGGGCCTGTAGTGTGTCTGAAAGCACCTGTCCATCCCCGACAGGTAGGGATGCAGCACCAGAGAGGGGAGATGGGTGGGTTCAGTGTGAAGTTTCTCCTGATAGCATGGTGTAAATTCTTTGGAAAATTAAATAAGAAGCCAAGGGAAAAGGCTGGACTTTTGAAAGGAAATTGCTGATGCAGTAAAGCAGAACAGACAACCAGAATAGCTTTAGCAACCCAGTAAAGAGGCTGACCTGTGTAACTTGGGCTGTAGGAGAGGTTTGCCTGGGGAGAGAGACTGTGCTTTTCGCAGCACTGGGAGCATATCAGTGCCAAGGTAGAATCATGCAGGGGAAATTTGGCCTTGGGGCTTTGATGCCTGCAGTGAGGAGATTTTTTAAATGAGCAGGCAGCTGTGAATTCTCTCTTGGTTTGCATGGAAAGGCTGAAGTTGTGTTTGTGCCTTCAATATGTGCTTGGAAAAGGCAGACTTTCACCTACCCTGTGATTATTATAGGTCAGGGGGAGGAGCACAGCTCTATTATTAGGGTGGGCCATACCTTGTCATTATAAAACTCTGTAATGTAGTTGAACTTTGGGTTGAAATCTAACAAGTTGGGTGCCAACACTGATCTTATTGCACTAATAGAAAAAAAGAAAAAAAAAATCCCAGAATGTGTGTAGAGAGGGAAGGTACATTATTCTGCTTCTGTAAAACCCACAAATATGCGTCCCAAAAAATCTGAAAAGAATAACCTCGGGCCCATTGTTTGGAGCTGGCACATTATGGCCTGTGAATACCTTTGCCATCTCTTCCCTCCCCCCTTCTAAAGCTTCCCCTGTCTAGTTACAGCCTGGTGAAAGAAATAGCTAATTTGACATTTTCAATTCCTCTTTTGTTCTGAATTTCTCTCCTGGGAACTGAATAAGGGAAATGGAGACCTCTGGAAAGAAGAGGAAGAAGAGACAATTTACACCACCTCACTCACATACAACCTTAAAACCAGGCCTGTAATACCTGGATCTTCCCAATCCTCAGGTGGCAGCAGAGACCTCAGGTCCATGTGCCCATCTGAGGGGACAAGCTGTGGAGCTCGATGACCTGGCCTTTGTTCACTTCACTGAAGTCCATCCCATCCAGACCATGCAGTTTCTCTATTTCTTTTGTTAGCTGTTTAATAATGGAGCCAAATACCCCACAAAACATTAATTCAGCTACTTTTTATTACAGTCTTTACAGTTTCAGGTAATTATATTCATGATCCTCTCAATTCATAATTCTCATCTTTTTCTGAGTGCACCAGAAAGTCTCACTCTGCAGATTGAAACAAGTTACCATGTGGACACATTTGCCTCTGCTACCACCAAAGCCCTGACTGGGAAGGTCAAAAAGTCCTCCAAAACCATGTGTGTTCCCTACTGGGTCTCAGGCACTACTTGCATTAGAAGTAGTGAAAGAGCAAAAAAAGCTCTAAAATGTTCGTGAGGTCAGAGATTCAGGTGCAAAATATGAGAAGAGAGTGAGGAAAGTGCAGCCGAAAGCTCAGCCTGAGGTTCTGAAGGCAGAACGTGCCATCAGGTTGTGATCTAACTCCGGGCAAATCTTTAAATCAGTTTCTCATGAGGAATTATTAAGATGAATCCTGGCTTTGCAAAGCTTAGGTTTATAGAAACCCTAAACTTTAACCGTTTTAACGGTGGTAAAGGTAGTCAGAACATACACAAGGATCTGGGATGCACTGTCAGCTAAAAAAAATTGAATCAGAGGCCATTGAATTTCTCAGGCTTGGGAGAAATGCAGAATTTAATACATATGTCTTTCCTTTACCCATCCATAAAGCAGTGGTGACACAAGCCAAACAGTCCTTACCAGCAAGTTGTGAAAATAAACCCATTTTCATCATCATTTATGAAATGCTTGGATTCCTTTGTGATAAATGACATAGAAGAGGCCACAAGGAAATGAATAATTCCAACTTCAGAAGAGAGTTTGAGTAGTGTGCTGAAAAGAGATGACCTTGGGACCACATGCTGATCATGGATGTTAAAGTCAAATATTCAGCATCTCCATATTAAACCAGCACTCCTCACAGGCTTTATATGAGGCAAAGATGCTACCAAAATGAAGCAAAACCCAAATAAACAAGGATATCTGTGGGACACTGGCAATTCTATAGCTGCAAGAATATCCTCCTTTAAAGTTCCTGGACTGTCATATGTCTAATCAGGGAATATATAATGATGTCAGAAAACTTGGAGGGTAAGCAAACGACCCCACACGAGGATTTACATGATAACAGTGTCAGTGTAGCCAAGCCCTGTGGTAGCATCTCTCTTGCTGCCTTCCATGTTCAAACCTAGACTGTCTCATCCCTGAATTGGTCTGAGTGGTTCTTTCCATTCTGCTCTGCATGAGGAAGGGGAAGAAGTGGCAGCAAAATTAGCTGGCCTGATTTCCCCTTCTGATTTCACTTTCTGATTTCCTAACCCAGAGTAATTGCACCACAGTGAGCAAGATCAGAATTAGTCTCTAAACATTTATTTAGAACTCCTTGAGGATGACAGAAGGGAAAAACTGGGGATGTGCTGAAACATCGCCCCAGGCACATTCAGCAGTTATTAAAAAGAATTCACTTCCATGCAAATTGTACTTCATCAGTTAATTAAGAAGGTATTTATCCTCTGCTTTAATTAATATCTTGCATCTTCCTTCCGAAACACTTAATCACGGAATGAAATCATCACAGAAATATTGCCCTGAAGTTAGCATTGGCATTTTGTATCTCAGCAGATCTGACATGTGTCTGTGTGTATGCATATATATATATATATGTATGTATATGTGTGTGTGTATATTTTAATAGCAGTAATTATAAACTACTCTGCCAACTTACAGAGCTGCTTTACATTTCTGGCTTGCTGCCAGGCTTTTTTTTTTCCCAGTGCCTGATGAATAGCAACTGTTGTGTGTGTGTGTGTAGATCTGTGCTCCATTTAAGCAATACCCCCAAAGAAATCGGCCTCCTCGGCCATTAAGCACAACTTTGTTAGGCAGAGCCTGGGGCAGTTGACAAAACCTATTTGTTAACTAAAAACTGTAATCAGTGGTTTGTGTATCAGAGGCATAATACTTTCAGTAAGGCCACATTATAATAGATGGAAAATCAGTTATTTCCTGAGCATCAACAACCAATTTTCCACCAGTTAGGCTAGAGATGTATATCCCAGAGGTATGTAGGAAACAGAATTAACTGGTGTCAGCTTGAGCCTGGGAAAGATACTAGCAAAACATATGATAGTGGGCTTTCTAAACAAACTAAATAAGCCATGCTGGAATACTGTTGTTGCCACCTGTAACTCAGGGGAAAATTATGAATCTTTCTAGACTGTTAATGTTGCATTGAAATAGAAGAAATTTTCTGGAGAAGGTGCAGTGTGTGACATTTGGAATATCTTAATCCAGACTCCCTACAGAGGTGTTAAACAGAAGTTATGGGCCTGTGGCAGGTGCTGTTGAACTTTTACCACACAAGAGACCAGCCTGAGGATAATCACAGAATATGCTGAGTTGGAAGGGACCCAATCCCATCTGGGCTCAACAACAACAAAAAAAAAATCAATGAATTTTTCAGATGAAGCATCAATTCCCTAAGCAAGCCTTAAACTTGCCATTAAACCAATAGGCAATGTTCAGTCCCTTCTGAGCATCACTCACATGAGTGCTGTCTTCCCATTAATCTTGGAGACATTCCTCACCCAGAATCTTCGATTCAGCTCAACTAATCCATTAATATAAATAAAAAACAAACAACAGCAGGATGTGGCTTATCAGTTATTCGAGAAATGTTCTTATCTCTTCGAGAGTTTCTCACTGGGAAATAATGTGCAGAATTTTTTCCCCCTTCCATTTATTTCTGTCAAACATAGGGCTGGAGTGCACCACAACCGGTAAACTGCAAACCAACAGTCATAAGCCTAATCAGAACAATTCACTCACTTCAGTAGTCTTGGAGATTTTGTGGGGTTTGAACTTTCCCTTATGGTTCAAGAGCTGGAATAGCTGGTCCCAGAGAATCACAATTACACGTGTTGCAGGACCCAGACTTCAAACCTTCAAGTGTTCAGGGGAAATCTCACTGTGTTAACAATTCCCCTCTTTATTTCTCCTCTTAAGGTGATACATTATTTGAACATTATTAAGTCAACCCTTTGGTAGAGAGCATGACAAATGCCCACCAAGTGAAAGCACGATGCTGCTGGACTGAGTGGCCTGTGGATCTTGCTGTTCTGAAGAGAATGATTGCAATTCCTTGTGACATTTTTCACTGAAAAGATGGATTAGTAGACAGGCATGGGCTGGGGCTGTAAGTTACAACTTATCTCAGGAAGTTTTAACTTTATGCCTTTGCATGCCTAAGAAGTCATTTTTAAAGGCAGCCTTAGCCTTTACGAGTCCCTGTGGATCACTGCACAAATCTGTAGCTGTAAAGACTGTCCAGGCTGTTTGATGAGGGCTTGGGAGTTCAGACAGGACAAGAGGAATCATGACTCAGTTTCTGTTCCTGAGAGTGTCACCAGCTCTGGTCACATCACTAAATTTCTCCAGGCTACAGTTTTCCATATGAAACAGGCATAGTCAGATCTGGAGTATTTTAATGTTTTGTTAATAGTTAGAGAAAGACTAGGCTAAATGGCATCATCAAGAAGTATTTCAGATCAGTGCTGAATTATGGAACACCACTGTCTACACCTTTGTCTTTCCCTTGGCTTGTTACTGAAAAGAACTGTGAAGGACTCGAAGTCCTGGTAGGATTGTTGTGAGGTCTGAGGAAACTGTTGTGAGGAAACTGAGGGGTCCACTGTCTAATCCACCCATGTCTGTGCCTTGTCCCTCTTTTTCCTCTTCAGAGCTCTGTCCATGGTGTCCTCTGGTCAGTGGATCCTAAAACCTTTTATGCTGACTAAACAGTTAAAAAATGCATGCCTCTAATTCTGTCTCCATTAGTTCCATTTTCACTCAGTACGATCAGGTTTGCTTTAATTCCTGCATCCAAAAACTGGTATTTATTACAGAGGAACAGTCAGAACAGCCAGAGGTTCATCTCCGTGTCTAGGACAGATGGGAACGATCCAAACATTTTCATCTGCCAAGCTTATTAAAAACAAAATATGAGAATAAGACCAAAAATAAGAGTTCTTGGGATATGTCCTGGGGGGAGACATATTGACAGATCGCTAGCATAAGGCCACGACCTCCCAGCCCTGAAACAATAGGCTGCTTTAGACATTTTAAAGATTTTCTTGATTTGTTCAGGAGCCTTTCCAGATTCGTCTCAGTTCTTGTAATATCTGTTCTGCTTCACCCAATCAGTGCCCTCATCAAGCAGTGCAGGGCGATGATGCTGGGAATTTTAGTAGGAACTTAAGCTATGTCAGACACTGATTGTTTTGGTTTCCCTTTTTCAATCACCGAAATGACATTCAGGTTCCAGGGAAGAAAAGATATGGACGTTCAGCCATGTGATTAGAAGGGCCAAAGTGGAATATGCATGTGTATACAGAATATATCTGCAAACTGGGCTTTGATTTACTGCTGGGCTTAAAAACGCTTTAAAGACTTCTAAGCACAGGAAGAAATATGCTGTTAGTAAAGCTTCCGTGTTATCAGCCCAGCTAAATAATGATGTGCAATGTGTCATGTGCAAAGAATATATTAATGCTTGGATAAATATTTTCCTAATGTCTGCTAGGTTGATATCTCCTTGGCATATAACCAGCGGATAGTAAATAACGCTCACTACTCTGTTTACTTAAGGTCTGTTTTCTCTCTTGTCTCTTGCATTGGCAATAATTTTGGGGGCTACAGGGGAGGAAAAGGCAGAAGGAACCGGAGCCTTGTAAAATGTTTGTTTTCCTTATAAATTTCACGAGAAATAAACTGTTTATGCTTTAGTGTTTCACTGCCATGGAAATGTTAGATGATTTTGTGTGACTGTCAAAGTGTTTAATGTGGAGCCAAGCAGTAGCATTACAGAGAGTGGGAGGGGAGGAAAAGGAGAACACAATGAAAAAAACAAATGAGTTCCACTTTACCTTGTAGTTTCTAGCAAGTTATTTTCCCTTGCTTGTGGGCATGACTTAATGCTGGTTACTCCCCTTGGCTGCAAACTACATTCATTTTAATCATCTGTTTTGACAACCTCTTTCCCCCCTCAGGCTCATCTCTAATTGAATTTGTCATGCAATCTCACCTCCCCTGAAACTGTTTGTACCAGAGGGAACCGGGGAGGCAGCTGGGCCCGGGTTGGTTTCTGTAGTGTGACCTCCAGAAATCCCTGCCTTTGGAGCTGAGAGGTCTGGCATTGTCTGGTATCCCACAAATGTGGCAGTTGCACTTCCTGATCCGATCCCTACCAGCTCCTGCCCTTCTCTGTTGTCTTCCATGTCACAGGGTAGACATGCTTATAAAGAACTGTTCATTTTGAGATTAAATTTCTCACAAATAAGCAGCTTCTCAGCTGAATTCCATCCCTTCTGACTTCCTTGTCCATTGAGGGATGTCAATAGGGTGCTCAGAGTGGACTGTGGAGTCCCTCAAGCAAGGATGCAGAGCTGAAGTACTGTAGTTTCTCATACATACAGGCATGACAGAATTTGGCATGTGATGTTCAGTGAGGTCGTGGCTGTGCTTTTTCCTTGAGGTCAAGAAGGACCTCAAGAATGGTACTTTTTCTCTGTCCGAATGTCCTCAAGCTTGTCAGTCTCAAATAATGTGATTTTATATTTAACAAAGGAAAAGAACATTAAAGAAAACCAAACCAAGCTAAAAGCAAGTTCCCATGCAGGTACATGTTTTCTGTATAAAAGAATCGACTACCTTTTTCTCTGTAATCCCACAATAACAAAATGAAATCCCTCTCATACCAAAATAAGGTGTTGGGCTTTTTTTTTAACATTTCTATTGCTGAATTCATCTGAGCCAGTTCCGCCCTGCAAGCTCACGATGACAGTGTTGGGCATGGGGGGAGACACACACACATTAACAGAAGAACACTCATCTTGTTCCTGAGCATAAGTGGAGCCATCATGTTGTCTTCATCTACTTAAAAGCGCTGTGTCAACATGTCCCTGCAACAAAAGTGTTCATGGTGTCCAGATAACACATGTCACGTGTTTGACACACCACCCTCTTATCTCGACTGGCCAAACACTGCAGATAAACAGTGTCATGGAAGTGCACACAGTGCTTTAGACAAGGTTTGTGATCAACTCAAATTTGCAACCTTTATGTCTGACTGCAGCATAAACAAAAATATGACAGACTTATATTGCCTGCATTTGAAAGATGACTTGTAGGAGAAGTTGCATTATAAAATCACAAGTGTTACACTTGGGAAGTCAGAACATTTCCCAGCAGAACCTGCAAAATTTCTTACCTCTCCCTACTGAGTGCCTGAGCTCAACAGAGATATTAATATTGTAACTAAATCCTAATTAAGTATTCATTTTGATTTCTAAAGGCACACACCTTCTAAAGTGTATGTCATCAAAGCCTATTTTTCTTTCAGATAGACTCTTTGCTTTGACCAGCAAACTTCTTCCTCCCCTCTTTGGCCCCTCCTCAGAAACAACTCCTTTTTTTTCCTGTGTATTGTCAGAATAGAAAGGAAATACTTTGAACCCTCCAAAACTCTGTTGTTATACTGATGAATCACAGTGGTGGGTTGAAGAGGTTACTATTCCTACACAGAGCAATCTTCTTATGGCAATGCCATTGTAAAGTGAATAAATATTTCCAGATTCCAATTTGATATACTATTTTCTTTCTTTCTCATATGCAGATGATGTGAGGGTCTTGTAAATAAAGGATATAATGTCAGGGAGATGTAGGTAGGAAATGAAGATTAGTTTCCTTTTCTATCTTCACCTCCCAGGGAGAAGTTAATTTTGGCTGTGTTCAGTCTGAGTTCACAGAAGGGAGAACACTAAAAAGCTTACTTATTCTATAAGTTCACTGCCAAATTAAATGGAAAGAAGAAGCAAAAATAATAATAATAAAGATCATATTTGAATCGGGGGGAAAAAGCTAATATCCTCTCCAGATTTCAGCTCTCACCCCTTTGGCATCTGTATTTGCCAGTTCATTAGGAAACATCTTCTCAATATTTTGGTCTAATTTAAGTGGACAGATGCTGTTTTTCCACAAAATGAAGTGGTATGAAGAAAGCCTGTCAGATTTAGTTTGGCATTTTCTTTTGTTACATTTAATGTTTATTGACCATTTTTTCCTTCCCAGAAATAAACTCTGAGAGATAGACATGAGTTTCTTGGCAGTAAGGAATCAGAAATCCTGGGCATGTGCCCTGGTCTGCAGTCTCAGAAAGCTTTGCCAGTGTCCAGGTTTTGCAGATCAACGTTTCATATATCTTTTACATGCTGGCAACAGTCCTTCTCATTTAGGATAAACTGAGTGCTGAATAGGCATAAATATCTGGGCTTAACCAAGATACAGCATGGAAAGGCATGGCCAGATGATATTATATGTACACCGTGGTGCAAAACATCTGAAGCCTGAGAGGTCCCATAGTTGTAGCTGGCAGGAAGTCCAGCAGAAATCCAGCCAGCCCCGCTTTGCAGGCCTAAGCTCATTCCCCACATCTTCCTGGCCCACTTGCAGGAAACTCCGGCTGAGGTTTATGGACTCAGTTTTGCAGCAGGTCAACCAAGAGGCTTGTGAGTCCCTGACGGCCTTGAAATCCAGCAGAGCAGGACTGGATCTGGTTCCCATGGCTCTGCTTATTGGCTGCTCTGAAAATTAAGTCCAGAGTATCCAGAGTAGAGTAAGCAATCAATGTATTTTAGCTGATGTCTAGCCTGGATAAATACTCTCTCAGAGCCCCCAGCTCCAGAACCTGGATACCCCTGCGTCCAGGTGGAAACCAAACAGGATTTCCTCATGCAGAGGGGCGGGGAGGGTCTCCGGTGCACGCTGAGTGTTGGTCCGAATCCCACATCACTGATGTATCTGATTACCGCCAAAGTCACTCTCCATCTATCTATTCCTTGTCACTGCGGTTCAGCCTCCCCACCAACACCGGAGTGTGCCGGAGCACAGCCTCGCTGGAATCGCTGGTCTGCATTAGCCGGCTGCTGGAGCGGAACAGCCCGGTCTAAAGCCCATCAAAATCAACGTGTGGATTGCTGGGGGGGGAGTCAAAAATGTGCATTCATCATCTGGCAAATCACAGCCCTGAAAGGCCCCGGGGGAAAGCAGTGGAGCCGGGCATCTCTTGCTAGGACAGGGGTGAGGTGGCGCTCCGATGTCCGTCAGGAGCAGAGCCTGCAGCAGGGCCTGCCAGCGTGGCGGGGAGCAGCGCTCGGCATGGCAGGCACGGCACCATTACAGCACTTCTCTGTGTGTGTGTCCAGAACTGGGTGTGCAGAGCCAGAGTAAAGGCAGTGCACATGCTGTGGGGTGTGATGAGGTGATTCGGAGCAAAGAAAAGCTTAATTGGTGCACAGTGACCCTTAACAGTAATTTCCTGTATGATGAAATACCCACTGCCAGTGATCAAAACATACCACTTAATCACATAGCGCTTTTTTTCTTGGAAATATGCATTTACTTTGGGCTTTCATGTTTTCTTCTTTCCTCAGGGAAAGGGTAAAACATACCTCTAATACAGACTTGATGCTACATTCCCTGCTCTGCTCTTAATTCTTAATTCATGGCCAGCACTGGTTTTTCCCCTCTCTGATTTGCAGATTTGGCCCTGAGATGTTTTCCAGTGCTGGGGCGAGAGAGCAGGATTCAGCTCTGGCTCATTGATAAGGATTGTTTGGGCATCAGTAAAGCATGCTCTGTTGTTCAGCATATCTGGCTGATGTCTCTAATAAGATGGGACACGGAGTTTTTTTGCAGTTTGGGCACTTGCACTGGTCTCAGGGAATAGATGTCGTCTCAGGTACATAAGAGCTGAGATTGCACTGAAAGTATTCCGCCAGGAGGGGCATTAAGCACTTTCTCTTCTGCCCTGATTTGGTGAGATGTAGGAACACAATATGCACAGGACTTCTCCCATGTGTCCAGTTTTGTTGAAATTGGTCCATGTGTTCAGGAGTTGTAAGGGATGGTGTGGAGTAACAGAAAAAGAAAGACAGGCTGTATGGATTCATTAAAAATTCAGCTGCAAAATAACGTTGATTGCGCAGTCCCTTACTGCCATAAGAATTGGGGTTTCCATTAGCAAATTAAATCCACTCCACACCACAGATGAGATTCAGCCACAGCTCTGCTCTCTCTCTCTCTTGAAAGCTTTTTGAATATTGCTCTTTTCATTTCCCTTGCTGACAGGGCCTCAAACGACAAGGGCTGCAATTGCAGAAGACGCTGCAAGAGCCCGCTGACAGGTGATTAACAGCTCCTGGGTGCTGTGAGCCTGACCACACTTCTGACCACGGGAGCAGTTAAACAAATTATCAGCAGAGCAGTTTTGTGGTTAACTAACCCTTTTCTCTAAACAAGGCTGCTAATGACGTTCCCAGGCTGGCACCCCCACGCACTTGTGAGCCAGGCAGTGTGTGCTGGAACACGCTGCTTCTCATATCTGACAGACTCCTTAAAAACAACAACAACAAAGACCAAACCGAAAGGCAGAAAGAAATCTGGGCTCTCAGAAAATGCTCAGCAAAAGCTGAATAAATGAATTCATTTTAGAAACTAGTTCTTTGGGGGAGTCTTTCAGCCAGGTGAGGAACTGGAAATATTTTGGTCCCTTTTATTTCAGGGCAGACTTTAGCCAGAACTTTCTGTCAGAAACAATACTCTGCTCTCCATCCCTACCAGTGCCTGAGAGAATGGAATATGTCCCTGACATTTTGGAGGGCTCAGAATCCCAGAAGTTAGCTCAGATCCTAAATATGGGCAGCAACAGAGCAAACACTTTGCCTTCCTACTTGTCGAAAGCCTTTGCTGGAGCTGATCCAAAGGGTGAAGGGAAAGGGATGGGATAGGATAGGATGGAGAAGAATCCCTTGTGAGCACTGTGAGGTGTTGACTGTGTGGGAGAGAGAAGGAGGGATCCACTTAAACCCCTCGAGGGTCATTGTGGGCTTTGTCAGGTGAGTCAGAGAACCTCAAAAAACCTCACTGAAGCAGGACTTGATCACAAATAAAAGTCACTGCTCTGATGGATAAAGGACACAGGTGAAGCGTACACAGACCTGTGGTCTGGGTACTCTTAGAGAGGAAGGCTTCACTGGAGTAGCAGGGTGCTCCAGATCTGCTTTGGCCTGCTGGTTGAACGGTACTCCTGATTTGGCACGGATTCATACTTTTATTTTTGGAAATTATTAATTCTCAAGTTAAAAGTCTTCTCCAGGCTGGTTGAGCAGCAGCTGTCCTGAGGAATGTACTGCTGAGATGCTCTCAGCTCCACTCACTGGGTGTTCATTTGTCTGTCCTTCCTAAGATAATTAATGAACTTGGTATGTCACAGGGGTTTGTTTTATCACCTCACTGACAGATCCCTTATCCCTGAGATACATCACTGAGGCTCCAGCTCTGTCTTGTAGCAGTGTGGAGACAGATTAATGTCCACCCTGGACACCTCTCTGGGTCACTCAAACTTACATTTGATCAGCAGAGATAAGGGTGAAAGAGAACTGAGGATATTCCACACCCTGGTGTGGTTCCCCTTGAGGACATCATCTTTGTGACTCTGAAGAGACTTTGGGTTCTCACACCTGGATATCTATGGCTGAGAGTTTACTTTCCTCAGGAAAGGGGAATTTAGGGCTAATCTCAGTCTTTGTCCTTCATTTAGAGGTTTCTGGGTAGAACAGAACAAATGAGAATGATGGACACAAAAATACCCTTCTGGCTTTAATCTTTTAGTTAAGGATGTTTTGGGAGATTCCTGTCATGCAATGTATCTTAGAGCCAGTTCTTAGGATCCAAGGTGTAGAAGCAGCTCTACTGAAGGTCCAAGTAGTATTCAAATCAGGAACTCTAGGACTGCCATTCATTTGGTCTCATCTCCACACATCCTGGTCTTGTCTTTTCCTGAGACTGATGGGGGAAGAGGATGTTCCAGAGATCATCAGATCATGTCGTGAGGGCAAGGTGAGGAGCATGCTAGGTGATACCTGATTGTTTTGGGTTTACAGAGACAGCAGTTATCAGGAAACATTAAAAGCTGTAAAATAACTCAGGTATTGCATCCACTTTAATCGCAGCCTCTCCTCTTTTGTCTTCCCTCCTCTTTTGTAGTCAATGGAATCTTGTAGGCAAGGAATCTTTGCCATGTCAATGAATTCAATAGCTCTCCGAGGAGTAAAAGCAGATGGTTTCACACCCTTACATAGTGAATTGTTTAAGTGAGAGAAGAGTCATTAAGTGCAATCCCTGATGAGAGGTTTTCAGCTCCAGTAACTCACCGAGGTGTGTGCAGAGAGCTCAGAGAGTGAGTACTTGCCATACTTATGTGGATCGTGTTTGCAGTGAAAAACATTATGAGAACCTGACTTTTTTTCCTTTATTTTTTTTCCCAGCTAGTAGAAGCAGGTGGCTGTGGAAATGCAAGCCTGAAATGCTTTTTCACTTTGAAGGCTTCAGGATACAATGCTTTTTTTTTTCTCCTTGATGCATGAATGAGAAGTTTGGTCTGCTCTCAACCTGGCCCAGCCTCTGAGTACTTAACCCTGTTGAAAATACTGGCTATGTTTGTTCAGAATTGAGAGGGAGGAAGAAATCACAGCTGATGTCATATCCAGGCTCTTCTGAGCCTTTTCTGCTGTGTTCTGACATTTTCATTTTAGAGAAAGAGTTTTATGCCTTCAATACGCCTTCAAATAAAGGAAAAAGGGTGATTTTGAAAGCATGCAGTGGCATATGCAATTTATATAACAGCTCAAATAGGTTTTTTTTTAAATTTAAACATTTATTAGCATTTCACTAAGTCGCTTTTTTGTTCAAAAAAAAAAAAAAAAGAGATGAAAAGTAGGAAAACTCATCCTGGGGAGAAGCTGCAAGTAACTTCTGTTGCTTTACCTCAAGTAGTAGCAGATCCTGCTTCAGGGGTAAAGAGGGAGAGTGTTTCCACCTGCAGGATTCACTGAGAAGGGCTCTGCTAGGGGGTGATGGAATTTTTGGACAGAATTTCTACAAGGGCCCCTAGTTTCCCCTAGAAATGAAGCTTGACCAATCTGAGGGCTTCATTCCTGAAATAGGAAGGGTAACAACCCTTCATTTGCCCTATGGCCTCTAAAGTCAGATGATTGCTTTCTCTAAGCCAGTGCAAAATGCCACTGGTGGTGATTTAAAGTAATGGATGTGCTTTTTTCCCCCCTGGTTGATGGTGTTTTCTATTTAATGTGTTTAAATGAAGAATAAAGTGCAAATGCATAATTACTGGCATGCTGTCTGAGTAAGGCTTTTTAAAGCAAAAGATCATGTGAAGAAGTGTAAGGTTTTTATTTTCAGCTTTCCTGCCCTCTGGTATGTTGTTCTGACTCTTGTTTTCACTATGCTGAAGCCATGGGTTAGTTTTGCCAAGAAAAATCTGCATGTTCCTGTGTGTCTATACAGCAGTCAGAGCCAGTTTCTATGATTTTGCTTGCCTTTGCAGAGAGATTTGTTAGCAAAAAACTATCTCTGTGTGCTACAGAAGGACCATGAACAAACAGCATTTCTGGATTAAACACATGTTGCCTTCAAATCAGGCACAGAAAGATGAGGTCACTTGCAGGTGAGCCTATCCGTCAGACCTGTACAAAGAATGGCTTTTTTTCTCCCCAATGGTCACAATGAGAAATTAGGACAGGGAAGGAGAGAATTTTGTCAGACCAAATCTGTGGTTTGGGTCATTTGGTGAAAAAAAAAAAAAAAAAAAAAAAAGTCGGTCAATTTTGGCCACTCCATTTCACTTTCAGATTATTTAACTCTGAAACTAATCACAACAATTTTTGAAGAATGATATCGGAACTAGCAGAGCAGACTTCAAAAATGCATCGATACAGAGGGAGAAAACCAACCTGCCTAGTCAGTTCAGCTGATAATTGTGTGTTGGAGAGACAATACGATTTAAGTTTTTATCAAGTTTTAAAAGCTGAACCTCCTTCAAAAAAAGGTGAGAGTCCTCTACCTCACCTCTTGGAATATGTACATTCAGCAAAGCCTTGGACAGCAGCTTTTGTAGCACTTCATGTAGCACTTCTTTTCATGCTTCAAGTGGTGAAACCAATAAAAAGCAAGCCCTGAGGGTGAGGAGCAGTTTGGAGCTACTGTTCCAGGCTCTCTTCAATCTCTGTGTTCCATTGCTGCCTTATCTATTTCAGGCATTTCCTACTGTATGTACTACAGCAGACACTGTTTAAACTCTCTAGGACTGATGTAAGCAAATATGCACCTTATGTAACATCACAGATTATGCCTTCTTTTTCAAAGAATATTTTCATAGGTTATTAGCTAGAGCCTTAGGTGCTTCACTTCATGTGTATTCAAACAGCCACTTCCTTCTGAGGATCCGAGACTATGAGTCTCTGAAGGAACTCTTAAGAAGCCTTTCTGTTTTCACCGCCCTTGATCCCCTTGGGACCTGGGGATCTGCTCTTCTCAGCGCCCGTGTTTCCTCATTTATGGATAATTAATAATGAAAATCCTTCCTGACACCATGGGACCAGGAAGGTTCAGGCTGGTGTGCTTCCCAAAGGGTGCCCCCTGAGGCCATGGCCCCTTCCCAGGTCTTCTGCTCACACACCAAACCAAACTTTTTACGGAGTGTTGGGTCCTTACGACAGAAGCTCCTGGCTTGCAATACCAGCAGGTACAGGATCTACAGCAGGGGAGTTGGCCTCCCTCATATAATTCAGGTTTATCCATATTACGTGCTCAGTCCCTTTTTATGCACAATGAGACCGTGGGCAGCACTGCCTCCATTTGGCCCCTCTCTGTCCTGCAAGCCACAGCCCTGGGAATGCACATATTTAGGTTTGACTGCAGCAGATTAAGCTCTTGTTACAAGTCCATGGCCAATCTGTTTTCCCAGATATGTTTTCTAGGATTTTTCTTCCTCTCCTCAACCCCAGCACCCCTGAAAACTTTGCAAAATATTCCTTTTTGGCTTTTGACAATCTCGGTTTCAGATTCCTTTTGCCGGCTGGAGGATTTCTGGGCAGGTTGACAGACATAACATCTCCTCCTTTTAAAAATAGTCCATATTCTGGAATTATGAGCTGGGAGCTGTGTTTGTCTTAACTCAAATTGCAGAGCCATCACTCAAAATGGGAAGATCTCGCTCTCTTAATTCTTTCTGAATTAAAGATCATTTGCCTTCATCTCTGTCCAGGTTACTTTAAAGTTGCTTCTGCATTTGTCAGGAGCAATACTGGATGCATAAGAGAGCCTTACCATGAGGAGTGACTTTTATAAAACATAGTGATGGCAAAGAAGTGAAAAAATAACTGAGAGAGAATCTGTACAGGCCTCGAGTCAGCAGTGCTGCCTTTGTGGGTCACTTGATCTGAGCTTACAAGTGTGCTATTTTGCAACTGCAAAGAGATTTTTTTTTTTTCACTTTTTGGGAAAATCAAAGCATCTTGAAAGGCCTGGTAGACACTTGCATGTAATTGTGCATGAAGCATTTCTCAGGAGCCTCAGTGCTTTAAGCAGAATAGCTACACCAGGGATGGGATACCAAAAGCGCCTTGTTTCCACTTACTGTAAATGATCATAAATTCTACTGCTACTTTATTGTGGTGGCTGCAGTTCTTGGAAGAGTAAAAGGGGTGGGAAACCAGTTCCCAGTCAGTTTTATAAAGTACAAGGTTGCTTGTATTGGTACCAATTCCAAAGTGCAATATTTCAACTATGAATGATTGGATGTTTTCCCAGATTCCCCTAAAGCCATTAAACACAGTGTAAAGGGTCACCAACAACATAACCAAAAGATCAGGACATTCAGGACTGGAGCAGATTGTCAAGACGGCCCTGGTTTTCCAGGAGGTGAATACACCCTCTGAACTGTGCAGCCTTGGAGGTGGCCAGGGCTGGGAAAATGGGCCCTTGTAAAGTGAACTCTGATCATGTCTCATTTACAGCTCACTCTGGCCTGTCCAGATACATCTCATAAAAGCAGCAGCCAAGAGCTGTTCCATCCCTAGGGAACTCGTCTCATGTGGAACTTCCCTTTGGAGAAATCTTCCCTTAAGTAAGATCCAGTCTTGGACCAATTCCCAGTGGTATTCCAGAACTAGAAAACAGTAACTCTCACACTTACAGTTTTTAAATGCTCTTGTGGCAAGGTCTCATCTAAAAGGATGAGGATGCAGAGGGTCTACATATGTTACTTTAGACCTCTCCACAGAAGTAGCAGGGAATTGGGTTGTCACCTGTGTTTACTGAACCATTCTGCAGAATTTGATAGCTGTAAATGATTTTTCTATTACTCTCCATGCCTGTTCTGCAGCTAGTGGGGAAATCATTATTTTACAGCCCACTCTGGTAGAAGGTGAGAGCCCGCCACTGGCAACAGCTGGAGGTGTTCTGCCTGCAAAAACAGCGCTTCCACAGGAAGAGTCCTCCAAGAAAAGCTGAGGAGGGGACATCAGCCAGAGGAGACACAGCTAAGCATTGAGCTGTGCACAGCAGCTCAGCAGAGAGTTGAAGTTACAGCTTCTGGTTGACTTCTCTAGTGGAGAATCTCCCTCAGTGCCTTGGAGGTCCAAGCATGCTGCCTCAGCACAAGGCTTGGCTTCCAGTGGTGTGGGAAGCAAAACATGAGATTGGGATTTGGCTCCTGGTTTCTCTCATAGCTCACAAAGCATTGCCACTGGAGAAACACGGGTCATCATGCAGATTTAAATATTCACAAAGAGTTTGTTTTCTCAGGAAATAGTCAAGGATGGAAAATAAACTTCTTTAATCTGGCTTTTGACATCTGCTACAGACACAGCTCATTATGGAGCTGCAAGAAGACACACTTCCAAACTGAACCAGAAAATAGATTGGTTCATCTGTGACACACAAAAGGCCTATGCAGCCCATTTCAGGCTTGCTTAGGGCAGCCACAGACATGGAACCAGAGACTGGATGCAGGGTTGAACTTTTCCCAGTCCTGGGTGTGTTTGGGTAAAGGCTTTGGCTCAGTTTGTTGTGCCAAAATACAAGCGGGACACGAATCTGAATTTTCCCAAAGTTCAAATGCAGCCGTATTCAGACGCCTCGGACCCTTGCTTATTTGGCATGTTGGGACATTTACACACACACACAGGGACTCATTTAAACCATCCAACTCAAATCCTCCTACAGCCACAAACACATAAAATTTGAATGCTTTTTTTTTTTTTTTCAGACAGTTTGGCTGAAATAAGACTTTTTTAACAGCAATAAATAACAGAATAATTATTTTTACTTCCTACACAGGAACTCAAATGTTTGATTCATTTTGCTCTTTTTGGCAGTGCTGATAGTTCTGAAATAGTTTTCCCTGGCATCTCAGCAATAACGGTTCCCGTTAACCCTGAAGACTCCTGATGACCTAAACTCAACTTCAGGATATTTAATTTCTCCTTTTCCCTCCTACCCACATGGGAATGTGAGGGGAAACATAACACAGCATAGCAGTGATTAGAGCCTGACTTTTCTTTTGACTGTCCAACAGCCCGAGGAACTTCACATCTGTCTTTACATAGACATACTCTTGTCCTATACTTGGCAGTAATTTTTGGTGGAATCTGAGGATTTTTTTAATATTTGTCCAGGATTTCCTTACCCAAGAGGAAGGGCAGAGAGCTACTGTGCAGAGCTCAAAGGAAATAAACTGATCGTATCTCCATTACACCTGAAAATCCCAACCCTTTCTGCTGCCCACAGCCCCGTGCTTCCTGGAAGCTCTGGGCTGACCGTGCCCACACTGAACAGAAGGTCCTTCAGTGTGCAGTAAGCCATGTGCAAATCAAAGATGTTGGTCTTAAGAGCCTGAACCGAGTGGCTGTACAGCTTGATGCTTCCCAGAAACCTCAGTCTGAGTGTGTGTGTGCAGCACACACTGTCTGCACACATACTCCTGCCTGGGAAATGCCAGGTTCCACTCACCACTGGCAAATGCCTGCGTTTAATGAGAACTACTGTGCTGACAGATCTTTGGCTGCTCCGATTACATGTGAACGGTAAAGACATTATTGTTCTCACTGGTGTGACTAGACCCACATGCTTGCCTGCCCTGGCCTGCTCCAAGCCACTCAAGGTTTGGTGGCCTGCGTGGCACACGTGTGTCTCATCGTTCATCTGAGCTGCTTCAACCACCACCAAACAAATCCAGCCCATACACAGCTCCATCTCTCAACTTCTGGCCAGTTCTTTTCTTCATGCACCTAAAATGGTACAATAACTGCCTTTAACCTTTTGGGTACATTTGTATATGGGATAAAGAAGAGTAGACTCTTGTTGATTTAGCCTCTTCTTAGGAATTTTTGAAGAGCTCAGAAATTGGGGAGCTCCATGTGGAAGACACCACTGGGTGAAGCACAACTCTTGAAAGCTTTTCCCAATGAACACAATTGTGATGATACAAGTTTAGAACTGCAGAAAACAGCAGGGACCAGACTAACATGCTGGGATAACGCTTGGAATATTTTTGGTGTTTCCACATTACCAGTGGAGGACTCCTGGATCTGTTTGACCATCATTCTACCAGCAAATTTTTCCAGTTGCTGTGGTCTGTAATGGTTAAGAAACAAAGGAGCTAAAATATTCTTCCACCCATGGCTATATTTATTCAGTCTTCATCCTGTCAGGCAACATAGCTCTCTCCTACATTCATCTTTCCAGTTTGAACATTATTTTTTTAACTGGAGACAACTTTCACTTGCCCTCTCAAGTGCTCTAGGGACAATGTCTGAAATGAGGCAAGGAAAGGCACGTGTTCCCTGGTACAAGTCAGACCCGTAGATGGGGATCCTTGCAGAGAAGACAGAGGCAAGGAACTCAGAGGAGAAGAAAGTCACTTACAGAGGTGACTTTAACTTTATCTGGACATAGATATCTTGACATCAACTGCTGAAGCTCTTGTGCTTTACTGGTTCTGCAGTAAAGCAGAAATATTCCTAGAAGTTTCTGCCTTCCACAGGCAGTTTAGGTTTTTGGGAGTCTCAGACACCTCCTGAACATATCAGTTTGTCTTCGCTAACCACAAGGACCCCAGGGAGACATGTAAGTGTAGGCACTGTCTGCCAACGTGTCTGTGCATCAATCTGCCATGGGGAGACTGTCACTGGTTTACCCTTACTGGCTGTGAGGATAAATATATTATCAGGAATATTTAGAAGTGAAGGGCTAGAGGAATGCACATGATGGAGATGCTGCTGTGTGTAAGAGATTGTCTCTGTGTGCATAATCTCATTCAAGTTATACCAGCATGATCCAGCATCTGAGAATCATTTTCTCTGAGGATCATAATTGTGAAGTTTAGCCAAATAAATATTAAAAGACATTATATAAAACTCCCACACAGGGCCCTGCAACCTGAAACATAAAATATACATACAGCAGATTCTGCTCACCACAAAACTATGCCAGGAATATAAGAGTATCTTTTTATACAGATTGGCTTGCATCCCATTCTGGGGTCAGAGACATGATGTCCCAATAAACATTCATGGATCACTTGGAAATCACAGGCATCTCTGAGCTGTCTTGCCTGCCCTCCCTTTTTCAGCTGAACATTTAGTGCTGAGTCGATAAAGCTCCTCACTCCTTCCTCATCATTCTCATCTCCTTAATTCCTCCAAGTAATTCATATGGCGCTGTTTCACCAGCTAAATCATTTTTAAATAGTTAAGCCTGTTTTGGGGCCTTTTAAAACAGCTGGCTGTAGGGCTGACTCGAAGTCTAATCTGTATCTCTCCTGAGAGGATATTTTTTTTCTGCCTCCCACTTTCTTGATGACTGCAGGACCCAATAAATACAATACTTTCTAATGTTCTAGCTGCTTGTTTGCCTCTCTTCTCACAGAGGGAGCCACTACACTGAAAAAACAGCAATAAGAAAACTCTATAAATTCATTCTTATGCATTCAGAGCTTGTAAAACCGACCAAGGCATGAATTCCCACAGGCATTGTGCTCCCATGTAGTGTAAGCAGAGTAAAGCCCCCACCATCTAAACCCTGAAGTTATGTGATATGTGCTGGCAGGGTCCCAGTAGCACCCAGAAGTGGTTTTGGCCTTTCTTGGTTTGGAAATTAGGGTGAATTTCTATTCTGTAGAAGCTAGTGAGCAGAGAGTGGGGAAGTTGTCCACACCTTTCATGATGGTAGTTGGTTGGCACTTCAAAAGGCTGGGCATTAGACAGCAGTCACACAGTCCTTAGGCCTGATATCTCCATGGTAGCTGATAGTATTTCTGTATTACAAATATATAAACGTGTATCTGTCAAGTTTCTCCCCAAATTTCTCCCACTTGTATCTCCCATGAGCAAAGAAACCTAAAAACTCTTTGTTGATACATCTCTGATATGGGGAGATTGCCATTTACCATGGAGGTAACAAGGTCTAAAGACTAAGCCAGTGCTGAAAGAAAGAGGTTCAGACTCTTATTCTATCTAATGCTCTTGTTCTACTTTTGCCTATCACAGATGGTTATATAATAAACATGTTCTTTCATTTATTCATTTAATTTCATCCTGACTTACCTCTGAAGGTTACAGAGTCAGGAATAGACTCCTTCGAGCTACAGTAGCACAGAAAAATATAAACTCATCATTTCTCATGGAGGAACAAAAATCTGGGTATTAAGAGAATGGGTTACCAAACGAAACTTGGACGGAGTAGAGCTAGAAAACCAGATGTTGTTTGATCCATTCCACTGTATGACTTCAGCAGAGTTCACCAACATACAAATGGGACCAGGTGTCCAAATGTCTATGGAAGTGATGCACCTGCATGGATAGAGACCTGCACTCACCTAAGTTCATGCTTATGAAATAATTCATAACTATTTCAGTACCTTGTGTTAGAGGAGTATTAGGAAGGACTGTTACATCACTGCCTACACCTGGTGGTTCTACTGGTATGAAACAATGGTTCTGTCTTGCAGGGAAGCCTCTCATCCAGAGGGGGTAGGTCACACAAAGTGTGGGGTCATCTCCTTTCCGTAGTGACCTGTGCAAAAATGGGAGGCACAGTTTGCTGAAGAAAAGAGATGAGAAAGGCATCCGTGGTCAGTCTGTATAGATGGGCATGACCTGTCTTCATTCCCATTTCTGGGAACGCAAACGCTTTCAAAACTTTAAAAAGCATTCTGCAATCTGAGTATAAAACACGTGGGCAGGAAGGTCAGTCGGTTGTGTTGGGCATTATTCCAAGAGCTTTTGGGGCAGATGGGCTTTCAGGGACAGAAACTGAATCCTGAATTCCGTGGCTGTTGGCAGATTTGGTTAAAGATCCCTGATGTTCTTAGATCTGCCGCCTTCTGGCTTAACCACGTGCAGATCTGGGCCTATTGAGGCACTTAGGAACCCAGTCCTGAGAGGACATGGTTACACAAACCCAGCAGTAGCCCAGCTAGCACAAAGCAGTTGGATGAGTCACAGGCTTTGTGGTGTACAGAGGCTGCAGATGGAGATTCTTGTTGTACCCTTGTTCTCTGCCATCTGGAGACACACAAACCAAATCCAACTGGCATGTGTTAAAACCCCTCCACCCTTTTGTATGGTTTGGTTTTGCAAATTGCATTTGTTTAGCAAAGGAAAAATGTATTAATTGTTCTGCAAGTGTGACTAATGGTGATTAGTTCTATTTTGCTGTCAGGAAAAGGGCTGCAATTGTGTATTTAACTCCTCCTTGAAGCTACCCTGCTTTATGCAAAGTTTCCAGGCTTTTGCCAGCTTCAAAGCTAGCATTGCCCATCCAAAGCACTCTGTGGTTGGCAGAAGGACCTGCTGAGGCATACTGCAGCAGTGTCCAATTCAAGACCTCTAGAAGCTGGAGGAAATCAAGAGGTTTGAACACAGAAGAGTTCCCCTCTACACAGAGCTATTTGTGTTTCTCGTCCAGCGTGTTGAGGCTGACTGCTGACTGCTTTAGCATTGTGCCCCTCTGTGATTGGAGACTTCATCATTTCTGGGTTAGGTGACAGTAATATGGCCTTTATATCCAATCTGAACCTGGCAGAGGGTGCCACCTTTGTTTCTTAACATGTCTTTAAGCATAACTGTAGACATGTAAAATATTCATGTCTTAGAGGTTTCAGAGCTGAAGGTTTTGAGCTGAACAGATTATATTGGGATCCCCCTCATTGGTCAAACTGTCTTTCAATGCATGGAATTTGGAAAAGGCATTTTCTACACTGCTGGAAATGTACAAATAATAAATGTGTCTGCTGAGGGATAAGGAAATGTTGGGATGTCAAATCTATCTACAGTTCCATTTAACATTTGTTTTTTTAATCCTCCTGCTTCCATCTCCATCTATGGCTTATAATGCATTCAGCACTGCAGTTGCATGGTGTGTGGCCAAGAGCACATGAATGTGGGTAAGAAATGTCACAGAGAAGTGCAGTGTTATCAGCATTAATGGTCTTTGGGTATGTCCAAAAAAACCCCACAGAATGAAGATGGGGCAATGCAGGCATGGGACTCCTTCTCCTCCTTATATATCACGTAAAATAAAAACTCTGTTTAAAAGGAATGATTTTATACCGTTTGAGAAGACAGAAGCAGTGTTAAGGAAAGTGTTATGGGGACATAAAATAGCTTAACAGAGAGATCTGTTAGTGGGAAAGTCTCAGAGAAGTAGAAGACTTCTCTCTGCAGCCTTTGAAACTGAGGTCATCAAAGCACTGAAGAAAATTCACCAGGGCACAAACTTCTGTGATGAAAACAGATGTGCATGGGAAGAAAGCTCTTTTTTCCAACAGTCTTCATACAGAAGGAAATGGGGACAAGTAGCATTTTGTTCTTTTTCTAGGAGTTGCTCTACCAATAAGTCAACTGACTACAGTGCTGCAATGTGATCACATCCTAAAGCCACCCTCAGCTTCATTGTAATTGTGCTACTGTCTTTGTAGCTGCTGCCTTTGCTTCTAGAAATGAGCTGAGAGCACAGAACTGGTAAATCACAACTGACAGCCTAGGAAGCCAAGTAGCCAATATTTCAGCATCAGTTAAGTGCTTTCTCAGGGCAGAATTTGCAAAGTGACATGTTCCACGTCTTTTTTTGGCATAGTCGTGAAGGAATAAGAAAACAAAAGGAACAGCATGTCCTCTGCCTGCTCTGCAGCAACTTACATGGGTTTCCTCACTATCTCTTTTAGGAGAAGAAAGCTGCCAAGGTTGAAGAGAAGTAAAAACCTGAAGCATATTTAGGCCTGCTTTATCAATGCCATGGAACTTGGGATGTCCTTGCATCCATCAGGACTGCCTGGTATTTGGGTGAGTCTCTGCTGTTCTTTCTCTGAAATGGTTATGCTCAGAAACATAGGCAGGGTTGTGGCCCTTCTGGGTATGCCACGGGCCTGCCTTTATTTTCTCCTCAACTTGCCCAGCCTTGCCTTTTGTACCACATGGACTCGAACTACAAAAACAGCAGAGCTCCAGATGATGCATGTCAAGGGTGCAGCTTCTTTGCCACAGGCAACAGAAGCACATTGACAACTTCACTGTCTTTTCCAGAGATCTTGTGTAGAAACAGCAAATTAGGGACTGATGCGAGTCAAATCACATCACTGGGTTTCTTCAGGCCTGTGTTGCTTCTGCCATTTTAAACCACGTTCCCTACACACAAAGGAATGTGCTGAGTTCAGACCTACCTGTATTTTGTCAGTCACTCGCTTAGTCTCGAGTTTAGCCCAGGCCTGGCCAGAACCAACTGCTCTTTGTTTCTTCTTCATGACTATCTCTCTGTAGACTCCGTCATTCACTCATTCTGTATTTTCTCTTGCTGTAAAGGGATTAAATTATAGGAGAAGTGATTAGAAACAGAAGGAAACTTGCCTTTAATGATCTGTACTCTGCTCACAAAATAATTCACAAACCATTAACTGATACCTTTCGATTTGCAGACCTTCCTTGCAGGCTCTGAGTCAAATCAGTGATCCAGGAGAGCTCAGAAAGGAGACACTTTTCCCCTTTCAAAACAGTGATATTGGAAAAAGATGTGGCCCTCTGCAGATGTCATGGCCTTTGATATCCAGCTACATGTTGTTTCCATATTGCATAGTAAACTGTGAGACCAGATGATCTCCATAAATAATGCAGTCTTGTGATTTCCTCAATTACCATCCCAACAGCAACTTCCAAAGGGTTAATGCCCCAGGGATCATTCATGAGCACATAGAAACACCTAAACTTTCAGAGTACCTGTGAGCATGGATGAGAGATGTCCCATTGTGAGAGGCAATGTAGACACAAGCATCCAATCCTGCACAGGGCTTTGACACTTGGAAATAAAACTAGAACAATTTGCATTATGGAAGAGTCTAGTTCTGGGCATGAGAGTTCTTGATGACTAGTGTTGTTTAGTTGGTTCTTTTTTTTTTTCTCATCCAAGGCCATTCTACATGTAGAATTTCATTCTCAATGTGATAAATTGTGACATGGACTGTGAAGATTCTTTTATTACCTCCTTCTACAAACTCCTTCAAACCTCTTACCAGAAAATTCCCATGTGGAGCTTTTTTCTATTGTGATGTCATTGCTGTTCTAGCAGAAATTTGTTAGATATTTTTCCACTATGTGAGAAAGGCCCCAAGAAGTCCCTTTCCCAAAGAGCACTCAATAAGAAATCTTCCCCCATCAAGACATTGACCGCAGGAGTGAGAAGCACATGTGCCTTACTATCATCTTTAAATTAAATAAAATTCAATATAGTAAATTTCCCTTTCCCCATCACAGATTTACACCTTTGTGCTTCCTGTAACAGTGGCTGTAAATTAAATTCCAACAGGCAGACTTGTCTGGTCTCCAAAATTTCCCCTTTCCAATGAAAGACTACATAATCTCCAAGCAGAGTCTTTACCAGGGTAACTGAAGGCATCCTTGAAAGTCTGAGCCTTCTGAAAGGACCTAACAGGGTGTAGTGAATGGTCATGTTTTTAGAGAAACAGCAGAGAAGGATGTTAAGGCAGACAGCACTGGCAGAGCCGAGCAGATGGGAAGGTGAGCTGAAACAGATCAGTTATTCACTCAGACCCCAGCTGAAAGCTGATTATACGGAGAGGTGTGTGAAGTATTTATAGTCCAGCCTCAAAATTCAAAATCTTTTCCAAGTGGGATAGTTTATATAGTCAAATGAATTGCCATTAATTACCTGTATTTTAGTATTAAGATGCTTTGATTAGGTTTGAGGGGAACAGTGCTTTTTGTTTTTCTTTGTTGCTCTTGTTCTTTTTTAAATCTTCTAATGACTCTTAAGCAATATCATCCTCGGAATGTTCTTACTGCAAGATAAAAGATATGAGAATTCCCACCTAACTGGGAACAGATTTATGTCTAAATTCAGCCCCCACTCTTGCCTCCCACAGGCAGTTCCCAACAGAAGAAGTGGCTGGATTTCCTTCTTCCCATTTGTGAGCCCTAGATACCACATGCACATGGGCTCTTGTCAGTACTTATGCCTTTAATTTGAGGCATGACATGAGAACATGTGGTACCATAAAACCCACTAAACACAGCAGTTTGGCTGCAAAAATCACAGAGGGCCTGCAAAGCCCAGTCATGACAATTGTGAGAGCCTGTGTGACATCTCACTGAAGGGTAGGTGGGTCTTCTCAGAACAAGACACAATTTCATGGACACACTTTCTAGCATTTCTGTATGCCCAAAATAGACACATATGTTCAAAATTGCATTTTGTAGCCTGGAATTACAACGGCATTAAAAGCAGCCTGGGAACATCATAAAGAGTGACATGTCAGATCTGTCATACCCTTGCTGAAGAGTTTCCACACTGATGCTTTTCAGTCATGTTGTGCCTGATGTGTGCATATATTCACACACACTGAGGCATATCCGTGTGAGCATGCAAATATTTCTTTAGAGGGGATATATTTCTTGTATATTTTGTTTCTTTCTAACATTGCCAGGGTCCTGGTCCATACCTTTCCATGTTTGATTCTTCTATAAAGATAAACACATTGGAATAATTCCCCTAATTTCCCACTGCCTAGAGTCTAATTTATAATGGTTTAAAATGAAGGGACAGGGCCTTTTTCTTAGTGTGGGTTTTGTTGAACTTTCAGGAAGAACTTTGCTGCCATGTGACCTGAGACAGAGAAAATGTTGATACCAATAAAATCTTAGCAGAACATGCCAAGAAAATCAGCATTTAGTTTACCTAGGATATCCCAGAGGAAACATACAGTTAACACTGAAGTTTAAAATATCTTAGCCTTGGAATCTTAAAACTCCATCAGCACTTGGAAGAGGGGGGGAAGAAAGAGTAACAAAAAATCCTGTAGCAACAAGGAGGTTAAATACACACATATGCAAAATGTAGCACAACTCAATGGATCACTTTTAGCGGCTACGGATTTTGTCTGACACGGGTTTTGCTCTTGATCTCCTCGCATTCGTAGCATTGCACACACACAAAAAATTAATAAACCCTTCCCCTTTCTGAGAGTGCCTTATAATGAAAACAAGAATATTTTGAAAGGAAAGAATAGGAAATGTTGACTGGGGTGTCCTGCTGCTTTCTAAGTAGTCCAGCTCCCAAGATTTATGTCAAAAGCAACAGAAGGTTGGAAATGAAAGAATGCCCTTGAAGTTACGCTCTGTAACTCAGCCAAGTGAGATGGATTTTCATTTACCTTGTCGAAAACCCAACAAGAAAAGAAAAAGTTGGAGATAAAAATCTTACACCATTACTCGAGATTTACAAACGATGTGACAAAATAAACATGAGGAAAAGTGCTCCAATTCAATGGTCTGATGGCTCCTGGGCTCAAAGATAGGTGGTTTTTAGTTTTGAATCTGAGGAGCATTGGCTTGAGTTGCTGAAGTTGTGCCCTTCTGCTCTGAAGCAAAACTCCGACATGGGCCCCCAGTATGGATGGGGATCTGTCACAGTCCTGCAGGCCTTGAGAGGCAACTGAGTTCTTCCTTTGCTGCCCCTGGTGCTCACAGATCTTACAGCATCATTTACCTGCTCCATGTTTGAATTCAACATCATCCTGAACGCGATCAACCTTTCTGAATGTGAGAGCAGATAGTGGTAGGGTTGGGCTGTGGGATTAAACAGCCAATAAGAGACAGCAGTAGAAGTTAAGCAAGCAAAAGGTAACAAGGCAGTTGTGTGAAGAGCTTATTATTGCCTCAGACAAGTATCATTTGTACAAGTGGAGACATGTCTCCATTGCACATTTCAGATTTTGAGGTGTGGTACCTTTAAATCAGTGGTATCAAAGGGCTCCCATTGGCTTCAGCTGATTTTTTTGGACTTACAGCATTGGCCTTAGTTATGGTTTTTTTCTTAAAAACAGCAGGGTCCAAAAGTCATTGTGTTGAGGAGTTAATGATTTCTCTTTATCCAACTGGTTCAGCAAACCCATAAAAACTGGAATCAGCCTTCTTTCCTTGGGAACTTGGGCCTCCAAGCCTTGATCAGGCACACAAGGCAGTCCACACTGTGTGTGAGGCAGGTTGTGTTAATACCTGAAATGAGAAGTACATTGTCTGAATGGATCAATAGTTTGAAATTGATTATTAAGTGAAGGCTGTGCCGCATGCACAACACGGGCACTTTCAGCAGGCTGAAGTGTGGAGGGTGCAATTCAGCTGCCCATCTTCAAACTCATGATTATTTTTGCTCTTTCTCAAGATACCTGTTCCTCAGCCTACCCAGGCACGGTAATGATACCTTGATGGGTAGTCACCAGAAGGGGCTGCCAGGATTGTAGACCTTTGCAGAGCACAGGTGAGAGAATGGAACTGGGTTTCTACCTTTAACTTCAGTTTGAGCTGTACCATGTATGAGAGAACACTTCGTTCTCCAAGAAGTAACAACTGAACTGACTTAATGCATGTGTAATTTACAGTAGAATATTATATGGCTACTAATGCAGGACAATAGTGTACCTAATTTAGATACCTAGAACTTAGCATTTCAGCCGTATCAAAAATCTCATCTTCTGTTTACAGTGTAATCCAAACCTCAAGAGCAGATGCTCAAGGGTCTTCTGTCAGTGTAAGGTGGCAGATCCCTCTCTCTGCCTGCAGAGATCTGACTCCCTCCTTGCAGCTTCTTTTACAGTAGAAGATCTACATGTTTTAGAGACATATCTCCATTCAGGATGCATTTGTTAAGTCTTCTTTTCATAAAGATTCCCAAACAGGGCTGGTTCTTGTTAAAAAAACAAAGCAGCGGTAACAATCTTGTGGCCAGAACATTTGTCCCAGAGGATGGATACAGGTTCTAGGGTTACCTTCAGGAAATCGGAACTACCACTGCAGGGAAGTTATTTAACTATTACACATCATCTCATTAAAATGAGTTTGTTGTGCTTAAGACTAATACTAATGGCTCATGAGTCTCTAAGGCTTTAGGTAGCTGTTTTTAGGTAGCTGCTGCCAGATCACAGCAGAGTTCTAGGTGGGAGATAGATCCATCTCCATAGGCAAAATACTTCTGAGTTGTGTTGCCATCTAACTCCAGACTCTGAAGAACTTTCAGGACAGTGAAGATGGTAATTAAGGGCAATTTCTGAAGAGTAGATGAATTACCCAGTGGATTTGAATGTGACCATTTGACAGCCAAATCCCAATTTTAGAAGGTTTGAGGCTCTTAACATCATATCTTTCTTCCCAGCTACCTGATTAGCATTTCATTGTCTTCAGTGTCACAGGATCTAGATACCTGTTACTTTAGATTCAATCAATGAAGCTGTTGTATGGGTTATATGATTTCAGTGCTTCATAAAAATAAAGAAATGAGAATAGGCTAAACAATGCCCTGAAAACACATCCAGCCACGTAAAAGACAGAGAATAGATATGAATTTCAGTTTATTTCCTCACTTCTTCTTCTGTAATGGGCCAAGTCAAAAGCCTTCAATCCAAACAGCCCTGAACTGTGAGGAAGTTCAGATCCAAACTCTTACAAGCCAGGCCATTTCTAATTATTTTTATTGCCTCATTAAATTTATTATGTTGAACCATTTCTAGTGACCTCATTAACTCTCTTTAAAGAGTTTGTCACGTACAATCCTTAACAGATGTCTGATTTCAGGCATTGCAAAGTCAGTCATCTGGCCTTTCCCCAGCATTCATAGACCCTTAGCTCTCCAATCCTATGCTCTACTCTCTTTCAAGAAGGATTTGATTTTGACAGTGCTGTATTACTGGGAAATTTGCTGCAATCCTGCGTGGGCCAGTTTTTATGCCTTCATCCTCTAGCTATGTCCCACATATTTCTTCTCATCTGCCTTGTTTCCTTCTGCATTGATCCAGATGGGTTTTATACCAGAACTGCACTCTCTCCTGTGGAGAATATCTTCTGGCTTCTTAAGTCAACCAGGGTTTGCGATGCCCCGTTGGGGTTAGGCTGTAAAAACCCTCTATTATGTGTGCAGCTGGGCTCAGAGAGCAGATTTCACTTTGTTCTTTCTTTATCCACGATTTAAATGGCTTGGATAGCATGATAATTAAGTGCTGGGGTTCTGGACCACAGCCTTGAAGGATTGTCAAAAGGATTTTGAGCCACTCTGCAGCTGAGAGCAGGATGTGGGACTGACAGGATCAAGAAGGAAGGAAGGAAGCTACCCTGTGAACCTGAGACTCGGCCAGGTCTCCTACAACCGGCTTGCTGGGTAGGCAGCATGCAATGCCAGACATCTGGGGATGAACACAAGTCAAGAGTCTTTTTTGGAAGAACGTGTGGATTCTGCAGTCATACCCGTTCCCAGATCAGGAGGTGCAGACATTGCCCCAGCAGGATCCATCCCATGTACTGAGACAAGAAAACTGCGTGCAAGTGGGCCAATGGTCCATCCCTCTCTTCAGCCTACATCAAATGTCCAGGATAATGGTCCAGGGAGCATATTTACACAGAGTACCCCTCAGGCTTTGACATGGTATGGTTCCTGTGCTGAAGCATTTAACATTCTTGGTAGATTTGGGCTTTTTTCCCCAAAACCACTTCTTGAGCTCTTGCAAACCTTTACTTTTCACAATCTCTTATGACAAGCATTTTCACAGCTTAACTACATGCTCTACGAAGCTTTCCAGTTTATTTTATTCTTTCCTGTTCTTATGTTGGAAGACTGTGGATAATTATACAGTTTTCATCTTCTACAAATTAATCACGATTTTACAGACAACTATTTCTCCCCTTCTCAGTCATCTCTTCTCACGTTGCTCCTGTATCAATTTCACATCTTACTTCTGGTAGGTTAAGAACTGTAACAGGCTGAAGATCAGCAAAAATTTTCTGTAGTACTGGGGTGAAGGAGAACCAAGAATTGAGGAGGAACCTGAACAGCAGTAATTAAATTACAAATATTGTTGGGAAGGTGCTGCAGCTTTTTCCTGAAAGAATAGCTATTCTTCTACCTTAGGTTTGCTAAGTTTCAGAAGCTGTAAGCATATAAAAAGGGGAGGACAGAAACTTAAGCAAACCTTCAATTTCTACATAAAACTAAAGCCCATTTCTCCTCTTGCCTTTTATAAAAGTTGGTCTGTGATGTGGTGCTAACTTGAATTATTGCAGGGATTAGAAGGTGAGATGGGTCCAGTTCTTAGTTCGTCTCGCTTCTTGGTTTTATAGAGGTGCAGCCCTCCTGGATTTATATCTGATTTACACCAGGACAGATGGGAGGGAAGTCAGGCCTATTGTTTTTGCACTCTGCTTTTGACAGTGCTGAGAATCTTCGTGCTATAAAAGTGTCCGCGCTGTGCTGTCTTCCATCTGTATTGCATATATTGTATCTGTCATGCTGTTTGGGAAGCGCTGATATTTTTGGCAATCTTTCCTTCTTGTACAACTCCACATATAGCATCACAGCATAAAAAATAGCAATGGATGGGAAAAAAAATATCTGACTCATGGGAAATTCGCATACTTGTTTTATCCCATGTCAGAGCGGAAGAGGAGAGCACCAATGTTTCCCCCAGTAGAATAAAAGGGTGTTATCAGATTTCAATTATTTCTCAGAATGTAAGGAGTATCCTGAGACACTGGGACGCTTCAGTCATAGGAGGCTGAGATTTATTTCTTATAGCTGTAGTTGCCTAAAATGTCTTCCAAAATGAGAGGGATGAGCCAGTCTGGAGTGCAAGTCTTTTCATTCTGAACATCACAGCTCAGATACAACAGATCACTGCATGTTTGCAGATATTTTGCTCACTGTACTGGCTAGATAAGGAACCCAGACATGCCACTGACTGACTGCTTGCCCTTCAAAGTTTTGGGGGGTGATAGTATTCAGACGAGGAGAAGGTCACGACAAACTCAGAACTGCATCTTCCATGAGGAACATGTTGGCTGATACAGAGGGAAATACTGATGGGAAATATTTTATCTTCATTTTCCTGGCAAAATCAAAAAGAAAAGCGTCCTAGAAATCAACCATTTCCTAAGGAAGACTCTTGAATGAGATGATGCCCTGCCTTCTCATGGGAAAATTTTTCAATCAAAAATTAAGAAACAGTTCCAGGATGTTAAAAAAAAAAAAAAGAGTAGAAAGTTGTTTGCTAACGAAGCATACAAATGACAGCTGATAGATTGAAAGCCATAATATTCTTGGCTTCCTCACCCAAGATTTATGAGGGCCTTTGCTTTCACACTGGCACTGCCTTTACCCATGCAAAATTTAGACATCCAATCTAAGCAGTGTTTGATCCCTTTCCATGCTCAATATAGAGACACAGGCACCTATAGAGAAGGACTCATCTCACTGGTTTTATAACTGTGTTAACATATGAGAAATCTGTATGGCTCTGAGTAAGGAACATGCATCTAACAATGCATTTGCATCATTTTAATTCCATCATCATTTTATACAGATCCTATGAATGGATAAGCTATTTAGCTCAAGATGTTTCCCACCCTCAGAAGAGGCAGGGAACACAAATTCCCAAAGATTTTCCCAAAAGTTAAGAGGTTTAGGGAGAGATAGAATGAGACAGACTAAACAAGTTCTTGATTAAATCCCCTAACTGCAGCTGATAGAAATGTCCTTAAATATGATTAATCAACATTGCTATGTTGAAAACCAACTTCTAGCTCCAGACAGGGTGCAATCTTTAATTTCCTGGGATCAAATTTGGGTGGATTTTGATTGATTTTGCTTTTCATAGCAGCAACTGATGCCAGCATCCTGATGGTAGTAGTCTAGAGGTTGGAACAATCCTTCTTGGTGGCTGCAAAGTTTCACTGCTCCTACAAACCATCCTCTGTGTCTAAAGCATCCTAGCATGGGGTGAAGGGAGGAGGCAGGGAGGGATGCTGCAAAATTGTCAGTTCGTTTGCAATATGAAAATGGGGAGAACAGTGGTGAGGCAGAAATCTGGGGAAATAAGCAGTAAGGCAGATTGGCATTTGCCCCAAAACACTCTGTCTGCTTCATGGTGTCAGAAACAGAAACAGATAAAAGAGAGACCCCTAGACTACTGCTGATCCCCAGGAGGGGTTGGTGTGTGCCACACTCTGTGGCCCCATTTATTAGCAGGCTGAGGGACATGGGGGAGCTTGTGCCCTTGCAAGATGAGTTTTCAGTAAGCACTGATTGCTAACCTATGGCTGAGATTGAGTTTTCACCCCCAGTGACCCATAAACACGTGCCCTGGGATCTTTCCCCAGAGTATTTCAAATGACTTTGCTGACCACCAACTTAGGTAAAAAAGCAAAGAGACCTCTTGCCTTCAAAGCTGGGAATATATTTTTCACCCAAAGCAGAAAGTTCAGGCACTGTTTATCCTGTTCTGCCCAGGGCTCGCTCTTTTTGTTTTGCACTGAATTTCTTTCCCGCTAGACATTGTTCGCGAGCCGAAGTTTTCTTTGGAACGGCAAATAGGAAAGGACCACCTGGGTTATGAATTCCTGTCTTCTGGAATTGCAGGCTGCAGTGCCAGTTCCATCATTTTTTTTCTCAGAAAAGAAGAATGCAGTGCTGGCTGGGAATGTGTAGAGATGCTCTTCCCTTTTGCTGCTAGTTGTGGATGGGCACAGAGAATAACCTCCTTCCAAAGTAAGATGTATTCTTCTGGAATGACCAAGATCTCTTCCTATCCCTACCAGTATCAGAAGGTGGTAATAAATACAGTAACAGTGCATGCACAGTGTCATGGAAAGCTTAGGAGGTAAACTCTACCAAAGGCAACAGTGTGGTATTCAACTACAGCCCTCTGTAATCCCGAGGAAAGAAGGCAGGTATGAGGGAGGAGCAGGATTAGTCCTACAGCACTGTGCCATCCTAAGGACCACTCCTGCTGGGCATATGGAGAGGGAGCAAGATGCCCATGTGAACTGCCATGGCCATGCCTGTGTCCTGTCAGAGCCAAGGAGTGAGGCCACAGCACAGGCATGTCAAACACATTGTCAGAAGGCGCTGAAGTGGCTGGGTTTATTTTAATCTGGAAATGTGGCCCTTGCTGCCTTTTATGATGTGCCAGTCTAAGCTGCCTCTGGCAGCTGTGAGAATATTGGTTTTGGCAGACAGCTGCAAGGAGCAGCAGACTGGAAGGAGTCAGCAACAAATGTGATAAAAGGGGAAAGTTGCTGACGCCAGGAGGAAAAGCACAAGGTCCTGCTGATTACCAGAAACCCTTCAGGAGCTGTGAGGAAGAGGAGGTCTCCTCTGACGTTGGGATGGATGAACAGATAATAACTAGCCCTCTCCCCTTGACTTCAGCTGAATTGCCCCACTCCACATGTAAAATGCCCCACTGCTGGAGAGGAAGGATGCTCCAAAGGAAAAGGGCAGAACTCATGGTGATGCCAGGGAAAGTTTTCCCTCTACCTGGCATTTGACTGAATTGATCCTCTGATAAAAAACACTGGGTACTGGCCACCAGTAAAACACAGGGATCTGTAGGAGCTAAAGATGTCCAAACCAAAGGCTAAAACTGTATGTTACATGTGTATGTAACCTAGTCAGTGCTATATTAACAGGCCCAGTATTTCCCAGCATTAGTTCTATTGCAAAAAAACCCCAACGCTGTCCCTGTCTTACAATTTCAACCCTCCTTCCCTATGGTTTCAGGGATGGGCTTTTTTTTTGTTTTGTTTTGCCAGTTAGATAACAAGCTCTGTGAGACCATGATTTTTAATGTGCTCTGTGCTCACAAAGAGAGTGGGATCTGCAAAAGGTCCCAAGGCCTTGTTAATGTTAAACAGTGATGATAGCAATATGAATGTCAGTGAAATTCCCACAGTTCCTTCGCTAACCAGCTGGCTGTACTGAGAAGGCTCATCAGAGATGATCTCTGAGAGTGGATCCCTGGAAGGAGAAACAGTTTGGATGCCAATTTGAGGATCCAATCTGTGGTTTATCATTGCTGTTTCCAGTTACATTCAGAAATGAAAGAAGCTGATTTTTCACTCAAGATACAGCTCAAATCACCTCAGGACAGGAGGTTTTGATGCAGCAGTTGAAGTCCACAAGGCTGCCATCACAAAAGGGATATTCCCAGGCAGCATTGCCAATGATGCACTGAGGGGGAACACGGCATCCATGAGGCAAGACAGGATTCTTCTGAAAACAAACTTAAAGGCCTGGGTTGGTTTGTTTGTTTGCCTTTTTCCCAAAGCCCGAGCTGTCCTTTTTTTTTCAACAGTATTTATTTTTAGTGTAAACATGCAAGACTTCAGTTTAAGAACCATACCCAGCAAAGCAAGATGCTAAGCCAAAGGACTGGTTACCCTGTGACTGCCTGCTTTGTGCTGCAGTGCCCAGTGTTTGGATGAACACAACCATGAGTTGCACTTGCGCTTTTTGATACTACAGTAATTGGTGGAAAAGGTGAATTAGTCAATATTTTAGCATTATTAAAAAATAAACAAAGAGCAGAATCTCCTTTGCTGTCAGCGTGTCCCACAGAGGGGCAGGGGAATGCAGAGATTGTCACAGTGACCCTGCTGTGTGTGATCTCCTGCACAATTCAGCTTAAACCAAGTTTCTCCAGGACCCCAGTCACTTGGGTGTCAGCAAACCAGGTCCATTGGGATAATTTACCCATTACTCCATGTGTTCCCTTTTAATATCCAATGGCTCGATTTTGCTTTCCGTTGCATCTCCTGTATTTAAACAGGGCCAGCAAAAGACAATGCTGGAGGAATAATCTCAAACACTGTTCTTCTAATTTCAGTGCAAGGAAAAGTAGAAAAAAAAATCAGGTATAGAAGCTCTTTGTCAAGATACTTATAGCTCAGTTTTGCAAATTGAAGACCTTTAGGGTAGACACAGATAAGTCTCTGAAGCTTTTATACCTTATCTGAAACAAAAGCACTCTCTGAACCTATCTGAGATATGCCTGTGACCAGCTTTCAGAGAGGAATTTACAGCCTGGAACAGTTTATAGAGACAGCTTCCCAAGAAATAAGTATAGGAATAAATATTTACCTCCTTTCTCCAAATCTCCATACTAAGACTGAAATAATTATCTTCCCTTTGAAGTTGTGTTTATTCAGTGATCTCTATGGCATGAAAAAGCGGCCCAGATTTATGTAATGGACACCTTGTGTTCTTGTGTACAGGGGAACACCATAAATGCGAGTCACCTCTGACGTGTTAGATCTGCCACTTCCTGGCGATTCTGGGGAGTATTTTTAGGAATGGAATAGATGTGATAAAGTTTGTTGCTTAACATACTAGATCAGAGCAGTTTGCTGAAATGTTTGCTGGTGACACAGATGGAAATAGCACGCATTCCACAACTTAAAGACCTGGTCGGTGGTTTTCATATACTTAGGCATACTTGCCAGGCATTCTTTTTTTTCCCTAGCAATTTCAGATTTTCAAACAGTTGATTTTAATAAAATGAAAATCCCTGTTTTGACCTGAAAAGAAAACTGTGCCTCCCAACATTCTCAAAGGCAACCAACTTCCTGAGGAGTTTTGCTCATAGACCTCATTCAAACATTTTTTCATTAGAATTCTTCTTTGAAAATAAAGAAAAAAAGAGAAGAAAGGGAAAACCAAAGCAGAGAAAAGCAAAGAAGGCTTTCGTGCCAGTGATCAGCTTGAGCTGACTATTGGTATTTAATCTCTCCACGCAGAGCCCTGATGTCTATGGCTGAGTTGATGTTATGTCAGTAACTTCTGGGAACGTGGTTGCTGCTGTTATTTACCGGGGTGTAACAGCAATGCCACCCCATGGCAAGTCTGAATTGTGCCAAGTGGTCCACGTGCACCTGGAGAAAAATCATTCCCACTACAAAGGCAAACCCAAGAAGGTGGCAAAAAGAGGATGGTGGCTACAAAAATAGAGAAACCAGCGGAAAATGATAAAGGAGATGAGAAGGACTGAAAATAGAACTTCTGTGAAAAAGATTGACAGAACTTGGATTGTTTAGTCTAGGAAAAAGACAACTGTGAGACAGTCATGATAACAGTCTTCAAATATGTTAAAGACTGCTGCAAAGAGGGAGGTAATGAACTCTTCTCCATATCCACTGGGGATAAAGCAAGAAATAATGGGCTTAAATTGCAGTAGCGGCGGTTTGGGTTAGACAGGAGGAAAACCCTGTTAAGGGGATGGAAAAAACACCACAGGGATTGCCTGGGAAGGGTTTGGAGTCTCTGCCACTGCAGATCCTTAAAAGCAGGATGGAGGAAGATTTGGTTGGTAACATCTCTCAAGGTCTTTAGGATTTGCCTGGTGGAAAAAGTAAGCACAGAACATGGAAGCGGCCTGCTGGCAGCACACTGGGTAGCACAGAGAAGCAGTAGAAATCAAATACCTTGGGTTTATTCATTTACTGAGCAAAAAAGTAACACTGTTAGGGAATAATATTAAAAATAATTAATCAACCAACAGTGTGATATCAAATAAGAGGGAAAATAAAATTGAGCCAAATGTTTACATCTTACATGGATGTTTTGCTCATATACTCTTTTAATTAAAAACTTACCAAACCACCAAAATTTCCAGTCTGCAAAGAATTCCAATATTTTGAAATGTCTTTATTCAGAATCAACTTCAAGATAATATGTTCCATTCAGTGCTGAAACACAAGGTTAAGTATGGAAGGATGCACACACTAATGTACTGTAATGACTGATGTACATTCATGTTCAAACAGCAAATCAGAACACGATCACTGACACATATATTTTAGCATTTGAAGAACAAAAGGAAAGAAATCAAAATGATTAATTGTTGTTTCTCTCATGCCAAAAATGTAGCTGTTACAATCGGATGCTTTACTGAGCCCAGATGGATCCAAATTTTTCTATTTCAAACATGAAACTATGCACTGATGTTTTTTGAGCAGCTCTGTCAATGTATTTTTCATTGTTAGAATTTCTCTCCCTGCTAGAAGAAATTTAGAATGGCCAGGGAAAAAAAAACCACACAAGGAAAATCTCCTCCAAGTGGAAGCTGTGTTACCTGATATAACCCCAAAGGACCTGCTCCTTTCACATTTCCAATCAGCGAAATTACTGAGTTGTCATCTGTTTATTTTTGTATCACCATGGTCAATACAATGGAGTCAGCTTCCCTCCACTGAAAAGGCAAAGAACCGTGCTGGTATCCACTTAACATTCACTTTTTAGAACACGTGCAGGAAACATGATAACATGAGCAGAAATGTCTGTGTGTGGATGGCTCTCTCATATCTGTCTGGGTGGGTGTCCTGCTGTCCCATGTCTGTGGTATCTTGTCCTTCACTGACAATCACAGAATGCACTGTAGGAGTAGCATTTTATCTCAGTGCCTTTTATCTGTCCACCTCTTTCAAACAGATGTGACAGTTGGCCATTAAAAGCCCGATTTAAGAGAGATGCTTTGAGTCATGTACCAAGGAGTGATAAATGCTGGGGTTAGTAAAAAAAACCCCAGAGCTTCCCAGTGTGTGCAGGGCCAAGCACTCCAGTGTAGAGGATAAGAGTGGGAGACCCTGGGGACCAAAACTAGAGAGGTCCTGCCTGAATCGAGACTGAATCACTGACTTTGCTCGTGCAGTAGCTATTTTTCAGAATAGTTGCACTGCTCAACTGGCACCTTCCCCAGCCGTTAAATTCCACTCGGGAATGGTTCCATTGGAGACACGTACCACACATGTGGCACAAAATGTACAACACGTACCAGTCTGATGTTGCTATTATCGCTCCGAGGGTCTGACTGGCATGTTGTCAAACATTTTACAATCTAACAAGTTGCCAAATACCTTCTAATTAAACAAACCGTTCCTTGCATAATGCCAAACAATTAAACAGGTTTATAGATTTTAATCTAACGCCGCATCTGGTCTAAAGGTCTGTTTTAAATATCAAAGTCTTCTGATCTTCCAATGGCAGCTGACAGCTGATGATGGGGCATTTCATCCTTCCATATGGCAGTGTCTGGATAATTCATGTTTCTCCTATTTTTTTTTTCCTCCCTTGGTGTATTCATGACAAGTTGTACACAAAACCTTTTACTGATGTGGCTGTGTTTGGGGAAGCACCTCTGATACCTAAGATAGGTTGGGGTTTGTCAAGTCATTCATTTGAACAAGAGCATGGATCCCTGGCCAGTTTAAGGACCAGATCAGAAGGTCTGGTAGCAACTAGGCAAGGTTTGAAAGGGCTTTCAGTGTCCAAGGAGATCCACCTCAATGTCCAAGGCTGTCCATCTCATTCCCAGACTCCACCATATCACTGTTTGCAACACCTGGGCCAGACCCCATCAGAGGGGAAAAGAAGAGTTGCTAAAGCTCTCTGGAGACCTGATGTGAGGAGGGAGAATGTGATCCTGGGTGAAAGCTGAAGATTATGGCTTGCAACTGAACTATAAACAGAGATGTTCAGCCAGAGCTCAGACATATAGTGGCCAGTAAAATTTGAAGTGTGTTGACACTGGAACAAGAATTTATAGTAAATTTCACAATAGACAGTGAAGGAACCAAAATAAGTTATTTTTCACTTCTGTGGCAACCAAAGGGTCATGTTTGGCGGCATATTAATTCAGTGAAACTTCTCTTTGCTGTAGTCTATAACTCCAGCAAGGTCTTTGCAGCATATTTTTGCTTTCTATCGTTACTTGCCTCCCTTTTCACAAAGGTAATCACTCAGGTAAGATGTTTAATTCACTGTGGAAGGCACACCAGCACACCAAGCCATAAAGAAAACAATGGCTGGTATAACAGCTGGGCATGTAACTGGAAGAGACAATGCCTGTACAACCAGCCAGGCCCAGCTCTATTTATGCAGGTGTAAAAGGGCTCTTGCCATTGGAAATAGTGTGCAGTCATTGTATTACACATTCTTTCCTCTGTCGGCATCCTGTTTAAACAGGCTGAGTGCAAAGGGGTGTCTGCTATTCATTTGTGGATGCCTTGTGATGATATGAAACATAATTGTATAATTTATGCTGAATAAACCAAGAAATGGCTGCTGTTCAAGGGAACCAGCAAGCCCCCAAAGTACTTGAAATATTGGAGCAGGCAGAAAAGATAACAAAGCCTGATCTTTCTGCTGCTCCTCATGTTGGGGCTGCCTTTGGACAGGGGGAGAGGAAAAGGTTCACAGAAGAATGTGGTTCAGATGTGCCTGGATACTGCTGGAAGTGAGAGAAGCACAATGGATCAGCAAACCTACTGAGTAACTCAGCCAAAGCCAACGTACTTGCCTGGGAACAAATACTGGCCCCTGGACTCTTCTTTCTGTACAGTGCAGCTCTTCAAATGTCTGTCAAAATGAATGTGCAATTGTTTGTTTGTTTGTTTAGAGCCAAGAGTGTCAGGCTGCATGTTATAGCCCTGTTGCGTTTGGCTTGTTCGTGACTTCTCTGCCTGAAAAGATTTTATTTTTATATAGCTGGAGCAGAGAGGAGGATGCTGGGGACTTTGTTTTATCTTGTAATACATGATTCAAGCATTCAATGTTAAATTTGGGGCTTGGCTCAAAGGCAGGTCAAAAGAGAATAGCTTGGAATAAACTGCTGATGTAGAGCCTTGCTTTCTACGTAATGGCAGGATGTTTTCATGCTATGAAGCCATGAAAAAGTCCTCTAGAATTACAACAATCTTACCCTCCAAAGAGATTTTCTGGCTTAAAACTAAGAGCTCCTGGTTTTGACTTCCTGAGCAGGAATGCTAGTGCTACATCGAGGTAATAAACTCCTAGGCTTTTCATGTCAGTATTCCAACGTGGTTTACAAGAAATTTTAAGCTGGGAGAAAATAGTGAGAAATTAACATGTGAAAAGCGAAGTGTTTCAAACTGCAGTTGATATGGTGCAGTTCTCTCCCTCTGGCTCAGTTTTTGTCAGACAGAACATTGTTTTTCTTATTGTTCAGAAGCTTCCTTTAGAAAATCCGGCTCATAAAAGTGTTTTCTGGTGAACTGATTTCAACATAATCAATGTTCAATTCTTGCAACAAAACAATGTTTGTTCAAGAAGGAACCCTAAGCTGAGCAGGACATGAGGGGTTTAAGAAAGGTGCACCCAGCAGCCCCATTAGTGATGGGCAAAGACAGATGTGTGGAAGTTCACCCAAACCCACCGTTTGCTCAGCTGTTTCACCACAGTTCCAGCCTGATCCTATCTTCTGCTTGAAGTGGGATTTGTTCCGTGTGTGTGAAGGAGATTCTGAGGATATTCACTGGGTCAAAGCAAACCTTTAGCTTGGTGTCCTGAAATTTGTGGGTTTGTGGTTTTGGTTTGTTTGGGTTTTTTTTCAGGTGAAGATAAATGGCTGCTTTCTAAAGAGCTCCTCTGGTACTTTTCAGGAAATCTAAACCTCATGCCCTTGGCCTGGCCAGTCTCCCTTTTCCTGAATGTGCAGCTGTGTAGGTGTGCACTGTAGGGTTTGTTCTGATTTATGAACAAAAAAAAACTTCTTTTTTTTTTTTTTTTTATTTATTCAGTATTTACATCCTCTAAGAGTTTAAGTATTTTTTTCTCTCTTTGACCCAAGTGGAGGCTGAAATCCAAATGTCAAAATAGTGACATTTACTGCAGGAAGAGAGATGGCCTTTTCCAATCAGCTATATTAATGAATCTCATCAGAATGTGGTGTTACTTGGCAAAACAAACCCCTATGTCCTTGCTCTGAGAAATATATACATGCTGAGGCATAATCAAAAGCTGACATTTTCAGAAGACCATAGAAAGGGCATTTGGACTGTTTTGCAATCATAAAAAATACTGATGCTAAAAATGCCCAAGTTTTCATTATGGAAATATAGTTACCCTAAATAACAATTTTCTTCTGGCTGTTGTCTCAGAAGGATCTCAAAACAGTCATTGCTCAGCATCTCAGAGAAGTGGAAAAATTTCTTGTTAGGACAAAATCTGTTACATTGTCAGCATTCCCAGATGTGCCTGCGGTTACACAGTGTATTGGAGATACAACCAGAGTGAACACTGTGGATCTGTCTGTCCCAACTGGTGGCATTTTGATCTGAACATTCTTTCTGGTTTTAAATTGGACAGTTTAGCTAAACTTAGGCTGAGTGACTGATCTTTGTATGTTTGGTCACAGCAGGGAACAAGACAGATCAGACTTAGGTATTCCATAGATTGCCATAATGTAATTTAGGTTGGAAGGGAACTCTGGAGCTTCTGGTCCAAAAACCCTCTAAAAAGTCACTTAGAGTCCTGTTGAGTCAGGTGTCAACTAGCTCCAAGAATGGAGACTTCAAGGCCTCTTTGGCCCTCTTTCATTCTTTGGCTATCCTCCTAATTACTTTTTCCTAATTCTTATCATATCAAAATTTGTTTTTTTCCAGCTCGTGCCATTGGTCTCTCATCCTGCTGTGCACCTCTGAAAAGAGTCTGCCTCTTTCTTGCCTATAGATCAATCAACAGCTAGTGGAAGACAGGAATAAGACCCCCTAATTTCTCACTCTTCCTAAGACTGCACAAATCAATCTCCAAATTCTTCCGGGAAAATATCCCTAAACCTTTGCCCTGCTTTTACTTCCTTTGCCATAAATTTAATGTCAGGTCTGCTGGGGAATGAATGCCAGCCTTACCCACTACTGCATTCATGTATCCTTAGGAAAGCCACACATACCTTGACTGAAATCCCCAAGACCTTTCTGTCAGCCACAAAGGTTGTGATTAAAAGTAAGCAAGAACATTTAACTTTTAGTGATTGTTTTAGATGTTTACAATTTCTTAATGTTTGAAAGTCAGTGAAGTGCAGAAGCTTGTAGTATCAGGTTTTCTGCAGATCGAATTGCCCTGACATCTGCAAAGTGATTTGCCTCTCAGTGTCTGTTTCAAATTCAATAACATTTACAGTAGCCATATCTGACCACAAAGTGCTCCTATCAAGTGCTCTCCTGAAGTAAAAACTGTGGTTCCATGTTTTTATTTATTGTATATCCCCTCCTCTTCCTCTCCTGTCTTTTTGATCAAATAGGAAATTCCGGCCAGGCAACACTGACTAAAATAAACAAACAGAAGTACCTGTAAAAAGGATGTATTTGTGTAGCAAATTCCAGAGCATTTCAGCCTGATTTTTGTAGAGTTAAGCTGTTTTCAGGCATGTTAATTTCCACAAACCTCTTGTCATGAAACACTAGGAAAACTCCCCAGATTTGGGATTTGACCTTTCACACTCAGTGACGAGAAGATCACTGAGGCAGCAGGAAGAAGGAGAGCAAGAAGAGGTGCTTACAGGATGAGTTGCCTGACCATGTTGTCTGACAGTGAAAGTTGGGTCTGCTTCTGGAAAACATTTTGGCACAGAGCAATTTGCAGCACTGTTATCAAACGTCATGTGCCATTTTTACCTTGTCATCCATGTATATATGCGTGCATGCTTAAGAAGCATTTACTGTCAGGTAGCATTTCTTCTGAGCTGCTTCTTCAGGCCTCAAGAGATCTGGCTGTATGCCACTGATTTACTGGGTGATACTGGGCCAGTCCCTGCTTTTCCCTGTCCTTCTGTTTCCCCCCCTTTGTACAAAAAGCTCCTGATTTTCTTTGTGACATACGGAGAGGAATTACTGCTTACCAGGCTGATGGTTATTATTAGCAACTGGAAATAAGCAATGATAGCAGCAAGTGAAACAGGGAAAGGGCAAATGTCCCAAATAATTTCCACTGACTGCTCCCACTAAGCCCAGGGAGAAGCTGTTGCTCTGCAGCGTTTCTCCATTACACCGGTACCAGCAGGTGCTTTCCGTGGAACCAGCCCTGAAATTGAAGAAGGAAAGTTATTGTTGTTCCCTTCATAACGAGGTGTATCACATTCAGAGCCACGACTCCTGCCAATAGCAGGAAAGATTTGATCAAAGGTGTCAACCTTTGTGGCTTCACCTCCAAACCTCTCGGTATTCAGGCAGGAAACCGGAGAACATGTTATTGCAGTTGAATTTCAGCCTGATCACCAAACAGCCCAGCAATTTTGTGAAAATTGCCCAGCCCTCCCACATGAAAAATATATCCTCTCTCAGCATTAACGATTGTAAAGGGTCAGCAATTTTTAATATCCGGTAGTTCCTTTTCTCCCTGCACTCTTCTCTCTCCAACGTGCATCTCCTGCACATTGCAGTGCTGGGCTGGAGCAGGGATGACTGCTGAGGACACTTGACACCATATAATTCACCCAGAACAAAAGGGGGGGGACAGCAAGGGAAGGTCAGGAGTTGAAGAAAAGCCCTTTGTAAGAAGATGCTCAAACACTTACAAGTGTCTTCTTTTGAGAGAGGGGAAAGTAAGGAAGGGAAAAGGAAAATCCTTCTCAGTTGTGGACTCTCACACATGAATTTTGTGGCAGAGATGAACGGAAAGCAGGTGAAGCAATAGATGTAGTGAGAACAGAAAGCATATGGGTAAGGAAAGCTCAGCACCTTTCTCACAAATCTTTTTCCCAGGGGAATGAGCTGCTGCTGATTTTGGCTGTCAGCAGTGTTGGGATTTACAAGGTGCTGCTGGGCTTTCTCGTCCTAAGTCGAAGTGCGGGAGGCAACAGCATGCCATCATCCTTGTCATGGGCTAATGAAAGGGCTGGCTAATTGCCTGACGTGGGTATTGGTGAAAAAGTGTTTGTTGTCTTTGTGGTTTGTACTCTTTCAAGACGCAAAATGATCACCTGACTTAGGTGGTGGTGGAGAATGGAGAAACTTGCATTAAATCTTTTCTTTTCAGGGGAAAAAAAAAAAAAAAAAAGCTAGACAGCAATTCAGCCAGACTTGGCTTATTGGGGTTTCCCTCCACTTCTTTCTCAGCTTAATTCAGCTGTGATATTTCTATTCCTCTCAGACCCGACTCGTTAGCAAAATGCCTGCAGTGTTATTTTCACTGGCGAAGAAGTGGATGCTGTGTGTGTTTATTTATGAAGAATGACCATATTGCTGTGTTTTCCCAAGCACAGCTGAAAACAAGAAGATGAAAACCAGCAGCAGAAAATGGTTTCTTTGCACATGGTGCTAAACCCCTTCTGCCTGCAAAGCCTCTGCGTCTTCTCCCCCTATTATGATGTTACTACCTCTCCCCTGGAAGTCTCTGGTGCTTCTCCCATGTCTCCTCTGAGAGTTCCTGGGGCTATTCTGCCACTTCATCGCAGATCTACCTTGTACAACATCACCCTCCTTTGGAAATGCCTCCTGTCCCTCTGTGCCCCAGCCTCTGTGCAGTTGCATACTTTGGAAGGTGGTTTTCCCTTGTCTCAGTTATCACTAAGCACAGATACAGATTTAAGATTGATTACTTTTAGCCAGGATGGAAGGTGGCTTTCCTGTCCTGCAGCCTCACTCAGGTGATAGGCAGCAGGGAGCAGACTGATGGGGTTCATGTCTGTTGAGAGATTTTCAGAGCCAAAAATAGGGAGTGGTGTGCTGTTTAAGCTCAGAGAAGACATCAGTGAAAGAAGACATCAGAGAGGGTGGGCTGCAAGGAAAGACAAAGTAGTTCAAAGGGCTCTGAGATGTTGAGATGAGGAGAGAGTAGGAGGTAACACACCAGACTTGAGCAGCAGAAAGGCTGGAAAGTGTTTTGAGTGCATTGGAGCAGAAATGATATGCCAGTTGTTTTCAGTTTCCCAGATGTGAGAGGCTTTGTGAATTAATTCAGAAAATATACAAGGAGAAGTGTACTCTTGTGTTGTTGAGCAAGTTGTTCCCCTTCTCTCTTCCTGCCTTTGTTCAGCTGAGCATGTTGGGTTGGGACTGATTTTCAGTATGTGCATACCCTCTACCTCACACCCCAGGATCGTCCAAAAGGTGCTAGTGAGAGAAATAACAGCTTCTGTAGAAGGGGAAATGGTCTGGGGAATGGCTGGGGCACAGCTGAAGGGGTAGCTGTGATGTCCAGTGAGGGTGCAACAATATGAACCAACTCTTTCACTACCTCCCCTTTGAAAAGGAGAGGAGAAAAAGGCCCCCCCCCCCCCAACCCATGAGGCACAAACATGTTATTTTTCCTTTCTTGAAAACAAACGGTCTTTTCAATTAGACTGATTTGTCCCTGAAACAATCAATCTGAGGTTTATAAAAGCAAACACTTGAGTAATTAGTTCTATCCAGGAAGAATATTAACTCTGTTTGTCTTTGTGTAATTAATCACTGACCCTGCCAGCCCTACAAAGCCTCCTTTGCACAGATGGGGCAGGGAAGGAGGCGAGCAGAGGGCAGGGGCGAGGTGAGCAACATGTGATATACAAGGAGAGGGTGTCAGGATTCTGTAACACACATCTCCCCCCACACACCTAAACAAGTGCCCACGTAAATTCTGTGAAACCATATCCCAGCCACAGAGCCACGGGGCTGTGAAGGGCTGCTACTTGAGGAAACAATAAATAACATTTTTAAATACAATTATTTATATTAACCTTTTAACTGCGGGGGACAGTCAGCTCTCTGTGGTTCATGTGCCTAATTGATAAAGCATTTGCAGTGTTTTCCATGCAGCACTGCTGTAACCAGGGCCCTGTCCACCAGCAGGTGAATTGGCACTGAAATGCCTTCAGCCAGAGGAATCACAGCCTCTGGTCTGGCTGGACTGAACATTGCCAAGTGGCACCCCAGAGCTGGCTCCGTGTCAGTGGCTGGTGTTACAAGCAAGCTGTGGTTTACTCTGATCTCAAGTCTACAGGGAATGAAGCAACTTCAAGTTTCTTCCTCTATCCCTGACCTCCAGTTTAACTTTGAGGAAATGTTGGGATTTATTCAAGTGTTTTTCAACAGCATGAAGTAAGGTCAAGGTTTGTTTCCTTCTTCACTTACGCCTGGTATGATTGTACAGACCGTGTCTCTTGCGCTGCATCAGTAAGATTTTTTTGTTGATTTCTCAGTAGCAGCTGAAAACAGCAGAATGAAATAAAAGGTGCCAAATATGAAACACTCTGTGAACATGTAACTGAGGAAAGTCAGGCAAAATAGAGCAGGCACATGCAGCATGCAGATGGGAAGAGTAGCAATGAGATGAACAGAACTGATGGGCATCTTGTCTTGACTGAGGTTAGAGAAAAGCAGGCTCTTCACTGGAAGGAGCAGTCTCAATTTCTGCCCAAAGTCCCTTGGCACTTGCGTGTGTCCTGGATATAAGATGAGAAGATGAGATACAGCTTTCTATACCCTTAACAGAGCCCAGGGGGATGGGGGACTTGATTTGTGTGTAAAGGCCTTAGTGAAGCTGCTCATGGCCACTGCTGATCGTGGCTGATCAAGTGTGTAAAACGGACATGCAAGGCTGGCTGGGGGAGTGAGTGGGTTTTGCTCCTCCACACCTCCAAAATGCTTCCACCTGTGAAAACAGAGGACTTTTTTGCACTCATCCCAGTGCTTCTCCTGGTAGGATTTTGCTCTGACATGCAAAACAGAGTGATTTGCATGCAGATCATTGCTGCTGTGGCAGCTGGTGAAAAACCCCCACGATAAGGTTTTCCATTAAGGAAATAAAAAAGGCTCTCCTCCTTTTCTCACCCCCTTTGTGCTGGGCTACCTTGCTATCTCAGCCACTCTTGATTGCATCCAAAGAAGTTGAACTCCAGGTCAGAGGAAATCTGATCGTCCTCTCCCACCTCCTACCCCGAGTTGCTGTTCATTAAGGTGAGGTATAGCTTTACCTTCACAGGACACTCCTTTTGCTCTTTATCAGCCCTGCTGAACGCTAAGCAGGTCACATATGGCCTCTGTCAGCTACGCTGCAAATCTTTTGTACCTTTTAATGAAAACATTGCCAGTGTTTTCCCTCTGTAGCGGTTGGAACGCAGCCGCATCTTGGTGATAAATGGTGCCTACTGATGAAGGAATGCTTCAGCCAGAGCCACGGCTCTGCAAGGACACTGTGCTGATCCCAAACTGCAGCCAGAGGTTGCCTGCACCAGTCCTGGAGTTTCAGTCCCTCCCTGCAGATGGGGCAATTAAAACCTCTGCCTATTTCTTTTTCCACCAAGCATCATGATGGCTGAATTTCTGTATTAAATCGTATTGTTGTGATAGCTACTAAATGATGAGATTGTCCATCATCAGCTTCAAAACACAAGCAGAATAGTTTTGTTTTTTTGTTTTTTTTTTTTTTTACAAAAATATCTCAATTTCCAAATGCCAGAGAGCTAGTTTCAGTTTGATAATGGGCTGTTCTTGAAAGACTCAGTGGAAGAGTGAGGGTTTATGGCAATCCAGGGAACAGCTCTGCATCTGTGTCACATAAAACCAGACACCAAGAAGTGAAAGCAAGGCATGAGAAAGAGACTTATGGGAACTCAGGAGTCAGCTTCTGTGTGTTCTTCCACATGAACCAACTGCTGCTCTAAGGAGACAAATCTGAGCTCCTTCTGCAGCTCCTTCTGAGCTCCTGCCTGGATCAGGTGGGTGGGTGATGAGTTGCTATTCCTTGGTTTGGTAGTTCTGTACCATGCAGATAATGACCTGATTTGAGGCTCACAGCTCTCCAGTGCTTTCCCATGATCCATTCCTGAGACCCATGAGGAAATAACAGTTCTCTCACAGTTCACCAAGGCCTTGCTGATGCCAGAGCAGGCATTTACTCCTGTGACCTTCTTGTGGTGACAACCACAGTTATGGGAGACTCAGTCCTCTTCTTTGATCCAGCTTTCAGCCACCCTAACAAGAAGACATTTGCAATTTTTGGATTTTTCTTTTTAGACAGATCACCAAGCAGACTGAACTTCCTGTGCAGCTCTGTGATTGCTGATGTTGAGACAAAAGGTGGAGTTGGTCCATATGGCCAGGAGGTGGAGGAACGTGCATGCTCGTGGCTTAGATAATTTCAGAGTAGCCATTAATTCTCTCCCTTTAGAGAGTCATGATTTCAGTGTTGGATAATCTCAGGTCAAGCCCAAGTGGCTGTCAAGGTGGGTGGTCATCGCAATAAAATATAGGATATCGTGATGCAACTCAATTTAGCAAATAATCTGCCAAAGTCAGTGACCCTGTAATTAATGTCTTAAGGGAAGGAAAAGAAAATCCTTTCTTACAGGAAGGGAAAGACATTTTAATGTCTTCTGGGGGTTACACAACAGAGCAGGGCTGTCTAAGAAGGGTAGCTGGGGAAAGGAATCGCTCTCAATTTCCGATTTCAATACTTCACTCACAGATGCTGGAGATCTGAGAAGTCAAGCAGGCCTAACGATCACGGGTTCAAGCATATTTTTTTTCTATTCAGTCTGAATGGGCTTCTCTGACCCTACTGGGAATTTGTCACAAGAGATCACACAGAGACACATCACCAGCCCTCGATATTTTTCGTTTATGTTTCTCTCTTTTGTTTCAAAAATACGCTGGCTTTTCCAAAGCCACACTGACTGCTAATCGAAATCCCACTCAAACACTGCCCTGGACACCCAGCACTTCAGTGCTTGTGTCTGCAGCCTTCACTGTAAAGGGTTTCTGGGAGGCTCAGGAAAAATGGTGAAATAATGCACCTGTGTTTGTTCTCAAAGCAAGGCAGCTGGATGGGGAGCAGATTACCAGATAGTCACATTTCTGCCTTTGGTTTAAAACAGCTCTTGTACTGCTTGGGGCACACTCAATAGGCTTCTGCCTTGGGACACGCTCCATGTAGTGAAAGTGTTCTTGAACGTGTCCTGCACAGCTGGTTCCACACTCTTCCATGAAATGGACACAGCTGCATGGCAGTGGGCCGTGGATGAGTGCCAGGCCCAGGGGCAGGAGAGGAGGTGGCAGAACCAGGATGAGAGGGAGAGTGGCAAAGAGAAGCAGAAGGAGGTCATTTCTGTAGAAGAATCTGCTTTTCCCTTGCTCAGCTACATTTAGAGTTTCCTCGTACGTGGCACCACTGATAGGGCAGAGCAAGGAGTTTGTACAACCTATTCATTTCTCACTTGTGTCCATTAGATGCAAACCACCACTCTGGGAGGTGTCTGCCCTTCGAAGTTCTCCACAAGACTAGGGAGGAACTTCCATGGTTCTTTGACCTCTTCTGCACACAGCTGATGCAGGGCTAGCCATATCACCTGTTCAGAATGTAATATCTCAAAATTATGGCAAGACTTACCAGAACTTTGGGCGTCCTGGCAAGACACAACTGCAAGAACAGAAAAAAAAATCCATGAGCAGCACTAGGTGTTCAGTGCTGGCCTTTGATGCCACACTGACATTGTGCAAAGAGATGAGCTATTTCTCTTGGTTACTGAATTTTGGAAGATGAATAAGAAAGGGATTCATCAAGTGGCTAAAGAAAATTTTGAGGGGGCTGGGGTGGGGAGGGAGAGCACGCCTGTGTGAGGAGTCATGGCTGTTCCCACAGAACAGAGAAGACCGCTTCTTCCCCGAGTCTGCTGCCCCATTACCCGACTGCCTGTGCACGAGCTGCTGTGTGACTGAGACGAATCTGACCTTCAGAAAGAAGCAGCAAAATGTTACTTTTTATTCTACACACAGCCTTTGGGTAAATGCCTTGGTGGTCTGATGCACACTGGCACAAAGGAGCCATTAATGGCACAGGGAGTCTCAAGGAAGCGGCTGTGCCACCTAGGAAGGCACTGCGGTCATAACTCTCCCAGAGGCCCTTTGCTTTCTGTCCCACCTGCCCCAGATCAAAGGCATCAAGGAAAATGGATTTCAGGAGGTGGAGGGGTTAGCTGTTGTGAGCGTTTGCTTGTGTGTTTTACTGCCATATCCCAGTGGTCGTGCAGCTCCGGTGAAAACCGGAGCTCTATTATTAATTCTCTTGTATCAGTAGAAAGGAGCAGGGCAGCGGGGTCAAGGGAACTGAAAGAGGCCTTGCAAGGCAAGCAAAAGAAAGCATTGAGGGGAAAGTAGCACTATCAACTCTTGTGATGTGATAGCAACTTTCACCATCCTTGACCCCTCTCTGAAAAACTGTGCCTATCAGAGGTAAATGACTGTGCTGGGAAAGCTTAGAAATTGGACTGCAGAGCAATTCAAAAGGTTTTTTTAAAAGCACTGGGGGAAAAAAGAGAGACTACATGTTTTGTATAAAAAATGTAAGTTGATGATAGTGTTACTTATGTTTCTGAAACAATAAATTAAAACGTCTGGTCATTAATGATATTAAAATAAATTAATGTGAAGTAATCACAGCCTGAAATGGAACAGTCTAAGGATTCACAAATATGATCAGAGCTGTTTGTGTACATGTGCTATTAAGAGAAATTATATATTTTTTATATTTAACTATTGCCTGTAGAATTATTTAGGTTTTGTCTTAGGTACAACACTGTGTAATACAAGCTGAAGTGTAGTTTTTGGTAAAACACATTGTTCAAGGCCATTTCCCTGACTTTGAGACAGGCAGATGAGTTCTGATGGCAACTAAAGCTCACAGGTGGCAGCCAGTGTGAAGCTCTGCTGCCTGTGGTGTGGAGCTCCTGAATCAACAGAATTTCTGGGACACACCACCTTGATTTCCCTTTGAAATGCTAAAGAAAGAAGATAATGACTTGCAGTGGAGAAGAAGAAAGAAGAGCACCAGAGCAGCATTGCCTGGACCCACCACCCCTTGCAGTGTAAGGAATAGGCCTGTGGAAAGCAGCAAGGTGTTATTTATTTTCTTTTTTTGCTCTGCTACAAAAAAACCCACAACCAAACAACCCAAACAAAAAAAACAAATAAAAAAAAAGGCACGAACAAACAAAATACAAACAAAACCCCAAAACAAAACAAACCAACCAACCAAACAAAAACCACCACCAAATCCAGAGAGAGCACAGTTTGGATGCTGGTTTACATGCAACGAGATTCCCATCCCCTGGTCTTTACTTGTGCAGTCATTTGAGCAAACGCAGAAATCTTCATTACCTGTGCAAGTGTTTTCCAACTGTGAAATGTTTCAGTCCCTACACAGGTTTTCAGGATTACTGTTAGACTCGGTGCTTTCTCTGGGAGAGGAAGGGAGAGAGGAAGCGACCTGTTTATCCACTTCTCTGTGAAATTGCTATTAACCTGTGACACAATGCAAGGCTTGCTGGCTCTACCTGCTGGCTAGAGGGGAAACCACACTCCCCTCGCTAGGCTGTCCTTAAAGCACTAAACAAACCATTTCATGAGACAGTGTGTTAGAGATAAGAGAAGAAATCAAAAAGCAGCTGCTACCTGATCATTTCTGAGCTGTCAGGTATGGCAGCAGAGAAAGACTGATGGTCTGGAGCAGAGGGAATTGATAACATTTCTCTGCTTCCTCTCACGCTCTCAATAACTGAGAGATGAGAAACATCCGCCTGGAAACCAGTCCCACTGCAGCAGTTTCATCTGTGTGAAGACTGGAGCTCGGACCATCGTATGTCCTGCTGCAGTTTGGAGAACTGGGGATGGACTCCATTCCACTTCAGTCTCATTCTGGTCTAGGGCACTGCAAAGCCACGGGCTGCAAGGAAGGTTTTCATTACTGAATTTTAGCCCCATGATCTGAGGTCTGATGGAAAAAATGAAAAGTTACAAAAGCAAAGAGGGGCTTGTCTGTGGTTTAGCTGATCCCTTTTTATTTGGTGTATCTGCAGGAATGAAGTGAATGGCCTCCTCACTCAGCTTTTCCTCCAAGAAGCGATTGCCTCCAAACAGTGATTCTTACGCAACCAGTACTGCAATCTTGACATTGTAATCCTTTCCTGAGCACATTTTCAAAGCTGACACTAAAGAATAGAGTGTTTTTTCCTTCCTAACTGCCATCCCAGCCTGGCTCTCCATGGCAGCTTGAGCTCTCCTGTTCGGATCTTGTCACAGGCAATCCAAGGTATGCCTCTCCAGGAGCCTTAGGGAGCTCGCATGCCAAACCCGGAGATGAAAATCAGTGGGTTTCCTGTGGAAAAAATGCTCAGAAATCTTATCAGCCCAATAATGTTCATTTCCAGACATGTCTGATCCTGAGGGACTTGCCACTGGATTTACATCTGGATTGTATAAGTTTCACTGAAACACCTGCATTAGGCTCCCTCTCCAGCCAGTGGAAAAGATCAGTGGGGTTGACAGAGTCCTCCTGGAGGGACTCAGCTGGGCTGCAGGTTATAGCAGGAGCATGGGGTGATGAGTCTCCTCACTTGGACACCACAACAAAGGGCAGAAAGCAGCAAGGATACACTGGAGCCATAGCTAATAACTTTTTTTTTTTTTGAGTTATCAGACTGGAACCCAGCTCCAGTCTTTCCAGAGCAAACCCGGCATAATCTGGTTTTATCCCTCAGAGGAGCAGCTGAACATCAGCACACAAAAGGCCTGTGGTCTCTGGAGAAAGAAGAGGTCACTTTTAAGGCAGAACTGCTCATCAAGAGAAGAATCTTCCCCAACCTCAGCCCCCTATTTGCTAAACTTTGCTCCCCCTGGGGTCAGGACTCAGCAGTCAGACCACCCTAGGCGGCCTTTGAAAACCTCTGCTATTCAGGAGAGGAACCTATGGGATTTGCCTAGCACAGATCACAAAGTTTTTCTTTTTGTCTCTCACTTAATCCCTCAAACTATTGTTCCACACCCACTGACAGTGACTTGAAGAGCTGATGTCCTCCCTGAGAGACGTGCTCTTCTCCCATAAGCAAGAAACTCAGAGTGGGAGTGCTCAGATGGGCTTTTATGGTCCCCTCCGGGTACATAATGGATAGAGATATTGCAGCTGTGTTGTCTAGCTACAAACAACCCAAATTGGAACCCAAATTCCTTGCCCAAAATTTACTACCACCACCAAGCACAAATAGCAAGTACATCAAAACCTCACAGATCAAGAATGATCTGTCCGCTTTTCTGGTGGAAATAAACCATAGTCCTTCTGTTGCCATGTAGGGTGAATTCTCAGCCTTTTGCCACTGGGAGATGAAATCCTTCTGTGAGACTTCTAAAAGGTGTTTTGAAGCTCGGCTTTTCAGCTTTGTGAAAGAGCAACAGAGATGACTAGGAAAAGTTGCTGCCTCTTTAATATGTACCTGCCACACTGATTGCACACTACGTGGCCAGAAAATTGGCAAAATTCCCCTAAAAAACACCCCTCTGAAGAGTCTGGTTGTATGCATTACTTGCATTACCTTACAAAAGCTGCTTTGGACAAAGTGGTGTCAAAATGCCCCAAATAAATACTATGTTCACAATGGTTCTATTAAGACAAGGATCCCCTTGTGCCTAGTGCTGTCACAACACCAGCTAAGATTACCCTTACCCCAAAGTATTTATGTTCTTAAGCCCAGAAAATAGGAAAATTCGTTTTGCTCACTTCGCAGGTGGAAAAGAGTAAGTGATTCGCCCAAGGTCACACAGGAAGTCTATAAAATGGGCAGAAACACAACCCAGTTTTGCTGAGCCATGCTCTGGAGCTGTAACCACAAAGCCATTCCTCCTCTCCCAGAGCAGAAATTGGTTCTGGCTGCAACAGTTTCTCAGCGAGGGGATTTAACCATCATTTGGGTCTCCGTCATGGGTGGGTGGAGGTGAGACAGACCTTGATGGCATTCACAGAACTGACCCTGTGGATGTCCCCAGCGCCCGGAAGAAATTCATTATGCAAATGACCCTCAAAATCAGCCCATCATTTCAGGCTGCTGATGGAAAACAACACTCCCCAAACTGCATATCCAAAACATTTCCTTCAAGCAGCAGGCTTTAAAATACATACATGTGCATATACATTTCTTATTTAATCGTTGGTGTAGTTCTCTGACAGATCGGCCCAGAATGCAGAGGGAAGGGAGAAGCCACTGGAATGTGGTCTAAATTAATAGTGAATTGTGACACAATCCAGAGCACTCATAATAATCAAGTTAGTATGTTTTACATTTTCTCTCAATGTGTTTTGCATTTTTGCTGCATTGGGAAGGAGGCTTTAGATATTGAAACAACATAATGTTAAACTTAAAAAATGACAATTCAAACACCGGCTGCTTTCAATAGTTTATACCTTGATAGTCTAATTCTCTGTGCAATGTACATGTGGCTTTGTTACAGAGTGGCTGCTGCCTGGCTGGCCACTCTGCAATGATTTTTTGGCAGGGTAAGGAAATGAATGAGCGTTTGCTGATATTGTTCCTGACCTTTACCTGTGACTTTTCCCAGGGCATGGAGGATGTGTCCCCATGGTCCCCGCAATCCTATTTAGTGGTACAAAAGAAATAATATTTCTGCCTTTCCCAGCACCACGTCCCACTTCCCTCTGTTTTCTCTTCCCAACTCTGTTAACCATTACCCTACATTCATCCTATGACCTTGAGGAACAGCTGTCAGGAGGGCTCAGGCAGCAGGGTTATTCAGTGGGTCTGTTTTAGGAGTCAGGTAATTTGACCTTTAATTCTGCAGCGAAAGGGTGAAATTTGTTTCCTTAACTTTGGTCTTTTAAACAACAGGTATCTCATTTAAGGTCATTGCACAATATCTCTTTCATTCATCCCAGGTATCTTGCACATGATAGATGAATCCCAACTGAAGATGCCCATCACTCTCTGTTCCTGCAGTGGGATTCTCCATTAATGGCATAGTCCAGAAACCAAATTTTGACATGACAACAATTAGGTTAGAGGAATCCTGCCAGGAACTGTCCTATAATGAGAGAGTCACACCATGGGCATCCTAGAAAGCACAGCTGTGAAACTCAGCTTAGCAACTGGCAATTGAGGCTGACTGAGGTGGGAGACAAGGGTCCTTGGGCAGGGAACAGAGAGCAGATGCTGTGGTTATCTAAAGGTAACAACCCACAGTGTAGGGTTAGCACCTGACTCGAGGTTACTTGTCATCTTTGCTTTGAAAATTCTTGGTGTCTATCTTCTTTCATGTGTTCTATTTGGACATTCTCTGTGGCAGCAGGAGCCTCCTGCTCGGGGTTTGTGTGGTTACTTGGATCACAGAGTCACTTGGACTTTAATGAGGGTGGTTTCTCCTGTAATAAAGCTCTCTCCTTAGCCCACATTCAAGCAGGAAAACGTGGCACAGGAGACAGAATAACTTGTTTTCTACTCTTGTTATGCATCCCAAGGTACCCTAATTAAGTCAGTTTGACTATTGATTGACCTAAACAAGCCTTGGGTAGCTGATTCCTACTTTTACTCTCATCTCTTTTTGTACAGGTAACACAGTATTGTACCTCACAACAGCAGTGTCTTGAGAGCAACATGGCAATGATATACATTTTTATTTTATTTTTGCAAACCAGCATTTAAAAGACTTCTAAGGGAGTTTCATTTTTTTGGTGCCATTCTGTATTAAGTATTTTCCTTTCTAGGACAGATAAATAATAAGTGATTCCCACTGGCCTCATGATTAATTGTACATTATAATGGTAATACCAAAAGGCAGTTTTTAGCATTCTTCCTTGTATGTGTGCTGCTGGCTGGACAATCAGGTTAGACCTGCCTAATCATTGGAAATAGGTGTATTAATTATGTCTCATATTATATTGATTTCTAAGTCAGAATTCAAGACCACATTGATTGTCTAAATGACAAATGACTGAGGTCAATAAACGGTTCTCGGAGAAAGGAAGAAAATTTAAATAAATTGTCACAGAAAAAAAGCCACAATATGTGCATGACTTGGATTAAAAGAACTGAAAATCAGCTCATATGTGTCATCTTTACTTAATTTTTGAAAGACTATTTACATCCTGCGGTGATGGCTTTGATGCCTAAATGAGACTCTCAGAACGAGAATGACACAGTTAAGCTGGTCCATTATGTGCAATAAACAGTCACAACTGTAAACTTGGTTTTTTTGTACTAGACTTGTGTAGTCTGAGGCCCCACCCACCCCCATGCTGAGCGTTAGCCATGCCTACAGCCAGACTGAAATGTCAGTGCCAGAGAAATTCCAGCTAAACAGAGCAGACTGGAAGGGCAAGGAGACTTGCCCAACATCACGCAGCAAGTCTCTGGAGGAGGATAGGGCAGTTGGCATCTGATGATGGCCAAATACCCAAACCAACACCCAACCAAGTTCACACACTAATTAATATGCAACTCAAAGGGACTGGAGAGGAATATTTAAGCCAACCCTATATTTCAATGTCTCTTGTCACATTACCCCAATTGATTCAAGGCTTTAACAGGAAGGAAATACACCATGAAAAATACAAGGTGGCACAAGGTCTGACCATGATTCCCACGTCTTCTCTGGAGTGCCAAAAATAAATAAATAAACAAAACCAAAGAGGACTGATGCCACTACTTTCCTGTAGAAGAAAGAAGTCACTGTCTAAAGGTTTTCTAGTCATTTTGTGAAACATTTGAGGGTATCTATTCCTAGGAACATCCTGCCAGTTTTCCCAATAAAGAAAGAAGGACATCTCATTTATGCACCTAACCCACAGACCTGGGTTTTCCTGGACTCACTGTGTCCCTGCTCTTCACAGATCAGCTTTCTTAACAACTGACCAGCACCTCTGCTTGCTTTGGACTGCCACAGATTAGAAAAAAGGGACATAATACAGGAATTGTCAAAAACATGCAGTGTTTTGTAACTCAAACCACTGTGCACCTTTCAGATGGAGCTTTGCTTATCTATGATGCACACCAAACAAATTCAGCCTTCTTGAGTCTCTGTGAGCTGTTTAACAGTCTGGATTTACTTAATCCTTTTTTGTTTGATTTTGTAAGTAATTTAGCATATACAAAATATTTGGCTGTCCATAGCCTAGTAGCAGGTTATTACCAAGAACAAAAGGTTCTGTGTTATTGTGATGGGGAGAGAAATTGGAAAAAAAAACCCCTCAATACCACAGAGGGCATCTCCATTAGCTTTGCCACTCACAGAAATACTTCTTAATTATTGAATGCTCCCACAAATTGCTTTCTTGCTCGCATCTAATCACCAAATACTAATTTTTAACATTATTTGTTACCTTCAATCTGCTCATACCAAGTATTCACCAATCTTTGCACATGACTGGGTATTTATTTTGTCCAATATCCCTCTCTGTGTCCTTATTCAATTCCTAATGCTTTCTGACTTCATAATGGTATAATATGACTCATAAGAAGCAAATAATGAAGAGCAATTAAGTATTGAAGTCCTAGCAGCAGAGTCATTACCTACAGTCTGGGCTTCATGGTCCATCAGTAAGTCACCAGACACTTTCAGCATGCAAGTAATATGATGCCACTACTCAGAAAAAAACTATGTTTGCCACTTGTGTTCACAAAACATTGTTCCCAAATCAAAATATTATGGTACAATATTTTGGAACCTTCTTTTCAGCACGAAGGGTGCCGGTGAAATTGCTGGCTGATGGATTTGATAGCAACAGGGAGAGCTGCAGCTCTGTAAGGAGGTGTGTGTGCTACTGGTGCTGCCCTAGGATATGTGCCATTGCAAGACTGATCCAAATTGGGGTTTGTGACAAATGGTTTCTCTTGTTTGATGTGAATCACTGAGGGCTGAGAAAAGATACTATTGACTGATGGAAACTAAAATAAAATTTTTGTCTGGAGGAAAGTGGAATCTCTTATGAGGGCTATGTGTTCTGTGGTCTAAGAGCTCATGGAGACTCGAGGTAAAGACATATCCAGTGGTAAATACGTGTGGGAAAGAAAGGCCGTTTAAACTGAAAGATAATTTTGGCATAGGAAAAAGGACACGAAGGACAGGATGAAATTTGGCTGTCAATATAAACTGGCCATGAATAAGTTCAGGCTGAAACCTGGGAAGAAGGGAAACGAAGTCTTGTAACACTCTACAACAAGAGGAGGGAGTACAAAGAAATAAAGAGCAGACTGTGGCAAGTTTCAAGGTAGAATTTAAAGAAGTTATGTTTTGGATGTAGGTCCAGGAGGTCCTTCCAGGCCTATGTCATCTCTCAAAGGAGTCCTCCACGAGCATGAAAAAGAGTTCAATAATGTGAAAATAACCTTTAACTGGAGAAATTTGGGGAACATGGAAAGCCAATCCCAGTTTAGAGTGTTGTGCTTCTGGTATCTGTCATTGTTACATTAAAATCACAGTCTACTTTCTGTTAGGGAATACGTATGGAAGTTATCCTGATGCAAAAACAGTCCCAGCAGCAGATCTCCACAGTGGCAAGTTACTCCTGTGTGTGTAAAATGTGGCTGGAAAACTGTACATACACTTTGTTACTTGTCAGGGCAGTTTATTTCTTTTCTTTCTTCTTTACATCAATCATTTGACTCCCCTCAAATATCAACCTTTAGACGCAGAAGGCATTTACGCAGGCAGGCTATTACTGTGTCCACCCAGACCTCCACGCTGATTGTGCAGATTATATAAACCTTTTGGTTACATTAGCACCTGAATATGATTTATGAGGGCAGGCGGGAGATGGTGATTGACCCGCTTTCATGAAAGCAGCCTGTTTGCTGTGAAACAGCTTCCAGCATAAATCATTTTAGACATGCTTTTACACCAGGACTAAATAAACACTCACTTACCCCTGGTACCTGCTAATATGTTAACAAGTAATGTCCTCAAACAGCCTCATTATTTGATTACATCCGAGATTGGGGACTTTGTGCTGTTGCTTTCTCCGCCTGCCGGGATCTCTCAAGCCCAGACACATTAGCTCACTTGAATACAGAGAGAAAGTGGGAGTTTTATCAGCCTCCATTATCAACCCAGCATAACAAAATAGAGCACAGGGGCAGTTATGATCTCATGGCTGAGGTATTATAACGCAAATGTCTTAATCCCTGAAGTTCTCAACAGTGCTGTTGCCATGTCTTTGGGTCAGTGACATGGTGCAGGGTTAATTAAGAAAGACAAATACAGTGGAACCAAGGGAAGCTGTGTGTGTGTGTGGGGGGGGGGGGTGCCTGCATCCCATCCCTGCCTGCACTGGTGACCAGTGGGCTCCTGGCCTGTGGAAAATGTGCCCTCCTGCTGCACTCTGTGCTACACACCCCTCTTCAGCCACAGTGGACCGTGGCTGAACCTGTGTCCCTCAAGACAGAGGAAAGTAATCACCAATACTTTACCAATCACTCATAGACACAAGAGAGTTTTCATCTCTGCTGAAGATTTCAATTACTGGCTTTGCTGCCAAAGTAATGCTGGCCACCAGCTCAAGGTGAACTTACCTAAACCACTGCATCTCTGCAGGTAACCAACCCTGTGTGCACGCAAATGCAAACTCAGGCAGTGAAGCTGGGCCTGCACAAACCACAGTTATCCTAAGTTACATCACTCGTCTCCTTTTGTGGCTCAAGAGCGTCAACACTGATAGCTGGGCTCATTTATTCTATGCAATATCATTATTTTGATTTTACTCTGACATATTAATGGGCCTCACAAGCCACTTTGAGACCAGACCTTTTGTTAGCATGAGAGTCTTTCCAGCATCACCATTTCTAGGTGTTTTTCTGGGCACTGAAAGGATGTTGTAGAAAGTGCAGCTCAGCTTATATAGAACAGAAGGAGAGAAAAAAAGATCCATGAAATAAGAGAGGGAAACAGCATTCTGGGAGATACATAACCTTTGTGTCTAAAATATGGTGGTGACCACCTCTTGGTAGCATCAGCCACCAGAAGCACCTTCAGTGATTTCAACAGTAAATGAAGATACTTTGTCAGCTCACTGCCACAGAAGCTGGGAGCTTATACAGAGTTATTCACTGCCCTTTCAGGGAAATAAATGCACTTTTTGTAGTCAACACAGTTACCTGAGCTCAGAAGTTTTAGAAATCCGTTAAAATTATCAGTAACCAAAAGCTTTAAACTTTTGTTTCCTCAAATCTGATGGAGATGTGCCATATTTTACAACAACACGCAGTTATCCCTTGTGAAACCTACAGTAGATTTAACAGAGTTCAGACCCCCACTCAGGACAGCTTCCCACCAAAGGAAAATGTCAGAAGTACATGTGAGTCCCATTGCAGTGAACAGAACAAAAACACATCACAGAACTCAAATGCAGGTTTGGATGTTTTGGTGAATCAGGCCCTAAATACAAGCTTCACAAGCACATTGAACTCCAGATACTCCTTTACCTAGGACTAAATTTTCCCCACATCTTTGCTAAGAAAGGTTAGCAAAACTGATAAAGGTGAACACTGAACAGGGACTATTTTTATTTTATTAGATTTACTTTCCACCTCACATTTATCGTGGCTGTCCTAGCAGTGATGCTGTCCTAGCCATGATGTAATCTGCAATTAACTAGTCTCCTTTTGTCAGCCTACATCATCAAAGCCTGTTTTTATGGAGTGTTAAGTCTAATATTTACAGTGTTAAATACTTGGACAATATTTAAATTGGTTTCATCACATACTATATTTAGTTGGAGTGATATTGTCTGGTTAACAGCAATGAAAACAATTCCGTTCTTTTGGGTTTTATATTTTGAGTGGGTATTAGGTAACTGGAAAATATGGTCATTATATTTGTCTAACATTTCTACAAGTTGTAACATGGCATTTCAATTTGGGCTTTAACTCATGAATTATCCGTAGGCAAAACTTTTGAGAAGTTTCCAGGTTCAACATCCAAACAAGCACAGAGTTCAGTGGCATGTCTGAAAGGAAGGCAGTTTAATATTTATACACATATACAGAAAAGTATGAAGATATTTTTCAGGACCTTTTCTTTCCAGCAATGTTGCTGTTACACAAAGCCTGCTCCAAAGGCATTTTTAGTGTCAAACAAAAATCACAGTTAATGTGTGATCTAATCCCAGTCTGACAGAGACAGACATCACTACACTTCTGGGTATTGCTCCTTGGAGTTTTTATTTGTCCATGTGATTCATGTTTGTCTCCACTTGTAGCTTATGTGGGCAATCTTGCCCATACTCTCTGAGTAATTTTGTCCTTTGAATCAAAAGCCTTGCAGCTGTGCTGACTTCTCATCTCCAGCAGCATGAAATCTCTTCAAACAATGGTGTCTCCATTCTTTAGAGATCTTTTCAGTTTTTTCCCTAATGTTCATGCATTACAGCAACTGCTGTAAGAACTCTTTTTTTTTTCCCAAATGAAGGGAATACCTTTTGCAAGGTATTCATCTTTTATGCCTTCGGCTTCTCTTTCTTTTCCTAGCATTGGTGTTAAGACATCTTCCCACCTCACCTATGGGACTTCCAGCTATCTCATTAAGTTAGTCCTTCCTCTCCTGGATGATCACAGCCACAGTCTCTGGACCAGAGCAATGATTATTCCATATATGGGCTCCAGAATTGTATATAGTTCTATGCAAGAAGCAGAACCGTGAAGGAGAAGGATTTTCTCCTGATTCTTAGAAAGAACTCTGCTCACAAAACCGTGACTCTGACTCAGCTTTGCTAAGCCAGGTCTCTATGAAGAGGATCTTAGTAACAAGAAAGAGCTGTAATCCCTTCAGACAGCCCTTTGAACTTCTCAGGAGCTCTCTGACAAATCCTGACACAACTTCTGAAACTCTGGAAACTTTAATCGTCCATTTTAGTTGGTTTTAGCAGATAAAAGTAAGAGATTCTGCAGAAAACTCCAGTCAGGCTACAGAAAAGTAATTTTGTTATCATACGAACTGTTTCTTCTTTTGGTAAGTCACAGACTTCTGAGATTTGAAATCAGCATGTTATTTAAAAATAGCTCAGGTGTCTCCAGCTTTTGGAGAGTTTCACTGAAAGGAAAGCTTTCTCATCCAGTAAATTAATAAACCCATCAATAATCATATACAGTGTGTTTGAATTCACCATCCCTGGTAGATCACTTGGGTAAGGCTGCAGTCTTGGCTCTAGCTGTGTTCCCAAAGGAGGCACGTCAAACAGGTAATCTTTTCTTTGGCTTGCCCATGCCAAGCTGTCCAGGGCTAAGAGAGCACCTGCACAGCCACTTCCAGTATGTGAAAAGCCTCAGCAGTATTTATCTGGGGTTTTTTCTATATGCTTATGAGCCACTCCCTCCTACAGAAGTGGACACCTCAGTAAGACATTTCATTTTCTGGAAAGGATGTGCTGAACACTTCTTCCTCAAAAACTGATCTTGTTGTTTAAAACATGCTTGAGACTCTTAGAAAAGGTTTAAGTGGCCAAAGTTGAAATTTTTTTCTTGTCCTTCATTCTTTCTTTGCTTTTGCAGGTTGGACCTCAGCATTCAGTGCCTGGCAAATGGACTCTTCAACTGAGGTGTGGAAATCCCTGGTGAAAAAGTCACAGGATTCTGTAGCTATGGGAAGGATAAAGACCTGAGAACCAGTGTCTTTGTATCTTATTTCCTGTTTTCCACATGGTGCGTATAATTTTTATATAAATTAATTTTTATAAATTATATAAAATGTAGCATTTTGCACCTTTCACTAAGTAAGACTTTTGCATTGTCTCTTAGAGAAAATCTCCTTTCCCCAACAATCTTCAGGACAATTTGCAAAACTTTCAAACTATGGTTGTTTGTACAAAACCAGGGTTTATTTCAGGCTTTCCTGAAGCATTGGGCTGGTTTGGTAAAATGAAAGGGATAGGGTTAGTCATATTCCTTAATGAAACTGTGTTTTAATTTAAAGATGTCACAAATTTTATGGCAGTCTTTATTTACTTTCACTTAGCCCCTAAAAAACAAGTATGACTTCCAGATTTGCTGCAAAGCAAGTACAAAAGCAGCAAATGTAAACCAAACTGTGACTAAGAGCCTGATTCTGCTGATTAAAATCACTGGCCAAACACTCTCTGACTCCAGAGATCAGATCAGAACCTTTACTGCGCTGGACCTGCTCCAAAACCCACTAAAGTCAATAGGAGTTTTTCTTTTGAGCCCAGTCACTGGGTGCCTGTCTGCCTTTTTTCTCTCTTAAATTATAAATCACCAGGAGGAGTTTAATCTTGCAGTTTTCAGTGCCAGTGTGACATTTATTTTAACTCTGGCTGTTGACAAAGCACCCCGCATCCTGCATTTCCCTTCTGGCACTCACATGTCTATTCTAACTCACATGTAATGTTCTGTCAGGGAATTTATTTTATTTGTTCTCCTCTCGCTGCCATCCACTTCTCCAGCCCTCCCTTTTTCATCTGCCCATCACATCTGGCAGCAAGAAAAATGGGTCTATTTTGCAGTACCAATTGCAGTGCCACTTGCCAGTCCAAATAAGAGCTGTGTATCTAACGCACCATACAGGGGCTCAGTTTCTGGACTTTGTCACAAGAGCTGTATTTTCTCAGCAGCTTATTAACAGCGTGTGTTTGGGGTGAAAATTAAGCAAATGGAAAAAGGATGTCACAGCAAGGAGCTGTGTTGCAACACTTAGGTTATTATATTGCATTAAGTTAAACAAAGACTGTTTAGCCGTGTTATGACTATGATTCTCATTCATTCCAGTCCCTTAAGAAAATGTATTTGAAAAGAGGCAACTTTGCTCAGTCAATTTCCCCTCGGCCAAAAGCTCCCAGGTGCCACTCCTGTGAATTTGACAGGGGAAAAAAAAAAAAAATTGAACAGGGAGTAGAGCTTGGGAAGGGGGGCAAGGGGGGGAGATTGCCATAACTCTGCTGATGCCAAAAATAAGAAGAATAATGGGAACCACTACAGATCGGAAACTTTCTTTCGGTCATTTATCAAGCCCATATTATTTTCTCATCTTTCACTGTCTTTGGAGCGCATGTGTCAGGTGAACAAAAATGTTACCAAAAAAATCTTGAATTGCACTCTGCTTTCCTCCAAAAATGTGCTGACCATCCAGTGTGTGCCTGAGGTCAACCATGAAGCTTTTAAACAGTCTCTAGATCCATAAATAGCCCTTGGATAAGGCTGCCAGTCAGCTGAGAGGGCTTTGAATTCCTCATTCGAGGAAGGGGTGACAAAGCACCAGCCCTCTGACTGGCTCTTTACCACATCTGGCCAATGACTTTGTCGCCTAAATGGGAGCTGAGCAATTCTGGAAATTGGACTCTAAGTAGAAAACATTCCCACTTCTGCTGCATCCCTCTTCTTGGTGGGGAAATAAAGCAGTGTGATGCTTTTACCATATGTGGATTTGAGAATAATTTCTAAATCCCCCATGCCTGAGCCACAGCTTGCTGAACAATCCCCATCAACTACTATTCCTGATAAGGGTAGAAATGATGCAGGTGACTTTTATAAGTTGAACTTCTTGAGTGACCTAATTTAAACACAGCTCTTCTACCTTGCCAAGGCCCAGCCACTTGGTGGGCTTTAGCCTGAAAGCTGTCAGTTCTCAGAGGAAGGGGATAACTCTGTCTTCTAGGTCAGTCTCACTGATCTCCACAGAGAAATCAGTTCTCTCATGTGTTGCAACAATGGATGCTGTGTCCTTTCTCCCTGTAGGATTTCCCACTTTAAGGTCTTGCTTACAAGTCTGTGCATACAAATCATTTCTTCTGTTCCTGTTCCCTCTCAAAAACTCGCTTTGTCCGTAATAATGCAGACAGCACCATCTGACCTGTTAACAACCAGGCAGGTGAGGGGCTGTGTCTTGGCTCCTAAAACACAACCGTGCTTGTGGCCTACTGATAACTGCCCGTCTGATCACAACAGTCCCATTATTTCAGACTCCATCCACCCATCCATCCATTTCTTTGGATCTGGGGCTGATCTTGAGTGGCGTCCAACAGAGAACACTCACCCGGCTTCAGGGCATGGAAAAATGGGCAACCCTAAACAATACGTGTTGTTAAGCTGTGAAACTGCTTGCCACAGGAAGCTCTGGATACAAAGAGACTCAGAATTAGCTAGGTAAATTCCTGGAAGCAAAACTCACCAGGGGCTATTAAACACAAAGACACTATGTCTGGCTCCGGAAATCCAAGCACCACAAATCACTGGCCCTGAGCCACGATCTGCATGCCCTGTTCTGATACTGTGCCCCAGGTACCCACCAAGGCTGACTGCCACAGACAGGATATTGGGATGGATGGACCTCTGCTCCTGACCAGCTCAGCCATTCCTGTGTTTTCTGCATTAATAGATGAACTGGGACCGAATATCAACATTCGGCACTAATGTTTCTGCATTCACCCAGCAGCACTTCTATCAACAGCACTCTCCAAGCGGCTTCTGCCACGCCATCTGGACATCACATAGCACCTGAATCACATTAGGCTTTTTCAGCAGGTAATAAACCCCTGGACAGGGTACGGCAGGAGAGCCCCGGGTCTCTAAGTACCCATCACGGACATTGCTTTCTCCAGCAATTGCTGCAGCCTGGTTTAGATTAATTTGCTTCAGACCAGCCACTGCAGAAGGGCAAGGATGGAAAAGGAAGTCTCTTGTTTTGCTTGGGCTCTTATATTCCTGCTGATTGGTTGTTTTGGGCTTGTTTGTTTTTTGACAAATTATTTAAAGGACAAATATAAGGCTAGGCAGCTGAATGCATCAAGAAGGTCAGCCAATTTCTCAGGCTACTGGCTTTTTCCAGCTGTTCCAGATGAAAAAAGGATCCTTTTTCTCATCCAGGCGGGGCTGGTTGCTCTCCACAATGTAAAGTAGACTTGTTTGATATAAAGCAAGGGATTAGGGAGATTAGAGGATGCTGGGGTGGTGATGCCAAATAGGATACCAGCAAGACCCCTCTCTTTATTGGGCAACCACTCCTTTCAGAGCCATTCCCAGTGTCCTATATCATGGTCTACTGTCCATCAGAGTCCTGAAAGAGCTGTTCTTTTCAGAGGGGAAGTGAGAAGGGAAGGAATGAGGGTGGAAAGAAGAAAAAGGAAGAAAGGAAGAAAGGAAGAAAGGAAGAAAGAAAGAAAGAAAGAAAGAAAGAAAGAAAGAAAGAAAGAAAGAAAGAAAGAAAGAAAGAAAGAAAGAAAGAAAGAAAGAAAGAAAGAAAGAAAGAAAGAAAGAAAGATTAAAAGGAAATGGAAAAGAAAAAAAAAAGAAAAAGAGAAAAGAGCAAGTATGCATTTCTGATGACAGCTGCACAAATGTGCCTTATTCTGGCAGATCTCTCAATTAAAATCAAGCCACCCTAATTGAAGGGGAAAATAAACACAGGCCTTATGTTATGTGCTTTGCTTTCAAAAGGAATCAGCCTGAGGAGAGGCAGCAGGGCCCAGAGCTGGGGAGGGCTGGTTGTAAGGGGGAGGCAGATCCTGCTGCCCCAGCTGCTGTCCCTGATGCTGAGCTGCAGTTGGGCAGCAGTGCAGGGTCTGGGCTAGAAGAGCCCCCACCCTGCAGTGGCTCTGGGGATGAGGGGAGATGGCTGTCTCAGGTAGGTCTGGGGCAGACAGTTCAGTGCAGTGACCCTGCTCCTTTTCAGCTTAGTCTGTATCAGCCAGAGGCCACAAGGGAGAGGCTGGACAGTCTTTGCCCTGACACTGCCCCTTAGGGTGAAGAATTAGGAAGTTCAAGGCAGAACCATGTATTCTCATGTTTTTCTTCTCCCACACTTCTAACTACAAATGAGGACACTTCCTTTGCACACAGCTATTCTAAAACTACTGGAGAACAACTCGAGGGGCTGCTTTTTGAGCAAACAGTCGAGTGCCATTCACACAGAATACACAGTGACTTCCATGCTCTGGCTCTACTGTAGTGCTCCTGCACTCTCCAGGATGGGAAAGATGATCCATAACTGCATGATGGCTACTTCTCTACCTGGGAATAGCAAAACTTTCTGAAAAACCCCTTTTCATCCTTCTGCTGTTGTCTTTTTTCCTCTTCTCACTGTACTCACGATGAACTAAAGAATCACCACCCACCTTTTGATAAATATAACTGCAGTCAAATGAGTTAACACACAGACTTGGGTTCCCACTGTGTCTCCCATGTTTGTCTGATGAATTTATTTATGGAACAGCAGACACTCTCTGTGCCACGTAGGAAGCAGATAACATGGCATAGGCAAACCTCTCTGATTACTCCTGGGGCTCTTGCAGACCTCACCAAGCCAGGTCAGCCTGCACGTGGTAACTGCTGCTGTATTGGGATGGAAGAAATGAAAAACAGGGGTGCAAACGTCCAGGGGTCTGAGGAATAGTCAAAGGGTCACTTGCCCAGGCTGGCCATCTAAAATGCTCATTTTCTGCACAGAAGGAATCTGCCAAAAGTTTCAGGGGAGAAGGAAAGGAAGAATTTGAAGAGTGTAACAACAGAGAGAAAGTGGAAACTCTTCTGCATAAGCTGTCATGGATTTGGGTCTGGTTGCAGAGGTTCAAGAGATCAAAGCAGTAGCAACCAGAAGGGGCAAACCAGAGGCAGCACAGAGATAAGAGAAGAGATGAAAGCCAAAGCAAGCTTGGACAGGAGGCTGACATTGGTAAATGAGGAACTGGAGCTGGATTAAATAGGTAGTGCTTGATGTGTTGTCTAGTTTTAGCTTCATTGGTTTCTGCAGAACTGAAGCTTTGAGGGTTGGGGGTGGGATGGGAAATAAAAAAATACTTCTTGCATTTTTTGTCCTTGCCAAGAAAAGCTGTGAGTAATCTCTGTGCTGCCTGTGGAAGGAGCCTGTGCAAGGAGCTGGGACAAGAAGTTCTTTTACACCCCCCTGGGCATAAAAACTGCTTAGGGGCTCAGTGGACCCCACACTGGGCCGTGGCATAGGCTGCCCAAAGTCACCCTGGTGTGACACAACTTTGTCCTACTTGTTTGGGAATCCAGATGATGCTCAGTGCTTCCTTGTAACTTGGGGTCAAATGTGGATCTGGCCATTGGACAACAGGGAACCTTTTTAAGCTGATGGGGGTATCTTTCAGAATTTGGTATATTTTAAATATAAAACATTCCTATTGCCTGGCCTGAAAGGGTAACCCAAGCAGGTGCATTAGCAGAGCCCATCATGGCCTGTTGACGAGGAATCAATTATCCAATCAATGTATCAGGGACTGGGTGGATCCTCTCACTTCTGCAGCTCCTCTGGGTGAGCAGGTGAGGATGGTTTGTTCTCACAGCTGTGTTCTGTGAGCTGGGATTGCATCTCACTTTTCTGTGAGACAGCCCACATAGACCTTCATTTGGGAGGAGTAAGAAGGAGAAGAGAGTGAAGAAGAAGAAGATTTCAGGAGAGGCTGTGGAGCTGGAGCGGGATTGTGACATGGAGCAGTGAGCAAATTCTGTTGCAGGACTGACTGGGGTGGAGGGAGGGACTTTTCTGAGCAGTGGGACCTGAAAAGGAAAGGAACAAGCAATAGTAACAGGCTAATGCTTGCTTCTTGGGAATCTCTGCGTCCCAGCAGTGGGGTGTGGAGGGAGAACAGGGATTGCTGAGTTACTCTGCCTAAAATGCATTTGAGGGCTGGCTGGGACCTGTGTGAGCAAGTCTGTGGTGGGATCAGGTTGGAAAATGACACCTAAATGATTCTGAGAGTTTGAGAGGTTGAACTTGAGGTCGAGGGAGGAGAGATATGACCTGTGAATTTGTAGTTTCCCCCCCTCTTCTGCTTCCTATATGTGGAAGGATAACCACTGTGTTCTTCCCAGCCTCTTCTCTCCGTCCTTGCTGGTACTCCTGGTGTATCCCTCACCCTGTTTGGGGTGAAAAGCGGGAAGGTCATGTCCCTGCTCGGTGGTGAGGCCATGCCCGTGCCAAGGTCACCCAGGATTTGCGGGCTGCACTTACAAGAGCAGAAAACACCCAAATTTCCCTCCGCGATCTCCAGCTGCCATCTGCTGGTAACTGCGTCTGCAGAGCCGGCAGCCGGCGCGTCACTGCTGGGCACCGTCCCGGGATGATGCCAGGTCTGGGTGGGCATCCCTGGGGACCAGGACCAGCTTCCCAAACCAGCTGGGGCAAAGCAGGGCACACGAGGTGGCAAAGAGCTAAAGGGACCTCGCCTCAAGGTCTGCAGGGGTGAATCAATCCCGTTCTAGCAGAGCACTGAAGGACAAGAAGGGTTTAAGTGATGCAGTAAACGTGATGATTTATTGGAGACTAATTTTTTTTTCAGGAGAGATATTAAACCTGCCTTGGGGAGGTGGGGAAGAGGCGGGAATCAATCTGTTAGAATATATTTTTGCTGCTTTCTGCTCACTTAGGCACAGAAAGGAAAGTTAGCAAAAAGTGAAAGAGGTTATTGAGAGCTTGTGTCTTTGACTAGTGGGGTTTGGGAGTTGTTTTTTTGTTTGTTTGTTTTTAGTTGAATTGTGCAACTTCAGAGCTGTTCTGCTGCATATTTTGCCAAAAATAATAATAAAAAAAAGATAGGAGTCAAACAGCTCCCAGTCTATCCCATGAATGCTGACTGTCCTTCACAGTGTGAGCTGTAGGTTCTGATTGCACCCCTGGCTGGGCTGGAAACACCCTCTCCTCCCCTGCCCACAGCCTGCACTGCCACTGCTCCTCTTCCCTCGGACTTTGTCAGGTCTGTCATGTAACAATGTGGGCAGGCCCGTTGTGGGATCTGTCCCCTCTGCAGACACCCCACCACGTCACCCCTTTGCTTTGGGCTGGTGGTGAGGGTTTGTTGGTGCTCATGAGCGTCACATCCCAGTGGGTGCATTGGTTAACACTCACTAAATTCGGTAGAGAGTAGTTTTGAATATGAAGTCTTTACAGGGTTTATGAAAATAAATGATGGATCAGAAGAGAGAGAATCTACCAGTCCCATCACAAAGGAAAAATTGAAGTATGAGCTTAACCCCCATAGTCAGTAGGGAATCAACAGCAGCAGTGTACTCTGACCCTCAGAATGGATGTCTGAGACCTCACACCTTCCTCTGGCTCCACAGCCTCCTATACCAGGATGTATATTTAAAAAAAAAAAAAAAAAATGTTTTCATCAGTTTAATTGCTCTCTGAAGAGTTGTTTTTCTGGGGGCCCTCTTGCAAACCCATCCTCGGAGCTGCAGCTTGGAAGGCTGCACATTTCAGAGCAGAGGCTGTGCCAGGAGAGTGTGGGAGTGTAAGAGTGGAGGGGGGGCTCAGCTGAGCACCAGTATTGGCAATTCTCCTGTGAAACTGGTGAGGTTTATTGTTTTCCCCAAAGTCCCAATTTCTGGAGTCATGGGACTGCAGTAAACTTCCCAAATTTCATGCTAATATGAGACTTGCTGCTAGAATTCATTATGGTGGAGAAAAGTATAAAAATGCACCCGCTGGGAACAGAAACCAGAAAGAGCAAAAAAGCTTCTCTGCTGAAAAAGAAGTCCTCGTGATATCTAAGCCAATATCATTCAGTTCTGGCCCCCAACTCAAGAATTTTTAAGGCTTGGGGCTGGCAGTAACAAAGCTTCGCCGATGCTTTGGCAAAGAAGGGCATTATTTCCTGTGTCCTGGCCAGTGTCCCAAACTGGATCATTCCCCTTCCGTGTACTCCAAGCCCTCCCTGGAAATCCAGCTCCACAGGGGGGAGTCTTTATCTCATTTTGTCCTCAGCTTCTCCAGGGTATCACGAAACATCAGCATCCTCCCACACTAAGTCTCATCACACTGTGTGAGTTGATGGCAGTAGTTTATCAAGCCTGATGTATTCCTCAGAATATGAGCTGCTCAACTACGGTGTAGGAATGATATAAGGCATTGTTGTTATTGTTATTATTATCACGGTGAATATTAGCATTGGGGATGTTGCTGGAGAATGTCATGGTCTTCCTACCTCTTTATAATTTTTTTTTTTTTTTTTTTTGGTAGTGCAGCTAGGTTTAAAACTGGACCAGAGAGGCTTTTTATTTTAGTTTTGTTTTAAGAAATCTCAGCCCTGGAGGGAGCTGTCATTTTGGGATGCTGATTACTTGTGCAAGTTGACAGGGAGCAAGGCGCCTCTCTCTGTAGCGATCCCAAGTCCTTTTGCCTAATAAAGCCAACACTGCAGGCTGTGTGTGGAGGATGTGTAACCCTATCTCACTGCCTGACAACTCCTTCAGGTCCAGACTTTGTTTCCTCAGTCTCCACAAACTGTAGCAAGCCATTAAGTTTGATTTTATTATTTTTTCCTGCAGCCCCCCACCCCCCTTCCTCCTCTTTCTTTCAGCAGCCATTTTGCCTCAGCCTTCCTTTCTGGTTCTTTTCCTTAGGGATAGTAACTCTGAAGACTGTACTTCCTTCATATATATCCTTGACCTTCAGAGCTTTTTGACATCCATTTTATTGACCAGTCAAAGGAAATTCAGCACCAATTCAAAAATTCTCCTTTCTACAAAAAAAAAAAAAGTACCTTATCTGTCCTGTTTGCTTTGAAATGTGTTTCAACTAGAAATGGATCGACAGGCTTTAATAGGAAGCTCTTACTGAAGCTAAAAAGAGGATTTTGCAGCTGTAGGGTGTGACTCAAAGACATGGACTTCATTTCCACTTCCATGAGTCCATAACACAGTGGCTACAGGGAAATGACAGTGAAATACAGTTGTCTTTCATTGAGCCTGGATGTGAAAAAGACCACTCTCTAGAGCAAGAGGAGCTGCTGCCCCAGATGCTCAAGGGTGCGTTCAGGGGAGGGTCAGCAGCTGAACTGGGCTGGCAGAGACACTTTCCTTGGAGCCCCGATGCAGATGTGGGAAACACTCACTGAGTGAGGGAGCTGCACATGAGGGAGGGAACGAAGGAGCACAGAAGATCATGGGGGAAACCTTGCAACTTTAATAAAAGCTCTGCCAGAGCTCTGGGACAAAGTACCAGCTGGGAAGATTCCTTTCCTTCAGTCCTTCTACTGGACTTTAATATTTCTAGACAAGCAGGTTTGTACCAGACCTCACCTCCTAGTGGGGGCAATCTCCAAACCCCCAAACACTGACAGATCTGTCACAAGGGAGAATGCCCTTGTTCTGCCTCCTAACTCTAAAACTGATGGATCTAATTCTTCCTTGCTGTTTTCCTCCTGACATGAAGGAGAAGGATTTTTTTAAATGCTCACCAAGCGGAGATGGATCAAGCTGCTGATACGTGTCTGAATTCCCAGTTCCAAACATCCAGGCTGTTGACATCTGTGGTTCAGTCATGGGACATTTTCTCTTAAAATGGGCCACATAGTGAAAATTTAAATGCCTTCAATCACTTTTTATTTGTGTTTAGGGAGTGCTTTTTCAGTTTTCCTGCAAAGCATGGGTCAGAATCATTCAGCAAGGACTGTTTTCTTCACCACTGTTTGATCTGCGAAAGGACTGTGCAAGGTCATACTGGCAAACAGAGATGGGCATTCAATTCCCTGCCCTGCAGGAGCTTTCCAGGTGATCATGGAAAAAACCTCCAGTTTTACCAGTCTTGGCCTAAGTTCCAAGTGATTCTCAGACAAGGGATTGTATCAAGGGAATCTGGTTGTTCCTTTAGTATCTACAAAATGCGTTTTGCAGGGTCCATGGAGCATTACCTTGCCTGCTTTGCTTTGGAGCATCATTATCCCAGGTAGCACAAGTTGCTGTCATCTTCAGAGGGACCCAGAGAGGATCAAATAAAGTGGGCACGTTATTAGTTGCAACTCGTCCATCTCTTCTGCTTGTTGATTTATTACTGGTTGTCCACCTCGCTGGTGGTAACTAATGGTCAGAGCTCACAGCACCTTTGTTGTGGAGCATCACCAGGAACGTGGTAATTTACAGCTCAGGCTGTAGGGCTTATGTGGCTTTCACTTCCTTGCTGTTTCTCACACCATCACTTCATTTGTACTCCAAACCCGAGACCATCTTTCCAGAAAAGCCATACCCAGAGTCCTAATACGAGCTACGACTACATCTCTTCATGTCTTAAATTCGTTAAAAATGCTCTTATATAAAGATTTATTTCCTGGGTTTTTACTCAGACTTGTGCATGGAGTTGGCAAAGACATTATGTAATAGCTAAATCTTCATTAGTTATATCTGTTTGCTTTGTGCCTTCATGACAATGATGAAAGCTGTAAATAAGCATATTGTCCCATCTTAACAAGGATAGCATATCCATCAATAAGGACACTTACTCTGCTGAGATCTTTGCAAGGCTGTACAGGGAAGTAAATTAAAGGGAGAACAACATTCTTCATCTAGAGTGTCCTTGTTCTGTCACTTAATGTTTTACCCTTGCTAATATTTTTCAAAGTCTGGCTGTTAGTCAAAAAAGTCACTCAGTAGATGTGACATATTTTATACAGCCTAAGTCTGCTTGGTCCTAGAATGATTTTTCTAGGCAGCTGTGGCTGGAAGTGTGACCTGAAACTCCTTTGTGACTTCCCACCTTAATTTCCCTGTGAGATGTGTGGGGATGGAAGGGGCAACCAGAGGAGGTTGCTGAGCTGAACAGGGAGGCACAAGGTCTTGTTTGGGGCAGGAAATGCATTGTCTGGATAAAGGCAGCTGGGGTGAGACTCTGCTCTCAGTAATGTTCACTTCAGTCTAGACTGGTTGGTAACACCCCTCCTCTCACTAAACTCACTTAACCATCCCAATTAGGTGCAGCAGAAGCGGTGTGGTAACTTGGAACTGTCCTGTGTGTCAAGGCTGTCTGTAGTTTACATGCAGATGACAGGGTTATGGGTCCACAGTGCTCAGGCAGGAGCTACAGGAGATGTTTGGGAGGGAGTGAGGAGGGGGTAAGTGGTGGTCAGTGCCACTTGCTGGGAGAGGTCCATGCTCACAGCTCCCTGATGAGGGAAAACCCAAATGAAGCCCCTCCCGTGTGAGCCCACCTGACTCTGCACCAGCATTGCACGGCTGAAACTGAGCACATGCACCCTGCATGGGGACCTCTCCCTGTCCCCACGAACAGACAGCAGCATTTTCCAGCTCATAGAGGTGGGAGCTTTCCCCTGATGTGACAGGACACAAAGCATCCTGACAAGGATCCCACTGAAACCAGCACGTTCCCTCGCTTCTCTGCATGGCATTTTATTGCTGCCTCAGCACAGGTGTCCCTGACTCACCCAGGTTAAACAAACAAACAAAAATAATACAGGGAGTCTTGAAGTCATGGTCCTGCTCCACGTTTATGGGATGGTCCACGAGTGAAAATCAAGAGTGTGGCCTGCAGAGGGAAGAAAAGAGCTGTGGTAGCACCACTGCGCTTCCCGGGGGTCTGCTGTGCTTCCTGCTGCTCCTCTGGCGCGGGCTCCGAGCTGAATAGCTGCCTTTTAACGTTAAATACATTCAAAGCCCATTCATATCAGACCAAAATTAAACTGCTGGATTTCATTCAAGAGTCATTCCCTCTGAGAAAGGGCTGAGAAGAAAATAATGGTTAGCTGAATGCCTCACCCATCCAGCACGCAGGAAAACCCCCCCGGGAGGCAAGGTGAGAAGCGATGCTGGGCTATCGCCTCACCTCATTGCATCGGTATCTGTGTGTAAGCCAATTTCTCAATCCATTTAGAAATTCACTAATTGTCATTGGAGCTATTTGCTGACAACTGTGAAGTAGCCTGATAATGAAGAGGAAGTCCATTTATTCGTTAACATTTGTGAAAATAATTGCCTGTCACTTCACCGAGCATCCTTTGCCCCAGAAACACTTGCTCTTCAGCACCTTTTTATTTTTTTTTTTTCTGAGCTGCGCACTTTGAAACGCCACTTACAATTTCCAATCCCTGAAGGGCTCATTCTCAGCCTCTGTGACAGGAGCGAGGGCTCACACTCCACAAGAGGACACTAAACGTCCTGTCACTTCTGCTGCAAGGAGAGGAGAGCGTATTAACTGCTGCAGGCTGACTGCAGCTCCCAGGTACTGCCCAAACTGGGGGGTTTACAGGGCTGCTGCTCCTCTGCAGCCTGCCCCACACCTCTGCCAGGCATCATGGCAGGGCTGGGAGAAGCTGTGGATGCAGGGCTCAGTGCCACCATCTGAGCTTCAGGGGATGCCTTCTGCCCCCTGTTTGCTGTCCTTGCTCTCAGCCCTCACAAAGACAACAAAAAGACTGCATGAAGCCAGGTGTGCACAGGGAGTGCGTCCCGAAGGGAGGAGGAAAGGTTCTTTGTAAGTTAGAAGAGTGATGTCTCAGGAGGGGGAAGGGGAGAGGAGGGGGATCTGTATTCCTAAGCTCAGCCCTCTATGCCAGTCACCCTTGTGAGTACAGCCAACACCTCTACCAGTGCCTGTTCCTGCCATAGTTGACACCCCACAACATCTTTGTGCCCTGTGCTCACTGGCTCATCCCTATCCATCGTGACTGGTACTTCCTCTGCCGCCACCACTGCTCCCACCAACACAGGCAACATAAACCAACTTGTCCTTTTGCTTTGGGCAAGCAAAATGCAGCCTTGCCTACAAGACCAAGGGGCTCTGAGCCCTCTGCCTTCTGAGGAAGGTGGGTTTGCCATAGCAGATAACCAGCACATTCCAAGTGCCTCACCAGGCCCCTGGGGATAAGTGGGGGAGACAGAATGTGCCCCACTCTGAATCAATAGAGGTCTGCCTGCTTGCACCCACTGGGTTTCTGCTGCTGTCACATCTCTTACTCCAAGGGCCGCTTGTTTATCAGCTGTGCTGAATTTTTATTGTTTCCTGGGTGTGCGAGTTCCCACATCTGCTCCCAGGGCAGGGAATGCCTCAACTCCTGGGGGCGGATGGCCACCAGTGTTGATTTAGCAGTGCATGGAGTGGGAGATAAGTGCTGTGGAGCTGTGCACCTCACACTGAGCTCTGTGCTTCTTGCCCGGGGCTCCTGCAGCAGGGCTGGGAGCCAAGGTGAGTGTCACACCACATTGGAATGCATCATCCCCTTGGATGTGGGCAGGGACTGGGTCACGGCCCCACGGAAAACCCCGGAAGGAGCACACCACTAGAGCTCACCCCCGGAGCGGGGAGCGGAGCAACTCCTGCCTGGAGAGGATTGAGGAGCAGCGAAGGAAGGGACAGTCATAGATGCACTCAAGGTATCGTCTGTGCTCGAGGTGCAGCCCCTACAGCCCTTCCCATTTGCACCAGCAGTGGGGTTGGCCACTAGGGTTTGGGATGATCCAGTCAGTGCAGTAACATCCTGCCAACATCAGCCAAGGCCATGCTAGTAGGTCCGATGGACTCGTGCGGGAACGGCTTATTAGATGCATTTACTGCTCAGGGTGGCGCTTTCAAGTGTTTGCAAGGGTTAATTGGGGCTGGTACAGCACCTTTGGAAGGTGGGGTGAAGGGCTGGGTCAGGCAGGTGCTGTGGGTTGGGCTCGCCTTGTGGAAGAGGATTCCTGGTTGGGGAAGATTGGAGATACTGGCTCTGTTTGCTTCTCGGGCAGGTATTTAATGCATTTCAGGATTAGGCAGCTGTCTTTTTCAGGTGCTGTGGTGTTAAGAGGGAGAAGTGTGTGGGTGAGTGTAAATCAGCTCTGTGCAGGGAGAGCTGCCTGTTTACACCTGGGGATTTAGGCTTCCAGATATTTAATTTCTGGTAACTGTTCTTCAGCTTGTTGAAACATTTCAGTCTTGAAAAGCCTCCTATGGATAATGAGACTACAGGGAGGCACCGCTCCCAGGGAGCCTGAGACTGGGGAGCAGGGGTGGATGTGGGCCTCATGTTAGCAGTGCAATTAATGAGCAAGTAGGTAGCCAGCATTTGTGAGAAAACTCTGGGAGCGAGGGGGATAAAGCAAAATGAGAGAGAGGTTTTGTTTCCTCCTTTGAAACCATGAACAAGCAAAGCTTGCTGAAGTTTAAAATGTCCTCTGTGGTATGTCATGTGGTGAGGGACCGTGGGTGTGGGAGGTGGGAGATGGTTCTGCTTTGAGGTCTGGGGTATGCCTGGAGAAGGCTTGTGGCCCACAGCCAGCTCTGGAATGACTCTGCCAACTGGGATAGGAATGTTGGGTGATCCTCCCCAAGCTGTCCCAACAAAGGAGCAGAGGGGCTGTGTGACCCACACCCTGTGCCCTGCTTCAGGGGGCTGGTTCTGGGGCATCCCCCCGCCTGGTCTCAAACCAGGCAGAGAAATCTCTCTGCTGCACTGGGAGCTGGTGGGACATGAGAAGGACCCGTGGTTCACAGTTTGTTCTGTGACAGGGGCCAGCCTGCTCCTACCTGCCCATGTCCCAGGACAGCTGCTGTTCCTGCTGCCCCCACCCACTTATGTAGGTGACCTGGCTCGGGCTCTGCTTGTCACACAGTCAGTTTAACTCCTTCCCTGCTGGCCACATGCACGCTGGAGAGCCTGCCAAGGAAACTCAGCTGTCTCTGCTCCACACTTGCCCTGTTGTTCTCTGTCTGCTGTCTGTCTGCTGTGGCTGTGGGTCTCTGCAGCACAGACTATCCCTGAGCTGCAGCACAGGATGGAGAAGGACGCAGCACATGGAGCGAGGAAAGGGGACACCAGTACGCTCACCTGCAGCTGGTCCTGTCCCTGGGATGTGGGTGCAGGGTCTGACCCAGCCTGCACAGAGCCATGTCCTTGCCACTGGCACCAGGAGGAAAGACCAACTCCCCTCTAGGCAGCTCCTCTTAGGAGGAGCTTTTCCCTATAGGATGCTGAGGAGACAGTGATGTGAAACCGGGGTGGGGGACAAGGCAGTGTGACCTTTGCCCATTTGCCACCGCAGTGGATGTCACCAGTGAGGAATCCTCACACCACAGAGCTATGTGGAGGTCCTCACTGATGAACCACGGAGACCAAGCCCCTTCTGGAAAACGTTAGCCACAGCCCTGCCTGGCTCCCACTCCCACCTTCTTCTCACTATTAATTATTACAAGGGAAACGATGAAGACCGGTGTGCAGCAAAGTCCAGTCTGAGCCAGAAAATCAGCAGTTTGCTCAGAGCCATGAGCCAGCCGATCCCAGCCACCACGGAGCCGCCCGTGCTGCCAGGGGACACGGCAGCAGCCTTTGGAGTGGCAGACATCGTGGTGGTGGTGCTGTACTTCGCCTTCGTCCTCGCCGTCGGGATATGGGTGAGCCCCCTGGGAACTGGGTTTGGGTCTCCCCGAGGCAGAGACACTTCGATCCTCCCTGGGCCCCCCCTGGGTACAAAGATGTTGGCCTGCAAATGGCATCCTCTGTTCACATTGTTATCCCAGAGCCTGCTGGGCAAGTTTGGGGGTGACAGGGACCCTCCTGTGAGTCCTCGCTCCCAACTCACATGGGGACAACCGAGGGGTCATTCCCTGGAGGTTTTCCTGGGGATGATGCTCACCTCCCGTGCTGCAGAGCAATCTCACATCAGGGTGTGGAAGGCAAGAGGCGAAGGAAAAGCCATGGTTGGGGTGGAGAAGACTGAAATGGGACTCCAAAAATCTTTGGAAAGATTGTTGCTAAATATTTGTTCGTGTTATGTGGTGAAGGCCTCTGTCACAGAGACCTACAGTGTTCTAGCAGGCAGAACTGCTTTTTCTTTCCCAATTGGTACATTCAAGGAAGAAGTTACTAAACTAGTAATTAGCAGCTTCTTTCTAAAGAAGTTTTGACTATCAGAAACCTACACAAGGAGCAGTAGAAGCAGTGGGCAAAACCTTGCATACTTAGCAGATCCACAAAGAAACTTTTGAAACTGATGCTGACAGCAGGCATTAAGGATTCTCCTGGCTTGGTCTGGCTCAGGGGTGGGTGAATGGGGGAAAACACTTTTCTTTTTCCTGTGATTCCAGTCATCGATACGAGCAAGCCGGGGGACCATTGGAGGCTATTTCCTCGCTGGACAATCCATGACTTGGTGGCCTGTGAGTGAAACACATCCCTCTGTTTCTCATGGTTTGAAAGCAATTCTAGATGCAAGGAGGGCAGGTCTGGTGAGGAGACCCAGCCCTTACATGTTTTGACCAAATTCTTGAGATGAAGAGGACAAATGAAGGATCCATCAGGGATCATCCCATTCAGCTTTGCTAATGGGCTGCCTGGCTAAAAGTGTAGCTCAGCATCCTCACATGTTTCCAACTCTCAATTTCTCTGCTGAAGACAGCAGGTAAATTGTTCCCATTGATGGAAGTGAGGGAGTGCTGACTGCCTAGCAGGGTTTGAAACTCTCTGACCCCAGCCCACCACAGATAGTTGTACCCAAGTCAAGAGAGCATTAGGTAATCTAGGAATGTGCTATTCAGTAAAAAAGCATTTAGAGGCTGAAGAAAAAACAATCCCAAAGCCCAGGACTTTCTGAGCCCTTGCTATTTAGAGCAAAGTTGAGTTTATTGACTAACAATGTAAGGGATATAAACTTCAAACCACTGAAGTATAAATCTTCACTATGGAGAAAAAAATAATCTATTGAAGGCACCTCTTCTTGGGAGTGAAAGGTACATACAAAGATAATTTAAAGTTTGAAAGGAATAAAAACACCACAGGAATAAAGATTCTTCTCAGCCAGTGCCAGACTCTAGAACCATATATCTCTCCAGTGAGTTGTGGGGAACGGAATGCACTTCTCAACCAAAACACTGGGTTTTTTCTTTTTTTAACTTTAGCTGTGCATTGCCCATAAATTCACTAGGCTAGATTTTCAGTCTGCTCCATCAGAGACACATACCCCTCTCTAAAATCTGTCATTTCTTAAATGTTCTTTATACTTCTGTCTCGACCAAGTGACATTTAATGGAAAATACTTAACTTGATGGTTTTCTCTAATTAGGAGGGGGAAAATTAAAAGATACTAAAACAGACCATTTTTTCCTCAATTTTGTTCTTTTTTTCTGTTCTTTTCTTTTTTCCCTTCTATTAAGAAAGCCCCAAAACAAACCTAAAAACATTCTCACTGCTTTTGGTTCCAGCCACAGGTGGCCACAGAGACTGTTGGACACAGGTCAGCTCTTGGCTCTTTGGAAACATTTTAGGTTCAAAGCAACCTCTAATGCTGTTCCCTTTCCAGTTTTGTTTGTCAGAGCTGATTCCACCTCTGCAGCACTCCTGCAGGCTCAGCTCCTCGTGGCCTTCACCTTGAGTTCACGACTGGCTTACAAGTATTTTATTATTATTTTTTTTTTTATGGGAGTGACAGATTTGAGCTGTGCATTAAACCTCAGCTAAACCCTGATATTAAATTGCTGCTCCTCTGCAATGTATCTTCTGTATTTCTATGTCTGATCTAGGTATCAGGAACACTGGTTACATTTCTCTAGAGCACCAGTTGCTAATTCATGTTGCAGCAACCAGCTCTCTAATCAAGAGTTTTCCTAGACAAGGAGGCAGAGCTGTCAGCAGGAGTCGGTGTGGGTGTTGATGTCATATTAATGTTTTACCTTGCTTGAAGGTGAGAAGCAGAGCAGCTTCTATCATTCCTTGTTTCACATGTAGCAATACTAAGGAGGAAAAAGCTCCTCGTAGGCGATGTGCCTAAAAGGAAACTTTAGGACAAAAGGGCTTGACTTGTCCTTTTGGTAATTCATTTGACCCTGAGAGAGGCTGGCATAGAGAAAGGAGGTGAGGCTTTGTGCCAGTAAAAGCAGTAATTTAGTCAGATAGCCTTTGCCCTGTTTAAGGAGGCTGAGAGCTGGCATTCTCCCTATTAGAGTGTCAATGAGCCATGGTAGGGACAGCCTGCCATGCCCACAGCCTGCAGGTGAAGTTAACCTGAGGCACGAGCATTTTCCAGCCTCCTGCAGAGCTGGATCTCTTCGAACACACACACTGAACACAAAGGACCTGCGTGTTTCTAACGCTGTCCATGCCACAGTTCAGGAATCTCCTCCCCTTGGAGGAGTTTCAAGAGGGCTGTGTGAGCCACCACCACCACCATGTTCAGTGCAAGAGTTAAAAGGGGCTGTCAGCAAGACATGGGGAGGGTAGAGCAAGGGTCAGCAAGGTCAGAGCAGGCACCTTGCTGGCTGGCTAACAAGGGAATGGAGAAATCTGTCACGTCTCAGGGACACTGAGGAATCTGTGGCTGACACCAGGCTTCCCTCGCCCTGCTGTACTCCCCTCAGCAGGCCTGTGTCTCAGGAGAACCCCTGACAAAGCAAACCCTGACTCTGAGGTTAAGCTTTGCATTGGGGTGGGGGCAGTGGAAGGGAGCAGGCACGCACATTTTAAGACATTAAAATGTAGGGTTTTTTTTTTTAGAAGGTGAAGGAAAACCCAACTGTCCATCAGCATCCAGCTACCTGACTACAAGGAGGTGAAATCCTGGGAACAGGGGAAAATGCTTGGGCTGATTCAGAAGTTCCTCAGGGTGACTTTGTGGGCTTTGTCCCTGTGCCGTGTGTTTCAGATTGGAGCATCCTTGATGTCAAGCAATGTGGGCAGTGGCTTATTCATCGGCCTGGCGGGCACTGGAGCAGCTGGGGGCCTTGCTGTTGGGGCCTTTGAATGGAATGTAAGTCAGTTTTGCTTGGCAACTAAGATGTCACTGTTTACAAAGGGACTGTGGGTTTGTCTCCAAAATCAGATGCTTAACGGTATCAGCAGCAACAAGTGCTCAGGCCTCAGGAGAGAAGCCTCCAGACATTCTGAGAGCCTCGAAAACATGAGATCTTTATTTTAGTTTAAGTGGAATCCACTAGAATTATTATCTCTTTGACCTTCTCGGAAGCACATGGCCTTAATTTTAAGCTTTAGTCTGTGCTCATGAAGATTAAAATAAAAGATAATGAATGCTGGAAAGGTACTTGGATAATCACAGGATTCTGGGTACAGGGAGTTTAAAAAAAAAACCCCAAACCACAAACAAATGAAAAAGGCAGCATGTTCTCCTAAATTCAGTGTAAATTCATGAGAATCAGCAACACTGCCTTCACCTGTCAGCTGCCAACATGTGGCATCTCTGGGGAGAACATCTGGGTGTGAAGGCAGGTCTGATTCTGCCCTGTGGAAGTGGCCTGGAAAATTGCCACTGACACCACACAGCACATGAAAACCAGGCCCTCTGTGTGCGATGCTAATGAAATTTCTCAGCTGCAGTGATGAGGAGTGAGATTAGTGCCAGCCTCACAATAAACATCACTCACCTAACTCTGAATCTCTTGGCTACATCAGCAGATAGTGCTAATAGTGCTGGGTACTTGCCACAGCACAGGCAGGGCCTACCAAAAGCTCTTTCCTGAGATATCTATTCACTGCACTGTTTTGTTTTTTTTTTTTTTTTCTAGACTGTTAAGATCACCTTTAAGTCCTTTGTGAAGAAACCAGAGTCTGTGTTCAGCCTGGCACACATAGGACATACCAATATTGCTGTACTTTAGGAAATCTATTCAAGTCACTTTAGAAGCCCATGAAGACAAGATTGTATGTCAGGGCAAATCTAACTTCACGAGTTTAGATTAATTTCTTTCAGAGTGGAAAGGGACCTTAGATATTCCATTATTCTCTCCCTTTATCGTGGGACATCACTCAGCCAGAGGGATCATATGAGCATCTTTCACCTCAGCCAGTCTCTGTCACTGCAGGAGCCATGGCTGTTCTCCTCAATAAGTCACAATCTCTGCTCACAGGGATCAGTTTCTATTCTGAAAACTTAAATAACTGATTGAAATAAAATCTGGACTAATGTAAGGTACTTGGATGAAAGGTAATGGCCCAAAACAGCCAGGAGGTGAGGTTTGATAATCCAGTGGCTTTTTTTTACCTTTAAGTTCTCCTGTTTGGCCTTTTGCTGGGAATCAGAGAAGAAATACATGGTGGGAAATGTCCTCACACTTCCAAAAGACTCTTCCCCTGTGGCAGAGCAACTGAACTGCCCCTTTATCTACCAGTGACAGAAGCACATCTGTGTCAGCCTGCAAGGAGAACATCCCAGCAGAGTCTTGCTGTTGCTTATTTTTATGCTCTGCAGGGACAGTCTGCTGCCTCAGCCTCATCACTTGCTAATCAAGCAATAAACAGATGCTCCCATCCTGCTCAGAATCACTTAACTCTTCACTGCCACAGCATCAGTGGTTTCAAAGGCCACCAAATACAACACCATCTTTCAGAGATCCAGAGCAACAAACACATCATCCTGACTGAAGGATCAGGAGATGGAACAGGATGTGCCACCCCTGACAGAGAGACATAGGGCTTAGGGGAAGAACCTCAAAAGCTTCTAATTGAAGTGTAATAATTCCTCCAGTGGTTGTTTCATCTTCTGAGCAGGAAGAAAAAGTCAGACTGATTCTCCAGTACATTGCATGGCACTGTACCTTTCTGCTTTCTTAGGATGTCCACTGAGGGACAGAGGCAGAAGTTGTTCCCATGTGCTGAGTCATGTGCCTTTATGTTCTGTCTCTTTAACAGGCCACCTGGGCACTTCTGGCTCTCGGCTGGATCTTTGTGCCTGTTTACATCGCAGCAGGAGTAGTCACCATGCCTGAGTACCTGCAGAAGAGATTTGGAGGGCAGAGGATACAAATCTACATGTCCGTGCTGTCCCTGATTCTCTACATATTCACCAAGATATCCGTATGTATCCAACTGAATACGAACCCTTGTGTCTAGGGCGGGATAGGTCATCCTGGTGCAACTCAGGGCTGCTCATGGAGAGCTCAGATGTCCTTGAAAGGACCAGCTCAGCTCCCAGAAACAGTAGCAGCGTGTTTGTGCTGCTCTGCTCAGGTAAACACCCGCCTCTGTATTGATCACGGAGACCTATCCTAAGAGAGAGAGCCCTCATTAAACAGCAACGCACACTGAGAACTTTACAGGGATGTGCAGCTAATTGCTAAACAGTGTAAGTACCAAAAGCTGTCTGCCTGCTTTTCCTCTTCTATCAGATCAAACCTTAGGCAATAGAGGCAGAGGAAGGGCAGCATTACCCCGTCTGAGAATCTGGCTGGCTGCATCTTGTAGAGGTGAAATTCTGTTAAATTATCGTAAACCTGCCGTTGTTCTTGTCTAGCTGAGTTTTCAGCATTAGGTGTGTTATTGCTGTTTCTTTCCCTTTCTATCCTTTGTGTTGTACAAAAAGGGTAGAGTGAAAGGGAGGTATGTTCTGGTTCAAGACAAAACTCAGCATCTTTTCTGGATTGCTTGTAGCATTGTACCCTGCTGCAATGTAGGGTAACCAAAAAGCAATGTAAGCTATGGGGCATTTCCCCATTTAAATACCATTCATAAAGAAGCAGAACTTATGCTCAGATACTAACTAAGAACTACCTGTGCCCTTGGAGGGAGAGGACTGTATTTCAGACTCCACTACAGGGAATGAAGATGTCAGTCCTTTATCTCCAGCTCATTGTCCCAAGGCCAGTACAAGTCAGTTTTCACTAGACCCTACTGCAGTATTTAGTTGCCAAATTGCCTTGGGTAGCACTGAGTGGAGATTTGCAGCTGGTTTCAGAGTCCTTCTCCCAGGCTTATTATGTCTCAGGTCCTGGGAGGGACATTAAGAGAAGTTCTAGGCTGGAAGGGTGGGATAGATTTGCTCCTCGAACGAGCAGCTCCTGGTCACGCCACCCATTGCTGTCACCACTGCCACCAGGAGCTTTGCTCTGTGGCACTGGAGCATTGCCCTGGGTGAAGTCCTGCAAAGAGGCATTTGAAGCCTCTTTACCCTGTCAGGGGGTAAATGGGAGACCTCAGAGCCGCACAGCCCCGTGGCAGGAGCAGAGCTGTCTTTCAGAGTGACCTTCAGCAGAGCAGAATTTGCCGGTGCTTTTCAGAGCAGGACCCTGGCCCCCACCAGCGCTGTTTCATCTCGGTGGTTTCTCCTCTGTGCCGCCAATTCACGCGTGGCTGATGGATGTGGCTGGTGGAGTTTATGGGCATGACAGGTGCTTTCTATTAAGCGGTGCTATTGTTTGTGGAGAGCTCATTTAGCGGCTGGCTGGACAGCAGGCAGTTGGTTACAAGAAGGATTTTTCTCCCTGCGCTTTCTGCCCAAACATAGGTTAACAACCAGGGCATTGCAGAGTCTTCTTGGCTTGCAAAGAAAACAGAGATCTCAATAAACAGTGTTGTCAGAGGACTGATCCTGCATGGCTACAGAGGTGTTTGTGTTTCCTGCTGGGAAGTGAAACCCCAGAAGGCACCGTGATTCCTGTGGTGTACTGGCTGTGCTAGTCCTGTCTCAGGTTTGCAGAGGGCAGGGGTTGCACTGGGTCCTTGCCTTTAAGGTGCTAATTTCGGGCACAGCAAATAGAATTCTTGCCCCACCCCTCCTGTCTCCCTTGGCAAATGTCTCTTCACCTGTTATCTCACTCCATTCCAGATTTACAGGTGTCCTTTAAACTGATTTCCCAACACAAATATCTCCCATATCGCCTTCTGCAATTTTTGAATGATGTTATCTGTGTAATTTCAGGTTTCATCCGGTTTTTGGTGTCACTCTCTCTGCCATAAGGTCCAAACAAAACACAGCCAGTGGGGGTTTCTGTATTTCTAGTGAGGTCCTCAGCAGGTATAACCTGTTTTTTTGGGAGTCATTCTAGTAGGATGAACTGCATGAACAGAAGAGCAAGCTGTTGACCTTTTCAGATAAATAAATCGTGGCATAAGACACCAGTGATTCTGTAGGGGTCTTTCAAGCAGGGGTGTCTCCTGGCCACTATCCCACCAAGATGTAGTCCTGGGAAGAATGTGATCTCTTCTTTCTATCCTGTGTCTGCCTGTGGATACATGGGCTCTGCTACCCATGGATACCTTCACAGTAGGCAAAAGAAGTGACAATTTCCACCAGTACCTGTCTGTCTCAGTGAGGATTCTATGACATGAAGATCATCTCTAGTTTGATGATTTGTTAGTCCCTTGGCATAGGACCTTGATTTTTACCCTCGTGCTCCCCCAACTCCCAGATCCTGAGAGCTGTGAGCTAGAGGAAAGTTTTGCCTTTTATTCAGAAAAAGGTTCACAGCCAACAGCCCCAACAGCTCTGTCCTCCTCTTCCACTTCACCTTCGTGGTGTCCTCCCTCGTCGACGCTTTCAGCCGCAGAGGGCTGCAAGCTGCTTTATTAGATTTCACTTGCACGAAGCTCTACTAACGCCAGACTGCCCTTGGGTTTTTTTATTCCAGACAGACATTTTTTCCGGAGCGTTGTTCATCCAAATCTCTTTGGGCTGGAACCTCTACTTGTCCACTGTGGTCTTGCTAGCAGTGACTGCTGTCTACACCATAGCTGGTAAATAGCTGATTTTAAAGGGAACATTATAAACTGGAGCCTCAGATATAAGTTTTCCATTACCTACAAAGGGGAAAGTATTCAGGTCCTGGTCTGAGGGAGAGATTGCCCTGGTTGCTGATAGTACCTGCCCTGTCACTCCCAGCTGTTGGAGACCTCTGGCTATTCCCCTCTCCCCTCCTGGCCCAGGGGAAACAACTGGGGGAACCATGGCTGTATTCTAGAGGATTTCCTAACACTGCACAAGGCTCTCAGCTCCCACTGCCCGTATTTGCTATTTTTTTCTTGTTCTGCAAAATAACCACCTTTAGATATTAAGATGCTAAAGTGTCTTGGAGTTCTCTCATGAATGGGGAAAAGCCCTTGAGGCCATTCCTCATGGGAAGGCTTCTGACAGCTGTGGGCTCCTGGTCACCAGCTCAGTGCCAGCTTCTCACAGTGGGTCTGTCCTGAAATCACAGAGTTGGGGCTGAGGACAACCTTTTTGCAGGTGAGGTACCTGTTTGCCTGTACATGGTGACACACTCTGCCTGTTGTCTCTGGCTCTCCTGACAGGTGGTTTAACAGCTGTGATTTACACAGATGTGCTGCAGACCGTGATCATGGTGCTGGGAGCTTTGGTCCTCATGTTCATAGGTAAGGGGAACCTCAGTGGCATCACACGCTTGTTTAATGGTCCCAAGGCCTTCAGACCTTAGCAGGGTGCCTCACCCTTTCATATGTGGTGCAGAAATGAGTTTTAACCACGCACAGAAGTCATGCCAGCACAACTCTTATCCTTCAAGCCTTGCTCCAGTCTTCAAGTCTGATCCTCCACGCTTGCTTCATCCTTTGAACTAACTGTATGGAGGTGAGGCTCTGGATAACTTCACCTCACTGGAGCTGCCAAAGAGGTTTGAAACATCCCATTCTCAGAGCCTAATTCAGCTCTCATTAAGCTCATGTCAGTTCAGAGTAATCCTGCTGACTTGCACTGTTGGCTTTGGGAGTTACTGTGGATTCGTGTGGGCGTAACTGAGCACTGTAAAAAAATAAAGAGTAACAAGGAACTGACCATCATCAGTCTTTGCTTTAAAGCAAAACTGTAAAAAAGTAAAAAAACCTTCTTGGCAATCAGAAATATAGGTATATCTTTTTTCATGTCATACCTTGCTTGCTTTAGCTCTTGGAGGGTGTCTGAGTAAAGACTAGATGCTGGGAACATTGTGAGGATTAGGATCATGGAGATTTTCCAGCACTGATCCTCTTCCAGGATGAACTATTTAAACCACAAGGACTCTGGGCAAAATCCAACTGACTTCTGTAGAAACCTTGACCACAAAAGCAAGGGTGGAATGAAAAGAAAGGAGATAAGACGAAGATAAGAGAAAAGTAATCACGAGACTTAGATAAGATAATAACTTTGCAGGAAGCACCAGCCCTTAAATCACCGGCATTTTCTTTTCAGGATTTGAGAAAGTTGGCTGGTATGAAGGACTTCAGGAGAAATACAGCACAGCAATACCAAAGATCACAGTCCCAAACACGACCTGTCACCTCCCACGTGCAGATGCCTTTCATTTGTTCAGGGATCCCATCACAGGAGACATTCCTTGGCCTGGCCTTATATTTGGTCTCTCTGTGCTGGCTCTTTGGTGCTGGTGCACTGACCAGGTAAGGAAAGTCTTCTCCCTCAGCAGACAAACCACAGTGCTGTTATTTTCAGTCCAGTCCTCAGTTTGTGGATCTGCGAGCTGAAAAATTAGCTGTGTCTCATTGTGCAGGAGTTACTACCATTTTACTGATCTAGACCAGAATATCTCACTCCTTCCACCATCCCAGCAAGCTGCTAATTTTGTGCACCTCTTAATGCAGTAAGAACAGGTTATTTTCTTCTGTCTTTATCCCACGGTGGTCTGGTGAGTACTGTGAGACTTCGTGCAGTTAGCGTGACAAGGGCACAAAAATGTGGGTGTGGAACTGGCTCTGCAGTGACCTTGTGCAGACCTCCAGACAAGCCATTCGTATTCCCAGACGTCTCACGTCTCTTATTCCTTTTCAAGCTATAAACAAGGAAATCTGTGTGTGTTTTCTCAAGACACGGTGCTTCTGTACTTTAGGATGGGATAATTATGAAACCCCACCTCTGAGCTTTCACCAAAGCACCTCCAGTCTGCTTCATTCCGTGCCTCTTGCTGCCATACAGCTGCTGCCTCCAGCCCTCAAGGTGGCTTCGCTTCAGTCAAGGGCAAAACTATTCCTGTAAAGGAAATTTCCACGCTGCCCTCTCCTGTAGCCTGTGCTCTGAGCTCTGAGCAGTGGCAGCAGGCTGCAGTCAACCGAGGTGGGAAAGTTGCCATTGGCATGCGAAACACCCTGATGAAAGTCATCCATGGGAAGGAGAGACAGAGAGAGGATGGATCCTCCTCTCCCTGTCGTGCTTCCCTTTTTACTCTCTGTTCCCTTTCTGCACTGATTGCAGGTGATAGTCCAGAGGTCTCTCTCTGCCAAGAACCTCTCCCATGCCAAAGGTGGATCGGTGCTGGGAGGATATCTGAAAATCTTCCCTATGTTTTTCCTTGTCATGCCAGGAATGATCAGCAGAGCTCTGTACCCAGGTAAGTCTCCCCGTGTTCCTTGCCACAGGGCTTCATACCTGCCAGGACCACTAATCCCACACAGGTCTGCCAGCACTTTTGCATCTTAGGAACTACTGTCCTGCAGATACGCTCATATAGATTCCTGTTGTACCCTAGTGTTCCCACACCCTCCCTCCACCTCCAGTTCTCCCACGGCGGCAGAAGTCACTGGGAGTACCCCTGTGGGGCACGTTTTCCATTGGGGTCCTATAGCTCCATCCCTGTGGACCTTGCATCCATCTGCCTGAGGAAATCGGTGAAATGAAATTAAATACATGGACCACTGAGAGCTTTCCTTCAGGTCCTATGGAATACATTCATTAGGTATTTTGGAGAGTTTAAACAATCTACCACACAGATCCATTCAGTTCCTTGTGGATTACACAAAAGAGCCCTCTGTTGGCTCCCAGGGCACTTTCATTGCTGGTTTCTCTAGAGCATCCCTATTCCTAGGAAGAATACCTTGGTTAGGAGGACCACTTAGAGGAAAGTGGTTATCTCCCAGATTTCCTAAATAGGATTTAGTCAGCCTGCAACATCCCTGGGAACCTGGCTGACAGGTTCTTGGAAACAGTCCAGTTCCCACAAATGACAAATCATGAAGGATTACAATTATGCAACTTCCAGGAGAGTTTTATCTGTGCCCTGAACAGAATTGCAAAATGTCATCTCAAAGCTTTACCTTTGTTATAGGATGTAAAATACTGTTCAGCTCCCCTCATTGTAGCTGCATTCCAGCTGCACCTCTGAATTTATATGAAACCACACAAAGCATCAAGATTTGTTCCCTTTAACTAAACAACCTGTGGTTCAGTGGGGTTTACACTGACTAATGTTGTTTTCCTGTCGGCTGCAGATGAAGTGGGCTGCGTGGACCCAGACATCTGTAAAAGGGTTTGTGGAGCTGCAGTGGGCTGTTCCAACATTGCCTACCCCAAACTGGTGATTGAACTCATGCCTGATGGTAAGAAACACACCTAGGGAGGTGGCCTTGAGCTTTGCACGAGGGGACCAGACTGTCCTTATCCATCCTAAGGATGTGGAAATCCTACTGCAGTTGCCAGACATCGGGATGAAAAACCAGTGCTCAGAGGTTTATGGTTGAGTGCTGATTTCCCTTCCCTCTTTTGCTCCCCCAGGGCTCCGGGGTTTGATGATTGCAGTGATGATGGCAGCCTTGATGAGTTCCCTCACCTCCATTTTCAACAGCAGCAGCACTCTCTTCGTCATAGACATCTGGCAGCGGATCCGCAGACAGGCTTCAGAGCAGGAGCTGATGATTGTGGGCAGGTCCTTACATTTATTTATGTCTCGTTCCTCTCATCATCTGCTTTGAGTGCAGCATTTAAGTTCTTCAGGCTGGACTCACTGAGAAAAATCTGGTGCCTATAATACAGAGCAGGAACACAGCTTGGGAAAGGGCATTATGCTTTCCAGGTTCATCTTGGATAGACCTGGTCAGAGAGAAACACTGAGTGTATCACTGAGCTGGGTAGATCACTGGCTCTGTCTTCTCTAAACTTATTATAAATACTGCTTTAAATGTAACTTTTAGAAAAGCCAAAGGTGCCCTGGGCTCATCATCACCAGAGGCATATTTAAAAGCATATTATTTTTGCATCAGACAGGAGTGATACATTGAAATTATTCCTTTTTCCTTTTTTTCAGGGAAAAGTACAAAGCTGATTCTCTGTGATAAGTTGTTTGAGAGTAAGCTTTGGTCCCGCATTGTATCAGGGGTATATAAAGTTCTCCTCCAGACAGTGGAATTTAAGCTGCATTCTGCATGTTCACGGTGCTTTTGCTCTTCAGTTATGAGCATGGAGTTCTGATTTTTGCTACAACTCAAGGCTGCAGGCAAGCTCATACTCCACCATGGCAGAGTGGTGAGAGAAGTTCCTCTTGTTCAGCAGTATGAATGAACCTCTGTAACATACAGTGCAAAGGTGAAGGAGGGTTATAATACATGCACCTGAGACCCAAACCCAATTTTAATAAGCAGCAAAAAAGTTGGAATTTGGCAAAGGCAAGAGACTGAGCATATTACCTGCTTGGAAAGGTGGCAGAAAGCTTGTTTCCACAAGCTTCCAGCTCCCTCTCTCTGTCTCATCCAAGAGCAAGGTCACTGAAGATCATGTCCCACTCTAGGACACACCAGGCTGAAGGGCTTGCAGTGCTGTTGTGGATCTCTCCTGCGTGTTGACTGGCAAGTCTTAGCACAGCTCACTCTCAAGACTGTGAAGTTACCTTTGGGAATGAGTTGAATTACTTTCTAGAAGAGAACAATTTTCTCTTTTCCTGTGTACACAAGGAAAGGTTCCTGAGAGTGATCTTTGGATTTTTTCTTAGGAAATCCTGAGAGTAACTGGGAGTGTGTTTTGCTGCAAAACTTCATTTTCAGGTGGACTCGACCACCTGAAGAGCTAACACAGTTTTATCATCATCTTTCAGAGTCTTTATCCTCATTCTTGTGCTCATCAGTATTCTCTGGATCCCAATCATTCAATCAGCCAACAGTGGGAAGCTCTTTGACTACATTCAGTCCATAACCAGCTATTTGGCCCCACCCATCACAGCTCTCTTCATCTTGGCAATCTTCTGCAAGAGGATTAACGAGCCTGTAAGTGAAGTGTCAACAACCAATTGATATGCGTATTTAATTTGATAAAATAAGTAAATATCTCTCCCCTCAGCACTTAGCCTTTGAGACTCTTTAAACTCAGAGCCAGTCCAGCTAAAGTTTGACAATAAGACAGCCTTTCCCTGTCGTGTGTTAGTGATTCTTAGCCCAGTCTCTGGTGTGTGTGTTTGCTTCCAAGAAGTCACTGCAAGTGGCACTTCTTGGCAGTCTCATTTGAAAGCACGAAAGAGAAGTTGTTCTGCAATTTAGGGACGATGTGTTGAAGTCTAGTTGGAGAAATACCGTTAGGAGGAGATTCTTGCACTGTTCGTGCTCTATCTGTCCCACATTCGAGGACAGAGAGAGAAAATGAGGATTTTTAACTGAAAAAAAAATTCCCACTTTGATGCATGCCACTGTGGATTTCCACCAGGCATGAGAAATCTTAGGAGAGTGGAGGGAAAGGAGAGGAGAGGGAAAACTACAACCAAAGGTTGTAGTCACATGCAGTAACTTTTTCTTTGTGCTTCCTTTTCTCAGGGTGCTTTCTGGGGCCTCATGTTTGGGCTGGCTGTTGGTCTGGCTCGGATGATCATCGAGTTTATTTATAGCACACCATCCTGTGGTGAGGAGGACAGAAGACCAGCTGTGCTAAAGGACTTGCACTACCTCTACTTTGCCCTCATCCTCTGTGTCCTCTCTGCGATTGTCATCGTCCTTGTCAGTCTCTGCACCCCGCCGATCCCTGAAGAAAAGGTGAGTGACTTGCAGTGACACCCTTTTCTCAGAGCCCCCCCTTTGGTTACCAAAAAATCCCTGAAATTTGCCCTTTTCCTCCCAGGGTTAAGAAATGGTGTGTAATGCATATGCTGCCAAGAAGCCCTTGCTCCTTCAGCTTTCTATTCCCCAGGTCACATAGTGTTAATGCTTCTGAGGCACTGAGTGCTTCAAATTGAGTGTGAGTTCCCATGCTGTGCCTGAAGCTGGGCAGACACCACAGCCCATCATAACTGGAATAGAAAGAAAAGAAGAAGGGGAAGGAGATGAAATTATATTACAGAGCACTGCTGAGGAGGAATTAAATATATCTAATTGTAGCATCTAGCCTGTTTCAGCAGAGCCAGCATCAATCTTGCAGGCAAACAAGATTAATATCTTTTGCAACATGGGCATTTAGGAAATAACATTTTGTCCCAATGTGATCTCAATTAAATTTAATAACTTTGAGTGAAGCATAACTTTCTTTTACTTAGCACATTCAAATGGTGCAGAGTTGGGAGGTTTTGTATAATAAGGCCTTAAAGCAACTCTCCCCAGTCCCAAGTTTTAAAGCAGCTGCCAATATAACAAAACTGCCATCTACCTCCAAGCAAAGGTTACTGGATCGATTTAAAAGACCTATTTTTTCCCGTCTAACTGCATGAGGAAACGAGAGTGATGCCATCACAGCATTTTCTATCTGTTGCTTCCTCATAACTTGTAAAGCATTAACCAGTTCCATCAATGTTTGATGGGAATGTTAGTGGTGTCAAAGACACCCTGCTCCTAAAGATTACATGAAAGCAGGTGCTCAGATAGAGGAGACGAGGGGAGAGAGAGAGAGAGGGAGTCTTTGTGTCTGCTTTGAGATAAACTCTCAGCTTTTATTAGCTATCAGAAGATCCACATGGGAGAGAGAAATACTGGCAAGAGGCAGCATTAGTTCTGCTGCTTACGTTGTTCACTACTGCTCAGGGGTGGCCAGATGGTTGCCAGCAATTAATTACTGTGGTTTAATGAGTTCCCACTCATCATCTGACCTGTGATAACTAAACATGTGCAGTGCTCCCTGCCCACAGCAATAGCAAGATAAGATGCATTATCACAGCACTGGCGAATAGGGAGCATCACACTGAGAGTCTGGGAAATGAAGAAACTGGCCACAGCACCTACAGGCTTTTTAGTGTGACCTCAGAGGTATGAAAACATTTAAAGCATCTTTCAGGAGGGGCAGCTCAGGATGAAGGCCTGCTATAATAGAATTAGGGAAAGAGAGGTTGTGGTCATAGGAGGTTCCTCGGAGGATATTTTCAGTGGTATTTCTGCTGAAATGTGTGAGTTTAGAGGTGCTGGATATGAGGCACCTTATTTGACATATCCTTCAAAGAGCCAGAAAGGTCAGGGAGGACAGGATTTTGTTTGAAATGGCTGTGTGCAGTTATCCCAGAGGAACAAAGGAGAGACAGGGCGGGTGGCTGCCCCCCCAGGCACATCTGGAGAGCCAGAGAGAGAGGAGAGCTTGCTAAAGAGCAGCACTGGCCATGAACTAGCAATAGCTGGGCTGTTTTTTGGGAAGCTTTCTAAAGAGGGATGTTCAGGATAACCTTTTATTAGACTATGGACTCCATATAAAGCTGAGCTCAGTGCTTGACCATTGTATAAGAGGTTCTGTTGAAGAATATTGATGAGAGTTAATGGCAGTGAAAGGCAGGACACACAGACCCAGATCAATCACCCGATAGTAGTGATGACCATCCCATGTGTCCCCTGTCCCTCAGCATCTTCCCATCACAAGGGAAATGAGATGGGCTGCCAGGAAACCTGTGCCACTGGGTGGTAGCTAATTCCCTCTTCCAATAGCTCAGTAAGGATGGGAGAGTCTGTCCCTGTTTGGTTTTCTATTGATTTGATTCAGTTTCTGCTGCTCAGCCCCAGTTTCATCAGGAAAAGTCTGACCTTATTCCTCAGAGAACAGTCAGAGTGAAGGTGTGGGGTTTAAGCTGAGGTAGGAGACAAGTGTTACTGGGTTGTTGCCTGTCTGGCAGGAATCTGAGTGGGCAGTACTAAGACCAGCATTTTTTATTTTTCCCAGTCAGACTCACCCCAAATTTTGCCCTAGACATGAGTGCAGGTTTGGACCATCACTCCTGGTGGGGTGGTTTCTCATGGTGTCCTGCAAGCAGGGCTTGTCTCCTCATCTCCAGTGAGTCCGTGGCTGTGCTGAGGGGGCTCAAGGACAGAAGGAAAGGCAGGAGGTAGAAATCAGGGTGGACGTGTCAGGCTCCAGCTCTCTGGATGGAAACTGGCACTGGCCTTTGTGTTTGGCCATTATTTACCTCGGGTTGCTGGGGTTTGGCATGGAAGTGGGAAAACCTGTAGGGAAGAGCCTGTGTGTCCCCACGATGGGGTGGCAATGGGTGTCCTGGAGGGGGATATCTGAAGTGCTACTGCTTCCCATCTCCCTGTGTTAGTCAGCTCCCTTTGTGAAGCCTCGGCTATTTCTCCCATAAGGAGCACACAGGGCTAGTTCTGCTGGTTCTTAACTGCAGTGCTTTGAGATGGAATGATGAAAGACATGGTATAAGAGCTAGGAATTGTGTCATTTGTTTTGTCGAGCAAAAAAGAAAAGAAAAACAAGCCCAAAAGACCAAGCCAAGGAAATAAAGTGATAGATCATACCTCAGCAGATGTAAATCAGCATAGCTCCATTGCCTTCAAAGAACAGGAACAGCTGTTGAGCACAGTTATGTCGCTTTACACCGGCTGAGGATCTACACTGGACAACTTTAAATATTGAATCTCAATGCTTTTGAGATAGTAAATGGGCAAAAGGAGAAAAGAGATTTGTATCTGATGTTGGAGTGGTACAGCTAATGTTCCTGGCTTTAAATGAATTACAATCCGAGAACTGCAAGCTGTAGCATTTTCTCCTGCTGTTTTGGACACTCTCCCATCCCTGTGGTGATTGATGCTGTGCTGGAAAACAAGTATGCAAGGAATTTGTTTGGTATGCTCCGGAGTTCATATGTCTTCATTGTAGGTAGTCCATATTGTGTCACGCCGTCCTTGAAAACCCTGCAAAAGAGCTTACAATTAAATTTGAGACTGTGAAGCTGAAACACAACTGTCAGGTGCCAGATGGCATTTTGGAACAGAAGGATTTATTCTAGTTTACAAACAACAAAAGAAAAACTTTGCTGAGTTCTTGCAAACTCCTTTATCCAAGGAGACTGTGAGGGTGAAAAGGGAGAGGGACAGCCTACAAAGCACAAATGCAAGACCAGCAGGTCGACTCCCCAGGCATCAGGGCTCACCCAGACAGGCTGATGGATTGGCAGTTCCATCTGATGTGCTCTGGGGTGGGGTTGTTTTCCCTGTGTCTTGAGGTCTGGCTTCAGTAGCTGCTTTTGGTGCATAGCTGAGGAGGAGCACCAAGCCCCCTTTGGCTGGTTTGACCTCACCCTGTGCACTCTGAGATGCTGCAGCTGAAGCTCCCCCAGCATCATTTGGTGCCACTGAGAGCCAAACTCACTCAGCTCCTGTGGGAAACAGGCACTCACAGAGGAGCAAACTAAGGAGGGGACTCAGGGCTTCCCAGGCAGTGTCCACACAAGGCTCTGCAGTTGGGAGCAGAGCCACAGGGCTCCCCAGGACCCACCAAGCTGCTCCTTCCCACTCCCCTGCCCTTGGGCATGGTGGCCCCAGGTAGCATTTCCAAAGTCCAAGTCAGTTATGCTGACACAGCTCCCCTCTCAGCAATTCTTACTTATGTTTTTGCTCTCTTTCTCCAGACATGCAGAACACCATCCCCTGCCTCTCCCATCCCCATCCCTTTGGAAGTCTGTGCCAGGGAAGCGTAGCCAGCCCTATGGAGGCCTCCATGGCCACACAGAGCTGCTGCTCTGCCCTGCATGTGTCCTTCTAGCAGGGGCAAAGAGGAGAAAGAGGGATCTCAAGGAATACAGTCAGCCAAAACCAACCAAAGGGGAGCTTAAAGCTGGAGCGTTGGTGAGATGCTTCACCAGGGAGCTCTCCGAGGTGGTGCTTTGCTTTGTTTGGCCATGGTCGATGCACCAGCTCCTGGGTGGGTCAGTGGGATGATATGTCATGAGGTTACCTGTGTGCCTATGCTGCTTTTCACTGGGAATTGCTTCCATCTGGTGGAGTCTGAACCCCAGGTACACCCCAGCCCTGGCAGATTTTGCTGCAGTGTGAAGGGAGAGTGATGCAGTGATGCGAGGCAAGAGAATAGAAAAGAAAAAGTTTTGGAAATCCTTCAGTACCCTGAAACTTTTCTATGTTCCAGTGACATTTCCTAAGTGATTAAAAAAAAAAAAAAAATCCCTGAGAAAGATGAGGATCATCAAATCAAAGCAATTTAGCACATCATGACAAGAAAGATTAGCCCTGCCCAATGCTCATCTTGGTTGAAAATGATTTAAATAAAGCTATAAATCTTCTGGAAATTATGCAACATTTTGTGTCAGCTGGAAACTCCTGCCTAGATTTGTGAGTGTAAAATTCAAAAATTGAACTCAGGCTCCTTTGGAAGTGACCCCGTCTGAGACGCTCATTCCCATGCGGGCAGGGCAGGGAGGCAGCTGCTCCTCAGGCACACGTATGACTTTGCCTGACCTGCTGTCACCACTGCCCCAGTCCCATCCTGCACCCCTCTGCCAGGCAGCTGTGGGTGGAACAGGAGGACAGGCCCGTGGGCAGCTGTGTTTGAGAGGGATTGATGAGCGTGGTCCTTGCTGCCTGGCCTGGCCAGAGCAGGCAGGGGTTGGGAAGTGCTGATGCCCCCAACCTCCTTGGTGTGCCGTGGTCAGCCAAAGCAGCAGCAGGCCTGGCTTAAATCCAAAGCCCTGAGCCCCTGGGGTGGGTAACTCCACCCCACAGCTGCCAAAGGAACACTGACAGGTTTGCAAAATTGATGCCTCCTGTGCACTCCCTGAGTCCTGGGGGGGAGAAGACTTTCAGACTTGCTCTAGGATGAGAGTTTCAGACCTTTTTGCATTTGTAAAGCACAGGTTTGCAGCCACAGCAGCCTGGCCAGGACTGATTGTCCTTTGTGGCTTTGGATGGTTCTTCCACTGAAAGACTTCAGAGAGAGGTTATATCTTGTATTGGCCCAACAGCAAAGTCTAGAATTGAAAACAAGATCTTCTAATGGTACAACTGCTGTGACTGTTACCAGAGAGGTATCTTGGATTACTTGTTTAATTGTTATTTAATTGATTTTATTACCCCTCCCCACTGGAGGGCTGCCATTCAGGATGCAGATCATCATTATTTCACGTCAATCATGTGAGCCTAATTAAAAGGAAGCTGCTTCTTCAGTGAATACTAAAAGGTTACTCCTGATAGAGACAGGGATGGAACAGGTTATTTAAAAAAATAGAAGGAAAGAAACTAGATTAATTCACACTTTCCTCTGCACAAGTGGTACCATTTGGATGGTACTACCTGTGCAGAAGGGAGGTGAGGGAAAGTGAGAGATCATCCCAAATAGTTCTCTTAGCACCATCTTGTACCTGTGCTCCCCAAAGAGGGAGTGACTGTCATGACACTGTGGGACTGACAGGCAATAACTTGTTTGTTCTCTGTCCTATTTGCAGCTCTCATGCCTGACTTGGTGGACCAGACACAGGAAAGCACCTGCCATCGACCTGAAAAACTGCAAGAGTGAGGCAGCACAGATCAGTCCAACCAGCGGAGAGAGCGACTTGGTCAACAGTGCAGAGTCAGGAGACAAGGAGGAGACAGGTAGGGTGATTGTGAACAGACACACTCATGTGCATGCGAGGGCACAGCCAGGACCTCTTTCAAGTCCCTAAAGCTCACGAGAGGCCACCTGTTGCATTCATTGGAGTTTGGGCTTGTATTTACAGGTACACCGGTTGTAAGGATGTAAAAAATGAAAATGTTGTGGTTCTTGATCCTCCCAACATCACTTGATGTGGGAAAAAAAAAAAAAAAAAAAAAAAAAAGAAGACCCACCACTCAGTGCTTTGCCTCTTCCTCCCTAGAACAAATGCAAACTACTCTGGTCCAGTTCTGCCCAAGTTCACAGGCTGGTTTTAACACTTCAGGCCTGGTCTCTCAGTGGATTGCTGGATTCCTTAGAGGAAGGGACCGTGAGACCCAGGGAGCAGACCTGAGCACTTTGTGGATGTTTACAAGCCTCAGTTTTCTCTTTTACATAATGCCAGCAGTATCTTTCATCTTCCCTTAGGAAGCCATGGTTAAAACTCAGAGCTTAAATAGCTGTGTGTCCTGCCAAGGGTATCTAAAAGAAGGAAGGCAAAGACTCAAATGAATGTAAGGAGTCATCAGGAGATAGAACAGTAGCAGGAGATGCTGCATAGGCAAGTTCTTTTCAGAGTGGACAGAGCTCTATTCTGCAAATCTATTAAAAAATGCAGCTTTCTGGTTTTCAGCTTAACCTTCAAAGGTTACAGAGCAGAAACCTCAGAGTAAAGGCACATACACAAGATTTCTTCACTCCTTCCTTTCGCTGGTCAGTCCAAAGGACACTGGTACCAATTACAGTCAAGCCAAACAGAAGTAACAACTAAAGAAAACTTTTTTTTTTTTTTTCCCAATAGAATAAGTTTTGGGTTACATTGAATGCATCCATTCAGCATTATTTATTATTTCTTATCAATTCCTATTTCACTTAACTAGCTCAGATTTTTATAAACAAGTGTCTTGGTATTTTGGTAATTAGTAATGATGGGGAAGAAAATGCGAAACACAGCAGTTGACAGTTTAATGAGGGTTTTTTTTTCTGGGTAACACCTTTTTTCAAGGCCCTATGACATCCTGCATTTCAAAAAAAGGTTATATTTGGAGAGAACAGCCACTGAAATACACACAGCACCAGGCTGACAATTAAAACACACACTTCACCTGGCACGTCACGTGTAATAAACAAGCCAGGATATCTCTAAATGGACCATCATGCTGTCAGGAATTTTTGCAAGTGGATGGAAGCTGGGTTAGGGAGGAGGGGGAAGAGGTCTGTTAATTAACTAATGAGCAATTTGTGTTGCAATCAACTGACTGTAATCAGGCTGAGATGTACATGGTTGAGGGAGAAGTTTCCCTTTCCCTTTCCCTTTCCCTTTCCCTTTCCCTTTCCCTTTCCCTTTCCCTTTCCCTTTCCCTTTCCCTTTCCCTTTCCCTTTCCCTTTCCCTTTCCCTTTCCCTTTCCCTTTCCATCATGATACTGCATCTCCTATCCCAGGTGCCTCTCAAACCCCACTGCAGATTGGCTAATGCACCTCCAAACTAGTGGAGAGAGGGAGGGAAGAGTCCCAGCAGGTTTTAACACCCATTTTTTGGTCCATCTCTCGCAGCAGCCAAGCCTCCCTGCTGGAAAATGGTGTGTTTGTGGTTCTGTGGTCTGTCCACCAGCGCCACGCCCACCCTGTCCCAGGAGGAGAGAGCTGCCCTGGAGCAGAGACTCACCAGCATCGAGGAGGAGCCCCTGTGGAAGACTGTTTGCAATGCCAATGCTATTGTCCTGCTGGCCATTAATGTCTTCCTGTGGGCATATTTCGCCTGAGGTGGGGTCAGGAAGCGTGTGGCTTTGGTTTCTCTCACCTTTCTGTCTCAGCTGGAAGCATCAGGTGACAGAGCCCCTGGTGATGGTCCCTGTGGCACAGCCCTTCCCTGGAGGCACTGCTTGCTGGGAATGATGGTGGGGCTCAGTTTTCCCCATAGGATGAGAACAAGACTCAACACCAGTCACGTCTGGGGCACAGGGGCTGTGCAAAGGCTGGGATGCAGGATAGCATGTGGGCCAAGTCTGGAGGTCTGGGGTCAAGTTTAAAGGTGCAAAGCTGAGCCCAGCAAGGAGCAAAGGCTTTGGAAAGCCCAGCTGTGGCTGGGTTCTCTCTCAGGGCTGACTTTGCACTGGTGCACTTAGGGAAGGATTTCTGCTTTACACTGGTGTGCAGAAGGAGACTTAAACACACTCTGCAGCTTTTTTTATGGCTAAAATTCAGATAGGGTCAGTGGGGCACCACTGGATTAGCTCAGCAGTGCCAACCTTGGCTCCCACAGCCACCCCAGGACCTGTGTTGGACCCCTTCCACCCCACCCCTCCCGCCTCACTGGCATCAGCAGTGGGACCAGGGAGCTTCTTCCTGCTTCCCGAGCCCCCCGTCCTGCCCACTCTGCTGTGTGACAGTGGCTCTCACAGCAGCCCCAGCCTGTTTGCTCAGCAGGCTGATGCTGCCCCTTGACAGCTTTACCAGCAATAAAGGTGCCTTAGTAACCAAGCCAGTCCTGACTTTGGGTTATTGTGGTGATCTGTCCTGCACTGACACACAAGAGGCTCCCTGGGACCACGGTGACCTGGCTGTCTCGGGGAAAAGAAATATCCTTCCTTGGGGCCTGATCCAGGACCTCACTTGCTTGAGCGAGTTCGGGCTTCTCTGACCCATCTTGGTGCCACCATGTCAAGTGGCACAGCCATAACCTTTTAAACCATGGAGAGACAGCAATAACTCCTGTTAATATCTGTGCCTGGTGGTTAGGATGCTCACCTGGAGAAGGCTGAAAATGCCCACAGGCATGTGATCCTGCACTCCAGCACCTGAGGGACATGTCCAAGTTACCAGGCATGGGCTGTGCAGGGAGGAGAAAATGAGTCATGATTCATCAAGGAGAGAAGAAAAAAGGCTTTATTTCCACCTGGCTCAGGAAACCCAGGTCATGGTTCCACCACTTATCCTCAGTTTGGATGGAGGAGACTGAAATGGCCGTGCAGGATGAGGTCTGTGCTGGCTTTATGCAGGTCAGTATAAGCATTTGCTTATTCTAAGAGGAAAAAGTAGATTTCCCTTGAGCAAGGGAGATCTCAGCCCCTTCAGTTGCCCACCCTTCCTTGGGGAAGAGGAACACAACACAGAATTTGTTTTGCCTTTCCACTCTTCAGTTTCAAGCAGGTGGTGCCCAGATCAGAGGGTGCCTCAAAACATTTAGAGGAAGTCAAGTTACCATCTGTGATTAAAAGCTGGTAAATGTCTAATAATAACAGGTACATTTTTAGTGCATTAAGAAATACTGGGGCTCTCTCCTCCTTGTCTAGAGAGCCACGAGGTGCTGAGTGCTCCTGAGTCACAGAGCCCCTCAGTAGGACTTGACTCCATGGCTTTATTGGCTTTTTTGGGCCACACATCTGCTAAAGCCATGGGGAAAGCAATGCAGGACAGGATGAGCAAACTGGGCCATTTTTTTTAAACACTTGAGATTAATTCTTTTCCCCAAGAAAAGTTCGGTTTTGCAGAGAATAGAACTGAATTTTACTAATTTTTTTTGTTTTGTTTGGGTTTTTTTTGTTTGTTTGTTTTGTTTTGTTTCTTTTTTTTGGGGGGGGGGGTTGTGTTTTTTTTTAATGACACAAACATTTTTGATGTTTGGTTATATGATGTTGATTTCTTCCGCTCCCCATCTCACCTCCTGGGCCCTGGGAGATGAAGTTTCCTTTAAAATGCTGATGTCTGAGTTAAAGTAATGTTGTCTGAGAGCTGTGACTGCATCTCTGATCTTGGCCCTGAGAAGGAATGGAGACATCCGCACTGCCAGATGCAGCCAGCTGTGCACCCCACAGGAGGAACACATCTCACTGGTAAATTTATTTGACTTACTGCTCTGCTTTGAACCACTGAAGTGAAACAAAAGGAAAAAGAATGATTGGGGAGGGGGAATCTGAGATGTTTTACCGAAATAAACCAAAGCTTTCTCAAAAAACATCTTGACCTTCCCTTGTGTTTTCAAGGAAAACAACATAATTAGCTGAAAAAAAAATTAAAATCAAATTTGAAAAAGATCTATAAAAGAAAAAAAATATTTTCCCTCCTGGTTGAATATTGAGGGTGGGGTGAATTTCCTTCTCGGGTTATTCCTCATCTCAGTCCCTCTGCTCTTTCAGAGCCGGGGCTTTGGCGATGACGGGCTCATCCATCGGCGGATGTGGCGCGGTGTCGGCGTCGGGATCCCGGCGAGGCTTTCCCGGGGAGCAGCCTGTCATCGCCCCGGGAGCACCGAGCAGCTCCTCACAGCACGGGGTGAGTTTGCAGCATCCTAACAAGAACACATCGCTCTCAGGGCTGCAACCAATATGCAAGTCCATTGGCAGCAGATGTTATTAATGATGCCAATACATATTTTCCTATTAATCTTCCATACTAGGCTTGTGTCTATCTGCAAATGATTATCATTCATTTTCCTGACAAATCTATCAAGATCATTTATTACTGTTCGGCAAAGGATCTTCTTTTAAACGAAGATTAATAACATTGCATTTTATCTGGCTGGCTGAGCCAAAGGAAATGAAATTAACAATGAACCCTACAAACATGTCATCACTTTAATTTACCGGAAAATATTTTAAAATGTTATTTAAAACAATATACGCTGTGGTGGGCACAGTTTATTACAAAGGAAAGAAGTGAAACCACATGCATTTTAGCAGGGTGGAGAGTAAACAAACAGGGCACTGTGTTTTCTCTGGTTCCTCGCACTTGAGTTCTGGGCCAAGGAAGGAGCAGCACCCACAGCCTTCCTGCCATGCACAGATGGGCACCTGCCTGGGTGAACTGCAGCTGGAAGTACCTGTTTCTTGGTTAAAGTGGCTCCTAACCAGGATCACAAGCTCTCATCCCTTCAGGGAGCGCTGCCCTCCCTGCCTTCCTAAAAAGGGGAACTTCAACACCTTCACCACCTTCAGCACCTAAAAATGGTAAAGATCATGGGGATGTGAGGAAGAGGAGGGCACGTGTGGGCTGACAGGGTGCCAGCACCCTTCTGCATTTCTGGTCCCTTTGGAGGAAAAGAAACAAACTTGTTAAATTTACATGGCTTAGTTTCCTTTCTTCTGCACTCTCTTCTTACTGTCCCTTCTCTTCATTTGAGCAAAATATAATAATAATAATAATATTACCAAAGAACCTATCAGAACCCCTTTCCTACTTTTACTGCAAATAGTAATGCAAAAATTTAATATCAGCTTTGCTTTTTCATTACTTTATTTATGCCCATGAACTTATATTCTGAGCCCTGATTTTGTGCAGGTACTCACCACTGTCTCTCCACAGGTCTTTTCCCATATTCCCAGCTCTGGGCTGTGTCACCTCTGGCAATGGGAAATTACTGCTCTTCGCTGTCGTGGGGGAAGGAGAAGGTTGCTTAAAATGATTTTGAATTACGAAGTCAAGAAGCGATTCTCCTACAGGTAAAAAAGTCAACTTCCTACCTTCATTCTTCTCCTCTTATAGACCCAGATACCAGGTTGGGAGCAGTGTTTTTAAACCCCAGACAAAGGAAAATAACCGTGCTAACCTCACACTGGAGAAGTTTCAGAATGCTGACATACCAGCAAGAGGATTTCCAAGTGTGCATTTGTGTATTTCCTCAGAGCAGCAACAGCACATGTACTAAACTGGTGGGTTTTAACCACATACTTCATTGTTGCATAACAAAGTATTCTGGATTTCTTTTGTAATTAAAAAGTAATCAGTGTAGCACAGGTATTGAAAAATTTATGACAAATAAGAGAAACCTGAATATACCCCAAAGCAGGGTTTGGCTCCTCTGCAGATTAAAAGGAAATGAGTTAAAAAGAGAAGAAGGATGCCCCTCTGTTAAAACTGGAGCTGTATCCCCAGTGACTTTGGGGACACTCTGCAGTTTGATTTGAGAGCTCAGGCTGCATATGTCCAGGCCACACATACCAAAGCGGGACCAGACTCTGAGCTTCTAGAAAGTCTGATCTGCTACTTTTACCTGGCATTTACTGGTAGAATTCGTGATGTTTGCCTTAGCAATAACCACAATGCACATGGCAGAACATCTCTGCTTATTTCTTTATCAAGTTACCAGTTTAGCCACCTTCTTTTTAGCATCATTGTAAATCCTGGCACAAAGACTGCAAGCTAAGAAGAAATGAGTTTCTGGTTAAGGTGCCCTAAAAGCTAAATACTCATTACTTGAAAGAAAAAAGGATCTGCACCTTACTTGTAGTGTGACTGCATTCTGTTCCAGGTTTCAGCTGCTGGATTTCATCAAACCCTTTCTGTTCATGAAGCACTTGTCTGTTATGAACTTAACACCACATAAATAAAAATCACAGACAGTGCTTGCAGAGAAATAGGGCTTTACAATCATGGAAAGGCAAAAAAGGGGATAAAGCCAAAAGGAAGTGGCAAAGGACAAAATGTAGTGAATGCAAAAACCGAATTCAAGTTTCTCCTCTCATGGTCTTCTACAAACATTTAATGAGGTACATTTATTTTCTTAATTTCAGACTAATGCCAGCATAATGTGGGAGGTCCCATCCAACCTCCAGGGATCCATCCCCAAAGCCAGGGATGAACATTCCTTCTTTCATTTCCCTCAAAGAGTAAGAGCAATATACAGCGTGTTGTGAGGGCAACACAAGGAGCAATAGATGAAAGTTGTTTTTTTTTTTCAGCACAGGTATAATACTGATGTCACAGCAATTTGAGATTTCTGCACAACCTTCTCTACAGAAGATTAACATGAGCGAAGCTGTGTTGCTGTGATGGCACTGGGCACTCTTCAGAGTCTGGTCAAGTCTAAAGTCCTTCAAGGGGAGCACAGAGGACTGTGGACATCCAATGGCTCTTTAATTCCTGACCTGGGATCCCATATCATACCTGCAGCCACCTTCATGCCTTCCCTCCCCTTGTCTCAGATGCAGTTCCCAACACTCCTGTGTGTCCATCTCCATCACAGCACAGGGGGGATGTGATTTAAGCACGTGCCATCTGGCCACAGGCTGGCATCGTGGAATCCGTGTGCCATTCCAGCACAGCCCAAGATGTCACCAGCAAAAGCTGCAATACCACTCAGTGCAGAATTACAGATCAGCTGTCCAAGCAGGACCAGATGGCACCACCATGCCAAGGACAACAAACAGTTATTAAGTTGTCAGACTCTGAAGCAAAGTCAGCCTGAGCTGCCGAGTTCGTGCCTTTTCTGTGCACAATCCCCAGGAACAAGGGGATTGTTCTGCAGTGTCCCAAAAGACACTGCAGAAAGGCTCCTGGAGAGGGCACTTGAACAACTCTCTCTGAGCCACAGGGTATCCCCCGAGGAGCCCCAGTGCCACAGGAGCTGACAGCACTCGGGATTTCGTGCTGGGATGGGGATAACCAGGGACTATTCCCCTGCCACTCTCTGAGTTTAGACTAACCCAGCAAGCTTTGATTCTGTGTGGGAAGGAGCAGCGTATCCCTTTTAAGAAACCCTTAATTATTGCTGCATTTGTTCAAAACGGGAACGTTCAGAAGGTTCAGCTGTGACTCGCTCCTGTCGTCCCGCAAATGCAGCATTCAGTTTAATATGTGAGACTCATAACCAGCTCACACAGTGCAATAGTTCAGTTTGAAGAAGAAAAATATTCTGCTGGAAGCACAGGCAAGTAGCAGTGTCAATTTTTCATTAACCTACAGCCACTGTCTCTGTAGACTTACAGCTATAAGTAAGATTACTGTTATAATTTCTTCTGGTCCCTAAGGGGGGGAGGGGGAACAAAAAACTTCTCAAAACTTTTAAGGTCATTAAAAAAAAAATCCACCTTCAGATTGGAGGTAGTTTCAGTTTACTTTCATATTTCAAAATCAAATCTTAGATTCATCCTCACATCAAAGCAGAAATGTCAGTCACTTTGTTTCTACATCTCCTATGAAAGAAGTTCCAGCTTATACATGAGCGGAATGCCAAGTAAATAGATTTTCCTTGGCAACAAAGGCAGATTTTTTTTTTTGTTTTGTTTGTTTTAAACATATGTAAATAGAGTCCCAGGAGCTGAGCTGCCTGTCACTTCAACCAGGTTTACACTCATGTCACTCCAGCTGGTTATTTCTGACCGCCCTTAGGTCAGGACTGCAGACATTTCCCTCCCCACTCCTCCACGCAGTCATCTCCAGCAGCCTTTTCCTTCCAGTCTCACACCTCAGCAAAGGGAAAACAGATTAATATGGATTCCTTTTTTGCTAGTTTCTTATTCTTTCGGGTTTGTTTGTGGTTTTTCTGTGTGGTTTTTTTTGTTGTTGTTGTTGTTTTTGTTTTGTTTGTTTGTTTCTGTTTTTAAGCTCTAGTTACAGAATCCCAGAAATACTTTGGCCCTGTGAATACTTTGGGCCTCTGTCACAGACACCGAGATGGTTCTGAGATCTCTTGGCAGGTCAGAGCAGGTACCTGGATACCACCAGTGACCAGTTGGGGCTGTGCCTACACACCAGACATTTATTAAAGACTGATGGCACCTGTTGGTTCATGGTCAAGATTATGGGGGCAGGGAAGAAACAGGAATGGATTGGTAAGAAAAATGACTTTTTTGTTGTTGTTGTTGTTTTACAGGAGGGCACCATCAGCCTTGAGTTTTCCGTTTTCAGTACCAGGCATTTAAGGAGTGCAGAGTTACTTTCCCCAAAGCCAGAGGACACCAAAGATGAGTATGATCCCTTCACATACCCATCTTCTACTGCTCACTTTTTTTTTTTCTAATTTAAACTAGCAGATCAGTGCAAAGTTGAGCACTTAATGCTTGTCATTTCCAAATGGTTTGGGTTATATCTTAATCTTCAGCACTTGTTTTGGGTGTAATACTGGGTGGCACGGAGGGATGCATCACTTTATGGGCTCTGCATAAGCCGCAATTAAGGAAAATCCTCAAGCACACGAGAAACCTCAATTTTGATTGGCCACATTCCCATAACTTATTGATAATTCAAATCACTCGAGTATTATTCAGTGTTTTCCTTCTCCCTGCTTTTTTTTTTAATCTCCTGACAAGTTTACAAAGAGAAGAATGGAGCTGAGCTGAGCTGCATTACATCCAATATGCTGCCTACACAAATGCCAGAGAAGCTAAATGAACCCCAGAACATATGGCACTCTGCTGACAGAGCTCCGAAACTGGTTCTGCATGAGCAACAGGGAACATCTTGAAACGCACAAGACATATGTGTTTTAGGAAGAAGATTGAAGTGTTTCATAATAAAACAGGACAAAGTGAAATACAAGTGCTGTATAAAATTTTAATTAAAAACCGGTTTCACCCCTCAACGTGAATATACAATATGTTTCCCAGATGGATTTCATATTTAAGTATTATCCAAACCAAAAACATAAATGAGACAAATAAAGCCTTCAGAAATGGCACAGAGGCTAAAATGTATGTAAACACTAGATGACTGTGGTGAAAACAAGGCAGGCAGAGAAAGCAACCTCTTAGCAAGTGTTTACTACTGGAGTACTGAATGAAGCAGTTCCTACAACTATAGTCTTAGTACAACACAATTAGCTAAACATTCAAAAATTCAAGTCAGTGTAACAACACAAATGCAAGCACCAGAACTCACCACCCTTCAAGTGATGTAAACGGTGCTTTTGTTACTCATGAGTTACACAGGTTATTTTCTACACCGATAATTCATGGTATAGAAATGCATAATTCATGGCATACCAAGCATCCAACAGTCTCAGCATCTCCCCTGCTCTCAGCCTCCCACCCCACTCTGTGTGAAGCTCTGTTCATTCCACGGCATCAGCTCTACAGGGTTACCCAAACGCCTTTCTGTGCTGTACCCTCAGGATCAGTAAATTCTTATGAACCAAGAGGAGTGTTGTTTTGCAACAGCAAACTTCTTTCCCTGAAGAGATGAGAAGGTGGCTCAGATCACCACTTCTCAGGCTGCAGAGAATTCTCTCTGCTAGGTCAGAAGCAATCACCCAGAACTGAAGGGAAATACACACGAAGAAAAAGCACAATCTCCACATAGATCAAGCAAAGATTACAGTTCCTTTGTGTTGCCATCCAGACAAATTATCACCACACTTCAGAGAATCTCTCACTGAAGACAAACTGGGAACAAACTGCATCTCTTTAGCAAGCCAACACTGATAAAAGGAGCTACAGCCACATCTTTTAAGGGCTTTGGTTGATGTTGTTTTGGATTCCACGGGGAAAGCAGCAGAAACCAATGCAGTCAAGGAGGCTTGTGCCCAACAGTTCACTGTGTAACAAACAGGAATATCAGGTGTTCTCAATCACTTCTCACAACGCTGGTTTATTTGTTGAAACTGAAAGGAACTGGGCATAGACCAGTAATCTGCTGCTACCAGAGACCATCATTTAAGCCAGACATCCCTCCTGTTCATGAGGTAGCTCATCAAGATCAGCCACAGAAGTGCTGTTCTCTCTTACCTTCAACCAAGAGGCAAAATTTAGCCAAGAGGCTAAATTTAATTGATTCAAAAGTTTCCTCAAATTCCTTGATTACTAAACAAAACTCTTGAGATACTTTCAGCATCCTGATAATGAACACCCCATAACCACTGAAGTAATAACACTGTGACCTTTCCTATGACCCAGAGATTCTGCATTGCCAGATTTATACAGTAAGTGACCATTTCTAAATGGCTGAGAATTTTGTTGCATAGTTCAGTGTTTCAGAAAACAAATTTAAGCTTAAAAATTAGGAACAGCAAAATTATATATGCTAAATTACTCCCTGCACATGGACTGAAAAGGCAGAGATTCCTTCCAGCTTATTTTCTCTGACAAACCTATGGCACAACACACAAAATTTTCCACTGACACGTTGCTCACACCACTGCACCCCTTGTTCCTGGGTAGAGGATGAGAACAAACCCTCATGTTAACAGAGAGATGTTATCAGTGCTGGTTAGTACACACAGCAAACAGCACTAAGATATCAGGATGAAATAAGTAATTTATACGTAAAAAACCCCACCTATATCATCAGAGCAATCAGTGTGAGTACAAGAACCCAGATCATGCAGGAGACAAAAGCTGAGCAAGATGCCAACTGTAAAGATTAGCTCCTAAAAGCACATGTACTAAAGCAGTTCATTATCTTTTTCGGCTCTCTGATCAGGATAGAAATCTATTAAATCTGATTAAGACTTGTTTAATAATTGTCTGATTAAAACATAATAAACCTGGGAAAATTAAAATAAACCTTCTTAGTAACCTAGAGATGAGATGGGACTTTTCAGCCAGGCTTCCATAAAATAATTTCTTAACATTCACCTCAGGAGCCCAAAGCACTTCACAGTCATTTAATTAAGCTTCAACAGAGCACAAACTCCCCATTTTACAGCTGAGGTAACAATGAGAGGGAGTTTGGAAAAGACTATTTAATACTGAGCAGAGCTAAATGTTCTGTTATTTTACCCCAGAAATAGATTCCCAACACCTACAGGTAGATTTCTTTCTCCCCCACATAATTTTGTCAGCATCTGAAGTAATAGTAAAATTCAAACGTGATGCACAGTCTAAAGAACAGCCCTTGTCACTTCCCAAGCTCAGCTTTGCAGTATAAACAGTTTCCCATCTATCTTACAAAGCTGTTCCCATTACTCCAGCCATCCCTATGCCTCTTGTCCCCAGCGGACCAATTTAAGCTTCTCTTCTTTTAAGTCGAAAACTTAGATAAGGCAAATCATTAAAGTGTTTGACATTTCTGCCTTTAATCCACAACAGGTCAATGACTGAGTGATTTCCAAAGCAACTATTACTCAGCAAAGGATTTGCATTTCTACTGAACCCAGGCAAGTCGTTTGTCTAAAGCCACCCCAAGATCCTAAACTATGCCAAGTCAGTCACAGGAGAGATGGAAGGGAACAAGCAGGAAGCAGGGTCTGACTTCTTAAATTGAAAGTGGTAAAATTTTGCACTGGTTGCATCCTGCAAGCATCACTGTACGCTGGACAGCTTTTGGTGAGAATGCTCATGGGTTATTATAAACTTGGGGAGGGCAGAGAAAGACACAGACTCTACAGAAAAACACTAATTTGCTCTTAATCTAGCCCATTATTTCTAGATTTGAGTAGGCAGCTTTCCTTTAGGAGGCAAAATGACAGGGGTGGAATTCTGCCATCCCACTGTCACTAACAACTTTGTGGATGGCAAAAGATAAGGAATGAGCATAGAAAATGCTATTTAAAGCTCCACTTAGGAACCTAGAAATTTGCATTTGATAGGAGGGATTTAAATTGTATTAGAAGGCAAGGTGCACTAAACAATTACAGTTTATTACTGTGTTGGTTCACTGCCTGAACCTTCACTTATCACACGCTGCAGTAGCACAGGAACAGCCGTGCTCGTGTGTGTATTAATGGCAGGGTTAGCTCAGCAAGCAGGGAAGGGGCCAAGTGCTTCTGAAAACAAAGGGGCTTGCAGATTTTATGGACAGATTGGAGTAATTTGGGCCTTAAGTCACATTTCAAGGAAAAGTTTTCCATCAACCGAACTGGATTTCCAGCGCAGTGCTTGGAAGGGAACACTCTTTGCTGCATCACGGCATATAAGCTGTGGAATGACTCTGACCCAAGAGAGAAACATATCCTGCAGCAGCTGATTCAGAGAGACATTATACACACCATCTCCCCTCACAGCTGGACCAGGGCCAAACACAGAGTCTGTCTGCTTCATTTGTTGTTATGTTGCATAAGAAGGCTACACTGAGAATATTCATACTGGTCAAAATTTAGCAGACAACACTATTTTCTCCTGTCCAGTTTTCACCTTTGCTAAAAGTGTTTTCATCTATGATGAAAACTGAAGGTTGACATATTACCATGTGCTTCCTTTCTTTAGTTAGGGGAATTAAACAGACACACCCCAGATATTCCTGTGCACCCCTTGAGAACACTGCTCTGCTTTTCACAGTGGCCTCCAACCTTCCTCATCTTCTCCTTATGTCTTGACTTCATGGCAACCTGTGTCCTTACTCATCCATACAAAAAAACCCCAAAACCAAAGCCTCAGCATTCAGGCTCTCTTACACATTGAACAAACAGGGACTAAAATCTGCTGGATTACTGGGGAGGGAAAAATTCAACAGGTTTTCTACATCACAGAACCAGATCAGGCCAAAGGGGAGCAGCCAATCTTCAGAAGACTGTAACTTCTACTTGACTGTGACTCTGGGGAGGGAATACACAGAGAATATTGAATGAAAACTGCGGGATACCATGAGAATAACACTGAATCTCACAGCTCAAACACAAACAGGAAACTGCAACAACCTTTAGATTTCAATAGATTACTTTTAAACCAAAAGCTTGGAAAGTATCTCTCAGAATCTGCCCTACCTGTTTAGGATCCATTTCAATATACCTGCTTTCCTGAACAGCAAGAAAACTATTCCTTTATGGACTAATAGGGGATCACAGGAATAGGCCCATGAACACCAGGTACTGGTAGAACAAGACTCCATGGCCACCAAGCCTGCAGGGGCACAGCCTGGGGAAGTTTTTACTTCATAGAATGACTCCACACTTCTCCATAGCATAAGACTGTGCAACTAATGCCCTTTGAAAGCACTAATGTGCTAGATTGCATCAGGGACAGGAAGTTATCAGTGTTAATCCACTTCACCTGCTTTAACAGTGACAAGGAATGGAAATGTCTGTATGTGAGACACTTCCTCTGAGAGTCCCCTTTCCTGAAACAGAAGCACACAGCCTTTCAACGTGCTTTCCCACCAGCATAATTGCTCACCAACTGCTTTCTCAAATCAATTATGTTGTCTCAGCATTAAAGGATGGAAGGCAGAGTAGACCAACTTTTTGTTTATCTAGGCATGCTGGCAGGTTACAGTCATATGTTCTGCCATCTGTACTCCCAGCTTTATCCTTTATCCAATCATAACAGGTAAAATGGCATTGCTGTAACTGAATCTGTTCGCTCAGACAGGGAAGGAGCCAGAACAGGCATTTGTTTTTTCCCCCCTTCTGAAAGGAAGCAGGAGATGGACACTCTTGCCCTTTTAAAACATTCTGCTTTTCAAGAGATGGGCAATTTGCCCTGGTCTGCTAATGTGGGATCTGCTCAATGCAAGGCTGAAAAGGTTCCATCCCCGGGGAAAGCATCGAACTGCTGATGAACATTTGGTGGCCTTTAGCAAAAACGAAGCGATTTCTGCCAAGAGGATCCCAGCAGACTGGGAAGGACAGGCTCCAAATTAGGTGGGATTGTGATGCAGGAATTTCAGAAGGCCTGTACAGAACACAAGGAGCTTGCTGACTAGCTCTAGTCTTTCCCCCTGCACACTCCTTTCTTATTCATAATTTTAAAAATTACAAGTATATTGGCAAATGTCATGGCTGCATTCAGGAGAACCTGAAAGCTTTCAAATGCAAAGGGTGCATGAAGATGACCTTTCATCTGATACAAAGACTGCTGGGCTGGGTGGGTCTCTTTTAAAATTTCACGGTATTAGAATATTTGTTGCTGAAGGTGCTTGAAACCACTTCAAAAACATGCCTATAGGTCCTACAGCACCAGTGTTTCTGCCCTTCTCCAAAATAAACAGTTCTAAGGAAATTTTCTAGAAAACAATTCCCTTTGTCCCAGATGGGTTGCTTTTAAAACACCACTCATGTGCACCTTCCCCCTTAGACTCCTTCTCTAACCACACTAGCATTGGTTGTTTCTTTGACCAATTCTGTTTATGTTACTAAATAGTTTTAGTTATTTAATAAGAAGTGGCTGCAGCTGAAACCTGAGTTGATGTCAGGCAGGAATGTCCAGCAGACCTATTAATCCTCAAATGATTCTGTTTTCATAGTCTCAGAGGAGCAACACCATCTTGCTTAACTGTGGAGGGGCTTGATGTTGGGGATTTTTTGTTCCTTTGTTTTGGGGGGTGGATGTTGATGTCAACCCAGGCCAAAACCCCATTTTTCCAAAACCCTTAATGGCACCTTAAAAATAGAGTAAAAATATTCTTATATAAAAATAGCTTTAGTTACAAATATGAACACTGTGTACTGTGCGTTTTTCAGGTGAGCTGCTATCAGGAATGTGTTTTTTGGTCTGAAACAGTGCCAGCAACTTTTTGGTACATGTTTCTGTATATTTTTCCGAGACTCTCCTCAAAGATTGCTCTGTGAGGCTTCTCTTTGTACACAGCTGCACGACTGGACCAATATTCACCATTATCCAAGTGAACAGGAGCGTTCTGCTGCACTGGTGAGCTGTCAAAGGAAAGAAGATAAGAAACAATGATCAAGATGTGGAAGAGGAATCAGAGGCACAAACCCAGCAGAAATACAAATGCAGAGCTGCTAAGCACATATTGCCTTTTACAAACCGAGGCAAAAACTGCACTGCAGCTACTTCTAAGAAATGGGAACCACAAGTTATTCATTCACACAAATTCTCCCCCACTAACATGAGTACTCTTTTTAAAGCCTCCCAAACAGAAAGAGACTTAATTTTCTGAGAACATGCAGTAATTTTGCTGTATTTTTGTAAGCTGTGTGACTAGGCAAGAGCAACACTGTAGGATTTTTGTGTCCTTCAAAGGTTAAATTGTAACCACAAGGAGCTATTTCAATATGAAGACAATCTATCAGGGGGATATTAAATGGCTGTGGTTGCAGCTGTAAAGTGCTCTATCGGAAGCGTCTTGGAATAAGTATTCTACCAAATACATTATGATATAGTGGCAATCAAGTGTTCCATCCACACCCCATCTTCTGTGTCACTGCTTTAATACTAAACACAAACACAGGCTCATCTTTCAGTTGCTTTGAGAAATCATTTCCGAGACCTATGAAGTGAAATTTATACTCTGAAAATCATTACAAAACACTGACAAGTCTGAAGTGTTCATATCTAAACATCGCAACTGTTTGCCTCCTCTCGATACTTACAAAACAAAGGATTGTGTCAGATAATTAAATCTGCAATTTCCTTGTAATAAAGCATGAAACCAGCAGCTCAAAAATCATCGGCAAAAAATGACTACCGAGGTGACGTTTTTCATGTCTGCTCAGAGATTTAGGCACTTAAGACATTTAAAAATCAAGACTGAGTTATCTTCAGCCTTTTGCGAATGTTCTCAGTCTGGGAAATGAAACTGGAAATGTGAAGCTTACAGTGACCACCTTCGCTTAGGGAATGGATTACATCTTACAGGGAAGCTTTATAGTTTCTTATTACATATAATTTATTAATGAGAGTGTCTTTTATGACCAAACTAGTACTTAAAACTTTGTCCTCAAGTTAATATCAGACAACATCCATGACAAAATTGAAAGAAACCTTATGGCAAAGGACCCACAAATACACTTGCACCTCACTGCATCAAAACAGAAGTTTTTCCCTTGAAGAATAGAAAACAGCAAGGGAAGAAGAGGAGAATATAAGATCAGTTTTCTAAATTCACATCCCTAACCTTCCACTGTCCCAATGGAAAACAAAGGAAGGAACAGCTTTTGCTTTTAGTTTTTTTTACATTCAAATAGTAGGGTGAAGCCAATCTATACCAATGAAAATAAGACCTGTGTGTGGCTCCAATACTAAGAAGGGAGAAAGGCCACTTTCACACTTATTCAGAAAAGCTCCAACATTTAAAGTCAGTCAATATCATGAAGCAAATTAAAACTGTTTATCATCCCAAGTGAACTGTGCCTCACAGTTTGGACACAAAGGAACCAACATACCAAACAGCAAAATCAATAGAGAAGTTATACAGGCCTATGTGAAATGCAGACAAGTCAGTGCCCTGGGGACTCATCAACAACTGAAGTTTCACCTCCTCCTTTCTGCAGTTCGTGGTACCTGACTTCTGATGGAGAATTCTGAGGCCAACAAGTAAGCACAGCACTAGGAGTGGCACTTGTAACTCTACAACAAACAGCTCTGACGCTCTTTGCCTTGGAACCCATTTCCTGCAGGCAGCCTTGTGCTTGCCTTTTCTTCTCCTAAAAGCTGAATGTCCCCAGAGACACTCAAAATCCAACCACTGCAGGAAAGGAAAGACTCAAAACCCAACAGTAACTTCCACAAGTTCCTTATTCTGGTACTGACAAAGATTTATAAGAAGACATAAACTTAGTTTCCCCTTCTCTTCCTAGAGGGATGTGTTTGTATGTGTTTCCATTAGCCAGTCCCTGTGCATGAGATACCTGGCACTGATGTGGACAAAGATACAGCCAAGCAAGGGAAGAGTCCTCCTGTCTCAGCTGGAAACCAGCTGACGACCTGAGCTAAGCAATCTGGGAATTACACTCACAAATCATATTAACAGCAGGATTTCTGCACGCAACTCCCTGCTCTGAAATACCTGTCATATGCTTTTGTTCCCTCATACATCTCCTTTAAGAGTCCCAGAAGTTCTTTTCTGAGTGAATCATATACTAAATATTTCACAAAACACAGACCTTTTCCTTCCTCCCAGTGGTTTTCAATCATCCATCTACTTTACTGCCAAAATTTGGTCGACAGTACCATGTCCTTCCATGAACTCTGTCTCTGTCCTTGTATCCTGTTTATGAGCACTGTGGCAAAGACTCAGCAATCAGACTGTCCTCGAGGCCTTTTATGTCTCATCCCCAGTGCTGCTGGCCTCTAAACCCAAGGAGCAATCCTTTCCCAACTAGAGTGCCACATTTCATATCCCATCACTCCAGGATTCTGTAGAATTAGGGTTTGTTTTTCAGTTTTTCATGGTCTGCAGTTTCAGCATCAATCTCAAAGTCCCAAAGCTGCCTCAAAACAAAAAACTTGCACTTTCTCTCTCACAAACACATCCTACACGATTTAATTGCACCAGCTGTCAGGACAAAGGGAAAGGGAGCAAAAAGGCTACACACAGAATACAGGAGAGAGCACAGGTACAGGGATACAAAACTGCAGCAGCAGCTTCACATGCATATGAAAATCTGAGTAACTAGATCCCTTGCACAGAGGTGATTACAAACCACAGGAGCTGCAAACACAGCCAGCAAATTGTAAATGAACTTTTTGGAGCTTACAAACAGCAAGCAGAAGTTCACTGTGATGTCCATATTGAAATGCCCTCCTTTCAGTGGTATTACTGTGCTCATTTGGGATGCCTTCCTTACAAAACATTGGGTCACATCTATCAAAATAAAACCTTTTCTTTCCTAACGGCAACACCTCTCAAATACAGCACCACAGTTCTAGGGTTTCTCCCTTAATATAAAGGAAACCAGAAAAGCCACAGGAGCCCAGAAAATATTTACATTACTTAATATCTTTCCTCCAGCAAGTACCCAAAACATGGTACAACATACTGTGTGCACACACAGAGAACATCAATGTTGATAACTTCTGCTACAGAAGTTCTCAAAATCAATTGAGTGTCTTATAAATAATATTGAAATGAAATCCTAGTCATATATGTGAGGAATACATGTAGTAATTAACCTAAATAAACAAGGCTTTTAAGACCTCAGGTTTTCAAGACAGCTTCTGACATAACATGCTGAATCACTAAACTACAGTGTGTTTTTTGAAAATGCTTCTTTTTTCCACATATGAGTTAAAAAAAAAAAAAAAGGAACAAAGCAATGCAAAAGCCCCAAACCATATTAATAAATAAGCTTCAATTTATTTTTGCACTCCTCTAGTTTTAAAAAAAACCCAACAAAAAAACAATCGATTATTTTAAAAGTGACATTTAATCTCTAGTGGATAAAATCCCAAAACTACTGCCTAAGAATCACTTTTATAACCCAGTCCAGTTCCAAAATCAGTGTTTTATGAAGACTATACTGGCTTTGGCACTTACAGTGCCAAAACAACATCAGAGGCATAATTATATTTAACTGCATTTTGCTTTTAGGTGAAAAAGCTTGGTATGACTAACTCCTACAGAAGCCTTTTCCTTGTGCAATATATGACACAGATTAAAATGGGAAGAGAAATTTTTAGCTACATTTAAAGGGCAATATTGAGTATGACTGTTCTGTCTTGGTCAGAGAAAAACTCCATACCTGCTCTGCAGTTCACTCATGGAAAAGGGTGCATTATGTGAAGATTCTCTTGTCTTAGTCAAGTCTCCTTTTGATGAGTTACTCTCATCCTAAAAAAAAAAAAAACACCAAAAAAACCCAGAAATCAAATTCTCATTACCTTGGTTTCTGATTACAATGATCTCATTTCAAAAATACTTTCTTTCCATTTAGAAGACTATTAAAGTAACTTACATTTCTTGGGGGAGAAAGGGACAAAGTGTAATGAGCCAAATGCCATTTGTGAACACTTTTAATTAAGTTCAGTACAATTCAGCTAATAATTTTAAGGCAATAAACTGGAAAGAATTTCTAGACAGTGTAGATCTAGAGTACTGTGCAGACAGCGCAAGCTTCAATAATCCCCAACAAATGTGTTGATAAAATGCCATGAAACCTACTGCCCACTGCTTTACTTTTGCTTCTTGCAGGAAAGGGGAAAAAAGAACCTAAAACTTATTATGATTCATAATGAGCTCTCATTATCCATTTCATGCATTTTACCAGACAGAGGCATTTTACACATCTGAATACTTCAATTCCATATACAGGGCTGAGTACACACCTATTCAACTTTAAAAAACATCTGATACTCTTAATGACCCTTCAGTGCTATTCTCAGGAGTTGTTAGAATGCAGTCTTACCTTCCAAGTGATATCTAGACATTAATTAACCCAGCTTTGCCCTCTTAAGTGAGTAAGAAACAAAACACCTCCCATGGAGGGAGCCAGCTGCTCACCTGAGATGGGGTGGTAGAAATTCCACCACACACAACCATGCTCACTCTGAAGAGCAAAGACCCTACTTAAGAGGTGATACTAAGCGATGCTTTCAGCAGAAGCCAATTGCTGTAAGGATTAGTAAACAAAGTCATCTTTCATGCTATAGGAGAAATAATTGGAGAAAAGACTGCGCAGTAAAAATAATCACACTTGCTGGTAACACAGAACTGGGAGAAAAGACAATAAATATAGTGGTAGATGGCAAGAAGATGCAGAGCAAGCTGAACAGCAGGTGTATGGATGAGGAGAAACCTAAGAGAATTTATTGTGGTGAAATACAAGGTAATAAGTGTGTTTGTAAACAGGAAAGCTCTCTTCCTTCAGCAGTCACAGACTACAAAGCACTGAAGAGGAAATGGGGTACAGTGGTAAATAAAACTCTGCAGCATTTGCCGGAGGCAAATTATGTTCAGGAAAGCAAAAAAAGATGGAAACATTACGATACTGTCAGAATGTCACAGCAGAAAGCTACAGTGGACACCCTAAGGAATCTGCAGCAGAGCTCCAGTCACACTATTTTTACAGAGCTCTATGAAAATGAAATTTCGGAAGGCACAGCCGGGTGCTTCTGGGAATGGCTATTTAGCATTAGGTTCTTTGGAATGAAACAGAATAAGAGATACTTTTTAACCTTTCAAAGTTTGGACAAGGCTCTAGATTGGAGCCAAAATCTGCTCGCCTCCTTGTGAGCACACTTGCTTTACTAATCCCTCACTTTAAAAATGACCCATTTACCTCATCCGCCCACTATGCACCAACACAGCCCAGATTTTGGGCCATCTGAGAAGCACAACCAATACTGGTGTATTTTACAGTACTCACTGCAAGGAGAACTGATATTTTTTTCTCTTTTTTTTTTTTTAATCAGGTCAGCCACTGTTAGCACAGCATTCACAGGTCAGCTGCACACAACTATCAAACACCGCAAGACTTCTCTGCAGCATCCTCCCAATTCCTTTTGCTCAGTGGAAGAAAATGGAGTGAGACAAGCAGTCCTTTACCAGCATTGCTGTGACCAGATGGGTAATTAAAGACCCAATACCCTAAGAGCCATATTTTTTTAGGGCAGAAACCAACACAGTGTTTGCAGAGTCGTGTGCATTTGTGCAGCACTGCAGTAACGAGCGAATTGCTGCGTATGTGTAAGTCACTCTAGAGTAGAATTTTAAAGGATATAAGCAAAAAAATAAATAGGAAAAAAAATATTGAATTCTCCTTTTCCCATTATTATATTTCATAGTCTTTTTAACTGTATGGAGAGACCGTGTAACCAACCATCCAGCTCTCATAACAAACTAGTAAATCTTTTATCGTAAAGTCACGGTCTGATGTTCAAGGAAAGTAGTCAAGGACCACTGGAGATAGTTCAGGCTGTGCAAACTTTCATTAAATGTAGGTGCTGGACTGTCATGAAATCCAATTTATTACCTTAAGATCATTGAAACATCAGAGAAGCATTTTACATGATTTGTACCTATTCTGAAATGTGATTGACATCTTCTATTTGAGAGGCAGCAGCTCACAAAATCACAACATTCCTATACAAACTCAGGGAAGTACAGCAAGAACTAGATCAAACAGTCTTAGTATGCATGAGGAAAGATTCCTCTGAGCTTATAAAAAAAACCCCACAACAACTAAGCTAAAAATGCAGATTGGACAGAAATGAGAAAATAATCAGATTAAGTGAGAATGAGGTGAGACAATGAACTTCCCAACATGGCTAAATTTGGGGACATGATAGTTTCACCAGAGCTCCTAATCATAATCTTACCTACCTCTCATCTTTACATCCTTTTTATCTTAACTTTCTTTTACCTCACCTCACACTGAAAACCCTCATTTCTCTGCAGGTGAACAATGTTGTTGTTCAGTTGGTACAATGATTTGGCTTGTGCTGTGCCACAACCTCATTTCTCAAAATCACAACAGGAAAAGGTTTTGTCTGCCTTAAACCACACTTCAAAATTTCATCAAGGACAAAACATTCTGATCCTGGGCGTAATCTCATTAGATAAAGAGCTCTGCTCATTGAAAGCCAGGTAATTAGGAAAAAAAACCCAAACACCTGAAGAATAATATTAGCTCCATAAACAGCTGGATACAAGCAGCTGCTGATGTGCAGCTGCACAACAGGTTTAACCTTGGTGTTCTACACATCTGTAACATATTTTCTGCTTAAACTGGAAGTGGAGAACCAGATTAAAAAAACCCAACCCAAATGTAATTGTCCTCAGTAACCCATGAGAGGTTCCAGTTGCCCATAAGGGCTACACGTAAGGAGGCTACTGAAATAGCATGGAACAGTTCAGCTCACACACCAAATCCATATTTCTACAATCAAGGCTGTCTCAAAGGACAACATTATAATGAACCCAAGACTGTAGGCACAGTTTTCTTCCTCAGCCATTTTGGAGAAAAGAAAGGCTTGTGTTTGCAGTCTTACTTACAAATCTTAGGCACTGCCTAGCACTGTGTGTCCTTAAAATATTTTTCACTCTTTTATGGATCTCATCTCCATTTGCTGGTGAAGGCCAACCAGAGCTAAACCTGCAAGAAGAAAAACAAAGTGAAGAAATATTTTCTTGTTGAAAAGTTCAGTGCTTCTGACTCAGATTTCTTTTTTTTTTTTTTTTTTTTTTTTTTTGGTAATTATGAAGCATGTATTACCTCCTCCTATTTGGAACATGCACAATGTTTAGATTTGATTCTTTTTCTCCTCTGGGGTACAAGAAAAGAAACATTTCAAAGCACTACATAAACAGTATGCAGCCACAACACCAACAGAAGATGCAGAACATGGAAAATGTTGATCGTTTTGTAACTTGAGTATTGTCCCTACAGAATAAGAAAAGCTATAATATTCCCAGTGATCAGGTTTCATTTTCCTCTCTTTAAAGGAAGCATTGCACACATGAAATTCTTTTCACTGGAAAAAATCAACAGGAAGATAACCCTGATGTGTGCAAATTGGAAAACACATGCAGTTAGAGAACTGCAAAATTCAAAGTCTATATTTCATAAGAGGAACTGCATTTTAAGTTGCTTTTTTACATTAAAAACCATGTTGCTTGCTTGGTATGAGTAATTTGAAACTAACAGCTACTTTAGGATTTTACCGTTTTATGTTTTGGATCACATTTTTTGGCCATTTTACTAAAAAAACTTCCTCATCCTTCTCAGGAAGTTCAGAAGTTGCCAGAAATTTCATATCAACTCAGTGTGTTAAGGAAGGCAAATAAGATTTTAAGAATAGAGTTATTTACACACCAACCACGTGTTAGTACATTAAAAAATGTATTTTTTAAAAAAGGGACATCAATATAAGGAGAGAATTATTGGGGAAAAGTTATAAAATGTTTACTTACTCCATCTCATCACAGTGGATAGAAATTAGGTGCCAAATGAAGATTGTGCCCCTTCATTTCAGTGTTTCCTAACCTCTGAGAACTTGACTTTGCACCAAGAAAATAAAAACTGATGACATGGTATCATCATAAGAACAGGGGTCAGTGGGCAAGCTGTGAGCTGGCAAAGCCATGCCACTGCAATCTCAACTCCTGGAACAGCAGCCAACAGCAGGGCAGAGCTGCCATAGCCTGGGTGGATCAGGAGCACCAGGAACAGCGACAGTGCTTTGACAGCTGCCTTCACAAATTTAATGCACTGGAGAAACATCAGGATTCTGAACCCTGAGATTCCTCAGTGGGCTCTGAGCGGGTCTGTGGGACTGGGACTGCAAGTCCTCCTGCCCTCTTCTCTCCAGTTTATCACATTCCCTGTGTTATCCAGCCTATCACTCTCAAATCCCCAGTCTGATCGTGCCTGGCTTAGTTCCCCTTCACCAAACCTCCAGAAATTTCAGTGCAGCTAAAGAACTGTACAGCTCCTTCCAAAAAGAACAAGCCAAGTACACATAGAAAGCTTCAGTACAAAACAGTAGCCTTGCAGTGTTAAAATGAATGGAAGCAGGATCCTGAAATGGGAAGTGCCAGACTGCCTTGAAGGTTACAGGAAGGGCAGGGAACTCTTTGCAGTCTTTTGGATCATCCCTTCCATTATGAGAGAGACAGACTGAAATATAAGTAGAAAGTGAGCAGTTCTCTGCTTTCGAGTATCTTTCTTCTATTTTCTTCAATCTAATCAACTTATTTAGATGCACTTATTGTTGCTTATTTTTCAAAAATGTCTCTTGGTTCTAAACAGCCCCACTATTCTCAGCTTATCTATGAATGTCCTTAAATCAAATAATCTATTTGTTAATGCTTCATTTTTTCTTCAAGAACAGGTGCCAAGAAATGACACAATACTGAAAGGATAAAACATATAATCCATTGGGGGATGTATTTCCATATTTCTAATGATTTAAACAGTTATCTTTGGATCATTACAGGCAAGAATCTTCACAAGACTGGCCATAACACTCGTATTGGCATCCTGAGCCTTTACAATTAATTTCAAGGCCAAGAGCATGTATGGCAGATCCACACTGCACAGTTCTTTTGCATACTGGAATCCAGTGATCTGTTGCACTGAAAGACCTCATGCAAGTTTTTCTAAACAAAAGTAAAATGGTTTGTGGATTTTGTGAAGAGGAGAAAAGCCTGGCCTTTAAAGAGACAGAAGTGTGAGTCCCTTAAGCAGGCAGGAACATTCATTTCCCCAGTGCAGTCAAACCCAGTTTGATGTTCTGCATTGTAATGCATGTGCTCTATCACCACCTGTGCTTTGGAAAAAAAATATTTCTTTTTAATTTTTTTTTTTTAAAAGAACAGAGGTAAAGGGAAGGGGCAGGAGTGGTATTATTATCATCTTATGACTTCCCATTAGGATTTACAACATTTACTGATATTAAAGGAGTTCTGAAATGCATGTTTAAAAATCTGCATCCTAGATGCAGTAAGAGTGAGTCATTTCCCATCTGACAAATAAAAGATAGACCCATGAAGTCATGGCATTTTCTCTTATTTATACAGCAGCTGCTGTTCTTCCAACATTCAGGTTGCTGGCTCTGAGAAGAGAAGTTGGAATATATTGCCTTTGGGAAATAAATTTTATGAAATTCGCATGTAAGATTTCAGATCATTGTTATTAACCGTAAATTTACAAATATCCTTGGAGGTAAATGTATTTACCTGTAATGTAAAAGAAAACCCAGCTAGCTATTGTATTCAGTTAGAAAATACATGGCCATGTCTGCACGAAGAAGAAGATTTAAGTACTTAATTCAAGAACTATTAAATTTCTTTCTCCAGGTGATTTTATTGATCAATCCACTAGTGTGCGCTGTGGTATAACAAACGTTGGCCACTCACACAGACCCCAAACTTCATTTAACAAAAAAAAAAAAAAAAAAAAAAAATCAAAAGCTTAAGTGTGATTAAAAACGGTATCAGCTTCTTTTTAATTAGCTTTTCTAGTATTTTTATTGTCTAATTTTAGTAACAAGTATAGAGTCTAATCCACATTTAATGTTAATATTTACACCAACCAAAACACACACTAACATAAAATCATGCCTGAAATGGAACAACTATAATCTGAAGTGAAACCTTTTTATGATATTCTAACTCTCCTATTGGAAATACTTTATAAAAAAGGCTTTATAGCACAGCTTCTTGGAGTATAAATAAAGGGATTCCATTTGCCCAAAATCACCAGTAACGACTCTTTAAAATGACTAGCTACTTATTTATGTGATTAAGGTGTCACTACCATATTGCAGTGCTGAAAGGAAAGTAATTTCATTTCAATGACTGTTTGTCCTGATAAACGAAATAAACTTCTACAGCTGTATTCTTTGTCATACTTTCAATTTTCCCTGGGACTTGCAAACATTCTGCAGTTACATCAGTTTAAATTGTTTATTGATTCCAATAGATTGTATAAACACTTTGGAAATATAGCTCAGTGACCTAGAAAAAGCCAGATCAATCAGAGAACTTTTCAAGATTAATTTCAAAGATGTTGTGTTGAATCTGATCAAGGAAACAGAACCATTTTCCCTTGTAATGTGACTAAAGGCATTTATTTTCTTTTATGAGATAAGGATTTTTTTAAGGTCATACAGACAAAATCTACCATGATGGAAAAAAAAAAAAAAAAAAAGAAAAGAAACCAGGCAGACAGTGTAGATTTTGTGCTAAAGATTATTTTCATGTATAATTTTATCCATTAGGATGAAATACTCCATTAGAAATACAAACAGGATACATCCACCCCTGTACTCTACTCAAACAGCAGCTTGCAAACTCGAGAGCTGTAATAAATAGGAACTTTTAAATGTCAGACAATCCAATCATCCACTTGCACACGGCAAAAACGTTAATATCACATTTCAGCAGGAGATACTAATACATTCCACATCAGCAGAATTAATGCAAAAGCCTTGCTGGGGAATATTTGCAATGCCTATCGTGACCCCTTCCCCCACCATCGCACCTCCCCGCCCTGTGAACACTTCGGTGCACGTGGCCTCCACGAAGAATCCATCAGCTTCAAAGACACAGACTTCATGCTGAGCAAAACCACATACAAGGACAAACTATCAGAGGACGGAAATCAATGAAGTCCTGTAGCACCAGATTCACAAATGGAGAGAACGCTACTGTAATTGGGGGGAAGAGGGAGAAAGAGCTCTTAAAGCTCCTGAAAAAAACCCATGATCTGCAACAACTTACACATGGAACAGGAGAGAGTCTCAACAAAACCAAATATACTAAATTCTGAAATAGTAAAAAAAAACAACTCTCCCAGATTTTGTACCTGTGCAGGCATTTATTCAGCATTCACAGTAAGGAAAGAAGTCGCTTTATTCTCATTTAAGAGGACATGAAGTGGTAATTCAGTATAATGGACTTAGTTTGCAGTGTGTACCAGCCTGTATAAGGCACAATAGAAAAGCTGGGCCACATTTAAAGAGTTTTTCTGGGCAGCTCAGTCAAGGACACGGTTTTGTTTTGCTTTTTCTTAAAATGACCAACGGCTATGAACCTTAGTGCAGATGCAGCTCTGAAGTGTTTTAGAGCCTATCTTGGTATATACCAGCCTGAATTGTAATGAAATTATACCAACACAAAGCCCCTTATACTCACAATATTTGCAGTGGAGGAGGGAGGCTGCTTTCACAATGGCACAACACTACTATGGAGCAGAAACAACTACACACAGACAAGGCCTTAAATCAAAGCACAGAAGCCTAAATATCTGGAAGCAGAAGCTGACAGCTTAGCTGTGTACCAATTTGCTCTCTCTCTTCAGTAAGAAATGAAAAAAAAAAAAAGGTAAAAATTTCCCACGTTTTCTATGTAGTTTTTCTTACTTCCAAAAGCCCTGTTTTACAATTGGGCCTTGAAGCCTTAGTGACACATTCAGTGCTGAGCTCTTAAATTAGTAAATGCTTTCTTTTCTCTCCTTTTCATATCCAGCCCTTATACATCATCTTCATGGAAAAAGTGAAACTTAAATGGCAGACAGCTTCTGAGAGTTCAGTGAAAGTCAGTGCTCCAGCTGAGCAGTTGCCCCCAAAAGGTTGAAGCCATTCTGGTACTAAATCATTAGCATGTCACAAATTGGCTGCACCTCCTTATGCTCTTTGGAAGCTTTTCCATTACCTTCTATCTTCTCTGAATTTATTAATTTATACACAAAATGCCTTTGACAGCAATCAATTTTGAATTTACTTACTGCTGCAGCAAAATCAACCAATGAAGATGACAAACAGTACAGATGTTGGTCAAAAATATGAAACAAGGCTCGGGTACTGCTCAGTTTTGCAGAATACAGTATGAAACAACTGATTTTCAAGTGTTGATTCCAGAAGTTAACTGGATATACAAATACAAAATAAGTAAACTTCCCCAAGAGGTGAGACTGATAAACACAAACCATATAAGGACAACCTTCCTAACAAACTGAATTCCAAAAATCAGAAATAATGACTTTTAAATGGCCAGAAATAGACAGGAAACCTAGTTTGCAGCCTCTCCCCAGAGCAAGCTTTTTTCTTAAAAAGTCTGCAATAATTTTCAGTGTTCTACTTTGTAGTAGAAAGTTCTCAGCACTTAAAACATACACTCTCACAGAAGCAAACCCTGTCTTAGGATGCTTGCCAGTCTCTAAAGTTGAACAACCTGTGTCTGGATTTTGCTGTGCAACAAAACTAACCCCCAAGATCCTGGCATGACACATTTCAAGATCACTGAAGCAAAAGATTTTGATAACTGGAATTTTCAAGGACTTCATGCAGGATCTAGTATTTCATTAATATCTATTATCTATCATTATATGTATCATTAGCAATATCTTACTTCATGCTGCTCTTTTCCTAGTACTTGGAAAAAGATAATATAAAAATATGGTAGTTAAACAATAGAGGAATATTACAGAAGGGCATCTGATCCAGACAGTTAACCTCTCTCTCACTTCAAAGAGAACTTGGCTTTTGTTAGATTTTATAGTAGGTAAGATCACACAGCAGCAGCATAACCAGGAGAACATGAAAAAAGACATCAAGCTGCACTTCATTCTGGAAACAAAAGTGTGCTCTTTCCAGAGTAGGAAAAAGAATCCTTTGATCCCAAATGCATGAGAAGTAGCTTTGCCTCTCATATAACAGAAACAGTCAAATACTCCTATGATTGTTGTGGTCTCTTGAGAAAAGGATTTCTCTTGTGCCAGCACACAGCTCTGTTCAAAGGACTTCTTGACCTTACAGAATCCATCTCACTATTTCTCCTTTCCTTTATGAAAGGTACTTAGCTGCAGGTTTTAGTGCTGCAAGGAAGGCTCAGCTTGGAAGTCCCCAAGAAAAACACCATCTTCTAGGAGCGCATGAGGAGGGATGTGCACCATGAAAGCAAGGACTGGACTCGAATGTTGCTCTCCTGGAGCAGCACTGAGACAACAGAGCACTAAATGCTCTTTCCCAAAGCATTCAAGATGCTCATCTCTGCACAAGAGGCCACTGATCTCTGCACAACCAACCAGACTGGGGGGGCAAGTCACCTGCCTTGACACACTGCTGGTCCCACACCGTGGGCAGGAACTCCGGGGTGTGTATGTGCCACTGGTCTGCACAGGAGCTACCAAAAATCACAGAATGCTTGGGGTTGGAGAGGACCTCTGGTTGTGTGGCCACATCATTCTGCTGAGCGTCAGCTTTCAGCATCAGCAAATGCTTTCCTTAAGTGATGTAAATAATGAAAAATGTAAAAACAAAGTATGAAAAATAAATATGCAAAACTTTGCTGTCTGGTTCAGTAATAAATCAGTTCCGCTTCTGTCTCAAACCCAGTGGGAAAAGTGAAGGGGATTGATTTGTGGTGTCTTTGGCAGGCTCACAGAAAGGGACTGGAAACTGCCAGAAAGGATACAAAAGGGTTCAGGGGACCTTATGCAAGACCCCAATTTCTGTCCCAATGAAAAGTATTGCAGTGGCTTAACAACTACACAGCAGGGCTCTGGGAAGTACTCCTAAGGCAGACATCACTTCAACACTACTTTTTAGAAAAAGAAAGGGAAAAGAGGGAACTAAGGGTCAAGGTGGGGAGTCAAGTTTCATATTGACTGTGGATTGACTAGCAGTAAAAAAAAAATAGCCTGGATATGCTAAGCAATTTGTCTTTGTAATTCAGAATAAAACTGAGGAAATAAACACCAAATGCTGTGAGATAAGGCTCCATATTCTTTCAGTTACACTGATACACTTTCAGTACTGCTGATTTTCCCTGTATTTCTATGATCTGAACAGCAGTGTTTGCATGCATTTCCAAACGTTGACCTCTGAACCATGTTTGTCATTCCAAGTATAACTCTCAATACACAATCAGCTAAAACCATTGTTATCTCAGCAGCATGAAACAGAGATCAAATTTTTTAGACTATGCCCTTTATTTCTCATTTTGGATTTTTTGTCTGATGACAGAAGTAAATGGTTACATCTTTTACATAAAGAGATGTTACAGCTCTGAAGAGCTGAGAACATTTGTTCTAATAAGAAAAAACATAATTTCACAAGATCAGAAATCTCTTCCGGAGAGGGGCTCATAAAGAGAAAAAGCAAGAACATTCAGACAAGTTCAAGATTAGCTCGCAGATGACTAAATTACTATGCATGTAACAGCAGCTCATAACACACAAGACTTTCCTGCTATCAACAGAAGGCACCCCATCAGCTTTAAATAAAACGTGTCTATAATTTAGCCCCAACCCCTCCAAAAGGAGTCCAGCTGAAAAAAAAGGATAAAAAAGTCACCATGACAGTATCTCTTCCCCAGATATGGGTAACTAATGCACAAACATTGTCAGAAGAGAGTGGGGAGGCAGACAAGATGACAAAGAAACCTCCTCCCAACCCCAGATACATCCTAATCTCCGCAAAACACTTCTCAAGATACGCTATTACAGAGAACAACTAACAAACAAGTTTTCAAGCAGAGGAAGATGTTAAAACACCAACTTGATCTTTGTGAGTATTAAAAATTCAGTCTCCACCTGCCATCTGTCATTTTTCTTTTTAAAGAAAAAACTGAGACAGTTTTTCTATTTTGAAAGCAAGCATTAGGCTGCGTGTAGGCTGTGAAATGCACCCTGCAAGCACCAACTACCTGGGGTACCAATGGCAACAGGGATCAAACAGAGAATGAACCAGCCATCAGCGTACATCTTCAGCATTTAGGACAGGACATCAGTTTAATCCTTAGTTTCTCCCACTTATTTTATGTATTTGGTTACTCAGGCTCAGCTTTGTACATAGTTTTTCTGCTCCCATAAAGCCAACCCAGAACTCTCTAACTGAATGTACGTGAGAAGCACCAAGCATACCTTCTACTCAGCAGGAGGTAGGGAATACACTTCTTGAAGGACTGGAGGGTTTAAGCATTAAACCATCTGTTGCTTTTTGATAATTCTTCCATTCCACCCTCAAAACACTGAAGCTGTGAAGTGTGCCCAAAATATTAATCCAGGGATGAAAATCCACTGAACTAAAGGGTATTAGAAACTCAGTCTCCAACCCAACCCCACTGGGGTCAGTGGAGACTATTAAGAGAAGTAATTTAAATATAGCAATTAATATACACACAACTGCTGCAGAGGCCCACACTTCAATTCAAAGAAAACAAAATCTTAGGGTGTCAATAAAGCAAAAAGATTGGAAAATAATACACTGAGTATATTAAAGCTGCCCAAGCATGTTATGCACACTACTGAGTGCACACTCTGGGTACAGCACAGCCACGATTACATCCTTACAAACACTAGTCCTAAGTCAGAAGGGAAAAAGGCTCCAAGTACCTCCTGTAAAACCTACTTGACATGTATCTGTATTTACATGCCTGAGATTCTAATTGCCTCTGAAACAGTGATGATTTGAGTATTCTCTGTTTCAGATGGACACTGGCAGCATGAAATCTGGGGTGTCACTGTTTCAGAGATTTTTCCCTGCCATGTTATTAGGACTGTACTCGTTAGGCAGAGGGGTGATGGCAAACACAGCACCTGAGGAAAAGTCAAACAACATCATTATTGCAGATGATTTTTCAGTCCCTTCAGCCCACACAGCTCTGCACATGCGAACTGCAGTCATGCAAGTACCGTTATCATCTGTTTGCATTAACAATTCCAGAATTTCATAAACAAAACCAGGCCATTACCTTTCCCTTAGAGAAGATCGATGCAGCACAGAACTCAGGGAATGCTCCTGAAATGCTGGAGGTGCTGAACGCTCTAATGAACCAGCAGAGTGGGACTGTCTGTTGGGTGGATCTGAGAGCTCGTCCTCATTGCAAACAACAGAACTGTCCAAGTCTTCTCTACGAGCAGATTTTGCCTGAAAAATACCCCACCAAACAAAAATTTATTATGAGTACCAAGATGTACAGTTTTTGTGGTTTTACTTCAAAAGGCTGTACGTACATTCAGGAATACCTGTCTGCTGGGGAAAGAACAAGGACTCTTATTTCATACAAAGAGCCCTAGTCTAAAATAATCAACAAGTGTCAGAGGAATCTGTTGGTAACTAACACACCATATCTTATGGCAAAGTCTACTGTAACAGCCTTTTATCACCTTTTCTGACTGCAGAGTTTAAAGGCTTACCCTTCCCAGGAATCACAGGTTCAGAATAATGCTTGAGAGTCTGAACAACCCAAACCTGGGACTTCTCCTCACTCTGGGATCTGTCGTTCTTAAGACTTTTTTTTCTCCTCAGAATTTGCTGTTCCTCAAGGGAAGACTCAGGCCCAACTACTCATCTTCTATTCCCTCTTCACTATACTAGTTAATCCTTTCATAGTTCCTCTTAACCTGAAACACACCACTAAAATGTTGCCACGGATTACTCCCGTTTTCCCTGGCATGGGGACTTTTACAGGAGCACTTTCATAAAGCTGAGGGGAAAAACTAAAACCAGACCGACAATAATAAGGTTATTCATTAGCTCTTTCCAGGCTGCAGGGCTTTTTTTCCTCAACTCTGGGAAAGAGCTCCTCTAAAACAAAGCTATATTATATTTCTGTCAAGAGAAAGATACATTCTCTTCAAACCTGGTTTTGTGAGAATCACAAGTGATTGGTGGCATCAAGAACATGATGAATTAACCTGTAGCTCAGCTATCTTCTGCATTCTCCAATGACTGCTCCTAAAATCTACTTTCTCACTGGGTGGCAAAGGAGGTGGGGAGGGGCAGAGGGATGGGGGGTGATAACATGACCTTAAAATAAAAAAAAAGGAAGAGATATTTAGTGTATTTAGTAGAAATTCTCTATGTTGTTTACTGTTTCTCATTTACAGCCACTGAACAATCCAGAAGTGGCACAATATGTTAGACTCTCATGGTACACAAAACTTGGTAATCCTTGGTAATAAAAGAACATTGGTGACAAAAGTGCATTTAACATATATCAAGGTTTATCCTTACAATTCCCCTTCTTTCCTCTTCCCTGTTATCATCACTTTTCCCAGTCATTAGGAAATCTAATAGGGCACACATAATTAAACCCACAATTTTTACAGTACTTCAGGAACACAGGCAAAAAAACAACTAAATGAGGATGTAAAGAATAAAACCCACCAAAACCCAAAAGAACCCTGGCTTGGATCTTCAGATCCTTCTAATACACAAAAAAAGCTAAAATCTGAAAAAGAAAGGATGAGAAATAACACAACTGGCTTGCCAGTTCTACCAGTGCTACCTTTCCATATAATTCCAGAAGGCAGAATACTCTCAGAATGACTGGGAAGGCAAATGCAAAGTGCATTTAAAGACTCCTCTATGGCCTTGTTGCAAGCCTTAATGCCAAGGAAAACCAAGTTCTGTACTTGCAGAAATCAGCATCTTTACAGAGTGCTAAGTTTCCCTTTACTGTTTGTAAATAATCTATCAGCTCTAACTGGGTTAGATCAGTTTAAAATGTCCTTTTTCTTGCTTTTGATACTGAAATAGATATGCAAGACAACCCAAGAAGGATTAGGAAGCTCAGAGCTTCCCCAAAAAACATCATGTTACCAATAGCCCTTCATAATACTCACTTCAGCTTTCTTGGGTCTGTAGCTGCCAAGAAGAGAAGGATCTGGAGAAAGAAAAAAGGTGCATGTCAGAAGAAATTAGAAAGAAATTTGAATGTCCTTAATTTTATGAAAAGCTTTTACAAAGCATCTTACCTCTCCTCCCAAACAGAACTAAAGCAATTTATTATTATTATACACTGTGAAATTCTAAACAGTCTCCTCAGTATCTTTCAGGAAATCACCTTCTTCAGCTGAAAACCATGACTTCACATTTAATGAAATACAATGTTTACAACAATGAGTCAGGGTATGTACCATCTTTTGCATAGAAAGAAGTGGCACATTTTGTTATGCTATTCATTGCCTAAATCAATATCTAATCAAGATCTACCATTCCCCAGAATTCTCACATACATTACTCTACCTTACTAACCCTCTCTGAATAAGCTTCCTCGTGACCAACTCTCCCTCCTCCTGTCACCTTTGTATTCTTTCCCTCACCACTGACCCACACACACCAGTATGAAGTCCATGGAAACTTACACTGGAAAACTCTTAGGTCCATATTGGGTTAGGATTTTTCACCATTTTCACCTCAACCCTGAGGGACTGACATTAAATTATGCCTCCCTTCTTGATCTGTTATATCAGTTTGTGCTGAACAACCCTCACACTGTGACCCAGGAAAAACAAAACAGGACTAAACTGTATTGTTTGTGTTAAGATTTCTAATCCTAGGAATCTGCTTTTTTTCAGAAGTTACAGATAAGCCTCAAGACACAGGCAGGTGATCAGTAAATCCTGTGGATATTAATAATGAGGTAGATTTCAGTCTCCTAACTACTGGCCAGAAACCACCAACTCAGTTTATAAGTATGCAATGGTTTCAGATGATAATAGGTCTGTTACATTACCTAGAGATCACAGACTTGTAAGCCTATTCCAAAAGGGAATGGGAAACCTTTACAATCCAGCACCCAGTGTTATAACACAGAACAAATGTAAAATAACCTGTTCATAATGATTTGATGTATAACAATTTATAATTAGTGAGGAAATGCAATAAAAATGAGGCAGAGCAAACATAAACAAATACTGATGAGACTCATTAAAATTCTCATACTGTCAGACACATGCAATAAAATCAAGTTTTAGGGCACTTCCTTAAATTTCTGGTCCCACACTTTTTATTAAACCCTCACTTACCGATACCAAAGAATGCTGAAGCAGATATTGGAGCACGTCCTGGATGCTCATTAATAATGGTAAGTCACTGATCTCACTACTCACAAATACTGCTGAAATAAACATTATTCATTTTTGAAGAAACAGAGCCCTTGAACTTCAAAATAATCAATACTCCAGGCCTGATCAACACACACACAAACCGTGGTGCTGATTTGCTCCACTGTCCAACTCAACTGGTATTCTCTGCTCCTGTTTTCATGCCATGTAGAACCATGTTCCAAGTTTCAGGAGGCAAAGGATTATTAAAAGGCACCCTTTGAAGCAGTAGTTTATTCCGTATTTTCCCTATTCCTAGGAAGAACTAACAGCTTTTTGTCCATTATAGACTGACTTTTTTTTAATAAATAAACCCCCAACATAATTAAAAAACCCACCCCCACAAAATAACCCACTGCAGAAATCAGAAGCACTAATGAGATCTATAGCAAGAAATACTGACCATGGTCTGCCTTGGCCCAGGCTCCTGCTGCGTTTTCTCGTGTGGAACACCAGGTATGAAGTTTAACACCAGGACTTGTTTGTTCCACCTGAAGCAGAAATACTGTTAAAATATTCAGTATCAAATGTGTCAATTCCTATTTTTTTCTGGTTTTGTTCATAAGGCCACATCTAGCACTTTCTAAAATATTTTATTCTTCTTTAAGTACTATTTAAAACTGTTTTCATAACACTTTGCTAGTGTGCATTATTAGCATTACTGTTCATAAACCAAAACAGTGCTAGAAAGGTCTAGAAAACTCTGAATATCCTATTGTCAAAAAAAAAAAAAAAAGAAAATGCAGATAGTTTATCCTTCATCTGTAACGACTGCAGTCTTTTTAAACAATTCTTAGTGCCTCATATTTATTCAAAACAGCTCAGATCTCACCAAGAGAGATCTGAATCTCTTCCTAATTAAGGAAGTTACATTTGGCATAATCCAGTTTTAATCTTCATATAACACAAAGTCTCCAGGCCAAAAGAGTCCCCAACAGTAAAGATGCCCTAAAAAGAGCATTCTCAGTCTAGACAGGCCATGACAGTCAGGATATGCTAAATTAAGAGAGAAGCTTTTTCCTTCTTTGTACAAACATAACTAAGCATTGAAAATCAATAATCAGTTTTAATGATGCTATAATTAAACTGTGAACTTCAGCTATAGACCAAAAACCAGAAGAATTGAATAAAAGGAGTTGAAAGAAAAATATCTCAGAGAGAAACAGTAGAGTGATGAATGACTAATGACTTACTAGGGCTATTCTGAATTTCTAAAAGGTACCTATATTCTATATTTTTTTTCTACCTATAAGTAGAATAAAACTTGGAAAAGAATTCTGAAATGTAATAAGATATTATTAATAAATTTGCACAGATACTGAAAAAAAGATAAAGTGAGAAGCAAACAAATTAAACACTAGATTATCTCACTGCCTGGGACAATGTCCAAAATACTACACAAATCATAATGTCATAGCACAGAACAAGAACAATCCCATTTCTACCCCTACACATTCAAAGTGGTTTACTAAAAACAAAGGACTGTTGCAATCAGAAGAGAAAGTAAGAGGGGGAAAAAATAAATATAAGTACATAATCCTCCAAGTGGCTGGGCAATGTAGCCCCTTCATTTTAAACCTCTTACACACAATTTCTTTAAATAAGTACCTAATTTCAGAACAATTTTTCATGTATGGCAAAAAGTCCTTATGTTATGAACTCCAAGTCAGAGTGTTTGAGATGTAGCTCTGAGCAAGGGAAGTGCTTCAAAGATCACAGGATGCCAACATAAAAAAAAGTTGAAAGAGAGAAAGTGTAAGTGTTCATAATACGACTAGACACTCTAAAGTCTTATTCAGGAATTTTTAATACTAATATCAATTACTTCCAAGCTGAATTTATACACCTATTATCCTGTCTAGTGCGCTGGAAGAAAAGAAATGGGGCCTCAGAGAATTTAACCAAGACATTCATGAAAGAATTTGATCTTTGTCTGTTGCTAAAGCGGATAAAAGAAATTTTATTTTAGTTAATTTTACATTTAAATCACTATGTGACAGACTGTTAAAGGAGAGAAAAATTATCCATCTAAACTAAGAGCTGAATGAATTTTTTGAGCGGCACTTAGCGAAAGAACAACATTTGATCTGAGCTTAAGCTGGGAGCGCTTTGGAGAGAATACAAACCCGCCTCACTACAAACGGAGGTTTATCGGTTTCCCTTCTGAATTCGTGAGGGCCCAGGTTTAAATGGGCCAGGCGCTGCCTGGCTTCTTCTGAGAGCTCACACATCCGCCTGTTGGTGTACGGGGACGGAGAGCGGGATTTGGAAGCTATCGTGGGCTGCTCGTAGTTCTTGGTTGCTGAGCTGTGCCTGCTTCTCTCAGGTGAGAGAGCGTTTTTCTTCAGCAACTTCGTGTGCAGTTTTCCATTTCGGGTTGAATGATGTACCCCATTCAAACCACCCTAAAGCAAAGAAGAGAAATTATCTGATTTGACAGGCGTTGTAGCACAAAGATCACCCAACACAGAGCAAACAAGGAACTAATAATTCAACAGAAATAGATGCCACGTCATCTGAAGTTCCCCTCACAGAACTATAATTAAACAGCAATTTAAAAAACAACGTGTTTACCAATTTCTCTGAAACCAGAAGGTTAAAGCACACATTACTACATTAGATGCAAAGTGATACTTACTCAGTTAGCTTTCTCACACAGTTAGTGTACAGAGGCTGTAAAAAATTCACAAGTGTATTTTGCAGAAACTTTACCTGAATTGGACAAACACAGATTCGAAGCATATTTCCACCTGTTTAAACTTTTATTTTAACCTTTTAAAATTCTTACCATCTAAAATAAAATATATAAATTAAAATAGAATCCTATGTCATAGTTTAAATTATATCCACTTAGAGTTGCGTAAAGAAGTGTAACTACGTTCTCTGAAATTCATATTTTCTTGGACCATGGTGATTTTTACTAGTTTCTTCAGAGTTATAATCAAGAAGTAAAGTTTAATCAAGAAAAATACTTCTCCTCCACCAAAAAACAACCCCAAAACTTTTGAGACCATCCTCCAAAGATCTCAATTCTCTACACCCAACAATGAGGGAGGCTGAGGTTGTGTCTTTGTCTTGCATCAACAGAGTTTGAATTTGGGATCACACAGACTGAACTACCACTTGTGCAGCTGATAGTGAGACAGAGTATGGAACTGGCCCACACAAAACTGGACCTAATTCTTTAAGATTAATTTCAGTTTCATCAGAAGTAGGCTGTGCTGCTTCTGGCTCACACCAGCTGTGAAACTAAATCTTCACTACAACACAAGCAAATCTGATATGCCATTCATAAGAGATAATTTTATGGACATTCCTAATTTTAAATCAAACTGCCCTTATTCAAGTCACCTTCACAGAAGCTGGTTTTCTGACAATCAGAATTTTCACTGATTTTTTTTATTCTTTTCTGTCTCAATACATTTCATTTGCTAAATTTGGAAGAAACCTCTCAGTGGACTTGTTAGTAATGCCACAAACAGGTTAAACTCATCTAAGTGTCTTTGCCCACAAACCTTCCTGACAACCATTCCATTTTCATGATGCTGCACCATTTTTCAATAATATGGCAAAAAAATGGAGGATGTCAGAGTAACTTTACATGACAGCTTGAGCCAGAAAACCAAACCAAAATTCCAGTCTGTGAGACCAGAGAACAGTGTTTCTTCACCTTTAACTTTACTTGTTTCAGAAACAGCATTTCCAGATTAAAATACGTGATCGCCTTTAAAAAAAAAAATCTTAATTTCCATGGCTGTTAATGATATAGTTTCGGAAAACAATTAAATTAATTGGTTTGGTTTTAATAATGTACCTTCTCTGACTTCACCTAGTTTTCATTGTCCTTAATTTGAAGTGTCAGTAACAAATGGAGAGAAGGCATCTTCCCACCTACAAATACAGCAGGGACTGACACTTCAGCTGATCACAGAACACAGCCGCTGATAATTGTTTCAGATTCAAGGAACTCTCAGTATTTACTGTCATGCACCAAACTCACTCTTTACTCATACTTGATTAAAAATTTAATCAAGTTGTCAAGCACCCATGATAACTGCTTTAACCACAACAAAAGAATGAGAAAAGTTTGAAGTGAGCAGCACATGCAAAAATTGGAAGCAAGGCTATCAATATTAAATCTGGAAATTAAATTGCAAACAATTAAATTATGCTAACCTGTATGTGACTCCTTCCTGAGCTTAACAGACTTTCTGCAATAAGGGAGATTGTAGAAAATCTCAATTTTGGTGCAATTCCCTAGAAGAGAGACAATAATTGAACATTAAGCTCCAACTCAAGATAAAGGGTATCAAAGAGGTAAATGTCACCTAATGTAACAAACTATTCCTAATTTTAAGCTATTTCCTTTGTTAATTTCAGCCTTTAATAAAGATAATTAGAAAAGACAGAACAGCAATGGTAAATGTCAAGATGCTAACATTTGCATTTCTGACAATTCAATTACAGATGATTATACTGCTTTTGTACAACAATTAAGGTCTGAATTTTATTTCAATACATTTTTTTTTTGTCAAAAGCATTTTTAAAGATTTTTCATGCCATGCTATCCAGTGTAAATAAAAATTTCAGTCATGCTCTAGAAGTTTCAATAATGCTAACTTTGTAAACTTATGAATAGTCTCAGTTGGGTCACCCTTTTTTGTAAAAACACTTTAATTAGTCAATGACACTGTAAATAACTATTCATTTGCAACAGTAGGACTAGGAATATCCTTCATTCTGTAATCATTAGAGCAGTCATTTCTGTGGATTGTCTCCCTTGGTCTGTAACCACGTTCCACCTCTTCTCAACACCCTCTTGCCCACGTGGCAGCCCAGCTTTGACCAAATTGGAATCAGTGGAGTCCAACTGGGCCTCCAGGTCAATCACAGCACACACATACTCATGGCCAGCAGGTCCTTCCCTTTTTATGTGGCCAACAGTTTCTATTCCACTCATCTTCTTCCACTGCAGCCATGGCTAGGAACACAATACCTCAGAGGTTCTATTTCCTGTTGAATTCAGCTAGAATTGGGTAATGTATACAAAATTTACTGGGTGTGAAGGGCAGGGATTATGCCACACAGGCATTATTTCCCAAAACAGCAGCATTAAAAAAGGCATAAAAGAACTAAATGACACATATGCTATAAACAAGTGGGAATCATACATGTGCATGCTGTACAGCTCTGCAGAAGCAAAGAGAGAATGAAGTGCCTGCAGAAATTTCCACTCTGTTTTCTTTCAACATGGACAGAGTTTGCTGCCTGAGGCGTCTGTGTGCATGGGCATTTGTGCACATGAGCTCACAAAATCACTGAGATGTGAAAAGGAGCTGGTCGGTTTGTGACACTGTCCCATGTGCATTAAGAATTAGCAGGGACTTCATGAGTGAAGTCTTTCGCTGAACCAAACTATCCTCCACCAGCTCCCTGAACACACACTGATTTCCCACCAGGGAATATGGTCCAGCCACAGGTTACATTATGGAAATGAAATTACAAAAATGCCAAGAAAGCTCAGTCATAACAATTAACAGAGTCCAGGATTCAATCAAGTCAAGTTATGGCATATAAAAGAGGTTTTAAACTGATCATCTTTAATCAACTCATTTTTATTACTAATGAATTGTCAAGTGCTATCAACAATGTAAGAAAGGACACATCAGAATTAGTAAGTCTACTATAAAATGCAGCAATAGAGCACCTACTGCTTTTACAGAGACTGGAAATGATTACAAAATTGTTAAATGCTCTTAGCTAAAAAAAAAAAGCACAAATCCATGATTTCTTCAAAGAAATAGCTCGTGGAGAGGGAATAAGGGATGGCACTTGCATACACAGGCATGGATAGGCCAAAATTAACTTACAAGTCAGAATCTATCAGAGGAGTTCTGTTCTCCACAGATCCCAAACTCAGGACTACTGAAGGATATTCAATACAGTATTATGCAAAGACTCTTGTATAGCCCCAAAGACATCTGGAAATGAAAATCCAGCCAGAAAGTTTTTGGGATCTATTCTTCTGCCTCTGGCTTAGTGGTGTCTGCAGCCCTGAGCAGGCTTGACAGTACTGCTGTACCAGCCATTAAATAAAAGTAATATGGGAATGACAGTAATTTGATCACGGAAAAACTATAAAGATATTTAGAAGAAGAAAAGTTAGAAAACAAGTCTAATATGTGCATTTGACTGTAAGGAGTGTAAGTACAACTCTGTAGCTTAAAAAAATATGTATGAATATAACAGAAGGTCTTATACTGGCATGCTAATGAGAGATAGCATAACTAAAAGGAAACTGCTTTAAGTAACATGGCCAATACCGCATGAGGGTGGGGAATGGAGATAAGAACATCTGTAAGAAGTCACTACCACAGTCAAGGCATAAACATATTTTGAAAGGCAAGGGTTGCAGAGAAATACAGAAGAGCCAGCAAGAGCCTCAGCTGGGCAGCACTGGACCAGGCGAGATAACTCGAGGCACGTCTTGTGTGCGTTTTGAGTTTGTAAGCCTCATAAGACATTCAGCCAGAGACATTATCAGCCAAGTGCCAGATTTCTGGAGGAGTTCTGATCCTCTCAACTTGGGATTCCTTCCAACTGGCAGATTAGCAGTGTTAAGCAGACACTGCTTGTCGCTGCCTATCTGAACTCCACAACCGTAACCTCGCTGTTGCTACCTTTATTTTTTTTAATAAAAGACAAATTTATTGGGAATCAAAGTGCCACTGAAGCACAGCTGCCAGTCAAAAATATTCAGCATCTCAGCTAGCTATAAATAACTTTTCATGTGGGAAGAACATGGCCTCACTAGCATAAGAATAATGTGAAGGTTCTCACGACCTTGTTTAACATTTCCCTTTCACTTATCATTCACATTCAGTGCTTCGTGCCAACAAAGTTAGCAGGGGATACTTGCCAGTAAAGCTCAGGGAACACTGGAAGATGGAGGCATTGGAGACTACATTTCCTCTGGAGGTAAAAATCTTCTCACAGTTATCCCATATAGCAAGCAAGCTCCTTTTGGGAGCCTCCCTCCAATGCCATCAAACACAACTTCTGCATTATTCCTGAAAAGGGGGTCACAGTATGCCAAAATCCTTTCTTAAACTGTATTTTCTGCAATGGAGATGGAATGGAGCAACAGGTGCTTCTGCAGTCCCTGTTCCAGGGCAGAGATGGATTTAATTTATGCTGCTCCCAAGGACATGGAAGTACACTCGTGTCTTACATCAACTTTTTAAAGCTTACTACAGTGCCATCACTCAGCTACATATCCAAATTACTCTGATCACATCTTCTCACAGCTCACAAATCATGGCACCTTTTCTTTACTGGAAAATACATAATTTTTGTATTAAAGAACCGAGACCCTCAAAAAAACCCTCAAACTTCTTTAGTGGCTCTGCTTCTACAGAGACTAATTGTATTGTGTTCACAAAAAATCTAAAAGCATTTAGCAAATACCATCTCATTTATCACTACCTCCCTCACCTATTCTATAAGCAGCATGAAAACAGAACTGTTCCACTGCATCTCCTGAGCCATCACTACTATGTATGGGATGAGCCATCTCAAAGAGGAGCTGTGGCCAAAAATTGACGGCTGTTTTTGCAGGGGCTGTTTAAGCTGCTGCAGAATCATACGTTTTGTAGCACAAAATCACAGTTTTAATGCATTCAAATGTAACACAGCATTAGACACCAAATTAGCACTTCTAATTGCAAGTGACTGGGCAGTTTCCAGGCTGCCCTTGCAGGGGAAAGATTACACCAGCTAAAAGATACCAGTGACCTTTAATCAGCATTTCCCTCCTGCCACGTGCTTTTAGTCTAATCATAACAGACAGGACAACTGAGTCCTTATCTTCCCAATCCAAATGTCCTGCCAATCCACTAGTAAAACTTAAACAAAATAGACTACACAAAAACAAATCCTCGAACACACCGTCACCATCATCATTAAGGAGCCTTCCTGAGTTATTCTGCTGACACTTAAGATTCAACAGCCAAACTTTATGAAAGGGCAGTGTGAGATGAATTCATTTTCATTTAATAGGTACTTGAGCCCTTATCTCCAGAAAATTACCATTAATTCATTGCACTCATTCTGCCAATTATCTGTTGTTTATCATAGCTTCTTTGAAACTGTAGAAAAGGCAAGTTACTAAATGAGTGTGAATGACCTGAACAGACCTTAACAAACAGGTTTGGGAACATAAAAGCAATCATGCAGCACTAAGCTAAATTTCAGTAACTTGCTATTTTAGTGGTAACCTTGCACTTCAGGGAGGCCCACAGGTCAGATGGGATAGCACTGTGAATTTGTAGTGACTGTCATAGTCCAAAACAGTTCCAAAATGGTCTGAAAAATGCTACAGAGATTGAGAAGGAGGGTTACATGGTTTACCCGTTGAGAACCATGAAGTCTACATGACATCTCCCTCTTCTCCTGCATCCCTTCACCACACCAGCTGCACCACAGATTAAACTGAATGGAGACATGTCGTGGTGCCACACTGCAAACCAAGTGGAAACTTACTTTTTTTCCACATTAAATAATTCCTTGGAAGCATTTTGAGAAAAGATTATACTTTCACCAAAGTTCAACTGTGGATTTGTACATTCAACACCTAAAACGGCAAAATCTGTCAGAAGTAATCGCTTTTCATTTGAAGCAGTTCAAGGGGTTTCTTCAGTGAAACAGACTGTGTCATAAATACAATCCACAGACATTCACTCACTGTAAAAGAAGAGGACCTCTTCATTAAAATCTCACGCTCTAAACCACGGTGCCCACGGGTAAGCTTAGGGTCAGGGAACAGGAAATCTCTTGTATTTTCTTCATACGTAGCTAGAATTCTTCCCACTAAAAAGAAAATGTACACTTTAATTGGGAAATAGACAAAGGCAGACAGCACAGACACCGCACACAGAGAGCCACGCTGAAACCAGGATAAATTTTGCTCTTTACAAATTTTCAGCATGGCTCCAAAACTCCTATAGCACCAGGAAATAACCTCATCAAGTTAAATCAGCAGCAGCAGCAATGTTCAGAATCTACTATGAAACTACATTTTGATGTTTGATTGTAAAAAAAATTAAAGATGATTGTGTTAGCTGTTTTATAAGAGATATATGAGAAGTTTTCTCTAGGCAACTCCTCAGGAGTTTCTTCTTTCTTTCCTTTCCGTGCCATGCCATGCCATGGAAGAAATCAGTATTTTTTAATGGTTACCAATCCCTTATGAAAAACTGTATCATTCCATATCACAGCAGCAGCAAGAAAGTAACACAAGCAATATCAAAATAACTACCTCAAGATTTTCCCAATATCCTGGTTTGCTGCTTTAAAAAAATGAATATATTTTGTTACGAGGTAAAGCTTTAAATTTATATTATAAAAAAATTTAACTTGTGCTATTGTAGCCATCTTGTCAGCTTATGCTGAAGTGTATCACACCTATCTCTGACCTCTGAAGATAAATGAGATCTTTTACCCTCCCACAAAAAAAAAAATAATCCCCATTCAGTACATTTCTTCAAGTAAACAGTCTGGTGAGTCACCTGAGAGAACCAATTGTTTCCTTGAAAGTACTAAGAACATGTGACAGAGAGTGGTTTTAATACCCCAGTTTCCAAATGAGTCCTCTTTAAAACTTGACTTTATTTCCAATAAAATGCAGATTTACATTATTCATGGGAACACTTGAATTTCATTAAAATAGATTTTTATAATCACACAAACCAATAACAGAAGTATGACAAATCGCTATTTATTATCTTCAGATATCCCAAGAGACCTGTAATACTTATAGTGAGGATAAGAGTTTTCCCAATGGTCACCATTAAAATGGAAGGAAAAAAAGTGTCATTCTGAGAACAAGATTATGCACTCTGAAATTTCACAGAAAGCCTCTTTGCAAGTGAATTGTGATGTACTTAATAAGTATGCACTGGATGATTTCAGTTTATTTTCCATTTTTAAAATATTATCACTTTCCTAAGTCTGACTATGGTACATTTCAATATTCAGTTATCATTCTCTTTCAAGAATGAGATCCTCTTGATGTATTAACATTTTATATTCAGAGGACTACTTGTTGAAGAGCTTTCTATGTTGTTTGTGTGTTGGAAAAAGTGATTGTGCTGTGATGGGCAATGTCCTCGTGGAAATTCACCTATTAAACTGCATAATTTATGAAGAGACTGATACAATACCTGGAGGAACGAGCTGTATTAATTCAAGTACTGCTGTGTCAACTAGAAGGGAAAAAAGTTTTTTCATGAGTTAAAAAACTCAATCCAAACCTAAAAGGAAAAGTAATTCTCATAGTCAAAGCCCAAAAAACCCAGATGCCTGATTTTAATCTTCACAGCACTGTATATATTGCTGTACTATTTCCACCACACCAACAATAAGAGAAAATTAAAAGCAGCTTGGATAAATATCACAGATGAACACAATGGCATTAGCAGCACACAAATGACAACTCTAACTGGACATAGAACCTGGTAAGTTCTATCTGCTGCCAAGTTTCTCGTCTTTTAAAGATTGTGCAAGTTTTGCCCACTTTTCAGATAACTCCCAGTATAAAAGTGCATGTTCCTGGAGTCTGAGTTCAAGGTCACTGTTTTCTCACTACAATTCATTATACTCCACAAGTAGCAAGACATAATTTTCTGATGAATGAATAATGAAATGAATAATTTTTCAAAAATTGGATGTTTATGCTTATATAATTTGAAAATTATTCAAATAAGTAACTATAAAAAGGAACTCATTACCTATCTGGATAACCAGCTGGATTTCCAATCAATTATGACTTTTTACCTTTTTCCTCTTTTAAAGCATGTAACATACAATTCTAGAGGCATTTTGTTAGATAACAAAAGTGCTTACCCACTAGCTATTCAGAGAACAGGCTCCTGATAAAAAAACTACCACATACTTTAAACCTCCAAAAAGCCTTTAGAGCCCACACATGCACAGACATTAATGGATACAATACAGGATACATAAAAAGCAGAACCTACATTCCAGTAACTTCACAAGGTCCCCAGGATCAACTGTATTAGCAAATTCCTGAAAAAGAAATTAATAAATAATAAAAATGGCACAGTCAAAATATTTAGATGGACCACTGGGGAAAGAGAAGATAAAAAAAACCCCAAATCAATATTCTTCCTTGCCAAGATGGTTCTCAAGAGTCCTATCCCTCCTGGAAAAAGAAAAAATACTGCAATTATCATTTGGAACATGATCAAATTCATTGAAAGCCAGCAATTGTTGTTATATGCTTTCTAGCCATTAGGAGTTATCTCTCCATATTTAAATTATGAGGTATTGTGAAGAGTTAAAGCTGTAGTGGTAAGTACTGTCTAAGCAAATTTCAAGAGAAAAAGATAAATTGCTGAAAGTACTACAATTCTGATGGATGAATAATATATTCTTTAATTTATTGGTAATGCTTTAAGCTTAATTTTCATGGAAGTGACTATTCATGTACAGACTCCTGTTCAGCTTTTTGTTTTTTTTTTTTTTTTTTTTTTTAATCTGAATCCCATGTGAATAGATGGCAAGGAACAGGGGAGGATGTTGCAGTGGATATTCACCAGGTAATAGATTTCCCCCTAATTCTGCATAAAAGTCTCAGCACAGCAGTGTAAATCACACTGCTATTCAAGGTTCTAAACATTAAAAACCACAAAGTACTGGTGCTCCACAAGGATCTAGACCTAATCAATAGGTATTTGTAAGAAGACAGATATTATTCTCAGCTTTCTTGTTCCTCTCTTGTAAGGAGATGGTGTCTTGGAGGTTCCCTAAATTACACTGAAAACAGTAGTCAGTACATTTCCCTGAAGTAGTCTGTGGTCTATCTGCCTTTAAAGAATGATGGTCTTTCTTACTCTTCAGTAGCCAGTGAAATTATCACTGTTTGTTTCTTATCCCCTTCACCACTGATGTTTACTCAGCCTGATTTTCAAAGTGCTGGGGGATGCTTAAAGGAAAAGAACTAGAAAGGGCAAAGTATTATTATTCATAGGCAGTCAAGAAGCCAGATCATATCTGTGAGATAGTGTGTTTCATTACCCCTGTGGCACTAATAATGAAGCTAGTAGGGACCCAAATATGTGATAAACAACTATAAATTATAGGGCCAGAGTACCAGTCTGGGAATTCTGGTGACAAACCATGAAAAAAGTATCTCAAAGGGAGTAAGATGTCACCAAAAAGGCTTGAGCTGCTATTCTATCCTTCTACTAAATTGACTCTCCTATATTATATGGTCTTTGTTCTTCACCTTGCCATAATTTTTAGAACAGCAACATGCAGTTCCTTCCAAACTAGCAAAACAGACACTGAGAAAGGACAGTTCACAAAAGGAACAAACACCTAAAAAGTGTCATCATATATTATAATCATTAGTATGCATGTGGACAACACAGGCACACACCTCCTTTGTGCTGAAGGGAAGCAGGAGTTAAAATACTGTGCCATCCTCAGTGTGATTACTTGTGCTCATGGGTTTTGCAGATTTTTTTTGGTGGAATTTGGGATAGGGTTTATTTGGGTTGTATTAGCTCTTGACATGTCTTACCTTTTCAAATACTAGTTTTTCTTGAAAGAAGAGTGGGAACACTGCAGGGACACATTGAGTTTTTTTATACTGCCCAAGTACAAAAACACTGAGATAAAGCTCCTCTTTGTCTTTCAGCAGCACTCCAGGACAAGTTATCTGTAAGAGTAACACACTCATTAAACAAACTGAGCTTTAGATAAAGAAGTAATGGCTGTTCTCAAGATAAAAATGAAACAGTCAGGACTGAAATGGTTGATTTCTGAGAGTCAGATTATAACAGACTGGAATGAAAAAATGTCTTCTCTAAAGCAATTCTATCTGTACAGAATGATCAGGAAAAATAGTCACCATTTTAAAATAACCAGGACCAAATTCATCTTGCTTAAGTAAACACACTCCATTGTCTTCAGCCAAAACTGAAATCCAATGCCAGGTTAATACAGTTAAAGGCATGCACTGACTATGGAAGGGAAAATCATCTTCTATATGAAGAGTCAAGTAGAATGAAGTCTATGTGATGCCAACACACAAAAACCCATCCAACCTTTAGCCTAACTACAGAATGAAGCTGGTAAATGTACATTCTTAGATATCCATACTATGTCCAACCACCAGAAAGGGTAAGTTTATGTGCAAATGTTATATTAACTTCTGTTCTAGTATGTAAATGAGAAAAAGCAATTGTTCCATTACTAGCAGACACAGGATTTCTCTGGGAAGTTTGGCCATCTTGAAGGGTACTCAAGGCAGGAAGTCTTCTCATTATCTTCCAGATACTGCTACTAGTCTATCAACTTTCTCTGCACAATTCTTATTCTTTAAGGAAGAAGCTGGTATGCTTCTAGAGCTCTGATGAACATCAGACTTTCTTTCTTATGTTCTAATTGCAAGGATGTACACAACTCACTGCAAAACTATTTGCTATTTTCTCCAAGCAGCGTGGTTTTATTCCATTACCCAGCCCAGAGAACTGAAACCTTTCACTTCAGGTCTCTGGCTCACTTTTTATCTCAGTACTATAAATATGAGGTTGCCTCTTCCAACATAAGGTTGCTGGAGAAAGTGTTCACACTTTCAATTGTCAGGTAGGAAGACAAAGGAGGAGAGTGACAGGAATTAAAATAAGTGGTTTGGTTACAGTCTCCTACTCCCAAATGAACGTTTTACTTGAGAAATTCTAACTGGATTTAAAAGAAAACTATATGAACAGCAGAAAAACAGCCTCAGGTGAAAGAAATAATAGAAAACAATGTGTGATAAATTACTATAGATACAGTAGAAGCTAAAAAAGTTGGGTTTCTACTCATAAATATCCAAGGAGGAGGAAAAAAGAGGGTTTGCTCTCCGTGTAAATGAAGGCTTCAAATCTGCAAGAAAAGTGCCAGAATAATAGATAACCCAATTGAAACAGCCTGTCAAGCATTAAACAGCTTGTATGACACTCATGCAGTTGCAAGTGTGAATAGGAGTGAGAGAGACAGATTTCATTCATACAAGGCAAGATGCCCCCAAACTACATACTACAAGCCATTTTAGCTTCAGTTCTCGCTTTTCTCCTCCACATTTTTGTAGAATTTACAATCATTTTTAGTGGAGTTTTGTGCCTTTCACCTCAGAGAAAGCAACCAATGTTTGCCAATCTGTTGAGGTGAAAAGTGAGAGATTTGAACAGCAGGTGCCATTTTCTCCTTGCTACCCTGTAAAAGAAAACAAATTCTTACAAATGAGCATGTGGGCCCAGACAGCACATGTGGAAACCTGGAGATAAACTGCACAGTTCATTGCCTGGGCTGGAACACCACCAAATCTGCACGTCCATGTAACTTTAGGCCAGCTCCAAAAATGAGTGACGTGTATATCTGTGGTTTGTGACACCTATCCTGTCATCTGCGATGCACGGAGCAGCATAACTCCTGGGAGACAAACTGAAGCTCTTATCTGACTGCAAACTGTTCAGGCAGGATGAGGGACTATTTTAAAGACTGTAATAGTATTATCTGTGGATCAGCTAAGGAAGAGGGATATCAGTGCTGCAATTAACTGACCCTACAAGCAACCCGGAGGACTATGAGAACTGTCTAGGACAGCATTACCCTGGACTTCTCTGCTGAAAGTTCCCAGGATGATGGAAAATGTGTACCAGCCCTATTGCTGGGACATCACAAACAGCCATAAAGAACTCACTGAATTAATCTCATGGAAAGGAACAGAATTTTATTGATCCATAACCCTCTATGTCATTTATTACATGCGGGCCTAAAACTGCAGCTGTAGATATGACCAATGAATAAGGCAGGCCTGGAAAAATCCCTTTAATTGCCCATTACCATCAAAAAAGAAGAGTTCTCTATGAAGGGCAATGGACAGTATTGGCTTCTGCTGAGTGCAAGCTTCCAGACACAACAACATTTTGGACTCAAGAACTGCAAAAATAAACTTCTCAATGTGAAGAGATCCCATTTTAGTCTCTTTATCTGGCAGTAATTCACAATTCTATTAATTTATCTTTATGCTTAAACATCTACCTACCTTCACTGCCACATTTGTGAATTCTCCATGTAGCCATGACACAAAGAATAATGTGAATTTCTTTCTGTTGCTACATGAACAATCTGAATGCCAGCAGCAGAGGTAGACACTAAAGTTAGTCTCAAAGCCACAAATAACAATGAAATCTCATTCTGAGCAGTGATGAATTATTCAATTTCAATTAATGTCAGGATAAATAAAAAAAAAAAAAACGAAACCCTTAGTCTTTAAGTAAGGCTTTCCATTTTAGAAAAGCAGCCTTTCAGAAAAGAAGAAAACTACCAATGAGATAAACCAAATTTGGTGGGCTCAGATCAGAGGTGGTCTTGGAATTTTATTAAGTCAAAAGGAGGACAACCCATCTGTATCCTAAAGCAAAGGAAAAACAGAGGACAGAACTTCTGACACAAGTGGATAGGTTTTAAAGAACACTGAGGAATATGCAGGGCACTGTAAAATAACAGGACAATGAATGAGAAATTTGGACAAGACTTAGGCCACAAATAAAGGGAAAATGGAGGAAATGAGTGGATGTAGTATAAACTGACCAAGATGTGAAAACAAACAAATCTATGTTCCAAACACAACAGAATATTTTGCCTCTGTTTTAATGATACTTTACTTACCACAGGAGCAAAAAGATAACTTAAAGAATTAAATGATGAAAACAGAAGTCACCCAGTATGTACTAGGCCTGGCCCAGAAGCCACAGTGACACTGAATCATATTCAGCCCAGGCTGTGAAAGAATATTATTTTATTTCCTGTATCTATACGTAACTGAAACCTATGTAATGAAAACAGGGGTGGTACCATCTGCTGAAAAATAATAAACTCAAGGCCCATATGAGGCAGAAATAGAAATCTGAAAGATTATAACCCCATCAACCAGAATATTTAAATCTGCAAAAGTAAAAACTAAAGATATAGAGGAAAACATAACTAGAAAAAAGCCCAGCAGCACACAGTCCCTAAAAATAGATTAATGAAGCAAAACCCTACATTTTCTTGAAGGTCTATTTTCTGGATAAAGGATATCATGTAGTATCACATGTGAAATTATTACTTATGATGCAAAAGATAGGAATTAGTATCAAAGGTGGTACAGAATTGGCCAAAGGACAGCATCAATAATGTGCAAAAAACTGGGAGGCATCAAGCTGAGGTTACTATTAAAAATGTTCCTCTCTATGTACTGGGATTCATGTCTTTTAACATTTTTAATGACCCTGACTAATATTAAGGCATACACGATGAATCCTGAACTTTTTTTCCCTACTGCACCTAAGGCAACAGCAAGACCCCATCTGGAATGCAGAGTTCAATTCTGATCCTGATCAATGCAAATTCAAAGTGCAAGAGTAGTTCCCATCCCTAAGATTGTCACAAGACTGGTGAGTCCATCCCACAAAATACTACCAAAAGAACCAGGTCTATTTAGCTATTGGGAAATGAAAGAATTGCTGCCCAAAGAATACACTAAGAGCAACCATGGAAGACTAAACATAATTCCAGTGAAAGGCCAGTGTTGACATTTGTGTAAGAGAAGCCACTTTCCACCCTTATTTGTAGCCTTGAGAGCAGAATGAATAACAAACACCCCACAACTGGAGAAGCCTAACCCTGGGGAAATGTCTCCTCTGCACTTTTCCCTGGCATACAAAAGGTTCACAGCAGTAGGAACAGAACTCCTTTCCAGGAGCCAGGAGACCTTGGCATTATGGAGACAAACACCAGCTGTTGAGACAGCAGAACAACACCCTGAGAGTGACACCCTCACTATCCATGAGTGGAAACCACAACTCAGCATCAGAGCAGCCCTTCAAGTTTGGGAACAAAAGGCAGCTAAGCAACCAGGAACCCCTGGTCAAGTTCCCAGTTTACACTTCCTGGGTCTGCACTTGAACTTTGTGGATGGCACCTCGGGTTTTCCTCTGCAGCAATTATTCTGGCAGCACTTGTCCCATGAGGAAGCCAGACCTCTGGATTGCAGTGACCAGGGTGCACAAAGCCCAGGGTGACTGCGTTACCACACTTCTTCAAAGTTATCAGACTGAGAGCTTACTTTTTACTCCCAACCCGGATATAAGCAGAAAACTTTGCAAAAAGCGCAGAAGGCCCAGTCTCAACATGATTAATATAAAGACCTTCCACTTTCACACCTACCGACCTCACCCCCTCCGTTTAACACCCAGAGCTGCCCAGTGCCACACCCTGCCCCTCGCAGGGGTGCATTTCAAACCACAGCCGCTCCTTCCCGGGATTTCTTTTGCTCCCTTTTTTTTCCAAGAGTGCTTTTCCCACACCGCCCAGCTTTCCCAAGAATGAGGGTCTCTTAAAACACCCCAACTTTTCCGTAAGCAAATGAGAGCTGTGGAGGGGCGCGGCTGCTGCCAGCACCAAGGAGGGGCACAGGGGCCGGCTGCCGGGGGATGCACACACAGAAGGGCTGTCGTGCCCCCACGGAGCGCGGCCTCCGCTCGCCAGCACGGTCCGGAACAGCCTCCCTTAAGATCCTCCGGGGCCAGCAGAGCGGGGCGGCGGCCGGGACAGGAAAGCGGGGCGGGAAGCGGCGCCGGAAGAGCAAAGCGCGGCTTGTGCTGCCGCCGAGCCCGGCCGAGGGCGGCGGGGGCGCGGCCCGGGCACTCACCGAGCGCAGCTCCAGCTGCAGGACACAGCGCAGCGCTTTCCGCGGCATGGGCGGGCGGGCGGCGGGGCCCGCCGGGCCCGGGGCCGCTGGGGCTCGGCCGACGCCGTTGTCACGGCAACCGGGGCGCGTCCGGCCCGCGGGCACCGCTCCGCCCTCCGCCCACAGCCCGCTCCGCCCTCCCCGGGGGCGGCTTCACCTCCTGCCCGCACCTCCCTCCTGCCCGCACCGCCCCTCGTCGCCGCCATCGCTTCCAGAGCCTTGCTTGGCGGTGCTGGAGAGTCACTACACACTGCCCGCAGTGCCGGGCTCTGTCCCGTCCCGTCCCGTCCCATCCCAGCGGTGTAGCCCCTCGGTAGCTTTCCGCAGGGCCTCCTGCCCTCACAAAATCACAGAGTCAATTTGTTCGGAAAAGACCTCTTTGAGATCACCGAGGTCCAGCCTATGACTGAGCATCATCACCATGTAAACCAGACCATGGCACTCAGTGCCACGTCCAGTCTTTCCTTAAACAATTCCAGGGACGGTGATTCCGCCACCTCCCTGGGCAGCCCATTCCGATGTTAAATGACCTCTTCTGTGAAGAAATGTCTCCGTATGTCCAATCCAAACCTCCCCTAGCGCCGTTTAAGTATATATCCTTCCGTCCTGTCGGTAATCCTGTTCCTCTTCCCTGCTAATCCCTCAGCCTCCTCAGGTGCTCCCTCCTGCCCCATTCCTTCCCCTCACTGGCCGGCTCATGCTGGCACTGTCCGCATGGACTGTGGTGCTGATGGAGAGCTGCTGGGCTGCATCAAAAGCGATAAATAATAGGCAAAATATAATTTACAGCTTCTCTGCCTTCTGAAAGGCCAGACAGCGACAGTGATGGGTGCTGTGTTGTGTGATGGAGAGCTGGTGTGAAAGCTGAAGCGTCCAGCATGGGGCAGGGCACCAGACAGGTCACAGACAAGGACAGCGCTGCCGTGGGGCATCCAGGAGGAGTGTGAGGCTCGGAACGTGTCAGATCCATCCATCTTCTTGGGCTTCCTGCAGAAAGGAGCCAAGAGAGCCTTCCTATCAGCAAAGGGGTCACAGCCAAATTTTGTACAGCTCTAGGGCTGAACAGCTAAAAAGCATTAAATTGCCATGTTACCATGTTTTCTTTCTTTTTTTCTTTCTTTTTTTTTTTTTTTTTTTTTTTCCTTTTAACACAATTCACCTGCATCCTGTTGTAGGCATCTGGGCCCTTTTGACTCGAGTATCCTGTTTTAATGTCCTCTGTGGGTGAGACACGGTGGACACGGTATATTCTGACTGGTCCCATGTTCAGAGACTTGTCTGCATGCTTATGTCTAAAACTGTCTGTTCATGCTCATCTTTCCGCTTTCATTACTGCACAGACTCAAATTTATGCCACTGATCTTGATCACTATTTTGATCATATCAAAGATATTCCCCGGCGTCTTTGCTGCTAAATTGTTTTCAGAGTATTTACAATCACGTACAGCACCAAAATAGTCTGACTTTATGTCTTGGCAACTGCAAGTCGTTTCAGCCTCAGACTGTGAAGGGATTTAAGCCTTTAAATATTCTTTCCAAAGTCACAAGTATAGCTGTAGAGCAGGAAATTTTAATTGCCTCCAAAAGAGAGCAGTGGCTCAAATGTATCCTTCAGCTTTCTTTATTTTAATTTTACAATTTCGAAGAAAAATCATGCTAAGTGATCTGGAAAGAAACAGAATTTTCAAAATGTTTTGATTTCTTTTATATTTTTTTTTAAGGAAACTGCAAAGAACATAATATACCAGTGCAGACAAAAGTGAAATATATAGATAGACTAAATATCACTACTAATACTTTATATCAGCCTTTTAAAATAAATAAATGACTGGAAATACAGGCCTTGGTTTCATTAATGTAACTTCTGTAACAGCTGTGAGGGAGTTTTTTGTTTGTTTGTTTGTTTATGGGGTTTACGTGTTTGGGATTTTTTTTTTTTTTTTTTTTTGTCTGGGCAAAGGATTTTGTATTTAAGGCCTGGAAAAGCCTCATTTTTGAACTGTAGACTTCTAGTACATATATTAAGGAGGAGCTGACACTTGGATAAAATCATTTTCTCAGCATTATCAGTCTCAAGGTTATGAATAGCATTCCAGAGTTAATGAGAAGAAAATTCTCACAGATCCATAGCCTCAGATGGTATAATACTGGTAGCAGTATTAAAATGGTTTATTGCTTATTTTCAGCTACCTTTCATATACATGCTTTTTGGAGGGATAAATAACGTGTTAAAGATTGTGAAGTATGAGATATTATGGTAAGTGTGGCCATATAAGAACAGAAGATAGATAAATGCTGAAATCAAAAATGGCATCACGTTTGTGATGAGAATTTAATATCCATGTGCAGTGCCCTGGAACAGAAGTACTTTATAGCCCTTGAAAAAGGAGCATGAGGCAGGACAAAAAGCTTCTCCAAAGTGATAAGGCAGTGATGAATTTCAGTGCTTTTCCCTGGTAAACCCTCTGGTCTGCAGAGTTTCTGCTACTTCACCTCTCTGGGCCTTGGGAAGAAAGGCTGCTGCTGCAGTGTTTTCCTGTCCAGCCCTTTATGCAGCAGTGCAAGACCCATCTGGACCTTCTCGTTTTTGTTAAATGCATGTTTTAGACTTGCATTTGCACTGCAGGAACAATAATGCAGGAATCTGGGGGACAGTGAGGGAAAACCCCTGACTTTCTGTTAAAATCCATGTCCAATAAGCAAAACTGATAATCAAAGCAACAAAAAAGGTGCATGCTACTGTAATAGACCTGAGGTTGTAGCTGCTGTAAAGTTTCCCTGCTGTGATAGCACATTAATTCCTTTGCTTTTACAGCAATAAATCTTGTAACACTACTTATACTTAGTTCCATGTATTAAAAGAGCTTGAATGATAGTTCTGCATTGTGTTAATTTATTTTTTTTTTTGCAATCTCCTCCAATTATAAGCCTCATCTTTTCCTGTCCTCTGGACCCTCCAACATGGCTCCTACGGCAGAGATCTGATGTCATAAAAATATTCAATTTTGCTCTTATTTCTACTATTACAAACTAGGAGTAACTGTCAAAAGAGTGAGGTTACACTGGTTTAAGATAATTATGATAAGATTTATACTATATTGCTGCAGGGCTCATGATGGTCAGGCTTCAGTGCATTGAAATTTGTTACAAAATAGGTGAAGTGGGAAAAACAGGAAGAGTTAGGTTTGCAAACAGTGGATATTCCACAGTTCAGAATCTAAAACATACTGGGGGTTAGACAGAATTAGATCAGATAAGGCTGGAAATCAGAGAACAAGTCTAACATCACCAGGTTTGTCAGAGGCTCAGTTTAAGCTAAGAAGCCAGGAATGTTTTTCCCTTAAGCTTAGGAAGCATTACGCTGGGGGCAAAGTGGTATTGCACGGTCATTCTGGCAATCAAAATGAGGGAAATAAAGGAGCTTTCCACATTTTACCACCCTCTACTGCAGTCCTTAGGAGTGTTGTCAGAGATCCATTTTGGCCTACTTTAAGCCCCTGATGCTGACCAAGCAGCCAGAGATGTCCATCTTACTGCACATCGAGCCCGTTATTTAGATATCATCACCATGCACGATTGACTTGTCATTAAGAACTGTGGAGAATTCCCGGAAGACATCTACTCAAATAACAGCAATAAATTATGAGATATGGTAAGGTTTCCACGTTAGAAAGGCAAACAAACAAAACATTAAGACATTTTACTTTGGAAAGGAGAAAAATAAGATGTAATACAAAGGAGGTACATAAGGGATTGAATGACATGTAGAAATGGGTACTTCTGTTTGCCTATGCCTATTTATCCTTTCAGAGGACACATGCAATGAAATTAAAAGACAACACAGTCAAGACTGATAGAAGAAAGTACTTTAGATAGTGGAACTCGTTACCACAAGATACATTTGACAGCATTCAAAGCAGAATTGCAGTGCTTTCGGGACCCCACCGGACAATACCCACATGTGTTACTTATTCTGATCTTCTGACTCGCTGCTGCTGGTTAAATGTGCAATTCACAAAAGTCATTCCCTGTGCATAGAATTGTAGTCAAGGAAAACAGCCAGCAGAAGTTTAGACTAAACAATGCCAGAACGCTATAGAGCAGAGCTGAAAGAATTTTGTAATGTGAGAGATTCTAATAGGATCTAAGGGGACCGAAGTGAATTGCATTACTGCAGACAGTAATGTAATGGGGAGGTAGAGCGTTAGATTATTGATGAGGACAGAGGATGGAGATTACCTGAGGGTGTCAGCACACTCTTCACAAAATACATTTTCATCTAATCTTTCTACTTTAAAGCAGGAAAAAAAGTTGCCCAGAAGTTAGCATTCATTAATATCTATTGCTTTAGAAAAAGGCCACAATGATTTTGTCGATCCTGTCTTATTGAGCATCTTGCTCTTTCTCGACGTGCAAAGACACAACCGGGCAGGGCTCTTGGCTTCCTTGATGAATCTACAAGTTGTTACAGGCAAAAGGCCACCTGCTCATGTTGTTATGTAGGCAAAGCAGTGACCTTTCTTCCCCGTTCCCTCCCAGTCTCACTGGTGCCTATTGAAGAGCATTTTCATTACAGACCTGAAAAAACTCAGGGCCTCTTTAATATTTAACAGGGGCTCAGCCATGGCACAGCAATTCCTCCATATTGCTGCTAAGTCAATACTGGCTTTGGTGGATGTGACCATTAGCTTTGCTCATTCTTGATGTATATCACGCCTGCAGCAGAGAAATAGGCAGGCTACCTTAAGACATGGAAGTTTTCATAACATGTAAGCTGTTTTCCAGGTCTGCTAAATTCTTTCTTGACTGGCTGCAGCTAAAGAAATCAAACCTGATTTGATTACAGCCACTAGAGGAATATTCCAGATCTTGAATTCAGTTGTAGTAATTGGAAACCTGTGTTGTAAAGGAATAATCTAAATTCATCTAAGAGATAACTTCTATAAATACAGTCTTATGAATTCAGAAATGGCGCAGATTCAATCAGCCAAGACAGCATTAGCTTTGTACCCCTAGAAAGTTCCTCGGCTCTCCCTTACTCAGTTCAAAAGAGGTAACATTTTTCTTGATGCTTTACATTTAAAATAAATCGTCTTAGATGGAGACATTGCTCTAGCAAAGTTTTTGCCTGAAACAAAATTCTTCTAACCAAGTTATAAACCCCTCAAAATCAGGCTTTATAATGGGACTGCTGATAGACCCTTAACAATAGCGTTGTGAATGGCGCTGCTATAATTAATGATACTTCAGAAAGATTTATGGTCCTTAGAAAGAGATAAAACAGAAATATCATTGCTTCTTTGCCTCCCATCATTTTATCCTCTATGAAATTTTATGTGAAATAAGTCAAATGAAAAATGTAAGCTCTTAATCTTTTCCCAGAGTCCTGTCTCTCACTTGATGAACACTTTCACAGAATAAATTAGAGCTTTTTATTCCTTATGTATGTACAGCTTTGTATTTAAAAAGCAAAGAAAAGAATATTGTTGGCTTGGCAAAGCAACTCAAAACAATGGTTATGGAGGAAGCAAAAAATTACCAACTATTTTTGTCTATCCTTTTGCCATCCCAGAGACAACAACTCTTGTCCTGCAGTAGTTCAGAGCAGCTGGCTTGTACGTGTACAAAAGTGCATTCTGCATTGGAGAACCTCTGCTGATGGAAAGTCATCCACAATGGCTCTGGCTGCAGCAGCGAGAGCACAGTGGCCTGAGCAGAAAGCCAGAATCTGTGGCTTGATTACAGAGGATAGTGTTTGTGTTGAAAAAATGCAGGATACTATATGGATCTTTAATTTAACTGGGAAAGGCATAGCCAGAAGCAGTGGCTGGAAGCTGAAGCTATAAAAAAATTGAATCAGATATTTGGCATTGTATTATAACAGAGAAAGGGAGTAACCACTGGAACAGGCTATCAAAGGGAAAGTGAGTTCTCCATTTTCTGACAATACCAAAGGAAAATGAGGAGCTCACTAAAGAAATGTTTTTATGTAAACAAAATGTATTCTAGTCAAACAAAACGAAGAGTGACTAACAGTATTTAATGGTCCGTGATGTACCAGAGGCTGACCTGATGGTCTGTCAGTGAACATTGTGACTCTGTAAAGCATGTTGAAAAATAAAGCGCTGCTTACTGAGCAGAGAGCAGAGGAGAGGGCTCTGAACAGTTTGCCTTGGAGCTTGTGCACTGCAGCACCTGGCATTGCCAAAGGAGGTGCTGGGAGGGCAGCAGGGAGTGTTCTGAGGCCCAAAGAGCAAAGGCACAGCGCGGCTCAGAGCTTGACAGAGTTGTCTCAACTGAGCTGTCTGTGTGCGTGGCAGCAAGTTGGTGTCAGGCAGAGTCTGCAGGGGAAAAGCTTCACCTCTGGGCAGCCAGGATGAGGCAGCAGCTGAATAGGGACTGGGAAATCACAGTTTTGGCATAGGCCACCTGAAATGGCAGTTAAAGCTCAAAATCCATCACATCCAGATGACAGAGTCCCAGACTCTGGCTTCTGTTGGCCTCATCCAGCTCAGATGGCGTCTAATTCCTTGTTTTTCAAAAGCCTCTGCAGTGTGTCAGGAATTTTGTCCCTTTGCCCATTAAAGCAGCAGTGTTTGAGCATCTTCACTGTTATTTTGATTGACTACAGTGAAGTCACTAAAGAACCTCAAGGACTTTCTGGCTGGCTTGTTTTCCTGTTATAAATTGTAGCTTCTTGTATTAGAGAAGAAAACTGAAACGCTTTCTTTAATAACTAAAGTTACAGTTTCTAATAGGGAGCTCTGAGATCTGTACTCAAATTCTCCATAAACTATAACATAGCTCCTTTAAAATTTCTCCAATCCATCAGGAACATAGAGGGATTCTTTTTTTTTTTTCTTTTTTAAATGACAAGAACTTTTGGTTTTCAATGAAATTCACTTTGGAGGGCAGAACATTTTTTTTTTTCATTGTAAGAAGATTTGTAAAGGGGCAGGATTGTGGCTATTAATAGAGTCTTTCCTAAAGAAAATCATCAAATCCTTTACAGCACTAGGCAGATCTGGGCTAGAAAGTATAACAGGATGGTATAGAGCAGCCCAGATAGCAACAGAGAGAAAATGGAGCAGGAAGAAAGAAAAAAAATGGAAGCCCAAAAAGAAGAGCAGATGCCAATTAGAATTCTCACAGGCTCCAGCAAGGAGTGAGCATAAGAAGCTGTAGGAAAAGAAAGGATAGAGTGGATTAGTGTTAATCAGAAACATGGGAAAGTAGGAAAGGTTTTAAATGAGCTTTTGAGTTAGCAGCTCGAAAGAGAATTCCAGATCCATCAAGTGTAGGAGCAGAAATAAAATGCAGAATATCAGAAGATACATCTGAGTCCTGAGCAATTAACTTCTACTTCTGAAAGTAATAAGACATTTTTTGGAAATGGAGTCTTTTCTCTCTCTCTCTTTCTCTCTCCAGCACTATTTTCCTTATCCCAGTGAAAGAGTGCATTTACTATTATAAGAAAGGGACTCCTACCTGATTTCTCTTTCACTGTCCTAATGGGATATACATACAGCACCTTGTTAGAGGAAAATTAAGCACTAAGGAACTAGAACTTGCCCATTCTCTGGCAATGAGTTTGCCCAAGCACATAGTGCAGGAGAATTGCCTCTGAAGTTGGATAAGTTACACCAAGTAAGAAGCTGGCACAGTACGGGACAGTGTTTGTATTACAGTCACGAGCTGTCTGAAGATCTTGGGGTTCAAGATGAGTTCCAAAATCTACTAAAGCCACCACTGAATTGAATAAACATTAGAGTAGGATGGCTGGACTGTGAGAGTAAGGGTTCTCCTTAAAGCTCTGAGATATGAAACGTCCCTTAATATTTCTAGGCTGCCAATTTAACTACCTGTAAAATGAGGAGAGTAACACTTACTCATTAAAAAAAAAAAAAAAAAAAAAAAAAAAAAAAAAAAAGAGAAACCCCACCAATTATCTGTTTTTAGAGGCTGTACAATGGTATCATTACCCATCCTATTTCTGTCTTTGGCTTTATCTGCAGTCTAAGAAAGAATATCTCTGTATTTGTGTTTCTTTTACATATGAATCATTGTTAAAGCTTAATGAGGAAACTAATACTATATGAAAAGGTTGTTTTCTCATTAGTTAAATATTTACTTTTTAAAAGCTCTATGTATTCCTAGAGTATTATTAATTCATTGTTTGCTAAACAATATCTTATCCAGTCCCTTTTTATTTCCTCACCTGACATAATTTTAAGCAACTGCCATCAGTGCCTTAGTTCCAGTCATCAGTTCTGGATCTCTGCACCGCTGAATCACAGCAGAACAAACTTCATCCAAACAAAACACAGACATGTACATCAAGTCAGCCAGAGCTCCTGACATGGAGTTTGTGCCAGTTTAGTGCCTTAGCATTGGCTTTGCACTGGCTGCCAAAGGACAGAGGATGCTGGATCCAGTGTAACATCAGACTAGCACAGAGAGTCAGTCTATGCCTAACGTAGCATAAAAACTGCCAGCACTACGACAAGCCTTCTGTGTTTGGTTTTGTTTTTTTTTTTTTTTTTTGATCAATTTTAAACCGGCAGAGTGAGCATACATGAGATCAGTGCTTTACATCACATTGCCACAGTAGTTTGGATCCAACTCTAAGAGTCTTAAAGTCACAGCCTGGTCACACCCAAGCATGAAGTCAGTTTTTGCTCTCTAGTTACAAGGTGGTAAAACACCACTGAATTCAAACAAAACCTAAACGTCACATCCATTTTTGATGCACTGGGATATATTATGGTGATGAAAGGAAGTCTTCTGGCATGGTAGAAGATGAATCCTACATTACAACCTCAAACCGGGCCACCCTGTGTGTGGCCACGAGGGAAGAGATGAGCTCTCAGGGAACAGAAACCCAAAAGTTTGCTCAAGTTTCTTGCTCCACGCACGTGCCAGCTTTTCCAGTCGGACGTGACTCTCTTTTAATGACCAAAGTTATAAAAAAAAAAACAAACCCTCTGAAAATAGGGCTTTGTGACAGAAACGCCTACACAGCTGTAACAGCCACTTCTCAAATGTGCTGCTGCTTAAGAACCACAAGAATAATATGGCAAAATGTGCCGACTTTTGCAGTTTTCCCCTCTTTTGTTGAAACTAATGAGTCACGATTAGAGTAATGCTTTTCTGTGACTCTGAAACCATTTTGCTTAATGAGGTACTAAGTCTTTATAATTAGGCCCAGAAGGGAACTGGGACATGGCCCCTTAAGAGCAATAATTATTTAGGTTATTTATGGTAATAAAAAATTGAAAATAGGAATTCTTCCTCAGAATGCAACTATTTATTCTTTTACATATTGCCTAATAGGCAATTACCCTATTAAGGCAACGTTTTGTTGCTAAAGACATTAATTGAAATGTAAATTAAATGTAAATCAGCTAATTAAATTGATATGCAATGAACTTGTCATGCAGGCCTTTGAGATCAGATGCATTTTACTAATAAACAAGTGTTATACTGGTGCCATTGCTCACTGGAGTTAAGGTTGTTCAACGTGTTGCGCCAATAACACTCTCCTGTCCCAAATTCAAAGGTTTGGATTGTGTTGTTAGAGCCCAGAATGAAGCTGGCACTGAGAGTTTCCAGATTTATTCCATCCAATTATTTCCTGATCAACTTCATTGCAAGGCAAGGTGTTCTCCTGATGGTGAGTGCTGCACATCCCGTAGGGGTGTGATCCAAGCTCTGTCTGTTCCTTCTGCTGCCCAGAAATGGCAAAATGCTTTGTAAAACCCCTCCCCAAGACCAACGCTGCTGTATTGGAAGGCTTCTGGAGGGGTTAATGTTATTTCCTTCTCCATGAGCTGTGGCCAGTTCAGCAGAGGTAATGGACCCTCACAGCAGTGGGAGGATAACCCTACACATTCCTGAAGTAAAGATAAGATGAGAAATGAAGCAATCAGAATTTGCTTGGTGATTATGTTGAGGACGTACAAGGTAAACATCAAAGTCAACACCATCAAGTCACTGCAACAACAGGAGAATGAGCCAGAATAACCTGTGCTGGGCTTAACATAAACATAACCTTCATCATTGAAGTGTGGGCTTGTGTCAAACTGTAAATTAAAGGGAAAGAATAGGAAACTATCACTTCTCCTAGGAAACAATCTATTTTCCTGCAGCTGCGGTTTGAGCCAGACCTACTAAAATTGCTGGCATATATTCAGGTCCTGTGTTGATGGTATCTTGGAGGACAAAAGCCCCTCCCCTGCCAGATACATGGACAAAACTCACTGCCTCCAATTAAACACCAGTAAAGCAAACATCACAAATTTTGCTTTTGAAAAAGCTCAGGTCAGCATCTTATAAAACCTGCCATCTACTTCCATTCACATCATGCAGATATTGTGTGTGCACAGTCACAGAGTTCAAGAATATGTGGCAAAAAAGGGCTGTGGAAGCAAGAGATGCAGCTTGGAACTGTAGAGATGCTTTTGCAGAAAGTTTTCCTGGATCCATCATGCCACAGTTGTACCTGAGTGTTCGTGAAAAACTCTTCTGTCTTGACTAAGTCTGATGCTGCATTTATAGCTTCTTCTAGCCAGAGAACCTTCCACCCTGCCATCCTTTGGGGCCTGGGGGTATTTAATAAACATGTCAACTACCACTCTTTAGCTTGAATGCTGCATCTTGTTTTGTCCTACTGAAGAACACTCCAGTTTGAAGTTTACAGAGCAATTAAAGACCCTCATGGGGCCCCTGATATTGTCAGCATATGTAGATTAGTAATTGTCAAGTTTCTCCCTAAGGCTGAAGAGCTCTTAGTCAAATTCCAGAGATCATCAAGTATTCAGATTTCAGTGGGCTTTGTGTCATACACAACATAGTGGCATAATTAAACTACAATGTTTCTTTTCTAATAAACTTTTGGATCTGAGTTTCTATTAATTTTTTTTTTTTAATTAGCTATGATCACAAAATGAAAAAGAACATCAATCTAACGCTGCAACTTTGCTTCTTCCAAAAAGACACCCTGGGAGTAACATTCTCTCCTAAACTGCTGGGATTTGGGGACCACACTTACTGCTGTGACTTGCAGAAGCCTGAGGGAGCACAAAACTCAGCAGACTGAAGGCACAATCCCTTTTCTGACTTCTTTTCAGTTGACACTGCCATCTTGATTTGTGTCTTCATTGCCCTGTTGGCTTGGATTCTAGCTTAAATTTTAGTCTATTTGTAATTAGTTTTGATGTCTTTGAATGTTGATATAGATAAACATGAGGGGAGGGGAAGGAAGGGGAGGGGAGGAGATAAATGCTCTGACCTGGTAACACAAGGTAATAAGAACAACAGGATGAAGTTTTCATGCATTAAGACTGGCCTGTGCTTGTTCTGCCAGCTGGATCCTCTGCTGTGGTTCCCACATCCATTGTGTTGTGGTCACAGGGCTTGGAAGAGGCAAAGTGGTGGTCACTGGCCTGCATCCATCATTTGAGTCCGGCTCCATTGATCTGTGTCTGTTTGTGGGCAAAGCCTATGGCAAGGAGGAAGTTGTTACAAATCTCTCTGATGCTTTTGACCTACAAACTGAGATTTTAAAGCCACATGGGATCTGAAAGTTTAATTCCTGGTAAAATGAAAAAGAATTGGACTTGGAAATTGTGAAGGCAGCTTTAATAATCTTCATTACAGCATGTTACATAAAAGAGCTAAGTTATTGCTCATGAGGACTAGATTTAATTTCCATGCTGTTCACATTTTCTAGGTGTAGCAGAGGACAAACTGATTGTGCTTGGAAATGGACAGAAATCTTATGTTAACCCCAGACTGCCCATGCCCACACATGTGTGTTTTGCACAAACTCTCAGGCATATGTGCCCAAATGAGCACAGTTCTCTTCTCAAACTGGTCAAGTGAATAAGAAATCCTAAAAGTATTTGTGCGTCTAGGAGGAAACCTGGACCTCCTCAATCACAGCTCTTGAAAAGCACTTCTTCCTCTGTAAATCCCATCTTATTTGACACAATTTACCTCAAGTGCTGAATACAGGCAGCTCTGGAGGCTGAGATCTGTCAGTAGGCCCAGAAAAACAGCTGAAGTATCCCCTTCCCAACACAGGGGTAACCTGAAAACAGTGGGTAATTTCAGAGTGGCTTTCTGCAGTCTCAAGCTGACTTCAAAGCAAAGCTCTATTATTTTGCCTCCAAATCTTTCACTTCCAAATCTTTCAAGTCTCCATGTCCCCAAGCCCCTTTGTGGACTAAATTCTCATTTCATGAAAATCACTTAAATTCTTTCCACTGTTGAGTAACACCCACAGATGAAGTGGCTCTTCTCCACTTGGCCCACTGTGTATGGCAGAATATAATGCTGCTTTCTTTTCAGAGGCCTAGGCTATGAAAACTGGATCCAAGCAACACTTACAAAGTTGGGCCTTAAATAGTAGCCTAAAAGAAGATCTCAAGAGTCCCAATAAAAAAAAAGATAAAAAATTTCCTCACATTTTTCCCATGATGATACGTCTCAAAATTATTAATTTTGCTTGTCCTGTATCATTTCTTAGGCCAAGCTGCTTTTCCTGACTGAATTGCAATGTGGTGTTTGGTTCAGTAGGTTTAACTGAAGCGTGGCTATCTGGAAAAGGCAGTGCTATCTGTAATAAAGTAACTCCTTCAAATTTACTTTCTTGATCTTGTACTTTGGTTGGGCTGCCAGGGAATTAATGCCTGGAAAAGTATCTGTCACCCAGGGCCCTCATTTTAAAGGACTGCAGGTTTTTAGGGGCTGGATGGCGTCATCTCCCTGCAAGGATTTTGTCAATGTATTCCTGCGAATGAGCCAGCCTGAGCCGTGTGCTAATTTCCCATCTCCTCTTTGGCTGATGACAGTCCCTGGCTCAGCGAGATTTCACTTTTGCTCACTGGACTCTTCTTTCCCTGCCCTCCCTGAGATATATTTTCTAAGCACCAATTTCACTCCAAAATTAAAGATGAAATTTAAAGATTAGGGACTGCAGGTTGTTTTTTTTTTTTTCCCCAAAGGCATTTCGGTGTCTCATACTCATTGATTGAGTTAGGTATCTAAATCATCCAGAGCAATCTGGCCCCCGTCCCAAATTATGTGATGTAAAAGGCCAATTTGACTTTTAAAGCGCTCTCCAATTTAATCGCCTGCTGTGCGATTAGTGCCACGCGTAATAAACACATTGTGTGCGGCACGTGCAGGGCAGGTGTGGGGTGATGTAATGGATCCCACCGACTGCTTTGAATATAAATGCCAGAAATATCAAATACCATGTGCACCGGTCTTAGTTCCAGTCAATTCTAATTACTTTAGTGGACTGGCTCCAAATTCAGATGTGCCGCGGTGTAACTGAGGTCAGGGTACAGTGCATGATTCTTATCTTAATACCACTGTAGTGCTGGAAAGGTCAAACTGAGCATCATTCAAGGAGAAGAGGTAAGGACTCTGTTAATTATTCTTTCCAATCCTTCAACAAAGGTGTGAAGATTGTGTCTCTGCTGAAGAGCATTCTGACGTTCTGCATATTTAAGTTAAAAAACAAGAAAGAGTGGAGAAACCATTCCTGCAATAATCCTGAGCCTTTCTGAACTCTACATGAAATCTCACAGCAGCTGCTCCCCCAATTTTTTGAGCTACAACTGCACCAGAATCAAAGGCCAGGCAGTGGTCGTTTCCAGTTATGACCATTAAGAAAAGCCAGTTTTGTCTACCAGGTAACACGTTCAGAAAACATTAAACCTCCATGTTCATTTGTAGACATTCCTGATGTCAGAGAAATCACTGACTCATTTGGGCATGAAACTGAGCTTTCCCTTTTCACTTGCTTACCTCTATCCCACTTGAAGAGCTGTAAAGCACCTCCAGATAGGAATGTTCCCTGCATGCCAGTCATAGCATTTCGTTCCATGTTTTGCATTAGTTTTAATAACTGTTAGTCAGAGAGAGTGCAAATCTGGGTTCAGAGCTGGTTGTAGTTGCTCACTGTTCTACTGACTGTTACGGGGTGTCATCACCTGCGCCTATTTCCAACTTAACTTCCCAGAAGCCCACACTCATGAGACAATATTTTGTTCCTACTGCAAAGTCCTTGCTAAGACCAGAGTGTGATCCCAATCCATAGCTAGTCTGTTCATTTAACTTCAGTTACCTCTAAAAGTGTTAACTGCTGAAAGCAGAAACATGAAAACCCACCGTAGTGAGAGCTGATTAGAATTCAGCCCACTGTATCACACATAAATAGGAAATAAAGAATCATGGCTGTGATTAATCATCCATAAATGGCCATTGCCTGTTTCCTCTATTCCATACAAACACAGTCCATGTATTTATTCAGCTCACCATATGAGTAACAAGAAGATCATTCCTGCGATTTAAGCAACTACTTAAAGGGGAGGCTCTGTGCTTGTATGTCTGTAGGCATGCATGCACATCTGCTCTTCTGTCTGCCTTTCAATATCCATGAGAAAAACAAGATTATTCTTTTAAAAAGGTTTTTTTAAAAAAGTGCACTTGTCAATAGATCAAAATACATTGAAATGCAAAATCACAGCAATGTCAGCTTAGTTAAGGAATTTTTATAATTTTAGAAACATCAGTCTCTAAGGATTGGTAATAATTGTACTATTAAGAAAGACTGTTTTGGTTGGTATGTGTTGCAACTTGGCCAAATCTGAGACCAGAACACTGGAAGGGGGGAAAAGTATCATGTGAAACACAGAAACCTGACCTGTAGCTTGAAGTACTGCTGGGTAAAGACTGTTTTTACCAGTTGTGAATACGCCTCCATTAAAGCTCCAGCTTGCCTGGTTCAGCTGAGCTCAGCGGAGCAGGGCTGCCTGTGCCACTGTCTCCTTGGCAAAACACAGAAGCATCTTTCCTTTGCTGTGATTTGCAGTCCAAGGGCTGCATCTGTGAACAGAGCACTGCATCCAACACCTTTGGTCTCTGCTGTCACTGGGTGCTACGTGCACCAGGCATCTCTCTTGAAATACCACTTGCACAGGTGGTACAGTGGCAGTAGTGGACCAGGAACAGGAGGTGACACTTAAGAAATTTGGTCCCTCTGTCCCTGCCTTCCTGAATGTCTTTGAGCAAATCCCTTGGTTTCTGACTGGCCCAGTTCCCATAACTGTTAAATAAGGACTATGAACTACAACCCTCATTGAAAGCACTGAAGATCAAAGAGGGAAAAATGCTGCACAGGAGCTAAATATTGATATTGCTACACTGCAGAATGGTGTAATTTCTGCAAAATGGCCAGTAAAATTGTCAAAATCGGGTATAAGAAACAGGAAACAGATTCACAGAATGGATGATGTTGGAAAGGGTCTTGAGATCATTTTACCCATCCCTTCTGCTCAGGCTGGGCCACCTACAGCAGATTGCCCAGGGCTGTGTCTGTCTGGGTTTTGAATATCTACAGGAATGGAGACTCCACAGGCCCTCTGGGCACCCTGTTCTAGTGTTTGAACACCCTCACAGTTAAGAAGTATTTTCCTGTGTTCAGATGGAATTTAATGTATTTGTTTTAATTTGGGCCCATTGGCTCTTGTGCAGTGTGTGGTCCTCACACCCCCCTGAGTGACCAGCGAGGCCCAGACAGGGGCTGCACGTGACCAGATGCGATCTGAATTTGTCTGATCACTTTTGAAATCCCAGTTTCATTCCTTTTTTCCCCTCTTGATCTTTCTCAACATGAGATTTACCTACTCTTGCTTGGAGACCAGTATCAGGTTGTTGAACCAGTGGGTTAACAGCCTCACATCTCCTGGAGATGCTCTGGCACCATCCTAGGGCCCAACACTCCTAGGAAGTTAGCAGAGATTGCCAAGCAATAGGGAGCATTTTCCAGGCCAGCCTGTCGAGCTGTTAAACAGTGATTATCACCACCACCACCACCAGACTGCTCTTTCAGGGGAGAAAAAAAGCTCATGCCTAAAGATGTTATCATGCATAATTCAGGGAAGAAATCCATACTGCATTTAAAAGATTACATCTTATCATCCAGGGTTCTTATTAGCTTGATGATTTAAAAGTAGATGGGGATAGAGTCTTTCCTGCTGTTCTGCAGTAGTGCCTTGGTTTGGGACTGCACTTCTTTTCTGATGCCAGAACTGGCCCAGATGAGATGGGGATATTCTCAATTCACAGTGAGCAGCCCTGTCCCTGCCTGGGTGCACGATCCCTGTGGGTTACACAGCAGACCACCATCCAAAACACAGAAGCATCTTTCTGTTACACCAGGGTTGGTTACACCAAGGACCAGTTCCTCCCTCCTGCTGGGTTTGGTTCAGTTTGTGGCAGGTGGTAACAAGGGATTAGCGGGTTTAGCTCCCCTGATTAATCCCCTCCCCAGGAACAAACAGCACTCCCATCTTCAGAAGAGCACAATAAAATGCTATGGGGCAGGCAAGGGCAGACACCTGGATGCTGAGATAGTGAGGAGGTTGGAATGAAATTCAGGCAGATTTACCCTGGAAAGCACCAGTTGCTCTGATGACCCTTGGTGATTTCCAAATAAATACTCCCCTTCCCAGAACGTGCTTTCCTTTTAACCTGGCATGTCCCATGCTGCATGGCACCTAGCTCAGAACAGGGCTGGGTTTCCACATGGGCGTTTCTAGGGTTCTTCTCTGCGTTGCTTTCCTCACAACCTCTCATCTCACAGATCTCCCAGTTATATCATGGGCATAGAACTAACTGATGACCTGGGGACTGTGATGTTTACAGCCACGTCAGGCAGAAATCCTCAGATGAACAGTTTGGGAAGTCTCAGTGTGGCTGAACAACATCTCAGTTCAGGAATGGGGTGTACTGAACATGGAGCGTGAGAGTGACAGAAAAGGAAGTATTTTACAAAAATCCTTCTCCCCTGTACAAGGTTGAGAGGTATGAAATGTTGGTATTTACCAGCCATTATTAATTACTGTTTACTCTCTGCCAACACTGCCTTGGGAGCATCTGTGATGATTCAGCCAAGCACCCAAGGCCATCACTCAACAGGCTGCTGTGGCTCAGCCATGGAGTCTCATTCACTTCCCTTGCTGGCTCTGTGACTCACTTTTCTCCTGCTTCACTCACTCTGCTTGAGTCTTGGGCCACCATGTGAGAAATGGGTGTTTCCTCACATGGAAATAAAATTTAAATAAAGCAACATTAGTGCAAGGCAGAAATCATGGGGGTTTGGATGGTAGAGATGAATCACAGAAATAAATATTCCTGCCCTTATCCTAAATCTTGCAATATCTGATCCATAGAAGAGCTGAGTTGCAGCCAAGCTTTCCAGGGTGAAGTAGTCCTGCCTTTATTACAAATAACAGAATGCTTTTTCACCTTAAAAAAACAAAGGTTTCTTTCACCCACCCCTCATTGCTGAACCACAAGCTCTGCTAGACCTATGCTCCCACGCTAAAAAGGGAGAAGAGTGGGGAGATCCAAGAATCCCATCCTAAAGAGCACCTCTGTGCTCTAAGCAGCTTCCTGAACTGAGGTTGTGCTTCTTCACCTCTTTCTCTCCTCTTCTTCCTACTTCTTAGTCAAGCCTCCTCAAATATACTCTATATTTCCCACTTGGTGACTCAGGATCAGCTGCTCAAACTCTTTGGGAGTGTGACAAGACTGTGACCGACTGAGAGGGAAAAGAAATCTGCCTTAGGAGACACAGAAATGATTAAGTGCTAAGTGCAATATGAATTTGCCAGAAAACAACATCCCCACCAAGAGCCTGCTGTCTCCCTGCAGGGCTGTGCTCAACCTTCAGCCCTGCGGATTTAGTGTTCATGGCAGCACGGCTCTGGAAAGGGCATCAAACCACATGGATAACACTCAGGGCCTTAAAAAAAAAAATAAAAAAATCACACTTCTAGAAATGTATTAATCCAGCCTTAAAATGGGCCATAAATGCTATAGAAAAATCCTCATTAATCTTAGTGGTACATACATGGAGCAACACCAAAAAATACCCCACCTTAATCTAGCACCAAAGGGAGAAGAGCACACATCCTCAGCATTTTTTCGGGCTGCTTTGGCTGAAAGTATCAGGGATAACAATCCTAAATGTGTAAAATGAACAGCAGGATCTTTATACTCAGTATAATTCTGTGTATGTAACATGGGAATCACAGTAGGATATTCACTCATGTATGACTGTGAGAAAGACTTTGTGCCCCATGGCATAACTTGCTCTAGTACTTTTTTATTCCAAACACTAGCTGGTAATAAAACCTTCCTATACCCAAGCTATTGGTACTGCAGATTAAGTTAGAGTTGGCTGGTTTCTGTTCCCACTGCTTACAGACAGTAAATTTCAAGCCTTACTGGAAAAGCAGCATTATTATACTTTGTAAATTTGGAAAACATTTTCAGTGATAAAGAACTTTTTAAATGAAGGACTTAATGAAAAAGAAATCTGATTTCAAAGTTCTTTGACATCCGTGCCCATCAATACTCATGCTCTCAGTCTCCCCCGTGTTCCTTCCACAGAAGGATTCAAATCCCTCCAGACTCTCTCAAAAGCTTCTTGTCCTTCCATATGTGCTGGTCTGCCATGGAGAGGGGCATGAAATGTGAAATAAATCACACCTCCCCATACTGACCAGCTGTGACAGCCCCTGAGACCCATGCTGCTGCAGTGCAGTCCGTGTCAGGTGCCCTTGGATCTCTGCTCGGAACCACCAGATGGGGAGGAACATGAGTAATGAGAGGTGCTCCTCCGTGCCCAGGCAGAACTGTAGGAAGTTGTATTGTGTCTGTCCTGAAATCCCCTCTCATACCACAAAAGCCCAGTGCACAGCACACTTACCTCCAGAGAAGGGATGAGACGATGATGGGTCAGCTCTGCTGGATCTAGAGTGTGTGGCTCCAGGAATTCTGGCTCTTCGTGGCTGGAGATGACTTGGTTGCTCTTGCAGGTGATACAGAGGTGGTGGGCAGGCTGTAGCCATCCTCTCCTCTGAATGGGGTGTGCAGGGTACAGTGCTTTACACAGATACTCTGCCTTGGCCACAGCAGCTCCATCAGTGCTCATCTTCTTGTAGTCCTGGACTTGCAGCGACCCAGGGGATTGCTCTCTGCTAATAAACTGTGGCTATAGACCACTGAATGCAGATATCAAAGCACAGAAAAACCTCTCATCAACTCTTGCACAGTGCTTTGAAATCTTTTTTCTGCACAAGGACAGAGAGACTTTAAGGTGACAGAAATCATCTCCTTTTCCAGCTATGGCAAATGTTTTCAGCAACCTCCAGTAGAAAAGGAAATGCTGTGAGCTCTGCGTTACCATCCAGCACCCCTGGCTGCTGAGGAACCTGATTTAACTTATTTTTATGTGAAAAAAAGAGGTAGATAGACACAAACACACACACATCAATTTATAGAGCACACACACATACAGACACATAATCTAGGAGGCAAGGAGAGAATCTGTACCTGCATTTGCGATATCTTCCTGCACCAGGTAAGGAAGGCATCTTTTTCCTTTTAACTGGGTACTGTACCTACATTGTTTCCTCACAGTCTATCTTTAGGTTATAGCAGTTCACAAGGTTTTTTCAGCAGATGTGTTATTCAATTACTTCAGGGCTTTTCCATTTGTAATATTGCGAAGCAATGATAGCCAGCAGACTTCACCTGTCTTTTAGAGATAGCCAGCCTGGTAATTTTAACTCTGCCCATTTTATCCACACCAGTAAATCTCATAACATGGTTATAGAGAGATTCCAATTTTTGTAGAACCTTCTCCTGGGAATTCCTGTATACAATATTGCCATAGTCTGTAATGGACATAACCTGTGATTGGATTAATGTTTCCCTAGTGAAGAAGTCAAAGCATTTCATGTTCCTATAACTGGTTTGCAGCTCTGCAGTAAAGGTCGTTGGTATGGCAGAGAAAATAATTGCAAACTCAGCCCCAATCAGAATATATAATCCCCTCACAGCGAGGGTCCAATTCAGTGCAGTTTAGGCTGCCTGTGCAGGGGTTTGTAGTGGGATTTTCTTGTCAGGAGAGCAGAATGCATAGAAAACAAGTTCATTTCTGCATTTTAATATTCACGATCCTGTCCTGTACAAAGGGAGGCAAATAACATTGCTACTGCTCCAAGGGAGGGCCCTGCAGCTCCCCAAGCAGAAAGTGGGAACAGGCAGGGAGGGCATTGCAATGGGGCACTGGTCTCTCCACAAAAAAAATCTCCACTTGCACTCAGATAAACATGTGCCTTTGCTCTGTCCAGTTAAATGTCTAGTTTTAGAACCATATTTGTCTCTGAACCTTTCAGAATCCCTGGTGCTACCTTACCTTGGACCTGACACAAGCAGCTAGCAAAGAATTACTGTTGGGTGTTACAACGTGCATTACTTACGTCTGAGGCACAGATCATCTCCCAGGAAAAAGAGGCTCTTGGCAGGCCAGAAGTAGGCTCTGAAGCAGGATCTGCCTGCTCAGGCAGAGAACATCAGCACTCATGAGGGAGGAAAGTGGACTAGAAACTGGGAACAGGAGGTCTTTTTTTCAGCTCCCATGCTAATCTCCCCCCCAAAAATGGGATGTGCACACCATGCACACTCTGCCATGCCAAAGTGTAAACCCTCATGAGGCAAAGACTCCAAAGTGAAAGGCTCAGGCTTCCATTCCCAGCTGGTCAGGGAGAGCTTTCATGAAACACAGTTTAAGTGAACCCTGAAAGCAGAGGCAGGTCTCTGAAGAAAGCACTATAGTGTGCCTTCCTGCCAATGAGGCTCAGGAAAGATGTGATTGGGATTCTCAGTGGGGAAAAACTGGGTAGGGGCTGGACCAGAAGGTGCTGGAGACAACCTGAAAGAGGAATGAAATGGGAGGTAAGAGCAAAGGGTTTGATCATGATGTGCAAAGATGGGTTCCAGAATGGGTGTGCTGCCCGACTGAAGAGAAAGGCAGATGCTTTGGCAGAAAACCTTATGTTGGATGTTATGGCATTGCTAGGCAGGTGGAGAGGATGGGAGGAAGGTTAGCAGCATGCAAGTTGACAAATGGGATGTCATCATTTCCCATATGGGTAACCATCTCCAATCTGTTTTTTCTATCCAACTAAAAGGTTGGGATGTCTGAGCAGAAAGGAAGCATCATCACCTATAAATTTCAGGCTGTGGGGCAGATAAAGGTGGCAGAAAACAAGTAAGAAGCAGAGACAGTGACTTCCTGGAAGATCCAGTTATTAAATCTAAACTTAGAAGCCCAAATTTTACAAGTTAGGTAGAGGCAGCTTCCCAGAATCTGCCTGTCCATGTCTTGGTTTTGAAGTGATCTGGGAGCCTCTGAGAAGGAAGGAATGAAAATGAAACAACACACTCATTCCACAGCTGCTTTTATCACTTTATTCATATTTCTAGAGCAGACTTTTTAGCTGCTAAGCAAATAACGAAACTCTCTCATTATATATATATGTGTATACAGCAACATTCAAAAATGAGGAATTCTGCAAGTGTTTTTCCAATGAATATGCAGAAGGAACGTTTTCACCCCAGTAAACCAACTTTGAAAGTCTTCCACTAAAACCCTATAAAACCCAACGATAGTCATAAATTAGCACTAGATTAATTCAAAGGAGAACTTATCCCTCCTCTGCCTACCTTCTAATCCATATCTCCAAGAGGTCATTTTAATTATCACACTGTCACTGCTATTCATTATGCTGCTTTTGGAGACAGGGAGCCAGCACTGTGCCTTTTGGATGCCTTGGAATCCATCATATAAAGGCATTTTATTCTCCCTAAAAATGTACACAGTTTAACCCCCTCACCTTGAAATAATGACAGTATCAGTTTTTGCTTGGTGTTTTAAATAATTTTCTTTCCAGTGGGATAGCTCTTCTTGTTTTTCAACAGTTCCACTGGTCAGAGAGCAATTAACTAACTAAGGAAAGCCCAGCTAATGAGTGGCTACTGCACAGATGCATTCAGCTCAAGTTTTGGCAGATCCTGAGTAGCTTGTCTGCTTGCAGAGGCATGCAAAGCTAAGTTTTTGTCCTAACTAACTTGTACCTGCTCACTCTTTTCTGGTTGCAGTAATACAAACTGGATGGAAACCATGTGCCAGTGGCTTCCAGGAGGTCCACTGGGAGGCTCCAGAAGCGTGTGTGAGGTCCCATGTGAGACACAGAACACACACCTCAGCCTTGATCCTGCTTGCTTTGTGTTTACTTGTATGGAAGGAAGCTCGAGGACCTTACAGAAAACTCCCTTCTATCCACTGAGATTGTTAAAGAGCAAGGAAGTGTGAATGCAAGCCAAGCTGTATTCACCTCTTCCTAGGATCACACTTTGGCTCAGCACTGGTCACACACAGGCCTTGCAGCCAGGTCTCCATTACTGAAGAATCAGGGAGTTCCCTCGCCAGGAATAGTAAATTTAAGTTACCCCAAAGGTCTATTTTAGCCTATAGTTCCTAGTTTTTATCATACCTTTTCATTTATCCCCAGGATTCATTCTTCTCCCACACAGGCCGGTGCAAGGACCCAGCTGAGCCTGACTTTGTTCTTAGATCATGATAGTTATCTGGGGAAAGAGAAGAGGAACAACCAACCCAGCTTTTACTAATTAACACTGTCTGGGGCTAGTACTTCTTTAGTGCCATCTCCCACCAAGAGGAGCTTATTTAGTCTTGTTTCACACATCATTCTTCACCCTCAGTCTGGTTTGTCCTTTCCCTCTCTTATCTGCTGAGTCTTGGCACCTTCTCTCTCTCAAGCCATCATTGCAGCCTAACTCCTAAGCAGAAGACAGTAAAGAGAAGCTGCTTCCCAAGGCTTCTGATGGGTTGAGAAGAGGCACTTCTAAGTGCATTCTCCCTTCCCATTCCCTGGGAGACACTTGGACTCTCCTCAGCATCACCCTCTATTGGTCTCCAGTTTGAGAATCCCTGGCAGAAATTTCAGATAGTCACACAATGCAGGAGATAAGACTGTCCAGGGATTGTGGCTTTGAGCAGAGATTTCACATGCTGTCCACATAATGTTCTACTTGGGATTTCTTGCAGTAGTGGCACAACACTGTTTGTTCACCCCTTTCAGCACTACCCCTAGCTCATGCTGCCTCAGTCATACATCTGTTGGGAAGTCCAGTCTTTCTAGACCCCAGCCATTTTTTGCTTGAGGACCACATTTCTTGCCTGTTAGACAGGCCTTGCATTAAGTTTCATGCCGGCAGCCTGACAGTAACATTTCTCATATGACCCCTCTCCTCAAATGATCTGATAAAGAGCAAAAAACCTAACCATGCAGTGGATGATAAACCGCTCACTGAGGAGCACCTGCCTGGCTCCCAGAAGCTATTTATCAGGCTCTCTTAATGCAAGCTAACAGGACTAGCACATGCAATCGGCATAAGAGCTTCCAAGCCTGACACTAAAAGGGGAGACATCACATGGTGCAGCAGGGGAGCCAGGACTCCCTCCTTAGCTCATTGTATGGATTACCCCTTTAAAGACAGAGAAGGAGACTGCTGGTGGAAGGGGAGGCTTTCTCATTTTAACAAATAGCTTTTCAGCCACCGCAAATGATTTCTGTAAAGCTATTAGTTCACTCTTTTTTTTCCCCCCGCAGATAAAAAAAAAAAAAGGCCAAAAAAAACTCCCCAAAACCCTGAAATTGATTCACCATCTATAAATAAAAAAGAATCAATAGTAAAATTTCTAGCTAATTTCCCTCTCCCTCTTCTCTCCTTGGACTATTTGTTATCTTAGAAATACTTGTCTGGGAGAAAAAAAAAGAGAAACATCATCGATTCCAGACTGCGACGTGCTCCTCTGCCTTGCCCTGCAGCCCTCCTCTCCTCTTCTCTCCTCTCCTCTCATCGTGTGGAAAGAGACTGGTCCTTCAGATGTGCCTGGCTCCTCTTCTCTGGCTTGCTGCCAGCATGGCTGTTCCCTGGGCCCCGCTGGGCAGTGCATTTAAAGTGCGGCGGTTTGTCCTTCCTGCCAAAGGAAGAGAGAGAGGACAGCATTGTCAGACACTGCGGTGTTGCAGCAGCAGGTCCATGTGTGTGTGGGGTGCACTCTGAGGAGAAGCCTTGTGGGAAGTCTCACAGTGAAGTGCATCTGCAAGGAAGGCTTTGGCAGCTCGACACAAATTGGAGGTGGTTAAAGACCAGCTGGTCCCGTCATCCTCTGGCCAGAGCAGGGTTAGTCCTTCCAGGAGGTTTCAAGGGCTTTGTGCTAGCTCTGAGCTGTCCAAGAGAAGGGCCCCACTGCTTCCCTGTTGGGTGAGGCACTTACCACTGTTTTCTCCTTGTGGTGGTGCATCCACTCTTTCACGACACTCCTCACTGTGGCTCCCGTGCGCCTGAAATGTTTCACTTCATTTCTGCTCATTAACAGCCCTCCTGTCACTGTTTCCCTCTGGGGCATGTACCATTCACAGGGCAGCTGGGTTCACGCATCTGCTCACCACTGGATTGCCCCCACCCCACACCAGGGGTGTTCACAGCTGGGTCAGACTCTTTGGTGACAGACTCCCACTGCGTGGCCGGGGAACACCCAGCACATGATGCCAGTGCTTCCAGCACCCAGACCACTGCCTTCAAAGAGCTCAGTGTGACACTGCTATTTCATCATGCCCGTTAACTCCAATTATCTAGCAGTCATGCCAAACTTCAGTTGTCACTATTAATTGGAGTGTGGTGCTTCCAGTGCACCTTCTGGGCTACAGCCCTAGCAGAGCAGTGGGAGTTTTACTACCGGCCTCCAAAGAAGCGGGGTTATGCTAAATAAAGTGTGATGCCCCAGGAGTTCACGGGGTAAGAACCGATCTCCTTACAATCCAGCACCACAGAACCAGTTCCCCAGCTTCCCACAGCTTGTCTGGGGGAAAGACCTGCTTTGTAAAACTTTGGCTCCTGATAAGTCTAACCTACTTGTTTCTCAGACAAAGCATTCCTGGGTGTGTGTTTACAGTGTGCATGATGAACATTTGCTACTTTAAGGAAAACAAAATGTCTATTATCAGTTAATTTTGTAACATTTCTATTCTATTTACTTATAAAGCTTCTTTGCTTAGAAGCCTTAATTAAAACCCTCCATCTCACAGCCCAGCACTCTCTCTGCCTCTCCTCCCTCCAAGTCCTGACATGCTGGTCACAGTAAGGTGGGCACAAGTGACCCGACAGCCTCAGTCCTGGGCAGAGCCAGGCCTGGGGAAAATGGGTTACAACTCACCCCATTGTACCCAGAGCCTTTGCTTTGATGAGAGGCTGAATGGCAAAGGGTGTGGGTCCTGCAGCACCATCCTTCGCTCAGGGTGGCTCAGTCAGCACCAGGATATCTCAGATTGGGAAGCTTCACTTCCCAGCCCCCTGCCAGCACTGTCAGGTCTCACGGGGACTGAAAAGGTGCCTCTGAGACAAGCACTGGGACCAGAGGAAGCAGCTGTGGACTGCCAGTGGGGAGAGTGGGGTCCCTCCAGACCCACCCCAAAGCAGCACCAGCTCCGAGCAGCCATCACCATCCCTTGCAGATATACCTCAATAGTTTCTCCTTTGTAAAAGCACAAAACCTGACTATCCACTCCCTCCCCAGGGAAGGTAATCAAACCATGCTGTCAGCCTTGCTCACACCAGCCAAGGGGCTCCAGTGAGCTTTTGGGATGCCCCCTCAGACAGCTCTTGGCCCCTCCAATACCTGCCAGGCCCTGTTGATTTTGTTCATTCACCCCCCCACTGCTATGGCAGGACACAGATGAGAAGGTCCTCCACTTGTGCCTGATCTACTCTTTGAGCTCTCAGTCTGCTCCCTCGAAGACCATTTATCTTTACTCCCCATGGCAGCTGCAGACCTCAGGAAGGCTGGTGTTGGTGCTGTACCAAATCATACTGAGACTCAAACACTGGGAAGAAGAGGACCTGTCTGTCACACAGCCATATTACCAAAAGTGAAAGTCATGCAGCAAGCCTGGGGAGAACTGAAAAGAGCAGAGATGAAAACCCAGGTCTCTTGATCCCTCCACCCTGACTCACTCCAAGGAATTAGGACCCTCTAAAACTTCTGGCTGTTGTGACATAGAGAAACCTGCCTTCCCCACCACACAGGCATGTGTTTGTCAGTGCTTCTGCTTTTAGTTGCAGAAGAAGGTTTTAATATGCATTTAAAAAGAACTAAAATAATGCAGGGGCTGATGGGGCACACAGGGCTTAGAGGGCTTTGCCTCCACCAGCCCTCCCTTCCTTACCACTGTCACAGCTGCTTCCTGTTCAGCATCTACTGCATCTCCACAGCACAGTCACCAACCTAAGGCAGAGTGGTATTTTGAGGAGAAACACTGAGACAAAAATAAATAAATTAGGGCCCTGGAAGGGAGACCTGAAAGGCAGAGTGAAGTGAGAACAAGCAGTTTCTCTGATTGTGTGTATAATTACATTGACATGTTCCTAGACAACACCAGAGACCCAAACACAGCAGCAGCTGTGGACCAAATGGAGAATCAAGCAAAACATCAGAAAGCCAGCCAGCCAGCCAGTCCATTCCTTGCCCTGGGGCTGCATCAGCCCTGCCCATGTCACTGCTGACAGCCTGCCTGCCTTCTCCCAGGGCACAGCCAGTGCTGGACAGGCAGGCAGGGCTCGGTTCCTGGCTGGGCTGTGCCGGCATTTCCGTACCAGCTCCATTTCTCTGCACCCACTGGTCCAGTCCACTGGAACAACACTGCTGAATGTCATTCCCATTCTCCTCTGTGCAAGTGAAGCAAATTATATAATACAAAATATGTAAAGAGGATAAAAATGGGTCTTAAACTCATGATTTGACTAACATAGGAAAGGAAAACTTGCCATACCAACAGCACTTACAGGTGGGATTTTTAGACATTGGTCTTTTTGTAACCATCCAGGCATCCACTGAACTGAAGGATCACGAGTATCAACCACTCTGTTCACGTCAGGTACTTGTGACAAAGTGGTTTTTTTGGGACCTACAGCCAGCTGAGAGACAGTCACAATCAAAGCACAGCCCTGCTACATGTTCATCGCACAGACAACAGTTAATCTTGCAGCCGTGCAAACTGTTTTGCAAATTGAAATCTCAGAGGCATAGCAATTACAATACCAAATTTATACCACATCTCTCACTCAACAAATTGTACATCCAAAAAATCACCACTTGAATAATGTGAATACGTTCACCTTTACCGCTAAAAAAACCTCCTCTACATGCTTGATCTCAACACAATTTTGAGTTACAGAACCCCATGGGAAAAAATGCCAACCTCTGATTTCAACAGGAAAATTGCTTCTATCTAAATACAGCAGATGCATAATTCACAGTGAGGTCTAGCAGCTTGGTGTTCCCAGTGATGCTCTCTTTTACACTCTGCAAAATGGGGACATTGCTATTGCTGCCCGTAGCTGGGAGAGCTCTCCCAGTCCATCAGCAGGACAAGCCCTATATACATCTACTCTGAATGCAGTGTACATCTGTTGGTAGGACATCTTAAAGGTTTTAAAGTGAGTCAACAGACATACAAACTGGGCTGATGTTTTGGATGAGCTGAGCCTTACAGAGCCACCACCATAGGTACAGTTATGCCACTGTGGCATTTTAAGCTCCTTCACATGCACATTTTTTCACTTTTGTTTCCATCTGGTGAAGCAAGGTGAGGTGGGGAGATTTGAGTTAGCGACTTTGCAGGCGGTGTATTAAAGAAAGTAAAAATAGAAGAGTCTTGGTGTTTAAATTGTTTCAAAGCGTGGAGAAAATTAAGTTATTCGAGCCATGTGAGTGGGATTGAAAATGAGTCATCAAGGCTGGAAAATGGGTAACCTCTGATCCCTGAAACTAAGAAATGTGGCTGCTGTCGTGTTGCTGCTGATCTAATTTTTACACTTTCCCCTCCATCCCGAGGAGACACGTTTCCATTGCGTCCATGGCACTAAACAATCAGTGCCTGATCACTTCCAATGCTTCACTCTCAGGGATGCACAATTAACCAGTGCCATGTTTGACACTGCAAGGGGAGCGCAGTATTTTCTGGGAGTGCCTGACAAGTTTCAATCGTAAAAGAACACAAACCGAATGACCCAGCAGATAATGACAGCCAGTGCCCTGGCAGTTAGATAATGTGCCTGCTCCAAAGCAAGGCCAATTAGAAGCAATAAAAACAAATTTGAAATGTTAGAGCAAAGGTCTTGGGTTTTTTTTTTTTTCAAGCAGTCACCACCACCTATTTCCAGTAAGTGAACATACAGTCATGCTTGCCAGGTGACCACCCATCAATTACAGCAGGTTGTGACTTCTGGGCCTTACAAACCCCACTAATGTGGTGTGTGGAGAATCCCAGCACTACCTGGAAATCTCATCAGGTCCATATCCCGTGGCTTTGCCTTTCTGAATGAAGCGTCTGGTCCATGCTGCTAATAGAGAAGGCAGCCTGCTCCCCATCAGAGTGTGCAGGTGTCTCTCCCTCCACCACAGAAGGTATCCTGTTTCTTGCCATCCATCCCTCAGTTCCTAGCCTCCCTCCTCAGCTCAGTGCAGCAGGACACACCTGCTTCATCCAAGAGACACAGGCAGGAATAATTGGCTTGTGACTGGAGGCACACTATCACACAAGTGAAGGAGAAGTGGCCACAATCACAATCAATGCACGTGGCTCACACACAGCCACCCTTGTGTATCTTTGCTGACCCTGGAGCAGGAAGCTGCAGAGAGGATGGGCATAGGCTTTGTCTTGCCTCCTCCCATTTCCTAAGGAGCAGCAGGAGAATAATGGATTGTACTTACCTGAGGAGATGTAGCAGAAAATGACAGTCTCTTGAGCTTGTTCAAGGTAGCAATACAATACTGGGATTCATGTGCTGTGTGTATCAGACATTACCTATATTGACCTGCCCTGCACATAAGTCCATGTCTCTGCTTTCAGAGCAGAGTGCTCTGTCCTGCTCTTTAGTAATACAGAAAAAGCCTGTACCAGGGTGATGCATGAAGTAAATCTGCTTACTGAGCCCTTGCTTCCTCAGAGCAACAAAACCAGGGAAGGAAAAGGAAAGCAGGTGGGTATCTGCAAGGGTACCTTTGTGAGGATGCCTGTGAGAGCTAATCCAAGTATATTTAGGGTATAAATGCAAAGCTGATTAGTGAAACCACAGCGAGGTCCTATGTGGATATGCTCCTTCAGAGTTAAAGTAGCCATAATTCAATTTACTCATTTAGCTCATTTCCAAAAAGTAAATTAAGGTGGAGTAAATTAAATTAAAACAGCTGACAGCACCTTCATTTTGAAAGGGATTGTTAACATGGACCCAATCTACTTCATGCAGTAATGAAGATTATTTTCTCCTGCTAGGCCACCCCTCAGGCAGACTGGCTCCCTGTCCTTAAGTATTTCTACACACCCTCTGAAAGCAGGACCAAGCTGGATGTGTATTTGGGTGTTTGCATATGCTTAAATCCAGGGTAAAATCCCTGCAGCTGGCATTCTGTTTCCCAAGTGTTTGAGAAGCTAATTGCTGTAATGAGGAATTTTGGTGAGGCCTCTGCTGGGAGCTGGCCAAGCACTGCACATCTCCCTAAACTCCGTAAATGAATCCTTTTCACTGAACCCACACAAATGTGTCACCCTTCAAAACCTGGAAGGTGTTCTTCACCGACAGATAGAAGTATCAAGAGTTGCATAAAACATGCAGACGTGTGTGGGAGTGAGCTGACAGATTATAATTACCAATAAAGAAAGGGAAAAAAATAAAAAAAAAATTTATTTTTGAGGCAAAACATATAATCTGCTTTTAAACCGTAGCAGGGCTCCCATTACTAATACAATTTACAGACATGGAAATCAGATTGAAGATGTTTAAATCTTCAGCAGTTTTATTGTGCTTTTTTTGGTTGGTTTGTTTTTTTTTAAAAGTTTTTTTCTGGTTGGTTGGGGTTTTTTTTGTTTGGTTGGTTGGTTGGTTTTTGTGTTTTGTTTTTGGATGGGACGGGCTTTTTGTTTGTTTGATTGATTGATTGTTTTGGTTCTGAGGTTTTGGTTGGGGTTTTTGGGGTTTGTTTGGTTTTTTTTTTTTTTTAAATTTTCCTTTTAAGGAAAAATCTACAGACCAACATAGGATGATAAAGCAAAGAGTAGTTTTAGACACTCCTACGAGCTTTTCACTGTTTGAACATGTAGGGAGCCAGGTAAGAGTCCCATGTGTCCCTACAAAAGTGATACAGCTCTAGGGCACCCATGGACCAGGTCCTGGTAGAATCCCTGAAACAGGTTGCAATCCTCCCACCAAGGAAGCTGGGATGGTGATGGGGAGCTTTTTTTTGCCCTCATTCCACTTCCTTCCCCTACAAACTGCAAGGCGTTTTGCTGACCTTTCAAATTTGGTCTAGAACAGTTTTTCTTGTTTATTGCACTCTGCTCTCCTCTTAGCCACTGAAAATGGTGGGGGAAAAGCAAGACAATTATTTAAGTTTGAGAGAAGTGAGCTGGGAATGGCAGCAAACAGAGCTCCTCAGGAATGACAAGAAGCCATCTCTATAAAGCAGAGAGGTGGATGCACTCCCAGATCTCACATCAGTCGTGGCCAGGTCAAAGAAAGCACTACCAGGTGTAGGTGAAACCTCAAAAAACCATGAAGGCAGAGATTAGAAGTGTATAGAGGAGTCTTTCTGAAACACAGGGAAGAGGTGAACTGGGAAGAACACCCCAGACCCAGTGGGGCAGAGGGACTCACCTACAGCACTTGCCAGAGAGCAGCACATCCCTGGGATGGTGTCTGTCTGAGCCCATAAGACACACAACCTCTGGACACAGATGTTTAGCATCGAGATGGGGCTCAAAACTTGAAAGGCAGAGTTGTCCTGGCAGAAGGACCTGCCTTTGATCAGCCTGTGCCCACACACAGAAGGACTCCCCAACTCCACCCAACGTGATGCAGAAGACGGTGGCCATTGGCTCTGAGGAGGATGGGACGGTCCTTTGGGCCTATCCAGCCTGTTGGATACGCAGCTGTGCACTCATACATCATCATTAAGGCTGCAAAGTCAAGCAGCAAAAGGAGGAATTGCCAGAATAAAGGCTGTCAGAGCAATTTTAATTCAAGCTCCTGGCGGATATGCCTTCTGATGGAGTATTTAATTACCTCATCACAGTCTACTTTTTCTTGAACGAGGCTGCTGCTTTATTCCAGGCACGATGGACAGACGGCAATTAATGAAGGGCCAGTCAATATTTTGTTCTGTCCTTTTTTTCATTCAGTGTGTGGCCCCAGGCATTATTTGCCGCGTGCCGTCAAATCCCTGCTCCTAGAATTATTCATCTTCTCCTGGCCTTTTCTCTCAAGTGAATCAGTGCAGCAAGTGTGAGCTTCCCACACAGGAAGGCATTTCTCTTCCAACACTCCTGTGAGCAGAGCACCTGGGTTTTACCAACTGGAAAATATGGGGCAGGCATGCAGCGAGGCCCAGGTGGGATTTTTCAGAGTACCCACATGGTGTCTGTTCAAATCCCAGCTTCCCTAACCTCAGCCAGAGCTGTTTGCAGACTCAGCACTTCAGTGTGTTCAGAATATGAGGAACAGGGAACTGATGGCTCTCAGAGAAAAAATGTCAGTGGTTTAAAGAGGCGAGAGCTCCTTTGCTGATGCTGTGCTGGAGCTCTGCTGCACAGTGAGCCAAAGAGCAGAGAAACGCTGATATGCGCAAAGGGATGGACTTAAGTCCTTTTAAAGTGACTTGAATTTGTGAATTTTTCAGCAAAAAATATGTTTTCTTTTCTTAGCCTTTCTCTGTAACATCTGTACTCTGCTTTCTCTTAATCTCTTACAAATTTTTCACCTTTTACTAACAATTTCAGCAGAGGACGTTTCTCACTTTCAACCCAAGCAATCTTAACCTTTCCTTTGGCACAGGTAGAAAGAGGAGAGAGCAGGACAGAGACTCAGTAAGAGTAAGAGCTCCCTGTGCCACTGCCAGCATCAGAGGGAGCCCCACTCAAATGATTTCCAGTGAGTGCACTGGGAGCAGAACTCGCTGATCACCAAACAGCTTAGAAAAGGACAGTATCAAGAGGAGAAGAAGGGCGTGAACCTTCATTGCTGCCTGACAGCCCCTTTCTGCACTGGGCTCTCCTGCTCTGTGCCCACTTAACCCACCCTTTGTGTCCAGGACAGGCTCTCCTGAGCCTCTCTCAAACACGTCTAAGTGGCAGCACTCTCTTCTCCAGCAGCTTCTGTAGGCAGCACAGAGCCTACAGCCTCTCTTACCCTGCTAGAAATTCATGGGCCTGCTGGCTTGTCATGCCAGAGAACATCCAGCATTTTCAGCAAGGCTTTTAATTCATTAGCTCACATAGGAAAATATTCTAACCTTCCTGCCCTCCCCAGCTGAGTCATTGACGCTTTCCTATCTTGCCGCAGACACATCACCTTCAGGATAATAATTGCTTAGCACGCTGATAACAGGGGACGTTATCTTTCTGAACTGGGTGTTTGTTTGGGATCACAGGGTCTCCCTGCAATGAGGACTACAGGACACACTGGGGCTGCTGTTTAAAACACGTCCTGACGTCCCCTTGCAGGCTGTGGGAAACCCTGTGCCTGCTCCCAAAGGAAACTGGGGGGATTCTGGAGGAAGCTCAGTCAGAGGGAAGGGGTTGAAGGGTTCTGGCAAGGACTGGATGAGCTGTGGTGGGAGGGAGGGTGCAAGGGAGAATAACCATAAAATAAAGAACAGTCTAAGAAGTAAAGACAGTGCTAAAAAGAACACCCTTGAAGCATTTAATTTTCATGTCTGACCTCTCTACAGAATCAGTGCACAGGCCAAAGGTCTTTTCAAGGATCTGAGCTATTAAGGGACCTGAGATTTGCCCAAAGGCTCCTTTTGATACAGATGGAGCAGAAGGTTCTAAACTTGTTGTCTGCAGTTGTCTACAACTGTGGCCACAGTTCAATGGCAAGGAATTGAAGGCTCCATCACTGAAACACGTTGCCCAGAGATGTTGTGGATGCCCCATCCCTGGAATTGCTCAAATCCAGTCCTGGATGATGCTCTGAGCAACCTGATCTAGCAGAAGGTGTCCCTGTCCTTAGAAATGGTGTTGGAACTGGATGATCTTTAAGGTTCCTTCCAACCCAAACCAGCCTAAGATTCTGTGATATGTTTATCTACAGGTGGCACTTGACCCAAGGGCTTCTGTAGGCAAGAGCTGCTGGAATTTAACCACAGGCCCAGCCAACCAGTTGGATTCACTTACAGGCACATAAGCACATTATACACAGAATCACAAAATACAGACATAGCTATTGCTCTTCACTTCTTGAAATAAGCTGCACAAGCAATTGGGACAGCAGAAGTACCTTACCTCCAGCCTCAGTCTTGGTTTTGTAACCAGAGCTACTGCATCAGTTCTTGCCTCTTGCTCCAGATGATCCTAATTCAGTTCCCACTGAACTGCCTGCATTGCCTTATACTGTAAAATGGCTGCTGTCTGGCAGCCTGACTGCATGGACAAAACTCTTGAAAGGTGCCTGAATTTGGGTACCAGCCCTATTTCTGCCTCTGAGGTCCATCTCCTTTCTGTGCCTAAATTTCCTTCTCTGAAACAAGGTGATTCCAATATAAACATTTCCTTTGTTAAGATCTTTCTGTCAGATGTGCTCTGCAAGTGTTGCAGGTTGTTGCTATTTCCAGGCCTATCATTATAACACATTTTGGCTGCACTAATTCCCTCAAACAGAAATTGTTCTGCCTGTAGTAGGCTGGGACAAAGCAGCCAATTAGTTGTCCCTTACACGTTTATTAACTCTGCAGCTTTCTTTCAATGAGTATGTGGAATCTGGTAATGTTTTAATATATTTTCATAAACTGTGGGCACAACATGTCCTGTTTCAAGCTAATAACCGTGCCATATAATTAGTCCTGATTACACAGATATTTAGTATCATTTTACATATTCCAGTCCTTTCCTAGTGCCACTGCCTAGCCAAGGCATATTTAAAGCCACAGCCATCTCCCTTCTGTTTCCCAGCAGTTTGCAAGATTTCCTTTTGGAGAGCTTTGCAGTTAACAGCTTCAAAGAACAATTTCATTTCACATTATATATATATATATATATATATATATATATATATATATATATATACACACACAGGCTCTGATCTAATGTCAGGTGACAAAGCCCAGGATACAATTAGAGAGCATTTATCTACTTGCAGGGAAAAGCTGGTATTTGAAAGCCATCAGGAAATTAACAACATGAATCTTTAAAAATCTATTCCTTAAACATCTGTTGGCATTGGGCTGAACATTTACCTTATTTAGGATTTTACTGTGAGGTAGCACTTCCCAAACAAAAGATCTCTCACCCCATTAGGCTCTGGTGGGGGAATAAGAAAAATTTGCTCTGTGCAACCCGACTGTAGATGTGTATCTTTCCCTGCTGGCGTGGCTGTCTCTATAGAGATGGACATGGATATTTGATGAGATTAAAATGCTTCAGTTACCACTGTCAGTGGTTCTTTAATTTAAAATGAAGAAAGCAAACAAGCATTCCTTTTGATGAGGTAACTGAATGATGCTACAGAAAAGCACTTTGCTGTCAGGTGGTAATTAGGTTCAGTAATAGTTGTGGGTTTTTAGCCTTGGAGGCTGTGGCCCTTGGGAGTCTGAGAGAAATGATACATTCAATTTCCGGAGGAGAGGAAGATGCTGGATGCTTTTCTCTGCTAACCCTGCAGGTCTCTGCAGATAAGAGCATTCAGAACTGCAGTGCTGACAATCCTCCTTGAGCCAGCCTAAACTGTGGTGTCAAGATCACAAACAGAAAAGGGAGATGGGCTCAAAGCAGGGTGTTTAAACACCTAATGCAGGCAGCCTGGCTCTGACCATATATATAGGGAGCTGCCAGAATGGCTGCAATGAGAGGATTTTTAAAGGCTGCAGAAGGAGCTCCAGCAATTGCTCTCTGGTCTGGGCTGATATTTGTAACATCCATCTTATGGCATCACTAGAAAATCTTCAGTAGGAAAGTGCTCCTTTGCAAACAAGTAACTGTTCCAACAGCTACGTTTTTAAGGGAGGAAAAAAGTGAGGAGAAAGAGGGAGTGAATCTCAAGGCTCAGCTGCCTCTCTTGCCAATTTGGAATTGCTTTTTCCATTGCAAAAAATAAATTGTATTTGGTTGTGCTGTTAAGAGTTGAAAGCCAGATGAAACACTGTAATTGACCCAAATGCATTTTACTGAAAATTCTGAGTTTGGGGGCATTATTGCTGCTTTCTTAGAACAGAGGCAAATTCTGAAAATGGTGTTTCCATGAAACAGGTGCTCTGGTTCCTGCTCTGCTTCTCTCTTCATGCTGCTACACAGCTTTTCCAGTTCAAGGAATGATGGTTCTCGACAAACAGTTCAGTGGTATCACCCCTGCTCCTCACACAAGCTAAGGGACACTGAAAGGACTCAGTTGGCCAACACCAGAGACGGGCCAACAGTGCTTCAGGGAGTCAAGCTCAGGCATTCCATGCCTTTGTGATTGCTCACCAGTGCCTCACTTCACATCCTACTTCCTTTTGGATTAACATCCACTGAGCTGGTTGTAAAACCCAAGTGAGGATTTACAGCGAGAGGGGATCCCCACGTAAAATGTCCCAGCCGGACTGGCAGAAGGAAACTGCCACCTGGATGCCAGCCCTGCAGTAGATCCAAGGGGATGGGGAACTCTGCCTTTTGCACAGGCTTGCCAGTAATTTCCTGAAGCACTGAAAAAGTTTTCACTTCCAGAATTAAAACTTTGCAAAATAAAGTGGGTCTGATTCACTCTCAGGAGATAAATGAAGGGTAAGTCCATTAAAGATACTGGTGTGAGATTGGTGTACAGCAGACAGAATTCAGGAAAGATATCGATATCTCCAAAATCCTCTGAATACTTTTTCAGACATAAACCAGGTATCTTTCCTGAACATAAATGCTTTATTTCCAAATGGAATTTCAATAAAATAAGCACAGTTGGACTAGCACACTTATTATAAAGCCGTAATGCAGTAGAACTGAAGTTTAGTCATGAAAGGTATTAAAAAAGCAGCCCTGCTAAAGCAAGAGAAATTGCTTTCTGACCTACCGAGTTTTAGGAGTAGTTCCTAGTGGTCTCTCCACCAAGGAGTTCAGCCTGTAGTAATCCAAGAATGTCCTGGCCACATTTCTTCCAAGCTTCATATCTGGGAGTTCTTAATTAAGGAACATTTTTTTAACCATTAAAAAAAATAATTATAACAATAATAATAATAAAAGCAGCATCTAAAGGTAAATTATTGCTATTTAATGCAAGAGCAAGTTTTACATTAACTATCCCACAGTGCTCAAGATTCAGGCAAAATGACTTATGCAAGCAGATAAGGTGGGGGTCATCTTGTTTGCTTCTTGTTTTCACAGGCAGATGCTGCATAAAACCACAGACAAGGAGGAAACAAACTCCCTTTTCCCCCACGCCTGGTTGCAGATCCCTGTGGTTCTCATGAAATAATACATTAGACAAAAGGGGCCCTCCAATTTCCAGGGAAAATAATTGCCTGTAAATGCTTGGATACAGGCAGTATTTCTGTGCTTGTATCCAGGAAACAAGGTCAGCTATATCATGGTATGAACCAGCCATGGACCAGTCTGCTGAAGGTTGGGATTAAAGCTGTAGCCCCCTCCCCAACCTTTGGATCTGACCCCTACACTGTCCAGGGACAATATGCTGTTCTTTACCTGTGTTGTATTCAGGACCTGAAATGGTGATTTTAGCACTGAACTGGAAGGACAGTAGGTTACCTTAAGGAGTTCAGCAGTAACTCCAGTGTCTTGTCTCCTCTCCAGCCACCATTTCTCCTTCAGCTAACCCCGAGCCCAGCACTAGCCAGGTGGTGCACACCCGAGCTGCCACAGAGACCTCACAGGTATGGTAATCAGACCTTCCTGAAGACTCAATTGCCTAAAAAGAAGCTGAATAACCTGTGAATGCATTGAAAAATAAAATCCTAAACAATATGTACGTAGGGTGAACATGCTGCTTGTGCGAAATGCCAGCACTAAGCCTGCCTGTTACAAAGCAGCATCTCCTTATCACCTACAGGGTGAGAGATATGAAGAGGATGCCATTATCCACAGCTGTATTATGGAGGCTGAAAACTCCTTTATTTGCCTTTTTGGAACAGATGCCTACCCATGCTACAATAACCCCAACACTTCTTTAGGGCACTGTCCCAAATGGTCACCCTGGTGGGCATCTCAGCAGTGCTGATGCAGCAGCTGAGGCAGGAACATAAGCTGGGGAATCTAAAGAGACCTTTGCAATCCACACCCAGCAGTCCAGGAAAACAAACCATTGCTGGGTTGTTTTGTGTGCATGCGTGCATGTTCTGCTTTATCAATAGTTATCTGCTGATGTTTCCATTAGAGGAAAATTCCAGAAGTGCAGTGTCCCAGGGGCTTCCAGCAGCGCCTGTGAAGACTCTGGCTTCTAAATGAAGCTTTTATTACCCGCCCACTTACATTAGACACATCAAAACAAGTGAGCATGAGACATCAGGTTCAGGCATCGCTGTGAGATCTCTGGTTATCATTTATTTATTTATTTATTTATAAGGAAGGTCGAACTGACATGACAGTCTTTAGCTCTACTCCTGCAAAAAAGCCAGCCACCAGCTCTGCTAGTGCTGCAGTGAGGGCCAGTTCTAGTGGCTGAGGATGTCTCCTGACACTGCTTTTCCCCTCAGTGATCTTGTCCTGCTTTTGCAGTTCCCACCCCTGTGCTTGGGGACGGTTACACGGATCTGTCCCTTCTGTTTCGGGGTCTGTCCTGATAGCGCTCACTGCGATCCCAATACCATATGTGCTGCGGGCATCTACATCCTTCAGCCCAACAGCGCAGCACAGCCTGAACAGCTGGTGTTCCCGGCTGTTGTCTGCGTGGACAGGGAGAGCTGGTTGTGTGAATCAGCACCGGCTGTTCCCCGGCTGCAGCCGTGCCCAGCGAGCTCCCCTGCAGCCAGCGCCGGCAGGCGAGACCAACCGTACGTGCAGGAGACTTCAGCAAGTTGGAGACAGCTTAAACTTTATCGGTTCGAGGGAGGGCAGTGTTGCTTTGGAAGTGTTTTGTGATTGTTACCGGAATTTGGGGGTGGCTGGGGGTAGCCTGGTTTCTGCGGATGTGAACTCAAAGCGGTGGCGAAGGTTAGGAGTTCAGAGTAGTCTGAGGAAGCGAGAAAGAAGGGGAGAGGGCTGTCAGACACTTAAGGGATTGAGAAGACTAGCGTGGCTTGATCTTGTAGTTTCTTTCATTTACTCGCCACTTTAAAGACATAAAGTGGTAATTGGACTCGGTAAAGTCTCTAGGACATTTTGTCAGTGCCAGTCTCAGAAAGCTCCTCTGGCAGAAATGGCCCTGCTGCCCTTTTCTTTGCCTGTCTACACTGCATGTGTTTGCACAGTGAGAAACACCTGACCTGCTGTCCTGTGGGAGGAAGTCCTCAGATGAGAGTGGGTGCAGCCGAGGAAGTGGATCCACAAACTCCGGCCTTACAACTCTGCCTTAACCCTGACCTGCAGGAATCCAGTTCCACTGCTGAGCTCAGGTCTTGGGAACAGCTTTCTAAAGCTAAGGACAGAGAACAACTTGCCTTAGCACATCTGGAAATCTCCAGACCAGAGGTCTTCAAGAACAGGTTAAACAAACAGCAGACATCACTGGTTTAGGTCTAACTGGTCCTGTGTGGAGTTTGGGTAAAAAAGTGTAGAAGGGCCACTTCACCCCATTTTTCCAGGGTTCTGAACATACTTTGCAGCCCACACAGAGACTTGTTGGCTTTGTCAAGAAAGGCAAGGGCAATTTGCAGAGCATGGACGCACAGATGGATGCAAAGCCTGAAGAAACTGGACATGCAAACCTGTGCCACGTGCAGCCACCAAAAAGTCACAAAATGGGAATAACTTGCGGCCAGCATTGATGGAAAGAGACTCAAACCAGCATGGGATAAAAAATGTGCATGTCCTAATGCTGGTCTCTCCTACCCTGCCTGCTCCACCTGTCACTCCCGCAAAGGATGAGCAGTTTCTGTCATGGAAATCAGGCATCTGATACATAAAGCCAGAAGCAGCAGTGTCAGTCTCTCCCTGTGACTGTCCAGCCTGGGCGAGGGCTGGCATGATTCACTCAACAAGCGCCTGCAGCGCATGTGTGCAGGACCAATGGAGAAAAACAAATTAAAGCAATAACAATTGCATTTATCTCAGGTGCACGGAAGACCCAAACTCCACTTTGGCTCACAGTGCATCCTGAGCACACAAATAACAGCAACTGCAACCAGAACCCGACATTTGCTGGATGGTTTGGTTGGTTGGTTGGTTTTTTACCAGCTTCCTTTCTGCAATCACACATGCTGTGTGCCCACAGGAGCTCCCTTCCTAGCTTGAACTGCACTAGACAGGAGCGTATTTCCCAGCTAGTCCCATCACGGGAGCTCAGCTCACACAAGACAGTCAAAATCTACTTGAGAGAGTCAGGGTGGAAACAGATGGGTGTATCCTCACCTTCACTAGCATCTGCCCTTTCATCTCCCTTCCTCCTCCACAGACTTATTCCTCCATGCTCCGTATTTCTATCTGGAAGTGGAGACCGGGTGTGCCCAATGTCCCTCTTGCCAACACCCTTCTCACAGCATTCACGCTTTGAATGGCATGAGCAGATCTGGGGAGATTTCAGGACAGTCTGTTTATGCACAACTCCTGCCAAATTTCACAGATGTGAGGAAGTTCAAGAATTGTGATGGGCTCTCCGCAAAATCCCGGGTATTTATGATCCCCACCATGCCCCACAGCCCAAAGCTTCCATCCCTGGTAAGAAAAGAGGACACAGGAGTGGGAACTCTCGTAAAGCTATTACTAGTTTTCAACTGACACGATTCATTGATCCTATTGTGAACAGTCTGCTTAAGCTTGAGCCTCTGGAAGTGCAGACACAGCCTTGTTCTGTCTGTGCATGGAGGCAATAAAAATCTCAATTTGGAAACCAGTTAGCAGTACAAGTCATTAGGGGAGGTACTAAATGTTGCTGCTTTAATAGCTCACTGATCCTTTAATAATGTCACTGCTGCAGAGCATGGTGGCACCATTCGCTCACTTTTGTTTTGCTTTTTGAAATTCAGGGTCATTCCATTTTCAAGTGAGTGGATTATCTCTCTTTCCTCCTTCTGCCAGACACTGCAAACTGCTTTAAATAATTAGGAAAAGGATGGCTCCTTCAAATTCACCATCTCATTTTCATAAGGTCCAGTGTCATTGCTTTGGAAAAGCAAGAGAAGCCGTGATGGTGGTAAGGATTTGACAAGGGCAAAACAGTTAGCAGCCCCCACTCATCTTTGATAAGTCCTGTGGGGTCTCTGCCAAGCAGATTGGATCTCTGGTTTTATGTCTCATCTAGAGGACGGCACCTCCATCAATTTGAAACACTATGCTGGGTTATTAGCTTATGGAATTCATCCAAGTTTAGTCCTAAGCAGGATTTGAAATCGTGACCGTTCAATCCAGAGGCACAACTGACCAGACCCACACAAGCTTTTGTTTCAGACAAACAGGTTTAAGTTATCCTAAAGACAGACAGAGGGGAAGGGAAAAAAAAAAAAAAAAAAAGGGAAAGGGAGAAAGAGGGGAAAGAAAATGAGAACAAAGAGAAAGATGAATCTTTTTAATAGCTCAAATTAAAAACCAGAAGAAGCTCCTTGTTTGACACAACTGAATTCTACAGCAAATCTCAGTCCACCAAAACAACAATCCTGTTATTTATGAAAAGAGGGTTATTTTGTGTGAGAGAGTCCCAGATGACTGTGGTCAGCGAGCATACTGTCAGCTTTGTACAATCTCAAGAGAAATATGGATGAGGTTTTCTCGTCTGTGTATAACAGCTTCCATCAATGGATCAAACCCCTTCCTGACTCGAACAAGAGCTCTAATGGAAAAAATGGCATTACATGGCTTTAAACCACCATGTTATATCATGCCAGCCTGATCAGAGCTAGTCCTCTATTTCAGCAGAGCTGTTTTCACCAGTTACTTACTTATTTTGTTTCACAGTGCTGACACTGCTCTCTACTAAACAGGTGCTGCCCATACCACATGTCACTGGGGGGCCACTCCCAAGCAAAGTGTGACTGGGGTGCTGTAGAGACTTGGTGGTGAAGAGGGGGGTGGTGAAAGGAAGAGAGGCTATTCTATGGCTTTTCATCAGCATTTAACATGGTGCTGATGATGCATCCTTCTCCAAGACTCACTCCAGGGACAAAAAGTTTCTCAATGTCTAGTACATCTGGTTACAAATTTCAAAATCATTATCAAAGAAGCTTCTGAAATGAGAGTGTGGGGAGGGGATTGGACTTACCCTGTCTTCTCTGGTGACTTCAGAGGGAGCAGCACCTGGCCAGGCAAGCACTGAAGCTTCAGGCTGTTGGTTTTGCAGGGCTGTGAGGTGCATGTGGCCACGCTTTCTGGGGAGAGTCTGGTGCTGCCAACAGGAATGGGGCTTTTTGTAGCTCCAGTGTAAGAAACAGGCTTGATGTGGGAATAACTGGTGACACCGTCTCATGGTACTTGGCAGGTCAGACTAGAGAAATGCAACCAGAATATCCACAGCCTTAAAATCTGTAAATGCCCTGAACACTGCCAGCCTGGGAATAGCAAAGGGACTTTCCCCAAGGAGAATATTTTCGTTTCTAGCAGCCTCAGCTCCTGATCCCAGATGGGACAGATGCTTTTGGAAACGAGACGTAACAGCATCGACGAGCCCTCATTTTTATTCCTCTTGTGTGTTGTCAGGGAAGGCACCAGGCGGAAAACCCTGACCGACTATTTCAGGCTTTCAGGCCCTTTTCCTGAAATGCTTGATTGTGGTGGAAGAAATTATGAAGATGGGAGTTGTGCACTCGTCTCCCTGAGTAATCAGAGGCCTGTAATTTTCTCTCCTCCTTTGAGAAAGGAGATTGAAGAACAGGTATCTTGGAGAGCACTGTTTTATCTCTGCCAGAGGGGATGTGCTGGAAGGACCACACTGTGTTACCCACAAGCTCATTTCAGTACCAGCTATCGCTTCTGTCCTCCTTGGGTACTAAAATGAAACAGGAAGATCCCACCTAACACCTGGACATGAGGAACAGAGGGAAAAGGCAAGAAGGTGGAGGTGCTGCATGGGAGTGAGTGCCTGGACAGAGCCAAGTGCTCCTGACCCTGCCAGGGTGTTGCCATCAAGGGGCAGCAGAGACTGAAAGGGAGCAGAGGGGAGTGGTGGAGCACCAGTGGATGCCAATGCTACCTTTGCAACCCAGAGTCACCTGTGAAAAAGACACCCAGCTGAACACACTACTACTGGTGAAAACCTGGATGGGATACTGAGCTGCAGAGTGGCCATAAAAAGGGGGAGTTATATTCAATTCAGGATTCAAGACACAGACAGGGACAGGAAATTCATGGTTTCCAGAGCAAGCACCACCAAAGTAACATTGGGAACACCACAGAACCACAGCCCATTTTACCTCTGAATCCACACACCATTCCTCAGTGCTGTTGAGCATGATTTTACAGGGACACCTCTGACTGCTGCTTCATTATCCTGATGCCATCTTCACACTGCTCCATGAAAGTTACCTTTTGTCCATCTTACGGTCTCTTTACACCACCAGGAGATGGAAGTGGCCCCTCCTGTAAATGTTAATCTGGCCTAAACTATAAAATGACCAAAGAAAATGGTTTATTTAATATCTTGGCATTGCTGACTCCTGATGAGGTTTTCTAAGGGATAGAGGTCAGAACCAAGATCACAGCTGAAAAAGAAAAACCCAGAGTGAATTTAAGCACCACTGTATTTGAATTCATGAAAATATCGCATCAGCATTGCTCCATAAAGGGTACACTTTAAAAATTATACACTTAAAACATGACTGTAACAGCTTCTATCAAATTGTCCCAAAATTAATTTGGGCCTGAATTTATTGGCCTCACATTAGTGTCTGATGGATCTTTAATAAGAGTATCAGGAAAACACTAGGATGAATCTCTTGTGATTTTAACATTTCTGATCTTTGCTATTGTTTAATTCTGGTCACTTGCCAGCTCTGGGAAGGAGTCCTTGTGGATTAGCTGACCTCAGCTCTTTACACAGTCAATGAAAATTACAGAGCTGATTCTCTCTGATGTACTGAAAAGGGATGAGGGCAGGGGAAGAAATTTCCAAGTGAAAATCCAGCATTCACAACCTTCTCCTATCACTGATGAATGTTCTCAAATGCACAAGGGGAAAACCAGCATGAAAAATAGAGTCTTAACTGTTGTTTTCAGCTTGATTGGAAATGCAAGAACAATGCAATACTTTCCAATTCTAATTAAACCTCCCAAAAGACACCTGAAAATCATAAGGTGAACTCTTTGGGGATCCTCTTAGTCCCTCACATCTCAGGTCAGAAACGTGATGATTCCCATTGCTCCATGTCTGGAAGTTTCCATTAGACATTCTACCCATGGCTTTGGGCGTAACATTCACCACTACCCAAACAAAATCAGTTTCAAGATAAATGGTAGAAAGAGTCTTTCGACACACCGAAGTGTGGATAAACCATTTTTCATCTCTAAATTGTTGGAAGCTCGCGAGTTGTATAAATCACAACTAGGCATCAGTAATCAGTTGTGTGCTGCATTTTCCCTCTTCAGCTGCAGCTTGGATTGTCAGACAGGGCACAGTCAATAGCTTTGACAAGAGCAATCCTAAAAAGAAGAAATTCAGCAATAAGATTAACTTACTAAGCAATATGAGGAATTAAGAAATACAAGGGTTGTGCTCCTTTGTGACATAAGCTTCCATATAGCTGGTTTATAAGTTTTTGAGTAGAGGAAAGATAAAGAGAATTGAAGAATTCTGACAGTGACTGCAGGACTCACTATGATTTGGGGGGACCTTCCTCCCTGGGCTGGGAGACTCCAGGCTCTTCTGTGTCCAAGGACAACTATTTACACTTGGGGGCATGGGCAGCTGCTCTCCTGTGTCTGAGCAGATGCAGATGACCTCCTGAAACCTGCCTGAGATCACCCATCTGAAAAAGGACTCAGTCCACTGCTTGTTAGACAGTTTCAGTCAAGATGCCTCTTCTTCAGAACTTTCTCAAAGACACACTGGATTTATCCTGCCTTCAGTCAGTCTGATAAGTCAAGACAAGGCCCCACCTGCACTTACAGTGGACAAAATGCAGGGAAGGGACCCCTCATCCTCAGGAACTGGCTTAGCTCCTCTCTCAGACTGTCCTAGGAGGAAAAAGGACCACAGGCTCAGAGGCTGTACCTTTAAAAACACTTGCAGTCTTCAAGTAATAGTCATGCTTCAGTGTGTTCAACATTTCAGCTGAGCTCAGTACAAAGTGCAGTGATTTAAAGCTGGGAGATCAGGCGGGATTCAGCAAATTCAGAATTATTTATTTCTTTAGAGCAGAAAGTCTGTCTGCAGATTATTTACTGCAAATGGGTCTGTTTGGGGGAGGGGAGGAAGGCAAGAGGGTAGAGAAGGGGTGAACTGATTGATTGGAATTTTTTCAATTAAAACAAGCAGTTTTTAAAAAAGATTTAATGCTTTATTGAAAACTGTAAAATAATTCAAGAGTCTAGAGCTCTGCTCAGTGCAGATCATAGAGATGAGGATGGGGGGAGAAGAAAAGAAAATTTTATTCTGTGGGAGAAGGGAGAGAAGAAGGAAAAAAAAAGGAAGGAAGAAAAAAAATATCATTATCTTTGTTTCTTTGTCTACGTTAATGTATTTCTCTCCCTGAGTTATCTCCAGTATCTGCAAGTATTGATTCAGAATAAGGCACTGCTGGGGAGGCTGCAGGCAGCAGAAAGCTCTGCTGGGAGTGGCGTGTTTCCAGGGCTGTCAGAGCACAAAGAAGATCCAGGGACTGGTTTTGCAATGGGAACTATGCCTGGACAAACCAGAGACAGGGCACCTGCCCCCTCTACAAGGACCAGGCTGGGCTGGGGTGACAGAGCAAGGCATGGATCAATGATGAAGGATGTGTGTGGGTGCTTTTCTTCAGATGATTGGCACTGAAGGATGAGAGGGCAACCAGAGCTAAACGAGGTAATATGGGAAGGAAGGGGAATTAGCCTGTGAATGCCAAGACCTTACTTCTGCCTACAGTGCCCGCTCAGACCTGGGGGGTCCACGTCACACTTCAGCTCAGGATATCTGTTCTCAGGGGTTTTCCTCCCCAAAGCAAGGACACACATGACCTGGCCCAAATCCCTCTCCATATCAGCTAGACACACCTTATTGGTAGTTGGTCACTCCAGAGAGGTGCTGGTGAAAGGTAAAAAGAGGATTAGAGCTATTACTAGTAGGTAGAGAAACTAATGCTATTTTTGTCTTTGTAGGAAATAAGTAAAATATTACTAAAATCTCCATCACCCCCAAATTAATTGCCTCTTTGCTATTATAATTCCCATTCCCAGATAAATTTAGCTTTTTCTAAACCCTTTGATTTTTCCTTTGTGTTTTATACTCAAGCTGGAACGCAGTGATAAGGCTCTACACATACATATATATTTAATCTACACACACACAAATATAGTTATATATAGTCCCTGCCACAAATAACACTCCTCTGACTGCTGTCACAAAGCCCTTGCTAAAAAAGCTACTCACCCAAGCTGGTTTGTTTTCCTACATCATATCCCCTGGGGAAGGGCTGCCGGCAGGAGTGGGGCTGTGTCTAGAGGAAGATGCTGGAAAGGTCTGCAGCTCTCCCCTTCTGCACTGCCCTTCTCTTCCTCTCACTTCTCTGATGGGAATAAACCATTGCCAAACTTCAGATCCACCAACTCCTGTCACTGTAACAGCAGCCAACTTTACTGGAATGGCTGGCAGCATCTCCCTGTACAGTCAGTGTAGGAGCAGCCCTCGAGTTATAAAAAGGGCATCTCACGTTCTTGCTGGGGGATTGAGCATTAACTGGTGGACCAGCTTTAGAGCCACTGCCATCCTTGGTGAAAAGGGCTTTCATAATAACATGCTTGTGACCTTAATTTAATCAGCAGCCTCTGATTAAATTCTTTTATCTGACTTTTTTCCTATTAAACCTTCCTATTTTTTACCTCACATCCTATTTTGCTACTGGCACAGTCTCGCTCTGTGGTTGTGTTGCCTATCTCTATCTCCATGTTACTAACAAGAAATAGTTCCAGGAGCACTATTTGCCTCTATTCACAGGCTCCAGTATCCTCCTGGAGAAGTCTCACTGACCCACAGCTCAGCACCAACCTCTGCATGACCTGGAGAGGGTTCCTCCCTCTCAGACCCACTTGTGCCTCTGGTATTCACACTGAATCACTGGGGAATATTCACCCATGAATGCCAAAGGATGTTTGCTGCAGCTGTTGGCCCTAATGCAGAGGGCTGAGACTGGCTTCAGGGAGCAGCCATCTCTGGTCCCTGCAAAGCTGGATGGCTTAGCTCCCAGCTGCTTCCTGGGCTCTTGCAAGGAGCAGCATTTGGATGAGGAGTCACAAAGCTGAGTGAAACCACCTTCAGGAGCAGCAGAGTTTAATTTCAGCATCGTTGTCTTGAAACTTTAGGGGCTTTGGAAAGGCTGATGAGAAGTCCAGAAAATGCAAGGAGGAGAAACTGAAAAGATTTGTGGACTTTGGGCCACAGAATAGTGAAGAGAGTGAGTGTACAAATAAGTGTACAAATAAGTAAGGGCTGTTGTAGAACAGGATAAACTTTTCAGCATCTGCTGGTGATGGAACAAGAAGCAATGGTCTTAATTTACAATAAAACAGATTAAGATTAGATTTAGGGGGAGGCTTTTCAGCGATAAGATTAGTGAAGCACAAGAAAAATATCTCCTGGAGAGGCTGTGCCATCCCCATCTTAAGACAGAATTAGGAAAACAGTTATGAGTACAGGGGAAAAAGAGAACCAATCCTGTATGGGGACAGAGAGGTCAGCAAAGGGTTGCCCTGTAACTCAGTTCCTTAGGTTCAGGTCTTCCACACTCCACTGGGTTTTTCTCAGTTCTTAGTAAGGCAGTTATGCCAAGCCTCTGCTCCTTTTTAACTTCCAGAAAGAAGAGTAAGAGGCACAAAACCACCCCTTTGTAGCCCACAAGCCCCAAAAGACCACAATAACCAGCTCACCACATGCTGTTTTGGCCTGCAATCCAACCCCTCTTTGAGGGCACTATGTATCTTCAGCTGGACTGAATCCCAGGTCCTCTGTCCCACATTCATCTGCTCTTACTTCTGAATTCAAACACTGCTCTTCTTTAAAAGCCTCTCTGCCTTTTGCTGCTAATTAAAATATTGGTTGCACTCTGGCTTGCTTTTCCAAGAGGTCTGGACAGCATTGCAGGCAGTTTAGACAAACAAACAACCAGACAAACAGAATCCATTAGGAACTGCCACTGCTGACTGTCGCCCTTTCGCATACATCACGTTGAAAAGGTTAATGCTTCCCAAAAGGGGTGGAAGAGACGGGCGGAGGGGAAGGGCAGGAGGGATCCAATCCTGCAAAGACCAGATGTCAAGAGATGCTCAATACCGCGCAGAATGGGCTCCCCCGCGAGTCAGGCAATCGCCCATCCCTTGGCAAAGCTTCCCTTTGAGGGATCTATAATTTATTAGGGAAGGTGGAGTGCTGAATAAATTGTGCATAGAGATGAAGCAGCGATGATCGCTAACTCAAATCCCTGGGAGCTTGGCATTTTCAATCTTCAGCTCCCATTTGCGTCCCCCCGGTCCCCACTAAGTGAGCAAAGCCAAAGAGCGGAATATCGACAAAACATAATGAGCTCATTGAGATCTAAGCGTTGCAATTAGCAGGGTGGAATGGAGCAGAGGGGCTGGGAGGCAGACTGTAATTATTTATAATGTTGATAATCACCTACATGTAGTTAAAAATATAAATACATCCCAGCTCTTGATGGCATTAACTACCCTTCAATTAGCTCCATGCCCAATAAGTAAGCGATACCCAGGTACTTACAGGAGAAAGGCGAAAGGTCTCTGTCTCATGGCTGTACTCACCAGGAACTACAAACTGTTGGTGGGTGGGTGGAAGACGAACATTTAAAGGAGATACCCTTGTGATAGCTCACATCACTGCCTAACGCTAATGGAGCTGTGGAGAAGACAGCTCTGACAAGTGGCTTGTTTTCACACAGTGGTAGATCACACTCTGCCATCTTCTTTCATAAATTTCATGAATCCCATCTTTTGGGCATCGCCCCAAGTTCTAACCCAGATTAAATCAAGGGAGGCCAGGTAGAGAGAGCCCCACTGGAGGTGAGGAGCCCTTTGCTGTGTGACAGGCTGGTATCTCTGTGCTGCAGTCAGAGAAGTAACCACAGTGTATTACAGGGCTACTTGAACTCAAACTACTGCACCCTGTGTCTCTGCACAGCTCACCTCATGCTGTTTCCCCTGTGCCTAAGCCAGCTTATTTAAAATTGGCCTGAGTACCTCTGGGCTTCAGATACTTCCCCACTCCTGAAGATTTTGACCAAAGCAACTCTTCCACAGAATTATCCTGTCTGAATGATTCCAGAGACAGACAATCAAAACCTTTCCTCTTTTGTAGAATCCCATCTTGTTGTGGAGAGTGAATCAAAATGTCTCCGTTACAAAAGCACATGAGATTTTATGAAAAGTTGGTCCAGCTCTGTTTTACAAGCCAGAGGGAAGGGAGAACAAGAAGTGGAAAGCAGCAAGTCTGAGTGTAGCTAAGTTCTCAGGGAAGATTATATACCTAGAAACATCTTCACCTGAACAGTAAGCAGCTGTGACCCTTATTATCTCCATACTGCACTCCATTGGCATAAAAGTAAAGCATCAGTCAAGTTATAATGGGAAAACAGGTAAGAGTAAAACCACAAGGGAGGGGGAGATTGCTGTACATCAGAAAGACAGACACTTTGGTATGGGAGAGTAGGTAAAACCCCAATCTGCCTGTACTGTTGATTTCCTTCCAGGTGAAGGGAGCATTTAACACACTGATGTTAAACTTGGACCCTTTTCAGTGCAAATGTACAGAAAGGACAGCAGTGGAGGAATGGTCACCAGAGTTTAGTGAGGGAGCTTAATGAAAACATGGAAAATGTGGAAAGAAAAAAAAAAAGAGATAGTGATAAAGGAGGGAGAACAAAAGCAGGCAGTATTGCAGTTGAAAAAGCTCTGAGAAGATACAGGCACTGTTCAGTGAAACTGAAAAGGAAAAGAGCAAAACCAGAGTAAGTGGAAATTGTTCAAAGATAATTGAATCTACGTCCAATTGCTGGCGTACACCAGCCAAAAATAAATACACTGCCTGTGAAAACAAGCCAGTACGGGCAAAGGAAGGAACTCCTTAAAGCAAACAAGGGGAAGCAAGAAGCATATGCAAGTGGGGCTCCAGGGCTGGAGGGTACAGGAACAGGAGACAAGGGATGACAGGTTAGAAAACAGAGTGGCAAGGCTGGAAATGAGGCAGAACTACGTATCTTGAACTGCATTCAAATAGGACCCTCAGGCCTACCTCGAGCATGCTGGAAACCTGAAGGAAAGGCAGCTGGATCACACTGTAAGGGCCTGGCAGCAGTTGGGGGAGTTGATATTTTTGGGACTGTGTTCTGGTAGAATAACCATTCATTTAGTAAGATGGTACAGCAAATCAGTCCTTGCTCTGTGTATGGCTTTGCAGGGGCTTAAACTGCTAAGAGAGAAATATGCCTGAGCTATTTTAGCAGACAATGAGCAGAGAAAGCAGAAAAAGGACAGGGAGTTTCTGGCCTGTCTAGAAAAACCCCACAGAGAGCAGGAAGAAAGGATCCTTTCACAAGAAATACCAAGCCAGGTCAGACCAAGCCTGACCTACTCCAACAGCCTGTCTTTGTCACCAGCCAGTGTTCAAAGGAAGAATATATGATATACACCGAGCAAAGAGCCCCTTCTCCTGGTACTGGAAGCAGTATTTCTCCTGCAGCAATGAGACATCTCTGAGCTGAGCAGATCAGTTAAAATGCCCCAATTTGCCTGGGCACAGAAATGGATAAACACGGCTCAGCCATTTTCAGAACCAATTTCCCTTTTCTGTTGCCTGGAAAGCCTGCTGAGGATCAAAGAGAACAACACACAGGCACAACTTGAAGTCCTGAGCCAGGAATCAACATTTGCTGCAGCACATTCTTTAAAGTGGTGGTGTTCCCAAAGCAAAAATTAATCCAGAACTTATGAGGCATAAAGAGCTGGTCATCACAACAAATAAAACAATACCTGCCAACAGTAAAAACCTTTCAAAAGCTGCTGGGCTCCTCCATCCTACATAGATTAAAAACCAAAGTACAAAAGGGGATGTTATGTTTGCAACCCCACCAAGAAAATGGCAGCAGCACAAACAGGAAAAGGAATCACGTCCTCACTTGGTCTATTAGAACGTGCCTGTCCTTGATCAAGGTGATTTTTTTGTGTGAGAGGAGACAACCTAGACACATTGTCTGGTGAGGAGACTGGGGACTAGCATCAAAAATATTTCCACAAAGATTTTCTAGGAGAAAATGCCTTTGCTCCAGCTACATTTGTGCTTGCTGTACATTGCCCTCCTCACAGTTTTCAGGAAATAAGTGTTCTGCTGGCTCACCTCTCACAGCCATGAAGTGATGCTTCACCCATGTTCAGTCATTGCAGGCACAAGGAAACAAACCCATGGGAGAGGAGAGCCCACTGGAAGCAGATTGCCTGTCAAAGCATAAAGCTCCCATGAAGAACAGCTAGCAATTGAGCAACCACCCAAGAACTGCTTGGCAAAGTAATTTTGAGCTGATGTAGCTGAGAAAATGTGGGTCTGTTTGCAGACCATTTGTCAGGCAGAAGAGTATGCCAGACTGCTCAGAAGAAACACTTGAGCTTCCTGCAATTCTGGATATTCCATTTGTGATATTAAAGCAACTATAAGTCTATAAGTGCTTTTTTTTTTTTTTTTTTCCAAATCATGTGTTTTGAAAAAAAGAATGTGTTAGTATCAACTACTATTTAAAATATGGACACAAAAAGAGGAGCTTTCCAGTGGAAACAACCTCAGTATTTTCAATGCTACAATTTTTTCTCTTTTATGAAACCAGATAAACTCTAATTAGTTCTGACTAAAGGATCTGCCTTAGCAACACCTGATCTGCAAGCCAGCAAAAACAACAGAGAGACTTCTACTTATTTCAGTGTGCTTTGGAGAAGTTTCACGTTGGATTAACCAGTAAATCCAGTCAAAAACCTAGAGAACAAGGGTGAAAGTAATTCATGCTCCCCAAAAAGGGATGAAGAGATTCTGGTAAGTAAAATCTGAAAGTGGAAAGGTGTCTTGATCAACACCCTTTCACTTACCTGTGTCTCTTGCAGTAATCCAATGTACATGAGATGAACCTATGATGGAAGGAGCCAACTCAGCCAAGCCTACAGTGATTCCAGAGCCCTGCTGCTCCTGTCCCAAGAGCCTGATTCATTTATTGCACTGTTTTTCACGGATGCTAAAATCCCCTTTATTCTCCTCTGTGCTGCTGTTGCCTTTGTACAGAAGGGATTTCTAAATGCTTATTTACCACCATCCTCTTATAATTCCTGCATCTTGGAGGAAAGAGAGACCAGGTCATTTTGAAGCAGGATGTTCATCTTTTCGACAGCTAGCATAGACTGGGGCATCAATAAATTAAGGGTTCTAGGAATTAATTGATTGGAGCAAGGTTGGTTAACTTTATGACTAAATGGGAGCTAATCTGCTAGCAGGCAGACTGGAGCTGGGTTACATTTTTCCTCCGTGAGTTTGGGCTGTGAAAATGAAAATCTGATGATGATAGAAGTAATACAAACAGGGACGCTGAGCGGAAAAGGAAAAAGGAGGTTTTTCTCCCTAAAGAAAATGTACACAGGCTCTGCTAGATCTGAAATGATATCTCCCTCAATCTCCTTTCTTTGTGAAAATCACTACTTCTGAAACAGAAATTCTAGTGAAGGAAAGATCCTATTATCAGCAGCAGTCACATTTCACAGCAATGTGATTAACTGCCGGTCACATGCTCCCCTCGCTCACCACTTGTAGACAGCTCAATAATTTTAACGAGGAAAGAAGAGCGTCTTTCCCCTTCTTCCTTCCTTCCTTTCTACCTTCCTCCCTTCCCCTCCCCCTCCCCTTTCTTCTTTCTTCCTTCCCCTCCCCTCTCCCCCTTCAGACTTCCCTTACAAGGCAGGCAGTTGAAGCTGACCCTTAAGGAAACCCCCACTGGGACCTGGATATCACTTATCAAGTCTAAATATGCTGTCCTGGTCTAGGTTGAGGTGAAGTGCGGCAGCCACGTCTCAGAAATTTCCCCCTTTCAGAACAAAACCAGTCACCTTGGCCAGGAAATGTACTACCTCCATCACACTCACACTTCAATCACCAGCCTCTCCCTTGTCTCAGCTCCTGTCCTTGGTTCGGAGTATTTACAGCCCATCTGTCTGTCTCAAACACACTTCTCACTCAAGAGGGAAATTAATCTCTCCTTCGCTCCCCTCTCTGCTTTCTCTCTCCTTCTCTCTCCCCCTTCCCCCAGCACTTGCAATTTGCCATGAACAGCTTCCCTTTTCTCATCTAAAATTCTCGATGACTTTGAAAATTGACTGCACCCACACACCTGGGCACGGTGAGAGATAATTGATTGCATTTTTATTTCGTCTCTTCCCTAAACTGTTTTCCTTGCTAATGGCCAGTTCTCTGCCATTTTTTTTTTTTTTTAAACTGACACTCTGTCTGAGGGACTGAGGGAAAAGAAGAAATAACCAGCTGCTGAATATTGTCTCCTCTGCCTCTCTGAGGAATTAAAGGCTCAGTGAGTGATGAGGATCTTGCATGGAGACAGATCGGATCTCGCAGGGTCCAGGTGATAGAAAGCTTTGCAGGAGACTCTCTGGGGCTTTGCAAAGGGACATGTCCTGTGACACTGTTAAAAGCAAAGGTCACACAGGCTGCACAGTTCGTAACTAGGGGTGCCATCATGTTTTTCAGTTTCCGCTTCAAGACTTAAATTACTCCCCCTCTTTCCAAGCTGTGCAGGCTCCCTGTTTTACAAGCAGGGAAACTGAGGCATGGTGGAGAAGGATGATTTCCACAAAATCTCATGAAATAAGAGGCACTACAACTGCAAAAGCACAGGACTGGGAGAGGAAACACCCTACTTTCTTGCCCAGATTATCCAGCTCGGTATCAAGTGAGGACAGAGGAACCAAATTATTCAGATATGGACATTGACCTTGGCTCCTAAAACTGAATGAAGGCTCTTTAAGTCACACAGATTTCTCAGCTAAAATACTATCTGTTGTGTCTCTGACTCAATTTTCCCATGGTAATAGGGCCAGTTTGGATGTAAATCTGCCTCTCGTTGTTAGGCAGTGGTGGCAGCTCTGTTATGTCTTTCAAGCTGAAAGGATATTACTAGCACATTTATTCCCAGTAAAACCCTGCTTCCACTCCCATCCTCTAAGTCATATGGAAATCTAACTCCAGAGGGCATAGTAGAGATTATGGAAACTGAAATTAGGATGCAGGGATAAAGGCTGGGTTTCATAGGTGGACTCAAATGGAATTTCTAAAACAAAGTCATCAGCTGAACCTAGAAGGCATCTGCTGGTTAGGTGAATACTCCCTCCTTGTCATTACCTCCTTGAGGCTTTGCTTCTTGACAAGTAAAAGTTGTTCTTCGTGCTGTGGGGTGTCTCTGACCACAGGAATGTGCCAAGGGAAAAGCATAAGTTTCTGGAGTGTGTTAGGTCACTCCATCTGCAGCTGGAGGCCCAGCAGGATCAGTCTGGAGACTGAAAGAAACTCAGGAGAAGCCACCTTTGAAATGACACACAGCATTTGACCCTCAAATCCTGACAGACAGAGCCTGTGTATCCAGAGTGCCTGAAGCAACTGAACAGACCCCTGGGCAAAATCACATTTATATCTTACAAAACAAGTAATAACTGAAATAAAAAAAGGGAGATCATGAGCATCCTACAAAGAATTTCTCTTTGAGATTCTGTGTTTAGCTGTGCAAGAAAAAGAAATGGAGCTCCTGAGGAGAAGAGAGGAAAAAGTCTGGATTCAAATCTGCAGTATGAGCATGCCTCTGGTTTCCATGTTATCTATGGCCATCAAGATCCTGGCAGTGAAGTCACCCTTCAGCTTAATCCTATACCTGGGAGCTCAAGATCGAGAAAAACTTGAAAGAGTTTGCAGTTGTATAAGATTTCTGCAGTGCAAGATGAAAGAAATCCTGTCAAGGATCTTGATTTTTCCAGATTACTTGCCTAAACCTAAAGATATTTTGGCACTATGAAGTTTAAAATCTACCCTGTGCTTTATTTAAAGTCTATACAGCAAAACTTGATCCAAAAGAAACTTTCCCTTCTCTTGTCCATGGCTATAACCTCTCCAGCAAACTATGAGTTTGCACTTAGGTGGGTTTAGCCAATTTACCTCAAGTCTTATAAAGCCAAAGCTACTCTAACATTTTGCTAATCTGTAAGAGACAAGAACATCCTTCACTTCTAACCTTTCCAGCACAGACCAGCTGATTACATACATCAAATACCGGTGTCAGAGATGAGCGAGAGCAGCAGCAGTGGGAAATAAGATTTAGCCCCCACCTTCATTTAATTTTTATGATCAAAATGTTTTAAAACCCAGTTATGTCCAAGGGTATCCTCAGGCTGGATCAAGGTGTCAGACAGATACAGGACCCTTCTTTTCTCTTAGTCCATTGCAGAAGACAGAAAGAACAGGCTGGTGCTTCCAGGAATGCAGGACAGGTTTCTAGGGAGCGATTCCTAGGGGTGCACGTCTGAAGGATTTCAAAGTAAGGCTTACCCAGCAATAGCATTTAGAGAAGGGTGGATGATATTGTTAGGGAGAATATAGGTTTGTTTGAAATATTCATCCTCTCCATACAAAACTGTTTCCTCTTTCATCTATTTCAGTAAGTACATAGTTCCTCTCCAATTTTATACTACGAGATGTATATAAAAAGATGTATATACTAACCTTCACTCAAGGACCCCAGATTCAAGCAGAAACATGTTTTATCCTTTTCTTTCACCTCATGTGTGGATTTCTGCAACTGCAAGAAAGAAGAAGCGCTCCCAAGGCAAGCTCCCCTCTCATCAGAGTGCAGTGACCTCAGGGAACAACCTCTGGCTTTGCCAAATGTGTGCAAACACAAAATTTGTACAGGGCTGAAGTCCAATTCTCTTTTAACATTCCCTTTAAGAGTCAAACCTCCTTGTTATTTACTGTCTGTCTTCAGAGCAAAGCAACATACCCATTCCTAGTGTGCTGACCTGCCATGACCTGCCCAGCTTTCTTGGCTATTCCCAACATTACCAAAATCCATTTACAGAGACGGTGACTGTCAACAAGAGTTAACTTTTACTGGCCCTACACAGCTCTATCTTCAGGTGCCTGCCTGAAGGCCAACAAATGGCAATTTCTCTATTTGCCAAGTGGAGAGCAACCTCCCTTTCTCTGAGTGCTCCACTAATAGGCACTCCCAGGCAAAAGGATGAAGAAATCCAAGTCCCAGCCCAGTGGGAAGCCTTCCTCAGTGTCTGTCAGGCCCTGGATCAAGCTTCTACCCAGGTGGTCTTACTTGAAAAGAAAGAGCTCTTGCAATCATCTCTGGAGCTAGCACAGGGCAGTTAACCCTGCTCTGGTCTGCCAGCACCTCAGCGCCCTCCCTGCCTTACAGCGTAATTTTTGGGGTCAGCCATCTCTAACTCAAGTACTGGGCATGACCTTCTGCACTCCTGTGGGAAAGGAAAATCTTAAATTTGAAACACCAGAAAATGTAACCTCCAATGGGCCACATGCTTCTCACTCTCTCAGCAAGGGTTTTTGTCTTTGCAGCCACTCTGGGCCTTTTTTTTGGTGACAAACATATTTCATACAACAGGGGAAATGTAACAAATCAGCCATTTAATTAGCAGGTATTGCAGAAAGCAAGAAAAGAGCAATGCTGTACAGAGTGACTGTGCTTCCTTTCCATTTATTTTCACACAGACAGAAGCGTTAGTGACAGCAAAAGAAGGAATAATAATTCCCAAAAGAATAACTAAAAAACAAAACAAAACAAAGCCAACAACAATTTAACAGTACTCTTTCTACACAGTCTATAAAATGAGCGAGGCTCTACCTGGTGCAGACAACATTTGATCTGTCCCAGAACATTTGATCTGTCCTCTTTGGGATGTCCTATAAATGCAATTGATCTACCACTGAATCAAGGGAGATTCATACTGGTCCCACCCAGTATCACTAAGTAATGTCTCCATAAGGCAGCAAAATTTCAGAGGATCAGTCTATACATTAGGTACATAGATTTTTTTTTTCCTATTTCTCTAATTAGAGTCCAAATGAGCAAACATTTTAATCTTTACACATATTCCAAAGCTTCAATTCCCCTAAAAGGATCTGACCTCAGTTAAAACCATGATGCAGTCACTGCCATGACTCCACTGCTGCACAGACCTAGCAGATGGCATTTGAGAACCACCAGTCTTAAACCTGTAGCCCACCCTGTGCTGCTCCATGGTTTCCTGAACAGACAGAAGCCACAGCATGCCCCAGTTCTGAGTGACCTAAATATGGTTTGATGCCAAGAGACCACTGTGGAATCCAGAATGATTTCACTGGTTCCCTATTCAAAAAGGTTTACCACTCTCATATATCTCATGGATACTTTTAAAAAATGTGATTTTTCAACCCAGAGAAGGATTCAAGTAGGCCCTGCTACTTCACAAAGCCACAGAAAACAGAAGAACTGGAGTGAACAAGAGAGTACCCAGTGTAGCTTAAAATTAGTGTTGCTTCTGTCTTCTGGAGCAGGTGAGGTACAAGTGAGCTACTCTGCATGGAGCACCACAGTCACTGTGCCAGTAGTCAGGCTCTGAACCTGCCAGAGCTAACAGGAAAACAACATGTAATTATTGTGTTTGCAAATGCTGAGATTCTGGGACTCTTGTGTAAATAAGAGGTATCCCTGCCCACAGAGAAGCGAATTTAATGATATTTGGTAGGAAAAGCTATGAGTACAGCATGATTGGAATTAACCTCTAAATGAGAAGAATCAGACTCCAAGTTTTCAAAGAGGAGGAGCCCACTGAGAAAGGATGTGAGAGAGCAAAGACAGCACAGATATTTAAAGTACAAATACTGTCAGGATCTGAGTCTGCAGGAGGCTTTACATGAAAAGGAGTCAGAGAGATGCCAAAGGCCACCTTACAGATCTGTACAGTATTCCCTGCCAGGAGAACAACATCAAGAAAGATGAGGCAGTGCCTCACGAAGAGGCAGTGCTAAAGCTCCAGAATGCTCACCTGCATCCGGAGAGACAAACTCAAACCTTACTTTCAATAAAACGCCCAAGGCTGCAGGGGAAGGGGGTCTGTCTCCAAAAGGGGTCGAACAAGAAACTGATAAACACATCTAGACTGGGCCTGGGCTTTAGAGGGGACAAGAAGGTCAGGTGGGTACCTACAAAATGCTGGAGAAAATCAGCTTGGAGCAGATAATGATCTGAAAAAGCAAATCCACCATGTGAATCATGAAATGTGTGGTCTAAGGTCCATTTGCCAGTGGAAATTTGTCCACAAGACAAAACCTGCTGACAGGGTTAGCAACCTTGTTGCACATTTTCACAGAGAAAATAGGCACGTAGTGGGCTATTGAGAAGTCCTTACTTTTCACCTCTAAATCTGGTTCCACCACATGAGGGCTGAGGCACACTGTCATGGGTAAGCTTTCCCATGGATACATTTTTTGGGGGCTGTTAACTCAGCACTACATTCACACACATGGACAATAATCTCATCAGAAGATATAAAAGCAATTCCTTGTATATGTCACACCATTCACAGTATCTCAAAGCCACTCTCTGGAGCATTCAAATACAGCACAGTCAGACCAATGGGGACTTAGAGACACTAGGTCACCTCTGAGTGCACAGTTCCTATCCTTTCCCTACACCCTGGTGACCTGGCTGGTAATGGATGTTCCACGGAAAAGCCCAGAAACACAGAAACTGTCTCACACTGATTGCCTTTGAGAGTACTGTGCTCTGAAAAAGACAGCCTGCACTCAGCAGCTCTCCACAGCAAAACAAGCTGGAGGCAGCTGAAAGCACCTGCTTCTTCAGGCAAACCTAGACCTGCCTCCTAGTATCCAAGAGAAATCCTTCTGAAACATCCAGCTGCAGCACATTAAATAGCAGTCTCTCTTGCTGTACTACTTTCTCATTCAACTTGAGCAAACACTTCTGCCAGAGCTGGAAGACAGTGTGGATGATGCAAGTTTCCTATGCTGGGAATTAAGTCACTTTTGGGCTATGTTGCTCTACTCCTCTCTCTTCACCTCAGTCAAAATCTACTCATCTACCTCCCTGAAACAAGTCTATTCCTTCTTGCTGTTTTCTGTAAAGAATACGAACACCTCCAAGTGACAACAGGTGGGTTCTCTCTGTCAGTGTTCCCAAAAATTTTATGATGCAGTCAGTGGACCCCGGGACAGACAAAACCATGAAGTCAGGTCTTCTGAACTCAAGGCATGAATGCTTGCACAAAGAGCTACAAGAGGAGGGAATCTGAAGGGTGCACATTCACACAAGTGCACTTCAGTGAGCAACAGGCCTGTAATGCACATCCACAAGGTCTTTCATGCATATTCACCACGCAGCACGTGCGTGTGGCTGTGCCCACCCTTGTCTTGGCTGAGCAAGGTGATCAAAATGGAATTTACCCACCTGGGCTTGTGTTTGCCTTGTGCCCACTTTGTGGAACAAAAGTGCCTTGTCAGTTTAGAAACAATCGGCGCTTACCCTTTGCAAAGCCCCGGTAGGGATGGAAAAGGTGAGAAAGAAAAATGAAATTAGAAAATTAATTATACGGTTTTGTTAACAGTTAATTTTGAAGGCTAAAGCCCACCTTTTAATTCAGCACAGCTTTAACACGACACGGCAAGGTCAGCCTGGATGGGGCTCTGAGCAAACTGGTCTAACTAAAGGTGTCCTTGCCCACGGCAGGGGGTTGGAACAAGATGGTCTTTAAGGTCTCTTGCAACCCAAAACATTCCCTTATTCTATGCATAAAGTGCAGTTGTCTGTCTCATTTGCTAAAGCACCTCTTCCCCAGCATGGTGATGACTATACTCTTCGGTAATTCAGTTTAATTGAAATTCTATGCCTGTTAAATTCTGAGTCCTGTATCGATCAACATATGTCAACTGTGGAAAATTGTACTAAATTGTGTTGTTTTACTGTGCAGCAGTCAACTATCCATTGGTGTCTGAAGTTAGTTTATTTCACCTACTCAAAATTGGACCTGGACTGATATTACATCTAGAATTGGATTTTCTGTTCTTGATTTTTAATAACTAGGATTTGTACCACACTCAGAGAGATAAACAGAGCCAGCAATTGGGGCTGTGAATCCATCAACTCTTAAGCATGAAGCAGAGCCTTGCCTGGTTTGGAGCTTCATGGGAAGACTCCCAGGACCAGTCAGCTCTTGTACAAGGTGCTGGAATTTCAACAAGTAGCTCTCTCCCCTCTCTGCTGGTCCTAAATTGATCCCATTACACAGACTACATGGCACTTAAACATGCACCTGACCTTATTTTCCACAACAATATTTTTTTTCAGGCCTTCTTTTCCTGTTCTGAATCATCCTCTGGGGCTTTCTGCAAGGATCATGGTGCTGAAATGTCGCATCCTGAGCTGTGGAACACGTGATCTTCTAATCCAGGCAAGATTCCCCCAAATATAAAAGAGGAAGAGAAGGATAAAATTGTGTCAGTGTATCTGCAGAAAGCAGATAAAACAACAGAGACCCAAATGTGCTTGCTGGTTACTACACCAGCATGGAATTTAAACAAATTGTGTTACAAGGGATCACCATTTGAGTCTTTTGGCACACCAGTAGCACTAGCCTTCAGGAACCATAACTCAGTATCTAACACTCCAGAAACAGAAAGAGGTTAGAGATCACATTTTGGAGCTTAAAGACTTTGAAATTTTCCATCAGAGCAGTTCCCTTCGTGGGGCTAACAGGTGTGTTGTAAAAGAGGCAAATAAAAATATTTTTTCCTCTGCAGTCCAGTGCTAAGGATGTGTTTCTGAAACAAACGTGAATTGAAAACATTGAATAATTACAAACAGACTTTGGGATCTAGAGACTGTTGCTATATGTGTATTTTCTCCTTTGGATTTATTTCAGCTGGAGGTAGCTAGCAGGGTTACTTTTTTCTCCCTTCAATCATGGAAAAAAAAAAAATCTTTCTTCAAAACAACAGAAAAAAGTAGTTTTTCATTCTTTACACCTCCTTTTGGATTTGCTGTTCCTAGATCTTTCACATTAACTGTTTATGGCCAAACCTCAAAAGCTGGCAATGGTGAAAGATAAAAGTGCAAAGAAAAATTGGCTAGACAAGAGAAACAGAGAATCAGGGGGAGGCAACTTTACCAATCTGTTCCTAGGCAGAATCTGGCCGTAGTTGTCTTTTCCATTTGTTACCACAGGAGGCGTGTTCCAAGCCCCTGATCATTTTTGCATCTCCCCTCTGGATCTACTTCAACAGGTCTATGTCTTTCTTGTACTCCAGGCAGGATTATCAAAGATCAGGGCTACTCACAGATTTAGACTAAGTTTTGCCCAGAGTATGCCAACATCCTGCCATGTGACATCACCTGCATGTTTGTTCTTCACTGAGTCACAGAATGGAATTACAGAATAGTTGAGGTTGGGAGAGACCTCTGAGTATCTAGTCCAGCCACCCCTGTTCAAAGCAGTCTCAACTACAGCAGGTTGCTCCATACTTTACCAGTCAGGTTTTGAATGTCTCAAATGACAGAGACACCAAAACCTCACTGAACAACCTGTCCAGTGTTCAGTCACCCTAACAGTAAAAAGTTTTCTCTCTTTAAGTGGAGTTTTCAGTATTTCCACGCTGTTTTCTTTTTGTACTTCACAGCAGCTACAGCACACAGCAATTTCCATCATTACATTTTTAATGGAATTATACCACAGTCCTCTATAAAGACTGAGGCTTTGGTTTAATCTGTTCTCTTCCTCCCTAGACATACTGAAATTACTGTGCCTGTGCCCATCCCAGTTCTGCTCCCCTGTCTGGAAAAGAGCAGCTCGGTGCCCTCCAGTCTTCTGCACGCTCAGACTGTCCCTCTCTTACCATAATGTTCTCTGGGCTGGTAACAGCACTTCACAATTAGATTCTACCTCAAACAGGGAATGTTTATTCCACTCACAGATTTAACCCTCCAGCTGGGTGTGGGTGGGAAAGATCCAGGGAAATAAATTGCCTGTCACAGAGCTTCTCTGAGTCACACCAGTGCTCGCATGGCTGCCGGACATCTACAGTCCAGTAGAGGAGCTGGAGACTAAAGGGACCTGCTAAAATGAAACTCAGACAGCAAGACTTCTAGGAAAGGACCATCTGAGGTTATCTGGCTTCTCAATCTGCCTTGGGTTGCTCTGATAGCTCCTGATGGATGGGTGCCACCTTTGTTCTGAAAGCAGCCACGGGGAACCCTAGGCTTCCCATCCCAGTGCTTAATGGCAGACCTTGCCATCACACCCCTTGTACTTTCTTCCTGTCTCAGAGAAATCCACTCCTTTCTGCAGGTTAAGCCCATCATTCCTGCCTTTAACTACCATGTGGCCATGGAGAACAGATTATTCCCTCCCCTCTGTAGTCATGCAGGTATTTAAACATGTTCTCTTCTCCCTCTATTTGATTTGCTCCCATGCTAAATGACTCTGAGTTCTTTCTTTCCTCTCAAATCCTGTTTTTCCAGATCTCCAGTTGTTTCTGCAGCTATTCTCCTCCTGATGCACACTTTTGTGAAAAGAACCCACACCCAGAACTAGCTACAGTGCTCTGCTTGTGCCCTCACTAATGCTGAGGAAAGCAAAGGGCTCATTCCAGCACATATTGCCATGGGAGAATGCTGGTTTCCCCCCACAGCAGAATTTATATCATGCTGGTGATCCACAGTTCCCAAACCCTTTTTCATCACTATTTTGCCACCTGTCTCAATAGGTACAGCAGATTTTTCCTGCTTATGTATAAATTCCCGCTTTGCTTTCACTGAATTGCATCCTCCCTCTCTTTCATTTTTTTTTCAGAACATTTCTCCAATTTGTTTGATCTTCTCAAGTGGAAGCTCTTGCACTGAGCAGCCTCTACAAATACATGGTGCAGTTTAAATTCCCCAGTGTTAAAAATATATGCTTGACTGTAAAACACTCTACTTTTTATATGGAAATAGCAGCTCACTGGGATGCAAGTGGCACTGTGCTGTATTGCATGCTGAAGCAATCTGGGAGAAAGAAAAACTAATACATACCAAAAGTAAAAATACAAAGTAAGTACATAAATAAATAAATAAAAGCAAGCAAATGGGATTGAATTTACAAACATATCAAAAACTTCCTATGCGGAGACATTTACTTTCCATGCAAAAGTAGTTTCTTATCTGCTTTTATCTCCATGCTATATGCACACTGTGCAGCTCAGGGGACTGACTGCTTGATGTGTTATTGATTTCAGGGGGAGGGGGACATACAAAACTGACACAAACTTCCTTAGCAAGTAGCACAACTATTCACTCAACATCCACTGGCCTCTAAAACCAATTCTGCCCTTTTTTCCATGTTCTCTCATTTTGTTTTCAATCACCACTGACAGATACCTTCAGCTTTCTTCTCTTTCACACTGCATATGGGAAGCAGCAGTAATTAATTCTAATCACAAAGAAGAAAAGCACAATTGTAGAGCATGTCCAATGGAAAAACACGGTCAGAAACTCCCCCACTCTTCCTCCTACCTGTCTGCAACTATAATGCACAAAGAACTGAGAATCCAAAAGGGAGAGGAAATGCACCTCTCGCTCAATATTTTGTGCTTGTAGTAGATCAGGAGTGAAATAGAGAAAAATTAAAGCTCTGTTTAAGTTTCCACACAGTGCACGAATAAACACCTCAGAATGAATATACATTTTAAATGGTCAGCAGAACCCTGGGGACATGTCTGCTGCCAGACTGGGACAGGCTGGTAGACCCCCTAAGGACAATACCCACTTTCTGATACTGCTCACATCTCTGTGATACTCACTGCATCCAGAATTTTAGTGGCTAAATAAAAATTGATTCTAAAAAGTAGAAGGCCACTGGTGGACAGACCTGGGCTGCTTCTCTTGGCATCCAGGTCCTGGTGTTTAACCCCTTAGCTACTGTTAGGTCAAAATTTGTAGAGGAGTAAACAAGAAAACTTTGGAGGGAAAAGAGACACTAAATTCTTTTAAGAAATGCCCAAGGTAGAACAGCACCTAATTAATGATTTTAGAAAAATAGCTGTATAGAACCAAAAATAAGCAAGGAAAAGAAAATCACAATTTTGTCTGATAGAATTAAACTGATAGCTCTCTTCAAACACAGAGAGAATATGCTCCTTCATTTAGATACCACTCTCAAGTCTCTCAATAGCCTGACAATCATGTGCTATGGGATTTTGTATGGGGATTTAGACATGTTTTCCTTTTAATTAGGTGATACCTCTAAATTTCACAGCACGGTCTGAAATTCCATACCTACATTAAATTTTACACCCTTTTCTCCTCCAAGAAAAACATGAACCTAAATCATCCTACAAAAAGCACTAATATTTCTTTTCTCACATGATCCAAAATGTTCTAGATTTCTAGCCACGATTACTAAGGGGTTGCTTCTGCATTAAAAAGACGAGTAATTGGTTAACAGCACACATTAACACACAAAACCTCCCCTTTTAAGACAAAGATGACCAGCAACAAGTCTGATGAGAAGTTCAGAGAGATAAAAGATCATTACATCACATTTTGGCTAAGAGAGAGAGCTGCTTGAACATCAAACATTAATGTCAGGCTTTAGTATTACATATTGTATAATCCAAGGGCATATGGATTAAAAAAAAAAAAAATCAGTGAATTATTTCTATATCCTCTGAGTCAGTGAAAGACAGACAGACTCCAGCAAGCATAGACACATGCACGCTGTGTGTTCAGAACAGCTTGAAGAGGGGTCTGGAAAAGTGAAAGGATGAACATTTTGGATTCATGGAAATTCCTACAAAAGAAACCATTTCAATGTCCCACTTCCAGGTGGGTACAAGTGGGCTTTTCTTAGCTATTTGGGGTCATTGTTACTTCTGGCTTCTACCAGAACACAGAATAAAGAGAACAACAAGATGTTTTGCAGATATTTTGAACCCAACAAAACATTTGGCTTACCCTGGGGGTATACAAAGTCAATGGCCCTTGGAGCAATTTTGACTGGTATTTATTTCTATGGCTTAGCTCAGGCACTCAGGGAAACACTCCTTGTGCTATTTCAGTAGCTTTATACTGCATAGAAGCTAAAAATCTCTCTGTCCTCATCTCTCTAACATATCACTGGACTGACAGAGACAGCAAAAGAACCCAGCAAATACAGTGTGTTGACTAGCTACTGGCATGCATAAAAGGAAGCAAGGAAGATGTAATTTCAGTATTTTATTACACTCCAATTTTCACTCAATCTGATTGTAACCAGCCATTTCCAGAGCCAATACTTTCTTTCAGGGAAGCCTCAGAAGCAGGGACGTTTTTTTTTATCAGTATGAGAGTAGCTTATTGCAGTGTTGATTTATACCAAGGAGCAGGTGGGATAACTTGAGGCCAACTTGAAGCTTTACCATTTAATAAGCAACGGACAAATGCAACTCATCACTGTATGGTATGCTGTGAAAATACTACTTGCTGTTTTGATTTCCACAAAAGAGCTGATGCTTTTGTAAAGAATGTGTTGTACTCCTGCAGGTGACAGAAACTCAGGTGATATGAAAAACACTGATTAATCAGGTAAGCATCCCCAAAATATATGTATTTAATCTAGATATGCATACAGTTATACATGAATCTGATGGGCCTAGAGATGCAGTTTTTCTCATGCCAGGCCTTTTGCCTCCTTCTGTAAACTTCAAAAAAGGATAGGCAATAGCAGGGCCAGAGGTCAAAAAATCTTCAAAAATCACACAAGGGTTTGGATTCTCCTTGAGTTTTGGGCAGTAGTTAGTACTAGAACTACCAAAGAAATTCTGATTTTTCAGTTCTCCCATCACTAATTGAATTACCAGGCAGAGCTAGCTGAAGTGCATGCTAACAAATCCGAGTGGTCATTATGTTCTCAGTTGCAAGTTTCAGGTTGTTTTTGCTAGGATTTTGTCTCTATTTATTTATTTTTTTTATTATTATGATGTACAGGGTCAGTGCATTCTTCGGTGATGCAGCAGAGATTTCAGATTCCAGGCAATGGCTGGGAGGAAACGGCACTGGCTTGGCAGGCGTGAAACACAGTTCCGTTCTTAGCTCCGCAATTTATTTCCTATCTCACTTTGCACCTGCCTTTTTCTTCTCCCATAATACATTTGTGCATCTAAATTGAACAGCCTTCCCAGCAAGGATGGCCTTTCTCTTAGTGTTTGTATCTGGCATCGCTCAATAGGGCTCCTGTTTCCTCTTGAGTCCTGAGCAGTATTGTAACTCAGGCAATTAAGATGAGCAAAGAGCCTGATTATTCTGCCTAAAATAAGTCTGTAATGGAACTAACGCTGTGCAGATGGGAGAACAGATACCTCATATGACTATTTTGCTCCATTACACAACAAAGAGTCAACTGTGAGCAGCTCTCTAACAAGCTGGATGTTGGTAGTTTTTTGTCCAGAGCACTCAGCAAATACTGATAAATAATAAGTGAGTGCGCATTTACGAGTGATTTACTAACAAAAACTAGGAGCCAACGTTGTAGCACAAACTATACTAAAAAGAAATGGGCACACTTAGTTTGCTGTCACCAGCAGAGGCATCTTCAGTGGTGCTAATGGAGGCTTGGGCTGCAGACTCTGCAGGGCACAGATTTTGCTCCGTGTTCATACAACAGTTAGCACAGCGGGATCCCGGCCCATTATGGGATGCCATGAATGCTAAATTAACACAAATACATATTTAGTAAGGAGCAAATGATAGATGTTTTGTGGACAGCCAGACTGCCATATTATTTGGATTGCAGAGTTCTACTACAGCCCAGGCAGTTCTAAGGACACACTATAAAGATGCCCAGGGTATTTTCAGGAGCAGCCTCATGCAATATTTAATCAGCTGAAGTGATCTGAAGCACTGCTGGTTTTAGGGAGCCTACTTTGCTGTATTCATTTGTGAGCTGTTGCATACAGAAATCTGAGCACACAAGAGATCCAGAATCACAGGTAATGCCTGACAGAGGTCTTTCTATCTTAGAAATTCAGCCACCAACATCTGCTGAGATGAGTTCTGTTTTAGATGAGATTTACGGAAAAGCTATTGATTAAACTACAGCTTTAGCTCTGTTTCCCACTCACACACACATACACAAACAATTAAACGCATTACCAAGCTGAATAGCATTTCAAATTATAGGAGTTTCTGCTTTCAAAAGCACTTAAAAACGTTATCCACAGACATACATATATATGTTTGCACTGTTTAATTGACACTGTTTTCCCAACTCCTTCAAGTCACCTGTAATATCAAGTCAATTAAGTATTATTTTCCCAACCTATTTACTGAGCTACCTAGCAATCAATCCACCTACACACAGAGAGAACAAATGCTCATGGGGATGGTAGATCTTAAAAATACACTGAAAAACTGTCAGCCTTCTCCAATGGCAGCCAGGCTCATAGCTTTGCAGGATTACACAGCCTGACATCTTGCAGAAAATAAGTCCATGGGATAAAAGCTCCATATTCTGGCAGTACCATTCCTTCTCTGCAAATCAATACACTCCTGTATGGAATAACGTTACTATTTCAAGTTATACACATGCTAAATATGTTTGGGATTACATTGGTATAAATAAATGGCAGAGACCACATTTCTTTTCCATCTCTAGTCATGAAGTCTTTCTTAGAACAGAAACTAGTGCCGGGGCAGCTCAGTAACCAGGGACACTTGGGTAAATCAGGTTTGGTTCCTGCCACTGTGACACACTTCCCAGGTGACCTTGGGCAGGTCACACAAAGCCTGACACCCAAAAAGCTTGTGCACATGGTGGAGATGCAGTAAATCCCAGATTCTTGGTGTCAGCTGGTCTCCCCATCTCAGCTCCCAGCTAACAAATCAATCATCTCTAAAACATATTAAGTTTTATTACGCATGTGTGCATGGCAGCAGTGAAAGAAACCGAGATAAGATATAATCAATTGCTTTCTGTAAAACTAGTCTCAGTGAGGGTCAGTTTGGCTCACAGGTGGTGTGTTTGCAAAGTCTCATTGTGATCTCTTGCCAGGAAACAGGAGAGCTTGTCCTGTCCTCTGCCACTTTAGGCTTTGCCACATCTCTGAAAGGAGCTCCCACTGCAGCTTGACGTATGGGACTCATCTAGTGAAAGGGCACATGATGCCATCAACAAAGACCTTTTTGTCTGTGTTCTATTCCCTAACCTTGTAAATCAAAGCATTAAACACTTTTTTTGTCCTCCCTTTGTTTGTGCTGCATCTCAGACTCCATCCCTGAGTGCCAGTAATGTCCCCAGCACAAGTGGGCTCCAATTTACGCAGGAAAATCTGGGTCTTTCAACATGAACCAAAGAGGAATAAATCCTGGCCTCACACTGTACAGAGCCAGCGTGAGGCTGAAATCAGAGATGGCCATAAAGCTCTGTCAGAGTGAAAACCATTATTATTATTATTATTTGTATAGCTTCATTTAGTAGAATTGCAAGTCATACCCCTGTACAAATACATACATTTTTGGGCACCAAGCCAGACACTAAAACAACGGCGACTATGACTTATCAGGTGAGACAAGATCAATCGGGCTAGGATTTGGAGTTCAAATCACTATTGGAAATAGAGCTTCCTGGCAGCTAAAGCAAACTAAATTAAAGCACAGGTATTCATACTGCCAGGGGATCTCAAAATGAAATTTAAAGGGCTTTTTTTACAGAATTTGGAAGATAATGCAAACAAATGCCCATGAATATTTGTTCACATTTTACAAGCCTTTGCTTTGGATATTTTCAACCACCTCCAGTATTTTAGTGTGTGTTCAAGTGATCCACTTTTCATGGTTCAAAAGTCACAGCATTTCAGTGTTCACTGCAAATAGGTTGTCTAACATTTTCAGTTGGAGAATAACACCAGATGAATCCCCCTGCTCAGCTGTATCTGTTAAGACAGTCAACTTTGGAATTCAATACCAAGCAAGAACTCGAAAATTCTTTTCTCCTCAGACCACACTGGTTTTAGCAAAGGGACCTGCTCAGTGTTTTCAGAGTGGTGTTGCTGGTTTTTTTTGGCCTTCTACACTCATCTCGATCAGGGCTGAAGAAAGGTCTAAAACTCCAGTCATCTGTCACGATGGCTCTTTGCTACTTTGTCCCTAATATCTGTTCCTCCATTTATGCCCTCTGAGCTCACCTTCCCTCACTAACCAGTTGCTGTGCCTGCACATCCTGTGCAGTGAGACACACTGTCAGCTGTCCCAGCATCGCCCAACCCCTTTTTTGAGAGGGTGCACACGCAGTGTTTTCCACAGCACCTGAAGCCTGTCTTTTTCATCACCTTCAGTGCAAACAGACCACAAGGAAGGAACCGAATTCCACTTTAAATCAGCCACTGCTATATACTGAGGATAGTTCTGGGACAGACGTTTTATCCCTTATTGTTCTTTTTCATAAGAAAAACACATTGCCTTCCATAAATCTTTGCTGTGAGTCCACAGGGTCATCCATTTGCCAAAAGAGCAATTATTGATTATTCCCAGTCTGCAGCTTCTGTCGCTGTTCCTGAAAGTTTGTGTCCATTTCTAATCAGACCTAAGGTTACAGCTCGGCTTTTGTCATCTGCTTTCCTGGGAAACAGCAATATCCCAACAATATCCACAAGCAGTGCAGTGATATAAAGCATCAGAAAGAATGGGTTCTTAATAAAGGATCTTCTCTTATTAGAATCCCATATTTTAGCAAGGTTGATGCCCTGCATATCAGTCAAATCAACTGCAATTGCAGTCCAACCTCTGGGTCTGTCTGAGCAGGAATCTCTGCCAACTCTTTCTAGCACATTATGGCTTAGAGGAAAAATTAGGCAGCATTTCAAAATACCAGTTAGGTGTAAGATTGAGCCAGGCATTTAAGAGTAATGATCAAACACTTGAAATTTCAAATTGGGTGTTCTGATCTTTCTTGCTCACCAAATGATCACAATCTCACCGAGGCACACTAAAAGACTAACTGATATTCAGGGGTTTTACATGAAAACCTCAGCCATAGCTGGAACTGACTGGCCCCAGGAAATCCCAGTGACACTCCTTCTTAGGTCATTAGTTTGAATCAATGATGATGGCTCGAAGGGGCTACTGTGGAATGAGCTGCTAATAATCATCATATGTACAAGACAGCATTTCAGAGTGGGCTGGGACGCCCCACGTCAGCCTTTACTTTATGTTCATGTGTCTAATCCCCATATCAGATAATTCACACCCATTTAAGAGTACCAGCCTGGGAAAATAAATCCTCAGATAACCTGCAAAGTCAAATAATCCACCAAATCAGATGTGGTGGGATGACTGGGGATAGGGAAACTATTAGGAAAAAAGGTGCAGACTGTGGGAGTCAGAAGCAGTGGAGCTTGACGAGGAAAAGGGATGCTGAGGTAAATGTCCCCTCATCTTATCCATAAGTGTGGGCAGAGACCACGCTGTTCCCAGAGCATTTTGGCTTGTTTTTTTCACAGAGAATGAGCAGCCTGTTCATGAGAGAATGTAATACTATATGGAATAAATGAGATTTGAAAACTGCATATTTTCCACCCACACTACAATGGGCATTATTGCTGGCAGCCAGCAGTGGGAATAACTGGGTAGACAACCAGCCTTAATTAGGAGGAAGGCATATTCTTCTCAGGAGAAAGGTAGGATCGCAAATGTTTGCATCGAGCACATTCCATGGATTTCAGACGTAGCACCATTTGAAAAGCGAGGTCTGATTGAAAATGAGTGCACTGTAGGGCATCATTTTCAAAGTTCTGCACAGAATATTCCTCCAGACAAGCAAAGGGGAACGGGGTTTCAGATGCTGTCGCTTCTTACTCTCTGAATTGTAGGCAGTGCATTCATCCAAAATACCAAGTGTCAGAAGCAAGGGGCACAATGTCTGCAAGGGCTGAGCCCTCTGAAACACCACAGACCCCCGAGCTGCCATTTGAGCAACTCAAGTTGAGCTAGAAAATTGGTCAAGTCTGGGTTCCTATGCAGCCTTATGGACAAACCTGGTCAGCATTGATACTGGGAATAAGCAAGTTGGACAGTCTGTGTAAGGTGTGAGCAATTACACCCCATTAAATCACAGTGGTATTATTATGGGAACTTCCTTTGGGGCCACAAGGGGCTAGGAAGGCCAGACAGATCAAGAGTTCCTCAAGCAAATATGGCCTTTCACTCTCAGCACATCTGCAGCTGACCCTCAGAAGTGTTAGTCCATCACAGAGCACACCACTGCCTCGGCTGCCAGAGCTGCCAGCAGAGAGATGAAAAAAGTTGTTCTTAAAAAGCATTTTGCAAAGGGATTTCTCATGTAAGATCAACATTTGTAGAACAGTTTTGATGCCCTTCCTACATTGGTGTTGTTTTTAGAAAACTGTTTGAAAACAAAATGCTGATTATTCTTCATGGTGACAAACTGAAATGCTGTATTGTTTATACTGCTTTGGAAGTGTTTCGGCTGCAGACATCTGAACCTGGCTCCATTTCACTTCTGTATGGCTTCCAGCCTACCCTGGAGACATACTCACACACAGGCAGCCCTGTCTGCTGCCCTCCCACTAGCAGGCTGCCACCAAGCCAGGAGGTGCTGCTTCCTCTAAAGCAGTTGTCAGTGTCAGCACATGAATCCACTGACAGATGGAGACTGAAAGTCATGAAAAAAAAAACAGTCCTGCCCTAGAGATCTAATCTATCAGCTTCCCACCATGTCTCACTCCTCTTGCTCACCCAGGAACTCACTCCCTAAACTCCCCTGGAAGATGAATCTCCTTAGGGCCAAAGCACAAAGCTGCCAAGAAGATGGCAGAGCCCAGGTTTTGTTGTTTCACACTGTAATTACACATTAAGATTTGGAATGTTTTTCTGGTTTGTTTTTTTTTTTTTCAGAGGCAGCTGAGCCTCTCTGTCCTGTCCCATCCAGATGGTGCTCCAACTGGATACGAATCTTCAGACAACGCTTTTCAAACTTGAACTAAAAACCCAAGAACAAGAAGAGAAATTGTAACTGAGTGAATTCTGTGCCTGTGAAAGAAACAAGGCTGCTGGAGGGTGGGAGAGAAGAGTGCAATCCCCTAAATGCCTCCAGTATCCATAACAGGCACTCAGACCAACTGTACCAAACTTTAAGGCATGGCCCATTTATGTTTGTGCTTTCAAAACAGCAAGCCAATGTGGCCTGCATTCCAAGTACAGTGTGATGCAGTTCCTCGAGTTGATATAGAATGTTAGGGTTTGGGCTGGGCTTTTGTTTTTGTTTTAAACAAGAAAAGGCCATTGCCGAGGTCTGTCTGTCAGAACTGAATCAAGACCATAAAGTCGTGCAGATGGGAACAGGAGTCAAAAACAAATAGCAAGTTTTGATCCTACAAGGTAAACGATTTCTTCCTGAACACCCCTGCAACTATTTACACAAATTCCATTCTAAGAGTCCAAAGCCTGGGGAGCCAGCATGATGCCTGATGCAAGAACAGCAAGCCAGTACATGACAATCCAAAAGAAAGTAAATTTGAGCTCCTTTTAGATCACCTACCATGCGATTATAAAGGAAGCCCCTCTATCTAAATGACTTCATGTTAATTTTCTTCATCTGTTTCACACTTCTCCCCCTTTATCTCCCCACTTCTCCAGCAATACAAATGATGTTGGCTTGGACATATTTTCTCTCCAGCAGTTCAATAATTTGGAGACAGCGATGCATCAGAGCTCTCTGTTGGAAAGCACATTCAAACATTTACTATTCACTCCTACGCTGATTACTCACTCAGAATGCCTAAAAAAAATAATAATAGCAACATTAAAACCCAACAAAAATACCAACCTAAAACAAAAAAGGGAATATGGAAGTGTACAGCATTAAAATAAACTCTGGTTCCTTTGCCAAACTCATTAATAATTTTGGCTTTCCAAAAAAAAAAAAAACCACACAAAAAAAAAATTTGGATTGCTCTGCTCTTCAAGTATCAAAACATCCAATTAACACAGCTAATTAGCGTCACAAACAGCAGTCAAAAGAATGGTAATTTAGATTCAGGATTTCAAAGGTTTCTTAATCCCAGGCCAATGCAACTAATCTCTCAGAGGCTGAAAGTGTTTTGTTATTGCAATGCAATTGTATAGCATCCCATCAATTAGTGGCATTGCAGGGAACACTCTCTTGCATGATTCATTTGTATAATCAGAACCCAAAAAAAAAACGAGGCGGAGGGGGACAAGAAGGAACAGAGAAAGCTAGCTCCTTAAAATATGCAGTATCAATTTTTCCAAATAATTTATACCAAAGCTGGAAATGTTTGTGAATAACACCACGTCCTTCCCCAAACTGAGCCAGCAGGCTGAAGGGCTTTTGCTAGTTTTTAAGAGATTAACAGGACAGGTAAAGCCAGCCCCACAAGTGACATCAGCTGGCCTGCAATTAGATGTGTTGGCTGATATGAACATTTTCTTAGGAAGGGGGTGGGAGGAAATACGTTTGAATGAAAAGATCCCTTTCCTACCAGCCTTCCCTTTATGCAGGAAACACAAAAATGGCAAGACTCTCATCACACAGACACTGTTACATCCTCATCACAGTTAACTGCACATCATCCAGGGATTTGACCCCAAAGCTCCTGGCAATCCTAAAGTTTACCATGTATCTTACATCACCATTCATATTTCCGAAAGCCCAGCTTTTCCAGTGGATGGGATTGGAGGAGTACTCAGGAACACTGTTGGAATCACTACTCTTGTCTTGGCTACAGAAGTCAAGTTACCAAATTAAGATCTGAAGGTGTATCTGCAACACCCAATTGTCTCTATTTGTCCATTTTAGAGGTCAAATCTACTGGAAAGTGAGCAAGGTACAAGTTCAGATACAAACATTTTCCATGTTACTCTGTAAGTTCTAGACCAGCTCAACCTTAGTTTCTCTCAAAATTTTCAAATTTTTACCTTCTTTCATACTCTGCTGCCTGAGCCTTCTGAAAAACGTTGCAGTCTTTTGGCCTTCTGCTGAATTTATTTGTATTTCAGACTAAAAGGCTTGAATTTTGCACTGTACCTTTCCCAGCACCAACAGACTGAAATGCCTTGCAGCTAATCCTTGCTCTGGCCTATAATGCAACCTTGCAAGTCACTTGTGCCTCAGTTTCCCTGACTTTAAAGCAGTGCTAAGCATTCCCAGACTACACTCCAAAAGGATGCACTGCACATTTGAAAAAGGAAACAGCACAAAGTAGTGCCTGAGCTCCAGAATCAAATCATTATATTCTGTGAGCATGACAAGTCGAGAGGATTCTGGTAAAGATGACATTTCAGAATAATGGTGGTAAATCACTGATTCACTTTAGGCAACCTCCACGCAGAACTGACCTGTTCAGCACATCCTGCACCTCGAAGAATGTTCTAACAACAAAGCTTTTTCCTTCCAGCATAGGCACACACTGCCCCACACCTGCTCACCACAGGGTCTTTCAGCTCTGTTTCCTGTTGGGTATGCAGCTGTCTTCCAAACCATCACCATTTCTGCTGCTGAGGTAGCTGAGGGCTCCACCATTCTGGAAGCCTAGTTACAAAATTTAGTCTATGCTTAGAAGAGGCTGGGGGTAAAACACTCACTACAAAGTAGCTGGTCCTACCAATAGCATCCTTTCTTCAGGTCTGAGAAAAGAGAGAAATCCTGAAAGCAAATGGACTTGAATCAAAACACGAGCAAGCTGTTGGAAAATAGATTCTTTATGACAGGAGGGAACCTTTGCCCTCCTCAGTCCTAATTTCTAGCTCCTGTATCAGACCTGCCATACAACTGCAGTTAATAAGATTGCATTGAATGAGACAACCCACGAGCAGAACAGGATCTGTAATGAGTTAAGTGCATGGCCAAATCGAACCGAAGTCAAGAACAGGGAACATAGAAAAGCTAGGACCACTGTCTTCATGAGCCCAGTAAATGATCCCAGTATCAGTTCTGGTCAAGGCAAAGTAGGTGTAAAAAAGGTGTCCAGAGGTGAAAAAAAGTTAATGCACAAATATAGTGTTCACTCCTGAAACCATTACCATGTTTTAAGGCATAAAGCACTAATGAAGATGTATAGACTCAATCTCATGGACTTATAGACTGAATCTTTGTCTCACTTATATTAAGCTCTGGCTGGTCTTGCCCACTCAATCATCCTTAACACACTCATTGGCATCAACTGCTCCTTTTGTCCTGTACAGACAGAGCAACTCTCATGCTGCAGGTTTTGATATGAAGTCTAAAAAATAATTATTAAAGGGTGCTTTGTTGAGACTGGACACTGTAATGGTTGGGTTGAGCTCTTGCCATTCACTCAAGAAAAATTAGGAGAAAGAAGACCTTTAGGAAGCCCAGACAAAGCAAAAAATGTCTCTGAAGAGTATATTTGATTAATGCATGTTATTAGAAATGGTCCAAATGGGAACCTTATGTATGAATTCTTTCACTGTTTTGGGACTAAGGAATTCTCAAAACAAAGTCTGCCTGCATTATTTTTACAACAGAACAGGTTTTAAAAAAGAAAAGGAAGGAATCTACATTCACTTCTGGTTGACAACAGTGAGAAAGCTTACCAGTCTTGCAGGATTCAAACCTCAAGGGCAGGTATCCTTAGGAAAGAGGGTGAAACCAAAGAAACATTTATACTATTTCTTTAAAAGTGCTGAATCGCAGAGCCACCAAACAACTCAATAACACTAGGAACACTAATCTTGTGCTCTCCCTCCAAAACATATCCTAAATCTCTGTACCATCCAGCTAAGCTGACACATAAGGCAGGACACTCTCACCTCACACATACAGGTGACAAAATTCAAACCCTGAAAAAACTTTAGGAAAACAACTCAACTTCTGAGCATTAAGTATTCAAATTATGTGTCCCTTCAACTTTTGTTCTTCTCTTGCATAAAGAACAATTGCTATCAAAAGATTCAAGGCACCTTCTGGTTCTGTCTCAGTTGAGAAAGTGGTATTTTGATCAAGATGGTCCAACATTTTTTATGTCCCGCTCCAGCTTGAACACAGAACTCATGGACAAAAGAGATTGCAAAGGGAGGAACAGGTATTTCAAAATAAGACTACAAAAGTTAGAACATTGCTGGTGAAGTCAAATTTTAGCTGAAATCCTGCTTCTCAACCTTACTGAAACTCAAGAAGTAAGACTTGGCTAATTAAACCATGATAAAAAGCCTGTGCATATAAATAAACAAATATAATCTACATATTTTATAGTCCAGTGGATTGTTTTCCAAACCTCATGTTCCTGATGTATAAGATAGAAAGAATATTTGCCTTCCTTTCTAAAACAGTCTGAAATTCATGAACATAGAGGTTATTATACAGGAGCTTTGAAATACTCTTTATGTAGGCACATTTACATCATTTTTTCACCTTGTCCTTTCTAGAAGTGCTTGGAAATCTGCAGTAGATGCACAGCAAGAAAGAATCTTTGTTTGACTAAAAAAAAAAATAAAAAATATATCTTGAGGTCTGGAATTCCTAGTGCTAGTGAGCCTAAGTCAGGTGGTGAAATATGATCTCAGCATCATTTCTATGTATATTAGCTCAGAGTTAATAGATAGGTACATAGATCTACATTACAATTAATAAGTGTAGCCAGGGAAAAGTAGGTCCCACAGCACACCTTTAGAAGCAAGTCGTTATTAATCAGCATTTTAACGAAGCATAATTACAACAGCTTATGGCTCCCACCAGGTAAAGCAATAATTATAGGTGAAACCAAATAAACAAGGAAAATAATTACCTATTTCTCAGAGCTAATATTAATTTAACCAGGCTCGGAGTGATGGCTAGACAGACAGCTTGGTGCTCTCACACTGCCAGCTAGAAAAACCATTCTGGTCAGAGCAAAGTCACAGCTGCCACTGTCAAAGAGCAGGGGAAGGTACACCTCGGTTTAAAGCTCCAAGATACCTTCCAGATTTAAAATTCCCTTATGCCCTGTGTGTGAGAAGCACATCTTCCCCTGGGAAGAAGAGGTGAAACCCCCTGGACTGACACACACAGCCACGCTGGAAGGACAGTGTGAAAACACACCATTCTGAGCAGGGTGAGGTGAGCACCGTGGGAAGGGCGGGCAGGACGCCACGCTCCCAGGGACCCTCTGATCTGCTTGACAGGGGCAGAGGAAACCTCTGAATTAGTCTCTCTACCACGACTGCCTTAGAGAGTAAACAGTGCTGTTCAGATGGATCAGAGGAAACCATTTAATAATTACCTTGCAGGGCAATTTCTGCTCTGCCATACCTTCTATCCACGGAGAGCAGCAGACGCATCAAGCGCCGCTGTTATATCTGGAACACTCAAGGCTTCCTCTGGGTTATGGTGGCTTGTAAGCACACCCCCTCCTGGATTCAGCAAGGCTTTCTGATTGCATTGGGGATCCCCCACTGCATCGACTCTGCCTTTTGCAGGCGAGTCCCTAGCATTATGAATTGAAAACAAATGGAAGTTTTTGAATTTGTTTTGATGATGCTCCCAATCTCTCCACAGAAACACAAACAAAATAAAGAGGCTGATGATGATTTATTGCACGCAGATGAAAAAACCTGCATCCCAGTGGTGTTTTTGATTCCAGCTCTAATACTGTTAAATATTAATACCTTAATGATTCTAATACATACTGGTATTACCTGGTGATCCTAAGGAAGGAGGCGGTGGTCAGGGAATATGGTGGAATGCTGCCAAGCACAGGCTATTCCTCCGAAAACCTGGAGACTGCAGGGTGGAAGCAGAAGTAGGGAGGGAAAGTGGGCAGGTAATAGGAATAGCACTGCACAAAATTGCAGGCCACTGGGTCAAGGCTGAGACCAAATGGTAGTGATGCCATCACAACACAATCATGGCGTGGCTTTGCTAAGCCACACTTGTCCTCAGGCCACTTTCCAGTGTTTCATTGGGTTCTCCTGTGTTTCAGAGCAAATTACACTAGATTTGTGGCTGAAAGACCAACTCTGCCTTTGAACAGCATCAATTCCTCAGGCTGACACAAGTCAGCACAGACACGTCTGACTCCAACCAAACATCTGCGAGGAGTGTGGCAACTATTTTGAGAGTTCACTAAACTGGTTGCCTAAACCAGTTCACATCAACAAACCATTTTCCCTCCTCCCTGAGTGTTGCAGTGTTGGGTTGCCCAAGTGTGGGGGCCAGGCTCTGCCAAAACCATGTGCTTCACATTCAGGAGTGGAGCATCCTTTGGTAGGGTTGCTTTGGCTTAATCATCAGAACAGCTCCTTCATTCTCATTCTTACACCCCTTTTTTTTTCTCTCAAGCATTACCAAGCCTGAAAACATTCACTTGTGTTTCCTATTTAGCAAAGTGACTTTGCACATCCATGCTGATGTCAGAAAGCAAAGGAAGTAAAGGCACTCATAAATGATAAAACTTAACAAACAAACAAACCAGAAAACCACAAAAAGAGAGGAGGTGGGATTTAAGACATTTTTGATATTAATAAAAACACTGTTACATAGACATTCCTTACTAAATGATGTTCTTGTGAGGAGCTCCAGAACTAATCACTTGGAAGAAGGTTTGATATGTTTCAGCTAAGCTACACCAAATCCCAAAGCCTTTTTAGCTTCACCATCACTAAATGGAGGCATATGCCACTCTAATTTGGGCTTGAATTGAAGACATGAATGTCAATAGAGTCAAGAGGTTGGGATACAAGTGGGGTGGAAAATTTACCCCGAAGGATAGATTTTACCCCTTGCAAAAGCTGTAAAGCAGGGATTATACAGAAAATAAAGCTATATTGCCAAGAGCATATTTAAACCCTTCAGGCAAATTCTGTGTAATTTTATTATTCTTTTAATTTAATTTCTTAAAATCTCTTTCTCTCCCCACTCCAAACAGTAACCATGAAGTAAAGCACTGGAAGAAGACATGGCGGGGCCAAACTCTCATCAGCAGAGGTGCCCTAAGCTCAATTTGAACTGACAAGGTGCCTGCATGAAGTGCTGATTCGAGTACCTGTCCTGTGTAAAGCAACTTTTCCTTTCAACAGAGGGCATTCACGGTCTCAGGGCCTCACATGGTCCTGCTGCCCCAGAGCCAAAGGCCTTGACTGGAAGGAAGATGGGAAGGGACAGCAATATTCCTGTTCCACTGCCTCCCTTTGCATGGCACAGAAATAAGGAAAATCTGCTGTCCACAGAGTACACAAAGGCAATAGATCTATTACCCAGATGTCTGGGTTGCCCACGTGGGCTTTTTGAACCTAAAATGCAGTCTCACAGATCTCTTTGGGTCGGATGCGCCAACGGAGCTAAAACCTCCACTAGCATTGAAGATGCAATCGGAATTCATAGGACACTGGTGAAATTTAAAGATGTTCAAACCCTAGGTGTTTTATAAAGTCTGGGGAAAACCTTCTCTGTATTTTAAATGCCTTTAAAAACCTTCACCCGTCTTTTGCCTCAGTTCATCTATTTTAAGTACAGTAATAAGCATCATCCCTTGCCTCAGAAGCGTGCTATGACATTTCCTGAAATACATTAGTCAACTCTCACGAGAGGGCCAAGGGGCAGAAAATTCTTTACATAACTATTGGTAAGGAGGAGAACTCATCCCATGCTAACCATGGTTACATTTCACAGGAAAAAGGCTCCAAGTGAGTGTATGAAGCATCTTAAGCATACAGTTTCTATTCAGCTGCTGTCTAAAGAAAAACGTGAAGCCTCCATTGAATTTCCCCAAATCTTTCTCCTTGGAAGCTTGTGTGATACTCCAAGTAGCTGTAGGAGTCTTTCCAGGCAATTCAAATTCAAAGCTGTTGCTGCTGGCTGCCTGAGTCACTTGTACAAAGGTTTTCCATGCCACTTTATTTTGAAGGATGTTACCTTAACTTCAAATTCCAACAATAACAAAGGGAGGGTTTTGCTTAGCCTGGATGTAAATTTAATGCCTGGCTTGTCAAAGCAGGCTCTCTCTATCCTGTGCAATATCTGACTTCACAGGGCTACATTGGCAAACTGGTGCAGTGCTTTCCACAGAGAAGGAAAATGCACTGGAACAATGGGAATACAAGAGGGATCAGCAAGGATGCAAAAACATCCATCACCAGACCAAACACTGCAAACGGGGGACAAATCCAGGGATGAGCTGGATAAAGTCCTCTGCAGAAAGAGAGCCTGAAGTCCAAGACAGCTTTACCCAGATGGTTGCCATGTCCTCACACTCGATAAGGAACTGCACAAGCACACAGTGAATCAGCAAAGTGTCTCTTCTGCAGGCACATACTTAGAGGAGTTACCTCAAGAACCAAATTCACTGGGTTTTCTTTGCTTAAACGGTAAATCAAAAATATGAATAAAGTACCTAAAGTGACCGGTGTCCCCTCTCATCCCTCTGCCTCAGCTCCTGAGCCTGAAATACTCAGACCTTACAAGGGGTCTTGTCCCCACCCATCTGTGTGACCTGACAACCAGAGGTGCATAGTGACAGTGTCCATGAGGGGATCTGTGTGGCTGGGACCTCACCCCTTTGGCCACTCTCAAGCACAGCACACAATCCAAAAGAGAGCTGCCACTCTCATCCAGCTCCTCTTTTTCCCAGGCTGCATAGCCAGGCTTACAAAGAATTGCAGGATTTTTTTAGGTCTACAGTATCTCCTGTAAAAGTCTAGGCTCTGGGAGCTGTATGATTACTTGAGATTTCCCCAGCATTCACTTAAAAATGCAATTGTAGGCTTCACAGTTGGAGAGAAAAGCTTAATAATGCAACTGTATGCAGACCTAAAAATAGACTAAAAAAAAATTTTAAAAGACTCCCAAATACACCTGGCAATGCTAGATTCCAGCTTCACTGGTGCATTCCCTTCACTTGCAGCTTTTCTTGAAAGCACAGGGAAACAGAAGAGGGAATTAAAGAAACGGAAAATAAAACACAAATCTAAAAGTTCAGAAACACTGAGGTAAGAATCAGGAGGAGACACGGTGAGAGAAATTAACTCATTTACAAAGCCTGCCTGGGCTGCCGGGGTCCCTTTGACTGAACACTCTCAGCACCAAATTGAGTCCACACTGTATGCAATGAAAATGCCGATGAACGTCATCCCCGTGCAATGGCTTTAAAATTGATTTGTGGGGGGCAGGAAGATTTTGTTTCACCTTCCTTAGTGGGAAAGCCAGACAGAGCTTTCAGCTTTATTGACTCTGGTATTGCAATCACAGTTGCTGGTCTTTCAACCTGTTCCAGAATCAGAGAGAGGTTTTCTTCTCTGTATGACTAGATACTGTAGCAGGGTCGATTCTGTGCTGAATTGAAATTAATCAGAGCCTGCTTTGTCTCAACAGAGTAATAAAAGCCTAAAACGTTATTATGCATGAAATGGTTATGGAGCTGGTGAAAGGGTTGCTTCTCCCCCTTGTTGCAAAAAGGGGAGGAGAGGGGAAATATCTGACCTGACAATAAAAAGTGACTGAAAGAAAGATAAATATTTCACATAAAATTGGCTCTACCTGCGAAATTGTGTAAGGGAAGCAAAAAGCACCAAAGGGATCTCAGAGGAGCTCAGATGATGAGAACCTCACCAAGGCTTGGTGCTGCTCAGTGCAGAGGACTCAGCTGAAATCTGTCTCTGCTCACAGGTAACCCTGTGCTTAAATACAGATGCAGTCTGCACATTTACCTCTTTTCTTGATCTTCTAACATGAAGCATTAGCAGATACTCTAGGGCACCACACAGTTGTGCCAACATACTACAGGGCTCCCCTGGCTCCAATCCTGCAGAGAATTCTGCACTCACTATACCCCTCTGGCCCAAATGAGCATTGTAAAAGTTCCTCATGGGATCAAAAGGCCTCAGCAAGACTCACCTTTCCTAATATAAACGAAATCACAAAAAATTTATGCACAGTCAAGACGTGACCGAGGCTAGAAGAGAACCATTGTAACAGGCCAAGACACCATGATCTTCAGAGGCTCATCTCTCCCAGCCTAAGCACTGCCCACAGAATACCTGTGATTTAGACATTTTTTGTGCTATTAGAGGTAGACCAGGGGTGATGCACTAGTGTTAAAACCCTGGCTGCATGTGCAGTGGAAAGGGGGCATCTCAGACAGGCACTTCAGGATGAAGGGCACACTCTGTGCAGCTTTTCTCTCCAAGTGCCTATTAAAGCTAATTAGCAATTAGCTAATTGAATTATATACAATTGCACAAAACACATATGCATATACACAGATAAGTACCATGCACTAGTGTATATATATATATATATTTATCTTTCCTATCTATTCAGTAGCACAAATGTACAAAATAAAGACACAGGAGAAACTTTGACCTTGCTGAACTGGATGAGAGTTTGCTACCCTGCTCAGATGACATCCAGGCTCTGCCTGTGGCTGTTGCCCACAGAGACACCCCATCCCAGAGGCAGCTTCATAACAGGGCAGGCCACACCTCCATATCCTCACAGGCAGGGTCAGACTCAGGCTCCCTTGCTGAATTGGGTAGCACTATCTTTCAAGCCACACTAAACATCCTCGAGTCACTAGGCAGTTCCAAGATTTTCAAGGAGGTAAAGAACAATTCCCAAACACAGGCTAAACAAATCCACATTGGCTGTGTTCTTTCATAAATAGCTCGATATAAACCATACATTGCTTACCCCCATGAAAAAAAGGCTCATGAAAGTGTCTGGTCTCCAACTCCCTTGAATCCTCTCAGAGGGGGGCTTTCAAAGCAATAACTATTAAAATGTTACTGCCATTTGTCTAATGCAATTCCATGCTCCACATCCATCTTTGGAGAGCTGACTTTCATTAACACTTCAAAAATAATTTAAGGTTTTTGCGGTGAAGGTTAGAAACTTTTCACAGCCCAGAGCTAATAGCTCTGCTGTTTACATGCTATAATGTCTTGATAACCTTTTCAAAACACGCTGTGGCCGGCAGCTGGGACCTGTCCCTGCTATTTTTGTTCCCAGAATGTAACAGCAGAAATGCAATGACTTTGTGCCCCTGAAACGGTCACATTTCTTCTCTTTAGGCTTCGCTTCCATTACAGCACTAACAGAAGGGGCCTCACCTTTTCAGGAGGTGCCCGATGCACTGAAATACAGCCCTGGCTCTCTTTTCCCTGGAGAAATGAAACATGCTGATTGTCTCACTGGAAACCCAGTTTCAGGGGGCATAGGAGAAGGACAGGCAGTCTGCCTTTTCGATCTAGGGTGCCTTGGAGAAGGCAGTGAACCTACATGAACTATTTTTCTTGGGAGAACAAGGGTGGGATCTTTGTTTTCAGATGCTGGATGGACAAAGCCATAATTCTACAGTGTTTACTCCAGCACTGCAGCAAAACAAGTTCTGCAGCTCTCTTCCTTTGCTTTGCTTGGGTTGTATACAGCTTACAAATCTGTACTGGTGATATGGCAGGCTGGAAAACAACAGCTAAATGCTGTGGCATCTACAGGCTAGAAAATGTTGTCTCTGTTAAAAAGCAGGAATAGCAGGAATCTCACTTGCTTCAGTCTCCTGCCTGCTCAACAGCTGGAACAGGGAAGCAGGATGGAAGGATGCTGTAGTATCTAAAAGCCTTTCTAAAAACATCACGCCAGTCTAATTTCAGCACACTGTCCTTAAAATTACTGGGCCAAAAAATGCCCTCAGATACAATTTACATGGAAATATTCAATCCCACGGAGAGCTCCAAGAGGGGTTTTCTCTCCCCTAAACCCAGAAGCAAATAAGTGCAGCTGCTCCAAACTGATAGTGAGTAAAGGCCCTGAAGCTGAGAGCATGGGACCAGTCCATTCTTATTAAGTTAAAACATTAAAAGTCCTGGACAAGCTGTAAAAAACAGAGACATGATCATCTCAGTCAAATTTACAGCAGACCTGGGGGCACATCCATAATTTTCTCTCTCCTGGGAGCTCTGCTAGATACAGCTTGGAGCAGTCATAAGCACCACAGCACGTGTTGCAAACAACGGGCTAAATGAGCCCTAAAAAGAAATCTTTTTAATGATCATCTTTCTCCTTTTGGGCAGAGATGTGAAAGGCAGAGGTCGATTTGTGTCCGGCTCCCTGTAAGCCTCTTGAACCCATTCAGAAACCAGATGAGGTGAAAGGAGGGGTTGTGAGTTCTTTCCAATCTAGAGAGGCTTCCAGAGGGCCGATTGGTGATGGGTGGCATGGGCTGCTGCCACCATAGAGGGTTTGTCCTGAAGAGATGGATCTGCACACGCATGGGGTAAAATATTTCCTGCTACTACGGAGTCGCTGCCAAGTATCTTGAAGACAAGTACAGGCTTTTGATCTTCATCCAAGTGCTTTAATTTTTTAAGGTTGAGAAGTGATGACAAAAACTTTTAAAAGATTTCTTGGCTTGGAAGGAGTGGGGAGTAAATCAAAGAGCAAGGTATACATCGTACAATTTATTGTGGCTTATTTAGGCAGCCTGGCTAAATACTCCACGTAAAGCTGCAAATTCAGCAGAAATTTTGCAAGGAGTTGGCGTAGCAAATGGGAACAGATAGTGATCAGGCTACAGAACAGCAAAACAGAGTCATTGTTAATTAAGAGACCTAAACGGCGAGACCCGCTGAATTAGGTCAGTGAAAATGCCCCTTCCTGCTCCACTTTTAGGTTGTGTAAATGGCTTCAAGTGAGGTCGTTTTCAGAGTTCCTGCAGTTGCCAGTGGGGCCATATAATGGACGTGAGAAACACCGCCAAGGAATATCCAACAATTTAGATCTACTCTAGAACTGGGTCAACATACGGCAAAAGAAAATTAAAGTCAACAAATGCAAAGTAATGTTCATCGCCACACGATCCTTGGAACCCCTGCTAAGCCTAATTTATATAAATGGCTTCGAGAAGCTGACTACAAACTGGTTAAGCCTGCTGACAACACAAAATTGGGGAAGTGGACACAGAGAGGAAAGGAAAAAAGCAAGCAAAGAAATTCTACAGAGTCCTTAGCTTTGCTGGGTAATTTGGACAAGGTGCAGCAAATAGCTCTTAATGTTGACAAATGCAAAAGCAATACAATTTATTTGCAAGATCTCAGGACAAAATGGGAATTGCCTTGAACTTCAGCAAGGGGAGGCTAAAATGGCTACAGCAGGAAGTCAGCAGCCTTTTTTGCACAAAAGCCAGGTGGCACAGCCGTGTAATTCATTTTGAAGCTAAGAAAGAAATCAAGGTGAACAAAAAGTAAAAAAAAAAAAAAAGGCAACAACATTAAGGTTGCTTAAGATAACCCCCAAAAAGCCGTAAAATGGACCTGCATCTATTATTACATCTTTACATTGAAGTCTTTAGCTGGCAAAAACACCTGCATACCTAATACTCTGCAAAGCCTGAGCTTAGGAAGGATCTTGATGTAGTGAACAACACAGTACCCTTTGTGTGAGCCAGATTGAAAGGGGCTACAGTTAATTCTGGGCCATTTCTGAGTTACTTCTGGCAAGAACTGCTTTCTAGGGCAATTAGAAATTTCAGTCCTATGTTACACTAGCAGTCTTGGAGTAGAAAAATTACAATCTCCAGAATGAAACTCAAGCCTTAGAGAGAAGATGTTTTTGTCGTTACCTCAAGATTGATTCCAGTCATACCCAAATGTGTTGCAAGGATGAATTTTCCAAACAATCAGGACTTGAAAGCTGTCAGGAGATGAGGCAGTGAGAGGAAAAATTATCACACAAGTTCTAACCCTGTCCATGCCAGCATAGCCAACTGATCACACTGCAGCATAGGGCAGGCTACAGATATCAAGCCTAAAACTGAAAAAGGAGCAGAATCAACTCATTTTAGAAACAAAACTTCCCAGACTGTCCTCCATCTTCATAAAAAGCAATAGAAAGTAACCTTTTGTGATACAATTGTTCAACTCAGACATTAAGACCAGACTGCACAGTGCTTTGGCAAATATACTACACAGACATGACTGACCTAGATACAGAGAAGCGATACATGCTGTAATAGTGAAATGAGCAGCAGGAAAACCTATAGGACTACTGTAGGCTATAAAGAGGATGAGTTCAGAAAGGAATCTAAAAGGGAGGGAATAAAAAATACAACACAGATGACATCACAAGTGCCGTAGTCAAGGAAACGCGTTTCATTTTTTCCCCCAGTTCAGAGCAAGCAATCATAAAATGGACAAAAATAGGAATTAAGAGCCACTCCTATCTTCTTCCCTGAGCTTATACAACTTTCAGAGACAATAAAAAGCAAGGTTTAGTCAGTATAGATTTGGGATCTAATCTTCACAAAGGTTTGATCTTTCAGTGTTCAGTTGATAGTAATTTTGCTCCTCACTTCAATGCACGTTGCATCAGCCCAAGAACACACAAATCACTCTCTACGTAGTGAGAACACCTTATCAGCCCTTTTTTGGGTACTCTTTCAATCACCAACTATGTATTGTATTAGCTATGTTATTAATCTGTACTAACTGTATCAATCTAAGTTAAATGCTTGCAACACTGTCAAGGTGTTATGATTGTGTAGTTGAATTCTATTTTGAACCTTTTTACGAATGTCATCTCCTTTAGTATAACAGCCAACAAGGCATCGTGTTTCTTACCCTAAACTAAAATACTTCTGGGCCACAGAACCTTCAGAATGGAATCAGTCTCCCCCTTCCACTGACAGAGGTTTCTGCTCTCCAAAGTTCAGAAAGCAGTTAAGACAATTTGCATGGAAGCATGTCTCACAGCCAGGCAGACATCCAAAGAGGCATGGACACATCTCCCTTAAATAATTCAATCACAAAGCAACAAGCAAGATCATAGCAATAAAAAAAAAAAAAAAAAAAAGGAAAATAATGAATGTCAGGCATTGTAGTTTATCATTAATTAACCAACATATCTTAACATCCTAATTTACCATTCTTATGGTAACATAAATGAGTTTATCACAGAGGCCCCACTTCTATGCAGTATCTGTCTAGAGTAGATCCCAGTCATTTCCAAATGTAAACATGAAAAAGAAGATGCTTTGCATTTTGCAAATTAGTCAACTTTTTCTTGACCCAGTATCACACAGTCACCAGGAGATGTACATTCCTCTATTGCAGGACACATAGAACCTGGAAGATGCCCCCCACAAAGATGTAGTCCAAGACTGGGGGGCATTTGCCCTGTGCCAGGACATGTGTGGTTGGGCAGTGATCACAGCATCTGTATCAGCTGCACCCATCCAGTGGTGTTCTGAAGCAGAGGAGGAGCAGCAATGCTGCAACACCAGTGCAGGACTGGAGGAAACACAGCAGATCTGCCCTCCAAGTCTTGGCTGTTCATCTTACCAAGTAAGCCTTCCTTATGAGCTCAAGACAAGATTGGTCAAGAAATATTGTTCCTTTTATTGTTTATAAACTAATTGCTTGCCCTTCTCTTACAGAATGAGCTAGTGAAAAAATATTGTTGTCTTTTATTTCCTTTTAAGCTATGGTATCTTCTTACATTTTTATTTTCTTTAGAGATTCCTAATCTTTGAGTCAACATTGCAACTAATATTTAGATACTACATTGGGAATTACAAACAGATCAGTGGCTATTAAAGATAGCCTGATGCATCCTCTGGATCAGAAAGTTCTTGATGTCCTGATTGCAAAAAAATGGGTGAATACTTCAGAATTTCCTCTGCCTTATGTCTCTCAGTTTGATTCATCTTTAGTACTATTCAGTAAAACTTTATTGCCACTAAAATCTTTATCAAAGTGCATAGTGTTGCCTGAGGTCAGATCAGTGAAGTCTTGAGCCTCATATGAACTGTTTTGATGCATAGAAAATCCGTCTTTAACAATTCCAGCCTCTACTAATAAACTGGCCCTTCCCTAAAGAGCACCGACTTTGAAATATAATTAACCTCCATGTATTCTGCCTTGTGCTGCAAATAGCACCAGGAAGAAAGAGGGTTTTTATCTGATTCACTCTTAACTGTTAAATCATGACTCCTTTTATTACGTTTTTGTGCATTTCATCCTAGTGGGACACAGAAACAAGTTTGGGTAGTTTCATTGCCCGAATTTTCTGCTGCACACCAGCTGTCTAGTGTGGCTACATTCTCTGCACTGGAAAAGAACATTTATTTCCCATTTCTATACTGTCTCTACCACTTTCCTGGGAGGGAAAGATCTTTTCCCTAACACAATTAAAATAAATATAACAAAATATTTCTTCACACTATATCTAGGCATTTTAAAGCCATTTTGGGGTGATGTAGTTATACAGCTCCTGGATTAATTCAGTTTTATATCTGCTCAGTCGAACTGAAGCTTTGCCAAAGTGTATAGCCTTGCTATAGAGAGCCCAGACCAGGTAGGACTAGACCCTGCATGGAGGGCTTGCTCAGGGATTGTTTCCCCTGGTGACCTGCAGAACACATGGCTGCCAAAAATCAAGGACATTAAGAGCTTGACAACATTCAGAAGAGAGGACATGGCAGAGGCAGAGCACAGAAACAGGCTTTACCCTGTGGACCACGGGAGAGTGTGGGGTGAGCAGTGAGGGAATGGGAAGAGAGACCTGGCAGGTTTAAGGGAAGACAGTGGACAAGAGACTGCACACATCACTGAGAGCATGTGGGCCTTGATGACTTTCTTAGGTCACCCTGGCAATTTGCTGCTGCAAGAGGAAGGAGAAGGCATCAGGGCCAGCTTTGCAGGCTGGGTACAATCCTGCTGCTGCTTCTGCTGCTTGTTGGACTGGGGAAAGGATGACGTTGTTTTGCATCCACTGTGTGCCTGTGGCAGGTCCCCAAGCCAGCACAACACCCACCAAATCAGCACCAGGCAGATACAAAAACCCACCCCTTATTTGCAGTTTCAGAGAAAAGTCCTATTTAGCTCCAGGTAGGCAAGGACCAGCACAACATGCTCACTGCACTGTTTCTGTACCTGCAGGCACTTTGTATTGTTCATTGCAGAGCTGTGACAAGCACTAAATTCACTTTTTCTCCCACATGCACTTTGTGTAATATCTGGACTTAGGATGCCTCCTCTTGTCATTCAAACTGTCTGCTCCACTGCTCAGAGCTGAGCTAGCTGGAAAAGTGAGAGGCACAAGAGCTGACATTCACAGCTTGCAGAATTTCTTCCATAAAGAGGGGGTTTAGTACATTTTTTACCACCTCAGTTTAGATGGAAAGACAAGGAGACAGCAGCCACCTATGAGTTAGAAGGGAATGAAGGTGGGTGGAGAAAGTTGGTGAGAGAAGAGTTGTCCCCACAGCCCTCAGAAACATCTGATCTTCCACAGAACTGCCTTGCTGAAAGTATCCTTTTGTTGTTTGCCCAAATGCAGTCCTTGCCAACTCCTGTACCCATTAGACTCTTGACATTTAAAGGAAGGACTTTGGCAGGTGGGAAACAACAGAAGAAAAGCATGGCAAAATGCCATTCCAAGCCAGCCTTCCAGGGAGCAGAGATATGGGGCAGCTACAATTTGACTGGAAAAAAGCAGGACAGAAAAAAGAGGACCTGGGTTGTTGAAAGGGCCCAAAAGGCTCAAGGTGTCTGCCTCACTCCTCTAACCTGTGTGTCTCTCAAGCAAAGGAGTAAAGTGCTGTCCCTGCTGGTTCCTGGTGGGCAGCAATGAAGGGAGGCAGAAAAAGTGATATTTCTCTCTCTCTCTCTCTCTTGCTTTGAGCAGGTGCCAGCAGAAAGCTTTGGCAGCTGCCGAGTGTTGTGCTCTGGGAATTTCTGCAGCACAGAGTGTTGGTCTCACTGCCGCAGTTGGATGACACCAGACCCGTTGGTGACAATGAGCCTTACAAGGAGAAGTGAAGGTGTAAAAACAAGATGAAATCCAAGCTGTGTTCTTTTGCAGGGCAGAAAGCATTTACTGACGTCAAGAGCTGCAGCCCGTTCCATTTGAGGTGCGTGTCGTGCCCAAAATGAATTTGAGAGACCACAAATTCACCTGGAAGATCGATTTCATGGCCTGAGAGTCAGAATATTAACTCTGCATTACTCAACTCTGAAACAGCCCCTCATTTTCCACTTGTGCAGTCCTTCCCTGCCAAAGCCATGCCGTCTTTCTCTGCTGGGGCTGGGAGAGCTGCATGTCACCCCCTCACAGCTCACCAGTGTCCAAGAGGCACTGGAAAGGCAATTAGGAGCGAGAAGATTAGGGAGCTGTGAAGGGTGTGTAATATGGTGAGGCCAGGGAGGCAAGAGGGCTTGCAGGGCTGGGCTCACCCACCACCACATGTGGGACCATCGTGCCAGTCATGAGGTCCCCCAGCAGATGGGACCACACCTGATTTTTATTCCCAAAGAAAGTAACAAGTGGAAAGAAGGATTGCTTTCTACAGAAAAGAAAAAAAGCGATGCTAATTAAACACCGTGCCTGCCTCTCTGATTTGGCTCAGTGTGTTTTGTTGATCCAAAAGCTACAGAGGTGACTGGGGGACAGATTTCATCTGTGGTGTCACCTTGATGATCAACATAAACAACAGGTGATGCTGGAGGAAATAAGCCAAGTAATTGTAACAAACTTGCACCAAAGATGCCAAACAGCCTGAATGTGCAGTCAGTTCTTCATCTTCCTCACAGTGAAAGGAGCAAGCCTCCTTTTGGGTGACACCAATCCCAGTGCCCTGTTCTGCTCACTGTCTCATCTTAATCCAGCTCTCCACACACCACCTGGTACATTTGACAAAGAGGAGCAACCAAAGCAAGCCCTGTGTGACCCATTCATCTAACACACCCAGTTACCCTTATTTTCAGTCCAGCTCAAACTTTCCCTTCCCTAGAGCAAAGGAAGAGGCAACCAGCTTGCACACAAAGACCCAAGCAGCAAAGCACATCGAGAGCAGAATGAGTTGCAGACAGGGAGCTTTTGGAGAGGGGAGAGCCTTTGCTGCCTCCTTCTTCCCTCCAGCCCCTTCAACCCCTCCAAACACACTGCAAATCCAACACAGATTACACAGCAACTAGGGGATGGGCAAGAACAGTAGCACTTGCAAAGAGAGAGACGTACAGCAGGCAGAGAGCTGGGAGACAGAATCCCACCAGGAGCTAGTGCTCGGCATCTCTGTTTGCCCTGCAGCAGTTTCTGAAGCATGGAGGTGCTTGCAAACTGACTCCCACTGTCCCTGTGCCACAGCTCAGCTCTTCCAGGGCTATGGGGAGGTGATTGGATCCCTGCACTGCCTTCCTCCAGCACTCCCCCTCCACAGCTCGTTGTCTCTTGATGCGCCCAGTGTGGGTTTCCAGCTCCTGACAGGGTTAATTGGCAGGCCCAGCGGGGGAAATAAAATGTTTCAGCTCTGTGGCTGCTTTTTCTGTCCTTGTTTGCTCACGAGGCTGTAGGAAAGTGCTGGCTCCTGAAGGGTTACAGAGCAAGCACAGCAGGTAGCCAGCTGCTCTAGATTTCTACCATTTCTTCCTGGCCCCTATTTGTGCCCCTTCATGCTGCTCAGGTGTATTCAGCAGACACACAACCCCTGCTCCTCAGACCCGGGGCTGTGGGGAGCAGAGGGGCACAGGTCAGGGCTGGGGGATGACCAGGGCTGAGAAGGACAAGCTGTCAGGCACAGTCCTGGGCACTGAGGGCCATCCTGCACCCAGCAGCAGCGGTTTCTCTTGCCCTTATACTCTCCCTCTGAGGCTGAGCCTCAGCAAAGACACGAGCCCCCTCCCATCTTCTTCTCTGAAAGCACTCTCGTTCCTTTTCCATTTTCATCTAAGTTTCCAATGAAGATTTATTACTCTGAGTGATTACGTTGTCAGCCAAATGAGCAGGGAATAGGAATATCCTTTCTTCTTGCATTCCAGCCACTAGTCTGTTTGGCTCTCAGCAAAAAGAGCAGATTTAGCATGATTTTAGTCCCTTTTTCTTCCAGGTATTATTTATTTTCAGGCTGACAGCATGTGGGAAAACCCATCAAGAACCACAACCCTGGGGCATGAAGCTGGGTTATTATTCACCTATTTAAAACCTTGAAGGAATGGGGTGGCCAGTTAAGTGTAAGTCATGTAAAACTCCAAGGCAAAGACTCCCTATCGGCACTGAAGACCAGTCAGATGTGGCATAAGAAGCAACTATGAACAGGCAAAGGGGGCTGTGGGTAAACAGAAATGTCACAGCAGAAGACATCAGTAGTTCGCATCCTGTACTCAGAAAACAGGAATTTTACACAGGATGGCAATCGTCAAGGAGATGAAGCATGCACAGATACGCAAAGAGATTTTACACAAGACCTATGAGATCAAGATTTGCTTTTGAAGATTGGTGACTTTTTTTTGTTTATTTTTTTTCGGTGGGTTTTGTTTTTTGTTTGTTTGTGGTTTTTTTTCTTGGGAGGAGGTTGCTTTTGTTTTTTATTTTCTATTCATTGTAATAAGAATATTCCCCTATCGTGTAAGAATGCAGCAGTAACGCTATGCTACACCTGAGTGACAAGGACACAAGCCCAAAGGTAAATAAAAAGAGTACCCAACTAGTTTGATTTTGTTGCCCACCTGTGAGAAACACAAGTAACAAACAGATTGCACCAAAAAAAAACCCACCCCTCATGCTGGATTTCTGACATAACTGGTTAGATTATTAAAATGGTAATCAGTAAAAAGGGCAATTTCAATCAATCAACTTCATCTCCTAAGGAGAAGCCACAGGAGGGAGAGTGAAGGAGTCAGGAGATCTGGTTGTGCAGATTTAGGCAAATCACTTTGCTCTGTGTGTCTGTTCCATTTTCCTTTTATCTCACTAGACTGTGTCCTAGCACTGTGTCATCGTCTAGACAACGCCATTTCTCCTGTCCTGCATTTTCATCCAAGAAAAAACTGGGAGAGGAAAGGACAGGCACTGAGTCTGCAAGCTCTTTACAGAGCCACGAACATCCCTAGTCACCAGTAAACGGCCAGGAAACCCTCTGTCAAAATGTTCCTTTTTTCTTTCCTTATGTTGGTCCAACAGAGAACGACAACTTGCTATTCTGTGAGCCCAAACACAGCACCCTGCTCGGGGAAGCTGAAGGCTCAGCCCTGCTGATGCACTCAGCGTGTCAGCACAACACCACTTCTGCTCTCAGTTTGCTTTGACAAAATCCAGGAAATTGCACAGAAATGCGATGCTAAAAAAAAACTGTTATGATGGCAGAGCTGAAAGCCTGCTAATGGGGAAACGTGGGGAGGGAGATGGTGCGACCAACGCGAGGCCAGGCAGGGAGATGGTAGCGGAATTCGCAGCTGAGCGCAGGTATCGGGACATGAAGAGCGACCCCTTAACCTCAGATGAAACATAAGGTCCCCAAAGGCCCTCAATCAAAACAAGACTGAAGCATCCTACCAAGGTCACTGCAAACAAAGCTCACAGGAAAAATACAGCTTTTTGAGAGACTGGTTACGGCAGCAAGGTCTGAGGTTTGCCCAGCTCCCCTCAGGCCCCTCACCAGGCTGCAGATGGAGCTGGTGGGACGGGATTCCCAAACTGCCTGCACTGCAGAGCACACTTGGGAAATAAATGAATTGCACAGAAACAATGTCCCTTTGGGTTCTTCTCTTTCTCTCCATATTATCGTGTCACTGTGCATGTCACCTTGTAATACTGGGTTATTTATCATCGCTGAGTGCCTAGATTGGCCCCGCTAGAGAAAAATCAAAGAAAGCAGCAGGGGCTGAGGTTTGATGAGAAGGAAACAAATTCTTCCCTTCAAGAGCATGTGAACTTCTGTGCTACCCCATGCACACCCACACACACATTCCCAGGCTGCTCCTCTTCCCCCGCCAGCAGCTCCTTTCAGCCTCACGCATCCCCGCTCTCTTCTCCCTTTTCTCTGCTCAGATTCAGTGCCTCGTTTCTATGGATTTCTGTGTCAGCTCCCACAAGGATATTCGCTGGAATGGACACATTTACAGGATGACTAACGTTTTGAAAGCAGGTGGTGCTATTATAGTCATACAAAAGCCACCTATTTTTGGTGCCTTGTGCTGTCATCCCGTTAGGCTACACTTTGCTTTGCCTTGTTATCGCAACAACTTCTCAGCACCGCTACTCTGGGCTGCTCCAGTTCCAGGTCTGTCTGCAGAGGCCTGATAGAGGGGCATCTTTGTTCACTGCAGTGGTGGTGTGGAGCTCCCCCCACACACAGAGAGGCCTGCGAGTTTCCCTCACTGTCATAATTCATTTCCTTCATGAATCCTGAAAACGTACTTTAGAAAAGAAAGAAAAAGCTATGGCATATATGCATATCTAATGTAGCACGCACTCACACGTATAAATTTTCCTATGCAGAGCAGCAGCCTTTAAGTGAAATGTTAGAGGACAACTATGTTCTCTATACCCTTGTATCATATTTTGGATAATTAGATTGAAATTCATAAGGTAAATTTTGAGCATTTTCTATGTTCTTCAATTATGTCTGTTCACATTAACTACTTGTATTGGCTGGAAACTCTTAGCTTGTCTCATCATTAGTTCTTGGCATGTGGTCTTACCTGCCCCTGCCCTCCTGGGTTTGGTGCAAGGGTGTTGTATCTATCCACAGCCACAGACCATCTCTGCCTAAATTCCGTCTAAGCACCTGGGACTGAGAAGGAATGCAAGATGAAACACAGGCACAGAGTTTAAATAAAATCACATTATTAGAAGTCACATTCCCTGAACTTCAGTCCCAAGATCTTATTAAACTAATTGTGAAGTGACCAGAGAAAAAACAATGTCAGCATATGACAGTTTAAAAGTGCATAGAACAGAGCAGGGACCACTGCAGGAAGATCCTCAGGCAGACCAAAACCACCAGAATCTCTGATGTCCTTTTCACCTTGAAGGGAGAAGCTGGATTTTCACTTTCAGCTCGGCACTTTGCAAAACCTGGCAATCCTGACTCCAGCTCCTTTTACTCCTCATAAAGGCAGTGGAGGGCAGTGCAAATTGTATATGTGCTTCCTAAAGTGGTTTATGCCAATCCAGCTTCTGTGTGTTAGGGATTTGCATTCAGAGAGCCTACAATAAGTACAGAATTATTAATACAGTGTTGTACTTGATAGCTGAGACACTGCTTGTAACCAGGGCAAAAAACCACTACCCTTCTGCTGTAAAGGATCTAAATGGGAATCAGGCTCAGTCTCGTCTCATAGCAAAAATGTCCTGACCTGCTGTTCCCTACTTTGTAACACAAATTCAGCTATAATCAATTATGGCTTGAAATGCTCCTTAAACATAGGGGAAAATCCAAAGCACATGCAAAGGCCTGTGATGGTAACTGATGTGATAAAGCAGTGCAAGAAACTCCTTTTTCTTGGGGCTGATTTTAAACCCCTCTGCAGACAGATGCGGTTGCTGTGCTGTGTACTGCTAACCTTGAACTGACATTAGCAAGTGGATCCAAACTTTCCTTTTCCAGCCAGGATGGGAACTTCTCCTACAGCAGCTGCACATTTCCCCCTCCCCTCATTTCATCACCAACCATTTCTTGGTAATCGATAGAGGTCAAATCTAGATCCCACTGGGATTTGTGGTGAAAACTATTGACATCAACAGGTCAAGAAAAGCCAAGAGACGATTTATACAACAGAGAGCAGAGAACATGAAAAGGAAAAGGCCACCCCAATCTGTAAATCAAGATAGCTACAGATTTTCAACAGATAAAGGTAAGGCGGGGGGGAAAAGACTAAAGAGAATAAAAGTATATTTATTTAATGAGCTCAGATGCAAACACAATCCCCTCACAGCACTGTGCCACAGGAAAGCTTAGACCTGGACAGGCTGGTAAAAAGGGATGCTCTGTATCGTCCAACCGCTATTGCTGCCAGGGCAATCCTGACAGAGAGGGAAAGCAAAGGGAGAGAAGACCTGCTTTGTTCCTGATTTCATCAACCATCAGAAAAACATCCAGTGCTCCTCGGTCGGCTGCAATGGAGGAACGGCGCTGTCGGTGCCAGAAGAGGGCACTTGAGCTACAGCAAGAGCAGCCGCGCTGCCGCTGCCGGCCCGGGCGAGGAGGGGGGACCGCCCCGGGAGGACCAGCCTTGCCCTGCGGAACAGCTACGGGGAGGTGCCAAGAGGCATCAGGATGCCGGGCCTTCCTCTCTGCTCCCGAGAGCTGACACCGAGTGCTCACCCTCGCTTGTTTTGCTGCCTTGGGCTTGCCTGAGTCCCCCTGTCAGCAAAGAGCTGGAGCTGGTGCTCTTGGATCACACAGGTCCATAACCCAGGTTCCTTCAGCAATATCGATCATGTGCCAGCTGAAATTCTCTCTGTGCTGGAGCATTTTACAATTACTCCTCCATACAGACCCTCTGGTGTGCAGTAACATTTACACTCACTCCAGCCTTGCCCCCAGCAGAGGCATTGGTTGAGTCCCTTTCCTTTGCTCAGCTGGCTGTTCCCATCAAACTTGCCCAGACTTAATACCACTGAGAACTCCTGCTGGTTGAAGAAAAAAAAAAAAAAAAAAAAAAAAAAGGCTCAGAAATTTTAGGATGAATGTAAATGAAACACACAGACACGCCTACTGTCCAGCAAAGGATCCTAAACACAGAGGCTTCCTGCTTTTCCCAGCTGTATCATCTGGTTCAAATCCAAACTGGTCTCTGTACAAACCTTAGTCATTGAAGCACATAAATTGGTCCCACCCCTCCAGGCACAATGCAATCAGCCATGCCTCATCTCCTTAGAAAAATCCTGACAACACAAATTTCATAGATTATGCAAAAACCTGAATTATAGGCGAGGAAGATCAGAAGAGATGAAGAAAAACAAACTGAATGATACGGCAGGTATGAGAATTTAGCTCTTGCTTTGGAAGCTTTCTTTCTTTTCTGTGGTGTTCCCTATGATGAATCTGAAGCCATTTTCTTGTTTGAGATAGGCGAGCTCAAAGCAATAGCTAATGTATCTGAACCAGTCCATAAACTCCCACTGCATCCATCTAGACCATCTAAGTGGCTGCCTCAGAGTGGTTATCCTTCTGTTTGCATCCCAAAAGTTTCCAGACACATAAATAAACCAAGCACGGATAAATTGGGTCTGAAGGTCTGTTTCTCAGATGGATCTGGCAGCTGCCTCAGTTTATTGGCAGTTCATTTATCATCTCAAGAAAAATATTGATGGTTCTAGAGACACAGGCCCTTTCTGTGTCCTGGCTGAAGGAAAGCTGTCCTTCTGGGCAGACTTTGGAAAGAAAGTCAATGCAACAAATTCTACTTGGCAGAAACGTGAGGGATGCAGTGCAAAGAGGAATCATTAAGTAAGGAAGAAGGAACACTAGGATGAAAACCCTGTTGGCCCAGAAATTGCCCAGTCTCAAATCTTCACAGTATCACAGCAAGAATATGAGATTGTCAGACTGCTAACAGGCAGTCTTGGGCATCCTCTCAGGTGGAGGTATCACTGCTACACAGGAAGAAACAAGGAGCCTGAAGCTGTATTCTGCCAACAGAACCAGCCACTTATCAGACTGTGAAGAAATCTGCAGAAACTCAGCAATGAAAAGGCTTGAAAACAGAAATAATGGGACTGAAGTACTGTAAAGTCTCTCCCCTCGGGCTTGCAGAATAATGTAGTCCTGATTTCACCTAGGAGTGTTGGCAGTCCAGCTGCTCTCTCCTCTAGAAAGACATTAAGAAGACAATTGGATCCTCCCAGCCATTTCCATCCCCTGTTTTGATTAAACCAGCTTGAACAGCCTGCTTAAGGATTAATTGAAAGGAAGCTTGAGATCTTTCATATATTGATGTGCTGGGAAGAGATCTCACTTTGCACGTGTCCCCCAACACTGCTCTAGCCAAATGTGTACAGAAACCACCCCAGTCAGTGTAAACTTTTGCTACACATGACACTCCATTGCCCTGAAGATCCCTCTTTCCTATTTGAGAGGTCTTCAGTAGTTAACATCCACAGTGAATTTCTTGAGGGACTGGGCAACGGAGAAAAGAAGAATGGATTGTCACCTATCATTTGGTCTTTTGTGGTGTCAGATGACAGATGCTGGTTTAATAAAGATTGCTTAGTTTTAGAAAAAGAAATAACCAGCCTGACAGAATCATGAATGCAACCTGACCATGGGAGCATGTTATCCAGAAGTTGGTTTGCTGGGAAGAGTGATGCACACCAATCCTAATGACAGAAAGCAAATTATTTGGGATATTGCAGTTTTCAGAACTGTAATTTTTCCAATAGGCATTGGTTCTTTTCCTGAACAGCAATTCAGTTAATTTAACAAGTTCTGAATCCCTCCTAAGTATTCGGAAGAGTACAGGAGAACAAGCACAGATTGTTAAGTGCATCAGGAACCAAACACACGTTGTTGACAGCGTGTACTCTGAAACAGAAAGCTTTATCTTTCATTTGATGCTCATACCTGCAGCTCATGTGACCAGGGTGGGATTTATCCCGAATGCAAATAAAAATCACACAGCAAGTACCAATTCTGCCATCAGAGTCACTGGAGTTGATTCTCCATTGCTTGGCAACTCCTACAGTCGTGTGTAACTAGAGAGAAAATCAAGGTGACAAACCAACTCCAGCCATGATTACCTGATCTGGTAATATTTTTCTGCTTATGATGTACAGGGTAAGTACTCAGACAATAAATAACTATGTTGGCTATGAGACTTCAGATGTGATATAAAGGCAGCTGAGGGGGCCAATGCTGCTTCCAGTGTAACAGCTAGGAATCACAAAATAAAGCTTGCAGGTGGCAGGCTAAAAACAAACAAGATGTTATTAAGCTATGGAAACCCCTAGAACAGAATGTTGTGAATGCTAAAAATGTTCACAGGTTCGAGGGAGACAAATCCATTGAATGTTAGCTCAGATATAATCAACATGTGGGGCTTGCTCTCTTCTCCCAATAACAAGCAATAGGACTAGAGAAAATGGCCTCAAATTGTGACAGGAGAGGTTCAGCCTGGTTATTAGAAAAAAATTCTCCACAGAAAGGGTTGTCAGGCACTGGAACAATCTGCCCAGGGAAGCAGTGGAGTCACCATTCCTGGAGGCATTTAAAAGCCATGTAGATGTGGCACCTGCAGACATGTTTTAGTGGTGGACTTTGCAGTGCTGGGCTAATGGTTGGACTTGATGACTTCAGAGGTCTTTTCCAACCTAAGTGAGTTCATGATTTTAACATCTCTGGCTCTGAGATCCCCAAACCACTAATTGCTGGAAACCAAATAATATGAAGGGAAAAGAGTTATATGCTTATTCTGTCATTAAATTCTGCACAGGCACCTTATCTTGGCCTCAGTCAGAGACAAGACACTGCAGAGGACTGGTTTGGATCTGAACTGACTTGGCTGTTCTGTTCTTAAGAGATGAGACATGAGAGCATCAGACCCATCCTGCTCTTATCAAAACACAAAGGTTTCTGAGCACTAGATCAAAGCTGCAGGTTATCTTTAGTTTCTGTCTGAGACATGTTCCGGCCTTGTTGATCTGAACCACGGACAAAGTTTCACCTCTGGGTGACAAGCAACACAGCTGGCTTGGGGTGGGCATGTACTGGTCTTGGCTTAAATGGGTATTTTCTTCACATGTGAACTGCACCTGGCAGGTTTCTGGCTTATCTCAGCAATAGTTTGATGGGGAAGATGCAATCTGTTCTTCAGAATGCCGTGAGACATCCTTTCTTAAGGTTTGCAGAGATGTTGAGTAGAAAAGGAGATGTTGAATCTGCTTCCTGTGACTTTCATGCCTACTGTCCTCCCCTGGTTTCTAACAATAGAGATGCAGCTGTCCCTGCTGGAGAGATTAATTTTGGTCTCTCTGCTCATTCAGCCAGCTATTTTTCATGAAACTCATAGGAATGTAATAATGCTGAGACCTTTATCACTGTCAAATTCTGTTGCAACTGGTCAAGCAGCTGAGAAAGACACACAGACAGAAAGAAACTTGTTTCTTTGCCAAGTTTCCTAAAAAACACCTCTGATGCCCTTTCATAATGTTGGTATTTGGGACTAAAGAAGCAGTAGTTAGAAAATAACAACTTCTCCCACCCTAGAAGTCTCTTTAATCACCAATGAGTTCTACCGAGCCTTTAGGTAGCAAAATAAAAAAGAAGAAATAGTTTTGGTGAAAGACAGTAAGAAGTGAAGAAAAAAGCTGAAACTGGGTGTGTCTGATTAATCATACAACTCCTGCAAAAAGTCTGATAAGATGGCAAAAAGGCAGGGGGAGGGCTAAAAAACTAAAATTGCCAACAAGATGGTGAGGATACAGACAAGGCAGGCACAGGGGAGAAGACTGAGCCAGAAGTGAAGAGACACAGAGAAGGGCAAAAAGGAGACAAACATGGAGACACACAAACACCACCACTACAGGCCAGTAGAAAAGCAGAGACCTAGCCCAGAGACACTGCAATTTTGCTGTTTATTGCTTTTTGAAAAAACGCCTCTTTCTGAATGCCTTTTTTTCCTCTTCATTCCCATTGACATTTGGGAAAGCTTCTAAGCACAGCAGTGGCTAAAGCCCTTTCCTAACCTAAGTCTTCAACCCACAGACATTAGTCTTTAGTTATAATAACCACTCCCCTCAGACATTTCCAACAAATTGTTAATATCTTTTAAGCCCTGCTCTCCATTGCCTTTCAGATTAGCTTTGCCCTTTCCTTTGCACTTAAGTTTAGCAAGTGTTACTAATAGGAATTTAACATTTACCAAAGAATTATTCTAACTATGAATCTAATAGCATTTGTATGGTGTCCTGAGCACCCAAGAGCCTTGCAATCAGTTCTATATGCTTAGTTTTGTCTAAGTTGCTTCTAAGACGATGGAAAAATACCAGTTTATGGAAAAGCAGGTTTATAAGAGAGGCATTTAAACCCTTGAAAGCCAGTTCCAGGAAGGATAGCAGCAGTATCTGGAGGGAGCTTCCCCCCTTGCTTATATTACCTACAACTCTGCCATCACTTACGTAATCAACTCCCCTTCCAACCATTCAGCAAAAGCATCAGTTTTGCTCGGTCTAAGTTATTTTTTTCTGTGTACAGAAGGAATACTAACAGAAAAATGTAACAATTTTTAGTAAAATTGGCAATTTTTTTTTTATATATGCAACTATCAAAACTGTTTTGAATTAGAGAGCTTTGTGCTTGCAGGCCAAGATTCATTGATAAGCTTGAATGAAAAGCACTGATGAGGATTTCAGTCAGTAAAAGCTCAGTTACAGTTTGGTACCAGGTAGCATGCAGTGTCTCAATCGAGACCCCAAAGGCTGCTTTGGATATAAGAACATTTTTAGGGCTGAGCTTCCTCATCTTGGCTGGCTTATGAGTATCAGTCTTGCTGCGTCACTGGATACAGCCCCACCTAGGCTAAAGAGCACATCCTCCACCAGCACTGAGTTGAAGACAGCTAGTGGGATGCAGGGATGATATCTGCACACTTGTCTCAAGATGCTTATGCTGTCCACAAGCTCCCTGTTCCCAAGTAAGGTTGTAAATATTGATGGCTCTCAAGTCAACGTGTCCAAATTCCCTAGTTCAGGCTCACAGTTACTGAAGTCTTCTTGCTCTTCAGAGAAGAAAAAATCCTGCATTTCTGTCTAAAACTGACTTGAGAGCATTTGTATAGGCCTGGATATGTACGCTGCTTACATTCTGGTCCCACAACCAACATCTGTTCTCTTCCATGTACCTTAGTATCCCCGGTAAAGAAACCTGTGTACACAAGAGGAAGAAAATTAATCTGCATCCTCATGGGGACCTCCTTTACAATGCTCAGGACAACACAACCCTGGAGCAAACCACGGTGCTCAGTCTGATTTGTGCCTTAAAATCTGATGGGACTCGTAGGCTTTCAGTACCCCTGATGCTTTGTTCCCCTCAAGATTAGATATCCAGCTTACAAGCTCACTTCTACTTAAAACAGGCCTGTGGGTCTGACCTGCTCTCCCTTCCTCCCCACAGAAAGCCATGCAGGCAGCATGCAAAGCACACACAGAAATGAGCCAGTTCCTCGAGGCCACTCTTCCTGCAGCAGCTAAAATGCAAGACTATTTCCTCAATTACAGGCATGGTATTTGATACCTGGCTCCCAGCCAAAATGTAACTGGAATCATATGGTTAAATCCCCAGGAAGCATTTTGAAGATGCTTTCCAAGACTGATATTCCACTTTAAGCAAAAAAAAAAAAAAAATAAAAAAATCTTTCCTTAAAAGAAAAAGCCACCTTTGTCATAACACTTTGCACTTTTATAGCATCTTTCATCTGCAGCTATCAAAGCACTTTGAGATACAGGCCCTAAGAAATCCATTACAAAAATTACACATTTCTCTAAGTTGTCTGTAGTCACTTGCCTTAATTTCCATTTCTTTGCTAATACTCACAGACAGTATTTGCATAGATTGATGCAGTCAGAGCTATAGGCAACTAGATAAACAAATTACATATAAATATAAACTCTCCCCCACAAACACCCTCTCTTACAGTAAAGAAGTATTTATGTACAACATTGTCCACTCTGTTGAATCCTGTGAGGAGGAGAGGTGTGCAGACTGCAACACCATGTTCTGCTTCGTACCTTCTTTCCACTGCACTTCATTAAACAGACTTTCACTGTTTCTTAATTTTCTTTGAGCAGGTCCCACTGTATATACCCAATATGAACAAACACACAGATTCCTTCTGGGTATGAGCCAACAGCTGCAACCCTGAAAAATATCAGCTTCTTATATCATTAAATGAGTTTCCATGGTGCCCTGGGGCAGAGATATTGATGCTTGACAGCATTATCACTATAAAGTAACTTTACAACTCTATAATTTAACTCTATGCTTCCAGTAATATTAAGAGCATTTGAAATTGTGGTTGTAAACCTTGACACTTTCACAGAGACTGGGGAGCTGACAGAGGATTTTGTTTCCTTTCCTCCGATACAGCCTTAGACATGGAAATAACCAAATAATGGAGAGAAGACATGTAAGGAGGTTGCTGTTAAGAAAATTTGCAGGATTAGGATTAATACCACTTTTTGCAAGACACAGAAAGGACCCTGTTTCTCGAACCTTAGCAGAAGAAAGATGGAGATGTAGACCTCTGAAAGTCTTTACCTAAGTATGTGCCTGATATACTTTGAAATCATCTTGGCAACAAGCTCTAGCTCAAGTTCAAACATAAGCTACACTGGATAACCTCTGCAGAGCTCCCTCAGCTTTATCAGCACAGCCTTTCACACCTCATTGGCTTTTCCTAGTAATTTTGCTTTTGCTGGGTGGGAATGAAGCTGCAAGTGCCATAATCTGGCTCATGAGGATCTTCTCTTAAGGATATCACTAGCAGAGCTAGGGAGGATCAGGACAGGGAGTTGCCAGAAAAAGAAATTTAAAAAAGCCCAAAATAACCAAGTACATTTGCCCTAGGGGACTGGCAGGTCCATGAAGCTCTAAAAGTTATAGATGCTTTAACTGGAATTGTAGTTTGCATACAGATTTCTTTTCCCCAGGATAGGCATTTATTGAGATCCAAGATTCTCTTTAAAAGGAATCTGGATGTAAGCAAATGACTGTTTCCTCCGGGGAATTTAACTACCCAAGTCCTCAGTCAAGCAGCAGGCAGATATTCTGCTTGAAGTTAAGAATAAGAATGAACCCAGTGATCCCAGCTGTGTCAAGAGTCCAAGATGAGAGACCCTGTTGGGCATCTGAAGAGACTCCAGTCAATCCAAGCTTTCATTCTGTGGCTGCAGCCACATAAATACTTCTTTATGCCCACAATAGGGGAGAGGGTTCAGCAGTGCAATTAACACCCTGTTTCAGGGATGCAAACTTCCAATTCAATATATTCAGAGAAATAGAAAATGCCAAGTGATATCCTTGCAAGTTGATTCAGCTATACTGTGTTTTAATTATTGACATAATCTCTCAGCTGTTTGTAATGTGAAAAGATCTACCTTGGGATAATATTAGTGATGTCTCTTCTGTGTTCTCCACCCATGGTTTTGAAAATTGAGTGTTTTTTTTCTTGTTTGTTCAGGTTTTTTTACAAAAGAAGTTGCACTAAATTCATACTCTATATCGAGGCCATTAAATCAAAGAGGTGATGTGCTTAGAAAAGATGTACAAAGTAAACTTGTTCCACTAAACCCTTGGTCCAGGGTTCCAGTCTCCTGTTCCACTCAGAAGTGATTTCAATGAGTAAAGCCCTACACATAGGTGACTGAAGGCTCACCTTTGGATGGGGGCCTTCCTGACCTGAAGGAAGCTTGAAATTAAGATTAAAATACACGAAATGCCACAGACATGCTGACAATACTGGAGCTCACCCACCTCGATGATCATTCTCCCCTACAACCATCAGGCTACAAGCTCATCACCAGTTCCTGCCAGGTTTCCATCATTTCCATCTTCCCAGCTCATGGCTAGACTCGGGAAGAGTAAAACTTTTTATTATCTGTTATGAGCTGCCTGCTTTGCAGCGAGGACCCAGTTCAAACGCTCTAATAAAGGAACCCAATAGAAGATTTTAAAGCTGTTGATGTGAGAGCCCTTTACTGGCTGCTCTCAGGTCAGGTTGTGGCGGCTGCTGCTCACAGCTGTAGTGGGAAGCAATTCCGGGTGCACTGTCAGTGCTCAGTCCTACAGCTGGGGATTCATCCTTCATCTCCCACTTTTATCCTTTGTTCCTTGCCCAGCCATGAGGCTGCTGTGCATGGAGACAGCTCAGCAGCTGAGCTGCTGGTGGTGAGCGTTACAGAGCAGTTTACAAGCCTTGTGTCATAAGCCCTGTAAATGCCTAGTAAAACATGGAATTTAATGGAAGCATATCAGCTCATTTTAAAGCTTCTTCACCTGGTGCTGAGCTAACTGTGGCTGTGCTGCCTTTTTAATCAGTTACCACCAAATGTGTGCATGTGTGAGAAGGGTTTTAAACATTTCTGTGTCCACTCCCAGGCAAGGAGCCGACAAGCCTACAATCCTCTTATTACTGCTTCGAAACAGAGTCCGTTCACTGTTATCTGCAGCACACGTTATCGTAGGGTATTCTGCAGAGCCAGGCTTACAGAACACATCCCTAATGTTTCTCATACACCAGGCACATATCAGTTAGACACAGACCCACCAGGCACACACATACCTCTTAAGGAATGTATAACAGGACATTCAGGAAGCCACACCTGATGCAGTGCTTTGCTTCCTGGATGAAAAAATACAAGAGACACTCCAGCAGTAACCATTAGAGATTGTGCTAATCAAGGCCTGAGACGTTCATGCAATCATGTTCATTCTCTATGTTGGAAGAGGCCAGAAATTCAACACTTTTATCCCACCATATATGCCCCAGACATACACCCCCTTAAAGAACCTCATAAGACCAGTCAGAACAGGAGGGAAGATCCTTCCCTCCTGGATTTCATTTAAATAATGCAACCTCAGTGCCAAATATGTTTTTATAGACCATGCCAGGTGTGATCCTCTAAATTCTGAACAAATTCTTTTAAAATACATTCAGTCATACTAACTGGAGGAATTTAAAACTGATTTTCACTTTAAATGATGCCTTCCCATCCATTTGAAAATTTTTCTTACTTTTCTTATTAAAAAAAATTACTGTCCACACTAACAATGTCAGAAGTCAAACACTTATCAGACTGAAAGTCTGTCTCCCATTTTCATGCATGTAAGGTATCCACCTATCTCAAAAATTACAAATTGTGTTTCTATCACCCAAGTCTGAACAAAATGCATAATCATAACCAGTGTAGAAATATATCTATTACATTCTCATACAGAAGTTTTTATGGATTATAGAGTTAGCATGTAAAACCTGGAAAACACGAAGAGATGTATAAAACCCACCAACAAACCTAATCCTTTTATATAATGACAAGAAAGGGAGTAGTGATCTTATTTGCTGCAAATGCTGTAAAGAAAAGAAGCCAACAGGTATAATTACATGCCACCAGTGCAAATACAAGGCTATTCAGAGTTTATTCAGTTTTCTCACCTATCAGCAGGAATAACATTAGGCTAAATTAATATTCCTATAGAACCTGAAGATCCTGATTTGCTTTGTCCCCTTAAAGGAGCCAGTACGGCTAGTTCTGAATGGGGAGTGTCATCTGCTTTGTAGTCTCTTTTCAAGACCAGGGATCCCCTGAATTTGAGGCTGAATCTCAGTCTCCGCTTCCTAATCCAACATTAGAAGCTTTGAACAATCCTAGCCTCCCTGATCCTGTTTCTGTACTAAAGAAAACAAACAAACAAACACACCAACCCACAGAACCCAATAGCATCACAGTGGGATGAAAAAAGTCCTAAGAAATATATATTTGAAGGTAGATTTCCACAATATTTGCCCTATCAGTTCACAGTTCTTGGGCTCATTGTATTTTCTTCATTTATTTGCTTGACTTGCTGCCTGCATGTAGCTGGATAGTTAATAGAAGCAGCCTTGTCCTTGGAGGCCAATATGCACTGACTGCCTGTGTCTTTGGTTCAGGTCCATTAAAAAATTTGAGCATTAATTAATCACTGACTTGCAAATAGCTTGGAAGGGCTGTTCAGACTAAATTGGAATGCTCTGCAATTGTTTTACTTTTGGTCATAGGCACTTCAGTGATGTGAAACTTCCTCCCCTGCCAGGATAGGATGTACATAAATCCAGTGGCTACTCCTGTGTTGGATCAGACCAGTCTAGAGACTATTTCAAGCATCTCCATTTCTTTCTCTAACTAGGAAACTGCACACGTGAGGAAGAGCTGTCATAGGCAGCACTCTGATAGAATTCCTCCCTTGAAAAGGAAATATTAAAACCTACCAGGGCAGAATACCAGTGGAGCATAATCCATGGGCAAAGAGCTTCCCCTGCCTGCTGTCTTCCAGGCCCGTCCAAAACAACTACTCCCGTTCCAGCCAGCCAGGTGAAACCATAAGTGCAGAAATCAAGCTGCTGCTTGAGCTTTCCATACATCACCTCCAAAAGGGATCTCTGATATGGGGCCTGTTTTCTGTGCTCCAGCTGCTGATGGGCACAACGACTGAGCTGAGAATGGAGCAGCTCTGCCTGCAGAAGGCAAGGCAAGGCAAGCAAATAGAGATGTTAGACCCTACAGGTGAAACTTCTGTCATGTGAAGCACAAACCAAGAGTCTTCATGGAAGAGGAAACCAAGCCAGCACTATCTACAAATCATGGAGAAAAACATACACAAGGGAATCATAATCTCATTTGTATAGGAGCTCTTTCCTCACTCTAAAAATTATTCTTGATGAATAAGGACGATAAATAAGCAGCTGTCAGTACAATGAGCACTAAGTGGGAAAAAAATTAAAGGTGAAACTAAGGCATGGGTTCTTGAAACACCAAAATACCAACTTAAGAAAATAAATAGCTAAACCTTACAGCAATGAAAATGTTTTCCTCAGTGGCAAGATATATACTACATGTGTGTTTATGGCACAAAGCTGTTCCTTGGAAACAGTTAACCTTACAGGGCAAAAAAGAGCTTGTATTCTAAATGCTCAAGCCTGATAAGTCACTTTAATATATTTATCACCCTCCTTCACCCAAATTTCTCTTTCAGTGGAGAAGTCAAACTAGAAACCCCTAATAAATAACAATTACTTTTCCTGCTCCCTGCTTCTCACTCTTATTGCCTCACAGTGTCCCCATATACATGGATAGTGAAGAATTATGCCTCCTATGAAAATTTCCCTCTTGCTACCCTAAAGCTTCCCCAACTTCCAAAATGCAGTGGAGAGGTAAATAGGTAATCACAACTAATCTTTCTCCCTCTGCAGTGTTTCTAATCCTGTGGAAATTTCAAAAGCTGCCAAGATAGAATGACAAAATGAAATAAAACACCCAGGCTTGAAGTGTGGGCACTGGCTATTTGATTGAGCATGGTGACAAAAAGAAAAAGGAAAACATAAAAGCAGATCATAAGACCAGTCAGAACAATTCTACAAATAGCTGATACATTGAGATAGCCAGATGGATATGCGTTTTTTGAGGAATGAGACAGTGCTTCTATCTGAGCACTCAAAAATGCCAACAACTTTATCGGTTTTGTTTTCAGAATTTGCTTTCCACTTCTTTGTCAACTGGCATTAAAGATCAGTCCCCCAGACAGCTGCAGAACCTAATGGATCCTTTAGAGCCTTTTGGCTGCAGTTCAAAGGCAGAGAAGATGTTTTAACTCAGTACCGAGGATGCACTTTCAACTTGCTATTAAAACAATAACACAAACACAGGGATAATGAGAGAATAAGGAGTGAAATGAAGAAAGAAATGGAAGACTGTGGAAGGGAATGGATCACAGGCTCTCCAGGACTAGTTCCTATAATAAGTGTGTGAGACAATCTCCTACAAGAGGGAAATGGCTTATTTGATCTAATGTCTTTCTCTTCTTGAATTTCCACAGTATGGAGAATCAATATGAGGGAAATTAAAGCATCAGGAGCAGACTCACATTTCCACTTGTGTGTTCCCATCTCAGCAAACTCTTAGTGAGATAGAAGTATTTACCTTAAGTGCCCAGTTCAAATGTGCTGCGAGGGGAGGATGGATTTCAAAAGGATACAGGCTTCTTCTGTGTAGGGGACAGCAGAAGCAGGTCCACCCAAGATGTAGCTGTAGAATGAGACTTCCAGAGTGTAGCAGTAGGATGTGTCGTTTAACAGCCCGCCAAGGAAACGCCGGCCTGTCCCTGCTTTCACAGCATCTCTGTTGAACGAGGTACTGGACTGCAGGATGAAGAACACAGGGAGAACATGAGAGTTCAGGAGTGGAACAACAGAAGGGTTGGGAAGGAGCCTGTTAAAAGAGAAAGCAGCTTCATTCACATTGCCCAATCTCATTTACACTACAGGAGACTGAACTGTTTTCTGATTATGGCCTGTAGAGGAAGCACAGTTCTGGCCCACAGGCTGTAAATAATACCTCACAGACTTTCACAAAATTAATCTCAGTTCCTGAGTTATATCAGGTTTTCTCCTCCTGTTTTTGGATAACATAAAGCAAGCCTGTCATATGCATGAGTTGAAAGTGAGCCTTCCAGATCCCCCATGCTCAGAAGTTAAGCAGTACTCTTACTTGGATATTGGATTCCTTCTTCTCTACTGCATTCCCCTGTATCATAACCATTTCCCCCCACCCCTTAACCTGGACTCTCTTAATCAAAGCAGAAATACAGTAGCATTTACGTTTTGGTGAAACTTTCTCACCTAAGACATTTGACTGGTTCTTAAATTAGGTCACAGAAATTTCCACTTCACTAACTTAAATGTTAACTGGGTGTTGCTCTCTGGGTGGAAAAATATACTGCACTATTCTACAGCATTAGCAGCACAGTATAAAAAGCAGTATTTTGTGCTATTACTGAAGATCTGGCTTTAAGAACCCTACAGCTTTATGACTATTCATTTGAGGGGTGGAGGGGAGGACTCGAAGTATTTCCATAAATGAGTTTTAGCTCTCCTTTGAAAGCATGACATCTGGAGACTAAAGGGCAGCTCATCTTCAGGTTGATTGAAGTCTCAGGGCTTGTTCCTACCAGCTAGACAGAAAAATGGATTCTGATTTCATTTTGATTTTCAGACTCTATTCACAAACCTCAGAACCATTAGACTGAGCCAATCTGGGCTCAGCACAAACTAGTGACAACCACAAAAAAAATGATCCAACTTGGATCTGTTGTATAAAAGGTCATAATATCTCCAGCTGTAAGAGTTTTATGTTGCCAGTGAACATAAAGAACCCTTAACATAGCTTACTGCTCAGTCATTGTGCCCATGATGAATTCTTTGAGCTATGCCGTTGTCCTCCTGTGGAGCCTTAAGGCTGGTATCTTTTCTTGCTAACACATTGCCAATATTTAGGAGTTCCGCCTCTTACCAAAACCAGGGAAAATAAGATTTCCTTTTCATTTAAAAAATTAGATGCCATGGTTCAAAATGTTACATTTCTCTAGACTGAGAAAAATCAGACTCAGACTGAAATGAGCAATAATTCTTGATGAATAGTGTATGCCAGGAGATATAAAGAGCAGAAATACCTGCGGGTTTATTAACATTCTGAATGTCTTGAAGTCTCTCTCATTTGGAAAAAGGAAGGTTTTCCAGGTTAATTAGAATAGGATGGAATTGGGTTTCTTATTAGCATTATATATAGTTGTTTCCAAATGCAACTTGTCTTTGTGGTAGCATAATATTTAGCTTTTTGGTAATTGGTACACAGAATGCATTCTGCTGTGTACATACAATACAATTTCCACCAAATTACATGACAGAAGCCTTCAGGATATTCCGGATACCTATGGGACAGGGAGGTAAAGCACTCATAAGGAATGTTGGGGAACTTAACTGTTAATCTGATATATGGAATAAAATACTTGAAGAGGTCTACAAGAGGGAATGTTCTCTGGCTTCCTGCAAAAGAAGCCTTCAAAAGTCTGCTTAGACCCTGAAACTGAGGGAAGCTTTGACTCCAGTTAAATTTCAGAAACATAAAGGAAGATGATCGTGCTCTGGGGGTTGCTTTCTAAGTCAAGTGAACATTGCCTTCAGAGGATAGTGCTTTGTGTTCAAAGAAATGCCTGTGGTGGAACTTTTAATGCATGACAGCATCAGCTGGACAGAGTCAGCTCAAAGTAAAGAGACAACTGATGTGTCAGGACAGGATATTGGGGTGTGTGTGCAGAAGCATCACTCACAAAGGGAACGAGCTAATTGTCTGTCTGTGTCTGGCACAGGGAAAACAAAGAAAATGTGGGAGAAGTGACTCAGTGAAGACATTAGAGATAGAAGTACTTCAGTGAGTAGGAGACTCAGTTACTAATACGGACTATCTGTGAAAAGGATTATGGAATCTCATCAACTGTGTTTAAAAAAAAATTGTAGAAGTATCTGCTGAGTCCAGTTCATGTCTTTGGCATACAGTTTCCACTTAAACTCCTTTTCCTATTTTCTATAATTTTAATCAGGCTAGAAGGTTATGAGTAGAATTCCTCATAGATGATTCTTGGGATAAATCTTACATAATATTTTCATCACAGTTCTTGGCACGGTTAAGGACAACCATGCCAACAAAATTTGCTGATGACACACTGTGGAATGAATCATCATTATGGAGGAGGTTCTGAATATCATACAAATAAAAAAGCAGTGGGATGACTTGGAGGGTCAGAGTGATTGTAGTCAGATGAAACTCCACCACACAAGTGCCAGGTCATGCACTGCAACATAATAAAAAACAATCTCTGCTATAGGCTGAAACCTCATCAGCTGGAAACAGATGAAGAGAGAGTCTGATGTGTTACTTCACTGAAGTGATTTTTGCTTTCTGGCAGAAGTTGAATGTAGTTATTGGCAAAATTATACTTGCTGTATACCAAAAGTGAGGCATAAGTAGCTTAAATAATTTGAAGAAGGTTTTGTAAATGGCCAGAAAAAAAGAAAATTTGGATCTTTCCAGAGTTTGAATTGAATTTTTATAATTCCCTTCCTTTTCTTTTTTTTTTTTGGGGGGGAGGGGGTGTTTTTTTTTTTGTTCAGCTGTGCAAAATTACTTGAAATGGCAATGGCATTAATAAAATCCCATGTTCATTTTTTTGCCAAGTAGTGCTGCATTTCCAGGAATAAAAGGAAGCTGAACCTTCATTTAGGTGCACAAATGTAGATTTTTGGAGGTTAACATTGTTGTCATTTAAAAAAAAAGTCTGATGGCATAAACCACTTTGATGTCTTGAGTGAAAAGTATAATCTCTCATTTGACTCAAGAGGTTGGGTTGGGATAGAGAAAACATAACACATACATGTTTTGAAACAGAGGCTTGGCTCTAAAACAAATATTGTAAGCCAAAAGGTGATTTGATATTTTAGACGATAAGAAGAAAATTACAGATTAAAGAAAATTTAGGTAACAACAAGAAAGGGCAGCAGGTACTTATTGCTAGAGTCCAACCTTCTACTCACTATTTTAGGGCAGGATAAATGGAGTGGAGAAATAAAGAGGCAAAACTTTGACTCCTCACCACAACTGACTTGGGGTTTTGCAAGCATGTTTATTTAATCAGACTCAAATCTGGGGAAAAGAGGGACGGCGTGGCAAGAGAAGGGCAAGAACATGGGTAAACTTGTCTGCAAATAAACCTCTTGCTTTTCTGGGATGATCTATTTCCATAAACCCCTTGCAAAGCTGAACTGAACTCATCATTAAACAAATGCACTGAGCAGGCACAGCAGGAGAACAGCTAAACAAATATTTATTTCTCCAAGGCTGAAACACATGGAAGTGTCAACAACAGCAGCAGCAAGAAGTAAAGTCTGGAGGGTGGGGGAAAACCAAAGACTTTGAAGTTCTTAAATAGTGATATTTGTACAAAATCAACAATAATGCATTATTAAAACACACAGATACATTAAAGCTCACAGAAGGACTTTGCTTCCCGGCTGGTGTGAGAAAATTCAGTGAACAAATAGCTATCTACAGGATTAAGAGCTGCCAAGAAATCTAGTTTTAAAGGAGCAGAGCAGAAAGGGTAAAGGATTCCCTTACTATCTGGTGGCAAGAAACCTACAAGAAAACCACCCTTGGATTTCAAACACCCTTGGGAGCCAGAAGGTGTGCTGACCCTGTCTCTACATCTCAGGCATTAGTGGCAGCTTCCCCAGGCCTTCCAACCAGATTTCATTCCTACTCCCCATTCTGAGCTGAATACCTTCGGAGTGGCCAGTTTCCCCACTGGGAATGACAGGGAATGAGCAGCCAGGCAGTACAAAGACATTTGTGAACCAACTGGACCGTATTCAGACATTGCAGCAGACTAAGATGCTTGAAGGGAAAAAAAAAAAAAAAAAAAAAAAAGCATGTAAATTCTTTCTGGAGTGGTTTCAAAGCACAAAAAAACCCTTAGTCCTTGCTCAGACCTCTCAATGTGCCAGAACCCCTGTCTCCAGGGCAGTCTTGTCTCTTGGCTGCTAAGGACACTCTACCACACGTCTCTCCTCAGTGAATTCAGCCCCCTGATAGCCAGCTTACAAGCTCAACAGCTTAGGCAGCTCCCATACAGCTGAGGGATACTCTTGGTTTCTCAGCACTGCTCCATCTTCCTGCTAAAAATCGCTGGAATGAATGCCCTGAGCAGTCCATGTTCACAGCCTAAGGGCAGGCAGGTTGCTGATTGCCTCTGCATGCCCGTATCAATCGGTCACAAGAGCTCTTCCAAAAAGCAAAGAGGGAGAACAGCAAGTTTCCTACACATCTGAGACTGAATTTCACCCAAGTCCACCCCTTGTAGTCCTGGTGAACTTGGAGTCTGGGTGGTTCAGCTTCAACTGGTGGGATCTCCTCCCTAGTGTGTGTGGAAGGGGACAACTTCAGAGGGGACTTGTGTCGCTTCAGCGTCAGAAAACCTCGGTTTGCACGAAAGGAAAAATTGGAGGCAAAACCCAGTAAATCTGGATCCGCCTTTCAGTGCAAGAAGAGATGCAAAAAAAGGCTGAAATGTCAAGCAAGCTGTGTCCAGCTGGTGATGGATGGGAGCTTCTGTTCTACCTTCTACAGATGGCAGGACAAAGGGACTCTCTCCTACAGAACTTGTTGGGGAATTCATCTTTGTCATCTTCTGAAATTGCTCAACACATTAAGAAAAAGAGGAACAACATATGACCACAGTGCAAGTCAGACCTTGCCAGGATCCTGTCATGGGAACCAGGGTATGGACTGCACATCATTTATGATCCGCCCTAAGGTGTTTCTCCAACACAGCAAGAAACAAAACAACAAGATACAAACGACTCAGAAAATCACCAGCCAGACAGAAATCTGATCACAGGCTTTGATAGATTGTAGAAGATGAATTTCTGGTGTATCAAGGTATGAGGAGTTCCTGAAACCGAACAGATTTTACCAGCTGTTCACATCTAATGTCACACAACTGACTGTGGATATGCCCATGGAAGGAAGGAGCAAACTGCAGATATCTTCAAATATCTGAGCTCTAGTGTGCACATGAATGTTTTCCAGAAGATCATTTCTCCTCATAAACAGAGTATTTGCATGAAACTAAGACTTAAGAGATCTTCCCAGTTGATGTCATATAGAGATGATGTAGGTCCAGGAAGTGCTTTACAATAGGACATAGCATGTTCAAGTACGTGTTCAAAAATCAGAGAATCATGTTAGAAATCTTTCCAGGAGAAGAACAGAAATAAAAAACACCAAGAGGATTCATGATTAGAGAATGGTTTCATATTACAACACATAAAAATATGTTGGATCACTCTATGCCATTTCCATAACTGTACTTCACAACTTAGCCTAAGTACTCCTAAAAAAAAAAAACATTCTGAAACCAGAAAAATGTCCCACACTTTGCTCATTCTGTAGTTGAGCAATAAACACCTTACCTACTGGTGTAAACTGGGATTAGGTGTACAAATTGTTTCATGTTCTCCATTTATCAATATCAGCAATGACCAAGAGTAATCAGGACTCAATTACAACCTCACCAGAGCTATCCACTGAGGCTGCTCTCGTAGATGAAGAGCAAGCCTTTTGTCCAAAGCAGGTCTGACCTCTATGAACCCTCAACTCACTGCCCCAGTGTAGCAAAAAAATAGTGATAATAAAAAGTTAGTAGTTAGTGCTCTAGAAAAAAGGAATGACACACTTGTCATCAAGGAAGAATAGATGTGCCACTGGGAAATGGACTGGAGCCCAGACAATGTCAAATCCATCTCGGTGGAGACTTTTACAGTATCAGCTATAACTCACTCACTCTCATTTTCCAGAATGCTTTATTGAAGCCTGCAAAAGTTAGAAAGAGAGCACAGAAAGGCACTGGCTTTGGAATCTTTGCCAGAGGAGACTGCAAGCAGCAATATTACAAACAGTGACTCTTCCATTTGCCCCTCCTCAGGGAGCTGTAAGAGGGGTACAGCTGACATCTCACTTTCCTCATATGGATAGAGCCAATTCCTGCCAGGACCTGTCCAGCATTCACTGCTTTCACCCTGCCATTCTTGCAGCTGGTAGCCCACTGAGCTATCTTACAAGCAAAACTTATTTCCTTACTTCTCTGGAAGCACTGAGGAAACTTCTCACTTCAAAAGCCAACTTAACTCTCTCATCACACCCACCTCTCACCAGCTCCATTAACTCTTTTAAATAGAATGGAAAACATATGTGTTGGTGTTTTGGGTGTTTTTTTTTGGTGATAGACTATCAAATCCATGCCAGCTGGGTCTGGAGACTTGGAAATCATGGCATTTGGGAGGCTGCTATCAGGCGGCCTTCTTCCAGTTTATTTGACAAACAAGCTACTAAGTCAGCATCTAAAATGTAGATGGATTTATCTAAAAACAACAACAACAAAAAGCTATAAAAGAAAATAAAAAAATTTCAAAAAAAAAAAAAAAGGCAGACAGCTGATCTGAAGGAGGTAGCAGGCAAAGATTAGGATTCTGGAAGCCGAGGTGTGATGAAATAGGAATGAAGTTAGAACTACTCCACAATTCATCTCCTCTTGCACCTTTGCCATGTTTCTGGTGCACAGGAGGAAAATTTATTTCATCCCAAAATCAATTGTGACTACTGAAATTTGGGAAGAGGAAGTTTTGAAAGTTGAGTGACATTTCAAAGAGGAATCCCGTTGCTTGAAGTTTTTCCAATTCCCTTAGGAACAGCTAGAGTGGATTAATACTGCTGTGAAAAGGGCTCACTCACTCTCACAGATGGCTCTGCAGTTGACAGCATTTTGTTTCATAACTTCTGTGCCTGGTAGGAAATACTGAGGTGGGCAGCAAAGTTTGGGTTTGACTGGGGAATATTCTCTGATCTAGAATTTGATTTGCAGAAATCTGAGAAAAGGCATGCAGAGGATATCTGAAACAGTTTGACCTGTTCCAAGAATGTGAGAATGCCTAAAACTGAAATTTGAAGACTAAATAGCCTCAAATCCTAGGAAATTTTCACCATTCCACTAGCTGTCTCTTTTTGCCTTCTTCCTCCTGCTCAGAGGAAAGCAGAGAGTAATGATCCTTTCTAAAAGGCAGCACTGTAGGAGTACCATGAACACAACTTGCCTAGCACCACATTCTCAGGCTTTAAAGAACAATTCTCCTCAGAGAAATAAGTTTAAAGGTACATTGTCACCACACACACATCTGCTCCCTAAGGGGCCTCACTATCCCTATAATGTGCAGTTCAGGAATACCAGAACTTTCCCCCTCCCCATCCCTCCCAAGTGTCTTTCAGTCATGCCTGCTTAAGTTTGCTGATAAAAAAACACATATTTGCATGGTCATTAGCAGAGAGGTTGGAAGGAGGGAGCTTTATAAGCTCTGAGTTTATGCCTCAAGACCGAAACTACCAAATGAGGTTTTTTTTTGGAAGCTCTGTAGTCAGAAAAGTAACTGGGCTTCATGCTTCAGGGTTTCAGCTGTTCACCTGCAAGAACTACAGTAGCTGTTCATTTTACTGCTCATTAATATCCGTGCTCTGCTGTACAGCTCCAGGACTGAAGGAGGTCTCCACAGCCTGCTGGCTGTCTCTGCACCTTGTACCAGTCACACTGGCAGCACCAGTGCAGGGGCTTGGCCTGCAATTCACATTCACCAGGGTCCTTCCTCACATGCACTGAAACTGCTCATACTCACAGCTCCCACCTCCCCCAGTGCTGCAGCACTGAAGATGCTTATTGAGTCCACTGCTGTGCCACAGCAGCTAATGCAAGTGGAATCCAAATCAAAACAGCAGCTCTTCTGAGAGCTTCTTAAACAGCAGCAGCACCTTCACAGAGTCAGACAAAGGTTTCCCTACAGAGCTGAGCAGCCCATCACAGCCTACTCGGAAAAAAATAAGAGGAGGAGACGGATTTCACTCCATCCTGTAAGCAAACCTCAGAGTTCCTCTTTTTTTGTCATCCCAAACATACACACACAGAGTGTTCTGTCTCTCAAAACATCCTTGCTCAGGTCTTCTCAGCTCCTTCTTCAGTGAGTCTGCAGCTCCCTGTCACCAGAAGTGCACTTAACCACATGTGACAATGTCACCTACTCCAACGTTAACCTATGCCCAACCTGTCACCCATTAACCAGAGATAGTCTGCAACTTTTCTGCCTTTAAAAAGACAACCCAAGCTGTGACCAGGAATAGACACAAATAAGGGATCTCAAAATGCTTCAAGTCTTAAGCTCTGCCATGGGAGGTTTAAGCTGGATATTAGGAAGAAGATCTTTACAGAGTAGGCTGCCCAGGGAGGTGGTGGATTCACTGTCCCTGGAGGTTTTTCAGATGAGACTGCATGTGGCACTCAGTGGTCTGGTAAACACAGAGGTGTTGGATCAAGGGTTGGATTTGATGATCTCAGAGGTCTTTTCCAACCCGGTTGATCCTATGATTCTATTCTAAGAAAATATGTGCTTTTCCCCTTGTTTTTTTACTAATTGCAGCCTCTGCTTCTCAGAGCACATCCTTCCCCAAAGATGCCTGTGGTGGCATTTCCTAGTCTAAGCTCTACAAAATAATCACACTGTTGAGAAAAGAATTCGAGTCTCTGGAGTTCTCACTTTCTCCATTTGTCAGGAGAAAATGAGACATTTCCTCAAAATATACAATAAAATAGCCTCTAGCAATAGCCTGCAATGCTTCTCTTTACAATAGTTTTACGACTGTGTGTGTGTGGTCTCCTGGGAGTGCTTTCATAATTTATACAAATGACAGAAACTTAAGACAATGCAAAGCAGAAAGGAAAGTACACCCATCATGCACACAGTTGCTTTCAGTAGTCTGAAAAAGTGTTTTGCTCTGTGACAAATAGATGTTCTGTTCACTTGTAGGCCTAAATCAGGAGGTTACAACCTTCCTAAGGAGGGACAGCATATTGTACACTGCTCCCAGGGCAACCCAATACAGCCCATCGCTCAAACTCTTCTAGGAGCTCTCACTGCTCCAGAACAGTTCTCTCAACCAGAGGTGTTTTCTACGTATGTTAAAATATCACAGAGTTAAAGAGGTAATACTCAAAAAGATATCCTGGGAGGGGAATGGGTGTCCAGTTCTTAACCAGCTTCCTACCTCTCCTTCACAGCACAGTTTGTGCCAGCTGAGGGAATTCACAGTGCTCTGCGGGAGAAGCAGCTTGCACAGGAAATCTGTAGGAGCTCCTTTCATTTCTGCTGCTCTGGGAGGCTGTCACCTGCTCCCAGCATGCTGACATTAGGTCAGAGTAATGATGGTCTTTGAAAATACACCATAAGATTGCTATGAAAACTTGTTTCTTCTGTGGATATTCTAAATTTCCACCTGTGTGAGCATAGAGAAGGGACTGGCAACTCCTCTGTGCACAAACAACAAGGCAAGAAGGTAATGAAAGAAAACCCATTTGCTCAAGTCCTTCCTTCCCCCTTCTGCTTTTCCTTCTCTTTGCCATACAAATTCAACCCTCTGTATAGAAAGAGGAGTGGACTGGTGCAGCATGACCTAAAGGAGCTGTTGCACTTTGCTGAGACTCTCCAGAGGGCAGAATTCTTGTGAGACCAAAGCCTATAGCGATTAGAAACACAGGCTTTACAATCTGTTCCCTGTGCCACCAGAAACATTTTTCCTCTCTCACCTCACCCAGCCTCCAGGAGAAATAAATAAATAAATAAATGAACTTATGGAGCAGCACGGCCAAGAAGCATCGAGCAGAAATACATCCCAGAGGGGTGCTAAAGCACATAATAGCTGTATTTGTCTTCCTGGATATGCCTGGTACAAGACAACAAAAAAGGAGGTAGGATCGTTTGTTGTGCTCAGGTTTAAAGAGATTTCTGAGTAGATCTGTTAAGCTTGCATGATGTTAACAAAACCTACCTGAATGCAACAGCTTTGGCCTTTCTGGGACAAGAGTCTTTTTTTGGCCAAAAGAGAAGAGAGGCACTTAGGAAACAATGGTGCAAGTGAGTAAGGAATTTACTTCAGGATAAAGGCTAGGCCTGAGCAACTTTCTTACTGCTTCCTCTTCCCTGCCCAGCCATATACAACACAAACTGGCTCTTCGGTATTTCGGAACAGATTATAGGGATTTGGTCATTCAGTGTTGAGGAGTTGATATTACTCTCTCAAGCACTTGTGCCAACACTTCCTTCAGATGTGGCCCAAAACACATTGGGATTAATAACAGGGATCCCAAGACTAAGAGGGAGACGTCCAGACAGGGTAAATCATAAGAGCCCAGCGAGGCTGCTGTGGGAGGAGGTTTTCTGGAATGAACACATCTCTAAGAAAGCTTAGATGAAAGGGGTGGTGTGGAAATGAAAACAACAGACCCAGAATATGTGGATCAAAGGCAATAGGTAAAAAATATAGACAGAAACCAGACTGGCACTTGAGGGATTTAAGTTTTATTCTCCAGCTTCTCCAAGCAAATAACTTCCCACTGACTCTCTATCTCCTTCCCAGCACGGCTAGAAGTTCTTGGGGTAACTTCCCCAGTAGTTACCCAGTGATCAACAGAATGAGACCCCAAGTTTTTATCAGGATCTTTGGCTAACCATGGCACACAAAGGACAAGCAGTATTTCTAAGGAACCTGCTCTGCTGGGAGATTGAACACAAGAAAATTAAATGAGAACTCAAAGGTATCCCAAGTGCTACCAGTTTGGAGTCCAAAGTAAAAAAAAAGAAATTAATAAGATCAGGCCAAGCCTTTTTCCTTTAACTGCAAAGAAAAGCAATCTTTATGAAGTGATAAAGCCATTCAAGAATGGCTGCAGTTGTTTCTTTTAAATGAACCAGAGAGAACAGATGGTCTCCTCTCATATTGTCACAGAGGTCAAAATTAGCCACCCCTAAGAGTAGCAGGTTCTTGAAATGCTCAAGTGCTTGTGTCTGGTCGTTATGACTAATCCACTCTCCAGAACAAGAAAGGTCAAATGAAGAACAGCCCTCCAAATACTGCAACTACTCCTAGCCATGGCTGATGTGTAATGCACTCAGACATGGTGTCAACAGCTGCTCCCAAAACCCAATGAGTCAGCCTTTCAAAAGAGCTTGTCAGCTCTCACTGTTAGAGCTTTCATACAGATTATATTTACTCCACAGTGTTTAAAAATATACTTCTTAAACATTAAAAATATGTTTTCCTTACAGATTATGTCCCTTTTGCCCAGGCAGCTGCCCAAGAATGTCTCATATTTATTTGGGAGCAAAACTTCCTAGACTTTCTTTCACTTTCCTCTTCACATGCTGATAGCTAAACCAAAGGCAGGTCTCTGTGTCTGAAGTCATGTACAAATGAGGAATTTCTGGTCCCTTTCACAACTTATGCCTGCAAACCACAGTCAGCTTTCCAGAATGCTGCGAGGTCAAGTGTTTTGCCCAATAGAGTGCAGAGACACAGGGTGACTCTCATTTGGTCCTACAACAGCCATGTGGGTACAAATCCTCTATCCATCCCCTACTCTAATCACCAATCTCCCTTGGATGCTGTCATTTAAATAAAAAAGGCCTATTGGAAATGACAGGTGAAGGAAGCAGCCCAGGCATGAAATGCACTCTAAAGTATATTAATAGAAGGTTGCCAGACAAAACGGCACAAGGCATTTGATCGCATCATCTTAGGCTTGTTGTTCATGCTCCTTTGCATCTGGCTGCGTGATTTCTGCCAGATTCTCGGCTGGAGGAGCAGGCTAGGATTTGCCTGCTTTCCCTAACCCGTGCCGGGCTCAGCTGCAATCATGCAGAGCACTGAAATAAATCTCTTTGAGTTGGGATTCATTCCGAACATGTAAAACCCAAATGACTGCTTCTCCAAAGTGAATCCCATTTCACAGCAAGTAGGTTATTAGTGTGGAACTCCATACAAGTAGCCTGCATTCAAAAGCCCTCTGCATTATTAATAGAAGATGAGCTTTTGACATCAAAGGAGAACCATTATGTATGCTAAACGGTGGCAAAAATTGTACCCGCACTTCAAACCTTTTCAGTTCTTTGTCCCTTGTAAATCAATCAAGGTTGACAGATGCTTTAAGGAGAGTAATCTTTTCAATGATACTGTCAATGGATAGCATAATGGAACATTGTCTCTGTGCTGTGTGAAGACATGGAGCTAGTCAATTATGGACAACACTTCATGCAGCCGCCAGTTTTCACTTGAAGTGCTGCTGTTGAAGTATTATAATCCCAACAAATGGCCGCAGCAGCATACAATGTAAATGAGACCTCCTGAAGCTTTGGAAAATTAATTAGTAACAACAGTGGTCCATTCCCACACTTTCAAACACCAGCCTGGTAATGTTAACGATGCAATTTGCCCCCCCTTCCCTTTGAGCAGGCAATAGGGCATATTTACATACACTATTTTAAGCCTTCAGCACATTCTCCCCCCCCTATCCCCATCAATTTAAATGCAGGAAGTTCTGGATTCCTTTCCTCTCTTCACCTGATATTTCCAGCTGGTCACACAGCCCACATAGTTAGAGCTGAAAACAAGAAAAATGACTTTCCTGCTTGGAGACAGCAGTAGTAGTCACTTCACACACATCACACAGTTGGCGGCTGTCCTTTTCCAACACTTACATCCACTCAGCTGCCCTGGGAAGAAGGGCCTGGATGGATGCTGGGGAAAAGCTTCCAGTCTCGAGAGAGCAGTAGGATGTCAGCTGGAAGCCAATGGTACCGAGTGCCAGTAGCACCAAGGTTGAACTGTGGTGCACTGGGTGCCAGCATATCTATCTGATTGCCAGCTCCTACAGGAAGGAGATCGAGAGTCAAAGGGGAGAGACTGTGCTGTGTATTTAGCTACTGGCTTCCATTTCCTACATCATTTTCTCGAAGATTTTCCCTTTGTCAACCAAGGCTTGTGCTACGAGGAACACTTAATCTCCCACAGCAGCAGAGAGAAATCCCACACTTGAGCACAAAATTTCTCAACTCCTATCAATTGCAGGCTTTCATTGCTATGATCTGTGAATGCCCCTTATCTGTAATGTGTTTTTGAAACAACCAGGTGCAGATAAGAAACTCAATCACTGAGGTCTCATCAGATAAGAGGCAGTTCCTTGAACCCTCTTCCCCAGGTTCCAAACAGCTGGGAACAGATGCAGCTGCTGCCCCTCCTCATTTAGGATGGATTTGGTCTTTGCACTCTGGACAGTTCTCTGAGAAACCCTTGCAATGGTTGACTGCAGAAAGCTTCACACTGCAGCAGTCCCCTGAACCCCCAAAACATACAGAAAATTGTTAAACAAATCTGACAATGGTTAAACAATACTTTGAGGCAACAGAGGAAGGGACAGAATCCACACACCCTCTCATGCATTACCCAAAAAGCTGCCATTGCTGATGCCAAGGAGAAAAGGGAAACATTTGGTCTACTGGAGGCCCCTCTTCCTCAGAATAGAACAGACAGAGGAAAGGATATCTCCTGCCTAGCCTTAGAAAAGTTAGAGACTGGTCTAAATTTTTTCTCACTCTTGCATAAAACAAACTACCATAGAATAGAAAAATGAATGGGAATTGGGAGGTTTAAGGTCCTTCCTTCCTTTTGCTGGATCACATCTGTCAAGAAAACGATGGAACAGCTCTATTTCTACATTCAATTCCCATCCAAACTCCATAATGCAAGATGCACAAACACAAGACAAAAAAATTCTCTCCTGCATATTGATGAGAAAGCTTTAGGCCAGTGTTCTTGCCATGATGAAAACTGCCTTTTCTTTCAACTACATTTCGTTTTGCTTGCGGAGTTGTCTGCTTTTGTATCTGCTTTAAATTTTGTTTCTCTAGAGCTAAATGCTTGGAATGGTGCAGGGTCCCTATCCTCCCTCTGCCACCAGCTGGCTGGGGTGGCACTGCAGAGGAGGCAGGCACAGTGACCCAGCTGTCCCAAACTCTGACAGGAGACACAGATTCATCTCTCAGTACCAGGTGGATGAAGTATAAGCAAAAAGGGGATGTCAGAGACTGAGAAAACATGTGGTGGGTAACAAAGACATTAAAGAACATAACAGACATAAAACCAGTAGGTTCTTCTGCTCTTCTTTGCTTGGTACAGGATTCCATAGTAATTTTTTTTAATGGAGACCGTTCCCATCATATAGCTGCAAAATATCACCCACTGCTTCACCTCTTCACAGCTCATGCCCTAGCTGAGAGGTACTTCTGAATACTCCTTTTTCCAGTAAAGGCAAAATAGAACACCAAACGCCTCTTATGCAAAAGACTTATGCAAACACCTCTTATGCAAGTCCACTTAAGCCAACCTGCAGTGCACAGATTGAAACAGAGCAAGGGAGAGCTGTGTGGAAGCAGCTTCGCTGGGAGCTCCACAAATGTGTCAGGAGAAGCAACCAAGCTGTTGCAGGAAGTCTTGGGCATTGTGTGCTCTACTTGCACAGCTCTCAGGGAAAACCGGTGCACGAAAGAGCCCATGGAAAGGGCCAGGATGCCACACTTGGACACACACTGGATCAGTCTTAAACCTTCTGATTTCTTCACAGTGACTGCAACAACTGTGTGCTAAGGAGCTCTTCTACTCTATTTGAAACTTGTTCAAAAAACATACGACCCTTTCCAACTCATTTAGAAGAGCTCGCCATTTATTTCCAGGACAGTTTTCCATGGTAATATCAAAGAATTTCAAAAGCATGCCTTGCCTTTGCCACAACTTTTAATAGAAGATTACCTAACCTCTTCTTTCAAGCTGGTTATTTTTATTTCTTTTGTTACTATATTATTATTTAGTGTGTACAAGTAAAATAAGTGACAAAATAATAAAAAACAATGGAAAAATGAAGCTGATCCAGCTGATCAAAAGACAAAAGATCTGACAAAAACAAAGTGCTCCAATAATTCAGAACCTAAGGTTTGTATGGAAGATGAAAAACCTGCTTTTGTTCATGTGTCTAATGACATACATAAGATCACAACTTACCACTTCTGGATGAGGTAAGTATAAGAGGAAAAGTGGTAGCTAATAATAACAACATTTTTAAGCAGCCTTCTGTTAATACTAAAATAAAATTCACTCAATCCAATAAAGCCAGAGGTTTATCTTTAAAAAAAAAAAAACCCTAAGAAAAATATAAATAAGAAAAACATGGCTTACATAAGAGAAGTCTTCAGCATTCTGACAGAGTAGCTTGGGAAAAACAGCCTGCCGCTGAAATCTTTCCTCATCTTCAAAGATGTTCCCATACATGAAGCCATTCATCATGGTGGAGTGGGCATGGATGTCAATATAGAACTCCAGGTTAATCTTCTGTTGAGGGAAACAAAACAACAACAAAACATTCAGCATGAGATAAATCATAACTGTGTTATGCAGGTGAAGCCTCCCATAAATCCAGCAGAGCCATTCTTGAATCTGAGCATGGTGCCAGAGCCATGCTAAAGACGCTGCTGTGATGCATCCAACCATTCATGGTTCTCTGTGGGGGCATGTGATACACAACACAGGACCATGACAGACATTTCTTCACTGTTCTTGAAAATGTTTGAACATTTTGCATGTGACACTGTGCAAAATAGAGCCAAAGCATCATCCTTCACTGTGATACTGCCACTGATAAAAATATGCACCTTCCAGTTCTACAGCACGATTATTTGGGCAGAGCTTCACCCTCTCTGCACAGTTCTGCATTGCAATATGCAGATGTACATTTCTGCCGGGTAAAACAGGCTCAAAATTGTGTAAAAAAGACTTCAGTATTTCCCATGCAATTTATTTTTGCTTATAAAGAAAAATAACTGCAAATGTTTTGTCTTACTCTGCTTTGTAGCAGTAATTCAACAGAACAACTCCCAAAAGCAAGTGCCTTGAAGGCCTCTTTGCTTGTAGCTCCCTCTGTGATTCTGCAGCAGCTCTTGCTTTAAAAGAAAACAGTAGGACCCACTGGCACAGAAGTGCCTGCTCTGCCCGTACCCTTCCCATGTCATCAGTGGGAAACAGTGAATGTTCACCTTTGATCACTGTGTACAGTGCCATTGATTGGCAGCAGATATAGCAATGACCAGCACTGAAGAGCAATACCAGAGCAGATGCCGCTGGATTACCCAGTTTCCCCAAACTCTTAAAACTTCTGGACCTGAAGAAATGATGTGACCAGTGACAAACCCACCCCTGTCACCTGACCACCACGGGGCCAGTAAGAGCCATCCCGGCGACCAGAGTTCAGATCTTTCTGCCTCAACAGAGGGATGGAGAAGAGTTCTTCTGGCAGGACAGGCATTATGATGCTTATCCCTGTACTCCCTGGCAGCCAGCAGGGACTCTGGCCAATGAAATACAACATGTAGCTCTGCAGACACAAGCCTTCCCTGCACACAAAACTTGCTCAGGCGACTGGAGAATACTGAGCTACAGGGAAGTCCCATGAAATAGGAAGGCAGTTTGTATTGTGCAGTTCATGTGACAGCAGTGTCAGCTCTTCTAAAGAGTCTCTGATGGGGGGAGAACATCATTTGGTATGTGAAACTAATATAATACAGATTTACTTTCCCTTGGCAGAAAACCAATGTACGATACACAGCGACTGTTTGGTTTAATTAAACAGCCTAGAGAGAGTAATAATGTATCTTATTAAGCCTCTGCTATGTTCAAATGTTAGCTAATGCAATATCAATGTCTGACCATGCTTCACAGGAAAAGGAACATTTGATTGTGTTTGACTCTAATACAATAAATTGTTTGCTCCTGCCAAAACTTTATGCTGTGCTATAGAGGACCAACACTGCAATAAAGCACACATCTGCTATTTGGAGATACAGCACTGAGGAGAAAGATTAGCATTGACAGGATGAAACACCACATAGGATTTTCTTCCTCTCCAAGCATACAGAAATTAAAACCAAGATTAAGTAACACTATTTTCGTGAGATAATTTCCCCATCACAAACAGAATTTGATGAGATCAGATGCACACTGGCATATCACCATAAAACAGAACATGTTGTGGAGTCTCAAAACAGTGATTTGATGAAGTGAGCAGATAATCTAGTTAAACAGGGTATTTGTAAAGCATGAATGTCCTTCACACAGAAGTCAGCGACCTAAGTCATACTTATTTTAGAACAACTAGGCAGAATTCTTTATAGAAACATAGTTACTAACACAAAGTAATCAAGAAGCACAGTGAGATATTTAACAATAGACTAGAACAATTTGTGTCCTAGGACAAATGAAAATGCTGGTGTAAACTGTGATTTGTGTTGTGTCATGGTATACTTTGTTTTCAAGCTGTTTCCAAAAGAAGGTGGCTACAAACAGAGATGCAGAGGCACAGATAACTAAAATAACTTTCCATAGATTATCCAGCAAGAAATTCACCTGCAGAACATGGGTGACCTGAGCCTCAGCTTAGTATTCAATTATCAAGTTATCCAGTCTAACACAGTATCACTGGAGTATTATTTTCTAAGCTCTTTTAGGATGCTCACTCAAAAAAAATTGTTGATAAAAGTGTCACAGAGAATATTTGAAAGTGACCTGGTGTGCTGAAATTTCTTTGAAGATCTTTTTTTGTTCATCAAAACCTTTTTCAAATAATCTGGTTACAACATTTGTTTGTGAGGGAACAGTGGCCTTTCCACATATCATCTTCACCTAAAGATTAGGCTTCCAGATCTCTCATTTGGAAACCCTGACATTCCACAGATAGCTCATCTACCCAGATAGGTGTTTAAAAACATTTATCCAGTCATTAATTTCAAAGTATTTAAAAAGTAATTTCTTAAGTCAGCCCACAATAACTATTTAACTGCTTTTTCTGGTCTTTCTTCCTTACCCTCCCACAGAACCTATAAACCACTCTATTTCACATCTTTCTGCACACTAAATATAGTCCAGATTTGCAATTGTCCATCCTATTCAGAAAGTTTTTAAACATTGCTAGAGTAATTACCAGTTAGATGTACCACTTCCAGACACTGCTGTGTCTGAGCAGAACAGCATTTCAGTGTTCCACATTTCTTCTCCTCACATTCATTACTTTATCAAAGGAAAACATGTTGAGCATTCTCCATTACAGAACAAAATAATCCAGTGCATTGTTAATATAACACATGAGTTCCTAATGGAAAAAAAATCCCTTTATTCTCAGACACAAAGATATTGTGGCCTTAAAATGGACAATAACAGTCCAGTCACTGGCACATTAGAAGTTTGCCACCTTGTGCCTCAACTAGTAGACCAAGCAGCAGACAAGCTTTGTGTTTGCACACAAGCTTCACAAGAGTTATGATATGTTCCTAAACAATAATGGTATTTCTTCTCTCCCTTTACAGTCATACATATTCATAGGCACTTCAAGTGTAGGAACTGTTTCACCCACGGCCATGCTGCAAATTTAAGCCGGGAAATAAATTTCATATTTCAGTTGAGGTTCTCTGGAAGATTTTGACATAATTACCAATTTCCTGCAATTTAGGTAGGATCACAGAATTAACATTTTATTAAATATATAATGTCACCTACTGATGGCAATTTCAGAAGAGTCAGCAGAGGGATGACCTTCTGAAATTGTTTGTCTTTGAGATAGGGAGAAATTAAATGGGAGAATGAAGTAAATAAATGTTTGTGTGCATTTACAGGAGAACATAGAAACACAACCCAATGCTGTCTGCTCTTACACTCCAAGGGTATCTGTCAGCATGGACACAGCAGAACCCATCCCCATTAGGTCTTCTATTGCAGTAGCACCCACAAGTAAGAATGGGAATAAATAGGCAGGTGTCAAAGTCTCATAGCAGCATTTGCTCCAGCCTTTAAGCAGAAAATAATGAATAACCAGGCTCCAGTATCTCTGAATGCCATAGCTGCCTTCTAAGAGACTTACCAGTGTCATCCTACAATATGATATTAAAGTCATCATTTTCTGCTTAGAGGTGGAATGCAAAATGATTCATATGCCCTATAAAAATCATCATGCAATTTAATTCTCTCAAGTGTCTTTCCTTTGTGCTTACAAGCAGTAGCAGAGTTTTTCTCCCACACGCTCTGTTTCTTAAGTAAATCTGTAATTACCTGGATGACCCAGGTTACAGAGTTCCAGAAAACAAAGGCAGACTTGGTCCGTCTTTTCTCTGTGTCTCAAAACAGAAATCATTTACTAGACTGACAGAGACAATGATTGAACCTCACTTCCTTAGAAAACAACAGTTAACATTTTCTCCCTTGAAAAGAATGGTCTTTATCTCTTCTTGCCACTTACCATATAAAACCAACAAAAATAAACAAGCAAACGAATTTCTGCTCTAAAGTTCATTTGAATCCCTACCTTTGTGACACCCACTTTCCACTGTTCTACTGAGTCAGTCTGAAGTTTCTGTCAGCTTGAGAAATATACATATAAATTAGGGAGTGAGGAAAATGAAAGAAATCATGGATTAAGGAAAAGAACTCGCATATACTGACAAGAGAGGAAACAGTCAAAGTAGTACAGAAACCGATTCACGATGAGAAAATATATTCTCACTTGTCTGCATTTTTATTTCATTCCCTGAATGCCTTTGGAAGGTCAGTCATTAAAGAGAAAAAGGAAAGAAATATGTTAATAGATAGTGCTGATACGATGAAACTTAGATTTTGAACAGTGCAATTATGATTCTTAAGGAAACAGATATTTAATAAATAAATAAATATCAATAAATGCCATAACAAAAGGATAAATGTGCATTGAGCCCAGAACATGAGCCACTAGAGAGCCAAGTGATGCAGGAAGAAGCCAGCTCTGTCCACCAGCTGTCGCTTCAATATGGATTTTATTAATTCTTGGGCATAGCAATTGGTTTAGTGAGAGAGCATCCAAAAGCCTTCTTCACTCTAATATTTCATACAGGGGGGTGGGATGAACTCCTTGCAATGTTTTATACAAGCTGCTAAAACCATGTCTTGTCATTAGCTGTAGAGAATGTAAGAGCCTCCAGGCAGACTTTGTGCTCTTGCTGCTAAACGGCTGTCGGGAGCAAACGGGCATAAAACAGCTGGCACAGCATAAGGAGTTTGCCCCTTGTCATTCAGAAGAGATCCAGAAATGCCAAAAACACTGGCTCCTTGATGCTTCCCAGGTACAGGATCTCTCAGAGGAAAATTTTTCATGGGTCTCAAAGACATCCATTTTATCTCACCATAAGTTATTTTGGCAATGCTTACAGTGGGGACACCAGAAAACAGAAGCACAATGTGCCCCTAATAAAAACCAAAGGAAAACTGACCATTCAGCATCATGTGGTCAGCAGTCAATATTCAGCTAGAAAGGACCAGTCCTTCCCCTTTCAGCTCCAGAGAGTTCTGTCCAGTGCCTTGGGTCACTCTTTAAGGATGTGTGGCACTTGTCTCCCTCTGACTATCCAAGGGAACATGAGGTGGAATTCAAACTGTCTGGATGTGGTACACATTTTCAAGTCTCCCTTGAAATTCCTGGGTTTGGATGCCTGGTAAGATGAATTATACCCAAATCACTTTTCTTACATCTACCTTCTCCCCAGATATTTTCCCCAAAATTTGAAAGGGCCAGCATAAGTCCTTACCAAAAAAAAAAAAAAGTTAAATACTTCCAAGAACATTTTCTCTTGCCATTCTTTATAACCTCTGACAAGTTAGTCCTACAGTGTCATCTCCAGTTTTGCAGACAGTGCAAGCCACACCTTATTTGAGACACTATTTCAGAGATATGCCACTATCTCCTTTGTAACCATAGGGACAACATCTTTCCATTCATCCTCCCACAGATTACCTGCTCCATTCATCCTTGTAAACACCATAGCAACAACAGCAATTATTTACACAAGAAATTAATAGTAGGAAAGGGGGTTTCTATTTTTAAAAACCTTCTGAAGGTTAAAAACCTTACCAAAAAAAAAAAAAAGTTTCCTCATCTTGCTTCCAGAGAAAGGAAAATGCCAGCTTAGAAACACCCTTCTTCTCGGTGATATGAGGCACAAAAGCCAATTTTTCTGTTTTCCTTTACATGGTCTGACAATGTCTTTTAAGTGTCCCTGCAGAAGCAGCTTGCAAACACTCAAGTACCACTAACTCTTCATGATCTTCCAGCAATTCTTCATAGCACTTCAAGCATTTTTTTCCCCAATATTTCATTAATGTTCCATGAGCTGTTGTCTCTCAAATAATATGTATCACTCCAATCCAGTTGCCCTTCAGAAGCATTTACCAATCTGGTTGCATGGCAGGTTCTCAGTCTAAATAAAGGTACATCTTAATGATTGGCATAATCTGACATGACTCCTTAGTGCCTCAAGGTGGATGGAGAAGAGACTTCTGCCAATCCACGGTTCACACAGGAAAAGGATGGCATGGCCATAAATACTGCTTTCCTGCCTGTCTTTAAAAGTAAGGGATGCTTTTATCCACAGAAGAGCATGGAACTTCCTTCAAGGAGCTTAAACCTTACTCTGGTGCGCCCATCAGTCACCCCGAAAGGAGCTAAACTCAGAGTTTTGGCCTCAGAGTGGGAGGTCAGCAACATGCATATTCTGGTGCTGCCTCTTTGTCTGCTTGCTTCTCTCACCTGCCAGCGCAGATAACAACACCTCCTGAGGATTAGCTGACGTTGTTTAAGCACTTTGAAGATATAAAGCCTCACAGTGCGTACAAGTTAAGTATTAATTCATCAGCCAGGCTGATTCCCTCTTTGACCCCTCTGCAAAGATGTCCAGTTAGTGTCAGCCCCGGCAGTTTTTGCAATTCAGGCACCTGTCCACCAGCTCCTGGACTGAAGCCAGCAATTCACACAGGACACAGAAGAGCCGTCAGATGGTAGAAACATTTGGTCATGACAGGCCTGAATTGGATTTGAAAGGGTGACCTGGAGGTGAAAGGCTCTATCAAGAAGCCACTTCTGTTCAAATGCATATTAAATTAGAGAGGTGCCAAAGAGACAATGTTAGGACCTAGATCAAGTTTAGACAAGACTTTTGGCTCAGCTGCGTGGACAATTCTTGTATAATTTTTACCCTAAAGGATTATGAACCAGAAAATACACCCTTCTGGATTTTGGGTCTGACCCCAAGCCAAAACTGGAAGTGTGAGCCTGAAGAGGGACAGTCTGTTTCATCCTTTCTCTGTCCATCATATAGAAGCAAACATGCACATCCATTCAGCACCGTGGGTTTTGACCTCCACAAGTTCTGAAGTCTTTAGTTGCCCAAAATATTAGAATACAGCAGTGGAACTGAAATGGGTCTTGGGGCATCACCTCACCCCAAGCTTTGCTGAGCTCACTTGGCTCTGCGGGTCTCAAACATGACTTTTGTGTCCCAACCACGTGCCCCACAGAACAAGCTCTATAAATCCTACTTTGCTCACTTCTCTGGTACTGAACAGCATTGGCCCTACAGAAAGAGGGCTCTTCAGAAAAGAGAGAGGAGATCTGTGACAAAAGAATCAACAGCTTTTTGGAAGAGGGAAGAAATCCTACTATAAGCAAAGAATTAATGTAAGAAAGAGCAAGAGGGAAAGGGACAGTTAAGGAGAGCAAGGGAGAGAGAAGCTGAGGCAGTAACTGTTTCACTCATAATTAAAGCAAGAAAATAAGGTTATGAAACAGAAATATCTAAATAACCATGTTTTCACCAGATAATAAAATTTGTCTCTGGTCTGGTTCTGAAGGTTCTCTCAGCTGAAATGCTCCCAAGTAGCTGGTTTGAAGGTTTTAGCACTCCTTGGTGCTGCTCCTTAGACAGCCACTTGCTTGCTGTGTGACAATACACAAGTCATTTAACATCTTCAGGCATCATTAATTGCTGCTTATACACCTGCAACTATATTAAGGTCAAGAATTCCCATTCATCTACCCACTTCAGAGCAGTATTAATAGCTTTGTCTTTTACCACTAACTTTTAATTATACCTCTGCAGAATCTTCTGACCAAGGAACACAGTCTTTACAACTACATAAATAAGGCCCAAAGACATTGCCTGCCTCTCCTCTAATTACAAAGGCAAAGAGTGGTAGAATAAAAACAATGGCTAGGAGTTATGGCTCCCTGTCCCCTAATTTCCTAGGAACCCTTGCAGTTGGACAAACTGTGTGTATGCAAATCAAACTCTATAACAACCAGTTTCTCTAGTCTCTCAAATAATATGTATCGTTATTCACTATTTCTTACTAAATAAGTAACAGCTGGCAGAATATAAAGTCATCAGGCAGAAGACCTAAGGCAAACATAATTAAGTGTTTTTTAAATTAACTTATACTGCAGAACTCACTGCCACCAGACTTTGGCCAAAACACAGGTGAACACAAAGATCAATTAGATAAATTCAAAGAAAAAGATTCCATTATGTTATTCCACTCGAAGCAATGAACATAATTTCTCAATCAGAAAATCCTGAAATTACACATTGTCAGAAGCCTTTCTCACTTCTTAGTCTATCCCTTAGCATCTGCAATAAGTCACTGGATACTGAGCCAAATAGACCTTGGGTTTGATGTAGCATCACTGTTTTTATTTTCCAATTAGACCTTAATTTATGCTGCAGAATGAGACTTCTGCAGTTCCTGAAAGTTAAGGTGTTGATTGGTGGTGAAAAGTATTTATATTTCTACAGTGTAAACTGTCTACTCTGAAAAGAGATTAAACAAATTACTCTAAGGTAGACCCTGCTCTATATAAAGCTTTCAGCTCAACAAACCCCCAAACCACGGATAACTACAAGCTGGACATCCAAGGTAATTTTTACACGTGCAAAATTTTTTAAACAGGCCCTTGAGTGGCTTTTCCCACCTACTAAGAACACAAGCAGAAAACTGGATTAGTTGGACCAATTAGAGGATCTTGCCAGTCAGGTGGAAGGAGACAACACTGAATGTGTCATTCAAGGGTTATGTGGCCATCCAACTTCCTTGAGAAGACAGGAAGGCTTGGATGGATGTTGTGCAAATGCCTTACTAGTGACTGACAGCTGGAAACCAAACTAACTCACTAAACTAACTCACTCTCTTTGTCTTCCTGGCACAGCCTTGCCACAGGCAGAAGCTATCCATGGTCATTAGTCTTACTCTGTTCCTTTCCAAGTTGTGTCTTTTGTTTCCTTTCTTGTACTCAGGGCAAGCAACAAGCACATCCAAGTAAGAGATAAAAGTGAAAGCTGATAAACAGGAACACAAGGACACTGAAAGAGATTAGGGACTATACATCAGACATAAATGCTGAGGGGAGGGACAGCATGCAAATACAATATAGAATTGTCCCTGATACTCTCCAGCTGACCCAGGATTCATCCACAACAGGAAGAACAGGGCTTCTTGAGTTTGTCCTACTCAGAGAGAGCTCAGCATAGCATTTAGCACCAATCTGGAGGAGGTTTTCTTTCAGCTTTACATCTAGCAGTATTTATTATCTGCACAGTGCTATAAAAGCTAAAATGTAATGGACATTTTGGAAGGATCTCCTTTCACAACTGAAAGCACAACATACCATGCCTTTTGCAAGGCATTTATCAGCACCAGTTATATCTGAAACTTTCTTCCTGCAATATCCCACCACTCACACTGGCCAGTGGTGCCCTGGGCTGCATCAAAAGCTGTGTGGCCAGCAGGATACGTAAGGTGATTCTCCCCCTCTGCTCTTGTGAGACCCCACCTGGAGTATTGCATCCAGTTCTGGGGCCCCCACTATAAGAAGGATGTGGACCTGCAGGAGCAAATCCAGAGGAGACCATGAAGATGCTCCAAGGGCTGGAGCACCTCTCCTTTGGAGACAACTCAGAGAGGCGGGCTTTTTCACCCTGGAGAAGACTCCAGGAAAGCCTTATAGTACTTCTAGTACCTGAAGGGGGTGACAAGAGAGATAGGGAGGGACTTTTGACATGATCATGTAGTGACAGGACAAGGGGGAATGACACAAGATCATGTCGTGACAGGACAAGGGGGAATGGCATCTGACTGACAGGGGGCAAGTTTAGATTAGATATTAGGAAGAAAGTCTTTACTGTGTGGGCAGTAAGGAGGTGGCACAGGTTGTTCAGAGAAGTTGTGAATGCCCCATCTCTGGAATTGCTCAAAGCCGTGTTGGATGTGGCTTTGAGCAACCTGGCCTAGTGGAAGGTGTCACTGTCTATGGCAGGGTGCTGGAACTAAATGATCTGTAAGATCTCTTCCAACCCAAACTGTTCTGTGGTTCTATGATGTTGCTGCAGGCGATATCAGCTTGTGTTCTCTCTGTCAGACCAAATAGCAGGTCAGCTAACTGTGCCTGTTAAGTAGAGTCACAACATCTCAAAGACAATGTCTCCCCTGCAAGCACATACTGGGGATTTTTTATTTTGTTTTTTACCATTTCCTACAGAAAGAATATTCAGTTCTTGCAGAAGATGAGGGACTCAAGATTCAGCACAGTGCTGTAAGAAATAATCAGAATGACAGTAGCAAGATGACCCACCAGGGCATAACTAAACAAAGGTATAGTGAGACTCAGAAGGATATTTCCCACCAGACACAGCAGTAGCTGTCCCACATGACCAGTGGTTGACTTGGAGATTTAGGCAGTTTCTCCATACTTTTTCTTCTATGTGTGTATATATACACCTTTCTGTGTGTGTGTGTGCAAAAATGCATCTTTAAATACAAAAATATTTTAAACTCATTTTCTTCCTTCTTCTCCTCCTGTATCTGTTACAGCTGTAACTGGCCCTACAACAGCATTGCAATGTAAAGCAATATTGTTATTTTACCCCTGGGTAGGCAGATAAGCCCCAGACAGACACTCACTCTCTCCCCTCTGCAGCAGAATGGAGGAGAGAATCAGAAGGGTAAAAGTGAGAAAACAAGGCCTACCCTCTTATTCCAACAACAGACCACACAGCAAGGCAGGAACCAACTACACACATCAGCAGAGTCAAAGTTCTCTGGAGGCAGAAAGCAACTGCACAAAACTTTGGCAGAAAACTCATGGGCAAACCAAACTTTCGGTGAACTCGCTTTGCTTTTCATAGTTTCCCTGGCAGTTTCCTCCTCTTTAGACTCCCACACACCACATTGTGAGTCTGAGAGAGTCCCAAGGTATATTTTAACTTGGGATTTCTCTGAAGGGAGGAGGTTTCTGCTATCTCTGATGGCTGGAATCTGATCCTGTCATCATTAGCTTTCTTAGGGACTCTTCATTTGTTGAATATTGGTCTGTAATAAGAAGCAGGAAGGATAGTCATTTTTATAGCAACTACCTGCCAAAAGATTTCAATTCTTTATCCGTTCAAAAACCCACATCTGTCCATGTCTCCAGGCACTAGGGGAAGAAGCTCTGCATTAGTTATTTTTATTATCAACATAAAAATCTTTCCATTTATTTATTTATTAAGAAAAAAATCCCAGCTATCTACAAAACTCAGTTCGTTTTGTCCTTAGGCAGACATTTAAAGCTGTCTGCCAACGTCTTTTCTTAATAAAAAAAAATAAGCTAAAGTCTTTATTACACACTGTGTAACAAAATGTGACCAGATACATTCACCTAGCTGAGATGTGTGCCATCCATTTATCAGGCAGGATTTCTGTGACTGAAAGAGGAAACACGTGCTAAAGAAGGTGGCCCTATTTCTGAAACCTGGACACTGATGGGTTCTGACCACAGCTCTGAACCCCAAACATGCCCTGTCTCCCACAGGAAGCTGAGTCCATACTACACTGAGGAGCAGGGAGTTACACTGAGCTCATTGTGACCCATCTCCAGACAGACAGACAGAAGAGACCTGTCAGTCCTGAGCAAAGAGGGCAAAGATGGCTGTACTGCTTTTGAGGCTCAAGTGCACATCTCTGTGCTGTGCTGTGCCAAGTGGCTTCTCCAGCTCTTTCCTAAAGAAGCAGAGGAGGGTGAAGCTTGGAGACACCAATACATCCTCACCATAAGCCCTTCAATTCACCAGTCCAAGCTCTGAAAAAAAAAAAAAAACATTTCGAGGCTGGATCTTTGGTTTTGCTTCTTAACTGTGATGTGGTAAAAATATACCCCAAACCACTCCTGTTACTTGCAGAGATGCCTCTTGTGCTCTAATGCGAGGACACTGTAGGTGATGCATCTCCTGCCCAAAATTTTGGGGCCTATATGACAGTGAGCAGAGTCTCTGAGAAGCAGGAAGGTTTTGGAGCCCTAGCTGGGGCAGGCGGTGGCAGAGCTGCTGCCTGCACTCCTTCTAGGCTAGTGACTGGCATGTTAAACCCAAACAACACATCTTAGACTGACACCAGATGAAGCACATTAGGCAGATGGCATGTTTTCTCTGCACAAGCCAGTGCCAGAGTATTTCCTTCTAACGATCTTCTGCTCTTGTTCTCACAGCAAAATTAGTTTTAAAGTAAAAAGCAACAAACAAAAAAAATGTAACACGAGGAGAGCAAAGATTACTATGTGGAAAAAATATCAACAAGAGCCAGGTTTTGTTCTTTCAATTCCATGGCTTTTATTTATATATATATATTGTTTATAAAAACAAACACCCTACTTTGTCAGACTTGAAAAGTCAAAATTTACATTTAAATGGAGGCATTTAGGTGGGATTTTTTTTTTCCCCTCTCATCTCTTGAATGCAGAGTACAAAAGATTAAAAACTCTCAATTTTCCTAAATGGAAGGATAACAGGCGAAGTTTGCATTCTGAGAGGTATTCATTTAGTGAACAATGTTCAACTCTGCAAAGACCAAAGCCCAGCTGATCAAGGGGGAAAGAGCACTGGCTATTAGGCCTGACACAGATTTGCTCAACAGCTGAGACCAGGAGAAGCTGTGATCCCATTGTGCCCTGTTCCCAAGGAGGAAATTATGCCAAATACAGCTCCCTGAGGGCAACACCTATGTTTCCAGATGTACAGTGGATCACTATCCAACTGAAAATCACTGCAATTTTAGAGATTTCAGTGCTACAATAGCCCTGGTTTCATTGCTGGAACAACTGCAGATTTTTAAAATGTGAGGTGGTCTGCTTGTAAGAAAAAATGAGAGGACTTAAAAGAAGTCCATAATTTCACAACATTAAAGCCATTGCAAAAAAAAAAATCAAAGTGGAGGCAAATACTGTGATGACCCTTAAAGATTGCTGTCAATTACCTTCCTTTCACTGTTTTTTTTTTCTTGTTTTCTTCCTGACAAGGAAAATAAGTACTGATTCTAACCAGGGAGTCTATCAAACAAGTACACTTGCAACGTGCTCAGAGAATGCCATCTTAACCCATGGAAAGGTGTAGTAGCAATATTTTTAACCACTTTGTCTCACGGGAGCACACCAGGTGTAACAGATGATGTACCACAGGCAGATCTGTACCACAGCAACTCATTCAATTCTGGGCTGGATTTCCTCTCTCTGTGGCTCTTTCTGACAGAGCTGATTCATAGTGTTAAAAGGACACACAGGCAAAAACTAAGCTCATGTGTTTTTTAAAACAAGGGAAAACCACAGATCCAACCAGCACTTTGTAGGGTTTTATTTTGATTGCCTTTAACAATTTCTCATGTCTTATATTGAGTGAAACACGCACACAAAAAACCCACCATCACAACAAACAAAAACGCCCCACAAACAAACCCTAAACCAACCTCCACACACACACTCACCTCAGTAAAATAGTCTGGCGGCATCTTAAAAGCAGAGGAAATAGTAATAACATGTTTGGAAAAGGTACAGACACAAAATCTAAATGCCTGGGAGGGAAAAGCGCTATCGCTCTGTAGCCAGCACTGGGAAATCATTGACTTGCTCTTTTTAAAGTTGCAAACAAACTGTTTCTAGTCTGTCAGGACCAGAAGCTATCCAAATCACCACACTGCTATCAGAACATGCTTCAGTGTTTACCCATCATGTCACTGGTCCCTTCCTAGAGTTTTACTCTCTGTTACCCTCATAAACTGCAAAAGAACCCATTGTTTCAGCAACAAATGCCACTGGATTTCCTAGCACTTCCCAAAGTATGAACATTACCAGCATTAATTAATTCCACTGCATTCATCCCTACCGCCAGCCCTTCTACTCAGAAGGTGTCACAGTCCCATGGTGGACTGACCCTTTATTTTCACGTTCATGTTTCCGCCAACAAGGACAGCCTCAAAAACTCCATCCTGCCCACGTCCCCCACAGATGCTCCAGGACTGTGCAACACCATTAGCTGGCAGTTTGGAAATCCACATCATGACCTAGGGAACTAATACATGTAGGCAAAAAAAGTCTAAATATTTGGAGGTTTGTCTTTTTGCAGCCCAATCAGCTGCTAGAGCTATTTGTATATTGTGTGTGTGTCCCCTCTCCAGGATTCGTACAGAACATGTACAGGGGTGGGGGTGAAGGAAAATAAAAATACAAGAGGATGGAATATCTTAAAGCAAATGATTCTGGATTTAAGCCTTATCCTGAGGTTAAAAGCATTTTAACTGAGACAGCAAGACAGATATCACAACATATGAAGAACCTGCGTCTCAGTGTTCTCCTCAAACAACCAGGAGCATCTGGTTGTATCTGGAGCACTGACTTGACTTGTATTCATCTGATAGTATTTAGAATGTGTCTGAGGAGTCTTAGTAAAAAGTAAGAGGCTTCTACTTCAGGTAGCCCTTAGGATAAGATTTTTAGCTTCCAAGTGATATCAGCTTAATTCACCCCCGAATTCTCCTGAAAATATTACAGGGTCCAACGAAACACTCCCTTTCTTGGCCATTTCTTACCGTGACCTGTTCTAAAAATACTACACAAGGGTGGGCTTATTTACACATTTTTTGTGGCATCCCTGCCCACAACGTCCAAATCTGACATCTGTAATTCCACACAAGTGAACTCAGCTGGACGAGAGGATATAAAGTAATATAAAATGTCAGCTTTCATGCTATATGGATTAAGCCAGCCATGTAATCAGGCACTCTTTATGATGGGCATATCATAGGTAAGCAGTGATGACAGAGTTTATCAGATACCAAAGGCCACTAATACTTGTGCCTGATTCTGTCTCTGTAGGAGCTTTTCAATCAGCAGACCCAAACTTCAGCTTGTGGTTATCACAGCTGGTGGAAACATTAAACCTTCTGGGTTACCTTCAAGCCCCAGCAAGTTTTAGCATGCCCTTGAATTAACCTTGAATCCTACCAGAGGGAAGAGCTATGCAACAGATTGAAACAGGCAGCACTAACTGGCTGCAGACATGTAAGACTTGGGACAGAACAGGGCCAATGGAAACCCTGAAATAACACTAAGGCACTGATCCTTCCTCCTGCTGGCTCAGCAAGCTGCTGAGCTCCTCAAAGTTATGCAACTTTGGCCAAAGGGCCAGGCACCAACTAAAACTGAATTCCATTTCATGCTGAATATGTAACTTCTCTGGTCTGGCCTCTGTGCTGTGAAGAAGCATCTTCTGGGGTGGCTGGTTGGCCACTGGGCTCTGGCATAGACATTCCCTGTATATTTTAAACTACTTTCTTTTCAGATGCTGGAGCAAAGCTGCATGAGACTCTTCTCTCACCTGAAGTATTTTTCTGTGCCCTAAACTAGGTATTTCCATTTTTTTTGGTGTTTGTTTCAACAAATAATATTCTTGTATTCATTTCAATAACCAAGCTGAGGGGAAAATTACTTTCTTGGACATATTATTCAAAGAAGAATATATTTGGCACACAACTGCAGTCAGGTCCCTCACAAGAACTTGTCCAATCTAAAGATATACACACCTTAGCACTGTTCCATTTTTTTAGCACAGTGCTCCATGTCATTACATCCACAAATTTCCCTGTACAGGAGAGATCTTCTCATAACTCTTCCTTTTCCTCCCCCAGTTCCAAAATAACTCCACAAACCAACAACCTACAACTTTATGTCCAGTCATTGGACAACACTGTAATCTGAATCTTTAGCAGTTGAGAAGCAGAGACGCCAAGGTCAGTAACAGTTAAGAGATGCAAAGTACCATCAAAAAGGGAGTCCTCTGTGCTAGAACACTAAATTTGTACTCAAACCACCATAGCTAAAACTGTGCTGGGCTGCTTGTCTACCTGAAAAAAATGATGATACTGCATATCATCCTACCATGTTCTAGGGATGGTTTTTTGTTTGAGTTTTTTGAGGGGAGGTTTGGTATTTTTTGGGGGAGGGAGTTGCTGGGCTTTGTTTTTAGAGGGTTTCCAGGTTCCTGTAAATGACACCAACTTGTGTATAAGGCTGTGACATTTTGCTCTCTAATACCAGGAAATTATTAGGCACACATTTTTCAGTTGTTTATCTTGTGAATACAAAACAGAATCAAAGCATCACAAGAAAAGAAAGTGGGCTGTCTTCTTCCCCAAGTTTTTTGGGACTCAACAATGTTGTCGGTTTCTCTCCCTCTCCTATTTTGTCTTAAGGCTCTGCATCTTGGAAGACTGTGAAGCTGCTGTGTGATTTTTATCTCCATGATTAAAGTGTTACACTTTATTGAGCTCTTTGCATCAGCACCAAAATCTGCAATGCAGGATTTTACATAACACTTCATTTTCTCCTCGCACCATTACTGTTATTAACCTGGTGGCAATAAACAGAAAATACAGCTCGGCTCATGATGTACTCCTGAGTTTTTTTGTGTGTGTGCATAACAGGAAGGGAAAAAGAAGAAAAAGAATGGGAATGAAAGAGCCTCCATGCTGTAAAAGACTAGGAATGGCTGCAGAAACTTGTATTTTCCTTCGAGAACAATCACAGCCTTTCAGAGTTAAACAGAGTACTCTCCTGTAGCATCTGCATATAAGGATTTCCTCTAAAATAAGAGATCAGAGAAGAAAGAACATCCAAACTACTTCAAAATTCTCCAACTCATTATTATTATTATTATTCATCAGACTTCCCAGATGGAAGATTTGATTGATATCCTACTTTGGGGTGTTGCACATCTCCTTGTTTAAATGCTGATGTTTGGAGAGCGTGAGCTCTGCCAACAGGGTACCAATGAGGGTTGGAAAGCCAGCTGAAGAGCTGCATGTGCATGTCAACACAGATGACCTTTCCACTCCACCAATGGATGGAACCTTCACGTGTCACAGACATGAGATCTCCAAGCACTCCAGAAAAGAGTGGGATTCAAATATTCAAACATGTAGGAATCTGGGTTACTGACAGAGATTCTATTTTTGCTGAAGCAGGAGAGCCCTGCAGGAGCAGAGGCAGATACCTAAGTAAGCAAGACTACAAGAACTATGAACAAAGAGATGGTCACCAAAACTTGGTCAAAGTCTGACATGGGGAGAGAGAGAGAGAGAATTTCAGTATGGGGAACTTGGCACATCCCAAAGAAAGCCTGCAAAGCCAGTTTGGGTATGACCTAACAGCAGTGTGTCAGAAGCTTAGGCACCGTCTTCAAAATGAAAAAATTAGGAGGGCAGGCTTCTGGTTCTGGTTACTTTTGAAGCATTCTTTTGTACTTTACCCAAGAGAAATATTGTAGAAAGCTCTCCAAGCTTCTGCCCCCTACTTATGTGGGTTCCTGCTCTTTACTCTTGCTATTTATTTGGCACTTGTTCTTTACTCAGTTTACTGCAGTTTGAAATATAGCAGAACATTTTTCAGTTCGTCACTGTGTTGTTTGCTGTCAAGGAGACGAAATGTTACTGCTTTCCTCTGGAGAAGCTTAGGACATGATGGATGAAATGTCACAAATAATTAGACTTTTCTTATGAATTACATTTTTTTAAACGTCTGTTTTCATGTCAACAGGTGTGTTACGGATAGGCTGCATGGAAGGACCTGGGGAAATTTTAGCTCTCTGAGAACAGCAGTAATGTAATATCTGATAAGCCATGGAACAGCTCCAGCTGAGACAAACTTTAAACAACTTCTGCTATGAAAATTCAAGGCTATGAAAAATCTGAGTCCAGTGGCAGAATCAGAAAGGTCCAGTCCAGTTCCTGAACAACATGGACATGGTTAGGAATGTAAAGATTGCTTGACACAGTCTGACCTAAAGTCCGTGTCTTGTTTCTGACAGTGATATTTTGTGGCACTGTTAAGCCCTATGTGATACGACATCCAGTGATAATCTAAATAACTATCAGGCTCGGAGGAAATAAAAACTGCAGTTCCCTTTCACACTTTGAGCAGAGATGTACTGCAGATAGACAGATACTCAGATTGCATAAAATTATCTGGGAGACAGGCAAGAACAAACTCTCCAACTCTGAACTCTCTCCGGCTTGATTATGATACCTGATCTGCACTTCACAGACTGGGCTCACATCAGTGCACCCCCCAAAAACCTGAGCATGCTGGGGAAAATGGCACAAAACAATCACAGGTGTTCACGCACTACTTCTTCACTAGGGTTATATGAATTTCTAAATCCCTCATCATTTTAATCTCTAAGTTTATAAACTGCCAGTTGTTATGGTAGGCAGGCAGTAAACACTGTATCAAACAATGCTGCAGCTGAATTACTGCTTTGAAATCTTGTATCACATGCGGTGACTTTAAATTGCTTGCTTTGCTAGAAAGGCTGAAAGAATGCGAAGCCATGACACTGTAAATCACACTAATCAATGATGTAAATCTCAACTGTATGAATGTATCAATAATGAGGAATGCTCCAGGGGAACAAATCATGGGAACTACACACCTTTTAGATCTTCCTTCCATAGCAAACTTATTGTCACATGCTGTAGAATCATCAAGAAAATACAAAGCCTAGTAATGATGCGGAAAAATTTACTTAACCCGTTGACATGGAAATAAATTCTTATTTTATTTATGGGGAAAAAAGTTTTCCATGCATATTTGCTGAGCTACCTCAGCTGATTAGAAACTATTGAATTAAAATGAAAGGATCACTGAAGTTTTCTCAGGAGATTTAAAATGTTATTTTTAATGCTAAAGATAAACTGGATGCACATAAACGTTTGGGGGGAAGGGGAGATGTGATGTTTCAGTGTTCATAAACAGAGAACAGTTTATTTGGGGCTTCATCATATTTCAAATAAATACTATAGATATTGGTATTATCAAAACAGAGCCCGGGAAAATAGTTTTCAAACACTAGGAAAGTGGGAAAAAAACACCCCTCAAAATCTTTTTCCTCCTTACTTGGAGAATAAGGCTGTGATCATCTGCTAATCTCTAAGGATCATAAAACAACAAAAGAACATTACTTCCCAATGGCTAACATGATGAGAGAGCAATGAGGGAGGTTGAGTAGCTTCTTGACTGCTTTGCTTCCTTCCAGCAACAGCTAATGAGATTCCCTGCCAAGGTGGAACCTGCCACACATCCTCTACATCAAAGGGCATCTGGAGGATATTCTATTGCCTTTGACTAACATGCTGCCTAGAATGGTAGATAGTCACAGCTGCAAGTCCCCAAAAGTCACCTATTGCTCTATGAGCAGCTGGGAAGCTGATAAAACCCATAATCGAACACTTCCTTCACCGCTTCACAACTGTTTGCATTCTAACAGCTGTGTGCAGATTTATCAAAGAGAAAAGTGGTTGCATCTTTCTTTTCCTTACTCAGGCCCATCATAACTTACACAGTGTAATCCCCGTGCATCCTTCCTCCTCCTTCACTCACTGCAGCTAGATAAAGCTCAGGAACACTGTCAAATTTCCTGCAGTCAAATCATAGAGATGGTGCCATGATGGGTTCCCAGTCTATTAATCTGCAGTTTCATGCACTACAGCCACCACCACTGTATTCTGAGCAGAACAAGCCTCAATAAGCATCACAGATAACCGCGGCTGCTGTTCAGTATGCCCGTGTTCCGTGTGGAACTTTTAATTTTGGCAGGTCTTAAAACATTTTAACAATTAACTTAGTTGTTGGTGTCACATTGCAGCCTGGCAAAACAAAGCCCTGGGTAAACCAACTTGCCCAAGGTCATGCAGAATGTTAGAAAAAGTCAACCAATTCTTTCAATTTCTGTCCCTTATTCTGCTGCTCTGACTTGTTTTGAAGGGGTAGGTAGAGGCTCCAGGTACTGAACTGAAACCTCTTTCATGGTAGACTCCATTTCAAGCAAAGGTGGAGGTTGTAACTACAAAAATGATATGGAGATGGGAGGTTGCTAATCTCTCCTCTTCTGGGTAAGTACTTTATGTAGGGGAGACAGGAAGTCTTCATAGTCAAGTCCAGCTTCTACCACTAACGAATGTGGGAAAAGGAAATGGAAAAAAAGCTGGTTTTCAGGGAAACTATTCAACAACCTGGATATTTTCTGCACTTTTACATTGGGAACCTTGCTTCCTTCATTTTGGGGTAGAGATACAAAGATGTGCTCCAATATGAGCACATAATTTTGGCTGTGTTCCACTTAACCGGAGATAAGGATGCAGTGTCAGCTACCTGGGAACATAACTCCCAGTGCTCTAATATTTTTTGGATTTCTGTGGTTGGTTCCCAAGCCACTGTGCTCATTTATCACACATTGAAGATAGTGGTTTCATAATACTTCTGTTACAGCAGTAGTTTCAGGAGGCCTCCACTGCTCCCAAGCCAGCAGAAACAGCAGGGGCAAGAACCCTCCATATCATGAAATGACATGTGCATTGATTTCTCAGTTCTGACATGGGCTTTGCATTTGACCTTCAACAAGTCGTTCATTCCTCTCAGCTCTCGCTCTTATAAAGGGGACTCCAGAATGCCAGTTTGTCCAATCTCCAGAAATCACCACCTCCTTGTGGAAGACACTTTTTCCCAGTGCAAATTTGATGGGATGCTGATCAGAACAGGAGCTCCCAGGAACCATATATAACCATTACACAGACCTAAACAAACCCTTTTGCTGTGCTCCAGGAGGGAAGTGCAAGAGTTACTGTAACAGGAACATCCAGAAAACAGGCTATTTGAAAAGGTTCTGTTTAGTTAAGAAACTCCTCTTACTTTGTATTTAATATTTTGTACCTAAGGTCCAATCAATGCAGGAAATTCTCCTCCTAGTCTTGTGTCTCAGCAATAATGATGCAAAAGGTCATACAACATATCATCAATAAAATACTGTCACTTGAAAATCAGTTTCCATATAGTCAAATTATTTTTGAAATAGAAGTGTCATTCTTTAACCCTGTCAGGAAGTTAGAGGCACAACATTCAGTTTCCATTTAAAAATCAAAGTGTAAAAGGGTAGGGGGAAAAAAAAAAAACCAACAAACCACTAAAAAATCACTAACACAAATGTCAGTCGGGCTGGGCAAAAAAGAACACAGAGATTAAATGTTACCCTTTATAGTTTGCAACCCAAACAGAAGATCACTGAGCTAGAGCATGACAATAAAATCTATCACAAATATGCAAACCAAAGAGTCAAGTCTCCAGCTCTCCCCAGGCTGAAAAAAATAAACAAAGAAAAAAGAAACAACAAATCCTAAGGAAGATTGGAAGGATAAATAATGCTTCAAAAATCTTTCTGTTTCAACCTGGTTCCTGATACCAGGGTTGGTGGTTTTTTTTTTCTTTTTAACATAGGTATTTTACTCTGACAATTTATCTTTAATGTTACTTGAACATAGGTCTGGCTGCACACCAAAATATACTGGCTTGGAGTTTAATTTGGAGACACTTTACATTACGTTTGCCCAAGAAATGGCTGTTCTTCTCCTGAATTTGATGGCTCATTGAGCTTTTAGGTAAGGGATGGTTTTACAGGGATATATCTCTGTACATTCTTTACAGTCCTTGTAAAACCGCCTGGCCAGCCAGAGCACTGATTGCCTGGGGAACATTTGGTAGGGGTAGGTTAATCTACGTGACCCCCATAGTTCATATGAAACTGCTGCACAACTTTCTAAACAGCCATCTTTATTTCCTCCTCATCCTCTCTTCAGTTTCTGAGTGACTCCCAGCACACACTTTCTCAAGGATAGCTGGAAACAAACACAGAGGTGAACGTAAACACATTTCTTCCTATGAGAACATTTGCAGAGGTAGAGATAAAGACTCAGGCCTGCCCAGTACCACACAGAGTCTCTTGTGTATCAGTCCAAGTGCAAAACCACATGTATGTACAAACATAACGATTAAGCTCCAGCAGAAGTATTTCTATACCCCCAAGAAATACAATTCAGCTGCTGGGAGGGGTGTTTTATTACCAGAGATCTGTCCTTTTCAGTAATGAAAATAATTTCTCTGCTCTCTAAGAGGAAAGGACAAGCCAATACCATTCATTCTAAGTTACAGTCTTTTTCCTATATGCTAATGTATTTGATTTTTAAGCTGATGATGGGTTGTCTGTCAAAATTATTTCAATGTAGAGTGAAAGGATAGCTTTACACTGCTTTGAAGCCCTTCCTTCACCATCCTCCAAAGCAGCATTAATCAGGATTGCTGCCTAAGCCATGGAGCATTTTGTAACTCTACCCAGCCTTCTTCCCACCCCTTAACACCTCCTCTCCTCTTCCTCCCCCCCTCCATCAGCACTGCTCCCCCAGCACAAATTGCCACACATCTGTACAAAGGACAAGCGGAAGAATAAGGTGACAGTTCTTTAAGGAAAGAATAAAAATGCAAATTAACAAACACCAAATTTGCTGTAAACATTAAATACTTCAGACATGAAACCTTCTGTGCTACAAGAGTGCTTTCAGCATTATCTATTCACAGCAGTTCCTCTGCTCCTGAGGGTCATAAACACTGAGAGATGGAGCCAGCAAAAAAGCTCTAGTTGAAATTCAGCTCACAGCAAAAGCAATTTCCGAGTGTGCAAAGTGCTGTCAGCAGGCCTGATGTTTGTGTATGAAATATAGACAATATGACTGGCCCATCGGCAGTCACTGTCAGCCTGATGGATGGTGCCTGAAAAGAAGTAAAGCGGCTGCCGTTAGGGCCCAGTCTATCAGATGCTTGATGGAGATTCGGGGGCTTAATAGAGGTAAAAGTTTCTTCTAATCGGACAAAATTTCCAGCGGTGATCACAAAGAAAATAAAAGGGACGGCGATGTGATGCAAGGGCACCAGAAAGGCTTTCCTGGCTCAGCCATGAGATAAAACAGGAGAGGAAAGCGCTGCATTCTCCACGCCGAGGAAAATTGGTGTCTTTGTCCTTGGACCTCGGCTGTCCCAGAACAGGTGGGACAGTCCTACAGCTCACTGTGTGCACAAGCATCTTCAGGGGTTCCCCACTGCCCAGAGCCCTCACAAAGTGAAAACATCACTCTGCAATGCCTTTGGTGCCCTTCTCAGCATACCTGTTGTTGTGACAGAGGGGGTACTGGATATGGAGGAAGACACCCACACCCATGCAGAAAAACTTATGAAACAGCCAGTTCAAATGTCCTCTCTCCTTTTACCATTTGGGAACTAGAGATCTGCCTCTTTTTTGTTTGTTTGGTTGGGTTTGGCTTTTTTTTTTTTTTTTTTGCCCCCAAGGTTGTTATGTGGATAAAACTTCACGTGCAGTAGGTGGTGTCAATCTGCAATGAAAACACAGAGGGCTAAACTCCACATCATACCTCGTGCCACGGGTCCCTTAGCTCATGATGTCAATCAAAGAGCCGCAGGCAGAAAAAGGAGAGACCATGGAACAAAGGGACGGCAGGGGTCAGAGCACTTGTGGTAGTTCAGTTATTAATATGTGTGCCAAGAAACCATGAAAATCAAAAGGCTCTGATGCAACAACGCTGACCACCTCAATAAAGCTGGAGAGCAATTAGGAGTGAGTTTGTGCTTCAGATTGAGCTTGCAATTAGAAGGGAGCTTAAGCTTCAAAGCTGGAGAACCAGTCTGTATACAAACTGTATATATTTTGAAACTAAATTAACCCACACCTTTGATCCATCCCTATTTGTAAAGGCAAAGAAGGGCTGACAGCTAGCAATATTTGCCTTTCTTCAGGTATGTGAGAAGGCAAGTTCACAGCATTGGGAAAGGCAAAATTATTGCAGATTCTCGCTCTAAAACAGGACTGTGAAGCAGAAGAAATTTCAACAAATGTTTCAATTTCTTAAGCAAAACCACCGCATGGATTGAGGAATTAAAAGTGTGCACAAATGGGAGGCCACCCCAGGTCTAGCAGTCTGACTAATATTTTGGAAGAAGCAACATATTTCTGCAAGAAACAGTAGCCTAAGAAAATCTGGCTGTTCACTGGGTCTTTATACTTTTCACCCCATCATTACCATCTCCTCCTTGATGAGAAATAGAGCCAAAATTGGCTTCTGGGGCATTTGGGGAATTTAAAAGTGGTCATTTCTTTGCAGCGGTGTTTAAAGAGATCATATTATATCAGCAGAAGCAGCAAACATTTAAATACTTCAAATAGTCATGCCATCATACTCAACTCAAGCTCAGAAGGACAGATTACACTTGATTAGTTCCTACCTGGCCTTCCAAACATCCAGCCTGTTGGTTTCTAATGGGTTCTCTCCCCTCTTGCATGCTTTCTACAACTGAGGACTTTCTTCCCTGAACAGCCTCTCCCCAAGGACACATAGCCTGGAGTGGATCCGTCCCTGCTGGGATCTGGTCCTCACACACTGAGCCCCCCGGTGCTTCTACAACACTCTGCAGGGTTTTTCTCCTGAAGCCCAGTTTATTCTGCCCCAGACTCAGCTGGGAATTCTGCATCCCAAAGCCCCATTCTAGAATTTTTCTCAAGGCTGGCTGTTTCCTACTTACCAAATGTACACAGGACTCAGCTTGAGCCTCTGGTAGCAAAGCAGCTCCTGACATTAATATCCCTTAGCACAGGCTCCAGAAGAGCTGCTAACAGTGAGCTTTTAAAAAAGATTGCTGTGTCTTTAACAGGTTTTAAACCAAGCTCCTTTACCCTATTACCAGCACCTGATGAAAACCACTACCCTATTGAACTCACCAGCGGGCCATTAGAAGTGTGTCAGATTATATTAACTAGGCAATTAAAAAAAACACCCAACCAGCAACAACAAGGAGCAGCACGAGGAGAGCCTGTCTGTCGTTTTGTAAATCCCCAAATTAGTTTTGAAAGGCCACTTTCAGCCTGGAGTTAAGGCCAGATTTACCCTCTGTGTGTCTGCAATGGGCTGAATCTCTGCAGCAACCTGATGAAGCTGATTATTTATGATAAGTGACTGACGGACTGCTGCCCAAAAGGCGAAGGAATGAAAGCTGCTGTGACCCCAAATGAGAAGATTTTCTTTGATCAGCTCACACAAACTTCTAAAAAAATTATGACTTTGGGTTTCGTGCAGGAGATCAAATAATTAAACAAACAGATGTGCAGATATTAATAACAAAAGGTGTCGCGTGAGGGAAGCATTCAACCACAAACAAGCCATTTATTTTAAGACTGAAGCGTTGCTGAAATTCCCAATCAGAAGAAGAAAGAATGACTTTTAAGAGCGGTGTGGGAGGCATTTTGGAGAACTGGGGGTAATTTAAAGCAGAATATGCTTTTTTGATGAGACTGCCAAAACCGAGATGCCTCTAGATAAAAAATAAAGAAAAAAAAAAGTTAATTTACATACAGAGAGAGCTGTCAGGCGAGTCGTCAGCAGAGAGAGGGATAACAAGTCTTTGGGTAACAACTCCCTTGTTAGGAAGATGGCAGAGAGAAGCAGGATCAAGGGAAAAGGAAAGTCACTGTACAGATGTTTTAAAGGAACAGTTAGCATTTTCTGTGGCTTGGGGGGCTGAGCACTGCAGCTGCCTCCTCAGTGCAAGTACAGAAACCACCTGCATGAAGGATGTGTGCATAGCTGGGGAAATAATTAAATATTATCTCCTACTTCTGCAGAGTAAGATGAGGGCCTGAGCAAGGAGTTTGGGTCTGGACTCCAACCTTAAATTTCCCCAGCTTTGAGCTGCTGGGGAACAGGAAGCAAGAGCATTATTTTTGAGGTTGAATCTGGCTTTACCTCTCCAAGCCAGAAGTGACTTAGGGAGGCAATGGGAAGAGAGTCACAGGCCCTGTCCAGGAAACCTCAAGGAGTAATACACACTCACACACTCTTCGAGTGCAGCTGGATGAAAAGCCCACGATAAGAAAAATAAATGAAATGCCCAGGCATTTCCCCCGTAAGAGCTCCAGAGAGCAGATTTCAGAACCTCATAAACATGGCAGCTGCTCCTTGTCCCCCAGTACCTGCCTGCAGTGCCATCAGCAGCACAAGGACTGCTGATATTCAAGGTAAGGAGGGAAAGGTCCCCCAGCCAGAGGCATATCTGAGATTGGGCCACCTCTTCTTCCTTACCTTGAATATCAGAGGTCCTTATACTACTCTCACTTCTTCCATCTCTGTGGAAGCAGCAAACCCCAACTGTAAGCAGAGGTCCAAGAGGTGGGATTAGTCTCCTGGGATGTTGTCTGTTCCCCAGAGCTGAGAGCAGAGAAGATGGAAGGAACCTGCTGACCAAATCCACCTGCAGGCCATTAGTTAAACTGGACTCAAATGGTCTGTTTGATTTGCAGATTCCTTCTATCAACTTTACCTTTCCCTACCAACAAACTCTTTCTTGAAACCTGGGAGCTGTCATCCTTTTCCATTCCTTTAATCAAAGATCCTCCAAAAACTGTGAATGTCCTGGGGAGACTTGATGAAAAAGAGATTAAATTCAAATTGAACCCCCACTTATTTTCTGCTGCCATGGATCTGTGAGAAAGAAACAGCTTGCTGGGCTTGAATGGCCTTACATTGCAGAAAAGAAACTATGGACTATCCTTCAGAATCTCAGTGATGGTGGGAGAACACTGAGATCCCAAGAAATAGCACAGAGCGATCCATAAAACCAAGCCACTGGCTGTAATTATCACATGCCTTTCATGGAACTCAGCAGTGCCCTGATCACATTGCAAAATCATTGATTTTTCTCAGTGGGTTCATTATTTTGACTCACTGAACTGGTGGCTCACCAGTTCACTGGCTGGGGACTCAGGCCCAGCTGACATTGCTGTGGTGTGGTCAATAGCATGTGAGTGTCTCAAACCAACCCAGACAGGAAGCCAAACAGAAAACAAGATGTTCATCTCATTTTGACTGGAACCAACTGGAATTCTGCCTCCAACAGATGGAGTAGGTGCAAGCAGCCCATATTCTCCAAAAGGAGAGCTGGGTGAAGTGTTACTGTGGACAGGCCTGAGCCTTTCCAGAAAACAAAGGACTGTGACAAAGCACATGGTTTTTCAGGGGGAAAAAAAGAAATAAAAAAAAAAATCTCTCTGCCTAGAAGGGAATACTTCATGCAAAAATGTATTTTCCTGTTCTTATACTGCACCAAAATAAATCCTTAAGCTGCACTTAAGCTAAATATCACATGGAGAATTTATTTTAATAAAAACTAAAGCATGTGTGTCACAAGCTTTACAAAGAAGAAAAACCCTAGGACCAGATCTCTCCTAATATTGTTTTAATATGGCCATTTTTATGTATGTAGTTGTGGTACAAAGATTATATATGCTGCACAGAATTGTCCCTTTGTGACCACTGAATATTTGAGTAAATGCAACTTCAATGTGACAGTGGGTTTCTTCAGAAAAGTACAGAAAATAACTGTTAGAACAGAGCAAAGTGTTTTTTTAAAAAACACAGCAGGGTAAGAAACAATTTGTCTGGCTGTGGGGGTGGACTGGCTAATCTAACAGACTGTTCCTGTCTCTGTCTTCCAAGTTGCTACAGAAATGACAAATCCACCCAGTACAGGTGACTCACAATTATCTGCATTTCCCAGTTGTGCCCCCTGATTGTGATGATGTGATTGAAGATCAGATGGGGTCGAGTTTCAGAGAGCAATGTGTACCCACAACTCACGTTGACTTTATCTGCCAGAAAATACACTGAGAACAATGCATTTGGTCTTACAGATACATAGGAAACCACCAGCAAATTTTTCAACAATATATCCTCAGGAAACAGAGGGGCTCAGCCAGGAGAGGATTCCTGACTGCAGTGTCCTATCGATATCAAAGATATTCCTTTGACTGATTCACATGGACAGATAACTGATCAGTTCTTCATGGCACATGGTCTTTCCTTCCTTCCTAGTAGACATCACGCCCTTCCCCTGCACAAAGGCTTCTAAGCATCAATTTAGACTCTCTGCTTTCTTCTTTTCAAAGTTCTTTCCCATTTCCAAAAAGTTTCCTTTGCTCCTCAAATGACATTCAAGGAAAATCATTATATCTCACTCACTATCTGAAACAGGAGTGGAGAGGGTAGAACAAGGTCCATTTTTCCCTTACCCTTAGCAAAACTACTTTTATCTGACATGTTTTCAAGCAGCCAGAAAACAGTGAGTCACTCAATTAAAATGTTTTCCTTTACCCATATACATACCTTTATGCCCCTTCTGGGAGACTGGATTTGGAATTCAAGGTCATCTGCACGACCGTGGACAATATCACAATTCAAGATCAACACCGAGTTATGAGGTAATGGGGGGGGACACATACATGACAGGGATATGGTGGTGTCCATGGGATGCTCCAACCCTGTGCAACTCCCTTCCCTTTATCAAGGTTGCATTATCACCTTTCCCTAAAAATCATTCACAACGTTTTCTTTACCCTGACCTGATGGTAGTACAAGGAAACAGCAGCACCAACAGTGATAAAACATGTCCTTTAGTTTCAGAAGCCTGCCTTCCATTTAAGCTATGGAAATGGGAAGCAGCAGCTGTGATAGCTGTATAAACATAACTGTCCACAGTGCATAACCAGCACTCTGCTGTACTCATCTCTGCAAATAATAGATGTTGCTGTTCTGATGTGATAATACTTGATGGATTTATCCACAGGGTATTTAAAAGGCAGCTGATGTGACCCTTCTGCTCCAGTCTACCCATGAACCATAGATTTAAAGTCCACGTTTTAGGTGGATTTCTTGGAAAGCTGGAATTCCCAAATCAGAGAGGCTGCTAAGGTTCAGTAATATGGTTACATGATGAGGATAACTCTGTACAGCCAGAGCCACCACATGCTAAGTGTGTTGGATAAAAGGGCATCTAAACAGTGTCTTGGTGTGATCCTCATTCTTCCCTGGGTCATGACCCTTACTGAAGTTTTCTACAGCTGTGAAGCCCAGATTTACAGACATATGGATACAAAGAGTATGACTAAATAAAATTTCTTCTGAATGTCCATCCAAATGTTTGTGTGTTTATTCAGATTCCACCCGAACTTCAACCCCTGCCAGGCTTAAGCCTTCATTAACAACCACGACTTCAATTCAGTATTACCCAGACTGTGCTTGACAGCCACCAGTGCTTAGGAAGTCTGTAGTTCTTTGTGTCTTGGAGTAGTGCATCATTTAATTTGTCCATATAGCTCAAATGCTTGCTATGATATATAACTGAAAGGATGAAAGGAATTGTTCATGACTGTTATTCAGCAAGGTACCTACCAACATGTTTCCAAGAGCTACAGGCAATTTAGGGGGAGGATGTGGTGGGAATTATGGGTAAACAGCAGCAAATATTAAAATGAAATAGAGGGAAACATTGCAGCCACAGCAACAACAACAAGGAAAATGCAGTTCCAAGCTTTGAAACCCGACTGGATCAAAACTTGTTTCCACTAAGCAAAACCAAAAGGAAACCTAAAAATTCTCAGTAAAAAAAAACTACTGAAGTACTGCAAGTATTTACTGATTCCTTCTTTGTGAGTTACAAAATAAAACATTATCAAGGGAAAACTGAGCGTTTGCTTGTTTTTACCCTTGACAGTCACAAAACCACATGTTCAGATAAGCCTTTTAAATAAAGAAAAGCATCCTCTCCTCCCTGTGTTTCCCGTACGTATACTTTCTATTATTCACCCTTTTCTATCAATAACTTCCAGCACTTGGAATTTATGTGCAGTATTTAATAAGAGCTGGTGAGAATGTTGAAAGTATCTTGGTAAGATGTTATGTGTCAAAAAGCGATCATGTTACAGTGTGATGGATTAATATGAAGAAACAGCTTGAAGGCAAGGTATTCATCTTTTTTTTTTTTTTTAAATGACAACACTAATACATTTGTTTCAGTTCTGAAATTAATTTTCTAATAGTAAGAAAGGTCAAAATGAACGAGAGGCATATGAGCCTTTTTGTCATCTTTGACAAATTATCCAAAACAAGCCTGTCAGATCAAAAGGGATAACATTTTGAGTAATAAATGTTAGTACTGATTAACTGGTCAAAGTTAATTCTTTTCAGGAATTGCCATATTCAAAAAGTAGGAATTTTTTTTTTTTTTTTTTTTTAAATATTTCTTTTATCATGTTTTCAAAAGTTTTCTTGGAAAGAGGCCTACCAGGTGTTTTCTGTGAATGATGTCTGTTAGATGGTACAAACTGAAGATGGTATCTTCAGCAGTGCTCAGAGGCAAATCTACTTCAACTGCTGAACAAGTTAAAAGAACATTTTTTAAATGTTCTCCCATTTATGAAACAGTCTCAAATTTAGGGTCAAATTTGGGAAACACAAAAGCTTCTCCATTGCAAGTGTTTTCCTAAATTTCGGCTTTCAAATGCAGGTCTTTTTGAAGTAATTTGAAACATTAGTGGAAAATTATTAAAAAGAAAAAGGAAGGAGAAGTTTTGCAATTTTTACTGATTTTCAGATACTTGCTTTTCAGTGGGATTATGGTGAGGGTTTCTCCTGAAAAACCTACTCTCCTGAGTATGCAACTATTTAACATCCAGTTACAGAATCCCGAAATTGAAATCAAAAAAAGGCAAGTTCTTCACTATGACTGCTTCCCAAGTAGTAAAGACAGGCTTATCTCTACAGCTGGGTTGCTCTTCTGGGTATGTTTAGTATGTTCAGAGGCTTGAATTGCTAGAAACTCCTTGGGGTGAGACTGGAGCAGGGAAACCACAGGTCTCTCAGGTGATTCAAGGACCTGTCCAAGGGCAATAGCCAAGAAAGTCCAGCAGATGTTATGGGCTCTTCCACTTTCCCACCTATGGGACTTCTTTGGAAAAGAAAAATGGTCCCTCCGCCCTATTTTGCAAACACCAAACCATGTGGGAAAGATATAAGTTATACTCAGTGGGCCCCAAAACTGTTGAACAAATTACTAGGAACACCTGGTTATAAAACCAGCACACACATAATTTAAATAGAATTTCAGGAGTCTGTATTTCCCATGTGAAAATCCAGCCTGGCCCTCTGGAGACCAGGTGTGATTCATAGGATGCAACTTGCTGGCACAGTGTCTGCGTCACCAAACAGTGACAAACTTGTCTTCCTCCTCCAACAATACCAGCTGTGCTAAGGAAAATTATTACCTCTTCTCCTAAAACCTTGGGGGTTTTTTTTCTATTCTGAAACCATGACAGCCACAATAACATTATACCTCATCCCACAAGAAGACGCTTAACATTTCCCAGAAGCCTTCACTGTGTAATCCAGAAAATCTCTTTTACATTTTTTTGGTAAGGCAATTTCACAGAACCTTCAGGTGCTGAGGACAGTCACCACTGTGCAACAGTATGCAGGGCATGAGACAGTTGGTTTCTGTGCCCTACTGCATCACTTACTGGCCTCAGAAAGGGTTGCTTGCTCTTAATTTAGCTTACACAATTACAGTCATTTTCCTGGGTAAGCAAGATTTTCAGCTTTGTGCTACCTTTCTGTCCTCTCTTGGTGACTTCAGCTGCTGCTGTGTATCAGTTTCCAGAGAACCCAGTGCAGTTTCCCAGTGTCTCTCTGATTAGGAAGCTGAATTACAAACAGTGACATCCAGCTCACAATGGTTTCCACTGGAGGCACAGGCCCTCCAGTGGTTCCAGGAGTATCTGAGTTGCTCCAGTAGCAGCACATCCTCCACCACTGCAGAGCATCTCATTTAGGATCAGGTACTACAAGTATCCTCTTACTGATTTCCACAGAACTACTAAATAGTAGGCCATGACAGAGCAAATATCCAAAGAACTTCTGTGTGCCAAGTTTTCAATCACTTAGAAAATTAATTCCCTTTTCTGCTTTAATTGGGAAACTACTCAGGCAGTCTGAAAAAAAAAAAAAAAATTCCATACTGAGGGAAGTTTTCCCCTTAACTTATTTCCCTAAAGTTATACTGCTAAACCTTTGGTCAACACTAAATAAATCCTTTTCTCTTTGGGGCTTATGCAAGTCAAAAAAGATCTAGAAGAGAGCACAGAGTTAGGTGACAGGGAGGGGGAGAAATATGCTGGATTCTGATAATTGCTCTTCTTAGAATAAAGCACTTCCAATTTATTACAGTTGGAAGGATTTCTGCAGCATAGAGAAAGCTATATCAGTCCATACATATTAACACAAGATTGGGCTCTCTATTATATCAACACTTTTCCAAAACAGACAGCAGCATGACTAATCTCAAAGCTCCAAAAAAGAAAGTGTCTCTTCTTTGTTTGGCCTCTGAAATCTTCCAAATATTTTTTAAAAAATGTTCTCTTCACCTCCCCCTGCTGCTGAAAAAAACCCACAGAAACCACAAACCCCAAACAACAACAAAAAATCCATACACACACACACAAAGAAAAAAAAATCCCTGAGAGGAATTTAAAGTAAAAGAGCTCATTCAAAAATAAAACACAAAGATAAAACCTCCAGTGGTAGATTCCTTCTAACCGGTGAATTTATTCTAAACTCAGAGCAGAGAACTGAGTAAAATAAAGGTCAGACCCTGTGCTGGGAATTCCCCTGACCTTTCAGGCTGCATCCATCATTGGTATTACACAGAATGTGCCATTTATCACACCAAACAGAGAGCCAATCTTTAACTCCTTTTCTCTTCCCAACAGTACAGACCCAACAATTATTCAGATTTTAAAATACAATCGATGTTTATCCAGCTCCTTTCTACAGCTCTGCCTCTTTGGGCTCCACTTCCAACCTCTGGGTGTACAGCAGGCATCTAATAAAGCAGGGGGCATATGAAAACCAATGTATCTTGGGGAGATTGGTGTAAAGGGGTGGATTAAAAATGCATTTGGAAAGACCTTTTAAAAATGGTTTGCTTTCCTACTGACACCTAGCTCAGCTGAATGATATTTGGGACAATCCTCTCCTGAATTCAGGATCATATATAGGGAATCTGTCATTACCAAGGAAGAGGATGTTTTGAAAGTTTCAGGCCTTTAGACAGCATCAGGGAATTGTTCTGCTGCACTTTTCCAGAAGTTTGGCACCTGCACATACCAGATTTGTATAGCTTTTAAGGATCCCTCCATCATGTGTGAAACCATCATGGAACGGGCTGCTGCAAGCTGACTGGGGCAGCCCAGTCCCTCAGGACAGAGCCTTGCTCATCACCACAGCTGAATTTCTCTCTGACACACAAATCTCTCAGTTGATTCTTAACCCTTCTTGGAGCAAAGTATGGTCAGTCCAGGAGTGGAGACCAAAAGAAGAAAGAGAATATGGGGAGCAGCTATTGCCACGTGGAGTTCCAGTGATCAGACTAGCACTGCCCCTCCTCCAGGACTCTCCAATACTCATTCAAGAGAAGAAAATAATCAAGTGAGGGAGTGGTGGAAAGGAAGCCTGGAACAACCTCATCTCCAACTAACTGACCTCCTGGATTTACAGCTACACTCCTGCCCCAAAAAATACAGAGATCCCCTGAGAGATCTGTTCTCTGGGATGCTCCAGCTGAGCTTTCCAGGCCCAGGCAGTGCATGGCAGGATTCAGAGCAAGCCCCCTTCACCTGAGTGTAGGGATCTCTTCCTTCCCTAAAAGCTAGCAGCAAATGCCTAAGCCACAGAGTGCCCTAGTGCCACTCAGTGTCCTCTGCTTGCATTCAATACACACATTATCAGCACTAAGGACCAATTTGAGAGCTCCCAAGCTTCCCCCTCACAGAGAATGCAGGAAGATAGAGCAGTTACCAGGATATTTATAAAAGGGTGCATGGGACAACTATATTTGCAGAAGGTTAAACAGCCTAATGCAAGATATGAGCATCTCTGTCATGAATCAGTGATTAAAGCAGAGTCTCTTTCATCACAATGCAGCTATCTCAACCATGGTAAATAATAGGCTAATTAGACATCTGCTCATTCAATGTCCAAAGGGAAGGGCCAGTTCCTGGCACAAAGTGAAACATTGGTTGCACCAGTGAAAAGTCCTTTTCAAACCTGCAAACCATCTACAGTAGGAGCTCAGCTGCTTCCTTTACCAAAGGATGCTCCCTACAGGCAGGAAAATAAAAGCACCTCCATCTTCCTCTTCCTGCTGTTAGGGTTTACAAACAGGTGGATAAACTCGTCCAGTGTGACATGGACAGGTAACTTTAGACTAACTTTTAGAACACTAGTTGCTCTAGAGAGGATAAAAAAAAAAAAAGTGGGAAGCTGTAATGGTCTATCTGCCCAAACATGTCAACTATAACATTTGAAGTTTAAATACTGTTACAAGAGGACAGAATTTGACCAGATTACAAAACAGGCAGGTTTGGTAAAAAAACCCAAGTAATCAGTTTTCCTTGTGTGGACTTAACTATGACATGCTTATGGCCCGATAATTTCTACCAGAACATTCTTCATTTGCTTCCTGACTGCTCCCCTTCCCTTCCACCAAAATAGTCTCACCTTCCCATTCCCTTTGGCTCCGTAGGTACAGCTTAACACAGAAACTGAGGCCTCACTGTGCTGTGGTGGGGACAGCAGCATGTTCCACAGTTGGTTGTGGCCGTGGTACTGCTGCAGTGGGCAAATCATTTGAGTGACAGCCAGATCTAAGAGGAGATCTTCTAAGGTTGGTTGAAATAACCCCAGAACTGCAAGGATTATATTCCAGCAGGGAGGCTGCAGATCCATCTTTATTCAGAATAAGTGCCATTTCTTCCCAAGCACCCTTATCTCTCCCTCGAACATTACCTCTAAGATTCCTTCAAGCAGTGAAGTGCCACTGCCAGGTGACTGAATACCTGACGGCCACTTGGCACCAGGCAGCCCTTCAGGCAAAATCTGTAACTTATTTTCCTTTCTGACACACCTTTAAAAGCAGACAGAGTTTTTTGTTTCAAGATTCCTCATTTGGCTGGACACTGGGTTGGAAGAAAAGTTTCCAAGGAGACAAGTTAGACACCCCTTCCTATAATACCATAAGAATAGCTGGCTCCCCTGAGAAGTCTAATGAACTGTTTGCTGGAAGGTTTTCTGCTCTTAGCACACCACCCTAATGCGTTAGCAAGGCTCTGTATGCTCTAAACAGGTCGTGTGCCTGCTCTGGCATTCCCTGGACTCCTACATTGCCCCCTGGGACAGATTAGATTTTTCCATAGCAGCTTGCAGCAGACTTAAAAATGGAAAGTTTTGCTAAATGCAAGATGGTCATGAATAACACAAGGAGTTTAATAACCTGTGTGTTATTTATTTTGCTACTAAATTCAATCCATCCACTTTATTACCTCCAAGGGTGTCACCTCACAAAATATGTCAAGCCTACTCGGTTATTGCCCAATGCACAGTAAAGCTTTTTTCCCTCTCATATTCCATGAGGTTATTCAAAATTACTTTAAAATGCTTACTGCTACAAGAAGTTCAGGGGAATGCTAACATCCTCTCTGTGCCCTTCTGTCTCCATTTCTCTGGCTGACTATTCGTCCTTTTGTACCTTCAGCGCAATTTCAGCAAGTTTTTTCCTACATATCTTGTTGGAGAGTTGTTTCCGAAAGCTACAATCCTCAAGGCCATTACCAGATGCATTTTTAAAGATACTGTGAGAGGGGAGAAAAAAAAAAAAATCATCCTTTTGCAAATACAATTTCTGGTGTCAAACGGGTACAAACAAATTGGCTCCTTCGATATTCTTGGTTTTTAAACATTAGTCACTTCACCCTTTGATTTTTGTATCTTATCCTCCTCCTCTCCTTTAATGCACAAGGGCTGAGTGGCACTGTGGGAAAAGTTTGGTCTACAAAATTAGTTCAGATGAGCAGCAGAAAGTTAAAATAAATTGAATTTACTGGTACTGAAATAATAAAGCTCAGAGAAATCTAAACAACATTCACATGCTTGCTTACCAGAACTATTTATTTTGTTTACTAAAGTGACAGTCAAGGCAGCCAAATTTACAGATGTTCAGAAACCAGGTGTAACTTCCAATGCCCAGGACTGATGGAAATCAAGATGTTTGTCTTTCAAAACTTCAACTCAAAATGTTGAGATACTTTCTAGAAAACCAGTTCAGAGACATTTGACCCAAACATACAAAAATAAGGAGGTTTTCATTTAGGGTTGGCTTTGGAAATAATTTTTCCCCAAAATCTGTGTTTCTCCATTTACATCTCATTCTAGAGGCTTCAACAAAAGCCAGCCACACGTTCCAGTTTTCCACAGACCTCTCCCCTTCTCCCTAGAACCATTCTAGGGAGTTTAACTGCTTCTATGGTCATTCCATGGTCAGGAATTTGGATGCAGATGGCACAAGAAGGCAATTTCCAGGAATGGGGAGACTATAACTCTCTAAGCAAACTTTTCAAGCTTCACCTATGCTTTACTACAACTACTCCACTAGGCTGAAGAAAACTATGGTGAGGGGAAAACTGTTCTGTCTGCAGTCTGTTCTACCAGTTCCAGTCCAAAGGAAAAAAATCCTATATCTCCCCATCAAGTCCCATTGTGGTTCAAGAGGGCATTGACTTTGTTATTAACAAAATTAGCTGGGGTACAGAGCCAGTTTGCCAAAGTGCAGCTTTATTCTCTCTACAGGTTCCTGAAAGAGGGTGGCAGCTGGCAGTGCACTCCAGCCAACTCTCCATCACGCAAGTTAGAGAAGGAAAATTCCTATCAGGTCTTCCAGTCACTCTCCAAGTTCCTGCAGGATGGCTCCCTACAGCTAAACGAGGGGCTGTGCTCCAATTAGCACAGACCCTTCTGATGCTGGCCAGCCTGCAAAGCCAGATGGCAGCTCCTCCTTGGCATTTTGGGCCCGGGTACCCGGTGCAGACCACATCTTTTGTAATAGCCTGGTAAATGGCTCCCAAGCTTTATTTCAAATGCTCCAGTCTCTCCCTGAACTGCAGCATAACTAGATCCAATCATACTTCTGAACTCCACAGGGAAGAGATGCAGATAAATTCCTTTGCAAAAATACATAATCAACAGGAAAACAATGCATAAAACATACTATGGGTGTAATATATGTACAGGCACATACACATACACTTTCTCTACTGCTTGCAGTGCACAGATACTAATGGGTTCAGGTGATAAATCAATCTGCAGGGCTAAAAGCAGTCACAGTAATCATTTACAGCTTCCACTGACTTCAGCAGAAGATACTGGCATTCTCGAAGCATGACTGAAAACTAAAATAATGTTTTACTTGGATGAATTTCTCTGTTCCAGGTCTAGCAAACTGCATTTGAAGTTATTTTTGCTAATAATGTAAAATCACAATGTCTGTCATAATATAAATTGTCATTGCCCATTGCTATTACAATAATGCTGAAATCAACAAATCCATTTACACTCTGTACAGAATCCCACCTTGTTGTACAACAGTGATATATATCAGTTTGACTAACACAGACAATAACTGCTAAATATTTGTTTTTGCAGAGAATAATCCACTACTATGACAGCTGTAAAACCCTTGCAATAATAGGCAAGATTGGACAGGGCTCCTCACACTCCTTCTCCAGGTAACACACTCCAGGTCACACTTTCCAAGGATTTCTAGAGGGCAACTGAGCAGTTCACTGCCTCTCTCCCTCTAATCTTGTTAGAAGGTAACCATGCCATTTGGAGAATGATCTTTGGAATTAACAGACTAGAACCAGGATGAGATGGGAACAAGCAATCAGCATTTTCCAGCTCTCAAGGAGCAGGAAAAAAAGATGGAAACAGTTTTCCCTTTGAATCAGCCATTCTATCTTCCACCCTTGGACTCTGTGGGGAAAAACCCCTAAGTTACTAATCTAATAGCTAACCTACAAATAGCTACTCCTGTTTCCTCACCACCACCCCTACCCAACTATAGTCTCAGGCCTCTTGCTTTTAAAAATAGTCTAAAACTCATCGAAGAATCCTGTCATGGTGAGACATATTCATCATTGCAGAGCTAGAATATTAATTCTTATTTCAAGGGACAAATGGGGCTTTGTGCTAGGAAAAACCAAGTACACAGATTTAAACTGGTTTTTAAACAAAGAGCCAAATCCCCCAAGCAGTATTAGGAGATTCAGCAGTTCTCACTTCTACAGCTCTACTTGGAGTTGTCACAAGTAAGAGCTCAGGCTCAAAAGCTTTTCTCTTGGCTTTTGCTTTCTAGTGAAAATTCCTTGTTGAACTGAACAGGCAAGAAGATGATGAAGTCATTTGTTCAGAGCTATCAGGCTGGACAATATCCCACCTTCCTCACTCTTCTTGCTCCTGGCTCGGGGCAGCCTTAGTCACTTTGACAATGTTTTAAAGGAACACAGCTCTCAGTCATCTGAAAATGAAATTCATAGGTGTTTTTCCACAGCAGTGTCATTGTGCCTTTTGTTTCCAAACAGCTGAAAATTAGGCTAACCTTTAAACGTTCCTGCACTGCTTGGCAGTCAAAACAAACACGACAAAAAATATAATCCTTCTAATTTTAGAAGCATCCAAGTCTGACATATGCCAGATTCTGACACATGCCATTTTCCTTAGTTACCAACATGTGGCATCCTGCTGCTCAAGCTTTCACACACCGAGGCTGAGGGATGATGGAATGTGTCTGCTGATGGCAGTAATAGTCTGGTACCCTTAGCAACATTTGGCGAACTGTGAACCTTTGCTTACATCAGGCCAGATCAATACAGCCATTATCAAGGGACATAAACAGAATAAAAAGCTGTCTCTATTGCAGGAGTTAACTGCAGCAAGAGGAGAACATCCAGTTCCTGAAGGGCAGACTCGCCAACCAAGCACAGGCAATAATGTTTCCATAGACTACAAGTCATCAGGGAGGATTAAATCTACGCCTGCTGAGATTTAATTCTACAGTGAGTACCCTTTTTGGGGCAAGTCATAAACCACCACAAATTCCCTAGCAGAAGACCAATACTGAGATGAAGGCAGTTTATTTTCAAAAAATACAAAACAATAGATTAGCTGGACTCAGAACAGAAATAGATTTTTCTTGATGTACATCTAAGTAAACAGCCTTCAAATAGCGCTCTGCTGATGGGGTCTTTTCCAGAGGTGACTGCATTTCAGCAGGGCATAAACTGGTTCCTAGCTTGCATTTAAACTTGGGAACTCAAGATGTAATGAGACAGACAGGATACTATTTCAGAAGGTGCTATTAAAACCCAAACCTAAATGCAAGATATTCTACAGTTAAAAACTGATCTTTCAGGACACAGTCCATAAATAAAAACATGGAAAGCAACAACCTATTCAACCTACTGCCTTAGCAAAGGGATGGGACTAGATGGTCTCCAGCGTTCCCTTCCAAACCTAACAGTTCTGTGATTCTGTAAACAGGGCACAAACACCGTGATGAAGGAGGGAACAAAGCTGCACTGGTTTGACAAACTTTGCACGCAAATTATTTTGCAGAGCTCCCTTTTCAGCAATATCAAGAATTGTTGATTCCTCCTCCCTGCTGCATATACCCCATGGTGTGTGTTCATCTTAACTTAGAGTTTGCTGTTTATGCTCAGGCAACTCTGTTTCTCCCGGGTGTAATTTATGTGGACCAACGATTATCAGTCCCATAGTGTGATCCTTCCTCCTATTCTTACCATGTTTTGAGAAAGAGTGAAACAATTATCAGCATTGTCTCTAAAGGAGTCACCCTGGAACACGAGTAAACCCTGCAGAAATGAAGGAAGCATCTCACATGTCAGAGTGCCCCTGGCTTTCAGCACACTTGGGCAGATTTATCACAGAAAGGATGGACAGATTCTGCAGCCCAGGCCTTCAAAATGACCCAGCTCAGTAATCTTGCTCTACACTGCAGTTTCCTATATGTCAGTTCCCAGAAGGTAGATATACTGAAAAGGAAAAAAAAAATTATTTTTTGAAGAAAAAAAAAAGAATTCATTTAAAGAAAAGCACCTTACCAGTGCAGGGATGGAGTTTTGAAGATATTTGGTGAAAGATTTGATATTCCAGATGCTCTTGTGAGATAAACCCTCTAAGCTCTTTTAGATCAGTCATTTTCTCTAACAGCTAAGCCACCAGAAGTTGGGCAAGCTCAGACTTTGATGCCCATTTAGGAAAACCATGATGGATGATATTTAGTACTTTGTAAGTCAGACTAGATTATCACGGTGATTCCTGTCTGCTTTTAAAAACCTATTGATCCACTGGTGTCAGCACTGCAGAAGACAGCAAGCAGAAGCTTTGAAAATACTTTTAAGAAGGGGACTACTGCTAACTTTGATGCGGTAAAATTCCAACATCGTGATGTATCTCCTGACAAGAAGAAAATTAAACTTCTTCTAATTAATACATTCATTTTAATTGGATTTTTCACTAGACATAGAGTAACCAGATTCTGAAAAGATGACTGAATGCATCCACACAGGAAACATCGATCCATCGTGTTAACTCCGACTTGAAAGATTTAAGCTACTAATACAGTTCTCCTGTCTGAAGAGCCTTTCCAGCAGTTTTGCATATAGTGGTCCTCTGGGCTTCGGAGAGTTTCTAAGCATATACTAGGGAAGGTAGTCAGCAGAAAAGCTTTAACAAGAATGGGAATTAAGTCTTGTTCCAATGCAGCTTGAGCAACACTATGAATAGGTCACATACATCATGAAAACCAGCCATGAAATATAAGAACTTGCAGCCATCCAGAGACTGATTAATGATTCAAATAAGCAATCTCTTTGCATAATTGCACTTAGGGAACATTATAGACACAGACCCCATTCAACAGCTTAAACTGGGCTCTAGATCAAGAAAACATATGCAAAACTGCAGGGTTGCTGCCTGCAAAAGCCAGCTAGTAATGCTACCAGCATTAAGCTATTTTTGATGCCTATGAATCTAAAAGTGCAGTTTTTCAGGTTTAAGAAAAATAACAACTCTGGAAGCAGCTCTGCTTCATTATAATCCTCATAGGATGAGTTTGCAGAAGGCAAAGATCCTGGCAACCTGAAATCATAAAGGATATCTATTATACTTCTCAAAAGAGCAACAGTATAATTCGTTCAGCTCTAGCCATCCACTCTGCAACTAAAGCCTATCTGCCTAAAATATCCCCATTGGATCCATTAGTTTCCTTTCCTTTAAGCTGTCAGGCAGCCACTGTATTCTTCTCTCAGGATTCCTGTTCTCCAGCCCAAGGCTCTGGATGGCACAGTAAACAAACCAGGCACAAGATGAAAATAAGCAGTGGAGAATCCTATCTACAGGATTATTTGGGATTACTATTTTGGAATGACACATGCCAAGAAATCAAGGGACCTATCCCATACCTCTGTGTATTGTGACAAAGACAGTATAATGGCCTTCACCGAGGATAATGATCTTTTATCTAAGGAAATCATATAATCTGTAGGCTTTTCCCACTCAAAATACAGTTTCACATATAAATATATTTTTTTCAATTTACTGATGTGTTAAGGCACTGAAAAATAACTCCAACAATGTTCAGGTAGCCCCAAACACCAGAATCACAGGAATGCAGAGGTAGAGGAATGCAGTATAGAACAGAGCTCTCTCTTAGGCAGAACAAACTACTATTGTTTGTCTATAAACCTGATAGTGCTAATCCAGCCATCATACAGCCACCCCTTCTACTTTATTCTGGGAACAGTACAAGAGACTGTCAGAGAACAGTAGCAGAGGGTGTGTTTTCTTTGCCCTGCATGAGCTCCTGAAAGAGCAGCCATCCAGAGGTCCCTGGATGTGGGCAGCACAGGGTGTTTGAGGAAACAATGCAAGCAAAAGCCCACATATGTCAAAAATAAGCACAAAAAGCTCATGTCATCCAGAGACAACTTGGATTCTTAACTTCTCTAAAATCATTTGGTCAGAAACTTTGCCAAAGCTTTTCAGAAATTCAAAATATGCAATAGGCAGTGGATTGTCTTGATCTTCACGCCTGTCAATTCATCCAGAAAAGGGTAGCAGATGTACAAGGAATAAATTCCTCTTCCAAAATGAAAACTACCATTAAGCCACTGTTATCCATGTTATCTGACTTGTCCCCTACAAAGAGCAGCTCTAATTTGGGAATTCCCTTTAGGCTCCTCACTGTGAACACCAAAGCAAATAACTCATTTAGCTTTTCTGCAAAGACCTTATTTTCCTTGAGCACTTCTTTTACATCTTGATCATCTATCAACCTTATAGACCTTCAGGCAGGCTTCTTGCCTCTGATGTGTTTGAAAAAGTTTTTGTTATTAGTTTTTATGCCTTTAGCAAGTTATTCTTCAAAATTGTTTTTTGTCCTCTATTATTATGGGTTTGCATTTAACTTGCCAGAATGTACCGGGGTTTTTTTCCTTAGTTCATTTGGGCAAGACTTCAAAGGGTGTCCTTTAATGCTAATGACCTTCTTCAGTTTAATAATCCCCTTTGCTAACTTCTCATGCAACCTTTTATGAAGTTGTGGAGTTTTTCAAACAGGGGTAATACACTTACTCTCCAATGGTAAAGCTGCAAAAATGCATTCCTACAATGGTGATTTTTATATAGCTGCCATGTCACCCCAAAGTGTTATTTTGTTCTGTTTTGCCCTTTTAGCTACTGCTTTTAGTTTTCTATTTTATGTTGGTCCCCTTTTAGAAGTATGTGCCAATCTAAGGTCCTTTCGGCTTTTGTACTCCACCAGGAATGATGAATTTGAGCATGTTTATATTTATTATTACCCAATGTTTCTTTGACAGGTACATCTTCAATCAAGACTTAATCCTTGCTCAGGGATAAATAAAAAAAAATTGCTCTTCTCTTTCAGGCTCTCTGATTTCTTGCTTCAAGAAGATGTCATTTTTAAAGGGTATAAATGCAGCTTCCACATCAACTTTAATCGTGACACTTAATCAGGCTCTGCCATTACTTTCTTTGAGTCCTTATTGCTTCTTTGGTAATTCTGAGCATGATACTATAAAGTTGCTTAGTGCTATCATCCCATTTTGGCATGAAATTTTAATGCACAGGGACTGTGAGATTGTTCAGTACTTGTTGATACAATTCCACTCCCTGCCTTTTTTTTCCCTTTTGTTTTCCCTTTTTTGCTTCTGAGCTTTCTTTTAACTATAATGTCACTCCTCCCCTGGCTTGGTTTCCTCTGCTATTCGTGTATAATTTTACACTGCTATTCCAGTGTTCCCTGATTGAGATGCTATTATGTCAAATATCCTCATTTAAAATCAGCATTTCACTTTACCCATCTTCACTGCATACACTGGGCTAATTGTCCACTGGCTCTATTACTGCGATCTTGCACCAGTAGAATAGCATGAACAGACATAGTTAGGTCAAACACTTGGCCAGCTGTCTGTAAATCATTTTTGAATACTAAGAGCTCTTTTGTATTAAATAAAAAAGCCCTGGCAGTGACTTTGCCCCTGTGTCTTAAAAGGCAAATGCAGTCCCAGGTGGAAAATTGAGCTACATGAACAAAGGGCATGATCCCAATGCCTTTTAAAGTAGGAAAAATAAAAATGGCTCAGCTCATTCCAGGCATTTCCACTTGCATCCTGTGAGAAGTCCCTTCTCTAAGAAGCTCTGGCAAGAGCCAGCTGGAATTGCCTGCTGCATCGTGCTGGAGCTCATTCTCCTCAGTGCTCATCAGTTCAAATGCAACCACTGACTGAAGCAGACTTGTCAGTGACCTTGACTCTGACCCAGTTTATAGAAGCACTTGGGAAAGGAGCAGAACCGAAGGGGGAGTTTTTCATAAGTGGCTAAAAAAAAAAAAAAAAAATAAATCTCAAACTCTGTTTCTCACTGAAAAACTGAGAAGAGGAGAAGAAACATGAAACTGGAATTACTGAGGAGGAGCTTAATCATGTCTCCCAGACTCAAGGAAACTCTCACAGCAGCACTGACCATGTCAGCCGATTAATGCTCCTTACAATTTAGAACAACAAGAACAACAACAAACCCTCTCTGGCCAATGCAGATATTAAGAAGAATTTGGTAACATCACATCTGTAAGAACTACAGAATGTAGAAGCAGGAAGAAGATGCAAGAGTGGGAAAAGAATCCACACTAAACCCCACTTGTACACTCAGTCCAGGAAAAAAATGTGATTATTACATAAAGGGAATATTTTCCTCCATTGGCAAGGGGTAAATTCTTTGAAGAGACGGCTCTGATTCATCACCGGGGGGCTGGCAGACGCCCCTAGAAAAATAAAGAACATGGCTGTACATCTTCAAAAAACTATTTTAGGAGACACTATCTCCTCAGAGGGATATTTGAGTTGTGTTCAGCCCCCTAGGCACATCCCAGGAAAATACAACCATGTTTTGATGGTAGAGAGGATACTAAAGCTTTGATGGATAATATTTTGATCCAAGGTAAAAGAGAGGAGTTTGACTAAAGGCCCTAAAGAGCTGTGGAAAGAGACAGAGATGCTGAGCTAAAACTAAGAAAGCAACAACAGAAGTTCCATGTAATAGCAATAAAACACCTGGAAGAAAAGATAAGGTGTACAGTAGATCACTGCAAAGTGGAGGTCATAACTAACATGCCTGCCCCAAACAAAAAACAGCAGTACAACTGGAAAAAGCAGCAGTACTACTGGAAAAAAAAAAAACAACAGGCATGTGCCTGATTTAGATGTTTAGAGCAGCAATGTTCACATTACTGCACACAGACACCCCAAGTCACAGGATGCAAATATTAATACAAAATGTGAGAATATCAAAGAGTTAACTTTAGGAACATTAAAGAGTTTCTACTTCTCTAGAAATATGATAGTAAACCACACTGATATGTCTACAGTGTTTCATGGAGGTGTCTGAGTATCAGAGAGAACAGCAGCTTAGAAGGGTCAGGTACAAATGAAAACTGGCCAACATTGTGTTGAAACAAAGGAAATTTTAGTCTCTGGGATTAAAACATTTCGTTCTTCTTTGGGTTATTAATTTTACCTGAAACTGTTCCTATTCTAGATAAAAACATTACCAAATCGGGATAGCAAAAAAAACCCATCAACCCATCAACTGTGTCAGAGATTACAGCTATGGTGATATAATCAGCACACTGAGTACAAACAGAGAAATTTGGTAGCTGTAAAAACATTTCAGACACATTTCCTGGAGAGTCAGGAGTATTTGACAAAAGTACAGTGGAGCATCATCCAGAGATGAATTATGAGCACGTCAGTGTGATCAAAACAAAACAAAATCAGCCAAAAAGCCTGTCTAGTTTAGATGAAATGTGGTTTATAATTCCCAAGTTACAAATTTTGCTTAGCAAAAAACAAGGGTATTAGCAGAGGGTGGCCTCAACAACCCGTCCCTTCCTTGACTATCACTTTAACAAGGAGATCACAGTTCCAGGTAGAACTTCATCTAATGGTGTCAATGATTCCTAAAACATTACTGGAGAAATTATATATTCACTTTTATATATACACTTACGTATATAAAGATTTACCCAGAGAAATAATGTATTCACTTTTATATATACATTTATATATACGAAGATTTACCCAGAGAAATTATATATTCACTTTTATATATACATTTATATATATATATATATGAAGATTTACATGTTGAAAACTAATCAAAGAGAAGGGACAAAAATCATAGATTAATTGGAGATGAGAAGGAAATCTGTAGAGGTTATTGAGTGTATTCAATTGCCTTAAAAGGGAATTAACTCTATCTAAACTTTTTTCCAATAAATACCTGTCATAAAACCCTCCAGTGGCAAAGATTCAGCATCTCCTGCAAATAATCTATTCTAATGCAAAACCAGCTCTGCTACTAGCAGGTTTCTTATAATACAGTTTATATATTAAAAGGACTGTGAGAAGGTTGCTAAGGTCAGGAGCTGCTTTACCTAGCATAAAAACAGAACATCGTAGCAGATCATGAGAGAACATTTACTCCAGAACAAACTGTAAGAATTGTTAAAATTACATGAAAGAAACTGAGGAGTTCTGAACTGCTACCTTCACAAGATTGCTTATCAGAAAAGGCCATAGCTCACAAACTGATCATGCACACCATGCTTGCTTCTGTCAGCAGATACCAAATATACCCACATTTAACAATAGAAAGAGTTTAAGGGGAATAATTTTAAACAGCCTATATAAGGTATAACATTATCTAGAGCATTAGTAACACCTGTTATGCTAGTCCAACAGGAAGGTGTGAAATAAAGTCAAAATCCTAAGGACAAGCTGAAGAATCAGACAATGATGGGTACATAATTAAATCAGTGATGAAAGGTTACCCTTACTACTGCTTCCTTCAGCAGAGAACTGAAATAAGAATGATATTTGCAAACTATGAAAAAGTTACACTTCAGTCAATAGGGACTTGCAGGACAGAAGTGGTACAGGACATTTCTACAATGTCAACAAAGCAGCACGAGCATGAACATTACCATAAAAAGTAGCCACAGGGCTGTCAGAGCTGAACACATACTGCATCAGCAGAGGTAATCTCTCTTCTAATTTCAGGAGGAGAGAAATAAGAGGCAGCATGTTGGCCATTTTGCCTGAGAAGAACTCAGAATAACATATACTACATTACACTGAGAATTATTGGCAAAAGATGATGTCTCATGATAGCTGTTTTGATGTCAGAGTGAAAACCACCAGGTGGAAATGACAACTCAGAATATCTAAGGGACTATGTGAGCATCACTCTCTAGTAGGTTGTTAAAATTCAGTATTGAGTTAAAAATGATTATTCATTACTATTGTGTTGTTCAGCTGGGGGAGGAAGTCCAAGAGCTCTGCTAATAGCAAAATGGAGCCAGGTCTGTTATGCTACAGATCTCATTACTCTTTGTTAATCTGTTATGACTCCTTCTACCAGATGAAGCAGACCTCAACTGATCTGTTTGGCTCTGAGTGATTTCTGAGCAATACCAAACCCCAGTCAACAGTCTTTCCAAACATTTATTAACATCCAAACTGGCTTCAGCTAGAATGAGAATCAGCTTATAATTTTTTCAGTGAAATGTATTCCATTTTGTTGCTCCAGTTTATAACAGAAGCAGGGGAGATGATGATGATGAGGGAAAAGAAGAATTTTTGAAAAGAAAACAATTGCTTCCAGTCATTCAAATGTTATATTGGATAATACTACTTGTGGGCTTATAGCATTAGGAGCCTAAGAGTACAATTTTGATGTGAAACCCTTGCAAAAATTGTTGTTATACTTTACTTGTCAACTACCCAGTATCACACTGATGATAATACTAACAATATCATTTCAGGAGATGAGTGGAAGTGGAGCCTCTAAGATTGACACATTTGCAGGAATGACAAAAATAAAATTTATGACACTCTCCAGCAAATCACACACACCTTGGAGACCAGCTGCATTTTTCTAAATGTGGAGTTGTCTGGTAAAGAATGTGGCACTGCCCAAGGCAGAGAGGATGGGAGGTCACTAAAGCAACTCATGTCACTAAAACTGCCATTAGGGATAGTTGCAACCTGCAAAGTACCAGTTACAGGATTCTAAGTCTGTATTTTGTGACCTAGTTTTCCATAAAAGCAGAATGCTTCCCTCAAAATATGGCACTGCCTGTGCAACCAGGGATACTAGAAAGACAAAGATCCTAATTTCCATCTCTGCAAAAGTTCAGGATAATGAAGAAAGGGGGGGGTTGTTGGATGTGCTACATGTGGATCACTCCCACACCACCACACTTTGAACGTGGCTCCTGCACAGTCCTCTTCTTGATAGTTCACTTTAGATGCTGCTACTGAAGGCCTAGAAAAAAGTAGGTTGAGCAACAGCATTGACAGTGAGCAGCCTAAAAAGTTCTGAAACACAGCAGCAGGCAGAGGGGCAGCGACTGAGGTCATTAAGAGCTGAATTCCATCTTTGAAAGAATTAGGAAGTGGTCCAGAGGGGTAAGAACACGTGCAAACTCCTGACAGGGATGAGCTCAGTACCAGAATGCAAGAAAGAGAAGGTCTGTGAGTTGGCTCTAGTCTGAGAAAGTTGGTTGGATTCTCCCTATGAATAGGAGCACAGTCATCTGCTGAAGAATCCAGAGTTACATTGACTAACCAGACAAATGTCAGTTCTCCTGAACTCTTACTGCTTGCCCACTCAAGCCTACCTGGATTGAAAGCAAGGCCTCCCGAGAGACAAGAAGATTGGAAACATGTACTTTTGTTCAAGTTCCAAACCTGCATGTGGGATATGAAAAAAACCCTTCTCAAAAACATAAACGGTGTCATTCACCCTTGAACAACACCCCTGATGCCTGCAGTATTATGTTTACTCATCCTTTCTTATTACTAATTCTGCTGTCAGCAGATACCCCCAAAGCCCACGGGCTCTTTCCCTCCCTCATGCTTGTCCACAGCAGCAGCAGATTGCCATCCTCTATCAGCTAATTCATCAGTCCTGGTGGCAGATGTCTGTGTGGTGGACCTAAAGGTTCCAGCCCAGCAGATGACTCAGAGTTTAGCGTGCTGGGGCTTCATTTCAGCTGTATGTTTTGATTTGAATCAGTGAAAACGTCCACCCAGAATAGTATTAAAAGTATGCAAAGGCTGCAACATCAAGCACTCCAAAGTCAGGAATGGATACAGAAAAGTTACTTAAGCAGAAATAATTTAAATTTTAGTATATGTGTGCATGACAAAGGAGATGATAATTAAAAAGCACATCCCAGGAGAGTGGTTTTTTTGTTTTCTTTTTGCTTTCTCTAGCTCGGTCAGGTCACAAGGTGAATACCATCTAGCAAAGGAATCATTTGCATGTAGGACTCCAGCTCCAATGACAACAGGAGGTGGAAAACAGGCAGAATAGAAGAAAGATGGAAGAAAGAAGCCAAACTTCAGTGTTGGAGTGAGAGTTCCTGGGAGCACTGAATCTCATTTCTGCATTTTCACTTGGGAGGGGCAAATTACTTGAAACAGATTCATTCCAAGGAATCAGTAGCTACCTATTCCTTTTCTTCTACGTCCTAAGAACTCCAGATGACAGAAACAGTCTATCCCAATCTTCCTTGCAGAAGGAAGAGGTTGAAACAAGACAATAAATCTATCAATCTTTGCTGAATGACACGAAACAAGTCTGATTCCAGGCATCTTAAATCATCTATCACAAACAAGTAGGTACTTCTGATCATAACTGCCTGTTTGTTTCCTATCCACACAAGGATAACACATTTATGTCTCATGGGGGACCCCCCCAAAAATAATCAACACTCCTAAAATCCTCCCAGGGCACAACAATGAGCAAAACAAAAGAGCCCACAAGGAGATTAACAACTCTGTCCTCAGAGCAGGATCTGAATAGCACACAGTAAATACAGGACAAGGCAGCACAATGAACACTGAAGCTAAACCAAAATGCTGAATAGCTGCTTATCATGTGGAAGTTTTCCATTTGGAGAACTCGGTGAGGCAGGGGTCTAGCTGGGGGGATAACACAAGCCCCTGTGGTTAAAGGCCACATCACAATGCACACACTCGAGAGGACGGAGCTGGAACTGAACACACTACCTGAGTTCCCTCATTAAATCTGTTTTAAAGAGTGCATTTGCTTGCCAGAAGTGCTGGATGGTCAGATGGAACCTGTCTGACAACCAAGCTGCTCTCTCTGTGTCTGAGGCTTCATGTTGACCCAGTGGTAAGGAGCCATCTCTGTTGACCACCCATATCTTAAGCTTGCCAGTACTGACCACTCGATCCCCAGTTCAAAACATTTAAGCACCTGCTTAACCACAACCACAAAAGGAACATTGCTGAATTCAATCAGATTGTTCATGTGTTTCAATCTAGCTGTGATTATCTGCCTTATTGGATTCCTTGCCTGGATACAGACATTCATACTCCAAACAGCTCTCTGTGTGAAGTGTATTATCAGGCCCAAGCAGAAATTTTTGGATCCACAGTTCAGGTGCTGGAATGGCTCATATGAACATGCTTTGACATACTTAAAACTTAGCTGAGTTGATTTAAACAATACATTCATGTTCAGAGGTAATTCTGCTAACCTGCTCCAGCACAGACAGGGGAAACATCAACATATATCATCTGGTGGAACGGTGGAACCACATTGCTCTCTACATGGGCAGGGAAAGGTGCTGAAGAACAGAAACATCTCCAGCCAACAGCACGTGATCTAGAAGAGTAAGTCTGTCACTTCAGTGTCATCTGCAAGACTGACACCGCTAGAAAGGGTTGAGAATATCCCCTCACTTCACGTATACCAGCACAATGATCATTGAGAGTGACTGTGTCAAAATCAGTGACGTGGAGATCAAAAGCTTCCTATTGTTCTCGCATTTTTTGACCCATCCACTCCTTCCTAAGGATGATAGGGTCATTATGGAATTCAAAACACTTTAAAAATAAAATAAGCACACTTTGTAAAAGCCAGAAGAACAGTGAACCACAGGTGCTCTGGTTTATTTTTATACAGTAACTGCAGCAAACACTCAGCCTTGGAACACTCAGTGCCGGAATCACTGTAGCTGTGTGTGTGTGCCTCATACCCACTTCACTTATTTCTGAGCCAGTCATCCTCCTTGCTCCAGAATGAACTTTTTTTTTCAAAGGAAGCAGCTTATCTTCCATACTGCAGAGCAGAAGAAAAATCCTCCTATACAGCAATATTTAAAACATGGTTTTATGGTCTTATGGCAGCTAATTTTCCTTAAGTGATTTAAGGGAATGAATACATCTAAAAGTCCTGCACTGAGCTGTTCTGCATTGGCAACGTGAAGCCAAACTTCCTCTACTTTAAACAGTCCAGTCTTCTGTGGGCAGCCCCTCATGCCAGATCTTGTCTGGAATGGAAGGGATGAAGGTTATTTTTTTTATTACATTATTTTTCAGGGAACCGGGCCTTGCATTTTATTTCATTTCATTTTCCCGAGTGTGGGAACATCTCAAGTGAGTAGAGGGTGGCAGGACAGATATGTTCAAATGCATAATCCCTGATCTGATGCAGTCTGACACTAGCCCTCCTGCAACTGGTCCCCTCTGCATGCAGCCAACCATCTATCATGTATTACTCATCTGAAAGTAACATTCTACACCTGAAAAGTACTTAACATTTTCAGCTGCCTGAAAGGATTCAAAGCAGGTTTTATTCTGGCACTGTCAGAACTCAATAAAAACAGTCACTGCTAAAGCAGGATGGTGCATGCACAGTCCCATGCCCTCTCACTGAGGTAGCGGGCATTTTATCCCCTTTCGTCCCAGCACTTTGGATATGGTCTTTCCACACAAATATTACTGGTATCAGAGGGACTAAGAACCTGGTATTGCCTGAAAATAACAGTAATCCCATATACTGCATTGTACTGCTGAGCATCCCTGACACTTTCAGAAAGGCTGGTGTTGACTGAGGGATGATAAAACCAGAAAAGAAGGTTTTTTTGGTGGGTAGCTAATTCACTGAGAAATGGAATTCTCAAGAGCAACCTGAACTTTGCTGGTCCTTCAATCCAAAAAATATAATTTCTAAATAGTATTTAAAAAAAAATTAAATAACCCTGAAAATGAAATGTTACACTTGTGTTTGAAAGGCTCCTTTTTCTTTTCCTCAAAAGGAAATGAACTGGAACTGGTTCATCTCAAGTTGATCACTGGAGAGGGGTGGGAGACAGAGAGATTGAGGAAAAAAAAAAAAGATTTCCATTTCAGACCAATTCTGACCAAGCATTTCTTTTGATTTTTTCATTTTACCCACCACAGCAAATTAATTCATTCTTCACACATAGGGCAGCTGGAAACTACCAGAATTTTCAAAGCTGCCCTAGAAGGGGATGAAGCTGAAAACAGTTTTTCCCTGCCTCCAAGAATAGCTTTATTTTACTGACAGTGACTTTTAATAGTGCCAGGATTTGTTGTCTTACTGGCTACAAGCATTTCCCTACACCCAAAGTTCTTGCAGTATTTAAGCTTCTCTTTATTTTTGAAAGAAAGCTTTCTTCTCAAAGCAGTCTATGTGCTCTCTCCATCTGCTTAGAAGGCAAATTGTCTTACTATTTGGGGTAGAAAACAGAGGAAGGACCAGGCTGGCTCTAAAGCTCCTTTCTGTGCCTTCCATCATCATCATCATCGATCTGATACAGCTTTGGAGCCTTGGTCAGAGGCACAATCCTAGAGTGCTGCAGGAACTGACTAGAAAGACAAATTCTCTGCCAAACAATTAGTCTAAGAGAATATTTTTCATGCAATTGGATTCCACTCTATATGTAAGGATCTTATCTATTAACCTATCTTCCTTGTACCTAAGACCTCTTCTGTACAGGTATTACTACTAGCTGGAAGATAAAAAGTCCAATAAAGATGTATTGGGAAAACCAGGAGTTAAATTAAAGAAGGTCTTATCCTATACATGATGTAGCCATGGGTAAGAATCCTCTTTCTTTATTAGCAAGGCAAACCAGGTCCTTTTTCACAGTAACAAAAAGGAAAAAAGAAAAAAAAAAAAAAAAAAAAAAGGAAAAATTAGCAAAGCTTCAGGGAATTAAAGATCCAAATTCCCTCTCTGTACTGGGAAGCAAAAACAAAGGACAAATACCAGGAATTCTACAAGGAAAAAAATCATAATCTATAAAGTCTCCTCATATTTTTTGGTAGTGATTTTTTCCTACCCATCTCCATTTTTTTTTTCAGCAGTTTTTTTTCGGTGCCACATTCAATAATCCTTCTGCGCTTTGATGTCAAACATTCAATAGCTGTCTGCCTCCCTCCCACTCCTCTTCTCCATATTCTCCGCAATCCATCTCCTCTGATTAGCTAAGATTTCACCTTCAAGAACACCTCTGCTTCTCCCAGTGAGCATGACCGTGTGCGTGTGTGTTTATATAATATTTGCAAATATTCTCCCCCTCCTGCCCTGCATGTTACACAGCAAGCCCTGCCAGAGCTCTGGATTAAGCATCAATGCCATTCCATAATTCAATTTGGGGGGCCTGCTGTTTGGAATCCGGCTCAGAGCATGAGAGCAGCTCGATTGAATTTAGGCCCTGCTTTCAGAATTATTTCGTATTTAATCCAAGCTGAACTTCATTTCACTTGCTCTCTCCGCTTCTGATGCTTCCTGTGACAAAAGACACAAATGTTCCCTGATCTCATGCTGGCTGTATGTGTGTTTGCTGACTTCTTCCCCCTTATTTTGGTTTACCACTGGATTAAACCATGTCAGAGTTACTGGCATCTCACACAACCCTGCAGCGAGAAAGAGTCGGTACCTCAGCAAGTGGTTGTTCTGGCATCCCCTTTCCCCACTCACCGGGTTGTTGTACATGTCGATGATGAGCTGTTTCACTCCGTGCAGTGTGGGATGAGCCCAGGGAGATGGATTTGCCCAGTGCCGGTTTAAATCAAACCCCATCAGGGAGCACCTGCACACACACAAAAACAAACACACACAAATGACATGTATGGGCTGCAGCCTCTTCTGGGTTCTGGTGCAGAATTAGGGCTATATTCTGCAACTGATGTGTGTAAAAATGTTCTTCTGATGGGAAAAACAAAGCAAATACTCCCCTGAGGAAAGACTGCAGCAATGGCCACTTTTAGAAATAATGTGACCAGCAGAATATCACCAAAACACCTTTGGTAATTCATCCTTCTTCCCCTCCATAACACCTGTGCTCACTCTATCCTTTGCCTTTTTCCAGCTTGGCAGGCTGGCTCTGGAACAGTCTGCCTGACCTTTGAGGTTCCCTTCTCTTCCATGCTCGGGCTGAGGGTCTGCAGGTATGAGGGTGATTCATACACTGCACCAGCAGACCTTTAGTTTGCCCTCAGTCAGGCTTTGACTCAGCAAAGCTGTAAAGAGCACTGTAATCAATGGCCATTAAGTATGTGCTTAAGGGTTTTAAAGCATGAATGTCATTGTTCCACTAACCCAGGGCCTCAGTCTCTCCCCCTCCTGCAATTGCCTACACAAAAGTTAGCCAACCAAGACACCAAGTTAAAATGCTTATTGGCCATCAAATCCTGTAGGCGTTGAAGCATGCATGCCACCTTGGCTTCTCCTTCTTGCCCTAACTCACATATCCCTCTCAGTACATTTGATTCTGCTGCTCCCAGTCCTATGGATGGACTGGTATCCCATTCTTTGTGAAGTCCCATTGAAACTCAAGGGGCTGCCTTGAGAGAAATTAAAAAGCTGGAAGTGGCACAAATGGGAGGAGGGGAAATCCTGACCCTTGCCTACTGCAGAGATCACCGAGACAATCTGTGGTCACTGATACATGCAGGAAGAGATGTCTTTGGCATCTCAAACTGGGCTTGGGATCAGTGGACCCTGGGTAGACCTTACTCAGGCATTCTGTGAAAGACCACACAAATAATGAAAGCCCAGGTAGAGATGCAGCTTCCTCTATAGTTAAATAAACAAATAAACGAAAAAAAACAAGCAACCTCGCTCTAAGCCTTAAAGCTTCTTGAGAAAAGAAGAGCTTTCATTGATCCCCGGTCTATTACAAGAATGTCTTTTCAGCCTTAATCTTTTAAACACGCCTATGCAAACAATAGAAATTTACTCCTGTAGTGCTATCCTTAGACAAAAAATTCTAAAGATCTGATGGCCAAACCCCATAGGTTTTAACTGGCAAAAATAAAAGGAATATAAAAACTAAGAGCAGAGACCTGAAATGCTAAGAAAAGTGAGAGGATGAAACCAGAGGTTGAAATTCATTTCCAAAACCGATGAATAAATATTTTCCCATGAAGCAAAAGATACAAAGTTAATGGGACATTTTTTGGTATAAATTCCTACAGGGATCCAAGGAAGCAGGAGATGCTGTGCTCCGTGGGCTGGGCTTAGACAACCCAACTACGAGGCTGCCTGGGAGCTCTGCAACTACCAGCTCTGCAGCTCCATCACTGCTGAATTTCATGGCTTGCTGTCGTGGAGAAGTCACCTCCTTGTCTCAGAGGCCACTTCTCTGCTTGTATAGAAAACAGACGGATTTCTTTTCTGGACACTGCAAAAGCTAGAATTCCACAGGCAACTCTCTAAGGTGTCTCCATCCCACTCCAAAGCAAACCATATTGGATCAGATTGCTCTCTCGCTTCTATTTGTCTTCATGTAAACTCTCTCCACTCAGTTCTACTAAATCCTATCTTCTGTTGAACTCATAGACATTAATAAAAAATCAGAAGTGCTTCCAGAGATGTAGGTAGAATTACACTGGGATAAAACTGGTAGAACAGCAGAATGAGAAGAATAAGTTTTTCATTTAATGAAAGCAGAATCTGTCATGAGTCTTTACCATATTTCAGCACAGTTCCCAAGAAAACAACATTCTTACTGTACAAAAACTTTCTTAAGAGCTCAGAATCTGAAATTATATCCTTATTTCTTTTAATAATTTTTTACACTGATAACTCTATAGAAAATGAGTATATCTTGATTCCACTATGTTCATCTCCAAAGCACATTGAATTGGCTAAGCTAAGTGCACCAAAAGCAAATTTTAAATTCACACACGGATTGTCAATATTAAATTTGGGGTTTGGGACCTTTTAGATAACTTTACCTAAGTCATCCCTACAGGGAATAGAAGTAAGCATTATCTAATTTTTTTAAGTTCCTAACTAAGACATTGAAATTTGCAGTATTTGAATGTGTCATGAATGTCTGGTAAATGATGAATCTCATAAGTTCATTTAAAGCAAAAAGAACAGTTGAAAATAGTTGTTTTTACTTGAGAAGACTTTATAAACAGAAGGAAGCAATGCTTAACAAACAAGTTATTCATTTGGGAAGCTCCTCTGAGCTCTATTTAATAGGAATCCAAATTAATTTCCAAATATCATTTAGCTAGTCTTTGATGTTGTGTATCACATCTTTATCAATGTAACAACAATTAATTAAGTTTCTGATGTAGGCATTACTATTTCTTTCCAGTCTGGAAACAGCGCAAAGTTTTCTCCTCCCTTCCAGTTCTTAAGCCTTTTTTTTTTCCTTTCCTTTTTGCCTAAAGACAAATTTGTATCTACCACATTCTCTCTTTATTCATCTGCTGCAAACTCATGGTCTCTCTAAGGAAACATCAAGTTGTGTTCCCTGGTACTTCAGATTTGATTATTGACTCTATTACATGTAGAATTGTCTCCCAAAGCTCACGTATATCAGGACATGACCAAAACATACGGCAAGAGTCTCCCACGTGCCTCTTACAGATCCTGCATTCATTATATTCTTTTGCTCCCAGATGATGTGATCTCCCTTGTGGCTAATACCTCCAATGCAAGAGCTTGAACAGGATAACTTAAAAATTGCATCTTGCACTGCTTTTTAATTCCTCCTCCCAGTCTTACACCAGCTCATTTCTAGTACACTGTGCTGCTGGTTCTACTGCTTAACTGTTTGCCTGCTGCTTCAAGCACTGGGTAGGCAAAATGGAAATATAGATATAGTCTGGAAACAGCAGCTCTACAGTGGGAAACAACTGTGTTCCAATATAATACATAATCTTTCAATATGAGATCAGCTCTCTTACTCAGACTGCAAGTGTTGTCATTGGCTTCAATACACCTCACCTGTCTAGATGTGTTTTCTAATTTAGAAAGTGCCTCCAAACCTGCCCTATACAGATTAGATTTATTTTGGGCTGTAAATAAACTAATGTGTTCAGTAAAAAATTTTCAAGGGGAGAAAAAAAAACACTTAAATTATATCAAAGGACTGTTTAAGGATGATCTTGGAAAAGGAGCGTGGAAAACAGAAAATCAGGAAACAGAGACTCTAAGAGATGTAAGGAAAGACAAAGGCAGCTTCAAAATTGGTGAGTGCTGGAGAAAGTTTTCCAGAGCAAGGGCACTGGAGAATATCCCATTCCATGAGGCTTAATGACCATGCCCATTCATGCTCTTAAAAATGTGGCAGGTCACATTGCCATGGAGCCCAAAAAGTGCTGGCACAGACTCTCACAGGTTAGGAAAAAAGCATAGTCAGAAGTAGGGGAGCTATTTATAATGACCAAAGTAGCACCTGATTGTGGCCTTCATTCCCACTGTGAAAACCTGGGTTGCTTCTCATACAGTCATTGCTACCACAAAGAATGACATGCATGCAATTTAAAATATCTAAGCTGATCACAGTTGTTTGAATTTTGGATTATGCTTGCCAGAGTTTGCTAGATATACAGACCACATACGCTATTTCTGCTTTGTGACTGACTGTACATTTAAATCAGGTTCTGTGAATATTCTTGTTGAATTAGAATTTGTGTTTCATGAATGTTTCCCAGCCTTTTTCTAAAATTTCTGCTTTCTGTAAGTAGATAAATTTATTACAGTGTTTATAAATTTACATAAACACAGTGCAAATTCAGTCAAAGCAAATGAGTTTCAAAATTGCAATGGAAACTGAAACATTTTGCAGTATTCATCCCTCCCTACTTGGGAGGCAGCCAGATCTCAAGAGGTTACCAGCTCAACTCAGTAAAACCAAAGATGTTCAGACCAGCATGCAGTTTGCTGGGCACTTATCTGGACAGAACCCCCTTGCCTCTGGGACTTGACTCATCACTGCTTTTAAGGATTTCCTATGCAGCTGCTTTAATGACAACATCCTTGTCCCTTTCTCGAACTGAGAGAGATTTAGTACCAAAGCCCATGCTGGGTTTAATTTTTAGGGCTGCTTCCCATTCTTTTAGGGTGTGCCTCTTCTTTCTGGAATCTCCAAGTTATAGAAACCTCCAGGAACTCTGCCTTCCTTTCCCTTCAGTCCTCCCTCCCCTGCTCACTTCTCCAAACCATGTGAGTCTAAGTCTCTTACTAACAGACCCATTTCCACAAGGTGAGATATGGAGAATAATGGAGGAAAGGAGGTAAAGAAATCCTTTTTCACGGCATGTGATTTATTACAAAGAGAGCTCTACACCCTTCCCTTCAGCTTTGTAAGGTTGCGTTGGTTCATTGGATCAGTACCTGGTGAATCTCCAGATAATGCCGAACACAAAGCAGGGAGTTCCAATCCACAAATGGCACTACCAACAGGGTGAGCATTTGAAATTGAAAAGGTAGTGGGGAGGGGGAGCACTCTTTTTTTTTTTTTTTTCCCTCTCAGGCTCATGGCAATAAGAGTGGAGACAGAGGGTAATTGGTCTCTATTGTTGCAATTCTTCGAAGCAGGAGTTATAGCAGGGAACTGCCATGAGACTGCAGCCTGCAAGAGCACGCAGGAAGAGCAGGTGTGCGGCGTGAGAGACTAAAGACAAGGGCAACACACAGAAGATTTGCTTCTTTTAATAAATATCATTTTAAAACTGATATATTCACGACATTTTACAAATCAGCTCTACACCTGCCATCAAAGTCAGGTCTTCATTAGTGTGCATTTCATCATTTGGGTGCTTGGGGTTTGTGATTTATGCATTTGCCTATTATTCATTAAAGAGGATTCATTCAAGCCCACATATTCTAAAGCAATTAGGTAGCAAGACATCCTAGCACTCCAGCTACAGAGAAATCCCCCTCCCAACAGTCTCTCCTCCTCCCCAGCTTCCCGCATTTTTAATTTAGAGCTCTGGAAACCCTCACAAAGGCTATTTAACAGAACCACTGCAGAGTGCTCCAGGCAGAGCCGAGTGGCCGTGCAGAGGAGACCAGCACTAGCTCCCAGAGACCACATGGTGGAGTAGATGTTTGCAGAATGAGCGCTGCACGGTGTACTGACATAATTTTAAATCGTACATGACGGTTAAAGATGTGTTTCTCCATTTTCTGTGTAAACAATGTTAAATAAGAATAAACACAAAGGGATATTTTCTCTTTCTGATGAATACATGCATTTCTCAGAGCTGGTAATAGGCGCCACAGACACACGCACCAAGGAAGACACATCCCCACCTGACAGGGGCACGCTCTGATCTTCAGGATATACCTCATTTCTTGCATTAACTCTCCCCCACACCCCAGGTCCTCAGCAATGCCAGAAGGATTCCTGGGCACGAAGCAGCATGCTAGAGATAAAAACTCATCCTGCAGTCAGGAGCCTTCTGCCCTGTGAGTGTGCCCGGGATGTCAGACGGTGAGATCCCATTGCTAGTGCAGCTCACCCCGCAGGCTATCATGGGACTCATCCCCCCTCCACAAATCTTCCTGCAGGGTGCCCAGCCCAACAGTCAGTGTTTCAAGGGACAGGGTTTCCAGCATTTTCCCTGGGAGGCAACCCACCCACAGTTTAGCAAAGCTCTCCCCTAGGAAGCCCATGCCTTTCCCCATGTGTGGACCTCTCTGAACACACATTCTTCAGGAGCATGTCCCATCTGTCCAGCCCTGGGAGGGTGTTCTCAGACTCCTGCTCCCAGCTGCAGGCTGAGTCACACTGCCACATCAATCCTGAGCACTCAGGTGCTTTAACCAACTTATTGAGAACACCTACAGTTCTTCCATTTTAAAGCCTGATTCATTATTTGGCCTTTTCAAAACCAAACATATCACTGACTTAATGAGATGAACACAGGAGACAGTGTTTTTTTCCAACTTTTGGATCCCAAAAAATTTCCACTGTAGCCACAGGCCCTTGAGAAATCTCACGTACATAACCCATTACGGAGTATTATATTAACATTCTTTTCCAGTGTAGTCCAAAAGCCACCTGCTCATGGATCACAGGCTGTAAATCACTGAGAAAGAGAATTTTAAAATGTGCTTAATTTACTGGATTCCCACTCTGTCAACAAGCCAAACTCCTCTAGGTCCTCCTGCTCGATCTACTTGACACTTCCACACAATGCCCTAATTCTGTCTCCTAAAAAAAAACATTTCCCTGAAGACTGGAAATCCTCCTTTAAACTAGTTCTACTTTTTTTTGGTCTACATTCCTGGAAGTGGAGGTTGGGTGAAATTAAGTGGTTCATCATCACAGTGGTTCACAGAAAACAGCTAATATACATGTAAGCATTTCTGGGAGAATGGCTCATCTCGAATCATTCTTCTGTTCTCACTTCTGCCCTTCCTCAGACTATGCAAATAATCACATGCAACACACCTCACAGTTATTAGTGACTAGTCCAGCTGCTGTAGGATGATATTGCCACATATTACAACGCATATTTCCCTTACTTCTTGGCTTCCAAAGCTGGCAGTCTTGCTTAACCTACTCAGCTTCAAGCAAGAGGAAAGACATGTCATGCTCCCTGTAGCCCAGCATTATATGAACACTCCCAAAAGTTGGTTTAGCTCTTACTACCAGACTTACACACAGAAAACTGCAGTCAAAGGAGACAACCTTAATGTCACAATGATGAGCTCTTAAAAAGTTTGGACATGCCACAGCTGCACAGATACATGCAAGCTTCCTTCAGCCCCAAGCTTGTTGTTAGTGTGACACAGCCTTTGACTACAGGAACATAGGGTGTTTTTCCACAGGGCTCTTGCTTTATTCTGTGCACAAGATCAGCACTGTTCATTAATGAGTGGACTATTCAATATTTTGGCTTTTCCTTATTGTTCAATATGCAACCCTAGGCTCCTGCTTACTGCTTGCTACTCAAAGCCTGCTCCAAGGACAGAGCTATTCAGTTCTTCATGGCTTTTCTAAAGCGCTTAGCACTGCAGGAGACAACTGCTTTATAAATACTGATGGACTAATTTTCCCAACAGCACTGAACAAGAGGGGACCACATTGTCCCCAATTCATAAAAGAGCAATTGGGACAAAAAGTGGCTTAAATAACAGACATCCACTTATTTGGGCCACTGTATCTGACAGGCCAAGGACAGGATTTTTTTTTTTAAAGAGAATGTGAATTTACATAGTATTTCACATGTCCAGCATTTATTGTACTCTGATTTGAGCTGAAGCTGACTGTACTCAAGGCTTCTCCAAATCTGACACAAAAAGGGCAATGTGAGTGGATAGAATGTTAGAAACATCCAAGTTAATAGAATTAGGAGAGCCAGAGGTTACTATAAAATGCTAAGACGTTACTGGATTGCCTTTACTGTCCGAATAGAATTAAATAATTAATCTGCTACATTACAGACAACCAGACTATTTGCATCCAGAACATTCCTTATGCAAAGGCAGCAATGCCACACACACATCCTCAATAGGTCATGCCAGAACTCAGCCAGAAGTCATCCATCTCCATCATCACAAAAGCCTTTTCCTCTTTGATATCCTGAAGAGAGGGTTTGACTTGATACTAAAACTGTCAAGAAGGTGTGTGCTGTTCTGATGAGATGGCAAACAGAAAAGCAGCACAGGACTGGCAGACTGATGGCTGAATTCTGAGGAGCAAGGCTTAACCACCCAGCACCAGGGCATGGGTGCTGGCTCCCTTTTATATCTATGGTTGCTAACAGCCTCTGACACAACCAGGCATTTCTCACTCCCATGCACAGCTAGAATAAGAATACTGACTGTGCTCCTGCATAGCCTTGCACATCTGCAAATTGTTCAGCTTGTAAATGACTTTTTTCATACATAAATATCCCCTTTGGGTTAGCGGGAGAGAAGGCCCCTTTTTTTGTCCCTGCACACCCATCCAAGCAGCCTACCCTGCTTCATCAGAGAGCATGGGTAAATTCCATCAGAATTTTGGAGCCAAGGATATGTCCATTAGCCAGGCACTCACATAAGAGTCTCTTTACAACAAATAAGTGAAAATTTTACAGGTGCACGGGAGGTCCTGAACAAAACCCCAAGTTTCATAACACAGGAAAGAGGCAAATGATCCAGTGGTTCACTTAGAGTGACATCATGAGACTGTCAAGACATCCTGTGCAACCTAGGGAAAAATTGCAATGCCTTGGTTGTTCACTTGTGAAAAGAAGTATCAACCCTCCATGCTGTTTTGAGAGGAAATACACAAAGAATAATAAAGTAGGTTCCACAGATGGAGATTAAGTGATTTATGGAACTGCAGAAAGATTGTCTGATGGACCCTGAATTTGTTTGAGGTTCATTTCCAGCAAGATTATACTAACAATTTGCACTTAACAAACAATCCTGAAGTGCCTGCAAAGGCAATAAGATACCCCAGTCCATTTTTTGAGAGACATTCTCTAAGGGTTTGAGTGGAGAAGGGGCATTGTGTAGGGTTGTGCTATAATACCAGTGAATATTTCCTCTTGTTCCTTCTACCCCCAAACCCCTGTAACTAAAGATATTTTCCTCTATATGTGTCTGTATTCTCACTTTCATTTTCAAGGTCATCTGGCCCATTGGGTGGGCTACATATTGCTGTCTAATTAAAGAGAGAAGATTAACCTTACTCTATTAGATTGCTTTAGTACCTGCCATGTGACTACTCTGCCTTAGCAAAGGGACAATGTGGCCAAGTCAGTTAAAAAACAAACAAACAAACAAAAAATCACAACTCATACCAAAAAACCCACACCAGAACCTTCAGGTTATTTCATCTTTAGAAAGTCCAGCAGAAACTGAGGATGATGCAAATGTTCTTCCTATAATCACTGCTATGATAAAACAACAAACATTTCATATCAGAAATAATAGCAGTGTCTTGTTTGTCACATAACATTTCAGGAGATGGCAGGCAAGCTGTAAAGCCCTGATCTGTCTCTGATTGCAATCAACAAAAAGCCCAGATGCTTTCAAAGGGAGTTAAATGAGACTCAGATCTTTCCCAATCACTTGTTAATTTAAGGGGCAGAGTTTTACCATCTGAGCTTCACTGCATGGTGTTGCCTCAGCCCAAACAACACAGGGAACCAGGAACTATTTGACAGCGTGGTGGTCTCTCTGGTCCATTTCCAGTTTCTACCTCAGATCACTTAGGCTTTAAATTTTCCACCAATCCCACCAGTTAAACACTCTATACTCCCTAGAAGGAAAGCTACCAGGCAAAGATACATTTCTCATCATCCTCCACGACATCTCCTCTTACAGACAACAAAACAACCTGTGAGGGGATCTGGTGCCATCACATGAGATATGGGTCAGTTGTCTGATACAGATCCTTGTCCAATGCAAAACAATGGGAATGTAAAGCACTTAAAATGTAACTTCTATCAATCACTGCAATGCACCAGCAGAATGTGATTTGATACCAAGCCAAGCTGAAACTACACATTTTGATTCCAGAGGACTGAAACATCTCATTGCAATGAATAATGGTACAATGACAGATTAGTTTGAGAATCCTGATGAGAATGTTAAATCTGAAAAATTTAAACCTTCAGGGATTCAGAGCATTTTCCTGTTTTGTTATTATCCCTCAAAAACAGGCACAGATGGGGGTAAAAACTGTCAGAAAAATGTATTGTTATATCTTTTTCTGTGATGTATGGAAGAATGCAACAATTACTGAAGCCATGAAGCAGCTGAAGAAAAGAGGTGACGACGAGACAATGTACCAAACTAAACCTTCAGGTAACCATTACCCAGGCAGATCAGGAAAGAGTTCAGATAGAAGCTGATATAGAACAGTTTGGGTTGAAAGAGACCTTAAAGACCATGTACTTCCAACCCCCCTGCAGGGACACCTTCCACTAGACCAGGTTGCTCAAACCTCCATCCAGCCTGGCCTTGGACACTTCTGGGGCATCCACAGCTTTCAATCTCCATTGACAAGATTATATAATGAAGTCAATTTTAATTAGACAACAGAGAATCCACATGGGGGGAAAACCTCCCACTTTATGATTTTTTACCCATGGAGATTTTCAAACCTTGCCTGTAAAAAACCCTAAGTAACCAATGCAACACTGAAGTTAGCCCTGCTTTGAGAATGGACTGAAGACCTCCAGAGGTCTACATTAAACTTTTTCTTTATAATTCTGTGGAAGTCTTAGGTACAGGGAATGTTTCAATCGCTGTTCATATCTCGGTGGGCACCAGAGAACCCAGCTGTGGGACAACAGACTTCACAGACCCACCAAATAACTTACTTTCTGCATATTTGCAGCCTCTCACAGTTCAGCACCCCTGAGATGAAATCCTATAGCAAAAATGTACAGTGAGTAAGAACGTATATGAATGGGAAGTGGAGGAGCGAGCAGATTTCAATTTCAAGCTTTCATGGCTTAGCATAAACAAACATGAAACAATTCATCCTCAGAATACAGAGGTGGGAGGGGGATATGACAGTGTCCTCTGGGTACACAGGGAGACTGAGAACTAGGGAGCCTGGAGCGAAGACAACGTTTCAAAAACTGTTTAAAGCCTTAGGAAAGTTTGAAGCAAAAATGAAGCTTGCCCGATTCATTGACTGGGTCTCTAACAACACTTCTCTTCATACACTGCTACACCCCAGATTATCAAAAACAAGCCAGCTTGGTCAAATGTTGCTTTCTTCTTAACAAAAACGACCTTTTAAAGTCTCAGTTAAAAATCAAAATGGGTGAATAGATTTTGGAAAAGTAAGAACAGTCTAATAACTTTCTGGAGAAAGCCACAGAAATAGCTTCTGAAGAACTCACACTGAGCTAAGTCTCTTTATGAGACTGCGAAGTCTATTTGAATTTTATATTTTTTTCCCTGTTTTATTTTTCATAAATTCATCCTCTGCCCACATTCCTGCTGATATGAGACTAAAACTCAAAATACTCATCTGAGGTGGTGTCCTGTTACTCCACCTATTACTGACAGACAGTGCAGTGATCTTGTAGGGAATGAAGTGATTTGGTTCTGTTACAGATTCTTGTAAACATTCATTTGAGCTGTAAATGGACAAAAGAAGAAAGTTCACCTTCCCAGCTGGTCTGCTCATTGGCTTGCTGTATCCCCTAGCAGTAAGAGCAAGGATTAACTGTGTGGGTTCTTGCTCGCTGTTTAAGCATTTGCTCCCATGGTAAGTCTGTTTGGAAGCATTGTTGACAAAACCAGGTAACACTTTTTCAGATGCCATCCCTGAGCCTCTAAAACTACTGCTTCTGGTGTGATGAAGCGCCAGTCCTTGTTTTCCCAGCCTATCCCACAATCTAATCGTCCCAGTGGGGTTCAAGAACCAGTCCCTTCAGCTATACTCTGCCCTGAGAAGTACTTCAATATTTGGCAGAAAATAGAAAGACAGAAAACTATTCAAAAGTCCTGTTACTTGGTTTGTCCAAGCTAGGACTGGAATCTGAGTGGGTGGCTTCCACTGTAGACTGATTTAGTTCTTTGATTTTGGTAGTTAGTGCTCCCACCTCTGAGTGGTTCAGAAGTCAATTCTTGTTCTTGCCTTTCAACAGAACAGTGCAAGGCACTGTGTTCGAAAGGCTCACGAAATGGGATTACTGGAGGCATGTAGGGAAAAGAGCAATTCACTGCCTTCAGAATTAAACAATTCCTCTCCATTGGCTTGACCTAAATGCCTGCCAAGAAAGTTATGGTATCTCTATCTAAAGCTCACAGGACAGAATTAATAAAAAAAACAAAAACAAAACAAACACTGACAATAGTGAAATGGGTCACTCTGTTCATGCATGTGCCTGAAAAAGAAAGTGGAGGTAAACAAATCTGAAGATTACAAAATTAAGTGGTTCACCTGCAATGGAAGCACATGGAAAGAATAGTTTTGTGGCCAGGAAAGGAAGAGATGAAAATTACTTTCTCCACTTTAAAAGAGAATTTATTGAAGCCCAGAAGACAAGAACAGAAGCAAAGAAAACAAAACAAAAGAAAACAGCCCAGAAGAGCTCTGAAAATCCAATCTCTCCCATCAGCCTCTGGAAAATGGATAACCTATGCGTGGTATGATTGAATTTCTCTGTTTCATCACCCTAGTGGAAGCATCTTGTATGAAACTCTGGTTTATGAATTGAGTTTTGAGAGGGACCTGGGAGAGCAGAAGTTATACCAATCTAATCAGGATGTGACAAACACATGCATCAAAATGTTGCATTGTCAAGATCCAGAAGCCACTTAATTCCAGAAAGATTTTAAAGTTGAGAAAGCAGCTTTGGCAACAGGATTAGAAATGGTGAGAAGGAAGAGGAAAATCCAGGTGGAAGAAGATAGCCTTAATTTTTTTTTTTTCCGAAATATCCTTTCAAAAATTAGGCCATGTCCCTACATGGTTTCTGATTAACTTATACAAATCTATGTATTATTCAAATGAAGGACACAGTTGCCTTCTTACATTTATTCCACCTATTTCCTAAACATATGTTAATAATGGCATGAAAGATATATGAACTGAGGTAAATAACACCATATAACCCCATAAACCCCACAGGTTAAAACACCACACAACATTCTGAGCAAAATATCCAACAAAGCAGATTAAATACAAAAAAACCTTGCTAAAGCCATTGCCACAGAGCAAAGAAACATGCTAATGCCAATGCCACAGGACAGGAAGCAAGATCCATGAGATTGGTTTGTGATGGCTCCTAAACAAAAGCAGTGGCACAAAAATAGCCCATGACTATCAATAACATGTGATCAAATCAGAAAGCATGTGCATTTAAGAGAGATGGCATCAAATGCTTCCTTCAAAAGAGAAAAAACATCACAATCACTTTGTATTTGCCTGGTCTCAGCTTGCATTTCCTATCTAAATACCAAAGATAGTTTCACAGGATAAGTACAGATTAGCAAAATATTCAAGGTGATTGAATGGATTAGCATTATTGTTTAGCACAATGCAAGGTGATAGAAAAATCCTCAGAAAAGAAAGATCTGCTATCTGGACAGCCACTTGAAATTATGCAGCTCGCAGGTTGAATTCTTACAATTTTTGTAACATCATCAAGTGTCACAGTGGATGCCTGAAAACAGTTCCAGCTAAAGAGTGAGATGTAAAGCTGGGGATCTTGAGCAACAGGTGGAACAAAAATTCCGAAGTAAACTGCTATCCTGTTTGTCACACAAATAGAAAATCCATATGTTAGTGCCAGAGGCAAAAAGAACATGTTCTAACAAACAGCACCAAAAAAATTCCAAACCCTGAAGAAACATTTGTCTATAGGAGAGGGGTGGAAATGGAAAAAAAAAAAAAAAAAAAAAGAGTTGAAATGCATCTAAAAAAAAATCAAAATTACATTAAGAGGAATTAGCTGTGTACTAAATGCCAGCCAGGTAGAAAGCACAAATGCATGCCCTCCTCACTATCCTGGCCATTGTAATCATGTCCAGCAGCTTGGTCTGTCTCTTCTCCCCATCCTCACAGAGATCCACACTGCAGTTAACAGGTGTAATGATGTGTTATGTTCCCCTTGGGTCCCAAGGATGCAATACCTGATCAAGCAGATAGACTGTTTCATGCTGTGACAGGGATATTTGGGTTATTTCTAGGTATCCAACATTAATACAGTGAAGCTCAGGTCAAACTGTGAACAAATCCACACAAGCTGTAATTAGGGATGGAGATTTGGCATTCAGACATTACAATCCTATACAGGTTTTTTTTTTTTTTTTTTTTTTTCGGTTTCCAAAACCAAAGACTTTGTACTTCAAGAGCTAAATCAAATCCTCTAAATATCAGACATCTACAGTTTTTCTTTTCACTGAGGTTTTTGGAGCGTTTCACAAACATTAATGAACTGTCCTCCAGTGGTTCAGTGAGGCAGGTGCACAGTATTAGTCTCACTTTGCAACCAAGACCCAGGAGCAGAGGGGGAGATGGAGTGAATTGCCCAAGATTGTTCTGCACCTGTCTGACAGACTCATAAACAGAATTCAGGGCTCTACAGAAAGTAAATAAATCACCTCCCCCTCTGGAAGAAGCAGAAAAATATTTGTTTAATTTTGACTGCACGCATCCTTGCATGCCTCTGGGTTACAGCCAGGAAAGGAAACATCACTGTTCTGAGCAAGGTCATTCCCACAGCAAGTCCAAGCAGACCTTCAGCCATAAGTAATGTGTGCAAAACCCACCTATCCTCACAAGAATCTAATTTGAATGTTTAAGATCCAAGATACTGGTGTAAGGATTTCAGATATCTCAATAAGCCTTATTTATCTGAAGTGAACCCAGTTCCAGATTTACTCATGTTTTCTCACAGGCAATTATGGAGGCAGAAGTGAACAGCAAATAAAATCCACCAAGTGGACACAGGTTGCCAGGTTAGCAGAACTATCTTCAGGTATGAAAAAAACCTTTCCCTAGACTGGGACAGGCACCTAAGAAATTAGTGTTAATACCCTCTCCAGTGCAGGAAAGAGCTAAAGTGGTATGTGTGAGGAGGGAAACAAGTAAACTCAAAGAGCACTGCTTGCTCAAAGCACAACAGGTACCTTGCCACTCCACAGAATGCAATATTCAAGCTCAACTTACAAATAAATTATTTGGGCTAAGAAGCATGTTTGCTTTTTGCTTCCCTTGACAGCTTTGACAAGATGACTATCAGACAGATGTAAAGCAGAAAAGAGGCCAATTACCGAACTTTTTTTCCTTCAGAAATATTTGAAACTGCTTTCCAGTAATGAACAATACACAAGCATATCACTGAAAACTGAAAGGTGGCTAACCTGAGGCAATCAGCACAATAATTGGGACATTACTCAAAAAACTCACAACTCTCTCCAAATTTGTGTTCATAGCTCTTCTAGCCTCCCCCCACCCTTTGAAGTCAGGACTTTCATTTGCCAGTATCGGTATTGTCTGCACTGGCACCAAACACGCTCTGCAGACATTGCTGTGGCCACAGTTCTCAGCAAAATAGGATCATTAACCTGGGTCAAAGCTTGACCAAACTGGAAAAAAACCAAAACAAAACATTGCAAAATCCCAAAGTCCTACTGCAAACAGAGGACATTTTTTTATCAATGCTCTGTTAAAAGAAAGGGATATTTTGAGACAAATTCTGACACCACGAAAATCTCTTTAGCCCTGTTTGCTTCTTTCTCCACTGCGCCATGCTGTTCGCTCTCATGTTTCAGGAGATGGCAAAAACTTCAGAAGAGAAACTTTTTAACTTAAGAGATTGAAAGGAATACTACACAGAGCAATACACAGCCCTGGCCAAAATGGAAGGTGCACACACCACAAGATTTGACACTTGTGGGCAGAGCTCAAGATGAATGAAGCAAAAACACTATGACAAAAGAGAGCAAAAGAGTTGAAGTCACAGTGCAAGGGGACAGGGGTGGGGAAAGATATATGAAAACAGTAGATCAGTTATCAATATAAGAATCTAAGACTATGGAGACTAAAATATAAGGGAGTGATGAAAAGCAGGATGAGAATAAATGGGGTAAAAATGGAAGGGAGGAGAAGCTGAGCACAGACCTGGTCACAAAAAGCAGAGTGTGCCTACCCAGGAGACAGAGACATTCAGAGTGCACAGAGGTTACTGGGCCACTGTTTGTCCCATTCAGGGCATGGGAGCAATCCCAAAGTTTGGTTCCCAAATCTATTTCTAGGGTGTCACCCAAAGTCATGCTACAAATGTAGTGGTTTCCACTGTAACACATGCAGGATTTCCAGGCAAAAATGTGACAAACAGGTAAAAGTGTATATGGAAATACCTCAAAATTAAAATAAAGATGAATGGAAGGAGGAAGCCATAACGAAAAGAAAAAACAAAACAACAAAAACAAACCAACCAAACATACAACATGTTTAACACATTACTGAAAACATTTTATCACTGCCAGCTCAGGGCACTCACTCAACACTAAAAAGATGCTAAATAGACCGTTTGTTTAGTCCTTTGCAGCAGTTCTCATGTTCTTAAACACTTTAGTCCTAATAAGCAATCAGAGTGACCATTCACATTTGGTTACTGAGCCAGAATTACAGTCTAGTTAGTGATCTGGTATTATTATACTTTCTTAGAAGAATAAACAGATAATAAAAAAAAATAAAATCCAGAGGGCCAAATCCACAGTCAATGTAAATTGGTACAGCTGTTGATAACTGTATGCATGGATATCAGTAGATTTATGGCAGCTGGACAGCAGATCTGATTCATGTTAAACAGCTTAAGAAAAGCAGGATAAACCCCAGCCCCAAGTTAACAGGGTTACAGAAATCTGTCCATATGGCAGCTTAGCCCATTTACTGTAGATGATACAAATCGCTTCCTGGCAATGCCCCACTGACCACAGACAGCTCTGAGCGGCCAACCTAGAATAGATGACTACCTTTTAGATGACCAAGAGCTAAACAAAGATATTCCAATTTGGATACTATTAAAAAAAAATTATTAAAGTATAGGTGGTGCTACACATACTAAGCAAAGTCCAGAACCTGTAGGCAAGATCTAACAACATGAAGACAATAATCCCCTAATCAGGTACAAAAAACCCTTCAGCCTTTTCAAAATACTAAAACCCCAAGGGAAACTGTGTCCTCAGCTAATTTCAAGTCAAGTTTTACAACCCAACGAGGTGCACAGTTTTTTTTCCACTGAGTGTTGCGAATGGAGCATCCAAACCTTTGAAATTTTCTCATGGCTCATTTGTAGGCATCTCACTGTATCCCAGGGAGAGTGGATGAGAGGCATAATTGAAAATGGGACACATGGGCATCAAAACAAGCAAAATGACCCCCTCCTTTCTTTTTTTTCTTTTTTCTTCTGGTTCATGCTTCTAAATGAAATCCCAGGCTGCCTTCCAACTGCTACTCAGAACTGTCACAGAGAAGCAACACGTAAAGAGCACTAAAACGACTGACCTATTTCCATCCTTGGTGCTGTTGTCTATAAACTCTTTGTTCTGAATTCTACACACATACATGCACATGTGCACAGCAGTTTTCCTGTATCCTCCCATGAGAAACAATTTCCAAAGTCTAACCTCTTCTCCTAAAGGAGCTCTCTGTTTCTTCCTGAACAGTTGTTAACCCCATGGCCTCAGTGCCCTCCATAATTAGGTTAACTTTTGGGAGTCTACCCCTTGGGGAAGGCAAGAGCAGCTTTGGCTCACTGACCCATCTTCTCCTGTATCAGTTCTGTTCTCGACTAGAAACTGCTATATGTCCAAGAAATTTGTGTACAAGGATACTTTTATCCCTCTTAAAAATGCAAGCACACTAAGGACTGCTGAATAGTAAATAAATCTAAAAAAGGCACATTAATAGCTGTAATTCATGTGCACAGCAAAGGACCACTGAAAAAGAACCCAAGTGGCTAATGCCTTCCCACAGCACTCAGATCAATGAACCTCAAAAATGGCAAAAGGTATCCAAACCTGTAGGTTCTCAAATCCTCTGTCCTTTTACAGTCAAAAAAAAAAAAAAAAAAAAAGCTTTGTTACCCTATATGACTTTTGTGCTACTTATGTCGCTTCCCAGGAAGAGGCAGTCACTGTCTTACTGATCTTGGCTGAACTTCAAAGATACAGAAAAGTAAATTGGATGAAATGAAACTTTCAAAGAAAAACTTTGTGTGAAAGGCTCTTCAACAAAAGATTTTAATGAAATCTCTAATCCAAGGAGCCACAATTCAGAGTGCCAGCAACATTCCTGATGTTGCAGTGGAGCAACACATGGGAGAACACTTCCCTTAGCTCTTGTTCCTCCAAAATGTGTCCTTCCTATGCTTCTCCCCTGACTCACCTTCAATTTAAAGGTTTATAAAATAAGAAATGTAAAGAAAGTTAATGGAGGTGATATGGAACATTAAACAAAAGGTTCTTTTTTAATATGGTCACATTATTGGCCCCCGAAAAAGGGTAAAGTAAATGTTGTTTCATTTTTATTTCTTGTTATAACAGTACTCTGACAAAAGCAAGTAAAATTATTGCATCTGCAGCTTTATATCATTCTGTTCTTAAGTTTTCTCTTTCTACTCAGTGTGGTTTTGTATCAGAGGAAGCCCTGGTCAGCAGTGTGCCAAGTGCTGCAAAATGCAGTTATGCATTGGTATGCTCGTGGTAGAGCACGATCCTGTAGGAGACTTTTAGCCAGTTATGCAGAACTGGGACAGAAAACTAGACTTCAAGGAGCCCTGAAAACTGTGATGAACTTCAGAATATTCACATACTCTGAAAAGTCAGGGGAGACCCTTGATTTATCTAGGCTGACTTTTTAAAATAACGGACCATTTGGATGACAGCAAACTTCTACAGTCACCCCCATAATGGAGGAAAAAGTTAGGTCTTCACCCGCAGGCCTCATGAAATGACAATTTGATACATGCCTTGGCAGCTTTTTTCCCCATTTGAAACATTTACTTTCCTATTTGAACCTTTCAGTCTCCAAATATTTTTGCCATATCTGCCTCTGCTAAGGTTGTCAGTGCCTGCCTGGCCCCTCTGACTGAACACGTGTATGATGGTGGCATCAGCTTTATATATTAAAGAATTATCTCCTTTATCTTGCGCTACAAGATATGTTTTCTAGATCTCAGATAGATCTTTGCCTCTCTTTTCCACACTCCCATTTTCAGCCTCCCAAAGCAGAGTCAGTGCAGCAAGGTGTGCTGTCTAGGTGAGAGCTCAGGATTAGCCCAGAGGTCCAAACGAGCTGTTTCAGTATCTCAGCGTAGCCCACGTGTGTACAAATTTCCCTGAAAGCTCAGGAGGACATCACATAAACCCAGGGTAATAAAAGCTATCTAACATTCACTCCACTCAGTATTTACACATCAAATAATAACAAACACAGTGGCACATCAGCCTGGTATAAGAAACCAGCACACAAATCACCCCCAACACAGGCTGATGAACAAAGAAAGAAAGAAGGCTCCTCTCTTCTTTAGCCATACTCAGAGCAGATTTGGCTTTTACATCCTGGCTCTGCTTATGCCCAAGCCAGAGTATCGTTGTCATTATGGTTCTGCTCCTCACAGTCATTCCCCAAACTCTCTGAACTCGTTCTCCTCTCAAGTCAAGGATTGGCACTGAAATTCTCACTAATGACAATCTTAACTGTCACTAATGACAATCTTTTGTCATTTCCTACTGGACCTCACACTTGGTACGTGCTCTGGGTGGTAGACAGCAGGTCCTGTCTGCCAGTCATAAGGTAGCTAACTCTTAATTTCTTGTTAGGAGGTTCTGTCCCATGACATGTTGCTGGAATCGCTGGGAATTGGGCACAGGTTTCCTTTAAAACTATGTCCCAGAGTAGCTGCAGTCCAGGTACTCAAATTAAAGCAAATGTCATTGGTTGAAAGGTAATTAAAATGCCAAAATCAGTATAAGAATTTGCTCTAAGACTTCCCTCAGGACTACACCTGGGCTCATGATTCAATTAGGTATTACAGCACTAAAGCCAGACCTTCACTCCTAATCTCTGGGCAGAGGATTCAGTATTTTAAAGAGATAAAAAAAAGCAAATGACAGCACTTTCTTCCTCTTGTTCAGGTCTATATTCTAAAGTCCTGTTCTCCATTTTTTTAAGGAGATTAGAAGACTGAGACTTCTACACACTGTAGTTACAGAGGTGTCTTATACAGGCAAATGTCCATTTAATTACACTCCCTCTGAAGGACTTTTTCTTCTTTTTATTTTAATTCAGGATAAAGGGACTTCTCAAAACAACTCAAAGTAACTTAATCTTTTAGGACAACTAGAAATAAACTCCAATGGAACTTTAAAACATGCAGCTGTTATGTCCTTGTTACATATGGATCTAATAATTTCTTGCAGAGACAAATGGGATCTTATTTGCTACAGTATCAACTGCTTCCAGAAATACATCTTCATGTAGAACTATATGGACTTTGTGCCAAAGGAGAACTGCAGAGCCAGTCCTAGAAATCTGCCCTTTACCAGAAAGCTCTTTGCTGCCTTTTTGGATTCTTGTAATTGATAATCCACAGAGAAGTTCTTTTTATTAAATGGAATTTTAGACAAAAGGAAAGCTATATATATTTTAAACTATAAATGACAAGTATTTCTGCCTTTTTTTTTCTTTTTTTTTTTTTTTTTAAACAAGCAGATCTAGAAACTCAAGATTCAAGGATGTTTGTGGTAAAATCATAACAGTCTCAAGAGAAAATAAAAATAATAAAAAAAATACAGTAGGGTATAATTGTGTCCTGCAGCTGAACACTCTCCTCCAAATTCCATCGCTCTTATGCTGAGTGTCCTGAGATGCCCCATCCTGCCCTAAACCAGATCCTTAGCTATCAGGACAGAGGCAGCTGCTCTGGTCCCAACATTGGTGCATTTATGCCTGCAGGCAACCCCTTGGGAAATTCCACTTGCAGCTGGTTTAGGCCCACTTGTCCTCTTAGACTCATTCATGCAAAGGAACAAAATCCCGTGACAGTGGCTGTGGGAGATGAGAAATGTCAAACAGGCCACCAATACATCTTCATCTGAATGGAAACAAGCAGTAAGAAAGGAATCAGAAGAGAAAACTTCATACATCTAAAAATTCACTTCCCCCTCTGTTTAATTCACAACACAAATAACTTTAGAGCCTTTCCATGGCGTCAATGGGGAATTACACTTTAAATTCTAAAGCCAAAAATTTCAAGACTGTTTCACTGTTTGATTTGAGAGGTGCCATAGAAGGACCTGTAATATTAAAAACTGCTAAATATTCTTCATCTGGGTCCATAAGCCTTTGACATATCTCAGGGTCAGCAACCACAACTTCAGCACCTGAGCCACCTGAAAACCGTAAGCCCCAAAATCCCTAAGGCTTTCCTCAAGAGTGGAACAGGACTGTCCAAACAGGTACCTGTGCACCATCTGACTCCAGCAGGATGGAGTGAGAAAGGCCAGGAGCATTTTATACCACGAGCTAGTATAAAACAGAGCTCTTACTGTCAACCAGTTACGTTAAAGTAATTCCAATCCTGTAAATCACCACTTAGCATTTTGACTGTATTTTATCAGTTTACCATTCTCTTTGGCAGTAATGTTAATTTGCAGGATAACTTTTTCAGTTATATAGCGTTGTGAACACATATACAGGGAGAAATTTGGCTGGCCACTTTAACTAAGTTGACCAAAGACAGAATACCCTCTTCTTGACAGAACTCAATATCACTTTTCACCTTGACCAGTGGTCAAAGTCACATCGAGAGCATGTCAGAGCTCAGAGTTTAATACAATTTATGTCCCAGGATATAGGAAAATGGAGTATTGTTTCCAAGAGTAGATAAAAGAAATGTGGACTATCTGAGAGATCCATTTATAAAGAACGTGGCCACATTCTTTTCTTTGCTCATGCCAGCACTTCGTCATGGCCTGCTTCCAACTTAAATAGCTATTCCAAACTCCATGTATCAGTCTTTTATTTCAGAGGTTAGAGATGGTATCTTTACTGTAAAAAAGATATTTTTTTCATGTTTGACCTTAAATAAATAACTATACCTATAATGAACTTAACTGTCACTGAGGAACATGCAGGTAACAAACCATTTCTGCTCATGCCAGCAATGATCAAATGGTCAAAGCTGACTTTTCTCCTGCTCCTGCAGACCTGGAACAACTGCAGGGCTTACACATGTTCAGCTCAACAGCTTCTGTTTAAGGCAAGTGCTCAGGGAGGCATCAGCAGAAGTTAACTGGATTTTCTGAGGAAGTATAACATTTTTTTTTTGATGTTTCTTCCTTACCCTATTAAGCTTAATCGATATCAAACTGCAAACCCCTCTGCATTGCAATGTTGAAAGAAGAAGCCTTTAACTTCCACTGAATCTAATGGACTTTATCATTTGAAAGGAAGAAAATCTCTCCAGAACTCATAGAATACTTCAATTATATTGAATGACTTAGTTTGTAGGCACCGTGTCAAATTTTTCCAGTCAAACAAGCCTCTAATTCTAAGAGAGACCAAGAAATCATTAAGTATGTGGGCTTCTTGCAAAAGAAAACAATCAGTGCTATACAATAGTTTAAAAACCATACATTTGCAATCCAGAAAGAGGTTACTGTGATCATCTTTGATGATCTACCATTCACACACAAAGACCTCCTCTGATGCCGTTCCCATTCACAAAAAACTGAACCATCCTTGCCCATCAGAAACAACCAAAAAACCCTCAAAAGAAAACTAGCAAAATCCCAAACAGAAAACATTTTGATTTCAAACAAAAACAGTCCATCAGGGAAAACACACCACAGTCTTTAATCACCCCCTCATGGACTTGAATCTTCTTTTTTTTTAATGGCTATGTCAAGACATTCAGCTCTTTTATGCCTTCCCCCTACAGTACTGCAAAGTAACCCTCCTGTTACTCCATGCTGGTATGTTCTTCATGTACATACAGATCACAGACCAGTGGGTCCCCACGTATGGTCTCAGACCATGTCATTCATTCCTTTGCCTGCTGTCTGCTAATCTAAAAAAACTAAAGAGCACAACTGAGTGGTGACATGGACTCAAAACCTCAGGATTCTTAGAAACAGATTTTTTTTTTTTTTTTAGTTTATTATTTTTCCAGAAATGAAAGTCTGAAATAGATTCATTGTTCAAAATATTCTGGCTGTCTGGATCAAGAAAGCTGCGGTTGTTTCCCCCTTCAACTTCAAAATGAAAAAGAACTTGACTCAGTTCTTCTAAGGTAGCAGTCATTTGACTTCCATGGGAATTTATGAATCCTCGGTAGTGTTGTTACTGTTAACAAGAGCTGACAGTTAAATGCATTTCATTAACAGAAACGAGAATGAGAATGACAAAACTTTAGCAGATCAGACCTGTAATTGAAAAGGTGACCAATGTAAGGGAAAAGAACTGTCTGCCAGGATTGCACTTGCCTCTCACCCATACTGATAACAGCATATCTCCTTGTGACCTGTCTTTCTTTCACACTAGTTAGCAAAGCATCAGCAAGATGGAGATGTCAAGAGTAAACCTATGCCAGCATCAGTTCCTCCTTGCACATCAAGAGCAGGAGCAAAAGTAAACCCTAATGGAAGAACTAAAAACATAGAAGATTTTCGCAGCTGAAAATGTACAGAAGGTTAGCAAAGGCACAGTAAAAGTAAACGGGGTTGACTGGCAGCTTGTGAATTGATTTTTTTTTTCAGTTTTGGAAGAGCAGGGAGAACATCTATCCAAAGACAATTGCTGGGGTACAAAACTTGCTTGGACTGCTTGCATGGAATAGATGTTCGCACTGTGCAAGCTTCCTCATTTGCAAGCATTGCCAGAAGATTGACTGGGCTTTGAACATCTGTGGATTTCCAAAACCTCCTGAATAAACCTACCTCCAGATGCACAAAATGACAATTTAATCCAGATGTAAAACAATGGGTAGAACTATAATACTTCTCAGCTGCAACAGAATAACAAAAATCCTAGTGCTAGAAAGTAAATGCTGCTTGAACGGGGAGCCAAGTAGAGCTCCACAGTTTTTTACAAGGAGTAAAGAACAGGAGAACAGAAGAACATATAAAGTAATCTGTTCTGAAGAAACCCACCTTTTGGGTCAACCATCCTCAGCAAATGCATTTTGTCACTGAAAGCTCCTTCCCTGGGTTCACCAAATTTAGAGTAGTCCTACTCTCAGTTGATATACGAAGGTTATTCAGCCCGATTGTATAGTTTGCTATTGTGTTCCCTGCCACCAACCAGAGGGGGAAAAAAACCCATAAAAAAGAAAAAAACCCTACCACTATTCATCCTATTATATTTAGTGCTCTGTCTTCCCCTGCTATAACAGCTTGCTTGATTGCCTTGTCCCCCTGCTGTGCCATACTCTTTTAGCTCTGAAAGCACTCTGGGAAAGTGAGGATCATTTATGATATACTTGTATAGCACCTAGCAGAACAGGACTGGGGTTTCTGGTCAGCACTGCAGTGTCAATGCACTATTGATCATCTGAACATTCAGGCTTCCTTGCTGACCTATTTCAACTTAAATTAAGATACAAAATTTATTATAAATAACACAAAATGTGACCAGTCTGAGAGGCTTTGCCCATTTCTGTGACATCCTTCTTTCAGTTCTTGAGAGTCTCAAAGACACAGCCTTACTGTAAGCCCTTTTGGGATGCACCACACTCGTTGCTTTGCAGAATATCGTATCACAGCTCAGCCTACTCTGTGAGTAAAGACTGGTCTTGTAAACAAGAAAAAACCATTCTCTCACCCAGCTGTTGCTTGGAAAATCAAATGCAAGGCCCCTGCCTCCCTTTCTTCCCCTGGGCATGGTGGAGAGGCACCAAAGAGGGGTCAGGCTTTTCCAAGATCCAACAGAGCTGGCAGACTCCCAGGATAAATGCTGCATTAGTCTCAGGGCACTGGAAAGCTTCAGTCCTTTTGTAAGCATTTGGATGTCTGAATGGCAGTGATAAAGGGGAGGGGGCAGCTAAACCCACCCCCACCCACAACCACCACAACAGCATTCCAGTGTTATTAGATATCCAGCTGTTCTCTGCAAACTGGCAGGATTTACTGTTCATATTTTGGTTAAAGAGACAGATGAAATTCCCCTTCCCCATCCATTATCATTGTATAATCTACACAACACATCATCCCAATGGCCACGGCAGCAAAGGAAGGGGAGAGGCAGCATTAGTATTCAGAGCACACGCACCACACAAGGCAGCAGGTTTATGATCTGCGCAACCTGAAATAAGCACTTCTCTTCCCCGGGGAGCTGGGTTAACACCGAGGAGCTGCATGTTAAGTCACAAATGCTTCTACTAATATACATTCCTTCCAGTCTGGGAGGGGACGAGGAGGCAGCATACCTGTCCCACTCACACTGGCACAGAGGGCTGATGTTTTTGTGGCTTGAAGGGTCTCATCCCTTTCCTGATCCCAACTCTTCCATGCTGGCAGAGTGCTCTTCCTCCAGCTCTTCGGCACCAACCAAGAAAAGCCATCAGCTGTCAATCAGCTGTCACATCTACCTCCTCCCAGCCCATCCTGACATCCCCCCTCTGCCTGGCACCAGGGGCAGCAGAGAAGTAACCTGCTATGAGATTAATTGCTCCCTCTGCCATGTCAGCACAGCTACGATGGCTTCTGTGTTTACAGGGAGCGGAGAGAAAAGGGTTTTGTGGGCAGTTTTTCACCATGTGTGCATAATGAGGTATAGCAGTTGCATGGAAACAGCTTGTTTCCAGCTCCTGACACCATAAAGCCCCTGTTTTCCTGAATTGGACGTGCCAAGTCACCCAATTTGTTAACAAGTAGTGTAAATAATCATTTGCTGCTCTTCACAAATAATAACCCTAAGAAAGAGATCATATAGGCATGGTTACATTTGAACACACCAAACACCATCCAAGAAATCAACCATTCTCTTTGACTTACTAGATTCCCAGAATAACTGCACAACAGCCACCTACATTCAAGATCTGCCTCCAAAATTGCTTTATGTCCATCTACACCCAAGCTACAACTACAAAGGGATCCCTCTCTGCTCATTCCTCCCTCCTGTCTTGGTCCCATTTTTCTGGCTGCAAAGGGACCCAAGTGAAAACTATTTTGTCAGGTTGGTTTTCTGCAGGAATAGTCCTTTTCTAGCTCACAGCACTGCCACACAAGCACTAGTCCTGGCAAAAAGGAGGTGGCAGGGATGCACAGCCAGGAGGGAAAACAGAACTGCCCCTTTGGGTAGCAGCACACGTCTTCCTTAGCTTAAAGCAGCTGTGAAACAGCAGTCTCCAATCTCTCCCTGCTTCAGCACAAAAGGGTTGTGTACTCATAGCTGAATAAAGTTTCCTTTACAACCACAACCTAAATTTTCAAATGAACACCAGCACTCGTTTTTCAAGAGCTCAACAACTTGCAAGCTCCTGAAACTCCACACTTAACCATGTTTCTTTTGGGAGGCTTCCCCTATAAGAATTAAGCCAAGAAAAAAAGTTTCTTCTCCAAACAGAGGATGAAACATCAGAACTCTGATCCAGTTAGAGATACTTCACAAGGCTCTTCCAAGTCACAAAGAGATTGCAGTATCTGAGAGGTAAAGTGCTGACCAAGACATGTGAGTGGGAACTTTGGGCAGGTGTCTGACTTTACACTGCTCAGAAGCGATACACATCCTCAAATTATTTAGTCTTGTTTTATTAATACCATATTGGTTTAGATAATGAATGCTTATTATTTAGATTTGTCTCAGGATTGTTTTGACATTACACGACACTGCCCTTAGGACCAATATTATAAATTAAACAGCAAGCTGCCATCATTTTAAGCGCTGCAATTTCAAAAATAAAAAAATAAAAAAATAAAAGAACAGCTGTCACCCAGGAAAAGAAAACATCACAAATGGAACCTAAACAAACATTCCCTTAGGCTGCTATTGTTTCCCTGATAATTTGGATGGTGTTTCCCCTTCCCCACTCACATAGCAACAGTTGCAACAGGAAGACTGGTCTTTTCTATTGACAGGTGATAAATCTTTCCCTGGAGAACTGAAGGTGAGTAGTGAACCCCTCACTTGTATAATATAATAAAACTTGACTATATAAAAAGAGGCTCCTGCAGAGATCTTGGGAGTGATCACTAGTTGCTGGTGATCTCGTATAAATGGGTACAGCTTCAAAAAAAATCACAGGATGCCTGTCCAGAAAGGTCTTCATGAAGAGTTAGTCCCTCAGCTGCCTTCCCTGACAGCTGGTGAATCTGTTAAGGTGAACAGATGTTGCTGAAATGGGAGAGTGGAAGTGAGGAAAGGGATGTTAATTACATTGGAAAAGATTCTGAGATGCTGTTTGGGGTGGAACAGTCTGAAAGTGGGATTCACATACTAATCATGTGCTGAGCCTTCCCACATTCAAAGAAAATGGCAAAACACCTTCCTGGCCCTTCCTCTTTAGGCTGTCCACCTAGAAGGAACAATTGGTGCTCTCATTAAGGCAGAATTTGACCTCTAATTAGTAATTTCTACAGGTAAGGAAAATACTTCCCCTCTTGACTTGCAGTTTCCATTTTTCACTTAATTATTGCAAAGACAAGCCCTGCTGGCACAAACAAGCACTTGAGTGTAAGCTGCAAAGATGAAGAAGAAGCCTGGCTCTGCCCCTTACACTAGCAGAGAGAGGGTTCTCATTTCTTTAAGAGTCACTGAATGATAAAATAGTTTGGGTTGGAAGGGACCTTTAAAGGTTATCTAGTCCCTGCAATGAGCAAGGAGATCTTCAACTAGATCAGATTGCTCAGAGCCCAGTCCAACCTGGCCTTCAGTGTTTCCAGGATGAGGCTTTTACCACCTTTCAGAGCAACGTGTGCCAGTGTTTCACCACCCTCATCTGATAAAATTTCTGCATTATATCAAGTCTGAATCTATTTAAAAACCATTACCCCTTGTCCTATTGCTACAGACTAAAAAGTCTGTCCCTATCTTTCCTATAAGCCCCTCTGAAGTATTAAAAGGCTGCAATGAGGTCTCCCCTGAGCCTTCTCCAGGAATTCAGGAGAGTACTGCCAAGTACTACAGTAACTCTGCACTCCTCATCAGGAGTCAGGACAGAGAAATCTCTTCCACAGTAACTCCTGAAGATTGGGTAGAATGGAGGAATCCAGCTGGGGAACAGCCCCACTCAATAACCAAGAGCACAAGGACTGCTTGAGCCCCCCTTTACAGCCTCAGTTGTGTTGGTATCCTCAGGGCTGGATGCAGCTCTTGCATGCCAGGACAGGACAGTACAGACAGGGCTGGAGCAGAGCTCAGCCTCGTCACCACTTCAGGTTCTGGGATTTGCTCCCAGATGGGTTGAGAACTCCATGACCCTGTTGGCAAGGCAAATAAACCGCAAAGTCAGCGCAGTTCACACTAAATTTCTTCTGCTCTTGGTTTCTGCAAGAAATCACACCTTTGGTTTGGGCCAATAGTCGTGTTAAGGAGGGGAAAATCAGCAAGGGCAAAGGCAGGAGGGGAAGAAAACCCATACACAATCAGCTTACGCTCCTGAGGCACAGCCTGCACTGCAAGTGCCACTTTGAGCACTTTCCTGAACTGGACCTTCAGCAAAGCAACAGTACCACTAATTTCATTTGGGGGAAGGGAGGAGATAAAGCCTTGGGAATTGGCCTGGTGATTGTCCTCACTGCTGACAGCTACATGAACACCTTCCTTATCACAGAGCATCTCCTCTTGGGATAAGCAGCCAATGGACATCCCTCCTGCCCGTTGACACTTCACTGTCACCTCCCCTCTTTCAAGGCAGTTTGGCACTGCATCCTTTTGGCAACTGCTGGGGTTGGAGGATGGCTTTGATGCACTTGCAGCTTGGTGAAACCCGTGTTAGGAGCCAACAATATGTGCCGTGTAAGGAGGCAGCTGCCTTAAGGCCACCAATAAAAAAAGCCAGTTGCAGGCATGCCTTGCACCTGCCGCTGGAAAGAGCTCAGTTAACAGCACCAGCAGATGGCACTTGAGAATACACAGCATATTTCTTGGGCTGTGTCACCCCCATAACTTCCTGTGTCTGGCAAACAGCCTTTTGGGAACAGCCCTCCAGTCTTTTGTATCAGCTCTTAAATGCCATGGATTGTGCCCTGGCAACTACTGCTGGAGAAGCAGAGCTCAGCTCATTATGTCATTAGACAGAGCCCAGCTCAGCGTGTTTCTCACTTGCAAGAACTAACAATAAAGCCCTGTTTTGATTGCATGGGTGTATTTAAATATGTCTTTTTTTTCTTAACAATACTGCTCGGTACCTACAGGGTGCCTCAAAGCCCAGGAATGCAACACAGGTTTTGTACACACGCTGATAAATGTAGCCCCACAGCTAATTTTAGATAGCTGAACCTAATTATTGCTAAATTGCAGATGGGTAAACCAAAACAAAGATCTAAAACACGTTGGCTGAAGTTTACTAAGCCATTTACAGAATTGAAATAATAACAACAATAATAATAATAAAAATGCAAATAAAACTCAAAACCAAAGTAAACAAACAAACAAACAAAAACACTACCAGAGAATTTGGTCCTTTGTTTGCTGCTATGAAAAAGAACTCAAATCACCAGAAATACAAGTCAGACTTACAGAAGAAATTAAAAAAAAGAGAAGAATGCCCAGTGTGTTTAGTTACTTTAACTGAAAGTAAAGCTGAAACACCCAGATGGGATTATTCAGACCTAAGATCAGCTATTTAGGAGGGCAGGAAAGGAAACAAATGCATCAACCAAACTGGCATTAAGACCCCTGTTAATTACAAGCACATTCTAGGAGATAAAAGAACACAAAAAAATAAAGTCAGTGAAGGTCAAGAATAGGGTCCTACAGCAACTCAGAGACATAAATGGCACTTAGGCACAAAACTTTGAGTGACTTGGCTGGGATTAATGAGTTGGGTGCTTATTCTCTGCAGAACGGCTCAAAGGCAATAATCACAAATGGTGCTATTTAAATGGAAAATAAATAGCCCTGTCTCTTTAAGGACATCTTATCTCATTCTCAGTGGAATAGTGGCAGCCATAAAAAAGGCTATGATTTCAGAATTTTTCGTTATGACTTCTCTCCCTGCTCACCTAAAAATAAAAGGCTACTCTGTAGTTCCAGATCAATCTAACTAAAAGAGAAGAATTCACTTACAAAAACAAAATAGCAGCTCTGACACTAGTTATGTATTCATCACATGTGAAAATGGCCCCATAATGCTGCCTTCAAACCTCTCCAACAAGTTGTATTAAATTAGGTTGGGCTCGGATTTTTTTATTATTCCTTGCACCAAAAGCAAAATAAATATAGCTTTATTTAATGCTACTAAAAGGTTCAGATTCAACTGGAACCCCAAGGCATGTGGCTTTGTTGTTAAAGCACATATACTGACTCTATTGATTGGTGCAGTCCTCTGTGCAAGAGAATTTGTCACATCAATAGCAACTGAAAAATACTCAGGAGCTGTAATATGGTTTAAATGAGCAGTTACCACATCAATATAAAGAGCATTTTCGGTGGCAGTAGATAGGAACCCTTTTGCAAACCTAGTATTTATTTTAAGATAAAGGATGACAACTCTTTTACAAGGAAGATTTTTTTAAGTAATGGTGAGCAAAGCAGCAACCCCTGTAACTGTCTTGTGGTGACTGCACTCTCTGGGCAATAAAAGCCACAGTGGACAGAAAACTTCCAGGTAGGAAAGGAGCAAGATGGATGTAAGGGCTGGAGAAAAACTCTGCTGCTCCCTTGCCTCCCTGGTTTTTTCCACTGCTGCTGCCCAGAGCACACTTGTGCCACAACTGCAGATCTGCCCCAGACTTTGCCTTTGGCACAACACAAGAGCTGGGAGATTCAAACCAGGCACAAAAACACACCAGACACGAAAGACAGAAGAGAAGATTCCTGACCTGTCCTCAGTTCCAAGCAAGAGCTGGGGAAGGATAAATCTTCTACCATGCCTCTGCCTCCAGCCTCCTGGGAGAAGGCAATACATGGAAATGGCCTTTCCCTCACTGCAGCAGATCTCTTTCTGTTTGTTTTCCCCCTTTTTAACAGGGTGGTTGATCGTGGCCACATGTTTTTAATCCAAGAGGACGTCAAAAGACACTGAAGCATTGGAAATCCACCCTGGATTTCCAATTCTGAAATTGGGGAGGGAGCAGAAGAACTCAGCTGCCACCACTTTACCACTTTAGACCCTCAGCACCTACAGCTGCCACTCCTGTAGTCCTGGCTCCATGTGAATCTCAAGCCCATAGCTGATACTAAATGTGATCCAGGCAGGCACAGAGAGACTCACTGGCCTCAACAGGAGTGGGTGATGCTTCCTGAACCACTGCTACATTAGTGGGTGCTGGGCTTGTGAGGCCTGACACAGCATAGGTGATCTCACACACTCATCCCCTCCCCAGGGTGTGTCCCCTCTGCTTTGGTCACAGCTGAATAGGGGGAAAAAAACCCCAAATGAACAGGAAATTCATGGCAAGGAACAAGTCTCCATTTTACAAGCTTGAAAAATGCCTGTTTTTCAATAATGAGAAATAGTTCTACATTTTCAGGGGATGGAACACGCTTTTCCTGACTTGGTGTATTTATAGAGCACAATTCTGTCTCAGTCACATCCCTGCTTCCCTTGGGTTCATGTACAACGGACATTTTTGTCATTCAGGCAAAAATCCCACTAAAGGAAGACGAGAAGCGGCATGTGCTGCAAGTTTTGAATGAGATGAGAAATTTCACACTATCCTGATATCTTCTGGGTAACTGCTTATTTTATGATGACTAATAGGCAATTACTATGGTAATACCGCAATACAACATGTGTGAGGTTTGGAAATGAGAAATTATAGGTAACTACTTTGGACTCATTTCTATGGTAACAAAAAGTAATTGTCATTAAATACCAGTTATATTGCGGCTGTACCTGGTAATTATAGATTTTTTATGCCCAGTAACATAAATAAAACCAATAAATTTATTCAAAAGGTCCGCGATTGTTTACTTATACGTTGTTATATAGAATACACAATGACAAACACCTAATTAGGAAAAATAAACTCCATTGAGAGGTTCATCTTGTCATCTGAGATGGATATTCTGTTTTTCAATTCAAGGCAATGCATGAATTTCACGTGTATTAAATGAAGTTAAAAAAACCAAACCCTTCCCCCTCCAGAAAAATAGGTGAAAAATAATGAAGAGGCATTATGCAAATGATAGTATGCACACTAATAGCTGTGTCTCACAACTGAACAAGTGACAGTAAGAACCACGTAACATACCCAGTCACTGTGACTATCCATACACATAAATACATATGGACGTAGGTAAAGGTGTATCCCCCTAGATGATGTTATCAAAGATCAAAATCAAAACTCCTCACTGTTAAAACATGTAGCTCTGATTTATAGTTAAAACAATGTGGATAAAGTCCACATGTGCATTTACTGTTAAAAAACACTCATAAATTACATGTGTACACGAATGTTGAACTTTCTGACTGTTTCTAGAGTCACAGGAATAAAGTCCACAAAAACCTATTTAGGATAAATCTGAAATGTTTCACCTGGTCCAAAGCCTAGTTTTCTGTTTGTATTTCAAGTCTTTCAAAACGAATGTTTAGAAAAGGGCAGTTTTTAAACAAATCATGCCATTAACAAACAGAAACAACAGAAAATTGTCCTTCATAGAATGATGGTATGAATCATTCAATATGTTTCCCAGATAATTTTTTTTTTTTTACTTGAAACAATTTGCTAAATTCAGCTCCTTCCCACAAACTATTTCAGTCCTTACAAAACTACGTTTCTGGGGCAAAAATATACCATTTGCTCAAAACATTTAATCCCAACACAGCTTTCATAAGGACACCAACACTGTTTGTGTTGAATTTGGTTTTCCAGTCTGGATAGGGCTGGCCTCCTTTCTGTACAACAAATTACACTGTTAACCCCTCGCACCAGCGAGCAGTGAAGAACTGTGTCGAGTTCAAAAATATTGTTCCTGACAGTGAAATGAGAAAGGATTAGAATCAGCGCGTGCCCTCTTCTCCCCACTCACACAAATTCTTGCAGTCCTTACAATCAAGAAAGAAGGATACAGTAATGATGACAGTTCAGAACACTTCAGCCAATTCACGGCTTTAATTTACCGAAGGCTGATACTGTCAGAATTATCCAAGTGAAGGCAACACAGAAACGGCAAAGAACGGGAAGACTTACAAGGCCACGCGACAAAGCCTTTAGAGAACGGTCAGGATATTTCAACTGCCTTGTCATGGCATTTCTGGGATACCTCAGTGAAGAGCTGCCCAGACTAAGCAGCACATCCCTTTTGGTGCCAGTATAGGATTTTGTCTCTGAAAGGTGAGGCTGACAAATTGGAACTAATCTAAGGCGGTGTGGTACAGTCATCTCGCCTGCAGGGACACATTTCAGCATTCAGCTGCAGAATGCCAGCTTAAGAACAAGCTCTCGATAAAGGAAAGTTCAGGCCAAGCCTGGGGATGCACGACTTTTAAATCAAGAACACTTTTTTTTTTCCGTAGTCTACCCCCACCTCCCTGGGGATGGCAATAGGTTCAGAAGATGATAATGTTATACTGCAAACAGAGGGAGAAAAGTCGAGAAATCTCTCTTCCTTGAACTAGTTTTCCTTTATTTCCTAAAGCTCTTTCACAGTTTAATCCATCAGAGAGGGTGAGATTAGTGTTATGGAGAAACACACAAATATTTTTATTTTTGGGCCATGTTCTTTCAAACTAAAGCTAAAGATCAAGTCATGCAACCCCAGGAGAAGGGGTCTTTCAATTTAGATGAGAGCTGAGGACAAGTTGCCAGCTAGAACAGAGGGCAGATCATGCTGGAGACTAATTATTTCAGCTGGATCGACCAATAGTATCATCCTGGGCAATTTAATTAACAAGCTCATGTGGCATAACATTTTTTACACACTGTAACTCTAAAGCCAGTTACACTTAGACGTGCAGTAATACCAAGCTTTAAAGACATCAAGAAAAGAATGAAGTCTTCCTGTTTTGTGAAAGATTACACCCTTGGCCACAGTGTGGCAGGTCCCTGTCATTCTGTTAGGAGGAGTTGGGTATATTCAGTCCTTTGGCTTGCAGGTGAATTTGCACTGAGGGCTCCACTTCTCTGCACCTTATCCCTCCAACACCCCTACTCAGCCCACACTGGTTTACTGCACTATGGTTTGCTCATGATTTTTCATTTTTCTCTTCTTCTCAGAAAGAAACAGATGAAAACAAAAATTACATATTCTGGTTTCTAAACAGTCAGAAATTTCACTGGAAATCAAGTCAAGTAGAGGTAATTTCACCAACTCTCTTGGTTTATGCACTGAAGTTATTAAGAGATAGAACCATACCAGTTCACTTTCTATTAAATAAAAACTTAAGTCCTAAGATTACAATCAAATTACAGCTGCCCCACAGGGCACTTTGTCTTTTCATTCCTAACTATATGTGTCCACAAATTCCTAAACTCCTGCATAAACTTGAATAAATCAGTAAAGTTTAGCACCCTATTTCCATGCATATGAATAAACTGAGCACTGGCATTCATTTCTATGACCATTTCTTTTGGAAACACCTGAATGTATGTGTGCCATACAAATGACTTTCCTCGCAGATGTGTCTGTGCTGTGAGCACTTGTGCTTTACAGCTGCAATATTAAACTCACTTGTTGCTGGTTATGAACATTTCACCACACCAAAATCCCTCTACAGTCACAACCCATTTGGCCTGTTCTCTTGAGGAATTTATAGAAAACAGGCAGTTCTTGGCAGCATTGTTGCAGATTTGGCTTGAACTCCTAAACCTCAGTTCATGGATTTTGGAGGAGAGCACAGGACCCACATTCTGGGCCAAAGTCCTGCAACCCCAGAAGTGACAATGAAGAAAATCTCATCAGCCAACTGTTACCATATCATCCTGGGTAAATGAGTGGTTAGTTCCGGTTTTGATCTCAGGAGAACTAGTACATCCCGTCCCTTCTATGAGAATTGCTGACACACTCAGCCTTTTAATGGTGCCCACTGTGCCTGGGATTTCAGAGGACAGTGAAGTGCATCCGACAGTGCACTTTGCCAATTGTGCAAAGCTGTGTACTGGTGGGGTGAAAAAAAACCCCCTCTCTCACACTGGCAGGAGATCAATTTACAAACTCAAGCATGAGGTTTAATTACCCATTTCATTATCTTAGCTTGCATAGCTCTGAATGTGAACCTTCAGTGAACCAAAGAAATAGTCACCAGCTGCTGCTTTGAGAAAGAGGGAGATAACAGGAAGGAGAAGTTCAAATGCCTGGAGCTGCTCTTGCTGCATATGGCACCCCTGTTTGCAAAGGCAGGGGATTGTCCCCAGCCAATAGATCTGTGTTAGACCACGCTAAGTGGAAGACTTCTGAAAGTCCTATTTATGTGCTAATCTGAACAAAGACCAAAAGAGATGAAACAGAGTTATCTAGCCAATCACTGAGAAGCCTTAGAGTTAAATTTTCAAATACAAGCAAGTGATCCTTGGAGATTTTTTTAAGAAATTCATCCACTAAATTCAAGTAAATAAATTGTGATGTGCTTGTGGATTTTGTATGAGGAGGAAATAAAGTGTTTGCTGTAAATTATTCACTCAGCACCAGTTAACTGCAATGCTGGCACATTACTAGGCTTTTAAATATTCTTCTCAAGATAATAGGTAGCATTCTGCTTATTACCCTAATTTTAAAGTTATTAGTTACATTGGGCCATTTGTAAATAGAGTGAAGAATTACAAGAAAATCAAATGTTTTTCCAACTACCTCATTAAAAGTCTCTTTAGTTCAGCAGGGTTGAAAATCCTGCATATCATGAAAAGTTAAACCAACAGTATACCATCAGGCTCAGCAATTCCAAATTAATTCACATGCCCTTTCATAGCACCTGGGTTCCCCAAAGGCTTTTCAAGTTATTAGCCATATGCATGTCTGTAAAGATGCATGCCTCTCAAAAACTGTAAGTAATAGGGCAGGGGAAAAACCTACAGGGCAAGTGAATTTATGGGGAAAAACGAAAACTGCTTAATTGCAACTGGAGTTGCTTATGTGCAAGGCACCTGGAACAGAGAAAAATGATGTAGTATCAGAGTCTTAGAGTCAATTTAGGGCTTTATTCCTGCGTGGTGACACATTCTGACAAATTCCCACTGCTGGCAGGCTCTGCTACTGCAATATCACTATCTGATTTTGGATTTGCCAAGAGCTGAGTGAGTGTCACTGCAGCTGGAAGGAGATCGTGTTCTCAGAAGTTTCACTTGAAATGTATACAACCACTGTTGAAATCACCCATGCAACTCCCCACTACTTGAGTTTATTAATTAGTACAGCACAGGAGGGATAAGGAGCACATGTCATAGAATCATAAAAGCTGGAAGAGACCTCTAAAACCATCAAGTACAGCCATTAACCCAGCAGTGCCAAGTCCACTGCCAAACCATGTCCCGAAACATCACATCCACGCAGGGTTTTGAATACTTGCAGGGACGGTGATTCCACCACTGCTCTGGGCAGCCTGTTCTAATGCCTGACCACCCTTTCAGCAAAGAATTTTTTCCTAATATCGAGTCTAAAATTCCCCTGGCACAACGTGAGGCTGTTCCCTCAACAAAGAACTGCCAGCAGCCCCATTTTCTGCACCTTCTTGCTTCTTCCTCAGTGGTCTCCTCACCCGTACAATAAGCCAGTCTTATTCTGCTTAGCAATGCAATATCTAATTAGATCAAAGCTCAAGATAGCCTGGCTACAGAGTGAATTGTGCTATTCAGTCTTGCGCTGTAAGCAAAACCACATGCAGTATATTACATTTCTCAGGGGCTTCTCCAGAGAACTGTGTGGTACATGTAATTGCCCCCACAAACAAATCATCAGCTAATCAACTGCTTTTCATTATCACCTCCAGCAGCACATTTATTTTGTAAATAAATGCATTAAGAGCAAACAATTTTAGGGAAAACAAAAGATTATCTGAATACGATCTCAACAGAGGAAGTAGTAAAGTAGTAATTCAAATACTAAAATGAAGCAAAATTAGCATAGGGTGGAATGATTATGCCATTCCATGTATCCCTGTCTATTATGGTACAATAACAGAGTGAAATCCGTGACTTTAATGGATGATCTTGGTAGTTTAAGAGAACTGTGATTGACTGACACATTTACATAGAGGCTGATGAGCAGCATAATGAATGCATTTATAAAACACAGCTAAGGTCTAACTCTAAGCTGACATTAACTCCCACACTTAGAGGAGGCTTGCAGAGCAGATACCCTGCTATCTTGAAGAGTTGCTCTCTAGCACTTGGAGCACACAAATTTGCTATTGTGAGCCCCCTTCCTCAACAGGAACTCCAAGAAGCAAACGGACACAAGAGAATCTGCAGTTGAAGAGGAATTAATTGAAACAAGCCACATAAGATTCTGTGACAAAGCAGTGCAAAGGTGTATAAGGCAGATATAAAATACACAGATTCATATCCCACACCATACCTGTAATTTCCTAGGTAAACTCCATCAGGATTGAGCATGGGTGCAATCTTGAAGACCAGGTGGTCTCTCAGTACTTTTGCAATAGGATGGTGGCTCACAAGGAAATCAATTATACCTGGGGAAAAAAAATTAAGAAAGAGTTTGTAAAGAGGGAGTTATGACATCAGTGATTTCCAGACATCTATCTGAACTTTCACATATAAAAGATTAGAATGATCATTCCTCTTGGCTTCTGGTACTGCTCATGCTTCCAACAGAACAAACCACTTGCAGTCATGTAGCATCTGCCACCTTCTTAAAACTTCAAGAATTTAAAGGAGAAATACCTTAGTCTCTGCTCATAATCCAAGTACACTGTGGCTGCGCTATCAGACACTGTCAAGTTTCCACAGAGGAAGAAGTTACTGCTCATCAGCTGAGCCTTGATAATAAAATATTTCTCCTCCTAAGTGGTGAAGTAAAGATACCTTGATTACTCAACCCGCATACACGAGCTCATACTGCACCTCAGCTCATGAGTGGCCACTTGCTGAGCTGAGGCACCTCAGATTCATTTGAGCATATGCCCAGACCTACCCTTGACATATGAACACAGATTTCAGATCATCTGTGTGCATAAAGAAGTATAAACACTTCACAAAAACTGGGGTAGTTACATAACCCCTGCACTAGGCACATATTTACTGTGGGACTGGTAGACTGGAATTTATAAGGTCATATTCTTCACTTATTTTACACTCATAAAAGACTGGATTAACTCCACATCATCAGCTCCTTTAATGTGGAACCAAGGCAAGTGACAGGGGAAGCAGATCCTAAATGCCCTTCCTTTGGGCACATCACAGCACCAGAGCCTGCAGGAGCTCCTGCCTCTTGGCCTTGTGCTCAGGGAGCGACTAAACATTGCCTCACCCCCAGGCTGGTGCTGGGGCAGGAGACTGGAATCTGGCAGTTAAATTCATTGCTTATTCCTCCACTGAGTTGGTACTGACAGAAATAGCTTCCAGGGAATTAATGTTGAGATAAATTGAGTTCCTGTGTAATCTCAGGACACCCACAGATAGGTCATGACAATTTGCTATTTATTGTAAGGTCCATCCTGTGAAGCAGGAACCATTTACTGAATTTCCCCAGAATAAATCAATCACTACGGTCTAGTAACAGGATAAAATTAAGCAGAGAAAAATTAAGGCTGCTCATCAGTAAAATTTCACTAATGGTGAGCTCTATTAGACTGTGGAATTGTCTCTCCAGGGTAAGAGTGGAATCCCGTCATCAGAAGCATTTAATGCTGGACAGGGTAAAGCCTTAGGGAATAGATATAACAAGCGACAATTCAGCACAGAAGAGATGGCATGGGCTAACTAGCTGACTTCAGAAAACCTGACTTTAGACCTGTATTTTTGTGATTCAATACAAATATTTAAAAATAAAAATAAACCCCAGCTAACATGCCAGATTAAATGCACTTCTTTATAGCTTGGTTGGAAAATACATTAAAGACAGGGCCAAAACCTCACGTCCTGTCCATCTCCTTCACTGAGCTTATTTCCTAAGGCCCACTTTGTGTTTCAAACACTAACAAATCTGAACCCATGCTGCTGTTGGAATGAATTCTAATTTGCTGAGGCACATGGAGAAAAATGAGGCTTCTGAAACGTCCAAGATGATCAAGGTATAATTGACTCTAAACTTTAGCAATTTTTTCATCTATTAGTGACTAATTATGAAGAAGGGAAAGTCCCTTTCTGCAACCAAGTCTTCTACTTCAGAAGAAACTAAACCTGAATTTCTGAGGCAAATTAGCATATACATAATTACATTGCTCAGGAAATGTTTCTGCAATTACCTCCTCCCAGTGAAGGAAACTGAACATTGATCTGCTTTTTGGCTGGTGTTGTGACTTTTGTTCATTATACAACAGCAAGAACGTGAAGAAACGACAGGGACACAGTTGGATCCTGAATAACCAGATTTCCTAACTGTATGCAAACATGAAAAGCTTAGCTATGTTAAACTGCTGCTCTAACTGGTTTCTGGCAGTGTCTGAAACATAATCCAGAGTGTGCACACCTGGAAAGCTCCAAAGTACTTGAAGGAAAATAGACCCACACTTAGTCCATGGTTTCTCAAGATGCTGTGCTGGTTTCAGTTTTAAAGAGCTTGCAACTAAACTCAACTATACTCAAACATCACATCAGTTTATGTTGTCTAAAACACTTGGAAGAGTTAACCATTCAGCCATCATTACGTCCAGAAAAAACTTTATCCTAGTTTAGGTATGACTTCCCAAGGCAACTGCAATAAAAACAGCTTAAATATCACTTTGTGTACACAACTTTTGCTTCACCAAAGGCCTCTGGCAGAACAGTTTTGCCATGTGATCTGGGCTGCAGTTCTTCATGCAGCAGGGAGGACCATGAATACCTCAGGAACAACATGACTGCTTTTCACATAGAAACCCAAACTCTTCACTCTGGCTGTAACTGTGCCAGGGAAGAGGCTCGTCCAGGTCCTGCTCATTTTGCCCTCGTTATTGATGCAGCCTCGCTCACAGGGCTTGGCAAAAGCGACTTGGCAAACAGAAGCTACAGCTTTCAGCTTCACACAGAGAATTATTCTTCCCTAACCAAGAACATGATATGATGAGGAAGGCTACAAATAAACACAATGGGTGAGCCTCTGCTCTGTGTGATTCTCTGTTGTGCCCAGCTAAAGGGAAGAGGCTGACCTTGGGCACTCAGGAGCTGGGGTCAAACAAGCCCCAGCACTTCCCAATGTTCCACAGGCTGCTGAGGGTACTGCAGCCAAGTTCACCCAGCCCAAAGAGGTTTACTTTATTTTCTTATTTAAGATACATTTAATTAAGCCTGAAGAAACCTTACCCCACCATAAAAATACAAAGCAAGAGTTAAGAATAATTGACTTATGGAATTTTAACCTGGAAGTAAAGGCAGTTCTATGGGACATGAGAGAAGCATCAGATGAAAGCACACATTTACATATACAAACCTCACCAGAAAATTATTGTAAGCATCCAAATAATCAATATAATTAGCAAATGACTTTGTCTTCCAGAGGAACCCAATAGTTCTGGACCCTCTGAAATAGTCTTGATCTGTAACATTTAAAATAAAAAGATGGATAGCAGACTATTAAAAAAAATACCATCGCAGAGAACTTGGTCCTCCAGTTAATAAATCAATACAAACTAAATTTTACAGCTTCTGTAATCAGCAAGAGACATATCAGTGTATCTCATTAGGCCAGGGTTAAGAATTTGGCAGCAACCAAAGCCCATTTAATATCATTTACTTCAAGGCAGACATGGCAATACAACAGATGCCCTAATTTATTTGTTGATCTTTGTATTAAAATAACAGTTTGCTGGTAAACAGGAAGGGTAATGATGCCAGTCACCCTTGTTAGTGGCTAATAATTGCTTAATTTGTCCACTAATTGACCTGTGCTACTGTTGAAGCACTGGATCGTGTTGCAGGGCATGAAGTAAACAAGGCCACTGTAATGTTACTTTGGAGAATGACTTCTGGAAATAGAACTACTTATTGCTATAAATTTTCTTTTCACAGATGAGCAGATTAATTGGTCTGCCAATTAGTCTGCTATTAAAGAAAAAAAGGGCTGCCCACAGATTGAATGGATCTTCGAACTGCAGCCCCAGTTTGGGTCAAAGGAAATAATCCAATCTGAATCAGTCACATCAGCTATGAAAAATAAGACAAGCATTATTTAAAAAAAAAAAAATCTCTGTGGCTGGAGATCAAGGAAAATAGCCCAATAATGAAGTATTAACTCTTCAAGTGACTTCAAAATAAAATGGAGAACGTGATGGAACAGACCTACTTAGGCATATTATGGTGTGGAAAAGTTCTCCAATTAAAGAAGCAAAACAATATAGATTATTTTCCTATCAAGCTTTCTGAAAAGCAATTAAAATATTTATTTTTCAAATAATAACATGCAATTATAGATGCTGCCTGGAACCAGAACAGCTCAGAAATCAGCATTCAGCCATGACATAAGAAGAGGCTTATTCATAGTCCACTAGAAATCAACCAAAGTCTTTACATTAACTTCAAGGAGCTTTTCACAGTTGTGAGGGAAAGGAAAGAAAGAAGTGAAACCAAGGAAAAGGCAAAACAATACTGTCAACTGCAAGTATTAGATACACAGCCACAATAGTCTAAAAGTGCTAGCAGTTTTTATTAACAGTCTTTCTTGGTAAACACAGATTCACTGCAACCACACTAAATCTAGACCAAGTTTCCTCTACTCCAAGTCACTTCTCTACCATTACTCTTTCTCAAGGCTAAATGCACTTTTTCAATTTTTTCTTGCCTTCTTCAGCTCAGCACCTCTCACCTGCTCCAACACTATGTCCTCTGCTCACCCCAGTTCACCTCAAATTATCTACTGGTTCTTCGCAGGCAAGTTAATCATTTGCTTTTCCATAACACGTCACTTCCACTGTTCTTTCAAGATATTTCCTCAATCAGCCACCTTAACCCCTGTTTAAACTTCCTGCTGGCTCTAACGTGACCTCTCCACATTTGCTTCTTCCAAAGAAAAGCCTGTCTTCGCCCCCGTTTTTTCCATTACTCCATCCTTTCACCCTCAGTCTGACAATATATTTAATTGTATAACTATATAATACATTTGCCCTGCTCCTATTACTGAAAATCTAATCAGCACAGATCCTAATGCAATATGGCAACTGCTAATGCAAACGTATCCTGGACTGTATCTAGTATATGCCAAGAAAGAAGTGATTTATACTTTCAGGCCCATTTCCTAACACGGAGTAGCTGCTGGTATCCTGCAGGTTAAAGAGGATGTGACAATTAATCTAAGAGAAATAGGATATATTTATTGGAAAATAAATATAAGGGAGTCCTGAATCCTTGTGCTCATATAAAACTATTGAAATATACTGTTAAAACTGAACTGAATGTGAAAGACACAATACTTATGTTTTATGGCAAGTAGGAGCAAAAATATGGAGTTGGGCTTTTTGGAGAGGTTTTCTTAATGCGATGGTGAGAAAAATATCAGATGCTAGGGCCAAGCAACATTTTGTCTCCAAAGAACAAGTAAAGCACACACAGTAAGCATCACAAAGACATTGTTGTGCCACATTTTCCTGTGAAGGAACTCTTCTTCAGCAATGGGGTCCTTGTCTGTTCAGCCTTTGCCCTCTCTTGTGGGATTGCAGGAACAAAGAAACCCATGCATCCCAAACAACAAAACAAAACACGAGAAAGGCAGATGGACACTCTTCTCCATCCCAGAACAGTGGGAAAGGTGTCACAGTCATGCTGAGCCCTGCTCAGCACAGGTCACAGCAATGCTGTGCCAGAGTGATCTCCAGAGGATGTGCCTCTGTTCCTTCAGCACAGCGCCCAGCAGAGGCCAACAGACAGAAATGGTCCAGCAATGTCTTAACCTGAAGTGTTTACAATATTCAGCAAAACAGCAAGAAAAAAATGAAAGCATATGAATGGTGATAAACGAACAGAGCTGACTCACAGTGGGGTTGCTGACATGATCTACCATCTTGCTGTCACCAAAATTATTCCTACGAAAGATTTTTGCATAGAGAGTTCCATCAGCACAAGATCATTGCACATGCTGACTCTGCCACTTTTTAAAGTGCTGCTCCTCCTCCTGATGTGTAAAACCAGACAAACTAAAATTGGTTTTCTTTGTAGTTTTGGGGTTTTTTTGCAGTTTTTAGAAACACATTTCTTGGGCAGGGGAAGGGGCACACAAAGGTGAACACATAGATGTTAACATCAAAACAAAAGAATTTATAGGGGTTTTTTAATGCTTTACTAATTGGTTACTTTATCTTTTCAAAGGTCCCTTTGGAATCCATGGCAAAACCAAGGTTTTATTTCATCAAGATTATAAAAAGTAATATGGGTAGTGAAGAAGCGCTGCATAACTAAGCATGCACCTGCTTAACAGTGTTAGATGAAGAAAAATTTGTTGCCTGACTTATGTCACTGATTTCCAGATGCCCAACCTGATGTATATGTCCATGCATATGCTTCTCTCTGAGTAGTTCCTGCAATTAAGTGAGAGTGGAAAGATCCAGAACACTGTCTGTTTTCCATGAACAGACTGGCCATCCTCAGTACACCCAAGAGCAAAGGGTCTTTGCACTCAGAGGGATGCAGCACCTCGCACAAAACCTTTGTGAGCATTCATCAGATCCCACTTTTCAGGTCAGACTCCACTCCTCCTGTTTCCTCTATGCTGATGGTCAGACTTCATCTAAACTTCCCCCAGGACAGGCTCAGAGGGGACCTGCACAGGCCTCTGGGTGCCACATGATGAAAAACAACCAAGTTCTTCGAAGATGCAGAGAAGCTGACAACTCCCCCAGGGGTTCCCAGGGACGGGAAGCCCTCAAGGGAGACAACAACTAAACAATTGCCCATGACAAAATACATCAGAGCCAGCCAAGGCAGATGAGACAGCACGAGGAAGGATGCAGTATGTGAACCAGAAAGATCCCTGGTTACCTTTCTTCCGAAGTGTACAGGAAGAGAAGGGCTGATTGATTCTCCTTGAATCAATCAACCCTTTTGATCACAGAGCGATTTGTCCCCATATAGACAGATAAATATTTCAGTGCTAAGTAAGATCTCCTTGCTTGAGTTTGGTTGGTTAAAAGCACCCCAAAAAATTCTTTCAGTCTCTGTGGTCATTTCAGTTGTGGTTTTGGGTTTTTTTGTGGGTTTTATTTGTTTGTTTGTTTGTTGTTGTGGTTTTTATTTTAAATCTGCAACCATAACTGTTATTGTTAAAAACAAACAAACAACAAAGAAAGCACAACAGTTCCTGGTGGATTATACACCTGGCCCCATTTCACCTATTTTTAAAGAAGTTTTAATCAACTTGAAACAGAAAAGTTGCACACCTAACTTAAGGATCCAGCTGCAATAAGCAGATTGATTAGAAACACATCAAGCTGTATCACGGCATGTTTGCTCTTTTATTTACCGTTTAGTCTCTCATCTATTCTCTGCTGTAACTCTAGGTCTCTTCAAAACACAAGATTAAAAGCAAAGGAAATCTCAAATAATGGGATAAAATGAATGTGCAGGAAATGAATGGGTGAATTAGATTACAGCAGATGAAACACTGAGGTCTCAAATGCAAAATGCAGGGAGTTTATTTAATTTGTTACTCTTTTAAAATGAAAATATGCTCACTGACTTGAATTAGTAATTTTCCTGGTTTAAGATATGTTAGGGCATTACAGATAGGCCTGTTTCCAGAGCACTGAAATGAATGGAAAACAGCCAGTCTCCCAGGGAACACACTAGCTCGCTGCATTTTGCCAGCCCAGTGGAACAGTGCTAATGTCAGCTCCAGAGAAAACCATGCTTCGGGCTAGAGGGGCTGCAAGCAAAGGAATTGATAATGACTAGCAACAAATACTTCAAATGGCAGAGCAAGGCACGGTGGATTTTAACTCCAATTTTAATGTGCATGGTAAGCACAGACAGTAATTGATTTAGAGAACATTTAAAAAACTATTGTTTCTGACCTCCCCCCTCCCTCCCTCCTCCAGTTAGCATAGGGTTCCACAAATAATTAATCTGGCATTTGGTGTGGCCGAAACACAAATCCACGTGAAGGAAGCAAGCAGTGGGAACAGCAGTCAAGAACCTCCCAGATGGGTTCTGTCAGTATGAGAGAAAAACTGCTCTGTCAGTCACTGACCCAAGTCAGGGCATCCCAGCCCCTCACCTGCACCCCTCCAGGTTTCCCAGATATATGCATGTAATGACCTAACTGAGGGGAACAAAGTCACTGGTGGAGGACCACAGGTGTGTGCCAGGCCTCTCTAAACAGATCAGCAGATCACAGGCTGTAAGCTCTACAATTAAACAAGACTGACCATTCTGGTATCGAAACATTTCAACTGCTCTCCAGAGTTAAAAAGTTATAAAATTCCTTCTCACACTCTTGTACGGATAAAGGAGACATTTCTGGAGTTACAGCCTCAGATGACATGTGACATCAATGAAGACTGCAATTTCAATGAAGATTTAGGAACACCTTGCCACAGTAAAACATTGTAGAACTACTGGTGGACCATTTGATGTCAGACTAGGCAGGACTCCAGACTAGAACCAGACAGACTTTCTTTTCCCTTTTAATGGGTCTGCTGATTGGACAGGACTTAGTGGGACGGAAGCCTTGGAAATTTATTAGGGATATTCCCCATCAAGGAGGTACACTTATACCACTGCCCTTCATGTGCAAAATCCTACTCTTTTTGTCAGATGTCCATGTTTAAGACCATGCAAAGGATGCCTCAAAACCCCAAAGAGTTCCAGACCATAATGTTCCATATGCATTTCAAGCAGGGAGATTGTAGCGAAATGGATGTGACTGGAATAGAGTCAGCCAGAAATCAGCAGTCTAAAAGCACAATCAGTTCAGTGCAGAAAGTTGCTAAGTGATGAGTGTTTGGGATTTCCTATGTATTTTTATGAGCTGTAGCTCTTTCCCCATAAAAAGATTCACATCTGCTTTAAAGGATATGCAACTGCTGGTGCTGGGCTGGTGCACAACATCCCAATTCAGCACTGAAAAGATATAGATATACATTGCCAGTAAAACATAATTAAAGTTGGCAATCCCAGTGACTAGGATGTGGGACCAGAAGCCAGAATGCCTGATCTTGGTTCCTAGCACTGCTGATTTTTGGCAAGTTGCTGACAGAGTCTGCTATTTTAGTATGTTCAACTTGAGATAGCAATGGCCAGATTTGCAGGGCAGCAAAACTGGCTTCTCTGGGGCCAAAACCAGCAGATGGGTTTTCCAAACAAACTCATGAAAGCTCATTGGAGCTGACTGCACTTGGAAACGTGGCAAGTGGCCACAAAATGGGTTTACTAGGTGTTGAGTAAAACTCAAACTTTTCTGTTCCTACACAGCTGTCACGAGAGGAGATCTGTGCCACTGACAGTCCAGTCCCACCCCACTCTCCCCTAAAATAAGCACTTTCTAAAAATCAGCCCTGTAGAGATCAAGATGGCAAGACTTTTGGTAACAGAGACAATCAGTACTGCTGGTCAGTTCAGAAATACAGGCTTAAGTACTCTCAGTTCTGCTGGTTGGTTTTTTGTTTGTTTGTTTTCCAAACAAAATCAAGTGCATGGGACCCATAGGCTCTCTCTAACAGCACTGTGAGTCCAGGTGGTACTTTGGGTTAATCTTTCCCATTATTTCATGGTATCTGGCTCTCCTTTTATTGCAGCAATGGGAGACCCTCAGCTTCAAAAAACTAGATCATTTTAAGGAAGCAGAATGAGGCCAAGGCTGGATTGGTCTGGCAAAAAGTGCAGACCTCAATCGAGGGAAATGGGCTGCTTCCTGACCCGTGCAGTGACGAGCCCATACCTCAGCCACTTCATTACCCTGATGGCTGATGTAGCTTGCTTAGCTACAAACTAATCTCCCCAGGCCCAGAGGGCAGCTGTACAGTTCTCCAGTAGAACTGGTGCACCAGCAAAGACCTGTGGAATTTACTTGAAAGAACCTGTCAGGTTGACAAAGAGAGGAGGTGTTGGCAGGAGCACACAGCTGCTGCAGGATTGCCCAAAGGGTTCCTAAATTCAGTGCGCAGCACAGACCGAGTGGGTGGCTTTGTTGGTTGGCTTTGTTTTCTTTAATTTTCTTAATATGCTGTAAGGAGCTTGGAGTTCTCTTTGCATCAAAATGAGCCTACCAATATCCCCTGGATGATGCCTCTTTTCCTCCTGGGAAAAAACAAAAGGGTTCCTGGAGAAACACTGCAAGGATCAGATGATCTCGCTTTATTAATGAATTACTTGGGATTTATCAGAATCATTCTCGAATTGTTGCTTCAGAATATGATGTGCTTGGTCATTATTATTCAGAGTGTGTCCCTCCCACGAGTGTGAGTCCTCTAGACAGCTCAAAAAATATTTGCTGCGCTATGGTCCTCAGTTTTTACAGAATTAACTAATGTTAAATACAGCTAAGATTTAAGACTTAGAATTGAACAGAAATATGCAGGAGATTCCACCTTCCCTGATGTGCAAGAAAAGAAGACAACACAGAAAACAGGCTTGAATGCAAAGGTGGGCAAATAAACACAAAGGGAGTAAAAGCTGGAATGCACGAACCAGAGTTAAGCCAGCATGTACCCCGGCAGAATTCACTCAGGCATCCTTGCATTGTTTTCTACTATCCTTATCAACTTACAAAACATCAGACTTTTCACCATGGCCCTGAAGGGGAGTTTCAGCTCTACACCAACAACTCACACAGCACTAGCATAGAGGTAAAAAACAGAAACAGAAAATTACTTAATTCTCCAGTTTTCTATTTAGAGCTGGAAGGGTCTTGCAGGGGGGAAAAAAGAAACTGGATCATTATGCTGTTGTTGCTTCACCCAGGACACCAGCCTGAGCTCCCCAGAGCCTGGAAGATGACTGCTCTCCTTCCCATCATGACAACTGGACACGTGGAGGTCAGAAACCTTTCTGAGGCCAGCAAGGAGACTGCACCATGAGTGTAAAGTTTCCAAAGCTGCCTGCACTGGAGAAAAGATTCCCAGTAGAGCTATAAAAGTGATAAAAATAAACTTTGATGGACACAGGGGGGACTAAGCAGACTTATTTCTACTTCGGATACCACTAAAACTTGCAAGGAATAGCCAGTGATGACGACCCTTCAAGCCTTTTGCTGAATCATGTCCCCAGGACTCTGAGCACTCCCTATATTCCCAGAATCACCTTTCCACAATCTGGCAGCAGTGCCTTTCTCTGGGCATCAGGAACCTTTGGGCTTTCAGTGTGCTTAATTCAGCAAAGGTGGGCACTGGAAATGGAGGGCTGGACTAGGTTTTCCTAACACCTCCCTTGGGGCTTGCCATATAGTGCTGATCTGCAGGTACAGTAAGCACAACCAGCAGCTGCACTGTGCTCTGAGTCTTACAGCATTAACTGCTGTAGCAATAAGAACTACAAGAGTCTGAAGATGGATAGATTAGACCAAGCAAAGAATGCGTTGTAAGCCAGGAAGGCAAAAGGTGGATTTCTCTGGAGGGAGATGGAAAATAAATTTACATATGAAAATCTAATACACAGTGAAAAAGGAAAAGGGCATTACATAAATAATGCTAGGGAAGAAATGAAAAATATGTATTTTTAAACACATTCTAAGAATGGTTTCCAACCTCTGCAAGCATGTTGCTTAGTCAAGCAGAGACCCAGAAGCAATAGGTTTGAATCAGGCAGGCACACAGAGACAAGAGGGGCCCTGCAGAACGTCACTCATTCACAACTATCCTTTCCAGTTTCCTTCTGCTGTGGACTGTTACCAGAGTATATTTGCAGTATCTCTATTAATCTGCCTTTAACGACCTGTAGACCTCTGCTTTTGGCCACATCACAATTGGGCTACTCAGAAGAAGAGCTGAGGTGTCCTCTCCTCAGGACTGAACCCCAGCTGTTCACGTGCACTGAAGATGTGGTTTTGCCATTCACATATGAAGATGGCACGTCCATACATTCCCCAGATCCTAACAGTGACGACTATCAGCTTGTCCTGGTAGGAAACTGCACAGCTATTTGCCCTCACTTCCCCTGTGGGGACAAACAACGTGATTGCTGTGCTACTCCTGATACATGAAAACTTACAGTAAGCCAGCTGTAATGGCACCTTTTGGCTGCTTCATTGATTTCCACTTTACTAGGTTTGCAGGTTATACTGCTTCACTTTTACAGGATTTTCCTGTCCTCCTGTTCAAATCAGCTGAAAAGGTACAAGGCAGCTCGCCTGTTCCCAGCCAGGCAAAGGCACCTTCAGGACTCTGGCAGCAAAGCAGGGCACAAAGTCTGCAGGCACCCAGTAAGCCAGCACTTCTAAAATGGACAACCATCAGATCCTGAATCAGAGGAGGAGAATCCTGTTAACTCAAAGGAGCTACTTTACACTTTCCTGTGGTTACCTTCTGGTCATGAGAAGGGCAAGAGTGGCACCACAGTTGCCTTGCTCTTCCTGAGAGGTGGCTCCCTGTCCCCTGCAGGAAGTGTGAGCTTCCTGCTTGCTCTGGGTTTGCCCCTCAAAGACGTCTAAAAGTAGCACAGAACCAAAACCAGAGGTATGTGAGACACTAAAGTAGATCTTTATCCATTTATCCTCTTTTTATAGGGTAGCAAGGTAGTAGAGGCTGAGCAGTTCTAATCAGTGTCAAGGAATAGTCAAAATAGAAACATGGAAGTCCATTTGCACAGCGAAGTCTGTAGCTTCAGTCTCGACAGGCAATGGAAGCAGGGACTGTAAACAACACCTGAACTACTTCTGGGTGACAGGAGGAAAAGAAAAAAAAAAAAAAAAAAAAAAAAGGAGTGATTTATTAAACAAAACCATAACCCTCTGGGAAGGCCTGATGGCCAAGAAAATACTATCTGCATCTGAACTTCCCCCACCTTGAATCAAAGTTGAAAGTTGTGTTTCTGAAAGTTGCTTCCAGAGGTACTGGAGGGGACTTGTTGGATAGCTGTTTGCACCAGGCTCCAGCAGAAAAAAGCGCTTTTTTTTCCCCTGTGGTTTAGGGTTTTTTTGTCTTATAGAAGAATAAAAGAAATTACCATTTCTCTACACAAGGAAAAAAACTGCAAAAGCTCTGCTCTTCCCCTCATCAGTAGAGACGGATCTGTTCTTTTATTTACACTGCATGACATCCAGGCAAGAACAAGCTCCACAGAAATAAATTAGGGTCACTCCCTGTCAGTACAGATGTGCTCCTGGCTGTTAAGCAGCAGAATATGGCATAAGCCCCTACCTCAGCTCCAGAGAAAATGCTGCTGTGAAAATGAAGCTGCACTGCAGATCCTAAAGGTGATGGTAATTAGCACTGGAGAGGGAACATTCAGACAGCAAACCTCCCTCACATGAGTAGGGCCACCACAAGCCACTGACGTCTCTCCTTGTGAAGAAGTGAAATTCTCCAGGAGGGTATAAAAGTACATGTGTTTCCATCTGAAGAGCATGAGGGAGAAAGTCAGAAGGATATAAATTTGAGGAGTCCTCCAAGGATTGAGAGGTTTCGTTGTTACTGTTTTAGGAAGACGGAAAAAAACACAAACCACCCTTTCCTAAAGAATTCTGTTTGGAGACAGTCTTATTGCAGAATCTACTTTGAAGCATATTAAACTAAGAGGGAATAAGATGCTCTTGTTCCAGAATAAGAATTGCTGGAGAAATATTCTACTGCACTCTACTTTCACAGCCTGCCTCAGATGCAAATGAACTCTTAAGTGCCAGCAAGCCCTCAGACAGAAGCTCTCCCCGAGCACTTTGCAGTGATGGGTTTAAACTCTGGCAGCACTGTGACCACATAAGCTAATGTCAAGGTGCTATTTCCCTCATATCCTTGGCCAGTAGGAACATTGCCAGGAAGAAAAATCAGAGTTCACATGTAACCGGGGATGAAGACTCTCTAACTTTCTACCTTGAATAGTCAGACTGAATTTTAACATCTAAAAGGTAAATTTAACAAACAGCCTCTTGCACTGCATGAAAGATGCAGACATCAGAAGTGAAAGGTGCCACTGAACACATTGGACAAACTGAGATTTTAGACTGGCAGCACATTGCAAAGCCAAGGGTGAGTTCCAAGCCACTGCAGGGGTCTGTCAGCTGAGCATGGTGGCAGCCACCTCCTTGCTGCTGTCTCCAGGGCAGGGCAGTGAATTCCCTGCAGTGAATTAGGAGAGCAGTTCCAACATGTTTCCAGTTCTGTTCCCTGCTTCTCCCAAGGACTAAGCGACAGACCCAACTTTTAAAAGACAGCAGAAGGCTGGGTCACAGCATTTTTCAGTGCTGCTCTTGACTCTCTGACAGATCAGGTCCCCTTTGATGGAAGATGGTTAAAGCTCAGCAAGGCTGAATGGCTTCTCCTGTACCAGGGAATTAGGCCCCCTCCTGTTCCCTCCTGGCTGATCTGACACCATGTGCAAGTGTTTGTAAAGGCACAGGACACGATGCTGATTAGTGTCATTCATACTAAGGACACCAAAGCAGTAGAACTGTAATAACTATGAAAATTGAAGTATCTCAGTAATGCTAGAAATAGCTCCTTTTGGGTAGGTGGAGACCTTGGTGAACCAAGACAGAACTTGCCCTGTTTTCACTCTCTGTGTCGCATTTGTTCTGCAGTCACCCAAAAAAACCTTTCTTTGTTCCTTCCCTCCATCCCCCCATCTTTTGTTTGTTTGTTTGTTTTTTTCCATTCAGTGGTAAAGTGACCAAAAAGTAGGGAAACAAGAAGAAAAAGAAAGAAAGGGAAAACAGGAGAAATTTAAATGTGAGCTTGTGTGAAATTTCAAGTACAGGACTCTTTGGAAACCTGTCTCATTAGAAAAAAACACTAATTAATTTTTATCCATCTCCAATTATCTTCTACATTTAGCAGCAGCAAAGACAAAAACCATAATCTCTAAGACAGGGCATGGATACCAGGAATGTATTACCATTTGCTGAACATGTAATGAGTAACTTGACCCTTGAACTAACACTATAGGGCACATCTGGAAACTGCCAGACATCGGGAACCAACCTACCTGGGGACGGTGCCACTGTTCAAAACTACCCTAAATCTACTCTTCCTGTCTTGCCCACACACCAGGGTCCCAGCAAAGCACTTTGTGTCTACATTTCTTCCTAGATAAAACTAAACAGGACTGGTAAAGAACGTGCCCCATTTTTGCTGGGATATGTGCCCTGTTACCCTTCTTTCTCCATCCTCAGAGCCTGGGGTAGAGGTTTGCTTTCATTCCAAGTCCCTTTTTCTTGCCCTCCAAACAAGCTTTATGCCGTTTTCTCTGTAAACTGGAGAGGTCAAGGTGGCTTTGCCTCTTCTAAACATGTACACAGTGCCTTGCAACAGGCACACACAGAGCGTGTGAGCAATCTGTGCAGGGGCAGAGGAAGAATTTAATCCAAGTGCCCTCGTGTCAAAGAAAAGTTTCCAGTGGCCAAGTCCCAGTCACACATGAATGGTGACTCCTCAGAGCAGCAGCTAGAGCGATGCACAAGGAGCAAGGAGGCAAGTGCAGGGCGCCTCAGAGACAAAAGAACTGAAAACAAAATGAAAACAAAACAAAAAAAATCAATTCGGCTGAACCCAGCCAGGGCAGGCAAAGAACAAAGGGTCAGAAGATGAAGCTGGAAACAATAGACCAGCAAGATTAATATCACTTGTGAGGAAGAGCTGGGACACTACTGAAGGAGAATGGGAAACGTTTGAAGTATAAAAAACCAGAACAGATTCCTAATTGTGAATCCTGACCTGCAACTTGATCAGCACAGCTCTCTCACACACTGCTGCACTTACAGAAAGGGCTCATCTCACAACTTAGATTCCTTGAAAGCAGTGATGGTCACTTACCAGGAGCCCTTTCACTGTCATTAACAACCGAGCCACGCAAATGAGATTTAAAACAAACCCAAACTTCCTGTGGTTTCTGCATCTTTGTTCTGAGTTTTGCATATTCATGACCTGGTCTAATTGTACCGGGGCTGGGCTTCAAGATTTCTGCCTGGGATTTCCCCAGTAGCAGCAGATGCTCCAGCACTGTTCAACCAATGCCAAGTCCAGTTTTGGAAACCTGCATGCAGATTACCCTGGGTGCTCTTGGCCCTCAGAAGATCTGTTGCATGGGTGTAACACTGCTCCCTGGATGTTCAGGGCTTGCTGCCACAGTGATAGGTAAGGAAAATGGCCCTGACCTAACTGATAACTGGGCAGATTGGAATAAGCATCTTTAAAATCCTCTTTAAAATCCTCTTGGACTGCAGTTTCTTGTGGGGAAAAACAGGCCATATTATGGAAAGCCAAGGGACCATGAAGTTCAGGTGAATCAATATTTTTCTTTTTTCCTATCCTCAGACATCAGCAAAATGCCACAGTGTGCTGGTACAAATATGATATGCTTTGCCTTGGAGGCAGGTTGGTTAGAGCTGGAAGGAAATGATCTTTCAGCTAATGTTATCCAAAAGTATGAGCAGTCAGGAAACATTGCAAAGGCAGTATGTTTAAGAGATTAATTGGGCAATCTCACATGGAGACAAAACAGACTCGCCTGCTGTTCTACAGTGAAGCCTTTCTCGATTCTCCCTCTTGAAGACCAAGGGCTCCTTTAGCTCTCTGATTACTGTAAGGAGGATTAGTTAAGCAGTTAGGTAGTCAAAGGCCTGCCCTGGGCAAAGGGCAAACCGAATCAAACAAAGCCACTTGACATTTCTTAGCTGTGCAGGCAAAATTGACCTTGTTGTCCCAGGGCTGAGGAGTTGGTGCTGATCTGTTCCTCCTGCTGGAAGCAGCAAGGTGAGCACACAGGCCCAGGTTGGGGTGGGTGAGCCTGCCTGAACAGACCAGCTTTCTGTTCCAGCTGCTACTGGTTGAATGGAAGAGGTGAAGCAGCAGCTTCTGCTGTTGGTTCAAAGAGGTGTCTCAGCCACAACAGCCTTCCCCACAGATGATACAATTCTTCCCTTGGACACAGCTCAGGTCTCCAGAGTTCTGCAGATTTCTCAACCCCTGCACAGTCCCCCTGCCCACCCTGCCACCATCATACCTTCTTCTCCTCTGTGCAGGAGTTCCCTGGCACATCCAGAAGGCATACATGGTAAGAGAATGAATCACCTAACTCTAGAGCCAGAGAAATTTAAACTCATTATAAATTTCCTCCAGCTCAGGAAAGCAGGTGTATAACCTCTCCTACCTTCCTGACACCACAGTGAATTGATTCAAAGCCTGTGGTGTCTTGTAACAGCTGATGTCACACTGGGTAGCAGGAATTCCTCTAACAGTCTATTTACATCAACACAATTTTAAAAGGAGCTTTCATTTCCATTACTCCAATATCGATGTTTTATTATTCTCAGAACAACCTTTCTCTCTCCTGGGATACTTCACACTAAAATCTCATCCAGGAGATTTACAAGGGACAGACAATAGTGTTTTTCATGTTGCTTTAGAAGTCAAGGAAGAGTGTGTTTCCCTTTGTATTGAGGCTTAGAAGCTCTGCACTTAAAAGGAAAAAACAACAAACAACTTAGTGAGAAGGATGAATGCAATTTAACAACTTTAAGAGAGCCCCTGAAGCTCATTTTACATTTGGGCTGTTGAATTCTGTTGCCTGTTTGCTTCTTATCATTTGGTTTCCTGAACTCCCGTAAAGGAGACCATGAACTGCAGCTCCTGTTCAGCTCCTTCCCTCACTGCTTCCAAGTGCTAAACTGCCCCTAAAATAACAGGAGTGCTCCCATCCTCTCCTGACACAGATTATGCATACCCCTGTCTGCATGCACAAAACCATTCATTTTACAGAAAGGTTCTACTCTTTTTTTTGACCAAGAGCAGTCACCTCTAGGGTGAAACTCTGCAAGAGCAGATGCATTTTCCTCTGGATTGCAGCCAGAAGACATTTGCATAGGATACAATAAGTATTGAAAGGGAATGGAAGCTCTTTGTCTTTATACCTTTCAGGTCCCAAGAGAGTATAAAACACTCCTAAAGTGGAGCTTCTGTTTAATTCCTTTCTCTTCAGCATTAGCAATGCAGCCCACAAACAGAAACACTGGAAAGGGCTCCCACAGAGGGCATTCCTGCACCAGAGAGCCCTCACAAGCCCTGCTGCATGGCCAGGAAATGAAGATGAATTGGCTCCCTAGAAGGAAGAATGCAACAGATAAAGTGAGATCAGAACTGATGCAAACCATGCATTTACTCAGATGCACATTCAGTCTGATATGAAGTCTGGCAGATGATGTCCTTAAGCTTCCAAGGGCTTGATCAGTACATCAACAGGCCATTTCTAGGTTCAGTGTTTTTTCTCCTGTACAGCTGCTGCTACTAAAAGCATCTTATACCAATGCCTACAGAACTCTTGAGAGACTCTATAGCTTCTTTTCCTTGGGAGCATTTATACCCTGGAAACAAGTAAGCAAGGCCATCACCTCTGTTACTTCAGAAAAGCCCTTTTCACATTTAAAGGTTTCATTAGCTGAATTTATTCTTGCATTTAAAACATGTCCTGTCTCTAAGTTACTACCACTAATGCTCAAAAGATTTATATTTAGTGAAAGAAAAAGAAAAGCAGCGTTTAACCTTGATAGTTTATTCTTTCTCTTTCTTCATAAGAAATGACAAAGTTTGGCTAAAATTGCAAGTAGGAGCAACAGGCCTCAAAATGGCTTTTCTCACACTTATAACTGCTTTTCCCTTAAGCAATAAAAGCCACACAAACCCCCAAACAAATAACAAAACAAAACAAACGAAAAACCACAACAAAAAAGCCTCCACTCATGTCATGCTCATCATGTTACAGCAACTTGACTCTCATTACTAACTCCTTCAGGGTTCCTGCAGGATCAACTGCAAAGAATTTTAAGGCACTGCCTCCATGAAATAAACTAGAAAAATGCCACCAGTTTTAAGAGGCCATTGTGCCAGTGCCAATGGCCAATCTGTTCAGGAATTGAATACTTCATAGCACCTGGAGCACCTTGGTCACAGAGAGAGCAAGTTCAGTTAACCACTAGCTCAGTGAGCTTGAACAACAGAACTCAGGATGCAGCTGGTGGAGACTTGTTCCCAACCAGTTTGTCCCCTCCAACCCCATTCTTTAAACGTAGAACCAAAATTTGTACAAAGGTTTTCAGATTCTTTTTTCTCCACCCTCTGGCAAGAGGATGGAGGTTAAAAACACGGACCAAGAATGTAAACAGAAAAGCAAGAGATTGCCTAGTGTAGTCTGTTTCTTCATTTCATATTATCTGATTTGACGTGAAGCAAGGAGAGGCCCTCATTTAGGCAGCTATAAAGAAAGAAGATTGATTGAAACGTAACTTTTCTCTGTTTCTTAGGAATAAGAGTCCCAGGTGTCTATTTTCCTTATATTTTCTTTTTAATGGCTGTTCCCTATTCAGCCCATAAGCTTCAAGGTCAGCTTCAGGTCAAACTACACTTAGCATGAGATGCTCAGCATCTGCAAACCCAGCTGTGGGATCCCTTCTCCCTCCTGACTTGCTCTGGGGTCTTCCATTCTGGGCTCCCAGCCTGGAAAACGATATTAGAGGCTTAGGGTACAAATTTTCATTTTTGCATTTAGATGCCATGGTGAATGCCACACTGGCAAGTGTGTTAAAAGGACAACAAATGACATCCTACTAATAGAATATGGTAAATCAATGAGTAAAGTACATGTCTTGGTACATTTAGACATGCTTAAGCTTGCAATTACTGACTGCTGGCAAAAGCCAAAGCATAAAGGATAAACATCAACATAGTAGTCACAGGGTCTCCTATAGCTTTACAAGCATGAGAATAGTGAGGGACAACTGCTTTTCTATCACAAAAAAAAAAAAAAAAAAAAAGAAAAACGGAAAAGTAAGAAAAACAAAGATAAAATCTAGCAACTACAGGAAGGAAAATAAGACTATAAGAATATTGGGGGTGAGAGGGTGGTGGTGGGGAATACTCCTATTAGCAAGTCTTGGATAAAATCCAAGCCTTTTGAAAGCTGGCTTAAACACTGATCAGTGTTTAGAGGGTAGGGGCCTGCACAGATTTTACACACACCTATTAGTGCACACTACATACAGGTACAGGCATTACCTGACATTTGACCCTACCTGTAAGTTTACTTGCCTTAAGAGTATGGAGTGAAAGAGAAAATAGCACACATTTTCTTAAATAAAGATACTGTGGGGGAGAAAAATGAGGGGAAATATTTAAAAAAAAGGAAAAGAATTTAAAGCCACAACTTGAGAAAAATCCCTCAGAAATCTGAACAGCCCATGAGACACGAGTTCAAGCTGTAAGATGAATTTTTGCACTGCTTTGTGTTCACTATAAAAGCCCTCCCGGAGCAGCAGTGATTCCAGTTGGTTATAAAATGGCCTATAAGAGCATACTGAAAGCAAATCCTCTTTATCCTGGATTCTACTCCTGTTTATTCATCCCCAAAAGTGATACAAGCATCAGCGCTCATGGTGACCATCACCGTGAGAGGAGGAGAAACACCATCCTACCTTTGGATATGAAGGGTACTCATGTGAATATACTCTCTGATGATTGACTCTCCATTTCTGTCCCTGAACTTCACAACAACTTAAGAACCATCAGGAAAACTTCCTAAAAAGGCTAACCTGAAGCACTGTAATAACTCTTAAAAGACTAAAATGGAAACCAAAGGTTCTTAATCCATCTTTTTATGAAGAGGCCCTCCAGTGCTTTGTCTGCCTTTTAAGGAACTGAACTACAGCTCACCAGCTGCACCATGTGTGAAATATAGTAGCACTTGTTTTTAACTGCTGGGTGAGCTGCCTGATGATTCTAGGGAAGTCTGGCTACTGCTGCAAGCACTCCACAGCTGGAAGGAGACAGAAATGCGTATCCAAGTTTATAATACTTGCACGTTTGCAGGAATGCAGGGTATTTGTATCCAAAATTCAGTTTTCAGTGGATTCTTCACAGTGGAACATGAAGAAGGATGACACAGAAACAATACAGCTCTGAATGGGGAGATGACCTTACATTTTTTTTCCCTATAGTAACACAAAGATCCTTGCCTAGATTTATGATGTGTGGGAAAAGCAGAGGACAAAGGAACAGTAGACAGGACCAAGCATATCCTGATGTATTAAGGTGAGACAGATCCCTGCTTCTCAGGGACCTTGCCTAATCAAAAAAATGGAGGATGTAATAGGTAGCTTCTGTCAGGCCCCAGGAAGGTGGTGTTTGGGCTACACAGTTTTATATCCCTTGGCAGAGAGAAGGCTAAAGAGGTCAGGAACAGACCTGGCTAGCTCAAAGAAAAATGAGTAAGGAGTCAGTTATTATCTAAGGGCTTTAAAGAAGACGACAGAGCCTGAACTGAATAAAACCCAAGATCAACTGGAAAAAATATGAAGAACAAAGAAAGTAAATAAATCTCATAAGTCATTATCTATTCCTCTATGGACTGGTTCTCCTGACCTGGGCAGTCACCGTTCTGCTCTTCCAAATGTGAGATGCTGTTTGCTTCTGGGGAATCTTTGGGATTAGCTTCCATATCTTAATACTTCAGGTGGTGAGCATAATCAAACATGCAAGAAGAAATCTTTCCACTAATAAAAAAAATCTCCTGACATATTCCATATGTACTAAGCTGGCATCTGGATATAAAATCTGCAATACCTAAATATGCCAAAAAGCTTCCTGAGACTTCAGAAATAAAATTCCTAAGTGTGCCCTCACTTGACTGCCAAAGGAATCTTTTTTTATCCCTTCTTTTGACCCTCCTACACAGAAGTTTCCAAAGATGGAGCAAGCACCCAATTTCACATTTGGCAGTGCTAGAAACAATGCTGCAATGGCCTTGAGATGGCTGACATTTCTACTTGTCTTGACACTGATTATGCACACAAGGCAGCTTGGTCTGCAGTGGGCAGAATGGCTCAGTGCCCTGCAGAGTTCAGTGCCTGTGGATCCATGCATTTCCAAACGAGCAAGGCATGCCTTAGAACTGCAGCCACAGCAAGTTTCTGATGAGCTTCTCCAAGACTGATACCTCCCTGTTATTTTTCTTATCTTTCCCACTCTCTTTTTGTTTTGTTTGGGGTTGCTTTTTCCCTACAAAACACAAAGTTTCTCTGAGACAATCAGAGCATGACTTCTATCCAGTTGTTTCATCAGGCTAAACATGCCACCTGCTTTTACACATTCCCCTTTTTTTTTTTTTATTTCCCTTTTGAATAAACTCTCCATTATCAAAATAACATCATTTACAAAGTACCACCTCAGCAGCATGCCTCAGCTTTCATTTCACAGGGCTACGCCAGCAGCCACAAACAGAATCAAAGCAGCCAATTAAAAATCCATATTCATTAACAAACATCATGTGTGCCATAATGCCCTGCATTGACTATGGCACCGCAGGAGATGGGAAACTCGCTGAGTTTCCCTGCTCTCAGTCTGAAGCATTGTTTTATTAAAGGAAGGGTTTTGCCTTTGCTACTCCACAGGCCAACAAGAAGAGGCCGAGTGTCCTGCTGGCCCACGGGGCCAGGGCAGCAGAAGTGACAGCTGTTGACCTTTTGCCTCAGAGAGACGCCAGACACAGGACCTTGCCAGGATGAGGAGCACACAGAGAGGACCATGAACCCCGTGCCAGACCTTTCCCACAGAGGTCTTTAGGTACCGACAGGGCCAGTGGCAAAGCAGTCTGCGGCACCACGAGCAGACAGTGTAATAAATTCTGCATATGCTTGATTGATGCAACTCATCGGCTCGGCAGAGCCAGGTACAAGCTGCTTCAGTGAATCACCAAATTGCCCCTGCCCTTGCTGATTTACACCATCAGCACTTTACCACTGCAGACAGCCACATACATAAGCACAGCATTTCAGACCTATACAATGAAGTTATATGAATGCGTGCCAGGGTTATTTATTTATTTGTACCCACAAGCCTGGGATTTACAGCTCTTTATAAATACAAGCTGGGCGTTTTGCTTTCTATTTTTAGCAGGAATGCTCTGTGCGGCAAACAGCTGTCAGCCACTGGGAGCTGTGCTCCTCGGAGCTTCACATAAAGAGAGGCCTCTTGGAATTCTGTTGGAGAACTAGGGTCACTGCTTTGTGGTGGAAAAGAAGCTGGAATTAGTAGCCAGCAAGAAAGCATAAGCAATTAACACAGAACCAATCCCAGGGCTTTTCCAGCCCAGTTTGCTAAGAAAAGGAGCCTGACGTGATCACATTGTTCAATTCTTCCCAAATAGGTTCAGAGCCAATTCTGATCGAGCTCAGCAAACATTCACAAGACTTGCACATAATCTATTCCTATTGCCTCAAAAAAGACAGGCAGCTGGGTATTAGATGAGAGATTTTGCTGATATCCTCACTACTGAAGCGAAGACACTCAGTGACCACCAAGTGTCAGTAAGCAGGTACTCCTTACTGCGGTGCCAGGCAGCACAGGGGTATCTCCTCCTAATGTGTGCACTTGTCAAAACAGTGTATGCATATTATGTTCAGTCACAGCACACATATTTGTTCTATTTCACGGAATGTGCAGGTTTAAGCTAATTATTTCTCAGAACTCATTTACATGGTTTCCACCTCCTTGTGCATGCGTGTTGTCACCCAGAGGGGCTTCAGATGAAGGCTCAAGGTCTCCCGCTTGGTTCAACTTTTGAACTTCCCCTGCTGTGCATGCTCTCTGCCATCTCTGTTGATAGCCAGACCAGAAGTCCAGTTTATACCAGTTCAGTTCCTGTATCTGGTGTCTGAACCATGATATTGGATACATCACTTTGACATGAGGTACATCACGTGACTACTGTTGGTCCCAAAAATAATTCCTGATGTATGCTTTATTTCTGAAAGGTTACAGGTTAACTATATTTCAGTTACAAAAGGTTAAAAAGTCTACTACTTCATTTCACTATGGGAAAATCTGTCATGTGAGCTCAGCCTTCTATCACAGTCAAAGCCATTCAAACCAAATACATGCATCAACTGGAAAGCAGATCCCACCAGATCTGCCATCTCCGTGCAGACACTCACCTTGGCAGACGAAGGAAGATGGTGTTTCCCCTGGATGGACCCGTGCAGTGATGAACACCACTTTCTGTTCAGCCCCTGGACGCAGGTTTGCTGCAGAAGAAGGGGGGAGAGGGGAAAAAAGAGAAATAAAGATCCTTAAACTCAGACCCAGATGCAGAAATAAAGGACTGTTAATTTTCAAAGCACACTCTTTTATTAAAATTGCTCATGTGCTATAAATTGGCACAACCTGTAACCAAAAGAGGCAGCGTCACCAGGTCTCCATGCCAGGCCATGTAGCAGATTGCACAAGGGCTGCAAAACTAATGACATGGAGCCAAACCAGAAACAACAATTTTGGCTCTCTTTTTAAAAAACTAGAATTTACTACAGCGAGCTTAACTGCTCTCACTTGTGATAAATGTCCCCCTGGGGCCACAGGGATTGCTGTGGGGGTCCAGTCACAAGGTAAAGCCAATTGCACCCTGCATTACACTTGGTACGAGCCTTAATGGTGCCAAGTAACAGTAAAGTGCTACAAATTACATTTATTAGACTTTGCTCTGGAGGATTTGGAAGCTATTTTTCAAAAATCTGGTAACTATTTGGGACTGCATCTGCCCTTACTGAAAGAAAGGTTCAAAAATAAATAAAGTATGGAAAACAGGCCAGGATTAAATCCAGTAACCTTCTCAAATGACGCCACGAAAATGTGTTGTGTCCCCATCAAATTACAGATAGGTGGAAGGGAGATTTAGATCCCAACTATACTGAACTTAATATGGGTTAATCCCTAAGTACTGAAACCACTTTGGCCACTTGCTTCAGCCTTAAACTACATGGGTCAAGCAGCATCTTTCCTCTGTTTGTGCTATGACTGCATTTAATAAATAGGAAATAAAATGATGCTGTTTCAAAATGGGTTCTGGGAATTTTAATGACTATAAGAGGTCAGGGCCTCAGTTAGATGTCTTATCTCAACTCTTATCTCAACCTGAACACACACAGCAGGGGTAATGCTAAGCAGGCTCCAATTGCTAGAGACAGTTTAAATCTTTGTTTTGAAGTAAAAAGTTTACACACTGAAAGGAGACTGGGAACTAAATCCAAGCTTTTTTTTTTTTCCCCCCAATTCCAATTATGTAGATGGATTGCATATATATCCAAAGTTAGACTTTTATTTTTAAAGGTGTTTCAGAGTCCTTAGAGCATAACTGAGCTAATTTTTTAATTCTTAGAAATGCTCAGTTTTCCCAATGGTCCCTCACACCTCACAGCACCACAGGAATAATCAATGCATTTTTTGTTGTTCTCAGGAGACAATCACTGCAGGTTTCTCCTTTTATTTCCTTAGCATCTCTAGAAGTCCTACAGCTGCTCTGCCTGTAACTCAGCCACTCATTTGTTCTTTCATACACCAGCTTCACCATTCTCTGGTGGTTCTGAGCCCCAGAGACCAAAAAAAAAAAAAAAAAAGTAAGAAGGAATGTCTCTGAGAAACACAGCAGCTGGTGGGGTCAGTTCTGTCTGCAGAAGAAAAGTGGGAGGCAGCAAAAAGGAAAACAACATTGTCTGGTAGAAGTCAACGACCATCCCACATCATTTGCATTAACATCCAGAAGTGTCGGAGGAAGGAGATAAATCAGCAAAACAAATTTAGAAAACAAAAGCAAAAGTCTGGCATCACTTTTGCAGGAGGAGAGGAGTTTTCCTCCCCTCTGGGAAAACCAGCATTAAATTAAAGGGACTGTGGCTCAGCATCAATGTGATGCTCAGCAGCATGACTACCACTCTTTGGATGTGCAATAGCACCCCTGGTTAGGAAATCTTTTGGACAGAGGATTAGTTTGGGGTGTTTTGTGGCCTTGTCTTTTTCAGTTACAATATTGTTTTTATTTATGCTTCATAACAGTTACTACAATCATTACTATAATTCTCGGTATACAAGTCTATTTTAATTGGCAATAAATTAAATTTCCCACAAGTCAAGTCTGCTTTGTCCATGATGGCCATTAGTAAGGGATATCCCTGAATTTATCGTGACCCATGAGCCTCTCCATCTTATTTTTCTCACCCTGTCCTGCATAAGAGAGACCAGCTGGTTGGGCATCTGGCTGCTGGCCAAAGTTAACACACCAAACAACTACAAAACCCCATTTCATATTTTAATTTCAATGTTACACTGAAAATGCATCCTATTTTCTACTTCAGGATTTAAAAGATCAATCAAAATTAAGAAGATTAGAAGTGTATAGCTTTGCTTAGTAGATGCCAAAAGCACTTAAGCAAAATGACAGAAAGGCCCAGTCCATTTAGCCACAACTTTGAGAGCTGTAGAAATGCAGAGAAATAGTCTGTTGAGGTACCACTTCTACCCTTGTAAATGCCTTAGCAGTGAATCTCAGAAACAAAACTATTTGGCAAAACCAGTTTTCCAAGGAAAGAAATGTAGGCACATCTCAAGTTGTTTCTTTTTTATTTTCTCTTCTGAAAAGTACCTTGAATATTAAAATAAACATTTTCTTTTCCCTTTGAAGGCTACCAATACCATCATCATTGGTAATATTTGCCTTAACTTGTGACTGGACCTAAACAATCTGCCACTGTGTGTTACACCCTCGTATCCTGCTCCTCACCCACTGCCATCCTGTCTCTCTGCTGCAGAGGAGAATTCCCTTGGGCAAAGCTGTGAGGATCTAAGGTGCTAGTCAGAACAAACAACATGAACCTCAACATCTATTCTGGCTCTCAAGTCACCATAGTGGTGATAAACAACAAGCAAATGTCACAAGGAAAAGAAACTCAATTAACAGCAAGCAAGCAGCTCGAATCGCTCATTCTGAATATCACTCGCACTGTTTGGCCCCCAACTCATGTTCCTCACCCTCTAATGCTGTTGCATGTACAAGCCAGTCACAAAGCAATCCCACTGGCCACACTCCCCCACCTTTCACCCAGGAAACAACAATTTCCACTCCTGGATACATATTACACCACTGCAACTAAAACAGGGTTGCACAGAAAATATTTTCTACTTAAAAAAAAAAAAGCAACCCAACAAACCAGTCTGATAAAATTCCAAACCTTTACAGGAAGGCAGAAAATTCACTTATCCATTTTCATTCAATTTTCATTTTTATGCTACTATAAAAACATGAAAAAGACAGTATTTGTGTGTAGCAGCTTAATAATAAGTATCTAAAAATTCATGCAATTTCAATCCAATTTATGAAATTCCATTTGCACTACCAAAATGAAGTACTGTAACAGAACTGAGGTAGAACTTCACTTGACATCCAGGATCTTTTCTACTACCATATCAGACCGGAAACGGACAGCAGATTTGTGGTTCCTTTAGGTCTTGTACCCTTGGTGTGCTAATGATTTAAATTGACAAATTAGTACTAAGGCTGACGGAGTACAAAGGATGAGCAAGTCTGACCCTAGAAGTCTGTTTCAGAAAGCCTTTAGACTGGTGCCCATCAGGAGAACTTGAAAGTGAATTTAACTGCTTTGTAGAGGACTTCAAAGTTGAGGCAAGTCACTAGAAAAAGCTTATAATCTGTAGAAGACCAGAAGGCTCTAATCAGAAGAAATGGAAACCCATCACCCTAAAAACATATGGGCAAATAACCATTTGATTTAAATACCTACATATATTTTAATGAAATATGTGTATCCATTGCAAATAAATTCCATATTGTCTTCCTTTCTCGGGTACTTTGCAGTATGAAGTGGGCTGTTACCAGCAGTTTTTAATCAAAACCCTGTGAGTTCAAGACTCCACTGAGGAAATCAAAACAGCTCTATTGCATTACACCTCACTGTGCCACCGTGGCTCGTCTGTGTCCAACACAACTGCGACATCTGCGCCGAAAGCGAACACCGATGTCAGTGCTGCCCCAAGTGCCTCATCCCTACCACATTAAACTGCTTTAGCAAATCAAATCCAAGTAGCATTTACTGAGCTCTGGTTTTTCCTAAGAGACCAGATCAGCACCTAATCCCATTTATTTTTGTTACTTCTGGCCACAAATGTCATTTCAGGTAAGAGCGCACAACGTGGCAACACAAGAACACAAAACAACAACATTTTTGGTCACTCCCAAATCCCACTGGACTTGCTGAGGTGAGATACACACAAGCTTTTCTTCCTTGCCTTCTTACAGCTGGCTTGAGCAGTACGAAGAGGCTGAGACAGAAGGTAAAAATGAAGCCATTTGTACCACAGAGAGATGAGCAAAGACTGGACTGCTGGGTTTGGAAGTCAGAAACCTATTCCTATGTAATTTTACCTGAAATGGGAGGCAGCAGCATCTTGGTTCCCACGATGGGGTTGCACTGCTATAGGGGACCCTCACTGCTCACTGATTCTCCTCACCTGCTACCACGTTCAGTTAGCCCTGTCTGGGGCACTCAAGTTTTTTCTTTAGCAAAGCCTCACTTGTGCATGGAACCATCTACCCAGCAATAGTCCTGCATGTAATGCTCAAAACTGGATCCAAACCCTTTAAAGTGCCAGATTTTCATTCAGGCTCTGTCCCTGACTCTGTCTGGTGCTTAAATGCATGATTTGTTTGACGGACTTGTATTGCACTCAAAAAGGTGCTTAAACACAATTTTGGCATGAGAGCTTTGCTGAATTGGGGCTGTCTTGCAAGAAGCCTTGCCTCTGAGATCATTGTCACAATGTTTTAAAGTTGGAGATTGTGCAACTATTATCCTTTATTGCCTGTTTTATGCCAAACTCTCTTTTTCTTTTTAAATTCCCCTTAAAAGCAAAGCTATTTTGGAGCATTTAATATTATTTAATCTCTTTACTCTGGCAGCATAGAAATTACAGGGACCATTACAATGGTCCTGTGTGAGCGTATGCTTTATTGATGTATATGCTGACCTAATATCAAATTGATTTTACTTAGCTTTTCTGCTGACCATGGAAAAATGCAAATTGGGTATTATATTTGCACACTAATTTTATTGGGCCCCTGTGTCTTCATAAAAAGATAAAGTTTGGGCTAATAAAAATAAAACATTTCTGGGGCTAATATAGTCAAATGTTTATGTAGGCAGGTAACAAATTGGTTTGTCATTTAGGGGAACATAAAGAGCACTAAAATCATCTTTAGGCAAAATAGATTGGTGGCTTTTGCTTAGCTTTTAGCTTTCATTTGCAAAATCAATTTAATGTAGCACAGTGTCTCAAAGAAAGGGTGACACAAGATTAGGACATTCATTGTATTCCCCCACCATAACTCCCCCTTATTCAGAGGCCCTGGGATTTGGGTTTGCTCTTGTTCAAAGCAAATTAAATATACTTCAGCAGAAGACAGAAAAAAGGAACCTTTAGACTTATGCCATAGGCAAGCATCCTATAGGGACAAACACAGGGGCAGGTAGGAAAGCAGGACTCAGTTTTCTGAATTCAGATGCTGAAAGACTTATCAACACTTGTAAGTGCCACAAGGAATCTGAAAGTGTTGTACCTGTATGATTTCCTTTCTGGCTATTTCTTTGTTCCTCCTTCCTCTTCCCTTTTTAAGTCTTCTGTAGCAATTCCTTTTGCATCCCTAACAGCCAGCAATCTCTGCTGGAATGCAGCTCAGTGAACTTCCATGACAGTTTAAGTAGATGGGCATATATCAACAGGATAACTTCTATTTATTGGAAGGAATTGACCTATTTAAATCCTAGAGCAGGCACTATTTCTATCCAGTTCTTGTTTTTCATCCCCTCCTTGCCTTCCTCAATTGCAGGGTATTTGGAGGGGTTCCGTGTAGTGGGAGGTTACATAAACAGTTTCAATGTTAATACTTGACTGAATTTTCAACTTAATAGCCCAGCAAAGGGATCTGACTGTAAAGCAAAAGGCCAGAAATATCTCCTGGTAAAATTATGCTGATGCATAGATCAAACGACACTGCAGAGCTATTTGCAAAATCAGAAATGGCAAAAGACTACAGAGCAAGATACCCCCTTACCTCCCAGCCCCACTTGTTTGTTTTTAATCTTCATTACATCTTGTAAGCAACCATTTTTCCGTTTGGGCTTTCTGAAACTGGCAGCTCACTGTGCTTTCGAGACAGGAAAATTAACTACATGCAAACCCAGTCAAGGTACACTCACTTCTTTCCTCCTTCCTCTAAAAAAAAGAAAAAAAAAAAGCAAAAAAAAAAAAAAAAAAAAAGCAAAAAAAAGAAAAAGCCCACCCCTAAAAAAATCTGAGGGTTGTTTTTTTTTTAAATTACATATACACATTTGAACACTGGAACATACAGTCCTATGAATAAGAACAGAAGTCTGGAATATGAACAGCACATTATTCGTCCTCAAATGGCCAAGGTGATGACAACTCACAATTAAGGATGCAGACAGTAGCATTTAATGTCACCTACCTGCATCACTGTCATATCGTAACAGTTTAGCAGGCAGCTCCCCAGCCTGCTTTCTTTTTTCCCTCTTCTGCTTTGCTATTTATAAAGTCAGGTTGGAGTGTAGATCAACCCCTTGCCCTCCAGAGACCGGAGGCACGCAGTAAATTATGGGAAGGCTAAGTGGTACATCAAATGTGTCTCCTCAAAGCTATATATCATCTTGTTAAATTTGATGTCTAATCCCAGAACCCCAGAAATCACTCCCAAAATCCCAGAAAAAATGCATGTGTCCTTCAGATGATATAGAACAAGAAAGTAAAGTTTACCTGCAGGGAAAAGAAAAAACACCAAGACAAAAACATTCTAGCCACGATTTGCTAAAGTCTTCATTTTACTTGAGTGCCTTTCAATGCTATTTCCTTAAACTCCATCAAGTCAGAACTCACCCACCTGCATTTGAATATATAAACTCTGATCTACAGTACTTTTTTTTTTCCCTTGCAACAGTTGACATTAAATTACAAACTGAATAAACCAAATCACGTCCTATTTATCCCTCTCTAAAAATCTGATAGAACTGTAGTAGTTTACACATATGGTAGCACTTCTCCAGTTACCACCAGTGACAGTAACACAGACCTCATTCTTTGAGAAGGAATAGATTCTAACTGGTACCTATCTTTCTCTCCCTGTTCAAACCTATCATCCCTCTAAAATGCTCACCATCCCAGTAGCCTTCACTTGATACAAAGGGATAGAACCAAAGCATTCAGATGCAAGACATTTCCACCTGCAATACTACATTACATGGGTACCTTTTCAGTTTGTCTTTAAAATCCAGGGATTCAGAAGATATTGCTGGGGCCTGTTATAAAGCAACTCTCTATCAGTTCTCTCCAGTGGAGAGGGCCATGGCTGGGTTTGTTTGCTATAAGTATGCATGGGCTGAAAGATAAGAGAATAATTTATGTCAGAATTTCAGCCAAGATAGCAAAGAGGGAATTACCAACCCCTCACAGAGTAGTCCAGCAGTTACAGGAGCAGCCAGAACACCTTTGTTCTGTTCTTTCCAGTTTTGCTGTGGATTTGCCTGTGATTAACTTTACTGCTCAGACTTTCTCATATAAAAATTGAGCAAAACCATGTGCCTTTCAGAACAGAATTGAGGGTCCCAGTACAGCTATTCTCAAAGCCCTTCTAGTTTCTTTGAGATGCACAGCCACGTCCTTGTGCTCATCATGGATTTTTCCAAGGAAGGCAGTGTTGAAAATTACATTTATAGCTGCCGTGAGGTGCAATTCCAGAATCTGTCAGTCCAGCATGTCTAACCTCTCAAGGCCAATGGCTAAAATAATAGGGAAGGGCCAAGCTGCAACCCAACAGGCAAAAATCAGGAAAGATGTTTATAGGAAGCTGTAACTGGAAAACCTGTATTCACCAGGGCTTTGTCTCGTATTCTTCACTTAAACACCTTTGTTAAACAGGCAAAAAGTATAACAGGAGCAGAATTGAAGAACAAAAGTTGGAGAGGCATGAAATGTCAGACAGTGCTGGATACCTACTCAAGTATCTTGTTCTAAGTAGGGCCAAGTCTCATTCTGTGAGGAAAAGAATTGAAAAGCAGCCAAAGTCTCAGCCCATTGGGCTAAAGACTCAAACCTGGGGGAGCAGTGAAGCAACACAAACAACATTGTTGCTGGTTAATTGTCTGTATTACACCTTTTAGACACTGACTTCTACAACTCAAACCCTTCTCTCTCTTACTTTCCCTCAAACACTCATTGAACAGAAGTGGAGACACCCCATGCTCGGTTCCAGGACACAGGGCATGATCATTTTCCTGGTTTTTGTATTGTACTGAACCCTCCCTGAGAGGAAGGAGAACGACTGATGGGGCTACACAGAATAAAACCTTCAGTGTACAAGATGTGGCTTGAAAGCAGTGATCCCAGGAAAGATGTGCAGGATGTTCTGCAACAGGTTTTGGCCTCGACTGAACTATGACTCTGTTCTTCAGAAGCTGAGCTAGCGGTCAACAAAAAGCAACCTGCTGAAATGAGATTCATGAAGAGCCATGCTCCTCAGAACATGACACTGACCTCTCTGGGAAGCACCAGCTCTCTGTTTAGAGAGACTTGAGCCTGCCAGGCAAAAAATAAACACTAGTGAATAACTTCTCTCCTTATATTCATGGCTTGCCTGAAATCAGAATTTGGACCTGAAAACACAGCACCAAAAATTAGGGTGCTCAGCAGAGGGTCTTACACACCAAATACAAACTTTGAAATACTTCAGCAAGATAGGGGATGCAGACTGCCCTCAGGGCTGAAGCACACACATCCCTAAACCAGCAAATCCTTCTTAACTGTAATGCTTGACTTTGGCTTCAAAACAGGGTGAGAAATACATTCTTAATGCAAGTGGGATGGCAAAGATGGGGTGGAAAGGGTTCCCTTTTCACAAAGTGGAGAGACTCCTCTTGGTCACACTGCCAGGCCCCTGCCTTTGTTCATTGATTCTTTGCAGTTTTTGATCACAGGGATACGATGTCAGGGACTCTGTGGCTGAGGAGAAGTCTCAACAGTCCAAAATCAGCTTTGCTTAGGTGTGTGTGTTCCATTCTCTTTTGACCAAGTCCAGTATCATCAAGTGTCACAGACGTGACCACAGACAGAAGTGTACCAAGAATATTTAACCTATATCATAAATCCCACAGTCTTGCAGGAGGAAGTCCTGTCAGACCCTTATCCTTTCCTTCAAAAGAGAAAGGTGAGATGTATGCCCAGAGGCAGGGCACTTTCCATTCTCATTAAGGGCCAAGAATTAAGCAAGCTGCCATTCTTATTCAGATGCTGCATATGACATTTCCCCCTCTGTTGCAAAAACAATTATCTCAAAGATGTTTAAATTCCACCTGGACACATAAAACCTTCTCTCCTACTGCTGCTTTAGTCCCCTGCCTTGCATCAAACCAAGAACAGCTCCTGTCGCAGATGTGATTCCTCTCAAAGCTCTCTGTAAGCACCACAGTAACTTCATGTGCACACAAGTGTCCACCGATCCTAATTGTCCTTTTTGTCCCATCATTAGCTAGCAGTAAATTCCAGAGGTGCAGTCAATCAATACAGCATCGTGCCCGAGAAAAGACACATTTTGTTGCCTGCATACATGCACACTGTGTGAGCTTTGTCAAACCTATCTAGTCAGCAAACTGTTAAAACCAATTTAAACACATACACTCCCTCTCTCTCGGCAATAAGCCTATGGAGAATTTTAATTAAAGTCAAAGGAGCCTTTAAAAGTGGAGGGGGAGAAATCTAGCACAGTGAGAAATAAATTAATAAAAACACGCTCCAAGTTGAAGCTCAAGGGGATCACTCTCAGTCATCATTTATTTAAAGGACGGGACACGTCAAAGATAGGAATGTCAAGTGGGAGATGCTGTGAAGCAGCAGAGGACAGAAAAGGGGCTGATGAACTGCATGCCACAGCTTCTGTAGCAGATCATTTTTTGTCACATAGGTTATATTTGAGGCTGGCCACCTGCTGCTTGATATTCAATTGCTCTCAAAGTTAGGCACTGAAATATCTGTATTCCCTTCCACGTTTGGTCTGGGAAGGACCTCTGAGCTCATCTAGACCATCCTTATCTGGTCAACACCCAATTTCTGTGGAAAACTACTCCGTTGCCTCACCATGAGGATATTTTTCTTGGCATTCAAGAAGCAGTTTCTTTTCCTGAATTTCAATCCGTTTCTCACTTGCCTTGGCGTTTATACTTTTTAAAAAATGACTTTATGTTGTATGCATTGCTCTGACTTTTGCTCAGGCCATAGACTACTCCAGAGGAACTAACTGACCCCTCCAGATGAACTTTATATTCAGGCGAATCACAGATCTGTTCAATTCTCATGTCTGTATGATTTTTTCATAGAGAAAGTTTCAAAGCCCAGATGAGACCTGGCTTCCTGCTCTTCACCTGCCATTCCTGCAGCCACTCTATCTAATCTTCTAGCCTTTTCCATAGCACAGGGAAGAGATTTCTTCACTTGAGGCCAGTTGCAAACAAGCAGTGCCACGTTTCTTAACTTTAACAACTCCCAGTATCAGCTGTTAGAGCGACTTCTCATCACCTCTGCCTGTTTTATAGCAGCTCACTGGGGTGTAAGGTGCTTGTAGGATCAGTGTCCTCAGCAGCCTCCTGGGTTTCCAGCCCTGTATTTAAGGGAGTTTAATACTGGTAGCTGGTCCTATGTCACAAGCCTGCCAGTGTCAGGTGCAAACGAGAGTAATCCATAATAAATCATGTAATTGTGCTAGAAACCCATACATGTCTGATCCTTCAACTACGAGAATTATGGAGATCCAAGATTACCTGCATATCTTGACGCTCATTATCTCATTTAGAAAGTTTTCTGCTGTCTATTCTTTGCCACCTAGATCCCTTGGTAGAGACAAACTTCTCAGATTGATAACATCCCACATCAGTTTCCATGTAAGAACATGGAAGCACAACTCATTTTCAATGTAAAAAAAAAAATTCAAATTATTCAAAACATTAATACGTATACTTGATAGTGAACGTAAATTGAATTATGTTGTGCCCTTTCCCATAAAACAAATGAAAACAGCCTTTTCATGGGAAGAGGGTTAGAAAGGTTAAAAAAAAAATGAAGAAAGTCAAAGTCATTACATTCCAATCAAACTTGATAAATATGTAAATTACAGCAACTAAACAGTTGGCTTTGACAAATGACTTCCACGTAATGGATTTTTCATAGTAATGAGGCTACAATGCAATTGTTTTTTTAAAGCCTTACATTTCTCATTAATACAAAGTGTAAGTCAGCGTGCACAATAGGGATATTCACCAAAAAAAATTAGGAGAGAGAAAAAAACTTGAGACAGCAGTTGACATCACAGAGGGATGCCACAGCCTGAGATGGTGCCATTGCTTCCATCAGCATTGACACATTGTTGTCTATTCTTTAATTAAGTGGCTTGAACTTGAGGAACTACTCAATGCCAAAAGCAGCATCAAGCCCAGGACTTTGCCACATATTATTAATTTGTGTTATGTTTGCCCATCCAGGTCTATCACAGGGACCAGCTGCATATGCTATACAGACACTACAAGACCCTCAAAAATGGCAAAACATGCAAGGAAATCACTTCAATACCTACAAGTAACTTCCCTGGCCACCAGGATGTCCCTGCCTCAGTCAGTTCTTTGACTTTTCAGACCATGTCAACCATCATGGCACTTGTGCATCTCGCTACCTTTCTAATGTGGTTTGAACACTAGCCTATAGAAATAAAGATTTATGCCAGAAGATGACCCTGGATCATGGAATACTACTTTCAGTTGCCTAATCACTTTCTTCAGAATAGCCTGGTGTTGTCCCATCTGGTGCAGACTGCTGACCACCAACCTGCCAAATGCTGCTACCATTTATATCACCACGTTCCATGGACAAAAACTGAAATGGACCTCTCTTGTCTTTCCCAACAGGGTTTTCTCTTTTACTACATCTGCAGAAGCAGCACTACTTCCCTACCCCAATCCTGATTTAAATGGAAAAACAGACTATATTAAAGGGGGAGTAGAAAAGATTAGTCCATTTCCCTGTGTTCCCCAACTCCCCCACCCTTGGCATCATCCCATACAAAGTCAAATTACCCTGGTGCCAACAGGGCTCAGTTTACATATTCTGTAGGGTGCAGAAGTTCCTGAGCAACTATAGGGAGAATTTCAACATGCATGCCTATGTCACTTGATACAATTTTGGCTGCTCAGCCGTTAATATTTGAAGGAGGGCTGCATCCACATCCACTCAATATAAGGAATTTTGCCACCTGGCATTTTAATTCCTGAGCCAAGGCTGCATAAGTGAATTTATATTTACTCCCAAATACTCTCAGTGCACCCAAGGGTCAGCCAATACAGGGTGGTGATAGATCAAAGACTCTACTGCTGATTTTAAGTTATTTAAAGTAAAAACAACCCTTCTCACCCCAATCTGTTGAAAGTACATAAGGGTGAGGGAGGGAAAACACAGCCAGGGGGAATGTCAGTGGGAAATAAGGACAGAGGAGGTGGAGGAGATGACTGTTTATACATCTTCTAATAAGCCTATAAACCCTGGCTATATCTCTGCATGCATGCATTTCTTTTGCTGATATAGGATGCACAGTCCATGTAATGCTATTCTTGTGAGCCAAGAAAATCTGCATGTAATACAGCAGGAGAATGCTAATGACCTTCAGCTGAGCTGGAATCCAACACTGTTTCCCTTTATCAAAGGTAGACTTCAGAGGAAAGAGTCAACATTGGGGTTCCTCGTGGAGTTAAAAATCAGTGAACACAACATGACCACATACATCCCTGTGTGTGCTAAGTGTCCCCCAATTGCACAGGAGTTGATAATTCTTCCCAAATACCCCTCAGGCTATAGCAAAGGTATTTTTCAAGCAGCACAGCAAGAGAAAAGCAATTTCAAGTCCATTCAAATGATGAATCTTTGAAGCAAAGATGGGTTAACCACCTCACCCAACACAGGCTACCGAGGCATTGGCATAATTGCCAGCAAAACACCTGAACTCCATCTCCCCACACATCCCTGGCCCCACCAGGCTGAGGGGACAGTCCCTGTTTTGTTTGACACAGATCTTTCCATGGAAGCTGTGTTACCCAAGCACACTTGTTAACCAAACATACCCTTCTCCAGACAAAAACATTTGAGAGATTCGTTGATAATTCAGATGAAAGACAAATTAATAAAGAGACTCCAAAGAAGCTGAAAAAAAAAAAAAAGGCAACTGAGACCTAACCCTGCTGTTCTTAGCAGTGTGTGACACAAAATCTTGATTTGAACGAAAAGCTAAGTCAGTGTTGCAATGACTGTCTTCTCAGTTTATGAACTGATTTAGAAGAAACAGAGAACAGATTACTCCTAATTTGCTTTATCTCTGCATTCCCAATCTATTGATTATAATAATTGGAAAAGCTATCTTCCCATTAGCCACAGTTATTACTGTACAGAGCGCATGCAAAAGTCAGAGTGGATTTGAGGGGTTTTGTTTCCAGAGTGTTGGTGGAATGCAGTCCTGCACACTTCCAAGGCAGAGAAGGAAAAAGAAAGCTCCCATGCCATTAAGTTCAAGCAGATTTGTCTCATCATTGCAGAACTGAAACTTTCAAACCAGACATGTCCACACCGATGATATTTAGGACTGAACCCTGGAGGGACTTTTCAGAAGCTGTCAAGGCTGAGCCCACACCACTGTCCCAGTTTTGAGAGAGCTTCTAAAATGATGGAAAAATTTCTGAAGGTCATTGTCCTCTATCAAACACTAGATGTAGCACTGTCTGAATACGAGGATAGAAGTTCTTTTTGTTGCTCTTCAACTGAACTGATGAGTAACCTTTCAAAAGACATTCAGGAATAAATCCGCAAACAGATTTAGCCACTAAAGTAGCCTAAATCCCATTTAAGTCCACAGTTTAGATCTTCAAAAACTGCACTCAGCTGTCACCTAGTTCAGGAGATGTCAGTATCCATGGGCAACCAGAGTTCTTCCTTTGGCCAGGTCTCCCAGATATCCACATACCTCTGCCTCTCCTGCTAGCTTTAACAGGCATTTCCAGATTGTACTTAATGGAAGAGTACCACAAAAATCACAGGAGTAAAAAAATAGTGGCAAAAATCCCCGATTTTTCAATAGTTATAGGCTAAGCAGACTTACCCAGCATATGGAAAGTCCCCAGGTTCAGCCTGAAGACACCTGAAACCACATTTGCACTCTCAAGAGTATCCTAAACATATTATAGTGCAGATTTTTTCTTTTTTAAAGCACATAGCATTAAATGGCACATGAATCAGAATGCTGTTTTCTCTCCTTCCACACTGACACTCTGAATAGAAGATTACAGGATCATGATTGCTGTTGGTCACCAGCTAATCCAGTGAATACTGACTGAGGTGACAAAGAAAAGTATCTTCAATATGAAGAAATAAGACCTTCTTCCCATCCCCAAAGCCTGAGGCTGGGGATTCTCTGAAGGCTCAAATTTAGAACACGCAGCTTGGAAAACCTAAAATTACAGGGGTTGTGTCAAAATATTGTTCCTCTATCCCAGCTATCTCTGGCTTGTCTGTGTAACTGCAGGAGGGAAGCCAGAGTAAGAGCACCCTCTCAGTGCTGACAGAACACGTGAATTTAAGGCAGGGGCACAATTCAAGGTCTGTCCTTAAACATGCTCTACTTGGCTGCCTTGAGTTAACTGGGTTTTTTTCATCTTATTTTGGGCTTTTTCTGGGAGAACAGATGACTACTGAAGAACTGATGATTATTTTAAGCAGTGGATCAGGTGCCTTCAAAACTGACAGAGTGGTAAGGCACAGGAACAACTTGCCCAGAGAAACTCCAGATATACCACCCCTAGAAGAGTTCAAGGCCAGGCTGGACAGGGCTTTGAGTAATCTGGTCTAGTGGAAGGGGTCCCTGCACATGGCAGGGTTGTTGGAATTGCTCATCTTTAATGTCCCTTCCAACACAGACCATTCTATGACAGAAATTGTTATAGGGGACTGTATATATCCAGACCACATTTTTTGACCTCTGTTTTCACAACTCTTGCGTGTTTTCCCCCATTTAAAAAAGCACTAGTAATGATTATCTGGTTTTATACATTGCTTTGAGATCACTGAATGGAAAAAAAACAAAACCAAAACCAAACCCTTTACATCTGCTTTCATTTATTGCTAAAGCCAAATTATGCTTGTTTCTTCTCCTCACTGTAAAACAATCTAGAAAGCGCTTTCCCAAAATCTGTACCTTGATCATGCAGTATTTTATCTACAAAAATGCAGACCTCAGGTTTTTAGGAGGTTTTTTTTGCTTGAATAGATAGGAGACATCAGAAGAGGGAGAAAAGCACCCACAACAAACCACCAACAAACCTTTTTTAGGAATTTGGTTTTTAATGTATTCCTTCCCTACTCCTCTAGCTGTGGGTCACATATATGTAAGTGGCCTTTCATGGCAATATACATCCAGGATTACACCAATATAAGTCAATAGTAGATATATTTTAGTTTTATTTTAAATATGCCATTCAATCATTTTTGCTAGAAAACAGAACCTGAGCTGCATACAAATAGGTCACAGTACCTCATGTTTACTGTTAAACATGAATTAAATCTGAGTAGCTTGGCATATCTCTATCATAAAAAAGGCACCATTAATAAGATTTCATTAAATGGAGAGCTAATGTGTAACAGCCTTATATCAGATATGTGAAAACAGAATTTCATAACAAGGTTGGGAGAAGTATTATCAAGGACCTAAGTAGAAAAATCTGTCTTTCTCGATACTGGAAGAATTTATATTTGAAGAGTGTTCTTTCCTATTGAGATCTTCATTGACTTGTACAAAAATACCGCTTTTAATCTCAAATCCCCACTGGCATTTTCATATAAGCACTGAAAATGCTATTGGGCTTTAGAGATTTAATTTAATGAAGGAAAAGTATTTCTATTAAAGTGTGTAATTTTTTTTATTTTATTTTTTATTTTTTTTTAAACACAACATCTTCTGGGGAACCAGGGAAACGGGATTATTTTAAGCTCCGAAAAACGGACTAACCTGTGCCCTTGTAGAACTCCTGCTTCACAAAGGAAGCTTAACAGCTGTGGCAAAGCCTGTAGGTGCACTTGAAAAGGGAACCTACTGTCCCAAGTCACACACATACTGAGGATGCCAAGCCTGGATATGGCAGCAGAAAAAGAGGAAAAGAAACGTCCCCCTGCAGTCGGGTTGTTTGTGCTAAAATGCTGCATCATTAAGCTCCATTCTGAAATGTCAAAGATGGGGGAAAACTCACCAAATAGCTACTAAATCTTCTGCATTAATAGACTGATCCTCTCATCTATTCATGTCAAAAAGTATTAGGTCTGGCTGGGTAGGTAACAAATTCACTGTTGGGGTAAATGAAAGCCACTCCATCAATTTGGGCAGAATTGCACCCGTTGGCTCCTGTGATAAGAGTGAGTTGTGCGATTTAAGATTCCCTTCGTACACTTTATTCTCACAGTACTGCTTTTGTGAGGCGAAAAACCTTTGTTTTATCTGTGGATCACCCATGTCTTTATTGTATGAATATTCATTACAAATATAAATTCCTTTTCATATTGAGAAGGCAAGTGCACTTGACACCAGGAGGCCTCTCAACAGGACACTGCCAGGGCTGACAAGCTCAACAGCAGTAGTTCTATTTGTGTTCAGAGCTCACACAAAGTTAAATTTCCTCAATTTAAAAAAAAAAAAAAAAGAAAAAGAAAAAAGAAAAAGGCCTATTTCAATTAGGAACCAAACAGATCACCAAGTTATAGCAATGGAAACCTTGTAAGAGTTATCTACTACAACAACAGCTGGGCCAAGGAATTAAATGAAAAAATACTGTGACAGGAGAGGGTAACACAGATATAGAAATACCTGACTTCTCATGAGATCCACTACTCCTCTCATATTTGGACATCTAACTCTACAGAGAGGTTGTTTATGTAGGAGGTGAAGGTAACAGTACCCAGACAACATCACAAACGAGAAGAAGGGTCATCTCTTGTTACTGAAGTGATAAATTTGGGAAAAAATGGAGATAGAGTCCAAAGGGCTGTGATAAATTATCCATCCTTCATAACTAGCTGATGGAGCTGGTGCAGGTTTCAACAGATCTCCAGCTCCAGGGCTTCATCACAGCCTAAACAACAGTCTCCTTTACCTCTCTGTTCCCTTTGCCAGGCCTAGCTGTCCGTCCTGCCTATTCAACATCTTCAGGCCTTTTAGGTAAGCAGTATTTTCTCCCTAGGCATGAAATTGTGGACAGGAAGATAATTCTGCCATTGACCTCAATAGATCCAAAATTCCCCTGTGTGCTTATCGACCAGCCAGTACAGCAGAGTGTCCTACCACTTGGAGTTTCTGTGACTAACAAGGTAAGCTCAAGCTGCAATTGGGATTTCCTGCAGCTTGCTGCATCATGTGAATCGGTGTCAAAGAAACTGGTGCTGCATTTCAGAAGATTAAAAAGCAGGAAGAAGTTAAATATGATAAATCTGGGGAATACGGGCAATTACCTGAAGTACCTGGGAAAAATAAATGCACAGGAGTCACAGATGGAACATAAAACTATTTTTTATTTAAACCTAATTAAAACAGTGGCGAAAGATTATCCTTGAATCTTTATTAAAACAAACATTGTTTGGTGGATATTTGGATAGCCGCCCATCTGAGCTTGACAAACAGCTATTTTAATCTAATTGCCTCAATTTTTTTTTTTTTTTTTTGTGGTGGGTACAGGGAAGCATGATAGGCCACATTCTGATTTCATTTATTACTCTTGAAATAGTCCTATGCAGGTGCACAGCTCAAGCGTAAAGATAGATGTAGTTTTGATGTTTGGATTAAAAAGCATCCAGAAGTTCCTATTTTTTATCTCAGCTGTCACCCAAAAGTATTGCTAATAGTCACAAGATCACTCTTTTTTGGTTTTGCATGAAAGCAGTCAATATTATTAAAGCATTTTTACAGTGGCTGTTTTGTTTCCTTACTGAAGAAATAAGAGATGCACTGGGGTATACCCTGCAAAAAACCACAATCCTTCCTCAAATGCTGTCACGAAACTGGCAGAATAGTTCCATTCTTCCACAATCTAAGCATAAATAGGAGAATAAAAACCTGATTTGATGACACATGATCTGGATAACACAAAGGTCCATCTAGCCTCCAGTAATAGTCTCTATTGAAAACCCATGGAGTAAGAAAAGCACATTGTACACAGAAACAGATCCTTTCCCAGCAAATTCCCTCCCAGTTCTGACAAACAGGCTTTTTATTAATGTTTGTTTGTTTTAAAAAATCCATAGATTTTTCAATCAGAAGCCAGACTTACTGTCTCCCTAAACCAGTTCACCCAGCTTCTGATTCAGAACCATTCTAAAAACATTAATACCCCAGTCACGAACAGCCTCAAACTTTGGATGCAGGTGAAAACTTTACAAGCGACCTCTGTCACCACAGAAAACCAAACAAAAATCCCAGGACTGCTGATAAAAAACCCGCTGGGTCAGGCTCAAACCACGAGGGACCATCCTTCAGCCAGCATAAATCGTTACCGCTCCACTGGAGCCAGTGGAACTCTGACTACTTGCCTCAGCTAAGGAATGGCCCCGAGTCACTGGCTCATCTCTAATGGCATTGCCAGGGGACAAGGTGGGTGGAAGGGAGAAAACAGGCAGGGAGGAAGGCAGATATAGAGCAGCAGACTGTATTTTTGTAAAAAAGCTGGCAGTGTTAATAGAAATCCTCCCTCTTCCACGGCATTCTTATGCAAAGCTCAGATCTGAAGGCTACCTGCTTCCCCAGTGACTTGAAATGGAATTTTTTGTAAAGTAATCTCTTCAATCTGTCTCTTCCTCTACTTACAGAGCATAAAAGTAACCATAAAATGCCACCATTTTTGAGCAAATCTAATCTGCCCTCCCAGTAATACCAGGCCACACAATGACTATCTCATTTTCTCTTTGACAAATGTGGAATTATTGGCTGGTGATTGTCAAAAAAAATGCATGTCTACATCAGATACATAACAGTAAAGACAAATAAAAAATATGAAACACTGAGCATAGGCAATAGGAGGCTCATGTCTCTGACTGGTGACCTGTTCTGTAGAGTTAGTGACACAGAGCAATCTGTCATTTTCTTTGCACTGCTTATGGCTCTTCCATTCCTCTTTTCCACTTCAGTTTCAGACAAGGAAACAGGGGAAAAAAAAAAAAAAAAAAAAAAAAAAAGGACAAGATGAGAAAAGAAAACTGTTTACTTCTCCATGAAGGGTAAAATAAAAATAAAAATAGCAAGCTCTTAACAAAAGGAAAGCAGTGAAATAGCTTGTTTCAACAGCCTCCTTCGAGGTAATGCATGGTCTCTGTAAAGAGACAACATCAAAGGTTTCTAGGGAGGAGGTTTCACTCGGTTATGTATGGATGGAGAGAGAGTCTAACTGAAGCTCAACAAATGCAGAATGCAAACAGTAAAGGAGAGACAAAATAAAGCATCTATTCCAGACTCCTCATTATCAAGGACTGGGAGAGGAAGAACCAGTCCTTGGAAAATCCAAAGCATCACTAAATTCAGCAAGAAATAACAAACAGCCAGAAGAAGCAGTGACAGGCTCAGTAGGGATGCTACTTCTGCAGCAGATATGAACTGCAGGAGTGCCAGAACAGTGACACTCAGCTTGAGTGGTGACAGCCTGATGTGACCACTGGAAAGCGCAACACAACTCTGTCCCTGAAGAAAAGCAAAGAATTTTCACTGCATGACTGAGCAACCCACAGCCATATCTGGGTCAGGCACAGTGACTCAGATCCTAAATTCAAAGGAGAACTATCCTCTCCCATTCAAAGTCGAAACCTTGAATACCTTTAGTGTGCTGACAATGGCAAGGTTTGTACATCAGTCCCAGCACTCAGACAGCACAGAGCCAAGCTGATGTGAGAGCTCCTTTGCCAGCACTAGCAACAAATGTTACATGGAAAAAAAGGTCAGTTATGGCCTCAGGCAGAGGAATGGAGAGTTCCTCTGGCTCCCTGGAAAAGCACAGGAGAGCAAAGTCTGACAAAGGAAGAACTGAGGATTCAGGAAAGAGATTAGACAGGAACGCATCCAAAAAGATACTCAAAAAAAGCTCTGTCCTTTTTGAACCCATGGGATTTAGATGATAAAGGAGGAGTCAGGCACCTAACTGCCTTCCTGTACCTTGCCTTTCAACCAGGATTCATCCCACCTGGCTTTAACTATTAAAGTGAGGAGCCAACCACCTCCAGAGGGCAAAGCAAGTGTTAGTGGCATCAGGCATCCTTTGCAGCTTCCAGTCTCCTTGTGCTGACTGCAAAGGGAAAATGGAGTTTTCCACCCTGAGCAGCTGAGGTAAATGCTCACATTTAGTTATGATGAATCCATAGTTTACTCTCTCCCCCTTTCTCCCTCTGTGCAATAAATGTCAGCCCTTCCCTACCACTACTGCATCCATACTCACCACAAGCAATTCTCAGTGTGAAAGCTTCATCCTGCTTCTACTTCACACAGGAGTTTCACAGCTGAGGGATTCAAGTAAAACCTCAGTTCAGAGATATAGTTTTGTTAGGTGTCATACAGTGAAAGCTTTATTCCATGAGTGCCTAATCCAAGCCAGGTCCTGGGAATACTCTATGCTTGGAGAAAAGGCAGCATGAGCCATATCTTCGTGGTGTGGAGAGCAAAGAAATGGGGGAAAACTAGAAATGTCCTTCTTAGGTCCAGCAACTGCATTAAAAAACCCTCATCACAGTCATTATACTTTATTCCTGCACTTTCATTTTCCAGAGTCAGACACACTCTAAAGGCATATTTGCATTGCCAAGGTGTTACCAAAGTGAAGTGAAAGAGCTTAAAGCTTCTTTTAGAGACAATGCACCTATTCATGGTAGATAAAGGGATTAAAGATCCTACTAAAATCCATTAGAATCAGGAGTAATACTGCCACATATAGTTTTATTTTGCACTTTTATTATACCTTTCCTCACAGGATCTTAGAGCACTTGTCAAATGAGAAATTAGGCTCTGCTACTTTAGCAGCATTAAATAAAAACTGCTCTCAGATAGAGAGGACAAGTACAGTGACAGCTAAAGGTCACAGAGGAACAGAGCCTAGGTACTCTTGCTTGTGGGTTTCTGCTCTAAAGCCCATTCCCTTTTGCAATGAGAGGGATGACAGTGCCACATACACACAGTACTGAGGGTAAACACTTGTCTGAGTTCTTCATCTCCTCCTACCATTATCTGCACCGTTTTTATTTGAATGCCTCATCCTTTTTTTCCAGAGTTTTCTGCAAAATTCAAATGAACCGTGAACAAGAGAATGAGAGGTTTATTGAGCCATAGCAGGCTAACACTACCCATGCTGCTGCATGATTCGAATACTCAAGTGGCCCAGATGCTCTAACATTCAATTAATAAATTCCAGAGATTTGGGAAGGGGGTGGAGTGAAGAAAAAAAAAATTACACAAGATGTTGGCTTTGCCATTGCATTATCCTAGGTGTCTCAGTCTCTTGAAGGTTAACGAGGAGAGTTCAAATGCTAAGACATAATTAAATAGCAATAATTAAAGAAACTGACACAGCTAGAAGCAGCAAATGGAAATAAAGTAAGATTGCCTCCCTTTAAAAGAAAGTAGGAAGCTATTGCTTAAACGCAATCCTAACAAGTTTATAAAATGATTTCCTGTATTCTGAAACATGAGGCAAACACTCATTTATTGGTATCATTACACACTGAGTGCTGTTTGCCTTGCCTTCCCTGATCCCATTTGCCTGCTTTTGGATGGGATCCTTCAGCACAAATGAAGCCCATTTGGCAAGACTGGACCCTGCTCACACAGAGACAAGTCTGTCCTGGCCCCCACAGAACTGAAAGGTGTTCGTGTGCTCCCCAGATGAGCACGTTATGAAAACCGACAGGAAAAAGCAATGTAAGACAGGCAATGCTCTGAACTATAATATTCCAGAAGCAGCCAGTGCAGGGCATAAAACATTCAATGTTCAGAAAGTATTCAGATCCTGAAAGCTCTGGACGTTTGGATTATTTGGACATCCTTGCTCTAGACTGGCTGGTTCACACAGCATGAGGCAGATAGGAGATTAAAAAAAAAAAAAAAAAAAAAAAAAAGCAGCAACTTTAATTTATTTTTCTAATTAATTTGCAGCTGCTAGTTAACATGCATCTTTTGTTAATGACATCAAAACTTCCCACTGTTCAGAAAATTTCACTGATTTACTGAGCACTTAAGAATCACTCAGCACTGTCAACATGGCAAGCGCTGCCGTGGTAAACACCAGTTTGCCTGCTGTTGAAATCCAACTCTGCATTAATGGAAATGAGGGAGACAAGAGGATACCTCCTAGATGAATAAAGTTATGTTTAGATACATGTAGGGAAAGGAAAGCAGACTGTGCTGTTAAAAATTCAGTGTAAGCCAGCCTCCCTCAGAAAATATCTTTTCCTAAAACAGATTGATTCTGACATTTCACCTTTCTCCTGACCAATGTCTCCTTCAGTACTGATACAGCATCCATCACTGCAAACACCTGAGTAGTACCATGTCTCCCTTTGTAAACCTGCCAGCAGTCAGCCAAGCCAAAACTTTCAGCATTTTTACCAAAGGTGCAAAATCCAGTATCAGAGCAGACAGGTAGCAAGCTCGTTTTCATCTGAAAGTCAGACTAGTATTTGAAGATAGGTCTCAAGGGCTGCAAATCCAGTGCATCAACCCACTCAAATCCCATGAACGCTTTTTCTTGAGTCATTTTGTCTTACTCAGATTAAAATTATGAGGCAAACAACGCTAAGAATAAAAGGAACTAACAAAAAAAAATCCCTCTGTGCCTATCTCCATTAGTGAAGTGTGATGACCTTGTTCAGTGGTGACCAAGGGGAATCTGTTTACAGATGACTGGTGGCTGAGCTTTTGACAGCAGAAATATGTCTCCCATAATACGTTTCCCTCCATCTAAGTTAAAGTGCTCTGCTGTCTCTTTTCTACCTACTGATGTCTTAAATTCAAGGCAAGAACTTGGCAGGAGTTGAAACCAGGCAAGAGGCACTGCATATATATCTGTGGAAGTTGTACATTTGGAGGCTTAACAGGCAGAAATCTAATTATAACTTTGTAAGCTTTTCCCAAGGCTGATTCCACAGTGGCAGAACCTGGATAATCAACTTCCTAAAGCTGGTCATAAGAAAAAAAAAAAAAAAATTTAAAAAAAATCCTTCTTTTCAGGAGAGATTCAGGAGGGAGAGACTCTTCGAGTCACATAGGACCTCCAAAACAACTGTCTCCAAAGAGATCAACCACCCATGGAAGCCAGCTCAAAAATAAAATAATAACTAAAAAAAACCCACAAAACCAAAAAAATCCAAAATGAATAGCCCCAACTGAAAACCTCTAGACTCAAGTATTCACACTCATTTCAGGATCTGCACCAGCAGAAGAAACCCAAAGGTTTCTCACATTTACTGTAGTAAGGCTTTTTACAGAGACTTAACACTGTCAGACTCAATTTGTATCCAGAGAAATGAGACAAAAGTAAACCATCTTTAGTTTTTAAGGCCAAAGCTTGTTGAAGTTCCCATGACACTAACCAGAGGGCATTTAGAGATATCTGCCTGCTCATGGCATGTTTTCATTCTCTCACTGCCTCAACTGCTAAACTCAGAAAACTACTGCTGAAGTCATCTCTTATGTTTCATATTTCTTTTTAGGTGGTTGGGGTTTGTTTTTAGGGGTTTGGGTGTGCTTTTTGTTGATTGTTGGTTTGTGTTTCCTTTTTTTTTTTTTAAAGATTAATTGCTTGGATAACTCAGAATCACAGAACACACAATTAACAATTGTGACTTGTTAGATTAACAAAGTCACAATAAAACTTTGAGAACTTGCACAACAGGAGTCAAGGCCTCAGTGTACTGACCATCAGTCTCCAGAAATCAAGAGTTAAGCATGAACATCCTGAAATGTTTTCTCCGTTGAACTGTTTTTAGTGAAACAGAACAACCCATACTAATGGCCTTTAACAGATTCCAGGATGCAAAGACTAACACTGACCCTTAATAAACAGAACCTAAAACCTGATCAATTCACACCCTCCAGGTAGACTATTAAGATGGAGATTGTACCCTCTCAGAATCAAAGACTTCGGGGAATTACTGATACATCTCTGTCCCTGGGGAAGTTTTTTAGTGTTCAACTCTCAATCTCTCACTAATTCTCCTTAACAAGTCTTTTCCTGTTTACAAGACAATTTTTTCCTGAAATAAATGCACAGAAACACCGAGATCCTCTAGTCTGCTGTTAGAATAACATGCTCATGGTGGAGGAGATAGGAAAGGAAGGAATAAGAAAGGAAAAGAAGATAAGGAGGATATAGTGATAAGTTACTGTACATCAGCAAAAGACAAGTTTTATCAGGTTGGTAAAACTCATGGAGAAACAGTTGTAAGTAATTTATATTTATGAAGTCCTACAGAAATACATTTATAATTCTGCTTTTATGTGTGACCTTCAGTTCACCCCTCACACTGCACATTCTGTGAGACAAGAGTTGTGCCACTGTCTTTTATCCATGGCTAGGCACTTCTGTATGACTCCAGCCTAATGAAACATAATTTTATCCTAATCTCCTCTGTAAAGCTTATCATCAATTGTCAATTATCCACGGCATTGGGATGAGAAGACGAAATAAAGTTGGCACAGCAAAAGAAATTGATAAGGTGAAATACATTTAAATTGGACAAAGCAGTCACTGAATTTAAGATGTATGTTTTTGAAGGTGAAGTTAAGCAGAATGAGATCATCAATATACATAAAGGTTTTCAAAAAGATTAACATCAAGATGATTCCTAAATAACACGGATACCTGGCTAGTGAACAATCAAAAAACTTGACTATACTGTGGTTTCTTTCTTTCTTAGAGTGCATTTAAATGCACCGTTTCATCTCTCACTGTGATTTATACTACTTTTATATCATCTGTATTACAAGGAAGTTTTGACCTTCAGATCAGATAGGTCCTCTAGGAACTCAATTATTCTCCCAATGAAAAGCTACATGAAAGCCCTCCATACAAGGATTTGTCCTGGCAGAGATTCTTAATGAAGTGATGTCCCAGTCAAAGAAGATGGTGGACAAAGGGGGCATTTGCAGGCAGCACATTCCAAATTATACACAGATAAAATTAAATTATGATTGAGTCATCAATTTCACTATGTCAAGTTTTCTTATAATTAATAAGGAGGTTACTCTCAATTTTTAAAAGTAAAATGTACAGTGCAAGACCATACACAGCTGTTTCAGAGAAAATCTGAGGGTTTTGGCCATTAAGATTGCCAAAAAATTGCAACATGCAAGCACAATTGGAAGTTTTGGCATTTGCCTCAACATAAACGCAGCACACACAGCAAAGAAATTCTGTTTCTACTTTTAGATACATACACAGTAAATGTCCCTTCCAGCATTCATCTACTGTCTGGTCAAATGACAAGTATCCTCTCTCTGCCAACACTGGAGGTAAAGTATATCCACCATCATCTCCTTTCATTTATAAACAAAAATAATAAAAGGAGAGAAGAAACTACTAAATAGGCTTTTTTACATATAGGAAACCCTATATTTATTATCCCTGAGGACATATATATGAGAGCAGATACAGTCACAATATTCTTTTTTCTTTCAAGTGCTTCACAATTTAAAAGAGTTGGGAAGAATCATGAAATTAAGAAAAGTAGAGGTGCAAGAGGAGTCTTAACCACAAACAGTGTGGTTAAGACTGCTTACCACATAAAATACTGTCACTACCATTAGCCCTCTGTTTATTGTGAACACAGACAAAGTTTATTTTTCAAAGGTAGATCTTTTAACCTCTCATGCCTGTTTGTTCATGGGGAGATGATGTGTGGGCTTCAGAAGATTGCATTTCTAAAGCTTGGAGACAGATTCTGCAGTGCAACTGGGAGGACATCTACAGAGTTTGGCCCATTTACTTCTCACAGAGTAGTAATCCATGATGCAGTATCCTCTGTAGTATCCATCCCCCCCTTCACATTTAATTGCTAACAACTCCAAACTGGGAACCAAGTTTGAATGAAGAAAACTTTCCATAATAGGAAGCAAACCATGCTAAACATCCCTTTGATTTGTGTTTTACCTGGGGTATCCTGCCTGCCATCCCTCAGTTAATGTACCTCATATCTCCTGGAAATAGCACAATATTAATACAATATTCCAATGAGCCACTTATCTCCACCTAATAGTCCACTCTCTTCCCTCATTCCCCTAAGCATGAAGACAAATTATATATGGCTTTTAAATTCATTCTTCTGGTAATAAAGAAGCTTATCTTATCAGTTATTGCATGCATTAAAGCATTGTCCCCTGGAGGTATAATTTCCCACCATACTTATTTTAGCATCTGCTCAACCAAACTGTATTTACAGTCTCTGTGTACTAATATCTGACCCCTGGCCTTGAGGTAGGAATGCTGATCCCCAGCTTTATCTGACAGTTCTTCTTTCCCTGCAGTGGCCTCCAAAAGTAAATGAAGATTAGTTTGCTTTCAGGGCTTATTGATTAAGCACTGTAAAGGATGGTTGTTGTGAACTAACTTAGGTCATAATCGCTTAAACAGGTCTCAGGAGCCGGAACAGTCATTTTCTTGCAAAGATAACTGAAACCACATCACAACATATGCAAGATAAACACACATGGGTTTTAGGGGCAGCTGCTTCTTTGTGTTGTAAAGAAACACACAGAGAGAAGCATGTTTCCCCCTCCTGTACAAACCCTCTCACCACTTTCCCCTAAGCTCAGGAAGGGAAATGGGGGTGATCACAATCTCCAAGACGCTGCTGCGCGGTCACATATTTTCCTCTTACACAGTGCTTTTCATCAAGGATCTCAAATTACTTTTCGAACACTGATTAATCCCTACCTGTGAGATAAGCATTCTTGTACACACACAGGAGGACACAGAGTGTTCAACAGCTTATCCAAGGACACAGAGTTCACGAGCCGTGGAGATGGCAGCCAAGCCCAGCCTTGGCTGGGAAGCAGGGGAGGTGATCCCTGGAGTACACCCTCCAACCCACCATACTCTGTGTATTTCTGCACCAACACGTCACCCCTCACTTAAAATAGTTTTATAAACACCTTCACACAGTTATTAAAGAAAATCATTGTGGGTTTCAAAATAAAATTCATACATCCTACAGGAGCGGCGGTGGGCAGGAAGATGGCCTCAGGCTGGAAAGACATTATGTTGGAGGAGGCTGGAAAGAGTGGGCCTGACAAGAATTTCAGGCTTAAATTGGTTCTTGCTGAAGACAACAACACATCATCTATCACCTCCCAATAGAGTTAAACCCCAGATATAACCCCAGGCCCCTGGGAACAAGCATAAATAACAGGATTTCCGGTGAAGAGCAAGACACTGAAGAGCACCACTCACTATTAACTTCTCAGTAGTGAAAGGACTGCAGTGGAAACATGAACTCACTGTTTGCGCACTGCAGTCTGTGAGATTCTGCATCACCAAGGCAAAACAATTAAGCTTAATACTAGCAAAAAAAAAAAAAAAAGTACAGAATTGTCACTTGACACACACAGAACAACCATTTCTTAAATCTGTGCTTACTATTTAAGTTACTTACAGTGAACTAAGTATGTTTGTAAGGTAGCTGGCATATATTGGCAGAAATACTAGATAAATATGTAAAAGTGTTTGGTATTTTTGTAGAAGGTGATGAAGACAATTCAATTGCTTAATAAAGTGCTGATTAAATGTTTAAACTAACAAGTACACAACACTTAAAATATTTTAACAAAGCAGTACAGGGGAGTAACATTTTAAGTATGCACAGAGATACAAATTGAAGAAAATATAGGATATATTAGATGAAAGAAAAAAAATCAGTGCAGCTTATTTAAATACTGATTTGTTTAATAAACAAATTGCTGAAGTCTTGCAATTTTTGCATTATGCAGTTCCTGAACATCTGCTCTCTGACACATAACATTTTTTTTCATCCTGCATCCACAAAGCCCCCTATGAGCAGAAACCCAACCCACACACCAATTGCTCACCCATCCTGCCCTCTCTGTCAATGCATTGGTTATGCCATCCTACTTTCCTACTTTAAGTTCATACATCATTATTAAACATCATTATTGGGCTCTACCCTTTAGCACAAGGTTGTCTTCAGGTATTTCTTTCAGATTCAGTATAGGTTTCTGTGGTGGATAGTCAGTAAGCCTGACTCCAAGTGACAGGATAATATGCTTGTGATCCTCACTGTTCACTACACAACTCTGCTTTCCAATTACTCCTACTCCTTTGATCATGTAAGAGCAAAAAAAATCAGAATTCATGATGTTGTTTGGTTTGGTTTTTTTATGGGTCCTTTAGGGAACTAACATCATATGTCTTATACAAAAGTATCAGAAAAAGGATAACTAAGTTTTGGCCTCCACAGAAGACTCTGAACTGAGCTGTGCTGGCTCACCACTGTATCTAACAAGATGCAGTTCAGCTGAAGAGTTTCTGGTTATACAATGACATTCTTCAGGCTGCACAGCACTGTGTAGATCACAATCATTACTATACTAATATCTAAAAATCTTGAGCTGCATTGTGAAACAAACCTTGAGAAAAGATGCAATCAATAAGTATTTCAAAACCAGTGCATGGGAACCAGCACAAGAGAGGTACTTGAACTAGCACATGTTGTGCAGAAACAGCTGTCGACACATCTACATCTGTATATCTTGTAATGAATTTTTCCTTTTCACTTGAACTTGGAGGAGGTTACTTGCTAAATTCCAAGGTTGAAATATCTTTTTTTATATCAAAACTCTTGGAAGTAGTAGAAAACAAGATCAGATGTAGTTTTGCAGGATATTCTGTTGGACTATGGGTTGACAATTGATTTTCCTGGGCTCAGAAGCTGATCACAGGCAGGACTTAAGGCAATTGTGAAGTTAAACCCATTTGCTTCACTGCACCTCTTGTCTTACAAGAAAAAGAATATATATTTTTATATGAATATATAGGTATACACACATACCCAAGGCCAGCACTTCAAGCTGATTGAAAAAGTACCTGCACCAAAAGTCTCTGTTGCAAGACTCCTAAATCACTGATGCTCAGTAAGAAGAGATGCCAGAGACCATATTCAAGGCAGAAAAGACTGTGTAAGCAGAGTTCCTCATCATTACCCTAATATCTACATTTGGAAAGAACAGCACAAGCCACTCACACTTGGTTCTCTGACGTGATTCAGGCAAACATCTGGAGAAACACAAGTGTTTAGAAAAGCTCCTTCTTCGTACCTCTCTGTTTTCTGTTCTTCCATTTTAGGATCCAGTTTATTTCAAGCAGCCCAATTACATTCTTAAACAGGATTATTTGGGTACATTTCCCCTTTGCAAAATATGGCCACTCTTGTTCAGGGGAACTTGCTTCCAACTTGATTTTCCAAAAATAAGAACACGCAGCACAGACAGGAAACTCTCACTCGCCCTTTGCCTCAGAGCCTACTCCTCCATTTCATCTGAAAATGCACCATTTGATTGACGTTCTGCACTATGGTCTGGTCTGAATTTCAGTGACTGGAGTATAAAGCCAACTTCCTTCATGTCGGCAGAAAAGTACAGAGCATCCAAAAACAAAAGCTCAGACACACAGTCCAATTGCTCAGTCCTGAGGAGCCTCCTACCTGGGATGATTCCTGTGGTTCAATATGCTCACCCTTTGTGAAACAAATTATCTGTGCTTAAATCCCAGGAAAAGGTGTTTGGGAGGGACGATGTTACTGCTTCTGACCAGAAGGGCATCACAAGTGCCCAGAGGCAGCCAGGGTGGCTCAGCTGATGAAGAGTAACTGGATGAGCAGATGTAATTTAGTCAGGTCTCAAACGTGTACACATCGCCAGTGTGACCAAAACCAGCATGTACATTCCATGTGTATTATACCACACAAAGCAATATTTTAAGGAATTATCTTCAAAAAGTCCTCATCACACATTTGAGTAATTTGTCTGAGGGGAAGAAGGCACTAAAGACTTGTTATACTCGGATGTTTTTAACAAGCTCTGCCTGCACATCCCTCAGTAGTTCTGGTTCAAGATCTTAATGTTTATTTCCTGCACACAAGCTTCTCAGTTGACAGAAAACAAACAAAAAGCTTCACCCTTAAGCAAGATACTTAACTGCTGGAAAGATGCTTAACTTTCCCTTTGTTCTTAGCCTGGGAGAGGATGGAGAAAGCTGAAATTTCCTGGTCCAAGTTACTCTCATCATGCTGCATCAGAGCTGGCTAAATCAGTCACGCTGCATTACGCTCCATGGCTGATTTAGCCTCCTATGATGAGTCACTGCAGTCAAGCGTCAGCAAAGAGATGTGCTACTTTAGAAAAAAAAAAAAAAGAAAAAAGAAAAAAAATCAGGGCAGGTGCTGTGTGGCTAATTTTGCCGTTAAAATGGATTTTTTTTTTGTTTTGTTTTTAAATTTTTAAGCGTGGTAGGAGTTTATTTGATGAGTTGTGACTGTTCAAAAAAATTTTATCATCTTTAGTCTTTATTAATCTGTGTCTGGAGGCCCCCAGTGCGGGTGGGACACTGTCACACTAAGCACTGCACATTTGTGTGGGGAAAGGCAGTGACAGTGTTCCCTGCCATCTCAACACACCAGCATAAGCAGGGGAAGGAAAGAGCTCAGAGCAGTAGGAGTCTCTGCCTCAGGGTCCCCAGACAATAATAGTTCTCCAAAACACCAAAAATCTAAAATAAAAAAAAAAAAAAAATTCATTTTTAGTTTTCCCCATGTTTTCAAAGGCACAGGGATGAAGGAGGGGAAAACTGAGAAAGATACAGGCTCAGACAAGGAAAGAAGTTTTAGTGACCTTGACATCTCACCCTTCCCCACTGTCTCTGCAGATAAGAGGACTTCGACAGGAGTTCCCCAAATCTTCCTGCCCCAATAAAAATTACAGTGCCCAGTCTCCTGGTCGAGCACATCACCTTTGTGCTGTGGAAAAGTGGACAAAGAACAAACAGGTCACTGACATTTTTTAGAGAGCTGGAAAAAGAGGCACTTTTTTGGCACTTAATGTTTTGTATTTCTACAGAATCCAGAGACTGTACATTCCAGCACTCCCAGATCTCACTATAATACCAGAAAATGACAAAAATCATGCTCCCGAGATAGATCTCCTCTTCCCTCTTTTTTTTTTTTTTTTTTCCAGTCTCCATTTCCTACTTCCTCTCATTTGCTCTTAGATGCCTGGGTAGATTTAGATTAATCTTAGGGCTGAAACGTTACACTGAAGGGTTGTATTAATGCCTGATCTAGCTACCGCATCCTACTGTAATTCATGCACATCGGTAATAAAAATAATCCTCTGGGAAAAATATAGTGGGGAAAGGATTTTTTTCCTTTTTTTTTTTTCCCCTCCGTGACTTATCAGCACATTTTCATTCTAAAGAAAACTAAAAAAAAATCAGCTTCTAAAATGATACCGCAGTAGAAACCTTTAATGGAAATATCTCTAGGTAGCTGATCATTCCAGTTCACTAAAGACACACTTTGTTTTCGGTCTGAAATAAAACGAGTGGGAAAAGTGCAAACCCAAAATATTATTAACTTCGTTCCACGAATTTCTTTCCTTCATTATTACTTCACAGTTTCTAGTTTGAGAAGGCAAAGATCAGACTTTTCCACATATTGCAGAACACAGTCAAGTGCCACTTAATCACTTGCCGACAGCTAAATGGGTGCTCCAAAGAGACCCAGTCCTGTCCTCTTCACATGAGCATAATGTATCAGAACCCAGGTGCACCACTTCTAAAAAGCAGAGTTTGCACCAATTTTTCCTACTGTTAAGTCTCTTTTAAGCAACCTTCTAAAATAAGCATATCCTAATTGCTCATAATACTCGGCAGCATCTTTTGCTGCAGAGAACTTTAAAGTACATTTTCCGTTTCTAAAAAGGCATCGAGGAAAAATAGTGATTAAAAAAAAAAAGACAGTTCATCCAAGGCCATAGGAGATCACAGATTTTCTACAGAATGAATATGCATGATGTAGATCAGAAAAGTATTTATTTACAGGGTATATTAATGGAGAAAAGGAGAAGAATTTTCCTTTGCTTCACTACACACACTGACATGAACAAGTAATCATTCAGATGCTTTTAAGAGATGCAGTCTTGCTTGTACAACTCTGGAGTCACAGAGAAATGAATGTAGATTACAGCAGCAATAGAGAAGCTATAAATACACATACTCTGTCAGTCACATCTGGTGGGTTTTTTTAATATAAGATCATGGTATTGATATATTTCTTCTTGTAGATGATTTAAACAGTTATTTAGGATGTCAAGATTAAAAATAGTCTTTTAAAGAGCAGGTAAAGGTATGATTTCTTGACTTCCTTTACTACACCTTCAAGATATACATTTCACCTCAGAAAAAAAACCTGCTTACTTATGAAATATCCCAGCCATTGATCAAAAATAAGGTCTTTAAACAACTAGGAAGCTTAAAATAAATGGTATTATGTGGGAAAATAAAATAACACACCAATTAATTTAAATGAGTGTTTTGCTATAAAAGATTAATTTTAACACAATTTGAGTTTCAAAGTTAAGGTAGTCTTCTCAAGTTTCATATCTGTTGTTCATGCCTATCTTATCTGCATTTTCTACCTGATTGGTTTCCCCACAGTTAGTGGGGAAGTGGGGATAGGGTTTAAAATAAGAAAGGCATGTTTTAGTTGACTTGTTCTCAAACAAAATACAGAAAATCCTCCCTCACCTAGCTCAACCAAAAAAAAACACCAATTGCTTATCATTTCACAGCTTTATCCAGCTCAAAATGGGAAAGATTTCTAAAGGCCTTAAACTGTCAAATGGTGACACCACTCTCTGCCTAGTTTAAATGATGATTCTTTTACCTTTCTTTAAATTCATCAGTTCCTGACATTCTGTCTGCCCTCTTTACCACCTCAAATAAATACCAAAATAAAAGGGAGAACATTTGGAGATCCACTCTCCCAGCAAACGTATTTCTTCTGAACAGAACAAAAATCATGCAGGCTAATATTATCACAGGAAATCTTTTTTTTTTTGTTTTTTTTTTGGTTTTTTTTGTTTTGTTTTGTTTTGTTTTTGCTCAAACTCAGAAAAATTCAGATGAGAAAGGCAGAAAGCCTTTTCCCAAGTCCAATCCACTACTCTAGAAGGACTAACTGCAAAATTGGATCTAGTTAAGTCAAGGTGTTTCATTCCCATGTAATTTTAGGTCCCAAACAGAGTGAGTGAGCTCAGAAAGAAAAGATTTCACATTGCAGAAAGCTGCTTTTGTAGTCTTCCTCTTTCAAACACACTAAGGTTGTATTTGGAGACTTTGAGTGCTTGGGACTCAGTGATCCTGCTTTGTAGGACCTGATTTAACAGCTGTACCTGGTGAGCAGAATATTAACACACTCATTTCCCATCTAAAAGGCTGTGTGTAACAAAGGCAGTATAGACCATCGTGGAGCCCTGTCTGGTTTGTCCACCTGGGAGGTGGAAACCCAGGTCAGGTGTTACCAAAACCCACATTCTCTTCTCCAGCACCTCAGAGCAGGTGTGCACAGTGCAGCTGATCCCCAGGCAGAGCTCAGATGGGTGATTTTTACTTCCATCTCCAAACCTCATTTTTTTTCCCCCATGCACAAACCAACCACAATTTTCTTGAATAAATTCTCCAGTGGATTGGCATCCAGCAAGATCATCTTAAACTGGGGACAAGAAGATTTCTTTTCTTTTCCCCAAAGTTAAGCAAAAATTATTTTTGTTACTAAATTTTTCCTCCTATGTTTAGCAAAGGTTTATTGCAAAGAAAATGTCGCTTTCTTATTCCCACGTACACTTTTAAATGCTTCTGTGTTCCTCTGGAACAAGGCACCAATTTGTTCTATAACCTCTAACTTTTTTTTATGCATCTTCCCCTGCCCCCAAACTCAAGTGAAGGAGAACTGGCCAAGTTTTATATCCTATTTTTTTATTATTAGGTTGTGCTCAGCACAAAGAGTAAGTTTCAGAGGTGGCAAAATCGGCTACAGTCCTGACTTCATCAGCCAACTGAAGAATTCTGAGTCACTCTACCATTTGACTTACAGTTTGATGCGTGAGTAATAAGTTCAAGTAAATAAGAACATGGTCCAAGCAAACATAAACACACAGAGTATGCAGAGTTATGCAAGCCAAGAATTTGGCCCAATATATATTTAACAGGAGCTGTAGGCTGTCCAGTACTCTACAACTCAGGGCCTTTCAAACTGAGCAAAGCAAGAAATATTTCTTGTATAGCTGTAAACCTTAACACAGCACTAGCAGAAGCAACATTTTAAAAGGTAACACCATAAGACCATCCAGAGCAGTACACAACACAACTCATCTTTATTAGGAGACAGGCATCATTTTTCATGGGGGAAACCAACTATATCCAAAAAGAACAGGAAAGGGAGAGATAGATCACTTAATCTTTCAAGAGATGGAGGCAGATCTACGTGAAAGCCAGCATGGAAGGAGGCATGACAATGAGAGTTGGTGATCAAAACAAAGGCAGATGTTACCAGCAGAACAACTTGGACATGGCAAAGAAAAGGAACACAGGAGTATAAAGATATGCCAGACACTTACAGCTCAAGGTAATTCAAGCTTGATTTGGGACAAAAAAAAATTCTTGGCTTTAAAAGTCCAGCTGACTACCCTACAAAAGCCCCAGGCAAATATCTAAATTGTAGCTGCCAAATTCTAAGGCAAATTTTGTTTTACTTTATCCACTGAAATCTGTAACTGCATCTTCCATTGAGCACGAAGCATTTCCAAGGCCAGTATCATCCCTGGAATAATATTGCAATGTGCACAAAGCTATTTGTCAGCCCATAATCAAACACAGAAATTGGTTCTGATGGAACGTGCGATTGCTCACCCTAGACAACACTTGCTGTCCAAGCACATAGAGATTTTGTAGCTAAAGAGACCAATTTTTTAATTATTATTTTTTAAATCATCAGTGCAGTCATCTCATTAATATGAACCAAAAGGAACCTGACCTAACATAATGTACCATGTCAGAAATGAACACAGGAGCGGTCCTTTCTAATCAGCAACCATTTCCAATTAAAATGTCCACATTTGGATTCCAGCTTATTGCAAGAGACTTTAGTGAATAACCTGGCTTTCCTAAGCTAGACAGTTTTGAGTGAATAAAATATAGAGGTAAATCTGTAACTATTCCCTCAGACAATTGTGCACTATGGATGTACCACAGAAGAGCACGTAGAAGGATGGGGTACCAGATCCTGGTATCAGGCCCTTGCAACCCACTGGATCCAGATTTGTAAGAATTTAACTCACTTCTATTTATGGAGTGCTCAGAATTTCCCTTTTATTCACCTTTTGCTTTTGTTAGATTTTCTGTGTTTTAAGGTAGCCCAGACTTTCTGGGCCCAGATGTGCTCAGGGCAGCGGCAAAAATTAAGGATAATATTTTCACGTGCGTTCAGCATTACAAAGACCTTCAGTCCACCCCCAGTAATTCAAGGAGACAGGCCCAGCAGATACCGCCACTGGTGCACTTTTTCCAAGAAGCTAATGCAATAAGCAACAATGGCTAGAAGTTTGGCGGAGAAAAGGAGGTCACCACATGTTTGGCAACACATCATTAACTTGCTAATTATGCACTAATGGACATCTGATATTTCAAAACCACTACTTGATGCAATTACGTTCCACTTTCCTACATTAAAGGAAAGCTGTAACAGCACTACATCATCCACCTGCTGCATTTTTTTTTTTTAAAGCTCACTTAGTTCAGAAGAAATTAATCACTTCTACCCACCACTGATATCAGGCACCACAAATAAAACTAGTTTTAGTATTTAAAGAAAAAAAACCCCACACCTTTGATCACCAACCAGTTTTTGGTAGCAGGTATTATGAATAACTGCCTATGGAAAGATTTATGCAGAGCCCTATGGTAATGAATTTGGTTTGGGCCAAAAAACTTTGCAGTTGTGCCAAATTTATGGAATGTCTTAGTCCCTAGTCCACAACCCAGTGCTAACAAAACACCAGTCCTCTCATTTTTTAATCTCAGGATTTACTGCAAATACAGTAGATGGGGTAGTAACAGCACAGTTTGCCATGGCAAGAGAAATTGTTTGGTGCCACCCTCCAGCTAAACATAAAAAAAATAAGAAAACCACACTTCTATTATCTTTCCTGCCAATCCAAATGTAACTGAGAAGCAGCTGTATCCACTGCCTCACTGCTGGATACTTCTATCCCCACCTTTCTCCTACCACCACAAAGGTTTCTCCTGTGGCACCTTTTGCCCAGGAATGACAAAAACCTGTTTCCACATAACTGTTTATTTCCTGCCTGCCTCCACATGTGCCAGAGGGCGCACTGGCAGAAAGCCAGGGATGTCTTGCCCAGATATCCAAAGTGTGACTGGCAGTAACAACCACTTGAGGAATTCCACTATCCTCGAGCTTTCAAGTGCCTGCATTGACGGCAGGGTCTTCACACTGACAGTCTTAGCACCTGGATTCCTCCTCCTCCACTTTCTCCTGGGGGGAACTACTCCCTGTGTTAGAGTGCACCAAGCAGGAGAAATTTTACCACAGTTGGCTTTCATTCACTGCAGGTGTCAGGAGAGGGAAAAAAAAAAAAAAAAGGCAAGGAAATCCAGAGTTTTGCAGAGGCAACAGTTTCCTATGGAACTTCAGTAGATTAAGTTGCTAATTAATGTATGATGGTATTGGAATTCACTTAGGGGATACAGCTTCTATGCCCACATTCATCATAGACTTCCATGTTAATCTGCTGGTTCCTAAATACCTCCAGAGCTCTCTGATCTGCACAGAGGGATCCCCTATTCAGGTAGACTGACTGTTATCCCCTAACCCCTCCAGAGGGAAGTCCCAGCTCCAGGCTGGGCACAAGACTCCCCATGTAAGAGGTGAATCAGTCAACAGCCTCCCAGGAAACCCTTTGGAGAGCAGTAAGGCCCAAACTTTGCCTGTTCCAGCTGAGGTTCACTACCAGGGGAGAGGATGTAGTTACTTTACAACCTTCTCCTGTGCAAGGATGGGAAGAGGGACCTAGAGCTCCTTTCTGCAAGCTGGGTCTTCTCACAAGGCAAAGAGCCATGCTTAGCATCTTTAATCAGTAAACATTGATTTATTTTGTTTTGGTTTGATGTTTTATGTGGCAGCCTTTTGGTAGGACTATGGAAGTGCTACGCAAGTAGCACTTTTGGGCTTTCCTAATTTTTAGCTACAATGTTCGTGCCTTCTAATGTCAGATACATTAGTGGAGTGTGACCCAAAAGTCCTGTTACAAACAAAGTTCCCCCTTTTGTATCTTCAGCCAGACAAGCCTCCATTTCCCCCTCCTCAGAGCAACCACATGACGACTTGCCAGGCACTCATGTCATGGACAATACATCAATAGGTACCTTCTGGGTAATACCTGAAATACAGCACCAGCTTTTCAGGCAGAACTGACCCAGTGTAGCTCAGACATGAAAGAGCACTTATGCAGCATCCTAAAAACAGTTTTAAACCATTTATTTTAAGAACTGCATAGTGCATCCGAGGGAAGAATTTAGCCTCAATGAAACATAGATGAAATCCCCTCAGGAAAGGCCTGTTTACATCCCAGCCCCCAAGGGCTTTTTTCAGAGTTACCAGCATCCTCAGATAATTTTGCTACTGTGATTTATATATAGCTGGGGAAGGCCTTAGATGAAAATCACATGTGGAAAATCTGCAGTGCTGCCAGGTGGCCTCTGGAGGGAAGAAAGTGCTGTGAAACTTCTGGAATGGTTTAAACCTCTGAGCCCCTACAAGGCAATTTGGATTACACGATGGCCCATAGCAACATGCTGTTCTTGAACACACAAAGCATAAATATAGCACATGGAGTTAATAGGTTTTGTACTGCACATCTTGTTTTGTTTGCAGACAGTGCTACCAGAAACAGCATCCAATACAGTTCAGCTTCTTTTGTGATTGTTTTGGTGCAGCTCATGCCAATTTATGCAAATATCCCATTTAAAGTGGGGATTATAAAAAGCAATTGCAAGTTAGCAAGCACTGGTCAAGAACTGGAAGGGATTGCTTGGATCAGTTCCCTACTCCACTCCAGACAGCCATGTCAGAAAAATCTGGATCAAGCAGGCACTTAAATGATGTCTGCTTTCCCACTTTTCTCTCTGCCCCTTCACGTGATCTTCTCAAAGGATGTTTCATCTGCCAGCTCTGATACTGCAGTGCCAGATGTCCATCAGCACCCATCACCGAAATGCCAAGGACTAGTGAAGAGCACTGCCACCCATGGCAGACAGGCAAACCTTCATGGCACAGGGCACCAAGTCTGGCACATCCACTGTAAAAACAACAGCACAGGCTTAAAAGTCTGGCCTTTTTTTCACATCTCAGTGGACACAGAACTATTGTTAGTGGGGAAGCATATGTCCCACAGTCTTAAAGTGCTTCACAAGTACAGCTAGAAAAAATAATTGGGATAATGGTCACCACTGTAACTGAAGCTATCTGAAGGGTCAAGTATAGTTCCTTCATGTAAAAATAGTTGTTTAAAAACCCTCACAATTACAAAGACAACATGTTCATCTCTGATGAAGTAGCAGGCTTCTCTGATCTCTTCTCTGTGGTGACCAGTGGCAGGAGGAGGTTGAGGTTGGATTTAGAAAAAAAAGGTTCTTCACCCAGAGGCTGGTTGGGCACTGAACAGGCTCCCAAGGGAAGTGGTCAGAGCTGACAGAATTCAAGAAGCATTTGGACAATGCTCTCAGGCACATGGTGTGACTCGAGTATGGTCCTGTGCAGGACTAGGAGTTGGACTGGATCCTTCTGGGTCCCTTCCAGCTCAGAAAAGTCTATGATTCTGTGAGCTGAGGCAGAGCCCATAGCTGCAAACCACTGCAGGCTGGGCAGGAACCCTACAGGCAGGAGGCACAGGCAGGGAGCTGTAAAACAGCCCCTCGAGTCAGACTGTGCCTGGAAAGGCAATTCAAAACCTGACCAGGATCAGCATTTGATTCTGCTCCTTTCAGTAGAACAGGGTTTACATGTTAGTTGCAATAAGAAGACCTGCACCATTAAATCGCGGTTCTGCTTGGGAGAAAGAGAAAGCCCTCAGCCATGATCTTGAATTTTGGCAATTCAGCCCAAGAGGAAGGAGTGCCACCTTCAGAGGCACAGACTGCCACTGTCACACTTTTTAGGGAATAAAGCCAAGTAGATTTACCATGGAGAATCCCAATCTCATGCAGCCAGGATTCAAGACAATACTTGGCTATCAAGTGATGAAGGTGTGACTGTTCTCCCATAATCACCTACTGCATCTTCTCTTATTTTTTTGCTGTCCCTCCTGTGCAGAACAAAATGAAACAATCCGCAATATTTGATTGCCAAGCAGCAGATTATTTACCACATCCCAGTCCCCTTGGGAGTACAGAAACTGTCTGGAGCTCCATCAGAGTGCCCCCTGCCTGCACCGAGAAGGCCCCAGCACACACATCTCCCTTAGCACCAAACTCTAAAACAGCTCTCCAAAAAGTGACACTGTAACCTATACATACTTTGGGTAAAATACACAGCTTTATTTTCTTTTCTAGCTCAAAGGTAGCCAAGTGAACAATTCCATATGTTTTCAACCTTTTCCCAGTCTGTGGTGGATTGTTTTATAACCACTTAAAGGCAGCTGATACATGGAAGAACTGTTCACCCCTCACACCAACCCTCAGAGCTGGCTGCCTATATGCAATCCTGGACCCTTTCCAATCTGCTCAAGGGGCCTGGTCCGTCTTGAAATACTCCAGAGGACCTAATTTCATCTCAGCATCTATAAAAAACTTGTCCCTATTTATCTTACAGTGAGCAAAGAAATACACAGAGGCGTGGTTACTGTGCTGAGGAATGAGGGAGTAGAGAAAAGCCAAAAAAAAAAAAAAAAAAAGTCACACTAGAGGGTAAGGAAAGCTTAAAGGAGAATTAAAGAATCACAAAATGTATTCAGCTCAATAGACCTGACATAACTTGGTTATTGACTTCATAACAACGTACACAATCATGAACTTTCCCAAGGCTTTTTACACATTAATTCATAGTTCACCTGGCACTCTCAGCTGTGCAAGCCAAAGCTCTACACTCCAGTTGTTCGAAAAAATCCTTCTCTAGCCTTGGCAGTCAGCACTGCTTCCCAGTTTCATAGCTGCAGCTGAACATGCCACTCTTCATTGTTCATCCAGGGCACACCACCATTTACAGAACCTCTGGACACTCTCCCTGCAGGCTCCAGCAGGACCAGGCCACCAGCTGGACAAAAAGGACAGGGAACTTCCTCAGCTACAAGGGGTGTGGGAAACCCACAAACCATCTCAGCAACCAGAAGTGTGAGAGCACTGCAGGGAATTGCATGTTAGCAAAGGGCACAAAGCATTGGATGGTGGGTGGAAATTTGTGCTGGGAAGCCAGGAGCAGGGTGAGTTCAATAGGAATTTGGCACAGGCATCAGCTCACTTCACTGACACTGCAGCCATTTGAAAAAACACATCAACAAGCAGATCAGGGAAATTATCCAGCTGGATTGCAGTGTCTGTCTCTCCTGGGCATTATCATCTCCGAGTCTTAACCCAGAGACACTACAAGAGAAGACAGGGATCTGATGTCCCATCTCCTGCTGATTAGCTGGCAGGTAGAGCAAGGAGACATGGGAGATTCCCTTTTTAAATAAAAAAGGCAGTTGCCAGCACCAGCTGATTGGAATTCATGCAAATAAGCCATCCTGGAGTTGAACTCAACCATGCCACATGTCAGCATCCTGTTACTGCATTACATTATGGAAAACAACCTCCAAGAAAAATACAACTAGAAAAGAAGAAACTATAATCTTAGCAGGCACTGCTCTGTTAAGTGCAGCCCCAGCTGCCAGCCCCATGCAGGACTCACATCCAAGTTCCTGCAAAACAGGCTGCAGGCTTTGCACTGGCTCTCCACCTACCTATACTGCTGTTTTATTCCCTCTGCATTACCTGCATTAAAGGCAGGTACCTGTAGACTGAGGAAACAGGATCTAAAAGCGAGTCCAACACTCAACCCATGCTGTTAGCATCACACTGCCCAGCATAATAAACTGGGCCATCCTGGCCCAGCTTCCCCTCCCAGGTCAGGTCCAAGTCCAAACCTCTCTAAACCCAGCAATGCTTTGCACTCCAAAAAGAAAGAAAACAAAGAGGAAAAAAATTTGTTTTGAAAGAGTTATTTAATGCTTTGTTGGGAATACTGTAGTTGCTAAGCACTGAACTCTCCTGTTTATCTTCAGGGACTCAAACCACCCTGCCATCTGCTTTTGCTCACTTCTTATTTGCTCAGCCTAACCTCAAGCTTTGTTTTCAGAAATCTAGCACTGATCTACCTCACATTCACCATCCATCTGTGGTCCAACCTCGGTGTTTTCTGCCTCTCGCTTTCTGTTTGCCCAATGCACTTACTCTGCAACTCTGCCCTTTTTCTGCATTCAGCTGTGCTAATCCCCTTTTGCAGTCACACCACTGTCTTCATTTCACCTACAACTCTAAATCCAAGCTTTCTGCTTCCCACTCACATTTCCCCAAGAACTCACCCTCCCCCCTTTACTACCTGTGCTCCCTTCAAGATTCCCAGCTGGCTTCTATCTTTTGCTCACTCTTGTGGAAGTCTCACCTTTCACCCATGCATAAAATCTGCTCTTTCTTACGTGCCTGACCACACTCCTTCCATTTGCGTCTCCGCAGAGGCATCGCTTCGGTGAGACCTTGCAAACAAATTCACCAACAAATTGCAGCAAACAGCTGTGTACCACTTTAAGGCCAAGCTTTGGTGATCTGATGCATCCCAGACATTGCTTGCTTGGATGTAATATCCCCTGCCCTGCTCAGCTCATGAGAGCACTGAAGACTGTGATTTCCTGTTCCACGAGGCACAGACCACACTGTCAGGGCCTAATAAACACCAGGCAACATTTCATTTCCTTATAATTAGTTCCATCATTTGACTCATAGTACAGAAAGAAAGGCACAAAAACAATGGACAGGACTCTTGCTATCTGTTTAAAAAAAAAAAAAAAAAAGGATCAAATTCAAATGCAGCATCCAAGAAATGTTTGAAGAACAATAAGCCTTCAAAGACATCATCATAAATGAAAGTAATCCTACTGTAGGGATTACATGCCCTATTCAGTCAGAGAAAGGGAATTTAGAATAGAAGTTTGTCCAAAAGTATCTCTACCTTATCAAAATGCTTGGTGGGCATAGGGAGAAGAAGGAGAGGGGAACCAAAAGGACAGAAAGTTTTCCTTTTACTGTTCAACATGTTGTACTTTTAGCAATTCAAGATCTCAGAGTCCTTTCCCAGTGAATCACGGTTGGTTTCACTTACTGCAAGAAGAATTAGAAACTCCAGAGGCAAAACTAAATGCAGTAAAAGAAACCTGAGCAACAAAGCATAAACTGGAGATGCTTTCATGGCACCAGGATAAGTGGTAAAAAGATATTATACAGCCAGGAACTTCTTTTTCTGAGTCATAATATAAAATAGACCATATCCTAGTCTCGTCTTTGAAACCCACCACCACATGGTCCTACTAGTTGGGGGTTAATAGGTTTGGGGGCACTTACCTCCATCTTACACCTGAACATGCAAAGGCCTGAAAAAAAGGATGTTGGGAGGCACTGGTGGCAAGAACTGCAGCAGTTGTTGTGGGGAGAGTTCAGCATGATTAACTGCACTGATATTAGCTGGATGTGTGTCACTCAAAGGGAGACTATCAAGTGTCAATCTGGATGATGATGTCTACAAAAGATTTATTTCGAGAGTAAGAAACAAGAAGAAAAGAGCAGAGTCTCAGTGGAGGAAGGGTGAACATCTGGTCTGAGGCAGATGACACTTTTGGAAATGATGGCCATGCAAATCACCCGTCTGTACAAGCTCAGAACAAAAGTGCACGCAGCAGATGATCTCTAGGCTCATGCTGCCATTTAAATGGGATCTGCTAAGAAACAAGCACACCATTTTCATCTGCAGCAGATTTGTTTTCCAACACGCTGGGCCTGACTGGGCTTCTCTGCTAAAGAAATGAGAAATTCCTGAAGCCAAGGACATTAGGAAGTGGGACATGGTGCCTGCCAAGTCCCTCTCTCCCCAGGATGTGGAGGCTCCCAGCTCATTCTAGATCAGTCACAGCGTTTTGGGCAATCTGCCATCTCAGCCCCATTCAGACACCAGCCAAACATCGTTAAGAAGGCTACAAACTCCTCCACTCAAAGTTTAAGTGGAAAAAATATACGTGGTACAATCAAGACTGTCATCTGCTTAGGCTTTGGTTTGTGTCCATCTTTCGAAATCATTTAATGAAGTGTAAACCAGATTTAATCCCAGAGTATCCAGCAAAGTCTGGGGACATGCCAAGATAGATAGCAAGGAAATCTGCTCTGTAATAGCCACAAGCAGGTGAGCCATCACAGGAGGTCTCTCATTATACCCAAACAGTGCAGGGGCTATGGATTTTATAGCACATGTAAAAATCCAAGGGTTTGGAGGATATTGATCTGGGCACAACTCAACACAGAGAAGATGGAGACTGGCCTGACAGGGAGAAGGGAACAAGGTTTATTTTGAAAGACAGTCATAGCTTTTGTAATCAGGAGGGATGATACAGGACAGCGATTCCTAAATTCCCTGGGAAGGGAGGACAAACACCTCTCACTCTGGCATCAAACTGTAGCTTCTTCCAGATTTCCTTTTACCATCATTGAGACATAGCTGAGGATTACAGGAGAGTTAAGTTACATTTCCAAAAGCACCATTTCCCAACACCTCAAATTTTAAATGTAAAGAGAAAGACAGTCAAAGAGTTAAGATGCTGTGCTGAACCCTGAATAGAAACTTTAGGGATTGAGGAAAGCCTCCTGCTCTCCCCTTGCCCTTCCCTCTGTGCTGCTCAACTCCTTGGCTCTGCAGTTTTTGCTCCAAGCCACGTGTCCTCAGGGTACAGGCAAGAGCTTTAGAGGCTGGGAAAACTCACACACTAAAGAGCCTGTCAACCCCACAGCTCCCAGCCCAGTTCTGCAGGTGGAAATGCTTATTGTGGCTTGAGTTAGGACTTACACTTCAGACTGGCAGCTGAATCAACCCTCCAGGGCTGTCAGCCTTTGTCTGCTGCTCCTAACAAAACCTGCACGGAAACCTTTGACTGAAGGACCTAAAGGGAGAAGGGTCAAAAATCCCATGAAAGGTCTGAGCAAGCCCACCACCATCACAGGAAGACCTCGGCAGCTGAACTTAAACCTGCACAGGGCAAAGTTTGCAGCCTGCAGGTCACACTGGGACCTCTGTGAGCATCGGGTGAAGCCTCCCTTCCCCTCAGGATCATGCCACATCACTGACCAAAGCAGGCAACCAAGACGGTATAACCTTTATCCAAAAATCCCTCCTGCAGCCAAGCCTGCCCAAGAGCTCTCCCATGCAACTTTTCTCTCACCTAAGAACAGCCAAGTCCACGCTGACATTTTCATCGTGGGCAGAGGAGGCTGTCGTAGAAGCGCCTCATCAACCATCTTCCCCAAAGATTTTAGGGACTCACCCTTGAGACTAGCATTTTCCTGTCAGATTTGGTTAGCTGATAGCAATCAGTGACTCCAGAAGTTGTGATGACACACTACAGAGGGGAGGAATAAAAACAAATCATGGGAATAAAGTCTTTAGGACTCTGAGTTGAGCATTTAAGTTGAGGACTTGACAGGTGCTGCCCACACAAGTACAATTTGTATAACTGCTATCCAGTGGGGTAAGCACTGCATGTCTCAGTTGGCAGCTGGAAGTAGGGATGTAAGTCACAGAACAGAGTTGTTTCCAAGCCAGCCATCACAGAAAAGTAACTCTTCATGGAGTTTTTCACATGCATTGTAAAGTTGAGTTGTTGCTTGAAGGCACAAAGCAGAAAACCAACAAAATCAAAACAGACTTTCAGAAGGGCAAGGAAATATGCCAACAAATACACTACACGGGGCTTCACCTTGTCAAGACTTTGGCACAAACAGAGTTGAAGAAATAAAAAAAAAAGAAATCACCTTTTGCCACTTGCTTTAAGAAATTTCACAATCCTCTGAAAACATACAATGAAGTAGCTTGTAATGTCAAAGCAGATAAGCAGCTCCTGTATGGAAGACAAGGCAGCTCTCTCTACTTAGCACCACAGTATTTTGTCATGAAACCAATCAACAATATTAATGGCAAGTAAACTCATTAAGGGAAAGATTTCTGCTCACGTTCCTTGAACTGGCAGATGGCCTCCCATAAACCGCAAATTTCAAGTCCAGCCCCAGAGGAAGGAACTGGGGGGGGTTGAGGGGGCAAGTTTTTTTCCTTCAAAATAAATAAGCAGTTTGATTTAACCTCAGGTGGGAAGGGAGGGTGGGGGGAGTAGATTACCCAACTCAATGGTAAGAACACACAAAAACTACACTGACATTTTGACTTCTTATATTGAAAAAAAAAAAAAAAAGAACTGAGTTTCTAACTGTCATCCTGCCTCTGCCAAAGGTCTTCCAACTAGATCCAGAATATTGAAGCTTGGAGAGAAAGAAAAAGGTACTGTAAAGAACAGAAAACATTCCTGAGTATAACTGAGCACAGTTTATTCCTCACAATATCCCTAATAACTTTCTATGCACACAGCAGGGCATTCAAGCCAAAATCAACTCAAAAAGAAGAAAGCATAATTTTCTTTCCTAATATAATATTAATTATAATTAATATTTTAATAATTTAAATAGCCCTGTTCCAGCTATGAGGGCTGAGAGACAGACAGAAGACTAAGAAGCTGTAGGAATGCTTATTGTTCTAACTTTGACGAAGGGTTTTCACATACTTTTTACTTATTAATTCCCTAGCTGCCTTTTGGTAAGGGTTCTTCTGGACAGGGATCAGTTGAATTCCTAATCAAAACCATGACAAGCAAAAAAATAAGAAAAGTACCACTTCTGCTTCCCAGCATGAAAAATTCAGTGTAAAATCCCACGAGCTGCAGTCTAATGACATCACACTAATGGAAGAAGAGAAAACCTTCTAACAATTAAAAAGAGCCTTGCTGAGAAAACACCCAGGAAATTGTCAAGCTGTCATTTGTGTCTCAACCACAGCACATCGGACAGTACTGCGGGCTACTGTACACCCATTTGTCTCTTTAATGGGCTGCATCAGGAAACAATGCAGACTAAAGGGGGTATTTCTTTGTTTGCTTTTAAACAGAAGGGCAACATCAGTTAGAAGATGCTGTGGTACCACCCACTGATGCCTTCAAAGCTTGTTCCACATCCGTGGTCCCGTTCTCCCCTTCCACAACACCTGTGCAATCCCGGAGCGGCTCCGCAAACACCGGAGTTCACCCGCAGCAAAAGGTGTTTGGCTTAATACATATTTAGCTTCCTAATAACACAGTTTGGGTAAAACAGGAATTTTTTTTTGTTTATTTTTCCCTCCCACCACCTCCTGAACCTCCAGCACAATTTGGTGGTTCCAGCGCTGTGACTGCCGACAGCGGGAAGAACACAGCTTGAGTTTCAGGCTGAGCATTCAGCACAGAGAAAACCTTGTTTTGGCTTTTTAAACCCGAGCAAATCTGATCTGGGAGTTCACTGATGGAGAATAAATATGGAAGAAACTGATTTCAAATTGTGTCTTCTGAAAGGATGAGTTGACAGGGCAAAAAATAGCAGATGCAACGGGTACCTGACTGCCATTGTTACATTTGTTTAAGCAGAGATTGCTGCAATGTTCAGGAGCCGCATAAAAGACTCTGCAATATGCAATCAAGTCACAGGTCTGAAAACACACCAAGAAACATCCAGCAACTGTCACAAATGATAAGAGCTGGGCAGATAAAAGAAGTAATTACATCTTCTTTGAAACTCTATTTTGCTATTTTTAGTGCTTTAATCAAGGGCCCAATTCTTCCACCTTTCTTCACACCAAGCAATCCTTTACTCTTTCATTATTTTCACCGGTATGGCTACAGGCAAAGCAAGCTACAATGAAGCCAGACTTAGGGGAATCAGAACATTTTGGATGGGAAACAGAGACTGACAAAACAGCATCATCAATACCAAAAATAAGCATCCCTTCACCTCTTGGTGTGATGGACCCAGCCCAGAGCTGGAGGCTGAGTTTTGCTCACTGTGATATTTAGCCAGTGGCCCCTCTGGGGCTGTGCTAATCAGACCAACTGAGCTGGATCGTGGTGTGATGCAGGGAAATACAGATGGCTATTAAGGATTGGACTGTGACCAACTCATTCACAAATGCTATCAGGCTATCAGACACCCGCCATTTCTGGGCAAATCCCAGAAGAGAGGGGTAAAAGTATTTCCTAAACAGTAGGGTTTTAGTATGAACCACCACATCAAAGCCTGCCACGAGTGCCAGACTGGGGAGCAGCCCTGTACATTGCTCATGCGGTGCTTTGCACTGGTTCAGTGGTCTGAATCAGGGTAGAAACATCCAGGGCCAGTGCAAGAATCCTTTTGAGTACTGTGTTGTGTCTACCTCAGCACAGAATCCAGCCCTGGGAAGAAAGGTGCATGAGCAATACCCAGACAACCATACCTAACGAGTTCTTTTTCCTTTGGAGACCTATAAGCACTCTGGCAGATCAGCACAGCACCTGGAGGTGGTTGTCAGTGCTTTAAACAAGTATTTGTCAGGTTTTGTATTTCACCAAAACTTGCCAAGTTTGGGTTATAACTCAGCTTCAGGACTTCATTCCTGTTCCCAGCTCCTGACATTCAGATACTCAGTGCAGTGCTCTCAGCCTTGCTCAGTCAGAAAACAGCACCCACTGCCTCTTCCAGTCCCCTCTCTAAGCCCCTGCTGAGTTTGCTCTGTAGTGCATGTTCCAGAAAAAGAGAAAGCTACAAAAACAAAGCAAAAAGGAACCAAAAGACAGGATTACTGTGCCCCACTGCTATTTGTTAATGCATGTTTCTGTGAAAGAAGCCAAGTTTCTCTTTCTTGTCAGGTCTTTTTCTGGAAGAGAGGGCATTAATACAAAGAGAAAAAGCTCAAACGTCCTTGGAGTACAACTGTTTTAAAACAATCCAAGAAGGCCCCTCAGCCTTCCCAACTTCCATTTAACAACAAAGTTCCTGGAAGTCTCTCCCTCACTGCATGATATATCTCCTCTACAGCAGCCCTCCCCATTCATGTCCTCTGACAGACACTGAAAGATTTCCCATCTCTCCAACCTGAATTAGGATACAAGCTATATGTGCCTGAAATGCAACTTTTTTTGCACACAATTTTGGGAACAGACTTTGTCTTTGGAGAAACCTTGCTGTACCAATGAGCCCAGGCCAGGTAAGTCAAAGTGCTTTTATAGGATACTGAACTCCACATAAGAGACTATAAAATACAGGTATTTCTGTATTCACAACTACTCATCACAAATAAAACATAGAGACACACCTTGATCTGAGTGCCAGGACAGAAAAGTGGCACAGTGTTAAGGTGCCTGTGAGGTAATCCAGGGCACCCATACACAAGGACAGGTGACCAGACATGATGCAATATAGCATGGGATTGCAGCTGGCAGACTGCCACAAGTGTGGTAATTGGGAAGGATTTAGAGCATACAGAACACTAGCAAGATGAAGTTACTTTGTTCCAGAGAGGATTTCCTGCCAGAGCCTAAAACATCAGCAACATGAACAGGGTGCAAAGTACAGCAACGTGAATTAACCGCACAAACAGCCCTGGCATAAACTGACCCAAGACAATCGAATAAGTGGGATATCATTCCAAGCTTCATTTCCGGAAGAAGCCATCTGACAGCTGTAACCTCGCAAATTGCTCTGCACAAACAGGAGCAAAATGAGCAAAGAGCTGTGCTTTCCTTCCAGATTGAACTGGAGGACCCAGAAAAGGAGTTTACTAAGAACAGTGTCTTCAGAGAGCAGGAAAGCTGTGAAGACCCTTCAGTCTTTTCTACCAAGGGATGCTACAGCACCCATCTGCTGTGGTGAGCAAGACAGCCCTGGAGCAAAACAGACCTGAAGTGATGCAAGTGTAGCTTAATTACAGTCGTATAATCATAGAAGGGTTTGGGTTGGAAAGAGCCTTAAACATCATCTAGTTCCAACTCTTGCAGCCACAGGCAGGGTCACCTTACTCTAGACCAGGTAGCCCATCTATGAGGTCTTCAAAGATCCTTAGCTGGAAAAAACGCTAAAAATACGAAGTGTAGTACTGAAAAACACTAATAAAAATATATTTCTTGACATTCACTATGAATCCAAAGAAAAGTAAAGAAAGTGCCAAATCCTCCATTTGAAGGAATGAAGCATAAAACCCTCACTTCATAACATAATCACTAAACAAGACAATATTTCCAAGCCAGTCTTTTGAAACTACACACAGCAAGGGCAGATGTATCAAGATACAAGAAAAGAACAGCTCACCCACTCGTTGTTTTGGGATTCTAAGAGGATCAAAAGGGCCATTTTAATTCTCCAAATCCCCCACAGAAATCTCTCTCAAACACATTTCAACCGGGCTAGATGGTAGAAAAAGAAAATTTTGATCAGACACATCACGATTCAGAGAGATCTGAGTGCAGGAACTTGCGAGCATTTCCACTGAATGCAAAGCAGTAATTAAATGCTTCCTATGGAAAAGAAAGGTTGTCCCTTGGACACTTCTGTCAATCTGCATTTAAAAGACACAGCAGCCCTCTCAGTTCAAGCACACAAGTGCTCTGGTTGTTTGCTGAAGTGACCTTATCTGTCAGCCCAGCCTGTCCTGTTCAATATCTGTAGCTCTTCCTGGTACATTTTGTGAACACGTGTGGGGATGAGGAGATGCAAAAAGGAAAAGCACAATGAACAGGCAAACCATTGGCCCCAATTAAAAAATTAAACAGGTGTCCTGAGACTGTCAGCCTGAAGATGGAGCATCTACATTTAATTAAAGGGATAAGTTTAGCAGAAAATGCCACTCCAGCTACTGTCAGAATGCATGATTAATTTGTGATAAAATACCCAGCACTGTCTAACAGAAGCAGACGGCTGGGGGACACATATTTACACAATCACTTGTTATTTCTTCAAGATATTACCAATGACCCTGGGCTTAGTGTCAGTGCATTAAAATGAAATTCTCACATCTGGTCTTTTGAAGTCTCAGACTTGCTGGAGGCTTTTTCAAGTAGCCCCATGCAACAACACGCCAAAGCCTGGGAAGGAGGAAGCAAGCCACCAGTGGAGGCTGCTGCCTCTCCACCATCAGTGAGGGTCATCTTGTTTAGTTTCAGTTCATCAGTCCATCTCCTGCAGTGACATAAGGGCATGGCTCTCCCTTAAGCTCATCAGCAATGCCAGTCCTTTCCAAGTGATTCCTTAATAAATAGTTTCCCTGCCATGACAGCGGGTGCTGCACCCGCTGCTAATCAACTCCTATTTCAATTAGTGGGTAGGGTAGGGTTTGGTTTTTTCCTACATGATTGATATACTCTGCTATTGAGATGCTAAAGAGCACAATTATTTCTCCTCAATCACGGAGACGGTTTTGTAAACCATTTGGGTCAGATAACACGCACAACTGTACCCTGAAGTTTAACTTTTCCTTCCCATCTGATCATGTTTGAGAAAACAGCTGTAAGGTCCTCACTGGCTTTCAGCTAAACAGAGAAGTCGGATTTACTTCCAGCCCCCGAGGCCCTGGAGGAGGCTTCCAGGATCACAGTGTTTTCTTTCCCCCCACATCTTCCCCCAGGGAGGGAATATTGCCTTTTTTCTGGCTTGGGCTGCCTGAGTCCCCACCTGTGGATACAGCTGCGCTTTGTTTCCCACGGATTAGCTGGAACGGTTTTAAGCATTTAACAAGGCTCTGAGGACACATCTGTGGGACTTCTGCCGAGTCGCTTCCCTGGGTCGAGACACTGACACACTGTAACAGATGCAAAACCCTCCACTCGGGGCTCTCACCATTTCACACGACAGGTAGTTTCACAGAGCTAATAACCATCTCTTCATACCAGCAAGCAAACACATGGGACCCACACTGAATGTGCCAAACCCTTCCAGAAGAGAGATTATTATTTCCCAAAGCACACCACAGTACAACTGGCATCGAACAGGATGTTATTTGATGCATCTGACCTCTGAATTCTAGTTCTTCATTTTATTCCTGAGAAAGGTGAGAAAATGAGGCAGCCATCACCACCTCAACCTTCAGCTCCACTTGATGTCAACCATTTCTTTCTACCCCTGTCCATGTCAGGGTTCCTAGCATGAGACTTCTCTTCAGACGCATGGTGGAGTCTACTGAGACTTCACTAAGACAACTGTAATACAGGCTACTTAATCAGCCATGGGCTGAAGGCAGGCAGTCATGCAAAGGTATACAAGATGCATCACTGTTTGGACTTATATCTAGCAGAGCTTTTGGCTGTCTTGGCATTTCTCTGAGCTGTTCACAGAAAACTTGTTTTAAAACTTCAAGCAATGTAAGTAGCACTTTTATTTAAAGTAGCCAAGAGCTACTGATCAACTACTGCCAGTAAGGACCTAAATTAATGATAACCTGGAATACTACTACTTCTGCTTCCATGGATAAACAGAAAAGAGTTAGATAGTGCTGTGAAAAAAGTATTCTGTAATTCTATATCTGGGTATATTTATGATTTGTACAGTCATGCGGTTGAGCCCCTGAAGCATTGAAACAGATCTAGAGGACATAGAACTTGCACAACCTGTTGATGCTATTGTCTCCAGATCTCAGCTTCAGCATGAATTGCCTTAGGCCTTCATTCCCAAAAGTATCAGCTATCAAAGGAATGTCACAAAGCACCCATTTTGTCAGCATTTCACATCCCCACCTGGATGCTTGACTGAGTTCATAGTTATTATGTCTGACACTAAAACGTTCAAAAGAACAACCTTCCGGTTTCCAAGAAGTTTTCCACCTCACATCCTAACTTCCATAATCTCCTGTGACACCCACAATTAATAGCACTATGGAGTTATGCTCATGAAATTAAACTTCTCTGTACACACAGACCTTTGTGACCGTCCATTCTCTGCACCCTTCTAACTGGAAGGACGGGACACAACACATCTCCCTGTATGCACAGATGGGAACTGAAGACATCACCTCAATGCTAGAGAAAGACACTTAAAGGAAATAGAGACACAGCAGAAATAACTTATTCAAGAGGGCATTCTATTACCCCATGCAGAGAGTTGCTGCATTTCACATGTTAGTATTACACAAGAACGAAATGGAGTAATTATGGGGCTCTTTGTCCCCTTTTCCAGCTGCCAGACTACCTTATTGCTTCTTTTTGCTACCAAAGAAAGATAGATTTTTGCAGGCTTTCTGCAGTTCTAGCATTTTCAGTAATTAAACTTATCTCTGAGGCAATCACATTTAGGATTACTGGGTTTCCTATCTCCAGGCTAATAGGGTCAAAATGCTTAGCTGCCCTCCTGCCTGCCAGTTTATAGCATTTTGCTAATGGATCATTTCCTTCCATGGGGATAACGCTTTGGCTATTAGGTGTTCTCCTGTTGCACAGCAATTTTAGGTGATCAGGCAGTAATAACAAGTGTTCTTGTTATACAGTAGACTTTATTGCCACATTAAAGAGTTACAAAGCAATAAGAATAACTTTTTTGCTGGCAAAAGGACTTCAGTCAAAGACAAGGGGAACTTCTGTGACTTGCCCAGTGGTTCTCCAGTTTCCACCTCACTCATGCTCAGTCTTTTACTGCACTTGTACTCCCAAACTGCAGTACTGCTTGGCTGATTATACTTAAGTGTTCACATGTTGGAAAAGTCCAAGTCCAACAGGTTTCTGCCTATTTTAACACTTTTCCTGAGAGGCCCTGTACCTGCAGCACCCTGTTTCTTCTTTTTCCTTGGCATTGCTCCTGCCCTTATTCTATGTCTTACCCTCCCTTGCCCACAGAAGCCCCCTGCAGCAGTCAAAGGTCTCAGCAAATGAGCATCCTTGTGCATTGAAAAGTGGGAGGGGAGTAAGAAAAAGAAAATGCAGTATGCAAACCATTTATACAAAATGGAGTGCCTGTGCAAAATGGCATCACTTAGCAGTTTCTGTGGGTCTGTAAGTGTCCTATTTCCTTCCATTCTTCTCATCCCAAAGCAAGTTTTATGCCTCTGTGGACACTAGAACTGCAGTCATATCTAATACATCCCAGTCTTAATGCAAAATGGAACGACAGTGGCTCACCCCCAAAATGTGCTTCTGTGGTAGGATCATTTAATATTACTCATTAGACCCTTCCAAATGAATGAGTTAAAGTGATAGGGGTTTGGGTTCTTTTCCTGTGGTACTTCACGGCCATTATGTTGCACAGAAAGTAATAATCACTTGTCAAGCTCTCCACTTTGCACATAGAGCCTTATTTCCATAGAGGTGAAAATTTAATAGTTCACTTGAATGCTCTTATTTTAAAGAATTTGGTGCAATCAGTGTGAACCTCACATTTTTTGTCTCTTTTTTTTTTTTTTTTTTAAAAAGAACTTCAGACAACCAATCTGGCACGGTTTCCATTCTCAAGAGCTCAAGAAAAGATGAATTAAAGTTAATTGGGGGTAAAATGAAGCACTTTAAAGTGTGTCTCTTGAGTTCACAAAACTGGATTATGCACAGAGAAGATCTATTCAATTATCTGTGGTAGTGAGATTTGTTTTGAGGAAACCTTAACACTGAATCCACTTGTTCCTGTCACAGTCTCCCACCACACCTCCCAGGCTGGATCAGTCCAGCAACTGGAGATGGTCAATGAAACACAAACTTGGACTCCACGAAAAGCAGTGCTGGTGGTTCTCACAGAGAAAGAGCTTCTCCCCAAACCAGAGTCACTTCACTGATATCATTTCACAACCCATTCCTCCAGTAAGATTAAAGGTGAAAAGGGAGAGAAGAAAGAATAGGATTTCAGAGAAAACTCCAGACCGAACCCTTAATCAGTTATTTCCAGCATGATTTCTTCAAGAGGAAGGTATCTAACTCTGGAGAGTAACTGCTATCTGAGCAATTAAAATTATCTTTACTAACGCCTTCTAAATCTAAACTTATTTGCCATTAGTCCTAAGCAGTTTGTGGAAGTAAACCTGTACATTTCCCCCAGAGATGGCTGCCTTTCAGTGTCAGCAGAAACAACTGCCCTTTAGATAGCTGTACCCCAGCATCACAAGACAGATTTAACTTCAGACCTGCTTGAGTGGTACAGGTTTACACCTGGGTGTGGGGGTACCCAGAACTCTGCACAGGCCACCAGCCCCAGCTGAACAAGGGACGGGCAGTAGCTGCACTGAGCTCATAGATTGGCTCGAGCACAGTGCTAAGTGGAAGCTTGACAAATTATTATTTTTCATGCCACCTAATGGCCCTGTAATACAAATGAAACATGCCTCAGACTGGTCCAGGCATGCCTTTGACTGCAGAATAGGTTTATCATACTGTGTACAACCTACAATTTGCTACGGGATCTCTCAGAGAGAAAGACAAGTCATTAATGTCCTCTAAACATCCTTGAGGAGTCATAAGATAAAGAATAATCATGCACAGACTTCATTTTGAATAGGATCCTGATTTAAGCATCTTGCTTCCTGTCTTGGATCTCGTAGCTTTCAGCAGGTGAGCTGATTTGCTTTCTCAGAGATTCTGCACTCACCAGCAGAAGGCAAGTTTTACTTATTTTTTGTGTGGGTGGCTAATGAAAACAACACGGCAAGGTGCCAGGGGAAGGAGGGGTTGTTTTCCTGTCCAAGGTGGGTATGCTGAGCTGCTCTGCCTCCTGGACAAGGCTGCTCTGTAACTTAGTCACTGAACTCCCACTCACACCGTGGAGGCACCAGGTGCAGGGATGCCTGGAATATGAAATCAGGTCTGCCGCAGAGAGGGAGGGAAGGAGAGCGGGAGGGAGATCCGTGCCCTGCCTTTTTCACACCTTCCGATTCAACCAGAGCTACAGGCATCCTCTGACTCTCTGCAGCTGCCTCCCACTGAAGGCCAGGCCATGCCCTGAACTTCAGGTCTGAATTTGCAGAGTTATGAAGAGCCTGGATGTCAAGTGGCCCCTCCAGGCCTCACATTCATCTAAGGTTGGCAAGTCCAGCAGAGAGAGCACTTGCAGTCCAATTACAGGCATGACTAAAGAGCAGACACTGGCAAACAGATCCTGCAGCAATGAGCCCTTTATTCTTTGAAGCACTCTTCTGCTTGGGCAAATCCGTACCAGGAGACCTTATCAGATTATACTATGGATAGGTAAGTATTGGCACTGCTAAAGTTTTAAACATGGTGGTCACCACCTATGAGGATGCAAAGCCATTGTCCTCTATCATTACCAGTACTTTCTCAGGGCAAATTCTTTGGTATGCAGAAACCTGCAACTCAAACTGTGAGCCTACCTGTGATAGGGAATCATGCCTTGGTTCAAGGAAACCAGCTTGCAAAGATATACTAATATGACCCCCAAGATCATGAAGTATTGATGGAAGGTCTTACTTTTTTTTTCCCCTTCAAAAAATACTAAATATTCTTTTTTCCTGCTTCCTTTATGTTGTTTCCCTTTGATGAGTAATAAATAAAAAGGCAATTGAAAACAGAATGCAAGTGCAAAGCCCCAGATCTGAAAGGACAAAGACTCCATCTGTCACAGAAAAATCCAAAAATCCAAGTACCAGCACAGAGCCCACCTGCCAAAAAGGTTTTATGTTTATGTTAAGTGTGGCTTTAAGGAACAGAAATGTTCTGGCAGATAAAGGCAGCCACGAGAATGACTAACTGAGATGCACAGACAATAATTCCCTCCTTTGATTTCCTCTACTGTCACTGCTATCAGTTAGACATCTGAATGAAAAATCAGCTTAGAAACTTTGATCCCTTTAAAAACAGAAAAACAAACTCTGTAATCCGGAAATCCTTAGAGGGATATAGAACTTCAGCATCCCCCCACGCAGCACATTTGCTGCAGACGTGGGGAGAACAGGTCTGGCTCCCATACCCCCCTTTGCAGCACCGTGCCTTGGCCCAAGCAACCCAGGGCCCAGCATGGGCACAGATGTCTTCTGCTCCCTTCTTGGCCCTGTGTGGGAGGGAAGAATTTGCTCTTCAGTGCTGCTAATAGAGCATACCTTCATGGCTTGCTTTGCATATTTAAAAGAAAAAAAAAAAAAAGGCAGAATTTAGGATTGATATCTCTCAGGCAGAAATGGAGATGATTGAATGGCCAGCTATAACAAACAAGAGGTCCCCTAAATAGTTCAGATTCCTCTATACAGGTTTGTTTTTCTCCACACTCTGTTTTTCCTACAGCACACAGACTCCAAAATATCCATCTGCTTCCCAAGAGCTCAGCCCTTTACCTTCACCTCGAACACAGGAGATAAGACTATGCCTTTACCTTTATGTTGAATTAGAATAAATTTTTTTGTTTGTTTGGCCCAAGGCCAGGACCCAAGTGCTGGAGAATGAAAACACAATGGGCAGTAATCAAGGTCAGAAAGAGCAGAGATGAGAAAGGGGCAGCTCAGGAGTAGCATAATTAGATGTCCTGAGATAGTACTTTAAGGGACTCTTACAGATCTCAGCACCAACCCTTCTTGGATACAGGCACCACAGACCCAGTGTTATGCACTGGATGCATGCAAGAAGCTCCAGATTGCAGAAATACCACCTACTTCATCACAAAGGACCAAAATCTGCTACGAATTCAGAGCAAAACCTGCTCACTTGATCACATGGGCACACAAAAGCAACTGAATCAGACACTTACCAAGTCATCCCCTTGTCACTTGGTTATGTGCTGGATCCTGCCCTTCCCCAGCTGGGAGCTGAACTGGGTGAGCTGGCCCTCTCTGGTGGGCTCCCAGTGGGATTGGGGCAGGAGTGTGGCTGAAGGAGAGCAAGCCAAGATCCCTTCTGAGTCACAAGGGCAGGAGGAAGGCACACACACACATTCAATTCCCATCTACCACCTCCACACGGGTGCAAAAACCACTTCATTTAATGGAGTTGTGCCTGACTTGCTCTGGGCAGCTCCCCTGCAGGACACACCATCAGCACCTGTGTCACCTCTGCACGGTTCCTCCTCCCAGCAACCTCCTGGGCTGTTTGCCTGCTAGCTCTATCAACCCATCTTTGCAAAATACAAGAAATACCTGAACTTTCCAAGAAATCTATCATATCCATGGCCAGTGCAGGCAGCATTTTCTTCCTGGAGTCTCCCCTGCGTCCCTCACACAGAGGGAGGCAACAGCAGCTGCTGGCTACTAGACCATCACATCTGAAGCAAACCTTATTCTTTTTTCTTTTTCCTTACACAGCAGTCCCAACTGATGTCATTTTTTTTTCCAATAGCCCCTAAAGAAATGCCGTAGGATTCCCACAGGCTTTGGTGAACAGCACAGCAGCTACAGACCAGCCCAGCTCACTGTTGCACATCCAGTGCCTGTCCCCTCCCTGCTCATCATGGCACCTTTGAGGTGTGATGTGCACCCCAGATGATGCCCTTCAGTGGGGTTACTGGGAACAGCCCCCTCCTCCAGTTCCTGCAAAGCAGCTCTGGCCCCAGCGTGCCAGAGATGAAGAGCAGATATGAAAAACAACAGGCTTGAACACCCCTGCACCCTGACCATTAACTATAATTGTATTCTACATCAATCACATGAGTTTTCCCCTTAAAGGTTATTAAGTATAATTTCTACTATGCAAATAGTTCCAGCTTCATTAATGGATTTTTGGTTTCTAGTAGAAGTTACTCTTTGATGAATGTCTCCAGATGTCAGTATCTGAAAAATGTATTGGGGGGGAAGAAAATTCTCTCTGATGCAATGTAAAAAGGTCCGTTGGAGAGAGGGGGATGGGGAAGATAGAAATATAATTAAAACAATTAAAATTCCTATCTCATGACCATTTACAGATGCTCCAAAGTGGCTCTAAATTAAAGGGAAATGTCACAGAACATGGATGCTTCTGCCAAAAAGCAGCATTAAAAATGACAAATTCCAAACAGCCCGAAGACTCTCGTTAAATCCAAGGAGCAAGGCTTTAACAGCTCAAGCAGGGCAAACAGAGTGGGCAGACCAAAAAAGATCATGTCCAACAGTCAGCTGTGGAAATGAAAGAGAGGTGACCAGGGAAACACTATGCAACAGAACAACCAGCCAACACGAGACCTATGGATTTTTCAGATTTATTCCCACCAGATCAGGTAGTTTTTCTACCATCTCATCTTTAATGGATTCAGAACGTCTGTTACTATGACCCTGGTTACTGCCTTTTCTTAACCACAGATTTATTTTTTTTATTAGTGTTTAAAAGCTCTGGTGATGAAAGGATTCACCTGCTATCAATATTTGCTGGACGAAGACTGCCCCGTACACACCTCAATTCCCAAATCAAGGAAGAGAGAAGGTTGGGGGGGGCTGCATTTTCTCTGCTTTTTTTATTGTTGTTGTTTTTCTCCCTCCCCTTATCTGCACACTCCTGGGAGAAATTTCTTTTGGAATATTTTCTCATTTATATTGTGAGAAACCGATGCTGGTGTGCTTGGGTAGGGGATCTTTTTCTTTTTTTTTTTTTTTTTTTTTTTAAGCCATCTGCCTAAACTTCTTACACTCTCTCCCATTTAGGTTTACAGTGGAGAAACTCAATTATAAGAAATACAATAAATATTTATTGAACTGGTGAAAGCAATAGCATATGCTGAACACGCTCTGTTTTCCTGGATATTTCCCCCCCCCCCTCGCATCAAGCCCTTGTTCTGTCAGAATTGTTTTCATGTTAGTATTAGTCAGTCACTCCCCATGTGTCAGTAAATGCAAAACATGCCTGCTGTGAGACAGAGAGCGCGGGTGCCACTTTGCAGTTCCTCGGGATGCGAGCTGGCACAAAGACAAAGCGCACACAAAGGATGGCAGGCACCACAGCCTGCTTCTCCAAACAACAAACTGTGGAAAGGATAATACCTTGGGAACAGGGTTGAGGTGGGGGGGGTGGGCAGGAGCACACAGATTTTAAGGAGCTGAAATTCAGCTGGAGCAGGTAGGGAAGGGTTCCTTGGCAGAAAGAGGATCCGCACGGCACAGCTGCTCGAGGAAAGCAACATCTGTGCATGGGGTCAGGTACTACAACCTGGAAGCAGAGCCTATTAAGTGGCCATCTGTAGATGGTTTGCTTATTTACAAGCATTTCAATAGTACAGCTCATCATTGCCTAATAAATGGTAATGAACTTGGCCATATAATGCAGCTGTAAAGGAGGTGGGTTTTCATTCCTTCTCCAGCCTACGAAAAGCATTAACTCTGGATGACTTCACTTTCAGGTTCTAGGCGCTGGTTTGGCTGGAAGTCTCCCTGTCTGGCTAAGAACTTGCCTAGAGCTAGAGGGGGATTTGGCTCAAGCTCTTCTCTGTGTGGTACTGGCCAAATGGCACAGGATCCAACCTCCAGAGCACTTGGGTGCTGCTCAGCACTGCTGAACTGGCTGCTGGCAAGTGGAGCTTTAAGCTCTCTGCTTTAAGCCTGAGGACCAGGTCCAGCCCCAAGCCTGGTCAGTGCAAGTGCTGGAAGAAGAATCAGCTCCAAAAATCATCTCAGGGGAATCAAGCCAGGCATCCAAAATGAGGAGCATGGGCCTATACGATCTGATCTCATCACACAGAAAGGCCATGATACAGTCAGGAAATTAGCTCAGCCTTTCAGCATGCAGCACAGTGCCCCAGCCAGGAGAAAATATAGGACAGGAAATTATTGTTGACTGGATCCATCATTATTCTTTTACCATCTGTTACCTTCAGGTTAGTGTTTTTCATAGCTCATACTGGTTTTCAGCATTGCATCCAATTTTAACTGACCAGAAGCTAACAAAAAAAAAAAAAAAAAAATTCAGATTTTGATCGGTTCACCTTCAATTCCCAGGGAATATTTCTGTCATGAAAAATGTTACAGAATCATTAATGAGCAGTTGTAGTCGAGACTTCTGTTTAATCTCCCATCCATCAGACAGCACCTTTGGCATTGCAGTGACCCCAGGCTTCCCACAACACCTGGCACTTACACAGTGCTTCACCTTCGCTAAGCATTTAATTGGCATAATAGATTAATGTTTATCGATTAGCTGACTCAGAAGGAGACCACAACATTCCAGGTTTCTGGTGTCCCCTTCTTTCAGCACATAGCCTTTAGCTGGTGGATAGGAAGAAGCTGGTTAACCTCTTCGTGTCCAGAATTTCACAGGCAATATGCTCAAAACACCCTGTTAGACATGCTCAGTGGTTCAAACAGTCAGCATCTCTTAACCCTGAATTATACCATCACTAGATATGAAACTGCTTCGCCTTCCACTAGCCTTGGGCAGAGAAAACACACCTGGACTAGTACTGAGGTTCAGGTGCCACGTAATACCCGATTTTAGCCTTCAGCAGGCATCTCTTGATAGGCTGAACTCCACATGACACTGAGCATCAGTCATTTCATGGGGTTTCAGAATAAATATCTACTCAACCGCTGAGCCTTCTAATGTATTTGTGAACATCCATGTGCACCTTTCTACCCTCTATACAGCACATGCATTCACACAAATACTGCCCTTCACAGAATCAGAGCCAATTCACAGGTTTACTTCGTGCACAGGATTGGGTATCTTCCCAGCAGAAACATCACAGCCTAAGATAAAATTACAAATCATTTGGTGCTTTGGGGAATTAGAAGCTACCAAGTGATACTCACAGGAGTGCTAAAGAGAAGACTCACAACAGCCTCTTCTGTTAAATAAATAACCTCAACATTACCCATCCTCCACTTCTACAAATAATATCAAAGAAACAGTGTCTAGCTGCTTAATTGACCTTGTATTACTAAACATTTTCTTTTCCCTATTCCTCTGGGAGTGCTCTTTCCCTCCCATCCCCTGATCCTGGCTCAGGCCTCCAGGCTCAGACACATCCAGAGATCCAACTCTCTCAGTAAACAATTGCAGAAGTTTTCTGAAGCCCCAAACCACTGAAATAAAAGTTGCCCATGCTACTAGGCAGGCAGGCAGGCACTTGGAGCATCACCCCCACTGCAGGCAGATGTGTACAGAAGTGCAACAAGGCTGGTGAAGGGTCTGGAGCACACATTCTGTGAGCAGCAGCCAAGGGAGCTGGGGTTCTTTAGTCTGGAGGAGGCTCAGGGAGGACCTCATTGCTCTCTGCAGCTCCCTGAAATGAGGCTGTAGCCAGGTGGGGCTCGGTCTCTTCTCTCACATAACCAGCAAGAGGACAAGAGGAAATGGCCCCAAGCTGTGTCAGGGGAGGCTTAGGTTGAATATTTAGAGAAATTCTTCACTGAAAGGGTTGTCAAGCATCGGAATATACACCCAGGGAAGTGGTGGGAGTAACCATCCCTGGAGGGATTTAAAAGACAGGTAGATGTGCTGCTTAGGGTCGTGGTTAATGGTGGACTTGGCAGTGCTGAGTTAACGGTTGGACTCAATCTTAGAAATTTCCCAACCTAAATGATTCTATAATTTTATGTACCTCTGCATAGGCACCTCCAGGAAGCAAAGAAAACCTGTTTTAAATGTCCAGGCTTCCTTTTTTTCAGCAAAACACACCCATGTCCTCACTTCAGGTAAACGAATGCTGTTCTTAAAGGATAACCACCAGCTTAAGGGAAGGCTTAGCAAGCACAAATGCTGCCTGTAACAAAACACTTTTGTATAGAAATAATATTCTTTGACACCTTCTTTGGCTAGGGATTTAATAAGTGCGAAATCAATGTTATAATCAAACGTGATACTCATTTCCTAGAATAATCCTCTGACACAGCACTTGCTATTTCAGCTGATTAGAAGCACTGCTCAAATAAAAGAAACTCCTGATCAGTAACCCAGAAGTCCAAGATAAGTTTTTTATTTTAGCCTAAGGCAGTTACTCCCCTTCCTCCTAAATGTTTACAAATGTAGAAACACTTGTAGGACAATTCTTCTGCTGCCATCAACTTAAGCATTGTGTTCTCCCAGCAGTGGATAAATAGTGGATGATTAGGCTTTTGATGCCTAAGCACCAACGTGTTTGTGATTAACAGCCAGACCCATGTTCTTAAGGTCTGTTCTTTATTTTATTTTTCATATTTCAATAGGCAGAAGCAGAGAGGGAATCTCAGACTGCAAGGCTTGGAGAGGGAATGCAGGAAAGTCCTCAGGCAAAAGCAATGAGATGCTGACAGTCTTAGGCGAGTTCCACAGGTGGAAAATATCTATCTTCAAAAGACTCACTGTCAGACAAGATAGTTTTCAATGAAGAGATGAAGCTGATGGGAGGCTTTCTTTCTGCATTTCTGCCTGCTTTTGGCAGAGCAGACCTGTGTGTGCACGAAGGAGTTATGACTTGACAGCAAGTTGTAAAGCCTTCCCTTCTTATCAAGGCACAGCAGCTGAGACAGCCTCTTCTATAGTTGGCTTTTTAATTGAAAGATTAGAAGTTCTCTTATGCAGTTTAAATGAGACACAGCATTTCAGAAAGGTCACTCAAGGTCCAAGGTGTTCTGACACCCTGATAACTCCAGGGGTGGATTTGGCAGGTGTCACCACCACAGGGAGAGGACAAGGTGGGGTCTCTCCCCATCAGGCCAACACACCCCTTACAATTCAGTGCCCTTCAGGCTTGGTGGTAGCAGGCCACACAGATACCCCAGAGTTCTTCATCTCCCACATGGCTCGTGCTTTCTGATGCCACGGGACCAGCTCACAAGCCTGTGGATTAAGAGCACAGATGAAAGCAGCCAAGCCTGGGACAACAGCTCAGACCGAGGGCTGAGTCTCTGGGGAGACTTTTCAAGCAGGCAGCAGCTGCATCTTCTGCTGAGGACTGCAGCTACTGCCGGGGGAAGGGGAGGGACTTGACTTAGAGCAGAGAGGACAAGTAGGCAGCAGCATTAGAGAGACTTTGATCGTGTACCTCAAGCTCCTATTCAGGCCATCTCCATTTAACTTATCTTTGACTCCTGTAATCCCCCAAGGAAACAGCAAACACTTCAGCACTGCTGCCCAGTGGAAAAGAGCCAGGAGACAGTTTTCCCATCAGAAAAGCAGAAGCAGAGGACCTTCATCCTGCTGCATATCCCTCTCTCAGCTCAACTGCTCCTGGCACAACACAGCTGTCCCGTGTCCTGGCAGGGAGCAGCTGGGAAAGTGCTGGTAGTGGGATGCAGGGACACACTCAGCCCCACACAGGTACAAAATATCCTCTTCGTTTTCAACAGCACAGAGAACACCCCGCAGCCCTTCACAGGCTGAATTGCCAGAAGTAAATCTTCAATCACTTCTAATATGGGGAATGCAACAATCCAGGCCATAAAATTCTGATATCTACACTACATCACAGAACAGAGGCAACTGTCAACACACTAGGAAACAAGAACCTACAATAAACACCTTCACAAGAAATGGTCCCTGTCAAAATAAACAGATGCATATTCCCACTTATTATTGCACTGCCATACACAGCCCAAGACTTATTTCCAGACTCAAATGGTTCATTATTAAGGAGAACAAAAAGAGAAATGCAGATAGAGTCACTAAGGGAAATCACCATGAGTGAACATCCTCTGCTTCATGTTTTAACACCTGAGGGAATAACACAAATCTGACCACTGGAGCAGCAGCTCAAGGATCCCTGGCACTGCTGCACACAGAGATACAACTGCATTAAATAGAACAAACTTTGTTTTCTTCAACAGATTGGAAACTACACTCAATTAAAATGGGAGAATGGGAATTTTTATTTTTCCAGCTGATAATCTATTTGTTTTGTTTGATTTGGGCTTCAAAAAATAAAATACTAAAAAAAACCAACCCATCAGTAAAGGAAATTCTGCCTTTAAGCCTTGCAAAACTCATCCATCACCCATCTGTCCACCTTGCACCTCATTATTTATTATTCAATACTCAACAAGCTAGCATGCCAGTTAAGATTTTCCCTGAAGAAAGCTGGCATGTAGACAGACAGCCACTGCTATCAAAATGTTTCTTTCTGATATCTCTGCCCTTCCTCACTCTATCCCTTGTGGTGGGAATAAATACAAAAACCTTTAAAGTAAATAAACCACTTTTTAATGAACTAGCAAGAGAAAAACAAAACTAAACAGAAGGCTGTTTTCTTTAGTCAGACCTTATCAGTGCTCCATTAAATCACCCTCCTCCTGAGTTCTCACCCATAAGAGAGAAATCTGGTCTTGGACACATGCAGGCTTCTGGATACAAGGCACATCTGTTGTTCAAACCTCAGGTCCAAAGCATAACTACAGCCATCAATGCTTCTTTTCCAGGCATCCCTCTAATGAGATGATTTAGTTTAGTGGATGCTGAAAGAGCAGCTACCATAACCCACAGGCCACATCTCAGCTGGTCGCTGCCCAAGCCAGAGCAGCCAGCAGGGCTACCAGGGCCGGGTCCATCCCAGGTGACACCAACACCACAACCTCCTGCAAGCACAAAGGAAGACTGAAGGTCAGTGTAAACGCAGCCCACATTCTCCAGGGACTGCCTGCAGGTCCCCTTAATGTCAAGGGGCTGTTCCCAAAAGCAGTATCGCTTTCTGGCTAGAATAAGCTGGCAGCCCCCAGCCAGTCTGGCGCTGCAAATAGGTGTTCCAGCAAGAATTCCCCAGCTCACATCACACTGCACATGACAGTGGTGCCCAGAAGCATCTGTCCCAGCCAGGCCTCCAGGTGCCCCAGTCACCCACTCCTGCTCTCAGCTGTCACAGTGCACAGGCTGCCTGCACTTGGCTTTTGGGGCAACCAACTCTGCCATGCATTTGAACCATGTTCAAGGATATTCAGCCCTGGACTTGGATCCTCACCGCCCAATGCACTAAGAGATAAACAGACAGCTGCAGCTTTCACCTCCTCTTCTATTTCAGGATTTGCAGAATAATTTAACAGCAGGCACCACTCCCAGCCTGAGGGTTACAGCCCCACAAGGCAGCTCAACATGCAGGCTCGTGCTGTCCCATGTTACAACACACATCTTGAAAAGAAATAAAGCCCCAAATACCTCTGAAAATAAGGCCTTTCTCCCCCCACCTTCCCAGACAGAGAACAACTTTGTGGCAAAGACAGAGCAGGGTAAACAAAGTGCCTTCCCCTCTACGATAACACCTTCCCATTTTTTTTGTATCTCGCATCAAATAACATCCTCCTTTATAACACTCACAGCAAGAAAATTTATCATGAAAAACATAAGACAGAAAAGGTGAGATTTCCCCCCCACCACCCTTATCTCAAAGTTTCCTGCTTGTCAGATTTTCACACATTGGCTGATGTGTCTTTCATGTAATACATGAATATAATTTATGCAGGAATGTATCTGCAAGTGCGTGTGCTGGGGGGATCCATCATGTGCACGCATGCAGGCACCTCTGCAAGCAAGCAGCTTACACAGAGCCCGTGTGAACAGTTAGATTTGATGACCATGGGGGAAAGCTCAGGTAGTTTTCCAGGCTAGTGCTGCCCCAGAGCCAGGCTCTTGGTGCTCAAGCAGCGAGCAGGCAATTTGGGATCGAACCACCCAACTGTGTGACATGAGCTGGCTTTGGTAACACAGGCTCACACCAGTGATGCATGCTGATTGCCATCCTCAGCTGCAGCTGAGAAGCTTCAAGCACAAGGTAGTCCTGGCACTTCCAGGTCACTCATGTGCCAAAAGGAATATGGACCCACAGCAAAATCCATAGACACGAATGCCCTTCTCACCCATTCACCAGAAGGACCTTGTCACTAGTGTGGGTGAAACCATTCACCAAAAAAAAAAAAAAAAAAAAAAAGGCAAAAGTTCATCTGAGTTTCTGCAAACATTTTAAAAAAAATGCACTGGATTTTTGTTTGTTTATTTTTTGTTTGTTTGGGGTTTTTTTTAAAAACCCATTCCTCCCTCCCAAATGCCTTATTTACTTTTTTGTTTTTTTAAAATATTCCAGTAACTTACACTAGTAATCTAATGTCTTCATTCCCCAAATTCATTATGATCATTAAGGTTTAAAGCCCACTCCGCAGTAAACCAAGATAAGGAGTAAATTATTGCTCTCTGGCTACGCTGCAAGGGGAAGGGAGAAGCCCTGGACACCCACAAGGCCATCACACCCACTGGTGCACACACAGCTCTATCAGGCCCTGGTAATGGAAAGCTGCATCTTCTTCAGCCTCCCTGGCTGAAGCACTGTGTCCCCTATCACATCAAGTAACTGAAAACGATAAAAAGAGATGTCGTACAAACAGTGCTTAGCTTTGCATGCACACCCAAAGCACAGTGTTCTGGTAGGGAAATGGTCTTTTCAAATATCTTGTCTCTAGAAACAGCAGCATAGTCTAAAAATGTCAGTTATTTCATAAATATAAAATAGCAAGACTTGTAGTTCTTCCTGTGTTTTTTTGTTTTGTTTTTTTTTTAAATGAATCTGCTTTACTCCTTTAGCTGCTTACTCATTTGCACTTACCTCTTAGTCTGATCATGTAAAAGGTTTTGGAACAAGTACAGAGGAAGAATAAAAACATAATGGTTTCTCACTGCTTGAGGGCATAACTCTAATTAAAAAGAACATTCTTGCTTTTAGCACCTGGACTTCTCTCTCCAAAATCTGAACTTTGACATTTTCAAACTGAGATTTAAAACAAGAAAATACTTCTCAGTGCCATGATGAAGGACTGCCTGCATTGTACAGAGGGAAAGGGGAGGGGTAAGAGAGGGAGAGATTCAAGGCTAATAGACTTATCAGGAAATTTGAGTTAGGAAAATGCAGATTTGCTCATCAGCAAGATCCCAGCTCACATTCACACATCAGCACTGAAATAGCAGCTCTGTGTGATGCTGGAGTCCCTGCACGTATCTGTGGATGTGCTGCTCTGCTTCAATGAGCATGTGCACTGATACACAAGCACTGAGCGGTGTATTTACCCCTGGACACTGGTCTGATGTGAACTGCCATGCACCAACACACATTTATACCCAGTCTGAGTGGTCAAACCCACTATCTGGTACCATCAGCCGTCCATCCCTCTGCCATGAGCTGTGCTGCTCAGTCTGGTGTCGCTGCCCCACAGTCCAGCAAGTTATACATGTAAACTCCTCTACAGGTGATGCAGACTCTCCAATCCCATCCCATGTGGCCACACACTGCAATGAACAGGCACAATGACCCCACTGATCACAGACACCTCTGAACACTCCCACAGTAACACTCCAGCTGAGTTTCACCTGCCAGCATACTCAGCAATGTCACATGGTTCTGTGTCTGCATGCCCAGAGACTTCTCCTGGCTCACTTCAGAAAGCTCCCTCTGAGTAAGAGCAGACAGAGACCCAACAGGCAAATCCCTGGGGATATACCCAGGGCCAGGTAAGAATTTATGAAGTGCTTCATCCTTGCTCCAGATCCAGAGGCAGCTGCTCATCCCAGGCTCAAGCCACCAGCTATAGACTAGGCTATTTCTAACTCACAAAAGCCGATCAGACATATAAACACATTAATATATATATATATATATACACACATACACAGAAATCTCCCAGAACATCAGAGCAGGCTTGCCCAGTGCCACTCTGGGCACCAGGTGTTTCATAGTACCCCTGCCCCTATAGGCCTACCTAATACCGTCAAGAACTCTCAAAATTATTCCCATTAGGTTTGGCTGTTCCTCCCAACTCCAACACAAGCAACTTTGGGCCAGAGCTTCTGTCTGTAAACCTCTCCTAAGTGCCCTTAGCTATACAGAACAACAAAACATCCTTGCAGAGAAAACTCAAGATGTTTGTGCTCAAGCCTCCTTACTCCACATGTGCTGGAGAATGACCCTTATTACCACAAAACAGAGATTATTTCAGAAATTACACATGAACATTACTTAGTGTAAGTCCTACACCACCACTCCACGAGTCACCTTTGACAAACAGTGCTCACACCTACCTGCAGAGTTGAGTGGCTATTTCTTCCACCACAAGACTTTGCAGAAGCTCCAGAGCCCGTATCAAACCCCTGGAGTCAGAGCTCTTTGCTGGCAGAAGGGCTACAAAGACGTCTCAGGTTGCAAGGCGAGGTCCCACATTCGCAGCTCCTCAACAGCAAATAGACAAGCCTTCCTCTTAACGAACTGTACAGCTTCACAGTTACAAAAACTACGTAGATGACACCATATTTCAACTGCAAATATGTCACACACCACCAAACCCCTTTGTCCTGCTACTTCCCTTCACAATACACCACCTTCAGCTACATATTTAAGTCATTGAGTAAATTGGCAGAGCAAAATGAAAATTGGCAACACCTGCTGAGTCACAGGTGTGGCAAACTAACACCTTATTTCATGCCTATCTTTTGCTTTCAGCCCCCTTTACTCTTGTGATATACCAACTATAAATTGTAAGAATATTTTTAAATGTGTATTTCATAAGTAGCTTATAATCAGATAAAATACATTCACTTTCGGATTAGGAGTGGGAAAAATAAGGAAAAGGGTAGAACCACAATCTCAGAAGGCAAAAATCAACAGACACAAGATCAAGAGACAAACAAATCAAATTTTTCAGGTTTGGAATCAAGAGTCATTGAAAACAGCAATTTGGAAAGGCACATTACAATTACAAAATTGGTAGCAATATAAAATTAACTCATGCTACTCTATTTTAACTTCAGCAGATTACACATCATAGTTCCTCTTGTAACAACTCAATAAAGGAGCAATTAAATCCTTATCACCTCCAACCAATATTAGTATTAATTTTATTTTAAACATCAATATAGAAGGTACATTTACTAGCAGCAAATAAAATCCCACATATATATGGATTTCTATGTTGAAAATCAGTACGTCAGCGAATGTGAACAAATGACAATTATTTCAGTAGTCCATATCCAGCACATGTTCCTTGACAATGCACATGGAGCTGCATCTACTGTGGCAGAGTTGGAGGGTTTTACAAGTGGAAAATATGCACCCCCACGGGCCAGGCTACCCACTGCAGTGCCCCTGTAGGAAAGGAGATTCTCCATAACTCAGCATTAACCTGAGTGGCAGAAGCACTGAGCTTGCAATGCAGAGAGCTAATGAGTGCTATCAGAACAGCACATGTTGCCCATAGAAACATTTGTTCAAGGAGCATCCTTGTGATAGGACATGCTGGAGAACTCAGAAGCAGCTGCAGGATAATTTATTTTTGATTTGGAGTCCTCATCCTGTATAACAACGTTAACTAGCTTCTGGATGATTGACCAGCTTCATCCATCAGATACTTCAAAGGAAAATAAAGCCACTCTGGAAACATTACTACAGGAAGATTTCCCCCCCCCCCCCCCCCTTTGCTTTTTTTGCCTACAGGAGAGGAAGTACTTTATTCAGTATTCATTTGCAACAGCAAAAATGCATGTGCACTTGGATGGAAACTTGAAAAGAGCTGGACACAGACACAAGACACGTGTCCAGCAGTTCTACAGAACTACAGGCCCCATACTTTCACACAGTATTGAAGGGAGAGAGGAGATATGGACCATCCTCTCCACCAGCAATGGGGGGTTTGGCTGGTTTGGGAATGTCCATCAAAGCGCTGCAGAATTTTGCAATCATTGTCCTGCTGAGGTTTAGTTTATTTTGGGGTTTAATTGTCTCTAGCAGTAATGTCTAATGAGAAGAGAGGCTGTGAAACTCCCCCACCGTGCCAGCACACACAGAGGTTTTTTTCAAATCATTTAAGAGTGATTTAGACACTTGAAAAAAAGCCCCAAACCTCAACTAATTGTTTGCAACTAAGATATGGCCCAATTTCAATTATTCCACTGATTGATCTTTAAGTGATAGATTTTCAAAAGAACCTAATAAAGAAAAGTGTCCAGTTCCCATTAAAATGTAATGGGATTGATACCTAATCTGTTCAGGCTCCTTGGAAAAATCCAGTTTAAATTAACGTGTGGAGAAGCTTCACACTTTTGAGACTACAAGTTAGTAGCATTTACTCTTGCACTGTATAAATCTGATGAGTTCTAAATAAGACGCTCTTAAAGCATTTGTCCATATGTCAACGTCCCGGACAACGCCATCCATTCTAATCCAGTCCTGGACTTGGGCAACAGAAATCCCCCAATTTCCACTAACCATATGTTAGCTTTGCCATATGGAAAAAATATGCAGTAATGAGAGTGGTGACAGAGCCAGATTTCTTTCCATATGTAATCTAGAGCATGACAGTCTCTTCAGAGGAGAAAGCCAGGTACAGCCCATGTACGTCCCTGCAGGGAGAGCCCAAGTTGCCTGGCAAAAACACATTGTAAAAAACTCTCACTCACAGTCTTCCATGGGATGAATTCTCTGCATAATTATTTTATAGTGTTGTACCCAGATACGAAAGCTTGGTTGTCTGCCATGAGTACTGAGACTCCAAACTGCAAGCGAAAACCCGATTATTTGGTATTACTGAGAATGCCACTCTTACAGAAATTCAGCAGTCTCCTGATGGGCTTTTATCAGTATTTCAGGGGAAAAAAAAAAAAAAAAAAAAAGGAAAAAAGCATGGTTATGAATTTGTGTTCTTCCAGTGTTAGTGTTAATGCTGCTAATAGGCATCTTCAGGCTCAAAGGGGCAGTGCAGCTGACACAGCTGGGGAGATGGTGAATATTTGCCCGTCTTTGCCTAACAGAACTTGGGTTTCAGTCATAGGAAGAGTTTAGTGATCACAATGTGCTCCTCTCCTACCCATTTCCTTGCAGACTGAAAGCTTTGCAACCAAAGCAAAAAAGCAGAAGATTTGGCAGATCCCCAGTTGTTCAGCTCAGCGGTTCATCCCCACTGTCTCACCTCATCAGTCTGTGGAAATGACTATTCCAGGTCAAGCACAAGTCCAGAGGACACCTCCACTGAGCTGAAAACAGCTTTTCACCTGAGCAGCGGTAGAAACCCCCACGGGGGGTGCAGATCCTGCCCAGGTCTCTGCCCACCCTCTGGCAGGAGCAGCAGAAGGCAAGCTGGGATTTGAACCCCTGGAGTAAAGTCTGGAGATGTGCAGCTGAGGCTGACTTGGGTCCTGGTGATCCTGGCCTTGGATTGCTGAAGGCAGACCTCTACCAAAACACGTTAAGGCAGCTCTCAAGGAAACGACTTTGCTTCAGCTGAGGACTGGGTAAGGGAGGCATAAATTATCTCCACTCCTGTGCTGGGCTAATTCCTTCCCTCTGCAAGGAAATTCATGTCTCCAAATAAAACAAAGTGTCTTCCTTCCTTACCATGGGTGCCTCCAAGCTGATGATCCTGTGTTCCCTATCCTAAGTGCTGATACAGCCCAGAAAGGTTATCTAATTACAGAAACAATACTTATTGGATGCACTAATGCTTCTGCAATTTTAATAGCCATATGATAGCTAGGATTTATATTATTTTCCCTTTCTGATTAATTATTTACACTGAGACAAGCATAGATTATTAAGTATGTGTGTGCTGTGCCAGGCTGCAAAGAGTTTTTTTTTTAAAAAGAGAAGGGAAGAAATAGATTCTAAACATTTTGAAAATGATCATCCAAGCATTTTGATATCCTGTGGCCCAGCACTTTGAATCAAGGCTGCTGGTACATTGGCTCAGAGCACAGACATTATCCAGGACACTACAGGTAATGCTGTAACTTCCCAGTTTGGTAGCAAGCTACAGTAGGGCAAGAAAGCACTAATGTCAACATATCCATCAAGGAAAGCTGTGTTTAGCTATAAGCCTAACCAAATGCCACACAGAAGTGCATGGCAGCTGGGAAACATCGTAAAATGTAGGTAGTTTTGCACTGATTGTTCACCTGTTCTCCACGTAATGCATCCCCAGGGTGATAACTGGAATCAGGAGGAAACTTAGGGATAGCCAAGGCTTCTGAGAGAGACATCTGTCAACCACCCAACCCATTTCAAAGCACACCCATGAGTTCTTCAAGGAGACTGTACCATGGTGGAAGCACACATTTCCCCTCCTTTTAGGAAAAAAAACCCCAACATCTGTTGGGTTTGCCAAACATTTATCATGTTTTCCTAAGATTGAGTATTTCTTGGAGATTTGCTCCAATCTAATTTAACAGACAACTCAGATAATTATTGCTAAATGGCAACATTGAGCCTGGTCAGCTATTCAGGTGGGATGATCTCATTTTCGTATTTCATTTAAAAAAAAAATCAAAGTAGCCTAAAACACTCTTAAGGCTAACAATAAAATTCTGCCCTTTATAAAAATCTGAAAATCATGGCCACTGTACAACCATTCAGCTTGAAACACAAATCTCTGTTTAACATCTGTGCCATTCCTCTGCATTTGTTTATCATTCTGCACACCAAAAAGCACTTTGCTAACTTTCTGCAAGTCCAGATGTTTATATGAAATGGTGCTGCTATCCTCCTTTGCTGTAGTGGTAAAATTAATACGAGGAGATTCCTAAGGAGGAAAAAGACAAATCTTTATGCTTATGTCATTAAATTCATTCAGCCTGGAAAGAAATTAATCCTATCAAGTTTTAATCAGGTGGTGACTTTGCTTTGATTTGTGAATAACAGTTTTAATAAAAGATATTTCACAGAACAGAAGAATCTCGAGTGCAAAATGCCCCACAGCCTCCTCCTCTGACTGGGAGTTTCTGGTCATTAAAGAAAAAAAAAAAAAGCCAAAAGCAGAACTATCACTCCCTACCTCATCTGCAGCTATGAAAATGTGAGTAAGAGGTCAGAAGAGAGGACAAAAAAAAATGAGTCCTTGGAAAAAGGGGCTGGAAAAGAAAAAAATCTAATTAGAGCAACTCTTAAAATCCCACCCCCACCTCACAGGTTAGGGGGGAACAAAAGCAGGAGTCTGTGAGCCTTAGCAGGGTATGTGGTTCCTTCTCACATCTGCTTTCACAGCATCGCAGATGGATTAAGTAAATCACTCCAGGCACTAATTTACCACAGTAGATGGAGGGCATTCCTCCTCCCCCACAAGGATTGGGCAACTGAAGCTGCACAGGCTGATCTCCCAGCCTGACCATGCTGTGGCACTGAGGGGAAGGATCCCTGCCTGGCCCCACACAGTACCCTCCAAGTGGCTGGAGGACAGAGACATACCAGACCCCTCCCAATCCCTACCACTGGAATGCAGATAAACCACCAATCCAGTGCCTGGAGAGGAACTACATGGGGTGATAGCCCATGTCTGCACAAACACACCTCCAGAAGGGAAAGGGATTTGGGAGCAGAAACATACTTGTATCACACAACACATAAAGGTCATGGTTTAGCTGTGGAGTGATTACACAGCCACAGAAAGAGACTTGATCCACACCAAAGGCTGCAGGAACATGAACTAAAGATTAATTTCATCTCGTTCAGGACCTAGAGGGAAATAAACCACTTTGGCAAAGGAGCAAGAACGGGGCAGATTTGATTATCTGGGAACTGTAAGTAATAGTTCTGGTATCTTCACAGCCTTGGGTGGTGGGGAAGGTGACACACATCAAGGTAAAACAGAGAGCAGAAATACTCATGGATGGGAAAGCAGAAACATTCTTGAATGGGTCCAAGTGCCCGTGGTGTCTGCAGTCACACTGCAGCATTGTGAGCACGGCAGCAGCACCTTTCTTGTGCAAGTCACCCCTGCTCCTTTGGCTACGAAGCGCAGTCCTGGAGCAGGCTGGGGTGGGAGCAAGCACCGCTCTGCCTGCGAGGAGAAAAGGCAGATCTAGACAGTATTCCTGCCCCCTCTACTTTCTGGTGGGGACTTCACAATAGAGTAAATCTTGGGTAGCAATGAGACCCGCTGCGTAGGGAAAAGCTGAGTGTGACTGAGAAACTCTTCCATCACGCTGTCACAGAAAGCAAGCTCCCTGGGGCTTGAAGGGAGGCTGTGCCTTAAACGATTTGCTCTTTAATGGGCTTTTTCTTTGCAATCAGCATGTGAACTTTGAAAAACTACCGGTTTGGTTTCGAGAGTGTGTAGTCCTGAGCCCACCGAACCCACGCAGTTCCCTGCTCCCCCTGCGCACGAGCCGCCTGATTGGCAACGCTGCCGTAACAGCCTCCCTGCAATTTCTACATTATGTATTGTATTAAAAATAATATGCTGCTGATTTTAAAAAGAGTTTTTTAAAACGGTGCCACTGGGACGTCGCCTTCCTAAAAGCTAAAAAGATGCATTTTTAGTAACACAAATATGAGGGAAAAAGTCTGAAACGGGGCAGTGCGGCACACCTGTGCATTGCAGACCTGGAGTGACGGGTCCATCTGAAACCAGCGGTGTTTGGGGTAGGAGTAGAGGCTCCACCAGGGCCAATGGAAAGGTAGGATGAGGCCCAGCCTCTGTTCTTACCCCTCTGCAGAGAGAGGACAGGAAGGAAGTGTTTTCCTGAGGGAGACCCTCCACAGTTGATTGCAGGGCGGTGGCTGAGTGTTGTCCAGTGCAATGCACACACTGCAGCAGGAACTGGTGGCTTCTGCAACACCCAGCCTCAGCTGGAGAAAAGGGCTGGAGTCAGGTGTGATCTGCTTAAAAGGGACTCCTCAGTGTCTGTGTGAACCTGCCCAAAATCCCCTCAAAGCCTGATCTCCACGAACAGTCGTGATTCAGCCTCCGGCACACACGGGACAGATGTTATCCCCTCGGTTACACGTGCAGCCTCTGGTGGACCAGAGAACTGAACCAAGTCCCCAGCTGTTACCTTTACAGCTCAACTAACCCTATTCTCCTTGAGCCCTGCAACATCCCAGATTGATTTCCTCCTGGTCTCTTCCTCCGAGGGCCCAATTGCCATTAACATTTCTCACCCTCTAGGAGAGGGTGCTGAGCAGCAGCCTCTAACCCCTTCTCATGGAGCTAGCTTAGTCTTTGTTGCACTGTATTTACTTCTGTTTTCCAAGACTAGGGAAAAGCAAACAATGTAGAAAACCTTTAATTTCACATTTTTTCCCAGCTGGTAAAAATGATAGCTAGATATGCACACATCAGTATAATCATCTCCTAAACAAATGGCACAATGACAAACCGAGGGGGCGGGGAGAGGGGGAGCAGAGCACAAGCTGGTGTTTTCAATTTAGAAAGTATGCATTATTTACACTGCCATTATTCCACTCAATTTGAGTTCACGCTTTAGTCCTAATTTCAGTATAATCAAAGTCAATGAATATTTAATCAGCATTGCTTCCAGAAATTGAGTAATGCCATTAACATAATGTCCCCAGGACTTCAATGCCGATTTTCCTCAAAAGCATGGGACTTCCACTCTTCCTGCCCTTCCCCCCATTTCTTTAACCAGTTGATGCTCTGATCTCCACCTTTGATGGGTTTAACAAGGTGGAACCCGTCCAAAATGGGAGAAACACTTCCCAGATGCAGAGATGTCTCACCACTCATATTGATCCAGCCCCAGGATAGTTAATAAAAGTAGAGCATTTCACTTCAACATGGCTCAGTATGGGAAAGCATCATAATAACAATAATCCATTTGCACTTCTGGAGCACTTTTCAATAGAGGGGCTCGAGTCATTCCGCAAACATTAATTAATACCTTCCACTCCCCTGCAAGGAAGACACTTATTTATGAGATAGCTAATCTACAGATAGGAAAATTGGAGCATGATGAGGTTAAGTGCCTGGTTTACAGCAACCCAGGAATCCAGCAGCATTTGGGCAGAAGTTTGGAGCTCCTAGTGGCTCCAAGCTTCCTTTTCTAACCAACAGACTGTGCTGCTTCACTAAAATAAGATCAAGAAAAGCAGCAGTACCCATGAATATTTATGAACAATACAAAATTACAGCATAAAAAATTATACAGACATTTCAGAGCTGCTAAGTGATGGCTTCAGAGCTGTATCTCTATGTGCACAGAGCATTCAGTAGTCTGTGCACACATGCCCCCTCCAGTGGGGCTGCATCTAATCTATCATTTTTTCTAACATGACTATCACTGTAATATCTCAGCAATGCCTTCAGCTGAAAACCTATCACAGCCTTCCATCTATCTGGGCTGGTTTATAAAGCTTATTTCCATGGTGCTGGAAAATCTGTGGGGCATATGGTTTAAAATACTGGATAAATTCCCCACTTTCCCTTCTGTAAATCTATATAAATAGAGTTTTAATGCAACCTTTATCAGTAATGAACAATCTCTTGTTCTCCCATAAAATTAGAGTTAATCCTTTTTTATGTTAATCAGGAAGGAACAAAGTTCAATTTTGTTCACACTCACAACACAGGCACTTGGGAAGTCTGAGGTTATGTGTAGAAAATACTTGGAAAGGTATTCTAACCTGATTTTTCAGAGGGTTTGGGTAGTTTAGGTTCACCACACTTTCATAAACTCTTCCATGAACAATTTCTTATTTTGCATCAGTTGACTACAGCTTCTCCAAAGGTCTCCAGTTTGCAAATCTATGCATTGTTCTCGTCGAGCTCCAGCATGGCACAGGCTCACCTCAATGCAGGTGCTCTTTTCAGTAATGACATTAAGGATCATTTTAAAACTATTGGAGATTTTTAGGTTGTATGGGTGCACATGGTACATGGCAAAATTCAGTTCCTACCTCTAATAATGGCCTTAAAAAATACTTTCTCTAAAAGTTTTGCAAAGCTGTTCAAGCTCAAGTAATGCAAATATGTGATTATTTTGCTGAATTACATCGTGGTTGTGACCAACTCAGGTGCAGTCCTGCTGGTCTGGCCATGCTTTTAGGCCAAGGTTGAAAAGAATGAAGCAGCATCTGACGAATTTACACCCCAACTTCATGTAATTATCCCAATGCAGGTAAACATGAAGGTCGAATTTGCAGTCATTCACAAAGCCTGTTTCTTGACTCGTGTCGAGAGTTTGCTCTTGCAGATGGAATGAAGGAAATAAATGGTGCAGCCTGAACAGGGATGGAGGAGTAAAAAATGAGCCTGTAGAGGGAATAAGGAAGTATTTTGCTTTAGCAGAAGCGGGGAGGTATTTGTTACAACAAGAAGCTTAGAAAGACTTGGTCAGCTCAGAAGCCCAAGTCAGCAGCAAAGAACAGTTTGTACATGTCACTTTGGTATTGACTACCAGAGAGTGAAAGTCCCCCTATAATCTCAAGGAAAGCACTTCTATAAGGCCAGGTAGCATTTTTCCAACCTATGTTGCTCTTAATAACAAGTATTTTGAAGTCAGAAGATTAATGGTTCTGTGTGACATATTCTCCTGTCTCTTGAATGAAGTTGACTCAGCCATGCTCTGACAACACCCTGAAACATCATAATGGCTTTAAACATCAGCCTTAGAAAACACCACTACCATCCTGGCTGAGAGTAAGTAAACACAGCACCAGCTGTCCTTCAGCAGTAGCAGGAATGAAACAAGGTGGACCTGCACTGGAAAAATCCCACCTTCCCTGACTCTGAATGAAAACTAGTGACTCTGACAACATCTAGAGATACTTCCCTTTGAAGCAGAACAAAGCAGGCTCACTCATGTCTGTTCTGCAGCTCACCAACGTCCACAGAAGGGCAATCAGCAGTGCATTTCATAGAGCAGTTCCTGACAGGCACAGTAAGAGTTAAGCTGGAGGGTGGGGGAGAGGCCAGAGGATTGCCATAACGTATCATCAGTGGGACTATTAATAGGGTTCAGGTTATAACTTATTCATGAACTTCTGCACTTTTAACTCCTGCAGTATGGCAGGGTAACTCGGGAACACTTATGAATGACACTGCTAATGCACCAAAGAGAAAGGAAACACAGCTCTGCTGCTGTTGCACATTAAACCTATACATTGCTCTTCGAGACTGGAGCAGATCAGTCGAGCAGACATGGATCCCTCTGTTAAAAGATCGGCCCTCGGTGCATCACTACCCCCACTGGGCCTCAGATGCCTTTGGCAGATACACAGCACATTAAATCTTTTAATCTTGGCTATACTTGCATAACTTGCTGGATGATTCCTATTTCAGCAAACACTTACGAGCATTGTCAGACTCAACGTGCAGCACCCACGGCCCTGCAGGCCCAGGGCTGGCACAGGGGCATTTCCCTTGCTCTTCCCAGCCATGCCCTTCCTTCACTGTGCCCCTGTGCAACCCACAGCAAACCAGTGCCAGTCAACTGGGCCAAAGCAAACAATCCAAAAAGCTTTGCACCCTGAAAAATCCATTCCATGGTTTTGAACGGCCTTGAGGGTGGAGGGGGGGAATAACCACTTGTACCAGGAGGTTAAGGCTGACCAGGCAGCACCTGAAAAATCAAAAGGAAGCTCATAGAAACTTGAAGACCCAAATTCCTATTGCTATTTTGTTTCCTGGAGGGGACTGATACTGTGGTGCAAATAATTTAGGGCTTAACAGATATGGCAAATGTGATGGGGTGTGTCAGTAGCAAGGGTGAGGAAAAAACATAGATAGCCTCAGAGATCAAGTTTATTCCTTCCACCTACACTCCTGGCAAGAGATTTAGCACTTGTCACTGGTCACTGTTTTATCTCCGGTGTCTTAATTGTCTTCCTGCTAGTTAGGGCTCATTGTATGTTATATTGATTGTTTTTTCCCCACTAATTGACTGTGTGGTTATTGGGTTCTTTAATTGCCATCCTGAAAGGCACTGTAAATTGTCCTACATCAACATTAGTGATGTTAAAAAAACAAGAGTGGTGCAAGGAATTTCAGTGTTGATACAGTGGGGAAATACATCAAGGCAGGCAGCTTCTGTACCCAGCCCAGTTACACAGTCTAAATGCTGAAATTTACCTATTTTCCATCTAGCTTATGATAAATATACAGATGAAGATATGAAGCATGTTCTGCAATCCCAACAAGAAGATCTCCCTAGGCTTAGGGGAGAAAAAAACCTATGCAAAGGAAATGCTCCACCTTCTGGAAACACAACTGCCACCAAACCTACAAGGTCTTGGAGAGCTCTCAGCCCATTTCATCCCCCCTCTCAGCCAACTCATCCTAACGTTGTACACCAAAAATAAATGATTTTCATGTTAGATTCTGGATTCAAGCTCAGGTTTTGAACCATATCCTGGTTCATTATTGATTGACCCAGATGATGGATGTTCACAGCCTACAGCATGTCCTTTCCAACACACATGTGCTTCCTGGCTCCTCCTCCAGTTATCTGAAGTCTGATCCAAGCCACAGAAGTTAATGGGTACTTGCTCTGAACTTCCACAGGCCTTTTGGTTCAGATCTTAAAACATTTAATGCTTCTCACAGACCTAAAGACACAGACAGGGACCAAGGGAGATCTTCCAAGTCATCTAATTCTTACTAATTAGCTTCAGGCATATTAAAGCCTTTGAAAGTTTGACAAAGCGCTCACAAGCATTTTTAGACAGTTAAATTGCTTTACCTGAATCAGTCCTCCAGCTCCCCTATCTACAAACATTGTCTGCATATGCAAACCCAAACTCTTAAACCAGCTACACTGGACAGGATGAGTCAGTCATGCAATATATTTAAATGCTCTGGAGATGACAGAAGACTGCGAGAAGGAAGATTAATTAAAGACCTAGACAAGAAAAGACAAAAACTTTTTTTAAAAGGCATTTAGCAGTGAAAGGCACTGGGCATTATTTGAGGCTTATTGAATACATGCTGGCTCTCTCTTTTCTGGAATAGCGTCAATACTGCAATTGATTCCAGGCCTTTTCTTAGAAGAATCCCAGTTCTAATTTAATCCTATTGAGCAGCAGTCAGAAGCCCATTAAGGGAGGAATTCCACTCATTTTAGCAAAACATCCAAACAGTGGTGGGTTTGACAAAACCAAAAGGATGCATTTTCCCTGTTTTTGAAGGGTAACTATGACTGCAGCAGTCCCTGTTGCTGCCACTGCCTACTCCCAAGAATGTAACATCCAGGACCTTGCCTGTTTCCCTATTAAGGCAACAAAAATGCTTGGCTTAGTTTTGTGTAAAAATAAATTAAAAAAAAAAAAAAAAAAGTTGTTAAACTGTCCCATTGGTGCCTGGTGCTTCCATTTTTTTTCCTTTTCTATTTTCTAGGTAAGATAAACCCCTGCCCGCCTGTGCAAACTCAATTCACGAGTTAAAGGTTCTTTTTCACAAAGTCCATTTTCATCTGAATATAACCATCCTGATAACCTATCCAATGTGTAGTCCCATTTCTCAGCACCTTCACACTGACCCAGTCAATATGTTTCAGCTGAAGAGAATATGTTATGAAAACTTGTGTTTGCTATTCCTAGTTATACTAACCTCTCTGTTATTCCTTCTCACCCCTCCTAGACGTAAGAAAAGCAACAGAAGAAACACCTCTTAACACTTGAAATCTATCCCCCAGGCTTCTCCAAATCACTTGAGCAGTTCTTATGGTAAGTGAGGAACCAAGGGAGAGTTATGTGTTATCCTGCCACCTTTCTTTAATTTAAGGACTCTGTTCTTTAACTTTAATGGAATGATTAGTAATATGCAGCAGTAGAAGAATGAGGAATGGAACCGAAGGAAGGAAAACCTAGGGATGCAATCCCATCCATCTTCAGACACCACATCCTCAACAATATCTGCTGTGACCACCAATTCATTAGACTGATGCAATCTATTCAGTAATAGCCCAGCCCGGCCCCCGCTGCCTCCACAAAGCAGCTCGTTAAACACTTACAAGGTAGCAAGTCAATGCAGAGCCATTTTTCTCAGGCTTCACGGTCTCCCAGCATTAACCTTATTAACCCTTAAGCACAGCAAAAGGGCTGTTTATTTGCCTAAACACCTGCTTTGGATTGAAGTGATAAGCACGTGGCAGGAGCAAGTGGAAAAGGGAGGAACACCTTTTGGTGGTGCTGGCCCGGCCTTTCCCAGGCTGTTGGCAAAGCACATGCCCATCAACCCTGGGGGAACAGTCGAGGTGGACTCTGCATCGTGACCTGAGGAACTGCCAGGCTTACTGGGGCTTTTTTTCACAGGAGAGAGATGGAGGAGTTTGTATTTCTTTGGATCCTGCTGCCCTGCGCAGATGTTCTGTTTGGCTCCACTTTGCTGTTTTATCTGCTAAAGGACCAACTCAGTAATCATCTTCCTCTTCTTTCAGAGTTCTGCATTTATGTATAGCCAGGGTTTCCAAACTCAGGACAAACTCAGCCCACAGCTTTAATTTCTCCCAAAACTCAGACAAAGGCACAATTCTTTGGTTTTCCTTCTGCCACTTCTTTTATGAAGCTGACCCTGTTGTGCTCAGACCAGCTTGGATCAACTTCTCTCTGGATTCACAGTGGGCAGCTTAAAAAAGTATGACACACATGCATGAACACAGAAACCAATCTAATATACATCTAATGCTAAGGAGTCAATGGCTACTTAGGATCAGCTCACTTTATAAATAGGAATATATGAAATACTGATCAGAGAAGTCTACTCCGTCCTCCTGCAGCTTTGTCCAGTGCTCAGGTACTTTGAAATATTTCCACCTCCTGCCAGTTCAAGCAGAATCAGTTTCTCTGAATATCTTTAACTCTCACCTTCCTCCCAACTCCGAGGCCCATTCTCCCCATGTCTTCTACTCCAGTGTCATCACCTATTGGAAATTCCACAGGGAAAACCAAGAAACAAGTGTTCTCCTTTAGCCATCCACAGTGTTCATGTTGTGCCCTGTATGTGGTACTTACCAACATTAATTAACTGCACACCTGCTCTGATGCTCCATGTTATTTTCTAGCTCTATGCCTTAATGTCGGAACACAAATAGATGGGGTGGCAGGGGTTCTTAAAACAAGAAAGGGAGCAGAGACAATCTCCAAGAGTTTTATATCTGCGTGTTGAGGTGCCTGACAAAGGTTTGCAAGCATATTTTGCCTGTGAACAGCACACTACCCACCAGTATTTGCTGTGTCTGAAGGTGCCAAAAAAGCAAGCTTGAAGCACACGCAGGGGAAGGACTGAGTTGAAAAAAAGCCAATTTAGTATCTTTCCGCTCACAACAGCCATCAAGCACATAAATGAGTCTTGCACTCTTCTTTCCTCATCTTCACTCTGTGGCCACTCTCCAAAGAGAAGGCGGTGTGATGAGCCAGAGGAAAGCAAAGCAAAACATCCCTGTTTCAAGATCTCATTAACTGGGAAGTTAATAGGTGCACTGAAGCTTTCATTCCTGAAGCTAAAACAGGAAAAGTTGAGAGGGAGAAAAAAAAAAAACTTTTAAAGTGTCAGAATTTTTACTTCTCATCTTTAATGGTGACTCTGTACATTTTTAATATCTGCTCCTCCACTTGAAACCCACAGGAGAAAGGTTTAGAGAGCCAGAGCTTACTGGAGTGCTTACATCCACATTTCAAAAACCAAAGCTTTCCCATAGAAAATAAGATACTGATTGAAAAACTGCATGAAATCTCTCCTCCAAATAATCTAGAAGCTTATTAGCTATTTTTTGACTCTTGAGCCATTAAGGTTCACTGGCTTCATGCCTTCAATCTCATCTCCTAACATCTTCTCTGGGCCAAAAATCTTCCTTAGTCTTCCTGCCCTGACCTCCTCAGAACTTCACCCCTCATCTCTGCAGTGGAGAGGAGGAGGGGAAGGAGACAAGGAGCTCTTCTATATAGCAGCTAGAGGGGGTCAGAGATTTAAATTTACCCAGAGGACAGATGATACATTAAAAAAAAAAACAACAAACCCCACCCAGAAACAAGCCAGGTTCAAGGCAACACCACTTGTCTTTGTTTCAAGAACAAGAACTAAGTAAAAAAACTGTGATCATGACAACAGGATCCTTCCACTTTCACAAAGAAAAATCACCTGAACACCATGGTAAAGATTTACACAGGTTATAGTTAGCAAAAGGCTCAGGCTTGCTTTTACACAAAAGGAAAACTAATCCTAAGGAAACTAGAAGGCTGTTTAATTTTTTAAGTCATCCACTAATAAATAAACAGAGGGCAGAATCAATGGCTTCTGCTGAAATTCATCAAAACTTGCTTAGCATTTTGGAACATCTCTTTTAATTTCCATTGGGGGTGATTTTTTTCTGTTTCAAACTAAAATTTTTCTTTTGGAAGAATCAATAATCAAAGACTATAATTCCTCACTTGCTACGTATTTGCTCCCAGCTTCTTAAGATCAATGTACTTATGTCCAAAAATAATCAGAAGTGCTACAAAAAGTGCAAATAAATTCTAAGCAGCCTTGCAAAGCAATGCTCATAAACAATAGTCAATGTTCATAAGCAATCCTATGACAACAGATGTGATAAAGAATTAATTACTGCTTGTACTGTCTTAGGGCTTCAGATCACTACACAGGGTTGACCCAAATCATCTGCACAAGGCCCTGGGGACATGCATGATCCCATTTTTCAGAAAATCTCTACACTCCAGTTTGTGTGCCAGCACTTAGCCAAAATTAAGAAAACCTTTTCATTTGCCTAAACTGGAGCCCAATAGGTTTTGTTGATTTTTGTCTCCTAAAGGTGCCTCTGGTACTTAGAAATCTGTTATTTAACCTGCAGTTCAGAGGGAGAGAAGGGTTGGGGTTATCCCAGGTCCTTGTCCAGCATGCCAGGACCACACGTGATTGCTGCCCCTGCCACCCATGGAACTGCCCAAGCAAAACCAGGACACCACCACTGTCATGGAAATCCAGTGTTTTGTCACAGGGTACTGAAAACTGGTGCCTGGGAAACAACAGCAAGAGCTCTGTTTCATTCCTGTTCCAAATGCAATCTTTGCATCATTTATATTTAGAGTCAGGGGGTTTTTACAGTATTTGTGTGCATCTGGCGTGGCTCCCTCCCCTTGAGAGCCCCCACTGCTCTGTCCTGTGGGCACAGAGGTCACTGCTGGAGGGGGAGTTTCAGTGTGTTCACATTATGCCAGACTGGCATCTGAAGCTTAATGAAAGTTTTGCTTTCTCTTGTGCTCTTCCTGATTTTCACTTTGGGTCACCTCCCTTTCAGCGGCAGAAGAGGCAAGAGGATCCACCCTGGCTGTTGGAGTCAGTTGCTGACAATAAATTACACTTAAAATTCCTTCTAATATTCTGCTTAGACACACTGTAAGAGAAGAATGAATATCCCAAATAATTAAAATATGTTTAATTTGCATGGAGCTCAGGGCATTGTTCTGACATCAAACATCACTGTCAACCATATGTGGAATTTCAACTGCCAAGTGCTTCATTTATGTGAAAATTAGCTTAAGTGTACAAAGAATGAAAAATTTATGATTATTTCACATTTTAATAAATGCAGTGCTATGCATTAATTTAGACTTCTAAAACAATTTTGACAGTGACAAGGGAATCCTTCACAGACTAAGTGCTGTAGCGTGCTGTGTTTCACATGTCCTGTGGAATTACGTGGTAGAGTGTTAAGGCAGTTAGATTTTTATGTTTTTAAACAAAGATATGATATGACTATATCACTTAAAATACTTCTTCTGTTCACTCTTTCCCCTCTTCTCCCATGAGAAACTACAGAACCTATCAATAACTTTCAGACAGATCGGCATCTTGCATTACACAAAAATGTTTGCAGTGAGGAAAAGAAAGCGCATACATTACATTGTTCAATATAACAGGCATTGGCAACTTTCCCCAGACTTTTGTTGAACAGGAAAACCACTTGGATGGTGACAGAATCTTGCACAAGGTGCTAAGATCTGACACTAGTGCATTATTTTTCATGAGTAACTTCTGTTCTTCATAATAAAACACAATGCTGCACTATCTCTCTCTCCTTATGGGCCATATGGGCTTTCTCCAGACCTGAATGGCAATCCCACAATATTTTTGTGTCTGGAGTACCCCAGACTGAGAGAGGAAACATTCCCAACACCTTAAAGAGCTGCTTCTTCTCTTGGTCCAACCGGAGGTCCCCTTCAAATGCCATTTTTCATATAACGATCAGCTTTGCATTTTGCATGACAAAATTAATAAAGCACTTCTGCAAACAGAATCATAGATTAGTTTGGGTTGGAAGGGACCTTTAAAGGTCGTCTGGTCCAACCCCTCTGCATGGACACCTTTAACAAATGCCTGAAATACTGTACAACCCCCCCAACCCAAAATCTAAATGACACGAGGGAGGAAGAGGATTTTAGCTCTTCTCAGCCCACACAACTCTGACTTTTTTGCTTTATAAGATCTAGCATTTATAGACGTGTTAAACACAGTGCACTCCCCTCTCTGCATGTATTGCACGCTCAAAATCTACATTAAAAGAAGGTTATTAACACCATCCTGCAAGAGTTCAGAAAAGAGACCAAACCCAACTTCATTCTGCCATTTCCTAAGGTGGGGCTCTTTGAACAAAACTCTTTGGTGTATTTCCATTTCTTCTTTTTTATTTTATTTTTTTTTTAAAGCAAACTTATAAAAATGGAAATTCTATCACATAGCCTCACCTTGAGCACAGATGAATTATAAACAGGGTTTGATCCTTCAGATCCACCTAGAGCTCTCAGCATGTGAGCTTATCTAGTAACCAAAAGCGGCAAAAAGCCTTCATCCTATCTGAGAATCAGCTCTGAAAGGAGATGAGATCAGACATATGCTTTGCTATTGGCTTTCATGGCTGTTTCCTGACAGCAAAATAGTACTAAGAATAAAGAACCTTAAGACCCATTCCAGCTGCTTTAGAAAAGGTATGATCTGGCAGGCACAGCTCCCCTGTAAACTCTGAATTGTGAGTCAAAATCCCCACTTCATGGTGAGGTTACTCACGGCATGTGCTGTCAGAAAGCAGATCTTACCCCTCATTTCAGTAACACTGGGAGCGAGACTGATCTGTACCAGGAGAGGAGCAAACTTTTCCCCTGTGTCTCTTTGGCAAAAGAAAGCTTGGTCTGGTAAAAGAACCAGTCACTTCGAGAATCTGGTCACTGGGTTGGACATGTTTTTATATTGTATTTTGCAGGCTCACAAGCAGCACGTGGTCTTTGGGATTAATGTGTGAAGGGCCACTCTCTCTGGATGGAAGCAGAGCCCAGGACACTACTGGAGACCCCTGTGTGTCATGGCTTGGGGATCTGGATGCCCCCAGCCAAGCACAGACTGCCTTCAGGCATTTCTAGACTGGGTGGGCAGGCACAGGCTGGTGTGGACCCAGTTGCTCTCCCAGAGAAGTCTGGATGGAGACACTCTTTGTATAGGCAGAAGGAAATGAAGGGAAGAAGGAGGTTGCTGGTATCCCTGGCTTTGAGCTGGTGAGTGCTGTGAGAATACACCTTTCCAGGGAAAGATTCGTGGGACCTAGATGGTCACAAATTAACAAAAGGACCAGCAGCTCTGATGGCTGTCCAAAACACAGCAATCAGTAAGAAGGATGCCTTTCTGTAAACAGTTTTGGTCAGAGACTGAAGTGAATCCCTTCACCCTGCTCTGCAGCTTGCCCTGTGTCAACACTGCAAGAAGTCACTGGAGACAGAGCTGGTCACTCTCATTGCTCCCCTCGAGTGCTCCCCACCAGCCTGACACCACACAGGGACAGCATGTGCCACCTGCTCTGCTTGGTCTTCCTCACCAGTGCACTCACACCTCTACAGCCTTAAAGCTGAGGGTTTGCAGTTGTTCAGGTAGTGCCTGTCAAGAGAAAATTAAAATGCAATCAAAAAAATTAATTTTTGGGGGGGGGGTGGTTTAATAAGCTCTTTACTGGCATCTTGCTGAAAGTGCAAACTGATGTTTGATACCACTGGTCCACCAGGGCAAATACTGGTTCAAAAAGAAACCCCCTGGGATTAAAACATCTTCATGGGCTTTGCACTGGGTAGTAGATATCTAAAAACTTACATAATCACTTCAAGTGGGATTTCAAAAGTATTCTGCTCTAGTCTTATTGCATTTCCACCACAAATTGAGGCTAATTTTAAGTACTGATTTGAATGGAGACATTTACGAGACTTAATATTTCTCCAACACTTTTTTCCTAAGCTTTTGTGCAGTCTGTAAGTCAGAAGAGAATTGTATTTGCATATTTGTAAAATAGCACGTGGCTCATTTTCATTTGGAGAATACAACAGAAAACTGCCATCAGAAAATTAAAGGGAAATCTAAAAGATGTAGGCATTTAAAATCAGATGAGGGGCTGGCATCTGGTCCTTTATTTGGCTACTGATTTGTGTAGGATACAACTTCCTGAATTTACTGGGGGAAAAGTTTCATGTGATTCAAGGACCACAGTGGGATGTTTCTAGCCAGATGAAACTGAGATCATTCCAGTGTTAAATATTTGCTGGAGGAGGTTAGGCCTTCAACCTAATACCAACAGCCTGCCCCAAGGAATTGTTCCTAAGTGCAGAATATTTTGTCAAAACTGCTATCATCACATGCACTTTTCAAACCAGTAACACTAAACCAGAGCACTGCAGCTGTGGAGAAGGAAAAGGCAGCACAGGGAGCTTGAAGCAGCCAGGAGACCAAGGAAGCAGCAAAGAGAGTGACCTTTTGTTTATATCAGTGGTGACCAGACCTGAACTTCCCTGCCCATTTCGCAGCACCAGTGCAAGACAGCCACTGACAATCTTGCTTTCATGCTTTGACCAGCTCAAAGGTATCAGTAACACACTGAGGTATCAGTAATGAAACACCCTCTGAGGAGATGTGCTGATGCTTCACCAACAGCAGGAGGTTTTCAGAGAAGAGGTGAGTGTAGTCAAGGACATTTGGCACCTCTGCCTCCAGCATCAGCTCTGAGGTGAACAGCAGGCTGGGCTGGGTTCAGGGACAAGCTCCCACACTAGTTGCTTAGGGCCTCTGCAACACACTGATTCAAATTACCCACTGTGCATTTATCAGCTTCTGCTCCCTATCAGCCCCTGCAATTTGCCTTAGCTCTGCACCCTTTTTGCTCAATTTTCAAACTCTAGATTCACGTTCCCCATTTTAATCCTAAAGCTGCATTTAGAAACATGCCAGGAGAGGCAAAGATCATCCCCAGGATGAGATTTCAGCCATGGGATTCTTCAGTGAGAAAAAGAAGAAGGCAGAAATCAAAGATAAATTGAGGGAGATGCAGATACAGGAGAAGGCAGTGGAGCTGAAGATGGTAATGGGCCGAGGGAGCAGAAGGGGCAAAACAGGGTCAGGACAGACTGAAACTTCACATGAGAGACTCTTACTGAGAATGAAAATGAACCGAGATCTTGTCAGTCACCTGTCAGATATCATAACAGGAATTGTCTCTTCACCCTTTGGCTTACATGGCCCCACACATTGCTGCAGAGCAGTAAAAATATTAGAAGTTCTGTGCAAACGAGGCTGCTGGATGATGATGCTCACATTGTGAGTCAGGGTTTCTCCACTAGCCCAAGGCCAAAGTCCAAGCAGACTTAAGAACACAAAAATCATTAGATGTAAATTCCTCATAAGCAATCAAAAAGTAGCCAGGATTCAGGTTAATGCCTTTGGTCATCTTCTTTTTAATGAGCCTGAACAACAACATATCTACAGCTACAAATATACCACAGGAATAATGTATGGAGGCACCTAGGGTGATTGCAGAACCAGGTGAAACAGAAAATCCAGTCAAATCCTCCCTAGGTTTGGAAAAGTCATCCAGGGTCATCAAGTTCCAGCCTCTGACCTCAGACCACCATAAATGGAGGCTCTGCCCCAGTGAGGTTGTCCGGACAACTCTCTCCAAGCCAATCTCCACACGAGAGACAAGCAGAGTTACCCACAGCACAGCTCATACACGTTGGCAACCTGGCATAGTCATCATACCTGTCTAAGGTTCCACCCTCAGCACGTACCCTTCCTGTGAGTGCAAACAGTGACATGTTTACACTGGGGGAAGTCCAGGTGGGATGATGATGATGCCCCTGAGGTCCTGCATCCTTGAAACGGCGCTGCAGTCACGACAAAGCTGGGCTTGTGTCCCTAATCCTCCAAACAGGAGGCAGGAGATAAACTCAGTCAGTGGAAAGCGGATGTTGAACACATCCTTCCCACACCTCCTGCCAGCTGCTTGCAGCAGGGCTGGCACGAGATTTACAGCCAGCTGCTAACTCCAGCGGGAGGTACAGTGCCACAAGAGCAGGTAGATGAAGCAGGGAGAATCTGTCAAGGATTTAAGAGAAATAAAAAGAAAAAGAAGGAAAAAAAAGAAAAAAAAAAAAGAGAAAGAATTAAATAGAAAAAGGGGTTGGGGGATAATTACAAAACAAGTATTTTTAATGGTTGCTGGCAGAAACCCCAACCCTTGTATTTAAATGGCTTTTTTAATTAAAAAACAGCAGGCTATGAATGCTAATCTCTCTGAGCAGAAAGCTCCTGATGGTTTGCCTGTTTCCAAAAGACTAAATCAATCAGCAAGAAGGCTAACCCCATCTTGGGAACAGGCATTTCAGAAGGGCCTAAACTTCCAAAGTCTGTGTGTGCTGCACTCCTGTACACACAGGGCAAGATGTCAACTAACACCAAAAATACAACATTCACAAAAATGTCCAGTGGTGGTTTAACCTCCTCCCCCCTCCCCACCCCGATCTGATCTGTCTTTCCTTGTTACTTCAGAATGTTTTTTTTTTCTAGCTAAAAATATCAGTGGAGGCCTGCCAGGCTAAAATGTGCAGTTTGAGTCCCTAAGTGTTTGGGTAGGGAATATTCCAATTGCTCCACATTTTTGCCTATGTAAACTATTTAACTTGCAAATCAGAAAGCAATGTTGTATGACACACTTGGGTTTTTCTTGGAATCTCAGCAGACACGCAGTGAAAAAAACCCAGCACATAACCAGCAGAGAGTGAGAGGAGAGAGAAAGGGGGAGAGAGAGAGAGAGAGAGGGATGTCAACCATATAGTACAAAAATAAATTGTTAGCAATTTTTTATGAACTGAGGTTTCCCAAATGTAAAGCAATTTAACAATTTTGTGCCATTGCAATTCACAGGATCTGTGGGTAGAGGGATTTTAAATGAAAATCCAGCCCTATTCTATTCTGTGGCAAGAATTATGTGTCATTTTGTTTCTTTCCCGCATTTTGTATTTGGGTGAAGTGTTAGAGAAAGGAAGCCTCATCAGAGAAGGCCACCACCAGGAAACAGCACGAGCGAAATACTGGTGCTGCAGAGCAGTGGAAGTTTTCCTACCCTGGCATTGACATGACTTGGAGATTTGGAGCCTCCTTTTCCAATCCAGAAAGCTTCTGTGCCTGTTTCCAAGCTGGGACTGTCCATCCTGCTCCAACTGGGGAAGTGGTGATGGTGCCCAAGGGCTTGTCTTTTGTCTCAGTGCCCAAAGGCACATGGGGCTGTGGTTACAGGGACAAAGTCTGTGCCCTCAGGCTGTGGCTCAGCCCAGCTCTGCCTCTCCTGGACACAAGGTTTACAGGTCTTGCCCTGCTGCCTCTCAGTTGCAGCATCAGTAACTGGAAGTCCACATGGAATTGCTGGAAGAGGAATTAAGAGAGACCTTAAGAGTCAAGGAGCAGCAGCACGGCAGGGCTGTGCTTCCACATATACTTGGGACGTGCTCAAAACCCATGGCAGAAAGACTCAACTCTAAGCTCTTCCTGTGGGGACCCTCTCCCTGCTCCTCCCTTTCACCACACTCCTTTCCATTGCCTGGCCTGTGCTCCCTGCAGTCGCCTCTTTGCCCAGAGATGGATTTCCCTCCAGAGCTGCCTCCCCAGCATGTGGCTAATGGGAGAAAAGCTGGGAGACTCCCTGCCTTATAAGGAGCACTGTGTACTGCCCACCCTCCCTTCACCACTCTTTCCATTCTCCAGTTCCAGGGCCGCTCCTGAGCCATCAGTGTCGGGCTGCGAGACGGACAGTGAGGAGCAATTCTCAGCCTCCTCTGAAAGCTCGGGATCCCACCCTGACACACACAAATGCCTCCCATCTCCAAACACCTGCTCTGTTCCAGCAGCACCACGCAGCAGAGCAGGTGCTGTGCCAGTCTCTGGGCCTCCCGCTTTCTCTCCCCACACTGCTGTGTCATTTCTTCCTCCTCCATCATTGTGTCAGCTCCTGCTGATGGAGCTGACCTCCCTGCTCCTCCAGACGGTGCATCCGAGCCCTCCAGCACACGCATCCGTCTCCAAGCACACTGCGCCGTTAAGGAAAGTACATTCAAAATTAGAAGCTGATTACACAGTTTGCACTGGAGCTGGGGAGTATATAAACCCAGTGGGCTCCTTGCAATGCCTGTGCTTTTCTTAGCTGAGCGTGCCTTGTTCCCACACGTGGGAAAAAACAGAGCAGGAATACCACGGTGTGCAAAAGAAATCCAAGAATGTGCACCAAAGTTAACCCAGTCCGCTGGTCTCATGAAGGACAGAGGTGCTCAAATAATACTTTGTGCCAAGCTGTTAGAGAGCAAGAGGAGATAAAGAAGACCATCACTGATGTGCACATCTTTTCTAGCATCTGACTGCATCAGGAGCCACGGTTTCTGCACGGTTCCTTCAAAGGCAGGGAGAGTTTACTCTCCACCGAGACTGACACTGAGACAAGTGACAAGTGAAAAGCCTCAAAGATATCACCAACCACTCTGCATGACCACGCTGGATGTGCCTGGATGCTTTGTACAGCTCATGTCATAACTTTGAGGCACCCTGCAAGACTCGGTGATGAAAGTAGCTTTGCAGAGGTGCCATTCAAATTACTGCCTGGGTGCCCTTTTCTCAGATCAGGCTAAGCTTTCACTAGGATCAAGGTAGGGAACAGCTCCAAGGAATTTCTCGGCAAATTCATTTCGCAGGATGCTGATTTCTCATTATGAGAGAACACAAATCCATTTGACAAGCAATGTTCTCTTTCCATTCTCATTTTGTTTCACAACCTATGGCCTAAACCTCAGGTGACTTTTCAAATAAGCCAGCGCTCGTCCTTGCAAAGGAATCTCTGTACGTAACAAACACACAGAGCACGTTGGCATTCTCTGTGTTATTGCTCAGTGCAGCAAGAGAGCGTGGGAATACCTTGACAAAAGTTATGTATGCTCCTCATACTGCATGCAAGAAGTCAAGATTTTGCAGACTTTGGTGAACTGTACCCCACAGCCTTGCCAAGTTGTTCTTTTTCCCCCTTTCTCAGATGGGGGAACAGGAGGGAAAGGAGGCCAGTGGAAATTCATTCCCAAAGTGAGATCAGACCTAGATCAAATGAAATCTGTACTTCAAGAACTAGACCACTCTGTGCTCCAAAACCAATAAATTGATGCTTCATGCAGTGATGGCTGAGTTTATACATTCTGCATTCAAGTGTCACACTGACACTTGCCATTCTGGCACCGAGGAGCTAAATCTATCACTGCCTTCTTTAATGTGCCCTAAGAAAGGCAAAACTAGAGCCATCCTCCTGTCCGGGCTGCTGGCAGCTCCCCGTTGTTAATCCAGCCACGGAACAGGCAGTGCACCAGAGAGCCTTTCCAGTTTGATTTGCTCTTTCCATTGAACAGCAGCGTGTGGATCAAACGAGACTGAGCAGCTTGCTGTCCACCTGCTTCTCAAGTGCAACGAAGCAGAAGAAAACTACTCTGACAATTTGAAAGGGGACTACAACCAATTTGGGAGGAAATGATTGCGCACAGTCCAACCCGATGCCTCGAACAGCATCACAGAGCAATCCTTCATCACTTAGTGTTCTGCACCTGTCACTCTGCTGATTTAAAATGAGTTAGGTAAACTAGTTGCACAACCATGATTCACTCTGAAACACTTCCACTCAAGAGCATCACTCTGCTTCTCTGGTACCCTTATACTTTCAAAGAGTATTTCTACCATGCTTTTTATTTCTTGAAACAGACTCTTACAGATAAAATATGGCAAATTCCCCTTTGATGACCAAGAACCTTACTTCCTCTTGAGAAACCGCAGATCTGGGTGTGGATTTAAACACGAATTTGTTTATCATGCCTAAGCCTAATTCTCCACCTCTAACAGATCTGAAGGGCTGTTGATTAGAGTAATAGTTAGGTATGGAATAAACATCACTGGGAACTATATTTAGCTAAGATTGATCCTTAAACCTCTGGATTTTCAGAGGAAAGAGTCACATTTTTGTTTGGTTGAACACTGTTGACCTTAACATCACTTGCTGTCATGGAACTGCATTAACTATTCATTGACTTTCAGACCCAAACTACAGTTCAGCATTTTCTTAGACACATCAGAAAGCAGCTTGGTTGTAGCATTTCATCCTGAAGTCTCTAATGCCATTTAAAATTAATTTCTTTGCCAAGAATCAATTCAGTCCATGCCCCTCTGTGCTCCAGGAGACTGCAGGGACTGTCAGAGCAAACCTCACAGGACATCACTAGAAAAGTCCCAGGAAAGTCAGTGGAAAGCCAAGCTGAGCTCTATTACTTTTGGGACAGTATAAACACTACAGTGGATAAAGCACCCACAAAAGAACCCCAAACAAACCCAAATATAAAAAAAAACCAACAAAAACAACAACAACAACAACAAAAAGGAGAAAAAAACAAGCAAACAAAACATGAGCATACACTTCTAGGGAAGCCTCGGGGGAAGGGAAACAGCTTGCTCTCTGTGGGCACTTTAGGTTATATGAATGGCCAAATAACATGACCTAGAAGGGATCAGCAGGGAGGGTAGAGAGTTTTGTGAGCATCCCACAGAACCCACAGCGCCCACAAGCCTGCACAGCACCTCTGTGTTAGCTCAGTTGAGTACCTGAGGTACCTGCACAGGAGATTTGCAGCCTCTGCTCTGGTGGTGCCTTGCACGCTCCACAGCTCCTGCCTCACCAGCAGCTGCAAGAAAGCAATATTGCACATTTCCCCTGGTTCTGGTGTTATTCAGGCTGGGGTAAGAGGAGAGAAGAGCCAGTCTGGAGGGAAGAGATGAAGGACTGCCAGCTGAACAAGAAAGGCACCCCATACCCAGTACTCCCAAGAACTCTCCCAGCTAAAGGTTAACCAGGCCCCATCCTTCCCAGTCTTCCAGATCTGATGTGTTCCAGACACTGTGATGTTTTTGGCCCATGCCTTGTCCGGCTGAAGAGCATTCCTGCAGTACATCTCTGTACTAGTTCTGATCCATCAGGAGTGGGAAATTAGGGTATATTCAGACACTGTAGGGCAAACCACAGCACAGAGCCTTTAGGTTGGAGCCGTTGTGAAAACGCTCTGCCCCAAGGAAGCGCAAGCAAAGCAACATCACCATCCTTTGGACACATCTGGTTGTCATGGCACAAGATGTTCCTGTCAGTCAGGCATCTGCTCCATGAACTCCCATGGAAGAACATGTATTCGTCCTCCCCACCACCATCCCACGAGGTAAGGGAGCCAATGCACCCCTCCCCTTCCCTGACTCACTGCACAGTGCCAGGCCATGCATTTCACCTCATTTCGTGGTCTCCCAGTCACTCCCTTTTTAATGGGGACATGTACTGGCAGTTCTCCTTTGGTGTCTTTAGGAAGCTCTGGCTGCAGCTGGAGAGCTCGCTCCGTGCTTTACTATGATCCACCTGGGCTTTCAATGACATAATTACAGGCCTATATTAAAATGTTATATTGAAATGATCTTATTCTTCATCAGCAAAGTATATGCCTAACCAAAACAAATTCTTCTATATCATTTATTGTATTTAAGATAATTTAATTCATGCTGGAAGGCAGCAAACGAATAAATTCCATAGCACTTTATTTAAATATTTTAGAGCAAATCTTGAAAGATGTTTTCATTTAGCTGAAAGCAGACAAATAGTAGTTTTTTCCTCTACCACAATAAAAAAGTATAGGTTTCTTTTTATTGCAGTTGTTAAAATAAATGGCATTTTTAATAAAGACTGTCCCCATAACAACATATATGATTTGATCACATTATGAAATAAATGTCATGTGAGATTATACATTTCAAAGCAGACAGTTTATGTTCTTTTAGTTATTAAATTCAATCAGTTTTACTTTTTTTTTTTTCCTGAAGGCAGGTATGGTTTTGATTAAAATGTGACCCCAAAAGCTGAATAATTTTAGTGAGAGTGTGTTTTCATTTTTTGAAGGTTTATCTACCTTCCCATAGGAACCTAAGAGAAAAAAAAATGTGGCTTTCAGTGGCAGAATTAAAATTTGTTTTTCTTTGACAGTCATTTTTATTTCCAAGAAGAACATGTTACAGCACAGTGCTGAGTGGAAAACTTAAGGCTAACTAACTAGACATTATGTTTTTAGTCCTTAAAATGTGTTTGGTGATACAAGTAGTCTGTGGAGTCCTCCAGTACCCATCTCCCTTGTACAGAAACCCAGCACCAGCCCTGAGCTGCAGTCTGCACTGTCACACCAGCACATTGATCACTGCCCACAGGGGACAGGACCTGCAGGCATTTCGATTCCCTCCAGGAACTTGCTGAATGACTACCAGAGGTGAAGACAGGAGTGCAGGGAACCAAGCAGTGGCAGAAGTGACCCTGAGGACCACATCCATGGCTCCACACAGCTGTCACTCACTCCACAGGCATTGGATGGCACTCTAAAGGATGGCAAACCTCTCTTCCTTTTTCTGATTCTCCACCTGCTGCCCATCAGAACCCTACCAGGTATCCCTGTTTGCTGAGGGACGTGATTGAAGCTCAACAAGGCTCCCAGGATTTGCTGACAGTGCCTCACCACAAGTCAGAAGCTGGTCTAACCCTTAGGCAGAAGTTAGATCCTTCACTGGTCTGGCCTTTGCTCCATGCATAAGCTGCCCATAGCACCGATTCCATACAATACATCCATGGTCAGTGCCTGGGTGAAAAACTGTATAGAAAAATAGCCTACTTTTAGGATGTCCAGAATTCCCTTTGCGAATTGCTGGACCCTTATCCTTGTTCAGGAATGCAAAAATCAGAGACCTGTGGAAAGGAAGGCTTTGTGATTGCCCTGAGGTCTCACTCACAACACTGAAGGTACAGAAGCTGGATCTGCCAGCCCCAGGATGTGACAATTGCTACTTGCTTTTCAGACACTGAGTTTCTCTTAGGTGTCTTTCTAAAGCCCTCCATCCATTTCAGACACTTCAGCTGCACAACTGTCTTGTTTCAACAAATGAAGCTCCTGTTAAAAAATCACTGACAACACGGGGGTTTGCTTAATAAAGAAATTACTTTTAATCTAAACATCACCATCTGTCAGGCCCTGAAAAGGTAAAACAAGAAAAAAATGTTCAGTGATGCACAGCCATGGAGCAACATTTGAAAGCACATCCCAGCTCTCACCGAGCATGAACGCTGAATATTAAACAAACACCTGAAGCTACATGTGCCACCACCTAAAACTATCACTTCATTTTCTGTTACGTGCTGTGACTTACGGAAAACATCGCAGGCATCGCCATCTGTGTCGCCTTTAATTATCCACAGGAAGAGCACACCCGATATTTCACAGCTCATTCAGAAACCGGAGAGATGCAGGCAGGGCAGGGCATGTGCCTGAGGAGCTTTCCTTGTGCCGAGGGTAAGGGCCACGCGTGGTCCCCAGGAAGGAGGGTGGTGGGGTCAGGCTGCACGGTGGGGACAGGCACAGCCCCTCGTTTGACAGAGCAAAGCTGAGGCTCCCTCTTGAAAACCTGCACCTGCCCCCAGGACCCGCTGACTGGGGAGGGTGACACTTATTAACACCCCGGATGAGGTGTTGGCTCATGCTCGGCTGCAGAAGGCAGAGCTGTGTGAGGGTGAAGAGGGGAGGGTGCATATCAGGATGCAGAGACAAATTACCGGTGAACACAAAGCACGGAGGAACAGGAGCTTTCTGCCATGGTCGGGAATTTTACTGAAGAGAAGTTCCTGATCACTGACTCGTGCTGAGGCTGGATGAAGCGAATTGGTGGGAAGGTCAGGGATAGACTTTTTCATTATTCCCAGAAAATAATCCTGGGATTAAATGACTCCACCAGCAGCTGAGCTCAAAGGAAGCCTGGCCTGTGCTTGCTGTAGCTTCCCTGTGCCCCTCCAGTAATCCCAACAGCCCCATGCCCTGTGACCCCTTCCACAAAACACAGCTGGGCCTTCTCCACATCATTCCCTACTCTCTGGTCTCCTGTTCCCATCTGACACAGGCTGGCAGGGGAGCAGCAGTGCAGGCTGTCTGCTCACCCCATCCCACCTCCCAGGGGCAGCTGGGGCAGGAGGGAAGGGGTTGACAAGCAGGCAGAAATAGCCCCGTTACCACTGGCAACCAAGGGTGACTGTGGGTAAATCCAGAATGAACAGCACTACCTCAGTTGTTTTACAGATACCTGACTGATCTCCCTATATCCTGTTAAATCTCTAAGGAAATACTCAATAAACCCTACTGGAAGTGATAGTCTTCTGCAATTAAAAGTGTCTGGAAATGGAATTCCACTCCTCTGCACAAATAATCCAGACTACAAGCAAGTAAACAAAATAAAATTGCTTTCTTGGAAGCAGCTGTGGGGCATCTGGAAAAGAGATGCTCAAGAAACCTGAGCAGAAATAAGTGCCCCAAGATTTGCTCCTCTTGGCAGTTCCTCCCCTGCTCCATGTCCCCTGTTCCCTGGAGCAAACTCTCCTGCTTATCCCTTGTGGAGGATTTGTATTGAACTGCTCTGAACAGGTAAGAAAGGGCAAAAAAAAATGTACCTTTACCTACCAGCATTCCTCCTCTGCTTGCACGGGGTGTCTGCTGTGCTGGTGATGGTAGGAATAAAGCAAATTAAAACCAGACTCCAGAAGTCAATCAAATCTTTTGCCCTTCATCCCTTCGTTGTGAGGGAACAGTGCATGTTCTCCTCAAGTTACCTCCCCAAGCAACAATCCCATTTACTTTTTGACCCCTGTAAATTAAAACAAGTTTGGAGCTCTCTTGGTTCAGAGCTGTGACTCCATTTACTTGTGAAATTGTTTATTCAAGCAATTCCCACTCTGTAGCATCAAAGTTTGTTGTTAATAGTTGCAGACCACTAATCTACACGATGAATATAACAAAGCTTGTGGAAGAATCCCAAATGGACAAGCATGATAAGAGATGGGAGAAAGAGGCTGGCAAAGCTCCAGGTACACGATATTTTTGTGCCTGACCTCTTTAATTACTTGAACACCAAACTGACTGGCAGATGAGCTTTAAAGCTACTCCAGTGACTACCAAGGACTTTCATTTCTGTTAAAAAGATGGGGTTTAACTTTTCTTCCACAGCACAGAGGTACCTCCATCCAGACCATTTCACCATAGTACAAAGAGGAAATTACTTTTTTTTTTTTTTAATCTGTACCACTTCAAAACAAAAGCAGCAAACCACAACACTCTCATTTGCTCTCATTTCATTTGTTGGCTACATAAAATCAAATATCTATCTGCTGCTGAAATCAGCATCAAGCTGGAGAGATCCTAACTTCTGGGACTTCTCTTAAAGTAGCTGCCAGATCATCAGGAACATGTTTCCCCTCATGACATCTTGGTATACTCTATCATTGAGGAATTTTAAAATTCCTCAAAGATTTTCACCAAACATTCATAACACCCTTCACCCCAAAAACAGAAACTAGAGAGTGAAAAAAAAGAGAGTTTTTCTGCTGCAACATCTCTTGAACCTGAAATCCAAGACATAATCCTTCACTAGCTCTTGTGCTATATCCCCTCTATTAAAACTAGCAATATCTGTTTCTCCAGGAATTCACATTTGGGAAATAAATAAAATAAAATTAAAAAAAAAAAAAAAAAACAAAGAAAATCACAGCAAATGTATTACTATCTTGCACTTCAAAACTGAAAAGATCTTGGAAGCATGAATTAAATTTCACAACGTGCAAAAAGTTATCATTATCATGCACATTTACTGAAGGAAAAAGTTCATATGACTGAACTAATGTTGCTCTGTTAAATTACAAGAAAATCACAGGAGTTTCTAAATCAGAGCTTCTTCCTAAAACCAGTGAAAACTACCTGGTTCAACATTACAGGTTTGTATGAGCAACTCGGGCTTGACTGATGCTCATCATTTTTTTCACTGCAAAGTAGAGTTGTTACTGACCTTCCAGGGTGAACTGGAAAAATACTTCTTTACTGAAATCTCATCAATCCAGAAAGTACCAAGACCTGAGCCAGAAATTTCATTCTTCAACCTGAGATATGCAAGAAAACTCTACTGCAGATGAGAGATCCGCAAGATGGATTAGCAAGAATTTTGCCTTTGGTTTGATGTTCAAATTAGATTACTAATTCACAGAGTCCTTTTACTGTTTAATAAATTCAGATGAAAAGGAAAGATACAAATTCTCACAGTTCTCTTGCTACTTAATACATTCAGATGAAAAGGAAAGATAGAGCATAATCAACACGTGTTAATTTATGCAGATCTTTCCCCAGCTTCATGTTTTAAAATGTCTTTTTTAGATAAAAGGCCAATAATACTCAGCATTTTTCATCTTCAAAGTGCTTTGAAAATATTAACTGGCGAATTGGCACAGCATACCCATCAGGTCCATAAAGATTAGCGTCCTTGTTTAAAGAGCAGTTCCAGGCAGAAAGGTTACGGGATTTCCTCACTAACCAGAAGCCTATGCCAAGGATAGGTGCTAATTAGCAAATTCATAACTTGCGGTGCAGCACTGAGATTACATCCCGTGCTCTAAGTCACCCAGCGCATGTGATGTGTGTGCTAAATCTTGATAACGCCTGCTACTTCAAGTTGAAAAGATAGCAAATAAATGGGCATCTTACAGAAAAAAGTGCATGGGGTGGGAGAGGGGGTGTTATTTCAGCAGCGCATCATTCTGTTCAGGAGCAGTGCTGTGAGATAAGCTTCCACGAAGTGGGAGTGGAGTGGAGTGGAGCTCTAACACTGAACCGGCCTGCTCTGCTGTCAGTACCTCCAGAGCTCTTGGTGCCTCAGGGCAGCCCCTGCTGCCACACCCAGGGGCCAGGATCTCATGGGGATGAGGTTTGGGGAGGGGATCCCACATTGCCCTGAAGACAGGGCTCCAGCAGCACATCCAGATGAAGCGCTTGATCAACTCAGCCAAGAGTCTCACGCTGCACCAACCTCACCTCTCCCTGCCAGCCCTCCCAGAGCAGCGGCACGAACAGAGGAGCCGAACGAGGAGAGCGAGCGAGCACAGGGAGAGTGGAGCTGATAAGCAGATTCAGATTTTCTGATTAGCGCCAAGGGTTACGTGAACAGATGCCTATCTCTCACAGAGGGCATAAACACATTGCAGAGAAGAGTTTCAGCCGTTTGTTTACAAAGGAAGAACACTTTCTAGCTCTCCCACTGGCAGTTTCTTCCTACCACCAATCTACTTTTCCACTGCTGGAAAAATTTTCACTACAAGCAGTTTCAGCACTTCTCCTTTAAAGTTCGTTATTTCCTTCCTGTTCATTATTTTCTTTCTGTAGTATAAAGGCATTCTCATGCATAATCCACAGCTATCAGTAACAAAACAGAGACAGGGGTGCACTGAATGGGTGCACACGAGATTCACCTCAGCTGCTAAGGACAGGGAGTGTGAGAACTGGGAATACCCACAGAGAGGTAAAATAACACAGGCACACAAGAACAGGCCAATGTGAAAATCATAATGACACGGGGATTTATGAGAGGACATATGCTACAGCTATAAAAAAGTCTTCTGTTTGTGGTTTTTGGTTTTGTTTTTTTTTTTTTTTTTTTTTTGGGGGGGGAGGGGTGTGGTTCTTTTTTTTTAATCAGCATGGACTTTAAAAATGGACAGCACAGGGTAAAAGTGTGGTTCCCTATGTGAAAACAGCAAAACTGAAAACTTTACCAGACAGTAAGTGGGTCATGTGCAGCACCGACTCTTGCTGTAATACCAGCATACCAAAGGCTCTGAGAATTCACGCAGTGCCTGGGTTTTTTTTTAGACACGGGGTGTTGTTGTGAGCTGTTTTGGGGAGTGCCCCCCGGCAGAAGCAGATCTGTAATGGCACTTTCTCCAGTCATTCATAACAAGGCTCAGTTATGCAAGGTTATACACCGGCATCGCGATGGGCTCCGGGCCAGGAGGTGAAATGCCACAGCAATGTTCTAGCCCAGGGCCTCTAAGACAAACATCAGAGTGAGAAAGAGGAGTTCGCAGGAGTTCACGACCAGCAGCACGCTGGTTTGGTTTGCCCTTCCCTACAGCATCAAACGCTGGGGTCGTGCCTTCGCTTTCCAAGCCTTCCCAAACTATCAGGAGGCCTCCACGAAGGCTGCCAGGGGTTTGGCTGCCGGAGCGCGGTAACCACCGCTAATGGCTTTGATCGGGGGATAACCCCGTCCTGTGGAACAGGAGCTTCCTTCCTCTGCCCCCTGTGCCATTACCTCACAAGCAGATTGCAAAACCTCTGCAGCAACAGCAGCTCTGCCGTGAGGTGTTTTCTCAGCGCTAGGAGTCGAGATGAAAGGACAGGGCTCTCTTCTGGCCCTGGCTGCACTTGATGAGGAGCTGTCACGGCACAGCCACGCATTCGCAGCCCCTGATCTGCCCCTCAGTCCTTCCCACGGAATGAAGCCAGGCACCAAACCCCAGCACTGCGACTCTGAAAGAGTTCAGGACCGAATCAAAGGCCTGAACGCTGCACCTCTGTGCTGTCTGTAATTATCACTGTTTCTCACTACGTTTCTGAGAGTAAAATGCTCGGCTCTCATAAAGAGAACAGGCCCACCACCAAACATTTAACTGCTTTCTGAATACAGTGCCTGGCTTACAACACACTCAATCAAAGGTTTGGGCTATCAAAAGAAGGTTGTGTACTCCATGGGAAAAGTAATATCCGTTTTAGCTTTCAAACATTTTGGCTTTTTCATTAAAAATAAGTACGAGAAAAGCTTTGTATGTTGTCATATACAAAGGAGATAACAAATGGCACATACAAAGCAGATAACAAATGCTAAGAAGTGGAAATCTGTCAGCTACTAATATCAAAAGACTACACAGAGAATGGAAGGCAAAAAAGTTTTCCCTTACATGCTGTTTATAGTTTGAGCAAACCAGAATAAGCCCATGGTAGGATGGTCCCTCCATCCACTGAGTATACGTCCCATGGAACACCATCCAAGCTGCCACCAAAGTTAAAAGGCCTTTTCTAAAGGGACAATGCTGATATAAAGGCATATATATATATATATATTAAAAAAAAGCTGGTTATATGGTTATATGAGAAATAACACCTTAGACTACTGAGAGAGAAGACATTCAAAAGCCCAGTATTTTTACTGAACCTTGTGTTCAGCATGTGAGGGGACAGCCTTTCCTACAGAACTGTGCAGGACACAAGTGTTACCTCAGCTCCATATCTGGGAAAAGTAACACCAGAGCCAGCAGAGAGTCGATGAAAGAGCCATCTCTGGTCCCACAGCTGATAACGTGGGAGCCCCCAAGCCCCATGCCAGGCAAATCTGCGACAACCTGCAGCACAGGAGCAAAAATTAATACCCTGAGAGATGCAACCAGCAGCAGGGCAAAGCTGGGAGCCACAGCTCCCTTCCTGCTCCACTCCCTCCCTGCTCAGAGATCCACAGCTAAGAGATGCTGATCTGCAGAGAGGCAAAGTCAGGCATGCCCTCTTTGGGAGGCATGCCCCAAGTTCTGCAAGTTTCTTTTGACTCTGTAAGCTCTAATTTGAGAAAGAAAGACAGGGGCTGGTGCAGCAACTTTGAATAGTTCACTGATTTCAGTGCTGGAAAATCCCACACGCCCATTGTCAGATAACATTAGACTGATCAGCTCCTGACTCCAGTCATTTGCTCTTGTATGTACAAAGGCAGAAATGTCTGTCTCTGGCGATTGCAGACCTGCAGAAAAACAGAAATCTCCACAAATTGCAGTAACTGAAGGTTCCAAGGGATTCTATTAATCTTACAATGTAATAGCAAAAAAACTTCGGGCAGAATGGAGCTTGTTGAGGAAGAAAAGCTCTAAGTCTGAGGCTACTAATTTAATTTCTAATAATAGTAATACTATTAAAAAACAAAGCAAACCAAAAATCCCACAACAAGTGGAAATTTGCTTTAACCTAGTATTTCAGGTAGGGTAGAAAAATGATGTATTATTACCTCTCCAGCCCAGGTTTAAACTGACATGTTGTTAAAGTCTCCAGTTTTCTAAATGCAGTGGTCTTAAGGAAGCACATACCCACACAATATTTGCAGCATAGGGCAAGGCAAGGGAACAGAAGTGGAAAACTGCAGCATCTGTAGGTCAGGCTGTGAGGGCTGTGTCCAAAACAAGATGCCAAAGCTCAAGCAGAGCAGTAGGCAGGCCGTGAAAATCAGAGGGTGAGGTTATGAAGAAAGGCAATGATTCTTTCTAGCTTTAAAGCTGTATGACCATTCCTAATGATTAGAAATAAATTAGCAGGGGCCTGCTTGAACTTGTTCTAATATTTTTTTTTTAACTGATTGCAAACCAAGCTGCAGCCACGTCGTTTCATTTACAGCCTTACAAAAATAGACCCTCTCCTCGTAAGGCATCAGCACTGAAAAAAACCTTCCCCTTCCTTCCATCTCAGTGTGTGGCATTAACACCCTCTTGAAAACAGGGCCTCCGTTTGAGGTGAGAAGATACAACATGTCCACTGGCAATGACGTCAAGGTTGAAAAAGATGACACTTCCGTAGGAGAGCACTTGTGAAAACCACCTACCGACGGAGCCGGGCATTGGAAAGCTCTTGGCAGAACCGTTTCTCGACAGAGGAGACTGACCCAAATGGGCTATTTCACTGGCTTCAATATTCCTGCTGGGAAAGTTTAGAGATTAGCTCCTTTGTATTTGGGTACAGAGTTTTCTCAACGAGTTTGTTCAACTTGCTGGACCACCAGAAGGGGAGTTGCACAACAAAATGTGCTCCCACACAGGCAACATGATTTTTGTGGGCATAAAGGAGGAAGGGAGAGTGAAGTTGGAGAAAAGTCAAATTAGAAGCATGGGCCATTGCATTCAGAGACCAAATATTTGCCATGTACAGAGTAATTATTGACCTGTGACTAGGAGACTATTTACAAATTAAGAAGGGTTGTGTACAAAATGGCAATAACAGTCTAGTCAATCAGTACTCATATCTGGTGAAATCAAATATAGAAGCTCATGGCTTTGGGAACCATAATACATAGAACATTTTAAAATAATCTTTCATTTGTCACTATCTCTGAAAAAAAAAAAAAAAAAAAAAAAAAGTAAATTCTACACCAGATATTTGTCATCCCGAGTCAAAAAGGTCAAGTTCCTTTAGTGACACTGCAGCCACACAGCTCTAGCAACTAAAGCTTACGGTATCCTTTGTTACCAGGAACATCCCAGCACCCACGGTTACATCACAGGAAAGTTTGTCTCATCCCCCAGGGCGCTCTGGGGGAAAGTGAACATGTGCCCACAGTGTTCACACTTGGTCCACCTTCTCCCAAGCTACTTGCTGCAGTCAAACCTGCCTCACTTTGGTTTCACTGATGGCCACCCCTTCCTCTCTCTCTGTCTCTCCAGAGAATGACATTTTAATTGCATGTGCCCTTTTTTTTGGTCTGTCAGCTCCCAGTCTCAGCCAAACAGCTGGGTAACTTTGGCTGGAATCCAGAGTTAGCATAAGTTGTTTTTAACCTCTTCATACAAAGGCATTTCACGTGGTTCCCCTGTGTGACCTCCGCGCACAAGAACCTGCTATTAAAATATGCCACCGTATGCAAACCACCGACGTCCTGAGACAGCTGTCCTGAGGCACTTGGCATTGGCCGGGTCCTGTGTGGCATCTGGGCACTGTCAGGGAGCAGCAAACTATTCCCACCACTTCTGAGCCAAACACGTCCTAGCACAGCACTGAAAACGGCTCCAGAGGACCTCCCGGTGCATTTTAACTCCGCTCAGGTTTTAGTTTTTACCAGTTTAGCGGCCAAACCCTCGCCTAGCGTCAGACAGTCATGTTTCCTACCTAAAGGGGTACTGCACAGCAGGGCTGCTGCAGGGCGAGAGGGAGGGTTTGAAGCAGAGGTACAAACCCCTCACCATTTGAGAGCTTGGCCGTGGTTGACAAACAGAGGCTGCCAGTGCTCAGTGGCTCCTCTTTGCCCCACAGCAGCAGTCCCAGGCGCTCAGGCACAGCTGTGTCAGAGCCTGGAATCTGCTGATGAAAGGACTTGCAGAGTAAAAGTTAGCCTACTTTTTCCAACTTTCCAGCTCTTAGATGAAGGTATTACTGCCTTCTGCAAACCCTTGAAACATCAGGACGTTCCTACTTAAGAGGTTAAATGAGGACTCGGATACGGATTCGCAAACGTTGACTTACATAACTTGCCCGGTAAATGCGTGCAGCGTGGTGTGCGTTGATTGTCTGAAGATACAGGTGCTGTGCCACTCACAGGGAAGGTATTAGTAAGTACTTAACAATGCAGGGTAGGCTGTTCCTCTTTAATTGCAGGGATGTGCAAAGCATGAGTAGTTATTTGCTCGCATGAGCAGCTCTGTCAGCAAATGGTTATCCAGAGAGCAGCAATCCTGCCTGCACCTCGCTCTCGGAGGCTGCACTCCCCATTTTGGCCATCAGGACACAAAACCTGGGAAAACTACACACACTTGAGCCTGCATGCTTGACAGGGCCCCAAATATTTGTGTTGATTCAGTAAGTTAAGAGTTATAATCCCACAGCTAAATACCAGTTGGCCTTCATCTTTTCTCATTCGGAGAGGACAGAATGAGAAACCATTAGTTTGCTTTTGGCTTCACTACAAGACAGTGCATTCTCCAAGGCAGCAACCATCCATTCCACTGATGTTAGCAGAGCACTTACAGCAGCGAGGTCCTGGTCCAGGACTGGGGTTGCTAAGCAATATGGAAATACAAATAATAAACGAATAACAGCCACCTGCAAAAGATTACACACTGAATTGTACCTTACCATGAAAGCTTATGTTTCAAACTTCATCTCATTTGGATTCAAATTTGCTGAAATCAAATTTATAAAGAAGGAATGATTATTGTACAGAATGTTTTGAGAGATGTAAACACTTCCTTTTCTATTACTGTGATTCACTTTGGGTTGTTGTTTTTTTTTTTTTTTTTCTTCTGTTAGGCATTTAAAGCATGCAGCTCCGTGGAATACAATGACTGCTTTACTTATTACAGCACACACTGGAAACTGCTTAAATATATTTTCCTGTCAGCACGTATTTGTGATTCCCATATTTAAAAGGTGATTGTTACCCTGTGTACACACGTGTCATTAGCATGATTGATGTCAGAACAGTGTTTGCGCTCCGCATCGGCAAAGATTAAAAGCTGCTCCCAAGAAATCCTCTTTACCGTGCCCAGCTATGCAAACACACCATACTAGGACATCTCACCAAAGAAACTTCCTCTCAAGGCCACCTCAGCCTCGCTGTGTCTGCTCTGAGCTCGAGCAGTAGGGCTGCTCCTGTGCAGAGGGCAGATTCCTTCCCTGTAGGCTCGGTTTGTGACCCACTGGAAAAGTTCCCATTGCCTTTAATAGGAATTCAGCGTGGCCCTGCACCCTGTCCCACGCCAAGGGCTGGGCTGGGCGGCCACAGAATAACACAGAACATGCAGAGATTAGGGAATGCAACAAGATCCCCAGACTCGGGGCTTCAGGATTAGATCACAGTCTTTGGAATTTGATCCAGAGAGCTGAAAAACAAAAGGTGCGCTCTCGTTTAGATTTTTGTTGCCCTAGGACCTGTGAACAAGCACAGGTCAGTGACTCTGTTTAATAGGACACTCCTGCAAACAAGCTAATTTGGGGTCATTCTGGCTTCAATGAAATGATGGGAAATGAGGAAAAAGAATCCTTTTTTTTCCCCAGTGGAAAGACGGTAACACAATCCACTCTAACCCTTGGCATTCACCTCACCCACAGATTGCTGTCCTGGCCATGTGCTGGCAGCCACAGTAACCCCCCACGTGTGCACTTCCACAGCAAAACCCTGAAGTTAGTTTGATTTCTGTTGGCTCACAAAGAAGGGCTTTAGGTTTGCAGTTGCTGTAGACCAAATGCTCTCACATAGAAACAGTTACATCAAAGCTTTAATTTGCTAAGCTGCAGCAATTTAATTGTAAATTTGAACCTTTGTCATCAAAAGATTATCCTATCTGGGGCTAAACGCTATTCTCAACCTTTGCACACAACTGGGATAGTCTTACCCTGTACCCAAAACAAACAAAAAGGTAATTTGCACAATTTTTTAAATTTTTTTTTTTTTTTTAATATATAAGTTAAGAAGCTTACAGTTGGAGTGCTTTCTCCCTGGCTCAGAGGCAGGAGGGTGAGTGGCTGCAGAGGACAGGACAGGTAAAACCGTGTGCAAATCCCAAAGTGGCAACTTCTGTGGGAACACGATGCGTGTTTTGGATCCTGGAGAAGTGAAGCAAGTCAAGGCGGTGCTGAGGCAGCAGAGGGAATTATACTAATCCAAACTACAAGGGAGGTGCCATGTTACACAGCCGGATGCAAAGCTTAGTGTTCACTTTCTCAGGAATGCGCTCCCCGTAACTCGGTTACTTAGGAGATTTCACTCCACATTATTACTTAAGCTCACAATCACTCCATGCACAGAGATTAATCTGCACAATAAACACAACAACAACAAACAGAATTGGGGGCATCAGGGACCAACTTGGACATCTGGTGGTTTTTTTGTTGTTTTTTTTTTTTTTTTTTTTTTTTTTCAGAGATATTACACATGTAATTCAAGAGTAAGGAAGTTCAAAATGAATCTTGCCAAAAGTCCTCAAGGTAAGTGCCCCTAAAACAGCAAATACAGATGAGTGTGGCATAGTGTACTATCACCTACTGGCATTATGTACCTGAGCTACTCATCTTTAAAAAATACATAAAGAAAAAAATGGTGAAGCTCAGCCTGGCATTCCAATACTACCCAAGAAAAGTACAGGTACAGTACCCCAAGAAAGAATATCCATCAAAGTATCAGTGGCTAAAATATCCAGGCTTCACTATTTGAAGCTGTCCAAGAGCTTTAAAAACTCAGTTCCCATTAAATTTATCTTCCAGATGGCTTTCCAGATCCCAGCCTCAAGTTTGCACTGACATATGCCCCATTTTACACAAGCCTTTGGATAGCTTCCTTTATAAAGAGCATACACTGTTATTTGACTTTCAGAGCAGAGGACTTGGGATTAAGTCATCAGTGCTCATTTCTGACTCAAGGCATGATGCTGAACAAGTCACCAGCTCCCTGTTTCTGAGCACTATCAGTCCTTTACTGATAGGAGAATACCTGCCCCACTGGGACAATCTGAGGCTTCATTAAATGTTTACAAAGAGTTTCAGGATGGGTACAAATCTACATAAAAGCAAAGGCAGTTTTCACATATGCACTGGTTAAAGGACAGACCCTAGAGAGATGTACGAATGGCACCGTACTGGAAGGTAAAATCAGCATGATGTAGCAGCAGAGAAATATCAGATGGAAAGTAGAGATCCCTCAAGATGACTTTCAGAAGTGGAATAATGGAGGTGAGATTAAGTTTGACAGCAGGTCCCTCCAGTGATAGGAAGTCTGGTATGCATTAACTCAAAGGAAGGATAACAACCTCAGCAGATCCACTGATCACTGCTGAATTATGAGCCCTCAGCATGACAAAGCTATGAAGAGCATAGAAGATATTTCTAGAGAAAGGCACTTCCAGAAAGATAATGTCACTGTATAATGTACTGTTAGCACCCCAGATAAAACTCAGCACGAAAGCATCACTGATCGAGGAAGATCAGACAAGTACAGGAGGAGCTGAGTAGGACAACAGCAGACGAATAGGTGAGTTATTTCCCAAGCACAATTTAAGACAGGTCAGCCTAGCAAAGGTAGAGTGGGTATGATCTCTCATAAACTCCTCTAAGACACACAAAAAAAGCTGCTCAAACTTGTCAGCAACACGTGCTCAAGAAAAGACAGACATGCGCTGCTCATGAGTAAATTCACCTGAAAGCCGGGTGGGGGGAAACAAAATAAGCAAGTCCAAGAGAATAAAGTTCTCAGTTTATCTACCATTACATGTAGAAAAAGCAAAATTAGAAGATATTAACCTGTGTAATACTGAGCCTTCGACAGTACAGGGCCAGCAACTTCAATCCCATGTCATGAAGTCCAGCAGCAGGTCCAGACACTTCCAGTGCTACAGGAGGGTGGAACAGACATTCTAGAGAACTATCCAAAATGAATAAGATGATCTTATATTGTATAAATGCTTCCTTTCCACAACAGACTGTAATGTTTACTTTAATTCACCCAAGGTACCATCATCTTATTCCTCCACTAACCCAAGCCTTCCAAATTAAACTGACCTACCTGACACATTGATACAGTTTGATTTGACCTGCAGCAGTGCAGTTCAGGCTACAGCTGGAATGATTGTTTCATTGTTTATTCCCTCTTTCAAGAAAAAATACATATATATCATGATGTGTGAACTCCTGATTTGATAAGGTAGCTGTGCTCTTGTTAATACATCCCTCTCTGGTTTTCAGTGTAATAACATACCCAGTATCCATAATGCTCCAGACAGCACTCACCTTTTCTGTCATCATCTTTAACAGAGAAAATTCATTTACATCCTTCAGCAGGCAAAATAATGCCAGATGAATTTGGGAAAACAAGAGAGAGACTGGCATAGAGCTTACAGCACTGGGACACAGCTTGGGATTAGCAACACCAGGACTTTCTGTCCTGAGCTTAGACTCCACTAACCAGTGCCGAGGGATTCGTGGTTCTGCAAGGATGTAGGTCATGCCAGAGGGGACACACAAAGTCCTGCAGGAGCCTGGAGGCAATTAAAAGCAGTGATGCAGCTGAGCATCACCACAGGCAGTGAAAAGGGACTTCCCCTGAGACTGGAAATCGCAGGCAAGAACGATCTATTCATCTTCCATGTCTCTGACAAGAAGGGATGACTTGGTTATGAAGCCTTTAAAATGCAGTGAGTCACTTCTCAAAAGAGGTCACCGGTTACTGAAATTTTGCTGAAGTATTTAATCCAGAGAAAACCCTTGAATAATAAGTATGAATTCCTTTAATCACACTGTATCTGATTCTTCCAGTAATTACATCTGGGCTACCTGACAGTACAAAGAGGTAATTCTCATATGCAGAGTAGAAGTTAACTGGCCAACAAGACACCCCTCTGCTAAAAATGTTCCACTGAAGTTTGTTTCCCAGACCAGAAAAGAGTTTGTTATCCAGCAGTAAAAGATGACAAACTTCTGCAGAACTACCTGCATATCCCCTGTTCAAGGAAAGGAATGTGCCATGCAGGGTCACTGAGGAGTGGACTAAAGGAACTTCTCACAAAGTACCACCTTAGGAGAAACTCACCCACGAGTGGATGTACCAAACTCTGCAGCCTGACCAGCTGCTAAGCTGCCTTTGGGAGTGGATCCAGTGTTGCTCTGTGTTTCCCACCACAGGTCAGGTATTGATGAGAAGCAAATCCCCAACCTAAAGAGGATGAAAATCCCACAACATCTTGCACCACAGAGGTGAAACCTCTCAGGTACAGGTTCTACCTGACCTCCAGAACAGGAAATTGGATTAGTCAGGTAAGCAAGGAGACCACGAGAGCAACTTCTGCACCACCCATAACCCTGCAAAACATCCCCAAGGCCTTGCACAGAGTGTTTAATAATGCTGCAGCATCGGGACAGCATCGTGAGAGAATCAACTTGTTTCTGCCCTCGGTATTACAACATGTACTTGAACTGTTCTGATCTTACTCCTCCCATCATTAAGCCTCTAGTCAGTTAAAACCTACACAGCCCCTCCCAAATCATGTGGGAAAGGGCCACCTTCCATTAGCCCCAGAGAGGGAGGAAGCCCAGACTGAGCAGAACTTTGCAAGTATTTTTTCCTCGAGGTCACCATTTTAACTGGATCAGCTCAACGATGCTGTCCTGCCCCTCCTTTGAAAGCTGGACAAACCAGCGTGTGAGCTTTCAACTGGCAGAGATATTAATTTCAAATCAATATGAAACACAAAAATATCAATAGGCATTTAAGAGTGAAACATTAATTACTTTTCAAAAGGTGCAGTACACAAATTTCCTGGTGCCTTTACAAATAGAAATAATCAATAACATGATTTCATAACATTTATAAATGACTAAGTTAATTAACAGGGAATCTTCAGGGAGACGATGAAGGAAATTTAGAAGAACCTTGTCTGGCACTGTTTGAAATTCTCAAAGGAAGGAAGCGACTTCTTAAAAAAAGATTAATTACAAGTTTTTTTGCTTTACCTTGATGGAATGTCTGTTTACATATTTAAGTCGGTTTTGACCTTCAAAATTCTGGCAAAGAACAATTTTCATTAAACCATCTCAGTGGAGGAACTTGGCAGTTCCTCATCTTACCTCTGAGGTTAAGAGAGGATATTAATCATTTAGCAGGAATGGTCAAACAAAATATATGTAAGTCCTATCCAAAGCAACTTTAATTCATCATAGTAGACACAGCAAGGGCTGATGTATAGCAGCTCTTCCATCAGGTCTGATTCCTTTATGGGATTTGGTTGGAGGCTCCAAACTGAAATAATTCCATAAAAGTTGATATCTCTTTCTAAGGATACCCTACCTGATTATGAGAATATATCACAACATAATGGTTAATATCTCTTCACCACTCTATGGCAATCCATAAGCATCCTTAACCAAGAAAACTCTCTAAGATGCATTTTCCAGTACTAAAATGGCTGTGGCTCCCCTTTCTTTTAAGTTGTATTACCTCAGTGTCCTGTTTTCTGTGAAACTCTGCTGCTCTTTGGAGCCCAATTCCACACCATCACCCACCTGCCTGGCCGAGCTGTGAGTACCTGAATAAGCAGTTTGGCAAGCAGGAACAACGTGCTCTGCCTCATCTCAGGCACAGGTAAAGTACCAGGCCAAAGAGGAAAGTGTATTAGACATAAACAATCATTTGAAGAACAGTATTTTCAGGACAGAGCTATACTTAATACACTATTGGTTAAGAACCAATTAAACATCAGGGTTTTTTTCTACAAAAGTAAATTAGGTTACCCCACAAAATGCAATTACTATTGTATATGATATTCTAAGTGACATGAGTCCTAAAACACAAGACTGTATCACGTTAACTAAACCAAATATGATAGTGAAGAGAATATCAAGAACTCTTCCACAGAAAGTAATTCTATAAAACTAAAATGAATTTGGGTAGACATAGAGGAAAAATATTACAAAAATGAGTCATTACCTAGAAAATGTGTAGTAGGAGACTGAAGGCACTCAGTCTATCAAGGTGTTCACAAGCTGGAGAAATACTGAGGGAAGACAGTAAGACAAATCAAGAACCAGGAATAAGAAGCTGACATGGAAAAATCCACAGAGAAATAAGGCACAGCAGGGACTGTAACTAACCACTGGAATTAACTACTCAAGGAAAAGATGGATTTAACACTATGATGGTTTTTCAAGACTGTTTTTCTGAGCAGCCTTGCTGTGGTCCAGCCAAGGTTACTCCTCAGAGGAGGAGCTGAGAGAAGTTTCCTGATGTGTTCTGCAGCAGCCACACCAGCTCCTTGAACGGCCCACCAGCAGCTGCACCACAGCCTGCACACCTTTGGGCCTGTAACCCCACAGCTAAAAATGTCCTTTCCAAAAACCACAGGTCACAGAATCCTGAAATGGCTCTTTCTTCCCATGCTCAACAGGTGACTGTTTTTCATACAGTGAATGGGAAAAGGAAGTAGCAGAAGGCATAATAAAATCATAGATCAGTATAATCTGTCAAAGTGCCCGTTTCCCACCACTCACCTCAGTGATGCAATTGGGTGGGGAACTTCCAGGCCACCGAGTGTCTGAAAAACCAGGGGAGCCTCTGTTTTCAAAAAATAAATATTTTAAAGAGATACTGGCTGAAAGATTTGCTTGTTCCATATTACCCATTGAGACCTTCGTATAAGAGTAAAACTTTCTTTGCTACAACCTGTGCTTTGGAGGGGCAAGAAGAAAAAGAAAATGCTGCTCTGTGAAGTCCCTGAATAGCAAAGACTGCCTTACAGTGACAGCAGCACTACCAGATCTCCCAAGGAAATGCTCCACCTCCGTGTCACTTATCTCCAGGACTAACAAGCAGGTATTTCACTTCAGAACCCTGCTGACAATCTGCAAGGCAGGAATCGTGAAACACTCCTGCCTCACTCCTCTAAGGCAAGCACTGAGGACAGACTCCCATTTGCAGAGGTAACAGCAATGAAAAAGGAAGACAAGGAAAACAGGCAGGGTTGGGTAACAACAAGAACACTGTTGAGGTGTGGACTTACATGGAATAGATAGATTTATACAGAGTAACAGTCCATCACATCTGTACTCATACAGCTGTGTAAGCACACCAGATAGAAGTCCCTGGCTGCAGAAGAAAAAGCTGACTATGCTGCTTGTTAAAGGTTAAATTCCAGGCAGGTTAAGAGTGATTGGACATTTTTAATTAATAAAATGTCTCACTGATTGAAATGCCAGTTAAACTGCTTGAGATTTTGCTGTTTGGCTACTGGCTTCATCTGAACTGCACATGTTAATTCTCTGTGTAAAGGGAAAAAGGCCTATGTGACCCCTCTACAAGCTCTTCCTTGGCTTCCTGCATCATCAGGAGTAGGGTCCTCCTCCACATTTGGCTGTGGCTCCGTGGATCTCAGCTCCCTTACAAGTTTAGGAAAGTCACAGAGTGGAAGTTGCACGTTTACCAATGTGGCAATAACAACCTTTGTTGCATTAGGGGATAATACCTAAAGAAAAGACAACACTCTAGGGCTGTCCTTCCCTATCCTAGCGAGGAGGGTGGCTCCTTGCACTGTCCTCCAAAGCAGAGATGATGTTACATCATCTCTGCCTTGCTTAGCCCCAAATTCTACACCCTCGATTGCTTATTCCTGTAAGGATTTACAGTGAAATGCAGAACTTGGTCCTGAAGATGAAAGTGTCCCTGCAAACGCAAAGAAACCAGCAAGTGTCAAAGAATTTTAATATACAATGCAGAACCAAAAAAAAAAGCAAAATCCTACATTACAGAGTTTTAGTTTCTCATAATCTAAGACTCTTAAAGAAATGAAAGCACAGAACATTGTTGTGGAGGCAGATGCTTTGCTCCATCTACCTCCTATCCCACACATTTTGAAAATTATTCTCTAAGGGTACTTCCATAAATCCTGCAGAAGATTAGACGTGGAAAGGGAAAATCATAGTTCATCTGGCTCACAAATCCAAAACGTCCATATGGACTTTTTTCAGGTATCAATGGGTTAAATACCCCAACTTAAAAAAACTCCCATAAAACTGATACTCTGTTAATACAAGAAAAATGAAAGACACATGAAAGTACATTTTTTTTTAAGCTAAACTACAATTCAGTAAGAGTTATATAAACACTTGGGAAGACATTAAAGACATATTTGAGTATTAAAGAAAGAATATGAAACTGTCCAATGTAAGTTTTACCATCTGTCTCCCCTGTGGAAGGGGCTGGTACCAGTGTGATATGGAACCATCAAGGCAGATTCCCTCTGCTGCTGTCCCAGTACATCCTCCACGCTCAGCAGGGTGAACACCAAAGGATGCTCACAGCCAGTACTTCTGATGATCAGCCTATCCCATGAAACCTGCATCCTTCTCCACTCCAAAAGCATGAAAGCTCATGCTAACTGTAAAGGACTTTTAGCAATTGTTATAGTACAATAAAAGATAAGTTACCCCCAGCCTACCCCTCTCTTGGGTGGTTCAGGACATTTTCTCTGACTCTTTAATTTCAAATCACTAAAGACCAAAATTTAGCATGAAAGTCAGTAGCCCGATGCAGTAAACATATATATTCATAAAGACTTCAGTTCCATTAAGGTTTTACTATCAATAAACAAGGAACACAAAGTTTACATTCTGCTAAATGTGGAGGAAACGATTTCCTCTGTAGGAAGAAGTTTTCTAGCCAGAAGGCAGCACAGAAAAAATCCTTTAGGCTCAGCTTCTTCCTCTCCTCCCAGCCCCACTTTCACCTTTGTTCTGATCCAGCCAAAATTCAACTTCATATGATGCCACAGGTGAGGTATTTTCCTCTTTATGGTAAACAAATGATGTCACAACCACAGGACTGTGATTTCACTGCAGAACTGAACAAGTGGGCATGTGACGCACAGAACGAAAATTATAGTTCAGACACAAACAGCAGAAATAATTGCAAAAGTAAAACAAATGAACAACCACGTAAATTAATTTCTTTTTGAATCACTCTTCCTGTTTTCCAAGTCCAAATGAGTCTCCTTTCCTATTTAGGAACCCCGAGGGGATGAAAGAAATGTCCAAGATGGTGAAATAAAAAATTAGCTATTGAGCATGAAACATGCAATGATTGCACTTCATAACATTTTTATTGCCTCGGTGGTGTATGAATCACTTCACAGTTCCACACTGTTACGATGAAAAAAATGACACCAATAAAGTCTGAGCAATTGATGTTATGACTTCATCAATCCGGGACTAAAGGCACGCACAGAATGACAAATGTTCTCAAGAGTGTGGAGGAAACTACCACCTCATTCTGCCTCTTTGTCTCGTTCTGAAGAGTGGTTATTCTCACCCCAAACAGGTGGAATATTGGAGCAATCCTCAGCACAGCTCCATGTGACACGGCCTTGCCTTCCCTCTCTGAAACTGGCCACATTTGGGTTTCTCAAGAGCTACAAACACAGCTAATGTACAGTGAAGCTCCAGCTAATACAGAATGCTCCCAGTTTAGAAAATTCCCACTCCTTTGAGGTTTTGCATCAGGACTGTATCATTTTAACACTCACCTGCACTTAGCTTGAATTTTCAAAAGTCTATAGATTCTAGAAGTATGAAGTAGAATTATCCTTACAATTTCACTAAATCCCAAGAAGTTCAATTTATTGCTGCTTAAGGCTTTCAAGAGGACAATAATCTCTGCTTAGGACAACAAAGCAGCATCGAAGTAATCTATCAGATATGACATCAAAGGTAGAGTGCAAAGAACTGACCTCCCGCAGGGAGGAGGTACCTGCTTTTGACAGCCATGCTCAAGAGCTAACAAATGCAACCTTAAATTTCCTACTTAGAGTTCAGCTTGCACATAACTAAATAAATAGTCTGGCTGCAAAAAAACCCAAACCAAACCAAAACAAAACCAAAGCAAAACTCCCATCTTTATCAAGAGTCACGAAATCCAAACCTGTTCTGAACAGCAGAAACTAACAATGTTTTTTCTCTCTCACAAATACTAGCTTTCATTTTTTGAGTTGCTAGACATCTTGACTCAGGACTCAAGTCCCTGGTAGGATTCTTTCTTTTAATATAATAGCTCATATCCCTTATAAAATCATTAATAGAAAATAAAGGCCTTTTTGTTAACTCTAATCTTGCTTCCTTGCAAGTGTGCCAGAGGCATTTTAATATAGATCAGGTCATGAATATCACAAATTACAGCAGCAATGTGTGGCAACAGAAGATCAGATTATTCATATAACAGTAATACCTTCTTCCTTCTTTGATTACAAAAAAGTAAACAGCATGCATTGATCTCTCAGCACAAAAAGTCACTTCCTCTCAAATCTGTGTTTTTCTGATCCTTACAAATCCAGGTTTACAGTATGAGGTAATGGCACAGCACAAACCTTAGAATGATGAACGAGGGGCATTACAGGGTGCAATAAAACCTACTTCATTTTATGTCAAAATTCTCTCCTGCTTCCCATGATGTACAGGTATGAAGTTCAGATGGAGTAGGAAAAAGTTAGTAGGTGCTGTTTCCTATAAAGTTTCCTATGGCAGATGCATTATGAACAAAGCAAACTGTGTACAGGCAGCACAATTATGGAAGAATTAATGTACCAACAAGAAGAGCCCTGGCCATAAATGCAGTATAGGAAAATGAAATTAGATTCACAGTTAATTTATACCTCAGTATTTGCAGTGCAGAAAAGCACACCCCATTATAGTTCCTATTTTTCCTGGGTATTTGCCAGAACAAGTAACTGTAGCTTCTTTCCCTACTTGAAACACACACACTGGGAAGGACTCGTAGGATCTTCCCACTGGTCCATGGTAGGGGAAAGACAGGAGTAAAGACCAAACTAAAGAGTAAAGATGTTATTCACATTACCCACTGCACAGCCCCCCACGATGCCATTCAGCCACAGGGTGCAAAAATAGCTTATTATTAGCAAAAACCTATTTCCAGCAATCCAAAGATTCAGTTCAAGTTACAACACAATAAAGAGGTGTTTTACCTTCAGTACGTCCTGTTCCTCTAACATAACTCAACAAGGCTTCAGGTGATGCTGACATTAAATGCCAGCTGCCCAGTCCAAAGGACACATTTATTAGCCCCCAATAACATCTCACTTCAAAGGAAGTGAACTTTTTTTGTGCCACCCAAACACCTCTGCTGAACTCTGACAAAAAAGACGACCCTGGCTGATAAAAACTCCACGAAAAAAAATTAATGAAGACTTCCAAGATACCTTGCCCAAGAAGAACATTTAAACTCTTCAGCAATATGCAGCATTCACATCTGATGGCACAAGTCTGTCAAGGAGGAGCCTTCAAAAGATGATGCTGGTTTTGCAGAAAGAATTACCACCTCTGATTTTTGGGGCCAGGCTGGAGTCCTAACTCTAATTTAATTCTAATCTGCTTTTTCCAGGTTTCATAAAATGCTGTCTCAAATAGGCTTATCTTCTAAGAAGTACAGCATGATCTTCTCATTAAAGAATCTGTTACAATGGAAACACATTAGTACTAAAGTCATAAAAGACTGAGGAAATTATGAACATTTTCCCCCAAACTAGCATCACTTTTAAAAAAAAGTGCCTTAGTATCACTTAAAAAAAAAAAAAAAGTACATTCACAAGTCTGCTTGAAAAGTGGGAACTTGCTGTTTAAATGTTTCTTCAATGTTATCTCTATTTTGTTCTTTAATTAATAAAGGGATACATGCACTGACATTATAAACACTAATTTGCTATTTAGCATCCCAAATTAGGAAGCATAAACATTTATGCACTTCATTAAACACTACCTAAGAACACTTCTGATATTAACAGGAGACAAGCTAGGCTGTTAAATGCAATTTCAGGGCACGCATAAGACACTGTGAAAAGACACTCCTGCTCTTCCTGTCCCTTGCCATGAAAGCTCCCTGGCTGCATCCCGTTGGCACCAGCTCTTATGAAACAAACCTTGGAAATCAGCGAGATCTGACTCATCTGTGCAATCACAGGCACCGGTGTAAGGGAAGGGACAGGAAGGCAGGGACAGGGAACAGTGAAAGTGGGGTGTACCTGTTTGGCAGCATGGCAATAGATTGGCACAAGGCAACCAGGAAACTGGACTTCAGAAAGCATCAAACAAATACACCCTGAATTAAGACATTATTGAAGTGCAGGTGATGTACAGGAAGAAACATCCTGGTGCTTTTCTCCATCTGTTCCAAAAAAGGCACTGCAGTTCTAGCATGCCTCCTCCTCTCCTCTCCCCTTTTGCTTCCACCCACCCCAGCCCTTCAAAGAATTATAGAGTCATTTAGGTCGGAAAATACCTTTGAGACCATGAAGTCCAACTATTAGCCCAGCACTGCCAATTCCACCACTAAGCCATGTCCCCAAGTGCCACATCTACCCACCATTTAAATACCTGAAGGGATGGTGGGTCCACCACTTCCCTGGCAGCCTGTTCTTTTCCAAATTATCTCCATTTACAGGGCACTGAAATAGGCTTCACATGAGAATAAACCAGTGCTACAGGAAGATGATGGGAAATAGGAAGTCTTTCAAGACTACAGAAAGCAGAATTGCAGTGGTAGAAAAGAAACAAATGCTGATACTCAGGAACAGGAGCCTGAAAGGTAAATAATCACATCTGTACGTGTAAAATACATTAAAGGTTAACCAATATCACTAATATAACAAATCCTAAAAATTCATCAGTCCAGACCTTAAGTTATCCCTAAATCCTTAATAAGAAAAGACTTCAGGCTATTTTCTTTTACTTACAGACGATAAGATATAATTCAAATGACAAATTATTCCTCAGAACTTTGCATTGCAAGTCTAACTTCAATGTAGAAAATTATTTTTATTTTTAATTCAAATTCGTACTAAAAGCGTCCACTGTTAAATTATGGACCCAGACAAAATGGTAATAAATTTTCTATTGTACATAATCTTGCCACAAGTGTGGCAATTTTAAATTGTTTGAAAATACAAATACATTAAAAAGAGAGTGTTTCAAGAACAGTAACATGGACACACTGAAGAGCTTTGTACCACAACCAGAAATCTGAAAAATGTCTTGGTGCCTGAAAAAGAACTGCTTTTAGATTTATTTATTTATTAAAATAAATTATCATGATTTTACAACTTACAGCTTTGAGTTCTTGGTTGTTTATTGGTAGTATTTTTTTAACTATGACGGCAATGGTGATCTATCTACAAGACAATAAGTGAAAAAGAAGAGTTCTTTTTGTGTTTTTGATCAAATATATTGTTGGAGATCGAAACAAAGATTTCTAAAAACAAACGATTAAAATTTCAGTTCAGAAAAACGCTGATTAAAATACAATAAACCCCTTTTCAATAGCAAAGTGCATTTTGTACAGTTCTTTCTTCTAAGCAGATCTTTCCTGCAGCTTAGATCCACTAACTCCAGTAAAACTAAACGCAGGCCAAACGGGTTGGTGTTTGCAGAATTACAACCTTCATACAGAACTGCAGGTAACAAACTGCAACTCGTTGGAAAAAACCTTTGAAAATTCATTTTTCACTGTGAGTGAACTTACAACATATCTTACATTATTTAAAAAGCAGTTTACACCATGACAGAACCGCTCGAAAAATGAATCAGCGATAGGAAGAGAGCAACACTTCGAGTCAGCCTCTGCCACCGGCAAAAACGCCACACAAATCAAAAAACAACACTTAAGTAAAACACTAAGACTTTATTAAAAATCCAAAATTTATTGCAAATTGTACTTTGCAATTTCCCTCCTTTCTTCATTTTTACATGATTTATTGATATCCATGATTTTTTCACAGATGTACTTGTTGACTTTGGAGAGTCTCTGTGCAATTTCAGTTTCATCCACAGTTTCTTGTGCTATTCTATCATACAAACATTCTGAGGAGAAAAAAAAAAAAAAGAAAGAGTCATTAGGATATTTTTAGAAAATACTATAGCCCTGAGTTGGGCTAACTACACAAGAGACAGCACTGAGTAACCACAGTATATATTTGTTGCAAGGCAAGAGAAGCTTTCCTTGATTCACTGGCTATCTTGTTAAAGTCAACATTTTTCACCAGGCTTGAATCTTTGGCATGACAAACTTCCAGTTATGCTGTGACTACATTAATAGGCTTTCTATACAGAAACAAGGTTAAACCCAACCTTTTACAGTGTCAGTCTTGACTGCTTAACTCTTGTATTTTCCTGTATCTGCACAGCAGATTTAGTCTTTTCCCAGGTGAACTGTCTCACCAGAACTGTTGTTATCTACAGTTCCCTGTGAGTCACTCCTACCTTCACACCTTCAGGAGAGTATGCAAACAATACTGGTCAGGAAGAGAAGCAGTAACCAGTAAAGGAGAACACTTTAACCCATTTGTTTTACTTTTTAAATCTATCCCACATTCTTTAATGCCTGTGTCTTTATCGGATGCCCCGTTCCTGGGCGTATTTTGCTTTTATTAGTAGATTATTCAGGACAAGGGCCATCTCCTTGCTCTTTGAACAACGCACTTTGTGAACTTAATTGGAATACAAAAAGCAAGCAACAGTAATAACTGCAAAGGCCATCAGGGCAGTGAAAGTTGAGACAATTTTTCCTCACCGAGTTGGTAGTTTGGTGCCAGAATCCTGCAGAGGTTACTGAAATCTGAAGTGGTGCTATACACACAACTCCTTAGTGACAGGCAGGTTTGAGTGTTTGTTTTTGGTTTTCATAACCAGAATGATGTATTCTTGTGTGTAGCCTTCCCAGATTGGTCAAACCATCTCTGTTCTGCTTTGCCTAGTGATCTATTCCACTAACCATTTATTGCTTCATATACAGAAAGCCATAGAGATTATTGCTTAATTAACATGGTTTACAACATTTCTAATGCACCATATTAAAAAGTTATGAAAATTAAGTACTATGCATGCCTTGTAGTTCATTTGGAAACCTCTGAGAAGTTTTATAAAAGGTTATTTTGCATTAACAAGGTTTATAACAGTGCTCATGCATCATACTTTTTATCATTTCTTTATTACATACTACACAGTGGGGATTTTTAAGAAGCTATAGAGATATCAGACACATTAACAGCTAATGCTGTCGTTCAAAAACCTATTTTAAATAAGTTAGTCTGTGTCCACAGAATGATGAGAACATCTAAAGCAATGTGAATTTTATGTTGTAAGATGCACTGAATATAAAATAAGTGAAATTAATCGGCACACGGCCTGACAGCTGAAATGCTGATCACCAGTAAACTGTGGTTAGAAATGCAACACCTAAGGAGAGGCACGTCACTGAGAATCTGAAGAAACCCAGTGTGTTTGCAGGTCACAAGCTTGCCCTGCAACAACCTCGGGAACACTCCCAGGTTGTGGTGGATACACCTCATAAGGTGAACTCCCCGTGAGAGACAGGCTGTGTTAATTGTTTAGCCACGTCAAGCAAAGAGTCACTTGACTGAACTCGTTCATCAGCTATAATTTTCCAAGTCAGTGTGACCCAGAGTGATCAGTGATCATCACGGTTTTACTTCTTCCATCTCTTCCATTTCTATGAGGGGGTGCAGTAGTAGTTTAGTACTCGTATAAGGATGCTGGCCTAGGGGCTCCAAAGAGTGATTTGGGGGTTCTGCTCCTTGTCTTTTGGCTTTAGAGGAGCATACAGACACCCCTTTGTATTGCTGAATGGACCAAAGATTCAAGGAGACCTCAAAGACTAACAAGGACTTTCACTTCTTTCTGTCATGCCTGATCCAAATCACCGGCTATGGAAACCTGACCTTCCTCACACTTCACCTATTTTTCCACTTGCTGGTCATTTTTTTTTTTGCTTTGTTTTCTTCTCCACGGTGGGCCAAGTCCTGCTACCACTGACGCAAATGCAAAGGACACAACAACATGGAGACTCGTGGTTATGAGCTACCCAGTCCCACTAATACAGGAAGCCTGTCACCTAAAACACTGGCCATGCAGTTTAACTGGTCCAAGAGGAGATTGTACAGGCTTGAGTCTAACAAAATGGGAATCAAAGACAAGGTGAAAGAAACACTGGAAAGAGGAACATGGAAAACCAGGGCATGTAACAGCCGAATTCAAATGAGGATTGAGGCTGAAAGCAAAAGTATGACAGAAAACACAGAAAAATGAGGAAATAGGGAAGAGCTGAATTGCTGGTGAATGTAAAGGTATGGAAGAGAAGAAAGGAAGGGCCCCATCTGCCTCTCACCATGTACCTGTTGGAGCATATTCCCAAACTCTCCATAGTCAAAACAAAGGGAGTAAGAAGGAAGTTGTCATTTAAATGGCTCAAGCAACACAGAGTGGCCCTGACAGAAGATGAAATTCTTACAGAAGCAACCTCACCAGCAGTGTTGAGGAGCAACAGGGAAACTAGAAAACACTTTGCAATGGGCCAGTGAAAAATAACCCCTTTTTACTGTGTGCTTGTAAATGTGCATCTGGGTGACCAATTCTGTCTCCACTTGGAGCCGACAAGGGCAGCCACCGCCACAGAGTGGATTCCTTACGTGGCCAGTACATCAACACTCAGCTACAGGGGTAAGGATTGCACCTGAAGGCCCCGGCCAGAACTACAAAATCAACATGGAACAGCTTCCACTTCCACATATATTCCTGAAGCAGATTAGCAAAAAGAATCCACCTCTTTTACTCGTTTCTTACAAACTAAGGAAGATGACAGTACGAAGGTAAGTTTTCAATTTTTCCCCACACAACACAGACACAGACACACGCACACACTCAAAGAGGAATCGTATTTCTTACTCCAAAACGTGGTACTTGCAAGGCAGATTACAACAACACCTCTTAACAAGGTCACAGTTAAGAGCACACAGCAACTAAGAACAGGAAATGCAGAATAATGAATCTCAATCAAAAGGAGATTTCTTTCAGCCCTACTGCAATTTCGTATGGACACAAAACCTAAAAATCCAATTTCAGTATGTATTTCATGAGGAACCAACTCAGTTCTGACTTAAAAAGAAGCCTGAAATACCAAGAGAGACAGAAATGATGCAACACAGGCACGATGATACAAAGGGACTGAAATTCACCATTCATTTTAAGTAAGGGAAAAGGCCTTCTCTCTCTCCAAGTACAACATACATGGACTCAGGCTTGTTACTGAAAGTGTCATTGCAATTTTCCCTGCCAGATGAGGTCAGCGATTTACACTTCCTGTCCAAATTCCAATTCAAGTGCAGCAATTAATTTTTACTATTTCCATTTCCTCCACTTAAAAGGGTAAAGCTATACTTTCTTGCCTTTGAAGGTACACATATTTTATAGTCACAGCTATAATGGTTTCTGTGCCTCATGCCAGAGCTGGTTATATTCTGGATGAAAGAATGAGGTAAAGCTACTTTCGGTCTTGTTAAAAGGAATATATGCATTTAAAAAAAAAATCATTATGTTATAAATGAATTCTAGAACAACATGTTCTCCAGGCTGAGAGTCCTGCCCTGCAATGGTGATCCCCTCAAACCTTGCTGAAGTCAATGTACAACTCTTCAGCTGTGAAGGCCTGCACTGTGCACAGCTATTGCAATGTGTTTGACTTGTCCTGGGTATGTATGCACTTCACAATGCAATAGCAGTTCTGAATTACAGTTTTTAATCAGTTAATTTTAAATGAGCTGAAAAGAAGCATCTTTCAACTCAGTGATTAATGGTTAAACTCCAAAGCAGGAAGCAAAAGTTTTCAAATAACCTACCTCTGACAATGCTTAATTTGTGAGGTGAGAGAGGTGGCTTGGGAACGGCATCTTTCTTTTTTTTGGTTGCAACTCCTGTGACACTTCTGTTCTTGAGAACATCTGTTCCCCAAATCATAACCGCTAGATTTTTTGTATACTTTGAATCTCCTTGTGTTACTTGCAGCTGGTGCCATTTCTCCTCATCTACCCAAATTCCACTGCCAAGATGGACCTAGAAGGTAGTAATAATAACAACTTATCTATGGTATGTAGCACACAACAGTATCCAAGTGCTGTAGGAACATTAATATTAGGTACTATAATAACAGTAATTAGGGCTGAACAAATCCACTTTGCCTAACTATGAAATTTCTCCAACTTTGTGGCTCAGGGAGTTCAAGTCAACCTCTATATATAATATAGTTCCTTTTTGTAGTCACTACTTTTCCCCCCCACATAACCTGTCTCCTGAAAGACTGTGGTCAAGAACAGAGATCGAAGAAGGAAACAGTGAACACATCCAGTATTATTAATTTATGCATAGAATATAAACCAAGCAGTTGCACCAGCCTAATTCAGGAGCAAGATGAAACACTTTTCTTCAACTGAAACAGACTTTAACCAAAGCATATTTCAGAAGCAATAAAGAGGGAACTACTTCCTAAGTCATATCCTGCACCTGTCAGCAAGATTCAGCCTGATTGTTTAAAGTAACTGAAAGGGGAGAAGGGATTTTGAGAGCTCCAATTTCAAGAGAGTTTGGAAGCTCTGTAAAGCTTCCAATTCTGTCATGAAGTATGTCTATCATGAGCAATCAATGTACCAGATGAGTATTCTTTGTGGTTAGCCTATGACCCGGTGCTGCAACATTATCCAAAATTCCCATTATCCAAACCATGGGAAATAGAGATATTTCACTGAAGTAGTAAAGCAGGATAATATAGAGTGAGACACTGGATTATTATATTAATTACTGGCTCAGGATGACTCAGGTGGTGTGTTGTGTGGGGAGGGACAGGTCAAGTTTCGGGAAGGTGACGTGATGCCCTGTCCCACACCCCAACCCCTGTGAGACTCACTGGGCAACCCTGGAGCAGCTGTCAGTCAAAGAGATCCAGCCTGGATCCCTCTACAGGAGTCCAGGAGATAGAGGGTTTGAACAACCATGGGGATCCAGGGATGGTAGCTGTCCCTTTTTCTCTCTTTCTTTCCTTCTTTTTCTCCTGGTCTCCTTTCCCGATATTTTGGGTAACTTAGGTCCAGATGGGCGGGATTTTGCTAAGTTGATGGGTCAGCATATGCTGAGTCAATGCTTTGTGGAATGCTTTATTTTGTTAGACTGTTACCCTTTAAACTTTTGCCAAGCACTCTTATTTTCTGAAGTTTACCAATAAAAGAGAAAATGTGTGCAGCTTTCCTTCTCTGCTCTCTCTTAAGGCATTAAAAGAATCAAAAGCTCTTCTAAATATCCAGAGGGTGGATATTGTTGGAGCCTTGTACATTTTTCAAGTAAAATCCCTTCGGTGAGCTTGTAGCTCACGTGCTGGAGTCTTACATATGGGTACTGGGAAATGCATTGTGAAGCTTGTGTGGAATCTCCAAAAGGAAGATGCTCAAGTCTAGTTTTGCTTATTAGTCTTGCTCAGCCCTGACTGTGCTGGGCTGACTCCCATAGGGCTATTCTGTGTCTCTACCACACGATTCCCAGCACTCCAATCCTAAGATCAGTGCAGGACAAGAATCTGAGTACTGTCCTGAGGATGCCACTCTGTATGTTTGAGCTGGTGGTCCTGACAGTCAGGACCTCGAGCAGCAACAGCGAGGAAACAACTCCCCAGGTAACCAGCACAGGTCTGACACAAGTGCAGCCAGGGTGCAAATGTTGGCCCTGTGTGGAACCAGAGTATTTTGTACCTGGTATGTCTATACTGCAGTTCCTGGAGTACAGTGCAGACCCCTGAACTACCTCTGCACACAGCAGCTTTGTTCACATGGTGATGAACTTCATTCAGTGGGACACACACTTGCTCACCATCCATAACAAGCTAAGGCGTGATCAAGGCATCCCAACTGCTGATCAGAGTTCACTGCACTTACTTTCAGATAATCTGTAAAAGTGCAACATACCAAAAATATGTATCAATTAGACCGCTGCATATCCAACATCTAGCTTTCATTTAGATCTCATCCAGTGGAGGTCCTTCCAGTAACACTTTAATAAAAACTTACTGCCACTTCACGATTAAAAAAAAAAAATCCTGTGAACAAAATCCTACTGCAAAACTGCATCAGGAGACTCCATTTCCCTTAACTATTCTGCCTTTAGTTTTCTGTGCTTTTACTCCTTTCACGTGGCTTTCCATAAATTGTGCCTGCTACCCATACAGATCTGAACAGTATCACATAAGTCCCATTAAACGCAATGAAAATTGGACAAAGCTACTGTAAAATTTTATATACCCATAATTTTACTGCCTGTATTCAACCAGATAGCATTTTTCCTTCAAATGGAAACTGGTTTTAATTATTAATAAGGGCTATAACCCCAAGAAATTTTTTATTACGACGGCATCCTTCAAAAGCAACTAGTTGTTTTAAAAACTTAAATAGAGCAATATGAATGGTTTGGCTACCAGCTATGTTATAAAAAGCAAATGAAAATTCTACCTTCCTCAGAGCATAAAACCATAAAGCAAGCTGCCTTTTCTGCAGAATCTTCTACACTAAAGGGATTCTAAGAAGCTTTTCACAAGTCTGCATCGCATTTAGATCTTGTAATGGACATAAATTAAACCAGTAATAACCAAGACACCAACACCCTCTTTTTCTTTCCCTTCACTGTTGTTGAGCCTCTTCCTAAGTGCTTTTAAGAAAGTTCACACTGTTTTGGTGCTCTCTACATATTTTGTAAGACAACTTCAATCAAGAGTGAGCAGATCTGTGCTCACAATTCAGTTAGTTCTTGTTTGATCTTGGAAAAGTTACCTGGAAAAACAACTATTAAGTTACTTAAAAAATAACTAAGATTAGGAATGTTGTGACACACCAAATTTTGGAATGTCTGTACTACACCAGTTGTAAAGACTGCTGTATTTGATAAAAAAATCTGATTCCTCTCTGCCAAAATTAGGGTTTGCCTTTGCAAAAGATTATTTAGTCTCTTAGGCTACTACATTATTCATTAGCTTGAAGTTACTTAAAAGAAAAGAACAAGTTACAGGAAGTATTTTTAATATTTATGGTTTAGACAGATCACCTCTTCTTTGAACATGCTTCACTTACTAAAAAAATGATTGCTGGTATGAAACACCTGTGGTAACAACAACTATGTGACAGACAGCCACAGCCACGGAAATCTTACGTCTCTCTTTTTCTATTTCTAGCACTGTTATGGTAAGGAATTTCATCTGTCCATGTCTCAGTTTACCTCTCTGTGCAACAGGCCCAGTACTGTTTCCTATTAATCCCAAAGCTACGGGAAGTTTACTGTACTCCAGATTCAGAAGACATTTCCTTCTTGCTGGAAGAGCTGCCCCATGGGCCGGACTCTTGGCTTGATGAAATCTATGGGAAATTTACTCCCAATTTCAGCAACTGCAGGATCAACCTTCAAGCACAATGCAACAGAAACAACAGCAAATTCAAAGCAATGCTCACCACTGGAACTGTGCTAACATCTGCAAAAGATCTAAAATGTGTCTCAGAAGACGATCTCTTTTTTTTTTTCCTTCTTCTATTTTTTTTTTCTTCTCCTTTCTTTTCTTTAAATGAATGCCATTGGGCTCCTTTTCAGTAAGTCTTTTCTCCCTCTGGAGGGAAGAGATTTGTCTGCTTTGAAAGAATCCTACTCAGATCAAATCTGAAGCCACAAAGGGCGAGATTTGTAAAAAAGTATTTCAGCTACTCTAGCAGTACATGTCAATAAAGGAATAATGAAATAAAGCCATAAATAAGGAAAACTGAAGAAAACCACCCTCCAACACTCTAAATACATTATCAGTTCACATTTCTGGCATCTGAGCTGGCCGTAGCCTCAGTAAACAGGCAAACCAAGGACCAAAATTACAAAAAGAAAACCAAACAGATATTAATATCTGTAAAGACAGAGAAAACTTCAGCAACAGAAGTGCCAAGAAGCTGACAGATGAAAAAAAAGGTGCAGGAAAAGCTGGATACAAATACTGAAGGACGTGCCCTATCCCACAAGTGGAAGAGAGGGAGGTAAACCAAACTCGCACAGTAATATACCCTAAGTGTTCATTGCACAAATATACACAAAATATACAAGCAAATGACATATTTAAATATATTAGGCAAGGAAAGCTATCTGAAGCAAATATCTGTCAAACTGCCAAGATTCTACTATTTTTTACATGCATTCTGTCCTCAACAATTATGTCGAATTCATCTTCAGGAAGGACAGACAATTGTGCAATCACTCTCAACACAAATCTGAAAATGCAGTATTTTGTGCTACTCCATCAGTAATTCCATTGTATGGCAAAGCTGGAATGGATGCTTCCTCCTTAAGGGTTCTTAGACTATAGTTCCAAATGCATATATATGTACCAAGAAACAGGACCTGCATAGGCATTTCTGAAGGACATTTAGTTTTGTACAAGAAACATAATGTTCATTTAATGATCATGGCAACAGCTTTAAAAGCAGGCCTAGGTAGATGAGCAGACCGTGTTAAACACGCTGAAGTCTGAAAAGCTCTCAGTCAGAGTCTGGCAAACTAGAGCTAGATGGTACTTCACCAACTTTGTAAAAGTAGCACCACAACAGCTCAACTCAGTGGCAATGCTCCTACTGGGTTCAAGGGAGCCCATTCCACTCCAGGGTTCATAATTACCTCCTGGACTCCAACCCAAACATGAGGGCTTCTCTGCAATATGACTACAGCACATTACAAACATTAAAAACGTTTTTGGAAGAAGTATTTTGGTTAAAACAGACTAATGTAACTTTATAATGAGGGTTACTGACTTTGCTCAATATTTGGTGTATTTATGGATGTCCCCAATTGAAGACAGTGTCAATTTTTGCTTGTGAGTGCATATTTAATAACTACAGTCCTTGTGTTACACACCATTCAGTGCCCTCATCACTGAGGATATTTTTCTATGCTGTTCACATTTGTGTAACTTCACAGTTTTCTCAGCATCACAGCACATCTTTACGAAAACTGAGGAAGCTTCTATAAGCTGCTACCGTGCAAAACCCCCAAGATCGTGAAAATTCCACAAGAACATCACCTGATGGACATTTGCAAATTATTCATGCTATATTTAAGATAAAATACCTTTCCATTCTCGAGAATATACTTGTCCATTACCGGAACAGGGGCAGGATAGTACGTTGATGTATTTGCCTCCTCAGTGAAGGTCTTCTGTACCTCAGGCTCAGGCTCAACTGATTCAGGTTTTACTTTTTCAACCTCAATGGCAGGTCCTAGACAGTTAAGAAAAGAGAGCTGTCTGCTATCCCAGAGAACATGAAATCAATCCCTTCATCACCCATGGTTAGCATAAAATAACACATTAGTCATGTTCACTTTAAAGTTAGAAGTAATCTAAACCAAAATCCTACTTCTGAACATCAATAAATAAAAGCAGGATAAGTATCTCTGCTTTATAAACATGAAAATGTTTAATTTTAATTTAAATGTTTAACTTTATTCTTAAAGCATAAGGACAATTACAGATATGGGTAATATTTCTTCAATGCACACTAAGGAAATTATGTTAAAATGACACTGAAGTTATAAACCAAAAGCAACAATAGTAATTCTTCAAATAAGAATTGCTATATAGTTGCATGGAAACCTGCATAATTTACTGTGATAATTACATAAATTATCCACACAGAATCACAAATTTTATAGAAATTTTTCAAATATCTTTAGATATAATAGAGGTGTATAAAAAACAGTAAGGATCTACAGAAATGCTATAAAGGAAACAGGCTACTTAAGCTAAAGTATCATGCACAGAAAGAGTATCCAAAGTTTAAAAACCCCACATAAATTAGAATTGTGATTGTCCAATCCACCCAACACTGATTTTTATTTTTAATGTAATCAACAAAAATTATGCACAGATTAAACAATGGAATACTACTAAGCATATATTTGAGGCTTCAAATGAGGATAATTATCTTGTCAGTCACTGACTTTTTCAGATCAAATTTATAAAATATTCCTAAAAAGACAGAAGAACAAACTAAAATAACTTGAATTAACTGGATTTCATGATTCCATTCATTGCAGTGGCTCCACCAGAAGTCTAGGCTATGGCCCCAAGCCTATCCTTGTCCCTTGATGTCTGTCTCTAGGATCACGAGCAGCTCCAGCAGTCACTGAGGTTCCAGGCAGGGGCGGTGGCTCGGTAACACAGCAAAGTTGCCAGCTTAGACCCTGGGCACCAGGGGAATGTGCCACTTCCAAGAGCTCCAAGGATAAACTCACACACTTGTCAGTGCTGTATCGTACCAGGCAGGTGCTGAGAGCACTGCCCCACTGTGCAGCCCAACCCTGACATCTTCAACAAAGGACAACTCAATCAGCAGGTCACCGTCACCCCTCAGGGTCCCTCCTGTGTTTGTGCACAAAGACCAAGCCCTGAATTGATCTCACTCTGCAAGTCACGCTGGCACCACAACTCCTGCCTTAGTCACGGATCTTAAATAGTTCCTGTGCCTGGAACAAGCACAGCATTCATTCCTCCTACTTTGTGCAGTTTCATTTAGGGATTATTACACAGTGATAGCAGCGCTTCCTCCGTTGTCAGCATTTGACATTTATCCTATAGCTTATTCTACACCTACATACCCAGCTAAATGTTCTCAGCTGGCTGCCACTCAACGCTCAGAAAGGACTAAAAGTTGTCTTGGCAACTCAGCCAACCCTACGCTGCAGTGCCACCAACTGAAGTGTCTTAAGAGCCAGCCCCAGTGCAAGCACGGCACACATGGGGAAGTCACAAGAACATCTCATCTGCATTATAATTTCATTGTAATCTTCGGAAGCACCTCCACTGTCAGGAGTAGACTGCTGGACTGATTCGGACTGGGGGAAAGACCTACACTGATTCAAGCACCCAAAGCCTGCCCACGGCATGGGCACACCTGAACAAGCAGATGCAGGGATGTAATTGCCAGTGTGACCTTAAGGAGTCAACTTTTAGCTGTTACTTTAAGAAAACATTCTTCAACAAAGGGCTACTTTGAATTTTCTTATACTTTGAAAGTTGCTTTGAGGAAGACACCTAAGTACAACCACCTTCCTCCTAGCAGGAAATATTTATTTCAGTTTAAACACTTCTACTAGTTGCTATTTAGGAGTCTTTCACTGTTTTGTTTATAGTCATATATTGACACAGCTGCAATTTGGTTTCCGGAGTTTCCCCAACAAAAAAGAGCCGATTAAAGTCCACAATAACCACAGCTCAGAAAACCTCAGCTGTAACTCAGGCTCTACTGCTCGCTTAGCAGTCACCAAAAGAAAGCCTTTAAAAGGTCTTCTTTTATATTCTGATTTTTGATTGCCAAACACAAACCTGCCTCTAACCAGGCAGTTTTCACAGCCACTTTCGCCAACCACCGAATGCGTTTTCAGCCCAGCGTGCTGTGAATTAGACGAGCAACCTGCACTACTGCCTGACTGCTAATGGGGAGCTGTGTGCCCAATTTACCACACACCACACTCCAAGCTTCCCCTCTCTACTGGAGCACTGCTGCTCTGCATCTTGTTTTAAAAATAACGAATGGGACAAATAAAAATATATACCACTAGCTAAAGGCTTAACACTTATGTAATATAGATCGGGGGAAAAAAAAAAAAAAGACAATTCTTCAGAATGCAAGAAGGAATTAAATGTTTTATTGCAAAATCTTTCTCCTTCTGACTGTAATTTTCTTACAGTATCTGAGAGGCCAGCAAGTTCAAATGCAGGATAAAGAAGTAGAAGGCTTCCCTTCATCATCTCTTTTCCTCTAAAATGCATCTTAGGCTACACCCTACTCAAAACGTAGTAAGAAAGTTAAAATAAGTTAACTGATAAAGTGGCCAATATACATTTGTAAGCAGCAAGTTTTTCCACAGGGTCCACCAGAATTTGAAAAAAACACCTAAAGTCTGAGGAGTGGCAATACTGGTACTTCCTGTACTTGTGCTTGGTAGAAACTTTGGCATTTTTTTTCTGGTTGGTTTTTATTTTATTTTTTTTTTTAAACATCAAAAACCCAAAAAAATCTAAAAGAGCTGAAAACCAGTAATTCCTAACATATGGCAAGACATAAATCCCATTTCATTCTCACTGTTCTGGTGTCAGTCCCAAGACACTGCACACTGGGTGGCTGAAATTTAACTGGGATTCAAAATAAAATTGTGAGGGTCTATACGCACGTGTTGATGAATCAGTGTTTCTGAATGAACATGAATATATTCCCTGACTTTGGAGCAACACAAGTTCTCAACAATATAACACGAAAATGAAGCATTTCTCAGGGAGCTAACACCTCCCAAGCATTATCCCTGTATAACTTCACTACTTCTGGCCACATACAGCCATAGGAAACCGCACAGATCTTGCCATGGAGACAACTATTTTTTTAAGAAGGTTTTGAAATTATTCTTTTGCAATGAAAGATTGCAAGACTATTTAAAATCCCTACAGGGGACACTCAGTTATTTAATTCTCTAAACTGCCTCACTCTCTATTGAGAAGGAGGGCAAATTAGTGTGTTTTCAGGGGATAAACTGCAAAGGCCTACAAACTTCCTGATCCCAAAGTAGGCAAGGCAAGAGGCTGCACCCATTCTTCCAGGAGCTCACATGGGGGATACCGTAACCTCTTCCATAACAGTCATCCCATTTTCCCACTGCTTTGGTCCCCAGAGCCCTGGTCAAATGCCTGCCTCCTCCAGGAAGGCATCTGTTGGGCAGTAACATGCTAGAATCATTAAGATTAAACATATCTCCGTGGATCAGTACTGATTTCACTACTGGTATTTGCCACATCCACCTTTGAGGCTCTTTTATAACAAAGAATAATTCAGTGTCACCACGTGGAAGATGAAAACCTCACTCTTCCCACCGGAGTGGTTTGAGTTTAGCAGCAGAGATGAAGGTCTAGATCTAAACACATCGACTTCCAGCTCCTCACTGAAATCAGCACGCTGATGGGAAATTAGGAGACTGACTACTTGACTGAGCCTTAGCTCAAGAGGCTGTTCTGTATTTGATCTGCAGGTTTAAAATGGCAACAGGCACGCATTTCCCACAGCTGCAATTCATCAGCACAAACCAGCTGTCATCTCATGCAAAGAAATCAGAAGTCTCTAAGGTGAAACAGAAATGCAATTAGTTTGCATTAAGTCCAGCTTGCTAGAAGTGCAAGCGTAACATAAATTACATGTAATTTGAAACTCTAGGTTTAAGAGATCACTGCAACTGAAGATGAATTCAGGATGTAATTTATTTTCGGAACAATTTTCAGAGGTTATTCACATACCCAAACATACCTCATTTGTAAGATGGAAAATAAGGAAGACTAAAGAAGTCTTTACGTATCTATTTCTTGATTAAAAGTAACACTTTTTCATACTGTCATCAGACTCTCCAATTTATAATGTGCTGAAGATGTCTCCCTCGCTAATTATTCATAAGTTTTGCATTGATCTTTCTAGAACACAGTCGTTTCTCTACTGTGAATGAGGCTACAAGGAAAGGCAACAGAGTAAGTAGCAGTTAATACAGAGTCTTAGGAAATGCAAACCCTGTGAAGGACACAGCCCACTGGGCCAAACTCTACCTCTGTCACCGTGAAAAGTTCCTTCTAAAAAAATAACAAGAGATTTTTTTTTTCTAAGTTACCTATAGCTGACATTTGTTCAGCTATGTGGTTAAATTAAAAGAACTTGTCTCCAATGTAACTGAGATTTCTTTTCAGTTGTAAAGCAGGTGCCAGACTGATATAATGGAAATTCATGCCCAATATTTAGAGAAGATTCAGTATTTTTTCCAAGAGGTTTGGGGGTTTCTTTTCCTCTTTATTCCTCCCCCCCCTTTTTTTTTCCTAAGGTTTCTTTATTTGGCTCAAGACAAAAATGCATCCTTTTTCTTAAAGTGAAAGAAACGAGACAGAATTCAGTAGCTGTCTTCATTTCACTGCTGGTCTCACCACTCCAATTGCTGTCAAGTCTACCAACTAAATTGGTACTTTACGCTGTTCAGCCCCATTGCCTACCAACATCTGGCTCGTGCTCCATTCACATAAATTCCAGCTAACTACTTGCAGATGAAGAAACATCTTTCCATCCAAGGAAAATTTTAGAAAGCTCAGTGGAATCTACTGCCAACCACATTGCGTTTTGCAGGCTGCAGAAACCTTGCCTACTTCGTTTTATTTAAAAAGTTAACTAGAATGTTTATAATGAGTAACGACATTTTAATTACGCACAATGTAACAGTGACGAGCATTCACAATCAAACACCCAGGTCCAACAGTGGGATACTCCGAGAACTTGGCTCCGAAGTTGTGGGCACACCTCAACACATGCTACAGCACAGGCACATGCTCTCCCAGGTTCAGGTTTGCGGTGAAGGTAACTCAGACCCACATGCAGATTGCATGCACTCGTTCCAGTACAGGAGAAGAGCCAATATCCAATTTACATGCAAAAATTAAGTTTCCAGATACACAAAGGCAGACGTTAAGAAACAGCATGCTAAGTTTGGATGCACAAATTTCAACCAAAGTTTCAGTCACTGAGCAGATCTTCAACACAGCAGTACCGCACTCTAATAGTGAATAAATGTAATTAGTAAAAATTCTGAAGGTATTCCAAGGGTACCATCTTCAATGAAAAGGATGAACTTTTTATTTTGTCTTTTTTTTTTTCCCATTTATTCCAACATAATGCTTAAATAATTCTTATAAACCCAAACAATGAGCAATTGACTCAAGATAGTTAAAACTGAAATCCAAATTACACAAACCTGCATTTTGTAACAAGTGTTGATAAAAGGGACACTAATATAAAAAGTTTTTTTCATTATTCTTTAACACTCCATTGTTTTTCAAATAGCATGGCTGTTTAAAGCCACTGCTAAAAAGTTTAGGAATATATCACATTCTAATAAGCTACTAATGGGAAGAGGGGTCAGAAAATGGATGGTAACACAGTCACATAATAAACAAAAACCCTAACTGAAAAGAAGAAATTAGTTTTAGCCCAACTAGTCATTCCAGTGCCTTTTCTTTTTTTCCCTTTTTAAACTGGAACATATTAGTGTATTTTGCAGATGACGCTTTATTAACTTTTTCAGCATATACTGGAAGGTCAAGAGACTCTTTAAAATACAGCTGCTTAAAATGGAACTCTGATTCAGCCACACCAGCACAAAGACCTCTACTTTTTAAAGAAAAACCCAGACGTACATAGCATACAAATTCAACACATGTTGTACAGCCACAGCAGAAAACCCCTTTAACATTCAATGTCCAGTTTAACAACCACCGCTATTCTTCAAACACGTCTCCGTTACTATTGATCACACTTGCAAAATTCATTCAAACTAGTCCCACTTAAGTCCGGCACTTACCACTACCTAGTCTTAGGAGCAGTACATCCTGGAGCCTCCTGTTCAAGTCTCTGAGCTCTTTCATTTCTGACACGAGTGCCCCATACTCTTTGAGCTTCTTTGCCTGTTGCACAAGCTGTCTCCGCGTTCTCTCCAGCTCCTGTTGGATGTGCCTCATTTCTTCTTGTTGCTGTTGGTAACTCCTCAGCAATTCTTCGTACAGAATCCGAGGAACTACAGCATCGTCCATATTGTTCATGCCTTCTGTAGTCTCCATAAAAGCCTCCTCAGGGCTGGAAGTATTACTGAGACTCATCCCGTTCTGTTTCTCAAGGCGAGCAACAACTGCTTCAATGCTTTTGTGTGTACCTTCACTTTGTTTCCTTCCATCTTGTCTCTGCATGTTACAAGAAAAAAAAAAAAATAAATTAGGAGAGCAGTAAGAAGTAATAAAATCAAAAATCCTACAGACCTGGAAACGGTTAATATTCCTGGTTTCCAAAAATACCCCGCAAAAAATGTTTTGCCTAATAGATTCTTGTGGATAAAATATACATAATAACTAACATGTAATTGTAATTTGGCTAAATGCAGGTACAAACTTCTGAGGCAGTTAAAGGCCTTTTTGCATTTGGGCAGCACTTACAAACTCAAGTGTATACATGTCACTTGATTCTGTATCGTTAATTTCTTTTTTTAAAAAAGTAGATCTACATGTCTTTTTCTTTCAAGTTTACCCCTAACATTCAGATTTCCAACAGCAATTGATTTTCTGGTCAGTAAGGGGAAGAATCAGCTGTGTGCTACATTTGTCACCTGTGATGGCATCAGAGATGAAAGCAGCACAGGGCACAAAGCTGTTCTGTGAACTGAGGGCTTGTCCTTCCCACACTTTGGGAGACAGAACCTTTCCTGACTATTCCTTCACCCAACTGCCTGATGCAAGAGACTGAGTTCACACTATCAGCAAACATTGAAAGGGATTCAAACACAGAAGCTGGAGATGAATATATCATCCAGCCTCATCTCTTTTACCAACTGTTCCCTTCTATATTAATACTGCATTGCAGAGGCTTCATGCCCTTTGAACTCTCAGCAGAATTTTACCTTCAGTCACCTGCACAAACCCCACAGGTTAAACCACACCTCTTAGGCCTCAACAGTGGTATGAATATGTGACAATATGGGTAAAGTCACTAAGTTTTATAGGCCAAACATCAAAAGGCATTTGAATTTCCAAGCAACTGCAAGGAAAGCAAATGCAGCTCGTGGGTTAGAGATGAGAAGCTGACACTATCAATTCCCATACCACAATATCCAAGAGTAATGTGGCAGAAAACGAAATTATTTGATGCTACGCCTGCCGCATGTTCTCAAGAAATTAAAAAATTAAAAGGAGAAAAAAAAAGCTGGCCCACCATAAAGAAATGTACTAGTATCATTCCTGCAGCTGCAAAACACATGAAGCCACAGAGCAGTATTTTATTCTGAAGGTTGGCAGACCTTTAAAGAAATCATTTGATATAAAAAAAAATAAATACATTTCCATACTGAGTTTCTGACATCTGGACCTAAAAAAGCAACTGGCAGTTATAATGGAGGGATCCAGTCCTGTCAATTCTTCTCAGCCACTGCTGTAGTTGGGAAGTCTCAGAGCACTCCTTCCAATTCCAAACAAGCACCATGCAATAGGTCACAAGTGCCATGTCACAGAACTGGGGACTTTTAAGGCTTTCTGAGCCAAACTGGAAGAGCATTGTTCTTAAAAAATCTCAGATGGCAATTAAACTGCACAGACAGGACACACAGCAAAACGTTCAGTTGCACTTACATCAGGTTTTGAAAACACAAACCCCACCCCCACACAGAAAGTGACCCAATTTCACCAAACAGTGTTTTAAGGGGATCAAAAGCAGGCCTGGAATTCTTAAGCTGAGACGTCTGTATGTGCCCCAAGCACTTGCAAAACAGAAAAATGAAAAGGAAAGGAAGAAAAAAAACAAAACGGAAAGACTTCAGTACCTTACTGTGTCTAAGCTCCACATCTTCTTCCCCATAATCTGTAACCTCCCCAGCTTCTTCTATGTGATTGAGAGAGAGTTTGGGGATTTTAATTTTCTTCTGCATCACACTGTTCTCAAGGTCAGTTTTGTCCTCTAAAATGTATATTAAAAATAAAATTGTTACATTAATCAGGGTTCTTACTTCCAAATACTACATGACTTAGGCAAGACCAGTTAAAAAAAACCAACCTCCCGTGCTCCAATCCCCTCAATAATGCCACATTTAAATTAATCCATGGTCTAAGCCAACTGATGCCCACTGAGAATTCTACAGTTCCAATAGGGATCAATCTGGCCCAACACCAGAATAAATACTGAAAATTGCCTGGTTAAATTTTATGTGATAAGAAGTGTCAGTGAGTGGCTTGTACCATCACCAAAGTAAGATTTGCAGGGGCTGTAAATAAAACTTCCTGAAAACCATCTGCATTGCTTTAAATTATGTTTACCGACAGTGTTTTCATCTTTCGCTGCAGTTCCAACTCTGCTTAGGGTTAAAGTGAAAATAAACTTGGTAATTCATCCTATGCTCTAACCATCATCTGTCAGCAGCACAGATCTATTTGCACACACAGCAGATTCTGCAGTTCTGCAAAGTGCAGGGCTGGAAAAGGGAATGCTGCTGGAGAGCTTGAAAGGGCATTACACAAAAGTTGCACAAGGACCAAATCTGTAACAAAATTACTATACAACCCCTAGTTCATTAGTATTAATGCTTCTTATTCTTTTCCTTTAGATATACAAAGGCAATTAAAATTGGCATCTCATATAAAAATTGAAGTAAAATATTTTCAAGTCTGAAACATTTTGACATATCTCAAAAGTAAGCATTTAATAACATTACTGTGGAAAGAAAAAAAAAAAAAGAATTGAAATATTTTAATATTCCTGAGAAGGTAGGGAGGGGACAGGGAACCAAGAGTTTAGTGTCCCCAAATGTGCCTGTGATACGTAAAATTCCTGCAGAACAGACAAGGTCTTAAGAGATTCACCTGCTCCCAACACTGACAAGGTGAAATGCATTTAAACTGCCAAGCACTGTCTTTGTACACTGAAAGCTTATGAATAAAAAAAAGTTCTGAGTCTTCTTATCCACCTGCAAATTGTATTTCACAAAGTGTCCCAGGAACGTTTTTGAAAGTGCCGATGAGGATGGCCCCCGTGAGTGCTGAGCTACACTGACTTTTGCTTTCTCAAATTAGCATCTCTCCACAGGACCTCAAAATGCTTCGTGTTGACAGTGTAGGAAAGGGAAACAAAGGTAAATCACTGTTTAATGAGGAGCAAGGCATTCATTAGAAATGAATTACACAGATGAATGCAATTCATTTTGTTACAGATAGAAATGGATCTCTTGTAGGCAAATGGTGATATTACAGCCCAAGGCTATGTAAAAAGAATAGGCACAGAACACGCAGAATAAGACATTAGACAACCTGAAATGAAACGCAGATGGTAGCAATAAATACTAAGACAGATGCAAAAAGAAACAGATAAACAACAAAAAACAGCTAGGCTTATTTTAGATCATTCTCCATTCCCCAGAGCATCATGGATGCTTATCCCAGTAAAACAAAAAGGCAATCCAACTGTTTCAGTTTTGAAAAATAAGTCACTATGTTTTCATCTGTCTGGAAAAATGTAGGTTCATCAGAAAAGTGAGATAAGCCAATTCTAATGCCAGATAGCTGAGAAGAAAATAAGGAAGCCCTTCCCTAAAATACCCACAAACTTCTAGACTGAAGGGCTGACTGATGAACATTGGTATCTTCTTGAAAGAATTGAAATATAAGAATAAATGAACTCATATTGAATGGGGGGAAAAAAATGAAACCCACTAACTTTTCTGTGTCTGTGTAATTTGGGCTACTGGATAGAGTGAGGAATCCTTTGCTAAAATATGCTCTCACAGTTCCTTAGAGGAAGAGAAGTGCATGGATACTGCGGAGCCAGCTCCTCTAGACTGCTTTGCCAAATCACGTTCCACAGAACATGTGGATGACCTCCTTCTCCTTTTAAAGAATGCAGATCAGTTTCTGTGCTCTGAAATAACCCTTGGCCTCACAACCACATGGACACAATCCATTACTTGACACAGTTAAAAAAATTGTCTGCCGGCAACTCACGGAGGTCACCGAGAGCCAGAACCCCACACAAACTGGAGAAACTTTGAAACAACCACAGAGGAGTAAGTGCCTGTGCAGACTGCAGAAGTCAGCAAATACTCTACAATTAATAAAACAACATAAAAATAAAAACAGTTTGGAAGAACAGAAATATTTATCTTTTTTTTTATTTTTAAGTCAATTCATAAAGGTTAAGAACACATTCGATCCACTTAGTGTAAAGGAAAGAAAATACTTAGTTTGGGGTCAAAGAAAACAGTGCAAATCACCTGGATTCTTCATTCTCTTAGTTCTCCACTCAATTTCTCAGTCAACCTACCAAAGTTATGTTTGCAAAACTTCACTGGTTGATTGAAGGTAAGTTTGTTTATTTATCTCCTTACAAATGATTAGTTTGTACATTACTGGCATGTAACTATCAACACAGTTCTCTTTCTCTTCATTAGACTTTTTGGGTTTACTGTTTATCTGTACATGAACCAGTAAGTTAAAAAGGGAACTCTTTTATCCCTCCACAAAATTTGAAGAAACATTACTAAAAATCAACTTATATAAGTTAAAGCTCAGGAACTTTTAATGTAGTAAGTAAGCATATAAATGTTCCTCTGCCTCCCAACAACAATACATATAATATTTTTTTACATATGCTCTGGTCTTTGAAAGCTTATTTATACCTAACACAATCCATCCAGTGTGTAGGATATGAAAAGGCCTTTTGTTCTTTTTTTTTTTTAGTACATTTTTAACCTCTGTTGTCTTCTGCATCAGCTGCAGATAGAGCCAGAAAAATCTCATTCTGAATTTGAGGCTAATGCTGGAGTACTGGCTCTTGTTCTGTAAATATTAATGGAATTTGGGAAGGGGTGGGGGGGAGAGAGAGGAGACGTGGGGGAGGGGTAGGAGAAATATGAACAGGCATTTACAGAGTCCTAAGGAGAACTGCTCTGTCTGTTGTTTTGCCAGCCTACAAAAGACAGGTACAAAAGAACAACCCAGGAAAAAAAAAAACACACCAAAACCAAACAAAAAAACACAAACTCCCTGATGATTTTGAGCCAGAAGAAAACCAGGATATAAACCAAAGGCATGGACAAGCTGCAATTCAATGCCTGAGGCTACAGAGGAGAGAGAAGGGCAGCCCTAAAAACATTGTAGCTCAGAGCCTCATTTTGTAAAATCACGTCTCAACTTTGTTCCCCGTCCTTTAAACCATGCTGGAAGTTAAAAATTATACTTTCCCTTAGGTGGCCATGATTAGATTGTCACAAAGTTGTGTCTATTGTTTTCCCTATATATGGAATAAAGTGGTTCAGTGGTGTCAGCTACTGAGAACTAGCACTTAACATACCTGGTTTGTTACAAGTACCTTGTTAGGTACCTAAAATATGCAGGGTAGATGCACGATACAGGACTGGGTGGCATTGATTCCCTTTGTTTTTTAGGAGGAGACATTCTGAAAGGCACTGGAAATTAGGAAAATTTGCTTCTGTTCCCAGACAGAGATCCTGTGATTGGATATAAAGAGTACTCTGTGACTGGATATAAAGAGTGAAGCACGCTGGAATAACTGCACTCCAAGGAAAGGTCAGGCTTGGAGAGATCTTGGCAGACAACTCCTCAAGGCACTGAAGAACAGGGCTCAAGAGCCAGAGCACATGACAGCAGCTCTCCCAACACAGGCTCCTACCAAGCTGAACAGGTAGTGAGGAGAAAGTGAACTGCTGAGGAATTTCAGAGGGGCTGGGAAGACACTTGGCCTAAGCAGTGCTCAAAGAAAGAAAAGCCAAAAAAGCAACCCTGCATTAGAGAATCTGCATCAACCAGCAAAGCATAAGCTGTTCCTGGAATACTTTCTTCAGTCAGGCCCTCATTTTACTGTCAGCATGGATGGGTCCAGGCCAAAAGGGAACACCTTCAAATCTAGAGGGGCAAGGAACTGAAGCAGAGAAAGTGACTTTAACAGGGCAAGAAGCGGGTCAGTTAAATTAAAGAGAAATATTTTACCGCTCTAAAACTGAAAACCCTATCATGGGATGTAGAATAACACTATGGAAATCTCAAAGTCTCCTTAAAGCATTCCATACTTTCTAAGTTGGAAATAAGGACTGAACAAACTAATCCTTTAAAAAAAGAAAAAAAGGCTAAAATGCTTAGATTTTTCCACCTTTGCACTAAAAGCTGAAAAAAATAAAGGAAGAGAGCTCCAAATGGATGAGGGATGGCAGGTCTGGTATCAGTCCAAAGAAGGGGCTTGGCAATGCCATAAATCTTACAGTAATAAAATGAAAGAACCTTGAACAAAATTCATCCTTCCCCTAAGCCTTCAAAAAAATTCTACCCCTTGTGAAAAATGATATCCTGACAGATGAAAAAACTTACCTTCCCTCTTCCCATTTCCAGGCTTGTGCCCAGCACATATGGACAGCACCTGCACAAGACTGCACTGAGCTGGTTTGCTACTGATTTTGCCAGGTTGCTTCTGTGGGCAGGTACCACCACCAGCTTTGGCAGGACGTGCATCAGTTAACAGTTCATAAAGTAAAAGATGCAGAAGAACTGAAGCAAAGAACCCATAACCAAAGGTATACGTGGTGCTTCAAAGCAAATACACCAAGCATGACAGGGCATGGATTCCTAAGTGCCACTTACACACAAATAAACAATATTCAATACTGCTGTGACTGAGAAGGGAAACAGCATGATAATAATAATAACAATAATAAAAAGCCACCTAGCTTATTTGAAACGAGAAAAAAAAAAAGAGAACTATAAATTACTTTCTTAGCTAATTTAATGGAAAAATTAAAGGAGGACTTAAATTGGAAGAACAGCCAAGATTTCAGAAAATGTAATGATCCTGCAGGCTCGGAAGATAGTCAGGATACAAAGAGAAAATATATGTCTCATATAAAACATGTCTGAGCTGGCAGTACACTGAGATTATCACCACTACCAAAGCAGAACAAGGTTAGGGTTGACAGTAACAGAAACACAGGGCAACAGGACTGCAGCAGAAATGCAGAACTTCTTTGAAGAGGACAAGTGTCACCAAACTCAACACAGCTAAAGAAGAGGGGCGTGCAAAAGAGGGCTCAACCAGGTGCTGCCACAGTCAATGCAGGATTTAGGCAGTATAATTTACTACATTGTTTTGGTGGTTTTTCTTGCTGACTGGAGGAGGGCTTTGTTGGAAGGACAGAGAAAAAGATTCCAGAAGTAAATTTCGGGCACAGTGAAAGCACTACACAAAGTGTATTTGGATGGACAGGAAGCAGAAAGAAGACAAAGTTGGGTCTAAGCAACAAAGCAGATTAAGTGTATGTAAGAGACAGCAAGATTTTGGGTTGGGAATGACAAAAAAGATTATTCTTTCTCTCTACTCTGAATCCAAGAGAAATGGACAAAAATTGTAGGAAAATATGTTGGGCTATCCAAAGCATAAGCTGAAAAAGATTTCTGCTAAGGATGTCAGAAAGCGAAGCTGACAACAAATTTAAGTGAGAAAAGTTAGCAATAAAAAGGCAGAGCTGAGAGATGCCATCATCTGGGCTTGTATCACTCCCAAAAATTTAGAACTAAATAGCCCTGCAGCACTTCACCAGAAGGAGAAAATGACAGTAACACACAAACAAGTGACTAGATTGAGCCTTCAGAGCACAAAGAAGAGTGAGCAAAGAAATCAGGGAAGAACAACATATCAAGTAGCTGTGACAGGCAGGGCTGATAAGCACATGAAAGTGAAAACGTGCACTTGAGGAACTGGCCCAAAAGGCTGTTAAATCTTGTAAAGTGAATTTCAATAAAGCCTAAAGAATAGGAAACAGAGTGAAAATAATTCTTAATCAAACTGGGGAGAGGTGAGATAGAAAGGTCTTAAAGCACATCTGGACAGGTTTAGAGATGATGAGCAAGAAGGATGATGTGCCAGAAGCCTGAACCCAAACTGCTCACTGAGGATGGAAAGACACACCTGTTTTCTACAAAGGTACGAAAAGAGAGAGGAAGATTAAGGAGCCAATATCCTACAGAAGCAGAGCACAGATTACATAAACACCTCTACCTCTTAAGTTCTCTCTGAAGTCCTAGATCAAGACTGGCTCTCCCTCATTGATATTCAATACAAGTAAATGCACAGAGCAGGGACCTGCTCCTGCTCTCACAAAAAGTAACCCAAACAAAGCCTACCATGCCAGCTACTGAAGCAAACAGTGTTGAGGTCTGAATGCACTTTTTCCTCTAGTGGAATAACTGAGATATTCAGTCTAATGCTGGTAGGAGTGAGAGTTATTTACATGGCCACCTATTTGTAGTCAAATTTCTAATGCACATGGAAACACTCAAATATCTTGCAACATTGTTCTTTTGCATGGGCTCACTTATCAGCAGATTGTTCAGATCCGCAGTCTGAGTACCAGCCCAGATATGTGAGATCTCTGTTGCAAGAAAAACTTAAATGTATCTTCTTTCTTAATTTGCATTATTAATATGAAATCTATTGCTTAATTCAAAAGCAAATACAAAGCCTTTTCAAAAATAACTAACCAAAAGCAACACAGCTCAAAACTAATACAGCTAAAAATAGTTATAGTTTTTTTGTCAGCAAAACTCTCCCCTTCATTTATCTTTTAGTGGTAGTAGAAGAGCTGTGGTGGAAAAGGATGGAGCTGGATGATCAAGTTATGAAAAGACATTACACTGAGAAACAGGAAATCATTCTCTTTACAAGACTGAGAACAGTTTTAATTCTGGTTCCAATATTTACTTAAATATTGACCTTGAATAATTCAAACTTTTCATCTCACTGTCCCCATCTACCCCACGGAAGTGCTGTGCAGATTTGTTAATATTTGTACAATACTCTGAACATGTTGAACACAAAGGATTAGAGCTATTACAGAACAACTCTCTTAATCCTTTCTGAAACAAGTACACTAATACAGTGTTACCATTAAATTAAAAAGAAACACCTGAAAACAAGCAAGATGTGAAAATGCCATCCTTTAAATTTTTCCTCTGCACCTACACATGAAACTCAGCTATGGGCACTATTTTTCAGAAATTTGAATGTGATATTTTACAAAAGATATTTAAAGTAAAACCTATGCATTTCTTTGGAAGTTCAAAAATTCACTTGAAGAGACCATCAGTCTCAATGCCAGCTACAATTTGCCAATCTGGCTGCCCTCACCAGGCAATCTGTATTACACTGTAAAGTTATGTTGGGACCAAACCCTGATCATGGTGTCAGGATCACACAGCCCATGGAGATGCTGCCCACCAGCCCCCAGCAGATAAAGCCTCAGCCTACAGAGAACTCTCCAGGAATCCGCAACTATCCCCGCCTAAGGAATGAGCTCCCTATGGAAACACAGGGGAGATTTATGCATTTTTTAGTTTACACACAAAAATTACAATGTGGTTCAGCCTCTACTATTTTTAAAGGGTTTCTTTAAAAAACGCAAATAATTGACTGACTGGCACTTGGGCAATACCCTAGGAAAAAAATGTTTTACTGATGAATTATGAAAACAAAACCATTAACTTACATTTTCCCCCTTTTCACTCCCCTGCAAATTTTAGCATATTTTAATTAGTCTTAGTTACCATAGCTACCAAAACCATACTATCTTTGTAAGTCAATTTTATTAAAATCCTCAAGTTCATGTTTTCACTGTATCCTAGTTAAGCTTATACAACATTTACAAGCATAACTGGTGTTATGTGGAGCAACCAAAGTACTAAGACCAAGCAAAACAGGAATAGTCAAGGTCAACTGTATGTCTCTATCTTATAAAAATAAAGAAATGACTTCTGAGTATTAGGATGGAGCAAAAAACAAACGTGACTGAGGAACAAGGAGGTCAGTTGAGAAGGGTTTAAGACAAACAAACAAACAAAATTATATCCAGAATAAGCACAGTGATACATGGAAAGAAAAAACTAAATATAAGCATAAAATATTCTTCCACTGATAAATCCCAGCCTTTTAATTCCTTTTTACTGGCACCTTATCCTGCTGATGACATATGACCATCACCACTATCATGAGAGTTACTCCAAACCCCCACTTAGCAGCTTTAGTCTTCAAAGTTTCAAAATTTATTTGTTGCTGCCATTTAAGACCCCACAAAACTGTGCCTTTGTACAAGCCCTTCATATCTCAGTTATGCTCCTACAGTAAAATTTAGAAGGGAAAAAAAAAACCTTCCACCCTTCATCTTCCAAGAGTTAAAAATAAACCAAATATGGATCAAATACAAAATGAGTGTGAAATTCAGCTTTAAATATTTTTCATGAATACTGCCACACTTGTGCTCAGGACTATATTTAGGAGTGTGATGTAGTTAGTTAGTCTGCTATGCAAAATGATTTGGTGAACCTCTATACACAACTCAGGTCTTTTACCTGCTGAAAAGGTAACACAGCAGTAGCAAAGTCGGCCACGCGTGTCAAATATCACAGTGAAAAGTTAAGGAAAAAAATAAATTTAAAAAAAAAAACAATTTTGAACAAGATTACCTCAACGCTGCCTAACCTGCTGGGCTGTTTCCCTCAGTGACTGGAGTGGGCAAGACCCAATCCACAGGTACAGCAGATGATCCACAGTTATGGAGAGCTGGACATCAAGCTCAAGGGCAGCAACACACAAGCTCATCCACAGGGACTCCCAAACTATGCCAGGAAAACTCAAACTAAAAAGAGTCTGTGAGGAACTACTACCAGCGATGGGAAGGTTTCCTACAGCCTCCTCCTGGCACTTCTTTGCTCAGGACAAAGCTTGGGATGACCCAAGAAGCAGCTGCAGCTGCTCTGACTTTCTCCCTGGTGCCATTTCTCCCCAGATCCCTGTCACACACCACCCGAGCCACATTATCCCGAGAGGGGACAGACCTGGAGCTTCCCAGGAACAACGAGCTAGCAAATGCTGTCCCTACCACAATAGGTCAATCAGTCTCTTAGCTGCTGGAATAATGCAAGGAGGAGAAAATGCACAGGACTACAGAAACACCAATAAAAGCTTTGACTTAAATGTTACACATCAAGACGACTTCCTGACCTACATTTTGTATATTCTTGATATATAAGATCTCATATTGTAAATTTTTCACCTATTTCACAATTTGAATAGGATCTTTCCTCCATGAACTATTCACGTACACACTAAGAAGTTGAAGCATTCTCAACCTTACTCAAAACTCAGTCCTAGAATCATTTATTTTTTTTTTCTAGGAACAGAGATTTTACATCCTTCTGAGATACACAGTAGCTTACCTCACTATGAGCTGCACAGGCTTTTAAAGATAAAAAAAACAACCAACAAAAAAAAATCACCTGACCTATTCTAATAAAAAGTGGAGCACAACATTTTACAAAGGGGTAAGAAAGGATATGGATGCACACAGATATTCACGTATTTGCTGTGGCAGTTAAGGAACTGCTGTGGGTGGGAAATGTTGAGGACAGCAGCTAGAGAGAACAATTACTGCAGTCAGGAAAGAAGGCCTCCTATTTTGAAGACAGTCATTATTAACTTGTTAACAAACTTAGCCTGAAGTAGGGAACTTTTAGAAGTCCCTGAAACTCAATTCATTCCACCTTCTATTAATCACTTTGAAAAGAAAGGGAAAGCTCGCACTGGGTCACCTAAGGAGCATGCTTCTATAACGTGCACAGGTTCATGGACAAAATTCTGCCAGTGGCCATGCTGGACAAGTGTGGAAAAGTTGCAAATGGCATAGGGATTTCAAGAAGAGGGACCAGAAAAAAACTGCTTTTGAGTATTCTGAGAGGACAGTAAAGAAGAGAAAGGGGAAAGTGTGGAAGATCAGAAAGACAGAGTCAAACTCCTCCTGGAAAGCCATCTGCTATTTTTGTATTCTCACCAAGACAGACCAGCTAACATGCCACCTCAAGAAACTGCTATAGAGTCAAACACCAGTCTGCTATGCTCTATTTTCCATTCAAGAGCTAAGCAAAATTATTCCTTTATTACTACTCAGTTGCTCTTGGTTGAACTTGTTAAGGCACAAAATGTTCATTTTAATATGCCTTCTATGGCTGGAAGGTCTAGAACTGTCTTAGTAGGGTAAACCTTTCTGAGCCCTAGTCTTTGGCTGACTTTTGAAGAAGTGGAAGGTTCCCAAACCAACACATCCCAGCACTGTCAGCAGTTCCCAGCCAGGCACACAAGAGAAGGGCACAGCACGAAGTTCATCTCCCACTGCTGTAACACCACCACAAACTCCTCACTGCAGTATTCAAAGCACACCACAGCGTACCAAGTCTGTCACAATCACTCCATGCTCTGAGAATGTCCCAACACACTCTCCATCTTTTATTTTTCTTTTTAAATTTATGATGCCTTTACAGCAGTGCTCTCTCATCTGCAGCAACAACATCCCTCAAAACTGTCCAACCATCCAACCTCACCAGGAAAGATCAAAGAATTGCTTCTAGTCTCTCAAATGAGGACAATTGTTTTATGAACTCTTTACACAACCAATGTCCCCATAAAACTTTGTATTATGGGCATAACCATGTACTTAGCCCTGTGTGAACTCCTACTTGAAAAGGATCTAAATTTCTTTAGATAGAACAGGAAAGGGAAACTCTTTTCAAAAGTAAAAGACATTGGCATGGGTCTCATATCTGTGTTCTCTCCTTTTTTTTTAAAAGTTTCTAGAAAGGAAAATCAAGTAGATCTGTTTCTCAAACTATCATAACCTCCACTGCATGGACAGTGTTTGACCATGAAAATATATATAAATAGCTACAACTCTGCTTACTTGAGCAGCCTTGGTAAGTGCAAAAAAATTAGTCACCATTCAAATTGTAAAAGAACACTTTGCAGGCTCAAAAAAAATATTTTCCCCTCTTATCCTTTTTTTGTTGTTTCTTTAATTTAGTATCTGTACCATAACTTTGATCCTGAAACCTGTTGCTAATGAGGAATTCTTGGACCAAACCAGAAAATCCTTAAGGTCATTGATGTACTGATTAGTGCATCTAAGGGTTCCTTCAAAAAAATTCAAAGTCATCTATGTATATTTTAAAAATAAAAGCAACTTTGTATACATTATTTACCTTCCTACTATGGTAGGCTGGAAACCTTCAAATTCAAAAGCTCTATACTGAGAAAACTGAGTATAGTTTGCGGACTTGCAAAATTATTTTTTTAACTACATAAGCAGTTTGTGTAACATCAGACTTGCGATGTTTGCCATAAAAACTTGTCATAATCTGTAAAAATAGAGTTGGTCCCTGCAAAGCAAATATTGTGCTATGACATCTTCATGCATGACCAACTTTCCTCTCTCAGGTTTTTAACCTAATAATAGGATAAACATAATGAAACCAAACATCAATATTAACATTCTGGGGTGGAAGTGTCAACTTTAGAAGTAAGTGACCCTTTGTGTGCAACTTATGTTGGATTTGACCGCGGTGTTTTTACATGGTACAGGGTGGGAAGAAGCACAAAGGCAAAGATTCACTTGGTGTTCAGGTGAGAAGTTTTCCAAGCACATAAATTACAGCTCAAGTCAGGATATATTGAGATGTGACAGCTGTAATAAAGATAGCCGTGTGTTTCCTTGTGTTCCTGGCTCTGCAGGAGAACCTCCTGTAGAAATTAAATCTCTGGGGAGCAATTAGTGCAAATCACTAATACAGGTAACAAGTCTTGTTCTCTGGAGGAAACAGCATCTATTGGTTTGTTCTGGTTTAAGGGAGATGAAACAAAGAGAAACTGTACAGCAGAGCACGTCTTAGGTACACACAGACTGCCTGGAACAAGGACATTGGCAAAGGAGAGGCACTTTCTGTTGAAAAACTGAGGCAACCTGGTAGGCTCAGCATATGAGCAAAGTGTCTATTAGTAAATATTTCTCTGAAGCACTTTGGTTATGTTGAGATGAACACGAGGAACTGAAAGGGCAGAGCTGCTGCAGTTCCCCAGTGGGAAAGAGGAAGGTGAAGTCCAGTTAGGACATTGCCTTTGAGAACAGGCCATGCAAACCCTGGACCCTGAGACCATCGATTTCCATGGATGTGACAACCAACCTGCAAGGAAATACTTCATGTACCCCTCCTGCTCTGCTATAGACAGGACAGACAAAACAGGGGCTGGCACAGGCCAACGAAAAGTTAGCAGGAGAATCCACTCCTCTGGCAGACTGCCTAATTAGTTCTCCTGAACTCCTGGAGTTGCAAATACTCAGAAAATAGAAAAGCTTTACAAGGAAACAACATTGACGTTTGGTTGCTCCTTGTTCTTTACAGGTATCTGTTTATGGCCACAACTGGAAACAAGATAATGGCAAAAGTCGCTGGCTGAGTCAGGAACAAAATGAACCACCACTGGGCTGAGCTGGTTTAGGAACTGTTATTTTCAAAAACAAAATTAGAAAAATACCAGTTTTACATGACTTTAACACCAAGTTACTCTGTTTTGAGATCGGGACTCAGCGTTGCCTTCTCAGAACTTGATACTAAACAAAAAGAGTTTTTTAAGCGCATTCCATATTTGGGGAAACAGACACAACCAGTACTTCTCCCTAAGTGCAAAAGTCAGGATGGGAACCCAATGTCCTCTTTGCTGTCCAGACCGACATTTCAAATGGTCCGTGCTGTCTTTCAACAGCCTATTGGGCAAGTTCCTCACTAACCAACAATTCACTACAAACAACACCAAACTTCCTTTCCATGTCAACTCTGACTATGGCAGCGTTTGCTGTGGCTGCAGGGAAACTACACAAAGTCTTCAAGGAAAAAGAGGCGTCATCTGGGGATGACAACAGCACTGTCTCACAGGGGCTGAACTCATCCAAATGGCCAAATTAGGGGTTTATTTCTTAATATACGCTTTAACCGGTCCTCTTGGCTTGGAGGCATTTCTAGGTTAGACATGAAATAACCCAAACGCAGCAAACCCACGCTTAAACCAGCGCAGCACCCGCAGGTCTGGCTCCAAACCGTGAAGTCACTCGAAACTAACAAAGCGGACATAAAACAGCACCCCTCTGATCTGGCAGCAGCCGCAAAGGTACACAGATGACTCCGTGCACCATAAACGCGGCGTGGGCAAAAAAACTAAACTTTTTTTTTTTTTTTTAATTAAGTTCCCCCCGTCCTCCCGTTCCCCCCCAGTCACCCCCTCCAATCCGCTCGGTGAACCACACGGGGGTCGCGGTTGTTTTGGGAACCGCCCCGTGGGGCTGGGACCCCTCGCCGGGCCTGGGGCCGCTCGGAGCTCCCCCCCATCCCCTCAGCCCTCCCGGCCCAGCGCCCCCCGCCCTCCCCGCGTCCCTCCCGCCCCCCTCACGGGCAGGGGGCGGCATCGCGGCCCCCACCTCCCCCCCCCCCCCCCCACCCCGAGGCCCGTCCCTCCCTCACCTGCCAGCGCCAGGATCTGGGCCTTGTGCAGCAGCAGGCGGTCTCCCCACTCGCCGGGGCTCTCGTCGCCGTCCTCCGCCGCCTCCTCCGGGTTGCGGTACACGGTGTAGACCTTCTGGTTGTCGAAGTCGTGGTGCGAGGTGGGGCTGAAGTCCCTGACGCGGGACACGGGCAGCGCGTAGCACACGTTGTCCTCGAGGAAGCGCACGAACGCGTACATGGTGCGGGGCGGCCGCGCGGCCCCGCGCGCGCACCGTATTGTTCCTGCCCCGCCGCCTCTCTGCGCTCGGCTGAGCGGGCCTGGCCGGGCCGCGCCGCCCCGCCGGGCCCCGCACACACACACAGACACACAGACCGCCCGCCCAGGCGCGAGCAATCCAGCGCGGAGCGACGCGATGCGCGGCCGGGCGGGGCGGGCGGGCGGGCGCGGCCCCCGGGAGCGGGAATTGGAGCGGGAATGGGAACGGGAGCGGCTCCCGGCACCGCCGCCTTCCCCCGCCCGAACGTCCCCCCCTCCCCCCCCGCCGGGCCGCCCGGCCCCGGTCTGCCCCGGGGCGGCCGCACGCCCCCGCCTCACGGGCTGGCTCCGTCCCAGCGCCCGGGCGGGGCGCGGCTCAGCCCGCACTGGGACCGATCCCAGATCCCGGCCCTCGGGATCCCGGCAGCGCGAGCTCGGCCCAGGGAAGCTCAGTTATCCCAAGCTGAGAACTCCGTTCCAACAGAAGCAGGCTTTGTTCCCGAGAAATAGGCCTCGTTCCAGAGAGGCACGGAGTGACCTGGGTTGGGAGGGACCTCAAAGATCGCACCGTTCCAACCCCCCTGCCGCGGGCAGGGACACCTTCCACCAGATCAGGTTGCTTCAAGGCCCGTCCAACCTGGCCTTGGACACTCCAAGGGATGGGGCATCCACAAATTCCTTGGGCATACTGTGCCAGGCCCTCGCCACCCCCAAAGGGAAGAATTTTTTTCTAGTACCTAATCTAAACCTACCGCTTTCAATTTGACCCCATTCCCCCTTGTCCTGTCGATGCTCTTATAAAAAGGGTTGCCCCATCTCTCCTGCGCTCTCCCCTTCAGGTCCTGGCAGGCTGCAATTTGGTCACCCTAAAACCACCTCTTTTCCAGGCTGAACAGTCCCAATTCTCCCATCCTTTCCTCATAGGAGAGGTACTCCGTCCCTATGATCGACTTGATGGTCTCCTCTGGATGAGAAATTGGCCTTTTCCTGGCTCCAAGGAAGTGACACACAGGGAGGTTTGCTCCAAGGGCCTGGGAAGAGCGAAGAGCTGCAGAGTGCAGGGGAGACCCTTAAGAGGAGACCAGATCCTTTATGGCCAAACAACACAACCCAGGACCCCACACTCATTTGCCACTTAGCAACAGTTTTCACCTGAAGGTCCTCATGGTAACACAGAACCACCTGCACTCAATCACACCGTCCTGTGGTGAGTGCTGGAAGAGCACAAAGCTTCCCTGTCCTCCCCCAGAACAGCACAGGGAGCTCAGAAATCCCATGCAGGTGTGTCAGAACAACGGTTAGACACCATGCCATTCTTAGCATGAATTCCAAACTTTTGGAGACTCTTAAGATACCGAGTATGGATGTTTTGAGCTTCCTGAAAAATAGAGTAATGTGGCAACATTGCTTATGGCAAACTCACCCCTGTGTTTCTAGTCCTGAGATCTGTTTTACCCAGCCAGTCTTAGGAACAGGACAATAAGATGTAGAGAATAAAGGTTAAAAATAAAAAAAAAAATCACAGAATGAGAGCGAGAGAGGGGCATCAGCAGTTTTCTGTTTGCAAAACATCAACAAAAAATGAAATCAAAATAGATGATCTTTGCTGGTTTGCATATCACTAAGCATTTGCAGGACTGTATGTACCCATTGCACTGAGTTTAGCCACAGTGAACTTGTTTTTCCATGTTATCTTTAATAGAGTTCCTTGCCCATGGGGACAGACTACAAGCTGGAAAACATGAAGTTCAGTTTTGACTGAGCACTGGCACAGGTTGCCCCTACAGCTTTAGAGCTCCTGTCCTCAGAGATAAAAGCCTCTGGATGTGGTCCTGGGCAACCCCTTGAGCATGGTCTGGATAAGATAAGCTCTTGAGGCCCCTTCCAACCTCAGCCATTCTGTGAAAGTGCCAGAAGCTTTTAAGTTGTGCCCTCCAGAAGTAGAACTCTGTCTGTCTTGAGCACCACATGAAAACCCAAGGAACCCAACTACACCCATACAGGTGTAGTTAAGCCTGTGTAAGTGTTTCAGCAACGAGCTGTAAACTTCCCATACAATAATGGCAGCTTTATTATTTTAGCAATTACAGAGTTTTGCAAATACTTCAGTTTAAGATTGGGGATTTAAATGGCAGTACTTTATGTTAACAATAAAGTATTGCCAGACTGGTATGTAATTACAGGCAAATATAAGTCTGCTACAAAGTATGGATGACAAATGTATTCTAGTCGCAAGGCTGCGAGGGAAATGAAATTCCAGCAAGGATTGGGTTGCTGATCAAATACTAACAGCTGCTGTAGTGCTCCCACTTCGTGCTACAGTGGGGTACAGGGAGCTGCAGGAAGACTGTGGGACAGGCTGATCGCTGGAGTTACTCCATGGACACTGTTAAAATTGCATGAAGGATGATTTTGCCCTACTAAGTTGAGTAGCCAGTGAGGGGTTGGGTACACTGACTCCTACTAGGATTGTATTCCCTCCACAGCTGAATGCCATCAGCAACGTGTAAGACTTCTGTCAAGGGAAAGGAGCTCAGGAAAATTCTGAGACTGGAAATAACAGGAGAAGCACGGAGAAGGTCGACATGGAAGGGGAAAGATCTCTTCAGATACTGAGGAGGCCTGGCTAATTTGTCCCAATGAAAGAAAACTGAAAGACTGCATGTGACAGCAACTAGCATCTTAGTGGGGGGGTTTGTTTGTATGTTTGGGGGTTTTGTGCGGGGTTAAGGAACACTCTAAACTGGCATTTGCAACATTTTACAGGTCCAGTTACAGCAAAGGCTCTAAAGATATTTGTATGAGCAGCAAAAAAAAATAAACGGTCTCAAATCCCCTAGACAGGCTGTTTCACAGTTCTCCACTGAAGGACGTTTTTGGGAACAGATAAGGGTCGGGATGATAAATGCGTGTTTACTCTTGGTGCCCAGCACACACGTTGAGCCAGAAGGCATTATAATGCTAAAGAATTAATAATGATCCAATACATTTTTCTTCTGCCTACAAGGAACAGTGTTAATTTCTGGCTTTAAAATCTATAAATAATCTGCACTGGTTAACCATAAAGCTGAGGAAAAATCCATTAAAGCACCGAATGAAACACAGGTCTTGTCACTGCTGTCTTTTGGACCTTTCTCATTTCTACTAATGGTTTGCCAGCTGCTTTAACAGTGAGGTGAGCTTGAGGTTTAAAGGTGTAGAGTTATTTTACAGGTGTAGATTTTAAAACTCTTTCTTAAGGGAATTACTAGAACGTCACCAAATTTAAATCCTCTAGCAAGTCCAGTCTTCTAGAAACAACACAGAGAAGAACTACTGAGAAGTAAACTGTCTTACTTTCACATTGCAAATGAAGCCTCAGCTTAAAAAATAACACTGTCACTCTGAGAGTCCAGAAACCACAAAGCACAGTCCCAGCCCCAGTGGGACTCCTGAGTGGCTGCTTCTTGGAACACTACCTAGATTTTGATGGTGATATTTTTTCTTGAAAACTAAAGAAGGTGTTCAAGCAAAAGCTGATGCCTGCGGTTTTGATGTGCACTCTGTGTTGGCACTTGGAGATACAAAATGGAAAGCTATCAGTTCCAATAAAGTTATGCAGGTGCTAAATCTCTTTCACAGCAAAACATTAAAGTTAGGCTCATCATTCACATTACTTCCACGTTTAATGCCAAACTCTCAAAGGACACCATATTGATTCTAAATCTACTAATGAAGGAATTCCCATTTTCCTTTACCGTTCCAGTGGAGGTGCTTCACTACTCCCTGACTACTCAGCAGTAACCATACACTGGACTAGGAATCCCCACACACTGAGTACGTGGTTTAGAAAACTGTAGTTTTCTTGTGCATTTATTTATCCTTAATGCAGTGCATTTCCTACACAGTTGTTTTCAAGGTCAAATATACCCTGCAGGAAAAATACATTCACAAATTTTTTTAGGTAACACTGTATTTTAGCAATGGCATTTAAACTCGTGCAGCTTAAAGAAGAACTCAACTAACAGTGCACAAGAACTGAAGACTGTTCAAAGGTTTATGTATGTACAGGCATATGATCTACTCACGGTCTGGTTAATTTTTACCAAGAATATGATCAATAGGGTGGTCAGAACATACCTCCATTCCATGGTTCTCATTTTTTTCTTATGATAAAGTCCAAGATAAAGTCATTCCCATGTATAAATGAATCTTCCTCTGAACAAAGTCATGTACAACTTCTAGGTATTTTGAGAGAGATGGTGGTTGGAAGGAGGGACTCTACTATCCAGACAGACAGCAGGGTAAGCATTCAAGAGGGTTATTCCCCTTTGTATTTTAAAATAAATTTTAACTCTTGAGACAGTGTTGTCACAATATGCTTTCAGTGTCACGGTGATTACATATAAAAATTCAAACAAACAAACAAAAGAAGTCCAGTTCCTGTGTGACCCCAAAAGATGGATGAGAAAATATTTTTGTCCATATATAATCTCCGAAGCACTCCATTACCAAGAGAAAAGTATGGGGACCGAGATTGCATAGATAAATTCTTAAGATTTAATCTTTTGAAATCTATGGCCTTAAACCATCCTCAGAAGAGGAAGGGCATCACTGCAAAGCTACTTAGTCCCAATTCCGGAGAGCGATCTCACTTTTCTTGGGGCTGAAGATAATAATCATCTTTAACAGGAGACTCCCACATACTAACAGAATATTCTTTCAAAGAAGTGAAACCTAAGGAATACTTTATGGGTCCATTCACATAGGAGGCACTTATTTCCCAGCTGGTATATTCTGTAGCATGAAAAGATAACGATTAAGCCCAAGTGACCATGGGAGAAGGCATTTTTCTCACTGTTAATGACTGGCTGGAGAAACTGAGGACCAAAGAAAAAGCCAGACAGTCATTAAGTGCTGGAAATTCTTGACCTAAAGGTCATTATTACTATTATAAAATTGGAAAATGAAAAAGTAATTATTTTCTTTGGGTTTTTATACCTATTAAAAAATATAAAATTCCAGTGTCTGTTGCTGTGGATACTGGTCTGTAAGATACTTATCTTTCCCATTCTGGCAGGCTGTGCAATGGATAGATCTGGGACTGGCAAGCCTTCAAGAACGTGTGCCAGACTGTATTTTCCTTTTCCAAATTACAGGTTAAACGTGCCCACAGAAAGTCAACGGGAACCAGGAGACGCTGCCAGTCGGCTCTCTCTTGCCTCTCTCTTGCCTCGGTGTGAGCAGCAATTCTCCCCACTCTCCCCAGTCCTGTGCTCAGCGGGAGCCAGGAGCTGAGTTGTCTGAAAGCTGCAAATGACTCTCAAATGGTTGTGAGTTTCAAGCTCCTACTCTGATGTTTACCATTCGAAATCTTGCTAAATACCATCTCCTGTACTCAGGCAGGATGCTGTTTTCCATGCTGTAAACTTCTTGCCTGAGAGGAAAGTAGGAAAGACATTTTCTTTGAGCTGACTCGTGTGTGGACTCACCTGTAAAATGTCCTTTAGGTGCTGCTGCCACCAGCTCGAAGAGAATATTGCTGTTGCAGCCCTAATGATCTTTATCCCTACAACCATGCACTGGATGGCTTCAGCCTATATATTTTCACTCTTACTGGGAATTTTATTTGAGATTTTCCCTTCTCCTTTTTTAAACCAGACTTTCCCCTGGCTTTTGACACACGTTTTACTAATATGACTCTAAAAGTAGCTTTACATGCATAGATTTTGTACCACTGCAAGAATTCGATTCCTTCTGTGCTTTAGATGGAGAAGTGACTTTCATTTGGTAAAGACTAAAGTCTTTTTGTAACCTTTGGTCTTCTGTGTAAAATATCACTACTAGACACTGCCTATGGTTATGTTATGCTTTAGACAGAGCTTCTGAGCAAGACAGTATTAATGACCCTTTTTCATAATATTTCCACTTTGGTTTTCTATTTTCACATCTGTACAGAACTGTTCTGTCTTGAACTGGCATTTATGTCTCATTCTGACAGGAAAAATTATCCTGCAGCCCTTTTCTGCAGAGACCTATTCTGCTTGAGAGGTTCACACAAGTAATAGGGGAAAGGAGGTCAGCTACTAAAAATGCAGGACAGCGTTTTTTCCAGAAAGGTACCTCCACATAGTCCCACTTTCCTTTAGAAATCTGATTTTAGCATGAGACAGGACAGGCTCTAGAGATGATTCTTGCTGCTTTGGAAGGTCCTTGACAATCATCAGCAGCAGGAATAGGGCTGTGCGAGGGCAGAGTCAAAACTGCTTAAATAGATGTTTTCACGATGCAGTGCTTTTTAATTCATACTCTTGTCATACTCCTTCTAATCCCTTTCAAGGCTGGTTATATTTCAGAATAAAATGAGTTTTTAGAAAATGTTCCCAGGAATTAGTGCTCACATCTCACTTCTTCAGAAGGTAGAGTTTTCTACTTCTAATGAAAGTCACAATCAGAGATGGACCACCTGCTCTTCTGAAGAACGTCAACTAATGTGAGCACGTAAAATCCTGTTGTGGAAGGTGAAAGGGAGATAACAGAGCAGGAATAATCCTCAGAATATTTCAGCAAAGTGCCTTCCTCAGCTGTGTCTTGTTAATAATCATGTTTAAATTAAAAGAACAAAAAATGAATGCTGAAACTGCTGGTAAGTGAAAGTGCAAGCGCTCACTGATCTAAAAACCTTCACTGTGCTCTGTGAGCCTTTCCATTCTAACTAGGACCAGATATCATTTATGAGTTACAAATGAAGCTGCACCTGGTCTGCACTAGTAGTTGAATTAAAACAAAAACCAACAAACAAACAAATAAAACCAAACAAAAACAGCACACAAAAATCCAAATGTTAACTGGAAGGAGTTTCTGTCACCCAGCTCCCAAAAATCCATATCAGGGGATAACTGTGATGGACCCCTCCAAGAATTCTCCTAGTTCTTCAAAGCAGAGTAATTACTCCCTTCGTCTCACACAGCATAGATGACAGGCATTCATCTTTGTCCCACTTATAAGGAAGGTGTTCCCTCAAAACAGAAGATGGCATAAGAAACTGGTAATCCAAGAGTTGTTTGAAACCTCAAGGGGCTTCATTCTTTGCTGGTATTTTCCACAAAAGCCTGAGCAACATCTATTGTGCAATAATATTTAACATTCAGGGGAATCAGGATCTTTTTTTAAAGTGTGATCAGAAAGAAGGGCCCATCCTAGGCTGTCACAGAATTCCTCATAACAAAGAAAGCTTTGTTTCATAAAGAAATACCTTGTACTGGAATACCCTAGGGAAACTAGAGGGTTTTTGTTTTTTTCTAAACAAAGACGGGAATGTTCGAGTTCGAGGTTCCCTTTAAGTACTCTTCTAACATGAATATGTTTAAGGGTGCTCTATCAAGTTCATGCATGAAATGTCATCCAGCCGTTAGTACATTTCTATGCAAATGCAACTGTGAAAGCTAATAACTGAAATCTGCATTTTTTTCACATTTCCAGAGTATTATACAATTCTCATTCTTCCCTGTTTTGTAGCTCCCATTAGCCTCTTGTATCAATAAAATAAAGCTCGGGCTATATTGCCTCCTGCTTAAATTCTCTACAAACATCAAAGCTGGACATTTGAATAAGCAATTTAATGTATACATTTTTATTCAGTTCAGTTATACTGATTTTCTCCTGGTAGGAATAAGAGTTCTGCAAGACGACTGCAGAGAAACACACCATTCAGAATATGAATTGGAATATTCTTGCAACGCTTTGCAGTGAGGATGGTGTGATATTAAGATTAGATCCTGCATATAATCAGATTTTGATGCTTGTACACACAGTCTGGTATTTCTTTTCCTTTACAAGGTTTATATGCAAAAAAAACACAGCAATCCAATATTTTGAACATCCACCGTCTGCAGATACTACACAGTCCAAACTGATGAAAAAATAATGTCAAGGAAAATAAGAAACTGTCTGGGGCACTGCAGCATGCAGACTTTGCTAAATTCATCAGAACCTGTCTTACTATTCCGAGGACAGGACATATTGCCAAACCAGTCTTTCCAGAACAGCGAGAGCAAACAGGGCTTGTGTCCATCCCTGTATTAAATCTTGGAGTAAAGAGCAACTCTTTGGGACCTGGAAATATTTCTATAATCTTTCAGATTCTCTGATATGATACATACAGAATTTCTTTCAAATGGCCTATATTTTCCAAATTCCCTCTGCATACCAGTACATATAAGAGGTAATAAAATGCAAAAGATAAGATAGGTGGGGAGGCAACGGGGATTTTATTACAAGCAAAAGGCGGCACTACTGAGAATATATCACAGTATTTAGTGAACATAAACATAAAGCATACCTTCAGGTTTTATCCAAAATATCCAAGAGAGAAAAAACCCACAGAGCAAAAGGAAGTTTGAATTTTGTTTAAGGGCTAAAACAGAAGCAGCACAGTGCAATAGCTCAGGACTCTGCTTCAAATAGTTAACTGATTGGGAAGTAAGCTAATAATGGTTTAGATAAACTTTCACTTACAAAAAGTGATGAATTGACACATTTCTTAACAAGTAATAGCAGTTCACTAGACATCATTATCTGCCCTGCCTCTGACCTGGAGACACTATCTAGAATCATAGAATCGTGGAAACATTTAGGTTGGAAAAGACCTTTAAGACCATCAAGTCCAACCTTTAACCCAGCACTGCCAATCCCACCACTAAACCGTGTCCCCTGCTGCCACATCTACACGTCTTTTAAATACCTCCAGGGATGCTTTGTTGAACCTCATACAATTGGCCTCAGACCCTCCAGCCTGTCCAAAGCCCTCTGCAGAGCCTTCCTGCCCTCCACCTCTCCTGCCTGACTTGTTGTCACCTGCAAACTGACTGAGAGTGCCCTCGATCCCTTTGTCCAGGTTGTTGATAAAGGTATTAAAAAGGACTGGCCCCAGTGTTGAGCCCTGGAGAACATCACTGATGACAGGCCACCAGCTAGATTTAAGTCCATTAAGGCGTAATCTATCTCCAAGGGAAAGGCAGTCTTTAATTCCATAGTGTGATTACTAACAAGGACACCAATCATAATTTAACCAAAGGAGCAAGAGAATAATTTCATTATTCTAAGGCTTCTATATATGCTTTAGTGATCAGCTACTTCCCACAGAAGCTTTTCACTGATTTTACACACCATCCATGACACCAATATTTTGATTTTCCATGCTCTCTCCAAAAGTCATTGAAATAAATTCTTGACAACTCCCACAGGTTTTGTTGTTTGGGGTTTTAATCAAAAGAACAAGGACAGTAGCCATTCTTGCTCACACATCATGTAGTAAAATGGACTCCAAGAGAGGTTTGGACCTATAAAGCACTCCAATGGGCCTCAAATATCTATATGCAGCTTTGCAATCCAAGAAGTCCCACAGAGTTATTGCTTACCCTGCAGGGCTGTCTCAGAACAAGATCTCAGAGACCATCTGTGCTCAGTGTGGAAGCTGCCAAAACCCCATCCACCAAAACCGTGGAGCACAGAGCATTGTAAGTCCCATCCTCCTCTGGAGCAAAGATTGAGAGAGGATACCTCCATCTTCTTACTTTTACAGCCTGAAATCCTCACCTCTGGTAGGTATATATAGAGTTCCTTTCAAAACATAAGCCAAGAGAGATTTCTTTCAAAATCAACCAACGAGACCAGGAGGGCACCTCACTGATGTCTCCCATTTTTCATGGATAAGCTCCATGCTGAGACTCTTGCCCAGCAAGTGAGATGCCTGGCTTTGGTTCCCCCATTGGGCTGAAGGATTTCAACCCTCCCATTTTGCATCTCCAGTTTTATTAACCCTTTTCTTCACCTAAACATCCATCATTCCTTCTAGTCAAAACCCCCAGGAAAGGAATCAGTGTGTCTCCCAGTCTCACACTAATCCATTGTCCTCCACTTGAGTTCTTACTGATCCAGTGTAGAGATAAAGGCACAGCAAGTAACCAAGCTACTGTAGGGTAATGTATTTCTTCCATTGAGAGCAAACTACTTGGAATTTACTTCACAGAGTCATGGAATCACAGAATGGTTAAGGTTGGAAGGGGCCTTAAAGATTAACTAGAATGACTTCCCTCGACCTGCTGGCCACGCTGCTTTGGATGCAGCCCAGGATACGATTGGCTTTCTGGGCTGTGGGCACACACTGCCAGGTCGTGTTGAGCTTCTCATTAACCAACACCCTCAAGTCCTTCTCCAGGGGCAGCTCTTAATCCATTCTCCACCCAGCCTGTATTTGTGCCTTGGATTTCCCCATTCCATGTGTAAGGCCTTATTTTAAGAGCACGTACATTAGAGCAGTCACTGTAAATCAGCTCATTTGTGGGACACTTTTTATTCCTCAGTAATTTCTTTAGGGGTCTGTATTCTGGGGAGAAAAGTACTGCTGAAGTGGGAGGTAAAAAATGTAAGTAGCAATTAGTCTTACTCTTAAATACTTAAACAGCTCCAAGGTTATGTTTTCTCTGAAAAATATTCTCAATGAGCGTATTTGGTGCTCTTACAGCACATTACGTATTTTAGCTTCTTTGGGTTTTTTTGGGTTTTTTTACACCTTCAGATTTTAAGACAATTGGAAGTGGAAAAAAAATGTTTACATATGAATGTCTCACTTTAACTGTTTTGCATTTGAGGGTTTATTTGATTGTGATCCTTGCTGAAATAGCAAAAGAAATATAAACTCCATGCTTAGGAAGACTAAGAAGAAAACCAGGATTTCCTCTGTCTTACAATTTCATCTAAAATGGCAGCTATGTCTGTGGGATGCTATTTAATTAACATCAGTGGAAGACTGTCAGTAATCAGTATTGCTGAGTGGTTTATTTACTTGGAAAAGAACCATGGGTTGCAGTACCTAACTTTCATCTTTTAAGTTTAGAAGTTTTGGTACTAGAGATTTAATTTGCCAAGTTATCTCTAGGCAATTAAAATGTATTCTATCGTTTAACCTTTGGATGATGTATAAATATGCATAGACACTCCTACAAGGCAATTTGTCTGCCAATCTGGAAAATGCTAACGTTGTAGTCAATAAGTCAACAGTCTGCAATGTTAAATTATGAAATCAGAAAGAAGTGCAGTTTGCATTCAAGCCAGATTAAAGATCATAAGGATTTCCAGTTTTCTGTATGGGACTGTAAATTTTGAAGATGACTGTATTCTGCCCAAATAATCACGGTCTGCACAGCATGTTCAGGTATTGTTGGAGAGATTAAAACCACAAAAACAGAGCAGAACAGCTCAGCATCAGATAATCACAAGCAATTCTATGTCAGCAACAGACAGCTGGAGACATATGCCAACAATATTACAAAAGTAGTAAAATGGAGATTTCGTGACAGCAAGGACGTGGGTTTCATACATTAAGCTAAAACTCAACCCAACACATTGAAATTGTTTTCACAAGTAAGAGCTCTCTGGCACAGTGTTCAAAAAGTCTACCATTTGGAAAAAAAAAAAAAAAAAAGTAAATCAAATTTAAGCAGAAGAAAATATTATTTTCTCTTTTTAATATTTTGCATGTTGATCACCTCTTTGGTTTCAGTGTTATTATAATGGACAAAAGGATCAGAATGTTTTTTCTCTGATCAGCTGGAAGAGCTGTCCAGTTATGTACCAAGCTAATGAAAAAGCTAGGTTAGATGGATTTTTATCTACAAATATTTGTTTAAAGATTTTTACTTCCAAATACAGTTTAAAAGAAAATGAACAATGCTGTTTTGTTTCAGTTGACATAGCTTGAATTATACTGTTATTCCCTTTCCCTTGAGTTTCAGCTGTCCCTCTACTTCCCTGATACTCATTCCCATCTATCCCTGCTTTTGTCTTTCACTTTTTTAAATTAAACATCTACAGCTAAGAAGTAAGCCTAAGAAAAAAAGACTTAAAAAATCCTATTATATTTATTGCTGTGAAGCAGAAGAGAGAACAGGGAAAATACTTAGACTTGTGAAGCAAAAAATATTCTACCTTTCCAGTGCTTTCTCTCAGCACCTCCCTTATAGACACATAAAAACCCTTTTATTTCTTTTTTTTTTTTTTGTAGTTGACCGTGTAAAATCAAGATCAAAAAAGTCAAGGCTCTGAACCCAAAATAAAACCCCCCGGCTTCCTATTTTCCCAAACAGTTCTCAGAAAACCCTTTGGATGTTGGATTTCTTATAAAAATGGCAAATGGCTTGAAAATGCTCACGAGGAAGTAAAGAGTGTCCTGATGAGCTCACTTCCCCCGCACACAAACAGCAGGTTCAAAGCAATGGTTTTTTATTAGGGGCGATTGGGCCCGGACGGTTTCTGATTTTAGTGTTGAAGTTCTGCCTTTTTGTCTTTAAGTGTTTTGTCCTGGGATCTTGGCATGGTAAGATTCTTAAAGCTGTGACTCTTGGGAAGGGTTAAAGGAGATGAGTGGCTTGTGAAGAAACCAAGGCCCAGGTCCCCAAGGTCTTTGTGGTTCAGGGCTCGGAGCCGGACACTGATTGAAGGACGATGTAACGCTTGAGGCGTGGATGAAAGATTTTGAAAAACCAATGCAATAAGAGGCGTCAGCAGGGAACGGCAGATTGATTGCAACAACTAATGCCAAAAAGTTCTGAAAAGAAGAGAAATGTACTCCGAGTAAAAGAAATAAAGAAGAAAAGGAGGAAAGGGTAGTCAGAGCTTGCACACCTCTGGCAACTTGCCTGCGTATCGACATGTATCTGGGACAAGTAATCAAGCAATTTTCATAACAGGTTTTATTTTACATTGTTGCATAAACCTTGATGATGCTGTTCAGTCTAGACCAGTAGGTGGGTTTAAAAGGATCTACCCTAAAATTTAACTTACTAAAACTTGAGCAGCTTGATGAAGCTCATCTTTCTGGCCAATGGAAGGCTAGCACATCCCAATGAGAGATCGCCCACCAATTTAGGGATAGGAAGAACCATTCTATCCTGAACTGATTATGGGTTCCTCCAATATGTAGCATAGACTGAGCACCTAGATAGTTGGGCCTGAAGCAAGACTGGATAATTTTAAGCTACGGATTCTCACCCCCCACCCCTCTCAGATTAATAACTCAATTAATGTGGTAGCTTTCTTAAACAGACAAGTACACAGACTCTAATTTTGGCATGTAGAAAACCACTCTGAACCACAAACCTATCTGAAAGGAGGCCCAAAGCCAGTGTACCAAGCCCTGAGAGGCTCACAGAGATAAAAAGATGATATTCCAGCCCCACAAAGCCCATGCAGCACCCATCTGCTGTCACAGTGGGATGTGGCTGCAGCAATCCTACATCTGATGATTAAAACCTGCTTTAACTTGTGTTTGGGGCCACTACTATGCAAAATACATTGCAGTGGCCTCCATGCTTCTCTCATCTCCAGCTGGAAGCCAGCCCATCAGATTGGCACTACTGGAGGAACACTAAAGCTACCTTATAGTCTCTCCTTACCCAGGCCAGAACACTGACTGCTGCAAAAAACATGAATCAGGAGTGGTGCTGAATACATTAATCAAAATGATCACCGTTGCAAGATCTGCTAAGAACAAAGAAAACAAATCCAAGGAAAGTTAACACTAGAAACCATTTGCAAGGCTGCACGAGTCAGCTAATGAAATAACTGTCAATTGTAGACACGAACCTTTTGTGATTTCGCACAATTTAAATATAAAGTAATTTGCATTCAGGTATCCAAGTCTCCCTGAAAAAAGATTAACAATAGGATTCGCTTTCTTTCCGCAACCTTTTTTCTCCCTCCCTTCCCCCCAGGGGTGGCTCTGATAAGGTCACCTTATTAATGCAGATCTCTGTTTTTCAGAAAGCAGCCAGGAGTTTAACTGTTTCACTGTGAAATGATCTATGAGATGAGAACAGTCCATTTTTTATCCTTGATTGATCATTTCAGCATGTATAACAGCAAATCCTAAGGGACACCACTCAAATCCCTGCTTCAGAATGACCTAGAGACTCAGTGCTAAAAAGAGTTGCGCTCCACTACACAACCCTTCATCGTTTTTTCTTAACTTCTCATTTTCCACAGAACATAATAAAGTTGCCTTGCATCATTACAGTTCTCTATAGAAAAAAAAAAAAATCTTATAAATAAGCAAAAAGTTTTAACAGCTGAGAGTTGGGTGCCACTACAGCGAGCAGAGGAACTGAGGCATCAAGCAGTTAATGCCTTTTCCCCAGACACAAAGGCAGGAGCAGGTCTATGATCTCAATTCAGGTGTCACGGCTTCTCATTTCCTTCCCTGGCCACCAGACACCTGTTTCCCTGCTCTTAATAGCCTCTGATGGGAACTGCCTGGTGGCAAAATCAGAGGCTCTGGCTCCTTTATGACGAGCTGAAAATAAAGCTATTGCCCTTTATTTTTTTTTTTTTTTATTTTTTTTTAGTTATTTACTGTGTCTAAGCTTTATCTCAATTCCATTGTTGGGTTATTCTTCTCCATTCTATGCGCTTCCAGCCCACTAATCTTCATTTTGCTTTTTCTGATGACTTTATGCTGACACGTACAGAGTCCTTAAATAAATCATTACGAATATAAATAGCAATGGCTGGATTACAAAGGATTCTGGAACACTTGTGATAGTAAATTAGCAGGCAGGCAAACCTACAGCTGCCAGCAGCTGATGTAATATTTTAGAGAATTGTTTTCTAGATTGCGTAAGGGAGAATTGTTGGCCTTTGAGCTTCGTTCTCTGTTTCAGTCTGTCAAAGAGTTCAAAAATCTGATGCTCACACAAAGTTCATAGAGAAAGAAGTTATAAATCCCAAATATCATAGGCGCAGACTGCGGAAAATGCAAGTCTGAGACATAAGCTGGAATTTAGGGAAAAAACAACACAGGGACATCTCTCTGTTGTTAATGGCACCTCTAAACAGATGGACATTATATCCACAGATGGACATTATATCCTCATTATATATCGAGATCAAGGAGCATTTGACACAAATTTCCCCCTTTTTTCTTCCTGTCCTTTCTTCATAAATACTAAACTCAAACAGGCTACTGTATTATAACAGTGCAATGTGTAAATTCCTGTAATCAACTGAGAGAGCAACATTAATTAGGGAGGCTTTGTAAAGGCCACACGCATCTTTACATCCCTTTATAAAATGCTGACACATTCCCCATCTAAAAGAGATTACAATCACAGAGGATGATCCTGCAAATGCCTACTATTGAATGTAGCATTCGCTATCATGAGTAAGCCCACTGAAGCTACCAGAAACTCACATGGCAGGACAAAAAGCTCTGATTCACATATATGACTAACAAAGATATTCAGACCACAACATTTTCCATCTGACTATTCTTTTGCAGGCTGAGATTTAGAGAGTTGATGCTTTCAGACTTGAGAAACAGTCCGAGACAGCAGGCTGGCTGTGAGATGACGCAGGTTAGAGGTGCAAGAACTTCGTTAAAGAAGGAAGACAAAATGTGGAAAGCTGTGTCAGGAAGGTATTTATGTTTTATTGATGATGAAGTTGAGATGGGAGGAGTAGATGTGGTAGAAGGGATACAGGAGATAATAGCAGAGATGAACTAAAGAAAAGATTTGGATTATGTGGGACTTAGCCAGCAGGGACAGTAGGCTCAGCACTAATATAGAAAAGACAGGGAAGCAATAAAAGGATTCAAAGAGCAAGAGGCTTAGTTGTGAGCAGCAGGAGAAGTGATTCTTTGGCAATCCATTGCAATTTGGTAGTTAGCTGTTGCTCCTGAGCCAGGACACAGAAGGTAATGCCCACAAAAAAGTCTCCTAAAACTCCCTGATTACAGAAAGGACAGTGGGCCAGTCGGGTTCCTGGTCTGTGCCTGTTGGCAAGAGAATCAGCAGTGTCAGCCCTGCAGAGAAGGACCCCTACAAATACCACATGGAAGTAGCTCGTGTAGTGAGCACCCTGAGATGAAATGCCCTTGAATCCAAAGGAATACGCTGTTCCCTGGCACAACTTGTAACTGCCTTTCACTTGTCTCATTTGTAGAGAATGATTTTAGTCTTTGGCAGCGATGAGTGGCACATGTTGTAGGTGTTTTGCCTAAGGTGTGCTATTTCGTTGGCTGAATGTTGCTTTACCAAGCCTCATTGTTTCAGAAGGCACACTATAATAAATTATTAGCAGGTTTTCACTGATGGATGGGTAAATTCCACTGAAAGCATCAACTGTCATTCAGCAATAGCGTGGCCTGAATATTTATTACCTTTTATTTACGTTATGTTTGTTCTAGTTCATGGACAAGTAAGAATTCTAAGGCACGTTAAAAATCATTTCCAGTGATAAACATCCACAATGTTAAAATCAATGCCTTTTCATCCCCACCCAAAACAAAGCAATTCTCTTTCCTATATCCCTGTATTAGCAAAGGCCTGACTACAGAGAGAGTTCTTGCTGCAGTCTCTGAGTGTTGCCCAACTCATGTTTTTCCACATGCAATAAAAATCTCCCCAAAAAATGATCAGTAGCATGCAATGATCCAGGGACAGAATAAAGCAAGAAAGCAAGATTAGTGTAACAATGATTAGCATTAGTGTAGAGCATTATAATGTCAAATTTCTGGTTGCTGCTCTGGGTGACTATTTTTGCAGCGCAGTGAAACTGAGAAAGGGGCTGCTGACTATTCTCAGGTTTGTGTTAAGGCTCTTGGTATGTCCAGTGGGAACGAGAGCCTCCCCAACAGCACACCACCACATTAGGCTGCCTTTACCTCAGTTTTCAAGAATAAATTCCTGCCTGTTGAACATTAGAGATATACCTTCAATAGCATGCTATGTAAATATTAGCTACAAGATTCTGAAATATCTCATATTTCCCAAAGTGATTTTTTTAAAAGACTATTAGTTCTTTTCTGAGAGATACAGGTTTATGGGGTCACACGTTCTACATACAGCAATTTTGAGATGACACATCAAACAGAAGCATGGCTAGCAAAGGTGTGAAGAGAAAAATATTTTTAAATTACTGCAAAATACAACTTGAAGCCACAAAGATGTCCCTTTTAAGAGAAGGAATGTACACTTGTGCTCAATTTTTAAAAAAGAATTAAGTAAATGAAAAAGGGATTAAATGAGATTTTAAGTTAGTTCAAAGTAGCTGTACCGATGCAGTTAAAGGGCTTTTACTCTTCACTTTGCAGAAACGTGAACAAGCATAAACATGGGCAGGACAGGTACAAACCCAGGAAGGGCAGTAAGTCAGAACACAACAAGGCTGCAAGTGTGGAGTGCTCACAGCAAGCTTGGATGATGAAATATAAAGCTCTACAGAGATAAGGGAGGTGGAATGGTTGCACTTCTTGTCATAAAACACATAATTTTGTTCATATTACTATTATCAGGTTGTTTTTTGGTTCTGTTTGTAATTTGCATGCGATTTCCTGAGCTGAGCCTGGGTTTCATTGAGGTAAATAGACTAATTTTTTAATGACCTTCACCTGCTGTGTATATATACTGGTCTCTCAGGTCCAAAAGGGATTTGAGGGTAAGGGAAAAATTAAAAACAAACCAAATAAAAAAACCCCCAAGCTTAACTGGATTAAAATAAATAAGCCTATGTATACTGTCTTCAATTATTGACAACTTTTTGGATTATTACTTTTGAATTTAAACTGACATGCCTCCATGTGATGCTAAACTAAAGCAGTTTGAAGCTAATACAGCCATTTAAGGGCTCAACTCCTTCATTAACATAAAACTAGAGTGTTTTGATTTGTTGGAATTCAGGCAATTAGTAATGATGCATTTGCTGACAGGTCGTGAGCAGCAACAATCACAAACTGTACACAAGGTACAAGATTTATTTGTCAGAGTGCATGCTTTTTAAATCTGGGTAAAAATGGATTTTGTAAACTGATTGAGATTAATTAAAGGTATAACTCGGAGAAGGAAAAAAAATGACTCACTGCACATTTATTTTCAGATCATTTTTCACTGGGCAGTTTGCAGGTCTAACGAGCAGAAGCTCCTGACACAGCGTGCAAACAGCTCTGCTCTCACATCAGGGAGAGAGGGATTTTTTTTCCTCATTTTTCTTTCCTTGGGCTGTCTGAAAGCCATGTGTCCAGTCCTTGAGGTTCCTGGCGAGGCACCAGGGAAAAATGTGCAGTTCTGAGGAGAAACTGATCTTACCTACTTCAGGAAAAAGTAAGAATAAGGCTCTGGAAGGTCTGAGAAAATACTCTCTGTATGAAGTTTCTCAGAAATCAGAAAGAAAATACAGAGGAGCTTAAAATATAATTTTTTTCTCATGTATTTTTTTTAATGCTTGAGTCTATAAATACCAAATAAGAAAAAAATAGTGATGTAAATTATATGGACTTCAGTTTTAGAATAGGCAGCTAGGAACAACATAACAGGGATGTCTTTTAAAATGTGATGTTGTGCCAAAAGTTCCTTCAGGTATTTTTACTCACTGTTTCAAAGAGCTTGTTAACAGAGAGAGTTCTCTAAGTCTGTACCACTGCCATCCATGCCACTGCCCCTGCTCAAAGGAGCAAGTCCTCAAAGCACGAGAGAAACGAATGGAAAGTGAAAAGAAAGTTCAAGTAGCCAGAGCTGCTGCTCATGCTCGGTTATTCCGGCACTGCTCTCCCAGGAACACTCTGCTCCCAGCCAGCATCTGCAGAAAGAGACTCTCGCTCCCTTCCAGCCAGGCCAGAAAGGATAATCTATCTCAGTGCCTGTGAAAATCACATAATCCTTTTCCATCAGGATTAATATCCAATGTCACGCTAGTCTGATACATACAGGATGGAGTCTGACACTTCTTGTTATAAAGGTCACTCAAGGAAACAATCTCTGCCGTCCCCAAAGCACAGCCCACAAGTGACAAATTTCCATTCCCCCTCTATATGTGTTTAAAGAGGCAATCTTCATCATCACCATTTTTATTTATTCCTGGGAACAACTGCCACCTGGAGAGCTTACAGGCTCTGGGTAGGTTTGTTCCAGCCACAGCAATAGTTTAATCGGAGTAATCCTAACGGCAGCATTCCTCCTTCCCTGTGCAGTTCAGCTGCTCTCTGTCCCCCTGCAGAGATACCTGTTATGATTCTTGCAGGAGAAAAATGACCCATTTTCAGGTATACACAAAGAGGCATTACAAAATAAACCAAACTGCTGCCTGCAGTTCATCACAAGTTACAGCAACCTCATCACCCGCAGAAAATGTGTTATTACATATATGAGACGGATCATAACTGAAAGTTGGAGGCTCAGTAGTCATAAATTCAGGCACAACCAGTAAGGAAATGTATTTTTCCTCGTTCATTTTTAGCCAACAGTATGTGAACAGCAGTTTGAGAAGCTGGTGAAGCAACAAGGCTTGGAACAACTACAACACATTCAATCGACATAAGGATGGGATCAGGTCTTGTTATGTATTCATCTTATTCTACCTTGTTAAAATCTAATCCAACTTGCACCATCTTCAAGACCTGGAGCAGGCCCAGAAGAGCAAATCAAGCTTTCCTAGATGGCACAGTGCAGGCAGGTCCTGCCTTTTGGGATTATTAAAAGATCCCATTTTACATCTTAACCCTCCCAGCAGAAACAAGTCTGCAAGTCACCTTACAAGAAGAAATGGAGGAAGGTGTTACATCATTAAAAGCTAGGCTACTATTTCTAAGTGTAGGCACATACATTAACTAATTGAATCACTATCTTCTTATCTTGGGAAGCCAAGCTGCTGTTACTCCAGATTAAATTGCAAGTGTTCACCATCTTTCAAATAGTAATGTAAATTTGAAGTTGGGGACTAACCTTTCTGTAAGCTTTATTTGCTCTTTCTGCTCTCCAGGCTTGCAAACAGCCAATATTATTCTGATTGCTCAGACTGCTGAGCCCAGAATATGTATCTATACTGGTATTTTGCCAATTTTTGTCATCTTCAGCTTCAATGTTTTGTAATTTTTCATAACAGTTCAATACTTCATAAAAAACGTACCTTAGGAAATAATAGATATACATACATCTTACTGATACTATAGGCATCAGCTTACTAACAGCATTTCAAAGAGACCAAACAATTTATAATAAATGACAGAATTAGGAAATAAGTTATCCAGACTGACTATCCTGTTCCTCCCCCTTAATCATTTTCAGGGACTCTGTCACTGGCATCAAGCTGAAAATACCACAAAAAAATATTGTATGACAGGATTAAAATTCAGAATGAGCATGACAAATTGGAGAAAGAGCCTGATGAAAAAATGGTGACAGATCAATAAGGACAAGGTTATACATAAGGAATAACTAACTGAACAAATACAAGTTTGAAGACGACCTGAGAGAGAGATTTTGTAAGAAACCGTGGCGTATTTTAAATCAGAAACTCAACACAAGTCAAACGCATCAGACTCTACAAAATGAGGCAAATATGAAATCTGGGATTTGATCTTCTCACTCTATTCAGCTTTTCTAAGGCCTTAGCTGGAGCAGTGAAGAAATTACTGTGCAGGGAGTCCAGGGGAGAACAAGGACTTGTACAGAGGTGACACACAGTGAGTGGCTGGAAGGACTGAAGCTGTTTGGTCTTAAAAAAAGCAGACTTCAGATGTTTAAAAGTCTGTTGTGAAGAAGGAAAGGAATGATTTTTTTTCTGTGTAGTGGAAAGAGTAGAAGAAATGGAGTTCTTACAAGGTCAGTTTAGTTTAGACATCAGTAGACTGCTCTGACCTGAGACTGCAAGATACCACAGCCACTTGCTACAAAGGATGGGGAGTCTCTGTCCCTCGAGGTCAGAGAAACATCCCTCAAGCATGGCACAGGTTTCCTTGGCTTGGTTGGCTGTTGGAGCAGATGACAATCCAGGAATCTCCTGGGATGACTGTCAAAAACTTTGTGGCATCACTGGTTAGGGTAACACAGGGGCGCTACCATAAAGGAAACGCTTTTCTGTCACGCTTTTCTGATCTTGCAAAATTCCAGAATTACACTGGATATTCCTGAGTGCATCTGAGCCCAGACACCTGGCATTTCAGGGGAAGGCAGAAGCATGCCACTGAGATGTTTCCTCCTGTATTTTGCCTGCAGCAAACCCAAATACATTCCTGTGCCACATGGCCACGCACATCCTGCAGCGTGGGATAATATTGTCACATAACCATCAGGCAGAGGAGTTAAACAGGCTCCTCTGAACACTGCTGGGGTTTACAGGCAGGGCAGTTAAACACTGCATGGCAACGTGGTCACACAGTCACAGGCTGGGAATGCATCAGGCATCTTCCTGGGCTTGCTCCTTTGGGCAGGGTAGGAAGTACAGGTGTTCCTTATATGAAAGAAATTACCCCAGCAGGAATAAATAGGACAAATATAAACCCGTGGACTGAAACAATAAGTTGCTGGCAGATGTGTTAAATATTCCTGTTACTTAATCAACAACAATCCAGCTCGTTATATTTGCTGGGAAGGAGGGAGAGGAAAGCTGGCAAAACCAAAATGAACTCTGGAGGGGGGAAAAAAAGAACCTTTTTAATGTTTTTTGTGACCCATTTTTTTAAGCATTTATTCACAGTGACTTTTTAAAGGAGAGAAATACACATAATTTGCACTTTGGGATAAGTTGAAGGTGTCCATGCAATTTCATGGATGGCAGAATACCAATTTTGCTTAAATGATAGAGTCCCACCACATGTCTCTTATTTAAATGACCTGAAAATAAGAGATATGAAGGCGTAAGTAGGAACTGAAAATGAACCTAAATATATAAAACCAGTGCATTCAGTGATATTTTCCAGTGTGTGTTTCACCATGAGCACCCAGCCCACTCCTGGAGATTGTTATCCCTCACATGAGCCCTCTTCAGAGCGGTCACTCTCATCCCAAGATATCCAGAGTTCTGCTGGGTCTATACAGGGTAGCCAGTCACTAAGGGGAAAAAATCCTGACTCACTGACACAGCCAGAAGACAGATGTTTTGTTCAGAAAAACCATACTGTGCTGGAAGAGCAATATAGTCCTTCTGTGGGTCCTACGGTACAATAAAAGCAGCAAAAGCTGGATGCCACCCAGGATTCCCATAGTATTTGAAGTGTTGGCACTGCAAGAATTTTATTTCCGAGTCAGAACAAACAAATGAGGGGAAAAAAAAGTGGGTTTTTTTTGTTTATTTGTTTGTGTGGTTTTTTGTTGTTGTTTTTGTGTGGTTTTTTAAAAGAAAACTGAGGTATCTCCTGAGATTTAAAACTAAAATATTTAGGTTTTATATCATAAAAAAAAAAATATTACAAATTTAGCATCATTCTATGCTTTCTCTCAACTTCATCAAGTCAACTTTTGTTATATCTACTTTGATTCCTCCTCCCCTATCTATTTGCTTTGGGTTTTATACAGTTTCCCAAAATTCTGCTATGTCCTCTCTCACTTTGCCTTTTTCTGTTGCTCAGTGGAACAGATGGTAGTGAGTTTGAATAATTTTTTCCCTTCTGTCTTTCCCAGTAACTACTAGGAAAGCAACTGTCCATCCCTAATGCCACAAAGCCTTCAAAATCAGTGTTCTTTACCTCAGCTTTGCCTCCTTACTGTCCCCTCCGAGCTTTTATTCTCACACTTCCATCAATATAAAAAGCCCTGCCTGGTTATCAGGGTAACATCCCACTTCTGAATGGAGTTCCTTCAGAAATGAATCAGAGGTTCATTTTTTCCTGCACATTCTTTATTCACTGTAAAAGGGCTTAATAAAAGCTTTACAGTAGCGCTTTTATTTCACCTAATTCTTTTTAATTTCCCTTCACTTTAATTAGCTGCATTTAATTCACGCAAAATAAAGTATGAGGTTTGTGCTTTCCTTTGGGCCAAGTCATAGTACTTGCAGGAATCATTAAAGTACACATGGGTCCAGCAATGTAAACTTACTTGTAATATTAAAAGGACTATTTAACAAGAGCAGTAACTGTTGATTTCCTTTCCAGATTTGTCACAGTTCAAATGCTGAAGGCAAGTAAATAGTGTATTTCATTACAGACATATTATTCTGACATTTGTTCAAATAATGGGCTTTGTTTTGTATGACCTTAAGAAAAACAAGTGCCTTACTTCAGAGCAGAATACATCCCTTTGACTTTTAAAGAGCAGCAGATTTCAACATGGTTCAGTACTAAGACATCCTTGTGCAATTCTGCTGAAATTAGTTCTGGTTTGGGGGGGTCTTTTTGAGATTTCTTAGGTTATTTTAACTGTGTCATCTCTGTGAGCTGAAAAGTAGCTGCACTGGTCATATTGGAAGGAAAAGTATGTTAAGCAATGAACAGGAGTGTCTACAAGTGTCCATTCCACTTACTGAGATCAATGAGTGCATTCAGTAGAGCCACCCTGATACCACCACCGAGCATTTCTGCAGCGCTGAAACACCCACCTGCTCCTGGGGTGGGCCAAGGTGTAAATTTTAGATTTATACAAATGTAGATGGGCAAGGCAGAGAAAACTAGGACAGCAGAACCCTTCTGGTAGACACTACACAATAAGCTCAGAAGAAACTTCATCTTCACTTTCTCTAATTGCTCTGAGAGGAAGAACAGTAACCTAACATCGAATATTCACCTGCAACCGAGAAATCATTTTCCCTATGTGTTAATCCCGACTTCTCTGCATTTCTTTTCCTGATTTTTTTGTTGAAAGAGTCCATGCCTTGACCTTGCCACTGTTGCTCTCTTGCACAAAGCCACGATTCTGCAGTAACACTCCCTACCCCCAAATCAGCCTGTCCTCTTTAAAGCAAACCTAACGAAGCAGCTACAACCTGAGTGAATCTCTCAGTCATACAGGAGCACTACAAACCCACCCAACAGTAACATCCATCACGTTATAAATATCCCATTCCCATTCTCTGGCAGATGGAGCACAGCACTTGCTTCACTAATCAGCAGAATATAATTCACCTAAACTCTCAAATCAAATACATTCTCGCAAGAGGAAATTACTCAAATTCACCTACTGTTTTTCTGAAGAGGAACAAACCACAGAGGGAAGTGTTTGCCTTTGCTGACAAAAGCTCAAAGGAAAATACTGAAAATTAGGGAAAGACAATAAACAGAAAGCCCCATATGTTGTGGGGAAAAGAAAGAATAAGCTGACATGCTTACTGGCTTATCAAAATATAGACTTAATTTACTTCAGGAATTGAAGTATTTTCTGTATTTTAGTTTAAATAGCACACAGAAGGTACTGTTAGGCAGATTTTTGAGCTATTTAAGCATAAAAACTTTCACTTCTGAAAAATGACAAGTTTACCAGGCATTAGAAATGGATCTATAGTGCCATTTGTATTTTCTGGCTCTTCACACATACTTAGAATATGCAGCAAGCAAAGGTGGGGAGCAAGAAACGAAAGCTGGGGAAAGGGAAATGTAAATAAATTCTAAAAATCCAACACATCCATATTTTTGATTTGGAAACAAAATCAAAGTCAGAACCAGAAAGGTACAAACTCTGAAGCCAGACTGCTAGTCACAAAAAAAAAAAAAAAAGGTTTCATGTGGAAGCTTCTTTCCTATTCCAACCCACTTTTCAACTTTTCAGTGCTAGACTTTGGCAGAAAAATGTGGTACCAGTTTTGTTCTTTCTTTCCTGGACTCTCATATTTCTGTACTGGGTCACTCTGTCAGGCAACTCTCAGATGTTCAAGAGTGTAAGGGAACATCTCAGCTCCTCTCCCCACAAGCAGCAGCTGGTGTTTTAAAATCTCATGGCTCAGGCTTCATGACCCCAGTGCACAGGGAAGTCATCTAATGGTGATAATTAAAACAGAAGCTTCTACCCCGCTTTGCACAAAATGAGACAGAGCAAGAATGTTGCTCCCTGTGGGTATTGCTCAGTATCTTCTGGTCACCCCATATCTGCTGAGACAAATGAATTTCTAGTAAAAATCATAAGGATCAAAAATTTCTGCTTCTGTTCTACTTCTGTTCTGAAGTATAACGTTCCTAGAAGCACAGAGACTGCTTTTGACCTTGAAAGGGAACAAGTGAGAGAAAAATTACATAAAATTCCGAAGACAGGAAAGAGCCTGATTTGATGAAGCCATACATCTGAGTAACTGGTGGCTTTACAAAATCAGGGTTGTAATGTGTGTGCCCACACGAAGGGCTCTGTGGCAGCCTGCAGTGTGTGATTCTTGGGAAGCAAAGGTAATTCCACCTAGAGCTGTGCTCAAGGCCAATTTATAGCACTGTGTAAAGGCCATATTTTATTTAACTGAAAGAATGGTACAAAAAGCATTACCATGCCTTATCCAAGGAACTTCTGAACAATATTTGTCTGCCTCAACCTCCAGTATTGAAATGAAAATGCCATCCTACCTACTGGCTTATTATCTTATCAGGACTGAGAAATTAAACTGGTCTTCACATCTGGTTTGTGTGCATATGCATGTACACTCTTACCTGAATTTAAACCTTTTGCTAAAACTAACATGAAATTTGCCTGTTTCACAACGATTTCTGTAACAATGGAGTTCTGTTGTCCTTTTTATCTAATCTTGATACAAATAATTAGTAAAACTCCACCCTAACCTGATGCTTAAAAAGAACCAATTATTCACAGCCAGACCACCAGGCAAATCTGAACTGTGGGAAACCTTTAAACTTTGGAAATGAGAGCAGGCTGAATCCTCCTTCAGGCAGACTGCAGATTGAAACACTGGTGGGATAAACCGCCACCAGACTGGAAATGGCATAGAAAGAGCTGGAAAGTGAGATGCCAAGAGCAAAAAAGGGACTTCACAAGGTGGGAAAGAAAGGTTATGCTGGTGTTGGGGAAAGACCAGGAGAAAACGTTGAAAATGTTTCTCTCTGCATATGAGCCATAATGAGCTGGGTGTAAAGCTAAAGGGCCAAATTATGTATTATGAAAGAGTTCTAAATGAAGGAACATATGCGTTAACATATTTCAAGTGATATGTTTTTAAAACATTATCAAGCTTTTATGCACATGTTGCATCGTTCAGCTCCTAAATTTTGCTGCGAGATCTGTGGGAGGAGATAGCCTGCTTGCTTTGATTCCCAGCCTTCACTCTGTGTGCTGCCTGAACACACTCCCAAATGTGCCTGGAGAGCAAAATTAACCCCCCATGTGCAATCGCACAACACAATCCCAGGGTATCTCCTGGTTCAGTGCAGCAAGATCCGTGGCCTGTTACTTCCTCACCAGGTAACTCAGCAAAACTTGTACTGCTCAGAAAGAAAACACCCCAGAGATCTGAAAGCACAAAGGGTAGCAAATGTTTACCCAGTCGTGATGTGCAGCTCCTTTTTTTTTTTTTTGCTCAGTGCATCCTCGAGCGAAGCGCACAAAGGCGGGAGGGTTCCCCTACAAAAACATCGCTCGAGCCGATCCTAAAGCAAACTGACACACACAACTGGTATTCATATCGAGCATTTCAGCATCAATTATGGAGATCAAGGGGTTTGTTTGATGAAACAACCTCAGGGGTCTGACAGGTATTTACTGTACAAATCAAATAAAAGACATCTGAGGGCTGCAATAGCACAAACCCGCAGTGGCAGTGGGGCAGGAGGCAGGAATTGGCAACAAAACTTTACAATTATTTGAAACTCAAAAAAAAATGGTCATTAGGGATTTTAGGACAGAAATAACTGTACAAGAAAGCCGTGCTCTAGCCTGAATGCCAGCCTTGCTTCATCTCTAAATGGGCATTCAAAATCTAATTTACCTGAAGGTAAAAAAAGGTACAAAAAACTTGGAGCTTATGTGCAGTGAATACATTCAACCAGAGAAGTTGTGGTTGCAGCAACAGGCAATGGATATTTCATGTTAGCAGCTGTCACAACACGACGAGATTATCAGTGCCAGGGAAGAATGATCTGAGCACTGAACATGGGAAAAGAACTGGCAACAAGGTTAAGACATGGTCAATACTATGGAGGAAAGGGCTCTGGCTTCTGTCCTAATGATTTCTTTGCTAGCATTGGTGGAAGCAGAATAGGGATCTTATCTGTCATCTTCATTTCCCTAAGATTTTGTTTTTCTTACAAGTAGGAAACTTAAGCTGGTATGTGGGTGAAAGTAAGAACTCATGAAAATAAACATGAAACAAACTGAATACCCCACATGTCTGTGGTTCGATCCTATGCAGCAAACATTGCTAGAGCCTACAAGAAGTGCCACTGTGCACAGCCCTGCTCTGACACCCCTCTCCCTAAGCAGCACCAGTTGGCACTGCTAGGGCAGGACTTCTCTTTGGCATGTGGAGAAAACTTCCCCTCTCTGTGGGGTTCCATTTTACCTCAATCTCAAACAGGTTCAGAAACCTTTCCCATTGGGCTGCCAGTGAGATGCAGAGGTGCTTATTAAATACACACACAGAGTTTACAAGGAAGCTTTAGCAGCCAGCTCAAGACCTTGTGGTTCTTCATCAGACAGCAGATCAGACATCAACTACTGCCAGTAGCAATGACATCATTATTTATTGCTCTTGAGTGCTGGTATCCAGTCATCAGGATCACCTGCAAGCTCCAGTTTAACACCCAGTTTATGCACCTCTTTGCTGCTGGACTGAGAGGACACCTCCAGCCTGCTGTCACCACCATCTCCACGCTACAGCACCACTCACCAGATCTGCCCTTCACTGCACAGCTCCCCTGGCTTCCTCCCCAGCAAAGAGCACCCACCCACCTGAGAAGACATGAAAAACTTTGCTCTTCACCATAAAGCTTCAGAGGGTTTGTCATTCAGATGGCTGAAGAGTTCAAAGCAGCTAAAGCTACTACTGTGACAGTATTACCTGTTTATCGTGGGCCCACTGATAGAATCTCTCCTTACAGTTATATATGCCCTCTCTTTAGGAAGCAGCCAGTTTCAGTAAAACATCATTAATATAATTAATATATTTCATTACCTTTGTTCTGCTTCAGTTATTTTTCAATGAAAAAGCTGAAGAATTTCAATAGCTGAGGGAAGAAATAATGTCACCTTGAATGCAGAATTTCTTCATTATGATTCCTGAATTTGATTTCCAGCACGGAAGCAGAATGTATTTGTCAGGATAATGGTAAAAAGGGAAACAATAGGAAGCCTTTGTTATTTTAAATAGTTAAGTTGTTACACAATATGATGGACTTCTTCTGTTGTACCTTAATGGATAGTAGCACAATCAATAAATGGCTGTAACAATTTCATTCTGCTTCACCTGCTGTAATTGAAAAATAACTCAAGCAGAACTTTGCAGTAGTTTGTGATGTATATTTTTTCTTCTGCCCTCCATTCTCCTTTTTTTTTTTTTGATTAAGATAAAGATTACACTTTAGTGATTGGAGTAGGTGTAATTGTTATTATAAACACCTTTCAACAAGCTGTTCTACCCTGAGAACAGCCCTGCAAGGCTACAATAGAATGAATGAAATCAAGGGGAAAAAACATGGATCTGAGTGGCATGAACAAGAAGGTCATTGGTAGAGAGAGAAAATAGGAAGGAATGAGGTGCTGCCATTCACTGCCTAAGACTGTTCAAGCTAGAATGGACAACACTTCCTCTGCTAGAAGTTGACTAACAGGAAACTATTCAACTAAAATCTATCAGTTCTGTTTGTGAAAAAATTTGAAGTCACTCCAGTAACTCCAGGCAGATGATTTTGGAGTTATGAATTCATGGGGGAGAAAGTTGTGTTTTGCCTGGTTGCAGTATAAAGACACATGTCCTGCAATCATGTTCAGCTAATTGTGTGTAAGAACTTCATAAGAGAATTCCAAGTGGTGATGCAGTAATCAAACAAAAAACTATGGAAACATGGAATGGAAGTTATATTTAAAAGCAGACATGGAAACAATTAAAAAGCACTCAGCCTACCACATACACTTTAAGTGCACAGGAAAGAATAAAAACACAGGAAAAACATTCTTTGGTTTCTAGAAAGTGCAAAGTAACCTGGGACTACAATCATGTCAAATCTTCAAAGCAGGAGCTCCTAACTCTCCTCTCTTGTACAATAGATATGACAAAACAAATCCAGGAGGTGATTTCTCGTGGGTTACAATGGGTTGCTAATCACAGAATCACAGAATGGAAGTGATCTTAATGATCACCTAGTTCCAACCCCCACAATATTGGTGATAGGAGAGCAGAGGTTCCATTTACTCTCACAATTACTTGGCATTGTGATTGGGTTGGTTTGATTTTTTTTTTTTTTTTAATAAACATACACTGCTGATCTATATTTTGTACTGAAGAAAAGAGGGCTAAAGAAATATGGCCTGAGCTTGGAGCAGACAGATAACGTGATAGTTTTGTGTTCCTATGGATTTTTTTCCCCACCAGCCTGAGAAAGTTCTGCCCTCCACAAATGAGTTTTCCTATTACTACAAAGAGTGAGTTTTGTTGTGTGGAGGGACTCCCACTGTGGATCTACTAGAAAGTAAGGGGTAGTGTTTGAATTTAAAAGTTTCCAGGTATGACCCTCCATAGATGTCTGGAAGCTTTGTTTGGAACAAACAACAGTGACAGTTGTTATATTTTAGTGTTTCATGCAGGAGCCATCAGTCATGCAAGGTCTTCAAAGATAGAATGATTTGCTATATCGTGACCCTAAATGCTTTTAATGAGCAAGTCTGAGCTGAAGTAGCCAATGAAAATATTTCAGTGATGCTGTAATGAACTGTAATGTTAAAAAATTGCAAAGCTGTCAGCTGTTAACTGATATATTTAACTGATATAGTAAACTTTAAGATTTGAATTCCAAAGAAAACACAAATGTTTTCTGTCACATTTTTCAAGCATCAAAGCTGTTTGTTTATACGGTTTCCCCTCCTATTTAAAGAATACTTGGGGAAAAATAATCCACTTAAAAAAACCCTTCCAACCTAAAGTCTTCTCTTTGGGCACTTCAGTCCACAGCAGTCTCATTTTCTGGGTTCCCTCACTGCTCACTTCTCTCTAATTAGAGCCAAGAGAATAGATCACAGCAAGTAACTTACTCAACAAATTTAGCTCCTTTTCTGCTCTCCAAATGTCTGCAAGCAGATTGCAATTTCCTCAAAACTGTTCATTATTCAAATTTACTGTATATATTTTTTCCTCCCTCTGAGTATTTCTCTATGGATTGATCAAGAACAGTTTGCTTTAAGTATTCTGTATTCAAAATCCCAGCTGCCTTCAGTAGTTGTGATTAAATATAGAAGTCATGTGGTATCATCCCTGCTTCTCAAATGCAAAAGCATAACTCTTTTTTAGACCCCAATTTGGCAAAGAATTTAAGCGTGTGCCTAAAATTAAGCCTAAACGTTCTGCACCACAGAGATGAGACTATTTACCTCATTAAAGTTTAACATGCTTTTAAGCACTTTCTTGAATCCAAGCCAAACAATATCTCCTCCCCCCAAACAACACAAGGAATTTTACTTATTTACTTGGATTATTTGTTCCCCTAGCTCCAGTCTTTTACAAAACGTTTAATATATAGGACACTGCTAAGTTCATGATTTGCCTTCACTGAGTCTCTCCCCAGCCACAAATGTGCTAGTTGCAATGATCTTCCCAGTTTGGGAATTGTTTTAACTAAATACCATTCTTAATTAGATGAGGAGGCTAAGAACAAATCATATTTAACATTACTATGCACAAAAGCACAGTCCATATGAGAAGCCAATACCCACCTGGTGCTTCAAAGCAAATTCAGGTGGAACCATCAGAGGGCCCTACTGCTCAAACCCCACCAGTGCAACCACTTGGAAAATCAGATGGAAATTATTTCTGTTGTGATGGATAGCAGCAGGTCTCCAAGAGGTTACAGGAGAGCCCATTTGATAAAGTTTAACACCTTCACAATGTGGGAGTTCACACATTTCCTCCCACACACCTGCACCAAAAGATCAGTGTGTTCCAAGAGGCCAGAGGTGTGAACCTGTCTCAAATCCCATGGCAAAAACGTTTTCAATTGCTTAATAACAAGTAGGGTTTATGTAGAAGAAGGAAACAAGCAAAACAAAACAAAATCACCCCAAGAAAGCCCCAGTCTTCCAGAAAGAAAATTAACAGCTGTGAAGACAAGGTGTTTGTTATTATCTTGGTGTAGAACTGCCTGTCAATGAGGAGTTTTAGCAGTGCTGTTCATCAGTAGACTCAGGACTGTGCCCTAAGAAACCTCCTGAAAGTTTCTCCTGAAAACTTTAACAGTTGTTTACTAAAAGGCTGCAGGAACCTTATGTCAAGACTATATCCAGATTAGGTGTGGACTGCAAGGAACTTTCCAAATCTTTACCTAATTCTGGCAAAAAAATAATCAAACTTTTTATCCTAGGTCACTATCCTAGTTCAACCCGTTCTGGCTGAAGAAACCTCTAACTGGAAATTTAGATTAAAACCAAAAGTTGTTCACCTAACAACAGCTCTTGTGTAGCACGTACACTTGGAAGACTGAAAGGAAGACCTTGAAGGGGAGGGTAGGTGCAGATGAGAGAGATTTTCCTGTTAAGGTGGTGTTTTTCACAACTTTGAAGACCAAAGGATCCCGTAAGAAGTCTGACTAGCTGAATGCTTTGAAGAGATAGAGAGATTATATCTTAGCAATGCCCAAGTGGTCCACAGTGTAATCACCAATGCATTCTGTGCCTAACACGGTGTATATTTATTTTTAAATTGTGTGTATATTCCTGGAGAGGTTTTGTAATACCTAATGCACCATGCTGTGTGTGACAGATGCACAGATTCTTCCTGATTTCATGTTGGTTTTATATATTTATTTCTAAACAAGATCATGCCCTGGCCAGTGTACACCTTGCCAAAATAGCAGTTGATTCTCTCTGACTCAGGCACGTTGTACACAGAACAGGAATTCTGAGGGTTTATGCTGGATATTACATGGGAATGAGCTGGCTGTGTGTTTTGAAATGGGCCATATAGCTCATGGCAGGCAATTTCCCTCAAAAGTGCAAGGTTCCACAAAATAGATATGAAGCAGAGTGCCAGAATATATCTGATTTTTTTCTCATACCTCCTGCTGCAACTGAGACAAGGCCGTCACTCAACACATCTCACATCTGGTCTTTCAGGTGCTGTCACTGGGAGCAGGAAGAGCAGTGGCTGTCGGATTTACTTGGAGGGTAAAGCGATGCAAAGTGATTCAGAACAAAACCTCACCGACTTCGACTGAATGACAAAAATTCCAAACCCAAACTAAAGCTTTAAGGACAGAGAGACCCTGGGGTCATTCAGCTTTTGGTCTCAGTGGCAGTGTGCAAACCCTGTTACACACCACGCTCCTCACTGCATGGACCAGTGTGTCCAAGATTATCACATCCAGCACAACTTGCCCGGACCTGGCATTTGATGCACGTGCTGAGATCAATTTGAAAGAGATGCCTCATGTCACTATCTCAGACTCTGACTTTAAATGAGCACTGATTTCCCAACGTATGCTTAAATAAACACACTCATAACACAAATAGGACTTGCAAGCTCATTTAAACATAAATTAGTGCATTCAGAGGATGACCAGGAGAGGGTGTCTTCAATGCCTTTCAGCAGTTCTATGTGCTACCCAGACAGTTAGCAAGAATTGCAATGCTGAAACAGAACTACTCATCTGGTGGGAGGTTTGAACCCATCAGTAGGTAAACAGACAGTTTCAAGGTAATCAATGGAAAAAAAAAAAAAGGAGCTATTCTTAAATAAATATGAAAGAACAAGAATAGCCAGACTAAGAAGCTCACATCTCATCATTCTTTGAAGATGTGGAAGCTACAGTAATGCTGGGTAGTGCTAAGCAGACTGTACCACACAAGGCACCGTCTCTGTAGTGTGAAATGTAGATCCTGGTTACGCTGTCACTTCTGATCTGAGCTTTTTCTGTAGCCTGTATTTCTAGAACTCAAAAATATTTATATAGCATCCATTTATGTCGCACCTTACATCCCACAGAATCCAAGAGTGCGAGCCAAACTGATACATCAGCTCCATGTGGGGACGGCTTCACCCACCACTGAAATGCAGCAGCTGCAGAACTGCTCATGGCAGTCCCACAGACCTTTGTAGGGGAGGGGACAGCATCAAGCTGGGTGTGATGGGAGTGGTGGGTGACCAGCCCAAATGCCACTGCTTAGAGTGAGATCTGGTGCCAGCACCCTGAGGAAGGGGCTGAGCAGCACTGCTGCATTAACGTGCTCCAGGCCGGCTTAGTATTCTGCAGGTGACTTGCAGATTTTGAGGATTGTACCCTAATTTATCTTCCAGTGCCTTTTCATCTCTAGCCTCCAATTCCTACATATTTTGGAACGGTTGTAATCAAGTGCACGTGTCACTTTAAAGCAAGAACTAATGATACTGCAGATTTTATCTGCTGGAAGGCACAGTTTCTGAAATGCATTCTGGTGAAATCTTTAGCAGCTAGAGGTCAGACTGCTTTAATTGTACATCAGCAAAGAACGAAAGGACTAACAAATAGATTCACACCTGAAAAGGCCACCAAAAAAAAGAAAAAAAAGAGAAAATGCAAGTGTGAAGCAGTAAATTTTTTAATGCTTATCAGCTGCAGAAAATAATAGACTTCACAGGACAAATTTATGGTTCTGCAAATGTTCCCTTCATTTAAATCAGCATCCCAGTGACTTGATATCTGCAAATCACCCTAAAATCCTGATGGGCTGAAATAGTAAATGCCACAGTGGACCATCTCATGTTCATTCTTCCTGGTAAACAGGGAGGAGGATCTATCATAATGACACGGAGGCCTTTTTGAGGAGCCCAAGGTCTGGCAATTATGCATATTAGGCTGAGTGTTTAAGTCCAATAATGGGGCTTTAGTGATGGATGGATCATCCCTTCCTGTACTTCTAAGATGCTTGTGATAGCTGAATTGTCCCCAAGTGGCACCCATAAATTTTGGCCTTTCAGAAAAGCCCACATATTGTGTAGGCATCACCCAAAGCCCTCATTAGTTAGACTGTGACCTTTGGTGCGTAACTATCAGGCAAAAGCCTGGGAAAGGCCTGTGTTCGATTAGCACTGCAATTTGTTCATTATCTCCTGACAGGAATTTGCAAGTGTCAAAGACAATTCTGTTATGAAAAGGTCAAGATCTGAAAGGCGGGGAGAGAGGGCATCACTCTCGGAAATTCTGCCCCAGCAGTGCTTACCACCGCCTGATTTGTTGTCCACCTTGTTCTGGGTACCCGGAGCCAGGAGCAGGTAAATCACAATTTCACATAATTCATCTTCACAGGAGTTAAATCACTTCAGGATAAAAACGGGTTTTCTGCTTTTTTACTTAAAATTATGGAAATTGTTTCTGACAGCAAATTGCTCCTAATTAATTTACGGTCTCTGCTGGGAAAACGCACTGTACTGTTGATTTCTACCTTCTACAGACTTAATTATTAAAAAAGCAAAATTTTCCTAAACTATTAACTTCTGTGCTGCCAGAATTAAGAGTTATAAGAACTGCAAGGGAGGCTGGGTCTGGCGTGCAACCAGTCTGAGGTTACACAGCACACTCACAGATAAACGATCCCCTCCAGTATCACCCTGGTAATATAAGGAGGATTATCGCCATTTTAGAAGACTCGATTTTGTTTCATTTTGGAAAAAAGTCAAGCTTCTACAATTGCAACATTGGCTGTCACACCAGTAAGCTGCCCTGCATCTCTGGCATCGCTCCACTGTTGCCTTGGATGAACTGAGACCTGCTGTGGATGATGGACATCCAACCCTGGTTTATCCTTAGCTCTCGGTTCTCCTGTCCCCTACCTGAGGCTGTGAAGCAGTTTGCAACACTATAAATACTTCTGTGATGACAAGCTGTCATGGCACTAGTATGGCAAGGGGGAAAAGTGACTGTGCTGAGAACTCCAGGTTCTCAAACTTGTGGAACCTCTGTGACAGAGCTAAGTGGACAGGATGAAAAAAATGGAAAGCTAAGGGCTTGTAGTCAGATGAAAGCTACACTGCAGCAGTGCAGATTTCACCAGATGTACCTCACAAGAGGGGCTGTGGAGAAGAAAACCATTACTATTTTGAGGAAAATGGGCACTGGATCTTTCGGGCTGGGGACTGCAAACAACCAACAAAAAGGGAAGAAACAGAAGGATCGCAGAATCTCTGTATTAAAATTAGGAGAGTTAAGAGTGAGAGGTGAATGGTCAAGATCAGGACTAGGCCACTAGTACCTAAGCAGAGAAAACAGACAAGAAAAGCTCCCTATTAAGCCACATGTTTCCAGTGCAGCCCACTTGCCCCTCCTGGACACAACAGAATGGCCTCAGACTGGTGGCACAGAGGTCTGAGGGGGACACTGAAATGTCTCCCAATGCACACAGATAAAATTCTCTCCTCTCCAATGCTTTCATCTTTGCCATCTAAGTTCCAGCTGAGCCTCAGTGCCAAACTTCCTCATGGCAAAACAGAGGTGTAACATGCACTGTGATCCACTCCCCCGTTATTTTCTTGAGACACAGGCAATTCAATTACCCCCTATATTGGGATTCAAAACTTGTAGTTATCTCTTTGGCAGCTGATGAGAAAACCTTTGATAGTGCATACTGGCGTTGGCAAAATGTCAAAAGACCTACTGTACAAGCACAGAAAATCTGACCCACTTTTGTAATACTGCGAGGGTCAGAGTCTTACATTAAATCCAGTGGGAAAGTTTGGCACAAGCCCATTTGATCCATGATATTTAGTTCCACGAGTCAGATTTACTCAGCTGCTATCATTTCCTAAGCTGTCCCTGCTGAATGATTCCCATCCCTTTCTGCGTGAGAGAAAAGTAGCAGCAGATCACGGAAGAATCTGGAAAATGTTGTTCTAATATTTTTTACATCACTCCTTTGCTGACAGCTATGACATTTAAGAGCAGAGAAGGATTGGTGAACGAGGATTCGCAGCGCTCTTGGTTACCATCAGGGAAACAGCGGCACCGGCACACAGGGGGTGTGCATATTATTAAAGAACAAACAAATACACTCAAGACTGATACACTTTAAACCTGAGACTACAGGAAAAGGGGCATTGTTTCCATCAGAGCAAACACTTCCTATCATCACAGAGAAAAAGAACACAATGCAGTTTGAGAGTCTGAGGGCAAACAAACAAACCCTGCAAGAATTTGCACAGCTATTAATAATAATAATAATAATAAAAAAACCAACAAACCTCTGAACAGTTAAAGAAACAAAGAAATCCAAAACAAAACTTCACCCCAAACCCAAGCAATAAAAGGCCAGAAAAACACAAATTAAGGCTGTGGCTAACAGAGAATTATACAGGCACATGATAAAGTATGCAAGGCAACCTTAACTCTACCCTTTCAGTAACAATTTGAAAACCAGTCAAAATAAAAGAGGAAAATTGTAAGAAATCAGGATGTGTAGGATTACTGTGAAAAATAATGCAAATTCCATAAAATATTAATGTAAAATTGGTACCCCAATGATCTCCATTCTTTCCTTTCTTTCTTACAAACAGACACTATTCCAATTTGCTTGGTCTAAGGAGAGTTTTCAATTTGCAGGAGTGGTTTTTCTTAAAAATGTCAACTAGTGAACAATACTGCCTCCTACCCACAAAACATTTAAACATATACCTTAAATAGAACTGTAAATAAAAATTTATGTTTATGGTTTGATGTTCTTCCCTGTACCATGAAGCAGGCAAATACCACAATCTGAGGGCATCTCAGAAAATTATGATCTACATGTACAGTCATCTGGGGCTGAAATATAACTTGAGCTCATTGCTGCCACTGGAAAAAACACTTGAACTGAACAACAATAGTGGGTTGTACCACGAGTTCTGCCAGTTCAGCTTGAAAGGGAAGCACTACTGAGTTTGGTGTTTAAGAAAATAAGAAGATAAGAAGTTAATAGTTATAGAATGCAACACGTCATTTTGGAGGGGCTTCAGGAAAATTCCCTTCTTGATAAAGGGAAATTTACTGTTTTTACGGATAAAACGCAGGATGAGCAAATGATTCACTAAAGATAATAATCTAAAAAGACATCAGTGATACCTAATGTGCTATCAGATGGAGAAAACCAGAAATTTAACAAGCAGGAGGAGACTGCAACCTCAAAACAGGTCCCCTGTATCCCAAGGGCAGTCCCCAGGAGGCATGCAGAATTATACTGGGAGTTTTTTACTGACAGTGACCCTGGCAGGAACAGTCAACAAAAGAAAACAGCAAGTAAAACTCTTGACTACTGCAATGCGTGTGATGTGGGACTGACCCCAAGGACATCTGGCAGCTTCAGCTGGTGCAGGAGGTGGCTGCCTGCCACAGAGGATGAGTAAATGGACGAGAGCATATTGCACCTGCTCTTGGGCTCCTGCTGACTGCCAGTCTCATTCCAGGTGCAAACTGAAGTGCTGGTTATTAACCATGAAGCCCTTGGTGATCTAAAAACTCGGCCACCTCAGAACGTCAAACACGATGGCTCCATTTTCTTGTGATCTTTATGTAGGGTTAAACTAATGACCTAAATGAAATGTTCCTTGGTCACCAACCATCCCAAGTGCCCAACATCCTCAGTGGCAGCCTTCAGGCTCGACACTACTGGTGGAGGTCTCTGGACACTCTGGATACACTGTTCTACCTAACAGTCCATCAGAATGTGGACATCTTCCCAACCAGCATCCTTAGGTGAGCCATCCTGGATCTGGCTCTTCTGTGACAGCAGTAGTGATCCCCTCAGGAATCTTCTTTGGAAAAATCAAACACTTTCTCATGAAAAATTCAGAATGAGCAACAGATCTATGGGTAAAGCAGACGGTGTTGAGTATGGACTATTTATTTAGAGTTAAGGTTTTGCTTTTCATTTAATGTTGTGACACTTGAATACTCCTGTGGTGGGTACCTTTTAAATATCTACAACTATAAAAATGCACTGGGTAAGGTGGAGCAAAAACCTTTAGAAAAATGGAAAGAGCAGAAGTATACTTCTGTGGCACAGTTTGCTGGGTAGGGGTCTAGGATAGAGGCCATGACTCCAACAGCCTGTTCCCGAGTGTGACACTAAATGACATCGTAGGAGTCAGTCATGTATCTCTGCCTGTTAATGGTAAGAGATGAAAAACCCTGATTCTTACATAAAGACTGAGATTATTAAGTGACAAGTTACAAAGTATACTGCTAATATTACCACCATTAGCATTTGTGAATAACCAACTTTAACATGAAAAGATTTCCAACAACCCAAATCCCAGGTGTCAAAACAGCAAGTCATTTTACAGACAGAAGAGAACAGCCATCAAGTCTTTCTCACGCTCAAAAGAGAAACAACCATCAGGCTTGCAGAATATTCCCCACTCTTTCACATGCTCTCCCCGTGTGAAGCAAGGTGACCTGCTGGCCAGTTATCTCTCCTTTGTCACCATGATGTGGCTCTATATATGAACTTTTCAGTCCCAAATTCTAGTGGGAGCATAAGGTTTCTCTATTCTGTCCTTCAGGTACAGTGACTGAAGATGGAACTTTTCATGGTTATTTAACTAAAATATCCTAAAATAATATGTTTGCCTACCAAATTCACTGACTTCCTCAAAATCTCCCAAAGGTCGATCTTTAGTATTTGTTAACAAAAGGAACACCTAACAATAATTAACACTGGAGACAAATTATTGAAGCATATTGCTCTTGGCCAGCACAAGCTGACAGGACAATGTCAGCTTGGCAGAGGTCAGCAGTAACGTTCTTACTTGAAAATTTCATGACAAATTCAAGACAGACTAAGAAAAATTGTATCTCTTGTTTTTTTGTGGTGTTTGTTTGTTTGTTTGTTTGCCTGGAATATGCATGCTTACAGCAACTCTTTAACCTGTTGAACAGTTTCAAGCTATTACACAACAGGTGGTAGCTTGCCAAATGAGAGATTCCTTCACCTTTAATGAAAACAGGCAGACCATTCAAGGTGAGAGACTATTGAAATGTCTTCATCAGCGGAAAATGTGTACTATGATCTCACTACTGATTAAAGATGAGGAAACCTGTAGTTGTAGGAAGCCATTAGTACTCATTCTGCTCAGAGAACCACATATTGTAAAGGGGTGCTTGGTATTTCTGTGCTTCCCAAGATATAGGATGACAAATTCATTAAATGTCAAAATAACTGTTTACACATCAGAAATAGAGCAGACAGGGCACTAGTAGGGCTCTTTGTGCCTTAGGTAAGCTGCTTTCTCTCCAAACCCCCACTCTGTGCAGCTGAATTGCTCATGGTTGTTTGTGGGTCGGGAGATGGTCCATCTAGAGGATGAAGAGCAAGTCTTGGGGAAGCAAAGCAGAGCCAGGAGAAATGCAGAGTCTCTGCCAGCAAGCTTTTTACACAGACCTCACATGCCTCTGCTGGAAAGGAGGAGAGAGCTCTGCATCTGGCCAGTGCAGCTGCCAAAGCCACCCCAAGAGTGATGGAGAAAAACATAGAGGAGGAATGCCAAGGGCAGCACAAACATCTCCGCCAGCACGAGGATGTGATGCCAAGTGAAGAGTGTGATTGCATGCCTCCACCTTGAAAATGGCATGCCTTTTTAATAAAGGAAATTTGGACGAAGGAACAACTTGCCTGGGCACGTTTTTTACCTGTTTTTAGATGATGTAAAAGGAATAAATGACCAAAACATTTGTGTCTGCACCTATAGCAAGCCCAGTGGTCGTGTGGAAGCTGCCAGTGTAACTAAATGAAGTGTGCCTTGATGCCAACCACAGTCCTCAACTGAGCAAAATGTTGCAGAGCTTGGCAGCTGGGGTCTCTGACTGCCATTCAAACAGGTGGAGATGAGCACAAATGAGACCTTAGTATCTGGTGATCCCAGAGCCAAAGAATCAATGGATTGAAATGATAACGCCAGAGACTGCAGAAAATGGTAAAGAGAAAAAAAGGGGCAAGAGTGAAGCTAAACTAGGACATGAAAATCCATCCACCTTGCTTCTCTCAACAACAAAATGGTAAAATCATAGTGTATGTCCTATTTGTATTTAGGTCATGGGCATTTAAAGCATATAAGCACATTAGTATTAGAATAGCTTCTAAAACAGATGAAACACATTAACTCTGCAATTCACTGAAGATACAACATCAACGTTGTCATGTCTCCATTTGTAAAAATCCAGATTATTTCCTTTCTTTGATCCCTAAAAAACAAGCCTCAGATGCCTTTGAGGAAATATCCTCATCAATATCCAAATTCTCCCAGAGCAGTCTGCTTGCAGGGAGGGAAAGGACTAAAGCTGGGAAATGAAACACTTGAGCTGCAGCCTTCCAGGATTTCTTCTAAAACAAAGGAATATGGGAGGGGTTCAGAGTTCACAGGGATTAGCAATAAATCTGGCAACTTTACCTTCAGGTCTGCCATTACATCAGAGCCCAGGGTGGTGGTGAGTGAAAGTCATGTCCATCTACAGGCTGTTTGCTGGCAGAGTAGTTTAGCCAACGCATTTGTGGCACCAATCCCATTCCTGGCTGCCACAATTGACGCTAATTAACACCCTTGCTGACAGCCTTGGGGGAAAAGGCCTGGGGCTGACTGGGCACAAAGACTGGATTGCTCTCTTCCTCCTCCAACTTTTCTCCTTCAGGGGAGGAGTGGAGGCAAACTGGGACACAGCTTGGCCTTCCAGGGCCTGGCTGTGTCTGTCCTGGCCAGGAACAGATCAAACTCCACTGCTGGAAATTTCTGGTCTACCTGGCTCTCTGCAAATCCATTCAAAAGTAAGAGAAGAAACAGAAGGGACATTTTACAAACAGAGCCTACAAACGACATTACAAAGCAAGCCATAATTTAATTGTTTGTCAGCATTCAGCATACTCTCCATTAAAATTCAAAGAATAACCTAGACCCCAAAAGAATTATGGATAAGAAGTGTGGTTTATGTAATGTTATTTCTGTTTCTTATGCATAGGAGCATCTTTCTTCTAACACCGTGCTGGAAGTGTTAGGTTACCCTGTCAAATTTTTCAAGTCTGCCACTGAGAAGAAAAGACCAATGCTGTGATGAAACTGAGGAAATGTTCTTAGACATTTTTAATGTACCAGCTTTTTCAGAAGATAGTGACTTTGGTGTGTCATTGAATAAGGTCTTCACACTCCAAAAGCTGATATCTAGAGTGTAAAAGTCTAGAGCCCGTATACAAACAAAAAGTAACCCTGGAAGTTGGATCTTGTTTATACTAACTAGCAAATGACTGCTACCAAGTGAGAAGTCATACAAACAAATCTGCTAAACTGAGTAGTATTTCTGGAGTAAATCAATCTCTCATTTGGCTTTACTTCTATCAACTAGATTCTCTCCTTACAGACCATTTAGGGAATCAAGACTAAACAGAAAAATGAATAACACATCATGAAAAAAAAAAACCTCCCATGCTTTTTGTTGTAAGCAATCCACTCCCTGGGCAAATTTTTAACTGTTTCCCTCACTGCAGAACCTTCATATTGCTCAGACTCATACAAGTCTAAGGGGAGAAGGGAAAAAAAGTGCTTTATAAAAGGGAAACTTCTAAAAATAATTCACATAGAAGCAACCAAAAAAATCCATGAAAGATAGTATCAACAATATTTATCAAATCCTCCTTGAAGTGAGATCAATTGATTACTGCAAGTTCCTCAAAAACAAAGCATTATCATTAGAGGAACAGACTGGTAACAGCTAAGCTACTACCTCATTTCCAGCACCAATCCATGTCAATCGTTTCCCAAGAAGGAAAATGCATTTGGCAGTGGAGTGTCCTAGTGTGCTGGGACACTCCGTGTATCAAGCCCTGATGCACAAAATGTGACAAATCTTCATGGTTTTCCTCCTAGGCTGTAGAAATACAGCATATAAAAATGCAATATTAATTCAAATCAGAAAACTGGGGGGGAAAAATTACTTAGACTCTTGTTTTGCCAGTTTTAAGGGGGAAAATTGCTTCTGAACGCTCAAGGATCCACACACAACAGGCTCTTACCATACTTGAGATGCAGCCTAAGCAGATACTGCAGAATTCCCACTTATACACCAACAGATTTCATGGCAGGCTGAAGCCTTAAATATTGCATGCAACTTTCAAGGCTTGCAGCCAAAATGCAGGGTAGCAATATGTGAATTCTTAGAAGGCTATTGAGCTTGTAATTCTCATATCATTTGCCCATTCTGATTACTATCGGCCTATTTAAAATGGAAAAAATATATTTTCATTTAGAAAAAAAAAATTGAGGACATGGACACATATTTAATTAACAGAAATATTAATAGCATTTCCGAATGGCTTCACACGTGATTATCAACATCATTTTGTTTATCAAGTGCAAAAGTTCAACCTTCAAACGCTAAAGACAACAACCACTAAATACTGTTCAAAACACAAACCATCAAGTCCTTAGATGCTTGCCTTTCCACGTGATGCACTGCAATAACAGCTTATTTTACTTTGTTGACAGCAGTTTTTCTCTCACTAAATTAAACAATACCAAAACCAATTCAAATTGAATGCATTTTGGTGGTGCCCCGAGTTAAAGAGAATTTGGGAGAAACATGTTTGACCACTACTAAGTTAATGAAACGTTTCTTTCCTCCACATGACATGCAAAGCATGTGAAGTTTTGAAGCCAGTCTCCTGAGTGTCTGAGCTCCTCATGCTTTGGTTCACGTCACAGAGCAATTCTGGAGCAAACAAAAATGGATTCCCCTCGGATAAAATGAAATTAGAAGGTGTGCTCCAAGTGCTCCAGCCACCAACAGGCATTCAAGCCAATGGAGCAGACTGGAACTGATCCAACGTAAAAACCTCAGGAATGCATAGAATAGGTATGATATGTCTTCAGTGCCAAGTGTTCTGCTCCAAAAATCCACTTCTGTCAGTCCATACAATTTGCTAATCTAAACACAGCTTGAGCAACAGGAGCTGGGATTAGATCCGAGTATTTATCTCAATTGTCTCCACTCCAGAGCTTCTTTGCATGATGAAAGTAAATGTTTTCAGATATTTTAGTTGCATGGGGCAAAGAGGAATGAACATTTTGGTACTTTTCACTTCTTGTTGCAGTGACATAAGTAGTGGCTGATGGGAAATTAAACAAATACTGCAGATTGTTTTGATTCCTGTCAAGGCTGTTATTACACTGCTTACATATGACTTAAAAAAAAAAAAAAACAAAACCAAAACAAAACCAAAACACTTTGCAAAGTACCATGTCTGCTGCTTCACATTCCTGTTGTCAGATAGTCCAGACTATCTCAACATTCTCCCTGTCACATTCAAGAGTATGGCAGAGCACGGATCAAAATGATTTCCTGGGTTTCTGAGCTGAGAAAAAAACATGGATCCCTGGATCCCCACAGTGAATGCTCTCATTCTTTGGGAGCAACTTCAATCCTTGAATCCCAGTTGCTCATCATACCTACTCTAAGGATATGCAAAAAAAAAAAAAAAAAAAAAAAAGCAGCTTTTTTTAATTGTATTTGCAATAGAAAAGGGCTCTATGTGTACCTTTTAAAATAAGTCTCTCAGGCACAGTGACATTCAGTACCTCGCTTTAGTTGTTTCGAATCTGAAAGTTAAATTCTATTACCTCCATCACAACTTGAATATGAACTCCTAAGGAACGCTCTTATTTGTCAAGCTGGCTGAGCGAGGAGAGCACTATCCTTACAGGGATTTCAAATCAATCCTACTCCAGGAGGTAACTGCCACTACTAATAAGGATTTTGTTTGCAATTTGCTGTACGTTTCCTCAGGATGTCACTTTGCTCATCAAGCAAGCCTGCAGGCACTCACTTCACTCCAAATAATATAAAGCCATTAAATTCTTCCCCTTGTTAGGGGGAAACACAAACTTCCAACCACACAAACAGAAAGGTAAGTGGCAAAGTAACCTTCAACTCCATGCAGGCTATTTTTCTTCCATGTTGTTAGTTTAGCGATGCAAGCTCCCCACTTCTCCTTTGATCTTTAGCTTCTGTGAGACACTGTCAGTGTTCCACATCTGAAATATGAGTAATATGGTCTGTCTTAGAAGCAGGTCTGCTCTGTTTGCTCTTTATTCTGCATGCCTCCAACAGCTTTTTTTTTTTTTTTTTTTTTTTTTTTTTTTTTTTTTTTATGGACACTTTGTTCAATGTGGAAGAGGAGGGAAGCACAACAGAGATGTCATTTTTGGTGGACTGCTCAATGCTATGCTTGATACAGCCATTTCTGGCTTTACAAGTATCTTCTCATTTGTCCATGTAGCACTATTAACTTCACAGTAACTTCAGCAGACAAATTCTTGTGCTTTACATCTATGTTCTCTTGTCTGTGTCTCTCTTACTTAACACAGCATGAAATATTTTTACTAGTTTACATGGTTTAATTGGTCACCTGGAAATCAGGAAAGAAATGCACTGAGTATTTGAGAGCTGACTTGTCAGCTCTGCTCTTGTGCTGAAACTACACATACTCTATTCTAAAACTTCACAAATTCTATTAAGCTCTGACTGTTACCACTTCTCCTTTGTAGCTTTTCTAACTACACTGCTCCCCACTAGCATAACTCTCCACTTTGATCATACCCTGGTAATACTCAGATATGTTTATCTCCTCTGACTAAAGGGCAGATCTTCCCAGAAATCTGTCTCTGATGCTCTGCTTATTTGGACAGCATCTGAGCATTATATAGAGATTCAGAGCCAAACAAAGCTGTAAATTATTTACCTACTTGAATCTAAACCCAGGCAAGCACTGATTTCATCCCTCCATAGCAAGAAAGTTCATCTAATGTCAGCCAGCCTGGGGGAACACCAGTCCAGCTCATGCACCATCCAGTGCAGTTAATATTACTGTAAATACTGGGCTTTAAAGTCCATATCATGCTGTACAACCTTTGCCTGTTGCCATGGGATTCTGGTCCTGATTATGAGAGACACACAAAGTATCTTTTGACAGTTCTCTGCTGTAAATAGGTTCTTGCTTGTAAATTGACCTCTTATTTTCCGTGTACATGGGGACATAACTTCCATTAAAGCCTTTGAGTGTAGCTCCCTCATGGGTGTAGACAAAAATGTGACCATGCATGAAAGGCTTGCTCTACAAGAGGTAAATTACATGAGTAAAAATGTAATTTGGAGATTGTCTGTTTTAGAAAACAGCTACACACATGCTGTCAGTAGGCCCAGAGCCTACCTCCAAATGCTTATCACCACCTCCCTGTCTCACTTTTGATGACCTAAAGAGAGTTTGAAGTCCTGTAATTTAAAGTGTTTTCTCAAATCCCCCTACTTCAGTGCCTTTCCTTTGTAAGTGGATACCAGAATAGCACGTGTTGAGGTATAAAGTAGTTTGAGATATAGTTTTGACATTCTGATCTAGTCTAGGTCCCTGTGTATATTCTGTGTACTCCAAAAAAATAATAGTAATTGGCTTGAGTATATACCTTTCCAGGCTTCCTCCAACTTAATTACTAAGCAAACACAACCCCAAATTCTTTCAGTCAATATTGTTTCATTAAACAGGCTTCAGCTGCATCCCTGGCTTTAACAAGTAGAAATCTAAGGGGTTTTCTATACTGAAATGCATATTGTGTGACTGGATCCAGCCCACCAAGAGATCAAGGTTGCACTCTATGACTAACTTCTCTACATCTTCCTTTCCCACTCAACAGTGATGCTTTAATCACCAACAAATCATCATTAGAAATCGCATTGGACTCACTACCGTGAAAAGAAACTCATTAAAAAGAGCCTTATTCAAGTGAGGTATCCCCATGATGAGTGATTTGTGAGACATGTCAGCTGGCTGATCTTTAACCTATCGAATACATTCTATATTTTTAAAAAGTTGTAAGGTACTAAATCAAACACCTTAAAAAGATTACGCAGCTAACCATATCAACCAAATTTACAACACACTCAAAGGCCAAAATGAATTGTTTGACAAATCCTCTTCCTCATGAAACGCTGGCTGCCTTTCATTAGTGTTTAACTTTTGCTAACTAAACCTCCATCAGTCTTTTAATTAGTTTCCTGGGGGTTGTTGTCAAAATACCGGTCTGTGCTAACCTGAGTCACGTGAGTTGCCTTTGTGAGTATTTGCACATTGAAGTGGCACCCCCTTGTTCCGAGACACGAGCATTTACAAGAGCTTTGGGTCTGAGCTGGTCCCTGCTCTTCTGGGATTCTTGTACAAGAGGTGTCTGTCTCAGCCTACTGATTTAGGAGTGTTTATCACTAACAACATCTTTTTTTAAGTTATTACTGGACTTGGAAGCATTTCAGCCCAAGGTGACAGAAATGAAAAGAAACTCTTACCGGGCCCATCTGCCTTTTCTGCATCATCGTTATGAACTAAAACTTGTTAAGTTGCAGTTTATTTAAAATAAAAGACCTCCCATCAAAAGCTAGAACTTTTAGTTTTGCCCACATGGATTTTTCCTTCATGCCCCTTTTTTAACTTCTTTTTTCCTCTTTCTTCTATTTATACTTGAAAGCTATTTGTGTTCCCTGTTCCCATTAAGCCTAAACATTTGCTAATAATTTAAAATGTTTTCTTCATTGTATCACTGAACCAGAATGGATTTTTAGCTAAATTTGTTTTCTTTCATGTCAAGGGATGTGGCTTTGGAGATATACAATTTTTCTTAATAATAAAGAAAAAAAGTAAAGACCATAAAAAAAGAACAGAAAAACTGTTTTCTGTTGAAATATTTGCTAAGAAATTTCTACAGCTGTAGGAATTTCTTGAGCACACCATTGTACCAGGTTGCAATTACCTTCTCTTCACCCTTAATGAATATAAATTTATTGTAATCCATGGGGCAGTAGTAACTTGTATTTATTGCTGCATTTATCCATCATCATGTGGTTCAAAATACAGTTATGCAGCAGTGGCTGCAGCATTTTTAACTAAAAAAAAAAGAAAAAAAGCAAACCATAAACTTAAGAAACTCAGTTCAAGCTCCATTTGCACTATGGGCAGATCCTACAGAAAAACATCACAGTTCTACTTGATTTCTTTTCAGATGAAGTCATTTTACTGATCAACCTCATTGTCTTTCAGAGTACCTCAGCTATCTCCACCACCTATTTCGTGAGCAGTGCATTGTTACATCTAATTTATTCTTTAGTTTTCCTGATATTCTCAAACACTCTGCATTTTTGACTGCTTTTGTGTTCTGAGCAGACATCTGAAGTGATTCTAGGACGTCACTCCTGAGGGGTAAAAGCCCCTCAGTCAATACTACTGCTTTGAAATTTGGGGCACTGCATCTATTTATCTTAAGGGAATTTTAGCTTCTCTACAATGAAATATAATCCTGGGAGCAATGTCTTGCTTTCTAGATTTCATTGTCCATCACAGCTGAACATCACTCTTGCCAGCCACATTGTAAGGAAATCAGGAATATGCAGGAATTCTGGCTCTGGATCCTTAATGGACCATCTGCCCGAGCTGCCTGCAAAAGTCCCAGCCAGAACAAAAGTTCGGTTGTGTCTGTCTTCTCTGTGTTTCTTAGCAATGTCACAACAGCACAGGATAGTTTTGGTTACAATGATAATAACAAGAAAGGCATATTATTGTCAGCACCACAAAGGTATTTGTGACTGACCTCAACAGCATCTGCACCTGCATCTGAACTGGGCTGTGTGTCTGTGCTCCAGTGGGGGAATTTTCTGAAGGTAATATCAGCATGGAGAGGATGTTTCTTTCTGGAACTGATCATCTCTGAACAATGGACACAGCTACAATACAGGAGATGTTCTGGCTTTAACAGCCACTGATCTGTGAACCACTAAGCTGTGTCAGGGAACACAACAGTATCACTTAAAGTTTCAGGAACACACTGCAGATTTCCAAAGTCATTCAGCTGTTTGCTGGGTGAGGTTTGAAGCCACACTGATGAGCTATGCAACCTAATGCCCCCAGCTTTTTGACTGTTCATTTAGATAAGTCCATATTGATACTGTTCATATAAACAAGGGCTCTGTTTTGCATTTAACTTGGCAAATAAAGAAAGACCTAAACACACAAACATGCAAAATCTTAATCCAAAGTGTCTCCTTTGATGTTGATAATAAAGTTTACAATAAATAAGAGATAAAATTTGTAAATATTTGAAGAAAAATATGATTAAAAGAAATGAGAGAAACTCCTGTTTTCACAGCTGGTCATTGGTGCTAATTGCCAGCCTCACATTTCGTCTTCAGGACTCAGCTGATAAAGGTAGTCATGACATGCTTTCTGCCAAGAAACCATTGATTTGTATAAAGATACATAACCCCCACTCCCCTCTCCCAAAACTGCAAATTCAGTTAGCAGATTTTGCAAGACACCCAGGGCTGCAGCTTCACTGATTCTCAGGTAAGGGACCTGCTTCACTTGGGATACCTGCAAAAGCTTTTTATTACCTGTTGGATTTTTTTTTTCTACCATCACCTGCTATTGGTTTTTTTTCTCACTCCTCACCTTCAAATGCAACTCGAAAACACTCAACCTCCCACCAAGTCCATCCACCAGCAGCAGTAACTGGTAGAATGGAAGTTATGGGAATGATGCTCATTTACTAACAATAATTTAGTTATAAAAGCCATCTTGGTATCCTCACTCTGGGTATGCAGCACCAAGTGGGCTCCTCCACCCCAGCCCCTGGTATATCTCAACCTTGGTGTTGAGAATCTGTCTTCTCCTGGGATGAGAGGCTAATTTATCATCTTTATAACGATGCGTGCTTCTTGTTTCATCCAGCTGCCTTCTCTGGAAGAAATGGACAGCTAAAGAGATTTAAATAGATTATATCCTAATTAATAATTAACATTTAAAGCAGATATACAAAATGGCTCATAGCCATTATCCCCTTTTCTTACAGCTACAATTAATTTCTTCTGGAGATGAAATGATAAGAAGTGCAAGAAAATATTTAGAAACATTTATCTGCACATTGAAATAGAAGTATTATGACCTGAAAAATGTATGGAAAGCTTCCTGACATCTGGTCCTCCATGATAATATTCTTCCATGGTACTCAAACAAAATGCTGAGTAGCAAATACACCACAAAGCTCTGCTCCTATCCCAAGGAATCTGCTTTTCCCTACTCTACTCTTTTTTATCTTATTCTTACTCTTTGTCTACAAATAAATAAAATATTTGAAATTAAGCCAATGTAGAAAAAAAAAAGAATCACAGGATTCAGGGGGGAAATCCTTACACCTCTACTTATTCTGAACAAAGTCTGAAAAAAAAAAAGTGAGATTCAACATCGATGAGCTTTACAGACCCTGTTACAGCAAGGATTGCAGGATTACTCTGCTGCCATTTTTAAACTCTGGGCTGCCAGGCTGTGAATATAGACAGGGATATTCCATGGTATTTGAAGACAAGCCTGAAAACACGTGTCATATATATATATAAAAATAGTAAATAAAGCATTCTTTCCCCCATAACTCCAGCAATGCATTTCACTGCTACTAAATTCAGTCCTTACATTTGCATGTACTCAATCCCTTCCTCACCAAAGAGCATTTCCTCTTCCCTCCAAACCATGGCTGCTTTAATCCCAAGGCCCAGAACACGAATGTATTTCAGCACTGACAGCAGGAGCAGAAGCCAAGTGGCCAAGGCAAGCCCTGCTAACTAAGTCTCGTGGCTGGTGTCACTCCTGCCTCAGATCTCCAGGGATGATATTTCCCTCTGTCCTGCACATTTCACAAACAGCAGGTGTAGATGGTATCCCATCCTCCAGCCTGACTCTTGACACACAGGGGGGCCTGAGCAACCTGATTTAGTTAGCAGCTGACAACCCTCGCACATGGCAGGGGATGAAAGTAGAGGATTTGTAGCATCCTTCCCAATGCAAGCCTTTCTGTGATTCCATGATGTAGCACTTGGGGTGGAAAAAACACGGGGGGATTCAGTCAGAGCCTCCTTCCGGCAGGGCAGCAAAAGAGGTGCCGTGAATCTTGTTGCACCCTGAGCACCTGTGACACTCCTAACAAGACCTTGCCAGGTCCATGTGGTCATTGCTCCAAGCCTGTTCCTCCCTGAGTGTCCCATCACTCCACAAGTCCCGTCACCATCGCTGCTCCCTGGCTTGTCTGGCCTTTTCCTCCGTCCCTGCAGCTGCCTCGCCTACTCAAGTTGGAAGACTGGCAGGCTGGAACCAAGAGGTCTTCTCCAGATGGTGGCTGCACTAGAAAAGTGGAGGATTGACCTGCTGATGGATCCTTTGGTGCCACTCTAATAACCTGGGTAATTATGAATTGTTATCTTGAGCCAAAGCACAGAGGCTGAATCGGCCAAGATGCTTCAAATGGAGGCTGACGGCGTCACCTTCGAATATGTGAACATTAAAAGAAAGGAAACAGAGCTTATTTTTAAGGCTGTGCTCAGAAAACATCTCTTGCAGAAAGTGAATAATAAATATACTGCATGCCACAGTAATGTCTGTGGGGGGAGGTAAGGAATTGCTATAAAACATAGTATTCTAACTACTACAGATGTTGCTGCTAGAATTTACAGCTTTCTCTGTGTGCTTATCTCTCCTTACCAGTTTCTGCACATTGAATCACATTCAAACATGGGCCATTTTAAGCCATCTTTTTATTATTTTAACCTTTTTTTTTTTTTTTTTAAGCTACAATTAATTTCTTCTCTGCTATTTTGTAATGTTAAATAGATTCAAGACCTGTATTTACAAACCACATGCAATCCTATTTTGGCACATGTAAATTACATGCAAATACATTCTAAATTAGTTTGTTTATCACTCCAGAATTCTAATCCAAAGGTTTTGTTTTTTAAATTTAGTTTTTATTCTGACATGTTTACAAATGAGTTTGACTCTGGAAAATAACTTAATAAACTCAGGGCTAGCTATGCAATTAGAGGAGGCATCTGGGAACCATAAAACCTGAAAAACAATATTTACATCTTTGGTACATCCAAGATCCCACTTTTTTTTCTCTCTCTCAAATCCATCATTTTAAAATATTGTAGTTATTTTCATATGAGGACAAACAACAAGAACTCATTTTTATAACCAATGACCCCTCTCTCCAATGAGCAATTCATGGGGTAGCATTGGATAAAATGCACAAAGTAGAAGATTTCATTATAAAAAAAGAGAAAATGAAAAATAACTGAATTAACATTGATCATGACTTTTCAACAGCATTTCTTATTATTGCGGCCAGGCAAAGTCTCCTGTGGGCAGTAAAGCTTTCCCATGTATTATTAGCCCTCTACAGAAAGCTATGAAAAGACACAAATCTGTTTTGTCAAAGGACAGAAGAGCATTTAGTTATAAGAGAAAGTATGGTCATAATCCATTGTGGGGTTAAAGGTGAAGAAAACAGAACCATAACACCAGGCCTTAAGAGAGTAATCCCTGCTGCAGTTCAGTCCTGAGCAGCCTGCTGTGTGGGGGGAATACATTCCCAGGGCAACCTGACATCCATGTGGTTTGTATTTATTAGCAGCAGCCCTGTGATGTTGGTGCTGGGCACAGACACACACAGGGGTGTTTGTCCAGATGCCACAAGTGGCCACGCATCCGGTGGGAAAGCCAGCTCTGTGACAGAGAGAGGTGGCCCCTGTGCCTTGCTTGGCTGTGCTGCTGCCCGTGGTCCGACCCAGACACCAAAGCAGCTGCCCCAGGTACCCAAACCTGGCCACTTGGGAAAGTTTTCCAGGACGTAGAAAGCGATGGGAGTGCTTGGGTAGCAAAACTCAAGCCCACCCGGCTGGAATGAGGGGGTTCACTTCAGGATCACGTGAAGATGCTCTTGCTATCAGATTTGTTCAACCTTTGACAACATTTAGGGGTTTGGTCCAAGTCAGCAGCAACTTAAGTGCTCTGGATCAGATTCCCAAACAAATGTGCAGCAGGTCTAAGTGAGGATTCTCTTTATATCCAGCCACAGGCCCTACACCCTCACAATCCCTGGAAGGAATGGCTGGGAGGCGAGTTCAGCACAGGGGCTGGCAGCAGCACAGCAGGATTCTGCACTGCTCTGAGGCCCCCAGAAGGATGGGCAGGAAAATAAGTATCTCTATAGAAAATCCTTCCTTCCTTCTGGTAGTCCACAGAGGATAAGGACAAGGGATGTAGCTGTGTAACAGGGCAGGTAATATAATAAAGCGTCAAGAATAATACAATCTCCTGCCATCTCCCAGGTATTTTCAACACACTTATTTTCATTTTGATTTGTATGGCCCTGCAAATACGACTTTCTGGTTTCTGTTGCCCTCCTCAGGCCCCACTGCAGACCTTATCCCTCACTGCCTTGTGCCCCTTCCCCTCCCCAGCCTTGCTCCTCTGGCAGCACTCTCTGTCCTGGCACTCACAGCCTCTGCACGGTCCAGCACAGGGTCTTGTGCAGACACCACAGCAGCTGCAACACCAGCAGCAGACCGTGGTGTTAAAACAGTATTTCACCTTCCTTTAACCTGCTTTTTAAGGACACTGCAGTGATACTATTGCCTAACAGTGCTCACGTTATCTCATTTAGCAGCATCTCAAATAACTGCCTCCAATACTGCACCGAGCTGTGTGATGAACAAGTCACTTTTCCACCATGGCTTAGGCTGCACTTTCAGTCTGAATTCACAAAACCAGCACACCTTCCCCATTCAGATCTCTACTAAAAATTCCTTTGTTAGAAGCTCAAAATAATAATAGAGGCTCTGGGTTATCCTTTCTTGTGGGTTTCCCTGTGACCTTGGCTAACTGCTTTAACAGAAGATGTTCTGCATACCAGAAAAATGAGCCCACTGGCAATTCTTAGAAACAAATGAGCTAAGAAAAAGCCCTTTGTGCAGTTCCAGCTCCCCTATTCCTCAGTGCCTCTCGTTGTAGCTGTATAATCATCACTGCTTTGCGATTTTCTGTTACAGGAACAGGAGTCTGGAAGGTGACACAAAGACAGTAGTGGGCAGCTCCTCAAAAATAAAATGCAGTTCCACGAAAATAATCTTTTATTTTTGACATCCTCTTTCCATGTTTCCTGCCCATTGCCCCTTGCTTTGTCTACTTAAGTTGCCAAATATTGAGGGGCAGCTTGGTGTCACAGTGCATCCTGCACGATGACACCCCTGTGGACTGGGACACAGGGATGCTGCTAACATGGAAATGAAGCACTGTTACCTGCGTGGGACTGGCTAGGTTAAAAAAAAATGTCACAAGACAAGATTTAGGTCCAGGTGCAATTCATCAGCACTGGAATGACAGCACCCTAAAGCCAGGGAAGAAAACAACTCAGGGCTTCTCTGTCTCAGACATAACACCCAGGTAACGGGGCTTGTTGGCATCTGGACCCACACTGGTGAGTCTGCTGTGAGCAGCTCAGCTCTGCAGTTCAGGTCTCTGCTGGCTCATGCATTTCTGCACTGTGTTCCATTTTGTAGTGCCAATATAACGCTCTGCTGTCTTCTAGATATTTAATACACTGATTTTCACTAAGTCTTGTTCAGGTCACTAAGCAAAAAAAAAAAAAAAAAAAAAAAGAGGCTGTTTCCATTCAGGTGACCTTGAAAATTAAAATTTCATTAAAAAGGAAGACCGCTTTCCATTCTTTCTAAAAACATCTGATGTTCAAGAAATGGTTTTTCTTTTAATGGGAAAAAAAAGTTACTATTTTAAGTTTTCCCTGAGCATATGCAAAAAGAGAAGGAGCACAATACACCTGTGCACAGAATTGCTCATTTTCCCTCCCTCTAAATGAGCGAGATGCTCATTCTGCACATTGTGAAGTAAAACAGAAAGCCTCATGTGCAAACATTTACTGCATAAAAAGCATCGTCACCTGGGATACTTGCTGCCTCTGAAAATTCTGATCAAAGATAAAAACCAAGACAACTCATTGTAATCAATTATGCACAGATAGTCCTCAGCCTATGTGCAATTCATAAAAACAACACTAAAAACATAATGCGGATTTACATGCAGAAATGAAATATGGACATGGCCAGAACACTAATCTTCTGATTGCTATCTTAAATTGACAATCCCAGCACTTTAAGGGAGTCTCTGGCTACGTGCAGCTCCCTTGGAGAAATTTCCAGCAGCCCTTTAGCAGCTCCCACTTACAGGAGAGGAGCTGCAGAGCCACAGCCCAGGACAGTGTGAGGGTGACAGGAGGCTGCACTCGGGGAGACAACGCTGCAACAACCTGGGTGCAGGTTTTACATCTGGGTAGGCAGAGAGGATGAACCCCCACCCACACACACCTCGAGAGCCCTCATGGTGCAAAGAAAGCAGTTACTGACTTATTTTAACAGAAGAACAACACATGGTGGGAAACCATGTGTGATGTGCAGCTGGGGATCCCCTATACATACACCAACCCCCTACACATGTACCAACTACACACAGAACCCCCCCATGCACAGACCAACCAGAGGCAAAAGGCAGTGATCATCCTCCCACATCAGCCACTAAATTCAAAAGGGAAGTGGAGGATGTTTCCAGGTTTCAGGCATGTACGAACGCGCTACGATCGTCGTCCTCACGAACATCAAATTCACACCTTGAGGTCTTTTCTGTGCCTTTTTTTCACTCACCCTTATAACAGGCAAGTCAAGGAATTCACATTGCAACATCAGTCCTCTCCTCAACTTTACACCCCTCAAAAACCCGTAAAATATTTATATTTCCAAGTGAGGATTTATTCCTGCTTTGCTGTAGCTGACATCCTTTCGTCACAGGTCTTACGCATTTTTGCCTAGGTGAGCCCCAAAGAGTGCGCAGTGACTTAATGAGCAGATCAATTACTGCTCATAAGAAAAGATACTGTCTCTTTAAAGGTTATTTGAAGGTTGATTGCTATCTTATTGCTTATATCCTGCAAATCTATTCAGCCTTATGAATGAATTTGACCTTTTTATACCTACTGGGGGAAAAAAAAACAGAACAGAAGTTAATTTAGAGCTCTATAATACAACACTTTTTCCCAGAGAAATGAAAGGGCATTCAAATCGATACCTGCACAATAACACTCTGATGAATGTTTGCACCCAATTTTCTCATTTTGCTAACTTGAGATTGGGCATTTTGAATAGTTCTCAAAGAACATATTCTTTATGTGCTGTGAAGTATGTGGTATTGTGTCCAAACAATGCTAGAGGATAATCATTATAGGAGTGTCACTGGGCCTGAAAAGGTCAGTTAGTTAGAAATGTCAGCTTTCAATGCAACTATGCCGGACCTTCCTATGTAAGGATCCAATTAAAGGGACATGCCAAGGTGCATGGAAACACCATGGTGACCCAGAATAATAATAAGGGATTGTGGAAAAGCTTGATATTTTTCTTCAAAAGTAATGGATTAGCCTTTAGAATATCTTCTCTGCAGTCTTACTCTGGCTTCGCAAATATCACTTATTCTACATGTATCCAAAAAAAAGGTCATTTTTTTAAAAATGCAAAGGTGGGGATGAAACAGCCTTCCTGAAAGTAAATATTTTACAACTAAATGGGTAAAAAATTCTGGTTTCATTACTGAATCAAATAAGTGTCATTTTAACAGAACTCAAAACTGTGATATTTGAGATAGGTGTGGGTGATGTTTGGGGAGCCAGATTGGGATAGGTCAGGGGACAGGCAGAAAGATCAAGGAGGATTTATTCTCTTGGGACATATGAATGAAGGGAAAAGACAGTAGGAACAGCAACACCGTTCAGTGAGTAGGAGGCATCTCTGCAGTTATTATTCTGGCAAATGGAAAGGTATAGGTAAGAATTAGGAAGGTACTGATCTGCATGAAGGAGTAATTACAAGCAACAATATTACTTCTCCTTATCACAGCAAATGGAAAATCTTACAGCTCTTCAGATTCAGTAAAGATGAGGAATTGGACAGAGTAAAATTTCCTAATTAGCCTCAGGACAGCTGAAGCCATCCTAATGGCACAAAAAAAAGAAAGTCCATATTTTCTCTCTCTGCTCTCTGTTAGCACATCATCTTACTAAAGTTTTGCCAAGTCTGGAACAAACTTCTTCCTGCAGCTTTATGGTTCAGCTAAGACACACAACAGGGGAATTTCACCTTGAGCTGAGACTCTAGCATTTATATTTTATTTGTACGGTAGAGAAATTCTTGTGCAGTGGGTTCAGACAAACCATTTAGGGTCTACTGCCTTGCTGAGAAATGAGGTTCTGACTCCCCCAGTTATAGTATTTTGGGCAAATGGGTGGATTAACACCCAGTGTCTTAGTGATATGGGAAATAATTTCACCTCTATCTATCACTGAGAGTTAAAAGACTCAGTTATTAGAGGAATCATAAGTAATTTCTTTTCTCCACCACCTTTCCAAGTAAAGTAGTATGTGAAGCATCCCTAACAAACATGAACAGTAGTTATGTAAGGCTCTTTAAAATCTCTGATGCTATCCTTTGACACGTACTTAGACCAAAATCAATATACTATTAATTAATAAGGGCTAGCAAAAAAACCCTGAGTTTTGGCCGCCAACAACTTTCTGTCACATTTTATTAGTCAGTATCATTTCTACTAATACCTGTCTTACAGCTTCATGACTTTGAGTTCATATTATTTTCATGCTTCAATTAGAGAGAAGTTGATAGCCAGACTATCCAGGAAGGTAATGGAAAAGTCTTGTAGCGGGGCTTAGTGGTGGAATTTATAGTTAAATGAAACTTTGAAACATACTATAAAACTTCTCTTTCCTTTACGTAGTTTTACTTGAGGTCTCATAAGCAGTAATATGTAGAAATGCAAAACTTAATCAGCTAAAAAATATAGCAAATCCCACATATCACTTTATGCAATGCCAGGAGAGCAGAAATATATTTTCCTAACCAGAGGAAATTAACTAGGCAACAGTCCTATATCTATAATTTAAAGCAGTAAAATATGTATGGCAGAAGCTAAAGCCACCTTAAAAGAATTCAGGGTAGCAGTATATCACAAATTAATGAAATGGAGACATTTTTAGAGCATGCAGCACTGATGATATTAAAGGGGGGAGAATATTTCACCACATAGATCACACTGATAAATATTTTTAAAATCAAGCTTTCTTTCCTGTTTAAAAGTGTAAGAGCTTGTATATTAGGGGGAAGCACACACGAGTCATTAACATTTCTTATCAAACCTCAACAGAAATTAGGAATCTGTCCCTGTATGTAAACCTCTGATGTGGTTTGCACATCAGGAAAATCTGAGAAAATCAAAAGGCAGGAATTATGGAGTCAGGGCTTACTTTATTTCACCTAAAACAGAGCTGAAAGAAACTTAAAAAAATTGCTTTGTATTCCACTCTGTAGCCAAGCTGGGCACTACAGAATATTCAACTACCCCAGGTTTTTTAAATGCAATCAATTTACTGCTGCCAAATGTACTAGGTTTATATACATCTGGGAAACATGCACCTACAGTGCTGATGAATTTCTCCTGACATTGCACTGATTTCAAGAGAATGTTATTTTAAATTGGCAGTAGAGAAACTGGTAGAGAAGGATAAAGCCCTGAGGATGGCTGAATCAAAGAGAATTTCAAAAGAATTTTCCTGATGGTTCTTGGATAATATCACATGTTAGCTATTTTCAAAGCCAATAGTTTCCAACACACTTCCATTTATGGTATCAATAATTAAAAAATACTTCAGTGGGAGAGGAACTTACCTTACTGAGAGGAGAAATTGGAAAGCTGTATTATTATCATAAACACGGGAGATGCAAAAAGCTTTGTCTCCATGGAAAAGCTATGGAAACAGGGATATCTTATTTGCAGCTATTGAGCAGTTACCAAAAAATGTGATGTGATTGCATGTGTATGCTCAAAGTGCTACTAGAACATGATCACCCACAAACTAAGGGCAGAACCTCATCTTCTTTGTGCAACAAGGCCGAATTAAACCACCTGAAGCTTCGCTCCTAAACCCCCGAGACAATCAGAACAGCGTTAAGGAAACGTTTCTGATCAAATTCAGAGGTAAAAACGAGTTTGAAGAAAAAATCTAAATCACCAAAACTTAAATCTCATTATGCCCCGCTCCCTGCCAGCTCCTGATGAATTTTTAACGTCTTTCCCCCACCCCACTGCGCACGTCAGCGCTGGATCCGGCACCCTCAACTGTGCCGGCGCTGCAGCCTAATTGTACCTCACGTGTCAAGGGGCGAGAAGAAAGGAGTGTGGAGAGAGCATTGATAAATTTAACTTAACATTCCTCCAGCTACTCAGCAGAAAGGCAGAGCAGTGAACTCCCCTCCACGTTTTACAGGGGTGTCAGTAACTTCAAAGGAATATATTTGAGCACGAGGGAGTCTGGCTCGCTCCCAGCTTATGCATCATTTGTGTCTGGCTGTTTCTGGAGATGCAAAGCAAAGCAAAGACTTCCTCCAGTTTGGGGGCACGGTGTGGAGCTTCCTGTAGCTGTTCTCTTAGGGGTGTTGGAAGAGGCCAGCCCTGCATGTTGCATACAAACTGTGTAGATGGAGCTGCATCTGTACTTCTTCCTTTTTCTTTCTTCCCCTGTCCCCCCCCCCCCACACTTTTTTCCAGACTTCTCTCAGTCCAGATTACAGATTAATGATATATACCTGTTCAACTTAACATATAAGTGTGCTTTTAAGTCCAGCACCTGTTCAGCAAGGTTTCACAAGGCCACACATGCACTGATCAGGGTTTGGAAATCATCTGGAGCAAGGCAGGAGGCACTGGTGGGTCAGCCTCACAGTGTGGGTTCAGCACAGCATGGGCAGGGGGGAAATTCAGGGAACAAGGAATGGGCACTGCTTCTGACCCATTACTGATTCCTGGGGAATGGTGCAACAGCCACATCCATGGGGAACAGTGTGACTGCCATGAGATGATGTAAGGTTTCTGTAATCCCACAAACCCACTTTTGAACTTTCTGGCACCTGTGTCTCAACACTCCTTATTAACAATAAAGGCATTATTTTATGTTGCAATTAGCCTCATTAACTGGGTGATCAATTTTTGGAAATCGTTTTAGTGGCACATGGAGAAGAGCTGTTGTAATATTTGCAAGGAATCACCATCAATTCTTGACTAAATATACAAAATCTGCCTCAAGAGTTTCACACACACACACACACACACACAAAAGAAAGACGATATTCATCATGACAGAGGTGAAAATCACAGAGGTCACCTTTGCTTTTGAAGTCCTTCTTTGTCTTTCTTTACAATCAAGCAATAGGGTTTTGGTAGCCAGTACTGCTTGTGAGCCACAGAGGACTTTGCCACTCTAAGTAAGGCTGAGCGAGCTCCACCAGGAGCAAAGGCTGCCTGCCTGCGGCAAGGTGGAGAACAGAAACAAGCCCCAGAGGATTAACAGGTGCAACCAAATAGCCCAGTGCCTCATTTGAATCAGTAAATTAAGGGATGACAGTGATTATGGCTGATCTCAGCCATCAGAACCGATATCAAGACTTTGTAAAAGCAGACTGGCAGCGTCAGATCTTAGAGCTAGGACTCAAAGAATGAAATATTTTAAAGTAGCAGTCTCCAAAGACAGATAAAAGCCCTAAGGCTATGATTTATTTTATTTTATTTTTGTATTTGTAGGGCTGAAACTAGACCCTTTAATCCACAATCTGACATTTTCCAATCCTACTAGGAATTAAGTGCCTAACTTTTTCAGCCTCTTTGAAAAATCTCAGCTTTAGGCTCTTTGGTGAGTTTGGCCTGATCCAGCACCAAGCTTCTTTTGAAAATGCCTTTATTGAAAGCAAAACTATATGCACTCAATTATGTAATCATGGAACAAATATTGGAGGGTTTTTTCCTATGTACCCCATATTGTAGATTTCTGGTTAAATATCAAATGGTAAAACTTGCATTCCAGAAAAAATACATGTTATGGGAAGCTTTTCCCCCTTTTAGTGCAGTATGTCTACCTACAGTTATTGAAGATCCTTCCAGCTAACTGCTGTGTTGATTGAGTAGATTGCTGTAATAAAGTGAGAGATATGAAGCTATAGCTATTTACTGTGACCACACCTATGCACAAACTCAGCTTAGTCAACCCTTTCAGTGTTCCAGTGAATCATCTGGAAATGATGAGGTATCATAACTTTGTTTTACAGAAAACTCTCATATTAAGTTATTCTGGTCCTCAAGCCTCTTTTTCTCTTACTGAAAAAAGTGACTGTGGACTTTGGTGCCCTTATCCAAGATCTGAGTGTGTGTTATGATTAAGACCTTTAGAGATTTTTTTTTTTTTCTTTTTCTTTTTCCTCTAGAAAGAGGGAATGCTGAAGATATGGAAAATGAAAAATGTGCCATGTTTGTCCTTGAAGTTACAGTCAGAATAGTGACAATGGCTGTATCACACTGTATTGTTGCTTTTATCAGCAAGTGCCCTGAGCATACATTAACATAATTGCAAACTGCATGAAAAGTGAACATGCAGAAATGTGATGCAATTGCCAATAGCCTCAAACATCTGTCCCAACAAAGTGTTCCTCCTCCTTATTTTAATTCTTATTATTTTAACAAGGTTAGTGAAGGAGAAACCATGTCACAGATTATATCTACATTCAGAGTGTCAGAACAATTATCGATGCAAAATTGTTATCCAAGCAAATGTGTGTCACATTTTGTTCACTCCCCATAACACCTGTTCACTTCACTACCACATTATTCCCAGTTAAAGCCAGAACTCATTAGTCCCAGTTAAAGCCAACCTGAGAGCTTAATACATACACACAGCTGAAAAACTGGAAAAGTTAACCGGAATGTGACACTATTTGAGCAGGGCGTACATCTGAAGCTGGTGGGCAGCAAACTTTCTGCAGCAGCTAATGGAAAGAAAGTGAGCCAGACAAATGGCAACAAATGAGAAGCCACCCAGCCTGAAGAGCTGAGATCACAGAGGGGCACTGCATCCCAACCTGCATCCCAACCACCGTGCTGAGACTTGGAAACTCACGACGCCAAAGAGCCCGGCACCTTCCCAATATAAAACATTTTGGTTTATCTCTTCAAGAGGCAAACTGCAAAAGCCATCACAAAGCAGGTAGTTTAAAGCATTTTCCTTTTACCTAAATATTTTCAGATCCACTTTGGGGTTCTCAGCCCTGAGCCCGGACATCCTGCCTCCCACCACGCCCATAGAGGGCCACCATCTCCTCACTCCCCAAACTGCTCCCGTTTGCCACCAAGGAAACTCAGGCTTGCATTTCCATGATACTTGGACACACATTGTGAATTTGAGGGCATCTGCCCTGCAGATATACCACTAACTGTAACCCCAGGAGGCTTAAAGAAATATCAGCACTCCAATTCATAGAGTAAAGGTCTGAAGAGGCAGCTCTGTGAACGGATAACTGCCCGGGGCTTTGCCAAGCACAATATAGCTGTCACTTGTTATTAGGTGAAAGATTTTCTGGGGAACAGTGTTTTTCATTTTGCATGTCAGAGACGGGGGAAAAACACATTTAGACAACCATCTCTTTAAGAAAAGAGAAGAGAGCCGGGCGGCAGAGCTCACTTACCGGGGCTGGTTATTGTCAGGAGGTCAAGCCGTCGTTTCTGCTGAAAAACAAATTATAACAGGAATTGTTAAAAGGGGACTAATTTTAGTGGGTCAGCTTAGACCTGCAAAGTAAGTGTTCTGACATTTATAGCAGAATTAATTACAAGTTACATGGCTCACAGCAACTCTTTTGGAAGGGATCCACATGCACTTTATGAGGAAGAAAAACCCCTTGCTCAGTCCTTTTAGTGTGTTTTTATTTGCACTTATAAAGTGTTACTATTTCTTTTTTGGAACATATACTTGAAATGGATAGCTAGAAGCATAGATGGACCGATATATTTATAAAAGTGATTTCTGATTCCACAGGGAAGAAGACATGGAACCAGGACGAGCAACTCAAAGTTCTTTATTCATATCAATCACTGACTCAATGCCTGTATGTGATCAAACACAATTATATTGCCTTGGGGTGAACCTTTCAAAGACATGTAAGAGTATCTAGACAAACTCAAGACTGATAAAAGGAAAGCTTCTTTTCATGCTGAGCACAGTCAGCCCATGGATCTCGTTGCCACCGGATATCCCTCACCCCAAAAGCTTGCCAGACTTGATCATCAGTGGATATCTGTACAGACAGCAAAAGACAGGGGGTTGTTATGGCAAATAATCAAGTTTACACAGAGGAGTGCTTCTGGAAGGGCTGCAAGACTTCACAGGGCAAACCAACCTGTGCTATGAGAAGGTTAGGAAAATTTTATGCCAGGAACAAGCTTTCCCACCAAAGCCTTTGTGATGGTGGGGTGCATGTGAGGTTCCCTTTCCCTGTTACCTGCAGCCAGTGCTGCTGCCTGCTCTATGTTCCCAGTCTTAGGTGATCTCCTCACCTGTAGCCCACCACTTAAATCCATGAGCTCCTGGACCATTATCATCCTTTTCCACCTTTCTGTGGGCTGAGATCTTTCCATCACAAGCAGGGCTTTCCCCATCTCACAGACTGTTAATGCCTCTTCATCACAGCACTTTCTAACTTACTGTCTTCTCCCTAACTTTGCCCAACAGTAGTGTGTCTAGCTGGTATTGAAGATTATACTGTCCAGTTTAATTTCTCTCTCCTAATTTGCTCAATAATGTCTGTGTTACTTTCATTTATTGTCAGCCCTATTGATCTTCTTCTAATCTAATTCTCATCACTGCACTCACTGTATTCCCGGGGTGACAGCTGAAAGTCCTTGAGGAGGCAACATTGACTTGGTATTCCCTACTGTGAACGCTCTTCCTTGGAAATTATGACTGATCAAACTCCTTTCCAAACCCATCATTTCTCTGCAGTAAAGCTTCACTGGCTGAAGTGCATGGACATGGTTATCCACTGAATACACTTGAGCTATGAGGCCTGCTGGGAAGCCAAGTGAGGTGTCAGGCTGAAAAGCCCCACATTTTCTGGAACCATTCTGGCCTTCAGCACCTTAAATCTGGTACAACACAAATCACATTGGTGAGACAAGTCCCACCTGGCTGTTTTCAGAGGTACTCCTCGTTCTCTTAACTCTGGGAAGTCATCCCAAGTATGACCTTAGCCCTGTGCTGGACTGTGTTTGCTTTAGTATAAAACATCGAGGCCAGGGTATGCTGAGTTTTTTTCCAGGTGTACCAGCATATTGGGAAAAGGGAGAGGAACACCCTGCTGCTGCTCTGTGTCCCCTGCACAAGAACTGCTGTACCTGCTCTGCAGGGGGCTGCTCACCCCCCTCCTCTCCCAGGAAGCAGTAAAGCAAAGTGAGGAATGCTGCGTGTAAGCAAAGGACCCACCTTCCCAGCGGGAGCCGTGGGACGAAACGTCTCCTAATGAGCTAAATTTTATATAGATCCTGCACCTTAATCCTGATTCATATGTACAAAGCTATGAAATGCCAGAGCTTAGCCCCCACTGGGCCAAAAGCTTTGCTTACATTTCTCGGCACAACTGGAACTCCAAATGCTGTATATCTAATGAACAGCTAGAGCAGAAAATATATATCCAAAGCCTATACTCCGTGAAAGCTCCTCTACTGGGAAAAAAAAGGTGGAATATAAATATCCTGCATCAAAGAAAGTTGCAAAATGCAAAGATTTGGAGTAGAGAGAAAGGCATGCAGCCTGACTGGCCCCCAGTTCTGACTTGAGTCTATTAACTGGAGTAAAAATAAACATTAAATAAAAGCCTAAATAGCTTAACTTGATATGTCAGGAAAACAAAAGCATGTCGGAGAGTTTAAACAAAATGGGAAATAAAATTAAATTATTACAAGTCAAACGTTCAGTTTGTAACTTTTTTTTCTTTAACTTTGGATGCTGCCTTCAGGCTGACCTTGGGAAAAAAACCCAAATTAACTCCAGATCCAGGAAATCTCTGTTGAACTTTAAGCTCAAGTTATTTCTCTGCCTTCAAGTGGAGCAGCACTGATCTTTAGCATCTAACACCTCAGTGCTGCGAGGCATTTGAAATGCCACCAGGTCCTTGTCATTGGCTCCACCCAAACGCTCCGGGCTGGAGCGCAGCGGTTCCTGCCTGCCCGGTGACTAGGAGAGGAAAAAATCCTCTGCTCTGACCTTCATTGGACCTTGAAGAGGTTTCTCTGATTTAACTCGTCAAGGGAAGTTTGTGCACGCTCAGCCCAGCCCCGGAGAGGAGCAAACAGCAAAGTGCATCCCAGAACTGTGCGTTTAAGCATGCAAAAATACCCTAATTATGGGTCCAATCACTTTCTGGAAATTCCAGCCTGCTCTCAGATCTCAGGGACCAGCTCTCTGCCGTTTCCAGGGCTCAGCTGGATGCAAGCAGCCTAGTAACTAGATGGATTTTTTTTAAAAAAAACCAGACAGACTCACTTATGAGTAGCTATAAAAACAGCGGTATTTGAATTTAAAGAGAGAGACATTACAAATGTCACACCCATTAATAAAATAATTTCACCAGAAGTATCATGGCTGTGGGGCTTTATGTATTCACTTCTTTCTTCAGCGCTGAAAGATGCAAATTGCAGCTGTGGCCCCCCTCCAGCATGATCACCCTCTCCCTGTTTTGACAGATTTCTTGAAAGACTCAGCTCACAAGATGTCTGGCTTTTTTTTTGTTCCGCCTTTAGGAATTTTCCACTTCTCAAACACCTGCCCCTGCTGAGATGCTTGGGACCATCCCAATCTCCAGGCAACCTACTGTCCCAAGAATTTCTTACAGTCTGAGCACTGAAATGCAATGACTGTTGCTCCTGGTTGGGAAAGTGGTGACAGTTTCCCGTGTCTCTAAGGCTGGATTACACCTACGTTGACAAGAAGACATTCCATAAGAAACACAACAATGAATTCCACAGCATCAGCCGTAATTTGAAGGAGGCAAACAGAAACATTCCCCGTATCATCACAGTATGGCTATTGCCATAATCCTGTCCTACCCTTGAGGGGCAGCATCCTCTTTTCCACTTAGCTGGATATCTGAATTCCCAAAGGCAGGAAGAGGTGACTCATACCAGCTTCCCACCTCCAGCAGTTTCCATGGCTGGCACTACCCAGAGGCACAGTCCCCCCAGCGCAGCAAACCTGCAGCAGATCATGTTCCCTTCCACAAAATTAACACAATCTTTAATTAATGCAATAAGCACTGATGAGTAATAAATCATATTAAAATACAAGGAAGGCAATTTTTTAATAAATTAAGCATTGATTCACTCAATAAATATTAATCTACTAAGCATCAAGAATTCATTACATTTTAGAAAACCAGTTGAAGAACGGCGCTGGTGAGCTGGTCTGAAGTGTGCAGAATGGTCCCTGTTCACCCATAATATACACTTATTTTTAACTAATTCCTAATTTATCAAGTTAAACAACTTGCCTGAAAGTCAGTCTGGATTATTATTCCATTGCAAGATGCAATTTTTTCAACACAGATTCTAACTCACCCCTCGGATTTTTTTCCTGTTTCTTAGTAACTCCTTTTCTAAGTGCCTCTTTTCTCTTCCTTGATTTTGGTGGTCTTTAAAATATTTGCTGACTGGTGTCATTTAATTCTCACCTCAATTAACTTAGCGAGAGTTGCAAAACTTGAAAAAAAAAAAAAAAAAAAAAAGCAAGGGGAGTGAAAATTAACTCATTCATTTAAGTTTAGCTTATCTATGAGATGTTCTTTCACACTTTGCTCTCTGCAGAGTTCCTCCAACCTTTTATAGAGATGTGGGATGTGCTGCACTTGCTTTGACTCTTATCTACAGATTAGCAAAAGAGAAGGAAAAAAAAGCCAGATGCAAAGATGCCCCACGAGACTGATATGGAGCTGTTTCTGTAGCAACCGATGATTTTCTTCTCATGTAAGAATGAGCCTAAGTCATATCTAATTCTGAATGTATCTGGGCCTTACTTGCCAGCCAAAGCTGTGTCAAGCATAAAGTCAATATAGTCAGAAAGAGTGATAAAAAAGCAATTATAAAGTCATCTTCCTACTCCTCCTCCTGTTATGATCCAAAAAATATTCTCACCCCTGCCTTCTGTCCCAGCACTTCATCTCCAAGCCCCCAGCACCCAGCAGTGCAGGTAAGGGGGATGGAGGTGGCAGCAGCCATTCAGGGATCTGTGGCACACATGAGGCTGCTGTGCTGGGAGCTTCTTCAGCCTCCAGGCACCCACGTCCCACCAGCCAGTAGAAGTTTTCTAGACACCAAGGGCATCTCTACCTGCCTTGCTCTGAGTCTCCATAGAAAATTCCTAAGCCCAGAGCTGACATCAGCTGTAGAAGCTGCTGTTGGGTTTGTGCCATTTCACTGCCTTGCCTCTGTGGGCAGTGTTTCCTGCAGCTGGGAACCCGAAGGCAGCTGCCCATCTCAAAACCAGCTCCTGCCACAGTCTCCTCCCGGGAACCTGGAAATGACTCTCTGGGACCACATGAGGATTTTGTCTTCCAAAATATATTTTACCTGGACTGGTCTCTGCTATTGATCTCCTCCATCTAATTTCAATGCTGTTTGAACAGGTGTCTGTCCCTTACAACCTTCAATTTACTGTACAGTTTGGAGGGTTTAAGACTGAAATCAAGCGCACAGTTATTTTTTTTTTTTCCCCTGGAAACTCTGCCACAAGTTGTCACTAATAGTGCCTTTTCCTTTTGACTTCTAAACTAGTGTTTCTCTTCTATAAACTGTGTTGACATAAGAGTAATTGAAACCAGTGTATCTTATCACAAAATAAAGATGAGGATGTACTGAAGGGTGAATTTCACATTTCTATGGCCTTTTTTCTTGCCACACTCCGTAATGTCAGTGCTTTTGAAAGCTGTCCTCTAACATTATAGCATGAAAGAACCCAAAACTTCAGGAAGAGATCAAAGAGATCCCAAGTGTGCAACTTGGCAAAAAAGTGGCTGCCCACAGGCACCACCACAAGGCTCCCTGGTTTTGCCCTGGAGGGAATTACAGCCGGGGAGGGAGGAGGTGCAGAGCAGGGAGGTTAAAGGCCGTGTCCCATCTTTCTCATGGCTACCTGAGGGGTGACAAGCCATGAACCTCAGGGTTTTGGGCTCCTATCCAAAGACACTTTTGTGACAGAGGAGTGCAAACCTTCTTTTAGTTTTTTGTTGCAGACAGTTGTCAACTTCTGGAAAAATTTTCTAATGAAGGAGATAAAGAAAGGTGTTGAAAAAAGTGAGCATTTCACATCTGCCTGGATCCTCAAATGCAAGTTTCACTCCTTGTACCCTCCTTCCCTTCAGAGTGCAACTTATGTCCAAAGATAAACTCTTGATTTAAGTAATGATCTCAATAAGTTATTAATTCAAATCCTGTTAAAATGGATAATTTGATGATTTAAATCTTCCTTTTTCTTTTTTTTTTTTTTTTTTTTTTACATTATGCTGAGCAATGATCTTTTCTTTCCATCCTGAAATCACAGGCTTTTATTCATATAATGAAACAAGATCTCACATTTTGTACTTTCCTTATGATTAGCTGCTAAAGTTTCCTGGCATAATGATAAAATGAACCAGTCAGCTTGTTGACACTTGACTGGGATTTTAGCAAATTGCATCTGCTGTAGCCTACTCTGTGGAATCAATTATTGATAATATAGGTGTGGAAGAACATTTATAAAGTGGCTTGGGATATGTTATTCCTCATGCTAAGAACTATAATGAGTGTTTTAAACCATTTTAACAGTGACCTCTACAGACACTTGATCGCTGCAATATCTGGTAACTCAATTCTGGTTTAGAATCAAAACCAAGTCCAAATATTGAAAGACAGTGCCAAACTATTAAGTTACTTTACTCATACTTCTAGTGCACATATTCTTCTACTTCATATCTGACACCTGTGTATTTCTTTCCCAAGATCAACGATAACTGTTACCTTCCTATTTTTCTAAAACACTGCCAAACAAGTAGCTAAGACTCTCCTTCTCCCCCTTTGAACTATTTGTCTCAGGAACAAAAAGTTCATGCATAATGTTCTTACAGCTGTGCCCAAAAGCTATTTAGAAAGAACATTAATACAACAAAGGTTAAGGAAAGGTGGAAAAGCCATGGGAGGTGTCTCTGGGCAGACACACAAACAAACACTCTGTAGTACCTGTGGCACAAGTGGGAGGTCACAGCCCCAAAGCCTTGGAGAGCAGGTGACTACCAAAAGCAGTGGATCATTGCCCAAAGCTGAGCACCCTGAGCAGCTGTGCAGAGAGGCCACTGCCAATGTGCACACTCAGCTTTATTGGTCACGCTCATTTCATGGCCTCTTCCTCATATTCTTGAGTGACATCTACTGGTGCTTCATCTATAGGTTGCCTTATTTACATATACTCATTAGGATAGTAACCCAAGTCTTAGTGAACCACAAAAAGGCCCATCAGTTCCCTATAAATATTAACAATCACAACAAAAAGTTGTTCAGGTTATCTTATCTCTGGAAAGAGAGAAGGAATGAACTGCTTTGGAATGACCTGATCCTTAACTTTGCCAATAAGAGTTATGACAACAGGAAGCCTCTTTAGTTTTCTGTTCTTCTGCATTTGTAAATAAGGATCCTTATGCACCTTAATGAAGGAATAGAAGTACATTGGTAGAAGCTTTATGGTTTGTGATGTATAATATGCACAGACATCTTCTCAGATGTAAAAGGACACTTTGATTAGTTAATAACAGTTTCTTTTTAAACCAAGCCAAAATATGGCAAGCAAGTCTAATCACTTCAATGAACCCAACTGGCAAACTTGACTCCGACCTCCCAATTTCATAGGCTCCTATCCTCCAAATTAATCCAAACCTGAAATGCTGAGATAAATTAATGCACAGATAGCCAGGGCTCTGGTCCCTCTGCACCCTGTGTAGATTATGTGAGTACATGGAGTACAATACACAAACCCTGGTACTTCTGCCACAGAAAAGACTGAGGGAGAAGAACAGATGATACAGCCAATACCTTGTCTGTACCTTGTTCTGCTCTTCCCCAAAAATCTCTGGGCTTGCAAGAAATGAAGGAAGAGAACAGGCCCATTTCTCCATGGTCTGCCTCCACATGCAGGTTGGAATCAAACCTCTTTGTGGCTGCACTAACAAATAGGTGGCTGTGGCTGTGTGCACCTTTTAAATGTACTTACACAGCAAGGGTTCAGGATCTACTCATTCCACAATGTAACTCAGCATTTTAAAGAGTTAGTTTTGGTAACACAGTGCCACGCAGGTTTTTCATACTTTGTTGTATTGCTATGTAAATTGCAGAGCTGTGGTTATAATCCTGTGCTTGTGACATCAGTTATTTAATGCCTATAGAGATTATTGTAATGCCACAAACAACGGATTATGTCTTAAAGTACATGGTGAGCAGCAGGAGCTAATAAACTCTTCTCTTTGGATTTTATTTATTTTGAAAAAATAGAGTAAACAGGGGCAGAAAAATCTATACAGACCACACACAGTGCCGTTAACAACCTAAATCTATACATGATGCAGACTTTTTTAGCATTGCACAGCCATTCTTTAGTTGTGATTCCTGTCTCACCTTAAGTTTTACAAAGGAAAGGAGCAGCATTTGTGAAAGCAATTACAAACTTTGAAAGTCCACCATTTGTTGGGGGTGGGGGGCAACAGTGTTCAATTAATGTTTAATTAGAAACAAAGCATATCTACCTATACCAATAATGGGATATTGACTAACTAGCCATTGTTTATGGTCTGGTTTAGATAACAGACAGGACAAATTAACCCCCAACAGAGGCAATTTTAAAACTAAACATGCAGTTGTAGCAGGCTGTGATTCCAAGGGAGGCACAAATGCAGAAGTTCATGTCCCTGCTCTTGCCTGTCTGGACCTTGGGATTGAACTTCAGCTCCTTATATCCACCTACAAGTGCTCTGACCAGCAGGTCATTTCTCCAGAGCCTTCTTTTACTGTCTATAACTAAATAAAGAGTCATTCAAATTGGGACTTAGGTTCCAAAATTAGTGTCCAACCTGAGCAGTTTAGCTACCAGCTAGTAGCAGTTTAATAGCAGCTGTCCTACTCTCTCCATGTCAACTAAGTTTAATAAACTGTCATCATGCCAGAATTAGCTGGTAGTGAGAAGACAGACTTGGGTTCAAAGAAATAATTGTTTTCGAAAAAAAGGAATCTGAGGGAGACCTTGGGAAGTTTTCTGAAACATGAGAAATTTTCACTGGTAGAGTCCTTCTTTCTAAGAACTTAAATACCTTCTTGTTCCAGGAGCAGCATGTGTTTGCACTCAGTTTGGCTCCTGCTCTGGATTAGAATCCTGCACAGGGCACCACTTAACTGACAAAAAAAGCTCTGAATTACAGCACTGACACTATCCACTTCCTAATACACCTGAGCCCAGTCAAAAAACCCACATCTTTGATAACCTTTTAAGAAGCAGCACTCTTGTGGTTTCACACCATAAAGCCAGCAATGCAAACAGAAGGAAGAAAAAGGCATATAAAAGATGCAACACAGGAGTAAATTCCCTCTGAATATGAAATTTCCCAAAACTGATTGCGTTTTCATGCATAAAACTTATGAGTTATGTGTTAAGAAGTCCCTGTGATTCAGCAGCGGAGTGAAAATAAACATGACAGAACACTTCTCTCATTGCCATTTTCTCTTGACTCCCTAGAGCCTAAATCCCTTCCCCCGCCAAGAGCTCCCTTCCTTTACTTCTGATATGGTGGGAATTACCTGGTTGTGTTTATCTCAGATGTTACTTTCTCTTAAGGTGTTGGAGTTTCCCTGAGCTGCAGGTGAGCTGAGTGAGAACACAGCACAGCAATTTCCAACCCACACTTCCCGTGGCTGAAGGGATTCTGCAAACACTCACAATATATTCCCTTTCCACTTAGAGATGGTATATTTAAAGGCAACCAAGTGACTTGTGTGCAATAGCAGTGCATGACATTTTTTTTAGAAGAAAGCCTCAATAATAGGTTGGATTTTTGGTGTATCACATTCAAACATCTCAGGAATTTAGGAATTCAACAGAGCAGATTTCAGCTCTACAAGCAAACAACATTTTTACCTGTAGTAGCTGGGCTTTCTGTGTAACACAAGGGAGAATCAATGTTGGGAGAACTTTATGACTGCAAAAAGATTTGCACGAGATCTACAGGCTACATCATCTCCAAAATTCTTCTATAGAGATCTCCGTTCGTGCCAGCACCATTCAGCTGCAAAGCCACCAGCCTCAAACCTACAGCTCCATGCATCCAATAATCCCGAAGGAAAAGACAGAGCTTATTTGGTTTTGCAGTTGAGTTTTGCAGTTACCATTTGCAGCAGTTGTATGTAAGTACAGGCACAAATATATTGGATCTGTGTCTGTAGAATCACAGACACACACAAACACTCCTGTGTGTATATAGTGAGGTGTGTCTGTTGATTTCTGCACTGGACACAGAGGAGAAAAAGGTTTATCAACAAGTATTTCAGACAAGGAACTGGTATATGCTGTGTATTGTAGATGCAGAAGAAAAACCTAGAGTTAAAACACCGTGTCACCAGCACAGCAGAACACACATTTCCCAGGAAAAGCAGCACCTCTTTAAGGAGCCACAGGAAATCAGTGGGAGGGGACCCAATGGAACTGATTTCCAATGCACCACTGATTGTATTTTTTAATCTTCAGCTCTAAATTCACAGGCCCTTTACTCCAGTCACATTCACTTCTTCTTTCTCTTTCCTTGTTTCCTCATTTCCTCTATCCAGCAGACGTGCTAAAGCCCAGTTTCATCTGCATTTTCAAACTGCTAATATTATGGGAATATAAACTCATCAGATAGGAAATATTCTATTCCAAAGACTGGCACAACAGCTGGACAAAATCAGTATTTTTTTCTTTTGCAACAAAGGGGCAACTGATGCCAGCTCTCCAAGCTCTGCTCAGGCTGTCAAGCCACCATTACAGCCAAAGACTTTTCTGCACTAGGGACAGGCAGGAGGGAAGGGAAAATAACTGTGTTTTCACATTTGAATTAGCAGGATTATTTAAAATCTCTCCCTCCAACCTCCCCATAGTGTGTAATGTTTCTTGATTACTGTATGTAAGTCAAGACAACACAATAAAAATTGTAGTGAAAAGGCAAATTAGAATCTAGTGTGTATGGACAAATTTATAAATTTATATGCCCGACTACTGTGGTCTCATCTAATTTCAAGTTTTTCATCTAATTTCAGTTTGAGTCTATTTCCTTTCACAATCCATGGCAGTGAGTTTGGTTTTCTATTCCTCAAAATTTATTTTTTTTTTCCAAACCAGCCCACTGCTTATCATATTCACTTTAACAAATGATTCAGGGCATCCCAATCTTCATTCTTCTAAAACCTGCCTATTTAATTACAGTCTGTGACAGCACTGTCTGGAGAAATCAGATGGCAATAACAAGTGAGGGCTATCCTGAAAGTAAAAGGTACAATATGACTTTCCAAAGAGACCCAACACTTTCTCATTTGTTTCTGAAGTAATTTTGTTGTACTTTTCTGTGGCACACACTAAAATCTTTACTAAATCCCCTGTAACTGAATATCTTGAGCCACAGAACTTGGGGAACAAGGTCCACTCAGGCTCTAACCCACACCCAAACTCCTAAAGACTAACAGGGCAGCACTGGGACTCTACAGCCACTTCTAGGGTCACTCTGCCTTTGTACACTGTCCAGTGTGATTCATGTTTATCTATGGGTGGTGTCTCTAGAAATGCTACTAAAAAAATCAAGTGGAGGCTACTGGAACCAAGGGAGCATTTAGCACTATACATCTGAATGGGGACTTTTTGATCTTAAGTTTTTTAATTTGATGTTTTAGCCCAAATCCTTCACCCAGGTGCTTTACACTGTGAAAGCCATTCCAGAGGCATTTTTATTCACAACAGTTGAAGAGAGCTACATATGTCACAACTAACATGTCATGTGAAAGGAGAAAATAAAAGTCTGGCTCATCAAAATCACCAGGCTGAGTTGGAAGAGAGCAGCCTCAAAGGGAGACCTGCAGAAGAAAACAAAGCCATCCAGATATCACCAGTTTGTTCCTCTCCTCAGTCCCTGTCAGGTTATTCTGGCTAATAAAATAGGGAACAACATTTGTCCTGTACACTGAACAGAGATAAGAGGCCTGAAACCCTCTTTTCATTAGCCTCATTGCTAACTGCTTCAAATTATCTCTCTTTTACAGTTCTATAAGCAATTCATTGGGGACCTGCTACCTGATGTATACCTAAGAGTGGTTAAAAACCCAGAACACACACTTGTGAAAGGTCTGGGTGGTGACTGGCCAACACTAGACTGTTTTGAGCAGTACCCGAAGCATGGGGACTTCAGTGGAAGAGAGAAAGGAACCAAATGCCCTATTAACCAATTTTGATAAGAAACTGCTGATTTTTTGCATCACAAATGTGGAGTTGCTTCAGGGTTCAGTCCAGCCAAAGGCTGACTTTTCCCTGTTCCCCTTGCTGAGACAGTCACTGAAGGCAGATTGTGTCCCCCAGAATCAGATCTCCAGAAGACAGAAGCTGAGATTTATTCATGTCCATGGAACAAACATTTAGCAAGAGTGTAGGAACTGTGTCATGGAGCTACTGCTGAGCTTTCCTTTGGGTTACACAGAAAATATGTTTCTCTCTGTGGTTTGAAACGTGGATGTTTACCTATGATTTGTGAGTCACTCTGAAGTTTCCTTTTTTTTTTTTTAGAAATAGATAGTTCTGTATTTTAATTGCTGCCATTGCCCTTGTTTACGTTCTTAGTTTAGTAGAGGAAATCCAAGGGGTTTCCAAACATCCCTTGAACATTAACCTTAAAAATTAATTATGTAGATGTTTACAACAACGTTTACACACACTGTGCTTGGAAAGCATTTTGCTTCCCCAAACAGTACATATTTCTTAGTTAGCAAAGGAGCTGTGGCACATCGAGAATAACTCTGAAGGAAGCACCAGTCCATCATTTCAAACCAATTTCACAGTTGCAGGAAAGGTGAACAAAGTTTCCACAGGTAAACATGCCAGGAAAATTTATCCTTGTTTTTAGCCTGAACTCTATTGTGTCAGACAGCAATATTTCAGGAATTTTTTTTTAATTTTTTTTTTTTTTTGAAAGACCAACACAAATGTAAATGTTCCAATTTATAGTGGCAAAATGAGGTGTCAGATTCATTCCTGTTCCCAGTGAGCCTACATTTTTCTTTTGGGCACTGAAGACAGAGAGCATTTCTCCTTCTGAATTGTAGCTCCCTTCGCCACGGTCCTGTGGGTTCAGATTGCAGAGCAGACACGGGGATGGTGCAGGAGCCCTGCTTGCCTTTGCCCTCGCCAGTCCCAGCCCCTGCAGAGGCAGACAGGCAAGTTCATTCCCCACAGACCACTCCAGAAGAAAGTCTCTCCACTGTGTTAGCCATCAGATATACATCTGTGCTCATTTACAACTGGAAAAAAATATGAGAGTTCACCTCTTTTATGCCCCCAAATAAATAAACTGAACGGTTCAGACAATACAGTGGGATCATTATTTTCAAACGAGCTTTTTAATGAAGACTGAATAGATTTCCAGCCCACATGAGTAGGAAACGAAGTAAAATCACTGGGGATGACTGTTAAAAAGCTCTTTAAAAAAAAAAGCAAAGATAAAAAAATAAAGAAAAACTGCTCACAGGGCAGAAAAGGCACTTTGCATACTAGGAGCTGGCAAAGCAAGGGGCAGCAGAGAAGAAAGTGTTAAGAGAACTAAAGATAAAAAGGTGCCATTAGGAAGCTGGCTTTGGAGGAGATTACACAGAAATAAGACAAAATTTTTCTTAAAAACAAATAAGCAAACAAAGCAGCTCCCCCAGCCCTCTGATCAGCAAAGAAATCAGAACTGTCAGCTTTCATCTGCCTTGCACAATAAACCTAAACTCAAAAGAATAGTTAAGTTTTGATTCAAGCCACACAAAGCTAATTTTTACTGGCCACAGTGTTTTGGACTCTGAGGAACATGAGATTTTCTAGGTGGGGGGGTGTTTTAGTATTGCTACTGTGTCAACTTTGAATTATGCATGGATTTTTAAATATGGAACTGTTCCTCTACTTATGATGACAGGCACATTCACATCATATAAAATTGGGAATGGGGAGAGCTAAACAAAGCCAGTGAGTTCTGAATTGATCACCTAAAACATCTGTTGTATTGCTTAGGAATTGCAGCACATATGGTATATCAGAGCATCCAATATTTGGAGGCACACTACCTATGCAGAGCATCCATAAAATGTCAGAAACACTCATTTTGGCCATTTCAGTCTTAACTCTGAATGTTCTTCTTTTAAATAAAATGCATACAATTATTTTAGGGTTTATTTTTCTGTTTTATCACGTCATTTGATTGCAATCAGCTTAGCTCCTGCCCCAAGTCTCCCCTATGTTTCTGTGCAGCACTGGGAATACTAATGGTGTTGAAAACAACAACAACATCATAATGGAAAAGAGGAAAAAAAGTTATCACCTAAATGTGATCCTTCCTATCTCAGCCACTCGACTCCTTGCACTTATTTTGAATCTCACCACTGTTATGGCACAATAATCCCACAGCAGCCTTCACACAGGATCTGTTAACAACAAATCAGCAATATGCATTTTAAACAGGATTTTACTCCGATGCAACAATCCTGCTACGTCACACTCCAGTCTTGCCAAGAGCAGGGATGTGACATTTTTCCAGAACAACTGACCTGGGGGTGAATTAGGCACCCAAAAGCTTTTTAAGCACTAATGTATTTTTGAGAATCTGGTTCCAAGCATCAAAATCTCACCAAGGCAGGTCAGACTGGAGTCTCTGATTTTGTGCTTAAAAACAGTAAGGCAAAATATCTCAAATCATCAAGCAAAAGTATTTTTTTAAATCCTACTGCCCAATTATTGGCCTTGTACTCCCATGAAATAAAGCTATTTTGCAAGTTTGGCTTTGATTTGGGGGAGATAAGAAAGGCTGGACTGTCATATCCACTCAGGCAGTGGAAGAGAGAATTACTGTGCAAAACAGAGAAAATATCAAAGGGGGTATTGAAGCCACAGAGTCACAGCAAACATCAGGCTGAAAATAAATTCTTCAACAGGAAACTAATCTAGGGAACAGTACAGGTTCAGAAAAGATGGCAGAGATCAGCTAAAATACTCGTAATTCCTCTTGCCAGAGTTTCCTTTAACCAGTTCAAGCTCAGGAAGAGGGGAGGGTGAACCACGAATCAACACTTACCGGGTCTCTCTGGTAAACTTATTATTTGTTGCAGTCTCTGTTGCAGAACTGGAGAAAAAAGACTTTCCCCCTGCAGATAAACACTAATAAAAGTGCCTGTGCTTTCTCACTGCTTTGAACCTAATCCACTGGTAAAATCAGTAACAAGTTGTGCAATTCTTAAAATCCCTTCCAAAATTTCTTGGATTGCATTCTACGAGTGATTACAAATAAACCCAGCACTAATTCACCCTTTATATCATCAGGCAAACTGTAAAGATCCTACTCATTCTTCCCAAACATTGTATTTCAGAATAAAAAAAAAAATCCTTCTGGGATGTCCGGGAGGTTGAATTGGGTACCAGTTTTGACAATTCCAGCTCACAGAAACAGAAAGCAGCATGGAACCCAAATTACAACACACTAAATCATGTATCATTTAAAATAAGTTCAGTGCCCAGCCAGCATTGTCCAGTTTAGCAGGATCATTATTTCTAACACTGGAATGCTAAAATATGGTATTTAATGAAACCAAATTGTGTACTTAATGATAGCCAGCTGAATGATTCTGAAAAATGAAAAGCTTATTTTCTCTCTTTGTACTCTGAGGTCACAACTCACAGCTCAGGTTATCTGTGCAACAAACTTATTCTAAACCTAAAAGCCCTCAAGTTTTGTAAGAAAAACAAAATTCAGAGCTTTTTTTTTAAAGAGCAGGTCACAAAAGCAGGAATATTGTTAAAACATATAGAATTCTGTGAGGGCTCCCTCTTTTGGCAACAACATAAAAGCTTCACAGATCATCACGTAGAGCTTTTCACGAGGGTTTCTTTGCTTTCAGGAGTACAACCCTCACATCACACATACAAACTGGCCTCATTGTCTTCTAGGGAAGACCTCATCTGCACAAAAGTCTTCATTTACCTATACAGAGAATGCTTCTGCTGTTGAATTTTGGAGTTATTAATACTGTCCTTTGATTCTGCAGAGTACTTGAAACAAGAGGAACCACTCAGAATTCCATATGTCCCCCCAAGAGCTTGCTGGGAGCTAAGAGTAATAGGACTGGCCAGGAACAGGCAGGAACAGAAGCAATTTGGCATTGGCTGGGATAAAAATCACAGGATTAGTCAAGAAAATAGGTCACAGAGGACAGGCCAAAGAACAAGTGTGAAGAATGGCTTTTTACTGATTAGTCCCTTCCTGGGAAGTGTGCCAGAAAGTACAGAAGGTCCCCAAGAAACTTCCTTTTAATCCTCAGGCCAAGTTTCACTGTGCAGCTTTTCCATGGAAGCTCAGGGTTAGAGTAAGTTAGTTTTTTCAAATGGAAAAACACCTAGAAATTTTCTATCGCTATTGGGATTGCTGGTATAAAAGCTTTTCACCTGGACATGGGGGTTTCTAAGAGCTGCTGATGGATTGGGAAGGAGCACTGCCCTGAAGTTGGGCTGCATTAGCAATCTGCTGCACCTGACTCTGCAGTTACCTTGGGCTGGGATGCCCAAGGAAGGAAAATCTGCTCACCTCAGTTGTTTCCTCATTTCTCAGTAAAATGGAGTTTGGGGTCAGTATGCACAACCTACAAGCAATTTAAGGCATGTTCTTTAGTATTTACCTGTACCAAAACCACAGACCTATTCATATTAATTTGGCCTTGGACAGGAAAGAAGATATAGAAGGATAAATAGATATATTCATATAATTATATGTATATAAGATATATACATATACACACCCCTCTCCTATTTTACTGTATGTATATATAGAAAGATAGGAAAGGTTTTGGATAACTTTTTCCATTTGCTTCTCTGTAATTGACATCAGCTGATATTCTGAAACTCTGATTATGTACAACGAGAGCTTTTTAGCAACATTTGGTAAGGGTTATTGATGTTTAAAAGTTCATTATGTTCTAATTCTCTCATCTAAGTCTCAAAGGTTTTTGTGTTAGTGGTGTCTTGTGGGGAAATTGAGCATGGGGGTGCTGCTTCTGTGAACTCAGGGAGAGCTCCTTAAAAACATGACAGGTATTAAGGGGTCCTTCAATTTAAATACCCTGTCTGCAAAAGGCAGATTATTCTGGATTTATACACATAAAGAGAATATCACGCTAACTTTTTATTAAAAATTAAAGTCTTTTGAGTCACAACAGAAATCAATATACCACAATTTGAGTGAAGTAGAATGATGATCCCGTGGTTAAGTAATTGAAAAGGGAATTGAGTAATCTGTCATTCTCCCTGCTCTGGGCAAGTTAGCTCTGGATGTCTTAAGCACTGCATTGGAGGCTCCTAAAAGACTTAAGCATCATGTTTTCAAAAGCAATTTCAGCAAGCAGGACGACATTTTGAGTACATGCCTAAACACGAGCCTGATTTTTACAGTTTGCACATCCTGGAATTCTGGCCTTTTCCAACGTCTCGGACTGAGAAATGAGATGGCTCAAACAGCCGACTTAAACAACGTGGACAGTAAGAATTAAAGGCATGTCCACGTGGTCTGATACAGCACAGCATTGCTCAGCTCTCAGCTGGCAGGTAAGAATGGACTGTGGCTGTGAAATCATTCAGGAAGGTGAGGCTGGGGAGGAGTTGCTGGGAGGTGTCTGAAACGAGCAGAGCGGTGCTGAACCCGGTCCCTCCGGCACAGAGCAACACTAGACTTACCTGCAACTGGCTTTGTAAAGCATCCTGAGAAGTCTGACCCCTTAAATCACTTCTGAAAATGAGGCTAAACTTCCTAAAGTACTCATGCATTGCTCTGCATAGAGTTGCAGAGGTCAAGTTCTAAATTCAAGAGCTCTTCTGAAAACTGAACCGCACACTCAGAAAAAAGGCATAAATATTTCCTTTCTTTCATTCTTTTCCTCTTTCACCGGCATAAGTTCATTCTATCTGAGATGCTGGACTAAGTTTTTTGTGCTCAGGTTGTTCTTTGCTGTATGTATGTACATAATTACAAACATCACTGCCTGTTTATGCTGTGGCATAAATCGGGGTGAGGTGGGCATAGACAGATAACCACCAGGATTTTAAGAGCAAAGGCAACCCAACTGGGACAAGATGGACAGTAAAGACAGGCAGATCATGATGCCATTCTGTAGGAAAATACACCTGAGTAAACAGGTATATAAGCAAAACCTCCTAAAGCTTCAGTTTGGATGGGAATAACCCCCAGAATCTGGAATGATGCTCCTGTTGATGCCCTCAGTGCCTTTCTGTTACCCAACTGCAGCAGCTCAGGAGGAGAAATGTTTGCCTCCATTTTGAATTTGCCTGTCTTTTGTCACAACCTTAATTTCATTGAATTTCTGGGGTTTGTATCCTTATAAAATGTACTATTTAAGCTTCCAGCAGACATGCAGATTAGCCTTATCCTAAAGCACCCCATCTCTATTTATCCCGGGATAATTAGTCACGTAAATTAGAAGTCATTACCAAAGGCTACAAAAACCTTTAGCAAAGGCTTGTTGACAGGCTGAACTGTTTAAAATACTTTTAGGGCTGAGGGTTGGGAAGAGAGGGGGATGTAAGTGGGGGGAGGTGAGGGAAGAGAAATATCCTCATCAGAAGTAAATTCTGGCAGAGAAAATGAGGCTGCATTAATCTGTATTCATTCCTAAAGAAAGACTTATACCATTGTATGCTGCCACAGTGATATATAACAGAGGACATTTAAAATGCCAAGCCATAAAAGTGTATTTTCTTCATTACATTTTCGTTGAATGCTTCGATCTTCCCATTTTACACTACAAGTTTGATTCATCATTACTTTCCAGTAAGAAGCTGACACATTTGATTGTGGAAAGAAGAATTCTTATCTAATTGCAACTTGTAAGCACAGGATTTAGTGTATTGTTGCCTGAAAAAATGGAACTGTCTAAATTATTTTCCCTGAAACTAACATCCTCAACAAATAAAAGCAACATACGATAGCTGGGCATAATTAAAGAAAAATGACACCTACTGTTACATGAATAAAGAAAATATGTTGATGACAAGAAAGGGAAAAAAAAAAGTGATTTTCCTGCAGTTTTGGTAAAACACAAAAGCATCACATTTCAGTTCTTTTAACACATTTGTTCAATGACTTGGAAAAAAAGCAATCCCACCCTCCAAACCAGCCTGTAATGTACAGTTATTTCCCTGCAGTCAGAGCAATGCACGTCAGACATTTTGGATTTACTGTGCAGGCACAGCAGCCCTGCCGGAGTGGCCGGACACCCAACAGTCTTTTCCTGAGCAAGGGCACAGAAATGAGAGAAGAGCCACGAAAATCTGGGCAGGTACAAAACCCCCCTTAAAGGTTCCTGTTTACAGCTTCAATTACAACAGCCATTTTGATCTTTTAAGGTGTCTATACTTATTTTATATAATCAGTTTTCCAGTAACTTTCTGCCTCTTCAAACGTTTGTGTTTTTTGTTTGTTTGTTTGTTTGTTTTTAAATTATTATTATTTATTTTCTGCTTTATTGCTCGCCATCCTTGCTCCCTCACATATGCTTATCTATTCGCTTCCCCAATATCAAACAACTCATAGAAAACCACTGGTAAACAAAACATGTAATATTCTGTTATCATTTGGCATTTTACCATCCAAAGCTTAGGGTATTTGTCTTTTTTTCCCCTTTGTTTTCAGCACTGTCCTGTTTTGCCCCTCCCCACAGCACTCACATATTCATTACAGATGCCTTGATAAACTCGTTTTCTACTCCATGGGGTGTGAATAAGGTTATGGAAATCACCTATCTATAGCAATACTTGATAACAAACATGCAGTGATAGCTCTGAGAGATGTATTATTCCCCATTCTCAACAGCATAAGAACAGTAGAGTTTGTAACCTGTTGGAAGAAATGCTATCCTGACATTAGCAAGTTTTCCAGCCCATTCTGAGATCATTCTGCTCCAGCTACTTTCCTGACGTACCCAAGAAAGTTTGAAACTAGACTGAATATTTCTACCCAGGTTGGCAATGCAGAGAAGATAAATTCAGGCAATAATGTGTAATGTACTTATAGAAATAGACCTAGAATATGACTGGCTATTACAGAAGGACTGTTCCTATCTACTAGAATTAAGAATTACTTGTAAGCAAATATACACATAGTTACAAGAAACACTAGAAAATTTTAAAAAGAAAAAAGTATCTAATTATGTATCTTCAGTGCTTACAAATGTCAGGTCTCAAGTATTATCTCAAAAGAGAGATCATTACTCCAAGTAGGAGAACAGTATAACGTTATGACGGGGTTTGCAAGTCCTTAAAAACCCAATAAAATGGTTACAATAGAATTCAGGTTATCCTGCAGCAACAGTGGGGTTCAGCAGCTGTGTGAGGGGTGCAGCCAAAACCTGTTTAGGAGCCACTGGCCTTTTCTGGAGACATGAGAAACACTCTCCATGAGTCACCTTCTGAGCCACCTGCAAACTGCATATCAACCAGCTCTTAAAATAGCAAAATCATGGTGGGGGGTGGACATATGCATCTCTCTCATGTGGAGCAGGATCTCCAGTAAGCAGTAATAAATAATGAAAAGGGTTTTTTTTGCAAGAGTAAAATACGTCTTTCAAACATCCAGTTACTGAACGACGTGTTTGTAAACTGTGAAATTTGACACCGGCTGCACAGGAATTCCTGAGCTGGAGAAAGGCCTTACTGAAGTAACGTGATAATAACCACCTTGAAGGTTAGTGCCCATTTTACCAACATTTCACTTATCACGGGTATAATGTCGTATTTCTCCATGGACAATTGTTCACTGCATTGCCAGCTGTTGGGACAAACCCCAGTGCTGGGGCAGAAGAATTTTGCTGGGTAGCACACGTGAGTATCGTGTGACGTGCAGGAAACTGAGCCACAAACCTAGTTATTCCAGTCTCAGTGTGGGTGCTGTGCTTGCCAGCCCAGCCACCCCTGAAATCAGCTGTCACAAGCTCCTCAGTAGCTGGTGTCACTGCCTGGAGGCAGAGTTGCCATTTCTGTATATGGAAAAGGACCAATCCGATTAGAAAACACTTACTGACATTAAGCATCCATTAGATGATCTCCCAAGGTCCCTTCCAAGCTCAATGATTCTATGAAATATTCTTTCATGTCAATAAACACAAGCAGATCTGATCAAATATTGATTTCCAGCACTGCTCTTTCCAAGGCAGCCGTTCTTTCTCTGTATAACATCGTGAGGGAGTCAAGTGATGGCAAGGATGAGGGATGTTTTCCACTGCCATGTCTCTCTTTTGATGCCTCAGGGAGTTCTTTACAGATTCAAGAGGAAACAAAACACATATGGCTTTGAAGAGAGAGAGCTCACTCTTAGGATTGTCAACACTGACTGAGGAGTTTTCCTTGGATTATTCACAGGAGAAGTTTTATACCAAGATCTGGATGCCCCCCTTCAGCAGGTGGACTCTCCACAAGCTTCATATCTAAAGCCAAGATATTAATAAACATAAAAGGAACAAAAAAATAAGACCATTCCCCAGCAATTTAACCTGGAAGGATTTCATTTCCCTCCAGTATTGCTGATGATATCCACTTCCCATGAAATATTTTCAGATAATGCAGTGCTGGATAAAAGCCCTCAAGTCTTCAGGATGAGGGATAGCCATTGACCAACATTACATCAAAATATTTGCCAGGCCTAGTAGATGGTTTCCATCCAACCAGCACAGGCAACCACTTGTGCCCTGGGACACTTCACAGGAGCACTGAGTGGTCAGATATCTCTTCTACAGACACTTCCACGAGTAAATCCTGCCTAATTCCCTACTCTGCTGCTTTCCTTTTCCTTCCACCCTCTTACCCTTTCCCTCCTACACACCAGAGCACGTTGTAAGGAGACAGCAGGGTAAAATTCCTGCCAGCTTTAACAATTCCTTAAGGGCAACAGAGTCCTAAACATTTCATTCACTTTGCTAAGGATGAAGTGCGAGTCTGCCACGTAGCTGTGCCTCAGAAACCACAGCAGAGAGGAAGAAGAAAAAGACATTGTCCTTCCCCATGAGCAGTGGAGGACACGACAAGGGAGAGGATCTCCTCTGCTCATGCAAGAGCAGGACTTGATATTTTCCTTCTGCTTCTATAGTAAGGTTTCTCAGATTGGGGAAGATTCTATTGAGTTCCTGTAAAAAGTCAAAATTTGTCCTTCTTCAGCAACAAAAAGAGCATTATTTATTTATTTATTTTTCAATTTCCCCTAAAAGTTGCCCAATATACAAGGAAAGTGCCGTTACTGTAGGGCACATCACAAGCACTTGGGAGAGTAAGTAAGAAAAAGGAAAAATCTCCCACTGAGCTCCTCTTTTTCAGAAGCATCTTTCTATGATCAGCAGATAGTTGTTATGACTTCTTTTTTTTTTTTTTCTTTTTTTTCTTTTTTTTTTTAAATTGTTTTCCTATATTTTACCAGATTATTTTTTCTTCTTGATTGCAGAAAACATTTTCAGTCTGGAATAATTTTTAACTACTTCATTAAATTGTCCTAAAACACAAAGAATTTGAAAGCATTATGCTTTTATGATGTGCAAATCCATTCTAGAGCTTAATGGAGCTACTGCTGTGAAACCATAAATCAGCATGGGCAAAACAATGAACCATAATATTTCGCACTAATGTGGGAGGGACAGTTTCTGGCCCTTTATATAACTTTTAATCTGTGTTAAGCAAGAAGTATTAAGACAGACTTAGAGACACTGTCAGGGTTTGAAATCAAGTATGATAAAGAAAAACAATTCATTATTACTTCGCAAACGGGGTTAACTCAGGCCCTTTTTAAAAAGCCAGTCGAGCCCTGCAGTAGTTCTGTGTTTCTGAAACTCAGTTGCCCATTTTTAATGGAGAATGGAAAAATACCTTGTGGGGATATAGAGCAATTTAAAGCATTATGAAGACAAAATACTAAGTACCACTTCTTACTGTACACACCATTTCATCAGGGCATTTTTAATCAGCAGGCCTCTGAGAGAGCCGAGCTCAGCTCCACAATATTTAATGTCAATGGCTGCTGGTTAGCAGGGGTGGCAATTCTGCTTAGTGGGGACATCTTCCAGTGATTTAGCAGTGATTAGTGCTTCTCAGTCTCCTGCTGACTGTCGCTGCTCCTTCCCCTAACAATAGCTGCTTGCTTTCCTCAGCTCTTCTGCCTGGGAGAAATTGGTTTTAGTGTTTTTCCAGCGCCCCCTTCTTCCTCCCAGCCTCCTGGTTTCCTAGAAGGAGCTCTGGTCCCCAGGGCTTGGGGAAGGCCCTGCTGCACGACCAGGCATGCTGTGAGTGGCCCAGTTGGCAGCGTTGCACTACTGTGGGAGCAGTCAGTCCCTTTCTCAGTGCCCTCAGCATTTAATTCCCCCTCCATGGATCTGTCCAGTGGCAACAAAACACTTCAGCCCAAGTTTTCAGTTCCCTCGGTAAGAGCACTGTCTTAGGAAGGGAAACTTCTCTGACCTACTTCATGTGATCAACAGAGAGCTCAGCAGAGACTGTCAACTAGACAAATTCCACAGATTTTTTGTAATTTTATTTGGTCCTTTTCTTCAGGACATGCTCACACATTAAATACCAATAAATGTATTAGTGGTGCTGGACTCTGCTAAAATTCCAGACCTGCTATTTCAATTGTACTTTTAAATATGAGATATCATTTGACTGTTTCCTTCCCCAACCTGGTTAAAACAGTGATTGTGCTTTTGTAGGTGGGGCTGGTTAAGTGATGCTCCATTAAATTCCTGGGGAAAAAAAAGTCTTGCAGTTCTTGACAATTAGTTTTATTTAAATTTACTAACAATGGAGCCTGAATAGAGTCCTGATTTAGTGACATAAAATAACAGAAACACTCCTTGCTGTTTCTTTTCTCTGTAGAACAATGTCCTTCTTCCCTCACAGGACACTTTGGGCTCCTTATATCAGAGTGGATGATACCATGTCTAAAATATCAGTTATCTATTATTGGTTTTGCCATAAACTTCTTGCATAATCTTCAAAAAGTTACTACTTCACCATCTAAAGGAATTAACCTCGCACTGTACACTACCTATTCCATGTTTCCATGACAAATATAATGGCAATAATAGATAACAGGATTTTTTTAAAGTATTTTAAAGGAGGGGTGATTCCAAAACACTTACTGGCTGGGGTTTTTTGGGGTTTTCTAACAGCCAAGAAACCCTAAAGGAAGTCTTTGAGCAATAGCTTCATTCCTGCATCTGCTGCTTTTAGAAGAATTAGCAAATGTGTTGGTATTCAAATGACATCAATAAAATGATCGTATATGAACACTTTTTAAAATGCAGAGAGGGAAAGAGAATGCAGAAAGCTGTAGAGTAATTCAATATTCCAAAGACTGCAGCCTATGAACCCAAGACAATAAGGACTCTATAACAATGGAAGTCTACGGTGTACATAGAGTTTTGATATCAGACTTTATTTTTTAATCAGAGAATGAATTTTATCAATGTTGGTCTAAAGTAACCTTGGGCACTGTTAAGATTGCTAAAGGGGGAAGGAGCCTGGATAAAATAATTACATATAAATCTCCAAGAAGAAATTGCATTTGATCCCAAGTACACACAGAATATATTACAACCAGGCTATTTTTAAAATACTTACTCAAAGAGATTGAAAAATAAGAATTTTCTTGGACATAAAGAGGAAAAAAGCACCTACTTTTAACATTTTGTAAATTGTCCCTACACTTCTTTAAAGACTGCAGGAGAAACCCTCACTTGATGTAAATGGTTCTAGACCTGCATCTTCAGAAAATTACTAGAAGCAAGACACACAAAGTCTCTGTGTTTGTATCCCTACATTGTAAATTACAAGCAATTTCAGGACAGAAACAAAAAATGATGAATCCAACCACTGTTGAAACTGGAGTTCAGCTGTCCTGCTGCATTGACAGTATCTAGCTTTAGGTACTCAGTTTAGGAGGTTTTTTAGCTGGCTTGTCTCCACTGTCAGTAGTGCAAAGAAAGACAATTCAGGGAGGGGGGGGGTTCAATTCAGAACACACATGTGAGGCTCCTACTCTGGGCAGCTGTCAGCCCTACACACCCACCCTGAGGTGATCAGCCTCTCCCCTTGACATGCCTCACCCAGCATGGCAGTCAGGGCTGACACCTTAGTACCAAGATTTTTCAGCTTTATTCAGGAATCAACACTTTTTTTTTCCTGTTCATCTTTACAGTGAATGTTGCACATCCGGAAAACCACGCTGAGCAAGTGATAAATGTTCACTGGAGACTAAAGCTCCTTAGCTTGGGATAAGCCTATCACTCATAAAGATGCTGCCATGCCAGAGCCACTGGACATGTCGTATTATTTGGGCAGCCCAAAAGAAGTTTAGCTCCATTTCTTGCTCAGGAATAATTTGGTGCACTCATTTGCATCAGGTTGTGTGCAGTGTTTGTAATATTGTGTCTGTGTGTTCCATGTGTCACAGGACCGACTGAATTTCACAACTTGGATATTTAGGAACCAGTCATCTAGTGTAGTTATCTTATCTCTTTTTATTATCAATGGAGGGATAAAATCCCTTCTATAGGATGAATCTTTTTACTTCTTTCAGATAAACGTCTTAGGAGAGAGTGAATCATCTTTTAGAGCTTCTTTGCACACACCAGACATTAAAAAAGAGCCCAAACTGGCAGCTCAAACAAGGTCTTAACTATGGTTTGTCATCAGATGAAATTAATTTCACCCTAAAGTTTGTAAAGGCTGGAAGGCACACAAGGACAGCTACTTCCCTGAAGCATCCAGTCTCTGATGCTTCTTTGTGGATTAGGTATTTTAAACTTAATCTTTGTAGGAAGATTCTCAACACACTAGTAAAGAAAGGAGGCAGAAACTTTTATTTAGAAAGTTTAAGTCTCTTTAGCAAGAGATGCTATAGAATAAGAAAAATCTAAAAATAAGGAAAAGAGTTTTTGAAATGCTTAAACCACATTAAGCATTACATAAGCAGAACTAACAAGCAAAACAAGTCAGATGAATTTCAAGTGGCACTAAATATAACCCTGTAAGTTATGCCATTCTGGAAGGCTGATTTCCTGAATCAGAAAGCCAGTTAGCATTAATGGACATAACTTCTAGGAGAGATAACAAAAGGAAAGGAGGTTAAGGGTTGAACACGTTTTGTTCTGTTTATTCTCTGAAATCCAATTAACTTCAGGTATTTGAGAAGACAAAGCTTGAAGAAGACATCTGAAGAAATGTAAGAGATTGAGACTCCTGAAGGAACAGGAAGAACTCTTGATACAAACATTGCCACACATCCAACAGGGCAAGCTCTTTGAATTAGGCATGAAAGAAACAACAGTCCTTCCCAACAGTCCGGAATGGAAGGTTTTTTTTGTAATTTCTGATCATCTCTCTGTGCCTCTAAAGTCATCACCTCCAGCAGGTTAAAATCCACCACTGCTGCCTGTGCCAGCTACCTGTGTTCATTAGTCTGAGCATCTAACAATTGCTGAGGCTCAAAGGGCTTGCAACCTGCTCAGCACTGAGGTTAGGGGCTCATTTGTGTGGCACTGGTTGCACAGGCAAGAAGAAAAGTCAAGATGCATAAGCAGGTCTTGCACAAACAATTTGTTAGTGATTTAAAAAAAAAAAATCTCTTCCCCCCCCCAAAAAAAAAAAAAAAAAAAAAAAAGAAAGAAAAGAAAACTCTAAGTTACTGCACCAAAATATAGCTGTGTTCTGAACACTCTTCCCAAATGTTTGTAAGCTCAGTAACTAGGAAAACTTTTGACAAAGATGTATGCAGGTAGATCTGTCATGATGCTTCTGCAGCTTTGGGGGAAAAACATTTGGTCACTCTGGAGAACAAGAGAGAGAGAAGTAAACTCTGACAGAATGAGCTACAACCTTCTAGACATCAGGTCCATGCATGCAGAATGTGTTACCACATCTGAGGCTCACAGATTGGTCTGCTGTCACCAGAACAAGTATAAAAAAGGTAAAAGAAAAGAGCTGCATCATACTGAACAGTCATAATTGACCCATGAGGGACGGGTACCCCACAAACCCAAACAAATCTATATACACACACATGTATATCCAGCTTCCAGAAGCAGAGAAGAAACAAGCCATGACTAGACTGGTAGAATTAGGTGTGCCTGATGTTGGTTCTGCTTGCACATGGTTATCCTTGCACATGTATACGGGGGAAAACTGCTCGGAAGCAGCTCATGTGAGGGATGACAGGCACAGTGTTGATTTTTTCCCATGGGATGGTTGGGGTAGGGAAGTTTCTTTGTAAATTAAGCCCCTGCAGGAAAAGCAAAGATGAAGAGACTTTGCTGATCTGGACAGGATTTTCAGATCATTGCTTGCAAAAGCATTCCCTCATTTTCACCCAAAAAGTTCTGTATCTCCATCATGCAGTTTCAGTGCAGGAACCGATATTAATTTCTGTCAGATTATTATACTAGAAAGAAGAAATACTAAGAAATTAACTTAGGAGATACTAAATATCAGTAAAATAGAAATCCTAGAACAAAACTAATTGTAATTTGTATAGCTGGAGGCATAGGTAGATAAACACCTGAAAGAACACCTCACAAATCGAGGATTTGCTAAAGTCAGTGGGATTTCAGCATTATTGGGCCATCTGCAGGCTCTCAAACACAAAGTTTGAAGAAGAACTTTCTCTTCATAGACATGTTTTGAAAATGGCAGTCTGTCAAGTAATACTATAGGGGATCCATCTCACTTTACAGGATATGCATCAGAGCTAAACTGGTCAATTAGGATTCTCTTAAAATAAGAGAAACAGGCCCCTCCAAAGCACAGTTCTATTGTAAACAGAAAATTCAGGATGGAGTATATTTCCCTGTAGATGTGCCTTCTTTTTTTTTTTTTTTTGTCTCCATCTATTACTGGGCAAATCTAGACAATGAGATGTTTAACTCCAGTGGATGAGGTTAGACAAGAAGAATTCTTCCCAGCAAGGCAACAGATGAGCACATTCTCCTGGACTCCCAGAAATAAAGAGCAGACTTGGCTGAGGAAGGGAATGGAGAATTGGATCCCCATTTTGCACTAGCAGAAAGGTATGAAATCAGCTCTCCATCTCCTTGCTGTCTATGCAGCTCTCTATTCCCTGTAGTGCTGCTTCTCCTCTTTCACCCTAATCTGGTTGATTTGGGATTAAAATATGAAAGCAACTAGCAGAGAGTAGTTTTATTTAACAGCTGCTGTAGAGGATGGCTTAGAGCTCCCTCCTGTTACTTCGAAAGATACAATGCCAATAAATCTAGTACTGAGTAATGGTAACAACATGCTCAGTGTTAGCACCGTTCTTGCCCTGCTTGCTTGTCCTGTGAGAAAGATGAATGACTTTCATGCCTCACATGAGAATCATAAATAGCCTGGTATGAGAAAACTAATTCAGTGCTTATGGGGCACCAGTGCCAGTGAAAGCATTTTTTGGGAGCATGCCAGGGAGCTCTGGCTTGCTTGCAAAAACCACTGAGTTTTCTTTTCTCACATCAGTCCTTTTAGTAAAGAGGCCTTTGGAGTTTATGTCCACAACGGTTTGAACACTGTGAGGGGAGCAGTGCCTGGTTTTAGTTGCAGAGAGTGTTACCATGCTTCTATAAATTACCTTCTAAGCCTGTGGCTGTAGCAGTAACAGAAAGAACTTTAAAAAAAAAAAAACAGGAAAGAAAAGAAAGAAAAAAACCACCAAACCCCCCCTGAATCCTCCCCAAAATCTCTATTCTGCATCCATGAAATCAAAGATTATAGATTTCATAGAAATGGTAGATAGAACTGAAAAGCTGTACAGCACTAAAACTGGGAAAGGAAACAGTATTTCTCTAAGTGGTCTAGGCCAAGATTATCAATCCAGATAGGGCAACATTTTGTAATGAGGGACTTGCAGGCACAATAAAATAAACAGGATGGGTGGCAACTCTCAGTCGCAGTTATCTGGGTGCAACGGTATTTGAAGAGAATAATTTTGGAATCAAAATGTGTCTCCAAGCAAATATTCAATGTCACTTATATGGGAGGACTTATTTACTCTACATTTAAGAGGTTCACATCCATTTCTATCCAGCAAACTAAAATAAATTGCCAGCCAATTAAACTGGTTCAAGTTTCCGTCTATAAATGTATGAAAGGCTATTTTTTAATATCTTTGTCAATTCTCATTTTAATTATGTAAGAAATACATTTTATGACCATCAAATTAAAACAGAAGCTAACCCATCTCATTAAACCCACCTGAAAAGAAACAAAAAGCACACTAGAGTGACAAATACCAAGTGCTGAAGCATCTAACAGTATAAAGGGCCGACAAGCACATTCCTTACAAACCCTGAAAAAGTGGAGCAGTATTGCTGAACTAAGTTTGTCTGGTGATATAACCCAGCATGAGCAGGGCACTGTCCACCCCACTACAGCACTGTCAGTGTGCCTTGGGTTTGACCAACTGGGAATGTCGTGTGAAGAGGCTTCCACAGTGGAATAAGGAGTTCCCAGTACTGTGATTTTTTGGTGGTTATATTAAGGGAATAGAAATAGCACTTGGCTGCTAAACTCCTGAGCTAAGTCCTCCAAAAGGGGATGGTTGGTAACACAGATAAACGCTGTGTTTCTACTTCACATCCGACAGCACCTCTAGTCCTGATTTTATGGTGAAAACCACTCTCTCTGAGCTACCCTGAGTTAAACTGTGCTGAAAATTTCTGGGCTTCTTGGAGTCTGTGGACAGACCAGCCGATCAGACAGCGCTGAGAGCCAAATTTTCTGCTGGCTTAACACCATCAGCGTTGGTGGAGTTGTGCCAACAGAGAATTTGGCCCTTGAACTTGGAGTCAGCTCTCTGAAAACCTGTCCATTTCCAAGCAACCACAGAATGGGCTGTGGGGGCCACACAGAGACTAAAGCAAATAAGGAGCTTTTTTTTAAAAAAAAAAAAAAAAATCTGTGTGAGTACTTTTGGTCTGCCACCAAAAAATAAATAGCGCCTTCAGCTTTCCACCATCTGCAGGACCTGTAATTGCCCAGCCCAGACTCCAAAGGGGCCTGCAGGCTGAAACTGGTTTTGCTTTAGGTTTTAGATCTTACAAATGCTCCGTCTCCTGTGAGGTAATGCAGGTTTTGTTAGACCTTTTCAAGCTTTGACTGTCTCACAATTCATTCCAGTCACTTAAACACCAGCACTGTCCCCAATATGTCCTGCCTATCTTTTTCATACCATTTTTAGTGATCAGAAAAGATTTTTTTTTTTTCACTGTATTCTTTTCCCCTACTGTTCCCTTTTTTGCCTGCTGGCAATAATTATAAGTTGTGCAGGACACAAAAAAAGCGGATATTAAATAGACTGTATTTTATTAAAAATACTGTCATAGGCTTCAGTCCTGGACCAGCAGTCTGACTAATATATATTTGCCTTCCTTTGGAACATAAACATAGTCATTATCCCTGACAAAACAGAACAAAAAAAAAAAGGGGAGGGGAGGGGGGAGAGAATTGTAGCTCTTTAGTAATAATTTAAGGTTTTAATTTATTTCCTTGCAACACAACATTTACATGCATCTGTGTAATTGTTTTTCCTATGCATTCTGGTCAAAATGCATCCTACTTCTCAGGTGCATGATAATGAAACATTTATATCCTATATTCTGGGATGAATTTATATTGATTGTTGCATATTATATTATTAATATTAACATGCCACTCCTCCCCTTTAATTGTTCATTTCATAATAATAGCTCCTGTGAAGGAATCTGATTTTCTGGAAATTCTGCACAAAATTTTTTATCTATCCCAGCCCAAGGATGTTGGGCCAACTCTTCAGGTGTTATAGCATTAGTTGATTTATACCACCTGAAGGTCTCATATCTCATTTCAAATTGTGTTTCACTTCAGCTCTTAGACTTTTGGGATAATTCTTCAACTTGATCAGTTCCATTTGTGAAGTTGTGATTTTCTTTCTTTCCCCCCTTGTTTGCTGAAGAAAGGTGTATATATAACCTGTCTAAAAAGTTTAATTCTGTAAAGATCTCTGACCCAATGCACAGGGAAAACATCCTCTTTCTTGGCATCTGTATTTGCTGCTCACTGCTTTGTTTTTAGAAATGTTTGCTGATCACTGTTGAATGCAATTTTGACTGGAATCAAACTAATTGGCCTGGGGTTGAATTGCTGAAATCAAATGCTGTTTTACAGCTAGCTCCATTCTCCATGAAATGTGAAAAAGAGAAGACCCTCTGCTGAAGTTCTATTGGAACGGCAGGATTAAAGCAAATGAAATTGGGCAAAAGCTCTAACTGCTGAGCTTTGGAGTCCAGAGATACCCCTGGATAAAATATCTCTAATCAACTTAATACCACGAGAGTTAAGGCAAGATCTTGTGTCATGTTCTGAGGGTGAGAGATCAGAGCATTCTGAATTTGTATACAGATAATACAGTGGCTCAGATATTGGTTTCATTCCTGTCTGATCCAGGAAATGGAATTCGCTTCTCGGACGTACAAAGCACCAGATAATACTGGCACAGTACTTTGCTTCCAGGGAGTCTATATCTTCAAATGATCTGAAAATGTATTACACAGAGGGGACTGCACAGCATAAAGATATGAGTTGATTATCAGACAGGAATAGTACTCCAGACCTCAAAAATATATCTTTACCTGCTGCATTAAGTTCTGGTCACTGTACCTGAAAGGGTGTTAACTATGAAACAAGAATTGTGGATATATAGCTCTGTATCAACAGGGCATTTATCAAAGGCTGGGGCCTCCTAATTTAGAGGGGAAAAAGGACACAGACAGTAAGCAATGATATAAAAGAACTAAGCTGACTGCCATTTACCACATCTAATGTCAGGAGATGAGGATAGTTCAGTGAAACAGAAGGGCTGAACATTTAAAACATTATAGGAATAATTCTTACAACATGCACAGTTCATCTCTGACACGCTCTAGCACAAGTCAGTAAAGGAACACAGTATGATTTAAGAATTATTTGATTTCTGTACATCTAATGAGAATATTCAGGTTTGCATCTGGGTAGAAAGAAGTAGAGGAATTATATAGCTCTTATGAAAGACTTTAACCATTTTCTGGTATTTCTTAGAAGAAATTGGGCTACAGATATGTTATTCCATGGCTGCCTACTATGGGAACTCTCAGTGATGTGTTTGTTATAGCTCATTACTGGTTAGAGGATGAAGTGACTCTTTGATCTGATTTGGTGTGGTTACTCCTTCCCAAATGGCTGGGGTGAGAGTGATGTACCTGAGGTGACAGAGAGACTCAGTGACACAACTGGGACCATCTCCCAAGAGACTGAGATCTCTCAGCTCCAATAGCTAAGAATTTGACACAAGTCACTCCTCAGTTTTGGAAATAAAGGACCAAAGACCTCTTTAACAAGGAACAAAAGGTGCATTTGGAAGGATGAGGGGTTTATTATCTGAATGCACATATATCATCTTAATGTGTCCTACTGTAAACATTGATACAAAGTAATGCTGTAATGATTTGCAGACTAAGCTGGACTGGAACTGGTTTAGGCTCATTCAGTCAAACAGGTTGTTAAAACCACATCTGGTTCTTGCAGTGGGTACTGAAAGGTGCCTTCTGCAACCTCTGCAATTACTGCTGCTGCTTCTTCTCCTGGGAAATACATTGCCCTCTGTTGCCTGGTGACTGCACCTACTCCTTGCCTCTTGGCTTGACCCCTATGACATCTTCACCCAACTCCTAGGTGGACAAAGAGGACACTCATAGGATCATAGAATGGTTTGGGATGGAAGGGACTGGAAACATCCTCTAGATCCAACCCCCTGCTGTGTGAGCTTCTTGCCCCAGACTCCAGTCCCAGCCTTGCCAAGGCCTCTAAAGTAACTCCCCCATGCTACTCAGTCTCTAAATCTATAAATGAAGAACCAAATAATACAAATTCCTTTTTAAATGTGTAGGATTTCAGAATTGTTAGCAAATATTCATTTTATCCAGAACACCACTGAATGCCCCTTCCGATTTCCATTGCATGTTCACATGCTGGTGACTAGCCACAAAATAATTAGCAACTTGATCTTCTGCCCTGGGTTAACAGAGATTCAGATAAAATCCATGATTTCTAGAAACCAGTGGTTTCTAAAGTTATAGAGGTTTCTGCCAGGAGGTAATGAGAAAAGAAATACACAGAGATGCACCACAAATGAATTTTCCATTTGAAATATGTTAAGCCTAAACCAGAACACATTTCACTCGTCTCAGACCTTTTGGGATTTTAGAAGAGTCACTGGTGTACTTTACCACCTTCATGCCACCTCCACTAGTGCCAGCAACCCTCCCCCAATCTAAAGCATCTGGTTTCATTTCTGATCAGCATCAGGAAGGAATGCAACCCCCATGAACTGCTGAATCTGACTTGAACATAAACTTCATTATCAGCCTCAGACTACATCATTCACTTGGTAAATTATATCCTGCCTTGGTACTGTTGAGGTCACTGCCAGGGGCTCAGGCAACAGGGAGAGCTGGAAGAAACTCCAAGGAATCAAGTGCAGACTAGTCAGGTTATTTAAAGAGGAATTTTAAATACATTTTGTTTTTGAACAGAGGGATGAACAGAAAGAATTAAAAAACATTCAAAAAATTATCATCCACTCTCATGGCCTTTGCTGTCCAAAGGCTACTGATATCCTGGATATAGTTTCTGAGAAAGCAAGTAGACTATCTTCCTAAGCACTGCTCTGTGTATGCATCAAAATTTACTTTGTTTTGAACATGTTTATGAAAACCTTAACTTTCATTTGAATTATCACTACAAAACTTGTGTTTAAACAAGCAATCCAACCCCTGTGTGGAAATCCACTGCATATCTCTTTGATCTGAAGACAAACTGATGTGTTCAATCTACTGAAAGTGAATCTGTGACATGGATATTCACAGCCCATTTAAACAAAGATTTACAAAATGATTTGAGCAGTTACTGAGAAATACTGCAGAGGGTACTGTGGTTAATTCTCTTTTCTCAGATTTTTGAAAATATATGTGCTATCTACATCTTCTCTAAGGATAGATTACAAAAGGACCTCGGACAATAAGATGCAAAGAACACACCACTCTTACCAGTGGGCTGAAATATCTCATCCATGTGTACAGCTGACATAAATCCAAATTAAGGTTGATGTGGAGAGCCTTATCCTTTCATTGCCAGTTCCATGTCTGCCTTTATACAAAGTCTTTAGCCTCTGAAAGACCGTCAGGTGTTTATTTCTCTTAGCTCAGCATTCATGCATACAGAGACATGCATAAGGATTCACTCTCTTATCCATCCTTCAATTTTTTGTATACACTGAGAAGACTCGAAAAAGCAAAATATGCTGATATAACTTCATTTAGTTTGCTTCTAAAATGGTTTCAAGTCATCAGGGTGTAGGCTTCTGTTTGCACTAGAGGAGAGTCCCCTGAGTAAAAAGCTACCTGAAGGAATGGAGCTTTGGGGAGAACTGCTCTTTCTGTGTGAATTCAGATCCTGCTTGTGAATTCCCAACTCCCAAGCTCCACAGCTCATACACAACGGGAAGGGAGAATGAAAAATACAATTAGAAGCTGAAGTATGCATCAGTGTAAGAGCTGAACAGAGGAGTGCAGGAACCTCTCTGTTAATCCTGTGCTTTTGAAGCAGCTTCCTCATGGCCCTGGGGCTCCTCGTGGCCAGGACTGTTCGGTGTCAGCTCAGCCCAGGCCTTCCCAGTCAGGTGTCAGTACATCCAGGGACATCCCAGCAGAAACACCAGTGCTGCCACTTGGGTCAGCTTTGCTGCAACATTTACCGCTCTCTTCTATTTTTTATTTTATGTTCTGACTATTTTTAGCTCCTACAGCAACCTCAGCAAGCCCTGGGGGTGACTGGAGCAGCTCTCAGGAGTGGAAGCCCATTAGGATCAGGGACTCACTCAGTTAAATTTCCCCTGAGTATTGGCCATTGGGCACTGCTGGAGCAAGAAGCTGGAATTCACAGACCTGTGGGCTCTCCCAGAATGAATGTTATCTCCTTATTCACTGTTATTCCTGATATTTTCCCAGACACGTGGAAGTCTAAAAGCTGCTCACAGAATCTGGGAGCCTGTCACACCGCCCTCATGCACAGCCCTGTAAAAATAATCCAACAAATTTACCATTAGTGTGTGTGTTCAGGAAGAGAGAGTTTATATCTAAAAACTGAGGGAAGCTGGATGTCCTTTCATTTGTGCCCCACCCAATAACACATGCACCAGTCTACTGCTCAGGTATGTGTTATGTACCTGGTGACATCAGCATTAGTGACCCAAGGGAGCATTACTGATGCCCACAAAATTAGCTTTATTTAAAGGAATCAAGCCTTTAAATAACAATATTGAACTGTTCTTATTTAGTCCCATCTGTAAGGTTTTGCTCATACATTGCTTAGTATTAACATGCTGTGTTTATCTCTAAGTACCAAACTCCTTTCTGTCCAAAGAAATGATACTGAAAAATGCATAAAAGCGACATACTGTGAATAAACAGCTTATCTTGGGGGAGTAAGATAAAATTCACAAAACTAAAAATGGGGAAAACCTTCTTCACTGTTGAATTTGCCATTTATAGATTAATCTGTCCATTGTGCTTCTATGAAAAGCTTTTCTGGCATTCCACTCAGAAAAACAAAATCTACATTTAAATGAATGTAAGAGTGTACTACAGCAGGAGACTGTCAGACTGTTTTATACCTCATTGCTATAATTTAATGTTATTGATGCAACCTAGATTATGTTTGAGAAATGAGATCCTGCAAATTCTCTCTCATACATCAACCAAAGTGGCACAAAATATTAGGCTACAGCATTATGTAGTTCTGCAACTATTATATGACCTCAAAGTTCCCTAAAAGGCTTCAAATTGGCATAGACTAAGAATTTGCTAAGGGTATGTTTTCAAAGGGAATAGCTGTTGCTTGTTTATGGCTTAAACATTATACTATGCCAGTAATAAAATACCAGTGATGCATGCAAATGGAAAATCGTGCTGCTTTTTGTGGTAAAAAGGTTAATTCCTTTGGAAGAAACCAAGTCCCTGGATAAAAAGCATATCTCAGCCACCTGACTAACACACGGACATTTCAGTACAGTTTTATTGTATACAAGGGCTGGGAAAATCTAATAATATCCTGCTTTTCTTCCCTAAGATTCAGCAGGTAAAAGCTCTGATTGAATTTCATCTTGATTTCATTAAATATTCATAAAGGCCAATTAGAAGGGCAGCTAAGTAGGCCACAAGGCTCCCTTCCATCATCCTGTCAAAGGCAGTCCATCAGACAGTCCTGTTTGCATTAGGGCCTGTAGTCAATATCTTCATTCAATCTTTATGTAGTATCCCTCTAAATCACTGCTCCATCCCACTTTACGGCTTTTATGGACAGACAAGGGGGGGGAAAAAATCTAATAATTCTGAAGGCAAGATGCTTACTGGGTAGAAAGCAAAATGCAAATGAGAAAAAACATCCTCAATCAAATGTTGGAATGAAAATCTTTTCTTTAATGAGCAATGACATTGGTAGAGCACTGATTACATTGAAGAAAAACTGTTTAAAATTCATAATCAATCAAGCAAGTTTATTTTAACCTTTCATGACTAAACCGCTGGGTTACAGTTTAATTTATTGATGGTGCTTATCTCCCCCTTCAACCACTAATTTTAAAATTACAACCCATATAGAATATGCTGAGTTGAGTCACGAAAATATATACTGATGTTTATATTCAAAGAAACCTATTAGCTCTGCCTGTTTCCCTTTAAAGATTCAGTGGCCTTTCTATACATGCCACGTTATATATATTTGCAGTTTGTGCAGCTGAAACACATTAACTCCACTGGTGCCTTGCTGGACTGAAGTATCATGGCAGTTTTCGTTTCCAGGTCTGTTTGTCAGACAGAGCCAAGCAGGCACTGCTTTTTGTGGATGAGCAGAGGGCAGTGCTCCATCCTGCCACTCCCTGCACGCTCCTGGCAATGGGGCTCAGAGGGCATTGCCTTCCTTGAAGCTTCCTGAAATCTGAGACTGTTGCAGATAGGCTTTTACTGTGAGATTTCTAAATTTGTCTATATCAGGTATCATAAAAAGAAAAATCTTTCCTGTACTAGTGACTCTCTCTCCAGAAGGACTTAAGGAATGCTGGGGGTTAGAGCAAGGTAAGAGGATTGGTTTATATCTTGTTTGAACCAGTTGCCTTTACTTGAATTGCTGTTACATACAACACCAAAATGTCTTCCCAATATGGTTTTAAAAGACTTTCAAGCTCTCTCTGCCATTTTCTGAAAATAATGATATATCTTTTCAATCTAACACAGGGCATGGAAATGGAAGTTTCATTACAATGTGTTTAAACAGATATTACTATAAATTTCAGAGACCTAATGGGAACAAACCCTACCAGTTTCTACAGGCTGTGTTCTTGTTAGATCAACCATATAATTTACTTCATCATCATTCCTTATAGTGGGTCGAGTCTTCAGCAGAGCAAACTCTGTAGATCCTTTCCTGTACAGCAAGTATGACTTTCCTTCCTACAGTATTACCCATGTGTCCAGTTAAACAAGCTTTACCTAATCCTTAATTAATATTTTCTGTTCATTTTCTTTCTTTCAATGTGTTTAATTACTAACCTACTTCTTTTACTGACAAAGAAATGGAAGGATGAGTATCACTGGCAGTCATTAGCAAGTATGGGAGACAATTGTATGTCAGTGTTATACAACTTCACCTGTAGAACACCTCCACCTGTTAGAGGACACTTGACGATCTCATAGGGCTTACCATGAGAATAAATACAATTTTGAATAGTCCTCTTTTATTTTCTTAGTAACAGATTACTAGAACACACTTTCAGCATTCTTTATGATATAAAATCGTAATAAAACCCAGCTTGCTTAATTTTGAACAGACACTGGAACGTTTGTTTCCACCCAGCACGTCCTTCTCAGCACATGCATAGCTCCATTCTGGAAGTACGTGGATCCCTGGCCAGTTCTGGTTTCAGAGTCACTTGAAAGGCTGAAAAATATGGTCAGCCCATTGGACATGCCCTGTGAGCCACTAAGAAACAAAGATTGTCTTTTGGGCCTGTGTTTGTGCTGCACCCAATCCCACTTGCTTAGGTCAGGCAAGGACCATGAGCAAATTACTCAGATGAAGCAAAACACGACTTCCAGTTGCTGTGGGAAGGCCAGGATATGCTCCCTGCAATGGAGCTCAGGTCTCTCCTTCCCTCTCCAGGCAAGTCTCCATGTCCAGCTGCACATCCTGGACACTTGGGATCTGGGCAAGGGCTGGTCCATGTTCCCCTTTGTTCCACCCACATCTCTGGTTAATCCTACAGGCATTACTGAGTCTCCCTGCCTTAACAAAATGCCTTGTGTTGTAAATCACACCAAAAAGCTGCAACAGCTGCAAGCACATCAGACAGAAGGAAGATGTTTACCATTTTGTTTGGTCTGCAAGGAGTTTGATATGCCCTCCACAGGCCACTAGAATGACAGAGCATTTAAAACATTTGGGTATCATTTTAATGGAGCAGACATTTTCTACCTGTTCTCTGTTCCCTTTCTTAAATCTTGGTACTGTTTCAGTACCAATTAATTTGAAAACCAACAAGAATAAACCACACAGAAGCTACTTGAAGCAGACTAAAGATAACCTACTCTGTTGGTCATTCCTAACTGTAAACCTCTGCCCTTAGCCATTTACCATCCTAACCCCTGTTGGAAATACATTTCTGCTGCTTTCTTAAACTGTGAGCAGAGAAAATCCCTGACCTGTAACAAAACTGGAAAAATGTCAAATAGCCCAGTTCTCAGACTTGTGTTCAAATGATTATTTGAAGACCACATCCTGAAAAATTTAGAGCTAAAGTAAACTACTTTCCAGTCCTCTCCCTTTGTATTGGCAGCCAAGAAAGCCCTGACAGAATGTTGGGAATCATCAGGAAAGCTGTTGTGTACAAACCAGAGTGATTTTACTGCTACACCCCCCCTTGTGAACATGAATGTTTTCAGTCCTATCCTTGGTGTCTGTATCCTGGGAAGGACACTGGAGCACTGCAGCCAGCTCTGGGACATAAGAAGGACATGGAACAGTCAGAGGAGACCACAAAGATGATCTGTGGGATGGAGCTCCTGTCCTGTGGGAAAGGCTGAGAGAGCTGGAGTTGGTCAGCCTGGGAAAGTGAAAGCTCTGGGGAGACCTTTTTGTGGCCTTCCAGTACTTAAGGGAGGCCTAAGAGAAAGATGGGGACAGACTTTGCAGCAGGGCCTGTAACAGCAGGACAAGGGGTAATGGTTCCCTAAAAGAGAATCGATTCAGACTACAGATAAAGATGACATTTTTTACAACGAGGGTGGTAAACACCGGCAGAAGTTGTTCAGTGAGGTGGTGGATGACTCATCCCTGGAAATATTCAAGGTCAGGATGGAGGGGGCTCTAAACAACCTGATCTCGTTGAAGATGTCCCTGCTCGTTGCAGGGGGTTGGACCAGGTGACCTTTAAGGGTCTCTTCCACCCCAAACCATTCTGTCTGTGGTTCTGCATTTCTATGAATCTATGACATAGCAGGAGAGAAGGTACAGAGAACAGTTGGTTTTGAGTAAGATGATGAAGAAGCTGCCTAATTTGGAGATTTTGAAAATGCTGACATTTTTCAACTTGTACAGAAGTCTAAAGATAAGTATCCCAAGATATTTCAAGTAAGATGGGATAGAGGTTTACAAAATCCTGGGATTTATGGATAATAAGAATTCAGAAAACAGAGCTGTTGCCAAATCTCCCAACTAAAACCTTACTGAAACTAGTGGAGCAAAGGGTTAAAATAGATAAAAGTATAGTTTTTAAATAGCAGGTACTGAACTTCTAGAATTTGTGGCCATAGGAGGCCGTGGAGTCAGATAGTATCAGCAAGTTTAAAAAGAGATTAGATTATTCAGGGACAGCAGGTCCATGAACAGATCCTAAAGGGAATAGGCAGGGATGTTTTCACTGATATCCCTAATCCAATTCTTGTGGCTGCTGAGAGGCTGAGAAGGGAAAGGGACTGCAGGTAATAGCCAGGCTCATCCACTCTCTTTATAGAGCATCTCTGGCTGCCACTGTGGGAAAGAGCACACTGAGTTAGACAGACCACTGCCTGCCTCAGCAGGGTGTTTCTGATGTTTCTGTATTGCTCTGCAAAAGTGAATGTGCTCTGAAAGATGTGCAGATTGCATATGGTGGGTTTAAAAATTAAAAAAAAAAAAAAAAAGATAATTTGAGCAAAAAATGTAACATCACATGGTTTTGGGGGGGGGTACTAAGAAAGGATACTGGAGCCTGTCACAGTGCAAAAGAATCTGAAGTGTCAGGGCTCAGTGGTGAGAAGAAGAGAAATCAGAAATCCAGTGGGAAAGTGGCTTTCCTAGGGCTGAAAGGGTGGTAGATACCCAAGTGCAGATGGAAGTGCATGACTCATTTGTGGCCTTAGTTCTGCTTGTCTGTTAAATGAGGTTTATGCTATTTATCCTGACAGAAAACACAGAAACTTAATTTGTTATGTTTCAAAGAATTTTGTAGGAGCTGAAACCCAAATTGCTGTGAGATGGATCCAAAATGTGCATAATTCAATAAGGCAATTTTCAATAATTTCCAAGATGCCCTGTGAAAGCCAGCTCTTACCACAGGACACCAGGTTTAACAGCAAAGCCCTGAATGAAAGCATTTGTTTTGTAAACCATGCTCTCATCATCTTCTGGAGGCAAACAAGGGTGGATAAACTTTTAAGTTCCTAACATCTACAGCCCAGCTGAAACTTCCAGAGCACATCATGTTACAGTCACAATCCCAGTTCATCAAGAAAAGAAAAAGGTGGCTTCTTTTTTTGGATAAAGACAGTTATTTATACAGAAGAACTATTCTTAGTCCCGCACAGATAAAATCTGTTCAGGAGCAGCCCTTAACGATTTTGGTAGCTTTGAGATATGTTTGCTGATCTAAATGTCAAGAAGAATCAGAAGAATTTGTGGGATTTTTTTTCTTTTTTTTTCCCCTTCTTTTTACGAACACATTTTTCTGTTCCTATTTCTGCAGTTTTTCATATTTCTTGTTCTGGATACACACAATTACTTCCATTAGGCAGCCTAGATACACCAAGAGAGAAATAGGAATGCTTCACTTTATCCTCCAAAAGCAAATGTAATCATGTTCCCTTGCTGATTTGTGTTTTGAAATTACCATTCTAATCCAATAGTTTAATTTTATTATACCCTTCAGTCTAAGAGACCAGGCAGGGAATGTGTAATCACAAACAAAGGGCCAAATCCTGCCTGCCATACTAATGGGAGTGTTCCCACTGATTATAATGGGACTATATGCAAGCCTTACCCTTAACTAACGTGAAATGAGATAAACAGACTCACACTCTACTGTAGGGTTTTCTTGGAGCATTTCTTGAGGCTTCTTACTAAGTTTTTAAAACACAGCCTAATGTAGTGGCTAAAATACAACCAAAGTGGAAAAAAATGCTTCTTCATTGCAAAGTGCAGATGTTATGATGTTAGGCAATCAGGTAGGAGACTTGTAGAGAGAAGGTGTTAAATAGTTGCAATTTGGGCAAAGAAAGAGCTATAAAGTGAAAAATAAATCCTGTGAAAAACCACAGTGAAGCTACCCTGCTACCTAAGCAGTATACACATAACCAATGCCTGTCTATTAAAAACTTACTTTAAAATAATATTAATGTAATTGATTCCCTGTGCCCCCACCCCAACCTCCTGTATAACCAGGATGGAAATATTTGGAAAACAATTCACTACAGAAAAGAAATAGAGAAAGGGAGGGGGCAAGTTTGCTTCTTGGGGTTGTTTTTTGTGGGTTTTTTTGGTGGGTTTTTTATACTTTTTTCCCCTGAAACAGTCTGTTCTCAGTTGTGTTTCAGAACCCAGCTGGCTCTGAGTAATATTCAAACTTTTCAGTCCTTTAACATAATGTGTATTTCTGTCAGCTGAGCAATCTCTTTATCCAGTTCTCTGATTTAGTATACTACAAACAAAATACAGCTTTAAAGCCATCACACTTTCACATTATCAGGTCCTATGTGCACATTTGGCTTTTTATTCTTGGCTATGTGTTATTTACACAGAACATCTTTCCTTGGACTCATAAAAATGTCTAGCTGACCATGTTTCTGATATACAAGACTCAGTCAATATAAAAGATGTAGAATAAATTGATGACCAAAACTTGACTTTTCCAAGCCATCATCAGCAGTGTAATAAAAATGATTCAAACACCCAGCATGAGTCATACTGGCAATTTGATGGGATCATTGTTTCCCAAAAAGGAAGCTTATACAGGAGCCTCTGTGCTATTCACTACAGCAGTCTGCTTTTAAAATAATAAAGTGATACAAGGCTTGTCAGAAATCAAGTCTTATCCAAACAATACCACTCCTCAAACACCCATGTCATCCCTAAAAAAGCCTGGGGACACACACACAGACTTAGAGCACACACCACAAAGGGGGAAAAATAAATCTGGAGTACTTCAGACAACACAAGTTTTTCCCAAAATTGAGGTTCCTTTCCAGGAAAGGAAACCTGGCTCCCTCTCTTTTACACTGCTTTAGATCCACTCATCCCTGGATTACATTAAGGAGGTCACACTTCTTTGTGACTGAATTGGTGCACCTTATTTTGGAGTTAAGTCACCCCGAGCAACCTGCGCAGCTGAGGAGGAGAGACAGACACTTGCAGGAAGCATCGGAGCCAACCTGAGATCAAATTCACCGTGCAAGTGCCTTTTTCTTCACTGATTACTGAGAAAGCCCCAGATCAAGCCCCTAGCTTAGAGCAAATCTCAGCAAGATGCTAAAGAAAAGGATCAGTTAGGGCTGGAGACATTTACAGAGGCAGACCAATACCTTAATCCAAAGCAGAAAGCCGGTAGCTATCACAGCTCACTTACAACATGCATCCCATTTTGCTCCTTGCTCTCTAAAGAAAGTCAAAGCATGCAAAAGACTTTGGATCATCAGTGAAAATGCAGGACAAAATCAACCTTAATTCACCTGCTTTCTCCCATTCACAAATAGCAGCATGGAAGGGCTCCCCATTTAGCCACTTCTATTTGTGTATGTTCTAGTCATATGTATACATATCTCACATATATATTCACCTATATATTTATATTCATAGATGTAAACAAGGAAATATGTTATGCAGTGTGTCTATCACATCCCAAAAAGGCATGCTTAAAAAAAAAGTTAAATCATATTTTTGAGTTTATAACCTTTTCTGTCTTTCTGGGTAACGGTGCAGCAAACTTCTTTTTAGCTTTGCCAAGCAAAGGAAAGAATTTTAAATGCCTAGAAGGCACCCCACAGCCTTTTCCCCATATGTATTTCATTCTCCCAAGAGCTCATGTGGAGGGCTCTCTTGACACAGAACTTTTGAAGCTGAAATACAAATTAAAAGAGACCAAGAACCATCAGGATGAATCTTCTCCCCGAAACAGGATTTGGGCAGCTACTGGGAATTCTATGAAGTCACTGAATCCTTCTGTCTTTTAATACACAGGGGAAAGGAGGAAAGGAACATAAGAAGTGCAACCAATTGCTTGAAAAAGTGGTTTGAAAAAACAAACATGCTTTTTATATAGAGTCATGATAAAGCCTGGGCCAAAAAGGCACCAAATGGGGACAAATGTGCCTGAGCCCTTTCCAAATGCTGCAAGAGGAGAACCTGCAGATCCACAGTAGCAGGGACAACGAGCAACGAGTGCAGGCTCAGGGGCTGAGAGCCTGGCAGCTGAAAAACAAAATGGAAAGCCTGGGGATGAAGAAAGGATGGAGATATCCAAGGCCCCTGAGCCTAAACCAAGGAGTTCAAGCTTCAAGTCAGCTCTTACAGAGGAAGCTGTAGCTGGAGAAGATGGGGTAGTGCTCCTCCAGCTTGGGCCAGCACACCGAGCAACTCTGCAGGGGAGAAAGTGCCACAAAATGGATTTTTATGGCTTTGGTTTTATACTCTTGTACCCTCCTCTGGTGGTTTGTGTGGACAAGCAGTCTCCTTGCATGATAACACAAAGCAGCCAAACCAACATTATCTGAGCACACTTAAAACAATTTGGTAGATCAAGAGGCAGACAAAAATCACAGACAGAAAATGGAGGTGCCACAGAACTGCAGTAATGGTAAATAACGGCTAGAGAAAACTCAGAGAATATTTTGATTATTCTTTGCCAGAGGTAGAAAAAATGTTGGCTGACCAGCATTGGATTGATTTTTGTCTGTAAGCTAATGCTGCTCAGTGTTTGAACTGTACACCGAGAGCCAAAAATCTGCATAATGATTTCCCCCCTCATGCAAGGAATGTGAAATACAGGAGTGAAAACTCAGCAAAAGAATTATTAGAACCATAAATACAAATGGTTAATACATCTTGGTCTGAGAGGCATGCATTTTCCTCCAAGTGGAGCTGCTTACACTTCCAGTAACTAACATCTCACTCAGAAGGGCTGAATTTCAGCCATCATATAAAGCAAGGACAAGGGCTCACGGTCAGATACAATGTGGTGCACCAAGGCAAGCGTGCCAGATTTCTATTATCATGGTGAGATTCCATGACTACATTAAGCCAAGTTGCTTGACAGCTATGAAAAAGACAGCTTCATTCACTTTTATCAGAACACTGACCTTTTCAGGCAATTATAGGATATATCCTGCTATCATTTCTCACATGAAACTCCTGTAGAGGTCAATGGGAATTTGGCGTAAAAATGTGAAATCAGTACTTGGCCCATAATGTTTAGTGCTGCATAACAGGGTATTGGGAAAGGATCCAATGTTAAGCATCAGTTCTCATTAATTACACTGCAGATTCCATTTCAAAAGACTTTCTGAAATTTATTGTGCAAATTAAATACCGAGAGCCAGATCCTCAGCTGATGGAAATCAGAATACCCACGATGAAGTCAAAGAAAGAAGGTCAATAAAAATCAGTCAATGAACTCAATATAGCAAAGTGAAACCACACAACAGAGAATCTGGCCCAATGAATAATTCCTTTGTCTAAGCAACATTGCAGACTTTTTTATCTGCAGTGACTGATCTTTGCTGCATATTCTGTGCTTCTTTACCTGTGGAAGGTCAAAAGATGAAACTGGTAGAAACCCCAATACAACAGCATGAATAAATCCAGTTCTGGACTAGAATACAGCATTTTGCCCTAGTATAATAAATAATGTTCTCTTCTGAATTTAGTGAGGGGTTAATTTTATTTTTTTTCTAATTTTTTTTTTCTTGGTGATGGAGCAATATTGTAATTTACCAACAGACTTCTACTCACAGTTCAGAATAGGGGGGATGATCCCTTTTGCCTGCTTGTTGTGCTGATTTTTACAGTCCTCTGCACTATGTAAAAAAGGAAATAGGCTTGAATGTTTATTTTGAAATGTATCCACTGCTAAGTCTGTAGCTTTCTCTCCTCTTGTTTGAATCTGAATTACCCAGTCTAGTTCCCTGGCCAATATTTTTGGATCCACATTCCTAAAAAAATTTATTTGAACTACCTTAAAGCTTACAAGACTACAACGTAAGTGTTTCCAGAGGTCAAAAGTCTCTACACAGACATTCTGTCAACCAGATAGAAACATCTGGACTATAATTTTAATGAAGTCATGGAACTCCTTTTCCCAAGCCACAAATATTGCAGTGTTTAACAGAAATAATTCATAGCACCATAATGTCCTAACAAGAAGACAGGACTATACTATGCCGAGCACTGCAGTTGCAGGAAGCCTCTGCAACCTTAGCATTTATTTGGTAAAGCTAAAAGCTGGAGATGAATCTGGCAAATGCCTTAGACCACGCAGCATTCTGAGCAGGTCCAGCCCCACATAAAAAAACAACTCCATTGCCCCCCTCCCTGTTTTGTAATATACATTCAACTTGTGCTTGAAGGCCATCAAAACATGAAATTACTTTAAACATGGGAGCTGCATGACAACGTTTCAATTAAAAAGCTTCTAGGAGAGGTCATGGAGAGCATCTATAATATATTTCCAAAGGTCCTGGAAGGAAGAAGGGGACCATATGGGTCATGTCACAATTACGGTAAATTGGGTAAAACAGTTTCCCAAGAGCGCTCCAAGCAGAATAAAAGTGATTGAGAAAGTCACAATATGACAGGTATTAATAAGTACTACCTATCATAATGTCTGATATAATATCTTTTATCTAAAAGGATCCCAAAGTGCTTTGTAAAACTCTACATGGAATAATTTCTTTTATACATGTTCCCGTATTTCCGAGAAAGCAGTGCACTGATGAACTCTACACAGCAGCACAGCATGAAATTTTTCAGAATCCCAGAAAGTGAAGAATAATACCATTTCTGTCTGAAATTTGGGCAGGGAAAAGCTGCATTTGGGGGTAAGTTCTCACTTGCATAGTACATTTTCAATAGCAAACACCCTGAAGTGCAGGTGTCCTTCTGCCCAAAGCCAAGAACATCTAGCACAGCTGTTCACTTCGTAACAACTTTTTTTAGAATAAGTTCAGAACAGGAGAATTAGTTACTGAATCACCAGGAATATGTCCTTTGAAAACCCTGTCCTGTACTGAGGTTTCCTATCGAAGTGCTACCTCAAATCAAGACAATCTGACTTATCAGAACAAGAAGGATTCCAGCCATGGTGACACAGCAGACCACACACTCCTACAGCATTTAACAGTCAGTAAAATACCAGAAACCTTCATCAAATCTTACCTGAATATCTGGGGAGGATGGCCTGTGCTAAATCCAGACTTTGTTTAAACAATTAAAAAAACAAACAACAACAACAAGGAAACAAACAGATTGCCGAAGAGGAAATCTTCAAGGGCCTGGTTCTGACAGGCTTGTCAATATTAAGCAAAAATATGTGCCTTAAGTACAGAAGAGGGTCTAAACAAAGCCCTGTCACCTGTATTAAATATTTCCTCTTGGTCTGTACTGCCATCTTCTTATCTGTCTGCCTTGAACTCTGTGCTCGCTCTTAAAATAGCTATCCATCTATCCATCTATCCATCTATCCATCTATCCATCCATCTTCGGTGAAACAGCAATGCAAAAGTGGGAATCTTTTCCTATGCCCACAAGGCTGGGAGGAAGCATGCCTGGTGTCAGATGGATGCAAAATTACAAGAAAATAGCTTCCTTCCACAAAACAAAGCTGTCCCTTGTGTCTTGGGAGGAGTTTGACTTCTGCAACTATGGATTTTTTCTGGGGATTATTATTTTTCTCAGCGCCTGTGAAGGCTAAATGAATAATTATATTGCAAGAGTTCAGTCTAAGAAAATTATTTATTTGCAAACAAAAGTATATACAACTTCATTTATTACTCTTAAAACCTCTCCCTTTCCTGGTCATGCAATTGGAAATGTGCTGCTTCTTTGGAGGGTTTTCATAATTTTGATGATGGCAAGACAAATAACCACTCAGTTTTCCAAAGTCAGGATAGTTCAAGGTCTTTAAAATTCCATGGAACTCTGTCACTGAATTCAAAATATCTCAAATGAGGACTCGATTTTCTGCAATATGAAACCTTTCCATATTTACATGCATTTGTCTGGGTCATATCTCTCCCTCGCCTTGAATTTCTCCCCTCCAAAGCTCCTGACTTCAAAACGTTCCAGCAGGCTGTGTAGGTAAGAGAACATTGCAATACCATGGATCCTATGGATACCCATTCCCATTTCTATTATTTCCTAGAAACCATCTCAGGCCTGCACATGGGGATTTCCTCCCTCCCAGCCCACCACATGCGCATGTGTGTGCACACACACTCACACACACACTCACACAAAGGATTATTTTATACTGACATTCAGCTGCCAGCTCATTTTATCCTGGTCTTTATAAAATAATATCCTAAGTAGCCTATTAGCTTTAAGGTCAAAGTCTTTGTCTATTTTCTAAATCTGTTCTCTCCTCTCTCCCCCCCCGCCCCCCACTTCCTTTCCTTTCATTACCCTTTCCTATCAATTATCTCATCCCTGCCTGCTGCCCATCTGAGCAAGCCAGCAGGACCCCCTCAGTGCCCGCCAGATTGTCTCATTCAGCTTGCTCTCAGGTTGCTGCTGATTGCCGTCTTTATTCATTACCAAAACACTTGCTACATGGTGCTTGGGCCCTGGCAACCAAACTCTAAATCCTGCCAGCGAGAACGTAATTACTGGTACACCCCAAACAGAGAATGGAGTCTGCTGTGAGTTGTTAGAAGCAGGAGTGAGATAGACCTGGGCTATTTTCATGCAACTGGAGCTGGGCTGCTTGTTCGTCAGTTGGTATGTGCTAATGATTGGACTGATTTGTTTCTTTAACATGCTTTATCTGAGACAAAATGTATCTCTAAACAAACTCACAGATCTGTCAAGGGCAGCAATTTACAGGTAGGGAATATGGAGGAGAGGAGCCTTACTGAGCTTTCGCCCACAGATTTATGAAGTGTCTGGAGCCATTGCCACCATTTGATGTGGAAGGTGTGCTGAGAGCCTTCTCTGACCTGTGGGAAGCTACCTATAAGGGCAGAGCTCATTCTCTTTATTTGTTTGTTGAACCAAAACTAGACACTCTGTGTTAGGCAGCCTAAACTGCCCCAGGTGACGATTCGCCTCCCCAAAGGAGCTGAATGTTACTCACAAATGATCTCAGGCACAGATTATCTTTTTCTCCCCTTGTGTGCAAATTGCACAAGTTCTCTGCTATTATTTCATCCTCTGTATTTAGTGCTCTTCCCTGTAAAAACCTCTCTTAAAATTTCACTCTTTCACCGGGGAAGTAAAGCTGAGCAGTGCTGTTGTTTCTAAAAAAAAATATTTATTATGGGAAGATCATTCTGACATCAGCTGAAAGCTTCTGTGTGTCTTTTGTATCTGCTCTTCAAAACCTTAATCTTTAAAGTGCTCACAAACGAGGCAAATGCCTTACTGCTAAGCAGCCTCTAGCAGATTTGAAAGTTAAATTCAAGCAGCATTTATCTCACCATCAATGAGAAGGATTTATCCTATTACCTATCACTGCCATTGACAAGAATAGGTCCTGTATATCTCCAACATATAAAGGGAGGCAGACCCATCTAAAACTTCTCATATAAAAAAAAAATCACCTTTGATCCAAGCAGTATCAAATTGCATGACAACAGTTATAGTGATAATGCTCTATATCACATGGAAAATAATTGATATACTGAAAGAAAGCCAAACAGATCATTTAAGTGGGGGAAAAAAAAAAAAAAAAAGAAAAAGAAAAGGAAAAACCTTTCATACCACAGAGTTACGAAGACCTTGCCCCTGGATTTGTTTGCAGTGCTTTGCTTAAGGTTTAATTCTATTGATTACACATTCCATTTTCCAAAGTGCCATTTGCCTGAAGGAGCAGGTGGTGTTTGCTGTTTCCATTTAACTGATATATTAGCCATGTGGTGCACTGCATCAGTGGGCAGTATTAATCAATTTACGGCAAGATGACAGAGAGAATCACTCACAGCAAAATTGCAAGGGGGAGAAAAAGGACAAAAGCAGGAAAATAATGACCATTAATGGGGAACTTGAAGACAGAAGAAGAAAAAAAAAGTGCTTTTAATACTTCTCTTTCATAACAAATGGATTTGGAAGAATTTAGGAATGGCCAGTGTTTGAAAGGAGACAAATATCACTATGTTCAGTGCAGTACTTTTTGTAAGCACTTTACTGCTTGGCATTGTGTGGTGAATACACAGTCACAGACCTTGCTACTTGCTGAGAAACTTAGATTTCCCTTCCTTAAATAAAGGCAAAATGCATCATACAAGATCAAAGCTGGTACAGGTCTTTTCTTGGAAGATCCATTAAGTTTCTATATGTGAAAACCATTTTTTTGTGCTATACTGTTTCATATATTATTTTGATAAATATTTTTAGTATGTGAATTTAATATGAAGGTTTTTATGGCACTGAGGTGTTTACATTTCAAATCAGCTGGTTCCTTCCATAAATGGGTAAAAATCCATAAATATTTTTTTATTTATTTATTTTTTAAATTTTACCAAGTTGGACATTGCTCTGTAATTATGCTTCTTCAGAAATATACCTTGATTTAAATTCAGTGAGAAAATGGAGAAAGATATATGCAGAGGAGGGCAAATGACTTCCTATCTATTTGCAGTCAGGAAACTCATACCTTTCATCAGAAATCCCAGAAAAGGCACCAAACTTTAGCTAAATAGTTTCACACTCCAAATTGCTTTCTCAGTCACAAAGCAGTGAAAATAAAGAATTGGCAGAGGAGCTTTGGGCTCCCCAAGGGTGTCTCCATCAGGAACTTGGAGGGCCTGGCTCTCCCCAGTCACATCAGTCACACCAGAGGATGAGGAGCACCTTGTGGCACATCTGCCACAAATCTAACAATTCGTGTCTCTCCACATCCAATGTTTTCACCCTGTCAAACCAGGCCCAGGCCTGCCCTGGCACCTCCACATCCCCTTCCTGCAAACAGAGAATACACTGGGGCAGATCCACTGGGGGGTTCACTGGGATTCACGGGGGACCAGAACTCAAGGCCAGGCTGGATGGGGTCCTGAGCAACCTGATCCAGTGAGAGGCATTCCTGCCAATGCAGGGGGTTTGGGACTACCTGACCTTTAAGGTCTCTTCCAAGCCGAGCCATTCTATTATTCCATGATTCTATAAAGCCACAGAAAAGAGTCAGGATGGCTGAAGGTTCCTTGAAGTTTGCAGAATCAAAGGATTCTGCAAGAAATGCAAACCCTCACATTAAATACCTAGCAACACATGGACAAAGAAGTGAAAGGCATGTGAGCTAATGGAAAAGGAAAGATGCCATTTAGGAAAACTGTCAGATGTTCCTGAATGGCATGTAATCTATCTCCTTTGTCTCCTTACACACACTGTCTCCTACAAGCTGACTTATGCCTGAGTATCTGATGCATTTTGCTGTTTAATATTCTATCCTTCCTTATTTTTATAAAATATGATGATACAGTGAAACTATGCTTCATAAATTAACAAATAATAATAAAACACTGCTTCAGGAACTTGTCTAAATGATATAATATTATCATGAATCATAGCCTTAATGAAGATCAAGGAAATATTTGACAGTGGAATATCATATTGCAAAATTCAGTACAATAAAGTTATAACAGCTCTCAGTAACACCACATCATTAAATACATTTAGCAAACTTTTCAATTAGGCAATGTAATAAACTTGTGGAGAGTTTGGGTTTGTATCTTTGGTGGTTTTTCTTTTTTGCATCTCTGGACAAAGAAAGGGTTTGAAGATCTGAACAAGTTTACAGGGTCTAAGTGAAGAATGACAATAATGTGAAAAGCAGAACTGGGAAAAACACTTTAAAACATTAAATGAAATGATATACATGGGCTAATTTATAGATTAGGGACTTTTAAGGGAAATTTCTTTTCTCCTCATGAGCTACTTCATAGCAAAACATTACCAGGAAACCATTTCAAAAAATCATGCCAGCTTGGAAATTGCCACAATTAATGAATCTCATGGACCATCTTCCCATTGTTCTTTCCTTAACAATGTCTAATAACTTGTATTTCGGAAGGAAGTGCAAAAAAGCCCCAAAGCCTTTCTTCACACAGCTGTAAGGTTACTCCCTTTGGTCTCCTCATAATCACTAAACCGAAATAATTTAATGCTGAAGCATATGCTTTAATATTATGTGAAACTTGTTAGGCAATTAGAACTCCAGTTTTTCTTTACCAACATTCCCAGATCTGATCTTAGGGGAGTGTTTCTATATTTTTGGTCTCTGTCACAGCTGCTGTTTAGGAGTCTCACACTGGATTTTTTTTCATGATGCTACTCCAGTAGCAGGCACTGTTCTTTCCAAGCTGTGGTTAACTATTATTTTTCATAGATTTATGTCTGTTTGCTGTGATTTTTTAATTTTTTTGGTAATACACCAAAGGAAAAGTCTCTTTAGAGCAGCTGCTGAATGTTCCACCGCCTTTGCTGAGCAATGCAGCTCTTCCTGCTCAGGCAGGCACTCCCAGGGTATGAGATGCCAATTAGTTCAGAAGATCATGTGTGTCCAAACACCAGCAGGAAGGACTGCTCACCTCTCTACCCACTGAAAATCAGGACGTGGAAATAGAGCTCTGAATATCTATTTGCAATTTCTACTTCAATATTCTCACTTGGGGCCTCCTGTTCAGACATCACAATGTTTTCAGTGATGCTGTAAGCAAACTGCAATAGATTACCAAAAGCCATGATGCAGGAGCAAGGGTCTTAACATCTCTACATTATTATTTTCATTGTGTTTTTTGTTTTGTACACCCAAATATACGGTGTCAGGTGTCAGGCTGCTGATCTGCAGCTGTGAAAGGGCCGACAGAATAACGCTGAGAGAAGGGAAAGGTGCTTTAGTAGCTGCAAGTGCCTTCCTCTCTATAAAAGCAGTCGTGGGACACTGGTGTGACCTGCCTTAGCAATAGAAATTCACGAGTGTGATCCCAGTGCACGTTCCCAGCACACTGCAGAGCACCCTTACAACACTGCTCTTTACCTCCATCTGCACCACCAGTGCAGTGTGATTACAGCCTTTAGCTGATTCCTCTCCTTGCCTCCTAAGGAGGACAAGCAATTTATTTTCTGGACTGTGGCAGTGCCCTCCTCCCTGGCCTGGCACATCACTTAAAGCCAGCTGTCGTGACGTAAGGGAGGGCAGGCACGGGCCCTCATCGGCAATTCCGCACGGATATGCCCACCGAGAATAAAAGCAGCCTTTTCCACACCAGACTGCTTATTAAACAGCTCTTAATGGTCTGTGAGACCTTCCCTCTTCCCTCTGCCTCCAAAAATGTACACTGCTTTATGGGACTTGTGGGAACTACAGGCTGACTACGTGGAACTAGGAAAGGATGAATTCTAATTAAGAGATAATGTCAGTGGAATAGAACTTTGTCACAGGATAATGATCCCCTGCTGTTAGATAAATATGGAAGCAAAACTTAGGCAGTTTTTGAAAATAAACAGTGAGGTGATGCCAAGATGTTTATATTCAGAAAGGGAAACATTTATCCCTCTGCAGTATTTCTATTTCATGGGGTTTTTTAATTAAACAGAACCAATCCTTCCCTCCCACCCAACAGAAAACATCCTCATTAATGGCCTTGGTCTTGCAAACTATCAAGAATATATGATCCTCACTGAAATCAAAGAGAGGTGGAAGGCAGCACTGACAGGTTCACTGTATGGAAGTAATAGAGTTTTGAGACTGCAATCAATAAAGCTTAGCAACGATTAGTAATATTTTTCCAGTTATTAATACTCAAATTACTAGCTATAATGAGCCAAACTACCTTCTGGCAAAACTCCTTTTTGTCAATGGATGAGCGCCAGCAGGCAATGTGGTTCAGTGTTTTACATTTACTGTATATGTATTCAGTGGGCAAATTTTGATCTGCTACCTGTTTATATTTGGAACACATCAACAAAAGTCAGTGGAATTATGGAGTGAAAACTATAAGAAATCTGCTTATTAATGCTTTCACACCGTATTTCTTTAATTTGCAATTTCTTGGTAACTGGGAAGAAAATAGAGCCGGCAAAATAAAGTGACTTCTGAAAATCCTAGTTCTGGCTCTATTGCCTAATTTCTAGTGACCCTAGAAAGGGGTACAATTAGGGTACACTTGTAGGTCCCAAGTCCTCGGATATCTTTGGGGTAAATCCTGCAAATGAATGTCACCAGCATGTCACTGGTGAATGGTCCAGCTGATGCCAGCTCTGGAGGGGCTTCTCTACTACCCCCAGAAAGAAGGTCAGAGGAAATATTTGAAGAATGCCATGGAGGCATCGACACGCCAGCAAGAAAGATGCAGCTCACACATGCCATTGTTTGAAACTTGTCTCACATGACAGAACCTATGGCACAAAGATTCAGCTGCTTCCCTCCCTTATTTAGGCTCCATTCTACCCCAAATTACAGACTTTGTCAAGTGACAAAGAAGTGTCACACAGATCTTTCAACAAGAATAAGCACAGTTTTAGTTAAATTGATTAAATGAATCTGGTACACCTCTTTATTGTTTTTCTGTTCTGTTATTTTCATAATATGGCATTTAGCTGTCAGAAATTGCGTGCAGGAAAATTCAGTGGTTTGTGGTGGCTTTTTTTTTTTTTTTCTCTATGAGCAAGCATAAAATAAAATCAATTAAAAAGCAGGAGTGCAATTCCTAGTGGCACTTTGCAATGACTGCTTAATATATTTTGAATATTTTCCGCTGTAAATTTGCTTTGCTTGGTTCTCCTGCCTTGAAAACTGCTATTTAGTAAAAACAATTAACACGTCAACATTTTGCATTTTTTTTGTAGTTGTTGATGATGTTATTGTTATTATTGTTGTTGCCATTATTATTATCATTATTCATATTTTTTTTTTGCCATCTAGAGGATTCCAGGAGCTCTGGCTCCCTGCATGGCCCACCTATTTGGCATTCAGGATGCTCGTCCCTCCTTCCATTGCTATGACAAGGTTACACAAAGTCTGCAGCCCTGCAGAAAACAGGATCCTTTGGAAGCTGAAACTCTGACAGACTTCGTACACAGCAAGGCACCCGTGACATCCTGGCGTCTGCCAGCTCCATTCTTGCTTGATTAGCTCTTGGTTACCTCAGTGATAACGTCTGGAGGCACTGATTAATGTACAATAATGGTACATCTCACTGGAAAGATAAGCTTATAGAAGATCAATTAAACAGTGGCAATTTCACAGGCTACAAGCTGGAAGAATGGTACCTGCAGCCTTCTCTTGGAGCTATTTTTTAATCAGTTTCTTCTGCCTGCTCTAGAATTTTCATTTAAAACACTAAGTATCACATATGGGGGGAGAAAAAGAAATACCCTGAAAATGAAAGGTGATGGTACCCATTAAAATTACAAGGGAAAAATGAATATGAATCAAGGCCCCTGAACATTCCTTCAGCTGTCAGAAGGTTACAAATTCTGCTTTGATGATAAGACAAGAAGTTTTTTTCAAATGCAAACTTGCCATAAATGGTACATAGGAGAATGCCATTGTTTCATGCAATTACATTGTTGCCTGGGCAACCATGTACAAAAGTTAATGTAAGTACAGGTTTAAAGATGAAGTGTCTCCTGAATTGGAATAAAACCCCGTTTAATAGTATAGATGATCTACAGGAAAAAAAAACACATAATGACCTGAATGTAACTATAAAAAGATCTTTTCTTGAGCAGGAGTATAAATTAAAGGTTACCTTCCCCCTTCAGTTTTTAGTCAGTCATTTTAATAATAATAATAATAATAATAACAACAATAATAATAGAGGAAATCTTCAGGTACTATATCCTAAATAGATATAACAATGAAAATTTAAAGAACATGATTATTATCTTCCTATCAGAAAATTTTTGAGAGCCTCATCATGTAAATAACAAAGATTTCGCAAGACAGTTGTTTTCATAAGGGCATTTAACACAGACAGCAAATTATTTTGCCCTGGAAAATGGTACTATGGGAAAGTGTTTTATTGAAATGTATCCAGAGATTGTTCTTCAAATAATTATATTTAATGCAGATGGGGGAGGGAGAGAGCTATATTGTACTGGGCAGTCAGTTTTATTACTGGAATGACTACACTTCTTCCTCTCCTCAGCCTGGCTTTAATGGCAGAATTATGGCCCATTATGTCTATTGCAATGACTGCTCCGGAACAGGGTGGCCAAAGATCTATTTGAATGTGGAACTAAAACACACTGTGGAATGAATTCTTCAGGGTGTTTTGCATCCCTGGTCACAAGCCAGAGTGGAGAAGCATCCAGAAATCATGAGAGAGAGAAAGGCCACGAAACAGCAAAAGAGCAGAAATTAAGAAAGACAAAGATCTCTTTTTTATGCAATCATTTTTTTTTATTTTTTAAATAAAAATATAATCTGCAAGGAATCCTGCGTTTACACCCTTATTTCTAGTGACAGCAACTGCCTCTGCCTGTTGAATAAAGGAATGCCTTTCTCAATTTGCAGGGAGGATTAAAAATACTCTTCTTTCTTTTCTTTAGAAATATGTGCATTATTTTTGAAAGAAAGATAAACTGTTGTGCAGCCTTTGTCACTACAGCCTCAAACAAAGATGTCTCCAGTATTTAGGAAGGACAAAACACAAGAAAACTTACTGAAAGGAACAATACTGTACTATTGGAGACATGGTAGCTGACCTAGCAGGCCTTTTCCATCTCTTATTTCTTTGACTCTGTGAGAAACGGTACAAATGCATAATAAAGTCCAACACATATTCACTAAGACAGCAAGGAACTGAAACTCGTATGAAAATAACACAATTTCGCCTGTTAGGAAACTAACTATGTTTTGCTGAAAAAGTCAGGTAGGAAGAAAAGACATTTCTGGCTGATGCTGAAAGAAAAACCTCTTTGTGCTAATCCAGTTGGGCATGATTTTCACAAGTGCAGAACACTTAAAACTCCACTTGAAGTCAATAGAAGCTGCAAGTGCTCAGCACTTCTGAAAATCAAGCCCCTCGGGAACTGGGGAAGAACAAAGAGCAAGGAACTTGTGCCTCAGATAAACTGACTGTCAAAATTTGTAGAGCTGCCATCATCATCTCATTTAAACATGTTCTTAACACCTTCCTCTGCCTCTGAGTGATAGCTACAAGTCACTCCAATCTGGCACTGGTTAGGCAAGCAGCAAGCTAAGATTTCTGTATTTATGCTAATGCATTTGGTTTGGAATTATCATCTTGCCCATGCAACCCTGCATCTGTCCTTTTTCAATTTATTTAACACACCTGTTGTGTTGTTTCCTACCCAGGTTGAAGTTATTAGACGAGATACCTTCATAAAACAGCAATTAAAGGTAATCCGTCCTCTTTTTAATTTTTTTTTTTAATGTGTTATAATGGATCTCTTCAAAATTGGAAGACCAAAAAAATTCACAAATTCTTCAGCTTCAGCACAGTGGTTATCAACCTGAGCTTGTAGAAATGCAAGATTATTAGGCTGACATTACAAATCACAGGTAATTGGAAGACATCAGTCTCTGGGAGTTTGTCAGATTAGAGTTATAGATCAACAGAGGTAAGAACAAAAAAGGAATTGGACAATGAACCAGTTCCTTAAAAATGTACTGACAACTCCAACAACAGTTTGCTCCTGAGGAAATAGGAAAACTTAAAACGTTGTCTCAGTGCAATAAAGAAATGAGATCTTATTGGAATTCTTATGAAGAGGAAGAAATGTCTTCGTATGACTCATAAAATAATAATAGTATGAATAATACTTTGCATTGTTTTAGTGCCTTCTGTATCAGAAGCTGAAAGTAACTTTATAAAAATTAATGGATTAAGCCTGACAATACACCTTTGAGGTGTACCATTATCTTTATTTTATAGATAGCAAACTGAAGGCAAACAGATTCTACACATCTTGCTAGACTAGCACTTAGAGAAAGCTTTAAATGCAGACTTTGCAGGAAATGCCGGCCTTCTGCGGCAAAATTATCACTTCTTCTGTTGGTATAATCCAGATCATATGAAATTGCTTTTGAACCTGATGGTCAGTGACATTTGAAAGAACTTAAGTCTCAATAATTGGTAATTTCCTCCTGAAGTCTGGAGGCGAGTGAAGGCAAAGATCCAACACAGTGTCCCTCTGGCATCAAGTTCTACATTTTCCAGACCTTTTCTTTGGCAACAATGCCTGACAGCCAACACGGACATAAAACTCAAGACAAGCCATACTTTGTTTACTGATGCCCAGGGGCTCTCATGGGGCACATTTTGGGGAGAGGGGAAGAACTGGGGCTATCACAGTGGGGTTGTGGACACACCGAACATCTGTGGGATACCAAGGTCTGCTAAGAGAATAATTACATGTGCTTAGTGAACACATCAAATTTATTTTAGAACCAGTCACTTTAGAAAAAAAAACATCAAATACCTGAGTGCTAAAATACATCTTCCAATATCTATCCTTCATTTTTGCCTAATGACATATGCTTGGATAGCCACCAACCCGGCGTACTTTGGAAAAGATTTTAATCTGTCTGAAATGGAAGAGCTGTCACACCGAGATAAGCTCAAAGACTAAAAATTTGTTTTACTAAAAATTGCTATCTGGAAATTCTTTCTGTAGCAAGGTAAACAGTTCCAGCTAACCTACTTTCTACGGAGTCAAAGGAAATGTTTTCAAAGGATACCAGAGGTTCACATAGCAGAACGCATATGAATTTCTCTGTGCCTCCTTATATACTGGTGTTTATCATGGCTGGGCACCTATCAGTGTCAATTTAACAGAAGTGAAAGTCAAAAAACATCTAAGAATGTGTTTCTGTGTGCAACTGCAATAACACTTCACTTGATGGCTGAAAGCCCAAACGTAGTTGCACAGGAATGGGAATAGGTGAGCTTCAAGCTGATGATAAATGTTGTGAGATGCACATCCTGGGGACAAGCCAGAATTACATGGTTTATTGAGATCCTTGGGCCTAGCTGGGACAGATCTTACTGACCACAGCAAATTCTGGGAGTGTGCTGTTGGTGGTGTTTTATTCAGGTACTGCTACGTAAAATTAATGCAACAGTGAGGAAACATTGGCTACAACCCCAGTAAAAAAGCTCTCACCTAAGATGAGTACCATTATTAATGTGGGGAAATTAATTGTGTGCTTTACCTTCTTTCTTGAAGTTACCAAATGTAACATGGGCACTTTTCGACCTTGTATAGACTCTGAAGACAAGTGTAAGAGTCATATGGATGTCTTGGAAAGATAAAAGGGTTTTATATAAGAGGTCTGGAAGACCATGCACTTCACTTCACCTCAGCTGCAGAGCTCTAGTGATAATATATAAATCATCATGCCACCAGGGCTAGGTATCTTTGAAGCATCTTTACATTTGAAGCTCTCCTAATCTCAGATCTAAGTCCCTTTATCTCTTCAATCAGAAGATGAGGCAATATGTTAGAGAGCAATGTGGAAGCATAGCTGATGAGTTCCCCATTTAATGACGACTCCAGCTAAAAGGAAGAATTTTCCAGGATTTCAGAACTGTCCCAAGGTCAGCTGCCTTCACTGGGAGATTGATTTACAGACTTGACTTTGGAGGATGGCTCCAGTACGGTAAGTTTACAGGGTTCAACAAGTCTGGCTCGTTGCAGTGTGATGGCAGCCGTGAGGAAGAAGAGCAGCTCACCTGCACTTCGGATCCCTCCAGTCAGTGAACACACCAGCTCAGCACACCAGAGGGAGAGCAGCACAGTGGCAACACACTGACAAGCTGATTCGATTTCAATTAGCATTTCAGCTTCAGCTGACAAGTCAGAAAGACAGAGTAGGGGAAACATATACGGGAGACAGCGATTCGTGGCGCAGAAACTCAGCAGACAGGGAAATAACGTAAAGGCTGCTTGATTTGCAAATTGGCTCATGCAGCAAAATCAGTTTCCTTATTATTATTTTACAAGACAGAAAATTAAGGGGGGAGGGGGATATATAACTAGACGAAATTATTTAAACCTCAAAGAAAATATCTGGGAAATGTGAACAGTTCGTCCACTTCTTGAAAATGCTGTAGAAGTAACAGGCAGGGGGAGCTCCTCTACTGGTCACAGGTGAGAGAAAAATCAGAAGGTCCAGGAGCTTCTGCCACCACTGAACAAGGGCAAAACTGGCCACCTGCTAATTAAAGGGTCTGAGTTAGCTACCAAAATATTTAAGGCTATGGGATTTCCCACCAGTTACGAGATGAGTGGATGCAAAAGTCAGGATCTATTACAACTGGCAGTTTTGGTGAAAATGAGCTACACTTCAGATCTATTTTCCCTCAGGGTTTTGAAGAAGGGGGACAGATGGTTGGATAATTTATACCATTTGGCATGAGGTTACATTCGGGAAAAAAAAAAAAAAAAGAAAAGAAGAGAAGAAAAAATAAAGGAAACCGAGAGAGACAGAGAGACATGAGCTATTCATATCTGAGCAGAGATGCAATCATTTTAGACACAGATTTGCTCAGACAATACCACCAGTATGTGTCACTAAATATTATAATGGCAATTTTAAAAGAAAGATAGAGGTTGGTGACTCCACTGCAGAGAAATTAGAGTGGACTATATGAACATTAATTTTCTAAACACCCCTATTTGAGGATAATCAGAAAGCTCTTGCATCCATTTGTTTACATTAATACATGGTCATGCTTTTTGCTTCATAGCCTCATTCATCACAAGATCTCAGGTTTCACTGGTTCACTTCCTCCAAACTTCAGCTTGAAGCAAATACTACATTTTTCTTGTACGGCATGAATATCTGGCTAATACTGGATCACTTTTAGAAGTGATCATATTAAAAAAAATTCAAATGTGATGCTCAATTGCAGTGTAATGACCTTCAGAGCACATACAAGTGGAGATGAACTCAATGGAGTAGCAAAGGCTACACATTCTCAAACTGAGACACAGCAAATCATCTACAGGGCACTACAAAGGGAAGCACAGCAAACTGAGCATCTTTTCTAGCTGGTTTCCTGAAGAAGTAAGTTCATGGAAAAATCCCTTCTAAACTGTCACTCTTCTCTACATCAGTTTACCCCTCAGGCAATTTTAACTAAATTTCTCAAAGACATCTTACTGATAACCTTGATTTTGATATTCAGTGGTGAGGCACTGAACGAGGTTGCCCAGAGCAGTTGTGGCTGCCCCATCACTGGAAGTGCTCAAGATCAGCCTGGATGGGGCTTTGACCTGGTCTATTGGAAGGTATCCCAGCCCCTGGCAGAGGGGATGGAACTAGATGGTCTTTAAGATCCTTTCCAACCTAACCCATTCTGTGATACTGCAGTTAGGCAGGTTGTAGACAAAGGAAAGCTACTCAAACTAGATCCACAGCTGAGGGAAAACTCACACCCTAAACTTTGTAGTGTGTTACACACCACAGTACCCAGGTGGAGCAGCGCCGGCAGGGAGCCTGCGTGCACAGTCCACTGCTCCACGTGGATCAGCCAAACAAATCCCAACAACAAATCTTCTGGAGCCCCTCTGGCCGGTGGAGGTGAGACACTCACCTCAGCAAGCCTTGATTTCCAAGCCCAGCACTGCTCAGTAGCTAACATTTACTCTCTTAAATGTGCTTCCCCAACAGCCACCTCGGGAAGGTCTCGGAAAAAGCCAAAGCAATCAGAATACGTAAGGAGAGCTGTGTCATATCTAAAGCTGTAAATATTAAAAAGCCATTGCATGAATATTGCAAAGCTAAATGCTGCACGTTGGCAGAAAGCCCACAGTTGCCAGTGACCTTCTTTGGGAAGGGAAGGCCGACCTCCAAACAGCCGTATGGGGGTTGCCTGTGTTTGTGTTTATTGTGCATATAAATACACGCTGGTCTGTTGACCAACTTTGCGGGACATTTACAGTAGTTATTAAACCCGATCTGTATTGTTTCAACCTTTCCAGAGCTCTGACAATGTTTGCACAACAAACGCTCTCATCTGCAAAAGAAAACGGGGAAAAAAAAAACCTAAAAGGAAAGCACACCAATATTGGGCACGGAGGCTCTCGTGATCTCAGTGGCTTCCCAGGCACAGGCAGGTGGTGATGGGAGAGGTGTGAGACCAGCAGGGGAACCCAGAGCTGTGACCTCAGGAGACTCCACTCCTTAAAAGCCGAAGGAAAAAGCAGCAGCCCTGTCCTGGCCTCACACAGGCTGCTGTCGAGGCAGCTTTAGCTCATTTGGGCTCTGCTGCATTTGCACCAAAAGTCCCTCCTGCAGTTGTTGGGGCAGACTTGGGAAGAGGTGCAGCAAGAGCCAAGGGGAAGAGCAGTGATGACCCTTTGGAAACGCTCAAAAGTAAATGATCGACATTCTCAGCTGAGGCACCATGACAAGACAGTCTTGCTTTGTTCCTCGCACTCAGCATTTTGGGCCTGAAACCATCTCTGACAGTATTAAAAATCCAGACAAACCTCACCACAATGGATCTGAACAACTTTTGAAATTCCCCATAATTTTTACAGGGAAAAAAAACCCTCAAAAGATGGTCTTGTAACAGAGGAAGAGTTGGTGAACACCTTAGACACATCTCTGGCACTAAGGTTTTTATTCACTGGGCTTTTAATTTGTTTTCACAGCGGTTTGAACAAATTGAATTTGTTAATTAAAGCGGTAAAATGAAATGCTGAACATTATTGACTAGATGCTAATTACATTAGAAGAGATATCGGGGGAGGGAGGAGTCCTTGTTTTCAATAGCCAGGACAAATCATATTAAGAGAGACAAGTGATCAGTCTGAGCCTAAATTCTGCAGGGAAAAAACTGTTTACATGTTGTGGCTTAATGTTTATCATTCCTGATCTTCAACTGGCAATACCAATAGAAACATGATTACTGCAGCTTGCTATTGTACCTCTTTTCAAATTTCACTCTAGTTTATAACATTCACTAAGCAGAGGTCATTACCCAATTAAATGCAATGATGCTCACTGTGCTAATCAGGAAGGACATTATTTTAAAGTTGGCCTCATGAAAATGCAAACAGTTCACATTCCACATCTGAAAAGCCCTTTGAGTCTTCAAGCTGTAACTTTTAGTATTAAAAAGATTAATATCAAGTTGAATGTTTTGTTTCTTCATACTCCCTTTCATTTAATGACCCTCATTTCCATATTAGCATATTATTTTCAGCAAAATTTTAATTTCACCCTTCATCTATTTATATGGGACTGGCTGGAATTTGGTATTACTTTCTTCAATGTAATTTAACACAGATCTGTACCATAATCCCTCCTGCTAATGACCACTACACAATTTCTGGTATTGGCCCCAACCCTATGTGAGTTACTCGTAAACAATCCACGTTCACCACGTGACTACAACAGCAATCTTCAAAAAAATCTCTGTAAAATCCCACTGGTGCGAAAACGCCAAGAGATTTTGGTTAATGAGGTACCTAAACAATACCTGAAAATACAACTCAGCCCCCAGTCAACTTAATTGATAATTAACACTGTACTCTACATGCAGCAGTTCCTTTACAGGTGGAAGCTGTAGATACCAACATGTGTGAGTCAAAGAAGAATCCATCCCATGCCCTCAGAGTCACATTGACTTTGGAGCACAGACAGGTGCACTAAAGATTACTAAAAGCTTTCTGTGTCACTGCCATCCGACGACTCAGAACACAGAGAGAGGGGATTTGCTGAGTAAGAGGAACCATTTTTAGACTGACAGTTTTCTCCCTCTCTGTCGTGCTCATAACCATGTTCCCTTTTTTTGAACACCACCAGGATACTTAGGGCTTTACAAAAACATAAGGAGACTGCTAGAAAGAATGAAGGCATTCTGATATAAAAGGCATCAAGCCTCTGCTGCTCGTAAATACACTGTAAACAATAGATGATGTCACATTATAAAGAAACAAAGAACAATTGTAGCACAGAGCATCGCTTTTAAACCCTGCTGGGCAGAGGGAATAAACATTGTTCTTCCTTTAGAGTCACAGCAGAAAAGTGGCAATAAAATGATAAAGGACTAATAAATGCAAATGAAATAAACTGAAGCATCAATTTCTACGTGTAAGAAACAGGGGCAGAGCAAAAAAGCCTGAACTGCAACCATCAGGAACAGCAAAACCAGCTGCAGAGCAGGGCACGACCACCTGCATTAGCTTAAGCAATGAGTGCAATAAAGCCCCAAGCACAGGAAGGTGATAAATTAAAGGTTCTCAGCTCTGGCATGTTGAGAGTGTCTTAACAGGGACAAAGAGAAAACAAACAAATACTCATCCTGTGAGCTGTTCAGAGCGTGTGCTTTGTTCTGCTTTCCAGCTTTCCAGTACGTACAAACAATGCACAGGATGGCCTAAATGGCACATTTCGGTTTTCTTTCTTTGGGGAAGTTCATTGCCTGACAGCTACACAACCTGGTTGGGCTCAGGGGGGTCCCCAGCACTCACCCCATGTGTAACTATATCCACTCAAGCAGGCTCACTGAATTTGTGTGTCTGCACAATGAACCCTTTGAGCATGGTCAGTGCTAAGGAGAGTGGTGGCCCTGGGAGCAGTGCTGATCCAAAGCCTGTCCAGCCTGGAACAAAGCCAGTCAAACTCCTGCATGTACATTGGGAATCACTCTGTGCACGGCCAGTAAGTCTGACAGTCTCAGTGTAGACTTGTGATGCATAAGAAAGGATTTATGATGCATAAATGAGACATAAATTGAAGCTGATCTTCACAATTGTTCTAGGTATTTAGAAAAATAGCAGATTCCTCCAATAATAGTTCAGGAATTTTGTTTCACATATCTTTTATAAAGAGCATAGAATGTGACCTTATAATAAGGAAAACCAACAACAACACAGACAGGTGACAGTTACAGCATTGGCTGATGGGTCTGCAAAGACTCCTTCAAGTTACAGATGCACAGCCTGGACCTCTTAAGATGACACCATCTCTTAAGATGGCACCAACTTCAAATAGAATCAGGAAATTATTCTCTGCTTATTCGTTTTTGAGGTTCTTAAAGGGAGCAGAATAACAGTCAAGAGCCTGATCCTTCCTGCCTAACCTCATTCTGCTCTTTCACTGAGCGTGTTTGAGTTGTTTGGGATCTGAAATGAACAAAATCTGGCTCTGTTTGCATCTAAAACTAAATCTGTTAAAAAACTACTCTCCCAAAGTAATCCAGTCCTTTCATACACTATCTCTGCCCTTTGCTAGTTCTAACTTTCATTGATGTATACTTGATTTGCACTCCCGACTGTGAGTGGCTTGGGTATTCCGTTTGTCAGAGAGGCTTCCTGGACAAGTTTCCTTCAGCCTTTTTGAACAGAGTGCATATACCAGAGAAGTTCAAGCCTGAGATAAAATCTTGGCCAAAGAAATGGAAGAGAGGGAAAACCAGAAATCTAAAGTAAAATACATGGAATTGCCACGCAGAGGAAGTTATTACCACTAGTGCTTCCGAGCTCCTGCTGTGTTGATGTGGTTTTATGGATACTCAGTGTAGGTCTGTCGCTCAACAAAGGAATTTTGCTCTATGTTTGCATGAAAGGAGTAATAAATTTGTTACAATTAGTAAGCAAAATCCAAAAGGATTGGACATCTGCCTTGGAATCTGCTTGCTATACAGAAAACAGTTTAATATTGGCAAAGAAACAAATCTGAGAAGTGTACAGGACCTAATTAAAGGAGACGTGCTTAGAAAACAGATACTAAAATAACAGCAAACTGGTTCTGGGTTAGACATGAGAAACAATGAAGATAGAGTATAAGTTTTAAGGTGTTGATTTTCTGATGTTGTCAGGCAGCCTACTTGTTAAAACTCTGCAGGTACCAGCACAGCACAACGCTGACAAAGCTGCTGGTCTTTAACAGTGCCCCTGATGGCTCATGTCAATAAGGTTAACTTTACTAACACTGAAGGTATGAGCATATGCTGTTCCATCAGAAATATATACTATGGAGAGGAGAAGTTTTAATTTATCACCTTCAGTACAGCTGAGGAAAAATGCACAGAACAGATTAACCATGAATTTACCATTTAGATGTTTATTGATACCTCCCCGAAATATAAAAATAAATGCCTAATATGGCACATTTCTGTCTACACATTTGTTATTTTTTTTTTTCAACTAGTGTCAAATTGAAAAGGGAAGTTTTGCTGTGGGGCTGCTCCATTTATCTCATGTTCTGGCCTAAGGAAATTCATCCCTAACACAAGAGGGATATTCGCTTTGTTTTGATTCATATGGGCCTTTTATTATCCTTTCTTGGGCTCAACCAGTCTAATTCCTGTTGTGACATCATGAGAGGGAGATTTTCACCTTTTCCATGGGAATTCAGGTCCTAAAACTTCAAAATGCAATTTTGCCACTGACTTTGCCGAGCCACTGGAGCTCAGGACTGAGTTCTGCAGGACACCCAGCCATGGACAGTCCAAGAGCTCGGGGCAGCATTACCCTCTGGAGCTGTCTGTGTTTTGGCAATTTTTTGGGGATTACAAAGATCAAAACTTTGCCTTCTTCCTTGCTTTCCACCTGCATTCCAGAAAGGCAAGCATCACAAGGATTGCTTGTTATGTAGCACTCCTGGTTCTTGGGAAAGTTTCAGAAGCTGCAACTGGCTCAGAGGAAACTAAAATTAAAGGAAGACCCTGGTGACCTTCCTCATGAAACTCTGTGCCAGCCAGCAATGATCTGGTTCACATTTTGGGAAGTCAGTAATACATCACCAGGAAGAAAAGCTTTAAAATGGATATAAAAAGCCAAGGCTATTGATATTAGAACCAAATTTGGACAGCCATTTAAGTTTCCATTTCCAGTAATTCCTAAGTGTGGCCAATGAATACGAAGAATTTGAGTACATTTCCTCCAGAAGAGATTAAAGCTTCAGTCAAATGCAATAAACTAAAACACAAAATATAATTGAAAAAGTAGGAACTGAAAGTCCTTGGTCAGACTAATGGATGTAGCAACTGAAGCAATTTGTGAGCACTTGCTGAGTTCCCTCTGAGCAGTCCCTTACCACACTGGTGATGAGGCAGTAGACCATAAACTTTGTCACTGGAGTGTTAGAATAAATTAACAGAGAGGCAAACCTACCTTACCTCTGAAAAAATTACCTCCAGATTTGCCTTAGAAGCAGAAAAAAATTTATACTGCAGTGGTTTGATGTGAGCTTATTGCATGTTTGCACTTCCTTAGATCTGCATCTGTGCTGAGGGTGTTACCGAAACCCCAACATTGCTAAAGGGACGTGCACACACATGGAGCAAACATTTTCTCATTACATTCCTCTGACACAAATGCACCTTCCTGCACAAAACCTGGACTGTGTTCTACCTGAAATATCCCAAATCAGACAGGTGAAGTTATGAATGTCCCTACACACACACTGTGCATGCTGATACGCAACTCAACCCAAACCCAGGGGCCATCCCGGCACTGCAGCAGGGGCCAGGGAGAGCTGAACACTGGTGTCCCTGCCCCAAGGGCTAATCAGGGTGTACTCCACGACCAGCAACACTGCAGAACTGCTACCAGTAATGATAGCCATCACATAACGCTGCAGTCGGGTGATTGGAAGAGGAGGAGTCTGGACTTTGTGCCATTCACATGCTATGCAGATTCTTTTCAGAGCTGATATTATGTCAATGCACTCATTACAGTTTAGCTGAGGTCTGTGTATTGTTCTTCATATATATTCACAGCATACAGTAAACTCTAATAGCTCCTTTGGAGCTGTTACACTGTATGCTGTAAATGGTTATTAACAATAGTATTCATTCATTTACATGTAATGGATTCATAATAGCAAAAGTAGAGTGAAAATCTTACGCTGTAATATGAAAAGTAGATACTGCATAAAGGCAGCATTTTACTACTCAATACTCTGACTGTTTTAATTATTTTTTAAATATCAATAGGTCCTGCTTCAGTAGCTTGTAAAATTATACAAACCAAAGCAGCCCTTGAGTCAAAGGAGCACAATGAATAGTGTGCACAGAGCCAGATATCTCCACAGGCCTAGCTTTTCCCACAGAACTGCCCACAGTGGGCATGGGAATCCACTCACATGAGGATCTCTGCCAATGAAAGGCACCAGGATGGAGATGAACCCATGCCCTGCAGTGCCCCACACTCAACACCCATCCTCCAGGTGCTTCAAGCAGTTGAAATCCATGTGGAGGTGGAAGAGGAACAAGAAGAAAACCACCAGGCAGAAATTCATATCACTTCCCAAAATCTACAGGCAGGACATATAATCTCTGCCTGTCTCATTTAATATGACATCCTTTAAAAAACAAAACTTCTGAGGAAGAGGAATTGAAGCTGACATAAAAGACCAAAATGGCTCCCTGGAACTCAGAAATGAAGCCCTGCATCTCTGAGAAGTGCTGCCCTGGAGGAACAGATCCTGCTTCCTCCAAACAGGAAAATCCCCAAAAGACTTCCTTTTCAGCCCCTGTGTACATTACCAACACCTCATTTTTCTATTGCTTAAATAAAAATACCAACAAATAAGTCAAATGGATCCAATTTAGGACAGACAAAGACACTCCACAGAAAACGTCCGAGGTGTTCACTCCCTGCAGACACAGAGGGAAACATCTAATTGAACCTACCAGATGCCAGCTCATCACTGGCACAGAGAAAGGGGCACAGAGAAAGCAGCAGCTCTGAGGCCCTTCCCAATAATGTGCAGAAAAAAAATAGTCCTTCTTTGCAGATTATTTTTGGGGTTAAGTTTAAACTCAGCCAAAGCCAACCAAAGGCACAGATTTGAAAATGGACTAACTAGCAAAACATGAACATACTATGAAGACTGAGACTGCTCTGAGAAAGCAGCTGAGCTTCAAGTATAGGTTTGCTCAAGTCATGTTTTATTTATCTAAGAGTTTGGTACAGTTGGGAGTGTCTTTTCCATGGATTTATTTTTTTTTTTCCCCGCAGAACTTGGGATGGCTTCTATAGTGCTTCTCTTGGCACAGTCTGAGATGGTAGAATAACATAAGAATATCATCAGGTCTCACTATTTCAGCTTAATATTGGTTTCTTTAGTCATCTAGAAATCTAATGGAAACTGTAAACATCAATACAAATTTAGCTTTGCTTGGTATCCTCTGAATATCACCAGTTTAGCCATTAGTTACACTGCCTTGTAACCTAAATGCAAAGCCTTTGTTCTCAAGCAAAAAGATGAAATAGAAGAGGAAAAACATGCATGTATTCAAGACAGTCAGAACAGGATATGCTGATAAGAGGAGTTTTTACCAAAAATCTGAGAAGATCTGTATATAACATAAAGGGTATTGAAGCTTGTGTCTAGCTCAGGCACAGGAAAAGAAATATCTCTTTAAAGGTTTCACTGCATAAAGCTTTTTTTGAAGCTGAGTCCAACGTCCTGTAAAATCCACCAGCACTTATTTATCACAGAAGAATAATTTGTTTGAATATTGAACACTTCATGGTGAACAGTAAAGAGCAAATGTTGCTCTTTGCTTCATTGTTTCCTATTTTTATTTGGTTGTACAAAGGTACTGTAATCACCCTGACATAAGCCATGTTCTAATTTACCTGTGGTTTACAGCTGTTGTTTTTGAGCTTACACTAAAGGTCAGCAATGCTATTTGTATCACTGACAGGGATGTTCAAAACATCTCACAAATCAGTAATACTTTGGAAAAACAGAATAAAGAAAATTATAGCTGCAGTGCCATTTATTTTTGGCTGCCTATTAAACAACTATCCCAATGTATTTTATATCTGTAACTATTTAATATAATTAGCTGCATGGCATGGCAATGACGTTTTTTATAGCACTGGAGATAAAAAGCTAATATTTTAACCCCCCAGGACCCAATTTTTGTGAGGTGAGAGTTTGCTCATTATATTCAAATTAGTAGAGATACAACAGCATAGGCAGTTATATAGCTTATCTTTTCTGCAAATATATGTAGACCACTCTAAAATTATTTGCCTTTTTTTTTTTTTTCCTGGCTATAAATAACTGAAAGATAGGCTTCTGGTTCATGCTAAAACTGAGTCTTAAACTGTGAATATCACAGCAGAAACCAATTGTTCTTTTAGATCCAAATGTAAATGTTTACTTCTACAGCATAACTATCTCTTTGTTCATAGGAATGAAAAATAAAGCTTAATATATTCAGAGCTTCATTGCTATTAGCAACACACAAGCCTGCTTTGTCTCAGATCACAACTGATTAAAAATAATATTCAACTGTAATTATCAAGATTGTACCCAATCAAAAGAGCTACTGTATTTTGCAAGCACATTCAGAACTTCATGGACAGAGGGCAAGGAAGGAGGTTGGAAAATTTTAATGTGAAAGCGATTTGTATGATCTGCATAGTAAGTTAATCGACAGCAAAAACAAAGTCATTTCTTCGGCGTTCCTAGTTTGTATTTTTATATTTTACTGTGTTCTGAGTGTTGCCAATTACCAGTGTGATAGTCACAGACTTGATTATCTCCCTGATTTTAGAGAGTCCTGTTCCATTGATAAGAGTATCTGGTACACAGCCTGTATCACACAATGCTGCTCCATCGCCTGATATTGAGTTAAAAGGACCATAAATCCTGCTTGGCAACCTGGTCTGCTGGAATAATGGAGAGTACTTGGCAGCAGTGGCTGAGCTGTAATTCAAGCTCATCTCCTCAGACAACTGGAGAGGGACACACATGGCCACAGAACTCATTTCGGAGTCTGAAAGCCATTAAACATCTTTTACTGGCTCCTACACGAAGGACTCTGATGCCAGAACCTCAATGCCAAGGGATACCCAAAGGGAAGGCATATGGTCTGCTTTCACTTGTGCTGAAGAGTTCATTCTTGTTATTTAAAGAAATAATGGAATGTGTGCTTCTTTCTTTATCAACAGCCTGCCTATTTTAGAGGAGGCATAATGATATATAATTAAATCAAATACAATATTAAAGCCTCCTTCACACTGTGCACTGGTTGCACCTGCAAAATGGTGGGACGTGCAAAGGAGAAGGGAAAAGTCCCAGGAGGGAGTCCAGCTCAGTCGTCTGTTCCTCCAAAGAGCGCCTTGAAAAGTGCAGGAGGCATCAGTCACCTCTGCTCTTCCAGTCACAAGGTGGACATTATCCACAGGACAAGGAATGCTGCTTCTGATGTACAGCAACTACTGAAGATTCGCTCTCTGGCAGAAATGAAAGCTTGTAAAAGCAATCAATGTTTCCCCTTGTGCAATCTTCCCTCACATCAAACCCCTCATCTTAGCACGCAACTGAAATCTGCAAAATTAATGTCAATATTAATAAAGTTGTCAGCGCAGCATGTTAGAACTGTGTGCAGAAAACCTAGAGCTGGTTTAGAGCAACTGGTACAGCAAGAGCTTATTGGGAGTCTTTATTTCATTCCGTGTAGGAAAGGAAATTGTAGTTGCTGCAGGATTCACAGACCGGCTTTGACACCGACACTAAATATAACCAGAAGCCAGAAATAAGGAACAGAAAGAGCAGGTACAAAGAAATGGAAGAAATCTGTGAGAAACTGGAATGGGGCTTGAATTCTTTGCATCTTTTTATCAGGTGTATATGGAAAGAGTGTATATACACTTTTATCAAGTGCATATGGAAGGACAGAGAAAGGGGGAAAAGCAATCACCTCAGCAAGGTCCAAAGTGCTCCAAGGTTTCCCAGGCAGAAACAGACTGAAGCATCAGATACCAGCTTGGAGAGACTGACACCACAAACCCCAGCAGCTGGGAGTCTCAAGCAACATTAGGTGACTGAGTCAGTGAGAGAACAAATGTGGCAAGGCAAACAAAAATGTAAACCAATTTACAACTATCATTTCCTTGTTATAAATCACAAGTTTAAATATCCACGGCGGCAACTCTACAAAAATCTGAATCCTGAATAGATCAAGTGAAAACTGGATACACCCCAAATCTGAAGTACTATGGCATACCTATTCCCTCCTCCCCTCCCCTTTTATCCATTTAGGAAATTTCACAGCCAAATGATTGCATGAAAACCAAGTTTCATAAAAGAGTTAAAACCCAAGTCAGATAAATGAAAGCAGGTACTACTCCACCTCCCAGAGTAAACACACTAATGGAGGGATAATTAATCCATTAAGACACAGGCTACAACAAGACAATGAAACCGAACATAGAAACATCAATTTTATAACTCACTGTGCTATAATTATTCTCTGGCTCAGTGAATGCATATACCCTTTCAGAAACCTACCGTGCCTTTCATCTTACATAAAGGATTAAGTCTTTAACCCACACACAGGAAATACAGCCTTCTGTAATGTTCCCACATTACTCCCTGCACACTGCTAGATGCTGCTCATTTATAGTAAAATCTGACTTTTTGCAACAGCTGAGGAATGTTGCCCAAGTGGTTGTTTTTTTTTTTCAGGTGTGTGTATGTTTTTCTGACCTGATTGCATCTTCCTCAACTACACATCTAAGAGTACAATACATTCCTAAGCAGCAAACCAAACTGTTTATGGGGAAACACAGGAAGAATTCAAAGACCTTCAGTGTGAATGCTAATCATGATGTATAATTGGAGGATAAAGACATTTCCTTTTCAAAGCCAGGAACAGGAATGACCCCTTGTAAATAATACAGCACAGTTGCTAGTACAAGACATCTAAACAGATATTTCAAACAACAGTCATCCAATTAAAATCACACATAAAAACACACAATACAAATTCACGTGATTCAAGAATTTCACTCATATCTACTACAACTCCTGAACATAAACCAATGTGCCATTTACACAGCAGATCCTCTCAGTAATATTCTGTTCTCTCCCCATGTACAGGACACACAGTGCTATGAAAAGGAGTTTGTATATATGGGGAGACTGAATCCAAATTAATCACGTAGAACTTTGAACAAGACTCTTCCTGTAAATTATTTGTGAGGTTTACTTGCTAAAGCATTAATCATTTTTGTCCTGCAGTCCCTGTCCTTTCAAACACAGTCACTACTTAGTGTAGAACATATTGCTAATTGTGTTTTATTTATATATGAAAATACCAATTTACAACACTTTTTTTTTTCTGCCCAAGCAACACCACATGAGCACACACATCTGGCAAACTTGCCAATAACACTCACACAGAGAACCCTGTGGGTCCATTCTGAATTATAATATCTCTGTAAAGCTGAGTAACAACAACAAGCAGAAAATCATTCAAAGGCTTTCCTGTAAAACACAAGGTTAGCAACCAATGGTCAACTTCACTGGGTTCCTTTATCCCTATCAAAAGTAAATCGTTGCTATGCTATTTGTTTGCCTTGAAGCTACAGAAAGCAGGCACTGACTCCCTGTGCTCTGTCATTCCTGATCCCATCCTTTCAGCTGGTAAAAGTGCCAGTTTGCTGCTATCAAATGCGAAGAATCAATATGCTGGCAGACACAAGTAGCACGTTGAGCCATCAGACCATAACAGCCCGAGATCAGTTTTATCTTTTTTTTTTTCCCTTTTGTTTTTGTGCAGCTTTTTCCCTACTGTCTTATCCGGAGTCACTGGATAGAAGCCATCTATCAATCAAGCAAAGTCTCAACAAGGTTTATTACTCAGCTGCTCAAAACAGGGAATAAAGATCAGGCCTCATTATTATCACAGAATATGTTAGAATCTACTTTATTTTTGCAGTGATCCTTTCTCTTTGCCACATTAACTTAATGACATAATTTTAATTGACCCACAAGGCTACTGACTTACTGAGAAATGTAGCTGAGACTTTCTATAAATAAAGGTCTTTGAACGAATTGGAAAATAATATTTGCAATGCCAGTAATATCTCTGGTCAGCATTTTATTTACCTTACTCGATTCTGTTTGCTCATGTGCCTGCAGGAACCGATGGCCACAGACAATTTCTTTGAATTCTTGGAAATGCCTTCTCCACAGCAATCAAAATTTACGATTCCCTTCATTCTAATGCAAAGCAGGTTGTTTCCCAAAACTGTCCTTCAGTGTGTGGTTCCTGCAGCAGAGAGGACTGAGTGCTTTGTGGTTTATAACTTCAGTTCAGAACTAATCCTGAAAAAAGAGTTAGCCATCTATTTCTGTGCACCAGTGGATGTAGGCCACAGAGAGAGGAAGATTTGCAGAGGTGTTGGGGCTCTTGTGTGAGCCAAACACCACCTCCACACTGGATTCATCTGTCCTCATCTGTAATGAAGCCGATCATCTGAAGGATGAGTCAGGCTGGCCCAACGCTGGCACACAGTAAGAGCTTTCCTTACTGCTGCATAAGGGACAGGAACTGGGGCTAATTCCTTCCCCCTTAAAAACTGAACCTTCAAAATTAGGCAATCCCATTGTAATTTTATCATAATTAAAGACTGAGGCGTACAGCGATAGCGATGCTCTCTGAATTCACAGAGATTCATTCCGGGATTTCTTAGTATCCTGTAATTAGCACAATGAAGAACCTTGAAATTCACTTAGCAATTAGCAGTGATGAACAAAAATGAGTTGCCTTTAAGGCACTTAGGCCATATTCACACATCTTATTTTAAGAACCAAGCTGCTTAATTTCCACACCTGCAAACGAGGCTCCTGGATCTGGAAGGATGATTCAGACAGCTCAAGTTAGGACTGAAAGTTTTTTATATCCAGAATCACACTGACAGAATTCGGATCCAAGTGCACGCATTACTTCTCAGGAAACTGCTCTCTCCCCTGCTGCCAGTCACACTGAGTGCCACCCTGGCCTCTTATTCTAAATCAGAGATACGCCACATATAAAGGCTTCAAATCCCAGGTCAAATAGCAAGAGAAAGCAGCTAAAGGCCAGCTTTGCATGTTGCAGCTGATACGGTCCGGAAGGATTTCCAGGATGTGTCAGTGTTATTTGTGTCAGAGAACAGAGAGGAATCGCCCTGGATGTCAGGAGGCTTGTCAATAACTCCAAACTTGAGAGAGCAGGAGAAGCAGGTAGCCATGAAATGATGCTTTGCATATTCAATTGTTTGATAAGCTCTGAGAATGCAATTTAATGGTGCTGTACAAATGCCAGGATTGTTGCTCTTTTAGAAATGAAAAGATTAAAAAGCAATATATATTGCATTATCCTTCTCCTGTGCCATCAAAGAAGGTGCCAACCAATACTCATCACAGGAAAAAAAGCTCATTCTTCCCCTCGCATTTTGCAGTTTACTCCTACTCATGACATAAATATCTCTATGATTAAGCACACAATCCCATTTCTTTGTTGTGATGTATCAGTGACCAAACAATTAAACTATTTTTATTTTTTACTTTGACTCTGTGTTTAAATGGGTAAAATTGATAGGACACATTCCTTTAACCCCACTGTGGTTTTAATTTGTTTTATTCTGGGCATGCTGGGAAGGTGTTTTCTTCCACATGCTTCCAGAAGCCAAGAACAGTGAGGTCAAGGACCGGTTCTTTGTTAGGATTGAGACACGAGACTCCTGCTGAGTCCAGCACCCAAGGGCCAGTGATGGGAAATAGAAAGCCACTGGACTGTCTTCAGCTTTGTAAGATTCAAATGGTTGTAGATGTTTCAGTGATTGATACCTATATTTACAATGTGCTGTCTCAATATTAGTAGAGAAAAGCACATTAATGACAGACTGTGCTAACCTCCCTTTTTATTTTTTTACTTGAGAACTGCTTCTTATATGGAAGCACTACAAAAAAGTATTTTTAGATAATCATTGCTCTATAAGAAAGTTAGCTACATTTCTGTCTCTTTCCATGAAATGGAAAGAATCCTCCTTTTCATTAACTCCAGTTTATGAGAAAGCAGTTCTTTTTCTGTTAGATTTTCTGTTCTGATTAGATTTCCCAAAAATAAAGAAAGCTTAGCTACTCTGTTTTTTCATACATCACTCAGAAAATAAAAAAGCTCCAATGTTCACCCAAACAAGTTCACAGGACAAGTGATTTTGGTTCCCACTGGTAATTGTGAGCACCAGTGGGCAAAGGTTGATGGAGGAGAGTTCCACAGCAGCCTGCTGATACCTAATATTTAAAACACATCCTTCTCAATCACACACACTTTATCACCCTGTCATACCTCACACCGTAAAGTTTTACAAACACTGCAACTGATATGCGTCATTTATTTCCACTTGAGCCAATTAAAGAACAATGATTGGAAAAGCACTCTCAGTAAATCATTTCCATTTGGACTACAAAGCTGGGCAAATCTGGAGTTCTGTGATAGTCTTGTTTCAGTGTTTTTAAGGGACTGATAGATAGAAGTGAAACAATACCAAACAGATTAGGGCATTATCTATCCAATTTACAAAAAAGGAAGAAACTCTCAAGTTTTGGATGATTTGGCAAGTAATGCATATGTGTGCAACTAGTTTTTTCTTTGTTATTACCAAGCAATGACTTGGACCTATAACACTTCATCACTGTAAATATTAAAGCACTTTACTCAGTGATGGTTCAACCTCATTTCACTGAACTAGCTGCTATTCACCTCCTTAAAGGCGTGCAGGGATAGGTAGGAGGAACCTCACAATAAAGGTAAACATATTCACATCTTTTGTGGACTTGAACCCAGTGTTCTAGTCTTGCTGCCTGGCAGTATAATGGAATTCTATCACTGATTTCAGTGGGAACAGGAATGGACCAAATGGACCAACCACCCTCCCAGCACCGTAACGAAACCGAGACACGACACGCTCATTGATCCCACGTGTTACTGCAGTGGGATGGAAGAGCTTCCAGCTGTCATTCAAAAAGAAATTTTCCAGGACATTGAAGACACAATATTAAGTGGAAGATGTTTATGGAAACTTTAGGTGCTATCAGTAGGTTTCAGGTTAACTGACCCAGATTCAAGGAGTTGCAGTACAACAGAAAATCACCTATTGCACCTGGATATGCCAAAGTACCTTAGAGCACGTTTTTTCAGCTTTAACCAAGAAATTCATGAAGACTTTGTGGATGAAGGATGGGTCTGAGAAACAACTTAGTCTTTATACTATCTTCCTTGGTGACCACGGGAAAAGCATTCATCTTATTTACTCCATCTTTAAAATCAGGCTAAATACATATTATTCATCTTCAGGCAGGTCTGAGTTATTGATGACAATGGCTGTGTAACTGTTCACCATTATTTATTATTATCAGAAGAGAAAGCTTTGCAATGGATCAGATAATAAAACAAAATCTAATCATTTCTGTTTATCAGTGAGCCAAGCTAAACTGAACTTGATTTTGTTGCAACAAAACTAACATATCTGTGCCTTCTCTCTCTCTGGTAATCCAATGATTGCACTCTCCTACATTTAGAAAAGCTATTGAGAAAACAAATGCATAGAAAGCTTGCCATGGAAACCTATTGGACTGCAAACATGGACTTTCAGAGTCTTCTGACCTCAAATTTTTGCCATATACTACAGGAGCAATTTTGAAAGCTGAAATAAGCAGCTAATCACAGTGGCACCTTTTAAACATCATTCTTCTTCCAAGAACAGTGACTTTATCATGTTAAAACCCCATATAACCCACCTGCAGCCCACTAAGTGAACCAGAGAGAAATCCCTCTGACACCATTAAAACCCTGGCTTTGTGCTTTGCAAGCTGCAGGAGCAACTGATGCAAGTGCTGGAAAGAACTGAGGAATTAGCAGTTAGAAGGAAACACAGAAAAAATGTGCCCAGTTGCCATTCAGAGGGTCAACCATCTCCAGGCTTGTGTATTTTACCTTGTGCTCTAGAAAGCTGACCTAAAAGAGTTGAAATTGCATGTTTGTTTGTTTGTTTGTTTGTTTTAATAAAATGCTGTTCACTTTTATAGGTAAAAAACTCATTGAAGAGGGTGCATTACTGCAGAACTCATGAGCACAGACATTTCTGGCCTGCCCTGCTCTTGCTTATGGAAAACAGCTTGGCATAAAGAAATCAGGTGCTGGCCTTGATCATGGATCTGCCATGGATGTCACTGCAACTCCCTTCTCATTTCCCTTCAACACAAGGACTCCAGAGGAAGCAAAATGTTGAAGTCAGAAGACTCCTGACTGTTTTTGTTACAATTCATGTATGTCCTGATGGTAATAGGAAGCATTTCTGTTCAGGTCAAAATAATGCTTAGAGCTTTTAAATAGTTACCATTTCCCAACCAACTTTGTATTTTTTGTCTTGTCCAAATTATAATCAAAATACCCCAAGGATCTTCAGTAATCAATAAGATACACAAATTGAAGAAATGTCATGTTTTGGCATATTCCATTATTTATGCAAGCAAGGAAAAAATACATAATTTTGCTCTTTAGGATGAATGTCACTAGTGGACGTGCAACCCACAACATCTTGGCTACCTACTTGAATGATTAATTAAAAGAAAAAATAGTTAATCAAGATAAACTTCTGCACCTAGCAAACAGAGGACTGAAAGTTTATCATGTCCAAATATGTTTCTCATACATTTACTGCAAATTAGTTTTTGAAAGTGAATTTCAAGGTCTACTGACTCCGAGGTTCACTAACTCAGTTTTCATTAAGTTTTCACAAATGATCTACTGTAGCATTATTCTTTTATAGTGGTGCAGATTTAAGGCCCAGTATGAAAAGCAATTATACTGTCAGAAAAGTGTATTTTGACTTATTAAAAAATTGAAAGGTTTCACGAAACTATTTTGGTGTTCATTGGGAGTGGATGTTGACAATGTCATGGAAGAAAGCATTTTTCTGGATCATACCTCTCATCCAACCTTCTTGTTGAAAACTTAAGGTAACCTCACTTAGCAGATATGTTAAATACCTGTGTAGTCAATAAATACGAGGTACTTTCTGATTCTACCCTGGCACTGGCCCACTGAGTTTATTTTGCTGAACATGTATTATATGAATGAGGCACCTGTTAGTGAAAAATATATTAATTTCCTTTTCATAAATACTGAAGATGCTTTAAAAAAAAAAAAAAAAGGTAGATATTTAGCACTCTGATGAGTTACACGACTCATGTCAAGAGACAATATTGTCCCATCTTTTTGGATCACTTTTCTCAACTGCATTGCATTAACTTTTTCCGATTACCTCATTATCTCCCAGAGTTATTTTTATATCCTATCTGAGCACTATTCATCTAAAATATCTATGACTTAGAGAATAACCATAATGCTCTCTTCTGGTAAAGGACTGAGGAGAGCTTAAAATATGAGGAAAGGATTTACCCTTCAATTGTTACATGGCATCTAGGAATAAATTCAGCTGTTTGCCTCTTGACTTCCTTTTCAGAGCAAGTGACTAAGAAGTATTTAAGGAAAGGACTAAAAGTGGGTGATAATTGATTCAACTTGACCCTTGATCTTGTTACACAAAAGCCATTGTAGGAGATAGAAAAGGAAGAAGGGATGAAATTGTTACTTAGAACAGTTTCCTCTAAAAGTCAATGCTTACATAAGCATCAGAAACTTAAGTTTTCCTGCCTCTTAAAAAACAGCACCACATAATTTCTTTTTTATCCATCTCAATTAGGTGACTTCAATTATTGTGTACATTAATCATGAAAAATAAGAACTCTAAATCTAAACTTTTTTTCCTGGCCTTGTCCTATTGTGTAATAGTGTAGAGTGATGTAAAACTCTGGGAACTACCAGAAAGTAGTTCAGGACTCAGATGGTTTCCTTTCCAGGAATCTCACTATGTCCAAACCAGAAATCAACAGGTAAATATTGAGTGTATGCTAATGCAGGACTTGCAGCAAATAAGCAGGAGGAACAGGAAGTTGTTAGAAAACTAATAAAAACCTCACCAAATAGCTTTGGTAAAGCAGCCAGAGTAGGAGAAATTATGCATAGAACAGTCTCTAAAGTCATTAACAGGAGATAAAAAGAAAAACCTGTCCACTACTGCATACAGAAGAAAAACTAGCAGCAAACACTAAGATTGCTGAAGCACTTAAAACCATATTGTTTCAGCCTTCCTTAAAAAGATAAATTACCATGAGAAAGTTGAGTCCAGTCACAGTTACACAGAACTTTGACTTCGCTCAGTACAGATATCAGGCTCTTGCCCACAGTTCTAATACAATAAATTCAGCACAACACCAGGAGAGTAGTGTGGAAAGTCATAATGTTACCCCTACCAAATAAATACCCTCTAGCCACTTGCAAAAAAAATGGCCTCCTTAACCACAGAAAAAAAATCCATTTGATCTTGAAGGTGTGCTGTGTGGTACTGGCCCTACAACTCCCAGAGAAATGCTGACTTATTGAGATTTTGCTGTTGTTATTGATTTTCCCTAATTACATTGATCCTAGAGGTTATGCACTGTTATTGTTTAAGCTATAAATACTCATTAAATCCATTAGGATCTTTACTTGGAGAATTGGAGAAGAAGCTGTGTAATAACTATAAAAAAAAAAGGAAAAAAAAAAAAAAAAAAGAGGAAAAAAAAGGTTTTTGTTATAACTTCTGGTACCAGAAACAAATTGTCAATAGGATCCAGTTCTTAGGTGTCAGAGTTTTTTCATCAACAGACTTAACTACTAATTAAGCTTCCAATCTGGTGGTCTATTAGCATACTTCTCTGGAGTGCACTGATACTGTAGCATAAAAGACATGGGACTTATTTTCCTTACTCCAACAGCTAAGGGGGCTGTTCCCCTTTTGTCAGGTTTACAAAACTTTTCATATTTCTAATAGTTCTGCATGTGAGATCTGGCACTGCCAACAACCTAATTAGGGCTACAGGAACAGAAATAGATTTCAATAAGTTAGTGTGAATTCTTTCTAATTAACTTTCCATGAGTTCTGCCTGAGTTTTCCCAGTGTGGAGATGTGGCTTTCTCTCAGCTCTTCCTTTCTACATCATCAGCTCCTCCAATGGCCACAGATCATTTCCTGTTCTGCAGCTGAAACAGCTCAGCTTCAAAGGCTGTGACTAACATCATTTAAACCATTATCATTTTTTACCCAACTATTATTAAACAAATTGATTTCCCCCCAGCCTGCACGACAAAGAAAATCATTCATTCACTTTGTGTGTTCTTGGCAATCTATGTTTCTTCTTTAAATCACATAATGGCAAGAATTAGGAAAAATGATCATTTATCTGATGTCAGTAAGTTGGGCAAAGCTGTTACATTTGTCATCATGTAGGAAACTGCCATTACATTAGGCCAATTTCTGCAACTAATATTTTTTTGATTCATTCCCTACTCAAAAAGTTATAATTGTCTTTGAACCTTTTTAATTGTCCCACTGGAAAGAACAACACGTGGTGAAAACAACAGGATTTGGATTGTATCTGATGTGACTTCATTAGGATGTTGGAAAAACTTGAAACACGAGAATACTGTAGTTTAAAATAATCTCCTCATGTTCATCCTGGCAAAAACTTTTCTAGACAAAACAAATGTGTTTTGAGGACAGGAAATGTCAGCAAGATATTGAAACATCTTGTCCACCTTAAAGTCTGAAGCACTTGCCCCATGAGCAAGAACATAACAGGTAACCAATAGGGTCATGTTCATCACAGAAAATTAAAAAGTATGTATCTGTCTACAGAGAACAGTGTCTATGATACCAAATATTTATGGCATAGAGACTGAGTGATGTGCCAGGTAACATGCTCCATCATCCCACAGTCCTTTTCATCTCTTTATTGCATATTTTGCCTGTGCAGCAGGACTCGGTTGAAAAGGAGGATGGTGTTTGTTCCAACTGTAAGACTGCATATCTCCACAAAAGTCTTTTGTAAAAGGATCTCGAAAGTAATACAGTGACATCTGGGATGAATCTGGGTAGTCATGCAAGAAATACCAAGCACAGCACACATTCTGGTGAGAAACAGCTGATATCTGTTCCCATTTAATAGGACTACTCTTGCTAGTAGAATAAACAAAGTTTTTATTTATTCTGAGGTTAGTTACATGAAATCATTTCATGTGAGTGCCTGCTAGCAGAATCTGAAGCTGGAGAAAGCGGCCAATCCTGTTCACTTCCATGAACAGATGGTTTAAAGCGGTGTTTAAGGCACTGGTGGGAAAATGGAGAGAGAGATTTTAGTCTTGAATTCCCCGTGGAGCTGCAGTACAGCCTGTAGAGCCAGCTCACCATTCTGTGCCTCTGTTTACCTTTTCCCCTCTCTACCTTTCAGAGGGAAGCTTGTCTTGCTGTGTGTGTTCATCCAACACCTGCAGGAAAAGGCCACAGTACCAGTGGGAGCTCTGACCAATGTCCCAGTACCAGCAGCGCTGTTGGTTTCATATAAACTTATTTCCTCTATAAAAGCCCTACAGTGTACAAACAGTATTTATTAAGAAAGGCAGCCTGGTAGAGACTTTCTCCCTGAGCTGTTGTTTTGCCATCTAATATGCACGAGCTCGAAGCTCCCTGAAAGGGTTATCTGAATTCCACGGCTAGTAAATGAGCGAGGTTTTTTTTTTTTTTTTTTGGCAATAAATTCATGCAAAGCCAGGGCTGCTGAACTTCAACAGCTGACACTGGCTTCTGCAGGTGCAAAATCACAGATGGTTACATGTCATTACTGCCACAGAAGTGCTACTGAATTCACTAACATTTGCCAGGCTGAGCAGAATACTGTACACACAATATGCTATAGAATTCAGGCAGCCCTGGACACCGTTATATTCAGGATACTCCACTGTGCTCAGAGCAATTAGCAAATGGCTGAATGTGTAGGTCCTACATTAACATCCAAATCTTTGTTCTTCAGATGTCACCTTGTCCTTTTAAAGAGGATTACAATTCATACTCAAGAGGACCTCATTTTATGCAAAGCACATGGCAAGGTCAAACCAGACATATATAAAGCTTTAGTCCCCAACACGGTGTCCCTGACACTGTGTTGTTAGGGATGAGAGCTTGGCCAATCATCAAGGACAATTCTGTCCTTGCTTTCCCTCCTCCTGCTGCAGGAAACAAGCCTGAGGCTACTGCAGGCAGTTCATACACTGGGGCAGAGCAGGCTCAGTAATTTAGGACCTATTATTTAGCACGAGACTGGGCTGTGATCCTTCTTATCCTCCATGGAAAATGACACAGAAACCAACGAGACCTCGCGTTTGTACAGTCAGCACACACCTTCTCATCCATTTAAATTCTCATTTTTCTGTCTCACTTTAAGAGGAATTTTTTTATATTGAAATTGCTCTCAAGGTAATAACCAATTTACAACTTTTTTCACGTTCTTAGTAAAGCCAAATAGATTGTGATCAGAAGTGTTTTAATACTACAATTCCACTAATGTTATCTACTTGACAAATTGCCCATAATGTGTGAGAAAACCAAACAAAGTTATACTAATCCAGACTTCAGAGAACAAAAGTATCAGCTATGGCTCATTTTGTAGTTCATTTTGCTTCTACTCAGATACTTAGATTCTTATCCTTAAAATGGAACAGAGATGAAGGACAAAAAAATTCTGAGAAGTCACTCTGTTACTTAACAGGAGCTTTACAGATTGACCACTAAGTTGCAGGCGTCCAGAGGGCAAAATCTGCTCTTTATATATTTTCTGAGATAGAGAACACTTGCTGTAATGGGAGATTATAAAAGTGGAAAGAGGTATTATTTTTTTTTTTTTTCCCAAAAGATAGTGGAGGGTAAGTAAGTACAGGCTAAGAATTCTCCTTTGCTAACCTGTCTAAAATACAATAATTACATGACACAGTAAAAGTGATACTGTGCCAACAGAAATCCATGGCAGCTAATCACACTGTTGTATGGTTGACCACGTACTTAGTGATATAAACAAATTAATTCCCAAAAGATAGCTAATCCAGCTTTTCGAGCCCCCTAGTAACATTGTGGAGTCTGTGCACTAATACCTAACAGCATGTACTTTATATCATTTGGTGGCAACTTTTCCATTAACTGGCAACAAAGGACTTTTTTTATTTGGATTTAGAAATTCCCAAAGCAAATTTCTGAAGGGCAAACTTACATAACGCCATTTAATTTGCAATGATTCCAGATCCCAACAGTATGAGAGCTCCTGCTAAAGCCTGCTCTCCTTCCTTTAGCCAGAAATGTGATGTTTGTACCAGCAGGCCAAATTAGCAGTGTGCCTGCAACCCAAAAAAATTCCAGCCCCCCAGATAAAAGATGAATGGAAAAACACCCAGTCCAAACCAACCTTTATCACACATTTTGGTTGGAATAGCACGGGATTGAGTGAAATGACACACAGCTGTCTAATGAGTTCTTGAAGCCACTGCAAATAATAATTAAAACAAACTTTAAGAAAGGGTCAAAATCCCGAGGCTTCACTTGAGAGACCTCCACCCTTGGTCCAATGGAGGAAGGATCTGTCTCCACACAAGTTTCACCACGTACTTCCAAGGGGCACAGAAAATAACTGTGTCACATCACATTCCTTTAACCATACGGAAAGTATTATCCACCATAAATTCAAATCATTAAAATCAAACAATCTCATATGACCCTTTCTCTTCCCTCCAAAATAAATATGTCAAATTTATCTCAGAAGCTACTTTCCCTAAGTGTCCTATTTTCCTTCCACATTATGTGGCAGCATTAGAATACCATTATGCTCTGGCAATGGATGTTTTGGAACACTTTGATAGTGTTAAATTTTTTTTTTTTTTTCCTTTTACTACTGATTTATTGTACGTTCCAAAAATACCCTGGAGCAAAACATTTGTTTTGGTTTGGGAAAGGAAAAGTCAAAAATATATTTGCTGTATTTATCTCACTGTCAGACCAAAATTTGAACTCAGTCTTCCAAGGTAAAAAAACAAAAACAAAACCAAACCAAAACAAAACACACACAAAAAAAAAAAAAAAAAACACACACACACACACACAAAAAAAAAAAAAAAAAACAAAAACAAACCAAAAATGAAACAAAAGTATAGAAATCCCTTGCTCCTGTTCTCCTCCTCCTTCTTTCTCTCTACTGATAAAGAACTTATGTCTCCAACGGCACAACCCTTTATTCTTTGAATTATTTTTTTTTTCCCTCCAAGTGGTTATATCGATAAAACTTTAATACCATGTTCTGAAGTCTTTGACTTTCCCTTGCATATCTTCATTCTTGGCAGTTTCTGTTGTGGGATTATATTTAACCTCCACGTTTTTTTACCATCAGAAGGTAGGAAATAATGAATATGTGCATAGTTAGTGGTAAGTGATGAAATCCAGGACAGGACACCTGGATAAATAATTCTAATTGTGAAGGAATTACTGACCCACCTGTAATTCACCCTGCACCGAGGTAAAGAAAAAAGGATTGAAGTTAGATAAAACTGGTCTGGTCTGGGAATCTAAGTTAGAACACTAAATCTTTAAAAGGTGGTTATTAGTGATTGCAAAAAAGTCCTTTTTACTGTTTCTTATAGAATGTTGCCTCTATCCTCAGTCTACAGATGGCTGACAAATATTGGTTAAGGAAAGCTGTGAATTCTTCAGATCTACTGGTAACTGAACAAACCAAACAAGTAAGCAATGAAAATCTTCCAATTAATGTTGTGTTTTTTTTCTGATACAAGTTCATACACTTCAGATTAATTACTTAAATTCTTTTTTTTCATATTCCTTTGAAATACCAATACATGGCAAAGCCTCAGACCAGCTAAACTTACAAGTCACTAAACTTACAAGTTTGAGAGATATAGAATAAATTTGTCTTTTGGGCAGCCAGGATGAATTTAGTTGCCCAAATATCAGAATTCAGTGTAGCTTCAAGAGCCTCCCTCTGCCATTTGGGAATGGTGCTGGTCTGGAGAGCTCTGCCCTCTTTCCTGGCCCAGTGTGAACTCCTCAGCTACTCAAGGGTATCTAAAAGAGCACCAGAAATGCTTCTGAACAACTGAATCTTATCTCAAACAATGCCAACAAACTGCAGTTAAACAAGTGGAAGAAAGATCAAGTAGAAGGGCTTGATCTCAGAGATGTTGTCCACTTTCCACTCTGCAAAACCAAAAACCATGCTGGGCAAGTGATCTCATTCAATTTGGGATGAATATTATTCTAGATCCAATAAGCAAATATTTTTCTCACACTTCTGACTCCGTTTTTTTTGTCTTTGATTATCTTTTACATCGTCTCCAGCAGCACTTCTCTGTCAGTAGCTCACTGAAAATACCCTCTAAGGGGAAAAGACAAGTCATTCTGAAGAAGACTTGTTCTCTTTGGACTGACTTTAACTGGTGTAAACTGACAGCATCTTCCACTTATCACCAGGTCAGAGCACACATATAAGCAGTTACTATGGAGCAGCTCATGCATTGCAAATTAACACCTCTGTTTAAATATCACTAATTTATTCATATGCTCATTCCCTTAATCTCAGCCAGAGAATTGCATTAGACTCCAACAGCCATAGAAAGGCAAAAAATTAGTTACAAACCAGCTACATTCACATATATATGATTCTGCAATATTTTTGAATACTCTTTCGATGCTCAAGTCCTCGGTACTTACAAAGCAAAAAATTATATATTGCTGCAGAGATTATTAATAATAAATTCCATTGGTATTTGAACCATTGGGGCATCCCTCAGCTTCCCACACACAAAATAACTCTTGTTGATGGGTGCATGTGGAAAGCACATGGACTGTGGCTAAAATGGAGCAAAGCCACCTTTTTGGTAAGAATCCTGTATTAAGTACTCACATCTGCAAATGGCACTTTAACATAGGCAAGTTATTCTGTCCTCTGAATTCAGCCAGTGGCTCTTTAGCCGACAGACACCAGGATGGAGCTGTGGCTTCATTCCCAGTAAATTCGTCTGTCTCAGAGAGCAAAGGAGAAAGTAACATGGGAATTATGCATGAGAACCAACTATGGAAACTTATCTGGATTGACCAAGAAGGGAAAAATAGCCCAGACATATGGGATGGTGTAGGAAAAGGCACAGATTCTCCTGTAGGAGCAAGGGACTGCCAGAACAGCTAAGCACAAACAGCCAGCTGAGAGCAAGAAATGTCTGAGAATGAAGGGCAAAATGAAATGGGGAGGAGGGAGAAGCCTGATAACACTGAGTTGAAAATGCAGGGATTTGGTTTGTTTTAGAAGGAAACTATAATCCAGTTCTTAGACTTTAAAGAAGAAGGCAGTAGACAGTACCAGGCTAGGAAGACTAAGTTAAAGGTACATTTCATGAATGTCAAGGTTGTGCACTGTCCTTCAAAGAATCCAGAGAAGAGAATTTCACAGTGCAAGATGCTAAAAATATTTCTAGATACTAACACAGCAATGCAGATCCCATTAACATACAGCTTTGTAAGGAATGGTATATAAATTAGTACTATTTGCAAAGGACTGGAAATAATAAGCTCATATAGAATGATAAATGTGTGTTATTAATGCTCTGTTGTCTTAATTGCAAGGCTTTTGTTCTCTATTACAGAATGAGAATATTCCCTGCAAAACAATTATTCTCTTGATTGTTGGTTAGATTAGCATTTGCCACAGGGCTTTATGTTTCAAAAATATTTTTGCTTGCATAAAGGAACCATGAAAGGCAGGCAGACAGCAAACAGTGTAGTCAAAGAAAACAGATCATGTTTGCTCTGTCAGTCTGCTTTCACTCTCTAGCTGGTCATACATGGCTGGGAGTGCTTCCCACATAAGGAAGAAGAGAACAGAGCTCACATGCTCAGGTCAGTATTTGAAGTGTGGGTATCCTCTGTGCCATTCCAGCAAAAAAAAAAAAGAAATCTGGGAAAAAAACCAAAAAAAAAAAAAAAAAAAAAAAAAAAACCACCAAAAAAACACCAAAAACAAAACAAAAAAACCACCCACAAATATGGAGGCATTTAATTTGAGCCTTTCCCTTAGTTTCTAACACTTTCTGACCAAACCTGAAATCATCTTATTTGCTCACACGCTGCCTACTGATAGTGTAATAAAAACATCATGGACCTGAAAATACAAGTAAACAAACGTTTCTCTAAAGACACTTATGACTCAGCAGATCAGTGTTTTCCAATCACTATTATGAGTCAGAACTAAGCCTGTGAAATGGTGTTAGAAAGTACAAGACTCGATCTTTCATCTGCAGTGCAAGAATCATAGTCCCGACCATTGCTGCAATTAAAGAAGCCAGGGCTGTAGTTGTAAAGGAACATGTCCCAGCCCAAGTGCCAGGTTTGTACTTTCTCCATACCTCAACCTGCTCCTGCAATTTCATTTGGATACAGAACACAGCACATTCTGCCCTGAGCAGGGTGCTGAGGCTGCGCAGCTGAATGGCTGCTGTCTTGGTTAATCTTTATAAGCCACTTTTGTGACACGGACAACTGAATTACAAAGAACAGGCCCCTAAATTCAACCCAGAGGAACCAGATCAGAACACACACAGCACTCAGCAGATACAGAGACAGACTGAGAAACCCACACTGTGAGGTTTTATACCCAGGCAATGAATGCAAATGACGGCTACCAGCATTTTGGTAACGCCAAGGTTATGGGATGTGTGTGAATCATGTCTTACTGCTGATGAAGATCATCGTCCCTGTTTATTCAATCAATACCAGCGTGTCTGAGGGGACTGAAAAGGCACAAATAAGGACACACGCTGTTTAGGGTAAACACAGAGCTGGTTACAGTGACATCCACTTGATTTGGCGACTAAGATTCAAATGGACTGTTTTCCAGATGCCAGTAGTACACAATTCACCTGACAATGAGAGAAGCAGACAGCACCTTCTGGTTAGTCTTATGACCACAATCCTGGGACACACCATGGCTCTGGCTCATCTGCTGGCAGGCTACCAAGCCACTGCACTGAAAACATTTAGTGTATAGCCCCACACTGCAGAAGGGAATGCAGACATCAGCCAGGTAAGTCAAGCGGATATTCCTCCCCTACCCTTATACCCAGGCTGCCAAATGGTGCAGCCTAAGGGACTGCAACCCAACAAAGGATTTGACACAGAGAGTGTGTGCCGTGGGACAGTGAAGCACAGAGGTGCTCAGAAGTTTGCTCTAAGGATCACAGTTGGATATTGAATGTTAACCACTTCATGGAAATCGTGTTGCATATCTACTGAAGAATTTGCCCAGAGAGCAGAACCGTGTGCAAGCTGCACGGTGCAGACACCCTTTGAGAACAAATATTCACACTGTTATTGTTTAGAAGGTGAATGATCATATCGGACCTCGAGAATGCTCTCACAGAAATTATCTGTTCAGCCTATATGTACATGCCATTTTCAGTGAGGAAAGAAACAATCTTGCCTCGATAGGGCTCATATTCTGACAGCAATGTCAGCTGCATGGCTTGGGACTTTGCCTAAAAAAGGGACTTGAAGGAATAAAATTGAAATCAGGAGGAATTTTGGGAGAGAAACCCAGAGCTGTGATCCTGAGTTGTGAACCTCAGCTGCCACTTGTATCCCATTCATTCAGCATTTTGTGGCTGTAAAGCTGACTAGAGACTAGCAAGTTCTGCTTTGGCACCCACTCAGAATTGCCTGAGTTTTGACAGAGCTGAGAGGTTTGGCTCTTAACCCAGCCAGGCAAAAGGAGACTTGGCATTGCTGATGACAAAGAAAATAGTTTTTGGAGAATTCAGTGTATTTTTTCCATTTGCTGAAATGGAGTCATTCTAATCATTAGAAGAGGTACAGGATGGCTTGACCAGTGCATTTGAGACCTTGGCCTTTCTCTGCACACAATGGTACAGCACATTAGCTCTTCTGCTAATGCAGCCCTGGATGACATTATGTCTGTACTACAGTGAATCTCCAGCCACTTCCCAGAAAACACTGGTGCAGCACACAAAATCTAAGTTTGTCTTTGTGCCTAAATAGATTTTTTTTTTTTTCAGATAGAGGAACTTAGAAAGCAAACCCAAAAGTGTCAGTCCCAAAGTACTCAGACTTTGCCATCTTTCAGGAGCTCATTGAGGACAATTGTCTCCAGGTCAGGTTTGTGAAAGCCCAGCATAGCAGAGAATGCCTGATGATTTGGCAAAGTAATATTTGATGTTTCCTTAGAACTTTTTCCCAGAGCAGTATCTCTAAAGAAAAATAAATCACATGGTCATCATCCATAGGCAAGTCTGGAAGCTGATACCTGGTATTCCTCTTGAAGTCAATGACAAAAATTCCCTTTAACAGTGCAAGAGAGCACATGCAAAAATTTTCTTTAGCTGTTCCTCTCTGAGATGCAGCATTCAGATGAAGAGGATTTTGGAAGTGTGCATACACTCAAACCTGAAAAGCAGTTACTGAGATCTTTGACAAGGCACAGAAGTACCTTGGAATAAACAAGTCCCATTACCTTAAAGGAAACTGCACATCGTCCAGAGAGATTTCTTCTCAGCCTCCACCTCCCTGAAAATCCATCTAGTATTCCCAGGGAGAAGCACTGGGGAAAAAGGGCTGAGAAGGTAGGAATGAACAATACATTTTGTGCAAGAACTGTTACATTTCTTCCTCCTCCAAGCTTTTGCACATGCACACCCTGGTGCTGCAGGAATGTTAAACAGGACTATGGACTAAATGTCATTCCTTGACTGACCACACAAGCTGCACAAAGCCAGGAGGAATTGCTCTCCCAAAAGTGGCAAAGGGGAGGGGGTAAACAGTTCTTCCAAAGCCAGGTAAGAACCTGAGGTGGCAGCAGACTCAGGGCATCCCTGCTCCAGTTGTTCATGGGGACTTGGGCAAGTTCTAAGGAGGGAAGGGATTCTTCATTCCCGAGTGTTTGGCTGTGCACACACAAATATGCACAGTGTGGCTCTACATGTGAACGTAAAATGCAGCATCTTCAAAGAGCTGCTTGATAAACTACCAACATCTCAGCAACAGTTGTAGAAAAAGAATGAACTAAAGTACTCCAGAGTCTATAAAGATGGGTTTAACTAATAAACAAAAATTACACTCATGTTTATGCATCAGTTATTATTTCTCCCATGTTCATTTAATCTCAGTGCTGGAAAGTTACACTTTTTGTTGCATAATAAAGACTCCCTGGCTCAATAGTGAACTAGAGTCCCTAGCAGCAATAGTGAAGAGTACAAGAAAACAGAAGGAGCAAGAACTGTCCTTTTTAGAAAAAAAATACAGGTGATTTAACTGATGGCCAAGAAGGCAAAAGGCATTTACTTGTATTATAGTCATATAATGCCAGAGCAAATGCATCATCTTTGTCATCTCCTTTCTTCCTTACAGCAGACAGAAAACACACAGAGGTATATTTTTTACTTGTAAAGTGTTGTTTGAAAGATACTGTCAGAGTCACATTCTTAAAAAAAGAAAACCACCAAAAAAAGACACAACAAAACAATATGAAAAACAAACAAACAAAAAAAAGGAAGAAAAAAAATCTCAAACATAAGGCAACAGAATCCAAATACTTGTTTTCTCCTTATTCATGGCAAAATACTTTTATAGACATCCAAGGTAGAAACGTTGATCTAACGTATCAAATATGCAATATGCAGTGTTATATTGTAATAGACCAAACTTTCATCTTGTTCGTGTAAAGATGAATGTACTCTTTAACTGGAAGAAGCAATCATAAGGCATGTATCACTGGGGCTATTTACTATTTGTTATTGGCAGTCCAACATTTCCAAGTGTGTTTGGAATGAACATTTGGACAGTGCATACAGCAATTTTAAGGACTGTCTTGGTATTATTTACAGACTACAGAGAGAAGTGTTATTTCTAATAATTTAGGGCACTGTTCTCAAAATTCTCTTGGCTATCGGTTGTGCTTCGTGTCTCTCTCACAATGCACACATGTACCCGAGTTTACAGCCTGTCATAAACCTGGTTATTCCAACTCTTATCCCACCATCCACTCCACTTTCACTGGTCTCAAAAATGCTTCTGCACCCCAGATTCTAACAAAGGCACTCTGCTATTCACCCCTGCCCTGCTTTTGTCCGCTGCTCACAGGTAGGTATTACATCACTACCAGGACTACAGGTGAGCTGGTTTGGGCTGGGGCAGAGAGAATTTTATTCATGGTAGCTGTTTAGGGGTTATGTTTAGGATTAGTGCTGGAAACAGTGTGGATAATACAGGGATATTGTAGCTATTGCTGGGAAGGATTTACAGAGTGCAAAGGTTTTTTCTGCTTCTCACCCCACCAGTGAGGGGGCTGGGGGTGCACAAGGATTTGGGAGGGGACACAGCTGGAACAGATGACCCCAGCTGACCAAAGGATATTCCAATACCACATGGAATCATGCTCAGTGTATAAAGCCCCCCGAAGAAGAGAGAAGGAGTGAACACTGAGAGTGATGGTGTTTGTTTTCCCCAGTAACCATTAAATGTGATGGAGCCCTGCTTCCCTGGGAATGGCTGAACACCCCTCTGCCCATGGGACATGAATTTCTTGGTTTGCTTTGCTTATGTCTCAGGTTTTTGCTTTAGCTACTAAACTTCTTCATCTCTGCATTTTCTCACACTGTTTCTATCGTCTCCCCCATCCCACCGTGGGGGAGAGAGCGAGTGATGTGTGGTGTTTATCTACTGACTGGGGTTAAACCTTGACAACAGGCAATGAAATAACTTCCTGAGGAAAAGAGGGTGTAAAAGAGAGAATAGAAGATATACAGCAATTGGGTGACATTTCCTTTGGTGCCTCCATTCCATGTATTACATGTCACAAGGGAGCCTGTGCAAATGACTGATTTATGGCAAAGCTATAAATCATTCTATGTGCCAAAGGCAGAGCTGCCTTCTCTTTCTGTCCAGAGAGGCTTTACTACATTCCTGATATTTACCTCAAATGGTGTCAGGTTGATGGGACGACTCCTGGTTCTGCTTTTCTGCTTTCCTGCAGAGGCACTGCAGCCATAGAGGAAGCCACCAGGAAGGGAAGGGCCAACTCAGTTATTACTTTGGATTCCATTTGGAAGCAGAAAATAGGGAAAAAACCCAGGCAGAAGCAGTAAGAGAGTCCAGTGATGGGACTGAGAAGCCTTGATGCAGAGAGAGGGAAAGACAGACTGAATCTGAGAGCAATAGGAATAAGAAGCTGGTGAGGAGGCTGAAGAGAGGGACAGTGAGCACAGAGCAAACAACCCTACATGGTTAGAGGGCTTCATCTCGGTTGCAAGAAACCCCTTGGTTAAAATCTAACACAGAAAACCATGTGCTTAAGAAAAATGACTGAGAAAGTGCCATCAGAAATATCTGAACTTGCTGATTTGTACAAGCAAACCAAGTAGTTTTTTACAGGCCAAACTAGACGATGTTCTTAGAAGAATATCAAACAGGCCTTTGGGATCTTGCAAATGGAGCAACTACCTCTGTGGCCAAAGAAATAACCCAATCCTCACTCTTCTCCCACATGAAGGAAAGCCACAGCTTAACCTGAGACTGGCATTTTTCTTAAATCTCTGTAACCTCATAGTCATCCTCAGGAAAGCCAATTCAGCCAAAACACCCCTGCCTTTTTCATGTGATGAGCTCAAACCAACACATCAAGTCCAAAATGAAGTGTAAAATATTCTACCCTTTAACTGCCAAAGACAAGAAAATTTCTACAATGTTATATAAATGTTTTGACTAATATCTAACACTCCATCTTAAACATTTACAGCTATTTAATCTTTCCATAACTTAAGCTCATCCCCTCCCATTGTCAGCCTTTTTTTTCCTCCTCATATTTCTGTGTTAATGGTGCACTAGAAAAGAAGCAATTCCTGCTCATTCAGCTTGGACTTCTCTCCTTTGCAGCAACTCACACAGAAGAAATTATCCCCAACTTGTCACACCAATGGCAAGCCCAGTTTAAGGCATGATGATGGGCAGAAAACGGCACCATTTCTGATAACATCAAGAAGAAAGATGTTTTGAACACAGATCATTACCTGTTGAATTAATGTTTGCCTGTGCATATAGGCATGTGTATGTGCTTATATGTAATTAAATTTTACCCTTCCCAGCCTTTTCCTCTTCCACATTCCCACAGATGTATCCTTGGAAAGGAGAAAAACCTTTGGTGTATTTTATTGGCCTGTCAATCTGCTACCCTTTTTTTTTTTTCCTTCCATAACTGGAATGTCATGTAGCATGTCAGTCTTTCTGCCTTCCCCTTCACTAGAATTAAGCACCCTGCATGACTGCAGAGAAAGCTCCTGGGGGAAAAAATAAAGGCAGTTTCTTTTCAGCATTTAGATGTGATACAAGAGGTGCCATACACTGTGTATTTTAACAAATCATCAGAAGCTCTTTTTTCATTCAAGGCTTCACTATGGCTTGCATGACATCCTGTCAGGACCCACAGCAAGGGCTGAATATCTAAGGATATCAGATTCCAGTCTCAAAAGATTTCTCTATTTTCAGAGACTAGACATTATTTCTAATGGCCAAATACCGATCACCTTTCCTGGTCAGTCACAACATCACTTGTGGAATTGTGAGGGAAACTCTGCAAAAAACCCTCATCACTTCACTCCCTCCTGCACGTTCAGAGCTGCCTCTGCTCTGTCAGCCCCATGTGCAGCCACTCCCTGCACAGTGTGAAAGGTCAGTGAAAGCTGAGATTCACCAGAACCCTGAGTAATTCTTCCACAGACAGATGGAGAATGTAAAGGACAATTAAAACACCAGCCAGCTCTCACCAGCTCACCTCCGAGCCCACAAGGAAAAGTATCTGGAGTGAAACCAGACCAGTCCTTCCCTCCTCTCACCATCTTTTTCAACAGAACAATTGCAGCATTTCATAGTTTTTTGCCACGGGAAAAGAGGTTCTGATGATCAAATCCAACAAAGTTAAAATCTAACACCTCCAATCTTCTCTCCTCTGTTAAAACACATTGAGAAAAAGATACCTGCCTTGCTTAGGGGAGTAAAAACAAGCAGAATGCTTATCAACCTGGGAATCACAACCAAAGCAGCCATGAACTGGCTTAAAAATGAATCCTTAAAAGCTCATTTTAAAACTGCACACAGAGGTTCTGGTGACCACCAAAATGTTACAGCATGAAATTTAGGAGGCAAGATTTGCCAGCCTTTCTTTAAAGAAATCAGCAGGTGATGCTTGCAGTGATGCTGGTACAATGATACTCACTCACCATTCCAAATTTTCTTCTCCCCTACCAATTTTCCATCCATCCCCTTCCCTCCTCTCCCTGCCCACCCCCAAAAGCTCAATGGTTAAAATGGATGAAAAAATACAGTAACTAAAAAAGTTCCTGTAAGCTGGGAACTGACATGACTATCTGTCTTTAAGCGTGAGCATTCATTGCTCTGTTTCAAAAACCTATTCAAACCTGGATAGCCTTTTGTGGGGACAAATGGGGCCGCTGCCAGTTTTTACCAAGTTATAAAATTTTCAGCGTCACAATAAATTGTGAGACGAGGAGGAGAGAAATTCAATTTAACAAGGAACTCGTAACTTTTCATTGAAGGAGTGCTCAATTGTGGGACAAGGAAGAAAGAGTGAGAGGTACAGTGAGCATCAATATCTTATCCCTTTCTTTCTGGGTTGTCCTTGGAGGCTTGTCCATAATTTACTTTCCCAGGGGAAATTTAACACAAGTGTAGCAATTTTTCCTTTCATCCTACTGCCGGACTAAGCTAGCCTCAGAAAAAAAAGGGGGATAAAAAAAGAGGGAGAAAGGAAAGATCCATAGATATTATTTACACTGCAGATCATGTGTTATTTTTACCTTCAGATGTTCATATTGTGATAGTAGCACTAACTGTGCACACACACACACGCACACACCGGGGCAGCATGATCAATGGTAGGGGTCAATAATCCCATTTCAGATGCAGTCCTGCTGCAGACTGAAATGAAACAGAGTAAAGTCTAAAGTAATGAAATGTGACAGAGCCACGTTCACTGCCATCCTCCAAATATGGAGAGAAATACATTTCTACATGAGAAAATCCTAAGTGGCAAGTTAGCTCGAGTCATACAATAAAGAGGGATCCACGTAAGTAATGGTTGACTCTCATCCTTAGAACTTGCCTTCTTCAATTAACTATAATGTGATCTCACAAAGTCTGATTTTGGTTAGAGTATGAATGGCTAACCTTCAGGTTTCCTTGTAAGCAAATGGCCCATCTCATCAGTTCACAGTATTAATCAAATCTTTTATTCCCTCTTCACATTTGTTGTACTGCAGTGATATTATAGCCGCTTCAATTGGTTAAATCAAAAAATGATCTATAAACAATCCCCATGCATTTAGTACCATAATTGCCAGTGCATACATTCTATGGGACAGGGCTGGTGATGGCTGGCAAATCTGTCTTTGATCTGTGAGCAATCACAGACCGCAGTGAGGCTGCCCCTCAGTCAATATAAACGTCCAAAGCAATAGCGCTGCGTTATAAAGTGTGATTGCTGAGACAATGGGAGCTGCATCCAACCCTCTGAGCACATCCAAGGCTTAGGGACAACCTTTGCTCCATGGCCTTAGGGTTTTACTCATCCTAATCCAGCCTTTTTGTCCTTCCTTTCCTTTTCTCTACTTCTACTGCTGGAAAGCTGATTTCCATTTCTACAAAATTAAAAATCTCAGCACTGAGGAGAAATGTATCTGATTTCTGAAGCAGTAATTTCATGAAGCTTTTTGACTTACTTCAAATAGTCAGTAGCATTTAAAAATGGATAATTCCATAAATTTAATAAAGCATATGTTCAGTGCACGAAGTGCTAATTAAAGGAGATTCCCTAGAAGTAGTAATTAAAAAATTAACATGCAATGCAGATGTTTTTGATGGAAATCCACAATAATAGGAATTACCCTAACATGGTCCAACCTTTTAATTGAGGATCTAGAAGAAGAGGTGGATGCACTACTGCTGTCATCTATGAGACACACAGCTGGAGAGCTGGATGATGAGGGGCAGGTTAATCATAGAAACTTGGTCACTATGTTATTCTGTATAGCTACAGAACAAGGACTGATACAGCAGTGGAAAGGAAATACCCAAGTGGTAGGGACAGAAGTAAAAAACCTAAATGAGTGGGTATAAGGTGAGAAGCAAACACGAAGATCCTCAAGGGTAATAAAAACCACTTTATAGATACTCCAGTAAGGGATATCACGGAAAGGCTATTCTATTCTTCAAGAATGGAGTGAAACATGATGGATGATGCCAAAAGGACTAATGGATATCTCTTATTTTACCTCAGCCTTTATTATGGGGTCAGTTGCAATCACAGATCTATCACAATTAATATCACTGTCAAAGGGCCAGATTTGAGCCTCAGACAGGGAAGGTACAATATTCAGAGTTCTTTGGTAAGGTGGATGTATTTAAACAGGTTGACTCTAATGGACTTCACCCAACAGTACTTACAGAACTAACTAAGAACCCAAAAGTCATCAGGGCTTATCTTCGAGAACTTAGGAAGGACAATGGATAAACTGGAAGGCCAAAGAAAGGGACAGTGTAAGATCTGTCTCTAAAAAGTATTTTAAAGAGAAAAGCAAGCCTGACAATCGTAAGCCAATCAGCTTATCTTCAATTCATGGAAAAATACTGAAACAAACAGCCAAACTACTTGTAAGTGCCTGGAAGGTAATGAGAACATGTATAACATCCAACATGGATTTGTCAGGAGCAATCATGTCAGAGCAATCTAATTTTCTTCCCTGATAGGGTAACAGGCCTTGTGGACAGAGGAAAAGCATCAGATGTCATTTGTGCTTTGGACTGGTTTTGATTCTCTTCCACATCTATCAATCTTCTGGGCAAGCCATGGAGCACGATTCAGATGGGAACAGGACAGAGTGGGTGCAACACTGGCTCAGAAAATCACAGTCAGGGCATGATTAACAACGTTCCTATCGACACGAAAAGTTATCTCGAGTGACAATCTGGAGGAGACTCTGCTAGGTCTGGTAGCACTTAGTATTTTGACTAATGACCTGGAAAACAGCACCACAAACATACTTGCTGTGACAATGTCCTCCTTGGAGGTATTAGAAATACACTGGACGAGACCAGAATTCAGAGTAACCTCGGTAATTTAAAGGTCTGATTTGGAAGCCACAGTGTTTGTTCAGCAGGGATAAACAAAAAGTACTGTATTTAGCCAAGAAAAATTAACTGCTTGGGATGGAGAGCCACTGACTAGGTAGCCATTCTGCAGAAAATTAGAAGCTGTTGTGGATCCCAGTGTGGATAATCCATCAACAACATCATGCTGCTCCAGTAAAGATGAATGTCCTACTGCAATGGATAAATTAGTTCTAGCTTGCTCGACACAGAAGAATCTTTCTGCTCAGCACTGGTAAAGCTGCAGCTGCATTATTTCATCCACTCTGAGGAACTGCACTTTCAAAAAGGGAGGAACAACTGGTGACAATCCAGAAGAAATTTACAGTTTAGAAAATATCACTATAAGTAAGAATTAGTGTTGGTTAAAATATATATATATATATAAGTAAAAGGCTGCTAAAAAGAAAAAAAAAAATAAGGAGAAAAAGGGAAAAGCCCCAAACCACAAAACTGCTAAACTGCTCTTTGTGCTGATGTTAGATAGGGCAAGACATAAATGGCTTAAAGAGCAGCCAGGGAGACTGAGGCTAGATTTTAGGAAAAAAACTGTCAAGGAGTAAGAAGCAGTAAACAGTAGAGAAGACAGATTGCCTGTGGATGTTCTGGAATTCTCCTGGAAAAAACTGTCAGAAATGACACAAAAATCTGTCTAGAATAAATGTGGATCCTGCCATGGAGAAAGGGTAATCAAAATTACCCAAAGGTCCTTCCCACTCGTGATTTCATAAGCCCCACTGAAAACATCCCAGCAGTGAGATCCTTGCACACGTTCTTTGGGAGCAGTGAACAGGATTAAACACCTCATTTTTTCCAAATATAGTATTTGCACAGCTGAACAAAATGATGGAAATTTAGAACCTATATTTTTTTAAAAAGCTGTTGAACTAGACACAGCAAGAAGCCACAGAAAATACTTGAGGGCTGAATAAAATATCTTGAAGTGAGACTCAAGTATTACAATGTGTTGCATTACTATTACCTTCCCATCTCTCCCCCCCCCAATCAAAGCAAATGATTTCTTAATCTTGTAGTAAAAAATTAGCTTCCAGAGGGGAAAAAAATAATTATATAATCCAAGATTAGTTCAAGTTAAAAATTAGATTTATGTTTTGAACAGTGAGAGTAATCAGACACTGGAACAAATTACCAAAGGAAGCAGTAGATACTCTGTTTCCTGATCCCTTGAAATCAAGACTGGAAGCCTTCCCAAAAGACAGACTCCAGTCATACATAGGTTAAAAGTTCAACACAAGGCAATATAGGTTTAATTTAACAGTCTGTGATGTCCTAGAGGGCTCCCACAACTGTTCAAAGTCCAGAAATTAATTTAAAGTGAGCCTGAACTTCTTTTCATCTGAACAGGAGGGTCTCTGCACCCCCAGACTGATATTGCAACCTGAAAGCACTGGCATTGTCTCCACTGCTGTTTGGAACTTTCATACACTGGGGATCCCTTTTCCATAACTCAGAAACATCCTTGCCCACCAGAATGTTGAGAAATGATGAAAACACGTTTAAAAAACAAATCACCGCAAAACCCCTCAAAACTTATTTTGCTTAAAAAAAACAAGGAAAAGTTCTAGAAATCCAAATGGGCAATTTGGAGGTGTGTTTCTCCTAGGCAGAACTTTAAGAGTCTACTGTTTAATGCCTTATTTAGTCTGTAAAAGTTCTGCCTGCGTTAAGAGCAAAAGGATTAATGGTTTCAAATTCCAGCGTGTTGACCTTTATTCAACATTAAAATGCTTATTTGAGCATTCTGCCATGGTACCAGTAAGCCTCTGCCTAATGAAAATTGTAAGGGAAAGAAAGTTTAACTCCCATATGCCTGAAAATAAAATTATTTTGCATTAGGAGGTTTAGTGGATCTTTTCTGCACACACACACAGAGATAACATTGATGCAAAGAGCATTAAAACCACAGAGTATACATGCTATTAATCTGGTTACAGGTTGAATGTTAGAGCAATATTAATGAAGATGATGAAGAATAAAAATGTTTAAGAGCTCCTGTTTCCAAATTACTGCCCTGAATAATGGTTATGACATCAAATAATTTTAAGCAAAGTCGAACGAAAGCAAACCACACCAATCACTTCTGAAACAAATTACAGAATTTTGCTTCCAGATACCAAAAGCTTGATGAAAACCAAAGCAATAATTTGCATATCAGCACACATGGTCTGCTAAGCAAATCAAGAAGAAGAGGGGTGAGATTGATTTTGGGTGGGGTGAGTTGCAAACACCTGGGCTGACAGAGCAGAAGGAGCTGGGGGAGAAGCTGAAGGCAATAAGGACTCAAGGCTGCTGCAGACCTTCAGGGCACTCCCTGAACTTGGACAAGTAATTGTCTTCACAGGCTGATGGAAGTGAGAAAGCCTTGATCACACTGAGCCTTCACTGCTCTGATACTGATTAAAATAAGAGCAATGCAAAAAGAGAGGCAGGGGAACGTTTTTCTCAAGGCAGGTTTCCATCCTCAGTCAGCTGAGCAAGACACACGATCAAATGCAATCCAGAACATAAGTCAGACAGAGGTGGCACATTCAAGAAACTAAGCCTGAAGCTTGTTCTCAAATAAGATTTTGTGGTGAGTCTTCCCATATTTTGATAGGTCTTTTTCCTGTATAAAAGTTTGCAGGTCAGTTTTTTAAGCATTTCTATTTTTTTTTTCTATTTTGAGCTAAAAGATCAATGTTACAACAGTATGTTGAATAAAAACAAATTTCTTACAACCCAAAGAGCAAAAATAGCTTCCCAAAGGTAAAAAGTAACCAATCTCCTACCTGAAGAAGGATCATTGAGCAATCACATTTTAAAATGTAACAAAAATTTTGCTAAGAATTACAAAATGTGTCTTAAGTTAGTCATGACTAGGAAATTATAGGTAGGGCAAGTAAGGAACAGCAAAATCAACTCTGCAGGAATGTGCAGGTTTAAGAAGCTGAGAAGAGTTGACAGGAAAATCAATTTATTGCATGATAAATGTTCATATGCAAAATAGCATGAGCAAAAAAACCCAGCTGTGAAGAATGTGGCAGTGAAGGGGATCAAACCATTATGCATCAGAGTGAATATTTCATCATTCTAATTCAAACTTCCTGTGTAAATATTAACAGAACCACAGGAAAAGAAAAATCCTACAAAGCATGGCAGCGTTTTGCTAAAAATACACACAACAAATCCAGAACTGCAAATGTAATTCAAAATTCCCAACTCCCTTAGAAGTCTGACTTCACTGTCTGAACCACTAACCCTGAACACAGAATAAATTCAGGCACAGAGGAAACCAGACTGGAGAAGGTAGAGATGGATTTATTTCTGCCTCTTAAACAACTTTAAATAAACTTAAGGCAAGACAAGACATGTTCAGAGTGAATAAAAGGAATAAATTTGGGGAGGGGGGACAGAAAAAAGTGTTCTGTAAGGATTTTTTTTTTTTTTTAAATTATGTTCTTTTATTACATGTTGAAATTTAAAGTAATTGTTTTAGTATTTTTTTAACCTAAGACTAAAAGAAACACTGAAAGTTTTTTTTAAAAAAAATTTAATCAGTAAGTGACTGCAAAAATAACAGTGCCTGCCAAGAGCACTGATGCCTCTAAAGAAATATATATTTAGTTTGGCTTACTCAGCAGTGCTCCAAAAAACTCTAGGAATCATTCTGGGTAGAATATGCATTTTTAATAAATACCTAAAAAAAAAAAAAAACAAAACAAAACAAAAAAACCCAAACAGACAGAAAATCAATTGAACTCAGAGAAAAAGGCCATAAAGTTTTCTCTATGATCCCATTTGGATTAGAGCCTATTGCAAGGAATTATCTGCCAGGACAATGACTGGTGGATACCTCCAGTGAACCATCTTACACCACAAGGGACCTACAGGTCGTTGCCAATCAAAACAATAATTTATTCTTATTTCTGTCACAAATGTAGCATCTCAAATACAAACACTGCTGCATGGTGAATCAAAGTATCACTTGCCACAGCTCATTGTCCATCTTATTCCAAATTTAATGCCATGCAATTAACAGAACTACTCCAAATTTATCTCCAGGGCCCCTGTGCAGTAGGTTGGGTTGTCAAATGAAACAGGCATGTGGTAAAACATGTTCCTGCTTTTTCTGATTCTCAGCATAAATGTTTCCTCCTCTCTTATCAGCTGCCTGAACACCAGCATGCTACAATCAACTTCCTACTAGTTAGTTAAGATTCTTGCTTGCTTGCCTTTCTTCTCTAAATACAGCACTCTGGTGCTGCTATTGATCAGTGACTGAAAAAAAAAAAAGAAAAAAGCCTGGATGAAACCCCTTTTTCTTGCCTTTCTTTTTGGTTATTGATATTTTTTTAAAAAAGGTCCTTTCATCTCCTCCTCTACCAGGAAAGCATTACTTGATGGAAATACGAGAATAATGAATCTGAAGCTGTTCAACACCCAAACTAGCTAGAAATGGAAAAGATCCCCCCAGAATTCGGCCTCCTGCATTTCAGTGAAGCAGCACACACACTCCAATTACTTTCTCAGTTACAACATCAGTAACTCAAGGAAATCCTGTTCCATCCAGCAGCATTTCCACAGATTACATTCCGTCGGGAATACGGGCAGAGTTTGCCCCACGTCTTTTTGGCCATACAAAAAAAAAAAAAAGCTCAGGGATGATGGGTAGCACATCAAAACATTACATATATTTTTATAGTTTCAGATTTATAGCATCACTCCGCTCCCGAAGCCTCCGCTGCCGAGCAGTTTGTGCTGTTATCAGGAGGGGTTAATTTGAGCAGAACTTTGGCAAAGCACTTCCCACTTCTCTGGTCATCCCCCTGAACACAGGAGGAGCAGAGGTAGCTGAAAACAGAGCAATGTATATTTAGCCTGCAGTGTTATATAACCTGTCTGTTAACAAATGCAAGACACAAAGTAAAGTCATGTAACCCAATTGAAACAGTTTGTTCTGGAGGTTGATTTCCCTTGGGAAACTCAAACATCAAGTAAGAAACTGAACCAGTTAAATATAACCTTTTTAAAGGGCAAAAGAATTCAAAGGTAATCAAGGATTTTTATTTTTTTTTTCCTCAGAAGGGCATTTATAATTATATTCCACTTTTATTTATAACAACCCTTTTAATGTTGGTACTACAAAAGAACTGCACAGAAAACCAGCTTTGCTTTATATAACAGGATTCAATCTACACGTGGTTTTTATATGCAAAACATCTTCTACACAAGATATACACTAACAAAAGCACATTTCCCTAAAGAAACAAGGAATCTATTTTCAAAGTGGTTCACGAGGGTTCAGCCATGTGCCTTTTGCTAATACTCTGGGAGACTCCAGAAGACATCCTTAACTCTTGTTTTGAGAAAATAATGGCAAATGACTACATATGCTCCTCCAGTGAGCTCAGAGCCTGGTGTTTAATTTCCTTTATTATCCTGGAATACACTAAATGTTTTGCTCTAATCTACTAATTACTGAGAAGAAAGAAACAGACCAATTCCTAAACTGATTTTTTTTCAGTTTCTTTCCACTGGTTAAACAGGTATAAGTTGAGAAGCAGAAATAATGGGCATGAGCCAAAACTCCACAAACTCAGAATATCATTTCAGAATTCAGCACGAGAGTGACAGGCTGGTTTGTGATCAATCATTTAAGATCCCAAGTTTTGTGTTCATGTTGTGTTAGGACACGAAGTCTCGCGTTACTAAAACAACAGTGGGAACTTCAGAGTGGGATCTAGAGGTGCATAAAGCCAATGAGAAGGAAACCTACAACAAAGGGTGAGGATAGATTTGGGTGGGCCAAGTTCTTGCACTAAAGGTCTGCTGGATGCAGTAGACATGAATTATACAGAGACCTGCCCCTGTGTTCCACACATCTGGCAGACAGCACAGACTCACACTGCTGCCCTTGAACAAGAGAAACAATCTACAGGACAGAGCCCTGACACAGCCAGAGGAGCTCCCAAATTATGCTGCACAGATTGAAAACAAGCCGGATTTTCCCAGGATTATATAAATTATTGATCTGTGCCACTTCTCATGTTGCCCAAACACCTGTAAATATCACTACACAGAAACACCTGCACAAAACTGGCCTAAAACATCTATTCCGTGAAGGAAAAAAAGTTAATTTAACCTCAGAATTAAATGAGGGACATTCTGTTTGAGCAGCACCAGGCATGCAGAATCCCAGTGTGGGTTCCACTGCACACACCTGCTGGAACCCTCAGCACAGACACTCTGCACTCTTGCAAGTGCCTGGCAGAGGCAACAGGGCCAGCTATTCCTCACCCACAGTAGGCAATCTGTTGATACACTGTGAAACCAGTATTAGGAGATGCTTTAGTCAAAATGCTGTAGGTTATTAATCACAGCTTTGGGGTTTCTGACAGGATGTTTTGATAAAATAAATCTATTTTAAGTGACTGTAATGAAATACTAACCGGTTTTTGAAGGGCTTTTAAGATGTTTTTAAGAAGTTTCAGATCAAAGACTCAGTTAATGTAACCTCCATGCATTAAATATTTAGTACTTATTCAGTCACTTGAGCACTCAGGCATCTTGACATTGTAAAAGGAGGAGAGGGAAATTGAGTTTAAGTCAGTTTTGCACAGTGGGATTTTTCAGTTTTTATGTTAAAATCCCAGGCATGTAATTTTAATACAAAGAGGTCTATTCTTTCACAACACTATATGCACCACCCATTAAAAGAATTCTTTATGCACCTGCATAGATGGGAGAATAAATCCTCTATAGAGTCACTTCAGTAGAAACTGTTGTGCTGGGATTAACACCGTGATTGAACATTATTCTGTCTCTGAGCTCTCTGATGGACCAATCCAAAAGCACACACTTCTCTTTCCAGAACAAGCAGGCACTTACGAGGAACACAGGATTTTAACAATGACAGATAAATTCAAGCAAGTTCTTTTTAGATATTTGGATTATGTGACTATAAGGGGTTTCCCCTTTCTACCATCCCTGAATTCCAAGAGCTGCTCTTTACCATTCCATTCCTCCAAGAAATGCTCTGAAACAGATGAGGAAAATAATCCCATTTGGGGTATTATTAAAAAAGATGTCCTAAATTAATAAACTGCAGATTATTAGGGGCTGGATATTCATTCTGAAAATGCAACTTATATATCATTTCTACAAGCTCTCAAGCATCACCTTTCTTGTGAAAGCTCACTGACTGTAACAGGAACTTGAGGATGACTTCAAGCAGAATGAAGACACTCCTAAGTGCATTTCTTGGCTCACTTGCAGAGGATTATAGAGACTAAAATATTAAAAATTGCCTTTGAAACTATTGCCATGACCCACATTAGTATCTATTTTCAGAATCAAGGTAAGTATCATGTATTTCTATCCTGTTTAACACAAACACGGACACATTCAAGTTCTTTGATTTGCAAAGGTGCTCTAAGGCTCTGGTATTTCACAGTAATACATAAAGATAGGAAACAACCTTAGCTCACAAATTACCAATATATGGGGAAAAAAAAGCCCAACAAACAGTTCTGCATATCTTTCACTCATCACAGACATTTTCCCAAAACTTACAGTGTGATTGAAGATGACTGCACCCTAACTTGAAGTTCAAAAAGCTAAAGCTGACCCCTGAAGTAATGGCAGCAATACATATTCCCAAATCTGCTCAGCAGCACCATTATGTGACCCTATTTGTCACAAGTGCCTTCTGAACGTTAAGCCAGCACAAAGCTGTGTCACCATGGGCTCAGCTGTGACACGGAAAGACAAACAGCTCCTGAAAACATCTCCATGTATCTCGTGCTCACTGGATGATCTCATCTGCTTTTCTCGAAGACTTGCTTTGTTTTTCCCCACTTCCACTGCTGGCCATGGCTCTGGAGCTCCTCTGCCATATGAAATTATGGGAACTCAAAGAAGTGATGAATATGTATATGGATGCATATGAATGTAAGAAGGTGATTTTATAAGAATAAGACATTTCTTTGTACATAACCTTAATATTTCTTATGCACAGTTGCCTCTGTGCACACACCAGCTTGAGAAATTCGCAAAGAGTAAATTAAATAAATTAATGCTATTCTGCTGGACTGTTCTACCCAAAGAAATACAAACCAAAAGACAATCCTCACCACAGAATCCATGTAAATACTCCAATAGGTCCCTCACTGATTTACCAAACAGATAGAATGTACCCAACAAGGCACTGCTGAAGAAGTTCACATCTGTATTTCGAAGATCAGGAAAAGTCAGAGATGATAATTTGGTTAATTCTGAAACAATAAACAAACCTTCTAGATGTAATCTAGGACAACCTTTGTTGTAACGATTCACAGCACAGGAGAGGTTGGACATCAGATCTCCTTGCCCTGCTGCCTCTGCCACAGGCACTGAATTCCAAAGAAAGCCAACCTGGACAGGGGGAGAGTCCTGAGGCTGCAACCAAGGCTTCAGTGTCATGGAAAATGAGAGAAAGAGTGGAAATAGTTTTGAGAATAGTGAAAAAAACCCACCCTTCACAAATTTTACAGAAACTGAATGCAATGTTAGGAGTACTTCATTTGACTGAGGCACTTTCAGATGCTCTATGGTTTAAAGAAAAAGATTAAAAAAGAGAAAAAATTATTTTAAAAAAATTAAAAAGGAAAGGAGAGGTTGTCCGAAATTAGCAACACTAAATATTCCAAATAGTACTGACTGGAAGACAGGAAATGTGAAAATTATCACATATTTTTCCTTATAGAAATTAACGCCAGTCAAGAAGATTCTAGTTTACTGTTAGTTATGATGTTTAGACTTGTAATGAACATGACCTTTTGAAATCAGGATACATCCACCTGTAATGCTTTAAGATGCAGTGGACTTCTGAGGGGTAGCATTCTTGGCTATATATGTTAGCCAGAATTATTTATGGGTTAGAAGAATTGTTCCAGCCTGTTGGAATTCGGGATCATTTTACCCAGCTCTGGCAGGGTGAAGGTCTCTCCCAGAGAAATTAAGCTCAGACTGTACCTGGAATAAAAACTGTCACAGTCCCTTGGCTGTAAACAGGGGTGCAGATGGGTATTCCCAGCACACAGGATGGATTGTGAAGCTGCTATGAGGAATTCTCTCCATGATCACTGTTGAAATAAATCTGCCACCAGGGGTAAGTTCAGTGCAGCTGGGGAGATCTGCTGAGGTGTGAGCAGTTCCAGAGGTTTACTATTAGGACACATTACTTTCATGCAGCAGGCTGTGATCATTGCCATATAATCATTATGGAGTATTTTTGAATCAAAGAAAGGAAACGTTCAAAGTCCAAACACCTTTGTTATTTCTAGTAAACTTCTGTGTAAAAGCAATTCCCAGAAAAGCCCAATGTTCTGAACTGCCTGTGCATGTGGGCTCCCTATTGTGTTAAAGACACATCTCTCATTGATGTTCTGTTAATAGATTATATAGTGTGTGCTGCTGCCACAGTACAGGCTATCCTACTTTCTAGCACATGGAGCAACTTCTTAAGCTAATCAAGGAAGGTATCTATTGTGAATTAGTACTTTATGGCTGTTAACCATCATCTGTCCAAGGTCTTTCTAAACCTCTTGCTGTGATTCAGCGTTATTGAAGGTAAAGCAAACAATTTGTGACTGTATGAAAGAAAAGAGAGCTTATCTGCATTTCAAAAAATACATAAACATAAAAAGGATCACTCCCCTACTTAATGTAAGAAGAGGGATTGTGGAGCAACTACTCTGTGGTCACCAGTTGGAGGACAAAACTTCTTTCTTTCAGAGTAAGATGGAGCATGTCAGGAAATTTGTGCCATTGTAAGGTGATACATGAAACTGGGGTGGAAATAATTTCTGGGATCCAATTTGTTCCCCAGACAGTAAAAAATGAACACAGGTGCAGTTCTTATCAGATAAGGAAAGACACATGAGAACAGCAAAGGATTTGTACATGCAGTTCTTATTCAATTCTACCAAAAGTGTGCTTGGCTGATGGAGGACATTTTGGAGATGGCTGGAACATGTACAGGAACCATCATTTTACTTTTCTTGGTACTACCTGGAGGTTCATAGTGCAATTTTCAGTAGACAGCCAGTTCTAGGGGAGATGGTTGTCCTGGAGCTTTGCAGTACATTGATTTCCCTTTTTTCTGATCTAATTTCTAATGAGCACAGAGTGACTTATTTGTTTTGTATCACATACAGAAATTCACTGTTGTCCACTGAGGGAAGTCCGGATTTCTAAAAGAAGAGTTTGTATTTGTCTGTGTTGCTCTGGGAAGATGAAAATCTGAGATTTCAGAGGCCACAGCTATTCTGCTTCATTATTGTCATAGCAACAAATGATCTTGAAGCACTGTATGCAACATCTATAGCCATTTGCAGTATAGCTCCAGCTACTAACTTGTTTCTGTTAATGGCTGGCATGAACCAGCCTCTGTACTCTTTGCAATTTAATTGATGAACCACAAAACAAATGGTCATAGTTAATAAAATTATATTTTGCCATCTGTGTCCAGTAATGAGAAAATCTGAATTATAGGAATGAAAAAGAAAGGTTGGTTGGTTGTTGTTTTTTTTTTTCCAAACAGATCAATGCATCCCACCTCTTTGTCAGCATTAAATTAGATGTTATCTGTTGCTGTGTATTTCTCTCCTTGGTTGCCATGGCTAATGGGAATTTCAGCCAAGATGGACAAGAATTCTGTTTGACCATACAACACCTTTTCCTTTGTTTTCCTGTGGGTCTGTGTCGTATGGAGTCTACAGTGTTCTTTGCTCTGAGTGCATCCAAGTCTCAGTTATAGGAGGACAATTTTGTTCAGCTCTGCGGTGTTATTTGCTGTTCAAAACCTTATCTGTTTCTATAAAAAAGCCATAGAGGATATGTGCAGTTTTATTCCTAATGCTCTGAAGGATTTCAAAATCATCTGGAGCTGAAGGCAAATCTGGTGCTGCCACAGTATCTTGTAAGGATGATTGCAACAGCAGCAAAGGGCACCTCTGAAACACATATTCTGTTTTCCTGAGTTCACATTCTGAACAGTTTGTCTCTTGAGAGTGAGGATATAAATTGTCTGGATTCTTCATAAAGAGGCCACTACATTAAAAAAAAGAAAATAAAAAAACAAACAAACAAAAAACAAACAAACAAAAAAACGACATAACCTTTTATAATTTCTCTAGGAACCTGCTATATTATCAATTCTCACAGGAAGAGGTAGATGTTCCTCACGGAGAAGTTATCAAGGCATTTGGTGTTGATAACTTGACTGCCTAACCCACATAAGGATCCAGAGCATTTCCTTAAGCTTTAGAGAGGAACACAGACTCCAGGCAAGGAGGAGATTATGGAGACAAAGAAGATGCTGAGCACCCTGGTATGTGCACTAACACCATTCCTGTGCTTTACCTTTCAGTTTCTGAAATATTCATTGTTTGGATTAATATCCATGTCTAGGTCTAAGACAAGTCTTGATGGATCTCACTGTATTGCCTAAATATCTCCTATTTTTTCAGCACCTCTGTTTTAGTCCTCATCTGTTAATCCATAAAGTGCCCTTAATCAGTCATCTCTGACATTCCTATAAATTTTCCATCAGACATAACACATTACTGGCTATTTTTCATTCTCAGAAAGCAAATAAGAAAACCAGACTTGAGGTCTAGAATCACATAAGCTGTGCAAAATAGCAGACTTTATTTCTAATTCTTTTCTTTAATATTGTGGACCATACTTTGAACAGCTCAGCAGCTGCAAATAAGGCCTGGTTTCCAAACTGGGAAACTTCTTTTTGGTGTGTAAACATCAAAAGTTGGGGTCTAGTTTTGCATGTAAGGAGCTCTGAGAGGAGCAGTTCGTGTTTTCAGCTGTTCCAAGTGCAGAACAGGCCAAGGGGATGCGCTGTCCAGGGTCCTGACAAGGATTTGAAGACCCAAACGTGCAGTGGAACTGAAAAGAAACTGCCTGGTATGGGTGACCTCTGAGAATGAACCCCAAAAGCTTTCCAAATGATCCAGGTTTCTTCGAGAGCCTCCTTTCCTACAAAATATTTTGGAGGCTGTCAGAGTAAAAGTTCTAAAAAAACCTTGGGTTTTCTTTAAAGACAGGTATGAGATTTCCCCTCATGCCATGCTGCAGAACAGTTCAGAATTTATAAATATGGAAAAGACTAGTTAATATTTTAATTCTAAGCAACAGAGAAATAAAAAAAAAAAGAAAAACAAAGAAAAACAAACAACATTTAACAATGTGCAGCTGTTACTAATGAACTAAGAAGCTGATTAAAAATAGAATGATGGATATTAATGCATTATTATAATCCACCATAATGCAGAAAATCTAAATGGAAAAAAGTATGTACTATAAAATCCTGAAGTCTTTCGATTCTGAGAAAGTAACAGTCCTCTTAAATTTTAACTAATTAGGACTAAGTGGAAAATTGGATGCAATTAATGGGGAATTAAAAATAAATGGGAGAAAAATTATTTCTGAGACAGATTTTTCTTTCTTGCATACTCGTGAAAATTCCTGACATGGATGGTACCTCTCCTTTGCCTTCCTCCATGTTTCACCTTTATTAGAACATCAGATAAGGTGGTTCAGAAAAACACACTTTCAGTAGAAAGGCATGTCCACAATTCTAGGGATTCTGAGTGAAAATATTTGACTGTGGGCCTAGGGCTGGCTTTTTTTTTTTTTTTTTCCATTGGAAATGTCATGTAACTGAGGCCTTTTCAATCTGTGTTCATTTTCTCAGATTGTTCTCTGCTGCCACAGTATGGTGCTCAGCTGCTGTTTGAAAACATGAAAGAGAGGATCTTTATCGGAGAATGCAGTTCTTTTCATGTACCAATATGACTGGTTGCCATGTAAGGTCTCTTTTAAAGAGTATTAAAAAGGCTTTAAGCTGTGTCTTATATTTCCTAAGAAGTGGGAAAACAGTTTTCAATTAAGTACCTACTGCTTTACATTGGAAAACTCCTGTCTCCTCATATTATTTGTATGTCGTTTTGTCTTCAAAACAAAAATAAATATTGCTTTCAGTGTTTGTGGATTTAGCAGCACTTCAGCACCAGCAGGTATTTTGTATTAAAAAAAAAAAACCCACTATTTTTTTTTCAGGAATATCAGGATCTTCTAAAATAAAATAGGTCTGAATGTAACCCGATGTTTTAAAATAAGGATGGCACTCTCCTCCCTTACATGTAAGTTTGATGTCCTTTGTCACTGCATTATTCTTTGATTCAAAAATACTTGGCTAACAGATCAGAAAAGTAATGGCAATTAAAATCACATTGAAATCAGGAACAGATCACAGACTACACATAATTTCTCTCCTCTGTGCTTTCTTACATGCATTACCTTGTCAAGAGCCTTACTTCATCTCTTCAAGTACTTATGTTCAAATACTGGGGTCAACAGTAAGGCTTCACTTTGCCACCTGAGGCCACCTGAACTGCACTGCTTTTGTCTATATTGTTTCATAATCTGCATCAAAATATGTTCTTATTCCTTTATTTTCTCGTTCCTATAAGATATAAGGATATCTCCTTAATCTCCTCTGACATGTAAGCTGAAGTCTTCGAGCCAGCTTTCAGCTTCCAAAGGTAAAGGACAAAAGAGATAAACATGTGCTTGGCAAGGACAAAGAACTCCAGGATTAGCACAGATGTCTTATGCAGAAGGCCTCAAATGCACACCTTACTCATACACTGCAAAAAAAACCCAAAAAAACAAAACAAAGCTGCTGAGCAATGCTGGGATTCCCTTTACACACAGACCCTGAGCATATTTATAGAGAAGTGCAAAAAGGGTTGCAGAATATTCTACCTCAACCAGCTTCTCCATCTAGATGTGAACAAGCCAAAAAATGAGATGACAGAAGAAAAAAAGGAATTCTTCCTTTTATCAAATCTGAAACTTGTTTTCATTCATCAAGTTATTTTTGAATTATTTATTAGCTGTAAACCATTACAAGATGGAAGATGAATCAGAAGGGAAGGTAGAGGAAGGTATGTAGAACCATAACCTATGACTAAATCCCTGATTTAGCTCTCAGTGTACTCCAGATAAAGGTGCAATTTTAGACCACCAAGCCCCTGGAAGCTTATTAAACATTTAAAAAGAACTGAAATATAAGTCAACCAATAGCCAGATCCATTTACATTTATGTAAGACAAAAAAACATTATTACACCTCTTTACTTTGTGTGTAGATTTGGCTGGAAACACTGAGAATCTGGGCTAGAAGTCCAGGATTTTTTGATCAGTATTTTTTACCTGTAGCCTTGCTGTTACAGGTTCATGGCAAGAGATCAGGGCACGAGGCCTAAGTGTTGATTGTTCTGACCTTGGAGCTTAAAGGCATTTTTACACACATTTACCTTGATGCCATGAACTGTGATTTCAACCCATCTATTCAACCTGTTAAAGTTTAAATCTACACTTAGGTGTTTTGCTGGATTGGAGCCACAAATGCTCAGTTTACATAAATTATGTGAACAAGATTTTGCCTAAGGTATTTAGAGATCTTAATATAATATATTTACATTCTAGGGCTAGTGTAAAGCTAAATCAATAAATAGTTCTTTCTTTGGTTAAATTAAAAGGCATAAATCCAAGCCCTTTGGACTGAGCAGACTTTGAAATTGTTAAATAAACCTTCAATCCCAAGGTTTCAGCCCTGCAGGTAACGGGAGCCAGGCTAACCATCTTCTGGGTCTACAGTCAAAGAAGAAAGACTAAAATAGAACCCCGGCCCCACAGATGCATTACACAGTCACCACTCAGGAGATCTACACAGAAACCAACTCAAACATAGTCAAAATCCCAGCAGAGTCAAAGCAGTGAAGTGCTCCGGGGCAAATGCAGCTTAATAGCTCCTCACAGCCCCATTTCCCCTACATGCCAGTACATTCAGCAGCGCTATCAACATGGTAATTATTGCTTAATGCTGTGCTACAAAGGAGGGAAAACAAATTTCTGTAAATGGAAGTGAAAGAAGATTGAATGTATTCCGGGGTTTTTCACAGGGTTCTAAAGGCCTGACGTACCTTCCAAATATATTCACAACCTGCAGGGCAAGTAAATACATTTTAGAACTATGAAAAAGCTTCACCTTGGTGTATACACGGACCTTGGACTTGCTGGTTGGTTTTCTTTTTTAGGAAATGATCTTAATTGGTCATGCTATGTTATTTCCCAAGCCCCAACGAAAAAAAGGAGTCCTAGTGAGCACTGAACACGGAAGGTAAAATATGTTCTCCCTGTACCCAGAAGTTTAGGGTGCAGTAACTAAAGAAAACTGCCTGGATCTGAGTTGAACTCAGTGTGTGGACAAAACAGGCTTGTCCACTGGGATTACAGTTCCCACAAAGAGTTGTGTGGCATCACATCAAGCAGTAGAAAGTGCTGAGGACCAGAAAGAGTAAAACCTGCCTTTGACTTGAAGTTCAGCATTGCCATGAACCAAAGACTCGGAACCTGAAATTCCTCCCTGTACTTGGGTGTTAGTTCAAGCATTTCAGAACCTCTGGCCAGATCACTAATGTTTCCTTTCCAGTTTGAAGCCTGGACAAACCACATATTATTCCAGCTTCTCCAGAAATACAGGTGTTCCTACTGGGGGATGGAGCAAAGAGAGAACACAAAAGACAGAGGAGACAGGTTGTAGATCAGGATATAACATTACTTGAAATGGCACTGAGATGTTGAGTGCCCAGAAGAGAACGTGACTACCTCGAGCAGCCCTGGTATTTAAAAAACAGCTATTTTGGATTTGCCCTTCACAACTCAAAGAGAGAGGGGGAATGAATAGGAGAGAACAAAGCAGGATAAGTAACCTAAGAGCAGAAAACAAATACCACAACTTCTCTCTTCTAGCTATCTTAGCAAAGCATGGACTAAATGAAAAGAAAAGGGAAGGTTAGATCTGAGGCAAAGAAAGGGCAAGCCAGATGAAGGACAAGTGTGGAGCAAAGGTGAGGAGTGTGACAGGGTAATGGGAAGAGCCATGAAGCAAAAGGCCAACCTGCACAGCTACAAAAAGTCCAGTGAAAACTTCAGAAAGGTCACTGATTTTCCAAAGGTTTCCCTGTGTGGCTACAGGATGAAAGGGTGCAGCCTGGGACCTGTGCATGAAAACAGTTTGTGTAGACTAACTTTACCACCTATAATTCATTTACTGCCAGTTCCTTTCAGGAGGTTTTCTTCTTAATAAAGCGGATCATAACACTTTTTTTCTTCAGATGATTTCTTACCTCAATGGATTTTTTTTATGCTCAAAGCTTCTTTTTTTTTTTTTGTGAAGTTCCAAGCATTTTTTTAACAGTTTTTTAAATGGAGAATGGTAGTTATAAAATGTGAGCTGTAAAATGGACTTAAGACTTGAATCCTTCTTCCCAATTTAAGATTTTTTACTCATAGTTAGATAAAGAGTAATTTATGCAAATCCTTCTAGAAATTATTTTACTATATCAGACAGTGCTCTTTCTGGAATTTAAGAAATAACCAGCTTATACATTTAGCAACCTTGCATGATATTAACTGTAAATGATGATTTTATTGAGTTTGTTTTTTCAAAAACTATATATTGCTGCCAACTTACACCAAAGTATTTCTTGTTTTTACCATGAACAGTTGTATATATCCTACAGACAGATGGCAACTTTCAGCAGTAACATAATTTCGCCTATCTCTCCTTGTCTATGATTCCCATAAGCCAGTTTATCTCACAGAACTCCCTTTAAATTGTGACAAAGAAATTTCCCTTAAAACTGATGGGATAGAATAGTCCCCTGTTATTTTTCACGTTATTTATATAATTTCCCTGGTAGCACACTGTGCTATTACATGCTATAAATCATATTTTATTTCGGAAAGAACTGCTGGTGGTGTTATTTTTAGATCCAACTCCACTTCTGCTGATATCAACCTGGCTAAGAAAACAGCTGTAGGAACATTTAAATCCCACATACACTTTTGGGATGAGATCCATATTAGGAATGTTGTGGGAACAGCAGTACTAGAGGAGTAAATAGATACAGCTCTGACTAAAGAGACTGTGAACATACATGTAGCTGCACTTTTACACTACTGAGAAAAAAGTATCTGATACCAACAGGATTTCAAAGGTGTGTTACATCACACAGGAGCCTGTAACTTTTCCTTTTTTTTTCCCCTCAAAGACCAAGAGTATACTTTTCTTTTACAGAGCTGTTATTACATAACCCAAAGCTGAACGCAGAAATGGGAAATTTCACCTTAGAAAAGCTTCCTATTTTCTTTGCTTCACGCTTTAAAGGGGTCATAAGTGAGCAGTTAAAAACGGACCAGCAGCAAACAGCAGAACCGATCGACTGTTTCTCCCGGGGTACCGAGTCGTTTGGACGGTAAATAGGGGCTGTAGGATCAATGAAGCAGCAGTGTGACAGCTGCTGTGCACTTTCACAGTCTTAGGGCCCCACTCTGCTCTCTCTGATACCCCCATAAATCAGGAGTGGCTGAAGTGAATTAGAAGCAGACACTGAAGTGGTGTGGAGTCAGAATGAAGCACCGGGTGTTCCAATCTGTGCCACTCAGTATTCCATATCTGACTCCAGAGATTGGCTCCCTTTCAGAGCTCTACATTAGACATATTGCCTTCTTGTTTTAAAATATGTATGTTTAATATTTAATTTAACAGAATTCCATATTTCAGTCTCTGTGTACTGTGCAAGTCCCTTTGAGGCTCGTGGTTTGCATGTGCAGTTACAATTCTCCTCAAGTGTAATTTGGAAGCACCATTGCCTAATGGGGGAACAGGAAATATCTGCCTCCCATTAATCTTGGCTCTCTTTTGGGTGTGACATGAAAATATTGCCCAGCCAGTGATGATTTGTGAAGTGGGCTGCAGGGGTTGAGCCGGGCTGATCCACAACTCCTTTAACGTGGTCTGTGTGATACTGGAAGACCAGCAGAGGTCTCATCAGTTGACCACATGTTTCAAGCACACACAGGTAATTTGGACAACCAGCTTCAAATGACAACACACTCAAAGATTTTGCCAACTCTGAAATACGGGTCATAATGCTACACACATAACTGTTATTGCACCTGAGACTGGGTAAGTATCATAAAATAGGAACAGCCAAAGTAAATTGATCCTGGGCTTATATTTTCAGAGAGATATAAAAATTATTTTTAATTATGCTATGCTGTAAAATATTGCATAATACTTGCTGAGATGAGAGACAGATCAATAATATGCAAAAAACTAATTTCACAATTTAAAAAAATGCTCACGGATTTTGAACTTCTGACCTGTTGGGACAAACCATAGAAATTCTGAAGTTACCTCAGGCCAACGATGGCAGAATGAAAATAGCAGTTTAAATGGTACCTGGGTGACCATCCCAGCTCTCTTGCAGGAGAGATTATTTTCAAGACCATTTGGCACACCTAGAATGTGGGATAGCTCTCTAAAGTAAAGAATATAAACATTAAAAGGTCAGAAATAAAACAGCTAAGGTATCCACTGAAACTGGCAATGGGAATCTTTGCCATTTGGCTCTGAACCACTTTGCCACTCTGCACTCTGATGACAATTACGTATCCCACACCGATATTTCACTTTCAATTTTCATAGAATTACTGAGAGTGTTGAAGGAGTTAATGGAAGCATAGTACTTTCTTCAGAGAAAATATGAAATTAGATTAGGAATTAGACTGCCTTGAAAACACTACATACAGCAAAATGTGCACTCAGAAAGCCTTCAGGGCTAATCATCTAACCATGGTTTCTTGTGTTTTACTGTTCCATGACAAAGAAAAAGAAAAAGAGAAACCAAAGATCTGTGGTGAGATTCTGTTGCCTCCAAGAGACCCAGGTGAACACCTCCCAACCCAGGAGATGTGAAATTGTTTCCAGCCGTTCTCCAGCCTCACAATCACCGGCTGCAGCGGGGGGCTGTGAGATTCCCCTGGCATGACCCAGAGGGTATCAGCAGCTCCGTGGCAGCTCAGCAGATGTGCTGCAGCCTTCCCCTCATATGTTCTCCTGCTCCAGCCCTGCCCAGCGTGAGGACTCCAGAGTTTGTCCTCACACGGCATCTTTAAACTCTCTCTCACCAAGTGCTGCCGGGGGTACAGTCCCCGGCCAGGAACAGCTTCTGAGGGCCTCTTTATGCCAATCTGATTGCTCTTATCTTACATAAGGGGCCAGGGCAGGGCCAGAGCTCACTTTCTGAGCTCTGACTCCATCCTATATGGCACGCAATTCTCCAAAGTACAGCCAGCTCCTGCTTTTATGGAGCACTGTGCAGTGAAGAATGAAGGATCCTGTTTTTCACCATTTAAAGATGTATGATAGCAACAAAGCTCCGTGTTAAAATATTTAACTCGCCGAGAACTTATGGAAATTGTCTATTCAAGCTCAGCAAAGACATTAAATTACCAAGCTGTTCTAGGACAGTTGTGTGTGGAGAAAAGCCAGAAATGCTCTGAGATTGTAACGTTGCTCACAAAGATTTCAGCCTGAGCCTGATTCAGAAGCTTTTTATACAGCTCAGGCATGGTGAGCTGCACAACGTTCCCATCCCCATTTCTGCAAAACATACTCTGTGTGTACATATAGATATAAAATCAGGACTTATACACAGCACGTTTCCTGCCATATTTTGAGTGGCATCTGTTTGTTTAGTTTGCTGAAATATGAAAAATAATATTTCGCGACTACTGGTAACACAATGTTGACAAGATTTAAGAGTATAGCTCTGTCTGTCAAAATGCAGATAAAAGACAAATCCTCCTATCTCAGTGTTTTAATCAGTCAGATCAGGGCGTTGATGAATATGCAAATTGGACTGTTTATACACTCTTTTCAGAGTGAAAGGAAACAAATTCAGTTTCATTATAGAATTAATGATAGCTCTGTCCTCTAAGATTAATAATTAAAACTCTACACATTAAGATGATAGCGCTCTTTCCTCCCAGACTCTGCAGATTTTACTTTTCTATTTTTTTAATACCCCTTTCCCTTATAATTGTTTGTTCCCCTAATTGGAATGATTAATTATTAAAGCCAGCTCATGGATACGCAGTAGTCACCTTTGGAATAAGAACTGTACTTTACCTATAAAAAGGGTTAAAAAAGGCCTTCTTTTGTTAATTCTGTTTTCACTCTTTTCTGTAAGTTAATTTTTTTCATCCAAGTTTTATGCCACCATAGGGATCTCAATGGCCTGCTTTAATGCTGGAAGCCTTTTATTTACTTCAGTGCAGGGTGTACATATGATTGCATTTTGATTTTCACAATCTATGCTGGGTTTCTTTTTAAGAAGAAACTGCTGCTGGGATCATCAGCCTTCCCAGGAATCACAGCTTTCAGTTTCCAAAACACACACTGCAAGTTTAGACCAAATCAGGTCTCAGAGAAAAGATTAAGAATATGGTACAAGAGCACTATAAAGTCTGAGAAAGCAGGAGCTAAAAAAATCCAACAAGATTTGAGCTATTATTTTTTTAATCTGAGGATGTCTGGGTTGACACGGGAGTGGCTGAGTCATGCTTGCCAAATCCTCTGGACAGCCAACATCTCAGAGAAAGATTATAGCAAAGTGAGCAGAAGTTCAGCCTTACCATTAACCCTTCTTCCCACCCCAGAAGAACTATGACATCTAATTTTTGTGTGGCCACTAAGATCTACACAGACACCACTAAACTCCTTCTAATATCACATCACCTAAGCAGGCATCTTTTTAGAGTAAATAAAATAGTTGGTTTGTGTATGTTTTGCATTACTTTATCAAGAAAAAACCCATTTCTTTCTAAACAGAAAAAGCTCTTCTGGAAAGACAAATGGTCAGAGTACTCTAAAAATCACATTTCCTCAATAGAGCTGTTTCAGTTTCATCTTTTAACGTCTTTAGAGGTGAGTCGATCCTACGTGGGAATTCAGCATCGCCTTGCATATCGCAGAGGAAATGCTTTATGTGAAATTAAATTAGCATTCGTCTATATTTCACCGAGCAGGTACACACTTCCTCCTGTGCCACTGACAGCAGTAAAACAAATCTGTGTGTGAGTGTGTGTGTCTGAGCGGGGACGGTGAGTTATGTTCTGTAAGCGTTTAAGGCGAGACATTCATAACGGAGCCCGGCTGGCTGGCAAGCGGGGCTGGCACTTACCACGCTGAGTCCCAGCAGTTCCCTGCAAAAGTAGTCCATGTTCCTCCTCTGCAGGGTGTCCAGGTAGTGCTGCAGGCGGGTGTAGGTGTAGGGGTAGCAATAAGCAAACTGGTAGGTGTCGTCCTCCCGGTCGAAGCAGAAAGCAAAAGACATGACGTAGTTCTTCCTGTGGTCGGGGCAGCGGTAGTAGTACACGTTTTTAGAGGGTATTCTCTGCCTAAAAAGAAAACCAAAACCACGGATGTTTGTGTATTTCTTGACACATATACATGTTGGCATAAGAAAGGTGGACAGAAGGGTTCAAATTTCTCCTAAAGGAAATGAAGTGGAGCAGCCTGAACAGCTCAGGAGCTGGCGGGCAGGTCCCAGAGCCGGTGTTTGGGAGCAGTGCAGACAATGGCCATGGCAGAGCCCGGGCATGGCACTGGGACTGCAGCTCTGCCCAGGTGCCCGAGCTGGCAGAGTCACCACAGCAGGGCAGAGCATCATTTAACCAGGGGAACCCACTCCCACGAAGTCAAAAGGATGCACAGGGTGGTCAAGTATCCTCTACTTTGCTGTCAAGCTGGTGCAGCTTCATACCACACACAGGCTCCAGATAAACCTCTGTCTGGAGTGTGGATACATCCTTTGTTACAGGGCTGATTCACCAGCACAGAGTGTGGCATAACTAATGAAGGACTGCCCATAAAAGGCACCATTGACAGAACTGAATTACTGAAATTCAGGACATCTTTTTGAATTATTTTTTATCCTTGATATTCATGGGATACATATCAACACCTAGCCAATGAATGGAAGAAAAGAGAAACTCTTGAGGTTAAAAAACCCAACCCAACCAACCAAATAACAACAACAACAACAAATCAAACAAAAACTTCAGGTATGGAAAATTACTGGGCCCTAAATTAGAAAGCAAAAAAGAAATGGCTATTTGGTCCCATTCCAAACTGGACTGCTGTCTCCTTGACAGTTCTGATTTATCTGACAAGACAGAAATGAATATACATGATGGTAAATAATGATAATAAAGACATTTATGTCATTGCTATCAAGCTGGTATTTGTTTAAGGAATAACAAATATCTGCCTGCCATCTCTCACCCAACTCCAGTTATTCTGTTATTTTTCAACAGAAATTAGTAATATTTCAGAGGGGGAAAAAAAACTTATTCTATGGATGAGAGACATTCACTGTTTCTGTTTTTATGCTTTCTTCCTTTCTAGGATGGAATTTCTAACTTTATTTAGACAGGATAGTCTCCAATCACGCCATGCACTTGTAATTTGACGTAACTAACTGACCTGTCATGTTTGGCAACAAAAAACTATGGTCCTGCAGACTCTATCTGATTCAATTACACAACATTATAAACAGGTCTCATCTCATGATTGGAGCAGATCTCAGCTGAACTCGGATCATGGTGAGGGGGAAGCATAATAACATTTACAGACATAGCAGGAGTAATGTGCTCCCTTGTTACAGTTCCGGGAAGCTGGTCTGCTGCAGAACATCAGTTTTGGCCTCTCATTGTTAATATGAATTAGAGGACAAAACCCTCTCATTATACACAAGTACGAGTTTGCCAATTAGCAGCAGTTAAGGACTCTGATCAGGGAGACTCGGGATCTACAAAGAGAAAGGGAAAGGAATTGAGATCTTCCCGAGAAAGTACAATAAAGAACCAGCGATGCAGTTAATTAGACTCGAAATAGGAATTTATTTGCCCCTTTTAATGCCCTGCCTCTTGAACGTTCAGGGTTTCAATAATTTACTTCAGCATCACGAGCCAGCAGTGTGCCCAGGTGGCCAAGAAGGCCAATGACATCCTGGCTTGTAGCAGCAAGAGTGTGGCCAGCAGGAGCAGCGCAGGGATTGTCCCCCCGCGCCCAGCACTGGGGAGGCCACACCTCAAATCTCGTGTTCACTTTTGGGCTCCTCACTTCAAGGAAGACATTGAGGTGCTGGAGCTGGTCCAGAAAAAGGCAATGGAGCTGGTGAAGGATCTGGAGATATTTAAAGGACATGAAGATGTGGCTCTTGGGAACAGGGTTTAGCGGTGGAATTTGCAGTGCTGGGTTAACGGTTGGACTCGATGATATTAAAGGACTCTTCCAACCCAGTGAAGTCTGTGATTTGATGATTGTTTTTATTTTTCCTAAAAGAGACACTTGCTTATCACTAAGATCTGAAAATAATATTTAAGCCACAAATATAAAGCACAGAAAAACAAATCTTTCATTTTTATACAGAAGTATCAGTAGGGAAAAAAACACCACCAGCCATCTGCATGCAGAACCCAAACCTAATAGGTTTCTCCAGTATCTTAACATATTTCTCTCATTCACCCTTACTCTGGAGTGCTATAGGACATCCCTCATTTGATCTCAAATCAAGCAGATGATATGGCAGTGGGTAAATGTATTCTAGCTCCCAGTCCTCAAACCATAATGCAAGTTTAAACAGTATGTTGCTGAGTTGTTGAACTTTATTTGTTTCCAGATTAGCATGGGAGAAATAATAAAGGACAAGCCTCACTTTATGCTATAAAAATTTCATGTAAAATGAGACCAATAGGAGGAAATTCATGATTTTAGAAAGGCTAATGCTAATTGAAATTCATCTGCTGATAGTTAATGTTTAAATGACACATAGTTCTCCTTGGTTCAATAACTTCCTACTTTTAAGCAAGTTGAAGACAACTTTGTTAATGTATTAAAGGCACTTTTGATATTTCATTCCCTTTCCCCTTCATTATAAAAGCTAAGCATCTGTTTTATTATCCACTTTGACACATCACTTTATGGCTGCATTTGGCTATTATGGCTAATCTTGATGTCTAGGACATCTGGTATTGACATTTCACTATCTGGTGTCTGACACAACAGCAGAAACCATCCTCAGTTCCCAGGTTTAAATTCACCCTCTCAGGGCAGAAAGTGCCCAAACTCTTAATTCAAACCATATCTTCCAAAAATAATTATAATAGTACTCCTGTCACTGCTAATCTATTTTTATCTCTCCTAGCACTTTGTCACTGCTAATCTATTTGTGAGTCATAGAGGGAAAGAGAGTTAGCGTTTGGATACCAACAACACATCTTTACACACAGGAGCCTAATCAGATTGAGATCTTATCAGGGAATTAAAGCAGAAAAGAAAAAAGGGAAAGGAAAAGAAAGAGACACAGTGCTAGATATCACCAACTGAGTTTTTGATAACGAAGAGACATTGCTCAGTTCTTGAATTAACCTTTGTGTCCTAGACACACTATTGTTTACTCTTTCCCTTTTTTGTTCTATGCCTTCTGGAAAAGGACACCCACACACTGTGGCAGCAGCTGCTCCTATTAATTTAAAGCTATTACAAAAATTAAAATTAAACCCAATTACTTTGGCTGGTTTATAGCTGGGGAACGGCTTAGTCTGATTGTTCCCTCTGGTTATGGACAAAAACAATATTCCTACCTACAGGCAGCTGCCAGTGGAATACTAATGCATCTAGGGCCTGGCAGGAACAGATTCCCAATGCAGAGTCTAACTGCATTTCTTACTAGAAAAAAAAATATCTTATCGTGGATCTGCAGAAATGCACCGACTTCTTACACTGCAAGTCACAAAGAAGCTGATTTGTAGTTAGAGGTAGCAAAGCAAAGTGATGGTAGAAACCTCGATGCTCAGATTTGTCCCTTTGCATTTCCAGGCAGCTCCCACCAAGCAATGCACACCCTGCTAATTGATGCACAACTGCCCGGATCTCCACCCTGCTCAGTGCTTGTTTAAAGGAGAACCATCCCAATTCCAAGAACAGCCAAAAAGAGCAACGTGCAAGCAACTGATTCCCAGCCCGGTTTTGAAATGTGTTTAAAGAAATGAAGCTTGATATTTTAGCACACTTTGGTACAAATTCAGACTGCTCAGTCTTAAAGGTAAATGAAAAACCTTTTGTCCAAGGAAAAAGGAAGAAGAGAAATGAAGAGTTTCTCTCTACTTTAACTCTCACAGTCCACTGCCAATCAAAGCTTCGAGCCAGTGGATTTGAGTGTCCTCTCCTCCTATCTGCCCCACCCAGCAGATTTGTTACTCCAGGTGTGAATGTCCATGTGCCTGTTCCTGCCTGTTTGCTACAGTGCAGTGTGGAGTCAGGACATCTGCTCTGTTCGGTAGTGTGCCGTAAGACCAAATTTTTCAGAGTAGGAAAAATAAAAATTAAAACTGCAGTCCTCATCCAGTATCAAAAATCTGATGACATCAGAGGCCCCAGGATTTTACTCCTTGCTACTACAAGAAGCAGTGAGGGGTATAACTTAGCTTTGAAAACTTTATCCGAACTGTATTTCTAATTCAAACCTACTTTTAACTTCAACTCTAAGAATTCTTGACCTTAAAGGCAAACTTTATTATCTCTTCTGCTTTCTTTTTTTTTTTTTTTCCCCCTCTGCTACCTCACTTGCCTTTGAAAACTGGGAGTTAATCAAGACTTTGGAGGAGCAACACAGGGGGATGGTGGGGGTGCTGCTTTGTGGCATCTGTTCTTTAAATTTTAAACACATAAGGGTGTTAATCAAATCCTTTTGCAGTACCATGACACAAATAATTACAAAATAACAATTTTTGGAGTGCTCTCCCACATCCCATTGCGTGACCAAAGCAGGGAGCTCCAGCCCAGCAAAATCCCAATGACTTTAATGAGCAGCATAAACAGTTTTTGGACCACTTTTAATATGGCAATGCTGAAGTAATTATTCAGTTCCTCTCCTCTGCAGGGCTGGGTCAGACATACCACAGTCACTCACCTTCAAAGGGAAATTATGATCTTTGGAGCAAAAACAAAAAGCTGCAGGTGCTGTAAAGGATCAAGGGCCAAAGGAAAAAGGGTCTGACTTGTAGAGAAATGCTCGAGCGAAGCTGGGTGCGATGTCTGTTGGCTGTGGTGACACACTGTGGTGATCATTTTCCACTGCCATCGATTTGCATGGGCAGGGATGCTACTTAACAAACCCACAGATTTCCAAGCTTGCACGTGGAATTCAAAGGGGTGGGCCCGAGTCACAACTTTAAATGAAATTAAGCCTAAAGACCCAAAACCTGATCCCGACTCAACTTTGAAAAATAACCTTCAGGTACTTATTGACGTTACCCTGAACACAAGACCTGGAGACTCTTTTTGAGTGCTCAGATTTACCTCCTAAAGCTGAATGTCCCTACCTATTAACTGCAAGAAACCCAACACACTCTGGACAAAGTACAAGGATGTAAATCATGTGCTGCAAACTCCTCTTCTGGGAGGCAACCCTTTCAAACTGAAGGCCTTACTGCCTTCTTTCTCTGTTAGTCTAAGCCATTATTTTTCTTCCTGCTTATTCTTGTTGACAAGTGGAGCTGACCATCTTCAAAATTCCTAGCTTACTTGTGACAAAATAAGTTTGTGGGTTTTTTTTTTTCTTGCACATAATTTTATATTTGATTCACAGAGCATGGAGTGACAGTGAATATGTCAGATGGTGTTAAATATTTTTTGCAGACAACTGAATGGGTTTTGGCACAGCTAACTCAGTTTCAGACACTGCAAAATAAGCCCTGCTTTTATTCTTCCTGTGCATTAGAATGTTCTCCAAACATTTTCATAACTTAAGACCTCAGGGTTTTCCACCTCTAACAATACCTAGTTGCTTCTTCTCAAGTATAAAAATCAAAATATTACATAATTCAACTTCATAAAAATCAGGAACTCTACACATTAGATATACAGCTTTCATATTTTAATTGGCATAATTAGGTAACCTCTATCAATATTTTTAGGGAATTCAAATAGTAATGAACTGCACAGAGATTGCTTGTAAAATCTCTTCATTCATTACAACTTCAAGAAGAAAACACTGAGTTTTTAATTACTTTTTTTCCTCTACAACTTACATAATTAAGCAATGAGATGGTGGTTTGTTTGTTTTTTTTAGTGAGAGTTCCTGCATGACAAATGTTTATAAAAACAGGTGGTGTTGGGTTCCTCCATCAGTCTTAGTTAACCTGGGATATTTTTTTTATGAGATCTGCACACCAGATGAGAATCAGGCCCATCAGCTGATGTTCAGACAACAAAAATACCCTGAAAGTACATTATCACTAAGGGTGCTCCTAAGGGTGACACGAAGTGCTGAGGGAAGGGAGTGCCGTGAGGGGAGCAGAGGGGAGCAGGATGGGAGGGTGGTGATTACGAGGTATGAAGCAATGCTGAAAACCTGTGCCCAGCTTGTGCTGCCAGAAATGAAGTCATCGCCCTTCAGCTCAGCAGAATGAGGATAATGGAGGGGAGCACTGAGAAATCACAAGCTGGCAAGAAATAACTTTCTTAAATGACTGAATTTTTAAGCAACTTCGCATAAGACAGGGCAACACCGGATGCCCAAAATGAAGAGAAGTGTTGCTTCAGGTTCTCCACATCTCAGTTTGGTTTTGTGGGAGGAGCTTTCATTCAGTGAATGAAGTTCACTGTGGGAATTTCATTCTCTTCTCTATCTCCCCTAAACATGAAACTTGTTCACGAAGGTGCAAATTTGGCACGGTGTCCTCTTTTGACAAAACACTTTAACATGTCTTAGAGGAGCTGTCAGCTGATAATGAAACCCCAAATGTGCCAGCAGCAGGTACAAGCGGGATTTCCAGTGGATAAGCAGCCAATTCACCTTCTTTTCTCCCTCACAACCTACCAGCAGAACTAAAGCTATACACCCTCCTCCATCTTTTGTTTATTCTGTCCAGTTGCTAAATCTTAAGCTGCAGTGACTTTCCCCTGAAGCAGCAGTTCCAATCCTGCAATTATTCTACAGAAACTCTCTGTTAAACTGCAGGGATAATGAATGGTGCTGAATTTTTTCTGCTGTCGAAATATGATTTGCCTACTGACCACAGGTATTCCAGCCATGGATTGCTTCAATAGCAGTATCTCCATGCAGTGTTTATAAAGGAGGAAAAAAAAAAAAAAAAAAAGCTGACTTTCCACAAAAATCATAGAACAAGAAAAAACTCAAGCCATACATATGTTGTGATCCTCTGAAGATATCATGAATGCAAGAGAAGGATGCAGAGGCCAATGTTTATGTCCTGAAATGCAGCTACGGGCAAAAAAGAAAACAAATGGAGGTTTAAAAATCTTTTTTTTTTTTTTTTTTTTAATTCTTAAATTGGCAAGTGAGAATCTGTGAGAAGAATCACTGAGTAAGGCAAGAATTGAGGGAAGAAACAGTGATGCACCACTGTAGTTCCTAAGTTTGGAATGCAGAAAATTAAAACAAGAGGGTTGGGAAGGAACTGAGAAAGAGTAGCCACAAATGCTGCAAATGAGTGGAAAATTTCAAAAGAATAAAGTCAGCATAAATAATGTTGTACTAGAAAAGGTGAGGACAAGAAATGTTCCACCTCAGCACAACGCTTGTCCCGGCTCTGACCTGTACCAGACTCTCTGGTCATCAAAGAGCAACTCTACTGACAACTTCAAGAAGACAGTTTGAATGTGACTGACATCAGGGAGAAAACAAGCAGATAAAATCCAGAAGAATGTGAACCACTGACTGTGTCAGAAAAGAAGGTAGATTAGGAGACAGAAAGAAGGGGACAAGATTGCACACCGTGAGCGTACCGGCCTCAAATTGGGCAGAGAAAAGGTGATGGAATAACTTAAAATAAGTGGCTTTTTAGGCCTTCCCTTTGCCTACTATCACTAAAAAGAAAAAACATGCTTGGTGAAAAATAGTTAATTCTTATTAAGAAACTCTTCAAAATACATTTATTTCAATCATTTTTTTCTCAAACACACAGTTCAAATTAATGCCAAAGAATTTCACCAAACAATTTACCCATTAGCATAATAACTTAGTATCTTCATGAGCAAACTCAGCATTTTACTTTATCATTCTTTCCTATCTTTGCTATAATCTGACATACAAACCCTCCAGATTATGCTGATTGGAAAACACATCCTTACAGGATTATACAGGCCATAAAACTGAGTCCTTACGATGTTTGGAGCATTTGTTGGCCTGGGAATGAGGGACCAACCTCAATCCCAAATTCAAGTCCCTGAACTGCACTACCAGTGGACCACTGGGTCAGCTCTAATAGCCTCTTAGCCTCAATTACCTAATTAGCCTTTTCTTCAGTCTCCTCTTCTCCCTTTCCCATCTGTTCCCCTATTCCCACCACTCCCTGTTCTTCTGCAAGAATAATTTTCAAAATCTATGTTAACTTCATTTAGGTTAGTCTCAGGTGACTTCTCTATGCAAGAATAATTTATAAGTCTCATAAGAGCCCCAACTTGAGGAAGTATTTCAGTAACATGTGAATTCTGAAATCCATGTTTAAAATGTTGATGATTTCACAGTCTAAATACAAGGCTGAGATTTTGAATTTGTGTCATTTAGATGTGAACTTTAACTAAGTACCAAAGGAAGGAGGACAGATAGGAAATATATTGTCAACTGTAGGTCCCTGAAATCCTCTGGAAGCCTTAGCCTTCCCAAAGTATATTATTCCTGATAAAGAACAGTGCATCTCTGATAGCAGATGATGTATGAGCAGGATAAAGACAAAAAAAACCAGGAAATTGTCATCAGAAGTGCATCAGACTTTGTTAGCTGGGCAAACTTCCCCATAATATGATGCTTTATCCTGTCATCTGTCTACATACAATGAAGACTGAGTCCAGTAATTCATTTTTAATGCCCCATTTCTTACGCCTTCTAGCACCTTGTTCACTTTTTCTACCAAAACAGCATCACAAACGACTTCTGTTGTGGAACTGCCAACAGCAATGTTCAGGCTTTTTCCCTGTAGTATGAGGATAACATTTTTTGTGCCATTTCCTCCACATAAAAACTTCTCATTTATCAGGAATGAACCTTCTTTATCCATCTGAGTAACTTGTTCAGATCACCCAGAAGTTTCTAACAGCGTGCTACAGGCTTAAATTACTTAAGTAATTACACATCGTTTGTTATTGTTACCACCTAATCCTTCACCTTTCCCTTCTCAGACCATTAATAAATATATTTAGCATATGACCTGGCAGGTAACTTTAGGAAGCACAGCTGCTGGCCTTTTAGTGTGATGAGAACTGACCACTGAGCCCTCTGCCTTTTTGTTTCCTTGTCGGGTTTTGATCTATGAGGATCCTTGCCCTGTCACCATATGTGACTGCTTAGCCTTTGCAGCAGTGTCTTCTGACAGACTTTGTCACATGCTTTTAAAAAGTCAAAATACATCATGTCAGGCAGCTCGTCCCCCAAGCCTGGTAGCTGGAACCTAAAGGTGAGGGAACATTCCACGGAACTCCCACGGGGAAAGTTCACCTTGGCATCCAGTGGAATAAAAGGGGGATAAATAGGAAAGATTGGTGAGCGAGCCAGAAACACCTCTCTTTGTAATTATATTTTTAAAGGACATTCATATTTTTTTCTGTTACAAAGGCAGTTACTTCATCATGTGGAGAAAATATGGGGAAGCCCAATTCAACTGACTGTCCAAGTGAGTCAATGCAGGAATCAAAATGCAGAGGTTACACCCAAAAAAAAAAAAAAAAAAAAAAGAAAAAGGAAGAGAAAAGAAAAGGAGACTCAAGTTAAAGCCTTTTGCAAGATGAGTGAGGACCAGAAGCTATTTAAGCCTCTGCTAAGAAATGAGAGCCTGTGCCTGGTTCTCAGCACTGTGCTTACTTTTCCAAGGGTTGAAAAACAAAACCAATCAGCAGAGGGGTGGGAGCTGATGGGAACAGGGGGTGAGAGCACCATGAACTGTAGAGCATCCAAAATTGTGGCTACCAAAAGCACCAAGTGTGGCTGGCAAGGAGATGCACGGTTAGAGGAGTGAAAAGTAGCTAAACACATCAGGTCAGCAGAGCCTGGGTTTGGTTTCACTACCAGGCAGTCCTGGCTACTCTCACACCGGGAATGAAAGCAGGTGAAAACACCCAGTGGCCTCACTCGATGAAAATACTGTTGGTCCAGTTATACCTCAGGAATTGGTTATTGCTACTGTGAGCACCTGACTTGTCAGACTTCTCTTCAGACCTTTTTAGGAAAACATTGTTTATTTTTCCAGCCAATTCCTTCTGTGGGGGAAATTCTCTTTCTGAGCCCCAGTAAGTTCAGGACTGGTTTCTGGGAAAGGGATGATGTCAGCATGTCAGCAGCGACCCCCTTAAATTCAAACCTGGCCTTTGTTGCTGTCAATCAAGTCCAGGGAGAAAGGGTTATCTGACTCTTTTTCTTCTCTCTCTCCTACGTGGCTGTGCCCAGGCATTGACAGAGACAGGATGCTGGGATAGAGGGAATTTTGGGCTGACCCAGGATGGTCATTCTTCTCTCTTTTAACGGGCACATCACAGAGTTCTGAGCAATGCAGTGAGACGTGGCTTTCCTTTGCCCAACCCGTTCTCATTAAAGTCTCTCACATCACCATCTTCCAGGTGTTTTATTATTCCCTTTTAAATTCCTGTTTCGACCATTTGCAGTGTGCAGATGTAATGCTTACTGCTCCAAATATAGGATAAACCCCAGATACTTGCCAACCCTCTGGAACAGAGCTTGGTTTTAATGAGTGCCTATCTTCGTTAGCAGTTCAGCTAATTCATTCCTAAGCTTCTTCAGAATTCTTTTATATATAAATCATGTGGGGCTGATGATTTACTACGTTTTAATTAATCAATTTGCTCCATCTTCTCAATCTCTAAAAGTGCCTCATCTTTATATCTTTATTCCCAGAAAAGAGCAGGTCTAAAGCGGGTGCCTCCAAAACTTGTTTGCTATAAAGACTGATTTATGTTGTAGAACCACCTGATTTTCTTTGCGTGAAAACACATAATTTTAAAACACGTACAAGAAGTGACAATGTGAGAGAAAAATAATTTAAATTCAGCATTGCAAAGTTTTTATTTCTTCCCCAGGCTACACACCCTGCACGTACACAAATTTTATTCTCCATTCTCCTCCGCGAGCTCCTTCATATTCCCTCCTTCCCCCAGCAAAAAAAAAACTACTTTATAACATCCTCCTGTTCTTGAGAGTGTTGCAGAGATCCCATCCCCAAGAGTGCTTGCATTTTTCTGCTACAAGAAGAGGCTGGAGGTCTCCCCTTTATTCTCCACACCAGCATGTGGCCTGTTAGCAGTGGCAGAACTGCATTTCCAGGGCTAAACGTGCATTGTGCTGTGCAGACCTGCCTTTTGTGTCCTTTAGTTATCCCTTTCGGAGACAGCACTCAGAGCTATCGTATTAAACACACAGGGGGGGGAAAAAAGAAGAAGCCTGGAAGGAAAAAAGTCTCAGCTTTCCTAGGCAGAAGGGAACAACAAACATGGCAAGCCCTTTTCTTGAAAGGAAGATGAATGCAACAGGGCTTCAGTGCTCTGGGTCACGGGCCAGGAGCTACAGCTTTGCAAACAGTTGCTGACCCCCCAACTCCAACACATGCTGACCTTGATCCCTCTCTCCACTGAGGCCAGCTCCAAGGAAAAAATATGTAGATGGCCACCCAGAGATTAAAATCCTTATTTTAACAGAGGAGGGGGGGGGAAATTCTAAGATTTCCCCGTCACTTTAATTCTTTGCCATTGGTCTTTTTGCCAGCTCATCCTGGTTCAGAAATAACCTCCACAAGTAATAGAGATGAACCCAATGCAGAGGTGCTGGCCTCAGTCTACAGGGGAAATAAAACACAATTCCCTCCTTCTCTCTTTTCCAGCATTCCTAGCTGCTGACCCCCAGAGTACTATTGATCTAAGAGGAGACTCAGCATCCTGCCCTCTCAGTCAATTCTTCCAGTACACATGGAAACACACAAGCAGAGGGAAAAACCAGGAGCAGAGGGACTAGGCAGTCAGGGCAACTCTACACACATGGGATTTCTCATCCCAAACACAAAGTTAAAAAAATGAGATGCTGCAATGGTTAGTGCTGTTGAAGACAGGAGAAAGTGAAAAATGGTATGTGTTGCACTAATCTTGTTTTTCCAAACTGTATGCGTGATATCAACCAGGCCCACTCCAATTTTTCACAATAATAGTTCCAGCATCATTTTTCTTGATAGCCCTTTAAAAAAATATTCATTTTAGGAAAACTCTGTGGTTTGTTGTTTTGTTTGGCTGGCTATTTTTTTTTCCCCTACCTGAACAGTCGGTGTCACAAAATGGAGCAACTGCAATCCTTATGCATATTTAAAAGTACTGTCCCACTTCACCGTGCTGAGTTTGTTTAGACTACAAGAGCATTACCTCCTTTACCCTCTTCTGCATCATAACTAGACACGATGGTGAGGGGAAGGGAAATGTAGGATACATTTTGTTAAATCACACAAAGTTTTATTTAGCCTTGAAAGACTCTTCACGTCCTCCCGCTGCTAAAGGTAATGCCAAAGTTCCAGACACTTCCCCCTCCTCTTCAGACTGTTATAAAACACGGCGAGAGAACGGCCACACCGCTCGTGGGTCAGCCAGGAGGCTGTGAGAGGGTGGCACAAGCTGGGAACAAGGGAGCTGTCTGCAAGTCACTGAGCACTAATGCAAAGCACAACTTTTGTGTTTTGTCAACAAAAGCGTTTTTTTTCTGTGCTCTCAGGAAATGTGACCCAACTACAGGAGACTCTTCGTCCCTCAGAGATTCTCCGAGGCAGATCTTCAGCAAACTCTGAAAACTCGGGTGGTTTGAGTGCCAAGTGACAAATGTGCACCTGTAAAAACTCTGCCTCCAGTGATTTCTAGGCACACACTGTAGGGCTCCAGAGAGGTTACTCTTAAAATCACTGTTCAAATGTTTGCACTTGCAGAGTCTAATCAATGAGATTGTCTAAGCAGATTTGCTAGTCCAGGCCTATAACCACATATTCCTGAGTACTGTGAAATAACTGTGATGCTATAAGATTTCAGATGAGGAAAAAGTGGGCAGACAAAACCCTAAAAGAGTGTCTTAGGTCACAGGCTCCAATGATAAAATGCAAAAAAGAAATACAGAAAAGATCCCAAGATGATGGGGTAGCCTTCTATGTTTCTCAGTATTTTCTGCACTGACCAGCACCAACAACTGTAAAATATCATTTAAATATCAAGTCATACCTAGAAGGCTTCAGTGAAAATTCTATGTAAAGCAAAACACTACCAATTCCATCAGCTTTGTCTTTCTGTTTAGCAAATGGAATATCAGTAAGCAGCAATAATGCTCCTCAGTTTGTTTCTGGTTTTTACCCTGCTGTTATCATCACCCTCTTAGACCATTCTGCATACAAAACATGCAAAGCCAGTAGGACTACCTTGGCATTTTATTTACATTTGATGTAAGGTTTCTTGGTTCCCTGGGGATTGTTTTACATTTGTCTCAGGAACTCATCTGTTTCACATTTCTAAAGGTTTGGTCCAAATACTAACCTCCATTTTAGACAAGTGAGGCTTTGTAGGACTGTCAGTCATTTTAAAAATAGGGTTCTGTACTGCAATAAGGCCGAGGTGTTGAAAGAAAGCATCTAAAAATCTTCCAAATAGTGTCAAGAAGCAGTAATATTTATGCTTAAATAAGAGAAAATCAAAGAAAGCAACATATGGGATACAAAAAGTTTTATAAGCAAATGATCTTCAAAATGCTCCATATATTGTGTATTTCCAGGAGAATGACAGGACACTTGCCAATATACTTGTAGGAAATGTTTGTAAGAGTACTTGACATGTAATTTATACATCTATCAAGTTAAACACACAAATGGTGAAAATGTAGGTTGTAATAACCTTAAATATTTAAAGGCTTTCAAGCAGGAGTCACAATTTCTTATCTGTTGCTTTCCCAGGCTTTTTTTATACCATGTATCAAACATTGTCCCTCTGGTCTTTACATGGGGTGTTATACATTAAACACAGGTGTGTGCTGACTATTGGGGCCAGCATTTGAGGAAATTTAGCCATGTAATACTGAAGATAAAAGGTGTTTTCACTGTAATAATAGCGAAAATTCAATAAACATATCTGTACAATAATTAAAAAAAATGCATCAAGCAATTACTTAGCATAGTGTTAAAGAATGGTTTGAAATCTTTGTAGAAGACTTTGCATCAGTCTCATTTTGCCCACAGTTGTACATTAGCTTGGCTTTAAGGAGATGCTCAGTCCTGCTGAACATGAGCCACAGTTTTAAAAAGGATTCATAAATTAGGGTTTGGCATTAACAGGCAGGAAGGTAGATGCCATTTCCTATTCCATTAATGACTATAAAAATTTAAGCATGGGGAAAAATATGTGCTGAAAGGTCTTGGAATTTAACAGCTGACTTTAAAAAAGGAAGTCCATATACTACATTAAAACATGAAAATAGAAGAACAAAAAATTATTTCTATGTAGCTTCATACACTATTTACATACATTAAAAAAAAGAAGTATGTATTATTTTAAGTCCCACATTACTAAAAATGAAAATATGAAGCCCCTAAAATTTTACTAGGTTTATTTACCTGGATTAGATCCAGGGGAAAAAGAAAGGGAAATACTTTGCCTTACAGCATTTTCAGCTGGATCTGATCATGGTCATATTCCTTTCTGAATCTCTGTCTCAGAATTATTAAACTTGACATTCATTGACCACGAGGGCCTGGCCAGTTAAAGCACTTAGAGCAGATATAACCCACGCTCCCCACGCAGCAACACTAATGCAGATAAGGTGAACCTGCACCGTTCCTGCTGCACAGACCCCTGGAGTCTCCCAGCAGGAGATGGGAGTGCCTGGTTTGTGTTTGTCCCGTGCTGGCTGCAGGATGTGGACACATCTTCTCAAGGGAACGGGGTAAAAGGCTGAGCCATTTTCATAACTCAAGCAAATCAAATGTGAACACAACTTTAAATGGCAGATCAGTTTGCACAGTTTCTGCTCTCCAGCAGTTTCCAGCACTCTGTTAGAATTCAGTGTACACAGCCACTCCACAGACAGCCAGTGCAAAAACTGCCTATCACTGTTATTATTTTAAAATTGTTAGGACTAAATTCAAACCAGACAATATAAATGGAAGCATTAAAAAAACCAACAAACAACAAAAAAATATTGGTTTAAATTGGAATTACAAACATCAGAAGGGAAATTAAATGACCTCAGGAATACAGAGGAACAGCACACACCAAGAATAATTCAGTGTTTTTGTTTCACTGCTGTCTGTCCAGTGCCTGACTGGCTGAAGACCCTTATCTGCCAGATAAATGCACTGGAACTCATCATCTACCCCCCAAACCCCAGTGACCAGCTGAGAGCTGCTACAGCCCCACGGTGTCCCAGGATTTGCACAGTCACGATAAGCTCTTCCAAACTGCGCAGGAGAAATGCTGCACATCCCAAAACCAAGAGCTAAGGAGAGGCTTAGAAATGCAACATTTCCTACCTCCTGAATGATGACACAAGATCTCTCTGACAGCTGCCCGAGAGAGAGCTAATGGAGCTGGCAAATTCGAGAGAGATAAGAAAGGCACGGTAACATTGCCTATTAGAACAACAGATTGAACTGGGGAAAGCAAACAAGTCCAGCCAGGAGAGCTCGGGGCCTCAAAGCTTTCTGCTTTTTCCAACTCAGCCAGTCCATTCTATAAACTATTTTACCTTTTAACTCGTAAGCACTTCATGACTGAGCACACTTGTTACGGGTTAGCTGTGCCTTTGATTCCTTTTCAGTCTCTCCCAGGCGAACACTTCCAAATGAGTCATCTCGGAGCTCCGCTTTTCCCGGAATCGTGTCTCATGATTCCCTCCCACCTCCTTCCACCACCCTAACACATCTCAGCAACACAAGAAGCAAAAGCCCACCACAGGCTTCCTTTGGGAAGCCACGGCCATAAGGGATTTCAAACAGCGTCCTAAAATCGTTAAGTGTCATCTGTTTCCTCAGAGCTCCCTCTCAGAGTAAAGGCTTTAGGTGCAGCTTAACATTTGGACCTTCCCCTAAATTGTTGGGCCACATTCCCCAGTTATTGTTCCCTTTGAACCATTGCTGATTTGGATCTGAACATTTTTGACTCTCACTTCCCCACCTGAGCTGCAAGAGGAGTACTTGACTTGCCTCACAAAATCATCCATGCAGTTTTTTTGTCCTTGAAAGCATAAAAAAAAAAAATGGCCTTGAAGGCATCAGTGTCCAGCCAGGTGACCAGGGAAACATTAACATCAAACTTATAATTGACAGAGACCAGTGACTGGCATATCTGACTTCAGCACTTGCAGGCATTACTATATAATACACTAAGCCAATCTAACAAAAAAAAAAAAAAAATTATATAGCAGTAGTTAAAGACCTCTCTTCTATTTTCCAGTGTCTGGCAGCCTTGTACTCTGCAAAATCTCCTATATTACTATCTCAACCTTTTATTCCATCTCACAGAATGATCCTGTCTCTATCAATACCTCGCTGTATCTCACAAGCCTTTTAAGGCCAGTTTCAGGCATGTAAAGAATAATGAAAAGTTCAGAAATTTATTTTGATTTCCTGCAATATGCTACCCAACAGTTTTCTGTTGTGTTATATGACCTTTCTGCCTAGCTAGTGTTTTGCTATTGATTTTAATTACTCAGTTTAATTTACTGCATGCCAACACAAAGCTGTTTACTCCTACTTGCCAAAATGTTGTCGTAGTCTCCCAGAGGAGGGCAAAATGAGAAAACTGTATATGTTTTACAGTTACATGCTATTCATTATAAAGAATTTAATGGATTCACTTCACATAAATGTCACCACGCTCACATGTAGCCACTAAACACACCAAAACATCACACAGGACGGAAAATCCTCTGCCATTCAGAGGTGCAAGATAAAAGCCTGAATTTACGAAAGGCTTCGACTTGAAGCAGTTTTGATGTTCTGCTTCTCCTCAGAACAAGTGAGGGAGTTGGGACCATATGTTCCCCCTGTTCATCAAAAAATCATGGGCAGAAACAAATGAGTCCTAAAACCACACAGTGATTGTAAGTGCAGGTAAATTCCACCTTGTCCCATAACCCAACTGCAGGATGAGAAAGAGGGAATGCTCGTTTCTAACTACTCTTCTTGCCACACATCACAGAAACAGAGGGAACAAACCACTTTGTGAGAGGATCCTACAAATACCAGCAGAATGTTCTTCCAAAGGAAATCATGTTGGCATAATGGAAGCTGGCAACTCTGGGAGGATAAAGGAAGATCATTTCTGAGCCCTTTCACCAAGCAACACTTCTCAGTCCAGTTACTCTGTGAGGAGACAGCCAGGTAGGGATAGCAGGGCTGGAAAAACTCCAGACAAGAATCTCTGTCCCCTACTATACACCTTGGAAAACCTTCAATAGGTGAATGAACTCTCAGGATTGAAAACATGTAAAAAGAAAAAAAAAAAAAAAAAAGGCAATTTTAAACCCCTTATATCAGCTCAACATTTCTGCTGGACATGCAAATTTATAAAGAAAGGGGTAATTTATTTCCTATAAGCTTATTTTGAAACCTACTTTCATTCTCTTCCTCTGATCCCTGGTCATGGAATTCTATTGTGCTGGGAATCTCGAGATCCAAAAAAATGCCCCAACTTGCTTCAGTGAGAAATGAAAATAGCTTTTGGTGCATTTGATCATCTTTGAAGGTGTGCATTACACCGACTAAGATTCATGTTTTTTAAACACCAGGTCATCTACCAGCTCTTTGATTTCAATTGTATTTAAAAATAGGATCATCTGATGATAGGACTGTATTATAACAGCTTCACCAACTTTACTCGATTGTAGAGTGCTCTTGAGGAATGATAAGATCTTTGGACAAAGTTGAATATCAAGATGATACACACTAAGAATATGAAAATTCTCTATTTGAGTATCTTGTTTACAGAGGGAGAGTGAATCTCCTGCAGAACCTTTGAAAATTGTCCTTTAAATTACTGAGGGGAAAGGATCGAAAATACTAAAACCATTAATTTTTCATACTGCCTTGTATTTGTTTATTGTGGTTTTATGTTTACAGTAATATTCTGCCGAAATTAGAGATTTTATCCTGAGACTCTCTGTACTACAAAGCATTTATAGAACTATAAAGTCAAGCTCTTAAAACAGCACTTGTTCAAACCCATGATGATTCATTATGAAAATACGCAAAGCTTAAAAATTTCCTATGACCTTGATGTAAACTATAAACTGAACAAGCCTTGCCTAAAATCTAGGCTTTTTTTTTTTTTTTTTTTTTTGGCTAAATGCAGGGACAGATTTATTTGAAGGCTTCCACAAACCTAACCTGAGTTGAAATGAAGCAGGAAAAACTTCCCATTCCTTTATGTTCTACTGCACTTTGCAGAGCTGAAAGACCAAAATGTCTTTGCATGGGAGACCCTTCCTTAGAGCTCTGGCCAGGAGATTAATGCTGAGTCTTCAAAAGATTCTCAAATCTCAACAAAGTGTATCTGCTGCCTGTCCAGCACATGAAAAGAGTTGGACACCACAAAATGCCAAGGACAAGGGCAATTTCATCTGCTCTATGGTCACAGGATCACAGGGTAATACAGGTTGGAAGGGACCTCTAGCAGTCACCAAATCTAACTTCCTTCTCAACTCAGGGTCAGCTCTGAGATCAGACCACGTTTTTCAAGAGGTTTATCCTGTCAGGTCTTGAAAAACGCCAAGGAAGGAGACTGCACAACCTCTTTAGGCAAATTTTCCCAGTGTTTGCCTGAGTAGTTGAACTATGAGGACAGTAAATTTTGGTGTTGTGAGGAGTTTTCTCCTGCCTGGTAGGATCCACAACCCTGCACAGCTGAATGGCATTAAAGACTTCCCACTCCAAGCAGAGTTTTGGAGACTGTTCCTTCCAACGTGCAGACACTGGTGACAGTGACAATGTCACCTGCTGCACATTGTATCAGTAGTTACATTAGTAGTCAGGACACCCACCCAGCTTGAAGGAGACCTGTCATGATTCTCAGCTCTGCCTAAGAGGTCTCCCCTCAGGGCTGGGACTGACCAAGAACCCCGTTCTTGCATACATGGTTCCGTTCTACAGGAAGGGAATTAGGAGATTAGTAGGATAAGAAAGGATTCTGGAGCCCTGCAAAGATCACCCACACAGGGAGGCCTTGAAAAGGTTCTGTCTCCAACCACGTTGTAAATATTTGTTTTCTGCAAAACCTAAGGAAGTTCTCTGTGGCCTGATCACAGCCATCAGATCAGGCACCACAACAGCCTGAAGATGATTTACAGGCCTTGACAGGACCCATTGCATAGGACTTGGCTCCTGATATAACTATGACTGAAGCATCCAGTCCCAGATCTTGAAGCATGCAAGAAATTCAGAAGTCAAAACATAGGATCCTTGAGACCAAAAATATTTGTAAACTTACAAAGCTAGACAGCAGCTCTGAAAGGACTTTGACTACTTCTATACTTGGGTTTCAAGAACTGGAATCAGCCATGATTCCCAACCCAAATCCTTGTGAAGATCCATCTTCTAGACCAGACAACTGGCAGAATGTTAACACACCAAATGGGAACGGTACCAAAACAGACTTTGAGAAAGCTCCTTAACAGTCCCACAGAGCTTGGATAAATATAGGCAAAACCGAAGCAAAAATAATCCAATATTCAAAACCTTATTCCCAAATTCTCCAGGTGGCACTGTGTACAAAATTATACATCCAAACCCAATGTCTAGTCTTCCAATATCCAGCCTTATTAAAAATGCCAAATCTGAAAGAATTTACCAACAGGTGCAACGCTTGCTGTCATTAGTGATGTAAAAAACCACATGCCACAGTAAATCAGAGAGTCTACTCATGGCAATAAGCCTTAGGCCCAGAAGTAGGAGTTTATAGTTGCCAGCCCAAAAAATGTCATACTATGCTTTTGCTAAGTGTATCAGTAATAAAATACCAAACTAGACAGCAAAAAGTTATGTGGATTCTAAAAACATATTTGGTTTTCTTTTTTTTTTTTTTTTTTTTTTTATATGTGTGCTCTATACAGGTCCAATGAGGAAAGGGAAGGTTGTTACCCCAACTCTGTGAGAAATAAATTAGAAGCGCTGCAGAGCACATTGTTCCATCCTGCAGATTTTTGGACCATTGGTTAAGTGATTTTTAAGGAGCTTGTAGCCATGAGGGCAACTCTTCTCTGAGCTTTCTAGGGTTGAGAATCCTCTCCTCGATCAGCAGTCCCAGTTATAAACATGACCACGCTTTGCTCTTTTTGCTCAGCAATAAAGAACCAATTAAGAACACCAAATTAATATATTATTAAAAATAGTTGATAAAATAAACTATTTTCTTCAGACTTCAAATATGTACCTTATTTTATTCTCTTTTTCAAGAACCTTTAGGCCTGGTTCAATAGAAAAGTGACGCTTTTCCACTGCTCCCAAACTGAGAAGTATCCTTGCTTTTTCTTTGGCAACGGAATTAGTTAATCATGGAACAAACCTTCTTTCATTTGAAGTATCTTATTGGCCAACATCCCACCCCGTGCAGATGGCACCCCTACCAGAAAGAAAACACCTTCCCTCAAGGCCCTACACCCAACTGGAGCAGGTTGTTTGTCAACTACCCACAAATATTTACAGGGTCACTCTTGCACTTGTGAACACGCCTTTCACACAGCAGATCCTGCTGGAAAGACCAGGCATTCCCACAGCTGCAATGGACTTTGAGGGACCTGTTTTCAGTCCTGAGCTCTACTCATGTGCTGTTTTATGACATTTTGAAGGTAACTTCATTTAACAAAAAAAAAAAAAAAAAAAAAAAAAAAAAAAAAAAAAAAAAAAAAAAAAAACCCACAAGCCATTTTAAAAGTAGCCTTTTTTACAAGTTCTGTAATTTACTGTAAACTCTTTTGTGAATCTTTGGGACATAAAGTCCTTGAGCCTCAGAGATCAGTGAAAGTTGCCTTACACCTGTCTGACAACTCTTAACGGATCATGACTGTGAAAGTTTTGATGGAACATGGACTAATGAAGGAATTCTAATCTGCTACAGCTTTTTTTTTCTTTACTCTAAAATTAGGGGTTTTCCCTTGAAAGAGCATCACAACTTTCCCCCATTATCTGTTATGATAAATCAGCCTTTCCCCATAACCAGCTTGGTGACCTTTACAACTTCTGAGCCCAGAATTTCCATTTGAATGAGTCATGTTTTTTCCTCACAATGACCCCAATTCTCTCTCCTTGTTAATATGGTTGCCCCTGGTGCTACATTAGCTAATCCTTTCAAGCAGCCAGATAGCAGGGCCAGGAATTGAAAGTTCAAAGGTCTCACCCAAACTTATATCTCCCCAGGGGCAATATGAGGTGAGCAATGACACAGAGAATTTCTTTTTCTGTGTTTTTTTTCAATAGCTCTAGCATTCTCTGCTGCTGACAGAATTACTCTCTATGACCTTGTAGCACATCAACACTTCCTGTTTTATACAGTATTTAGTAGCTATTCTGCTAAAGAAACATGACTCCTCAGATTTATACTCCTGCTTATATTGCATTTGAAGATATTTTGGGCTACTCTGTTTATTTATTCCTCTTCTCTTCCTTACTCATAATAATACCCCAGATACCTAAAAATGGTATCACTTTGCTTATATGAAAGTGGGCTGTCTGCCAATTTCTGGAATTTAGCTCTTTAGCTAGACCTAGTCTTCTTTAATATTTAGAAGATACAGATCTGTTATTTTAACCAGAAACATTTCACTATGTACAGATTCTTAGAGTATCTACATTCAGATTAAAACTGCACACAACATCGGGCTTAAATTGATTTAAAGAGTTATGCACTGCCCAGACAACACAGATGTTTCTTATATAAAACCTCAAAACCAAAATAAGCCAAATAAAATATATAAAAATTACTGTGTCTATTAAGGATTGTCAGGCTTTCTCCCAAGAAATCAAAGGCACTTAAAAATACCAGATCTCTTTTGTAAAACGCTCAGTCACTCACAGAGAACTACAGAGCAAAATACTTCATGGACACACAAAAAAAAGCTCATGTTCAGAGGTTCTTATTATGACTTATCTCTCTGGAGACTGTAAAAGACAATGTCTTTTCCCACTGTAAAACCTTTTTATATCCTCTGTTCGGTCTGATTTCGGAAAGGAAAAAAAGGACATTTTATCTCTAACAGTCCAATTGAGAACAAGGCATTTACCTAAAAGGAAGATGCAAACTGGGCAGATACAACACACGTGGTAATTTCCTGGGTGCTGTCACCTCACCTAAAGACTCCTCAAGAAAGTGACTGTCCTGTTTTCTGCTGTTGCTGTACTGTCTCTTAAATAAAGTAAATTTTCTTACCAACACACATATACTCCTGCTAGAAGTTGTTTTGCAAAGACTGTCCTGTGAGATTACACTTTTGTAGTACAAAGTCCAGTTTAGCTTAAAAAAAAATTAGTAAATAACAGGAGGTTTATCTTTAAAAAATAAAAGTATGTAAGAAAATTGTGACAGATGTTCTTCACAAAGTTATTTTTCCATTCATAATTCCACTTCTCAGAATGCTACAGCTACCTTGCTGGGACAAAATAACCTTCTATTATACTCTTTCTGTAAAGAAATGAAAAGGAAAAGGTAAGTTATAACAAATTGCAGAGGTGAAGGAGTACTGATGTTACTGTTTCCATTGCAATATCATAGCTTTGCTAATGGCAGCCTGCTGTGCAGTTTAAAAAAAAAAAAAAGAAAGAAAGAAAAAAGAAAGAAAGAAAAAAGGAAGAAAGCTAAAAAAGGAAGAAAAGAACCCTGGTTAATTAGAGTACAGTTGCTGCTTTATTGCAGCATTACTGCTAAGTGCACTGAGATGCCTTCCCATAGGCAGGTGCCGGTGGTTGTACAGCTCATTTAGCCTGGGTGAGTAATGTCAGATCAGGAGGAGAGAAAGGCTTGTGTCTTCAAACTTTCAATCTGCCTCCATTATCTGTGATCAAGGTGGAACCACAGGGGAGTGGAATTACTGGCAGGTCTAGGACAAGTGAAGAGACAGTGAATCTATAAGACATATTAATCATCTTTCCCTTCTCTTCGCCGGCGCCAGCCGGAGCCTCCGACTCCCCGGCGCCAGGCAAATGGATTCTCTGTCCCCACAGGTACAAGAGAATGCCTTTCAGGGGCAAGTCATCAGAATAATAATTACTGACACTGCTGAGATCAGCCCCGACCAGTCCAAAAGAGAGGAGAAAGTAGGAGAGAAACGTATTTCCTGAACTTTCACATCGCTGGTTACGGCATTAAGGTTTTTTCCAATGACATTAAGGACTTCCAAATTATAGAATTCTCAGTCTAGCTTTCTCAGTATTGGAATGGCATCATCAACACAGTATGAATATTTAAAATCCTTACAGTTTCTCTTTAAAACTTCATTTAGATCTGTTGCTGAGGTGTGAGTACAGAAAAGTGCATATTTCATCAGTTATTTTATGACAAGTGTTAAAATTCAGTTGATATTAAAAAGAACAAGACCCTTACATGTGTTCCTTTGCTTAATTCTGAGACAGAACACAACACAGTTCTGGTAGAGCTACTCCTATTTGTAAATATGAAATAAGCATTAGTATAAGGGTTATTATGTATACTGTGCAGTAAGAGCCACGCATGTACATAAATAAATAAATAAAGCCAGAAATATTTTCAAGGCATAGGCAAACTTTGCAAGCAGCTAAATTAACAAACTATGACTAGCCTGTATTTCATTACTACATGTAGCATTTTTAGTCCCTTTCCTCTCCACAGAATTATTTATACACACAAACAATAAAATGCAGTGCATTGTCAAACTTAAACAGAAGAATAAACTCCAGCAAGAAAATAGTTCAGCTTCAATTCAGTAATTGTACTGATATCTAAGGAGATCAGAATAAGAAAAAAGCAATTTGTTATATTTCACAGGACAGACAATATCTTACATTAAACACATTGTACACTACAGCACAGAATATGAAATATTTTCCTGGCCCTGATTACAATCAGTTCAATATCTGACTGTCGGTGATACCGAGCTCAATATAAGACTAAGACAGCAAAATGTCAAATTACTTGCCAGAATAACATGACAAAACTGGCTCATTAACATCTGCTGATTGATGAACCCTCCATGAAAATACAAATCTTGACTTCAAGAGTTTCCACCACAGAGTACCTGACCTTGAGTTCAGCTTGGAGTTCGCCACACACCTGCAGCCACGTGAGCAGTGACAGTGCTAATACCTGTGTATGCCATGTTGTGTGAGGCACCACAAAAAAAAAAAAAAAAAAGGAAAGAAACAGATTCAAACAGTAACATGTGTGCATTTATTTTCAGATCAGCATTTTTGAAGTTTACAGACAGACAGTAAGGAGCAAGGGAATGGCTTGAAAATGCAAAATCAAATCAAATCCCTGCTTTCTTGGTGATCAGCTGCAGCAGCAGCCTCTGAGTCAGCCAATCCTCACTCACTATCGATTTTTCTGCTGGTCTTAAGTGACTCTGGACACTGATCAATGTTCTAAAAGAGAAATATTAAACCACATAAAGAAAAATGCACATCTGACTAAAGAGCAGCAATGAAAGCAAAGTTTGCCAGAAGATAAAAGGATGTGCATATTTAATGGTATTCAAGCTCTCAGGACGCATCCAGCCAGTCTGAGAGCAAAACTAAGCTATACCTTTTTTAATTTTTTTTTTTTTTTCTGTGAGAAATGTAGAATAAAAATTTCTCTCCCATGCTCTCAAAACTATTTATAATTTTATCTGACAAAATAAACAATCCCTGTGCCTGCAGTGATTACTGCTGTTTAGATATATAGACCCCAAGCAGATATAAAATAGCAGTGGAAATCTGTTGTTAGGTTTTAGAAGAAAAAGACGCTTCTAAAAAGACAGCTCATAACTATTATATTATTTCCATGTCCCACTGTTTATTGTAACTTGTCTTATCCTCTTTTTCTTTTTTTTTTTTTTTTAATGAAGACAACAGGTTTTTCAGGAGATCTGTCATTAATTTAATGAACTATAACTATTTTTTTTAACTCAGCTGTGTACAAAGGGGAACCTTGATATAAGAGAAAGGCCAGCTAAGACCCTGTGGATAGATCCAGTGTATTCAGATATCAGCTGGCGTGACAGTGCCTAATCCTGAGTAACGTGCCCAAGAGCCAAGGGAATGCTATTTCTCTCCGTTGTTCCAAACAACAGATGCTGTCAATTAACTTTAAGCAGCGTCCAAGAAAACTCTTTTGTTATATTTTGCAGTATTATGCAGAAAGTGTCACCTCTGGAAATGAGGGAACAAGCTGTTTTTCATTATCATTCAATTGTCCCAATCAATCTGACAATTACAAAGAGAAAAAGTCTTAATCACTAGACACATGCTAGTTGCTGCTAGTTTTACCAGCTGCGAAGAAAAAAAAGGAAAGGAAAAGAACTACAACCTCTCACAAGCAACAGAAACAACAACAAAAAAAAACAAACAGAAAAATTCAAAAACAGTTTTCCTGTTTAGAGATGTAACCCAGAAACATACCTGCATTAGGGTGAAAGATAATTGAATACACAGTGTTATGATAGGTATGGGAACAGCCATTGCAACAAATTAGTAATTAAATCAGCTTATGCTGTTGATTTACTGTGGCTTTTATAGAAGTCCCATTTGCTGTGTACAAAGAAACAGCCATCAGCATCTTATTCATTTGAATACAAGAAAAGTTGTTCATTAAAGTTGTGACTAGTGAATTTCCATATAATTAAAGTACTGTATACACAGCGCTGTAAGAGCTTTCTGGGAACTGGTGGAAGAATGTGTGTCAGTACAGATGGCCAGATCCATTTATCTGACTCGAGGGACTGAGGCCGCAGAAAGGCAGGACTGTGGGCAGGGCTGGACCTGCTGCTTTGGTGACTCTCCTCTAGAGCCCCAAACATACAGTAAATACAGTAACCTCCACTGGATTAGAGAACTCCTTCCATCTTCTGGTGTGTGCTTGTCTGTGCTGATGAGGAGCACATGTAACGTTATGCACAAACAATTCAAGCAACATCACACTATGCCTGTGAGGAAGGATGCTCTGAAGGATGCTCTCCATTTCTGGTCTTTGAGCCCCAAGTGCTTGCTAAACTGACTCAGCATGATACCTTCACCTGGCCTGCTCATCCCACCAGTGATCCTGAGAAAACACGGGATAGCTTGGTGCCCCATTCCTCAGGGAGCACAAAGTTCCCACACAACACGCATCTGAATAGTAAGCAAGCAACACTTTTGGCCTGCCATCAGGAGTTTGGGGGATTTTAATCTACCTGGAATTTCTATAGAAATAAATACCATCCTATGGAAAAAAAATAATTGTGCAACCCTTTTCAGTAGCATTAAAATGTTCTCTTTCCTACCATCACCCAGGACAGAGCAGCAGGCAACAGCTTTTGGAACAGAACCGGCGTAGAGTCGCTCAGTGACACACGCACTGGATGGTGAGTGACATCCATTAGAATAGGTATTCCAGTAAATGCCAGATATGTGACACTGAAAGTATCTGTCTGATGAGAGTCTTTCAGTGCACGCCAGTTACGTTTTGTCATCTCTTCTCAAACAGCTCCACTGTCACTAAAAACACAGCGAACACTCAGCATTCACAACCACGCCGCTCTGGCGATCGGCATCTGGCCACTAAAGAAGTGCCACAGATGGAAATTATCCCAGAACTATTGGCAGCCTTGTTGAATCCTTCTACCTTATGCCATTCTTGAAGGAATCAAGGGTAGCAAAAAGGGTTGGTCTGCTGACATTCTCACTCAAGAAACTACGTCGCTTTTTTGCCCATTTATCAAACAGGACCCACTTTCCTTCATCCAACTGTGTAGGATATTACAAAAAGTTGCATTCCAGGGAGCTCCCTGGGCCACGTTGCAGTTCAGATAAAAGCTTTGAGTGGGCTTACACTCCGGAGGCCAAGATTGCCATGCTGGTACATAAACCTGGATTTCACTTTTTGTCCTCAGGAAATCTGCTCGTCCCAATAATTCCACAGCACACACGTAAAGATACAAAGATCGATGCACAAAAGAGATTCGCAATAAGTATTAAAACAAAACACATATCTTACAGCAATCCGTAAGACTTAGATGAGAAGGAAATGTTAGACCTGAGGCAGGAAGAAGAAAGAACAGGTAAGCCTTTTTGATAAAAAAAAAGAGAACTCTCAAGTGCTGGATTTGGCAATCACACACAGAGTTTCATACACTCCAACCAATAAATCCATGAAATTGCAGTACTGGCCTGTAAGGCAGCGAACATCAAAGTGGGCCAACTCAGAGAAAAACAAATAATTTGATTTCTGAGCTTTCTAGAGAGGAAGATTGAGGGCCCTGCAAAGGCCACCTGCTTAGGGTATAAGAAAAGTCTTCTGTCCAGAGCCAGTCTAAAACCCTGAGATGTCGATGATTCAATGGCCAGTTGGGTCCTCAGAGTTTTCTCAAGAGTTGGGAACTTTGTGACTGGCTGTAAAACTGCTCATTCTCCTTGGTAGACTTTTCAGATTTCTAATAAAATGTTCAGGCCAGTTCAGTTCAGGCTTTACTAAAGGCACAGCAGATAAAGCTGGAAAGAGGTTTTTGTCTTCACTAGGCCCTTTCAAGAGGAGTTTTCTGTAAAATAAATACAAGACTAACATCCTTTTTAAAAATAATTTTTAACCAGATAATGGATGTCTGGTGTGTGTGTTTATTTGGAAAAGAGAGGAAAATCAAGCTAATTATTCTTTTAGTAGATCTTTTGTTTTAGTTTCTTGCTTGTCAAAAGCTGAGAAAGGAGAAGGTTTCTTGATCCATTTCTCTTTGCAGAGCTCAACTGCCTGTGCCATAAAATTAAGCCCTTCTGTAAGATAAAATCAACATGAAAATAGAGAAAAATGTAGAACCCTTTTACATTTTATCTTGATAGCAGGGGAAAAAAGTAGTAGTTTTTATTATGATTATATTGATCTGCATATTTGTCTGTTCAGTCTTTCAAGATTACTCTTTTAAAAAAATCCTTGGGTTTATGATCCTTCCTCTTCGAATGTTATTCTTCACAGGGAGCACACAAAGCAGCATGTGCCTTTATTACCAATTACAAGGCACTCAATTAGAGCCGTACAACTTCTGTTTACAGTTGGACAGTGTCCTTATCTAAAAATGCAACTTCAGAATGACTTAAACCATTCAAAAACTATTTCATCGAATTGCTGGGCAGCCTTACCAGCACTTGGCAGTGCCAAAGGAGATCACAGATAGTGGATATTGCTGGTGAACCTACAGCAGCTTCAGGAGAAGGTTCAAAAAGGAGTAATGGAGCCATTTCAAGAGTGCAGAAGGCAAAAAGTGAACTTCTAAGGAAAGGACAGGAATTTTTCTGGGGTTTTTTATAACAGAATTGAAAAAGTTAGTGCAGAGCAAGGAGGGAGGGGCAGTGATCAGGGATAGCTGCTGGTTTTCCATGGGAACCCAAAGCAATTTCAGGAAGTTGGCAACAGCAGCCAAATCTCACCCCGTGGCTTCAGCAGAGCTTTGTGTGGTTTGCCAGCCCTCACAGACAGTGGGGTTAAATAAGGAGGAAGTTTTCCTCTGCTGCCTTGGGCTCCATGTCTGGAGACAGTCCCACTCAGAGCCAGAGGAGCAGGAAGTAATTCCTCGTCTCACACTGCTGCTTCTTGGCCTTCACCAAACTTTCCCTGCTGTCACTAAGGAAGAGATGCTGCTCCAGTGCCTCAGAGAGGCATAAAAAAAAAAAAAAAACCAAAAAACAAAACAACCTTCCAGAAGCCAATGAAAATGTAGGCCACATGCTTAGGGGAAATTTCTGTAAACACAGGTGGAGTGTGCCAACTCCTTGGAAAGTGGGTGTTTTTAATAAACATGATGGAGAAGGACTGCCTGACAAACTGCTGAGAGGAGCCAGAAACCCACAGCAGCTTTCTGGAGTGGACAGGGTACAATCCAGCCAGTGTGTGATCTGAGTCAATGTGGTAGGCCTGGGTTTTGCTATCAGGGTAGCAACTAGAGAAAAAAAGAGTTAAGATTTTGGAATAGTAATTAGAGAAGCTGCCTATCAGAATGCAGAAATAATTTAAAATAGTAATAAAAAGAGTAAGAGGGAAAATGACACTTTGGGTAGGATACCAGTGTGCACTTCAGGTGACCTGGGATTGTTTGTTTAACCCACCAGAGATGAAAGGGCAGCCTGGAATACAATTTAAAACCTCACACATTATGTAGTGCATGCAAGTAGGAATGAATTCGGGAGAAGGTTTAAAAGCAATTCTTACTGGTATTCAGAAATCCACACAAAACACCCAAATCATACACGAGTCATACAGGAAAGGACATTCCTCAGTATTTCCAGCAGCTTATTTTTGGTAATCTCCTCATCTTGTCCCATTGCAGGGGAAATCTTACACTCTGAATTCATTTACCACAATGAATGCACCACTAGTAGAGACAAAATAAAGAGGGGGAAGAAACAGAGCCCAGCTTTCCCCAGCTAATGGCACTAATCAGCTATTGATGAGAGTCCTCGGTGATAGGAATAGACCAAGCATTAATGAAGAATGCTGACTGCTGATTTATCAGCAAGATGTTCCTGTGACAGGGAAGAATTGTTGTTGGAGAAAATGTCTATTCAATAGGGGAATAATAACATGTAATAGGAGTATTACACACAGGTTCAAGCCATTCTATCATGTCTCTCCCTAGCAGACCGTGTGGGCTATTGTGAAGATGACCTTACTGGAAAGCAAGCAAAATACAGGATGCACCTCTGCCTCAGGAAGCTAATTAAAAAGAAAAAAAGCAGAATAAAATACTTGAAAATACCTTTAGCTAATTCAGATCTCTGGCTGATAACAAAGCAAGACAAATTGCAAAGAGCTGGCACAAGTTCCATGGGGTTTTTTAACTGTATGAAGTATTCACTTTGCAAAACTGGATGGAGTATTTTTATTCTTCATAACTGAAATTGTAATGTATTGTATTTTAGGCTATTATAGAATTGTGTAAAGGTTATTTTGCTGTTCGTTCGATGCATATTTTCATATGCAAATGATGCAAATTAAATTATCTCAAATAGTAGCAGAAATTCCAGCAGAATAGTATTTTTAATATAAATCATCATCCCCTCAAGTCATATTATAGGGAATTGCCTCTGTATTTATATTTTTTCATTAAAAATAAAATGATTAATTTCACAAGTTAATTTACTTTCCCCATCACAACACTAAAATTGAAATTAAATATTCTAATGCTTAGAGATATTAAAGACTCCTTTACTGAGAGCAGGTTATTGTTCTAGGAACATTTCCTTGATAAGTGCACGTTGCTGCCCTACTGCTACAATATTTGCAATGATTTTATTGAACAAACTCTGCTTGTTGCTTGGGTTTTGTTAAGCTTTATAGAACCTTGGTCGTGGGTTTTACTGCAGTGCAGTGACTCTCCCTCTCTCCCTTCAGAGGGTCCCAGGATGGTTAATGGAACAGCCTGACCCCCTCCACATCACTCTGCAAGCTCACTTTGACTTCCACGTCCCTTTCTTTCCATTATAACCCGATCACAGCCTTCAAAGACGGATCTTGGTGAACCACAGTTATAATTTTATAAGACATGAAAGCACCTTCAGCATTTTCATAGCCTCATCTTTTCCCCCAAAAGAAGAGAAGTCTTCCTTTCATTTAATAATATGTCTTATTCTCTTTTTTCCATTGAGAAAACGATAGCTTTGCTCTCTTTTAGATTTTTATGTTGTGCCTAAGTAAGGTCAAAGAAAGCTCAGACTGGGCAGCTCTGCAATAATTTTCTGCTGGAGGAACAAGAAATACATGTAGCAGGGAAATTATCCTATCAGATAGACAAGAACCTGTGTTTAGTCACTGAGCCACTTGAAGGTTAATCAGATCTTCAACCAATCCCGTCAACACGGATGTGATGAATATTTGATTCGGGCTAATTAGTAGGCAAATCCAGGCATTCTGAAGGTATTTGGAATGGCTTAGACAGTGACCTGGAAAAAGAATACAGATAGCAATACTCCCTATTATTATGCTCCAAAAATTACTACAGTCCCACTCAGGTCACCTTCACCACCTCAGAAGAGTTGCAGGTGTGAATAACAATGATCAGGAATAATGGCAGATGATGTCACTCATCTCTCTTGTATCAGTGTTTTCCTGGAAACAGAGACTGGGGACCTCATGGTCACGCTCAGCCTGGAGGAGGAAGTAGTTCTATGGGATCAGGATACACTTACATCAAAGATATTTACTATTTTATGCATTTCCAAAGGTCTGAAATAAGATAATAAAACTCAGAGTAGGCCAATACTTTCGAAAACATCATCTTCACAGCAAGACCATTTGTGTAACTGCCCTGTTTAAGGCAGAAAGCGAGTCCTCCCCCTGGCTGAGTATCTCCTTCTCCAAGGATTTCCCCCATGGTACATGAATGAAATTGTGGAATGCAGACACACGTGATGCCACTGCTTCATAGCACGAGAAGCAACTACTGCATTAGAAACAAAACAATTTGAAAGCCTGTGATTTCTATAATACTATTATTAGTAAATTGTCATCATCAATCTTTACAAACACACATTTCCCTCCACCCCCAAAGTTCCGCAAACCTTGATAAATCAAGGTTTATTAACCAAGTCCACCAAACCCCAAAGCCAGGCTGCAAGCAATGACATTTACGATTTATAACTGAATAAAAAAAAAGGCAAAAAAAGGCCCTGAGTGGCCTTTCTTCTTCATGAGACAGAAGGCTGTACAAGGAGAGTACAAGGGGAACTCCTGGTTGGTCACATCATTTTTCTTGTCAGTTTTTGACACCGTTTCGATTATACAGTCAGTAAAACTCTGTAAGAACATAACTAGTAACTAAAAAGGTTAATATCTTGACTTAGATTTCTCTGCTTTTCTAGAATGAAGTTGAAACAAAAATTTCAGGTAAAGATGAAAGAAAAAAAATCACACAGATTCCAAATCAGAAATGTGAAAAGGAAAACAAGCGGTATCTTCTGTCAAAATGTAGGAAAAGAAAATTCTATCTTGGGTGCCAAAGTGTGAGCACACCTTTCCTTTCTTGTTTCCCAGTCAGCAAGCATGAAAATTCCTCATTTTTACTAAAGCAGGGGGGGGAAAAAATCCTAATTTTTTACTGAAGCAAAAAGAACTGTGTTACAGAAGGAAATTTAAGTAGTTTTACGACCACTGACAGACAGAAACAGGAATATAGAAATAAATGGGAAAAGCCACTGACTGAATAAAGGGTGCCATTACACAGGGTGCTAAACTTCCTCACTTTAATGAGGCTTGACCATCTCCTGGCACTTTCCATGGTCACTTTGACACAACACAGCTAACAAATTGCAGACTTGAACATGGATGACGGATTTCTGCACATTAATACCAAATGAATAATTGGAATACATTTTTTCTTCCTCAGATCAGATTAGAGATCAGAGAGATCCATACAGGCTCACGTGCACACAGAGTTATGCAGTTTACAGGAAGAGAAAAAGGAAAAAATTAATGTACAAGTGTGATCCAAGTTATTGGCCTATGGGCTCAAACTGAGGTGTTCCCACAACACTTTTCCTCCATCTGTTTGTAGGACAGGACTCTAAACCAGTCAAGTGACCTGAAGGCTTTTAAAAAAAAAAAAAAAAAAAAAAAAAAAAAAAAAAAAAAGACTTAAAAATACCCCATACACTTAAATCACCTCACTACCTCACTTGTCAGTTTATAACTAGATCTCTAAAACAGGTACAGAAACAGAAGAAAAGAGGAAACAGGAAGGTGAGGAAGGGCTGAAAGAACCTCTCACAAACAGACCTGGCCTACAGAGAAGCTCAGTGTCAAAGGGGCCCTGTGCAGCAATTGACCACAGAAGTTACATTTCCACTCAAAAATGGAAAGTTTTTGAAATAAAAAAACTTCTGTTTGATTATAAAGTCTTAAAAACTTTATGCCAAAAGCATGTCTAGAAATGTGTCTCAATTTTTTCTATTCCTGCATTAGTGGTCTTGAATTTTTAGAAGTCCTGTAAAGCCCAGTGTTCATGTTTAACAAATGTATCGAATAAAAAAGAAATTAAACACTGAGATGAATTATGAGAGAAACACTTTACAAGTATTTGACACTTTCACTCAGAAAAAAATAACTTACTGATAGCTATTTCTTTACAAGATAATTAGATTTCTTTCATAGTGTAAAGAAATATAAAAGATATTTAGAAACTACATAGGCAAATTTTCTCTCATGTTTTCATGACACATCCTGGAAATATAACAAAAAGACACATTTTTTTTTAAAACAAAAAAATTGTCTCTGAACGAGCCAATATTTCAAAATGATAATACATGACAAAATATATCAAAATAATTATAAAAGCGATTCAGAGAAAAGTGACTGAACATATTTTAAGTTAAATAGCAAGCTGTTAGTCTAACCAAGAAAATCCTCTGCTTCTCATTCATTTTCCCAGATTTTGAGGAAACACGGAATGGTTGAGATTGGAAGGGACCTCTGGAGATTGTCCCATCCAAGCCCTTCATCAGAGCAGGGTCATCTACTGCAGGTTCTTTGGGAATGTGCCCAGTCAGGCTTAGATGTCTCCATAAATGGACACTCCAGAACCTCTCAGGACAACCTGTTTCAGTATTTGACCACCTTTAGCATTTAAAAAGCTTTCTCCTACACTTACATGGAATTTTCACTTATATCCTTCGCCTCATCCTGTCAGTAGGAAAACACTGGCTCTACCTTCCCTAATCTCAGATATCAGCTATTTACAGACATTGATAAGATTCCCCCTGAGCCTTCTCTTTTCCATGCTAAGGAGTCCCAGCTGCAGGAGCCTCTTCTCACGTGAGAGATGCTCGATGGCTCCGTGTGCCTTGTACTGGGAAGCCCAGAACTGGACACAGCACTCCAGATGCATCTCACCAGTGCTGAGGAGTTAGATCATCTCCCTCACCCTTCTGGTAACGCTTCCCTGCTTCCACTTCTTGTATCTGAGGGGGTTTCATTGATTAATGAAGATACATGAAACCACTGGAAGCTGTTAACAAAATATTTAGATCAAAGACAACTAGAAAACCTGAGATGAGGGCTCAGTATGAAAAGAGGGACCCACAGTTCGAATTCAAGGTAGCAGCTTCTGCAAAATTGTTTGAGAACAGTGTCATAAGAATTCCAAATGCTTTGCTTCTAAGAAAAAAGAATGTTCTGACAGTAGTTTTAGGTAGGCCAAGCCTCTACTTTCAGATTTTATTTGTAAAGGAAAAACCTGATCACAGAAAGGAAAAAGAAGGGATGTTAACAAGCAACAGGGAGTTGATTAATGCACAGCTGAAGACCTAAAAATGCCATGAATTTCCTGGCAAAGTATGTTAACGAGCAACGGGGAGCTGATACAGCTGAGGACAGAAAATTCCATGAATTTATTGGCAAACCCATAGAAACTGCACATGTTAATGCTGGACAGTAGATGCACAGTCCTGAAAGTTGAGGGGTCTCACCTCAGCAATGAAACTTTTTCCAAATTCAAATCCTGTTCTGGATTAAAGATTGATCAGTTTAAGGACCCTATTTTTATTACCTTCAGCACATTGTTTACACTTCTCAGAATGAGTCTATTTCCTTTTAATTACAGTTTGGCAAATCATTGCTCCCAACTGTTTGTTCAAACACGCTTTGAAAAATAAGCCTTTAAGCTGCAGAAGAAAATGATTACAACTGCACAACTGTTACAGTCAAAATGCAAAGAGGAGCAGGGATTTCTCACCAAGGGACTCAGTCACACTTCTTTCTAGAATCCAGGTGAATCTTCAAGGTGTAGCACATTTGCAAATATTTAGTCTTGTAGAAGGGCCAAATACTGATGGCAGGAATTACCAGGGGGAAAAGAAAACCCCACACTGAGTAGGAATGTTTGTGTAAAAACTGCTGCATTAGACCAAAAATTCACCCAAATCGATGTCCAATCACCAATAACAAACACGAGCAGGCTCTGAGGATACACATAACAACATCAATACAAGTATTGTGAAAAGAGTTAAGGGCAAAAAGACTCAGAATATGACCCTTCCATCTCGTGTACAATCCACAGACCAATGCAAATGTCAGAAAGGGAGAAACCCTTATGGTAATTACCAACAAACAGTAGGATTTGCAGATCACAGGTCATTTCAAAGAAATAAGATTACAGTTTCATAAGGATAGCAGGGCAGCTACACAAAATGAAGTTCTACCACCTTCAGAGATCCCTGGGGAAACAATGAGGCTACCAAAGATCCTCCCTTGGTCCTGGAAATGTGCCCTGTCACAGTACTGACACCTCCAGCAGAGCATTTCCCACTCCTTGGGAAGGCTGGAGTTTAGGGAGAGAATCCCAGGGAAGCAAAAGTACTGTTCTCACTCCTGCAGCTCTCTGGGTACACCCTGGAGTGAGGATCTATCCTTTACAGGGCAGTGACAGGCACTCCATCAACACCCTGTGCTTCAGGTTTCACAAAGTATTTGGCTTCCTCTCTCATAATATTTGGAATGGAAACAGTGCTATACAAATGTCATGAACCTCCACTTTCTTTAATTAAATTGACTACACTGACAGAGCCAGAAGAGTTTCTGAACATGAAGAATCACTCCAGTAAATATTTCCAGTATGGGCCCCCCGTAAATTCACCCTTCTTTGGCAGCTTTATGAATAGAAATAAACTGCACTGGAAGGGAACACAGTCACATGCTTGGCAGCATGTGCAGAAGACACTTTGAGAATTATGACATGGAGAAATCACTGGTGTATATATATTTTAATATAAGGTATATCATATTGGGTTAGCTCAGTGGTCCATCTCACTCAAAACTCTGACTGCATCTGGGAAATAAAAGTTCTACAGGACACAACTGGTGGTGGTGGTTTTTTTTAATGTTGAATGCAAGATCCTAGACCTAAGAAGAAACTCAACAATCACTCAACAATTATTTTACCTTAGAAATCATGAGGCACTGAGTAGGATGAGAGTACTGTGGCAATGAGACATTCAGTGGGCAAACATGGAAAAGCAAATCTAAATACAGATCACGTGCATGTGATGAGTTCAGATGAGGGTTCAGAAGAGAATCATGTTTCATATGTCACTCACTGCAAGGGTGCATGATGATACCACAGTAGAGTCATTGCTGGAGAGTGCAGATATACCCAAACTGGCTTTAACTTCGCAGGCTGGTAGGTTTTTTCAAACATGAGGGTTATTGATCATCAAAACAAATTAAAAAAAAAAAAAAAAAAAAAAAAAAAAAAACAACAACAACAAAAAACAACAACACCAACTTTAAATATTCGGTTAATCGCCCTCTATTCCCTCACATCCATAAATCAAGACTAGGAGTGTGTCCTGGAGGTGCACTGTAACTCAGAGCAACATTTTGGGCTCACTGCAGAGTTGATGAGAGTATTACCCTCAAACCTGTTCCCCATGAGAAGCGATGCCAGATGACCGTGGTGGTCCGTGGTGTTCTCAGCAGCGAGGACAGGAGTGCTCTCTGCATTCTCATGAGTGCAGACATTGTTTTATTCCCCAGGTTTTTCTCAGCCTTCCTAGAAGCAGTTGTGGCAGCAAAGGAGAGGAAAGAGGCCCTTGGACTCTTGTACAGCCAATACAATCAGCAGGTCACTGGTACAGGGGCTGCTCTGTTCACAACAGAGGAGCTCTATCCGTGCAACTCCAAGCTGTGGTGGGGAATATTTGGGAAAAGGGAGAGGCCAAGCAGGGCGGACATACACACAGCAGCAGCAAAATGTTTACATCTCAGTTCTGTTCACTGGCTGTGTCTTTTGAGAAACCAAGAGAGAGGAGGGAAAAAAAAAAAAAAAGCCTTTTAACTTCTATTTACGACATATCTTCTTTAAAAATTATAAATTGTTTTAGCTGGAACTGTCAGCACTGTGCTGACAATGCTTAGTTGTATTGATTTTATGATGGAATATTATTTGCTTTGCTGAAGGTTTTGCAGAGCTGTTTCTAATCTAGTGATAGATGTTGGCAAACTATCCTTAGGAATTTTAACATTCTGACAGTTCTTGCAGTCTGAATATAATTAATAAAAAAACGCTGTAGCAAACTGCTTAGTGGAACAAGACTATGGTTTGAGTCATTTCATTACAGCCTTTGACTAACAAATTGGAATCAATTTGTAAGGATAGAACAGGAGATTATTTTGGCATTTCAAGTATATTTGGAATGAGGGAAACATAAGATATCTCTTTGTGTTCCAACATTTAACTCATTGTCTCCAAGAGACAAGTTTTAATACTTTCAGGATTACTACTTTTAGTTTTCCTTTTTTGTTGTTTTTCCTGTCTGTTCACCTTTATTTACCCACTTCCACCTCTCTTAAGACTCGTTATGAGTCTTGCCAATAACTTGGAATGCAATGAATAAAACTGAGAATTGCTGAAGAATTTTTTGCTTTGTCCACAGGGAAAAAAAAAACAGGAACAATAATAATAATAATTAAAAAATGAAGCATTATTTTAATGCCGAACTCAGCTTGTTTGATGTGATTTCTGAGATGGTTTCCAGTACAGTTTCTCAAGACAAGCAGATGAAATGACCCCATTTTAGCAAATTAAAAGTTGGCTGGGAGGAGCTCTGGGGAACACACCACAAGAAACAAGAGCAGGGCTCTGAACAATGAAAGCAGTGAGGTGTTGGGTTTTGTCTCGCTCAGGCTTGCTTTTCAAACCATCTGCTCCTCAGGCGTGAAGGAGTTTGAAAAGTGACCCACATACGTGACTGGACCTTCTAAAATACAACAGTAGGCACAATCTTTTCAATGAGAATCAGTCATGAAACAGCAAAACATCTGCTGAAGAAAAACTCTGCATTTTGCTTCACACATTTTGAGTGTTTTCAGAGAAAGGGAAATCTTAATAGTCCTACTTGTGATGCTGCAAGTATTTTCCAAATTAAAATGGGGATAACTGTGGTGTATTCTGTATGTGGGAAAGGACCTTACATACTGTGTTTACTTGAGGAGTCATCTCTCTCTTTCATCATCAAATGAGACATAACACTAAAGTTCTGGAAATCCAGAGCTGCTGATGTCTCTGGGATTTGCAGTTATGCTTGGCAGCAAAACAGGAACTCTGGGGGTGAAGTGTACACTAAGGCATATAAACAAAAGGCAGGAAGATAACTATGAAACATTTTACCAACACACAGCAACAAAGAACATTTACATCTTTAGCCCAGTCCAACCTTCATGGCTTAAACAGAACAAAAATGCTATTTTTCAACCGTGCAGATGGACTGAAAATGACCGTGGGAGCATTAGAATCTTCAAATTTCAAGCTAAGAAAATTTGTGTGGTATCTGACTGGCTTTAACTTAAATTCATAGCACACAACTATTCAAGATGAGAAATTCTCAGCTTTTCAACTGATTAGAGGCATGTCTGTTAGGCAAAACAGCTAAACAAGGTATTATTACTTTAAAAGACTTGGGAAATTCTGTAGATGTTAAAAACCATCCTGTTTTCAGCTTCGTTTCCATACAAGGGCACAAAGCCAGCTGCCAATAAAAATAAATTATCTGGGAAGCAATCAGAAAACTTCCCCCAAACATTAAATAAAATGCCATAAGGTACTGTACCAGGAGTACCATACCATAAGGTACCATAAGCACTGAAATATATTGTATGTCAAACTGTGTTAGCAAATATGCTGCACTAACACTCATCAAGGAGCAGAAAAATCCCAGTTTCTATTCCCTTAATCCTTAGAGCAGAAAGCATTCTATAAATAGATGTATATAAAAAAACCCCTACATAATATATTGCTGTTGTTCCAATATTTTACCATCATTGCTCACTTGCTGTATCTGACTTGCTTCCTAAATACACGTAAGGAAATTAATATTTAGAGCTGACTTGGAGGGGAAAAAATTCAATCTTAGACTGAAATTATGGTTGAACACTGCCTGGACTCAGGCAGAGCTTTCTTAAATGCTGTGTCTTCAATACTCAATACAAACCATTTCCAATTCCTTTCTCTGTACATCTGCAAATATTATCAGGACCCCATTGATAACATATCCTGAATTTGAACTTCATCTGAGCCTAGCAGGGCTTCATAAATCCTCTCCAGTGTTTCATAGTTTGATATCTATAAAAATTAAATCTAAACACATGAAATACACACCACAACTTGTAGCAGGACCACAGCTGTGTTCTACAGGATAGGTAAGACTATTTGTGCATCACCACTTCTCCCCCTTGGACTTCCAAAAAAAGGCAAGAAACATCAGAAGTAAAATTCTTGGTGTGTGCAGGTATTCTGCCTCAACTCCAGCTCCAAAATAAGATGGCCCCATATGTGAAGGCAAATGTGGTGGACACTGGCCAGCAGATGAGACCTGACACCTTTCACAGCGCTCCTGATGCGACTTCAGGGGGGATGTTTGGGATCAGATCCATCATTTTGAAAGAATACAGCCCTAAGAAAGAGTTCAGCCACCTGAGCTGGAAATTTTAGGCCAGGGCGTCCTCAGTTCCCACTGACCTGTAAATGCCACACAGACTTTTCTTTTTGTAAAAGCATCTGCCCTGAGAAGAATGATGTCAAAGTGACACGTTGCTTCAAGAAAAATCACCTGCTGACATGTTCATTAAACAATTGTATTTGAATACTTAATGCCAAGTTTGAAGTTACTGTTGGATTTTTAGGATTCTGTTCAAAGCAGGAATTATTTTGCCTCTTTAATGTTGGTGGTTCCCTGACAGCTTACATCATCCCTCCAAAGAATACAAAGGACTTAAAAGTACCTTTCAGGCATTGATTTAAATCAAACAGCAGTGGGGAAAAAATGAACTCGTGTGAAAGGTTTGAGTCTTCTGACATACATTTCCTTGCATTTGCAAGGAGGTTGAATACTGCAATTGAGTCACTGCATCGAGAGAAATGAAAGATATGAACTTCCATTTATTTTTTTGATATCTTGCAGTGATAATAATCTAACAAGGATACGTTTTTCTATCACACTTCATTACTAAATGAAAACAGCCTTTTATACTTCCTTAAATGGAGATCAGGAAAATGGCAAAGTCAGCATTGGAATTCAGCAGTGCTGAAATTTGCCATATTTATTGATGTCACCACTATCAGACAAAGTAGGCTTTGTTGTCATTTCAGCATGATTATTTTTCCCATAAAGATTCTGGTTCACCCCCACAATAATTTTCAACAAAAAAGGAGGAAAAAATAGGCTTTTTAAATTAAAAAAGTGTAGCTTCTAAAATAAACCTCCCTCAACAAAACACTACTTGTTTTTCAGATTTCATGTCCTTGATTAAATATTAAAGATGAAACATTGCAGAGCGTCAGCGCATTCCTTCATTAAACCAAAGGGACATCCTGAAGAGATCCTTGGGATCAGCAAAATATGCAACCAGCATAACCTTGACCACTGCCTTGCACGTTCAACAGGGACCTGGTTTTTACACAGCATTATCCCTGAAGTTATCTGTGATAGCTTTTTCCATTTTTAGGGGTTTAGACACAAATAATTTGCAAAAGAGTCACTGCTGGTTTGCAGTGACTCATTTTCTGTACAAAACTGAACATCAGCAAAAATCTTTCAAAGAAATCTGTACAGATCTGAGTAAGCAAGGGGTGGGAGACATAAAAAAAAACAAACCAGAAGGAGCAAGAGAATGAGACAACACCTGATGCCACAGTGTTTGTGTTCAGTGGCAGCCAAGGATGGAAGGTACAAAAGATAAAGAGCAGAGGTTCATCCCAAGCAATCCTTGGGTAAGAAGAATACTGATTATCAAACATATATTCCTGAACACAAATAAAGCTCAACACAATGAAACAATTGTGGGGAAAAACCAAATTCCCTGCTGAAGAGAGCTGTGAATCACTGAAGAGTAAAAGGCAGGGGAGTGACATAAATACAAACATAAGGGGTTGTTTCTGTGATGATTTGTGAAACTGGGTCTTTGACTTGAAATGAGGCACTTCCCATTACGCCTATGAACATGCCAAAATAGCTCAAAACTGTTTTTTACAGAAAATAAAGGGCTTGTGATGTAACCAGCAAACACACAAGAGAAGTTAATTGATCAATGGCTAGAAAATGCAGAGACTAAAGTCACACTTCCACCAAGTTAACACTTATTTTAAAAAAATTCAATCCTGAGAACAAGAACAAGACACATTCCCAAAGGAGCAAGAGCCTGGCAATGGGTGCTCCTCCAGGCAGGAAAACAGGCTCTGGTTCAAGGTTCCAGCTGTAAGAAAGCCAAAAAAGTTCTTGAGCCAGTGGCTTACATATCTTCAATTACCAGTTTCTGGGATATGAATCTCACCAGAAGTCCACTCCAAACCTAGGAAATTTTGAGCCAGTGAAACCTGTAGAAATATTTGCTAAAATATTTTGCTAAAATAATTTGCTTTCTTTCTGTGAAAGACATGGTCTGTCCAGACAGAAACACAGAGGAATGCTGCATAAACAGAAATAAGACTCCAAGGCCAGAAGAGCTTGCATTTAAATTTTTATATATGAAAATCCAAGAAGATTGAGACAAGAACCCCAAGAAAAGCCTCCCTTCGATCAGAAGGCTAAACAACTACAAATTCTTTTTTTTTTTTTTTGGTTGTTAATGTGCACATTTCTTTCTATTAGCCTCAAAGATTAAATCAATAGAAATCGACAACTGAGGAAATTTTGATTCCAGCAAAGTTAGTTTGTAAATCAACCCTTTAGAAATTAAACTCTTTCTGTACAACTTCTTCTCACAGTAATGGAGTGTGTAGGACTAACAGCATAACAAGCTAAAAATAAACTCTCACAGATATTAAAAGGAGATGCCAAGAAGGAGATCTGGACATTTGTCTGAATTCAGATTCTCACTTGGCAATGTTCTGAAGGCAAAACCTAATTAAAGGTTACAGTTGGCTACATTGCATTACCCAGACATTTCAGACCATAATTGTTCTAGGCCCATGCAAGTGTTTAATTTCTACAAGAAAATATCTCACAGTTAAATTAAACATTTATCTATTTAAGATGGTGAGCTTAACACCCACTCAAATAAAAGAAAACTCCTCAGGAAAGGTAACCACGAGTAGCAATGTAACAGTAAGAAAACTTTTGCCAGTTCAGCTGCCACGGTGACACAGCAAGGAGCTGACACACAACCAAACCCACAAATACACTGCTCAGAGAAAACTGGTTCCTCGTCTCAGAAATGTGAGATAGCTTTCTCTCCTTTTTCTTTTCTGAACAATTACTCCAGCACTGCTTAGAAACAACCTGCAACTGGGCACCCAACACCATCTTTAATAGTCAAGATTGAAATGGGACTAATCCTCAGAACGAAGTTTCCCCTTCTGCTCCCTCAGCACAGGCCTGAACATTGCTGGGGAGTCACACACACTCATTCAGTGAGTTTCTTTGCCCAAGTGGATCTCAGCTAATCTTCCACCTCTCAAGATGCAGGTTATTTTTGGGGTGGTGAGTTGCTCATTCCCTGCTGCAGTGAGTGCTAAGAACTCTGTTTAAATGGAGGGAGAAGGTGGGCCACGACACCTGAACCCAGTCCATTTACTCATCTGAAGGCCACCAGAGTGCTGAGCAACTCTCCAGCCCCCTTGTTCTTCTGGACAACTAACCTTGAAGACACCAAAAACTGTTTGAAAACTCAAAGTTCTGGAGTTAGGCCTTCATGTCCTGAGCTGATTTTAGCATGCAATGACCTGAACCTCTTGAAAGCCTCCCAGAGGTACTAGAAAAGCTAAACTTGATCAGGACTGCACTCCTGGGTGCTGAAGCCTCACTTTTCTGTAGCAGTGTGATGGTTGGATTACTCACACCGGGAGTAGGAGGCACTGGATTCAAATCTCTGAACAGTCTGATGGAACCAAATCTGTATTTTCCACGTCCTGGGAAAATGACTAAATCCCTGCCTCCAGCCTGATGACTGTGAGTTCCCATACTCCACTCCTTGCAGTGTACATATATTTTAAAAGAGATCTTCACTGGATAAAAAGAAACAAGGTTGGTCAGCTGATGTATCTGGTACTATGAAGGTTTAAGTATTCAACTGTTTTATTACTTTCTTGGGATTTCAAAGATCTGCAAAGGATCCCACATTCTAAGTAAGAGCCTTAATTCCTGAGACATCAGGGAATAAGAGGGAGAAAAATAGTGCTTTATTTTTTTTTGCAAGTGGTTGGAAGAGGATATTTGCCAAATTATCTCCTACCAAGAACTTCTTGTGCGAGTGGCACAGACTGGCTCAGTGTGTCCACAACACGGGTGTGAGGAGTCTGCCAGTGGGAATGTTGGTACCAGCCTGGGTTAGTGCCCCCACCACTCCCTAGGAGTTGCAAGGATCTCAGCTGCAAAGAGCATCCTAAAAGTTACATCTCAGTAGACCCAAATCTAGACATGTACTCATCACCTCGTTGCTGTTTCCCCCAAGGTCAGCCTCAAGTTTCACATTGATCAGCTACATCCAGGTGAAAAAAACATGGCAAATGCCTGGTTTCAACTAACAGGTCATGCTGAGACAACTATTTGATTTCGCTGCCTTAGAATAAAACTTTCAGAGATGTTCTGCTTGCTTCAAGACAAAATGCTTATTTATACTCTGATTTGATATCTCCGAAAGATATTTGCATTTCCAGAGGATGGCTATGTTTAGAAATTCTACTATGTAAATAAAGTGCCTTACACAACTCAGGGTCTCCAAATGAAATGTTACAGATAAATCAAAGTTTTTGTTATATTCCAACTGCATATCTTTCACCTGAAGCCGTGCAAAGTAGATCCTATCTTACACTGTGAACATCAGCAGCAAAAATTCTCAGTTGAATTTAGGCAGCGGGATATTTGCTATGAGTAACAATGAGGAAGAGGAAAAAGAATTGCTCTGTTTTTAAGAGGCAATGGAATCTGCACAATCTGGCTGCAACAATCAGTGTTTTCCAAGTGTCTCCATGTACAGGTGAGAAACAGAGGACAGCTACAAACACATGTGCTGCCCCTTTATCATGAAGCCATTTTATGTTACAATAAGAAATTCTCAAAAACCCGTGCATTTGTTAGCCTGACAATTTTAGGAGAGCTCTGAGCTGAAACTGAGACGTCCAACACAACTGAAACCCAGAGTAACACATAGAAATTACAGTATATCAGCTACAAAGAACAAGGTTATGACTGAAAACAAGATGAACTTAAAAATTCATGGTTAGTCATGCTACACCATATGTCTTCCACCACCTAGCCACAACAGGGTGCCCTTTAATTACTCTGCTAATGTGCTCTTTGTGTCTAAGTGCTGGGGGACATATGGTACATTTCAGTTGTAGCCATGAATTTCATGTCTTTAATGCTTTCTGTCAAAATTGAGATGTCCTTTTAAATGTATACCCGTGTATATATTTGAATTCATATGCTGGTGTTGTCACCTTTTTGAGTCCCTGTTCCGTTCTGCACCTCATGGTGAAATGTATTTATACTCCATTTTGGGAACAAATGGATAAAGAAACTGAAATCTCTTATATTCTTATTGCACAGACATATTAAAAGCAGAGAAAACCACAGCACCACCTATTTAATGACCTGGAAGAGGGAGGGACAGGCAGCTAAATCACCAGTTCTATAAAAATGGCTTTTTAGTTTTCAACTTTCTGGCTGAGCTTACGCACAGAAACACTTCGTGAATCAACTGTACTTCTGCCTTATTCTTCAAGATTCTATCAGAGAGCAGCTTTGCAATTTATTGTCATGTGCTGCTGTCCATTAACAGACAATACTTTTAATATATTTTTTCATTTCAGGTTAAAAAGGAAGCGGGTTTTGTCAGTCTCTTCAATTTCCCTGCAAGTGACAGTTCAGATAGGAGCCGATGAATGAGAATGCCATTCTGATGTGCCTGATGTATCGCAGGCAGCGATCAGATCTTGGGTATAAACAAGGTGCAACACGGACTTCAGAACATGGTACTGCTCATCTTAAAAGGTGTCAGTGTCTAGACAAAGAGGATGACAACCTTTAAAGTGCCTTTGGAAATTAGACAGCGATTCAATGCACTCTGGACTCAGATGGTGGTGATGTGCCTGATGTATGTACAGTCAAGACAATTAAGTTACATTAATCACATTCTGAGTCAATTACAGTTCCAGGGAGATTTGGGATTTGCCTTCTGTAGGAAGAAAGCTCATTTTATGTTCCAGTTACAATAAAGAATTTCTCAAGCATCTCCTGTGCCGTTTAGGGGTTTAAATCAGAGACAGCTCCCGCACCAGGCACTGAATTCTCCATTTCCTCCAGCCCCCCGTCCGTTCTAATGCAAACTGCAGCCCACAAAGGCTTCAAATGCTGCTGCTTAGGCTGAACACACCAAGGTCAAATATTGTGCCAGAAAACGTAGGCTTAAAGTACCCCATAACCCATTCCAAGTTAGGAAGCTCAGACTGTTCCATTTGACAGTAAATAGTCAGGGAGAGAGACAGAAATGTAACGCTACGGTGGGTCGAATTTACTTTTTTGAGCTCAATGATGCCTGCTGCTACTTTTAAATAAACCTGCATTCTGGTGCTTGTCTTTGATCTGTAAACACATCTGAAGTGCAGTTTCATACCTGGAGGAATATTGTGTACAGACTGGAAGTCCGGGACTTGCCTGCTCTTACTGTGGGGGGTGTAAATAAACCCCAAATATAAGCCAGTTTCTGAAAATGACCAAACCAAATTAACCATAGGAAGAGAACTGTCAAACTCCAGGACACAACAAACTTCCCCTCTACCATGAATGCTTAGGACTGCTATCCTTTTTTTGTTGCTTTTTTTATCAGCAGATGAGCTCCATTTGAGGCGTGGGAGCAGAACTACGGCACGAGGAGATTGGGTTATTGGGGATTACGTGGACAAATTCCACACCTTCTTACATAAAATGAAAACTCTCTGTAGCCATTTATGATTCAGTTTGCTTGAAACTATGCCAACTGAATTATAGCTGTTTGGGGCCCGATCTGCCAAAATTCATAGGATAAAGCAAAATGTTTACAAGGTAATGCAACTCAGCTCCCAAGATGGCCAACAGCACACCCAGCTCAAGATTCACAGCCATTCAGGGGAAAAGAGACAAAGAGCTGTAAACAATGTTCTACAGAACAGCTTTTAAAACACTGCCCCAGACAGATAAATCCACCAGAGATTATAAAAGATTGTCAGAAATTGCAAGTTCATACTTTCAGTAACCCTCCAACTTGGCAGTGCCTTTCTACAGTTGCATTCAAAAAAAAAAAAATTCTTCTTACATGGGCAATGAGCTCAGTTTTCATATTTGTGGCTTCCAAAGACAGTCTGAGTGCAAGGCCAACCTGTGAGGTCAAATTAATTACAAATGTCTCTTGTAAAGGTTTGTTCATTGGGAAACTGCAGCTAATCTGAATTCATATCCAGCACAATAAAATGTCATTTGAAGTAGAAAAACAGAAAAAACTGCTTTGTGGAGGATTAGTTAATTGCAAACAAAGTATAATAGATGACTCTGAATCAAAGTCTCCTTATGGGAGATCAAGGATTATGCTTATTTTAGCACTGGGACAATGACTCAGATTTCTTCAGACAAATGTAAGCAGCAAAAATAAAACTAAAAGGTAAAATTCAGCTATACTCATTAATTACTATTATTGCACCTAGAACTAGTAAAAATAAAATATTTTGGCTCAGAAATGACATTAAAGTTTTAAAATATTTTTATAGTAACGGCAGCATAAAACAGAACTCTATAGCATTGAATCTTAATCTGAAATTACAGAAATTTTGGAGTCTAACAGGTTTTCCTGGCATTTCCCTGTTAATCCAGGGCCCATTAAACTGGACAGACAAACACCTTTTCCCTGAACAGTGTCCTCCCCTGGCTCAGGCTTGACTGTTCAGCTCTGAACAACAATTAGAAGTAATTAAGGGAGCAGAGACCTGAGTGGTCTCGTGTGTGTAAAGAGAAAAAAGCAAAAGGATATTTAGATAGGAGGAGACTTTCAACCATCAGCCTGCACAGAGTGACAGAAGTTTAGATGGCTTGTTACAATTCTGGAGGGGGGGGGGGGTGAAGCCAAAGATGCCTTTTATCATGAAAGATTGAAGTTAGTAACTGAAGCTTCCCCCCCATCCCCCTTCTCTCTTTTTTCTTTTAGTTTGGGGGGTTCTGGGGGCATTTTTATTTCTTTTTTATGTTTTCGTTAACTGCAAAACATAAGAAGAATTTTTTTCTCTCTCTTTTGTCCAGAAAGAAAAAAAAAAAAAAATAAAGAGTTCCCCTGTGGTTGATTTTCATCCAGTTTCTTCATGAAAGAACTATCAAAGAAAGTTACAGTGTATATTACTTTTCATTTCAGAAGGATTTCAGCAATCCCTAAACCTCCAACAGTATCTTCTTGACAACCTAATCTCTTTGTAGTAGTAGCTAAATTAAACCAAACTGTCATCAGTGAAAGCTCTCAAGAGTAACTCAAGGATATTCAGCACACATGATTTATAAAAATACAGCAATCAATTTTTAAAAAACACCATTTAAGGTAAAACATTTAATTAAAGATCCAAAAGTTTTCACAGGACATTTGTGTTTAAAACTTATTTTTGTCAATTCTCACCTTTCAAATGCGTTCAGAAGCACTTATTTGAAACTGAACTTCACAAATTACTTCTTTGCTGAGAAAAACACCCAAAAAAATGTAAACATTTGGAGAAATAAATTGTTGTTGAGTCTAAAAATAACCAGAAAATACCAGAAATTGTATTTCTGTATTATTAGCATAAGGCCCAGACATTACAACTATACAAGTATTTCCATGGGATTGCTTTTCTCAGTGTGTGCACTGCTGTTTCCACGAGCCCCTTGGAATGCTGAAATCCATGAGCATTTCCAAGCCTGGGGCCTGAATGTACCTCCAGATTCCTTGCAGACCGACACAGCTGAAGTGACAGACAGCATATTTTACAGTCCACTTCCAGCTGTAAGATGCATCTATTCCAGAAGCTACCTGACCTCAGCCATGCACAAAAAAACCTCTTTATGTAAGTGCTGGGTTAGTGGAAGGCAGAGTAAACCCTTCTTGTGAAAGTATCATAAAAACCATAACGATGCATCCCCACATCTGTGGCATCTTCCCAGTGTCACAGCTCAGCCAAATCCCTCCACATCTCCACAGTGCCTGTTCCACGAGGCCTCTGTAAAACTGCACACAAGGCCTTTTATTCCCACAGCCTTTGGGGGACTAAACCAGGGAGCCACCAAAGCCTCTGTCCCAAGAGGGCCATAAAACATGTTGTATTGACATCAACACCACATCTGAGTGAGGAATGACCTGACTCTGTCCTGCTTAGCACAACATCACCTTTGTGAAATAAGGAAAGAAGGAAATTTTTATTCCCAGAAATTGAAATAGTGGAGGAAAACAGGTATGATACAAATGTTACTTTAACTGTTTACCTCACTTCACAAGCTCTGATGCTTGGCTAGAACCTCAGATGCTCAGTAATGGGAGCACTGCACAGATCTGGTCAGGACAGAATATCTGACCACAAAACCCACAAACTCCACAGTCTGCCAACCCACAGTTCAGATACTGCTGCTTTCATTTAGTTAAAAGAATATGTGAAACATGCTGCTAAACCAGGAGGAAAAAAAAAGCTTGGAATTCCACAGTGAATTGTTTGCCAGCTTTGTGCATTTTCAATGAAAGAAGCATGGCTATATTAAAATATCAGGAACATTTGTCTTTGTGAAATGTTTCTATGGTATTTTCCATGCTCTGAGCAGAGAAAGGGATGTACAAGATGATCAAGTTTACTACTAAATGTGATAAACGTTGACTTCCATGTTGAGAATCCCTAAAATAACTGGTATCACTTACAAAGTCTGACAAATGTCGAAGCTCCAACACCACTATTGTGATTTTCCCTCCTGGTTGTCTAAGGCCAGAAGGATCAATCCATTAGAGAGCACCTACAGACTCTGAATACTGATTTCACTACAAGTAGTGCAGCTTTGTGATTGAAAATCAAACTCCTTGCTCCTGGCTGTACATGTAAAAAGTAAGAGTCTGGAAATCTAAGTCTGGAAACAATTTACCCATACTCTTAATTAAGCAGTGGCTAAGAAGATGACACAGTCCCAGGAGCCCATTGGACACAATCATGTGTAAAGCAAAGTGGGGATGAATCCTGTTGTGAGCAACATTAGATATCACTGCTTTGTGCCTCTGTTTTCCTTCCATTTGGGGGATTTTTTAAAAAATTAATATATGAGAAGATGACAAATAAAACCTCCCAGAAGTTTTCTTAATGACATTTTAAACTAATTTACATGCTGTCTTGCTTTGAGGTTGCAGCAAGTGATAGCATTTTCAGAGACGTGGAAGAAATCTTTACAGAGTGATCAGACATGGGAATGGGCTGCCCAGGGAGGAGGTGGATTCACCATCCCTGGAGATGTTTAAGAAGACACTGGATGTGGCACTGAGTGCCATGGTCTGGTAGGCAAGGTGGTGTTAGGTCAAAGGCTGGGCCTGATGATCTCAGAGGTCTTTCCCAACCTAGTTTGTCCTGTGGCATACTTCGTCACTGCTACGACTAGAACTGAATTCTGGTCATCTCTGTAACACAACAGAACACGTTTAAGATGAGGGAACAAAATAAGGAGAGTGAAAACATTTTGTTCTCCCACTTGTAGGAGAGGAATTCAAGATACAGGAGGCAGAAATATGCACAATCCACCATTCTGCAACTCCTGCCACAACCTGAGGAGTAAAAGTTCTGTGGATACAGCACCCTGAACTTCTCTTCCCTCAGTGGTGCAGGTGACAGCTCCTTAATGGAACAGCATTACCAAGTGAAAAGTCCATACTGGGTGCTGTTGGTGCATTGTGTCCTCCATGTGACTGATGGAAAGCAGCAACTGTTAAATGGTATCAGTCAAATATAACGATCTGTTACTGATCTGTCATCTGCATTTAGCTGCTCTCCCCCTACTCTGCTATTCACAGCCAGGGAACACGCAGCCAGTGCCTGTCAACCCGAGCTTATCTCTGAACTTCTGCCACCTGAACTCATATTTAGACATCTCAGCAAGCAAAATACCCTTTTCTCACTCATCAGCACTTTGTATTACAGTGTCAAAGAGAGGATATCGTACAAAGGGTGCTGACTACCCAAACTGGCTGGGGGAGAGCTCAAAGTCATTTTTTGGCAACCAAATGAAAATATTTATTCACAGATGAAATAACTGAACATAGATTTATCATAGTTTTGATTCAGTCCTCATCTTTCCTACAGGAACAAACAAAAGCTTTCATCTTGGACAGCAATGCAGATGGTAAAAGCAAAAGAACATTACAGTAAAAAGATCTGTCTCAAAACTCACTTTATGTAACAAATAACTTGAAAGGGCAAACAGAACACTGTCATATTCATTTCCATGTTAGAAGGAGCCCCACAGCACAACTTTTATTTTAAATAAAAAGAAATACTGTAAAAGTTAAATAATTAAGAAAAATCTTCAAGCCCTAGTAATTGGAAGGGTCCCAAAATCCCTTTGTGTTTCATGCTGAGATGCACGGAGAGTTGTTCATATTTAATTGAAAATGTATTAACATTACAATTTCAAAGGATCAAAAATAAAAGGAGTTTCCTGAAAATTTAAACCAGGCTTTCAGTGTTTCCTGTTGTGCAGAAGAAAGATCTATTTTTAATGGTATAAACTGTAGAAAAGGACCTAAAGAGGGCAATTTCTTCATTCTTCAGGGAAGCTGGTGGGAAGTAAAATGGTGTATAATTAGTTTTGGTGGGTTTTCTTTTCAAATATATTTAAAACTTTGTGAAGGTTAATGCTCCCACACAGCTGCATTCAAGCACAAACTTTATCTGAATGGTGTTTTCACTAATTTTAGATCCTTCTAATTTGAATTTACAAATACTAAAGACTACTCCTTTGAAATCTCGAAAAAGGTTTACAGTTTCTTTTTCATGTTTTATAACTCTTGCTTATTGTAATGTTGCATATTCTTTTAATGTTAATTATTTTCCCTTCTTGATAGATCATGGATATCCATATAGCCTCAAGAAAAGCCCTTGATTATATTTGTAAAAACATACATAAAGAACTAAAATGTAAAAATAAAAATGTAAATTACCTTAATCATGGAATAATAGATTCGTTAAAGTTGGAAAAGACCTTTAAGATCATCAAGTCCAACAATCAACCCAGTGCCTCCACCACGTGCACCATTAAACCATGGCCTGAAGTTTCTCATTCACACATTTTTTGAACAGCTGCCAGAGATGATGACTCCACCATTTCCCAGGCAAACTGTTCCAAGCCTTTCTGTGATTTGGTTTTTTTTTCTAATATCCAACCTTAACTTCCCCTGGCACAACTTGAGGCCGTTTCCTCTCCTGTTACCTGGGATAAGAGGCCAATCCCCACCTGGCTACAGCCTCCTTTGGGGTAGTAGTGGGGAGTTATGGTCTCCCTCGTGAGCTTCCAGGATAAACATCCCCAGCTCCCTCAGCTGCTCCTCATCAGACTTCTATTCCAGACCCTTCTCCGGCTTTGTTGCCCTAAGATCCTATTTCTGAAAATTAATCTTCCCAGGTGGATATTTGCAACTAAAGAGAACGCAAGCACAACCAATTTAGAAGAATTGCTGGGAAGAATTGCAGTCAAACATCCCAGGTTTGTTTGTTTGTTTTATTTGGTGGTGGTTTGGGTTTTTTTTAAAGCTGGTTTCTTACACCACGTGATGCCTCTTAAAAACTGTAACTTCATCATGAGTAGTGACTCACTGGCCATGCCATTTTATGGGAAAGTGCAATCAATGACACAGTAGTAACTGGGAAACACCATCGTTATCAAACTCCACTTTTACTTTGGTCTCCAATTATCCGAAAATTTAACAGGTCTGACGCATAAGCCAGTCGGAATGCCTTGGATCAATACTGGTGGAGTGAGCAACTGACACTTCTTAGCACCATAAATTAAATGATTACGTCTATCATTTCTCCTTTATGATGTAAACAAAGTTAGGGCAACAGAACACTGCCACAGGATCAATGTCTCCTGCTTAGAAAATAAATTCTTCCACACTTATGCAGCAGCAGGGGATTGTTATTGTACAACAACAGTCTATAGCATTTTCTTCATTACAGCAACAGCCATCAGTGTTGCTGTTTGTTCTGGGTTTGGCTGGGAGAGAGTTACTTTTCTTCCTGGTAGCTGCCATAGTGCTGTGGTTTGGATTTAGGATGAGAACAATATTGATAACACACCGATGGTTTCATTATTGCTGATCAATAACTCGGTATTTACACCAAGTTTGGGGCTTCTCAGCTGCCCTGCCAGGGAGGAGGCTGCAGGGGCACAAGAATTTGGGAGGGGACAGAGCCAGAAGAGCAGCCCCAAACTGGCCAAGGGGTTATCCCACACTGGATGACACTGGGGAGTATCCAAACCAGGGCGAAGGCTGGCTGGGGAGCCACTGCTCAGGAACAGCTGGGCATTGGTCAGTCAGTGGTGAGCAACTGGTTTTCATTTGCATCACTCGTGGTTTTGAGTTTTATTTCCCTACCTCTTTTTGTTACTTTCATATTCAGTATATAAGTGATGTTGTTATGATTCAAACTATTAAAATGTTCTTATCTCAACCCACAGGTTTTCTCTACCTCATCCTCCCTATTCTCCTCCCCATCCCACCAGGGGGATGTGAGGGAGCAGCTGGGTGGTGCTGAGTTGCTGACTGGGGTTAAACCCAGACACTCATGAGGAAGAAATACTGACTTGCTTTCCCAACACACTTTCTTCCACAGCACACTTTTATGGCTTCAGAAGGGGCAGGAGCTGTTGCTTTAAGGCCTTGTTGTTTTAAGAGAACACAAAGTGACCAGAAAAAAAGGAAAAGGCGTCCACCCAGGATGTAAAAAGCAGGCAGAAGCTGATCCACACTGCCTCAAACCCCACACTGGTCAGCTAACAGCAAGGGTGAGGTCAAACCAATTTGTTGCACAGAGGCATCCACATCTTCTTACTGGGGTAAGTGTCCACTTGAGGGACTCTTCACACGTCTGACATGCACACAAGCAGCAGGATGCCACAGGAGCTGCTGTCTGTGATTCCCTCTACAACCCACACATGAACCTCTATCCATGTACTCGTGTTCTTTCTAAAGCTGTGCCAGCACACTTGGCTAAGCACCTTAGCAAAGCATATGGTGCACCTTGAGTGTATGGTAACAACTAAAGGAGGTGTTCTCACACCTGTGCTCCCATCCACACAGAATTCCGGAGTGCATTCCCACAGTTATTTCAGCCATGTGTCCAGCCCTAGTAACTGCTTATTTTCCTACACATTCCTTATTCCGAAGTTACCCCTGCAAATGGAGACACAGCTGGGCAGGATTGCATTTTTTGCCAAGATATAGGTAAGTCCCCATTTTTTCCAGTGCTTGCTGTGAGCAAACTACAAGTTCAAGGATGATGCTGATGCCTAATATAATTTCAGTATCCCCCCCTATGGGTTCCAGTTTTTATTTCAGGCATATATTTGTGTTCTGAAAATGCAGATCATCAGTGAAGTTGACTGCTCACAGACTTGCATCAACACAGCAAGGATAATTCACTTGTTACTACCACGATACCAAAATCGTGTGTAATCAATCTGGGATACACCAGGTTCCAGTGGGAGAATGGTACTGCCAAGCTACTGTTGGTATTGCAATCTGCCTGATAGAAGGAGAAAAGCATGAGACTTCATTTCTTGTGTCACAGTCTTGCAAACAGAAGTAATAACAGGCTTTTTATTTAGATGCATTTCATATCTGCCAACCACACATTGCCTTCCTAACGCTCCTCTCCTAAAAGCATCAACTTGGAGAAGTGGAATACTGAAAAGGGAAGAAATCAGTGTAGCTCCCTTATATCCCCCCATTGTGCTACAGCCTTTATTTACAAGATTACACACATAAAGATACCGTTGGGGTTTGTTTACGTGACAGCCACAGCATGATCTGCTAAACAAAGCAGCCTATCCTGAGAGCTCTCCTCTGACCAAATTTAACAGCCAGCTCCTGAACTAACACATCAAAAGGATACCAGACACAGTTACCACTGCTAGTTTAATGTAAAGTTCTCTAAAAAGTACATTTGCCTGGCCGAATCATGCACAGTCAAATATCATCCTGACCTGATGAAAATTGGGACTCTGACCTTGACAGTGAAAGACAGAAGGAAAACACCACAAATGTTTCTTACGGTGTTTTCCATGGTCCATTCAAACAAGAGCACAGAAGACACTGTTGGAAAGAACAAAAGGAAAGCAAAGCTCTCAAACTGTAGGACAGATGCCCACAACAGTTTGGTGCAAAAGAAAGAAAAGCAGGCAAACCATTTTTTGAACCAACAGCCTCTAGATGAGACCCCTCAATAGACTACACATTATACATGGTCTTTGTCATATCTACTCAAGTAGACACTGTGCAAAACTATTGTCACTGTAGCCATTTTAAAGGCATTAAAACCACCCATCCTTTCCCCTCATAGTTCTGTATTTCAATATATTCTTCACATAATCTACAAGAGGAAACTGAGAATCCAGGAGTTTGCCATTAATCCTAATTTTTTCGTATAAAAGCACCGGACAAATCATATAGATTTACAATTCACAGATCTCTGGCCTTTATTACATGTGAAAATTCACAGGGAGATTTGAGAATGATGTCCAAATGCCTCTGCATTTCTCTATGGGTTAGTAAGTAGTTTAACATGGTAACAATAAAATGCTGGCTTGCCAAGCATATAATTTAAATAAAATTTCCAAGAACACATTAAAGTAGCTATTTATCTCCCTAATCAATAAAATTGGAGTCATAAGTTCTTTGTGCTTTATGTGAAATAACAGGGAGTTTCTATTCAGACAGATGATGCCAATTTGGATGCTACGCTCCAGGAAAAGGGGTCACGTTACATTTCAGCAATTAGATTACTAGAGTAAGAGAAACAAAATATTTTGATCCCATCTCATCCAGCAAGTTTATCAGATCTCATCCTGAAAAAAAAAGGGACAAGTCAAAGCTTCGGTGGAATCACATTACACTGCTCAGGGATATTGGAGAGGCAGCTTCCATTACCAGTGTCTGCCACCACCTAATGAGGCACCAGGCTTGGGGACACAGTTGCCTCAGAATATCTACTTTTGTCTTTGGCACTTCAAAATGAGGCTTTGTAAGAGAAGATTGGGCCCTTGGGATTCCCAGAATTCAGCTGAGACCTCCTGCTTTCTTGGTAACGGAGCTGACAGAGCCGGGATGAATCTGGGAGAAGTTTCTTGAAGAGGGTGACACAGAGGAGAGAGAGGCACCTTTCAACTCTTCTCCAAGGTGAGTAGGATGTCTCTTACTAAGACTGCAGTGACTTATTGCTTGCAGGCAGGAGCTTGTGGAGGTGACTAATGCCAAGTGTGACATACGTGACTGGGAACACCCGACACAACCCAGCCTGTGCCGCCCCGCTCTCAACAAGACAGTCTGAAGAGATTGCTCCTCTGAGCCTTGGCTAACACTTCATGACAAAAGGAAATTCCATGCAGAAGAAAGGAATCAAGAGCTCAGCCTCAGCCTTGAGGTGGTTTCATCATCTGAAGCAGCTGACAGATTGGCTCACTGGATTACACACACACTCAAGACCTCCCCCCCCCCAAAAAAAAAAAAGATATGGTAACAGTTATCCATGTCCTTAAGCAGAAGTTTCAGTTTACAATGACTCATGTAGTAACTGCATTCTCAGAAATTAAGTATAGTGTAAGTGATAGGGCTACTTTGCCAAAACTCAGATGAAACATCTGAGGGAACGATCCTATTCTGGCCTGGCAGCTGGGTAATTGCAAGAAAAGAAACAAGTTGTTTGTACATCTGAGTCATCATCTCCTCAACTAAATGATTTGAATATGAAGGCTGTGAGAGCTTTTATTAATGAACACGTGGGAGAAGCATTCCTAATGTTAGTCCATAAAGACAGGTAAGGTAAAAATTGCCTGTAGGAAAAAACAAGTTAAATGTAATAATGTTAAATAACCAGAAGTAAAATTTTAGTATTACAGAGCTGGAGAGAAAAAAAAGGAAAAAAAAAAAAAAAAAAGAACAGTTCCAAAGACAGTAAAAAGTTTGTTCAGGCAGTGCATTTTTCCCTGTGCAGTTCATCTTTATGAATATGTTGAAAAAATGAAGGGTTGCAACTGAGAACTACCACATTTTACAGGACACATTTTACCCATTAGATAAAAAAAGAACCTTTCTCTGCCACAAGTAAGAGTTCTGCTTGTTCCACTAAATCTGGACAATTATAGGCCAGGTTCTTTTGTAGTCAATCCAGTCTGGCCTCCCTGGTATCTGAAGTTTGTACTGAATGCCGAAGATTGGAATTTCCCAAATCATTAGTTTTGGGCAGCTATGAAAGAAGCTCAGGCACAGGCCAGACACTGCTGTTTGGTGTATGTAAGTGCTTGACTACATCGAGGCTCCATAACAAAAGACACGGTTGCTTTTCAATCCAACTCTGCCCAGCAGAACACACATATTTAAATCAAACTGAAATTTGAATGCATGCTGATAAAGTGAACCATATTCCTACAGGTTTGCTGAACAGCTACTTCAAAGAAAAGCCCTGAAAAGTCCAATTTTTTCATAGCTGTGGCTATAAAATTAGGAGATGTCAACAGTTATGTCACCCTCTCAACTCTTGCTGCATCAAGTTATTGACTTTTACCTTTCTTAGCAATAGCAAAGCATTTGGAGTAGGTGCCAAAGCTGGAACAGCACCAACGACAATCAGTTAAAAAGCAATATATACTTGGCACTAGACATCAACAAAGTTCACCCACTACCACTTAACAAATGTATTTCTTGTGTACAGTCAACTGTCATTTTGAAGCAGGTGAGACACAGAAACATTTCTTTCCATGGCCTTCTGGAAATTACAGATCACCATTCAGCTGAATTTCTTCAGGCAAACCTTGGGGGATATCATTAAGCTGCTGGAAGGTCTCACAGTTCTGCTCTGTCACAGGGCCCAGGCATGCTGTGACAGAATCACACTGACATCAAGGTTGCAAAACACCTCCAAGATCATCAAGTCCAACCTTCACCCAAACACCACCATGACCACTGAACCTTATGGCAAAGTCACACACCTAGTTGGTTTTTCAACAATTCCAGGGATGGCGACTCCAGCACTTCCTTGAGGAGCCTCTTTCATCTCCCTCCTCCTAACTGGTTTGAGCTCATTCAGACCTGCCACGACTAAATAAATTAGAGTGTGAGAAAAGGGTCAACAAGAATGGGAAGTGAACAGAAGGACATAAGACAAAACATGAAAAAGAAGTACAGAAGGAGGTGGTAAAAGGAACCTCCCCACAGTTGACAGATTTGCTTGTGATCTGGGTTTCTCCCAGCTGACCTACTCCACCTTGCAGCAGCCAACATTCCTGGGCTGTGTCATTCATTTCTCATGTAGAGATGCACCATTCTTCAGGAAAAACAAAAAAAAAAAAAAACAAGCTGTCTGCATTCCTGTCTCAGCTTCATCATTCAAATTCCAGCTCCCCTTCCCCTTGTGACAAATCACACATGGCTGTGCATTCACAGAGTGTTACTGGCAGTTATCAATTTCAGCAGCTTACCTTGGCTTCCTTCAAGGCATTTGGCCTGTTATGGGGACAACTACCAGGGGGTGAAGGTGATGTGTTGAAATTGGGTGCACGTCCATCACTTGGGTCAACACTTCACCGTAATGAGTTCTGTAATGTCTCATCTCTGTGCAGGTATCATTACAGGGAGATGATAACACCACAGTTAATTTTTCATCTTGTTGCCAACAATTCCACTTACCTAACCCTTTTATAATCAGCCTATTCCATACTGCTGCTGGAGCTATTAAACACACACATTTCAGTCTCAGAGAAAAGCTGTAGTAATCATACCATGCTTGAGCATGTTTTGAGACAAGTGACACTGGGCCAGCAGTTTTAATTGCCTTGAGTTGGTGAGAATCAGATATAGCCAAACACTGTCACACTGTAAATGGAAGTGTAATGGGTATCTGAGATAAACAGAAGCACAAACAACTCAGCTGCAAATGAGCAAAATCTGTTCACAAGGCAGTCTTATGAAATAATTGAGCACTTTTGTGCATTATGTTTTCGCTTGGACTATTCGCAGTCAGGTGCATCAACCATTATCACAAACTACAAACCTGATTTCTCGTGTACTGTGGTGAAAATGTGCCCTGAAAACAAAAGGCCACCTAAACCAGATTCCACCTCTCGTTCTCAGATTGCTCCAGCTTGATCCAGAACTCCCTTCCCTGCATTTCACCCCCACTGGCAATCCTCAGCTTTGACAAGACTTTAATGTTTGTTAATAAGAATACTCCTTACCCAGTGCTAACAATTTCAAACATTTCCTGTACCCATAACATCCTGAACCAGCTGTGGCTCCCAGGTACACAATATGAACCCAAAGAAATTGTTAATCTCAAAGTTAACCCCTTCACTGATTCAATCCTATATAAATGGAAACTTGAAAAGGACACAGTAGCTCTTTAGCAAGTTTGAACATCTGTATTGCCAGGGTAACACTCTCCTATGGCAGCAGCAAGTTGGGCCTGTGAGTCAGTGAATCATAGATCCATATTCTCATAACACGGAATTCCACAGTGAAGAAGATTGTTCATTTGTTATAGAATTATCTTTATCATATAATAATTTAGTATCTACCTACTGGCAACAGATCCAAATATTCAAGTTATTCTTGGAACAAATATTTTTTAAATATTTTTTTTCCCATACTTACTTATTTATGTGGCCTCCACAGCATAGCATTAGATTATGTAGTCCCTGAAGAACTAATTCTAAAACATGAACTGGAAATTTAGGAAAACACTGAAGATTAGCCAAGGAATGAGCACCAGACCCGGCAGTCACCCCTTCCATCTGAGCTCAAGTTCAGAATCCGTCATTCAGAAGCCTTAAAAAAAACCAGCAAATCAACCCACACTCTAGTGGGCACGACATCCAACCCCACAGCATGTTCCTACAAACCAAGTAGGCCACTGGGTGCTCAGATGTGGGGTGTGGGTGAACTGCCTGCAGCCACAGCAGGGCACGTGAGTGCCACACCCTGTCAGATCCTTGGGAACGCGCCTCATCTGCTCCAAAACGAGACATTCCTCCCGCATCAGGAGGGGTGTCCATGCAAAGAGGAGCCCCATCACACAACCTGACACACCTGTGCCATCCTGACATGTAAGATATTCACATCTAATATGAGAGGAGATGCTGACTTTTCAGTCCCAAGAGATGACCTGAAGTCACCTGAGGAATCTCCAAGCGACCTCTTGGAAAGCTGACAGGAGAGAGCAACAGAGCCAGGTCAGTTTAATGACACAGGAGGTGAGCAACCCTGATTTAAGCTACATTTAATAAAAATGTATTACAGTAAAGACCTGATAAGTTGAGAAAATGAACAGAGCATAGCTGCAATTCATTAGTTATTTATCATTTTTATCAGTCCTCTCATTCTACATGTATAAGTTATTATAGAGTTTGAACAAAACTGCTTAATAAAGCCGTACATCAACTGCAGAGCCTAAGATGGCCTCAAATTCTAGCCTCAATACATTAAATAATTATTCTTATGTAGATGCGAATACATACTTTTTTCAGCTTTAATATTTTGGATGAAATTATTTTCAACTACTACTTGTAACTACAGGGCATGATCAAAAGGTGGCAGCAGAATTGTCGAGTATTCCTCTCTAGACATACTTTTTACTTCCTTCATTTTAGAAGCAGACCATTTTCTTGACATCCCCCATAAGGGAACAGTTCTCAGCCCTCATTACAAACTCGGATATTTGATCCCTTTTTCTTACAAGTTCTCTGCATGTAACATGTTGGTGTATCTACTGTGCTACATTGCTGAGTAGGCAACACAAAGAAAGGTCCTTAAACTTGATTGGGTTTACACTTCCAGTTTTTCTGGGATCAGCTGACTACACAGTCACCACTACTTGCTAATTTAAACAACTTCTACTGGCAGAATATCTTTGAGCAATTCCACGTTGTACCGTGACAAGTGTACAAGCGTCAGCATCGTAGCCAGGGTGTTACAGCTGAAACATAAAAAGGAGCACAGGAATAAATCACTAATTTTCAGGATGTTCTCGTTTGTGACTACAGATACATAACACTAGGAGGACGTTTCTGTTCCAGTCAACAAAATGCTAGTGTTTAAAGAGAAATTTTTAACACACAAATGTGGGAATCAACGAAAGATTGCATGAGGTGCTTAGCCTGCTACTGTCATTCTCTGCATGGGACCAATAATAGAAGCTGGAAAAACTCCAGCAGCTGTGTTTAAGTGTCTGCAATTTTGCACAGATGCCCAGTAACATTCTGGTCAGCACTTGTACCATACATAGCACATGGGAAAGCATGGACAAGCACAATGGGTAGAAAAATAAAGGGCATGTCAAAGTAGCAGCAAGTCTGCGAAATGAAATAGATGAATTTTTAAATCTTAACCTCTCCCCTTTCTGCATATGCAAAATAATGAATTTTTCATTGCGTAGTGAAATCTTCTTCGCTTGTTTTCTCCATGGAATTCAAGCAACGTTGAGGAAACAAAAGGCAGGACACTATTGATGTGCAGCTCCTCTTTGCTTTACTTTCTCCTCAGCGCTCAGTACACGGCCTCCTGACTCTCTGCACCCTTACAGAAGGGACAATCAGGAGATTTGGGCATCAGTAGCAGTCATTTGGGAAATATCCCGGTACCTTCCCAGTGTTACATTGGGAACAGCTTCACTGCACTCTGGGGGGTGAGGACGAGGTAAAACAGAGCTGCCCCTCCTGCCTAGAGAAGTGCAGTTCCCCAGCTGGTTGCTGGGTATATCCACTCTTGGCAACATGGACAAAGCTGGATATTCCCTGAATTGGGAGCTGTCTGTGGAACCACTGCTCCCAGTTTGTCCTTTCATGGAATCACTGTCCCCAGCCATGTCCTTTGTCACACCTCAAAAGGGTGGTGGAGGGCACTCCTCGGTCTGAATGCAGTGGTGGCAAACATCCCTCCAGGGGTAGGAGAGGACACGTGCATGGATAGTAGCAGTGCCTGGGACACACAGAAAATGTAAATACGCCACTTCTTCAAAATAAATGAGTAGATGGAGCCCAAGTCACTTTCTGCCAAGATGACTAAACACAAATCCTTAAGCATTTTGTTGTGAATTTTAAGGTCTTACACCAAAAAAAGGAAGTATTAGAACACTCATACTTTCCCATTTGTTAATGCTGTTCAAATAAAAGCCTTGAGGGAAAAATAATACCATTCAGGTTGATGTTTTCCATAGTTAAAAGCAGTGGCAATACTGAAAAATATATAAAATATAAAACACCTTGCATAACTCCACTTTCAGTTAATTATGTTGTAATTTGATGCATCATTCTGGTTTCTTTTTCCCCTCCCTCTTACTGAGCCAACACTGAAAATGCTTTTGTAGAGTAAATTGAAACCAACATTGGAAGATGTTTCACACTTAGGAATTAAGTCCTCTATGATGAAATGATACACCTCATGATAAAAACCTGATGTCACACTGATGCTGCTGAGACAGAATTCCCTAAGTTGCTGAACAGACACATCCATCCCATCAATTCTGGAACAACAGTTTTGGAATTCTTTTATGACCTTACATGTCTCAAGTAGGGAAAAACTCCTGCAAACTACAGCGTAACAAACTGTTCAACTAATGACAAAAAAATCCCACTAATATTTTGTTGTTTAAATCTGAAGTACAAAAGTAGCTGAAATTATAACACCATTTACACATTACACACTCTTTTGCTAATAATTTTGGGGTTATAGCCAGTCAGAGGAAAGCAAATGAATTCTGGGTAATCCCTGGCAGAAATGCTACCTTGTAGGAACAAAACACTTGCATATTGCACAAATCCCCACCACCTGGGGCTTTTACTACTGGCACCATTGACATCCATCACCATCCCACTGTCACCACGATCCTCTGCACAGTTATCTCCGTGGCACCTACGGTGACTTAGATGAGGAACATGAAACAGCAACAGAACGGAAAAAGGCCACTTGGCCCAAAGTCCTCACCTTCCAAATCCTCATCTAAGGGGAGACACTGACAAAAAAACCAACCCTCCTTTCTGAACTGAGGCTCGAGCTGCTGCAGGAACACAGAAGAGCATGGAAAGGGATCCTCTCTCAGGCTGCTGACTTTGAGGAAGGCAAGAGTGGCTTTAAAACAACTCCATTAAAATAATTCAGTAGGCCAACTTCAGCTCTCCTTACCCACAGGGTACTGTAAGGCTACTGGAATTAAGAGAATTATTTTGCATTATTATTTTGCATGAGTGCCAAGGGCAGGTGAATTTAGCTGGATAAATCACTTACAATGTCTTTAAATCACCATACAATAGAAATAGCTCCTTGCAAGTTATTCAGTTGTGGTTAAGTTCCACATATTACTGGATGGTTTGTGCCTTTATCTATATGCAATGTATGCTCATTTGTACAATAAGAAAAACTGGGAATGAGTTGTGGAGGACCCGGTAAGGATTCAAAAAAAAATAAGCTATTCAGATGAAACCCTCTATTTAATAGCCAAAATTAGAATGTACAGATCAGGGAGAAGAAATCCATTCAAATATAAAATGCATAAAAGCCAGAACCGAAGTGACAACCTTAAACCAGTTATTTCAGAGTGTCTGCAGAGAAGGGTGATGGGACAGACAAACCTGATTCACAGCAAGGAGTAGGATTTAGTTGTACAGGAGCAGATAAGAGTGGAGATGAGGGATGGCAAGCTTTGCCAGAGTTGTGGTGACTAAGAAAAAAAATACATCCCAGTGACTGGACAGATAATATATAGCTGGTGATATAAACCACAACAGTATGTCAGTGTTTCTACTGGAACATTCAAATATTACACAGCCTGCACATCTGCATTACAGCCTGGAAAGAACATACTGGTATCTATGCTGATAGAATATTTAGAATCCAATATATTTTAAAATTATTATATATTTAAAAGCCACTGTTCTCTCATTCTTTGTTGATGCTGTAACACAACAGCTGCGATAACATATTTTCAGTTATTTGATGCATCCACAAACCACACTCTCTGGGAACACAACAAATTAAAAGTGAAAATAAATAAATAAATGGATGAAATTAACAAATTATACCAGCCACGCTCAATAGAAGAACGAAACATCTGAAGTAACGAACCACAGAAGAAGCATCCAGTCAAGATCAGGGATTCTGCACAGGGCACAGGCCTTGGCAGGTCACCAGAAGGTGAGAGATGTACAGGTTTCACCAAAAACATTCAGCCTTGGCAGGCACCTGCATCTGGCACTGTCTGCAGGTAGCCCAAATTCCCCTCCAGTGACTACACCTGCAGTTTTATCTTCACTGGCTCCAGCTTCCAGGGAGACTAAATCCCAGGGAAACACAAGATCCAGAGACTGGAGTGGAATTTACCCCATCTTATTGTAGCAGCAAGGCAGCCCCTCTATTGGTGCCCATCACTGCAATGGTACAGGAAGAAGAAAGTGTTGGCTCCTGGCACACCAATGTCCTAAAACACTGATGCCACTCTCACCTCGCTGCCCAAAGGCAGCACTGGAATTGCCCTTCCTCCCACTCTCCCTTCAGGTTGCACTGATTTTAAGAGAGACTGGAGTTCAGTAACTCTAAAATCACCACACATCCCAGGCTGTGTAATTTGTGAGCCCAACCTTGCACAGCCGACAAGAACACACAAACAGTGTCTCTAAAATTTCACACAAAGTTTACCAAAATTGACACACATGTTCAGTCTAATCTACAGCAGGAGGCTGGTCCTGCTGCACCCTGCACATCCTGCAGACTCCAAGTAACTCTTCAAAGGTAATCTTAAACAGACCCCATTACAGTAAACCCCAGCAAGAGGTGAAAATCTATAATTAATGATCGCTGTCAATTTAGCATCTCCCATGAGCCATTCCAGAAAGCTGAAGTCTTGACATTCTGAGAGTTATCAGAATCAATTTAATTAGTTGAAAAATGGTTATTCTCGGTATAATGACCACTCTAACTATTCCTAAAGTACCCAAGGAAACCAGGATTTAAGAGCATTTGCAAGGAGTTACCCTTTCAGAGCCTGATGCTCTGTATGAAGTGGAGGATATGACAAAAGGCCATCAGAAGGATTACAAACAGACATAGAGTCCTAATGTTTCCTAATAACTAAGCACCCTGGAACAGTTATCACAGCAATTACTATACATGCATGATTGATGCAGACTTTTCCAGGTTTTTAAATTCTACTATAAATGATTATGCCATAGCGATTTCAGAAAATGACTGAGTTTTTACCCATTAAATTACCATCCAAGGAGAATGTACTGGGGACAAAACCACCCCACGACTCAATCAGCTCTTTAAATAGATAACAGAGGACACAGGAATTATTCAGAGTTTTAATGAGGCTTAGTGCAGAAAGCAACAACAACAATCCTGAGGCAAAACCTCACCAATTAGGAGACTTTTTATCTTGCTTTATGTTTAACTTAGAAACCTTTGCATCCCTGCAGTCTACAAGTTAAAAAATTCTTTACATAGCAGGTTTCAAAGATTGCCTAACAATCAATATTTGGGAAGAGCTCCATGAGAAATTTCCCCTGTGATTTAGCAGTGACTCCGATTCCCCAAGGTCTGTGTTCCTGACATTGCTGCAAATGTAGTGCAAGCCATGAAAAATGGAAGCTGCACATACTGTGCCTTCCCTGTTGCCTTTACTCAAGTCATAACTCACTCTTGCATATACTGTAATTTAACCTGTGGAGATCCCAGAGGGTGCTGTATAAACACCGTGTGAAAACTTAACCCGATCATTAAAACAGTAACGCATATTTTGCAGATTATTGAACGGTTTCGAGTAGATCACTCAGCTCAACTTCCTTCCATTAAGTGAGGCTTCGTCCAATTCGTTAATTGGTTTTTCACATTAGGCAAATCCCCAGAGTACTGTGGCACCTAAAGTCAGCCAGGGGCTGAGAAATGAAAGCCAAGCATGTCAAATTTCTGCATGTTTTCTGACAGACCCTAATCTCCCCCTCAGCAAGTCCCTTAAGGTGCCATAAGTTGCTTCATAAAAAATAAACCATCCCACTGCTGGTTATAAACACAGACCTGGGCAGCTGCTAAAGGAACCCTTGGAAGAAAAGCTCAGTCTTTGGGTGAAGACTTCACTCTCTCTCACAAACACCCAGCTGAAGTCTGGCACCCACTCAGAGCCGATACCCACCACTCAAATTGTTAGCAGGTATTAGCTGTCACATTCCATTAGCCCCTCATCGTGCTATCTTGCATCATGCCAGCCTATAATGTGATTTAATGGAACATGACGTGACATATGTGATGTGACGTGATGTGATGTGACAGCTACCATTTAAAGGGGAACACACCTATTTTCAAATCAGATGTCCATTATCAATTAAAGCTGCTCTGGTGATGGTCAGACATTTACACGTCAAGCCCGAGCAAAACTAACCGGGCATGTGTTGCCTGTGCTACTGAACTGATGAGCTGGGAATCTGCCAGCTACCCAAATTATCCTTGGGTAATTTGACAGATCTGTAATATAAGCTCTGTGTATCAGTTCCATGTCATATTTGCTCAGTGCTACTGAAAGCATGTTTTTGCCATTTTTCTTCTTCATCCATCATAATTAAAATCACCTAAAATGCTGATTACCAAGCTGTAACTTCAGTTCTGTTATTATCAGCTGCTGTGCTTGGTATGTGAGAGAAAAAGAGGACAAAGAATATTGTGCTGTGGCTGCAGTGACCAAAGTGCTGAGAGCATTGCAAAAATGGTCATTTAAATGACCAGATACAATGTGGAACTGATACCAAAGTTTGTAAGAGCAGCACAGAGTGTGAGTAATGAAAACTTTCTGCATCCACTTCTGCACAATGATTTTTTTTTTCTCCCTCAGTAAAGACATTAAGTGCTTGATGCTTAAAACCAAAAAAGATTTGCATAGGTGCACTGAGATCGTCATAAATCTGTTGTAGGCAACAGGCTATGAAATATATGCATAATTCAAAAGGAGAGAGCTCAGAGATGAGTTCAGCGTGGAAGTGAAATTCAGACACTGTAGTGCAGCAGCTTTACGATGCATGAGGAATGCATATTATCCTTATGCAGATTCAAGTATTGATTCTTCATCACTCTATAGTTTAGCCATTAATATTCATGCAGACCCTCTGGGCTGGTCACCTTGTGAGAGCACCCAGAGCAGCAGAGGATCAGCCCCGTTTTCCAGCGGCGCTCGGGCACCGGAGAGAGCTTTGTGTGCAGCACCGTAACATGGCTCCCCGGGAGTGATGTGCCTGCAGTTGCTGCTCAGTTGACTGTTTCTGATGATCTTGCTGCTGCTGCAAAAAAGGGGAAAGCTGCTGCCTCTAGATTTCCCGATGCAAAAATTGCACTTCAAGGCCGGATGGTAGCTTGAAGGTCACACACGCTGACGCCTCGCATGCCAGAGACAGGAAGCCTAATTTTAGCCCACGAGAAACTGGAGTGCTGATTAGAAAAAATGAGATTCTATAATGCTTCAAAAGCTTTACAGGGGAAAAATTATTCTTAGCACAAGATATCCCATCATACCTACAGGATGCAACGCTTCAAGGATGTAGAAAGAAAAGGTTTCCATAATAAGTGGGGGAAATGAATGAAAAGTAATTACACAATTGTCTAAAGCAGTGAATGTTGAAAGAGAGTGTGGATATAATAGGATTATTTAGTGATTCTTTACCTTATGATCATCCAGCATCATAGGATAATAGAGAAATAAGTAGCAGGCTACGGATTAAAGACGTGGGAAATATTTATAGTTTTATTTCCTGGCGCAGCAGTTTCTACAAAATCCTGCAACACGAGCAGCAGCCTGTGCCACCTTTTCCTGCACAAAATAATCCCAAATGTTCTATGATGGCTCCCACATGGGTCTGTCTAACAGGGTGGTGTCTGCCCCAGCCATGCTGCACAGTGCCCGTGGTTGTTCCACCAACTGGAGCCTGGTGCCTTAGGAAAGGGAAGTTATTTTGTCAAGAAAGGTTCTTTCCTAGACTGTTCCATTCATGATCACATCTATCTTCCCTTCCTCCCCTTCTTAGCCCAGATCATTCTTGCAGAGTGTGCTGCACTCACTGACAGGGAGAAACATCTCTGTCCCTGCTCTCATTTTTAGAACTGTGCTTGAGAGAATGCAGTGGCCAGAAGAGAGGGGTGGAGAGAGAAGGGTCATGGCCAGCTCCTTACAGATCACTTGCAGCCACTGCTGAGAATCCCACTGGGAACCTCCAGCTGGGCAAACCCCTGGAAGAGCTCAGCAGGGGTTTCATGGCTGCATGACCAGCCCTGCACTCAAACAGTGGCTCCCACTAATACACTGCACATGATGAGAATCAAAGATAATGCTTTGCCTTCCATATCCTTTGGTTTAATATCAAGCAGTTTTGGAAAAGTTTTTTTTTTTTTTTTTTTTTTTTGTCCCCTCAGATTTATTTGGAGTTTTCACTTTCCCATGCACAGTTACATGGATTGCCTAACATTCAGATAGTCTTCACTGTGAGTAATTTCCAATCCTCAAATAGTTACGAGAATCATTTCTGAACTTCATATAATGCAATTACAAAACAAGCATAACCAGTTCATAAAGCACGCCACAAAGATTATTACCAACATTTCCCCTCTCCCAGACTCCACTTTTCGCCTGTGTCAAATCATAAGAATAATGTCAAGTTTACTCTTACAAGCATTTCTGAAGATATTTTTCCTAAAGCTTTTTAATAGAAAAATAAAAAGAGAAATAAACATGTCACAGCAGGAAGCAATAAAGTGAAAGGGAGCAGTGCAGCACTGGAAAGTTTCAAGCAAATTCTCCTACAAGCACCTGGCCCATCAGATATGGTGAAATGTGTGTTTGCTTACATGTACCTTTTGATGTACACTTGACAGATCAATGGCATAAATTGCGGACTTCATGCTTATTAATCCACAGTGCATTTCTATCACTTCTTTACATGATAATTTTGCACTAAATGCTTGTACCACCCAAATGTCCCTTTACCTCACTCTGTATAGAGTTCTTAAAAAGGCATTGCAAACAAGCACAGTGGAACTGGCAAAGGGAAATAAGTGTTGAATTGTTTGGGGTTATATTCCTGTATTTTGCACCTCCAGGCACAGTGTTTATTTAATTATAATGATATATTTACCACTGGGGGATTTCTGTTCCCATCCAGATTTGAAAAGCTCACATCAAGGTCAGAAACTGTATTTTGGACTCAAACTTCAGATTCAAAAAGTCTGACCTGGCTGTGTTTTTTTAGCATACAGAGCATACAGTTTCTCAAATTTGAACATAAAAACAGCCATACTGAGATCAGAAACTTCTAGCACAGTATTCTGTCTTCAGCAAAGGCCATAAGTGGATAAGTAGGGATAAGTATAAAAACAGGACAAGTATAAATCACATTTCCCCTAATATTTACTGAGGCTCTACTTATTTTCAGCTTAGGCACTTTCTGAACCAGATGTGATATCCATGTATTCAGCTAAACCTCAGTGAATTTCTGCTCCTTGAACCCGACCAGCCTCCCCTTGGACCAATCCAGAATTTCAGCAGCCATCAGTCTTTTGGCAAGATCAGCCACCCACTGCATGAAAGCCACATATTTTTATTTGTTTTGAATCTGGCTCCTACCCCCTTCTTTTGATTTCTCCTGGCTCTTGGACAAGATACTGTGTAGAGCCTGTGAACAATTGAGTCTTATCTGCACTTTATATGATTTTATCGACTGCTATCACAGTCTCCATCAGCCCTCTCTTTTCCAGACTGAAAGATCCTCATTTGTTTAATCACTCCTACTACAGAAACTCTTCCATGCTTTGTTTATCTTTCTAGACCTTCCATGGAGCCCTTTTCAGGGCTATCCCAGCCGTCTGGAGACTGGGGAAGAGGGAGGTCTGTAAGGGTGGCAAAAGCTTTTCATTGTCTAGTTGCAGGCAGATCAGGGATTTTCACACAATACTGTAATGATATTCTCCATTTTGTAAGCTTTTTTTTCCTTTTCTTTTCTGATGATTTCTAACATTTGATTTGTCTTCTAACTGTTATTGAGAACTGAACTGACACACTCAGGGACTCACCTTACTGCAGAACACGTAGGATAAGATCAGAAGGCATCATCACAGGTATAGCCAGTTAGGTTTTTTTATTTTCTCCTGTGCATCACCTGACATTTACCTATATTGAATTTATCTGCTGTTTTATTCTGCAGGCACTCACAGTATCTGTTTTCCATTTGTCAAGCAAAAGAAGGCAGATAATCTGTGTGTACCATCAGCATTCGAGAGACATGTTTTTAAAATGGGCTCAGTTTGCCCCATCAGCTTTGAATGATAGAAATTGCTCCTGCATTTGTTAAGATATTTGCCCCCTCTGCCCATGGAGGTTGCAGCAGGGATTTATTACAGCTCACTTCATCAAAGTAATATCCTTATGGAGGCTTCACTGTGCTACATCCCCACTCCTGACACTCCTGAAGGCATCTCAGTAAAGCTGCTCGGGAAATCTCACACCTTTTTAACTGAATATTGAAATAAAGACATTTGGCAAAAAGAGTTCCATTTCTAAACATTCAGCAAAATTCAGGCACCATTCTAGTAGACCCTTGCCTGTCACCCACCTCAAACATCACTCTGGTTTTCCAGCTCTGGTCACCAGCCTGTTTGGCCTGTGTGGAGCCAACGCTCTTGGAAACTCCGGCAACTGAACAAAAAAGCTGACAAAAGTTCCCAGGTTTGTTTTTGTTTTAAGGAATTGCTTTACCAGGCTAATCAGTTGTCTGGGGGTTGTTTATTAGTGGGCAAACACAATTAGTGGGAATTGTGTTCCTTTCTGCCTGCAGTTACAAGGGATTCCCAAAACTTTGCTGCACAGCACTCATTTCCTCTCTGAACCAGCCTGGATTGTCTCTGACAAGGAAAACAATGCAGGATTTTTACAAAACAAGTATTTGCACAATTATATTGTGGGGTGGGTTTTGTTTTTTATTTTCTGACCGCAACAATCTCTGAAGAAGTTTGGCAGAACTAAATTTCTGCAAAACCTCAGCCATGCCCAATTTGTTCATTGAAAATGAAAAAAGAACACATCTATTTACAGGCCTGCTATCTTCATATGGCAGTTTTTCTTCAGTTTCACTGATGTTAATTTTAGAGATGTACATTATTTAATAAATCACATCATTAGGATGATATCTAAAAGCAAATCGATTAAATTAGCAATGGGCAGAATTAAGACAAGTTATTTTCCTACTGAAAAAACCACACTGGTAACTCTTTCTTCAGGGGAAAAAAATTACTATCCATATACACCTTACAATTCCCTAATGAATTCTTACACTGCCATGTGAAAACTTGTACACTTGAATAATCAGCTGCTAGATGCCTTACCATAAAAAAAAATAAATCAACAATTCAAACATGGTATGGATTCCCATAATACGGGAAGAATGGGAGGTGAGTGTGGAAAATGACACAGGAAAAACATCACAAATTTAAATATTTCTAGGGCATATTTTCATTTATAGCTGAGTGGCATAATTATTGACAAAAAAGCATCAGCTATATTGAAATGTCAAAACATCTGTATTCAGAGCAGAAAAAGAAGATAGATTTTTCTATTTTCTATTAGTGTTTACAAATATTCCAAAAGTTGCTACTTCCATGGGTGAGAACCACAAGTAGAAAACCCAAACGTACTGAACTTCCTCACGATTCCTGTACAGATCTTTTCTCACAGATCTGTGTCTTGGACTCTAATTCCTGGAGTTCATCTTTACTCTCTCTGATTTAAAAAGGCAACTTAAATGAGGAAGCATTGCAGGACAGGTCTGCTGCATTTCAAATTTCAGATCCCCCCAAAAAAAGCACAAAATTTTTGGGCAGCATCATTAAAGTGTCAGTTGTTCTTCTTAAAATAGACACAACAAAATTTGCTTCAGCGACTCTTTGACTACACAAATCAGTAATTGCAAAGATCATATGATTGTTCCTCTAGTACAGGAAAGAATCTCAACAGTTTTATAAAAGAACAATCCCCATGGGATTTTTTTAGAAGACACAAAATATAATCATTTTAACCCACAGATTAAAGTGCCTTTCTCCTTCAATTATATAAATCCTACACCAGATTAGAAGACAAAATCATATCTCTGTCTACATTAGGACCTGAAATGAAACAGGTTTTGTACAATATTGACAGAAATCTTCATCTCCAGGGGCCTGCATTTGCTCTTCCTGAAGTTAATGTAAAAAATCTAATTGGTTTCAATGGCAGCAGGATATAATCTGAGGCTCCATTCATGGGCCTTTCTGGAGGAAACACAAGGAGAACATTTGTGTCCATTATCCCCTCCCTCTCTCACCATTTGTCCTTTCTTTCTATTTTGCCTTGTATTTCAAAATTTCAAGTTAGACATCAGTGCTGGGGCTAGAAAAACTGCCAGGTAAGAAATGCCTTTCTTGGGCACCCGTGAATTACTGTAAACTGTCAGCTCTCAGACTGCTGGCTGGCAACGCTCCTGCTCTGTTCCACAGCGTCAACTGCTGGGCTGGACAGTGGTAATGTTTCTGAAAGATGTACAGAACTATATTTGTGCTTTGCATTGAAAATATAGCTGTTTTTTATACATGAGCCTGAAGATGCAAAATATTGGATTAAGTGGATCAGATTTTAACAGAAGAAAGTACTGAAAGACAAATTCTTAAGGCCAAGTCATACTCTCAGCATACAGAAAAGCACACTGTTACAGCATTGTCCACTATTCCACCACAAAAAACCAATTCTGCATCTCTCCAGCTTCTCACATAGGTACCTGTGGAACACTGCATGGCCATCCACACCTCCACTGAGAAGAAATGTGCCTTTCTAAACCTTTTTCTGCAAAATCAGGGCCAAGCTGTGGGTGTTTGCCTTTAGCTGAAGCTGCAGAGATTTAAATCTCACGTTCTCAAGAAGCCAATTCTAAGTGGCCCCTAAAATTCTCTGGGAATTTCTAAGGCATATGCAACACATGTTGGATTCCCAGTTGTATTTAATAACATTCAGACATAAGACAGTTTAAAGACAACGACAAAAAGATCATCTTCAGTTGCAACATCCCAATAGTAAATATTTTCACAAGTAAATGAGTCTGGGGCTCTCTACATGCTGAGCTCTTATTCAGAAAATGAGGCCAGGACAAAGCTGGAGCAAGGACAAGAGTATGCACATTACATGGAAACAAGGGAAGGAAAAACGTGGAAAAGGCAAAAGTGTTTTCAGTATAAGTATAAAACACAAAAATATCCTGCATCCATTTATTTTTTTTCTCTTAGGGATGCTTTCCACTGTTGCCTTTTTTTTTTCCCCCCAGTGTATTTGAAATAAAGCAGACATTTTATCAGTGCAAATTTATGAAGGAATTTAATGAAGAAATTTAGAAGGAAAGGACAAAGATCAACCGCCACACAGGGATGGGAAAGCGAAGACACTATTTACAGAATGGCCTGGGTTGGAAAATAACAACCATTTAGTTCCAGCCCCCTGCCATGGGCAGGGATAACAACTTGGACCAGGTTGCTCCAAGTCCCATCCTACCTGGTCTGAAACACTTCCAGGGATGGGGCACCCACAACAAACTGGGCAATCTGTGCCACTGTCTCTGCCCTCTCACAGCAGAGAATTTCTTCCTAATCTCTCATTCCCAAACACAACATCAGAAAAGGTCAGAATTCACATTTCTCACATTAATATTGCAAATCCACCTCTACAGAAACGGGGGAAAAAGACTGAAATTAATTCATTGTTTGCTGGTTTCCATATCCTCAAATCTTGTCAGCAATCAAATCTGAAACTTGTACAAGGTGCCCATCTCAAGCACCTTTCTAAGACAAGCCAACTGCAGAAGAGGTTTTTCTGATTGGGTTGCTCACTCAAACCAAGTGCCTCCACGCCACTCGAAAAACTATTTCCATAAGTAAAGCTCAGCTGCAATCCAGTCACACACATACTAATAACACACAGCTCTTTTTCTGAGGCATATTATTTACATTATAGATTTATTATTGTCTTCTGTTGTGTTGACACGAAATAATCTTTCATCTCCTTCTGCGTGAAAGGAGTGCAAGCGTCCTTCGCTCGGTAAATAATTCAAAGACATATAAATATTTTAAGAACAATAAGCAGTATATTTTGGAGCAGTGAAATAGAACTGAAATTAGTTATTTGTAGCTGAGATCTTGATTGCAGCAACGTAATTGTTTTTCAGTTTTCATTATCCCACAGTGAACCAAATTTCTCCCTTTACTTTCAGACACTGAATGTTTAGTTCCATCTGCAATAGGAATGTTTATGAAAAAGCACAGAAGCATTCAAGCATGAACTTCCAATGCTCTCAAAATTTCTGTGCTAAACAAAAGGAAATTTACTTATCACAATTTGGTTTTCCTGCATACAAATTTTTAAATTATGGTATATTAATCTTTTTTTTCCACAGATACTGTGTTTGAGGGCTAGTGGATACAACCTCATGGAATACTAGAATATAATTAACTTGTGAGAAAGTTTCAGTTAAAAGGAGCTTTTGGTCTTGATCACGATGAAATAACAAAGGAGAAAATTTCTTATTCTTTTTACAATCACATCGAAACTATAGTTGAAATGATAAATCAAAACTGACCTACAGTCAAAAGTAATAGAAGTTTAGAAAGCTGAATAATGTGCAGACACAGCAAAAATTCATTTGGGAATCACTTATTGCTAGTTATTTTTTCTATGATCTGAGGCTGGCCCTCAGATCTGCAATGCAGATCTCCAAAATCCGGAATGAGATGGGCTATAAGGCCTGGCAGGAGATCTACATTAATATTGTCAATGCATTCACATGGCATCTTCCTTCCCTTAATAGATTAGCACAGAATTTGTGTATCCCATTCTCTGTCCAGTGTTGGATAGGCCCTAAAACACACACAAAACAGCAAATCTTGAGCCTCTCTCCAGTAGTGAATTTAAGGCACAGCTGATCTGCTATTATTTTAAAATATGAAGCATGAAAATTTCGTGGGGAAAAAAAAAAGATATAAAGCCATAGATTGCTTTGTTTCAATGCTACCATTTGTGTACATAGGAGCATGTCCTAAGCTTCAGTAAATTTGAAGTGGAGACCCCATTCCAACTCCCTTTACCACACTACACTGCATGACAAACACAGGACTCAGGAGAAACTCTGTCAGAGGAGAAAGAAACATTTTGAGAAAGTGAGATAACCAAGAGTGGGAAAAGTAGGGATTGACTTCACTCAGTCTCTTTTACAAAGTGACACATCCTTGCAAAAATCTTTGTCCACTTAAAACAAGGAGATTTTATAAGTTTTGGGCTAAGCCCCTTTCTCTTCATCCTATTTTTGCCTTTCCTCAGCTTTGTCCTCAATATGGCTTGTTATCCTTTGGTTTTCCCCTCTTCCTGTTTGTTTTAGAAGCTGAGGGTTATATAAAAACCCACTTTGAAGTCCAATAGAAGTTTAGTAGCTGCCCTTGTGACCTTGGTAAAGATCAAGGATAGACTTGACTTAAAGCTGCTAAAAGGCAGGAACAACAGAAATTGGAAATATCCCATTAGAAAACACAGGAGAAAGAACCCCTTCTATCCTCAGAAATATCAGAGAGAAAGCTGATCCATTTGCCTACTCCCAAACGTGGAGAGCAACTGTGCCAGTATTGCAACTACATTTCAAATGTATTTCTACCCCAAAAGAAAGTAGATTGTAAATGTGAGCATTTACCTAATTATCTAATGCACCTTTTCTCATAGGCATTTTAGTGTGCTTTATTTTCTAATCCAGATGACAGTATTGGAAAACACCTAACCAGAGTTCTTCCAGCCCCAGACACAGAAGGCAAAGCAGATATTTTTCCCTCATCCAGCACCTTTACAGGCCTTTGCTTTGGTAGCTCCAAGAACATCCAAAGTTAAATTTTGACCAAGTTTCCAACTTAACTCCCTGTCCTATTTAACCTTGATCTCTGTGTTATCATTTTGGGACAGACACAGTGTTTCACATGAGTTTTATTATGACCAGAGTGACTGAGGAGGCTCATCACGTGTCCTGTGGTGAAGTATTGGAAAAAAATGTTAATCTGGAAACTTTAGGAAATTATTGGTATTTCTATGGATTTTGTTTAGATTACTTATGAGGAAAAAACATGGTAACAAGACATCCTAATTGACTGTGTCCCATGGACTTTAAAAGTGTCAGAGCAATTTAGCCTTTAAAGCATTACATAAAATATTTTATCACATCTCTGCCTCAGTAACTTTAATAAACTACACAGCCTTCAGGGACCAGGCTCCTTATAAATTAACTGCCTTCAACTTGCTGCACAAGGGTCTTTATCTCTTGTCAGCTTAATTATGTGTTTAATTTTATTTTTAACATTTTTTAAAATGACCCACACCAAGAGAAGCCTAGATTGTTTAATTAAACAAATGAAAATGGTGATATCTCACACGATCAAAGCGCTAATTTGTCATGCTAATATCTTATAGGAAGCTGATAGTTCCATTGTAGTGCTAATACTCTAGTTTAGCCTAAAGTTTATCAGCTCACCTTTCCAGCAAGAATTTACAGTTTAACTTTGTTTCTCCACCCTCTTACAACCAATTGGCTGTGGATTTCCCCTGTGTCTCAACAGGAGTTGGGCTCTAATAAGTTCTTGCTGATGCATTATTGCTGATGCCTGTGCTTGCAACTCCCACTCTACTCCACAAGTGCTCAGCTGAGTGTCTGGGTAGCAGAAAGCAGCTGCACAAGCCTCAAAGTATTCCAGGCACTTACACTCCAGGGTGACAGAACAGGGAGAAGGGACTTGCAGCTCTTGATTTGGTTGCAAGAAGAGGGAGGAAAGGAAAGAAAAGGGAAGTTTCTCAGCCCTAGGCCTCAGACAACACTCACCCGTGATGGGGGTGTGTATCCCACCACATGCTCCCAAAGACTGGTTTACTTTTCACACTAAAATGTCATTAAATCAGCAAAGAATCAGTGGGAACTAAGGTGTTCTACTGCAAGGCTGCAGTCAGACATACATCCACACTCACTTTGTGAGAAGTGAGATTGTTCTCCTTTCCCTTCCAAAACAACTTCTAGGTCAGAGAGCTCATTCAGAAATGAAATCCTGAATTTTTCCAGACACAAATGGGATCTGAAGCCAGGCCTCCCACGCTTGAGAAATGCTCTAAACACAACGTCACTGCATAAGAGCAGTGCAGAAGGAAGGACAACCCCACCACAGTTGTTTTGAGGGGTGGAAACAGGTATTCAGAACCCAAATGCAGCAGGGTTTGGGCTCCTCACAGGCAAGGTTACAGTGAAAGGACAGTCACTCCCAGGGCACTGAGACCAGGACTAAGCCCTTAACTTCAACTGAATTTTAGTTATCAGTTCTCCTTGCTCTGCAGAGAGTAAGGAAGCAAGAAAGGAAGAACTTGGGTGCTTGAGAGTCGGTGGGAAGGCACAGTGGAGTTGGTACCCTGTGGATGGGCATGTCTTTCTGGAAGCTGTATCCCCCTTTGGTGGCTCTCCATATTCCCACTTTACCCCCAGCATCAAGTCTTTTTCTTCACAGAATTGTCAGTATTTCACTCTCATGACTTCTCAGTCAATATTGTGATTTTTTTGGATGGACTGACTCATGACCCTTGCAGACTGGCAATAAGGGTATAGTACATTTATCTGCTTTAATATTAATAGATCTTATTTTGCACTGGCAGGAAACTACTTAGAAGTCCTAGACATGTAACACAGTAAAGGAAATCAATTGTTTCCCATATATTGAAGGCCCACAACAATCTTCCCCTCCCAGCCACTTTACAGAGTCCACAGAAGCCACGTGGCAGCAGATCTAAGCTTGGTAGCCTGATGAAGCTTTAAGGCTGTTTCCCTACAAGGTCTATTTGGTCAACAGGCTCCTCTCCTCCAGAAAGCAGAAAAGTGAGAGTGGCTGGGGGTGACAAAATCCTTCCATCACAGAAATGCCAACTATCACAGTGGCTAATTTATACCAGGACTTTTTCTAGATATGAATTTAAAACTCAGGCCAGTGCAAGTCAAATATATATTTTTGAAAAACTTCCCGTGTCAGGATGACACCAGGCAGTAGATGGGAACAGAGCACAGTGACACGGGTTTGATTGATGATGGCTACGTGGTGTATATGCTTAGGAACTTCAGAAAGTGATGGAAAGCACCTGGGAAAAGTCCACGTTGAAGGTCAAAGCTGACAGAACCTTTATATACGTGGGAAGATGCCAGCGAAAGAGCAATAACTTCTAAGAAGGCTACAAGAAGTAAAAAGCCGAAAAATACAATTGCCAGATCTTGTGGAATTTATGGCTTGCTTGGTTAATGTGTCTGGCTGGCTGAATGATAGTTCCATTGTGGGAATAATGCAAGAGTTGAAAGGGAAGTTCAACTGCCCATCTTTCTAGAAAAAAATGTTGAAGTCTCACTTTGTTTACAGTGCCCCTTAGACCAACAAGGACTGAGTGCCAGTTTTCTCAAATGCACTGCAGATGCTCGTAAGTTATTAGCCAATTACCTTTCTGCCACCTGCATCCAGGCATATCAGTTAGTACATAGAATTTAAGACTCACACTTAATGGGAAAGGATTTTTGTTAGAATGCTTCCCTATACAAATCCCGGATTTTTTCTGTATTTCTTGCATGTGTTTTTTGGAAGCCCTTTGATTTTAGGAATTTAATTTGTTTCTCTGCTTTTGTCTTCATTTGAAACCATTATGTTTTATTTGTTACTTTCCATAGAAATTATGTTATCAATGAAGCATGATGACTTCAAGGCAGAAACAGAGAATAAACAGAGAACAAACATCTAATCTTTTCAAAATTAAAACATAAAAATATTGGTTTAATATAAGCAAATTGTGATAGCTACACACTGCAGAGGTAAAAGCACTGAACAGTCCATGGACTGAATCATCAAATTAAAGAAATAATTAATTTCAAAGGTACAACGTTGGTTTCTCCCCAGCTGCAAAACCAGCTGAATTGAAGGTAGGATTGACAGCTGCTTCTTTTCAGGTGTCTTGAATCTTTACTCACTGAGAATGTTAAAATTACGATGAAGTTCGTGAGTTAAGCCAAAACTTCCCACATTGAATGTTTGGACTCAGATGCTCCTTTGACTGTTGGATGAATTCTGGCCACATTACAAACTCTCATGATATCACAACTTTGCTCCTCTCTCTACAAGTCTGTTAAAAACTCAGCTAAACTCCCCCAAGATTCATGTGCTGATTTGCAGCAGTCAGAGTGTTTTCCTCTTGGGTTCAGTTGCTGATCTGGAAAATAAGCCAGCAGCTTTCCCTCCCATGCTCCTGATTTCTGTGTTCCCAGTCACAAAGCACAGTGGAGGAGGAAACCTCTTGAAAGTAGAAGACAAGAACTAGACCTAAGGAATTAAAGGAGAGAAGGAAAAAGTAAAATAGATCAACTGGCCGAGAGTTTGAAGACAGGAGATTGTTCCTAATGGTGCCCCTGAGAAACATCAGAGCTGGGTTTGCAGCTGGAAGCAGAAGGGCTTTGCAATTCCAGCCCCTGCATATCCTTGTGGCAGAGATGGGCATTCCACATGCCCACGTTCCCTGCCTCAGCAGCTCCGTGCTGCCAGCCAGATGGAAGTGCCTCTGCCCTGCCCACGGTCCATGTACAGATAGCAGGTCTGGTGCTGTGCCCATGTGTAAGTGTCCAAATCAAGACTGTGCAACATCCCCAACTCTGACTATTTACATGGAGGCGACTGTGCTAATAATTTTTCCATTTTTATAGACTGATATGTAGTCCTATTTTTATAAATACAGTTCATTAGATGAAATAATTTCATATCAGTGGGGTAGGGATGAAGCAATCCTCAGCTCCTGCAGCTGGTAAGAAAGAAGATTGGATAAATTATATTTGCTTTTATAAATCTGAAGAATCAGATCTTCCAGTCCATCTCCTAGGAACATCATTACTTCAGGTAAGGTGTTACATTATTTTACATGACGCATTTCTGCAAAATTCTTACTACTGCATAAGAAATCCATTCCTTCACTAAAGTCATCAGATATTTTACTTGAATTGAAAACTCTGTTCTAGGACAGTACCAGTTAAATGTCCATTTTCTTTCTTCTGTGCCTTTCTCATCTGCTGAAAGCTTGGGCAACCGTACACCTTAGGTTAATCCTAACATTTTAATTAGTTCCAAGCTGACAGCTATTTGTACTTTCAGTAATAAATTTTAGAGTCACTGAAAAGTAGATTAGTGTGTAATTTAGGAAAGCTTGCTCATGTGTTTCACTCCTCTGTGAAAGACAGACATTCTCATGAGATTAAGCTCCAGCCTGGCAAAGAACCTGTTTTTCCTAGCACGTATTTGCTTCTGATGTCACAAATCATGCTTAAATCCTGCCTTTAGCCAGCCTGCTGGTGGCGAGGAGTTCACAGAAGACAGGTCCCCTTGCAGGTAGGATACTCAGAGCAGTGCTCCTTTTCTTGGACGTACTGGCTGGTGGATGAACTAATTTGGCCTTCCCCAGTTCTTTTTTGTCAAACATGGGCTGCTCCAACCCAACTGCCCGGGGAGGTTACTGCGTTTGCAAGCAAATGAAATTGGCTTCCCCATCTCTCCATAAATATTTCTGGAAGTCCTGTATTACCAGTGCTGCTGTTCAGCTCAGACTCCAGTATGTCATTTATGACAGGAGGAAAACCAGTGTGCTCGTAGGAAAGGTCTTATTGGAAGGCTCGTGTGTTGTTTTTGGTTTTTTTATCTGTGGGGAAACTGGTTCTTCAAGCAAACAAAGTGACCCTGATGGTTTGACAGGGTCAGGCCAGGCTTAGCCAGTGACACACAGTTATGCACCAGTCATCATTCCTCAGTGTATTCCCAAGGGAAGGACACAGAAATGGGAACCTGTTCCAGAGTACCCAACCCATCTTTCTGTGCAGCTCCAGACACTCCACAAACACACCTGATTTTCAGATATCTCACAATATTGTAAGGTTATAGTGTTGAACTTTACAAATTTATTCACTGCTGTACCATCAGATTTGAACCTTGTTTGTGCTTCCACAAATAAAACAGGAATGTGCCTTCTGTTACAGATGCTGGAAATGACTAGATAATGCATTTCACAATCATGCCAATGGTTATTTTCTTTCACTCATCATCTTTTGTTCACTGCCAGTTATTTCAGTTGGCAGATGTGGTTTCACAATCCTCTATAATTGTATCTGCTAGCATTGCATAGCTGAAAGTTCCTCCCAAGAGCATCTTTAGATATTTCTTATGTCCACTGCAGGTCTGTTTCCCATTAGTTATTTCCTTATAGAATCATTTCTTCAGTAAATGCCTCTTATCCAACTGTGGATGGCAATCTCCTTATCTAACTGCAATAGGAAATGGTACCACACACGTTCCCTTTCCAGCTTCTGGCCAGCCCAGCCCAAAAATAAAGCAACTCTGCTCCTCAGGAAGAGCTCAACTCACCCCACTGCAAGTGTTTCTATATTTGCTCTTTCTATAATAATCATGCACATCCCTGCAGGAGCAGAACAGAGAGGAACCCATCCTAGCAAAGGGCCAAAAGGGGCAGAATAACACAGGATGTGCTAGATCAGATCAGTTCAGTGGGCAGTAAATGCAGAGCTCAGTAGAAAATTATTTAAAACCTTGAGAAATTCTCAGGGTGTTTTGACAGTGGGTATGAACAAGTGACACATGATAGATGTTAAAACAGATACAGAGATTAATTCAAAATAATTTTCCCGTTTTTACTTCTCCCCCTGACCTTATAAAGAATCAAACACTATCTACCAACATTTCATGTTTTCCCCACCACTTTGTAAAGATACTTGGAATTCACTTCAGGCAGTTATACTAATAACAAAAAGTTCAGTCACTGTAGCTAGAAATATTTTGAAAACCCATGCATATATACACACAGCAAGTGACAGTAAATAGTTGCTGTAAATACAGTGATAAACTGCTAAAATTTAGACTTTGCTAAAAACTAATTTGATTTCTCAGTTATGTTAGAATCATCACAAACACTAATCTACAGCTGGTAGTCTCAACTGTTCCTTCACTTGTATCTGATTAAAGATGGGTATAAAAGTCTAAAACAAATGTGAAAACGCTACTAAAATTGAAATTTCAAAAATGTACCACTGAAGTTACAACAACAATTTTTTTTTTTTTAATTATTTTCCTCATTTGAATGGCAACTTATTTCTTACATCACAGAACAGCCTGGGTTGGAAGAGACCTTAAAGATCATCTAATTCCAACCCCCATGCCATGAGCAGGGTCACCTTCCACTAGAGCAGCTTGTTCAGAGCCCTCACCATGAAATATGTCTTCTTAACATCTCAACTAAACCTTCCCTCTGTCAGTTGAAAACCATTAAAAAACCAAATCAAGCCCAAAACAACCTGCAGAAAATTTTCCCAGGATGAATGACTATAACTAGACCAGAAAAAGTGATTTTTCTAATTTTAAAGGTGTTTAAACACTTCTTTAAGGAGTTGGAAATACACTATGTTGATTTGGGCTGTGACAGAGTACTTTTGTTCAGACTAGTATGGAGTTGTGTTTTGGATTTGTTGCTGAGAACAGAGTTGAGAGCACAGGTATGTCTTAGTTCTTGTCATCAGTGCTTATACAGAAACACCAACCAGGTGTAACAACAAACCATTCTAAGGATTTATATCCTTCCATTTACAGACAATTCACTGCATCACAAGAAAACTAATTGCCCACCCCAGGGGCAGCAGCTGTCCTGAACCCCACACAGCAAAGAATACTGGGATGTCTCCTGTCAAGAAAGTGGGAAGAAAAGCTGGGGTACAATCTAAGAGCATCCAGTGTGGGAAGCACAGATATGCAGTGACATTTGGAAAAGCTCCCCAGCAGCGATGTTACAACCCACTTCTCCATCCTCCAGTCAATTGGAGCTGTCAAGTGGCACCTTGTACTTGGCTGATGTGAAACTCTCAAGAATGTCCAACAGTTGGGTGCTGTCAAGTATTTTGCTGAAATCTAAAGTCCTTAAGCAAGAAAGTCTAATAGGATATGTATGAAAATCATGCAAAGTACTACTAAGGATGTGACAAATCATAGGATAGGAATAGCTTCAAAGCCCAGCAGCATGTGCCAATCTGTGCCCTGATTACTGATTAACATTCAGAAACATTTCAGAGAGAAGTCTGACTTGAGACAGGATTGGAAGTGATATATGTTATGTGAGAGGTACATTCATTTTCATAAGTGACTCTTCAGAGACTTTTGATAATTCCCAGAGGGACCTCCCTCTAATGATTTAACAAAGTGATCAAGGATCAAGGCACCTAGAATTCATGAGCAGCATGACACTGCCTCCCTTTCATGTCTCACATCCTAAGGACAAAGAAACTATGAAAGGTTCCCAGCTGTAACAAAAGTGAGAGTTGTTGAAATACAGCACTGCAGTGGCACTGATGGCAGCTCCAAAGGAATTAGCCTGAACTCAGCAAAACTTTCCAACAAACAAGTAATTCTGGAAAAATTTCTCTCTAACATACTTCAGTATAGATCAACAATACTTTTTCAGATGTGTGCCATATTCTTTTACTTTGAGTCCACTAATGTAGCACCATATTAGCTGGAATATTGTTTTATATTAAGATCAGCAGGGCAAGCTTTACATCAATTCCTTTTGTCATGCATTGCCTGTCAGCCCACCTAGCTATTCCCAGCTGCTGCCAGAGTCTGCTCTCTCCAGGTTACATTCCCAGTCAGCACAAACTGATGCAGTGTTATGACAAAGAGCAGAGAGTGCCCTATTGTGCCATATTCAATATCCCAAGATAGATGCTGTAAGAGAGGAGTAATGTCCTTTACTAGGTGTGGTTTGCTACAGAGAACTTGTGGGTTTTTTGCCAGAACATTTCCAACTACTAAAGAACTCTCCATATATTCATAAATATCAACATAAAGAAAGCATGGACAGGTACACACAAAATGAGACTAACAGGACAAGAAGTCACTGGGAAAATTACATTATTACTCTTATCAGCTTCTTGTGAAGGAGTAGAGAGACAGAGGAAGGAACCAGCAAAGCACACAGGGATGCTCAAGTCCATATGTTACCTCGAGAAAAAAACCCTCCCAGTGATCGGCATCTGGGGCCAGCAGATGCCAGGTTTGCCTAATGAGGGGCCACAGCAGCTCCCAGCACTGGGACAGGCTGAAGGGCAAGGCAGAGAGACTCATTCCCCAGTACAACCCCCAGCAGCAAAAGGCACATCTACATGGGAATGCTGTTGCCAGAGAAAATAAGAGCACTGTGATCACATTAAAAGAGTGAAAGGGAAGCAGCTTAAAAAAGCTTAACTACCAGACAGGTGTTTGCCACTCCCATCCACTGCAATCCAGGTTTGTTAGCAATGCAGTGTCTGAGCACGATAATTAAACACAAATTTCCCTGGCACATATGGGATCGAATCCTGAGCTCCTTTGCCCCACATTCTTGTTACTTAGCAGTTGTTAAAATAAAGTTCACTGACTTCAGTAGGAATTTTGTCCAGATTCTGTTTCAACCCTTTTTTATTTTCTGCTCTTGAAGGCAGTCATGCTCATTTGTCTGATTCGACTGCTTTGGTTGCTGAGAATACAGGAATGTTTCAGCAAGTCAGGATACATTTTCACGAAAAACAGGAATTCTGGGAGGTCTTATTCTATTAATTGATCCATTTATGTAAGTGCAGATAAACATGCACTGAGCAGTGCCTAATTTGTTTGCAAAATAGGTAAATATAGCTTAAACTAACTCAGCTGAAGTCTATGGAAAGCACTGAGTGACCTCTATTAGAGCACCAGGGTTTTTGACTGGAGCTGTAAGATCCGAGGGGCAATTACTGAGGAAGGAAACCAATAAATTATGTGAACTGAAATATGTGTGGTCTGGCTGCTGTTATGGACCTTTTTCAAAATAGCATTTGAAATGTTGCCTTAAGGCAACACTGATCAGCTCAATATATTTCATACAACCTTAGGAGGGAAGTTTCATGCCAAACACCAAATATTTTTTGAAGTCAAAAAATAAATTTTAAAAAAACCTGCTTAACATTACTAAACTCTGAGTCTGGAAATGAGGTTTGGGTAAGCATTACAAAATTTGACCCTCACTTAATACATTATAAAATATGTATTTAAATAGAATATCAATTTTTTAAACAAAGCTGAGATACTTGTGAACAGATGAGCCTAGGCTCTGATATTTTATTCATATTTCAATAATTCTGCTGTTTGTATTCTCTCCCTTCTAACTGAAGGTTATACCTGGACTTGTCATCAAGACAGGTAAGAAGCACTTCAAGCTATTTACATCCAGATTTGCAGTTTCTTAAAAGTTTTTGGAAATGTAGTGTTTTTTTAAAGGTCTTCATTGTGTCCAGCAGACAGGTAAGATTCCAACTCATTCTTTTCTCCTTTGATCCTTATTTTTTTTTTCTAAACAAAGGGTTTCTAACTTTTCTCAGTGGATAAAATGCAAATCTCTGTGCAAACAGTGAAAGAACACTCCTTGTCCCCAGCAACTTTTGGATAAGGATCTGTGTATCACGTTGACTGCAATATGGAATTTTGACTGCAATACAGAACACTTAGCAGTGAGTCTATGTTCCCTTTCTGTTTTATTCCACCACCATCTCTTCTCCTAAATTAATAGCATAATAATTGTGAAATTTAAGAGACCTGGTAAAATATTCTATTTGGAAGACATCATAAAAACAGGTGTATTTTTAATGTTTGCCAACTGCTTAGCAGATTATAAACAAACTTAGAATGCCAACACTGCAAGCAATTTTCACTGAAAACTCCTTTGGTAACCCCTGTCTGAAATTTGATTACTGTATTTGGTACATTGATTTAGCAATGAAAGTAACAACAATATCATAATTTTAAACTTCCTTGCAGGAGTGTTGTCGAGATACATTTAAGTTCATGTTTGTGTAGCTTTCCCTGTCTGCTTTAAATTATGAAATGCATTATTTAAGGAGAGTGATAACAGCTCTAATTGCAAATAAAAACAGGGTGTATCTTTGAAAAGTGCCCCTGTGAGACATTATAGCTAAACCCAGTACTATAGGAACAAGCACATAAAACCTGATAGATTACAGAAGGAAGCCCAGTGACAGTTTTCATGGTCTGTTCACTCCATATTGCATTTCTGAAGAAAGCATTCTTAGTTAAATTTGCTCAGTGAGGAACAGGAACACTTATTTATGTGTACTTAGAAGCTCCTATTCCAGAGCGAGGCCTCGCTGTGCAATGTGCGAGGCAAATGGAACAAAAGCCTTGCCCGGCTAGAAAGGATGGATAATGTGAATGGCATAAACATGCTTTGTTTGCAATTGTATTGCAACTCTAATTTCTCAGTTCGGGCACTTCCTCTCTGGTATCTGCTACTCCTGACATCCTACTGAATTCCCAAGAGCCCCTGTGGCAGCTCACACTGACCCACAGTGTGTGATCCCACCAAGAGCACATTGTTCTGGAGAAGGAGTAGGGGGGATTTGTCTGCTGTTTAACTCTGGTAACGATTCATAAACACTGCAAACAACGCATTTCCTCCCCTACCCTTCAGAAATGGGTTCTAAAGCACACACTCCTCAGACATACAGTGTTTGGTCAATGCTCTCAGGCTCATGGTGTGACTCTCGGGGCTGACCTGTGCAGGGCCAGGAGTTGGACTTCAGTGATCCTTGGGGGTCCTTTCCAACTCAGGATATTCTATGGAAAACATCAAGAACAACTGACATATTTTGCACTAGATTTAAGGTTGGAGTTTACTGCTGCACAAGCTACCTGATTTTAGTTTTAATAGTATTAAAAGAGATGGCAATATCAACAATGGGAGCAGACTTCATTTGTTATGCAGATACCACTGCCTGACACAGAACCTACTTTACTCTTTCTGAGGTATAAAAAATTCCACACAAAGTTTTAGCTTGATAAAGGCCTGTTTCTTTCTGAAAGGTTCAAACTTCCAGAACGTCTGATATGAAGTATGCAGTGCTCTCAGTGCACCTCCCAACTAGTGTGGCTGGTGACTTTGCCTTCCATTTTAGCTGTCTCTCACTTATAAAGCACAAAAATATAATTAGTATATCACTCAGCACTCAATGGTATGTTCTTTATGTTCATGTAATTTATCTCCAATTTGTCAAAGCTCCTGTCAAACTGCCTATCGCTACATGGTGCCTCATTCTAGGTCTGTCCATTGACATGAAAGTCTTGAAACCAGGCAGATGGTTTTGTGAAGTAAAGACTGTTTTGCCTCAAGCAAGAAGCTTGTAGATTAAAAGAAAGGTTAATTCAAAAATAATTCAAGGTAAAGATAAAAATTTGACAGATGTGTGCAGTTCTTCCACCAATCCTCTCCCCCAACATGTCACTGTAGTATTTATATATTCCACATCACACCTATGTGAAAGTGTACAAAATTCATCACGGGAGTGAGGATCTGAAATTAATTCCTAATCAGCCCAGAGTATCCTGGCAACATTGCTAGTCTAAATTCCCTGAGCCCACAGGCCACGAGTAACCCCCACAGCTCTGCTTTCCAAGCCCTGGGAGCAGATCTTGTCAAGATTCCGTGGTGGGGATTATCTGGTCTGGCAGTATCACACCCCACTCCCGTGGAATGGCAGTGTAGGCTTGAGAAATGATCTTTAACAGGCAAATTAATTTTTAGAAAAATGTTATTTTCCAAAGGAACGTAATCAGGATGTTCCATGGGGAAGTGCAGTGCCTCCTGCCTTCAGAAGGGGGTGAACAGATATCCTTTGTGTTTTTCAGTTTTATATCAAGTTCTACGTATATAATTAAAAGAAAACCCCTATTTTGGGAGGACAGAGACAGAAACAGGTAGTATTCTAAGAGAGTAACAAATCAAAATTTTATTTCCAGTTTGACTACCACTTGTGTCCTGCTCATGCCCAAGGGGCCAATACAAACATTTATGATTTAAAAGCACATTTTAAACTAGGACTCGTTTTCCTAAAATAGGCATGAAATTAATGGCTGCAGTGAGAAGTTCTGAATGAACTTTAGAGAGTTTGGAGGTTTGGTTTAAATAACGATCCACATCTGGCAGTTAACTACAAGACCATCATACAAGAAAAAAATTATTTTGATGAACATTTTTGAAATAATGTTAAAAAAAAAACAATTCCTCTACTTCATGCTGCAAGATGACTTAGAAACGCCTTCAACACAGCCTTTTCCATGGCATTCTGGCATTATTTTAGAAATGTTTTATATGTCTGTAGTTCTATTTTAGAATTGTCTCAAACAAGCCAAACAACACTTAACAAAACTAGCTAATTTGTGACATATGTTCTTTGTGATTATGTCTCTGATTTAACTACAACAATTCTGACACAGCAAAAAAAAAAAAAAAAAAAAATTTTGATAATGCTTTCTCTCCAGTCATCTCTCAGGGTTCACAGAGTTTTGCCCCAGGACAAGGAGGTGACCTGGACCATCCAATGTCACTGCCAACACTTGAGGCTCAGGCTTTCAGGACTGCTGGGCAGGGCTCCTCCTATCTTTGCAGAGCTCCCCAGGTTCAGTCCCTGCCTGTGGCACCACAGTAGTTTGTGTATAAAACCTGCAGCAGAGGTAAAACTTTGTCTGCCCACACAGTTTGTGCACTGGCACCCAGCCCCTGCCAAGGGGCACAGAGTGTGGGTTAAGGACAGGCAGGAGAATTCCTTCGGATTTGGCTCAAGCCACTTAGCACTGAGAACTTGAACCAAAACTCAAGTGCAGCTGTTAAAAAGAGACACACCCCAAGTAGTCTCAGCTTTGTGTTCAGCAGGGATGGCTCCTCCCAGTCTCACTGCCTGAGCTGTGCAAGTCGCATTTTGTGACACTCAAGTCAGAACTAAACACCTTTGCAAATCATCACCCCTGAACTGAAACAGGCACAAAACCTACGAGACCTGGGAGCCTCCACCCCTACTGTTTACCTTCTTTTCTGATCTTCTGAAGCTATTGTTATCCAATTACAATGTATTGTTGCCACTGTCTCGGTTTCATTTGTATCACTGTCATACAATTACGAGGTGACTTCCCTAGCACAGATTTAGAGATTAGGGCCTGCCCTCCCGTGCCAGAAGATTTTTGAACTCCAGTGTTCGTAGAGGTTGTTTCTGCAGTCAGGCATTTCTAATAGCAGCTATTCTGAAACAGCCAACATCTGTTTCGGTACTTTTACCTCAATTTTTTCAGCCACTCATAATGTCCACCATTCCTGTTTCCTCCAGCTGTCATTTTATAGGGAGTTTGCTCAATTTTACTTTGGCAAATATCACCCTGATCAAGGCTAAAAGTGAACACGTGCAAATGGCAGCGTCACCAAGGTGCAGAGTTTCATCCAGTTCACCGAGGTTCATACTCCAGGTTTAACGCAACACAACCGTGGCTTCTGTAGCTTTAAGAAAGCTGTCCATGCTAACCTTAGCTTTCCCTTTCAGCATGACTTCTAATTTGATCAAACCCTGTAAGTATCTAGTGTGAAACAGATGGTGTGTGTTTGGGAAAGTTTAAAAAGGGAGCATAATATACTCCCTTTGGCGGGCGACTCTGAAATGCATCTGTTCTCTCTGCAGCGAGGCTCCTCTCCCTACTGCAGGCAGGCGCTGTGCAAGCCTCCCCTCGCTGCGTGCCGGCTGAATCACACTGCTCGCATTCCTTTCAACTCCCGGCTCCCTTTTCAACTGAATGCTAATCAAGGCACTCTTTTTTTTTTTTTTTTTTTTTTTCCCCCCCATAAAGGACAAACATTAAGAAAATTAAGACTAGGCTTTCAGAAAACGGTTTCATTCACAACCTCGGGACTGAGGTCTAGAAACCTTCAAGGTGCTCTGTGTGAACAGCACTGATGAAACCGGAGTTCAGCAGGAGCAAGGAGCTGAACAAGACACTTGTCACCAGGCTGAAGGGCAGCCCCACACCAAGTGACCCCATTCCCAGCACACCCATTCTCATGGCAGAGGAAGAGCCACACAGGTGGACATTGCACCTTTAAAAATGTGAAGTCTGCGTTGAAATGGTAACAAAATTATGTGTTATTTCTTAGCTCAGAAAGGTAATGACTATGAACTTGCTCTGGAGTCCATGGGTGGGGGGTGATTCAGAGGGTTAAATCAACGTTCAGACTGACATGGATTTTGTTTCCTGTGTATCATTAATCACACCTTTATGGTTTTAAAACTTTACACCCCCACCCCCCCCCCAGAGCACCAGTAATAAATCAGCAATAATAAATCAGAGCTGGGCTTAAGCTGCCAACAGAAAGATTTTTTGGGTGCAGTCACGAGGATGGATATGCCCAAAACAAGGAAGTTTTGATGAAATGACTAGCCAAGAACACTAAGAAGATCTGGGCAATAATCACCTTTGCATTAAAACACTGATGAGTCATAAGCAATACTTTGGGATTATCCAGACTTCGTGCTTGCTGCACAGGGACTGGTTTTATAGAGAAACTGGAACTGTGAGCCCCACTTCACTACTGGAGAAACAGCACAGATCAGGAAAGGAGTCCAAGCCAGAGCGCAGACCCCTCTATCTAAAATGCTTTTCATTCTCTGCAATTTGCTCTCCAAAAATTTTTTTTTTTCTTCTAGAGACTATTCACCACTAACCTGTGAGGAAATCACTTGGACCCAGGATTCATTGGTTTTATTTCCAATATTTTGAATCTTATTTTTATCAACAATTGCCCACTGGTCAACCAAGACAGATTTGCTTATCTGTTCATAAGCTAAACAACTTCATGTTCTTTACAATGCTGAAAAAACCTTAATTGTTTTGGGTCTTTCAGTATAATAATCCTTTTAAAAGCAAACCATTGCAATGCTCTATGAGACTGCAAATGTATTATTGTATTTTTGAACTCTGCTAGTTCTAGTAACATATTTTCATTTCTGACATTTCAAATTGGTTATTTTTTTTCCCCCCTGTTAAATTTCAACCAAAGGTAGAGGAACCAAAAGCTAAATCTCAGCAGCACTTCAGGGTAGTAATAGTCTCGTGAAATGACCTCTTGGTTACTGTATTCCCCCAATACCATTTTTCAAAAGTCACTTTTTAAGGTAATACAAAAATTTAATTAAAGTTAATGAAATGCTTTGAGACTGCCAGATTAAGACAAAAAATACAGTCAATGAAAAAAGTGGTTTTGACACTGAAGAATTCAGAAACATTAACAGACAAGGAGAAAAGCTCCATTGTAAAAATTCAGAGAAAATATAGGGTATTTCTTTAGTTAATACAGATTTTATTTTCCTCTTCAGTTTGAAGAAGAAAGGGTTGGCCATGAGATGCACAGTTGCTAGTCAGATATATAACATACCAACCACCCTTCAGAGAAAGCACTGGCCTGTTCTACAGATATTGTTTCATTCATCTGAATGATTAAGCACTTTTTATCAGCACTTCTTTAAAAGCATAAAGCAATTAAAAAGTAATAGCACATTCTGGAGAATGGAATTTTGCACTACACACTGTAAACCCCAGTCTCACTTGTTATAAATACTTAAACAGAAAAAAATAAACTTTATTATTTAAAGGCAAATAAAGCTACGCTTCTCTCTCAAACTGCAAAGTCCCGGGGGCTTTATATTCTAAAGTCTTTCCTCTAAAAGATTTTTTCCAATTTATTTTCAAAATAGAAATCAGCAGGACAAAGGACTAAAGGGTCCCCGTGGAATGAAAGTGTAGGAATGATCTTCCCTTTCAGATATGTTTAACTACAAAGCTGTAAAACATTTGGCCACGACTGGCAGGACTCAGCTCGGCCAACAAACATCTTCCTGTCTGTGACCTCGTGGTCAGTACAACACCAAGCCAAAGTGATTCAATCCTTTCAGCTAACTATGTCCCAGTACAATCATCACAGGGTTTTGTCAAGGGTCTAGGTAATAAAATGATCACTGTAACACCCTGATCACCCCCATCACTTCAAATGGCTTTTGCATGGAATGGCACACAGGTCAACATTAGTTTTCTGGTGAACCCCGTGGCAGTGATCGAGTTTTGCCATTTTTCTGGAGCTGTTTCTCAAACATTTCTTGTTTGCTCACCACGAGGGAATACAAGTGAGCTTGTGACCAAAACAGCTGGGGGAATGTTGTGTCTCCAGTCCCAGCCAGCAGAGTAGAACAGCAGGCCCCCTTTATTTACAGGCTTAGACATTTATCAACAGCTCAGTTAGGTGACTGATGCTCAGTGTTGCTCGTGCAGGATGCCAACAAACCTCTTCATAGTCCAGTATTAAAAGTCAAATGCTCAAGGAACATTTTTGCAGCTGCAGTTTTAGTAGTAACAGAACAAACTGCATAATTTGGAAAGTTTTTGGCAAAGTGTTTCTTTCAAGCCATAATATATAGACACAATCTAATTTGGTTTTAATTTACAGGTGCAATAGCAAGCAAGATATGAATATTATTAATCTAAGATTAATAATCTCTGCCACAGTTCTGTAAATTCCAAAGGTACACTTTGCTTTTGAAAACATATGACAACTGTAGTGTAGTAGCAAATATAAACTGTAAAATCTCCATTTTCTACACACTAGCAGCATCCAAAAAAATTGGGTAAGCAGAAAAAAACAAGCACAAAAAATGGCACATTCAAAATTTAAAAACATCTACAGCACAAGCTAAACCTTTCAACATGGTAGATAATTATATAGCATTTGAACGCTGATTATTAATTGATTATTAATTTGGATTCTGTACTATGTATGTAGCTAAAAATTACTCTGGCATTAAAACCAGAGCTAAACCCAGGCAAACAGTGTGTTATTTTTACAGAATATCTGTGTTTGATCACAATTCAGAGGGAGAAGGAAACACAGACAGAATGGCCATGTCTATACCCAGCCCTGAGCAGCAAACAAGTGGCCCACAACCACCACTGCAGGTGCTCAGGGCTCAGAAAAAAAGCTCTTGGTTGACTTATTCAACCAGGAGATCCGAGTAAGAACTCAGGAGTCAGAATTTCTGCTTCTCCCATCCTTGGCCTAAAGGCCTTCAACCAGAGATGGCTTCTGACTCATTATGTCAAGTTTCTAATGACTAAAGGTACTACATTATGTGTATCATTTCATAATTATCTCAAAAAAAATAAGAGAATTATTTCTTCTGTTATTGGAAAGCTGTTTCAAAGCCTCTCTCCTCTGGTATTCAGAAACCACCTTCTCATTTCCAGTCTACATTTATTCATTGACAGTGTTACCTCTGTGGTTTTAGTTTAATGCCAACTTTCCCTCTTGGAAAACAATCCTACAATATATTTCTAGGGTAAGTTTGACCCCTTCTCCAACTTCACTTTACTGGAATAAACAAACAAAACTCTTCTGGTATGACTCTACTTTTTTTTCCCCTGACCTTCCCTGCACCTGTGCCAAGGGCAGTCACCTTGTATGAAAATAGATGGTAAAACACAGACAGTGCTCCACAGAGCATCCTTTGGTTTTAATAAATACACATTATACCCCAGCTCAGCACAGAGAATTACTTTTCCAGTACTCAGAATGGAAACAAAAGGCACACATGGACAAATTCACATTCTTTGTTTGAGTTCCAAGCCAGTAGTCTACCTCCTTCAGTGGGTACAGTTTACGATAGCTTCAAAAAATGAGCCAGTCATCTGATCCACAGAAGTCACACTAAGAAGTGTATAGGTGTAAATAAGAGAAAGAAGATTGTTTATTTGCATAAAGTACAAACTGGGCCTCTGTTATTTCATTCCTTCTATCCTGGACCCAGTACTATTTTAAAGTGTAACTGTCTAATCATCAAAGAAAGTTGATTATTCAAGGGTAGAAATACATTTTAACTAGATTTTGAATGACCAAAAATAGAAGTTGGTCTGAATTTGATTTCCAAGACAGCAGCGAATCCAGTTAATGCAGGACCGACCAAGAAATATATTGAGAAATACAACAGAAAATGCTTCAGTAGATCAAGGGCAATAACCTTTTCAATCTCCTCACTTTCATTCCCATACAAGCACAAAACTATCCTGCACACTTCCTACCTTTTTTTTTTTTTGCATTAAATCTGCCTTTATAATACATCTTGACTATTTTTTATATGTTAGAGATGAGTCATGTCACACTCCAGTCACCACTAAAATCCTACTTCTTGTACCTACGTGTGTATCAACATATGCTCAGGTTATTAGAGACTTCAAGTACAAATAAAAAAATACCAAAAGGTCCTCTAGCTTTGTCTATTAACAACTGGTCAGATAATCAATGCCTGAAACACACTGAAAGCATTAATTATTTAAAAGAGTAATGAAGACAGTTCTGCTTATGCTTTCCCTTGTAAGAGAAAGAAAATTACAGTCTGAAAATCTCCTGTCTCATCACAGGGCTCCTACATGTTCTGATTCCAGAGAGTTTTTTGCTGTTTGAAATTAATTCTAATTTTAGGGAGACACTGAAACTCAAGACAAGATAAAATGCTAAGAACCAGGCATACCTTCTTTTTCAGTCCTTTTAAGTGCATATGTTATTGCCCACACACATCTAGCATATAATTGTTGGCAGTGATGGTTTTTGGCTGGCACATCCTCTGGTGCTTGAAGGTTTCTGTATTGCTAAAATGAAATGGTGTGACTGCCTCGGAATGAGACAGAGAGGGGGGTGGGAAAAGTTCATATTGACACACTGCACTTTCCCAATTAAGTTAAATATCACCACACTCAGAAAATGCTCTGCCTAGAGATTCCGTCTCTACCTTTGCTACAAGATTTTGGCAGTTTGTTGGCATTTAGCAGTTACTTTTACCAAACCACAGCCAAGGCTTAGGGACAGAAATGACTCCATTATATTTCTGTCTGGCCGAGTTACATTTGCCCAAGGGCGAATCTCTCAGATGAACATTTTTAAAGCTGGAGTGGCTCGTCCAAATTATCTCTGTTCAGCTGCTGTGGATGCTTGGTATTCTCTGGTAATTAGAGGGCAGCAATTGCACACTGGGCACCTGAAAGAGCAAAAGAGGCCACTTCTGTTTCTCATCATTTACAGGCTTAAGGTCCTTTGATTAGACAAAGGATAGATAAAACTTGGACGGTGTCTGCAAATTTCCACGTTGTCCTGCCAATTTGCCTGGAGCCTTATCTGGAAAGACTGCTTTAAGATGTCAGAGAGAAGTTCATCCTCATGCTCACAGAAGCTGCCAAAAAGAATGTAATTGTGACAGGTTTTGTTTTTTGTTGTTGTTTTTTTGAATGTGAATACCATCAGTTCCTTTCACACAGACTCCCAAACAGCCATCAGATGATAATGAATTTCTGTCAATAGAGACCCGAGCCAAATTTGAACTGGCAAGCTACAAATGATAAGCTCTGTATCTGTTACCTATCACCTGGGCTACCCATTCCTTCTCCCTCACACTTATTCTTAATTTACAAATAAACTGTCATTCAAAGTCAAAGACTAAATATAGTTGGGGAAAATAAAGAAACACTGTTTAAATACACACTTCACACCCGGAGTTTATGGTAGCAGTAAACAGTGAAGCCATGAAGTGGTGAGGAAATACACTGGGTACCCTGTGACTTCAGCCACAAGTGCTTTCTGTGGCATGTCAAGCCCAGTTTATTATTCAGCCAGGACTTTTCATTTTCAGCCCAGGCTCATCCCCTGTCACTGAAGGAGGACACTGGAGAAGAGCCTATGCTTGTTTTATGCAAAGATGTTTCCCAGATAAGAAGTCCTCAAGAGGGAAGCTCTCAGTCCCCCCTATTTCAAGTGTGTCACAGCCATGATCCCTCACCACTGTAAGCTCAGAAAAAGGGCAGCAATAACCAAAATTATTCCAGAATGAGTTGGGACAACAAACACTTGGATACCTGCTGTGATCTCAACCTTCCCATGTAAGGAGTTCGTTAGACCCATCAGTGGGAGATCACAGGATATGCCAAGTTGGAAGGGACCCACGAGATGCCACAGACATAATGCCATTACATGCTCTTTAACTCACACACATCAGGAAATGAAACTGGGACTAATGGGTTCATTTGTTTCATCTTGATCGAGTGGACTGGATTCTTCTACCAGCAGTTGATTTTTTTTCCATGTGTTCTGAGGTGCAAAGGACCTCTGCACAGTCTCTACCAGGAAAGAGCTGAAATTTAACTGCTCACTGATTTTGCAGAACACTTTCACAGATAGACTGTGTACACTGTATTTTAAAACTGGATCATCTATTAAGAACTGAATCAGTTTTCAATCTACACTAAACATCTGGGGATTTGTTTTGCACAGCCATGAGGAAACTGCTGAAAGGGAAAGACCAAGAAAAAAAATGGATATAGGAATGGCTCTCAGTGTCTCTAGTTGAGAGACATCTCAACACTCATTGAATGGGGGGTTTGGAAGCAAACCTATTCAAGAGCCACAAACCATGTTTGCAGATGAAGATTACTGAAACAATGAGCATTCAAAAAGAAAATTCTCTCTAAGACAGTTGGCCAGACATGGCTTTCTAAACAGAAAAGCCACCCCATTAGCAGACTTGTGTTTGAACTCCAAGAGTTCTTCCAAATGAAAGTCGTGTCTTCCACAGTGCCATAAAAACTGGTATCGTCACAGCTCAATTAAAGTCTCTGTGCCAGCAAACTGAATGAAATGAAGGAATAAATGTGGCTAAACAAATTTAAGATACATGTGAGTGGCATTCAGAACTGTAACTGTCTATGTGGGGAAGCTGTCAGTTCTACAGACCAAGAAGTGGAGAAACAGCACCAATGTTTGTTTACCTCGTGTTCATCTTTGTTTAAAACGTTACCTGCATGTTCTGGCTCAGGCTCCAAGCAGGGAGCTCCCAAACCATTCCCAACAGAACAGAACCCACACTTTTTTATTTAAATTGAAACGTTTCTTAACCTGAACTATCTTGACTTTATCATTAGGATTTCTTCCTGCTGGGTCTGTCAATCTGTGCCTCCAGTGGAGCAGGAGCACAGTTAAAACTGACCTTTAGGCTGTATCATCCCACCTGAACCCGAGGGAATGACCCTGGGTCTACGTGGGGTCCTGGGAATTGATCTCAGGGACAGCAAATCCAGCCTGATACATACAGTTCATGGGACAAGGTTGAACAAATAAAGGAGGTAAATTATTTCAAGTGCTGACAAAGCTGACAAAAAAAAAATTAATTTAACAAACTCCAACCTATGGCTATTTCAATAACAGAGAAATAAAAGGGAAGAATTATTAATTTATTTAATAGCTAAACTAAATGTCAGATAAATGTGTTGGGTTGGTATCAATGCCACATGCTCCATGACTACATACTGAGGGTTCAAAAACCAATTGTCAGTGGTTTTCATTGAACAGCAGCAAAGCTTCCATCTGGAGGGGGGGACCTTTTTTTCCCTGTCACCTCCAGCCCTGGGGCTGCTGAGAATAAGGGCTATTAAATGTGTGGTTTACAAAACACGGGTATTTCATATTCCTCTATGTTAATTACTAATGGAATGCAATTAGCTGATTCTCTCATGAACTGTGATACCAGATATAACAAGCCTGACTCCTTCCTCACTGTGGCATAAATTAGCAGTAACTTCATTAATGCCAATAACATTATATTGTATAAAAAGGATGAATGGATGAAAATAGAGACAAGTTAAGATAATCTAATATCAGGGCAACACATTAGAACAATATATCAAGCCAAGCAATAACACAAAACACTTCACATGACTAATACATTTTTAAAACATTTATAATAATGTGTTCAAAGCTGCATTTGTTACATTTCTAAAGGCCTTACAAAATGCAAGGATTCTGTCAGAAATGTGGTTTAGTGAATGCTACCTAATGTCTTGGCAATCCACTGCTGAAAGGCAGGAGCGAGCACAGAATTTGGTGTTTCAATTTTCACTTTAGGGATTAACTTTACTCCCTCATACTAATTTAAATTTCACCTTAATTTGCCTCTCTAAGCTGTGTGTTTGAGTTTTCTAATTAAATGTAAATACTTCTACATTTTTAAAAATAATCTGGTTTAAATTCTCTAAGAAAGCACGCAGTCTCAGAAATGTCATATCTGGAAAAAGAAAAATAAAAAAAATAAAAGCTTTACTTCCAAGTAACAAGATTTGAGTGACTTTGAAGGTCAGGGGTGAAATGTATAATTTCTGTGACTGTTGTCTAGAATCTTCCTAGCCTCCCACTTGTGGGCTTTTAGGCACAGCCTCCAAATGTCAGGATTTTAAATGTGACAGGAATTAAGAAAGGTACAACTATTTCTTAGAGGCTGCAATTTGGCACAGAGATAGTTAAAGGCTCCATGTGTTAATAAGTTGTCCATGATTCAGAGAAAAAAAAATCTCTATTTATCAAGATCCAAACTGCACAGTCTGGTTGGAGGAGAATGAGAGTGGATAAGAAGAACAAGAAATACCATCCCCCGCTGGATACACACCACTGATTCTTTTGCACCTCCCAAGTAGAAGGGCTTGACAAGATATATTTGTTTTTCAGTTAATATTCATAAAAGGTGTGAATAGGATTCAGAACTTTTTAGTACAAAGCAAATCCAAACAAAAGGAATACTCAAATTAAAACTCTTTCATTTTTTCAAGACACAGCAGCCTTTTCTAAGCTTTATTAGAAAATTATCATGCCAGCTGTCTCTTTTCCCTGACTGTTATTCACACAATATGCCTCTCTCTTGTTTCTTTTCAGCTTTGTACATGTATAATAATGAGTTTTCTAGAATGGAAAACCCAGCGGAATATTAAAATTGCAAAGAGCTGCTCTTCGAGTTAATTTCACCAAAGTGCATCACAACATAATGCAATGTAGTAAGAATGAATTTCTAATAGGAATTCATTCATGGAAAAATTAATTAAAGAAAATGTTATTGCTAATATAGCTTTTCATACATGTGCTGTTATGTATTGGCAGTAATAAAGGCTAAACATTCAAAAAACCAAACTGCTCATGACACAATTCCTGGCCCGTGTCACAAGCAATATCTTTTCACAATACCTTGGCAAATATTGACTCAAGAAATGTACACTTCTTAATGATATTATTGAAATACAAAGCTTGGGGAAGCCCACACCTCACAGTTAGATTTTACCAAATTATAAAATTTTAAAAAAAAATCTACTGTACTCTTAGAAGTTAGTAGAACAATCAAGTTTTTCATAATAACATTCACCAAAAAAAGGTAATAATACAACAGAATTTTCTAACAAATAAGAGAGAATGTCAAATATTCCAATCATGTAAGATTGGGATCTCATATAAAGAATGAGGAAACCTTGAGAAGTTCAGTAATAGAGAAGTAGGATGAAATTCAGTGCAGTGAAGGGTATGTAACTGCAGGCTAATTAAAATATATACCACATATACAATAACATATATAATTAAAATGAATTGCAGGACACTGAAAAGGGAAGGAGGGAAAAGACAAGTAGGGTGAGATGGGTGGACTTCAAAGAGTGGCAAATACAATCTCAGTTGGGACATGGTTCCTGTTTGTTTCCTGAAGGAAATACAGGACTGTTTAAAGGCCCTGTCTGGATTCCTGAGCACAAAAGTGAATTGGAAAAGATGCAGAGAATTATACTAGAAGGATTAGGAGGGGACATGCTATCAAATAAAAGGAGCCCACATGAATTGCCTTGTTTGAAAAGTCAAGAAAAGCCTGTAGATAGAAATATTTGTTCAAGGGAGAAAAATCAAGCTAAAAGTCGGTGCTGGAACAGAAACAAGTGATCATGAACAAAAGCAAAATAAACTGATCATTATTAAATTTAGCCTAGACATTAGAAGGCTTCTAACCAGAGAATCAAAGCACAGAAACAGCATCCCAATGTAGAAAAAGATGCTTCTTTTAATGGATTGATTGCAAAACGTTTATGTGAATTAATTGCCTGTTATAGGAGAGGACCAAGCAATATGGTTTCAGGAAATTCCTTCCAATCCCAAGTTCCTAAATTCATATTCAACTATGCAAATTATGCTCACTCTTTGTCAACCAGCATACACACATCTCTTCCTCATTAAGATCAAAATGTTTTCCTGGTTTTCTTTAGTTTGGTTTTCTGCATGTTTCAATTACAGCCTTCAATGTTTTGAATTTCTTTTTTATGATAGGCTCAAACTTTCCTTAAATATTTAAATCTTTGCATTGAAATGAAACCACATTTAGATGCCTGACTTGCTGCCCTAGGAACCCACAGCTCCTTTGACACAATCATTGTTTAATGGAACAACCAGAAGCAATCCCAAAACGAAGCAGCCTTTACCTTGGTAGTTACTCAGAGGAGAAATGCAAGTCTTAAACCTCCTCAAGCAAAGGGGAAATCAAATTCGAGACCTTACATGTTACATGAAAACTCTCGATACACCCCACTCCAATATATTCAATTTAACATCTAGAGAAACAATTAAAAACCAAACAAACATTTTTAAAGGAGTCAGCTCTGAGAAGACAGGAGGCACATCTAGAGCTGGCTACACTGTGCAAGCTGAGCAGGTGGGAAGAGCTCCCTGCTCTCCTGAGCAAGGTGGCAAAAAGGACGGGTGGGGAGAAAAAGATCTCGGTCCCCCAGCTTTGCTGAGAATTTCTAGTGATCCACACAGGAACCTGTGAATGTGTGAGTGGAGGCTCCCCAGGCAGCACTCAGGATGGTCCACCCCCTTCGTGTGTCCTCAGCACTGTCCAGGATTGTGTGGGTCACACAAGCACATCTCTGAACACACCAGATTGTAACCTCGAGGCTTTTTCTGGATATACCCCCAGATCTGATTTAAGATTTTAAACACAGCTTTCAAGCGTTCAGCCACATGCAGGAAAGAGAGCACAGTGAGCAGGCAGCAATCAGCAGATGACAGACTGCAATGATCACAGGGACAGGCTGAGAAACCAGTTGCTGGCAAGGTGCTTCTCTCCCCTTAACACAACCTTTTTTTTAAGTATGTAAAGTGCTGTTCAGAATATCTGATAAATAGAAAAGAAAGACCAATAATGATAATTTCCCTGGAACATATTACAGACTGCTCTTCATTCAATGTGTCAGCTTTATTTAAATCAGTGAGAAATGAAAGTTCTGTGAAAAGCCTCACTGTGCACCAAGTTACATATTTAAAGGCAAGTTTACAAATCTGTAGTTTAGCCCTTTGAAGCTTTTTTTGCAGCTTTTACTTTTATTTCAAGGCCTGTAGACATGTTCTTTTTTTGTATCATCTAAACACTAAAATTGCAGCTCCCTTAGGATGAATGACTTGTGCTCAGAGTTGACTTTTTATCAATCATGGTAATTTGGAAATAAGCTATTGGTTTGACTTTTTATTCATCATAGTCAAAAGGGGATTGTGTCAGCCCTGTCCCATTTGCCCTTAATTAACAACCATTGAATCCCCATATTAATTAGCAGAGCTATTAGTTATTTTACATCATTCTTCACTATTGCAAATAATTAAAAGTCCAATTAAAAAAAAACTCTGGTATTCATAATTTGTATCAATCTATTAAGAAACAATAAACCCCATTACACTATAGCTTTTTGCATGCTTGTTTATTGATTTAATACTGCCTGAATTTAAGAGTAATTCACAGCCTTATAAAGGTTTTTAAGTGGTGGTTTTAGCTTAATTCACCTACTACAAGAAACTTCTGAGATGACAGACTTCAATATTTCCTTGGTCTGGTTCAGAAAGAACTGTCTCTATTGGAAATGAGCAACATTTGGGTACATGTTGTTTTGGGGTTTGGGAGCTTTTTTTCCTTTTTTTGTACATTCACAAACCCACAAACCTTCCTTTTTATTTATAACACAGCACAAGAGCCTGATTGATTGCTGCTTGTGCACAGGAGGTGCGAGCCAGAAGACAGCAACTCTAAATGACAGCTACAGCTTAATTGGCATCATCCAAGGGAAGCTGTCCTGCCCCAGCACTGAACCATCATTTCCCTAAGGCACCTTGGCCTTGCCACTTCCCCAGTCAGCATCACTGCTGCATTTGCAGATAAAGTGCCTCAGGGCCCTTGGCTGGAAGATCTATGCCAGGGACCTCTGAAACCACAAAGCCCAATTCCCTAAAACTTTTCGTCACAGTCTTTGATGAAAATGAAGTAGAGATTTAAGCTAATAAAAATTTGCACAGGTGGTAATTGTCAATGATGTGGCAAGATACTCAAAGCTGACTTAATCCTGCTTACCTTGTACCCACAGTACAACTTCTGGGGTTAACCATAAAGTCATTGGGTTATTCATGAACATTCAGTTAATGCAATTTGATCCAATTAAAAAGTCTGCCAGATAAGCTAAAAATAAGATGCAGCAGTATCATCTGTAAGGGAATCTACAGCTTCTGAATTGCAAAGGAGACAACAAATCATATATGCAAGCTTTTGGACAAGGGACACCAAATTTATTTTCAGATACTTGCCCCAAACCTTTCATCAAGGATAGTTTCCATCTACCTCCTTCCCCAAAAGTATTTCCATTGATTTAAAGTGTTTTTTATAAAACCTTGGTAATAGATTTCAAGGGCCCTCAAGATCTTCTGTGAGATCTGCTGTTATATCAGGTTTTCAAAACCTGATATATGTTAAATATTGCCTGTTCAAATCAGTGCAGTGACTGAGGACTCACAACCTGCAAAGATTCCTTTTCCTTTGTGTGTTTTTATCCTAGGTTACAGTTTCTGATCATCAATTAGTATTTCTTTTTAGACAACTGCTAAATATGGTTATAAAAGCCCATTCTCAAACATCTTGAAACCTTCTGTGTGAAATAAGCAATGACTTTGATTTAAAGCAAAATACAGTTATACTTTGTGCCAGCCCTGGAAAAAAAAAAGTCGAGGATGACATTCAAAAAGTCACAATTTCCTCACCAAAGAAATTCATTTAAATTTCAAGTTTAAAGTTAAATTTAATTCTGCAACCCTGTTTAATTAAGCAATCTTTAGCTCTTTCCACTGAGGATTTGTAATTCCCTGCTGCATTCTCACTAGGACTGGTTAGATTTGCCGAGTTTAATTTTTATCACAGTTCTCTGGCTTTCTACCTCTGTCATGTACTCCCAGGCAAAAACCACCTGTTAAAAAAGCCCTACAAGATTTCATTTGTAATAAGAGGTTAAAAATTAGAGAAAAGCAGCAGAAATGTATGCCAACTCTGACATTCCCTCAGGAAACGTTGCAAGTTAGGGAAATTTTTCAATATTATGAACTAAAGGCTTAGGCTGTCATTTCCGTGGGAATTGCTGATATTCTGCTGCTGTGACTTTTGTGCAAATGAAACTCTGTGTGGGTGAGAACTGTATTTAAGTAGAGTGGCTGTGAATTTATAAAATGCAGACAAGATGTTCTGCTGCAATTTAGTAAGAATTTGCAATTGCAAACAAACAGGAAGCGTACCTCAAAGCCAGCTTCTCAATATGCAGGTGAAAGACAGGGAGAAGAGTGTCTCCCACTGCAGCCTCTCTGCTCCACTCATTCTTTCAACTAAATGCACGCTCATGTCACAAAATATTGCTCAGGATTGCACTAATCTAAGTCAGATACAACAAGAAATGATAGCTATTTAACGTATCAGCACCTTGAAAGGATGTGCACCTCGAGTCGGGGCTTGTAGAAAAAAATGACACGTCTATTCTGTGCCCTGATTTTATAATTTACTGTTCCTACATTTGAAATTCAAGATGGTGACTCACTTTCCAGTATGTTTTCAACACAACACAACATTGATTTCGTGAAATAACTTCCTAAAACTACACAGTTTTCAGCACCCAGGTACTTTGATGATCTCCATCACTCATTTTGCAATCCTTTGGAAGAAGCAATGCTCATAAACCAAATGTCAAGGAAAATATTTGTAATTTTCCTTAAAATCTGCTTAATATTTCTTAGAAACCCCCATTTTGGAGGATTTTTCAATCATTAATACACAAAACTTCTGAATTTATTTATTTTTTAAAACAGAAGCGATTTTTCTAAACCCACTTTTCTAAAGAAGAGTGAAAGCTCACTTAATACTGACTGTTAAAAAGTTTTCATTTCAACAGCTGCCAACAACAGGAATCTTGTCAACATCATATCTGAATTGCAGATATGCATTTTAATGGTGTCTTTTTAATTTTATAAGCCATAAATATGCTGGGATCATTTCCCTTACTATAGAGGTAGAGGACTCCCCCTGCTTTTCTTTACTATTATTGAGCAAAGACACAGGGCACAATGATTAAGGTATAAGAACAGAGTTTTCAGAGTGCAGAACAACATAAATTACGTGGTGAAAAGAGGGAGAACTGACACCTCATTTTATCCTCTAAGCGTGAATATTTAGTTTCACTGTTGCTATATATAAAACACCTTCCCTATAATCAGCTCATCACACTGACACTCTGGAGCTGGATACGACCCTTTATCTGCAGCAACACTTCATTCCTGAGCAAAACACAGTGTCTTGCATCTGAAGTGGCTATCAGGCATCTCACAGAAACAACATGGCATGACAGCGCTTCAGAGGAGGAAGGGAAGAAGGTAATTAATTGGAACTTTGAGGGACATTTTTGGAAGAATGTAATTAGAATATAATTCTGGCCTGGAACATGGCCAGAGCACTGGGACTAAATAACTCTTACTTGTGAGAAAAGAAGCTTGAGATTTTTAAGTAAAAGAGGTTGCACACATTGCTGACTTTCCAAGAATTAAGGCAAGACACCATTGACCTAAGCCTGGAGTATTCCTGAAAGTAAGTTGCAGATGTTATCCCGTGTTTGTAGAATACAGCTAAATTATTACTCAGTTAAAATAAGGGCCTTCTTTTCATTAGATTTGATGAAATCACTAATGATGCCTTTCAGACTAAAAAAATACATTCCTTTCATCTGAGAAAAGTGATCTGAGATCGGTGGGTCTTAGATCATCTGAACTGACCCTCTGCTTGTTCTATTTGAATCAAGATGACCAGGACTAAGTCAAAGTCCACCAGGGGTAAACTTTCCCCCTTTGGTTACTTTAACTGTTCTACAGAACAGAATTACAGGCATTGCTTTTTATTATAAAATATGCTACAATAATCAGAGTAATGTCCCCTGCTGTGATTAAGTAGTGAACAGAACAAAGAAATTAAAAACAATAATGGAAAAATCTGGAGAGCTATAATGACTTTTCAGCAGAGATGCTATGGACTGTATGGCAACCAGGTTGCAAACTGAAGAGGAATCTCTGCCCCTGTCCATGTAGATTGTCATTCATCCTGTCAGCTCCTTCCCCATTGTGACCCTGTAGGTACCCATGAAATGAAGGGGATTTAAGTGACAACACAGTAAAGACAAGACAAAATAAAAAATAAAAATAAACCAGTTCAGTGAGCATGCTGAAAATTCTAAACTGTGCTGAGGAGATCTGCCATCTGGGAAGCTGGAATGCAAAGAAAAGGAGCATTTGGAGTCGGGAATATGAGTCTAGTGTGGCGCATACTGTTTCTACTGCTACGGGTTCACCACTCTTCTTCAAGCCAGCATCCTCTGTTTCCTCTGAGTTCATAAGGCAAGGATCAGGAATCAATCAAACCTCAGCAATGTCTTTCCACCCAGCACGACAGGAGACTAACACAGATTATTTTGGTTCAGCCTTTACCCCTCAGTCTGCCTGCTCAGACATTGCCACCAACAGCAGAACTACACACAGTGTACCCTACACGGCCAGGAAGCTTCACAACTGCCCCACAACAGCCAGGAGGTTTTGCGAGTAGCAGATCATCCTCGCAGGTTATAAAAAGGATATTTTCCTGACTGCAGAGGTGTGCATATGTAGATGAAAAGAAGAGAGAAGCCCCGCCAAGTCTTACTCATCTGGTGGCAGACAATTTCTTCAAGCCGCACTTATTTTAAGACAGCTTTTAAAAGTATCTGCACCTACAAGGAAATAGTCAGTGTGTGTTTCAAGGAGACATTTAGAATCACACGGTTTGACAGCAGAAAAAGGGGTAGAAATTTCTCTACCCAAAGAGTGGATGGCCTTTCAATAAATCTTTAGAAATGAAAAAAACGCCTTAAATTTCAAGTGTAGAAGAATTCAGCACTGCACAGGGTTCTCTGGTAAACACACACTATGCCTAAAGTAGGCCACCAAGCACCAAACAAATAGCAGTTAAAGAGATTTTCCTTGAAAATTGTTATTTCTGTGTTTTAACTGAATATGCAGAAGTGTTTCATCAAAGAAGTATCCAGAGCCTGTCCTTCCTGCCCTTACAGAGTTCAAGTTTTCTGTGTATCCCATCTATAAGCATCCATCCATGTTATGACAGGTCCAGGAGAATTGGAGACTTCACTGTCTCATCCCAACCTCTGCCTCCACAGCTGGCTGTGCACACACACAACCACCTGGGTGGCCACCACAGCAGGGGGAGCATCACTGAATTCCATCTCCAGCAGCCAGGGGGGCAGCACATTCCTATTTCACCGCAGCACTGAGGTCTGAAATCAGCAGGGTCAGCATCAGGGATAATGCCACCTTGCCAATTCCTTCCTGTTCTCTCCTAATGTACCCAGCAGTTGCACTGAAAAGCTAAAAATATCAGTTGTTTCTTCTGTTTGACCATAGAGCACATATTAATGAAGAACAAATTATTCTAGTTTTTCACCTAAAGCAGATCCTTTAGGAAACAAAGCATCCCTGCATTATATCACAGCGGTTTATTTGCTGTGGCATTCAGCTCAGAACGTTCCTTTAAAAAATTTATAGCCACATTAAAGTGAGTCCTTGGGAGGAGAAGGAGACTGGCTGGAAGAACTGAGGTGAATACAGTTCCAAGATATGTCAAGGCTACAGATTCCTGCCAGCAGAACTGCAATGGTTGTGGACAAGTAGCAGTTAAATCCCTGAAAAATTACCTACTATGGGAAGAGTTCAGTAGCATACTCCTAATCTAAATCTTCCTGACCAGCATCAAGTGCAGCAACTCCACCATAATGTTATCCTGGGAAAGAGCTTCTACTACAGGCACAGACCTACTGCACTAAACCAGACAATGATTCGTGTTTAAACTTCTGTGCAATAGCTATTCATTATATGCATGCTTTTTGTCTTCCAACTCTGAAATTTTGGCTTCTCTAACTCAGTAAAGTCGATTCTTCAAAGGAATTCAGTCAAATACCACCTGGCAGGTCAGAAATGCAGAGACATTGAGAGATATTCCACAAACTTTGGATTAATGAATGCTAAACTTGCCACCTTTGTGCCTATAGCCATTCTTCTCCTGTAAATTAGGCTGCAGAAGGACATGGTAGGAATGAAATGGTGCAAAGAGAGGTGACAGTGCTGATTCAGAGCTCCCCGAGGCAGCAGCCGAGCTGGGATCAGCACCACCAAACTGACTCATCCAGAGCAGGACTGAGAGGCTCAGCACCTGCAGCCTCCAGCCCATCCAGCAGCTGGATGCTCTACCCCAGGATAGCTGAGACACTGCTGGACTAATTTGCCATCCAAGAGGAAACTTGGCTTTGAATGCTGTGACAGTGACTTTGCAGAAGTTGATTTACCAGCGGTCTAAAGCAGCAAGAGTAGCACTTGTCATTTGCACCACAAACACAGTAAAGGATTCATTACTGTCGTCCACATCAACATCTCTACCACTATAAAAAAAAAAAATCATTTGCAAACTTGGAAAAGTCCTTAAGTGAATTGTGGGCCAGTCTGAATTCTTCCCTAGAAAATTTGGATAAACAGCTACCTTCCACATGCTTAAGAGTTACCTTATGACAAAGCCACCTAAAATCCTTAATTTGAGACTACAGCCTAACTGGAATGCTTTTGTTTACATCTAAAATTTTACAGAATATTTCCCAAGAGCTCCTCACTAGACAAATTCATTTCAAGACATTTTAAATTCCTGTGAAGGATTTTCTGAACTTCAGCTACAACATATTCCTGGATTCATTTCACCTTTCATCATCTGCAGCTCCCATCTCTACCATAAAGGGCTGGGCCTCTCAGATATAGGTGTTTATGTGGTTCTATTCTCTGTGGACTGGCTGCAGGAGATGGGAAAATACCTACAAGTCTTTTGATACAATGGCAGAACACCATTAAAGTAAATGGAAATGTGTTTTTAATAAACTGGTTCTAAATTTCCTTATATGCATCATAAGCTCTTGTATCCCCAAGAGAGCTTATTAGATACAGATAAAATGTTTTAGAAAATTCCTATCACCTAACTACTTTAAGCTGCATTAATCATTTTAAATTCCACCCAAATCATGAGCAAAAAAGTTTGCTCTCATCTAATGAATATAAATGCTTTTCCTTCCATAGCTAAATTTCTTGGGCTAAAGTTTTTCAAACATTTAATGGAAGATATTCACAGAAAATCCATTAAACAAATAAAAGGTTCTATGTGCAAATTTCCTGTGCAATATGTGGTGTGGAAATCCATCCCCTTTATTACTTAGCATTTTCTTTTCAAATATCAGGGTTGGATTTGAAATACTTAAAAGTCATTCTTTTGATACTTTTGATTTTATTTTTTTTACATTTCATTATTCACAATACCCATTTAAAATAATTTCCTTGCAAATCATTCCAACTCTTCCCTAGCCAAGGGAAAAAAAAAAAAAAAAAAAAGAATGGCACAGAAACCACACAGGTCAGCAGTGATGATTTGTGGACATACATCAACTCCCTCACCTGAATATCCCCATTGAATATATACCACTAAAATGCAGATGTTTTGTGTGAGATTAAATCCACTGGCTCTTACATTTGTTATTTTAAGAAGCACTTAATTCTGGTGGTTTTGATTCTTTGTTTCGGACTCTGAAGTCTCTGATCAGAAACTTTCTTTTGTCTTTGCAGGCCCACAGACCCTGTTCTTTCCCATTTGATAATCTGTATCTGCAGAGGGTATCACATAATGCCCTGGGTATAAAAAAGAAGTCTGCAGATGACAGTTCCTTGTGCATTAAACTCTGGCCAGCTGTCCCAGTGTAGGGTGACACTAATGATTTGATGCAGGCAGCTGGCTGAAGTGAAACCCAGATCACAAGATACCAGATTAGTCAAGGATAAATGGTGAAGGACTGGGATTTGGGAATTCTCTGCTCAGTTTCTGTTTCTACTCCATTTGTGACCTTAAGTAAATCACTCAGTCACAGAAACATAAGACGTAATTAGACACCAACTTGCCAAAGATTTACGTTTCCAGACCTAAGTGGATCTAAACCCTAATTAAACTTCCCAGGTCTGATCTGAGCCAAACGCCAAGACTATCCTTTCTACCCCAGAATGTGCCATTATAGGAGTCTAATTCTGGTCAAATCTGGTGCACTTCATGGGCTGCTCTCAATTAGGCCACAAATCCGAGATGCCAACCTGCCCTTCAGGCTCCCAGCACACAACAGCAGCTCACAGGCAGGGTTTGATGCTCTGTTTGTGAGGCATCCACAAAATATGTTCCTGGAATACTATAAAAGGATTCAGTTAGACAGAAAACCAAAGGAGAGGCTAACTAGTCAGCCTGAAAAAGAAGAACTCTGCCTTCTCAGTGTGGAAAAGGTACAAAATCTCCAGTGCCACTTAAATGGAAAGTGCAGGAATAGAAACAGCTGCACAAAGCAGCTTCTTCCATCCTTTCCTGACTGAGCAAGTATGCTAAAAATTCAGACTCCTTATATTCAGAGAAATACTAATGCAGGAGCTTCCTTGGAATGTCACCCAGCACCCTGGGAACTCCTCCTCACAGAGGCTAAGCAACTGGCTCACTAGGTAGGATACTTTAGGAAGTTCAAGAAGATTAAATGCACAAATGCAACAGAAATAAAGTAGAAGTTTTGTGTTTAACTCTTTCAGCCCAAACAGTATTCTCAGGTGAACTGCAGCTTTGACATCATAACTCCTAACGTTGCCCATTCTTTCTGTATCAGTAATAGCTTCCCCAATAAAACTCACCCATGCAACAAGCTCACTGAAGCCAAAGAAATTGCAGTGATGACTACTTTGGTCTACTGTTTCTTAATTAGCTTCATCCACATTCAATTGACTGTGTTTTAGCTAGCTCTACAAAACCAAAAAGGTTATTGTGTATAGAGTAACCTCTTTGCTGCAGATGTGCCAGTTGTAAATCACACTGATCTCCAGAAGATTCTGCACCCAGAGCTCTCCATCTCTGCACAGGAACCGAGGGCAGCTGCCCCATGGCTCTGGCAGCTGGGCTGGGCAGAAGGTTCTCTGCAGGTCTGAAGATTTGCAGCTGGGAGGAGTTTGGCCACGGGCACAGGGCAGGTGTGTTGCCAAACATTCCCTCCTAAAGCCAGGATGAATACTTCCACTAGTAGTATGTGGTTTTTTTATTTTCACTGGCAAATTCTCTTTGAAGAGCACCCTGGGGACACAAACTAGCAGGGAAGCATCTGATGCTGCAGCTCTCCCCTGGGGTAGGGAGAGGCAGAACTTCTGCAGTTACAATGAGGGCACAGGGACACTTCCTGACCTTGTTGGGTGTTTGGATCTACACAAATCTCAGGGAAGCACAAAGTTTTAAAGGCCATATCCCTGGGGTCTTATACAGGGGAGGAAAAATCTATTTTCCCAAGCTGCAGATTTTCAGTGCACACACTAACAAGAGGAGCATGTGCAATTTCTTGGCCTTACCATATGTATTTCACAAAAGGATACAAAGTGGGTCACACATGAATGAAGACACAGATGAATTTCTACCATCAAATATTAACAAGTTTGAGCAATTTTTTTTTTTGAATACAAAACTCATTTCATTAGGCATTCCTGAACACGTTTGAGGGCTTGGAGTTAACACCCACAAGAGTTCGAACACTCAGGCAAGTCCTCTCATAACTCCACTACAAAACACTTTTGATGCTTTCACACAGCTCTTCATTACATTTTTCCATATTGGAGAACAGGACCTGACAATTTCTTCCTTCCCACTTCAGATCTGCTCTCCCTTCTCCAAAGACCACCCAGTCAGGCCTTCTCTTTCTGAGGTCTTTGGATAAATTCCCATAGTGAAGCGTCACTCTCACAGTCCAGCCCTTGGACACGTGCAGAGGAATACAGAGAATACATGGCCTCACCTTAGTCCTACTTCCCATCACCAGAATTATTCTGTTCTTTAAATAATATACACTTGAAAGGTTCAAATACAGTGTCAAGTGAAGTGTTTCACAGATCCAGACAGATGGCAAAGAGCAGAGAACTAGAACCTTAACTAGGTATTGGTTTGGTTGGTTGTTTTTTAAATAAAGCTCCTCCAAACTTTGCAAAATCACTCAGGATCGGTTTCATAACTACTCAAAGATTCATGTATTTTAGTTGTCCCTAGAACCCCACTTGATATTGGTTTGGAGTTAAGATTTGGACTTGTCACTGTTATAATGGATGTCCACTCAAGCAAAGACATAACTGCCATAAAATGCTTGTAAGAAAACACAAACCAAGGAAAGGAAAGGAGGTTCACTACTTCAACTGTGTTAAGGAGATTTGATTTCAGTGGAGACAAAACCAGCAGTGTAGTTCCATATGGTGAATAAAGCACCGAAACTTATTTTCCTTCTTCTTCCAATTCTTAACTAGAGCAAAATAGGATAAATCTTTTCATGGTTTTTGCTCCAATAAACATGTTATAATCCCATTCCAAAATTTTACAGTCCCAGTAGGTCTACTTATTCTAGAAGGAACAGCATAAAATTGTGCTTTTTTGTCTTTTTCGGTATAGTCACAGCATTTCAGAGACCAACAGAGCTGGAGCCCAGCAAGGCTTTGAGCATACAGCTTTTAACTGCAATCCTCAAATACTTCCTTTATATTTTAAATACACATATAAATAAAAAAAAAACAATGAAAGTTTAAAATACATTCTCTGAGGAACATAACCCAGAGTGATAAAGAACGAGGCATTTATCTTCATTTGCAGGGAACAACATAACACAACTTAGTCTGCTTTGCCACTTGTGAATTGTTTCAGCACCCCAAAGGTATGAAAATCAACACTGCCATTGTAGTCCTCAGAACTCTCTCCCCATATATATTTATTTATATTTTTTTCATCTTCTAAAAGGCACAAACAACCTGTCAGATACATTCAAGCATATGCAAAATTCTAACTAGACAGACAAAAATAATCTTTGTTCTTTTCCCCATGTGCTCTGTGGGAGTTTTGTCTTGTTTGTGTGATTGATCAGTTTGTATTTTACTTAAGCAAAATCATTTCTCAGACATGTACGTGCAGTTTGAAACCAGAAGGAAAATATTTGAGCCAGACCTTTTACTGGACAAAGCAAAGTCAATCCAGAGAACTGCAAGGACTGTGAAGTGTCCCACCAAACAACATGAGAATCCTTCTGAGAAATGATGATTTGTGGGTTTTTCCCTCCCCCAGTACCCAGGTTGTTTCCTGACGGGGGGATGGGAGGGTGGGGGTGGGTGATGAACCTCAAACAAGGTTTTTAACATCCCCTCTATTTTCTCTGATATGTTAAGTCTTTGGGGGATAAAATGGCAAATGAAACATCAGAATATTGGAAGAATAAGTTAAAGCCAGCAATGAAGGCATCAGTCACCTTCAGAAAAGGTCACATTTCTTTTGATCATCCTTCAGTGTGCTGTAATAACAGAAGCATTGCTGTACTTCTCTGCACTGCTCTCCATGTCCTCCCTTCCCCCTGACCTTACAAAGATTGCCTCTATGAATTCCTATTTTGCCATCAGTGTATAGTAATGCTTTTTTTGTCAGAAATGAAGGGGAAAGATAGTCATGCTATCTTTCAACTGTACTGCTTGGAAGCTAGCTCCTTGCTTGTGCCCTTGGCAATCTTTAAAACCATCAGTTAATCGTTACGATTGCTTCTTATAACTTACCCCGTGGCTTCCTTTCTTTTGACACTAAGTTTTGTAATTTGCCTTCCTTGTACATCTCAAACATCCATGTCAGTGGAAGTCAGTGAGAGATTGAGGCAAACACAGAGGGCTGAATTAACATTCACTGTCCATTAATTATTGTTAATTCATCAGCAGCCCTTCAGAGTTCTTTACCACAAATGTGTTGACAGACTATGCATTTCCTCAGCTTAAAACTTACTTTTACAAAACACTCAGCTAAAACAATCCCTTTATTTTCTTCCTTTTAATTATGGCAGCATTTGCTGAAATGGGGGAAACTCTACAAAATTTCACAGTCAGAGGGTTCAAAGCCATGGAAGGTATCACTACAACATTGCAAATGTTTTTGTACAGATTTTCAAAGCTAAAACTGGACTTGATCCTCAGTGTAACGTTTTTCCTTGTGAGAATTGCATGTATTCTACTAATCATAGTCATTGCTGCATATTCCTTCCCTGCTGAATGATGGGCTAAAGGATCTTGTGTTCCTGAAATAGCTCTGATCCTCTAAGTGTGCTCATCAGCCAGTTTAGACAGTGTATTTAATTGAAGTCAACCAGTGAAAAAGTATTAACAAGTCAGAAGAAAGTGTGTGTGTAGCAACAATGCAGTAAACTGTCTCACAGCCTTCTGCCTTCACAGTATTTATTGCTTTTGCAATATGTATTTTATGCAATATGCAATAAATGCTCATTTTTCCTAGACAAGAATTTTTAGAATCCTCTACAAATAACTCACAGTATCAATAGTAATCAACACAGCAGGAGTCTCCATCTTTAACTTTCCTATCTTTTTTCCCTGAACCACATTGCTGTTTACCTAGAAGTTTAAAGGAGAATCCTGCAATTTGTGGAAAACAGAAGGATGCTATTTCAGTATGTTTTCCAGATACTCACCCTGCACTCTGACACTCTGAGTGACCTTAGGCATTTCAATTGACCTCTGTAAGCCTCAGTCAGCTCAGCCAGAAGACAGAGTCCCTTTGAAAAGCAGATGTTGTATCAGTGCTGTGTTTTCTTGGATAAACGCATTTAAAATTAAAAGAAAGCTATGACTGTTCAGTGACCTTTCAGTACACTCATGTCAAGGGCTTTTCTTTTGGAGACCAAGTGTCTATCTGGAACTGTTAATGCAATTTAAAGGGGGAAAAAAAATCAAATTGTAACAGCTCAGATGCAGAAGCAGGGATTGCCTTCTCATTGATATTTTAAGCTTTAGCTCTATCACATCCTTTCTCTTGGCCTAATTCAAGATCAATCATTTCTAATGTTGTAACATCTTATATTCATGCAGCTTTTCATTTGAAGTTCCGTGTTTATGCTGCCTCTTTCACGTCGAAACATCTCAAAACACGTCCGAACTTCAAGTCAAAAAACCCACAAACTGACAGCAAGCCAAGCAACAACCCTGGGCATGTGCGAAAAAGCAAACACAGTTTACATAATGAGGATACAACGTCCCATCATCCCCCCAGGCCCTGCCATCCCAGCACGGGTGTTTGCACTTGTCAGGTGTGGGTTGCACCCGCCGGGCTGAGCTGTGAACCACGGGCAGGGGGAGCAGAGCAGGCTTGGGTGGCTTCAAGGACTGACAGCCCCAGGGCCAGGGAGAGCTCTGGCAGGGGCTGAGGCAGCCCCTGGAGAGGGCAGGAGTAGGAGTTCATCAGTGACTCAGCACATACACACATCCATATTTCAGGATGGCTCAGTGCAGTCTAGTCTGGATTTCAAATCCTCTCAGTCACTGCCTGCTCTCCTCACCGCTGGATCCCTCTGCTTTTGCTTTTTAAAGGGAAGGTGTTACAATATTCACCAATTTTTTTTTTCAAGTCCAGCAAGTCAGAGGTTATTTTATTCATCAGTTACGTTTTAACTGGATCCACACATGTCTTCATTCAAATGAAACTGCTTTTAGTGCAACTCTCAGGCCAGGCCAAATTCTGCTATTATATCCTCTATTTATTACTTCAGTGCAACTAGTTGTAAACCAAAAATACGTCACTATTTAACACAATAAAGTCATTCCAAGTGGTTTTTCCTCATCACCAGTGCTTCCATAAGTAGGAGGGGAAAACAGAAAGAAAGAGCAAGCACAAGATGACAAATTCCCACACCCCAAACTCATAAGGGCTTTAAGCCTTTACAAAATCTATGTGAGCTGTAGAGTTACTGTAAGTGTGGAATGCCTGCTTTAGAGCAGACAGCACAGCTGCCATTTAATGATGCACTGCACCCACCAATTCCAGGAAAAGGAGTCACTGCTTTGGTGTTGGGTTTGATCCCCATCCCCACGCACTGCAGTTTATCAGAGCTGTGTTTGCAGCAGGGGGATGTGGAGGAACCCTGTGCACAAAGTGTATTCTTGGCACGTTCCATGAGCTCCTGCCCAGCCCATCAGTGCCTGTCCCCTGCCCACTTCCCAAAGGAGCTCAGCACACGTTCCAGCTTTGAGGAAAGCTTCCTTCTCCTCTAGCCCTCACAGTTCATAGCCTTGTTACCCAGCAAAGTTGATTAAGAGCAAGGCAAACTCACAAAGTGGTTTTTTTCAGTTTGTTTTTTTTTTTTTTTCCACTGCTATACATCCATACACTCTTACTACTGCAAAGACAAGAATTTCCTTACTTTCTAGGCTATGTTTAACCACACAATTATCTATTGAGACTGAGAAAGAAACCTTAGGAAGGCCTAGAAGGCTGTATAATAAGGAAAAGGGTTAATACCCAAACACATGTTGAGAACCTAAATTTTGATTCAACCTTTAATATATTAATCTATTGCATAGTATTTTAATGCATAATTACCCTTAGAGTATAATACTAGTATACCAAAAAATATGCTGTTGAGAATAACAAAGGAGCACTGTAAAACCTCAACTGTAGCTCTGAATTTCCTCATGAACCAAAAAAGAGATTTATTTCCAGTGTTTGATGCCCTCCTAGCATCGAGCGGGTATTGCCATAAATGAACAATAAAACCAGCAATTATTTATTAAAAAGGAGGGATAATAAGTAGGAGTTTTAATGTTACAATGTTACTATTAAACAAACACAATTACTGTAGTTTTAATGCATACCGTTCATTATCTTCTGTTGGCTTGAATTCTATGTGTAAAACAAGAAACTGTACGGCCTTCCTAATAAATAATACCCAAGTACTGTTTAGGCTTTGCAGCAAACAGCAGTTGACTTTATCACTTGAAAACATTCTGAATAATTTTCAATCATTCTCTGGAGACTATTAACTGAATTCCCTTAGATATTGTGGGAGTCTCTGTTTTCCATTCAGATACCTGAGTTGACACCTGAAGACTGTAACTGTCCATGCACTCAGACCAACACAGCCTAACTTACAAAAATATTCTCAAAGGCCGTATGAAAAGTCTTATTAAAGTTGAGGTAAATAACCCTTTACCCCATCATCCACAAATTCATTTATTTTATCATAGAAGAAATCAGGTTGATTAAGCCATCAAATGCCTTCCCCTTCACAGGCCCAGAAATATTTTCCAAGAGAATCTGCTCCATAATGTTCCCAGGGCCCAAAGTGAGTTCATCTGCCCTGTGCTTCCCCATGTAGACCTCTTGGCATTTTGAAGATGGGGACAACATTTGTCTTTTTCCAATCAACAAGAAACTCACCCTGGTTTTATTTCCTTTCCCAGGGAATAGAGAGTGGCTTCTACAGGACACCAGCCAGTCCCCTGGGAACCTTGTCAGAGCAGACTGAAGCAAAGATACAGTGATTGATAAGGAGATTTTGAGCTGCAGGACCAAGCCCAGGCCTGCAGTGGCAGCGCTGCCACACCAGCAATGCCATCACCACAGAGTCACAGTGGCCATCACACTTCTGTATCTGCTGGGCACAACACATTTCTTTTATGCTGTGTCTCACAACCTCTTTTCCTCACAACAGAAGAGTCAATCAAATTCATAGGCAGTGTCTTCCAGGCTGTTTTTGAGATTCCCAGCACCTTAATCCTCACATGCTCGTACACGTTAAGCAGCAACAATTTTGGCATGTAGGTCATAAGGTTGATTTGAGAATGACCAGAGCAGTTCATAAGGTTAATTTGATAACATCCAAACCTGTAATCTGCAATCAGCCCAAGGAAGGACCTCCTGCTGCACAGGTGGTACAGAGATACCCATGTTACCCAGAACAGCTGGGGAACGAAAAATCAACATCGTTGTAGTAAATTTGCAATGTGCACGCAAACCTTTTGAAACAAGGTGCAGAAACATCTCCTGTCAGAAACAAAAGCAGTCAAAACCGAAAATATAACAGTCTGCCATGATGTACATTGTTTAATGTCTCGTTTGCAATCATGACTATGATTTTACATTAAATTAATTTCCCATGATAGGTTTATAATTGGGGACTGCTGAATTCTCAGACAGGAATATTGACCTCAGACACCCGAATCATCAGACATTTTTGATTTGAGATCATACATTCACTCTACTGTAGTTTTATCTGTCCCAATTAGTCTGTCAAAGCCACAATACCTGTGCATTTCTGCCCTGCAAACAATGCTAGTGAGTGACTTCCTCTAGTTCTGTGAGGACTGCACAGTAAATCTGGACACCTGGTTACCCCAAACAACACTTAAAACACAGAAGCTTAACTCTTCTTTCAGACAGACACAAAAATCACTGAAAGCAACTCATTATGCCACAGATGACTGAACACAGGCACAGCAGGTAGAGAGATGTATTTTCTCTATATCTAGAAGGTTCCAAAAGTTAACTGGTCTCTAACTCTTCCCAGCCTAGAAGTATCAGCACTTCTGTAGCAGCAATGTCACATTCCCCACTCCTCTTACCAACCCAGACAGTGTGTTCTTCCAGTAACTTCTGCAGACTGATCCCACACTTGAGCTGCTTCCAGATGAGCTCCACAATGTTCCTCCCCACAACCCTACTGTATCTGTTAGGAATTTCTTCTAGAGATTGCCTGTAACAAATTGTTTGTGTGCTCTTGATTGTGTGCAACCAGACTGCTTACCCCATTTTCTGTGTCTCATTCTGATGTTGCCGTGGTACCATAATAAGTACCAAAAGCAGAGACTCTACAACTGTAGGTCACCTGTTAGAGCACCCCCCTTCCACTGAGAAGGGAGCAGTCCACCTCAACAGTGCTTCTTTTTGCTTCTTTCTTACAGAACTCTTCTCTGAAACCCCCAAAAGCTTCCTAAAATATTTGTGCACTGATGGTTTCAACTTTTTTTCCTATTTGAAGTCTTCCACTGATTAAGACATTTCCCAACAAACTACCAAAAAAATAAAAAAATCACTAAAATCCACAGAAATTTGAACACTAGATATGTAATGGGTGGTTATGAGAAATAGTGCATTCTAATCACCGCATTCCTCTTTCTTGCCAGATTCTCATCATCAACAGAACAAATCTATCACCTTATTCAAGCTTCGATGAGGCTAGATCATTAAAAACAAAATTCCTTTTGGCAAATGTTTTACCAGATCAATAGATATTTCAGAATTTCCATCAAATAATGGCTTTTGCATGCTCCACAAAGAATTGGCAGACTTTTTAAAACAGCACACAGAAGCCTGCACACACAGAAGCACGTGCAATACACCCCATAGGACGTGGCAGCCATGCAAGTCATCCAGGCTGCAGGAAGAGTTGGGTTTTGTCAATGATCTGCAGACCATAACTCAGTCATTCACACACACTGAATATTTTTCCCACCACTCTGTACTGAAAAATAAGTCTCACTGCTACAAATGCAGGGTAGTTGTTCCAGCAGTGCAGGAGACACCCCTCTCCATCTTACACAGCTGTGCTGAAGCTGCTTCCAAGTCACTTTTCCAGGAGCCAGGCAGCACCTACAGGTCTGCCCTTTTCATTCCTAAAAACACCTTGCTGGAAAAGCAAGAGAACAGGATAAGCTTGGGAGGGTCTTTAAAATTATTCACACTGACAGTTTCAGTAGAACTTTTAACATTGCACAGCTTGTAAACCGAGATCATCAACAGCACATCAGCTCGTGTCAACTGCAAACCTTCTGCAGGTTTCAAGCAATATGCAGTGGGCATTAGAGTAGCTCAACGTGGTTTTAAGAAAAGACTGTAGGAAGCTGGAAAATGCAGATATTTCAAGCATAATTTGGGATTTAACTGTTGCTTATGATAATTTCGGTGTGCAATATATGCTGCATAATTCTCGAAGGGAATCATTTGTATTATTTTCTCATTATAAAACTCAATTTTATATCCACTGGAAAACAAAGAATGGTTGGATTTTAACCTATTTCTTTAGCAATGGGACACTACATGATTGACAATGCAATTACCAGTGTATAGTTCTTGATATGCCAAGTAATACTTAAAATAGAACTTCAATATTTTTCATGTACAGAGCTGTGGGTTTAGTAACAACCTGTTTTTCTGAAAATCAAGAAATCTTCATAGGTTCAAGAAAAACTCCTTGAAGCTTGATATTTCTGAAGAAAGGCATGCATTTAAGAGACTTTCTAGCATTCCATGGAAAGGTTTGTGAAATTAAGGTTTCCATTACACGAAGAGTACAGTCACACTTTTTTAAAATTTTCATGAACCGAAAGAACCTTTTTTATTTGAAAAACGTTAAAAATCTGCCTTCTACGACGATACTGAGAGATATTTTAGACCCAAATTTCCATATCTACTTTAAGTCAAGCTAGTAGGTGGGCATGTAACTTTATTGTCAGCTTATTCCTTCCCCTTTACTATCAGTTTTCTCCTGTAGCTTTGCAAGGTACATTCCAACAGTTGGAAGACACTGAGATTTACCAGATTCAACTTCTTGTGTGCAAGTCCATCTATTATGCCAAAAAGAAGAATACACCATAATTATTTAGTTAGCCCATAGAAAAATTCCCAATTTCACCTTTAGACTTAAATCTTCATTTTCACTATGCTATCAGTAAGTTATGTGTCTGTTCACTTGTCTGTCTCCCCCATGGGCTACACAGAGCACGGTCCTTCCCTTCTTTCCTTTTAAAAATATAGTCTAAAATATTATAAGCACTGCAAAAAAACAACAGTATATTCCAGCCCTTATTAGGAATTCTACACTCACTGAAATGTTGGAAGAATGACCCATTGATTTCAGATATGTAGATTTAGCTCTGTTGATATGAGATGGTGTCTTTCTCCAGACACGGCTCACCTGACCATTCACAGATTTTACTTGCAGTCCTTCCCTTTGGACCTGACTGAAAAAGTAAGCTAATTATTGAGGCTCATCATCTCCTATCTCCTACACCTACAAACAGTGCCCAGCTTTGCCACTGAGCCAGCAGAGCATTTAGCAATGCTCAGTGTGTGACCACGTGTAAATGAATTCCAGGTGTGTGTTTTGGTGCACAGAGGTGCAGAGCAGGAACAAGGCCTCCCATATTCCCAGCAGGGTAAAGCTAAACAGTTAGAGAGAAATAACCTGGGGATAAAGACTGAAGATGTGGGAGGGTCTCTCACTGTCCCTGAAGGATTCCTCCTTACATCCCACTCTGCAGTGTCTCAGCAAATCACCTACACAGCAAGAGCTCTGCCAGCTCCCTTGCAAGACTATTCAGGACAACGGATCTTGTAGCCAAGAATTTTTACTTTGAGTACTTAAATAAGACAGAAATGCAGCATGGGAATTCTGGGGTTGTCTTATTAAGTTGCTTGCTAGCATATTGTTTCAAAGTCACGGGTATGACTGAGGAATTCCTCAGTACCTCTGACACAAGGTAATTAATTACCTTCAGAAACTTTATCAATAGGTACTACAAGTTGTTCTTTGCATTTTCCACTTCAATGAAAGATATAGTAGTTGTTCTTTTTTTTCAGAACTTGGAAAAAGATTCCCCCTCTTGCTTTCAGAGAGAATACAGCTATCTTTCATGAGAGACTGTGATGGATCCTATACAATAAAAATGCAATTTCCCAGAGGCAGGTGTTCTGGTTTGCATCATGCTTAGGACTGATGATTTTCTAGGATATTTTCTTCTTTCTCTTAGACCTTCTTCCCCTACTTTTACAAATATTTTCTTTTTGCTTTCTGTTCTCTCTTCTTATCTATCACTGATTTTCACCACAGTTGCTGACACAAGTTTTCCATTTCTTTATGGAGGAGAGGACAAGATTCCTCACTCTTCTAATCTACTCGAGTAAAGGAGATCAAAACAGCACCCCTGCTGAGAACCTTCCTTCTTTCAGCTTGCACCTCACTTCTCACGACCACAGGGTTTGGGAACCATCACTTTGGCAATCACACAAGTCTGTCTCTGTTACCTTAGGCCAAGGTACATGGCAGCTTCTAAGACAAATATCAGTGCTGTTCAGCCTGTAAGACTAAACCTTGAACTTCCCTGCCTTGTCTGAGGACACCAGGACAGCAGCACAACAGTGTCTTCAGAGGCTGGTGCAGCTGAAGAGAATCTGAAGGTGCACTGACAACACAGCTTGGCAGGTGTGGAAGGAGAGAAGAGAACAGTCTTCCAGCTGGTCAGGGAAGAATAAAGCTTTTTTATACTCTACAACAAGAACTTTCCACAAGTAGCACATGAGTGAGAAGCATTTTCTAAAATAAAAAACCTTTCCCGTTCTTGGAGTGTTGAACTTCACCTACAGTCCCATCTCTGCCCGTAGATTGGCCTCAGCCAGCTGCTCCTCACTGGGTGCTGATCTCATCTAGGCACTTTGGGACACAGTCATGAGGAGCAGAAGCAAGTGGGGTGTGCAGTTGATGACTACCTGTGCACTGCTGGCATTTGAGAGAAGTCTGGATATCCATCAAGGCACCTGAATTTGTGCTCAGCTTTGACTTCAATCAAACTTTCAGAATTAAGCAAGGGCTTCACCCAACTGCGACCACAATCTGCTCTAATATAATGAAGTAGAGATAAGGACCCCATCTTACAGTGATGTAAATCTGAAATGACCCCACCTAAATCCAAAGGTTTCTCCAGATTTACACTGATGTGAAAACAAGTACTGACCTATTATATTCACAAACCCCTCAGCTACCACACTCAGTTCTTTATCTTGCAAGTTCATTCTTTCTGAACAGAAATATCTATATAATTATTCTGCACATGAGTTATACTGGCTCAGAAAAATCAACCAACATGGGATTCAGCAGACCTAAGAATTATGCAAAGACTGTTTTAAGCAGCTTAATATTTAAAGAAAACTATTTGTTTTTTAAAAACTGTATCTAACCCAGAAGCAATAAAGTTCTTTGCATACAAGCAAATTAGCAATATTTTTTCTCTGCAACTGAAGGGCTGTGGACATTGTAAATTAAAAATAGTCATTCCATGAGGAAAGAAAAGCTGCATAATTATAAAAAAAAAATAGTTTTAAAGTAAATGTGTCAGTGTCTGTTTGTGGGTGAATAAATTTTAATTAGATGAGAGAAAGAAGGAAAATAAAAAGAAACAAAAGATTTTTAAAACAACCCAGAGATACTGGACCCACTACAAGAATGGCCCACAGTCATCCTTGTTGCCAGCTAAAAATTGTCGTTTTACTGCAATTACTGAAACCACACCAAGTACTTGGACCAAGCATAGTATTGCCCAACTATATTCAAATTCTAAACAATGTTGCCTCCAAACTGTTTCTTTTCAACTGTTCATGTCCACAGAATACCTTTGGGCTGTCTTTGAATGCAGATGGATGGTTATGGAAAGCATTTGCTGTTGTATCAAGGGCTTACAGCCTCCAGTAAATCTATTAGCAGTAAGTGTTTGGAGGAATATGTCTTTAATCAGCATCATAAATAATTGCAGACTACATTTTTGCTCTGGGATGCAGAGAAAAGTTGATTTGAAACTATTTTCAATCCAGGAATGTTTATTTTTTTTTTCTTCCTCTCTGCAGTTCAGAGATACAGATGGAAGAATGGTCCTCACTCAGAAGTGACTGGCAACCTTTTTATAAATTATTTTCCAGGTCATTTCATTGAGTGTTTTGCAGGTATTCCATTTCATTCCTTGGCAACTGACCCAAAACTTGGAGCTGGATTACCTGAGAGATAGGCATTGTCTTTGGTGTCCTTGAGCAAAATAATAAAGTTATTTTTCCAGCCTGTAATTCTTGTCTATATACCAGTGAAGACTCCCCCTCCCAGCTCTAACCCTTTTTTCCTTTACAGTGGCATTTTGGCCTTATTACTTATTAGGATCAGAAGCAAAACATCCATATCATTATAAATTAGAAAATGTTTAATAAGAATGAGCTTGAACAAATTTTTATTATAATGAAAGGATTAAGGCTCTTGATAGCATTAATATTTAGGAAAAATTAAACAAAATTGCTTTTTATCTGCTGCAAACTATGTTAAATATTTAATATGCCACATTTTAAGGGCACCATTTCCACAAAGGGTACAGCAACCTTCGTGTTATGAACCTTCGTTTTCAGTGGTTCAAACTTTGCTGGCAAACTTCTAAAAGCTAAATTAAAACTATGGGATTTCTTTTTCAGCCATCTAGCAGCAAATAACTTAGATAAATATTGTGAGAGGCAAATTCTAGCTCTCTGATAAGTGATTATAAATATTCCTATGTAACTAAAAAGGTATGCTAAAATCCCACTAGGACCAGTAGGATGCTTCTGCAGAAAGAAAAAAGCAAATCATTTTCTGCAGTCTGAAGGCCTGGAAATTTTCAAGCTTTCCCAAGGAATTTAAAAAAATAAGATCTCTGGGAACAAAATAAAAATCAAAACAAGTAAACACCAAACCCCAAGCTGGACCTGCTTACAAGCCAGGCTATGTATTGCATGAAACACAAGGTAATAATGTAACAGTAGAATGCAATAAATTTGGTAGATTTTTACTGCTTTCAGATCACTCAACTGAGAAGCAAAAAAAAAAAAAAAAAAATGAAAAAAATCTGAGGTTGCTCCTAGGCTGATCCTTACAATGACCTTGGGGGGGGGGGAAATCTATTATCCTCTGCCTTTATCTCTCCTCCTGTAAAATGTGATAATAAACACCAGTTAGATCTTCTATCTTGGGATGGGACTCTGAGCAAAACATTTTAACCACTTTGGCTGAGCTGGCCAAAGTCCTGAAATCAGCCTTTCACATTCTAGACCCCTGAAAAGTCAAGCAGAATTACCCTAACTCTTCACAAACTATCAAGGTCTCATTAATTACTTTTAAAGCTCTCCTTCTACCTCAGTTCCCTTTCATTTTATCCATCCAGGGTGTTTGTTTTCATCTGGATCCACATCCTAGGCCACCATCAGCTATGGGACTGGGGAGCAGTGACAGGACTGCACTCCAAGTGTGGTGCCATCATTTGAAGCAACTGTCTTTTTTTTTTCCCCCCCCTCATTCTCTATTTCTCACACATCTCTTCTTTACTGACTAAAAAGTTGCCTCCTTTGCAATTAAAATCTTCCCAATTAGCTTATTATTATTATTGTGCAACTGAATCCATGACTGCCTTCTGAGTACTGCTGAATTTTGGTGCCTGTAGCAGCCTTGCTTTCAAGGCACGGTTTTTCTGTGTTTTTCACATCTCACATTCAGGGATATCCAACACGAAACTGGAAAAGTCAAACAATGTCAAAGATACAGCAGTTCATTCTCAGGTTCCAGATTTTCTGACTCTGGCATGTATAGCCACATTTCAACATGACCAAAAAAATTAGGATAACTTTCATTATGTTACAGCCATATATAGAAAAAAAAAAAAAAAAAGGAATTGACTATCCTTTCAAAACCACAACTGTCTTATTTGAAACTCAGATGGAAGATATTCATCAGTCTTCAAGAAAGTGAAGGTAAAAAATGAGGACTGTTCAAAAACTCTCAAGGTCTAAGTCTCATTTACCACTAAGAACAGTAAAAACATGTATTACTATATATTTATATTTTTAAAAAATGGACCTAAATTACATTCTTACGTTTTTTTAAGCTTGACTTCAATAACTACATTGTGTGACTTAGTATCAGAGTGTTTTGTGATATTTTAAATTGCTTATAATTCCCTCCCAAAGCAAAAATGTTTGGATACCAACATGAGAAGTGAGTACAGAAGCACATTTTTAAACACGAATTCAAAATACCAAGAAACCCTACTTAGAGGTGAATCTTAAAAAAATTATTCCAATAAACAGCTTTTATTGAGGCATTAGTGACCATTAACTTCTCGTGCATGTGGCTCGTGCTGTCAGGCAGATCATATTAGTGATACTTGTAAATGTTGTGCATCTGCTATAAAGTATCTCAGCTTCACTTCCCAGAAGGTTTTCTAAACATTAATTCACTTTTTTTGGTGGCTTCGAGAGAAATAGCTTTTATTAATTACAAGTTAAATTAAAGCCACAAACAGCCTTTATTTATGTTAGCAGCAGATTCTGTCAGTGGACATATCTTTATCTCACTGCACTGTACTTTCAAAGAAATAAAACCTTAAAAAGAAACTCCAATAACAAGTTTGGTTTGAGCCTAAAATTGTGTACCAACTTCTGAAACAAAGAACGAAAACCTTCAGTTTCAACTGTAAATATTAAGGTATTGAAATGCCAGACTGTGCTGAAAACCTGTATTTGGAAGGCAGGAACTTTTCAAGCATGATAATCCCTCCTTCAAGAAAGGCAAACTGAAATTAAAGCCAAAAGTAAAAAAAAAAGCAAACCTTTTGAAATGCATCCATGCCATTTTCACTACCATCACTCTCCTTCCTGAATCCACACACTGCTTTGAGTGTCTTGGTAGTTTGCTAGAGAACAGCTTTGCTTACCTGCAGAATTTCAGGGGAAACCACACAGTGGCAGTACTGTGAATGCAAACACTCCATTCTATTGTGCAGCAGCTGTTAAGAACTAAAATACAGCTTTCTATCCTTGGTTATGGTTAAGTTGGTTGTTACTTTTCTATATAGAAGAACATGCAGTCAACACATAATTTATTTCCCTCTGTAATTTCAGTATCCAGAGGCCTCAGACACAGTCACACATTTCACTCTGGGCTACTGTTTACTTGCCATTTGTATCCACTCTTTCACTTCCTCTGTTCAGGCACATTTTTGAAGCCCAGCCTCTTAGGGCAAACTTGGAATTCAAAGCCAAAATAAAAGGCAAGCAGATTAAAACGAAGGAGCATCCCCCATACAAACATGCACGCACACACCCACCCCAGACATTTATGATTCATCTAGGTTATTGGTTTCTGTACTTTCAAAGCACACAAAACAAGTTGATGAGTATTAGAAATGACAAATCCAGAATGCTCTGCTCATTTTCTCTGTACTGTGAGACTCTTGTCAAAGACTGCAGCCACACAGAGTGCAGATGCCAGCTCCTGATGCACAGGTATCTCACATCAGGAGGGAAATTTCCACTGTTGTGGAAATTTCCTCCAGGTGATCACTCTCAGACTGCAAGTAATTTTCTAGCTTTAAATCACCTGATTTCAGGCAGAAATGTAGCAGTTAATATAACCACATATTCTTGAGGAACGGGGCATACAGAACAATTTCTTTAACTTACATAGAAAACTATATTTATATCCATGCTTCCCACCTAAATCAATTCCCCTTCATTTCACCTGGTGCACAAACAGTTATTTCCCCTTTTTCCCTCCTTTTAAAGTGAGAAACAGACTTCTCCCTGCAGGGCTTAACACCCAGTGAATCTGAATGTTTCCTTCCCTACTTCTCTTAGCTCACTTTGCTTTTTGCTACAGGAGCTGCTCCTGAAGGTAAAGCCCTTCTGACTGCACCTGCAGCCACACTTTTCCCCTGGCTGAATCATTCCTCAAGTTTGCAGAGTAGAAAGAAGCCAAACACTTTCCAGGCAGGATTTACATCACAATCCTTTCCACCAGCACCCCCAGGATAGTGACAGTCCCTCAGGAGAGCCCAGGGAATTATGTTTAATAAAAAAGTACTACACACAAAAGTACACATGGTACATGATTCCCCTCCATTGACTGAATGGCATTTAAAAAAACAACCCTAAGAACATCAAACTATTCAGTACAGGAGCAGATGGGGGAAAATTATTTCCCTTAACAAAGCTAAATTATTATATCACTGCTGGTCTCAAAACTATGAGATACTGGTGCTTTTAAATACACTGAGAAAAACACTGGGAGAGGATTTTACCAAATACTGAGAGTCACAGTATGTTATTTTAACTTGGATATTCCTCAATTTCTTTCTATGGTAGATCTATCCTTTTAAGTTGAATATCTTCTTTATCTTGAGCTGAAATCGTCCTTCCTACAAATTCGCCAAAGGGTACCACACAGTTCCAATCAACTATTCCAAAAAAATTCTCCTCAGAATAAATACAGTATTTTTTTACAGCAACACCTGAAAAAGGCTGAACAAGGGTCACATCTTCAAACAAAAATCAAACAGAAAAACCATTTCCTTCCACAATCTCAACAGCAATTCCTTATTAGGGAAGTTACTAATTTTGCCATTTAAAACCATGTCACTCCAAGTCCAGCTACCCAGTGCAAGTCCTTAACAAATTTACAACCAATCCCTAATAAAAACCTAATTCTTGAGATGCTGAGAGGACATTTTCTTTTCACTACTGGGCTTATCAGGACACAGCTCCTTTGGCCACCCTGTCTGAGGGCAAACAGCCCCAGAGCAAAGACCCACACCCTGCTCACCCCCCTACAGGCACCTCTGAGGGGATAGGGCACTCGGCGAGACCCCTGCCCTCTCTCCACCAGCATCCCCTTTCTCTCCAGGCTTGGAAGCACTGATGGTGACTGTGCAAGAGCACAGAATGGAAAAAAATAAAAGAATAAGTCTGGAAAACCACACAGGGCAGACCCTGAGCGACACAAAGGAGCCGAGCAGCCCCTGAGGGGAGGTGGTCCCGGGGCAGGGCACGGCCCCGCCACAGCTCCAGCCCCCTCAGCCTGGGCACACACAGGGCACCTGCTTTCAAACAGAGCAGTCCAGCTAAAACAAAGATTTTATGGCCTTCTTTATCATCAATTTTAGTAATTACCACACACACCTCATTGCTAAAAGATAAAATCAGGTAAGGACTCACATACCACTGGGGTTCAGGAGCTGGCAAATCCCTCACGGGTCAGAACACGCAGCACTCCCCTCCTGCCTCAGAGCCTTGGAGGCTGTGAGGGAGAGGGGCTGGCACAAGGGGCTACTTTGAACCACCTGCACACCTGTGGCAGATTGAGTGCCCTGAGGGTGGGCACCTGCACAGCTCACCTGCCACCCATCTGCATGATGAGGATGCTGTGGGCAACTCCCAGCCCGGGAATGCCATTACAGGTGCTGGGGAGACTCTCCAGCCCAGCTGCCCAATGCCCTGAGAGCTGAGGCAGAGCAAGCCCAGCCCTGCATCCCAACACCAGCCCCGCTCAGCAGCAGGGAGGGCACGTGCAGGGAAACCTGAGTGTCTGAGAGTGGTAATGAAGGCACTGTCTTGTTCAAACCTATACTAATGACTCACTGTTTCCAAAGGGATGCTATTCCAGCCAAGAACCAGCGCTGCCCAGCACAGCCCGTCCACTCCCCAGCAGCTCTCTCATTTTCCAGAGGCAGGGAACTGTCAGCAAAGCTGCCAGCTTTCCACGGAGAGCCTGGAGCCTCACCTTTCCATTACCCAAAGCATCTGACAGCCAGTTATCCTCGTGCTGCCTGAGCAGTACTAGACAGAATGATTGGAATTAGTATTTGCTGCCAAAAAATATTGGATACTTTCTAATCACGCTAGGAGAGCTCTTGCTAGGTTTTCAATCTCAGAGATGTTTAATATAGTGAAGCGGGAAGACGAAGTTTCACTTTCAAGCTAGAATTCAATAATCCTACTTGAAGCAGTTGGAAAAACAAACTTTAACCACTGCCTCAGCATCTAGAGATGCAGGAAAGATCTTATCCCTATTCTATTATCATTAACTTTAATTTTCTCAAACTTGTGCCATATCACATGGAAGTTAATTCATAAGTTAACCTTTGTAATCACAGTATAAAAATTGGGGTTTTATCTTCTGGGTTTGTATACGACTATTGAATCTCATGAGGCCAAGTTCAAGATACAGCAGCTATTATTTTAATGTTCTGCTCCTTCATTACCACCTGCAATACTTATTTACTGCTTATTTTCCCTACAGTTCTCAGTTTCCACAGTACAGCAAACTGATTTTGTCTTCTATTTTATCTTCTATTAAAAGAGAAATTGAACTCATTGCTTTGATTTTTAACTGTGGCACTTCAAATATAAGGCAGGTGCCTGATAACTGTCTCACTTGGATCAGAAGTTAGCAATGAATAGTTCCCCTTACCTTTTCCTCTGCATTAAATATTGTTTCTTGACAGCAAATGAATAAAAATGTTGTTGTGAATGATTCAAAAAACCATTTAAAAATATTACACTGGATGGTTCAGCCCTAACTTTAGTTAGAATTGTATTTTGATGTATTGCACATCCTATGCTTTTATGTCATATGTAAATTTAAACAGTACTATGTATTTTTAAAACCCTATGTTGAAAGATCTTTTAAGTTGCAAGGCTAAGTGAAAGAAAGCCAAAATTTAACCTGACTGTGCTGCGTCCTGGTGCATTGTCAATTATATTATGTCATAGGTTATTACATCTTGTTAAATTCAACTTGTCTAGCACTCTTCAGACCATTAAAACATTCTTAAAGAGATGTTACATTTTCTGATTACAGTTTTTTGGCTCTTATTTGTGTAGTCTTGTGTTAACAGTCTGATTTTCAAGTACATTTCTTGGTGACACTCAGCTTTGTCTGTGTAGGGCTCTTACTACTAAGTACTTACAGCTGATAAATGCCATTCTTAACAGAGGTGATTTTCATTCTGCTTCGCTCCATTAGTCCAAAGTATAAAATTGCAATGAAAAGCTGCAATGTCCTCTTGGTAGTTTGACTCTGCTTTGAGCTCAGTGCTGCCCATATTTATCTAACTTACAGACTCATTTGGGGTAAAAAAAGCTTCAATTTTGTATACTTTTTTTTTTTTTTTCAAACCTGCCAAGGTTAGGGACCCAGTTCTGTGAACACTTTTCATGCAATCAGTTCCACCAAATGCCCATCACCTGAGAAAAGAGAATGACCTGTTTCAGGATGAGATATAATGCACAGCTCTGGTCATATTTTGCAGCTATTAAACTCAATACCGTGGACCGTAGTAGGAAAAACCTACAATTCAGTTGTTTTAAACTGCCACAAAATCTCCCAGCTGCAAATTCCATCCTGATTTGCACCGGTGATGGGGGAACTGTTTCCCCACAACTGTACAGTTTTAAGATTTTGAATTCCTCATCAGCACCCCAGTAATTAAGTATTTATAGGTGACCAAAATGCACCTAGTGGGAACAACCCCATTTGTTTCTTATGTGCTTCAAACCTTTCATGAATAAAGTAGTACCAGGGGTAACCTTTCATGAATACAACCTTAGGGATCACAGAGTGCCCTCAATCAATGCAGGCAACTCATGTTGACAGAGGATATGGGAAACAGATTGAGGTATTAAAGCACATAGCCTCTGGTGTTTTAGATGTAAATACTATAACCATCAAATATTTAGACTCTTATGTAAGCAGTATGTCATTTTTTAAACAGTTACTGCTTGGAATAAATCTTTAAGGACGGAATTTTCAGAAGTGCTCGGCACTGGCCTAACTTTGCTCTTACTGAAATCAATCATAAAATTTTCACAACTTTGGGAAAGGACTTTGTCTGTTTATATGTTTCCACGGCACTAAGCACAATAAGTCTTGATCCTGGCTGGGGCCTTTTGACTCTGCTGTAATCTAAATAAATTGATTTATAAAAGATCAGTCAGATAAATGATGAGGAAACACAGACATACATATAAAACAGCTAGGGGTTTTTAATGATGGCTGAGCAGCCTTCTGGAGCTTCTTCATTGCTTTCTCTTTGAATCCTAAAATTTATTTGCCTTCTTTTATATTAATTTAATTTCCTTGTTATTCATTTTCTCCAACACAATTCCGTGCATCTTGAATTTTCACTGAAGTATTCCTCCAGTAAAATGTAAGTTACTTTCTTGCCACAAATACCGTTTAGTCTACACAATAAACACATTAGTTTTGGGATCTGACTCACACGTGGTTTCAGCAGAATATAACCTCTTGTCTATATCCACAAAAGCTGATGTTGGTAACAGCAATATGTAACCTACTCTATATTCCAAGGAATAACTACCTTTGCTGGACTGGGAAAGGGAAAGGGAAGGTGTTTCTCTTCTAGGTTTGTAGAGTGGTTAGATCTGTGTCTTTTGTTATTTCACAAGATTCACACAAACATTAATTTACCCAGGGATTGACTTCAGAGGCAGTTATTTCACTTTAAAACACACGCCAACCTCAAAACTGTCCAAAAAGATCGTATTTTCTTCTAAAGAGCTACGCTAAGACCAAAACAAAACTACTCCTGCTTTTCACTCAGTGGGGGATTTCAAAAGGTCGACAGTGCAATGTCTTTCTCCCTGTTTTCTCCAAATAAAATGCTACAAGTTATTGAAATAGAGGCTGTGGTTCCACAGACAATTCTCCAGGCATTTTCTCGGCAGCCGCTATCCTCATTCCCTTCCCTGCTTCAGCCGCTGATTCCCACCTCCCTTACTCCTACAGTAGGACTTATAAAGCTGATTTTGATCTCTGTGATGACCCAGACCAAGACTAAGTCCTCTTGCTGCTCCTTGAAAGTTTAGTTTTAACCTGGGCCAGCTGCCAGCCTGGTGCTCCCGTGCAGGGCTGGACTAGGGTGAGGGAGGGAGCAGCTCTGAGGAGTCAGTGCTGCACCTGGCAAAGGCTGCACCAACACTCACAAACCTGTGCCATGGGACGTTTCTGAACCTGCAAAAGCATTCTCACACATCCCTTAGGAAAGCAAGAGCAAGCACCCATTACATTATAAAACTGGCAAAGGAACAAACTTCAGAAAGTAGCCAAAGTTTTAAAATAGGCAAAGGAAGGAATCAGGTAAGGATAACAGCTTGTTCATCTTCTTTACCTAAATCCAGGTGATGCTGTCACCAACCCTAGCCCACTATATATTTCATAGTAAGCAATTATAGTGTTTCAGATTAGCAAGCTATATATATATTGAGTGCTTTATTCTCAAACTGTTTCACCACAAATGACAGCTCATTTCACAAACAGCTTATCTTATGGCTAAAGATATATAAATACATACTAAAAATGCTGCTGAAAGTCTCTGAATGTATAATGCAGCCTGGTAGACATGGTAGTGATTGTAACACTGCATTGTAGACACAAATGTTAAAGAAACTTGGCAAGAAGCAACACATTTTAGCTACTCAAAATTCAGATTTTCTCAGACTTGTCCCCTTCTGATGAATGGAACATATGGGAGTATTGTTCATAAAACTTACATTGCTTTTCTTGATGTCTACCAAAATTCCTCATCATGACAATATTTACCAAGATACATACAGATTCAAATTTGAATTAATTACCCAGAAGTTTTTCTGTACTTCCAGGTTTAGTGGGAAAGAAAAACACTTCAGAAGCAATGTGTTGTGAGTATTTAACAGTAGATGTTATAGCAACAGAGGTAGCAGAGTGCTTGCTGGGGAAGGGTGCTATCCAGTTAAAAGCCATCAGTGCCGAGTGAGATAAAAGACAGGGAAGAAAGCAGCTGCTTTGCCAAGAAGCAGTTTGAAATCTGACATTATAAACAAAACACATGTAAATCTAGACATAAATCCTCCCTCATATGCCGGGGGGCTCCATAATATTTTAGCGAGCGTTATTACGTACAAACAAACACTTCCTGAAGTGCGGCGTGGCAACTGCAGAGCAGCCTTTAACCTTGTGTTCATCCACTCGAGAGCCACGTTATTTATTATCCTTTATCCCTTAATTATGGGGACTTCACCTACTGCTCTCTGCTCATTTGAAATGCAGAATAAAATACAATGGATGTCTGAAGACTTAACAGGTGTCAACCAGATATTTGCCAGCTACTGCTACTATTCTACTGGGAGGAGTTGCTGTTCTATAAATACTAATTAGAGTTTTGCACATGATCTTGCTGAAATACCTAAGGTGATGAGTGGCCAGTTGTTACTTTTAAAAGATTAGCACAATTTGAAAAACTAATGTCCCCAATGAGGCAATGCTCACACTGAATAATCAAGAGTTATAGCTGCTCTCTGCCCAAAGGGAATATTTGCTCACTTCATCATTTGGAAAATCTGCTGCCTCTCGAACAACTCACTCTTCTATTTAACTTTGAGAAACTTGTAAAACTTCACGCAATCAATATAATAGTATGGCATACGTACTTGGATGGGCTTCCACTGCTGTGCCACATGGCTGGCTTTACTAACACCTTCCAAAGACAGAGCTTTTAGTGTGAAATCAGGATTAAGAAACAGCAGCAAAATAATGTTGCACTTAAATGAAGCCACAAAGAAAAATAAGATTATAGCAGGAAGTCCATAAACACAGCAAAAATTAAGTGTCCTCAAATCCATCTCCCTTCAAGTTCTTCTACTAAACAGACAAAAAAAAAAAAAAACCCAGACACAGGCAAATCAGAAGAGGTCCCTGTGATATTGAGCTTTTATATATTATATATATATTAATTTTTGATTTTAAAAAACCCAGTAATTCTCTAAAATCTCAGTGCAATATATCTGAACAACCAGCTAATTTCAAGCAAAGTGCTAAAGTGACCAGGTATGAATCATTCCCTTGGTTTGTAATAAAATCCTGAGTTTCATCTTGCTATGGAAAGCAACTGATATCACACGGTGTGACACAGTGCTGTATTTCTACATACGAGCTGTCATTCAGTGCAGCGAAATTTGGCTGATAAAACAGACACAAGCCTGTACTATTTAGTGTTCATGACCATGCATGGGGACAACCTACATTATTTTAATCAGAATTTACTTTTCAGGGTTTTTTTCTTTTTTTTTTTTTTCTTTTTTTTTTTTTTTAAATCTTTTTTTCTTTACCATGAAACCTGTTTTTTTTTCCTTCTCCTTCAACATACTGCTTCCTCTTTTCCAGTAGCTCATTACTGGAAACGTTTGGCCTTACTTCAAAAGAGAAGAATATGTCAACACCAGAACATCTGTGTCCACACAGAGTGCTTTGATGACAGTGATATACTCCATTTACATCAGTAACACTGAGCTGAACCTTGATGCTGTCTGCATTTAAAGATCTTACCCCACAGGGCAAGAGAATACAGGTCAAAAACGTTGATCTCTGTTTGACACACTCTCTTCTTCAAGAGCACTTGGCAGCGATTTGTTCCCCAGTCAAGGATCAAACTCACAGAACGCTGCAGAGCTCGGAGCCATGTTTGCATAACCACATTCAAAACAAACATTAACATTCAGTCTCTGGAGGACAATCTACTTTTGATATGCAGGGTTTGGGGAGCAATATGGTCAAATTCTTAGCCTGGATACAGTAGGAAGTTTCTCATATAAATCAAAAGGGCATAACTCAGGCTTGGGTATCTGTTATTGAGAGGAGCAATGCTCCTACCTCTCTCAAATGCAAAAAGGACATTTTATCGCTCTGAAACTCAAACTTGATTATATAAAAAGGGGACTGGACTATTTATGTGCGACACAGAACTCCATCTGCCAGTGTGGCCAGAGGAAGTTGGGTAAATTTAGGTATGGAACATAGGCAGGTACAATAATGATGGATTCCTCAAATATTTCATACAGAGGAGTTCAGAAATGAAGGCTGAGCTACAGACTATTCGGAGCCCATGGCTTCTGGTAACCGTCCTTTTTAACTTGATTTTAAAACATTTAGCTTTTTGTAATGAATATATCATTTTCTAATTTAATTCCATTATGTCCACTAAACCTGCTAGGCTGACATAAATCCCAATATGAGGTGGAGAGTTTCAATAGTTTCCTTCCACACCTCCCTACCCTCGTGTGAAGCTCAGCACTTTCACAGCTCTGAAGGATTCAGCATTGCTTACGAGACTAACAGATACAAAACATCAGAGGGGATCAAATCGATGCAGCTGGATATTGCCCTGTTCATGTTCAAGGACCACAACTACCCGTGTGCTGCACTGGCAGCTGCAAGGACCAGTAAATCCCATTTCAGCCAACGGAGAAAGAGAAAATTTTGTTTACAGGTTTCACTAGAATGCCATGGAAACAGATACAGAGGTAACTGTGAAAGGCATAATCCAAATGGAAGACAGCCCTAATAGAACTCACATATCCAAAAATAATGTTTTCCCACTTGGAAAACACATGCCTGAATCCTATTAACATCAAGACAGAAAATTATACTGAGTAGACCCCAATATCACTAAGGTCCCTGATAACTGTATGAATTAATGTGCACCTTCAAAGCGGAGCAAGATGTTTTCATATGCAGACTATTAGAAAAAAAATAAAAATATCTTAATAGAATAATCATCTTTTTCAAGAAAAAAAAAATTACATCTTGAATTTTTGAAACAGGATTAAAGTATGGTAGTAGCCCTGTAAAAGGAAGCTGCTCAGCACCTGCTGCCTACACTGTGCCTGGCTCCAGGCAATGTTATTCATTCCTCGCTTTCATGGGAGCAAAATACAACCTCTAAAAATATAAAACACAAAAATAAATTTCCGGGGAAATGGAAGAGAAATCGGTTTTAAAAATAGTGAGGAGCCTATATGTTCCAAAAAAATAAGTCCATTTTGCATTGTTTTGCAAGATTTACACTTTAATTTGAAACCAAAGTAAGGCATAAAATTTGTATGAAAGCAATATCTGATTTATAGATAAAGTTAAAACACAATATACTTAGCTGCAAATACCAGACACCAGTGAGAGAAGGAAAAGGTTTGGAAAGATGATTAAAGTGTGCTTGATAAATGTGGCCCTGAAATGCCCCAAAAGATTTTTCTGAAGTTAAGCGGTAAACACAATTAACATGACTTTTGCTATAAAAACACTAAACGCCATGGATTTTTTTAATTAATTTTCAATGTTATTACATGTTCCTATTGAGCTGGAATTGACTCGATCCACTAACTGTACTGAGAGACAGCCCTTCTGTCCACACGACCTTAACATCTAAACAAAAAGCCAAATATCCATCCTGTCGGTCCCGTGAAGAGGAAGCCACACAATAACAACAATCTCATGACCACCAAAAGTTACCATCTTGTGAGGGGAAATTTGTGACATTTGAAGCATTTAAGAAAGATGTATTTGTAAGGCTCTGAGAATGTCCAGCTTGATTAAATGTATTATTAATTAACCAATAAAAAGCAGCAGCTGTGAAGGCTGACAAGAATCCCTTACTGTACACTTCTGGCCTAACCTCACTATCCATATTCAAACAAGTCTCCTGGCAAAGGCAAATCAGATAATTCTTGGGAGCCTTGCACGCATTCAGACTCACCAGATTTACATATTAATATTCACAGGAGATGTTTCATTACATTTGCTTTGAGAAAATGTACCATCTATATGGGTATTCACGTGTTCAATATGCACATGGCTTTCCATTTCGTATTTATTATGTAGCTTAAGGAGGAGGGTCGATCGGGCTCCTTCAGCCTCAGACCAGACACTGCTCACTCATGTGAGGTCAACTCCCATGGCAGAGCTCACATTCCTCCATCACACTCCAACCACCCCAAAACAGGGAGAGCAATCCCAGGCAGCTTTTCAGAACCAGTCCAGCCCCATTCCATCTCCCAGGCTGTTAGCAAGCTTTTTTGGGCTTTTAGCTGATAGAGGCTAAAACTGGTACAGGGACTGTCCTAACCGTTGGACAGTCACTGAAAAACAATTTGGCCCAAGCCTTGACTGTTCAGTTTGCTTGAATGGACTTCAGGTCAGTGCTGCTACTTGAAAGAAGGCACCACAACACACCAGAGCAGAAAGGCTGGAAGGGGCCTCCAGAATTCATACTGTCCATCTGCTCCAAAGAGAACCCGTGCTCACAATGCTGCTGTCTCAAATTTCTCATGCTCTCACCTAAAGGTGCACCACAGAGTCATTGCTACGAGTGTCAAGTACAACACTTTTATCTCATAAAGAAAGTCTTTGAGAGTATAACTCACCATTTTGGTCTGCTTGTGGATTTCACCATTGGAGCCATCCCATCTCTATAGAGGCTTTTGGTTTTACTGAAGTTGACAACATTGAAAATTACTCTCTGGAGGGGAAAAAAAAGGAAAAGAAAAGAGAATAGGTATAAAATCTCAAAGAGTTTCTATGTGTGCTGCCTGTAACAGCTGCATAAAAATATACAGAGATAATATATGAAATAGATGTGCATCTTATGAATTATTATTACTCTCAATAGATCTTAGACAATGAATACCCTATCTGTTCCAAGCATTTAAATTGTCTGTGTTGTTTTACACTGCATTTATACACATGAAATGTATGTTTTTAATTTAGTATGCTGATTTTTCAGTAGGCATCCTAGCCACATAAAGAAATAGGTTGCTCAGATCTGAAAACAGTAAAGCAAGTCCAGTTTGCTGCAGTGAACTGGAGATTGGTGGAAAGCTGAGGGGGTATAAATTCTCATGAAAACCTTCTAACTGCTTCACAGAATCATAGGGTAGAATCATAGAACCACTAACCTTGGAAAAGACCTCCAAGAACATTCCCATCCAACTTACTGTCATCTGCAAACTAACCACGGGTACACTCAGTCCCTCAACCTGCTTAGGCTTCACACACCATCAGGAAAAAAAAAAAAAAGTTTTCTGATTCCTTTTTCCAAAGACAGGAATATTTCTCTTCCATTCTGTTGGCAAAAGGAAGAATTGTACTCTGTAAAAAGTGTACAGGATACCTACACAGAAACTGTACATAGCCACCAATTGTTTGAACATGATAGAGAAGACGAAAATATTCCAAATCTGATCTTAATTTACACTAAAACTTTAGCTGATATCTAACAGATCAAGAGAAGAGCAAAATTTAGATCTTTAAGGGTAATGGGCTGATACTGAAAGGAAATTCATGCAGGGGGAAGACAAGAGAAAACAGAGACAAAACCTTCTTCCTTACCATCTGTCTGCTCTAAGTCATTTTACACAAAGTTACTTATTCTGTTTCTGTTAAGAAAATCTAAATTGGATCTGGCTCATCTCACGTGGTACACTGACTTTTCAGGTGGTAAAGGCAATACTCCTCATTTGTCATACTCTTTTGATACCCCATATTAATGCACTCAGGAAAACCAAAATATGAAGACTAAATAGGCAGCAGTGAAGACAGACCACTAAAAATTACATTCACACATTTGTTTTTAGAACAACCTATTGTGATTTTTGCGTTCTTACACAAGGGCTCATGAGAAGCCTGAGAACTAAATGGTGGCTGATTAAAATCAGGCAATTTTGACTGAAACAAAAAGATCAATTAAATCATGTGTAAAACTTTGCAAAAACTAATCTGGACCTTCCAAGCAGTCTGCTGGGGCAACAGTGAATGATAAGATTCAAGTGAAAGCAATCAGCAGTGGGACAGGGACAGCAGGAACCAGGCACATCTACACTTATATTTGGGGCAGGTAGGGAGCCAAATAAACCACACAGCACTGAGGAAGTAGCTCTGTACTGAAGAAAAATTAATCAAGTTGTTTTGAGGTATGATAGTGCTGAAGATTTTGTAAATGGGAGCACAAACTCTTATGTGTGCAAACTCCACAAATTAGTCAAAACAAAGTCTAAAAATAACCTGCAGTTTTGACTGGAACTGACTTGAAAAACTATCAAGTTGAGAAAAACACTTTCTTGAAGATGTTAATACAATTTTGTACCAAATGTATTAAGAAAACTATAGATGCCTGCACATGAGGTTTCATGTATTTTGAGATTTTCCAGTGGTCATGAGGTGAACTTATTTTTATAACTCCAGATGAAAACATGCACTTAGTTTACAAAACGTTACGTTTGCAATTTTAAGTACTTAGGATATTGCTTATCTGATGAAATATTCACCTGGGGAGGTCTCTAGCTATTTTCCATCTTCTCATGTTTACAATGAATGGCTCTGAGCTCAGCATTGGTATTTAGGTCTCTCTACGGTTCATGCTCTACATGGAAGCATTTCCCTGTATCAGAATGCCCAGATTTTCCTCTGTTACTTAACTCTGCTCATATTTGTGAAAACAAATTAAGTTGCAACAAATTGGTTTGTTAATCTTGATGTTTGCATGGAGTGAATGAAACAAACAAGATCTCCAAACCAATTGCCTTAAACTTTGGATGCAATCATGTCACTGTTGGAAAGAGAAAGTTGCTAATTTCGTTGCATACTGACTCAGAGCAGACAGCTGGTAGAGAATGTTCTTATTCCAATCAAGCTTATTTTGTATAATGAGTTGGGCAAATGTACACAACTGGGTAAGCAATGTATATAAAAACAAAAATATGCAGCTCATTTAACAAAACAGTGCAGATTATAACATTTCAAGGCCCCGTGTTCAGCGCGGGGCGAGCAGTTAGCAGCGCGTGCGATTCTCTCAGCATGGCACGGGGTGAGATTGGCAGAACCAAAAATTTAACAGCACAGAGCAGAACTTTATCAACACACACCACTGAAGTCATAAAGCACACAAACCGAAGCGCTCAAATGAGCAGCTGAACTCCGTCAAGTGTTCCTGGTGATAGTTAAAATAGTTCATGCAGCTCAGTCAGTGGAGTGTGCAAAAATGTAATGACTACAGGGTACACACTGGATACACACGCTGCAAAAATATGCAGCTTGCTCAATAAGGTATGCAAACATCTTCGAGCTGAATGCTGTAATAAAAAGGTTGTGATACAGCAATCGAAGTTTTGCTGAACAAATCTAATTCTTGGTCTTGCTTCTGTCTATATCGACTATGCACTCACTGTAGGATTTTATGAATTATAGAGATGTACGATGGGTGTCATTTAATAGGTAATAATATAATTCAGATGCTCATTTACAGGTATTTAAGAATTTAGGAAATGTTAAAAAACACAAAAACAAACTAGATTTAATGTACTTACAAATTCCCTAGAAATCGCTCTGGTCTCCAGAGCGTCAAGACAGAGACAAGTAGCAGAAGTTTGTACTATAAAAATGGTTGTTGGGTATTTTGTAGGGTATGAATATCACTAAAAGATGAAATATTCAAACTAAATTATAATAATTTCTGAATATTTAAATAGAAGCAATATTCAAACTCAAAATATTCATCTCTGAATTATCAGAAGACATAACCGTGTGGTTTCACTTCGGTTATGATAAAATCTTAAATCTATTGCATTGTTCTGACAAACTGATCTGCAGCTTCTGGGTAGGTGGACGAAGCAAGGTGTAAAACAGCCTCTTGGGACACCACCAAGTAAAACCACGCTCTTGGGGAATGGATTGTGGCTTCTCAGCACGAGGAAAGGACACTGCTGCAGTCTCAGGCTCTGTGCCTGGGCTGCCAGATCCGAGACAGATGTTGGAGAACATGAGGCAAGGCAGGTAAGTTGTACCCACTAAGACAAAAAAGAAGATTCCCTATTTCCATAATGAAATTCAGTAAGCTTGAATTTGAAGGTATTTTGCTGCTAAAACCATTAAGAGAGAAAAGTAAGGAAAAGCTTAGTCCTGCCTTTAGCCTTAAAATTTAGCAATTAAATCTCCTTTTCCCAACAGTCCTTTGCAAACCTTTTTCAGGAACTGGAAGCACAAATAGGTATTAAGTGCTAAGTGTGTTTAACATGAGCAGGATAAAGATGAACCATGAACATAAAGGGGGAAAAGATGGCTGAAATAAATCACATCTTTTTTTCTTACTACCAGCAGTTTGTTTCCTGACTGGGTCTGGAAGGAGCTGCTCTTGTTTTGGGCAGGGGCAAACACACATCAGGGTGCTTTTGTTTTGGAGCTGAAAGCTCCAGGTCATACTGAGCATCATATTCCAACAGGTCTGTGGGAGCACAAGGTGAATTGTGTTCTCTAAAACATTCATTGTTCACCCACCTCCTGGCAGGTTTTTCCACCTGAACCTCCCAACTGAGGCAGGTATCCAAATGAAAGTCACACCTGTGACAAAGGTTAAGTGCCTTCCCCCAGGACAAGGACACACCAGGTCCCTTCACAAAGGCTCCCAGGTTTATTTTGCATGGTTTTCCCTAGCTGGCTTCTCACAGAAATAGCTGAGCTGCTTTGGCTGACATTAAAAGAAGGGGGAAAAAAACAAACACACCATAGAACACCACAAAATTCTGCCTGAGGCAGACACCTGGCACGGAAAATTTTGTGTCAAATCATTAGAAGTATGAGAAGTTATAACTAACTGAAAATAGGGTTTGCAGTGGGAAGTGTCGGATGTAACATACACGTATTAAATATTTACAATTATATAATACATTTAACATTAATAGCGTAATAATTTCAATTCAGTGGACAATGCTGAATGCTACAAGTATGACACAAACTTCACTACAAGTTGCCAAAGTACCTGGGGACCAATTCTTTGAAGTCAAGCATGAACAATTTCTACATTTAACCAGCCAAAATAAGAGAACTGGGCACTAAGTATTAATATTAAGACCTTCCAGCTGAAAATAAGTCTGAAGTCTTGTGCTCTGAATGATCATTAAAGACCAAAAGGTGCAGGATACCATGGGGCTCTGCTTCGCTTATAGTGCTTGATGTCTTGAGTTCCTCTCCTGCAGATTCTCCAGATATTACAGTGTTTTGTGAATTCCTGAAACCTGCACCTTTTTGTGAGATGGGTTCTTGCCTTTGTCAAGAATCTTGCTTATCCTTTCCTTCCTTCCTTCTTTTTTTAAAAAGCCTTTCTTTTATAGATGTAAGTCTATGTATGTTTATATAGAAATATATATTTTATAGATGTAAGTAACCCCTTTAAGGGGCAGATCAACTTCAGAGTAGCATTACACTGAGGAAAAAAAAAAGAAAAAAAAAAAGTAAAGAAAGAAAGAAACAGAAATAAAAAAGAAAACCAAATTTTCAAGCCAACCTCGTGACTTATGAGATTTTTGAGACACCATTTATGAATGTGAGAAACCAGCAACCTGCTCACAAAAAAAAGTGCTGCATTTTGGTATTTGGTCTTCAGGATCTTTCCTGACAATGCACGTTATACAAAGCTGTACAAAAACAAATTATACTGGAGGGACTTCAAAATGGAAAGGTAAAAGGTGTCACCAGCAACTGTTATCAATGCTGAAGAAAACAGGCAATATAACAGTCAGGTCTGTGCAAAATCCCCAGTGAAAACTTACAAATCACATTTTTCTGACCTTTTCAAATTTAAATCATTCATTACTGCTAACATTTTAAAACAAGCCATGATTTCTTTTTCCCTTTGTAGGAACGATTTGTCCTTTCAAATGGAGAAGGTTTTAATATTGATAGCATTTAGCCATTTTCTCTTCAGCTAAGGAGCTTTCAAAACCTGCTGATGCTCGGGAGGGGAACATAAACACTCACTTACTGAGGGAGGATGTTGGGGACCATGGAGAGCTCCACTGGCCTCATCATCAGCTGCACCTGTGTCTTGTTAACTGCAAATTGTTGAGTCTTTACAACATCAGGAAGTTTCAGGAAAGTGACGCAGCAAATGCATTACAGATTGTGAATTATTGGGGGTTTTCCCCGGGTACAGCTCTTCACTTAGTTACTTGAAAGAGAGGAATGCTAAAGTCTAGGATGTTACAAAGAGCAACATTAAAATGAGACTCAAAGGATTTTAATACAGTCAGACCTCTGATACCCTGCTTTGCTAAGTATAAAATTAGCTTAGACTTTGTCGTGGTATTTGGCTGTTTATTGGGATATTCTTGGTGTTCATGCTGGCCCTGCACCCATAAGCTGTATTAGTGCTTTCCAATCGTGTGTTAATAACAAAAAAATACTTTAAAAAATAATTCCTAGTTTTGGCATTTGCCTGGTTATCTGTCCTTTCTGGCAGTTCTTTCTTTGCCCCCAAACTAACACACTTAAGCACAGACCCACAGGAGGTGTAACCCCTGTGTAAGGCAGTGTTCCCCATCTGGAATTTCACTGTCAGCACCAGTGTAACCTCACATAGGTCTAGGGCAGGGGAAATCTGTGGGGAAGATCATCTTCTAGCAGCAAGATTACAACAGGATTTACAGAGGAATTTTACTCCCTGTTTAATGCCGTGCCACGGACTGACCACTAATCTGGCTTCTGAGTGTGACCTCTTGGACTTGAAAATTGTGAGGGCAAGAGTCACTCCAAGTTCTCCCATTCAATCTTTCTTGGAAAACTGGCAAATTTGTTATTGAACAGAATAATATTATTGTTCCCTTGCCGACATAAGTCAGCTTTCTGTTTTTACTTTTCATCTGAACATCAATAACCTGAAACTTTCAACTGAAAACTCAGAAATATCCCTTTGGAAAGCCAGCAGTTGTGTAATTAGAGTGACTCCTGCTCCATGCTCCCTTGGGCCAAAATCTCCAATAGAATTGCAAATGTGTCACAAGACATATATTGGACTGTGTTGATTCATCAAAAAGAAAATAGTACGAGTCCTGACAGGGCATATAACCAGGCTACAGAGGTATTTAAAACAGGTTTGAAGCTGAAACCTCCTTGCCAAATTTTTTTTTCCATTCTTTGTAGCGAAAGGTCAAAATATTTGTAAAAATGACAAAGGCATCTTCCTTTAATCAGCTTGGAGGGTAAAAAAGAACCAAAAAAAAGGTACTTTTATTTTCTATTTCCTATCTTTTCATATATATATGCAGGCTTTGGCAAAAGAGCCGCTTCCAGTTCCAGTGCCAGGAAATTGCAGAGCTACAGGAATGTGTGAGCAACTTTGTATTTGAAAACTGACAGGTGCCTGAGCCCTGTTGGTCTTGTCATTGCCTTTCCCCATCCACATGGCTAATATTTTCAGGAATCAGTAAAATAAAGAAGCAGTGCATGGGCTTTCACTGAGACTTTCTCAACTAGCTAAATTATTTCCTAATACATTCCATGCCACGTTACAGCCACTGCCAGATGACATTTGAAGTAGCATCATGTATTAAACTCATTCTACATAATTACAGAAGCTATCCATGTTTAGGTTCTATATTCTTTTCAATCAGTGTTATGGCTGCAGGTGGATAGTAACAGCTGGCTGTTCTGGAATGTGTTAGCAAAATTTGCGGATATCTTACATCTCTCAAGAGGAAGCAGCTGAAAAGACTTACATTTTCCTTTTCCTAATAGAAAATATTTATCCAGCGAGAAGAAACGCTGCAAAAGTTTTGTGGGATTTGAAATGGTTATAACAGTTACATCTTTTGGTGGTACAAGAAGATAATGCTATCAAACAAAACGTTTTCTGGCCCAAATCCCATCCGTGGTGCAGGGCCCATGGGAGAACTCCAAACAATGAGATCAGTCTGGAAAAAGGGGAAAGGGCCAGGAAAAGTCACAACATTATTGTTATAGGGAGATATGAGAAGAAAAAAAAAGCCCATGTTTATGAGCACTGGCATAAGGTGCTGAGGAGCTGAGCATGAAATGGCACTGAGTTCATGTGGGAACATCCTACTCACTGCACACAATCTGCTTCTCTGGGCCCTTCATAAAGTGCAAGTCAGCCCATGATCCAGAATCAAAGCCTCACTTACCAACAAGGAATACATTTACCAACAAATTAGACACTGGAGATGGATACCAGAGTGATGCACAGCTTAAAGCATGCAGGTGGAGTGCGAAACACTGACACAGAACTGCTGGAAGACAGCAGGTGAGAGTGGCACTGACAATGAGAGTGGCAGTGGTATTTGTGTGGATCATGATTTTGCTCAACCCCTGAACACACAGAAGGTAATAATCACAATTTAAATAGCATGCAAACACAAAGGCAGCAATCCATCTGATACCCAGGCTGGAGGATGAGAATGAAAAAGCCTTTTCAAGTGTAGGTCCTTGTGAGGAAGATAAAGAAAGCCCTGTTAAGGGAGAGATTTGGATGAAGCTTTTCCAGCAATTGTTTACTTTGGATTTTTGCAGCTGGCATTTTTCACAGTTAAAAGCTAATGTTTATCTGGAGCTTGTGGGAAAAACCTGTGGGGGAAAAGAAGATGATAACACATAGAAGGAAAGACAGGATATATGGGGGAGCTCAAAACCAGCACCGATGTATTTGCCTCAGTGCTCTCTGATGGGTTACAAAACAAAGACATTTTGATGTGTACAACCACTAGTTATTACTGCCAGTGGTCTTGGTTATGTTACTGGGATCATAGCCTGCAAATGTAAACCCTCTCTATTTACTTCTCCAGTAACCAGGCACAGATGGGCTTTGTGTCCAGGTTATTCATGGAGGTCCTTAGTTTTTTTCTGGGTTTTCTTTCTTTTTCTTTTTTTTTTTTTTTTTTTTTTTTATTCAGGCATTTTAGTTGCTAATACAATTAAACCTTTGAACCTCCTATGTTCTTCCATGCATGGTTCTGAATAGTAATGGAATAAAGGTTTCCCCATATTGTACAGCTCCTTTATATTTAGACAGAATTTGAATTGGATCCTTACTAGAGTAGCTGCAGTGCTGATGAAAAAAAAAAAAAAAAAAAACAACCTTCTTCTGTGGGAAAATATAAACTCTATGTTATCAATTTCATTAAAATAAGGGATATTGTTATAGCATGTACCCTCTGGTTTTCTTTTGCAAAATTAATAACCCCTTCTATTTCTAAAGCAGAGCTTTGTGCTCTTTCTAGTTTAATCCCTTTGCAATACTGCAACATTCACACAATTCACTGAGTTCTATAAGAAAATGTAATCAATATGTTAGTGTACATTGGAATCTCAGCATTGACAACCAGTAGCTTGAGGTATTGATCTGAAAAAAAATGCCCATGATTTCTACAGTACTTCAGCACTATTTCTTGTATTTTCAATTTTTGCTGCTTAGAATTCTACTCCGGGTGTCTAACTCGTGTACTAACAGATTATTCCAAGTTTTGTGCTTCAAAAGAAAACCCAAGGGTAAGTAGAAGGAAATCTGATCTAATTCCTGCTATTTTTGTGTACCTGTCTATTTGACATTTCGAGTAAGAGCTCAGAGCTGCATTAACCAACCCTAATGGTAAGAGGGGATATATGAATTGTGCTCCCAGCTTTGAAAATCCCACTCTGAAGCTGAAACTCTGAACGTCAGATTCAAATGCTGATCTCTGTCTGTTTGCAAAGGTGACTCACAGCATGTGAATAAACATGTTTTGGCAGTGTCATGAACAGAAGAGCTAAACTAAAGAACCGGGAGGATTTCAAGAGGAAAGTTAAGTGTCTTAAAGCAATGTGCCCTGTGCTGTATTAGGTGGCATTCCTCCCTGGCATTCTTCCTTGGCACTGGAAAAGGGAAAAAAAAAAAAAGCCCAGCACTGGCAAAGCATCATTACTGGGGTGAGCAGTAAAACTGCAGCCCAGCCAGTCAGGTCCTTTTGCTTCCAAATGCCACAGGTAAAAACTTCCATTTCGTCCTGCCTGAGCTTTAAAGGTGGATAGGAAACCATCTGTATTCAGAAAAGCTCTCCAACACATAAATATTTAGCCTCACTTGAAGTGTTCCTGGAGCCTTCAAGTTAAGCAAACAGTCACACTTTTTTCCTGAATATGGGTGGATTTCTGATTCAGGATTTAAGACAGCCTGGCATTATGGGAGAAAGACGCTGGGTTTGCCAAAATCCCATAGGCACAATTTATCCTTCGTAAGTGATCACTGTAGATTGGAAGTGACGTTTCTGCAGCTCTGGGATGCAGCAATATTTTTATTACTGTTACAGATCAACTTTAAGTGTTGTATCATTTTGTTAGTTTATGTAAATCAATCTGAAATGCTACATGAATAAAAGGAATTTGAAAATGGATCGCTCGTCTTTATTGGCTTTGAAGTCCTGAGCATATGATACTTTGCTGAAACTGTTACACTATATTGAGTTATAAGAAAAATTGCTCAGATACTAAGCAAGTCTCAGCACAAATTCTGGTAATTTTCCACCAAAACCCGAGACTCCAAAAGGAGATAAACATGGTACAGTGCTGAACATCTTCCCTAAAGAAATCATATCATGTATGACCAAAGCCCCTTTTAATATCACACAGGTTTGATTTTCCTTCAGATCTCTTCCAAAACCTAGAGTAGAAATAGGCTTCAAAGTGCCCTCTTGGTAGAGAAAACATCCTGTCTAAATGGTTGCTTATTCTGCAAAGCAACAGCAACAGCAGGCTGCTACGAGGCTACCACGAATGCTCTGTGCATTTTAACAGGTAAATTCTGCTCTCTTTATTATGCCAGTTTGATGGAATATTCAAAGTTGCTGAAAACCCTTCCGGGGAAATGTGAAAATTGATAACATCGCTTCCAAACACAGTATTTTAATACAGCATCTCAATATTAACCATAATGCTGCAAAAGATCTTTCACACTTTATGTTGTTCAATTTTTTCATTTTGGAAAGGACTCAAGAGTTTTTTTGGAAACCATATGTAAATATAATTCCTTTCAGATTTCCTGGAATTTTAAAATCATAACAGCAGAAGATACAAATTATTAGCAAAAAAAAAAAAAACCACTGTGATCAGAGATACATTTCTCAGTTCCCTTACTTCTAATCACAGCTGATCCTCTCTTGTTTCCCAGAGTATCATTTAAACTCCAAGATTCCCAAAACACTAATGCAATTTACATTTATTTTTACTGCAATGCATATGACAAGTTTTCCTTTGATTTTACTTCAATCTATACTTATCACATCACGAACACTGCTCTGACAGCCAGCCCAGAACCAGGTACTGCAGAGGCAAAATCTGCAAACACTGTTTTGGTGGCCAGGCATGGGGAGCAGAAGGAACTCACTCATCACATAGAAAGCAGGAAAATATGAACAAAGCCAAAGGCATGAGCAGAAGACTTCCAATAAATAAAAAACTGCTAATCTGAGCTTCAAAAATAATGGGAGGTTTCCCTCAAAAATGGGACAGCGCTCTGTCAACAAAACACAATCACCCACTGCATGGGAGAACGATCTTCTGTGGGGCTTACACGCTTGACACTGAATTCAACAGGAATTTCAGATGTGCCAGGATTAAAGATTTAAGCTGTAAATGTGACTGTGAGAAATGAAGTGGTGATTCAGATTTGGGATGTCTCGAGAGGGTGAAGTACAAGGCTTAGCACTGCCCTAGTTCTGCATCATTAGGGATTTCCTTGGCATAAATCAAAGAAATCTAAATAGTGCACTCTCACCCCAGCTGTTGAGATCCCCAGAGTGGGAAAGCTGAGTCATCCACTCTCTGTGATAGCCCCAATTACAAACTTTGCCACCAAAGCCTCCCAAACACGGGAACCTTCTTTCCACAGGTGACAATTACAGCACCACACACGGTAAGCTGTCACACCACAGACTCAGAGCTGCAGTTCAATCCATTAATACTTATTTGAACTATTTAATCTGTAGTTAAATAGTCCTTTCATGTGAAGTAGCACTTGTGCTTTCCACGTGCATACAGGCAGTTTTAATAGCACTGTTTATTTGTCTATACCATGGCAGCTCTTATGCAACGCTGACATAAAAACGTGACAGGGAAGATTTCCCCCTGCTAAAAAAATGCCCATCTTCCAAAAATGAATGACAGTCAGGTCCCCTCTTTTGGAGAGAACTATTCCTTTTCTCATATTGTTCCTCACAGCTCATGCTTTGAGTCTTTTCTTCCTCAAGTAATTGGCTGAAAAAAGCAAGCCTATAAGGAAAAGGAAAAAAACAACCAAACAAACAAAAAACAAACAACCAACCAAACAAAAAACCAAACAAACAAACAAAACACCAAACAAACAAACAAACAAAAAAAAAAAAACCAAAAAGAAACCCAAACATCCTGGCAGGATAGATTAAAATTTTGTCCAAGTCTGTAACTCTATTACCCTAACAATAAACCATATTACATGATATTTTACTAGAACACTGACAATTCTAAAACCTATTAAAAATATGAACAAATCAATAAAGATAAAGCTGAATTATACATATAAGGAACGTTTTCTTTATTGAACAATTCTTATGGATCGTTCTGAAATAACATTGTTCTAGACATTTGCTTGGATGATCTTATTGCTGAGTTTCAATGTGATAACTGTAGTAGTTTTGCATTATGTCCTTACCAACAGCAAACAAGCAGAAAAACGGAAAGATATTCAGATATAAACATATATTTGTAAATAGCTTCAAGGTTTTAATCACATTAACAGCATGTTTATTATTATTAAAAAAAAAACCTGTGCTAAAAAACAGCTGGGAAAAGAAAGAGTCTCATAACAAACATAACTACTGGTAACTATGTTGAACTGCTGGAGTTAGTTACTTCTGCTAAGAAGACCTGTTTTATGAATTAGGATTGGTAAAAAAAAATTACGATCCTTTATATCTGCCTGAAAATTAAACCTGGGAAATGGTCTGGTAAATTTAAAAGATCTGTTTTGATGTTTACCAAAATGTTTTCTTTGCATTTCATAAATCTCTGCCTATAAACACAAGATTAGCAGGGTAAATTATAGTTCAGAACCAGGGCAGCTCTGTTCCCAAAAATTTGGTATTGCTGACCTCAACTGGGTTTTAAGGTTCATTTTATTCTTAATAGATTTCTAACTGAGCTAAAAGGGTTATTTCAGCACCAGAAGATGTTATGGCAGACTCCATTTTACAATATAGACTGAAGTTTCCCAGAGAAAAATACCACTGCATATCCAGATTTTTCTCATGAAAACGCCAGGGCAATTCAGTTCTTTTTGCTTCTTTCACCCCTGGGACAACCTCTCACAATAAGAATTGTCAGTGCCTTATTTATAATGGCAGATCTCAGGTTTGATTCTGGCAGCTTTTGATCTCTTGATGGCCCAAAAGCTTTCAAATACAGAAGAATCTGATGCTTTTTTGGCATCCTGCAGTGTGCCTAAACCTCAAAAGCAAGTTTTAGTCCCAGAAGTGAATTACTGAAGCAGTGTAAACAAAACACAAACGTCACAAAATGATGAATATCTCAAGCAAAATATCTTTGTCAGACAGATGACAACTTCAGATCACTTGAAAAGCGTTTGTAGAAACTCTGCAATCGGCAAACAAACTTCTGTTTTACAACCCGGAACTCAAAAGTACGCGAAAATAATGAATTATTAAAACCTCAAATATTCTTCCTTGACATGCATATAAAATTTCAAATATCTCATTCTTTTAAACATTTAATTCCTGAAAAAAAAAAAAAAAAAAAGATTTCTGCATGTTTCTACACCACAGAAATTCCTATAACCACCCAGTCACAACATAACTGTCAAAAAAGGGGTACAAGAGCTCCACCGAACACTGCCTGCAATGAAGGTCTCATATCTGACTTATTGAAAAAGAATGGAATAAATGAGAGACAAAACACTTTATATCATTTGAAGAAATAACTTTTGATAAGTATGTGACAATGACAGTTATTTTATCCCTAGAAACCTCTTCTTGGATAGACTACATTGATTAGGCAAGATCCCCAGACAAATGCAGAAAACAATTGTCCCACATTTCAAATGGAAGGATGTCCGATTTTTTTTCCTCTATTAATCTGTTATTTTTTAACTCTTAGCTAAGCTTAATGTTTGTTTTTTACCTGGAGATGAGGAAGAGGGAAGGCAGAGAGGAAGAGGAGCAAGGAATGACACTGTGCTCCCTAAGGTGCCAGGGTTGTTTGTTTGGTTTTTTTATTTTATTTTTATTTTAGCACAAAAGATGCAACAGAGCTGGTCTGCCAATTTTCAGGTTTATGTCCCTCAGTGCTGCTTTAAGGTTGCAAAAATTCTAGGCCTGTGCCTCAGTCTATCAGACAACATGCATTACTTCTGCTTCAAGCAAACTGGAATCACAGATAAAATGTTGTAGACTAGCAGGCTTGATGCTGTAACCTTTTTATACCAGCTGTAACTACATTAACATAAAGATAGTTGCTATAATATCATTACTGGGAATCAAGGCACTTTGAAACCCTCTGCTCCTTGTGCCAATTTACCGGGGAGTTAAATTAGCAATGAAGCACTGCACTGGTAACACAGCCATTAGTTTAAAAAAAAAAAATTAAAAAAAAAATAAATAAAAGGGGAAGAATACATTTGGAAATAATTCAAAGAGATTGGGGAATGACAGCAGAGGATTTGCCAGACTAATGAAATTCCTTGTTCCTAACCTTTAAATACCTGTGTGTACTGTACAAGGCCCCATTCTGACTAAATCTGTGCTGTTGGGTTTGCAAATAAACCTGCTAAACCTTTTGCATTATTGATCAGGGGTGGCATGCTTAGCCCTCATGTCCTATTTACATTCTATTTCTTTTACACTTCTAAGATATAATGTGTCTTTTGCAAAACATGAGCTCTTTCCATTTAAACCCTGCAGTTTGTGTTCTTCATGCATTTTAATGGCTGAGAGCAATTTAGAAGGTTAGTCTTTGAATAGTAGATAAAACTGGCAATATTTATTGGTAAATAAATGCCTAATTATAATAATTTAGGAACATTTCCAATATCATGGGTTTTTTCTAAATAAATAGCTGGGAAATTATCCCCTTTGTAGAACAATGATACTGAAATAAAAACTATGTAACAACTTACATCCCTCCAATGTCATCGTGAAGAAATTCTGCACCTATTCTAAACACGGCACAAGAATGTTGCAATTTAAAAATAAGAAATGAAAAATGGGGATTCAAATACAGCCAATTCATTCCCGTGTTCTGCACAGAGACAAACCCAGCCTACATTTCCAAGGCTGGTAAAGGAGGGGCTGGCACTGCACCAACAGCAAATTGAGATGACACGAGCCAGGTCCTGAAAATTTCGTGTTTCAAGACAATTGGGGACAATCCTGATTCCTTCCTCCATCTGGAGCAAGAGGGTGTAAGGATCAAATACTCTTTATCAGTAGGTTTGATACACAACCACAGGCTTGCTGTGCAGAATCCCCTTATAAAGTCTTTAAAAACATCTAAAAAGTTTTAAAACAGTTTCAGAACTTGCTCGTTGGTACCACGAGGCATTTTAAATACCAGTGTTTCTGAAGTCAGAAAAGGAAAATCATCAGCCACTTCAAGCAGGTCCTGCTTTGACATCAGAAAGTCAATTCACTCAGCTTAGCAGCATTCAATTCTCAACAACATTTTGTTCTGGGTCTCTGTCAAGTTATTCTAGGCTGTGAAATTGTCAGGAATGATGGATGACTATCAGCCTTCTGCTATCTTTTTCCTTCTCCTTAGAGATTTGTGGCTGCTGACTGCAAAGCAAATTCCTCTTTTTTTTTTTTCCTTCCTTTTTTTTTTTTTGCACAACACACCAAATGAACAACAGTAATTATGAGAAAGCCTACACTACAATTATTTTAGCACTTAACTTTGTATTGACATCTGTAAGAGACAGAGCTCTCTAGATTGATTAGCAATGATATAGCTTCCTGCCTTTTACTATTATTGCTGCAGTCATCCTTTACATGCAATTTGCTCAAAGTAAAAAACCCCACTGTTTTTCTCTCTTAATATTTTAAATTACAAATTGAGCTAATTACAGGGAAAAAATCTAATACTAATATTAATATAATACATTATTATTATTACACTGGTATTTCAAAATCTGTGGTATTTGTAACACAATCAAAGCTGACATAGGAGAATAATTTAAGGATATCAAATGGGATTTTGTAGGGAAAGATACTAAAGCTGCATTATTGGTCCAGGTTGAAATCCTTACTTGAACAAATCCTGTTTGGTCAGCCATTGCAGTGCTGGAATACATAGGTGGGGAGGAAATTAGTGAAAGCAGTATTAGACATGAAAAGCACTGGCAGAATTTGATGTCAAGTATTTAAACCTTTTACTAAAACTGAGTGCAAGAAGAAACATCCGATCTGGAAAATGAACAGTGTGGGGAAGAAAAATGCAACAGTGAGAGAAAATAAACTGGGACATCTTTCAACCCCACGCCAGTTACAATCCAGGGTCTCATATTTCTGTTGTATTCCAAATAACTGCAAAATTTATCCCCAGCAATTCCCCAGCAATAACAATACACTAATTAATCTCCATTACTCTGAGCCACATAGCTGTTCCTTTCGATTACCCATCATATCTGCTGGGCTCGGGGCTGCACATACACACTGAAATGGAAGTCTGTTCTGAAAAAGGTAAATTCAGTACCCTCCAGGAAATCATCATCAGATATCACCTTCCCTGCTTTAACATTAAATTTAAAAAAAAAAAAAAAAAAAAAAAAGAAAAACACTTCCCAAAAATCCTAAGTAGTGCAGATTTTCACTCCAACCCATAAATATACCCCAGTCAGAGCAGAGGCTGACACATTCACCAGCAGTTTTGCAGGATCACATTGGATACATGGGAGGTAGAAATAGATGTTTCTCTATTATGAAGATGTTCCTGTTATGAAGCAGGAAACATTTTGCAACATTTTGTGGTTTAGAACTTAGGAAATCTGAAAGTGGGTGCACATAAATGGGGTAATATTAACACCGAGATTCCTCCCTGACCCTTTTTTCTTTCAAATGCACTTCTTATGTCAAGTAGTTGTGTTCTGTTTCTCTTAAAAAGCAAGTGCTGAACTCACTAGACGTTTAATACAGATTTTACTGGGGTTATTAACTCATCTGCTATTGTCTCAGCATTCTCTCATTTCCCTCAGCTTCACTAATGGATAATCATTTTATTATGGGGTAATTATCCATGAGTAAATCCAAAGGAAAAGAGATAGGCTACAGAAAAATAGAGATTCTGCTACCTCCAAAACAAAATCTGGGCTATAATACCAATGCCTTTGCATGACATTCTGCTACAACCACTGGATTCATCAGAATATTTTGAAGCTCCCATCATTTGTTTTATATTTATAAGTAAGCTGTCCACTGTACTGGAGTACTCACCAGGAAACCAGGAATGGTTTCAGCTGGTATAAACATTAATTTACATTCATGCTTCAACCTGTTGTGTTAGAATTCTGTCATACCACTTAAAAAGGAATTAGTAAGTGTTGAAGCTGCGTGGTTCACTCCCACCCAAAAAACCAGAAGGTCAGTTTAATTTTTATGAACTTGAAGGTATAACAGATTACTTCTCTTAGGTTTTAGAAAGCCAAGCAGCTTCCATCTGTGAGCAAAACATGGAACACTTACACATGGAAATTTGACTTTTTTTTATGGTGAACAATACTGTTGTACACCAAGGCACAGTTATATTCACTTTATAGAAAAAAAAATTGTCTGAAATAAAAAGAAAATTGGCCCAAATTGAGGTTACAGAATTTGGCCCCAAATACAATTACTCCCACCTTGGTCAAAAAAGTACTTTCAAAACACCAGGTCACTACCAGGTCAAAGACTATCAAGCCCTTTCATCTCAAGATCTGTACTACATGAAGTCAAATTTTACACTGAAGGTACCTGATCGTTGGGACCGTGTTATCATAATTAATCCTTAAGCAGATAAATTAACTCACTGGTATGTTCGAAAAATTTTCAATCTTTTCCTGCGGCAGGAAAATGAATCTAACCTCTCCTAGGAAATGTCCTAAATGTCTCCCTCAAAAAGTCATTAGCTGGAATCTGTGCTGGATGGTAACTTAATGTCAGAAAAAGAGGTACCAGACGTTAACAGTCCCATAATGAGACGAAATGCAATTTAAACGGTAATCTCATTACCTAAAAATAAATAAACCTCTCCTGCTTTACCTTTTGGACTTAGCTTAGGCCTATTTGTTTTATCTCCATTTAGGTTTCAACTTTAATCATATCTCAGAAGCTTTTACACAGAAGAACTGCAGTAGCAACCGGGTTTGTCTGCAATATTTGCTTGCTTGTAGTTGTTTACTCTGAAATTTCTCATTTGCTGCCAACTAGAAGGCAACATCCAAAGACACAGCACAGAGAAGGGTTTAAATCCCACTATCAAGAGAATCACCTCCTCAACAGAGAAGCTGGAACCATATTAAATTAAATATTACTTTGCTTCCAATGCATTCATTTATTTTTCTTACAGCAAGAGTATCCAGATAGATAGAAATGTAGAAATGTGTAGAAATAACTCTGGCACAAACTTTTTGTGTCATTTTATGACTTGATCCTAATATTTTTATCTTTCAGCTCACAGGAATGTCAAGTTTTTACTGGTAATTGTTTGAAAAAAAGATCTGATGTATGGATATCTGTCTACATTATACTTAAAAAAATCAGAGGGAAGGAGAGGAAAAAAGAAAATGAATAATCTTCCTCATGCATGCAATCAATTAAATACTGATAATTGATATCTGCAAGAAGGCTAGGCTTAAAAGGAAAACAAAAGCAAAGCCCTTACCACTCCACAAGACATTGATGCACAAAATACTGTATGAACAGTTTTTCAAGGAAACCAAAACCAAATGAAACTCCAAGGCAAATTCCCTCCCACTTCCCTAAAATCTCAAGTACAGCATTTTTTTCCCTCTAACCCATCGAGATGCTCTGGCCAGACCCCAGTTTTCCTGAGTTATATCCTACAGAACATACATAACATTTTTAACATATGTAACATGTAGGAAGCAGAAATTAAAATGCTTCTCCCTCCCAAATTCCCTTTATGAAGCAGGAAACATTTGACACTTACTGTAGACTCAAACTTGCAAGATGAGAGTGGGTGCCTTTGGAAAAGGTCATCTTTTCTCTGTCATTCTCCACCCTTCTCCAAATAATTTTTTTTTATATCAGAAAGAGAACATTTTCTATGGTAAATAACTTTTAGCATGCCAAAGTAAATTATAAGACTTTGGAAATTCAGGTAAACAGCATTTTAGTTTTTTTCTTCTAAGATGAGCAATTCTACTATTCTCAGGTATCAAACTTAGTTACCCTAACCTTGAATATGTTATTTAAATCAGATTTATGATAATTTTTAAAACTTTCAAATCCATTTTTTAGTTTTAATAAATCCATAAAGCCCTTTACATGCATTGCTGAATGAGATGGCTCTTCTCTTGATGTATTTGAAAATGAAAACAGACATAAATTCTGCAAATCTTAAGAAACTGGGGGGGGAAAAAAAGAGTTCAAGATTGGCAATTTCCTAGATGAAGACTCCAGGAGTATGCATGGAAATCTACAGGCCATGGTAGTTTTCTTTTCAGAAATCAAATACATTTTACTGAATAAACCCTTTTCTTCCTTTCCATTCTGTCAGAGTTTGTTTTCAGACGATTTATATTTTTGACAGAACTTGCTGAAAATATGTTCTTGCAAAGTATCCATTAATTAGGGCATTATTCCAAAGTTGAGGAATGATCAGATTTTAGGCAGCATCAGAAAAAGAAAAACTTCTGAAGCACTGTGACAGAAACCCAAGTAACATTCAACCCACTCTGAGTCATGCCCATCTTTTTTATTCTCCCAGAATTATGAGATTAAAATTGAGCAATCTTCAGTTGACATTCAACAAAAAAAAAAAAAAAATTTACAGATGGAACATTTTTAAGACCCTTCCTCCTACAGGATATAAAGATATTTATCTCATGGCCATGTCCCATCTTTTTCACATTTTAAAGGCTGACCAGCTCAGGTATCAGTAATGTTTCAAGACAAAAAGAACTCCTTTTATAAATAATAATTATATTGCTATATTATGTATAATAGTACAAAAAGGGCAATAACTAAAAGCAAATAGTTCTTCTTATTTTCTGTTGGTCTGCAGCCAGACTGGTGCCTGTGTCAGTGAATAGTGGCATTATCAGCTGCAAAGGATAACACGCACTCAAAGTTCAAAACATTTGGTCACACTCCACCTTTTGTATCAGCTGATATTTCTGACACACTCTCCCTTTCTCCTCGAAAGTAATCCAATAGATACATAGGGATGAAAAAGTAGTTTTGAAATATCAGGAGCCATGGAGAATAATATATCTTTTTAACAAAGCTTTTAATCATTCTTTTCCCCAACTGCAGAAAGGAGCTAGCATCGTTTGGGCAGTAAATGTTTCCTGTCCAGATGTATTGTTTTAGCTGGGATGAATCTTGAAAGACAACATTATTTTCTCTCACAATCAAGTGGCCTGTCTGAATGACCATGGATAACGCATTTTGCTGCAGCCACCTTATCTTTTGGCCTATTTTTGTATTTCTTAGCAACCAAAAAAGTTGAAGGAGCTCTGGTTTTGGAAGTTCCACCAGAATCACAGATATGATCTGCAGAGTTCCTGCTTTGGCTTCCACCTCACAGTCCATGCTTGTCCTTATATGGAGGAGCATCACAGGGTCTCGAGCAAGTGGGAAGTGATGCCACATTTGCTGGGCCCTCCTGTAAAGCTGCAAACCATGGCTCAGGCTCACTCTGCAGGGTCTCTATCCCTCCTCCTTTGTCCTTTCACTCTGTGACTGGGTGATCCCCACAACACTCCTCTCTCTGCTCTCACTGCAGACCATCCCAGCTCACGCTATAACCTCTGTCAGCAGAGCCCCAGCCCCTCCTGCCATCCAGTTCCTCAGGAAATTGTTACAAGAGGTAAAAGGAAGTTTGTAGAGAGATAAAATTACAGAGAGAGAAGCACCACAGTGGAAAGGCGTTGCAAAGTAAAAAACACAAAACAAAACATAGGGTTTAGTCAGGATCTCTCAGGTCACTGGATGAGCTGAGAGCCAGGAGCTTTCAGCTGAAGGTGTGTGCATCCATGTCCACCTCAGGACAGCTGCAGGACGGAAACAGCAGCACCAGGGAGGAGCTCCAACAAGACAAAGAGGCTTTTGCTGCCTTTTGCAGATATTTTGCTGGCCAGCAGAGTCCCTTCTAGACAGCGAATATGCTAATGCTTAGCCTTGCAGCTCATAAAATCCCAGCTATTTTTTGTGTGTGTGGGACAATAAATAGTTGCTTTATCCTTTTAGGCTGTGTATGTGCTGCTTGCAGAGTTGATTTGTGAAAAGCTAAAGATGCCCAAACAGAAGGGGAAGTAACAATAGTAACATTGTTATGGTGACTGTCATGCAGGGTTTAAGTGTTTGTGTTCTCCTGTGGTGTGTGACATATTTCTGTGCCTTGCAATCATTCCTGTGCTTAGAAAGCACTGGTTCTGTGGATTGTATCCCACGTGGGGCATTTTCATTCTAACCAGCCAGCAAAAGAAGGGACCAACTTTCAGCCTCCCAGGCTCTGGCCTCAAAGTGCCTCCCTCCCTGAGACAAAGAGCACCAGGTGATGTCCCTGCTTTTCAGGAGGAGAGGGCAAGCTGAAGGGAGGTGGGCAATGAAGGAGGTAAAATAATCCAGCCTTATTCTGCAGCATCCCCAAACACCTGACAATCATTTCCAATGTATTGACACTCCCAACACTGAAAGCCCTTCATGCCCCCTCCACCATCTCCCCTTGAAAAACCTCACCGACCATGCCAGCTCTCCCAGGGGCAACAAAATTCAATTTTGCCTACACTGCTGAGAAGACTTAAGCTGGCTCTGATATGAATAATAAGCAATGATCCCATTGGACTCTGCATTGTACAGAGACAGAACAATGAGTTGGTCCCTGCCACAAAAGCTTACAAGCTAATTAATGAAAAAATTGGTTTAGTCCTATCTGTAAAACAACATAAAGATGTAAATTGGAGTCCCCTGGTGGGTGGCCCAGTATCACACGAGGTCCTGCAAAACTTTTAGTCCAAAAAGGCAGGACTTGAGCACGTTTTTAAGTTATCTTAAAAATACTCTCCTAAAGCCATCCAAAAGCAGGCAGAAAGAAAACATGAAAAGGGGAGGTTGCAATTAAAGATGTCTCCATGATATAGTCTGGGGTTTTTTAATCCAGTCAACTCAGTTTTTTGTACTTGCCCTAATCTTGGCATTTAAGTGCTTTGTGATTCTTTCACTTTACTAAAAAATCAGAATGATCCCAGTGACATATTCCTCCCTTGTGACTTTTAACAACTTAACAATATGAAGAGAATATAATCCAACACAGTGTTATATCCTCCTACAAACAGGTAGAGGTGATAACTCCAAACTGTGTGAACTGCACTTTTTATCTCCCTGATGGTACTATTTTTAACTGTTTCACTGTGGATAATTTTAGCAGAAACACACAGCAAATTCACCTTATACTCAAAAAACATTGCATTTTTTTCAAGCCATACAGAATCCAGCTTCCTCAGTGCTTCCTTAACCCCAGATTTTTTTAATACTTTGTTTTAATGAACTGTTTGGCAAATCTGCCATGGCATGAAAACAGACTAATAAAGTCAGTGAAATACAAACAGCTCGAGGTGCTACTAAGAAAAAGGAGGTACAATAACACTTTAAACAGTGGCTTCCAATCCGGGTGAAAACACCAGTTCCAGTGTTATTCCCACTGGTGAGGCACTTTAAGCTCAGTGCCACAAAGCCTGTAGGATTCATTTGCAGGAGCCTCCACCAGCGTTTTCTCCAGGGTTTCCACCTGCCTGCCTGGCTGCTTTCCAGGGAGGGGGAATTCCCAGGGCCATACCCACCACCCCATTCTCTTTATCTCAGATTCTGTGTGGCTGCAGGCTCCACAAGGATCAGGAGGCCTGAGGAAAAGCTCCCTGAATAAACCCAGGTAAAACTCTGCCTGCAAGGGAGAAGGGAGGCCGTTTGATCCACGCGGTTCTGGGGTTCAAGAGGAGAAGAGCAACCCACAAAAGAGTAACCCAGCCCCACATCAGCAGTTCTGCCTGCAGATTCCTGCTTTCCACAACCACATTTTTTGTGCTCTGACAGGAGACTCCTCGTCAATTCTTAGTCATTCTTACTTTAGCCATCCTGTTGGCCCCGAGAAAGTCTCTCTTTTTTCACACAAACTTTAGAACAGCAGTAAAATTTCAGGCAAACTGGCCTATTGGAGAGCACATTAAGAACATCACACACTGAAAATACATGCAGCTGAAATGGGGTTATATTGGATCAGTTTTAAACTGTGGTCTTCACAATGCAAATCATTTGTTGTGGAGTGACCACACCACTACTCACAGAGAAGGCTGTAAGCAAAGAATGTATCTAAATGCACAAAATTAATTATGCCAGTCTATTATTTCCACCCACTAGGGAAATGTTGTTTTAAAATTTTTATCTACGTTAATTAGAAAGACAAATGTAAAAATATAAATAACTTAACAAAGAGGATGTTACTATGGAAAAAAAATATCCCTCAGTGAACTAGAAAATTCCTTGCAAATTGTCCAGTCCTTTTTTTTCTTTCCCTTCCCTAAACATTTGACAAATGGAAACTTTAGACAGGAATAAATCTAAATAACTTGGGGTTTCTAAATGCAACAGAAAATTACAGAAAAATAAACACTAAATAACTTTGCAGTTGAGAGGAGAAATGAGAAAAATTCACAGTATTCAACATATCACAAAATTCTTTGTTACTTATTTGCTGTAGTTGGTCTTGCAGATACACAGCAACATGATACTTCTAAATGTTTCTGAATTCAGGCAGAATGGATCTCCGAATTTAGTGTCTGTGACACAGACATCTGCCTTAAAAATGGAAAGCACTGTACTCTGACTTCTATTTCTGAAATTTCTATTTATCCTCTAAGAGCTTATTTTTAGGTTATTCAGAAACTCACAGATGAGATTATTCTTATTTGACTCTTCCACTTGTCCTATATATAAGTTGAGATAAATCTTGGTAAAATGCATAATTTACTATAAATTTATCTAGAAACGTATTCAGCAATATTTGAGGAAACTGGTCCTTTTAATCCTCTAGAAATTCCTGCTGCTTCTTTAGCTCTGGAGTCTTCCGAATTTGCTTTCTCTTGTCAGAATACTTCTGATTACCAGGACTGAATTGTTTAAAATTACTGTTGTGGTGGGGAACAGTTTCTGTGTTTCCAAATACTTTTATCTCCTGTTTGTTTTCCAAAACTTTCAGGTTCTGTTCTATTAATTTCCCTCTGCCTGGATGCACAGCTAACTGCAACATAAATCATCTAAAGACACGCATTTATCACATCTGGAAGATTCTCTTCCAGTACTGTCTGCAAGGTTAAACCTTTCCTTCAGAATCCACCTGTATTTCTCATTCCCCCATTTTATTTGGCACATTTAAGCCAGGTGCAAAATATACTTTCTACTTCGTCCCGAAATAACTGTGACAGGACAGAACAGCTGTGGAAAATGGAGAAGACAACCTTTAAAAGGTATACAGAGCAGGACACTGGGACTCTGGGATGCTGCTGCCACAAGAACTGCCAAGCAGGAGTCGATTAATCGACACACTGGGGCAAGAAAAATGTTTTGTCAGATGTGAGGCACAGAGCTGTGGCTGGTTTGGCACTGGGCATTGTCACAGGAGCCACCTTCGATCCCATCCTGCAGCCCTGAGTCCCACACTGATGGATTCTGTAACCCTGTGGCTAACCAAGGGACCTCTGGGAACCCCACTTTTCATCTGCAGAACTAAAAAGGCAGCGCTACCCCGTCTTCCCAGGTTGTTACAATTAGTCTTAACTAACTAACATCTGCAAAAAGCATCATTTACAATACTTGCAATATCTATTTGTATAGCCCTGAAAACGAATAAACAGGAAAGAAAAAGAGAGGAAAGAGCAGCTTCATTGGCAATGCATCAGCTTTCTGCTGTTGCTGTCCCATCTCCTCGGTCCTTCCTGCTTTAACCACTCCAATTTTCACCTTTTCCACCAGCGGAAAAAACTGTATCTTGCTTTGTAAAGTTGCAAGTACATTTGCAAATGAAGTGGCACGATCTGCTGTGCAATGATCAAGTGGAAAGCTCCGAAAAACTACTCAGTGCCAAGGTGAAAGAGCATCCAACCACAGGCAGTGCCACAGGATTTTATTCCTAATAATGAAAAATATGCAGCTTAGATCCAAAATCCTGCAAGGCTTTCTCAGTCTGGGACTTCAGGACCAGCAGCATCCCAGCAGAAGCAGCTCTGGTTTGTACCCTACTGCCTCGTTTCAAAGAGCCTCTCACACCACAGATACTCGAGTGGAGAAAGTTGAAATGTGTGTTAAATATCAGAAAGCGTAAAGACTGACATTTTTCTGAGAGTATTTTTAATAATGGGTCTGCTTTTTCACAAAAACTATTCTCAATAACACCTGCCTCCTCCCGTTACCCGGAGGAGGCATTTCTATAACTCTGGTGTGAAATAGGGAAAGAACAAAAATAAAATAAAATAATAAAAAAAAATAAATTGGAGCAAGCCTCCATGTGCTGCTAAAGAAAATGGTTTCTGAATTAAAACGAATCTGACATGCATTTTTAAAGCTTGCTCTGCCTAGATAGGTTTAAAATATAAGCAGCTTTGCCAGTAAATAAGCAAGTAAACAACAGAGGAGGGCACGATAAGGGAAGGACCGAGTCAACACCCGCCTGGGAAAATGAGAGCCTACAATTAAGAAATAAGATAACACCAGGAGGTTTATCCCCCCTTCAGACACAGATGTGCCCATATGATTTATATGTGAAAAACAATATCAAAACAAACCAAATCAAAACAGCCTTCACATTTCTGGGGCTGTGGGTTTGTACTTCTCTTCAGTTACACAGTGATAATTAAGAGGAGACATTTGAAACACCCACTTCAAAAACCCAATGTACTTAATATAGGGTAAGATAACACAGAACTTAGTAAAGATGTCAGCTCAGTCTAAAATCATAATTACTGTGTACAACTTGCTCCTGAGAGGTTTTCCCAGTAGAAATAATTGCATTACTTCAAGTTCCTTTTATTAAAAAAAAAAAAAAAATACAGATAGGCATAACATGTAATTTTGCAAACAAAAAATACCGTTTTCCTTTTACTTCCAGATTTTATATTTCCCTGGCAAAATGCTGCAGACTGCAGGGAAAACAGCAACACTCAGCTTGGAGTAAACTTCAACACTTTGAATCAGATTATATTTAAATTAAACAGCTGCACAATTAATGATAGAATAAGCAAACTTCCTAATTACCTGAAGTATAACTTTAATTTTTATGATCTTGTTATCTGTTACCCACCAGCTGGACTGCTCCATTCCTCTCTGGCCCTCCTCTTACCCAAAAGAATATTTTGGTTGTTCTGAAGAAAAGAACAGTTTCAGAAGGGTGATATATTGAGATTGTGAACACCATAGAAGTAGTATGCTTTGATTTTAAATTTAAAAAATATTACCTGGCCCCCATAGTGCACATATCACCAGCCCATAACTCTCTGATCAAAACTAAAATTTTTGATGGAATAAATGCATTTTTATGAAAGATATGGGGCTGATTAAAGGTTTCAAATGACAGAGAAGTCCATTATTCCCTAAGTGGGTTGCAAGTGTTGGATGTGCAAACGTTCACTGCCTTTCTGTGGTGTGGATTTGTTCCCACTGGCTGGACAATCCCAAGCCCTTTGTCCCCCAAGGACATGAGCTGTCCCCAGCCTGTCTGGGCAGTGTGGGACACGATGGTCCTCGAGAGCTACAGCAATAAATCACAGGGAGCAGGTAAAATGGCATTTCTGGTAATTATAATAGCCATTTGCATGCTGAAAACATTGTTTCCTTCAGTAAGGCTCTTCAACTCTCCGTATCCCTCACTTAAATTTATGCTTTTTAAAATGGAAGGGGAAAAAAAACCTCTTACATTTCAACCTATTGGTTCCTCTAAGGAAAGGTTTCCTTTTATTGGCAAAATCTGATCTCATAGCTTAAAGTATATACTTACAGAGATGTGCAACATCTACAAAACCATGTGCAACACATTAACACTAGATAGTGATAGAAAAAATAATTTTCTTGTTTATTGGTTCACCACAGAGGCTCCTATCAAATACTGCAAAAGCAACCTCAGTCTTTATAAATATTTCCCCAAATTTACAGACTCTCACTTACAAATATCCTTGATCAGCTATGGGGTGGGGAGAGAATAAAAAAAACACCTTTACTGCATATCCAGTTTTTCCCTTAAATTTGAAGTTAAGGAGAAAAGATTGTTTTCTTTTACTTTCAAATGAATCAGCATTTACTCACAATCCACGGTCACATTTTTCTCTAGTGAGTTTTAAGCCCTTGAGATTGCAAAAGAGATTTTTTTTTTTTACCCCTTCTGTTTAGAGTGACAAGGCTGAAAGCAGAGTAGAAATGCAGCAAAAGTAATCAGTGTGTGCTGTAGTTCCCATGCAATTAAGAAAAACCCCAAACTCTAAGGGCTATTCCATGTTAATAATCCAAGATAAAATCATACAGTGATGCCCAAATTCACAGCTGTGAGTGCATCCATCAGAAACTGTGAACCAAAATGCAGTTGGAGTGCCCTCCTTTCCTCCTCTGTGACAGGATGTGATATCATCAATTGCCACAGAACTACCTATGAAACAAAATTTCAAAGGGAACCTCACAAGAGCACCTCGGGCTCAAACACCCTGAAGCTCAGGAAGAAAAAAAATTCATCTTGGAGCTTTAATCCAATTGCTACAAGTGGGCTGAGCATGAAGAATGATGCAAATAAACCTTCCATGTGGGAGGAGTTCACTTTTGGGTTTGAGCCCTGGGCCCATCTTCATGAATTTCACAAATCAGCTGTGAAAACAATTCCATTCACAGTGTGAAGATTTCTAAGCTATTCTATAACTCATTAAGTGTGTGTTAAAAGTCAAATCAATTATTTCCTCATAGACACCAAACAAGTTCTAGCTGCATAATAAATAGAAGAAACACTATTTATTAAGTAACAAGTCTAATTATTTCCTGAGCAATCACATTCCCTTCCCCTTAGAAATATCATTTCCTTTGTTCTCCCAGCCTTCAGCTTCTGCCCCACTCATTTTTGTCTCCTTAACAAATTTCTTGGTGATTCGCTGTCTTGTTTGGATGTAGAATGGGACTGAGTAAGAAAGGAGGAGTTTCTCTGAAGGAGCTTTTCCAAGAGAGAATATTTACACCCACATTTCAGAGCTGGGAAAAACTGGATAGCACTTCATGTTTCATTTCCTCCCCAGGGACATGTAGAGTCCCCATCCCTGGAGGTTTTCAAGATGCAGTTGGTCAGGGTGCTGAACAATCTCATCTCAGCTTCCTTTCCCACAAAAGGGTTCCCACCCAGCTCCCTTCCAACATGGGCTATTCTCTGATCCTGCCCTTTGAATAAAGAGAATTTGTCTCCCTCCAAGCAGCAAAGCCCCAAGGATTCTCAATGTGTGCCAGAAAGACAAAAAATGTGTAAGAAAATTGAAACAATCAGACAATTGAAATGGTGACGGGGAAGGACACGTTATCTCCGGGTGACCTCTGTGCACAAGGCCACTGAGCCCGTGTGGAGCCTCACTATTGTTCAGTAGAAGTTATTTGATAAAATGATGATGACAACTTTCTTTATCACAGTCTTCCCCTCCTATTCCATCTTCATTTTAATTTTGAGCATTCAGCACTATATTTTATTAAGCATAACTTGATTACGTGAAGACACCGTGATGATATTACTATTGACTAGGATATTAGAATAACCTTGAAAACCAGAATTCTTTTATAACATTAAACGATCCTATTAATAATTTTGACCTCTGCTCCCTGCTCCCACTACCCTCCATGGACTCTGTAATACAAAAGCAGAACTTAAATGAAAGTGATAAGATAAAAAGTTATAATATAAAAACATAAAAATACCTTGTATAGACATATTTCTATATATTTACATGTCTTTGTTCACCTACAGCTATGCACACAAACTACTCAGGTTAGAAGGTCTGATGTTTTTAAAGTAGCTTTCTTTAGCCTTAGGAAACTAACCAAGAAAAGTCCATTAGAACTTGGTCCTAGCACTTGGTAAAGCCCAGGAAAGTCTCTACTGGATATGTCCACTGCCTTGAAGTCAAACAGGGAACAGACTCCAAATTTTCCTTCCACCTCTGAGCTGATTGTCTCAGTTTCTAGGTTAGAGGATTTTTTGCAGATGGGAATCCTCTCAACCATTATTTTGCATTTCTTATGTCACAACATCCCTTATCAGGTCCTTTCCGAATGCATCCTTGCTCAGACCAGAGCTGGTCAAGAAACTCTGCAAAATGTTTATTCTCCCAGCCAGCTACTCTGACCATATTAGTCTTTAAATCCCTGTACAGATTTCTTCTCACAGCTGCATCCAGGTTATTCACCTTCATTTGCAAAACTTTACAGGCTCAGATTAAAATGCACATTTCAGTAATTGTTGTTTCAGAAACTCCTAAACTATCCCACAAATCCCAGCATCCTGTGTATCCAAACGTGAGCAGCTGTACTGAGGACAAAATAATAAATCATCACATTCCTAACCATCATATTAAAAGGATGCAGTGGCTAAAGAATTATGTACTGGGTGGAGCAGAGCACTGCCCTGCTGCACGAGTGTAAATCTACGGGAACTCCAGTGAACTCACCGAGATTTACACGGATGTTCCAGGGACAAAATCCGACCCCCAGACCTTTGAGAAGTATATTAGGGCTATGAGGTTTTGTAAGTGGGACACAGTGAGGATTACATCACGTTTTACTAGAAAGGCTGCTCTTGGAAGTGAAGGATTTTGCACTTGTTGGAAGGTGCTTGTCAAATGAGAAGCAGGAGAGCAGGAGGAACCGAAGAATAGCAGCCCTGTGTCATGGGTAGTCATATGAAAGGCAGCCTTGAATAGAGTGCACTATAAAGAAAGAATATTGTTATGTTTTCTGACAAGGATCTGGTTTGCTAAGTGATTCTTGAACTCCACAGGGGGACTTGTCTCTTCACCTTGATTTAAAAGAACGTACAAACAATACCACTTAAACTCAAAATATGCTCAGGCTGTCTTCTGATTTCACTGAGAGAATCTAAGAACCAGGCAAAACAGATGGTGCTGAAGCCCTTTCCTTTAGCTAATACTGGCTGTACTTATAACTCTGGAAAGAGTGAGAGGTTTAAGAGGAAAAACAGACCTTATGTTTTCAATTTTTATTTTTTTAATTGTCAGGGCTTATAAATAAAGAGAAAGTCATTAATCTGATTATTTTCTGTGGAGTATTGATTCACAGTGATCCAAGGTAACTGTACTGTGAGATGCCTTTTCATCAGAAGAGAAGGAAAAAGCTTAGTACATTGGATCAGTTCTCCATAATAAAAAATGGACTAGAGTTTATTTATCATTCTGATTAAAGTAATTTCCCTGTAGATCTGCAGTTTCTTATGTCAGAATCAAAATTCTTTGCTGCAGTTATAGGTATTCTACATCTTATATATAACTCTCTCACTGGCATTCTTTTCTAAAATTACAATGTTTATTTTACCATTTCTTGCGTTTTTAATCATATTTTTAAGCAGCAAACAAAACCCAAGCATCATCACAAAAAAAAAAACAACCCACTGTAATCACTGGAGAAAAGATTATGGTGACAAAATGCTCAGGATATTACAGAAAAATTACTAATAAATGGCAACAGAAATTAAAACAAACTGTTAAAAGCACTTTTAATTGTCTGTTTTTCCAGAGGATAAAAAAGTATAAAAGAGCACCAAGAAGTCTGAGATGGAAGAGAGCCTTTGTTACCATAGATACTGGGCAGGTGTGTCATTTTCAGCTATAAGCACACATTTGATAAGAGGCTTCTGACTGCAAATGCACCTGAATAAAATAAGGAGGAGTTGTAAAAAAAAAAAAAAAAAAAAAAAAAAAAGAAAAGAAGGTAGATAGACTGAGCTGTTTCACACCTCCAGCTGATCTCACAGTTGATGTGTTATCAAGTCTCTGAAATTTCCATCTAAACAAAGAGCCAGCAGATTTTGAGAATCACTGGGTTGTGAGCTCTCAAATCTGCTACCCTGCATTCCCCCACTTCCACGTGGATTTTAATCCTGAACAGTCATGAGAGGAGTGGTATTTCTAGACATCTAAGTCTGTCTCTCAGACCTTTCTGTCTTGGTACACAGAAGATGAAAATATTATTTTTTTTCTTGGAGATCTGTGAGAGAAGCATGGGAGGAAAAAAAAATAGCTGATGGTGACAATTGTTGTTTAGAAAAGAGACAAAATGTATAAAAATTCTGTTTCTCAAAACTCCTAAATGTGTATTAGTGATGCACTTGCTAACACTCAGCAGTAGTAGCAACCTACACAAAATGAGAGAAAATTCCTTCAGATTACCAGCCCCAACACTGTATTCTTGAAATGCAAAGAAAAATGTTTATGTAAAAGTTAAAGGCAGAAGTTAACATTCTTTGGATGTACACGTGATTATCTCTGGAAGACTTATTAAAGTTGTTTTCATTAATGACTCCCACTGTTCACCTGCAAAAAGATTGATAGTTGGTATCAACTATGAGCATATAATATTGGAAAGAAGCAACAAACACTAAGGCAAATTTTTTTTAAATTAGTATTATTTTTCTATCAACATAACTGAGATATAGTTATTTCCTTACAGCCAAATTCACTGGAGATAATGGCTTGGAATATGAGTTGCTAAACAAAAAGTCAACTTGCCCACTTAATCTACATACTGGTTTACTTGTGAGATTATTCCCCATGAAAAACTCCAGCCTAAATCTTTCTGAACTCAAAAACCAAACAGCTGTGGACAGTGATTTCATCTGAATTATCTGTGTACCTGCTCATCTCACTTCCTTTATAAAAACTTTATGTGCATTGTATCAACATCATCCAGATTATTTCCCTGGAAAACGTACAAGCACAGTTTCATTCAGGTGGCAGAAAACCCTGTGTGAGCCAAAGCTTGGCAGGTATTTCATCAAAGAAGGGGAAGGCCTCTGGGAATACAAAAGCATTAGTCATCGCAGGGAAATTAATGATGATCTTTACCTTAAATATCTTCTTCATGTCTGTGAATAATAACAACTTGCTGTACCTAACTATGTTTCTATATCAATCCACAACTGTAGGCAGAAATTACTTCCAAAGATAAAACCCACATTTCTGAGGAACTATTAGAAAACTGGCGGCTGCTTCTCTCCAGATGGCCATTCCCTGCTCTAGAAGAACAGCTTTTGTTCCTCCTTGAATTGAAGAACCACCTTATGAGACAGAAGGAAACTGAGTTGGTTCAGTTTCTCTCCCGTTTCTCATCCGAAGGTTTCCTTCGGGCTCCTGGCACACAACACGCCATTGCCACAGTTTCTGTGCTCATTTTTCAGCACGTGGTTTGCAGAAAGCAGGGTGTCTTCATTCCTAGCTTTGGGAAAAGCCTTCTTTCAACGAAACAAAGTGAGTCCTGACCACATGATGTCACTGAAGCTCATGCTTCACAGGAGCGTGGGATTTTTGCATTGCCATCCCAGTCAAAATGCAATACCCAATTCTTCGCATTAGCTTTAATTAGATCCAGGCGTGTTCCTCAACTTGATGATAGTATAGACTTCTATGACTAATTATTCTCAGTAACCGTAATGCTAATAAAAATCTTTGTATAGCAGAAATCACCCATTAATTGAACGTTAATCTCATGAGGCCATTTACCCATTTATCCAGTTAGATGTTTTTGCTAAAAGCAAACGGCACATGTGCGTTTTTAAAAGAAGCAGAAGCGTGAATGTATTTTTCTGATATCATCTTGAGGCTACATGCCAGATGAAGCAAACTTAATTCTTCATCTTCAGCCATCAAGTCTCACACCAAAGAGCAGTTCAAACTCTGAGGCATCTCATCAATCTACCCACGGACAACAGCACTGCCCAGACCTGAGTGCTGAAAAAAAAATCCTGCCTGCCTTCTTCCATGACCATGTACACTTGGAATACTTATTATTGGAGTACTTATTACATGAACAACGTGCCTCTACCAGCCAGGAAACTCGATTTCCCCTTTAAGGATTTGAAGGGTTTTCATCAAAAAAATATTAATCATTGTCCAATTCTTAGTAATTTCATCTCTCTTTGCCCAGTTGGTAAAAGGACTGCAGGAGTGACAAATCCTCTCTTGGCCCAATTTGACATTTCCTTTCTTCTTCAAGAATGCAATAGGTAGTTTAACAGTGAATTCTCTTTCACCTTCTTTACCTTCCTTGATAAAACAAAGTCAATTATCATCCAACGCCAAGCTTTGTTTTCTGAGGATATTCACACAGAAATATATCAAAGGCTGCCTAAAATATCAACAGAGTTCAACATCTTCAATTAGCACAGTGTGGATTGTAGCAAGGATTAGGAATAGAGCCTGCCCTAGTAAAATTGTTCAGGTTTTTGATGATGGAGAGCATTTATTTCCTTTTATTTCTTCCCCTCAACCATAGCAAGGTGCAATAAATTTGATCACTGGAATTTTCAGAAATCCCATGGGAAGGGATGTCTACCAAAATTCCTTAAGAGGTCTCATGTCTTGCATGGAGGGATGAATGCACAGTACAGACATGAAGCACTACACAACCTTTCCACACTGCCCTTGAAGAAAAATTCCTGCCTCCAAAACTGGCTCTGTGTTAAGCCAAGACCATCTGGTTAAGCATCAGTGGACTGCTGAAACCAAACTGAGGAGCAATCATGGTGAGACCCTCTGAGAGCAGGAGATATTTTGAGGCATTGCCATTGCAAGTGTAGTCTTTTTTTAGCTGGAAGTACCCAGCTGTGAGTGTCTGAGCCTTTCTTCAGTTTGATGATTCTCAGACTCCACAGACACCCCACTGCAGAATCTGTCATCTGCCTGGGAATCTGACTAGAAAACTGTTCCATGCTTCGTGTGATGACCTGGTTTCATTAATGTTTGCTGCTGTAATCTGCTGCCATGTACTGCCCTCATCCAGCCCTGCTGCTGTCCTACCCCACATGCCATGAAGGTCTCCCTGGCTCCTGTCACCCCTGCAAGCTCCCATCTGCAGAAGACAACAGCAGCAAACACCACAAGGTTCAGGCAAACTCCCTCCTCTTTAGTGCCCTGTTTTTCTATGACTCCTCCTGACAGAGAAACAATTCATAGGGAACTTTAAGCAGTGAAGTGCACAGCACTTGAAACTCCAGTTTCAAGAACAACTCTAAATTCTGCTTTCTTAATCAGCTTCTCCTAAAGTTTCAGTAAGTCTCTCCTCCAAGTGCCCATCCCAGGGCCCAAAAACCTCCATGAAAAGGATTTTTGATCACAATTCTCCTTCTGACACAGAAGAAAGGTAGAGGTTCTTCATGTAACAGATGAAATTTTTTAATGAGCTGCTTTGGAGCCTGCAATAATTTATGCCACAGTCTGTGTCATTCCAAGTACACTCTTTTGACCTGTTGTCTGATAGCAAAACCATAACATAATTTTAAAAACAAATTGTGGGGGTATTTTAAATTGCATGATTGCCCTACAGGAGGGCAGGGCAGAAGTATCACTTATGATGAATCGTGTGCCTATGGCAATGGTTTAATGAAAACAAGTTGTGCTGTAACTTCTAATCCAGGATTTTGCTTCTTCGTGATGTTTCAGGCAAAGAAATGGAAAAGAGCCTCAGTTGGCTGGGCTGCAGTACACACAAAGAGGACATTTGATTCTGTTCACACTAATTTCTAGCATCCTTATATTTTCCTATAACTTTAGGGGTTTATGTCATGAAGTTGTAGTTGATTTATGAAAGCTGTTATGGAACAAATACAAAATCCTCTTAGACTTATGTCAAATGAAAACTAAGAATTAACTAGTGCAGAGGCAGGAAAGGACTACTGTATTATTTTTGTTGTTTTACGGGGGTTTTTTTCCCTGGGAATTTAAATTCTGCATTTAACAGTGGTAATGGTTGAGAGATAATCCCTGGAACCACTTAAGACAGAGAACTTTGTTACTGCTTGTCCTTATCTGGATAATCAAATAATAAAGTCCAACTGGCTACCAAAGCAGAGCTTTCAAGCTAACTCTGAAATACTTTAAATGTAATTTGTTCAGTAAACTGCAGTACATTAAATTTCTATATTAAGTAAATTATAAGGAAGAGTGCACTTTGCAAAATTAAAAAGTGCTCCGTTAACTTATCTATTACTCCTCTGGGAAAGTTTCCAAAGTGTGTCTAGTACAATTAGATACTTTCTTTATGGACAGTCTATAGCCAGGAAAGAATTCTTGCAGCTCAGCAAATGTGTTTCCAGTATTGTTGTAGACTTCTTTTTATTTTCCAAGGTGAAACTCCTTGATCTCAAGCACCATTTTTCTAGGTTGTACAGGCAGATTGAAGAGTTTCAGATAAAAATAACTACCTAACTCACTATCTCACAGTTAGAATCAAAGAAATATTGATCACATGCTTTTAAGTGTCTTTTTTTTTTTTTTTTAAAGTACTCTTTGGAAATGCATTTAGAATAAAAGTAATAGGGATACAAGACACAGAGGATTTATTTCAGAGTAGTAGAGTCCCACTACACAGCAATTACAAACTGCCTTCATCACAGTCTATAGTTTTTAAATGAGATACTACTTTCAACGGGTCATTTTTAAAAGAACAGGTACCAGTGCTTCAAGGGATATGAAAAATGATTGACCCAACTTTGGTTTTTTACTGTTTGGATACTGAAGTCTGAGAGTGCAGAAGTTTCAGCTCCCTGTCACTCTGATGAACCTGCTGATCAATGTTTTTTAGTTCTAGTCTCTTGATTAATTACTGTAATGGCAAAAATCTTATTTGCATAAGATTTGCCTCCCCTTGGACCTTCTCAGATCAAGACCTAGAGGGAAAAAAAAAAAGGGGGTGGACTCCTTACTGAAAAGGAGACTCCTTACAAGAAATGGCTACAACAAACCAGCAGAAAGTTAACATTTCTGAAAGGATTGCTGTATTTGATTAGTGTGCATCTGTCAGAAAAAACCCAAACATGCTGAAACTGCATCTGTAGAAGCTTACAGAGCTCAGAGCATAGTCAGACCTTCAAATCAGCCTCACTGAGAGCTCTGCAAAAGCTTGGAGACCACGGATGTCAGATATAACAGGCACATCCCTTCCCGAGGAAAAATGGCACCAGATGAGAAACCATGAAGACCTCCAGTGGAATACCTGAAATTCAGCTCAGTGCATTTCATCTAGCTAGAATTTTGGTATCACCCTTCCCATTGGAAATCTTCCCCCAGCTTCTTCTGCTTTTAAATACCGTGAGCCCAGACAAGGTTTCCTGGGAGCAGTAGTTATGCTGAAGCCACAAAATAACTCTTAGTATATATATGTGGTCATTTAACATCCCACCTCATGCTCTCTTTTCACTCACCTACAAAAGCCCTGGGTTGTGCATGGCCAGGCTGACACACAGTTGGACATGACTTCCTGGACGTGTTAAAATAATGACAATTTACCAAAGGAGATAATTGTACACAGATGTCAAAGACCTTGTCTGTGCTGTGCTGTTGCTGTAACCAGCTGCTGACTCCCATGTGATTAGAGAGGTTGCTTCTCCACACCTTTTGCAGCTGTATGAATGATGCATTATTTAAACAAGATCGTTCCAAAGAGTCATCTATCTGAAATATCTCTCCAGGATTAAGACAGGTTTATTACCAGTTGAACACTCAGCAACTATAAAAACACTACCCATTTTATTCCAAACTGCCTTTTCATGAGCTAGCTCTCCCAGGGCACGGGTACAAGGTGAACCACATAGAGCATGTGGAAAAGCCTGCAGAAGAACAAACAATCATTGATAGCTTTCTGGCTGGAGACAGCTGGTGCTGACTCAGGTACAGTGGAGCCTGGCAGACACTGTCATTCACATCCCCAACCCCTTTGAGGAGTGAGCTTGAAAAATAAGCTCTAGAGATGTGTGTATGTGTGTCATCATGCCAGCTGTCAGGGCTCTGACAGTCCCACCTCAGCATGTGAGTACTGGATCAAGGCAACGAGGCCAAAAAAAAAAAAAAGGAAGTGTTATCTTGTCTTTCTGAGCAGTTTAACAGTGTGGTGTCAGTAAAGACACCATGTAGCATGAGCTCTGATTCCTCAGCTCAGGCACTTCCCTGCCAGTTCTCGATTTCCCCAAGACAATGCCAGAACTGTCACACACAGTCAAGCCGAGGAACATCAGGGGAAAATCCCAGCCATCCAAGAAGCAATAATGAAGACCAAAGATTATCATCCAGCCCACCTGGAAGCTGCAAATATAATGAGCTATTTGGAAAAGATCATGACAACCCCGAGCTCAAGTGACTCTCGCTTCTGCCAAATATGAACCAGTTCTGCACCTCGCTGAGCTCACGACACACAGAGCGGGTCTTGCTGAGCGGTGCAAGTCTAACACTCGCTCCCTTCCACATCTTGCAAACCTGGCTTTGTCTTCGCTTGGAGCTCTTCCCAGCAACGTTCTCTCTGAGAGGCTCCTCAGCTACGCTGAGGATGTTACATCTAAAAACAGATGCCAGCTCCTGCCAGCAAATGCAAAATGGCTCGTCGCCTCGCCGTGGAACCTGCCCACGCTCGGAGTTTGGAGCGGTGGCTATTTGTAATTTTTTTTTAACCGGGTTTCTCGGGATATTTGTGTACATTATAAAGTTAATTTTGAGCAACAATTTCTGGTAGTTATTATCACGTAAGCTGAAGTGCTTGTCGTACTTTATGTTCCCCATTTTAATTTTTAAGTAGATCTACAAGTATTGAAAACCAAGCAGCAAATTGCTTCACTCCCCAGGATTCTTTTCCCTTCTATTCCTCAAGCCTATGAAACATTTTTCACAGGTAGCAAAGCATACATAAAATGCATTGATAGACATTCGCCTTCCCACTCTTTCCTACAGAACAATCTTTAAACCTTTTGGGATGCATGCTGCAAATAGGATTTTAATTTTCAGTATTTGTACATTTAATGCATAGCAGATGACTTAACTCCTACTCTTATTTGTTTCAAGTCCTCTACTGTGGGTAACTTAGCAGGATTGCTGCAGAAGGTGCATGTTGGGGGGAGGAAGGTGGAAAGTCTCCTATTTCATATGCTGCACTAAAATCACATTACTATATTTAATCTTAAGAGGGGAAGAAAACACCTCCCTTTTAATGAAAACAGCAAATGATGACCAGCTCATCCCCATCCCTGACTGTAAGCATTTGACTTGGGGCTCTGGACCAAATTCTGGCAATATTTACCTCTCCCCAGTATTGACAGTACCAGTACTTATCTCCATAGGCTATATAGGAAATAAGGCCCTTAAAAAGGTGTCTGAAATGTAGTATAGATAACTACAACAACCTCATGTCATGAGTGTCAATTCAGCTAAACTTTCCAAAACAAAACAGTTTGCTTAAAAGAGCATCTCATTATGTCCCCCTTCTCTCCTTCTTTTCATCTCCAAGAGGTGAAGAAGCCTGCTGCCACACCTTCCCCATCCCTTTCCTGCATTTCCTTTCATTCCCACAGCTGCAGCACCAGGATGCAGTCTCCACACTACTCCCACTCACCCCAAAATCCAAAGGCAAGGAGGGAGGGCCAAAAAACTGGGTGTTTGATTCCCAACTTTAAAGCAGCACCTGCATTGCTTTTGGTGTCTAGAACGTGAATGAAAATTTCATTTGTGGACAGGAAGGTCCCCAGTGATCCAACTGGGTCTTCACACATTCCATGTAGTGTCCAGAAGTTGGGGAGCTGGGTTTTTAAAGGCTGTATTTTATTGTAACTGGCACAACTGTCTCAGGTCTCTATTGAGCTGTACCACAGCAGCACATCCTGGGTTCTGTGTAGACCTGACAGAACACAAGACAAGTGTCTTCTCACTCGTCACCAGGTTGTTAGTAAACAAGGGACATTAAGCAGTGTTTCTGTTCAACAAAGACCCTGCTGGGTAATTTTGGATCATTTACCCCCAGTTAACCATTAATTGCTACATAAAATTTTAATCTCCGTTTAAACAGACTACAGCTCTGTATCTGTTTCGGAGTCAGCCTCAAGACAGCAGTAACTTTGCAGCTGTGGAATTCTGACTGCTTCCTATCTCCTGAACACAAAGGCAGCATCATGACCAAGCAAAATGTTAAATGAGGAATTCAGAAAGAAATAAAATTTAAAAAGTGCCATTGTGAAGTAGAAAGAGCGGGAAGGGATGGAAAGGGAAAGAGCAAGAGGAAGGCAGAAAAGTAAGGGAAAGGCAAGTTCAAAAAGCACAGGGATAGATAGGATAAATATTGCCTTGAAAGAGACTGGCAGTTCTTTGAATATTTTCAGGGGCTTAACCTCCACGAATGAATTTTTTAAAAAAATGTTAATAAATTAATTTTTAATAATTTTGATCCTATGCCACTTTCTCCTGTGACCTGGAGTGACCACCACAGGCTCCCAGCACTGGTGGGTTCTGCTGTGCTCTGTCACTTGGCAGTACTATCTGCAGTAGGGTGACTAATGTTAAAATAGATGTATCAGTTCAGAACACCACATCCTCAGCACAACCCCACATAAAAACAGCACATTTATAAACGTCTTCCCTTGAATTAATCACAAAGGATAGGAGGAAAAATAAATCACCATTTCTTGGGTGCACCTCCACACACACAAACACACACATAGAAAAACACGGGAGAAATCTCCCAGGTTCTTGCCAGGAAGGGACCGATCTCCACCTGCTGAAGTGAAACACAGACCTTTTTATAAGCTTAACACACTAAGGATTTCTATATCCAGATCCCTCATTAACAAAAAATTGCAAAAAAAAAAAAAATCATTTTGCTAATATGCTTCTCTTCAGTGATATGAAATTACTAAGAAACATTCACAGGCAAAAGTTATAAAAATTGATGGTTCCTACATTCTCGGTTAATTAGACAAAAATGATTTCCTTTCCTATAAAAAATGATCTTACAAATTACTATTTTCATTCTTTTTGCAGGCTATTTGTATAAAAGCAGAAGTGTAAATCTTCAGGTTTCAGACATATTTAAGGCATATTTAAACAGACTCAGGAAGGCATATATCCACATTTTCATTAATAGGCCTTCAAAAGCAGGTCCTAGCAAACCATCTATCCGGACACAAATCAGTTCCCTAGTCCTTACAAAAAAAAGACAAGATCTCTCATGGATTAAATATAAATGTAAATGAGGGAGATAATTTGTTTCTTTTCCTGAATAAAAGCAGGAAAAAAAAGTTACTGTTCTTTGTTAACTGACTTCTGTGTTGAGGTAGAAATAATGAACAACAGCCATGGGAACTATAAGACTTTCTTACCCAGACATATAAGGAACATCTGAGGATAAGGATTTTATGTGGGTTTTTCTATCACGTGAGGCAGTAGTGGAAATAAATGGATTTTTATGAGCCATACGAAGATTTTCCAGAGAAAATGATGCCAAGAGAAGCCTGCCAGAAAAATCTGGGCTTTCTCTGATTGATCTCCAGTATTACTAAAATCCTGGACAACACACAGCAAACGCAGTCTCGGAGTTTCAGCTATAGCTCCTGTAGTAAATACGCCCACTCCCCTATCATCAGAATGTTGAGGATCCCAGCAAAGGAAATCTTGAATATTTTTTTTTAATTGATGAAGGAACTGTTAGTGAGGTGCCTTTCTTAGATAGATATTTGTTTTTGATTTTAAAGCACCTTAGGTTGGAGTAAATTCAGTGTTGGTAGGATTAAACCCACAGCACATCCCCAAAAATTCCATCGAAATTCTGAGGCTGTAGTGAAAACTTGCATAAAAGTAGCTGTCTTAAGCCACAAAAAATGGCTTTTCAACATACTCTGAAAAAGGAAAGTAAGTGTTGCTCCTCTGTGTATAAAATGGGGGGGGGAAAAAGTGAATCAGTCAATTATTGCTGTGTATGAAGAGAGTTCAAACAACACCTTGCTCATCACCTCCCTGTACATTTAGAAGGGCAGGTGATGAAACATCTGAGTAGAAGATTTGTAAGACAGCACCCATGTATTCAGCTAACATGGCAATTCAGCTGAATTTGGGACCCTGAATTCAGATATCAGTATGGTCGTTCCTCACTTAGGATTTGGGTTTATTTATGTCCCTGTGTGGAAATTACCAAAAGCCAGATTACATGATGGTCTTCAAGAAAACTCCTCAGACACAGAGGATGTTCTTCACCAGCGGGACACCGAAGCCACAAAATAAAACTGCAAGTCAATCATCCAACTTCTTAATTCTGGGGTGCATAGTGCACTATTTGCCACAAATTGCTCCGACAAAGTACAAGCCACAAGACCAAAATGAAAAGGTTTTCAGCTGACATGCAGCCCAAAGAGGCACAGGAAAAAAAAAAAAAAAATCTATGAGCAGACAAGTTGCACGGTAAAGCTGCACGAGTTGCACGGCCTCGCTGAGAAGTTTGACTCAGAGGTACCATTTAATGCACACACAGTGCACTTGGGGCTCAGTTCCCATCACAGCTTCCTGAAGGGAAGTGCCATCCCTGAATCTTCCTGCCTTTCCATCGGGAACTCGCTGCAAGGGCTTCTGCTCTGAGCCACCTGGCATTTCTGTCTCCCTCACAGTCCAGGGAAGAACCCACATTACCAGAGCTTCCTCTCCCCGAGCTCAAATGGTGCAGAACATCTGGCAACTGCTTGGCAGTGCTGCCAGATCCTCAAGTGTAGGTAGGCTTTGGCAATCCTTGACAGTGGCTAATTTTTGTTTAATCTCACAGTTTAATCTCCATGCATAGACATGCAGTGTTGGTGGCTAATCCAACTGAGATGAACAGTGTAATCCAAACAAAGGATCCATGCCTCTGCCATGCCCCAAACATCCTGTAGATTTAACAGCTCTTCCTGTACTGCATTTTTACTTTATTGTGAAGCAGACTTGGGACAATTCCAAACAATAGTTACCTATAATTTGCAGTAACTTGAACTGAAATAACAAATATGCTGTTTCTTGCTCTTGCTGACTCAGTACCTTCCCCATCACCAAGATTCCAAGTGAGAAAAAAGTCACCTGTTACATCTTTTCTGGCTCAGTAGGAACACAAATTCCTGCTCTCAGTCTCATGGAAGCTAAGGTGCTTTCTCAGAAAAGCTTCTGTAGCACAGTCATTACTCTGTTTTCAGGGACAGATTGTGATAGGACCAGAAGGAATGGTAAAGCAAGAAAAAGTGAAAACCAGACTTTTGGGTAGGACAGGAAGCAGATAAAATTCAAATGTTTGTTTTTTCAAAACAGAATTAAAGATACAGGAAATTGATGGTTGACAATCATTTATGGACCTTGAATGATTGGCTACAAATTAGATTTAAACTTACCATTAGTTCAGAACAGTTTGGAATCTGAGCTGAATATTTTCCAAGGCCTAATAGTAGGAATTTGATAACATTATGCAAAGTAGTATATCCAGCATAATACTAAAGCACCATAGAATAAAACACAAACAGCAATCACTGCTATAATATGTAGGAGTTGAAGGCGTGAAGCAAACACAAGCCATTGATAAAAGTCAACATTTGCCAGGCATTACCATACAGTTCCTGCAGATATCTCCCATTCTGAGTGCAGAAAAATCCCAATGATTCGTTACATACTACTATGAAATAACTGATGGCATGTTTATGACCTTTTCAGATCAAAAGCAAATTATAGCTTATAATGAGAATATTTACACAATAATGTGAATTCAGTATGCTGCATATCAAATTTAACCACAAATCAGGAATTGGAACGGTAAAATGCCACACAGTACTTCATTATGATTCAGGATAGCCAGGTGATAATTCTAGTGCTTTGCTGATTATAATTTCTTTAGCACACAATGTAATGAAAGAAAAAACGGGAACAGTGGAAACATTTTGGCATGATTAAATGGCCACTGTGTTCAAACAAAAGTTCTGATCTTAATCTATTGTGAATTAAATAGCTGCCAGAAAGAAGATTAATCTAACGCCTGGGCAGTGGAATGGGACTTGTGATTTGGCTTCCCTTTCCAGTCCCATGGGACTCTGCACCAAACCACTGTTTTTTAGAGTTTTCATATCCATTTTACAAATGGATATCATCATACATCTTACAGCCAGTGTACTGACACAGTAACACACTCAGGAAGCAGACACCAGTGTATCCACCTTTTTCCAACAGCAAGCCCAACACAGAGGGTCCAAATGTAATGAACGTGGACAGCAGGAGGTAAGAGTTAAAGCTGAACCCAAATAAAATAGGTATTTGAAACACAAAAAATATTTTTTATGTGTTTTAAATGGTATGATTTGGTTAAGTTTTATTAAGCTCTCTGTTCCACACCTTTACAACTACAATAGAAGTTATACTGTCAAAACACTGACTCTGAATTGCATTGTTTTATTTCTACTATAACAAATACAGCAGATATGGCTATACTGGAAAGTCATGGCAATATTTTGTAAATGGAGAGGACCAGACTTGGGGGATCAGTCAACATGTTCAAGGGCAGGGCTACAGCTCAGGCTGTAGAAAAGGGCAGGCAGGAACCTTATGAAACTCAGCAAGGAGAGATGTCAACTCCTGTAACCCCATTAATGACAGAGGACTGGGAACTGACTGGGGAGATGACAAGTTTCAGATGAGCCAGCCATGGGCCTTGGCAGCAAAGGAGGACAACAGCATCCTCAACCACCACCACCAACACAAGAGAGACATTGTCCATCTGGAGCAAGTTCAGCAGAGGGCCACCAGGATGGCTGTGGGATTAATCACTTGATCTGAGGCTGCAGGAGCAGGGCTTGTTCAGTTTGGAGAAGACACAACTTCACAGGAACCTACCAGCAGAGCCCTGTGCCTACAGGAGGTTACACAGAAGAGAGACCAGGCTCTTCCCAGCCTTGCATCCCAGGAGGATGAGCCACAACTGATATCAATTAAAATTAGAGCTGATCTGACAGAAAAGAGGAAGAAACTTGTTTTCCATGTGGGCACCCAAGCAGGTTGTGCAGAGAGGTTGTGCCATTGCCATCCTTGGGGGTTTGCAAGATCCAACTGGATAAAGCCCAGAGCAACTCAGTCTGATTTCACAGCTGGCTCTGCTTTGGGGAGGAGGTTGGACTAGAGATCTCCTGAGGTCTTTTCCAACCTCAATTATTCTGTGATTCCATGATTCTGTAATTAACTGAGCATGAAACCTAAGCTGGAGAGAAATTAAATTGCTTTTTTCTTACCCCAGACCCCTGCCAAACTATTTTTTGCTTAATTATTTTTGAGTACTGACATGGAGCGCTAGCTTTCAGTATTCTCCAGTAAATAAAGCTATGTAACTTACATTATTTGATTGACTGCACAAAATTTGACATATTAGAACTGGTGCAGTGAAGAAACCATGTGGATTTATAGCCTGATGTGTATATTTTTATATTGAAACTGCCTATGACTCAGACAACTTAAGAAAGGAAGAAACAAAGTCAGTAAACTATTGCACAGCTGGATGATTTTAAATTTCCTGTGTACTTACTAAAGCATTGCTTCCTGCACTTTTCTCTCACATCTCCCAATCTTAAAGGCAATAGAAACTGCAGGAGAAGATACTGTGAAGTTCCACTATAATCTATCCTAAATAGCATTATACATTTTTAGATGGATTTTTAATGATTTGCATATAAGCAGGTCCGTGGAATGTCGTGAACAGAAAACACAAAATAGCTGGGTAAGGGCTTGGACGTGGAGGCAGAACACATCTCTGTGTATTCTGTCTGCTGTAGATGCCAGATGACCTGCTTCTTTGGAGGCTTTAGAAAATGAAATGGAAATGATTCTACAAAGAACAGAGGCCATGATCTCCTCACAGCCTATTCATATTCCCTTGCCCTTCCTGCCTGCTTGTCTGGGATTATCTATTTTGACTTCACATAGAGAAGGTTAAGCATACAGAACCCACAGACCTTTCATTCCCCTCATGTGCACGCTCATCTGTCTTCCTTAGCGGCTGAATCCGTTCCCCAAGCTCACAGGACCCTGGGCTGCGCTGCTGTCTTGTCCCACCAGGGAGTTTTGATCGGGTTTGATTTAATTTTTAGGTTGTCCAGATCAAATGAGAGAATAAACATGATCAGCCAACCCAGAGAAAAAAGAGTTAAGAAACTCATGGCTAAGTTGCAGCTGTTTTTCTCTCCTCAGTGTGCATCCTCCTGAAGGCAGCCAGGGTGGCTCATTGTCTCTCCAATGCTGGCTATTGACAGAATGAGGTGGAAGCTGATGGCTGAATGCAGCACTGGGCCTCGTAGCAAAAAAAAAAAAAAAGCAAAATAAGCACATTGCACACAGCTCTATTTTTTATTAAATACAGTTTAAAGCCTGGCATTAAGGGTGTTGTTTTTTGTTTTTCTAAAAATCCCAGACCGTTTGAGGACAGGCTGCCAAGTTCATCCATCAACTCAGCCACTGAAATATTTGCATTCTAAAAAATTTATACAGCATGAGTTCTCCACAACCTGCAACTGTGGGGACCTTTGTTTTTAAATTATAGTCTTCCACTTCAATTCAATCCTTTTATTAAAAAGATTAGGCCCATGCTTCAGAAAAACATGTTTGACTTCTGTGGGCTACATGGTCTTGAAAAAGAGCAGGTATTTTCTGCAGGATGCAGGTCTTGGAGGCTGGAGGATGGGAATGTATTTCATTGTGCCCATGTTAGAGTTACAGTCTCCTTCTGGAAAATCTCATTTTCTGTTACCGTGAGTCAAAATGTTCTACAATGAACTGTGACTTCCCAAAACCAGAATTTTAGACAATGAAACATTTCATTCTACAATAAACGCACACCTTTGACTTTTGTTTTCATAGAATCGGAATAATTCGGGTCAGAAGCAACCTTGGGAGGTTATCTCAGCCGAGCTCCTGCTTAAAGCAAGTTTTATATTCAATAAGCACAGACAGGCTATGTATAATGATTATGCTGGAACTTAATTAGCCTGAAAAAGATACCATCCTAACCTCTGTCCAGCTCCCTTTCATGTAGAGGGGTGACATAACAGTCTGAAGTGTACAAGAATATAGCCTGTTTTGTGAAAAAAAAAATAGATCTGACACAAATGTCATAAGGCATAAAACAGTACAGGGAAGTTGTAAAGGTAAAGCTGAAGTTTGCACATGAAACAATATAGGCAATTTGTGTTGAAATTTTATCTCCCTTCATGACAAGTTTCTCTTTCCAAAATAATTCAACTTTTACTCAAGAACAGTAAAAGGGAGAACACAAGAAAAGTAAAAGGGAGAAGATAAAAAAGTGATTGTCACTGGCTTATTAAGAAAAAATCCTTCAAAATGCATTTCAGATGCATTAAAGCCTGTGTGTATCTACACAAATCTCTGATTTTATTTATTTATGATTAAAAGGAAAATGAAGTCAGAGAAATCCCTTAATTCCAGGGTTCTGAGTGCAGCAGCCCTCAATGTCCCTGGTGTGAAGTGCACACAAACAGTTCCACCCAGCCATGGCACCAGCACTGCAGTGGGCTCACACCTGGCTCCTGGGCTTGCCCTGGCTTGCAAGCTCAGCAGCTGTAAATTCCAGCTGGAGATGCAACTTTGGAAAGCAATGCATTAAATGCAAAAACCACACTGTGCTTGTTCCCAGCCTTGGAACAAGTCCCACCTGGGGACAGGACTCCTGGGGTAGAATCAGCTCATAAGAAACCTGTGCAGTCTTTACCTACAAGGGCTTCAGTGAGTGAAACTTCTGCCTCATCATCAGCCACACCTACCTGCTCATTACAACTTGCATTAAAACCAGGCCAGACTTGTCCATGATTTGGACACCAACAGCCCTGCCCACAGTGCCATTTCAGCCATACTGGCCTGTTGTCCTTAAAGCACTTTACAGAAAACCTAAGGTGGTACCCAGACCTTTTTGATGTCCAGGCTGAATAATATTTGACTGACATGAAACCTGCACAAGATAAGGATCATATATCACTATTATAACTAAGTTGCCAAACAGTGCAGTGACTCCCCTCCAAATTCAGTTAATTTTCCTCATCACACCATATGACAAAAGTGCTCACTGACACTAAATTTCTCTGCAAATCCCAATGCAAGGTGTCTAACTTTTCTTAGTCTAAGGCAATAAAATGCAATCCATAGCCAATACTCTCTTTGATATCTATATGAAAGTTAACTTATTTTTGCAACAGACAAACCACCAGTTTCATTAAACTGTAACAGTATTATTCCTAGCATGTGGTGGCAAACCCATTAGTTCTGCATGACGGTGTAACTTTGCAAAGTAAGCCATATGTGGAAGTTTAATTGTTGTTTGTTTATTAAGCTAGTTGTAAAATTGTTAATTATGTACTAATACAATGCTAAAAAATTTCCAATAATTAGTTAAATATGTGGGTTGTTTTCTATGATGAAGCAACCTCACACAGTCCAAGCAAACACTCCCATATCCTGCACTAAGGTAAGCTTTGCATTGTTCAGCAGTTCAGCCTCTCTAAAGGACTAAGTCAATGGCAGCACGTGCATACATGATCACAATAAGGTGTTTAGTCATTCTTAAACAACTTTTGAAAGCAAAAGATCCCTGCATGCTGAAATACAAACTGATGAAACAGAAAACTAATGTAATTACTTTAGAGAGCGTTAAAAGTGTGATGGAATTCTCAGTGAGCAAACAGTGAGCCTTTTATTTAGATACAGAGGAGAGTTTCACTGGGCCTGATTCCTCTAGAGTGGTATATATGGCTGAAAATATTTTTACAGTAACCACTTGCAGAGGTAAAAGCCGTAAAGGGTTGGTCAAAAGAAGATAAAAAAAAAAAAAATCTTAAGCTGAAAATTTCTGACAACAAAAAATACAATATAAACAGCTTTCCTTTTACTCTAAACTATTTTTAAAGGGAGCTCTCTTTAACCAGTGAAGAGATTAATTTCTTTTTTTCTTTTTTTACAATATCACACAAACACAAGCAAAACACACAAATACAACTTTGAACACACCAGCACCCTGAACTGCACATACAACTGTTACTGGCTCAGGCAACACTTAGTGACAAAGCTTATGGCTTTCCATCTGTCACCCAAACAGCCGGCACTACCACGGTACAGCCTCAGTGCTGAGCTCAGTGACCTGCAGGGGGGAGCCAGAACTCCTTATCTGGCTGCTGCAGAGATGGGGATGGAGAATGGCTGTCTGGTACAGCCAGGTCACACAAGAGAGGGGACAACTCCTCCCAGCTGGGGAAACTGTCCATGTCACCCTGCAGCATTTATTGAGAAGATCACAAGATCAGACAGCAGCACAGCAAGCACTATCCCAAAAGGAGACCATGGAAGTTCAGCAGAACCATACTCTGGTTTGCTGAGAGACCTGGAAGTAGGTTACATTCAGTACAATTTCTTCAACCCATGTGAAATGAATAGTTCTTCTCAACACAGGCAAAATAGACCATCCTGGGCAAGAGTTTCCGAGGCCAAAGATAAAATTGTGTATCCATGTGCATCCCAGCTCTTACCTAGAGACTGGCCTTGGAAGGTGCAAAAGCAAGGCAAGGGCAACAATTTGATAAAAAGCCTAGTGAAGGGTTTCCCTATAGCTGTGTCTGATGTTGTAGAGAAAAATACATGCATGGTTTGTGCAATGAGTGCATTGAACTGACTGGCAATCAGAGAAACTGCTGGTTTCCAGAGAAACTGGACTGGGGGACATCCACAAATCCTGGAAAAATACCCAAAGCCTTCAGCTACGGTATCCAGATGAGATTTCTTGATATTAAAAGATGACACAACTAGATGAAGCCCAGATATATGATTGCAGTAGCAAAGAATAATTTTCATCAACAGACAAAAGTTGTAATTATATTAAACCTTCCTTGTCTGTTTGTATAATATTTTTGAGCAGATGGCTTTGGCAAAGAGCTGGGATTTGCACGCCCACTTGCATTTTGCAGAGATAAAATAAAGATGAAAGACATATCTTAGGTCATCCAGTCCACTGCCCTATCAGTGAAGGATTGATCCCTGCAACATGTAAACCAGCAGTCAACTATTTGCCATCTGATGCACACAGTTAGCCAGACAGAAGGGATCTATAGGGAAGATCACCAGGCACACAGAGAGGGGGTGAGATGCATAAGAAATCAGAAACGTTTACATTGGTAAAGGAAAAAATATTTACTGCAGAATTAGCCTCAAGGAGAGTCAATAGTCACGAGAGAGCAAAGCTTCAGTTGTAAAAACTAAATGTTTTGTAAGATGGGGATTTAAAACATCTTCTAGTAAATGGTTGGTCTTACCATCAGTGAGGCGGTGGCATCTCTTCTGCTTCCAGTATTTGTGAAGAAATGCCAAGGGAATTAGATTTAACCTTGGAAAGGCAGAAATTTTGCAACCACAGTTAACTGAACAGCTTTCAGGCAACCTTCCCCATCCTGAAACATGGGAAGTTAGGAATGCTTTCACACGGATTCTGAGACACGTGCACAATGGTGACTGCCCCAGGTATTTCCAGAAACTGTTTCATTTTACTTTTACTGTACCATTTCTTCAGTGCTACAGTCCCCTCTATATTTTCACTACTAAATTTCCCTTCTTTTATGCTGTTTCTTTCAGAAAGTTCTACCTGATTGTTGTCTGTGGTCAAAACGAGGCTGGCCCTACCAGAAGGATTTAGAATGTCCCTTTCCTTTTTGCACTGAAACACATAGCCATGCTGCAGGTCTTTTACCAACCCTGCTCCTACATAATCCATATTTAGCAGTTTCATTTACTATAAAAAGCATGCAGTACTTCCTGTAAAGAACAGCTCTGCAAAACAAAGGCAAAATATACGTAACTCCACATTGTGTGTCAATCCACACGAGTGAAGATCTGTATTATATTCTATTTATATACACATGAAAAAAGCCCAACCCTTTCCGTTTGATTTTCTCTCTCAGATATGTACTTAGCATCTAAATATTCTAATTATTATTTGAATGATGGAAAGTGAAAAGCCCCAGTAGCCTATTGATGAGTGCTTATCACATCTCTAATTCTCATTTGTGCGCCTCTAAAGCCCCTTTTGAGCTTGTATTTCAGAATTTCCCTAAAAATAATGGCAGCTATAATTAGAGCCTGGTAGTAACAAGACTTAACAAATAACAGCCAAAAGAGAAGAGGAGGAACATCAAGGCCATATATCAGGGAGAACTCTCTATAAATCAGAGCAGCACAAACCGTGCTCAGACCCCTGGTAAACGTGTACATCAGAATTGCATAGGGTTAGATTGGCAGGTTAGATAAATAAATCCATTCTTTTCTGTCTCAAAGGGAAAAGAAACAATGCCAGGTACACGGATTACAATAGAAGCTTTTGGCTTATTACTCAGAAAGAGAGTAAGTAGAGACCTTTCCTTTAACAACAACTAAAAAAAATGGAAAGTGGTTCTTTACGTACCTTCCATGGATTTTCTCAGCCTGCAAGGCCATTGTCATTGAATGACACTGAGCTTAGACTCCACCACACCCCAAAAAAAAGCGGGGGGGGAAAAGAGAAAAAAAATCAAGAAAGAAAAGAAAAAAGGTAATTCTTTCCCTCAGGAGAGGTGGCATTTTGAAACCCACCCACAAAATCACCTCAGTGAAACAGACTGATTCCAGTGTAAGATCGTGAGAATTGCAGTTGGAAACATGCAACAGCCAAAGAGCTTTCCCCAAAAATACCAACTTTAAGCAGGCTGAATTCCTTCTCTCTGGCTACCCAAAAAAAGAGTCCATTAGAATATGACAGAGGTCATTGGCAGTGCAATGTTCGAGGCTTTGCCTGCACTACACCCGAGCGGATAAAACAAGGGCACTGCTTTCCCAGAGTGCTTTCCTTCCAGCCTTCAGAAGCATAAACAAGGCTTCTCACTTCTGAGTCTAAAAAAGGACACGGTACTAAGCAGACAATAATGAAAATTATGATTAAAGAACAAAGAGTCGGTGAAAAATAGGCCCTGGGAATTGAAATGCAAGCCTTCCTTGGTGCGTTCAAGGGAAATGCAATGTCTTTTACCCTAAAAGACCATACCTTTCCTTTCCTACAGAGACTAAAGCTTCCTTTAGACTCTTCATGAACAGATATGTTGTAAGGGTTAGACAATAGTCCTTAAACACCTTTCAAATGCTTTATTTAAACATGAATGCAATAAGAGAGATGCTGAGAAAAGAAACAGCTGATTAGCCGATCTGATTTAGCATGAGTATTTAATAAAGATGAAAAAACACCTTTCTCTGCTTTCCAACAGGTAAATGCCTTATCTATCACCTTAAATTTTTCCAGTGTTTTACTCTTTGAAATGAAAAATACTAAAATATTAAAAAAGGACACAATCAGCAACAAATTTGCTGGGGGAAAAAAAAAACCACAACACAATCCTTTTTATAGTTTCATTTCCATTTGCATGCCAAATGTAAACTTGAAGCAAAGTGACCTTGGTTATAAAAAATAAGAAAGCAATGTCAGAATTCATAGGACCTACCATTAGTATTTCATTCTGACAGGTAGGAAATAGGCATGTCAGCAGTGAATGTTACAGACTGAGCTGTGGCCCTGATCTCAGTCAAAACAGTAAATTTCTTCCTACAAAAGTAATTTCCATCAAAACAAAAAGTGCTTAAATAATACAACTATCTAAAGATGAAAATAGCTTGCTATGGCCAAGCTTAAAGACAAACAAATGAAAATGCAACAAATAGCTTTTGCCTTGTGTAAAAGCCGGAAAAGCAACATTAGGTGTCATTAAATTGTACAATGGTTAAGTATTCAATGGGCTTTCTAGTTCTTAGAAACTGTTTTCATAGGAAAAACGGTATTGGGGAAAAAAAATGGTTACACAAATGTTTCATATATGGACCTATTATTATGTCCAGACAATTAAAATTATAACACTGAAATAAACAAGCAACACCTGAAACTATTCAACTATTCATGTTATGATGTGAGCAAATAATTCCTCATATGTTAAAAAATTAATAGGGGCAAGATTCACTTGGACAAGACACCCAATTTAAAGCAATGCCCTGACAAGGCCCATCCCAGCTCTAGTAGTAATGGACAGATTAGTCAGAAAATAACTTTGGATTGATTCACTAGTTTGTTCTTTTGATGCTTTTATTATACTGAAAAATAGCAGGAAAGGTGCAAAACCAAACTGGGGTGGTCTGGGGAAAGAACAGGACCAGGTATGGTTTCCACCACATTTCGTTACTTGCTGACTGTCCTCAGCATTGAGCTCCTTCAGGGCCTCTTTCATTTAAGTGGGAATTGAACAGTGAAAGTAAAAGGGGAAGGAATTGGGGAAACAGGGAAAAATTGATTCCAAGTTTTACAAGCACTACTAAAGGGAATGTCAGATCCCCTTGGCTCCTGACCAAGATTTAGTCATATTTATCAGTAAGACACACGTTCATTCTTCTACCTACAAAAATAATGTTCTAAAGTATCAGCCACTGCACAGATACACAGCATTATACTTCAGGGAATAAAATATGAGCATTGTTTTAATGTGAAAAATATTTAAGCAGAGCAACATTGCTTCAACTTGCTCTCCTTTTCATCATGTCTTTAACAAAAGCTAGAAGAAGGACTATTCCCTGAAGGATTAAAAAAATAGGTCATAGATAAATCCAAAGCAAAACCATTTAAATAAAGATTTGATAAAATAAAAGACTTTGTGAGCATCTAGGAGAAATAATGTACAGAGAAGCATATAAGTAAGATAGGAGCCAGTCGTTCAGAGACTTTTTCCAGTACTTAGCCTTTATTTTAGGAATGTACAGTCTAAGGGATTTATCATAACACAGTGGGAAGAAAAACACCCAAGTCTCTCTGACCTCACTTACCTGCTACTGTTGGCACCTTGGAAACCTTCCCTTCCCCCCCCAGTGGACTCTAATACCTCTGATCTCATTTCCTTCTTATAATTGCTGAGCACACACACAGTTTAATATATGAACTTGTACCCTTCATACTGTCAGAAGAACTATCAGAATACTTACACCAAACCCTTGCACGTTTTACCTTATTTTACCAAAGGATTACGCATCTGCCCCATCCACAGATAAAACATGCCTTTTAATGATGTACTTTTGGAAAAGTCTAATTAAAATTCAATGCATAAAAGCGTGCAAGGGTTGATAACCCACAGAACTCAGCAGACCCTGGTTAACATTCTAATGCATCCTCCATTTGGAGAGAGACAGTAAGACTTTTCCACCTCGGTGGCAGACACTAATGATACTTGCAAATATGACTAATGTCTTCATTGGTGAAAAATTAATGCACCACAATAATTTTTCTACCTGGGGTTAATGAACATGTCAGATGCTGAAAATGAGTTGTTTGAAAGTAAATTACTATAATCTATATTTAGAAGACTCTGCTCTTGGAACAAAAAAATCTATGGTGTGTTTGATGTCCTCTGCTTACTTCTGTCATGAATTTTGCTGTTCACTTAGAGAGAAAACACTATGCTGACTTTTCTGCTGGTACAAGGGAACATCTTCTTTACCCTAGAATGCCCATGTTTTTATGGGGAGAAGTCCAGTTTGACTCCACTTGCCACAGGCACTGTAACAAACGTTCCCACAGCTCTACAAGCAGCAGAAACAAGCTGAAGTCCATCAAAACCAGCTTATCTTCACTAAGGTTAGACCCAAAGCAGTATCTCAATAAGCTTTTAGGAAAATCCAGATACCCACTTGTCTTTCATGTGAAGAGGAGGGAATAGTTTTATAATTTGGGTTGATTCCTCTCTCTCAACTCCCCTTTTCCTTTAACAAAGCAAAGGGAATGCTCCATGCAGCAGTGTGAACAGAAAATAGCTTCAATAAAGAGCCTTATCACAGAGAAAGGAGTTGTTCTGTTAGTGAATGGGTCACTACAAAATTTTTAGAACCATGTTCTTTCCAAGTACTTGTGGTTTCAGTGGGAACCAGTGGGAACTGGTATGAGCTGGATACTGGGAACTGGTGACAATTTTGAAGCATGGCTCTTATTCCTCATGTTGGAATCATCCTTTGCTTTCAACTGTGATCATTTCTTCAGAAAATATGCAAATGCATTCATCCTCTAAATGCCATTTCTAACAGAGCACAGAACTTCAACTCCACATTTAGCACTGGAAGCATAACTCCACAACATTTCTTTCAGAATGTGCAAGCAGAGAAAAAAGGGTACAAAAGAGTATGCCTGGCCTTTATTCAGGTTTCAGCTGTAGCTCATGGTGGCTTTAAGGAGTTAGAAGGATTCTGAATCGCAATTTAAAGCCTTTAAATAATGGCAGATTCACTGCATTCCTTCACAACCCATCCCAAAGGAGAAGTATTCCTTCCTCCTGTCAAAAAACATGCACTTCACATACTTTTGATACCTTGCTGACTTGAACTGTAGCCACAAGACATTTTCAACTGGTTTTAAAAGCCTTGCAGTATTAGATGTCTTTACCTATGTGAGCAGTTACCACCCTAACTTGGTTACTTCTTGATTATGTGTTCAAAAAGCAGAGAAACAGAACTTGTGCAAAGGACAGTGATTTGTAGCTCTAATGTCTGATCTCCCCAAACACACAGAGAAGTAAAACAAACTTCAGTCTTTAAAGAAACAGCTCAGAGTCCATTTTATGCTCACACTTCCCAGTCCCAGAGCTGACAGTTTTCCACCTATCTGCAGGATTGACTGGAGGAACTGCAACCAAGGGCAACTGCCCAGACATTTCGTGCTGGAATGCTGGAATTCCGTGTCTCTGAATGTCCTGGTCACATAGGGGTGTCGGGCAGAGCTGAGCCAGCACTGTGCAACCACAGTTCTCAGATTTAATCCAGTTGGGAACACCCAGAACGGAGTGACTAATCCAGTCCACTTCCTGCAGAGTGAAAACTTTTCCTGAGAATTATCAATTCACTATATTGCAGGAAATCTGCTCGAATTTAGGTCTCACAGGGTACTGAAGCAATTACTTCTCAGATGACAGTATGTTTACTATTTCTCCAGATTTCTGTGGGCAAAACATTAGGACTTTTGCTATTAACCTTTTTTTTCCCCAATTTTATATCAACTTTCTGAACAAAGATTGCTTTCCCTCATTTCTTGTTTTCTACAGTACTTTGAGTTAGGATAGCAAACACACAATAGAACTTTACTATTCTTAAATAAGCTGTCTACCCACAAAAAATTTTGTCACTCCATTTTGACAGATCAAGTAATAATTTTATCTACCATGGGAGAGTATAAACTGTACCAGTACAGGAATCATAGTGGGCGTATAAGCTGTAACCATCATAAATGACACTTTTTATTCCCTTTGAAAATCCTCCTGATTTATTACATTTACTTAGAGACTGTCACAGCTTATTTTTACTAGACACATTTTTTTTTTTTTAACATTCCATCAAGTGAGCTCCTATGTGATGCAGAGCAAACTGATAGAAAATGGTGACACTCTCACCCAAGCTGTCATTATTCAAAATGATTTCTTCTGCTCAGGTTGTTTTCATTTAGTAAAATAATTTGATTTTTCGATGTCTGCCCACATTCTATTCACAGGAGGAAAAGGAAGCTCAAAACAATGTCTTCTGCATTTAATATGCAGGGAGAATGCTTAATAGAATCATTTGCAGGATAATTAAAAGTCTGCTGATACATCTTAAGAAAGTGTGAAACAAAGTACAAAATGAATAGAGCCAAATGGCAATTGCTTATTTCTGTAGAATAAGTGCTAAGTCAAAGAGGTCATAATTGCTGTTTTGCATATGGAAAACAGTTAACAGGGTTTTATAGATATATTTTCTGCAGTAAAACTAAAGCTGATTGTTTTCATACAGAAGTTGGTTGAATATCACAGATACAAAAGGTTACAGGGCAGTGCTGCTGGGGCTGCCTGTGATAGCAAGGAAAAGAAGTCCATAAATTCAAATACAACCAAGGAATGGCTCGAGTGGAAGTCAATTCCTGCTCACATTTAAAAAGGGCACATGCTCCTCTAAAACAAACTTTTTTTTTCTAGCAAACCAAAACAAATCTACCCAATTCATTCACATTATACCCATTAAAATGCTAATGTCGTGTAGTTAATAAATGGTTGCACTGTGTTCCCCAAGCCCTTTTCCCACACTCTGTAAGCTTTTACAGTTCAAATTTAAAGGAAATTTTCTTAAGTATCCACCTTGTGAGGCAGATACATAAGTCCTATTATGAATTATGGGAATTGTGTGTGCTCACTGTGGACAGACTGTGGCCACCAGCTGTGCCAGTTATCCTGATTATATTCATTTCTCATGAAGTGGATAGCCCCTTATCTGGCTTTTTTATGACTACAAATTAGTTCTTAATTACAGTCAGTCATTGTAATTTCAGAGCAACTGCTAGCTCAAGCATTGACCCATTTTAGTGAATTATAAGCAAAGTAGATAGCATAGATTCCTTTATTCCCCAAACACTAAAAAAAAAAAAAAACAACCAAAAAAACTCTTAAAATTTGGCATTCCTGTTCCACTCCTGCCACTGTTTAGACATTATCACAACTGTTCCCTTCATCTGCTGAAGTTCACCTCCAAATAACAGCTGCCATGAGACTATGTCATGTCAGTAAAAAAAAAAAAAAAAAAAAAAAAAATCAAACCCCCAAAACCTCAGAACTAATGTAAAGATCCTGCCACCCAAAGAAGTGCAAGGCAAGAATTTCACTGTAGGCACAAAGCATTCTGTAGCTCTATGCTACCAATTGCTTCAGTGACTTTACTCGTGACTGCTTTTAGGTCGAGGGAGAAGAGAATTATGCCACAGCCTCTAATTATCTGTATTTAGAGAGTGTAAGCATTGTAGTGATCTCTATTCAGAGACAGAAAAACTTATGCCTGACTTGAATTGTTAATGCTACTGCTGGGATTTCAGTAGCACAGAGCGAGTTGCAAAACCAGGCGGCATTTACAGTAGGAATCTCACGCACTACGTCGTTCTGATGTCACATTTCATGCGTGTGCAGCTCTTTGGCATCACCACAGACTCACCCATCCAGTGGTGACTCTGATTTGAAAGCCAGATAAACCCAGTGGAACAAGTGAAATCAGCATTTAATTTACTTGGATGCAATTGTTAATAGAGCAAAACCTTCACAGCACATGGTGAGGTGGCATTTTCCCTCGACTCCAGTAGTCTCCGTGTGCCAGACTGCGCAGGGATATTCAAACCTTCGGTTTTTTCATTTCCTACCTACATGTATTTTGCATTACATATCATTCCACAAGGGCCTGTTTTCCCACACTTACACCCCTAAACCTGTGACAGGTCCATGTCCTGTAGACTGCACAGCGTGTGTGCAGCGCTCCTGGAGGAAACGTCAGTGCCGCGCTCTGCTCATTTCCCCTGCGGCTCTTTGCACTGGGTGCACCGGGTTATGTCTCTGGAAAGGGTGCAGCCTGCTCCCCTAATTCCACCAACTCCAGCAAACTGACACAAAGGTCAAGGGAGAGAGACAGAGGCAAGGGCATGGCCTGCTCCACTGTCCACCCGCCCCAGGGAGCAGCAACAGAGCTGCCTCTGCAGTGCTTTTAAGTGCCAAGGCAGAGGAAGCTCCTTCCATCCTCACCAAAGAGTGTGCTTGTCAGAGAAAGCCCCGAGCAAGTATTAGAATTCAGCTGCCAGAACTAGAAAGACCAAGACACAGCCACAGTCCCAGTGTCTGTCATGTTGGGAAGTGAGAAAAATGTAACACATCCACTTGGAGCATTGACAGATACTGAATAGGAGCTGATGCTTTTCCTGCCTAAGAGGTAACACAGAGATCAAAAAAAATTCATGCACTCGTATTACACATCTTGCACTAACTTGAGACTAATGCCACATGTCCCACACAGAGCAAACTATTCATTAATTTCTTCAGCAAATACATAGGGATCCATGTTGTTTACTTTAAAGCAAAAACACTGAAAGAGCTTCCACAGTGAAGAAAGAACGACCAAGCCTAACTATCACATGCCAGGAACCTTTTCACCATCGGTTTTCAAGCAGTTCTTCCTTACTCTTTTGCTTCTAGGCTAATTAATTATACACTAAACATACTGCTAGTGTGGTACAAATAATTAATTAAACATGGTCACAGGCTAGAACATTAATTGTGACAATATATTACACTTACTGCTGCCTGTCTCTTTTAGCTAATATGAACTTAGCAACATGCAGGGACTCCAGCCTGGCAAATATGTCTGTATATTTACTGCAATAACAAACTGCACAGAAGAGAATTTCCTGTTTTCTACAAGCAGTGTCTGGATACTTGTAAGGTAATCTGCCTTTCTTTATTCCATGATGGGAGCTCTCCATTTCCTTGTGTCCCCCCAGATCTCTCAGGAAAAACAAAAAAAAAAAAATAAGGCACTGATTTACAGTGCTTTTATTTTCACTGATGGTTCTCTGAAAAAGCAGGTTCTGAGCTGGTGAAAAGGGCAGGAAAAAGAAGGGGTGCACAGAGAAAGAACAAACTTCAGCAAACACAACATTAAGCCGATTTTAGGGGTTCCAGAGCTGGCAAGCACACAGATATTATTCTCAGCAAGACCAAGAAGATTCCTTAAAAGAGATTAGTAACATTTACCTTGAGCACAGGAAACGTTCAGAGAATTCATCACTTGATGCCTACAGTGCTGAAAACACAGCATGTTGCAGCAGCATTAAGTATTATTAGCGTGCTTACCTGCAGCTCCTGCATCCTACCAGATGGCACCCAGAGTTTATTTTGCTTTCTCTTTCAAAATTACACCCCCCCAAAAATTACCTTATTTGTAAGAAGGCATTATAGCCCTTTTTGGTGACTAAAATATGAAAATTAACATTCTTAAGACAATACTGGTGCTTGATGTTCCTTTCCTTCCGTTGGGTGGGTCAGACATGGTCTGCACACACAACATGGGAGGAGAATCATTCACAGCCTGCACTTAAATGATCGAGACCTTAGAGGCAGATTAAACCACCTACCCATAAGAGAGAAAATCAAGAGCTAAAATACCTTGCCAAAGGCTGTGGGCTTTTTGTGCTTTTTAGAGAGAAAATTGTGCCACAGATCCTTCGCCATTTAATAGATACAACATTTAAATGATTTGTGCAGTTGCTTTTATGTGTAGTGTGTGGGGATAAAGTGCTTTAAAAATATGATGGTTAATTTTCAGTTGTTCTATCATTTCTCTTTGGCTGGAAAAAAAAAAAAAGAGGAGTTTTATGACACCTTTTTTTGGCAAGTAGATTTAGCACCTTGGAGAACTGAAGTTCATTCATTAGCATAAGCTTTTATTATAAGCCATAATCTCTTTTTTATTTCAACTCCCAAGGGTGAGGATATCTAGGTACCATCTCCCATCAGTGGTAGTTGGAAACATCTCCCATTTGATTTCCGTATACAAAGCACATATTTGAACCCTAAATGCAAGCACCCTCAACACAGAAATAAAAGAGAAATAAAAGTGAAATATTCTATTTTTTAGTCGAATAAGTAAGTCCTGTGAGGTGTGGCTGAGGGAGCTGGGGGTGTTTAGCCTGAAGAAAAGGAGGCTCAGGAGTGACCCCATCACTCTCTACAACTCCCTGGAAGGAGGTTGTGGTCTGGTGGGGTTCAGCCTCTTCCCCCAGGTAACAAGCGACAGATCAAGAGGAAATGGCCTCAACCTGCACCAGGTGAGGTTCAGGCTGGACATCAGGAAGAATTTCTTCAAGAAAAGGGTGGTTAAATATTGAAATGGGCTGTCCAGGGATGTGGTGGAGTCACAATCCCTGGAGGTGTTCAAGAAATGACCGAATGTAGCACTTAGTGCTGTGGTTTAGTTGACCTGGTGTTGTTCAGTCAAAGGTTGGACTCGATGAACTTGAAGGTATTAATGATTTCATTTTTTGAAAAAAAAAAGAGCTATTTTTAAAATTACGCAGGTTTGAAGTACTTATTCAGAAGTCATTAAAATTTGATTGGTACCAAATTTATACTACAAAAGAACAAAGTCTCACTGGTTTCACAGTTCTTATCTCTGGTCTCTTTTGTTTGTTCATGTGATTAGAATATCATAATTTTCCTTTGTTTGATACTTTCTTTTTATCATTTATTTCATCTCATTTATGAGGAAGGATTTTTTTTTACAACTATATCTTCTCCAAATCTGATTATTGTTGCTACAAGTATCTGTGCTACAGTCATGCCCCAAAGCCTGAACCATGGGTTAGGATCCTATCCTAGGTCTATAATTTATTTTTCTTGTATTTCCACAGAAAGGACTTTCCAAAAGAACTACGTTCCCCCTTGTTTTATAGGATAGTGTAGGCTTATTGAGTGTTGGCCTTCAGAAGCAAAGTTTATGGGGTTTTTTTCTAAATAAACTAAAGGAATAATTATGAAAAGGATACTTGTAGGATAGGCCATTACACAGAGAGAGGATGCAATGTCAAACAGCCAGTGCTTTTTTTCCCAAGCCAGCTGCCAGGAAGAGGATTCCCATCTCTTAATAACAGAAACTACATCATATGCCATCTTCAACTCTATGCTATCAGTTCAGTTACTAGTGTTAAAATACAGAATGGTTACTTGGCATTTTCCTCCAATAAACTCTCTATTTTGGAGGAAGAAAAACCATGTTTTTCAGGGCATTATACTAAACCATTACAGCCAGATAAAGTCTTCAAGGATAGGGGGTTTTTAATATATAATATCTATATAAATAAACACAAGAACTAATATAATTTTTTATCTTGCTATTCCAACTTAACCCTTTTTTTTCTTTTGAGTCATAAAAACTGCAACGACACTCGTCATTAAAGTGATTTTTTCAATTTTTTATCATATTTGGTAGACTTTTTCCATATCAGTCTGGTGCACTTTGGCTCTCATTGACACCTACCTTCACCAGAATTCTACAAGCTATCCTTTTTATGAAAACGAGATACAAAAAAAAGAGAGACCAGTATGAAGACTTCATCCAAATGTATTGCATTTCAAGAGAAAGCAATCAGAGAAATAATTTTAGTTTATATTATGTTGCTTCCTAAAGACAATGAACTAATGAGAAAAATACTGCTGCCTTTTATTTTAATGTTCATACAAAGAGGGGGGGAAAAGAGCCATCAGAATAAACCCGTAAAGATTGTAAATGTTCCCTGGAGAACAAATGTACAGTGTTATTGTTTAACATTCCTATTTCTGTTTGTTCTTAGGTGTTTGGAAAATAAAAAACACGGCTTTGCTTTTACTTCACAGAAACATTTCCCAACTTCAAATGCACAGTCAGTGAGTATCTCTGATTACAAGGGTTACAATTAACAGGATGAAGAGGACCAGGATCCAACATCAGTTTCTCATAGAGTAAGACGTATCACATTATGTAACACAGCACAACACTCACATCTCTGAGGTTTGAGCACTACTGTAAAAACTCTCCCTCCCAAAAAAGTCCCATATTCTTCCTTCACATCTACATGAAGTGCCCACTAAAGGCAACGAGAAATGAGTACTGAGCTTTTCCAAAAAAAAACCAAAACCTTTCTTGTCTGATAAAAGTAAAGATCACAGGACACTGCTTTCCATTTTCCAATGAGGGAACAATTTAGGAAGCTTTCCAGGATTTCCTCCAAACTCCATGGATATGCTACTGTGCTGACAGCAAGCACAAGGAAATGTGCTTAACTCTATTTCCCCACTGAAGCCCCACTCATAAAAATGAGGTGCTTAGGAACCAATTAAACAGCTTTGCCTTAGCGAACAGTGTGTGCTGCAAGGGAGGGAGAAGAGTCACCTGTGGGCCCCCTTTGGATTCATGTTTCCCATCAATAGTTGTTTCTTATTAACAGCTGTCAGGAAGAGGAAAAGAAATATTTTGGAAATTCAATCACTCCATCACTTTGAGGAAGACTGTGCTAACCCATTTGGAAGGTGAAGTCAGAGCACTGGGCAACTTCATGGAAAATGAAAAGGAATATATTGTGGGGGCTGCTTTGCTTTCCACAGATAACTCACATGAACAATTACAAATTATTTTGCTTAGTATGCAGAGTTTGAACACAAAAGAAACCACTGAGGACTAGTAACTTGGAAGTAACAAGATGTGTTCTGACTTCCTGATCTGTTGATGCCATGTGAATTGGCTGTACTCAGTAGCTTTTATGTTGAATTTTCATCAGAGGTGGGATAGAAGGAGGAAAAGCGCATGAACAGATTAATTCAAGGTATCCACGTGCCATCTTCTTTGGGGACAATTTCACCCTTTTTTTTTTTTTTTCCAGAGGATAATTACCCTCTAATAAAGCAAAATGAGTACTTCAGATTTTGACTTCAGAATCTTTTGGCCCTCATCCATGGAGGTGATGTCACACCCAGGGGGGTAAAACCCCCCAGCAGTCCTACTCGCCTACCACGTCTCTATTACTCCAACCTCCAGATGACAAAGCATTCTGCTCTAGCATGGAACAAAAGATCATAAAATACATTTTCACAGCAGAGCCAAAATTGCTTTGGTAATAAAAATTTATTTTCTTTTTCTCTTTGAAGGTTATTGCATAGGTAATCCATTATTAGTGGCTCACAGCCAGCAACTGGCTGTGAACTGAGCTGGGGAATAAATCAGCCTACGTAGACAAAGACCCAGAATGCTGGGTATGTGAGTGTGCAAAAGAGGCCCCAACGTTGAAAATTTTACTGTTTCTCTAATGCAAATGGTTTAATGTTGTACAGCCTCATTCTTTTAATGTCCATTTGGGTGCTTCACATAACTATTTGAATATTCACTTGAACTTAATTCATTTCACCATCCATTTGGGACCTGACGAAAATCCTGCTTCCTCCTATAACCCAAAAATAGCCAGGCATCTTCCAGAGAGCTGAAATACGAAATATCCATTGCTAAATCTGCTGCTTTCAGAGCTGAACTGCTTCTTCACAATGGGGAGAATGACTATGCATATTCTTTTTTTCCTTTATAAATCTGGCACATGGTGCTGTTTGTCACCACTCCATTAATTTATCTTCAAATCAACAGTAACATTCCCCAAATATCTGAGCTCTGCCCTTTGGTACCTCCCCAGGTTTCTCCAAATCTTTTACCTGAGGATGATCCAAAAACATTTCTTAGGGTTTAATGATGGATGTATCCCTTTGGCCCTGCTTGGCGAGGGTTAGAGAAAAAGAGATATCTCCATATGTAGCTGAGATCTTCCTATAAATCTAACACAAGTTAACCTCCTTAGGAGGATGGATAAAAGCAGTAGGACCCCAAGAACCCCAGATCACAGGTCATCTCCTTTTTTTTTTTTTTGTTAGAAGATATCCTGAATAGAACCTACTCCTTCAGCTCCAAAGAACATTGTCTTCCCCAGATCTCTGTCTCCAACCACAGAGACACTTTGGAAAAAGTTCTGAAAAATCCTGATAGGTACATACAGCATAGAAATAAATGTAATAATCAGATTGACCAGTTGTTTCCAATTTTCGTGACTCTAAAAATTTGTGAACAGCTCCTACCAAAGACAGGAACGGTATAGATAATTTACATTAATCCTGACACAGTTTCCAAGCAAATCTTCCCAGATACAAAATAGTTATTCTTCCATCTTGGAATTTCCACAATTCACTGCAGGAAAAAGCAAAGCATGAATGTAATGCCTTCTCTGAATTTTTTATTTAGAGGGCAAAAACATAAGCCCTACAAGGAAAAAAAAAAAAAAAGCACTCTATGAATTCTTCAGTGGCCTCTTGGGATGACTGAGATTCCCATGAATCAACAACAAAATCCAGATACATAGAACATAAATACCTCTGTAGACTAAGATCTAAAATATCTAAAATCCTCTCTGCTCTTCTACTACTGTTAAATGTTGAGGTCCAGGAATTCCTTATAGTTTAAATCTCCACATGGAGATTTTTTTGTTTTCTTTGCTCCCTGTTTTAACTCCACATGGTTTTCTTGAGAGCAAGGCTGGAACAGAACTGCTGCTTCACTGTGCTGGTGACAGAGCAACAAACTCGACAGTCAGAGCCAAACCAGTCAGTAAATTCCATGTTCCCAGCGGTGCAGGCCACAGACAGTGCATGCATATGAGAAGTTGCAGTCAGTGGTGAGGAGGGGACTGCAGGACAGCAAAGTCCCGGCCTTCACTGAGCAGGTCTGAGAGAGGAAAACTGCTCTCAGCAGCTGCTACAGCACAGACGGTGCTACATGAGAGTGATAGAAGGACATGGTGCTTGCCATTTGGAAAATGAAAATTCCTGACATTCCAGCTTGGCCAAAATCTGTCTTGAGAATGCAACTGTGAGGAAACCTCCAAAACCAAATTGTATGAGGCTATAGTGTGCCCACTGCACTCACTTTAAGGTATATTTGATTGCAAGAAGTACTCTGGGCTGTACCTCAGCGAGATCAAAAGCTAATTTGACTGGAAATTCAGCAAACTCAACAGAATGCCTGACATCTGACATTGCTCAGGAAAGAATTGTGTCCAGCAATTAAAGCAAAAGATATTTCTATGACTAACAAGCACAGATGATCTTTTTCATTTGTTTCCAGAGGCAGATGTTTTCTCTGCGTCTCTGAACTCTTCAGAAATGTGGTGGAGGACAGGACAACAAGCACACAAATATGAAAACACCAGGCTGCAGCCAGATCTGCAGAGCATGGGAGAATAATAATACCCAGAAGAGTGTTTAGTCTCTGAACTCTTCCATCCCCCAGGAGCAAAACTATCTGAAAGAACTGCTACATTCCTACAAAGACTAAGGATGATCCTGCCTTTTGGAATACACCTTTCTGAGCCAAAAGCCTTCACGACCACAATCACTGCTACCACCTCTTATTTTGTTATAGTTACTCTCTGAGTAAACAGAATACTCATGCAAAAATGTAGGATAAAGATATAAAGGCAAATACACCTGCCACAGTCCAGGAGGATGTTGGACTTTGGGGCTATGTAGAATGAAACAGCAAAGCTTAGCTGGGTGTCCATCCCAACAGCATTTTTAAGCTGGTTCTGCTTATTGTAAACTTCTCATGATATGCACAAACACATTGTCCATGTTTTCTATTTGGTTAACATTATTTCTTTATTTTTTTCTCTATCCCTGTAGTAATAAAGATTAATTCCTAAATTATTACAATATAAAAATGAGTAAACCACTTCTGTCATAAATCCTTTTTGTAAAACACAGAAGTTTCTTGTCCTTCTAAAATGTTGAAATCAAGTTTTACCTGCATTAAAAACCAGATTAAAATCCAGGGCCATAATCTTCTGGATTATTTTTAGCCAAACATTCATAATCTAGCTTTTCTTACCAATAGTTGTTTTTGCAAAAGTGACATGACCGAGCACAAGTGTGTTGTTGACATTTTCATCTACATAAACTAGCAGAGGAAAGACCCAGTATGGAGGTGACATATGATATTTACAGTATAGAAAGATCTCGTTACAACCTTTTCCTGTTCCATGAGGGACCTCTCCCTGAGGCAAGTCTAAAGTTTTCTGCAGTCAAAAATGGCACACCTTGCTCTGAACGGCCTCTTGCTTCAGGGCCGGGGACTCTCCTGTCTGCTCTTGCTACCTCTGTCTTGCAGCAATTCTTTAAAGGTTATTCATTGTTATTGTAGCCCAAATGCCCCTTATCTCTTGCCCCTTGCTCTTGCAGTTCCCAGTGAAACTTCAAATGGTGTTAACACCTCCCAGCCGCTCCACTGGATTCCTGTTCCTCACTGGTTATTGCACTTCAAGGTAGGTTTTTTTCTCAAAATCTTTTCAGAACACTTTTTCTCCAACATTCCCAATCTGTACCATGGATCACAAAGGTGGGCAAACCCAGCACATAATACATACAGGTGCAACATCACTGACAATATCAAATGCACTCTCAGATAAGAGACATTTCTCATCTGGACCCCTGCCATTATCAGTGTATTTTCATTAATTTATCACTTTCATTTCTGCCTCTGCTTTCTCTTCATAAATATTTTCTTCCCTTGCTAAAATTATCTTCTAAATTTATGCTGAGCAGTAAGACAACGTGTTTATCGTAAATAATTCAGCAACATAAAATATTTGATAAAACTCAGGGGGAAACTAGTTATTTACATAACTAAACTTTCCAACGGATATGAAGTTGACAATTGCACTTGCTTCATCATCAGAAAACTTCATCATTTTTGTCATTGACCAGGACTCCATTGTGCCAAGTGCTGTTCACCGGATGCTGTGTCAGCAAAGAACAAAACCACAGCCCCTGCCCTGGACAGCTCACCATCTGCAGGACAAGAGGAATACAGACAGATGGAGAGGTATGGAAGGTGACAAGATGCTTGTGATCCCTCTGGTGGGCAGCAGTCAGAGCAGAAGAACGCTCTGGTCAAATTTTAAACAGGCATCACAGCAAAGAAAGGTTTCAGGGAGATAAAACACTCCTAAGGCACAGGAATGGATCAGTGACTTGCCACTTAATTCCACGTTTCAATCTGAACTCTCTCCAAACTCTCAGGTGCCCTCTGAATAAAAACTTGTAGTAAAATCAAACACAGTACAACCACTGTCTTCACTTGGAGAAGCTCCACTTGCTGCTAAACTCCCATAATGTCACTTAAACACATATTTAAAGCTTTAGAAATATGCTGGAATATTTTATAACGTATACAGGAGTATGCACTTCTATGAATGCAAGATTTATACCAGTACTATTGTTAACTTAACAAAGGCATGGCTTGAAATTCAGACCCAAACCACTCTGGCAGAAGAAAAAAATAGGTGAAATGACCAAATAAAATTGATGATGATGTAAGCAGTAAGTTTAATCTACTGTAATATATGCCACCTCATCAGGCTAAATTCCACCCCAACCTGCACAGAATTCCTGCTGGAGATACTGAACATACCAGTAACAACTGCATGTAGCCAAAATTGAGTTTGCACTTTGCCTCTGCTTGTCTTTTTGTTACCTCCTGTAATAGATACAGATGATTTACAGTCAAGGTTTTTAACAAAAAGAGCGATTGTAGCTCCAACAAATTGATACGGATAGGAGGGAGGGAAATATACTCCCCACCATCTCTTCAATGATCTACATTTCAGTAAATTTGATAACTTGCCTTTCTTAGTGAAGAACAAAACATGTATCCTTTAAAAACCTACACTACCTGACATAGAAAATTCTCAACAATCAAAGACCAACCGTTCTTTAAGTGGATGTACTTTTTCAACAAAAAACAAAGCAGCATAAGTATTTCAATTAGCACTCACATTTCAGCTTGGAGAAGTATTTTTTAAAAAAAGTAATTACTGCAGATCCTAACCAGGGGTGCTCACGTTGCAGATGCAAACATAAACTGTGGATGTAGGGAGGACTTTGTGTTTACGCATCCTTATTTTTAGTCACAATATATTTGCTGAATTCCACCATTAACATATTTACAAACAAACTGAAAACCACCAACCCAGTTTATATACTTTTATGTTTCTCCTGTCAGACTAGGCCCCTCATCAGGCTGAAGCGATATCAGCACAGGTCATCCCACTGACATAAATTACAACACTGAAACTATGCTGCAGGATAGAACCAAACTATTAGGAAGTAGATAAATTATTTAACTTTACAATTTGGCACAGTTTTCCCCAACTTCCTGTGCATTATTCCTATCTAAAACTTCTTTGTGCAGTCACATATCACAGATGACTGGGACAAGCAAAGACCCTCTACAGGTTAGTAAACATATTTATATTGCAAAGTAACACACCATGGGGTCCAATCCCAGCTGTGGCCTCAGGTATTACATTTTACACCATTAAGTTGTAAGACAGAATTCTCATGTTATCTTTTTCCCTATCAAAAATGCGAGCTGCTACAGCCACTTACACTTTATCTGTCCTCATCACCCCCCTGGTGTATTTAACTGTGGCAATATCTCAAACCTGTAAAAACACCTTGCTGCTGTCATAAGCTGCAGCAGAGCATCTATTGTGTCACTGCACAGCCCAGGCTGAACATAGAAGGAAAATCCTCCCACCCTGTCAGCAATATGATAAACAGCAATGATGGAGGGCAGAGAAGAGGCTCATGTGTGTTTAAAGGCATTTACACAAAACTTCCCCCCTCCCCTCCGAGACATCAGAGAGGGTTTGGTTCTCTGAAGCATCACAAAAGACAAGCCACGTGGTGCTGCCAGCTGTGGCAGGCAGAGCTCTGCTCTCTGCACACCCTGGCTGGAATACACAGCCAGAAACACGAGGTGTCCCAGAGCCTGGAAGGGAGGAGGAAGAAAGAGAGAAGCGTTGGGATGAGGAAGAACAGAAGGAACCGAAGATGCAGGAGTTAAATAGATGGGAGGTTAAACCAGCATGACATGGACAGTCAGACAAAAGGTACAGCCTCTTCCTGAAGGGCCGTGAGCAGCCAAAATAAAATGGAGAATAAAATGAAATGATTGAGGGGAAAAAAAAAAATACATGAGAAATATCAACAGAGAAGAACACAAGAGAAGAGAAAGCAAAGCTGGCTGAGATACACAGCGGTTCCAGAAACAAAACAAAAATCTCCCAACAGCACAAATGCAAAATGGGGACAACCTATGAATAAAAATGGTTAGGATGAGGCCTCAGTTTAGTGCTGGCATAGGTAATGTGCTGCACCAGGTTGAAGGAAGATAAGAGCTGCTCCACCGAAATCCCCACTTAGTGCAGCACTCGCAGGATGAACCAGCCCACGGCCACCAGCACGGGAGATGTTTGTGGGATTAAATATTCTGGTAGACGTGGAAATACTTGAGCAAATGAGAATGTGTTCCAGCAGAAGACAATCAGAGACCAATGCCATATTGTAATAGCAGCCATAGGCAAGAAAAGAATAAAAAAATAAGCATCCTTCATAGAGAGAAGTCTTTAATGTTTTGTAGATACAAGAAAAAGAGATATATCACACCTGCAGCAAACTATATAAATAAAAGGAATTGTATTAGTAGGAGATAGATAAATAAATATTTGCTAAATAACACATAATATGCATTTAGATTTTTGAATTTTCAGCCATTGTTTTCAAATGCTTCTAATGATTCAGTAGCTGAATTTACTAATGGGGGGGGGGGGGATAGTCTGAGTCTCCAGAAAGCAGCCCAGATGTGGAAGGATGAATATTCTGAATTAAGATATCTTGATCACAGGGTTTAATTTACTCAATTTGCCTCCAAGAATTGCATAGACTTGGGTGGGCAATCTGAAGACTATTTAATCTCATTCCTAATCTATAAACTACAAATGTAGTGATTCTAAAGAAGCTGTTAACTGAACAAACAACAGAACAAGAATCAGCTGTCTATCATCTGTTTCATGTTTGTTTAAACAAAAATATCCATTTTGAGCTCAATCCAATGTCCACCCAAGTCAATGGAAAGATTCTCACCAGTTTGAACAAGTTCTAGAATAAAGTTTATGTGTGTTTACAGGTAGAACCCGTGTTGTGTATCAGCCCTACAACTGTCCCAAACCTCCTCAGTTGAAACACTAAACAAAATTGGTGAAGTTGTGCTTAGTTAGTGTGTGCTGAACCTGTTAAGACCTCAGGCTCCAGGAATTCAACACAGCAGTGGATTTCTTCTACTCCTTTCCCAAATTTAAGGAAGTGCTCATCTGCACACTCAGCTACCTGCTGTGTTGATGTAAAAGATCTATTTGAGCATAAAGAACTCATTGCTTTGGTTACATGAAGGTAAACCCTTCCTCATTTCAAGATGTCTTCCAATTTGCATTCATTCCAGAAGGAAGACTTTGAGAAACAGGAAATTAGTTTCTTGAGAGCTAAAGAGATTCCCTAAAATTCGAGATAAAACCTGGTTTGAGCAAATAAAGGTATTATTTAGCTATATTAAATATTTGGATTTAAATTTATTCAAATATCATAATTATTTGAATTTAAATACAGTATTTAAATATTTAAATATAGTGTTTGACTGGATATTAATTAAAGATATGGGGAAGCATTACTTTGGAATACAATGCAGAACAGCCCTCAGGAAGTCATATTAGCCTTAGTTCTGGAATAATATCTCTGTTGTTCCTCACAAAAAGATGGAGGATCGTTCTAATTAAACCTGCTTCAGATGATCTGTTTCCTATTTGGCCCTCAAGTGGCTAAAGACTTGCACAGAGACTTCACAAACCAAGCTTTCTGTCATACAAACACCTCCATGCAGAACTTCCACCGTCACCAGATCCCACAAACCTACAAAAGGTGACATTTACCCCACAAAACCAAACTTGCTCCTCTTACAAAATGTTCTTTGACAACACCGGCTGTGAGTTCCTTCTTTTTCATTAAATAGTGACATCTTACATATTTTGTTCTATTCAAAGCAGATATACAAAAAAACCCCAAACAAAACAAAACTATAAATAAACCTTGAAAACAAGAATGAGGAAAGATCTCTTTGATACTTGTATCTGACCTCCAAAGAGTCATTTCACAGCTACTGGGCCCAGAACATTTGACGAAATCACATCTTTTTCCCTACATGGAAGTCACAAGTGGGACATGATGGCTTTGAAAGCCGGTCCACAGAGATCTGCTGGAGTAGCCAAAACAGAGCAGCCTCCTCTGTCAATGCCCAGAGGAGGAATCCTGACCCAGCCAACCGTGTTTGTGACAGATACAGTGACAGACAGAAATAAAGTGTCTTATATAATTTGCCTGCCTGCAATTTAGGCTTTGCAGCAATCCTTAATCAAATGCCAGCAAATGAGCAGACAGAAACCCAACATGGTTTGAGCTGCAGCCTCCACCAATACTGCAAACACACGGTTTGAAATGTTAAAACACCGTCAAGTGTCTGGAAATTTTCAAATGCACATTTGTGAGAATTAAAGCCCAGCTCTTCAGACCATCACTCGCCAAAGGGGCTGTGCTAGGGAGCAGAAATGAAAGGTTTCTACCAACAGGTGGGCAGATGTAAATTGATTTTCAAGTGCCCTCCTGCCTAGGTCTATATAACCCAATGAAATTTAGTCTTATCACTTACTAAATTTAACTATTTTGACATTAAGGCAACATTGAAGATAACCATTTTCAATTGTCTTCAAAAGAAGCCAGTTTTTCCTTTACAGTCAGTGCACTCATTCAGTCTGAAGTGGCACTACAATAAGGAGCTGACAGTGCGGTACCAGCACAGCAAGAGATATAAAAGAAATTATATTGACTGAGCCCACACAAGGAAATCCCTCAACAATGCGAGAGAAAATGGGGTTTTAACACAGAAGGTGCACATGACTGTGTCACCAGTCATCCTCTGCCTCCCCAGCTACAGCACAGCCCGTTGGCTCCTCTGCTCCTACTTGAACTGCACACACATTCACCCACCACCCCCCCTCCTCCTCCTCCTCCTCATCTCCCAAATGGCTGATCCTATCAAGATTTCTGTAATGTATCATCCAGACCTGGGTGGCCTCACTCCTCCAGTTGCCTCTTCCTTTTTGTTTTGGGTGGGAAGTGAGACAGAGAAGCATAAAAAACTCATATAATTTGTTTTGGTGTCGAATTGGTCTCACTTGAAGTCAATGACAAAATGTTTCTGAGCTTCAAAGGACATGGCAGTTGATCCTCTTTGTGTCAAGGTATATTCTAATGCTAGATTAAACTTAGCATTTCTTTCACAACTTAATTTTCTCATCCCAGAACACTGCAAAGAATGAATTCTATGCTATTACATAATTCTGCTATTTTCTGTCAAGATACTTCCATGTACCTAGACGGCTCCATTGGAAATATTACCTTTAATCAGAAAGAATTGCCAAACAATCTGTGGATGAAATTTCTTAGTATGAAGATGTAGGTCTAAATGTTTTGATTGCATTATGTGAAACTCGTAAAATGAAATTTCTACACTATAAAAGCATTTTTAGTAGATTACAAAACACTTAAGTGGCAGATAAGACTAATTCAATAAAAATCAATAGGAAACTGATATGATTATGTGCTTGTTCCATTCTTTTTTCCACGTCATTTATCATTTTCTCTCAAAGCACATTCTTGTATTTTTTATGAACTGTTATTTATATAAGCAACCTTATTCATGTTTCTTGAATTTGACCAAGTTCAGAAAGTTAAGATTACTTGTAATCTGCCTTACTGGGCTTCTCCATTAAAGCTCTGACCCAGCTGGGCACAGCTAATCGGACAAACTGTTGCGTGAGGCAGCTTTTACTTAAGATAAAATAAAGAATCTGTATTTCTCTCGTAATGCTGCAGCCACATGTCAAAGTAAATTATTTAAACAAGTAATTCTGCAAGCAAATGTCTCCATTAAGTGCCAGATTGTGTACAAGAGCAGGAGGACAACCCTGCTCCAAGGCCAGCCACAACTCTTTCTACAGGAAGGCAGAGAAATTCTCTGCACATTGAAACCAAAGTATGAAGAGTTTATGACAGAAACACCCAGAAAAAAAAAAATATATTAGCAATCTCCACAAACTGAATCCTGAAGTTCCTTATTCAATTTAAACTCCACCAGATTTCCCTTTCAATAATATTTAAATCTTGTTCACCATAGATGTCAAAGTACTTTACAAAGCAACATAAGCCTTATTATCTCACTGAAGTTAAAAGGAGATTGTCCTGAGGAAGGAAAGAATAAGGATTTCAGGATTTGTCTCAATAAAAGGTAGAAAAACCTGCTGGAGGTGAACAGATCTTTTACATCACAGAGAAAAGAAAAGCTAAAACTTTATTATGTTTCTTTTTTTGCCCACCAAGTTTTCTTTATCAAATTAGTTAAAACAGCATCACTAACTCTTCTAATACTGAATATGTATCAGAGCATTTACTTACTTAAGTCATGCTTACACGTTTGGGAACTTTTTCTAGCATCAAGGAAAATTTTCAGATATAAGTTTTATTTATCATTTGCAGAAGAAATTGAGAATGAGAAGAGTGATTTACAAGAGAGCAACAGAATAATTTTGGCATCCATCCATGTGGGAAAAGGATTTTTGGAGAGCACTGAGTACAATTACAATGTTCTTTTCTAATTCAGTTTAGCAGCTACAAACAAAGCACTGGTAGATGCGACCATTGTCCAGGAGGCCCTGCTGTCATGCCTGGGATGCTGGAAGAAACCTAGAAAAGCTGGACACACAATCCCCCCTGAAATTTGGTTTCACAGATCATGTAAATTAGGGAAATAAGTCCAAATCCAAATTTAGACACCATTTGCTTGCCAGTTCGTGGAGGTTTTTTTTTTTAAATCACATCCTTTCTATCTGTAACAGGAGACAATTATATATTTGGACTTGAGAACAAGTAATATTTTGCAAATTTACAATACAAATATTTCTCACAAAGTTGTAATTTTCTTCAGGTGATCATAAAAGCTACGGCACATTCATCTGACTAACAATGCAGGAAGATATATACATATTTCAGGATTAATGATAGGGTGCTTAAAGCAGCTTGCAATAATACTCTGAGAAGAATAAGAGGTTGTCATTAAAAAAAAAAAGCAGAGGAAAATTTTGGGATTGCAAACTAGAATTATTCTGCATAAGTAGTTCTACTTGGTACTTTTTTAATATGATTTAATTTTGCTGATGTCAATGAACAGAAAGGCATATTATCAGATACTATTTTGTTTATTGTCACTTAAATTGCTCTTGAGTGCTGGAGGTATCTTCCTTAGACTGGCCATAAAACCATGTATTTAATGCACTGATGGCTGCATTTTTTTGCCCACCTTCACAACATACTTTTTACTAATGCAGGTAGAGGAAACTGTAAAATAAATTTTGCTGTTTCCTGCAATGACAAGGTCACCAGTTCCAATTCAACATTGTTTAAAAGAATAGATGGCATTAGAGCTTGGGAAATTTATTTAACATTCCCTAGCCTGCAGTCTAAGCCCCTTGTTAAAGGTAAAAATGCCAGTGGTAACACAGTCTAAAAGCCTCATCTCCTACAATTTAAAGGAATACAACATTTGTGTATCACTCACAGTATGAGGTATTTATTTATAATGTTGCAAACTGTCAGCTCCTGTTTTGTTTCTATTATATATAGGATGTCAGGAACTGTCATGACTAAGAGCTTTGCCAAGGGACAGGCCATGTAAAGGCAGTGGATTAGGCAGATGCTGCAGTGAACATGCACTGCTTGCCAGTACAGCAGCTCTTCCAGAGCAACCAGGGGATGGTGGGACACTACAGCCCCCAGGGGGGCACCTGAACACCACCACCTTCACTTGGGGTGACGTGGGGATTGCTTGGACTAGAAACATGGGGAATTTAAAACGATACATGCATGAATATTTCAGGGAAATTGGGAATTAAGGAAGGAGGAAAAGTGTTTATGCTAAATTTAGGCTGAGAATTAGTTGACTATTTCTAACCATCTGAGAAGCACAGCTGTGGAATCCTGTCTTACTCTGAGTGCTGGGTTAATGACCTAACCCATCCTAATCTGCCAGGCTCAGGCTCTGAAAAAAACCTCGTCTGTGTCTCCATGGAAGAGTGTCAAAGATGAAAACTCGCTGAGAACAAACAAGGACACGAGAAGCAGATTAGGAGCATTAGCACAGTTCTCCACCCACTGTTTGCTTTCTCGTCTGCACTGTGCTTCCTCTTTGCTCCACAGCATCACCGAGAACTTCATCTAACTCATTTCTGGAATCTGTTGTTCTCTCTTTCTTTTTTGAATCTGTTTTTTTTTTTTTAAATCTGTTGTTTCTCTGTATTTTATTTCTTTCTCTACTCTGTAGGCACTCTAAGTCCTGCCCCCGACTTTGTCCAGTCCATCTCTTTCCCCATAAAGACTATTCTCTTTGAATGCTGCCTTCCCTTTCACAATGTAACAGTCCTTTCCTCTCCCACACATCCTGGCACCCACAATTTTTATTCCCATCTGCTGCTTTATGCCTAGGATTGAAATATTTACCAGAAACATAGTAACTAGTGAACTAAATGAAGAAATGGAGCCCATTTTCCAGAGACAATATGTAGAGAGCAAACCAAATCATCTTGTTCATCTTCAGAGAGATAAACTAATACCTTTAATCCATACTGGTGAGCCAAAGAAGCAGCATTTGGCAGGGATGAAATATCTAAAATGAAGCCAAGCCACAGCAGCTTTGAGAAGACTATTTCTTTATGACCCAGAGATACACATTTGTTGCAAGAAAGAAACTCCTGAAAATTTTATCGCTGCATATGGAAATTCCCATCACTGTGCTGTTCTCAAACTCAAACCCATGTTTTCTTGCATTCAACCAACGTTGTAATGAACTTGAAGAGACCTTACTCGTTAGGCTTTGTGAGAAAGAACAAAACACTTCATCTTTCCTGACTGCTTTACCACATCACAATGCTCTTGTGCTCCTCAGGTGAGATTACAGATGACAGCAGAAGAGACTGGCAAAAGACCAACAGTCTGTCTTCAGAGTGCTGTTCTACACTGAATTGTCCCACCAGTATCTCCTGGTTCTCACTGCTTTTATAAATGGCATCTGAACGGAAATTGGCCTGGTCTTGGCAGTTCCCCTCATGTTCATCCCATGTTTCCCCAAGGGACTTCACTGTAACCAGGAAAACAGTACAGGAGGATTCCTTCCCCTATGCATTGTCATTTGTGAGCAGACCTGGACTGCAGAGCACCAAAGACCACCAGGTTGAACCTGTAGGCTTGCAAATAAATAGATTTCCTAGACAGGTCACTCCATTTGGGTGACTGCTGCAGTAACTGCTAATTTTCTGTTTTCCTAAGGAATATTTTCCTCTCACTTCTGTGTTTCCCTTTTCCCCAAATCTGCTTGTTCTGATATGTGTCTTTTGGGGGAAAAAAAAATCCACTGACACAGCTCTACAGAAAGTAGGAATAATTATAACCATTAAGTGCATTCCCCAAAAACAGAAACCCTAAAACTTTAGATTGCAAGAGGTCTCTTGCACCCAGATTTGTATCACCAGCCTATTCAATGACGATGATAAACTTGCCTCTAGTTTAACACAGGGACTGCTGTGGGTGCATTTAATGCTGTACTTGGTTTTCTTCACTTTGTGGAGAATGGAGTTTGTGGAGAATCTACAAAATGGAGCAGATAAACCCTTTTGCTTCTCTACATGCTAATCACTTCCCAAACACCCGTATCCCTTTTGTCAACTGTGCATCCTTTATAAGTGTCGGCAAAGACTATTTAAACAGAATTCTCCCAAGTCCCAGATATGAAAGAACAATCAACATGTCAACTCACATATTAGTAAGAGACTATCACACATCAGATCTTTTCAATGTTTGTGATTCTATTGGGATAATATGGATTGAAATAGTATATCACAAACACAGAAAGGAAGGTCTCCAGTGACAACAGTACATCAATGATGTCAAAACACTGTCAAATAAAGCTATTATTCTTCCAGCTGATACTTTCACTTGCATAGTTTGCCATTGTTATGTTGTAATTTTCCCTGTATTTTCATTGTTCCAAATTCAGGCAATTATTAATTTTATACACGCACGTCAGTTCAGGCATTAAACACAGGAATATTTTAAGCATTCAAAAGTTATGCTGTTCATTACAGAACTGCCTTTCCTCTTACAAAACCCTTTCATGCCATTCAGGGGACCACAAATGTAACCTCTTTGTTTATACACATTACTCTACACATACATGAAAACTGAAAAAAAACTTCAAGTAAGGAGTGTACTCTGTAGCTGAAGACATTCAATGTGAACACAGTTTATTTCACAGTTTGTAATGAGCAGAAATATTTTTATCAGGAAAAGGTTCTGTAACATGATAGCATAAAACCCTCTCTGAGCACGAAATGACAAGACAAGACTTTCCTGGAAAGATCAGCCAAGTCACCCAAAACAAGCACCACAGAAATGCTTTTTTAAGTTCTCTCATTAGTTTGTACACACTTTGAAGTTACACTGTACCTTAAAAGTAGGTCATTGCATGTTAATGCACAGAAAAATATAAAAAATATAATATTAAAAAAGTATCTCTCTTTTAAAAATAAGCAGCAATCAAGTGACACTCTTTCTAATTAATTTTTTTCCATTACCTGTGTAATTTTGAGTAAACAGAACCCTACGCTTTAAACACAACATCTGTGGAAAGAAAGTACATTGCCCAAGTTGGTAAACTATATGAAATACTGGATGAAAAGCAATATCTTAATACAAAGTATTACCAGTCCTAAAAAATCAGAAAACAATATCCTTGCACACTGAAGTGTTGAGCAAACTACTGAGTAAGGAATTAATTACAAATCCTACAACCAAGTACATCCTTCCTGCTGCCTCTGAGCTGTTTTTTGAAAACGTTTACCTTTTCTCTATTATTGGACAGAACAAAACCCAAAATATAAAAATGTCTTGCACTTCTTACTTAGGGAAAGAAATAAATCAGTCTCTACTTACTGTCCTGTCCTGCACTACTCGTATATTAAAGTCTAAGAGCAGAGCAATTAAACACAGATAGATATCTCTTTAAGCCCCAGTCACAGTTGACATCCCTGAAGACTAAATCCCTTGAAACACATGGATTTTTCAGGCTGAAAGACAGGATAATATAAATAGCTGCAAAGAGACAATTCAATAATTATATTACAATTTCACCCGGTCTAAAAATAATCATAGAGCAGAGACTTTTTGTAAGTTTTTAGAGCGCAGCAATATGACCATGGACCAACGATTATATTCCTGTTTTGACTACGAAAAAGCCACACAATTGTCCTCTGTTTACAACACATAGGCACATGTAACATGAAACAAAACATAACATAGGTTTTCTGTCCAAACAATTCTCTGCAAAGGCAAAATGAAAACAGTGATTCTTTCTCCTTTAATCTCTGTACTTCCTTTTGAAGACAGCATCGGGCTGTTGTTTGGGGTTTGGTTGGGGTTTTTTTTTTTCTAAATGAAGCAAAAATAATACCTTCGGCACATTCTGTCAATGATGCTGTCATTTTGCAACCTGCCCGCAGAAAACCTGTCTCCACAGCCCTTCTTTCATCTGTTTAACATCACCTCTTCAGAAGAAGCAACTTCACTTGTAGCTGCACCAACACCCTGAGAACACCGAGCCTGACTCTTGGGCTGAAGCTGGAGATTACAGGTGAAGGGGATCTGTCTGGGGAGGGGATGCTGCCCTCAGGGCTGCCTCTGGCAGCCAAAGGACAGCAAATCAGAGGGTTAGGACACCCCTGGAACCCTAAGAGAGGACAGTTTCCTTCCTAGGATACAGTAAGTGGTACTATCATGCCCAGATCTTGGAACTGCAAATCAAGAAAGTCATCATTTATTGATATGATAGTTACTGGAACAGATTCCTGGACACACACACGTGGTGCTTGTGCTGAAATTATTTTTAAATAATCCTAAAGAGATTGTGTAGATTTTAGCTAATGCTGCCAAAATGGAAGTAACAAATCTACTCTGAAACAGGAGATGGCTGGTTAGGATGTCCCAGCCTTTTCCCTGGGACAGCAGCAGGGGGGATGTCAGGGTGTACCACGTGAAGTCTGTGTTTCCCATGACTAAACTCACTCATGATTTGAAATTATTCTGGGATTCTAACTATGGGAGAAGGCACAAAGAGCCTTCTGTAGCTTGTTGTGATGCTCTAAGTCAAATGCTGAAGGAAGAGATGGCATGTATTATTCAGCCAAGTGGTGTACCGGGTTACAACACAGGCAAGTTTTGACCCCCTAAACACTTTCATCCTTAACAGTTTGCTTCTTTCCTCCTGCACCATTTATATCAGTACATCTGTTAAAAAAATTTTAAATAAATAAATAAATAAATAAATTCTTAAAATCCTTAACCTGCTCAGAAGATGGGTTCTCCATGTCCAAAGACTTTAACAGTACCCCAAAGCAGCCAAATAAGGCACATCTCACATCCTGCCCTCAGTATTTTCTTTGACCTTCATGCGCTGAAATAAACTGATTATTTTTGAGAAAAGGAACAAAAAAACAGCTGAAAAAAAGTTCTCCTCCAGGAATCAGTTTCAATAAACTTGAAATGTAAAAAAAATTATCAAATTTTGAAAGCAAACTTTGTAAGTCTGCAGTCTGGCCAGATAAAACTTTCTTCAACAGTGAAGAGTATTTAAAAATATTTACTTTTATGGCCATTTGGTTTGCATTTGAATTAAATTAATCAGAAAGGCATACTAATGTATATTTATTTGGTTCAATCATTGCAAGCTGACTTTATTTGTGAAGTGTTATATACATCTTGCTGAGTCTAACACATTTCTATTTAATGAAAATAATTTTCACCAAGTCAAGTCTTTTCCCTCGTGTGATCACTCTCAATAGTAATTTCCTGTTGTTATTCTCCTCTCCTTAATCTAAATTCTGTTCAACTTGCTTAAGTAAGTAGTAATTTGTCCTTCTATGCATGATGGTCATGGTCTCTCATCACAGTTACAATAGTTTTTCCCCTATAATGGCAACTTCTTTTGTGAAAAGAAGAGCTCCTCTCGATGATGATGACTAAATTATGTGTGTATTAGAAAACATGCTGCAGATTAAAAACAGAGCTGAGTGGACATTTTATTCTTCTTGCCCATTAGAGCTTGGAAGGGAGACAAAAAGCACAAAAAGAAGACCTAGAGAAAGACTTCTGAAAAAATCTTGTAAACTACAGTCACTCACCCAAGTGACCGATGGAAATAATTTCCGCTTCACTGGGAACAGCACAAGGGGCAGGAGAAGGGAATTCCCTGACACTGGTTTCTGTGGTTGTGTTCTATCAGTTTAGGGAGAACTGGAAACAGGCTACAATGTAGAGTTCCATCCACGGTTTTTAGGATGTTCCACGCCCCTTTGCGTGTTCTGCACAGCCCTGCAGTCCAGGAGCCCAAATTCTGGTCAACTGAAACTAATTATTCCTTGGTAGACAAGCATATTTCTGTAGGGTGAAGCTCCATTCAGCACTTGTCTCCAAAGCATTTAGAATCTTATTATAATCCATGTGACCTGCTTCTATTTTAAGTGAAGTCATTCACCAAACTGACACTGATAATTCTAACTAAAGTTTCACAGTCAAACACAGGAAGCACTGGGTGTGGAGATGTCTTTCTTTCTCTTCATTTTTTTGGGGGGTGAGTGTGTGTGTATCTCTACACTACAAAAGTAGAAATTAATCTTGAACCAATGCAGTTTAATGGAATACTCTGTATACACCCTTAAGACAGAGGCCAGGCTGGCAATAACTGTTGTATTGTCACAATTGATTTCTTAGATACTACAATAAGGTGTTTTGAGAAGGATGATACTTGTATACTACAATTTTTAAAATATTTGCTTTATAAGTGCAGGGACAAGATAAACTAAATCTGATATGATAGGAACTCATATAGTAACTTGCACCAGAAGCAAAAGGACAAACTTGTGATCTCAGGCTATTCTGCCATGACCATCTGTGTCAGATAGCTTTAAAAATAAATTTTTTATAAAGAATCAGGAGACTGGTTGATTTTTCATGTGATTTATCCCTTTTCTGTGTCACACTTAAGAGAGACCCAATACCTTCATGCTTCCCAGCCTCAATGTGAGATGACCTTTCAAAAATCCTTTCACCATGGTATGCCTCAGCTTCCCATCTGTAAGGTGACAATAATATTTCCTGTTACATACATAAGTATCTGCAAGATTTACCCATGAGAAGTGTTCACAATTGAACACTTCAGCTTTAGCTAACACACAAGATTCTTAAAAACGTCATTAAATTCTGCTCAGCCCTTGTTCACACCCACCAAGAATGCCATGTCTAGGTTTGGTCCTTCACAGCTCATGAGGGACACTGAAAACCTGCCAAAGATCCAATGGAGGGCCACACAGGTGATTAAGGGGCTGGAAAACTTAAAACCTGAAGAAACATCAGGAAACTTGGGTTTGTTCAGCTTAGAGGGCTGAGAGCAGTGAGTGCAAACACTGACCCACCAAAATTACAGCTGACACTGGCAAAAGCCATGCCCTGACAGATCTTAATTCTGCTGAACAAAATGTCCCTAAAAACCTATAGTTTGTCTTGCTCTGGAGCATTACCAATACAGGAAATGCAAGAAAGACCTTATGGCATTTAAATAGCCAATCCCATTGATCCAACACAGGCACAAAGATCAAATCCTTGACTGTCCACTCCAGACTTTGTGAGAAATGTTTGCCAATAGGACTTGTCAATGTATTTCTAAAGCACAGGAGATGAATCACAGATATTGTTATTCTGTGAGAAAATGCACTATTTCCCTGGACAAATCACCCCTCTGCATTAAGGAGCTGATGTGACACTTCCTTGCTTGTTCATGCAAAGCACTGCTATGCTGTTGTCTGTCATTAAATGGATGTTTTCACCAGCAGCTGGCCAGGAGCTTTCTCAATCACTCCGAGACACAGCAAAGATTGAATCTCTTCTCACAGTAAACCATTCTGAGAACATCCCTTGAACTGGGTGTGTTGGGATGGATATTCTGCTGCTGGCTAAGGTAATCGTATACTGTCCAGTGGCAATGGAACTGGGAAAAAAAGTAGACTGTTTGTTCTTGGTAAATTGCCTGGGAATATCCAAAGACTCTAATACAGCACATGAATTTTTTGTACGTGCAAAATGTAAGGGGTTCTTGAATTTTAAAGTAGCACACCCTTTAAAAGAGAGGAAAACTAAAAAAAAAAACCCTGAGCACTAACAATTGCTTACCAGAGTAGCAACAGTAATACTCTTCATGTATGGGTCACATGGAAATGACAATAACAAAATGATAACTTAAAACCTACATAATGCACGTCATTGGTAATGCTGTCAGAAAATCAATTCAGACAAATTTAAGCCTCATATTGAATCCATTGCTTTTCAGAAATGTTTCAGATAATCCAAAATGCTTTTCCATGCCAGGAATTTCCCCCACAGCTGTGTAACATGTTGGTAGTGACAATTTCCTTTAAGGGTAGGAAGGGATAGATAGGAATGCATTTGAAATTTAATAGGCATATGAAAAAAAAAACATATATGGTGTGCAGGGTTAGATAGCCTATTCCTGTTCAGTTATCCTGACTATGTGCATAATTGCAACAAGCTTGGAAATTATTTGAAACTTTATTATTTTTTCCACTGTAACACTCACAGCTGTATCCAAGATGAAGGGAAAAAAAACTCTACCTTTCCATCTAAGAAGGGATTCTGGAGGCCATCCAGTTATTAATTTTACTAGGAAAATTGTTTAAAAAGGATGCAGATAAAGATTGTGAAGCACACAATAAAACACTGGCCACAAACGTTTTTGATGCAGCTTTAGAAGAAGCAACTCATTGGAGATCTTCCTGTCACGTGAATGTAAATTATTAAACACAAGCCATAAAATACAGTTTCCACCTGCCAAAGAGTTAAGTCCTCTGACTGGATAACTAAAAAGGTCTAAAAAAATCATATAGCTATAATAATATTTATTTCTTTTTATATTAAAATTAATATAATCAGATTGTAGGCAGCAAGGTTGCAGTTGACCAACAAAAAAGTGGTATTAAACCCTCATTTTCTCTCCATTCATTTTGTATTGTCCCGATTTTTCTGAGGGCTGGAGAGATTTTTTTTTTGGACATGCTGAGATCTACTTCCTCTGTAGCATTATACATCCCTCACTTCAAGGAACTTATACATTTATTTAAGAGACTTACCTAGCAGTCTTAAGGGGCAAAAGATGCATCCCAAAATCAAATATGGACCTCACAGAGCACCAGGGGAACCCAAAAGGCAAATCCAGATATAAATCTTGCATTAAGGGCAAAAGAAAACTTAGCAGTGACTTTTCAACTTGCAGCTGACACAGGACACCTCTGTGTTAGGAAAGAGCAGCTGATGCACAAGGTGTAACAGCTACAGGTTCCCAGCCAGATAGGAGACAAACAAGGAGAAGCAATAATCACATTTAACTAGCACTAGGACCCTCCAAATCCAGGGGACTGTAGAGGTCATACTCTCACATATTCTAATTTTGTGAACAAAAAAAATCTGTCGAGGTTTTGGAGGTGAGTGCCACTTGGCTGCATTGCCACTTGGGAAAAGGAAAGGAAGTGAATAAAAGCAAGTCTGATGTGAGTTAAAGAAGAATATCTTTCAGGATTGCCACAGGTGAGGAGAGACTTGTCTGTGAACTGAAATAAGATCTTAATCTTTGTTTTAAACCATGCTATACAGAAGTGGAGAAAATACTTAAATGCACTTCAGGCAGGACTTTGAAGTGCACTGGAATACTTTTCTTCCACCTGAGCTACTGGAAAAAAATGTATGGATAGTCTTTTCTAGGAATGCAATCATAGGAGGTTCAAAAATTTGCTCTGCTCTTCTTAACAAGTAAAATAAAACCAGAAAGCTTTCCCTTTGCATTGATTTTTAGGCAAAACAGACAAAAGAAGTAACTCAATTCAGGCCTTTGCAGGCAGTTCTATGCCTATAAAATGCAGATGGTTAAGGAATATTTCTGTGTTTACTCCTACACTGACATTTATACCACAGGTTATTCACATTTGCCTGCTACCTGAGACTCAGGCATTATGTAAAGGATGCATGATATACTTGCAATTTTGTATTCAGGAGGAGTTGCTGTGCTCTAGGCATCCTAGACAGCAAGCAAACTTACATTCACAAGCCATATTTATCTATAAGTATGACACAAAGCTGATTAAAAAACAAAACCGGTTTTTAAATACAACTGATGAGAAGAAATAGAGTGAAAACAATTGATATTGCTCTCAACTCTGATAAGTGAAACGAGATGATGATAGTAACATCAGGAGTTTCACAGTCCTGAAGCCTTGCTGTAAAAATGAAACACATAGTGCTAGAATTAATCACAATACATATTATAAAGGTAATTTACTCATCATTCTGTTCCTGCAGTCTTAAGTGAAGATTTCAGTTAAACGACAAGGTATAAACTACACACACAGCAGTTCTTTTCTTAAGGAAAGGCTCACAGTACTTGCCTATCATTTGTGGATCCCCACCTTATGCACCTTCCCTTGCTTTTTGCAGTTTCCCAGAGCAATTATTAGGATTGGTTTTCTTAGGAGCTCCTTTTTCTGCACAATATCATGAGGAGCAAGAGAAACACTCAGGCCTCCCTCTTAAAAACACATCTGAGATGCTTCCATCATCTTTTTTTTATTATTATTATTTTTAAGGCGAGGAGTTGAAGCCTAATGAATTTCAGCATTTGCCATAAATTGATTCCACTTAATTAGATAATATTTTTTCCGAGCATTTGCTTTAGAAAGCATTTTGAAATTCAACCCTGCGCTTTATGTTCTTTCGAGCTTACACAGCTATACAGCACAGCAGAAATTATATTTGCGCTGAAGATTGATAGTTTGGTCTATAAACTGTACATTATTGGAGAGTAGATGTTGTGTGAGTAGGTGAAAAAAGCCTGCTGTCACCAGCTATCAATCAGTCCTGGATATCAGCAGGCTTCAACATTACTGCCACAAGATGGGAAGTGTCCCATACGAGGAGCACTGGACTGTCCAAACGCAGAGAAGGGGGGACGGGACAACAGCCTCATAAGAACTCTGTGATTAGCAGGAATTAATAATTAATCCCACCTTTCTAATCTTTGCTTTTAAACAGTTAAGCTGCCACTTAGAAGAGGCACATTGTCAGCAAAACCTAATTCTCTTTAATCCACGTGCTGCCTGCATGACATTCCCGTGCGCTTTTCCCACACACGCCGGAACCGGCGGCAGTGCCAAAGAGACGATAACTCGCTCAACGTGGAATCTGTGCTAAGCCTTTCAGCAGGTACAATAACTCCTTCAGTGTCCATGAAAACTTAGGGCAAGCACTTTCAGACGTGGGGTGATCTCTTTTGTTTCCACTTTAAAGCTGAAAATTCGGTCAACTTGAGCCTTTCTGTGTCAGAAGCTGGGACAGAGCGTTGCTCCAGCAAACTTTGATTGGCTGTGAAACCCCTCACCGAGGTAACTTGGTTCAACCTTCATCTCCAAGGCCATTTCCCTTTGTTCTGATGGCTTGTCTGATCTCATACCTTATGGAAAACTACTGGCACGTTAATCAATGTGCAGTTAACAGCAAATTATTGTAAAAACATCTTCTCTGGCTGTGTCAAAACTCCCTGGCATGCCACAGGCGGCATCTACGGACTGACAACAAAAAACATGTCAAGTGCAGCATCACTAAAGCACTGCCCAGCTCTTACTTTAATAGTATTCATAAATGGTGGCTAATTTAAGTGCATTGTATTGGACTGATAATGGAGTCTCAGTTATTGCTCATCTCTAGAAGCATCTATTGATATGTAAAGCAAAGACATTAGCCATGTAATTAGCCTGCAGCATAACTATCATCCTTCACTCAATCATTTCAGTTCCAACTGCCCAAACAATAGTAACATTTCACAATGTTTTCACTTGAAATAGCTGGTGCCTTAATCATAGTGTGAATTTCTTATGAAAAGCTCCCACAGATAGTGTACATCATGCTGGGAAAATGAGTTTAAGTACAAGAAACCGATTAAAACTCTAACAATCTCCTAAGAATAATTTGTTAAAGGGGTTTTGTTACTTTGCATTAGCTCTAAAAATAATCTAGTTCTTTATTAAAAAGTTCAGCACCTTAATAACTATTTAAGATTGTATAAGAATAATCAATGTTTTTCTCTTTGTTGGCTACATATTTTTATATTAAACAGAAATGCAATTTTACTGTTGGTTTTAATAATAATTCCACACATTTCTCTTTCATTATTCATGATTCTGTTCTGAAAGGAAAAAAAAAAATCACTCTAAGCAATTTACTGGAAAAATCCTAGTTTATTTTAAGATGGAATTTAAACTAAAAGGACTAAACCCCTAGCAGACCCCTAGATTCTGAGACTTATGTTTCCAAACTTCCTTTTTTTTTCCTATGTTCTTGCATTTATGAATGTTGTTTGCAAGATCTATTAAGCTTCAAGTGCTCTGTAAGATATTCCTCAGTTATTTTAATAAATGCCTGCAGTGTCAGTTAGGACTGACTCTGAAGGTCACTCTTACTCAGGCCTAGACACGAGTCTTTGTATTTATTGACATCTACAGAAAAAAAACATCCACACTGCTTCCCAGAAATTATCTGCCCCAGGAAGGACAAGCAAACCCTGCTTCCCAATGCATTTCTAATTATGGGATCTTGCCCACAGAGGGTGAGAAAGGAAGGGCTTGTAGAAAGGTTTATCTCAGACCCTGAATTCTGCAAGTCTTCTGAGCTCAGAACAAGCTGTAACTCTGACAGAGCAGAGATGTGAGTTGAGGATTGCTGGCTTAAGAAGATTGTAAGGTCAGTCTAAAGTCCCTTTAGTGTCCAAACCCCATAAATTGACAGCTCAAAGGAACTCCAAGAATGACCTTATGTATAAGATATCGAAAATTAAACACTGGTTACCTACAGAGAGCATCATTAGGTGCAACCTGACACAGAAATATAACCAAGAAAAAGAAGGAGGGAAAAAAAAAATAGAGAGAGAGAGAGAAGTAGGGATCCAAACTCAGAAGAGCCAAGAGAGTCACTTGGAGCCTGAAATAGAGAGGCTTGCATTGTCCTAGGTCTTCCTCTTATTTATCTCAGGAAAGTGAGTCTTTAAATTTATTCTCTTCCAACATCAAATGCTTTTTTAGCATTTCATGCAAAAATTAAAATCTTTTTTCTAAAACATCCTTAGCTGAGGAGAAAATATGTGGGTAACTACTACACCTCAAAGCTTCACTGTTTGGTAGCTGGCAACTTTCCAGGGCTATTCCAATAACAGTATAATAAATAATTTTATTGAGCAAAGATGGAACTGAAGTTGTGAGCAGTTTCATGAAAATATGATTATCTTAAAATCAAGTATGAAATTTCAAACTGAACATGTGAATAAGAGCTGCAAATGCGACGCCACTGGCTGGTCTGGCCCCCAACAGTAATGGAAGTGAAATGACATTTATATTGCATTATCTTTACAGTAGTTTGGAGACCTGGTTTTATGGATAGAATGGCAAAACAGCAGAGGAAAATGTGAATTAATTAATACAAATGATAGTGCAGAAGGTGCTCTCCGACCTAAGCCACAGATAATGAGAAAAAAACCAGGCAACTGCACTTCTTAACTTTGCCAGAGTCCCAAGGTGAAGCAAGAGCAGAGTTCTCAGTTGCTCAGGGAAACTTTCTGCAAGCCCAAAATGGAAAGGGCCACTGAAGTGCTGCTGGACCAGATCCATTTGTTTAATTTAAGGGAGACAGCTGCTGCGATTTACATAAATTGTTCTTTATTGATCCACAGAGATTCTTGTGGCAGCTTGCCTTCCCCCAGAAACAGAAAAAAAGAAAGAATGCCTTGTCATCCTCCCTGTGTCTTACAGGCAGGGCTGCACCAGGAGAAATATCGAGCAGGATTTTGCATTAACTCAGAGTTTGGAGTTAATGCAAGGACTAATCCAGGTTAGGGAAGTTTGGGTTGGTGAAGGAGCAACTTGAAATAGTAAAGATTAGGTCTGGGTTTCACATGGGAAATACATCAGAAATGGAGACTGGAGAAAAAATGTTACAAAGTATGTTAAACAGCAGGATACAGGAGGAAAAATAAGAATATTTGTGCATGATCTTGGTTTTCTTCCACAGGGTGTTTTTAAAATAAAGTACTAGATTTGGGGGGATTGTATCTCTGAGGGCAAGCAAAGCATAAAGGAAGGCACTGAGGAACAAAGATTTCCTGTGAATTGCCACTTCAATAGTATTGCAGGACACAGGTAGGAAATTAGACAGTGTTTGTACAGTGCTGTGAAAACTGCAAATGCTGTAACAGTGCTAAGAATTATTATTAGGTATTAGATACATGCAAAGAACTCTCTAAGACAAAAAACCCCACCAAGAAAACTAACACCAGCTAGCCTAGATATTTTAATTAAACATACCTACTTCTATCAGGTACTCAAACTTGTTTGCATGCCAGTGTCAGCCTCTGCATTAGCCACAGGCAAGTACCAGGAAACAGCAAGAGTAGAAAAGGAGGAAAATAAAATGTCTGTTGAGCCACAGGGTTTTGGGAAAAAAAGAAGAGGCACTGGAGGACTGCAGCATGATCCTCAGGCAGAACTCTTAGTGCTCTGCCCACCCACCGACTGCACATAGCTGTGGGCTAAAATCCCAGCTCAGTCCAAACACAGCCAATAGAAAATGACATTTGCAGCATCCTAAGGTTAGCCTGACGTTAATTAAACCACCACAGCACTGCTCTGTTATCCTCTTTACTCATTTCTTCTGTGGGTTTCACTTTTCCTTGAGAAATAGTCATTTCCAATTAGAATTTCATAATAAATCTGAATGTCAGAACTCCCCAAGTAGGAATGTCATCTTTGTTTAGAGGCCAGAGAGAAGAACTGAAAGCAGAGATGTCCTTGAGCACTAGAACTAGCTGAGATACCAATCTACCACAGGAACCTGAGCGTGGCATCAGGCTCCAAACTGGCTAAATGAGAATTGTTGCAAAAGAGTGTTCCAGGAGTCGCTGCTTCATTCACTGAGAGCCACACACGCCCCAGGAGGAATCGGTGCCAGGCAACTGCAAGTACAGCACCACCAAACCATCACTCCACATACAGCCTACAAGTTCTGCTCCTTCCCACCAGTATTCTGTCAGTGAGGATTTCCTTCTTCTGCAACATCTGCTCTGATGCTCCAGGACTCTGTGAATATTTGGACTTCAGGCATCCCATGCAAGTGTCTAAGGGTGGCTCACTGCTCTTTCTAAGGCTTTAGTGCAAATGCCACCCCTCTGTGGCTGGAAGGCAAGTTCCACCTTCCCTGGTATTATTTGAGGCATTATTATATCAGCTGTATAATTATTCACCCCTATCTATTGTTTGACACCTTGTTTTCTTCCTATATTTGTCTAAGAAAATTACAGTACTGATTATTAAGCACTAGATTTATTTTTTTTTCCATCAGGGCAAACAAAAATAAAATACAATTTTTTTTTTCAAATGTAATTGTTTCTGTTCAGAAGCAAGTGTTTATAAGCATGTTGCCATGTGAACTGAATCAAGAAAACTGCCCTTTCTACTTTTATCTCAGCCTTCAGAAAAAGTGAGAACTGGATTAAAGATGGGTTTTAACCTTTCAGGAAAGTCATTGCAAGCATTTTGAATATTTTCATATGGTTAAGTTTGTTCAATATTTCATAAGCATTACAGAGGCAGTGCTCTGTGCTGAATGCCAGAGCTGCACACTTAGAAGATGGCAGCAAAAGCACACTCCCAGAATTCAGCAATATTGCTGCATACTGTATAGTTAAGCCTACATTCACCACTCCAGCCTTTCACTCTGCCTTCTTTCACCTGATGTAATTTAATACAGAGAAAATAAAAATATTAAATCATTGAGATGCAATAAGGTAAAATCCTCCAGTCATCTAACAAGAACATCTGTCACTGCTGCACCACGTCCAGATAATTGGCCAAGGTCAGAGGTGACAGAAAACTAAGAGAAGCACAAACACAACTAAAAGCAGTAGGTACACCTGAAAGGGCACTAAATAAATCACTTTGGCCTGCTGAGGTTAAGATCGAGCCAGGTATTCTGCTTGCATTTGGAATTTTCTAGAAGGGAATAGATAATGAGAGGAAGACGTTGTTGGGATTATTTTTTTTAACCTCATTTCTGCTTTTATTGCATTTATCATATTTCCTCTTTGTGTCTTTGAGGACAGGCTGGATCTCGTGCACAGCAGCCGAGTTTATTCCACCTCTGAGGTCTTTACTCCATGACTCATCTGTAACATCCTTCAGCTTTATCATCTGCGCTGTCAGTTCTAAGCAGCTCTAAATTTTGGAATAGATAAGAAGCAAGGAATTGTTTCCTGCAGTTTGGGCCCTGATACCAACCAGGATAAGGCAGATGAACAAAGTAGCAGCTACTCCAAATACAGAACCCCGGGTTAAGCAAAACTTGTCTTTCCCATTATAACAAGACTTTATAATCTGCAGAATAAAAGGCTTTCTGGACTAAGGAATCAGGGTTTTTTGCTAAATGCTTCTTACTGTCAGTGTCAAAGCTTGTTGCTTCAGAGAAAATCCCTCTTTTTAAAATAAAAAAGGTTGGTTTTGACACACAAAATTCTAGTCGCTCTTCAACTGATAAGAAAAGTCATAGAAATAAACACAACATCCAGTATTTATAACCTTGGGATGTCTGCAACCACAGTGCAAGAAGAGGCAGCATAAAGAAATTTCATGTTTAATATAAAAGCAAATCAGAAAATGATAAACTGCGTAAAAGAAAAACTGTTTCTTTGCCCCATTAAAGCGTTAGGTGGAGAAAGTCTGTTAGGCCTTCTAATACATTTTCTTGTGGATGAACATTTCTACTGACTAGAGATATTTAGATATGCAAATAAAACAGAATAATTAACAGTACAGAGTAGTAACATGAGTGTGTACAAAATTGTCCATTAAGATTCCACACACAGTCCTGATTACTGGCATGGGAGAGATTCTTATGACTTGGAAAGTTCAACAGGAGAGTTCTTCAGTAATAGAAATGGTATAAAATAGACAGTATTAAAATGTTTCTTAAATTATTGACAGTATCTATAATGACAGCCTACAAAAGGCTTCCGAATTTTGAGGTTAATTTCTCTAATTTTTTTTATTAACAACCCCCCAAATATGCTTATTTATAAAGCTATTTATCTTACTGCCAATCGAAATACATGGTTTACGGTGCTGGTTTCATGCTGTCATTATCTTTCACAACTCAGGTATCTGGATACTCAATTGTATAAAAGAGAACTTTCAAACAGTTAAATCCCCAAAAGAAAACAGGATATGAGCCAAAAATTTTTAAGTGAGATGAACCAAAGCCTGGAATGCATCTGTGTTTACACATGGTCTGTTAGTCTGCAAATATATGTGGGCAACTGTGCACACCTAATTCCACAAATCTGAGTTTATAAATTCATTTCCTTGGCTCCCGGTTGACACTGTCAATGTATTCTTTAGTCTTTTTGCTGAAACAGGATCAAATGTGCCAACCACCAGAGTGACTTTTGAGGCTGGAAACGCTTCCCATGAGAACAGGACTGAGAAAACTGACTGACTTTGCATATGGTAGAAAAACAGATGATGCCACTGGTTATTTACTAGTGATGTGTCCCACGTTTAAAAGAACAGTCCCGAGCACACTTGCCTGTCCCTTGAGCCATCTGGTCCCCCCATTATTAATTGTTCCAACCGACCTTCACAAGAGAAGAAAAATATTGTTGTATCTTCTTTTATCTTGTCTTATAATAGGAATCATGTTTCATAGTGTTGAAATAAATGACTTGCACGGTGATCAAACATCTTAGCTTCGTTTCAGCATTTAATCACCCGTGAAAGCCTTTTATTGCTTTGTATACTCCAAAGTCATGAACATTATTTCCTATCTATTCTATGGAAAGCGTCTTTCATTTTATTTTTCAATTACATCTTAAATTCTATCATTCTTCCAACAGACACTTTGGTGTAATCCAACTGTATGAAAGACCTTTGTTTCTCTAATATTTATTTCCTTTTAAAATGTTTCACTTATTAGATGGGAAAAGAAAAAGCCAACCCAAAATGGCTAAAGTAATACTAATTTCATTGAGACTACTTTATTTCCACTCAATATATACATTACAAAGCCTTAGAAAATAATAATAAATAAAATCAATACATCACCAGACTATGGTTGTTCTAAAATCCATTACGATTTCTAGGCTGCTTGTCAAAGCATCATTGCTATTTTAAAACAACAGTCCTGCATCAATTCTACCTGAAACCCTCACAAAATTTATGGCTGTGACAATCACTTACTTTCACAAACCTCAGTATGGGTTGTGCAAAACATTTAGATTTTTATTTTGTGAGCCAGCTCAAAGTCGAACTGCTCTCTTAAATGCATAAGGAGAGTCCATATCTTTACTAATTAGAGAAAAAAAAACCCTCACACTTCAAGATTTTTAATAGCAAAACACACACACAAGCCAATTGCTGTTCTGTAAAGCCAGATGAAGAGAGGTGTAATGGAGAGAGAACAATTCTTGGAAAGCCAGTCAGTGTGTGCTGTAATCAGGGAGTTTTGTGTCACATCCTGCAGTGTTAGTGAGCTGGAATAAGTGTAACAGCTTACAGTGAAAGAGGAACAATCAAGCTACAGTGTGATCTTACGTGGGTGACAATGCCCTGAAGAACTTCAACCCAGCTTTTAAGTTAGCCCTGTTTGGGGCAGAAGCTGGTCTAGGAACCTCCAGAGGAATCAATCCTTCTCTATAATTCTGTTCATCTGTACACCACAGAAGTTGTTAGCAAGAAGTACTTAAGAATATATTCATTTAAATCATTCATAATAAGCTTTCCAAAAGTCCTGATTTTCAAATAAGCCAAGTTCTTCGTTACCAATAAAAGCATTGGTGGCAAAGCAAACTAAGCAGTTTTAAGATGAAGTTTAAGAACTTACTGCTTCTACAGCTACCTACAGTACTTCAGGACTGGTATATATGAAATAATAGTTCCCTTACACTTTAATCTTCAGTGTTCCCATGTTTCACTGAAAGCCTTTTCAATAAACAATCATTACATATTCTTTTATATAGAATATTAAAAAATTCTGATATGTAAAGAAGAAATATTCACCCTTTTACATCCTCATCCATTTTAAATTAGAGTTGAACAGAAAGATCAAGAAGCTCACTACACGGCAAGTTCTGATTGGGAAAATATGAATTACTATATTTCACAGGTTACCTCGAATTCATTTTTATTGAAATATGATGGCAGTGAATTTGGATGCCGAATTCCAAAGTGAAACAAATGTTATTTCTGTTACAGTAGCTTTTTTCTACCCCATGAGAATTTTTCCATTCTCATCAGTTTCATAGATTATGAGTTTTTAGGTAGTAGTAAAGCTTCTTATACATAAATATGAGAAAACAGTAGAAAAAAGGGAGAATAAACAAACAGCATCTGTTTGGAGTGATTATTTAGCTGATAGATTTTGGGTTTGAGCAAACAAGGAAAAATGCATACTCTAAAATGAGGAATGTTTGAGAATCTTAGTTATTTACTTGTCCAACCTAAGGCTGGGGGTATTTTTCATTGAGCATTACCAGCAGAGCATACAAACAGATTATATTGATTTCAATTAGGAAATCATGGGAATAGATCCGTCCCCTTTGATAGCCTTCCACTGGAACTTTGATTGTTGCATTATGAGCTGAAACTGCACATATAATTAGAGAGAAAACTCATGTAAAACCACCACATTTATTCTAAAAACAGTTGCATTTGCTTGTAATGGTGGTAAGTATTAGTACCATTACCTCTATCAGTTAGGTTATCAGTATTATAATGAAATAGTTGTTTTAAAGTGGAGGGGTTTTGTTTTTTACAATATGTTTAAAAATATACATTTCTAGGTGAAAGATAATTAAGAATTCCCTCGCAGTCACAAGGTCTATAGAATTCCACGTGACATTTGGTGAAGCTTTCATTCCTTGACAGAATATTACAGCAACACCCAGGCTGATCTGTTTTGCACAGCCTAAAAGGAGAAGACTCTAAACTGTGTTTTTCAGACTCTACAATGCAACATTCAGCTCAACAGCCAGGGCCATAATTCCCCTGGTCCAGCTCCAGCAAGAAATGAAGCTCCACTCCATTTAAAATGTCTTTTTCAGGCTGTGTCTAAGCTTTAGACAACGTTGCAGCAGCAGCAGACATGCAAAATATGTTGACTCCTTTGTCAACATATGTTGAGAATTCTATCACTGTCCCAGTAATCCAGATATGCCAGGGTTCCCAAGATACAAAAGTCTGGAGGACCTTCCCTGTCAGATTCACAATGAACATCTTGAATTTTAAAACATTTGAAAACGAGGTGACAGAGATTTCATCTAGAAATTCCAAAGGGAAACATTTTATTAGAATGTTAACCAAAAAAACTATTCAAATGGCTTCAGCTCAATTTGTAGGAGGATGACTCAGACAAGGATATTTCAGACTAAGTTGTACCAGGAAAATACTTGAGAAACTCAACTTTTTTTTTCTGAAATGAAATTCTTTTGCAAAAACTATACACAGTTACAGTTGAGCAACCTGGTCTAGGGGAAGGTGTCCCTGCCCACGGATGAGGGGTTGGAACAAGATGATCTTTAAAGGTCCCTTCCAACCTAAGCCCCTCTGTGATTCTACAGCCATCTTCAGTCATTTGTGTTCAGTGTCATAGCTGACATTTTTATTTCCAGATTATTCCAGTTCTAAAGACCTTTGCATGACCTTCTAGCATTTCTTTCAGTAATTCCTTTTACAAAACTCTGGATTTGGCAAACTTTCTCCCTCTCCCCAGTCATCACAGACATTCTGTAACGTAAGGAAATGCATTTTGGTATTTACTGAGTCAATAACCAGAAGAACCAGAGCATCTCATTTGCTTCTACTGTTTCTCCTGTACTGTTCATGTAATTGCAACATGTACAGTCCTGTTTACCTTGTACCCAGATTTGCAAAATCTGGGGAAAGCTACAAATGAGAATCACACTTGAGGAAAATCAACTAAACCACTGCTATTTTTAATCTCTCTATGTGTTCTCTGCTTGTCCTCACAAGCTTCAGCTTCTGTATCTTCATATTACAACTTCTCCTTTTGTCTCTTCCTTGACCACAGACTTTCATCCCTCCTTTTTTTTCTCCCAGGCTGTGCCAGTGCTGCCTGCACACAGCCTGTTCTGGCTGGGTCAGGCACAGCAGAGCCCAGGCAGGCTCAGCACTAAGCTCCCTTTTGTCCAGCTGCCTTCCCAACACAAAGGGAGCTCCGCAGTCAGGTTTGATTACACCAAATGCCCACTGGTGCAGGTTCCTCCACTAATCTCCACCCAGACAAAATGAAGGGGTTTAATCCTTGAAATCCTCTTAATGACCTTCCAAAGACATGGCCATCAGTAGCCTTCCTACAGTCCCTCAGGCAGAATGCTCTGGGTTTAAAATCTTTCCAGATCGCTTTTCATAATGTTGGCTGACACCACACAAATACATAAAGCCCACATTGAAAACACTGTAATATAGTAACTGGCAGGACTAAGAAGAGAAATAATAGGCTAACATTAAAGCCAGAGCAAGTTAACTCAGTTTGAGTAAATAAATTGTGCAAAAGTCCAATTTTTGTGAAATGAGTCCTACTGAGCATAATTCTTCCCATTAGTCACACAATAATTATGCAACTTCACACAGCAAACAAAACTCAGCCTTTTCTTTTCTTCTGTCTCAGTCACTGAGGACTCAGGAGGATATGGACATTATTGAGTAAAAGCATTAATCTCTGAAAAAGCATGTTTGTAGTGCTTATTTTGTCCCATGAAAGAAATATTAAACTAGAAATTACCAATAATTTCAGTGTGGAAGCGCAGGAAAGCATTTGTGAGGTACACCACACACAGTGCTCTGAAGGCTCACAGCACAGAACTGAGTGAAGATTTGAAATTAAGGCTATTTATCTTCACTAAACATGTAAAATAATTACAAAATATCATATAAGACATCAACAATATAGGATGCTGTTGTGGAACATACACATCTGTGAGGTTTTCACTCCTGTCAGCACAGTACAGAGTCATGAAAGTTTCCACTGTTGTCAAAGTATGTCAGTTTGTACAAACTATTTCTACAGTTCTTCACAATCCTAACACAAAAGCACATCGTTTCAAATCTCAGAATTTTAGTTTCAGTCTATAATTGCAGTGGCTCTAGCACACCCATTTTTTCAATGGTAAAATAAATAAATAAATAAAAACTTCTCTCTTCTCCTTTCGGTCAATATCTTATGATTGGTTCAGATCATTATTTTCCAGGCAACTAATATTCTGTGTTGTATTAAAAAGACTTAATTCTATTTAGTGGAATCCAATATTTAGCTACTTATTTGAAGCTATCATTTTAATGATTTCTAAAAGTTTAAATATCCCCAGCTCAATAAATTACTTACTATAGTCAGAACAAATCAAGGTTTCAGTTTGGGTTGGTTTTTTTTTTAGTTATGAAAAAAAGTCCAAATGTACATGCCACTTCACATTTTAAATAATACAAGAAGGGATATTAGAAATAAAAAGGAAAATAATTATAGAGATTACATTTCAGTCCCTAGGTAATCCTGTTATATAAGAAATTTACTTTAATTGAGTTATACCTCCTCAGGATTTGAGATGGAATAATACTCATTTCTTCAAATTATAATTCCCATTTCTTTAACTGCTGAAATAAATTCATTCCAAATAATGTATTGAGGGGTTTTTTTCTACCAAATAAAGTAAAATTGGTTAACTTAATCTGTTCTATAATGTGACAGGCTTCTGGTCTGGGAATGTCTTGCTCTAGATGGTTTCTTCAACTTAAATCTAATTAATCTTACATCTAATTCCTCAAAGCAAACTGACTGCTAGAGAAAGTTCATGGCAAGGGTGTTGCCACTAACTCAGTTTTCAATCAGATGGAGAAGAAACTGAGGCAGATTTTTAATCCTTTAATATAATGGGATGTAAGAAACGTCATTTGACCAAAAAGTTAATTTCTGATCTGGAAATGGATTTTTAACTTGCATTTATTATATGTGATTTTTGCAAGTTTTTTTCCAGGTGGGGGGGGGGTGTTTGGTTTTGTTGGTTTGGGGGGTTTTGTTTGCTTTTTTTTTCTGAGGCTCTTAGGAGCACACACCGTTTATTTGCAGTTTGAGGGATAAGTGATGTTAAAAAAGTCCCCTAATTTTTTTTTGCATGTTAAAATTATCTATATAGCTATAAAAATGGCAAAATGCTCTGCAGCATTTAAAGCATTTTAAACCTTAAATAAAATCAGTATCAACAAGCATAATCCCCATTGTGATCAGTAGGGTACAGCAGAGGAAATACAACTCTGGCTTAACCCAACATGATTTATGCTGATACATAGAAAGGTGAGGCTTTTTATTCATACACACTTAGTTCATGACATGTTAGTTTAGGGCCTAGTTAGGGTATAAGGAAATATGACAATGGAATGAAAGTATTTCTCCCTATCCAACTATTGACTTCATTTATTAAGATCAAGCTTTGCTGCAGGTGAGGTGAAGCAAACATCCAATTTGTAGAACTGATCCTGCTTAGCAGCAGCTAATAATAGCATCTAAAAGTAGGTGGCAACATGTCACTTTAGAATTTGAAATATTTATTGCTTGATACTTCTAAGCAAACCAGTGAACAACAGCAAAAATTAGGAGCTAAAGGCAGGCTGCTCTTTGGAAAGCAGGTGCAATCCTCAGTCACGTGCGTGTTACTTATTTTGTATGAAATAGCTCCACTTTGGGATTCTGAATTTAACAATGTTGCTCCAAGATAAATGCAAGCGTTGGAAATGCTGAAAAATTACTTAGTTTGTTAAACTTTATTTGTTGATGAATCAACAGGTCATCACATTAGGGAAGAACTATTTTCATGCAAAGTGACTTCAAAGTATGCAGAGTACAAACGAGCAGATTCTCAGTCCTGCTGCAGCGTAGATCATATATGTGTCTGCTGTGGGAATGTATCAAAAAGAACTGGAAACCTAAGCTGTCCCCACGATTCCCAGTCCATAATCAAGAGTGGAGAAGCCACTTCAATCAATTCATCCCCTCTGTTTTCTTCTAAAGCTCAATAAAACTCTGCAGTGCTTATTTCTGCCCAACCTCCACTTCCTTCTTTCATAATTAGAAAGGAAGGAGGTGACAGAGGCTCCCTTTCAGTCCTCTCACTCCTCCAAGCAATAGTCAGGAAGAAGAAAACACCATTTTTTGCCATTGTTCCCCAAGAGCTGACCAGTGGACAGCATCAGTCTTGGCATAGTTATCTTTTTTTAGAAACAGGGGAACTATGGCATCATTGCTATAACCAAAATGTTGCCAGTTCCTGCTAGAAGTGACACTCAAAGCCACGTTAGACTTCCAAGACACTGAAATGCCAACACTGATCGTTCACAGTTGAGTCTCAAGTCTCAACTCTCAACTACTCTACCAGCACAAAAAGGTCCACATAATTTATGAAAAACAAGTCTGCTTCATTGCTTCCAAACAATGAACATATCTGTCTTTGTTTTAATATGCTAAAAGTGGATGTAAAAAACCTGTTATTTTTATTTTTCTCATTTCTCTCTGGAAGATACTTGTAATAATGATATTTATAACTTCTTGAAAAGAGTCAAAAAACAAGAAACAATCCCTAAGGTTACTTTACACGTAAATTCACATCTTGAATTCTGGATTAGAAAGGTTTCTGAAAGATAACTTGATACTCTGATTATGCCACAAAAAGAAGTTTTGGGTTTAAACAAGATAAGTGTGCTTGAATTCACCTCAAGAAGTTATCAAAAAGGTCTGAGCCTGCAAAAATTCCCTAAGAGAATCTCCACAAAGCAAAAGTTACATGCAGGAACACAAAATTACCTCTAGTGTAATTACCATCTAAGGGATAACCCACGTGTCAATGAAGAGGGAAAGGCAAAGGTTCAGTCGCGGTGACTGCACAGTTACAGTCACAACATTTTAGGGAGACAGGAAAGCTCAGTGAGAACTGTCACACAGCAGTGTTCAGCTGCCTCTCTACAACTCAGATTAGACTAAAAGTCCCCAAAATTGCTCCCAAAGTCAGGACACCAGAATGAACATTTAGTTTAAGTGGTGCAAAGTTAAGGGAGGGAAAAAGCTCCAAACTCCCGCCAGGCTGACATTTTTATTTGTGACCACTGAGCACAAATCGTTTTCTAGAACAGCAATGAAGAGATGTTTAATATGAATTATATATCTAATGACACAAGCTTACCTCAGGATCAGTTGTTGTGATTTCTATTGAACATGTCATACCCATGTGCCTCGTGGCACAAGACAACTATTTTTAAGAGTGCTCTCCATAGGTCAGTAATGGCCTTGTGATCAGCACAGCCACAGATACCATAAATGCAAACACAGGCCTATTTCCTACCCAGTAAGGATCTCAGGTAGTAGCAACAGTTCAAGGATCACAAGACTCATGAGGACAAGGTATCCCAGGCAGCCAGAAAAGATAACCATGACAAATAATTAGTAACACGTTAAATCATTTATTCATCAGCAAATACTCTTATAAATATTTCTTCAATATTATGTGTGCTGTGTCCATATGGCCAGGATGGGAGGGCTGGCTGTATCCACACTGAGAAGCAGCAGCACGTGCTGTGTTAGGTCACACTCAGGGAAAGGCACGGAATAGCAATGCAGGGAACACGCTGTCCTGGAACTGTCCTAGGCAAGTCACGCCTCTGATGGACTGCACTAGAACTGGGGCTGTAAATGGCCTAAGTACTTCAGGGCAGTGATCTCAATAACCACATCTTGGCAGAACAAGAGCTCTATCACACCTTAAACACGGTGTTCCATTCAGTTTGAATTGCAATGAGATTTGGAGAACGATCGTGGAGGAAAATAATCAGATTAATTGAAATCAAAATCTGGCCATCTCATATAGAAATATTTGACCTAATAGGAACTTGTACTACTGTAAAGCACTGAAAAGAGGCCCAGTGTGGACTCCTGTGTTCCTCTCCTTCAAGACAATGCTTACCAGACATATTATCTCAGCATATGTTAGAAGTAGCAAGTTACCACGTTATGCAAAATCATGACAGATAAAGAGATTACATTAGTTCAGCTGAAATAAATCTGAAAGGGTAAAGAAAAATAATTAGCCAAGAGGAAAAAAGTAAAGTATCTTTGGCATTACTATGGGTAGGCAAATATTTGATAATTCCACATTCTTTGCCACATATCAGGAAGAGCTGTTGATGCACTGTAATAAAACTGGCAGATAGAAGGTACTCTTGTATGGCTTCAGTCAAACACAGGAAAAGCAAAAGCAGCTCATAATCACCTGATAAATAACTCATCTGTTAAGTCTGGGGCAGGTTGATAATGAAGGGCCTCTGAGCTGCCACAAATCTGATCAACTCTGGAGCCTTTTGCTTTGGGTCACACTGCAAGTGGAAGGAGACAAACCCAGCTCCAAAGCAGGTCTAAGTGCTTTCTCCCTTAACAGCCTGCAAGAAATGACTGAAAAACTGCAAAAATCATTAGCCTGAGGCAATACAATGTGTCAATAAGGCTGCCAAATATCATCAGCGCAGCTTGCACTCCAAATCCTTAGTTTAATCATTCCACAGTCTTATGTCAAATGTGTCTTGCCACCCATTATTCACAATAAAAACCCAAAACAAAGAAAACCCTCCTGTGTTTTTTATAGCTTTTCTTAATCTTAATAAGCCTCACTGTATCTGCCACATGGTAAGATGCTGAAATGACATCGTGGGACTTAAGACATGTTTTTTTCTCTCAGACAGAAAAGTTTGAAAACAATTTTAAGTTTGCCATTCTTGCCAATGTAAGCATTACTGACAGCTGTAATTCTTTTCCTATACTTTCCCTTCCAGCCATAAGCAAATACAAAGTCTTAAAATAAAACAATCATGCAAAAGAGAGCAAAACCAGAAAATATAAGGGAGCAAAATATTTGCTTTAAAAAAAAAAAAAAGATCTTATGTAGATCTGTGGATTGCAAACAGAATTTTGGACATACATGGCTGACACAACAGTTTGACAGAATTGCACTTATTCCAGAAAAAACTGTCTGCTGTGTTTAAAGGAAATAATTCTCTTCAATTAGAGAAACAAACTTATGATATCAAGTGCTTATTAAACTGCTAAACTGCCTTATTCACACAGGGAATGCATTGCATAGAAATTAGAGAAAATACATGCAGACTGCAGAGGATGGAGAGGCTTTGGGAGAATGGAAAGATTTTGGTAGATTTCACTGGAGAGAAGGATTATGTACATTGCAAAAGAATAAACAATTCTTAGAATAAAAGACTCTTTCTTTTTTTTGTTTTTAATATTTTGCAATCTGCATATCCTCAAAGTCACAAAGGTCAAAAAATGGTCCTTGTCCTGCCCCTTTGTGCTGAAGAAAGATTGCTCTCCCACTGTTCAAATTTCCTTTCTTTTTCAAGGCATACTCCAAAACACATTCTGCTGCATGATCATCATTATTAATTAAATTAAAATACCATTTTCAATTACAGAATAAAGTACACAACATAATGCAGCATCTCCAAGTTATTTATTCCATTTATTCATTTTCTTCCTAATTTACAGTTTGGTCTTCTCTAGTACAAATAGAAGTCATTAGTGCAAATTAATGATGTTCTTATTAAAAGTTTAATAAGAGAAGTGTTCTAAGAGTGTGACTTTTAGTCATTCATCTCTTGTGTTCATCTTGCAGTAGTTGGATGATATCAGTTCAGAACCCAAAACAGATAGGACGCTACAGTCATTCCACTCCTTTTTAGGTGCTAATAATGTCATTAATTAACATGAATAAAGAACTCTAGGTCCTGCATGATGAAGAACCTGTCCAAAAATAATTTCTTTACTTAACCTTTAATTATTTATGGCTGTTGTATTTTAAAATCAAATTAAAATTACTCTTTATTACTAAAGTGATTATAAAACACTGTCAGTCTATTAACAAAGGGAGCAGCGTGGCTGTCCAGCTCTCAGGAACGAGAGCAAATTTCACCAGCAGGGATTGTGCCATTCCTTGAGATGACCTAGAGCACCTCTTATGAAGAGAATTAACAGAAGAGAAGAGGAGGATGAAACAAGCACAGGGAGCAGCATGAAAGAAAATGGGCAGCTCTGTGGAAAGAGATAAAGGAGGCTGTTAAAAAAAAAAAAAAAAAAAGATCCGAGGGAATTTATAGAGTAAGTAGAAATATGCAATAAAAAGTACCCTGTCATTGTGATACAATGGAAGATACACATTATTTATCTCACTTACATGATGCTTTAAACATTTCCAAACTATGACCCCTTTAGAATGAAAGATGGCAGCTTTAGTAACAACCTGTAAAATGTGGGACTCTCAGAACTAAGACACAGACTACTGGAAGTAAAAAGCAAAGCATAAAATAACAGCTCTTGCATAAAGGTGCTCCAAAATCATTATGGGTATCTATGCTATCATGCAAACCCATTTGCCTAGTGGGAAAGTCCCAAAGGCAGACACTTAAAAGTTTATTGTATGACATTTCCAGGGAGTCTTTCATCAAAATTCTCCTTTCTTTTTTTATGATACTGCTTGGACACCCTCTCTCCCTACTTTTGGGCCACCTAAATTAAGTACCAGTGTTTTTCCTTCTCAGTCTGACCACTCTTCCCCCCACTCCTCACACCACCCCACCTTCCTGCAACACCAGCCAGAAGCTGCAACCAAAAGAGGATCCTAAAAAATTCATTAACAGCTTTCAGTTCTTAATTTCTTAGAAAAGGTGATTTTAAGAAAATCCCATCTACTTTCTCTGTCCAGGCAGGCAGAAACAGCCACATATTTTGGCACTTGTGCACTCCTCAATTCTTCCCTCTGCTCATTTGTAACTGCTACTTCAACGTGTACATTCAGTCTGCTGTTCAAAAAATAACTGAAATCCAAACATCTTTTTCTACCCTCACAATATCTTTATGGATTTCTGTTAATGTTCCCAGTATAAAACAGAAATCACTTTGGAATAGAAAATAAGCATATCTCATTTTACCTTGCAGAAATGAGTGTAAAAAGCAAAACTTGAGAGTTGAATCCCTCTCTCTATTGACTACATATTTGTCCCTAGTTTATTACCCATGACACCTAATAAAGATCTTTTTTTTAAATGTTCTTTCTCATAGTAATAAAAATTAAATCAAAACAAAGAAATATGTTCCAACAGTCCTAAGTCAGTGTTTGAAGAAATCTATTTCTGTTTGCCTTCTTCCTTTTGTTTTGTGACTCATCTATTAATTATGCGCATATTAATCTTATGCACAAGGTTAAAATTAGTATTGGCCAGAAAGCAATAGGAATTCAGCCCCTGCTCTAAAAACTCCTGTCACGTGCTAGACTTGTACTTACAAATATTGTACCAGGTACTTGAAATATGTACATGATAATGCTAGTTGTGAAACACTGATTTAACTTCAATAATGCCTTACTTGCAACATAAATTACTACTTCAAAACTGCCATGTTAGCCTACTTAACTTTAGGGTGTCAGCATTTATAAAATATGGATGCTGAGCCTGTACATTCAAACAAAACAGGAAATTAATATGTATGCTGCAACCACTTGCACTTAGAGAGGCATATCCTGGAGTAATAGGTATATTATATTTCCAATTTAAAAGAAAAAAAAAATTGATCAGATTTCAAGTATCCTGAAGAAGCCTTTCATTGTTTCCTTGTTTTTAGCATGCATCAATAAAATAAGCATTAAAGTCTCTGACTGAGGAAAATAAAACGAACACATACCATTTAGAGACACGAAATTTAATATTGAGGAGAGTGACAGGAACAAATATGCACCTGTATGAGGGAAGTATCTTAAAAATAAACTACATCAAAATGGTTCTTCCTCATCTCAGACAGCTGATGGTTTATTATTACAAAAATTATTATCTAACAAAGCTCAAGGTTCTTTAAGTTCTGTAACTTGGATATTTCTCTCCTAATACTCGTCAATTCACATTCCCATTTCCATATCAGAGCATGGCCTCCAAGGGTATCCAATCTCCTGTTTTGAGCAAGTTCTCTGTATAATCCAGGAAAAAACTTTTATTCCTCTACTCAGGCAGAAATGACCCCAGCACAGAAGACCAGAGCAAGCCCCAGTAAAACACAGCTCGTAAAGAGATGGGTTATGATGTACCACTACTACAGGCATCTGGTGATTGTTCAGAGAGATGCAAATAGACATTCAATCCCATTATGATTCCAAAAGTATCCACAGGAATAAATAACTTCCTTTTATTAACAGAAGCACTCTTTGTACAGCACAGTTCTCACAAAGGCAAATATCTCACAGAACTTACACAGTTAAACTGAACTAGTTTCACTTGATGGTTTTGAGGTAAATTTTGAAGAGCTGAAGAAATAATTTTTTGTAGAGTACACCCGAAAACTTCATCCAGTGAGAGATTTGTCTAAAGATCTAAGAAATCATCTGGACCTCAAGATGGACCTCACTGTCAACTGCAGTTTCTCAGAAGTAATTATATTTTATTCCAAATTCCCTCCTCCCTTCAGACCTCTAATATTACCAAATACCTCAACTCAGACAATTGCTGGTAATAACCCACCAGAAAACCCTTGGAACCCAGGAGTCATCACTGAATATTTCTAGTCTTTCGAACACTTTTTCTCAGTGCAACTTGGCTCCTTTGTAAACACAACACAGCAGGACTGACTCTGACCCCTTCCAGTCTGTTTGACTTGTGGGAATTACGGAAATGGTTTCTTGGGGCAGCTACAGAACGTCTTTCTGTAGGTTTGCTTCCAGTAGTCATCCCTTTGGGAACTTCATGAGCAAACGGTTGCACCTGATCTCATTTTAGCCCTGGGAAGCATTGCCCTCTGCTAATTTGTCTGACCACTCCAAGAACCCACTATCACAACAAGTTGCAGCAACACCTTCTCCAGCATCTCTCCTTGCTCTGTGAAACACAGGGGTGGATAAAAAGAACGGGTAGCATCCAGGAAAATTGTCTATGTCACTCACAATTTAATAGACATCTGATATACCTCTTTTCAAAATATTAGTACTTATCTATGGATCAACCTTAAAATTTAGCTTACAGAGACCTCAGTTTGAGAGTTCCATATCTGTTTGAAGAGGTTGTACCGGGGATTTTTAACAGTTCCAGGAATTTGCACCCATATATCCTTTATCTTCATAAAGGACACAACACGGTATAAAAATGTCACTGAACACTCTTGCAAGTCCTCTTCTGAGTTTTGCTGTACAGAGCACCAGAACTGATTTATTTACAGACTGTGTGAAAAGTCCAAAATCCAGAGGAAAGTTTGCTTCCTGTGTTCTACCTATGATTATCTTAGATTTTTCTGGCAGATAATCAGCCACAGCTCAGTGCTGGAACATGTCCCAACAATCCAAACACAGCACAAATGGTCACGCAGAACTTTAAGCCTGCGTTGCACTGAGTTTTCAGTCTAGAGGAGTTTCTGTATGAACCAGATGGAATAATTAAAATTCTAAAGCCCATTTTACTTTTTTTAAAAATAAATTTGCAAATTTAATGCCACAGAAGTGTGGATCATTTGTTGTCTTCCCTTCCTATGTGGCACCAAACACCGAAATCAGTTCGTATCCAAGCCATTTATTTGCTCAGGTGATTAAACTAGATTTAAATAACCTCAATTATAGTTCTTTATTTTTCTATCTTTTTGTGATGGGAGAATATCTTCTTTGACGTTGTCTCAGAATAAAATGCGCTTGCTGGGGAAGGGAATTCTCAGTTTGAAATGACAGCTGTCATATTTTTGTTATGGAAGTGCAATTCTATTTAATGGACTTGATTGCGCAATTTGCTGCACCCACCTCACGTTGTGTGGGCTCCCAGGAGCGTGTCTGAGCTGTTCTGCAGGATCAGTGCCAAAATAAAACACAAACATGCACAGGGGAAAAGGGGCGGGGGGGGAAAGCTGCGAGAGGAACAAAGTGCTCACATAATGCATCACAAAAAGCAGGCTTGGATACAACACAGTTTCAGTCACAGCTTCAGAAGGTGACTCCTCAGGTGTGCTTAAAGATAGCTCAGCATTTCTTAAATAGGAGTAGGAGATGAAACCCGAGTCTGAGTGTTGAGAATCATCCCTTTTCCCAGTGCAGCTCTGACAATCAGCACTCTGCTTGGGCTCTCGTCAAGAAGACGCAAAGTGTGCAGTACTGAACTCCAGTATTTAAGTCATTAAGGATCACTAAAACCATTTTGGGAAAGGCACTGTTCAAAATAAAATTCTGTTCTATTATAAATGTACTACAATGTATGTTCAGCACCTAATAGAGTATACATGTGTCTTTTCTTCCTTAAAAAAAAAGAAACACACAAACATTTTCAGAGAGAAATGTAGTTTTTTCAGAGGACTAGCGTTTCAAGCCCTGAGAGTTTAATATGCCAGGCAGTAATGAGAAATCAGTGATTATACCTGAGATAATTTAATAAGTTCAATCTTTTTTCCAGTGAGAATATATGAATTACCACCTACTGATACTCAAATTTTCTGCAGCAAAATCTAGCAATACAACTCTGCTGCTGTGACCTCGCCCCACAGGCTTTCCCACCCCAGGATGAGTTCCACACCTGACTGAAATCTGCCCAGTGCCATGGGCTAACTGACTGCATCAACACCCTCCCAAGGCAGGAACAAACACAAAACAAATGAGGAGTCACAGGAGGGAAAGTCAAGAGGTAGGGCTGGAATTCCTGTTCAGCTTCTCCCTGCAGGTTACCTCCTTAAACCAGCCTTTGGGAGACACAGGGTTGCTGCAGCGATCCTTTTCCCAGTGTAATTGTGAGCATTTTGGAAAAACAAATGTATTCAAGAGTGGTCAGTGGCAATTACAATTTCCATCTCAAAAGAAAAGAAAAAAAAAAAAGCCAATTCAATTTCATTAGGGGACCATCTTCTCCTCTTTCTTGAAAACTCAAGGGCCTGACAATGAATTAAGATTTATAGAAAAATCCTTTCACTACTTAAATGGAATTATGACTTTGCCATTAACGCAGAGTCAAGATGTTCATTCTGTGTATGAAGATAACTTTATTGCAGGGATTGCATGGGGAAGTAATATTATAAACTGTAATTCTATAGCAATTTCCTAATGGTCTGCAAGGAGCAAAAGACATGATGAATTTAATGTCCAAAAAGAAGACTGATCACTGTCAGGACAGGAATAAATGATGCTAAGGCCAAAGCACAGCAGACTCAATGATAAAAGACTGCTGAAAACGTACTTTCCTGCACTTCCTTCACTCTGCATCAAACACTGAATTTATTTCCTTTCTTGTCCATTTCTCTTCAGCAAGCTGGCTGCAGCAAATAAAATTAACAACTGCCTCTTAAATCTCACAAATGCAGATTTAGAGATAGCAGAATACATGACAGGCATTTGTTATCTCAGATGGAGTTTCTGGAAACCACTCTATCTTCCTGTATTAGAGAAAGCCATAAGGAAATTCAGGGCTGGAATCAGTCCTGAATGTCACAGAAGATACTGCTGAAGAAAGACAGTGGTACTCATGATGTTCAAAGAATATGAAGCCACTTTGGGGCTTTGTACAGTTTTGCTCAGGTCTATCTGAATGATTCAGACCTTTTGTGCTTCAGAGTGTTCAACTACAGTGACTTGGGATAAATATCCTTTCAAGCAGTTACTCTTAAAAACTTATGACCAGTAGACTTAAAGAGAGGCTGGAGTGGTCTACCACTGGTTGCTGCTTTTAATAAATCTGGCAGTACTGGGGGGGGGGGGGGGGGGGGGGGGGGGGAGTTCTTAGAAGTCTTAGAAGACCATGAAAATATTCATCAAGAGCAAAGCAGATGACCCTGCTTGACCCCATCAGTCCCAAGTAGGTTAGAGCAAAAAGCTGACAGGGGATTCAACTGATAAAGAATTAAAGGAGGGAACATAAAAAATGCCAGTCAAAAATGAATATATGGAAAACGAGCCTTGTAAAAAGTTACTTTAATCTAAAAGTATGGTTGATCATGTTAATCTCACACATAGTACACTTTTTAAACTATTTCAATCCTATTTTAGACACGGAAAGCCTGATACCTGGGCTGAGTACACAATTCTGGTGTTCCTACTTTAAAGTGGTTGTTGAAATCTGAATTCCCAAAGTGATTTGAAGGTTGGAAGTACCTTACAGCAAAACTGTCGGAGCTCAGTGCTTTTAATTAAAAAAAAAAAAAAAAAAAAAAAAAAGTCCAAACACAAGCATAGTCCAAGAAGTTACCACACTGTTAAAGTGTCATTTCACAGAGTATGAATTACAGTGCATTAGCTCTGTATATAAACAGCTTTAAATTATACTCTGGCCTTTATCCAAGGTAGCTTCTTCCACTACAGAACCAGCATAAGGCACCTGTTTCACTCACAACTCTTTCAAGGGGTTGGTGCTGCTTTATAAAGGAATTGCACTCTGGCTTCTCACACACAGCTCTGCCAGGGGGGGCAGGGACAGAGAAGTGACTCAAACACAGAAGGTTAAACCTTTCCAAATGAAAACTGAATAATTTGTTGAAAGTGACTGATAAACAAGTGACCAGCCAGACAGTTCCTAAGAACCTTTACTGTTTATTTTTTAATTCAAAAAGCAAAGGTTGGGAAATATGGCCAAATTTAGTAAATATTTCTTCCATTGAGTGAGATCTTTGAATCAAGATCAGATCCATCTTCAGGAGAGGTATTTTGCTTAAACACACTTTACCACTGACAGATAAAATGCAAGATTGATGTCATGTAGGAAGGCAGACCAGATGAATTAAGTTCTGTTATATTTTTCTGAAAAGCTTTAATTGTAACTACACTTTATAGCCAAGTTACTGATTGCATTTCAAAAATTTGAGATTAAGAGTACAAAGGTAGTCAGCTCAGTACCCCAGCCTCTGAAAGATACTGCGAAAGTCACTTTGGAGATCTCAGGTCAGTTCTCAGTCAAAAGCTGGTTCAAAGTGAGCATTATGCTAATGTAATTTATTTATTTCATGATTAAACATTACTGTTTCTATTAGCATATTCTTCAAATACCACAGAGAAGCATTACAGCAAATAAAAGTATTTAAGGGCAACAACAAGCACATGAAATTAGGAATAGAAAAAAAAAAGCTATAGAAAGAGAATTAAAATCAAGCATATTTTTACATTATGCATTATAGGAATTAGTTACTCATTATGAAAATGTTCTTCAGTTTCACAAGTGGTTTTGCCTGTGCTATTTCATCCTTTGCTATGCAGTTTTGATAAGCAATTTTTTTATATCTTCTCTGTATTAGGCTGTCAGCAGTAATCAATGTTAATGCACTCGATTACACGCAGCTATTTAGGAAATAATCAGTTTTAAACACTGTGTTGTTGTTATACTCCTGGTGGCCTGTAGCATTAGGTCTTCACCCTACAGTATATATTCCACATTGTGTTTAAAAGAGTATGAGACATTCACTTACAAGTTGAAAACTTATTTTTCTAAGTCAAGTAAGTATTCTCCTCTCAGACAAGCTGAGTTGCTTTAGTGTTTCAGGTGAGACTACATGACTGAAAATTTCTGGTGGTGCTAGCAGCAGTAAAGTTAATGGTGTTTTCTCAAAAAACATTCATTTTCTCTGAAGATTCAGCTTTGTTACATAACAGATAAATTACCATTGTATACTGCTCACAAGGCAGATATATTGCATTTACTTAATTCAGATACGCTTCTTTAATAGCTTTCAACTAAATTTTGGAGCATTGTTAAAAGTTACATGCAGATCACTTCCCAATTAGAATTTCTGTCCTATAACAGTGATAGTTATTATTTCATCATCTCTATGGCAGAATAAAAGAGAAAGCAATTTTCTGAAAGCACTTAATCTCACAAGCAAGTCATACGTTTTTCGAAATGGGAGTTGGGCTTCTACATTGTCAAGCAATTTTGAAAGTTTTTCCCATCCTTTTACTCACCTATCCCAGCTTAGTAAAGATGATAAATAATTCCAAACATTTGGCTCCTTGGAGCATTGTAAACCACTGCATCCATATCTAAACATGACAGGGGGAGCACACGAGATCCCACTCATATAAAAGCACAGCTACACAGAACACTTTTCTCCAGCAGGAATTTCAAACACACTGAGAGCAGCTCAAAGGGCAGATTCTCACAGGTGTTCCCTATTTATATCAGCTTTTTGGTTGGACAGTCGTGGAATGGCTGAATGGTCTCAGCTGCAACTGAAGAGAATGGGAACGATACATCACCTGAAGCATTGTATAGTGGGGGGGACTCAGAGAAATCAAGTCTCAGATGTTTCAAACTGGGCATGTACAATCTGCCTGACATTTGTCTGTGCTTGAGAGCAGAAACAGTCTCTCCTCAACAAACACGCGTTAAGGTGGCAATTTATTTCACATTGTAAGACGCTCCAATCTTAGCACAATGAGTGCTATAGAGAAGCCCATGAGGAAGTTAATTATTCTGCCTTCAGCACAGCATTTAAATAGCGTATAGTAAACAGCGTATGCTGCAGCCTGGGACCACACACTGATCACGATAAAACAAAATACCGGATCACTACTCATTAAATTCTTATCTCTTATGTGAAAGTAATGTGAGATTACATATTTAAAGACTGCACAACAATGCATGCTTGCAAGGCAGGCTGCATGGGCAGCCCACAGCACAGCAACCCCTCCCGCTCCACAGCAGCCCATAACCCACCTCACATCTTTCAGAGGTGCAGTCTCTACCCGGGATTTGTCCAATCTCCTTTTTGCATATCTTTTCCTTTTATCAATTATGGGCTTTTAATCATAATCCTAAAGTGACTCACCATTAAAAAGACAGAATATTCTCTTATCTCTGCAAGAGTTCCCACCATCATCAAGCCCTCCCAGTCTCAAAAACACCCCTAACCCTTCACTATGAAGACTGTAAAAACAGAACACTCCACACTTATAATCCTCTGCCTTCTCCACCCTCTAATTGCATCACCTGGTTGTAAATCCCCACTCTATCTGTCTTGTTAGGACTTCCAACAGCTGTTAAGCCTTTTCCTCCCTGGTGGGACAAAGCAGTGTCCCATCACACAGTTAAATTAAAGCTCTGGGCAGCCTAACCTCTACATACTGCAACTTTAGCACTCTTTTTTTAGTGGGTATGGTGAGTTTAAAATATAAAAAAGATGGCAGCATTTTGAAATGTGATGTATTTCACAGCATCTCAGCACAACAGGAAGTTTCCTCCTTTGCACTCCCACCACGTTTCAAAGAAATAACTTTGCTTTACATTCCTTCTCCAGTGCTTCACAATGTGAGGAGTAACTCTTGACTACCATAAGACATCTTCTGCTGGCTTTCAGAGTATACCCACACAGTAAAAAAGGGTGGCAAATTACAGCATTGCAGAGTTCCATGTTAATTGTCTTTCAGTGATGTTCATGTCTAATTGTTAAAATTGCTATTAAAGTGATAATTAGTCTTACTGCTAACCAGGTAAACAAAACCTTGTGTCTGAATAACAAGCTGGGCTCTTCCTGGCTGCATCTGAAAGAACAAAAAACAATTTGCAGAAGAACTTTCTACTTTCTAATCACTTTTCTCAACGATGCACCTGCAGAAATTCAACCAGGCTCACCTGCAGATATTTGTGGAGCCTCTGTACTGCCTGGCCTCTGTCTGAATTTAAACCCAGATGGTAACACGGCCACAATGGTACAGCCTAAAATAAGAGGAAAGCTTCTCTCTTACCTCTATCTTTAGTGAATCACCCAGCCAACTTCTGACAGAAATGCAACCTTCTTCCCTTCTTCGGTGCCTGAAGTGCAGAGGGAAACTATTGCACTTCACTGTGTAACAACCAGGAGCAGCTGGTAACTTATTAAGAGCAAATACCACAGCACCCTGCATGGCCTGCTAATGTTACACTTAACAAATACATGGGCACAAACACACCCCCAGTTCATGCAATTTATATACTAAAATATATATACTAAAATATAAACTAATATATACTAATATATAAACTAAAACTGGCTTATTGAAACATTAACTTACGGGGCCTCAGAGAAAGAAAACGGCAAAAAAGTTTTTTGGTAATTCAGTGATGGCAACTTCACACCCAGCTGAGACATCCTTGTTCCCAACCTTCAGCCTGAGATGCCAAGTAATTGATTTAATTAATCTTAGTACTTTCATAATTTAAATAAGGCAATATGACCTGCTGGTTCAAGCACAAGACCCAGAACTCAATTGATTCTGATATGACTCTGCAGTGGAATTTTTCTGCAAGATCTTCATCAGTTCATGTACTTGAACTGAACTAAAAGTTGTTCTGAACAAAAAGATTTAAAGACTTGTCTGTTGTGTAATTTCGTCCTTTCTACTGCACAGAGGGTAAACAACAGCAGCATTTGCATCTGGCTGTTTTACTTTCTGTAGTTATTGGGTTTATCCTATCACACAGAATTTTTGCAGATTTAAGATTAATTTTGCAAAGACTTGCTGACTTCCTAATTCCCACTTATTTCAATGAGTCAAGGATCAAAATGTCCCTGAGACCTGTGCCAAAATATCTGCAAAAGTGTAAAAAAAAAAAAAATTTTGAACTATAAGTGAAATGCATTAAAAATCATTAACGCCTTCTAGAATTCTACTTCTCATCATGTTTCTTAAACTAGCAAAACAAGCAAGTTAGATGCCTGCAACCAAAACAAGCAAAGCAAATATCCTGTCTTCCATTTCTGTATTGTGAAAGTGGCATCAGAACAAACATACAGATGCCAAGAAGAAAAAAAAAATCACGATATCCCCCCTCGTAGGAGAACTGTTCAAATCCAATTTCTCAGTCCACAGTTACAGCAAGAAACTACCACATGCACTGCAGGAAAAAGGGGAGATGAAATCAGACACTGACTTCCCTGTTTTACTCCCCATTTCACACTTTTATTTAAGGAGATATGAAAACATTAGGATTTCCTATAAACTTTGATAATCATGCACAGGGGACAAAATAGTTTATAGTTTACTGTTGTGCAACAAGCATGAACAGACAGAAAATTCACATTCAGACTGAGTACATTTAAAGCTCTTTGAATCACAGAAAAGGCAATTAATCTTAGTAACCTCACAGAGAACTGACAGAGTGTTTTAACATAGTCAAAATGCTGAAGGTCCTTGAATGCTTTCTAATAAAACATGGTATGAATTTTTGAATTTTATGTTTACTGTCTCATCTCTGTGGGGAACCTAATGAAAAATGCAGTATGGCAAAACAGGATGGATATTTTGTATAAATAATTGCTGTAAATGTTTGTTATTGGAAATGCGACGGTACAGGAGTCTTAATGTAATCTATATTATAGACTAATCAAAGAATTGATTGTGATTACTGATCATATCAAGTTTTTGTTCCTGTTAATAATGTTTCTAGGAAAAGATAACATGCTAGGTAGAGCATGTGCATCAGGTAATCCATGCATTGAAGAGCAGGGGAAGAATATATTTAGTATTTACTAACATTTATTTCAAAACATTCATGCAAATTCTTTGTGCAAGTGAACTGAAATAAAATCTCCGATACTGCTTAAAGCTTAGAACATAAAATTATGCAAAGTATTCTTACAATGCACTGTCATTTTCAAGGCATTAAAACTAACCCACATTATCACAAATTACAATGAAGAAAGGAGAGGTCATCAGTTAATGTTATTAAGCAAGAACAGTCCTTTTTTTATTCCTGGTGAGCCTTTGCAAAAGAATAATAGTCCATTTTCTTTGATTAAGGGATTTGTTAGTTGGGCAGTGCTTAAATACTGTCCTTTTTGACGTACCCAAGTACTTGTTTTTATATTCCCAGAACCACAGAATAGTTGAGTTTGGAAGAGACCTCTGCACATTGACTATTCCAACCCTCTTGCTCAGCCAACGTGAACTAAGGAAAGCTGCTGAGAACCACGTCCTGTCGAGTTTTTAATATCCCCAGAGACAGACACTCCACACCTTCCCTGAGCAGGTTGTTTCTCTGTTCAATCAGACTTATGGTCTCTCATCTCTGGCTCCCACCCAGAGCTCAATCTGCATCTCAATCTGGAGCTTGCAAACTGAGCTACCTGAACCAGATGTATCCTCACCACGAGCTCTGTCTTCTCTCCGCTCTCCCAGCAGGTATTTATACACGTTGAGAAGATCCACTCCCTCGCCAATCTAGTTGGTTTAAAGTTTCCTTCACCTGATCTTCCCCCATCAAGGGTAAGCTTTTTTTCCTCTAGACTTCACACTGGCCTCAGGGACTTGAGATTCTTGAAAAGCATTCTTACCTCCAAAGGCTGAGAAAGTGGTCAAAAATCCTTGTCCTTCTCTGTGTCTCGTATCACCACATCCCCTGGCCCATTTGGCAGCGGGCCCATAATTTCTCTTGTCTTCCTTTTACTGCTGAAGTACTTACGGAAAAATTTCTTTTTTCCCCTCAAAGTCCCTGGACAAATTCAATTCCAGGTGGGCTTTGGCCCTACATGTTCAAACTTTTCCCAGGTCACCTACTCTTCTTTCAGCTCTCATACATTTTCTTTTTACATTTGAGCTTTTTCAGGAGCAACATATCTATCCATACAGGACTCCTGTTGGTTTTATCTGATTTCTTTCTCATCAGGATGGGTGATTCCTATATTTGGAGAATGAGATCCTTGAAAATCAACCATCTCTCCTGGACCCCCCTCCTCTCTCCAGGGCTGTACCCCATGGGATTTCTCTGGGCAGGTCCCTAAACAGATAAAAGTCTGCTCTTCTGAACTCTAAGAGGTCATTTTAGGTTTGTGTTTCCTCCCAGGAGCCTGCATCATACTGTCCTCTCTCTTCTGGACTTCACTTGGGCAGTGGTGGGGGAAGATGGAAGTGTTAATTTTATTCAAAAATTAGATATAGATTTTTTTTTTCTCTCAGCTCTTGATGAGCTAGACTGCTCTGGAAATTTGACCCTAACTTGTTTCTAATAGTAATGGATGTGTCACGTGGAACTTCTGTGAAGAGAATATCAGTCTTTTCTGCAGCACTGCCTTAAATTCACAGCTCTACATCCCCTACAGTCTCTGGACTGGATACTACACTCTCTGTAGTATCTCATGATACTGCAATAATTAAATATTTTAACTACAGATTTTTATGTCTAAACTTTTTAAATCTACTTATGACAGTTACTATTCTTTTACTGGGGTTCACTGAAACTTATTAGGGCAATAAACCCATTAATGAAACAGTGTGGTTGAGAATTTTAATGCAGTGAAGTCAAGAAATGAGCTTGCAATTATAGTTCTGCATATGAAGCATTGCATATGAATAACCTATCTCATATGCATATTGACACAAATTCTATCCAGCAAGAAAAAATTCATCACACATCCCTAATAAATGCTGAAATACCCAAGTTCATTCTTTGATTTCAGAACTATTTCAAATGCCTGGAAAAAAGATGATGATATATTTGGTTATAGCACATGAACCAAGGTATCTGGCATTAAATAACTTACTATTCCAAAAAATTAAAGGGGAAAAAATTAAACAAGCTGACCCATGTCAAAACTGCAGATTTCTGGCTACAACTTCTATTTAATACTAAGTATTTCTCTCACATTTTTTCTTTCATCTCACTGACCCTGGATACAACCTAATTGCTAAACATTTTTTTCCTGCACAAACAAAGCCCTGCTGTAACATGGCTGGAGACACGATGGTGTAATGAAGGCTGAGTTTGGAGACAGCTCCTTGATTCTGTCACATTTAGTCTATGCTCTGGCCATGCAGTGTAAATGCACGACCATTCTCTGAGATAAAAACAGTTCTAGGCCTAAAAAAGTGTGACTGAAAAAAGGCTTCTTGGTAAGAAACCATTTTCCTTAAGAAAATGTATTTAATAAAACAAATTCCTTTAAGATCTTCCTGAAAATATATTGATTAATCAACCACAACAAAAACTGAAAGGGGCATGTGCTCTGGAAAACTGCAGGGAGAATGTCATCTGAATTAGCACATTTGGTCTTAAGAGAAGTGTCATCAGGCTTCATTTTATTTACATGTCTCATATTTTATATTTCAAGAAGCTGACCGACAGGAACACATTTTCAGGCCATCACACCAGAAAGCTGTTGATGGGGGATTGGTCTAGAAAGTGCCTCAAGAAACTGAGGAAGAGCAGAACTCAAACAGAAATTGTCAAAGCATAATGAAGCTGCCGTGGGCAGGAAAGAAAACTTTTCATAATCATAATTTCCATTTTGCTGTGTTGATCAAGCTCATTGAGGGTCCTGTGGATGATATTCTAAACAACCTCCCTGACTGAATGGACTAGGCCATCAGAGTGAGCAGGGAACTGATGTACACGTCAGGAAATATCAGGGTTTGGAACAAAATCCGTGCAGAATTATTGGAAAAGAGACACTGGATAAGATACTTGGAGAGGATTCACACCCAATCATACTCATCTTGTGTGATGTAATGAGGGATCAGAGCATCAAGAGTAAGCAACAAAGAAGAATATCTTCAAAAGAAGATCTTCTCAAATGGTTTTTACCGACATACACACTACTCTACTGCTTAAATGAGTAATATAACACCTGAGTTTGTAACACTGATTTCTTTTCCATACGTAAACCAAATCAAAATGTAATCAACAATTAAAAACTTCAGCAGCTGTACTGAAGGTAAACATGATTTATATAATGGAACACTTCCTGTGTGAAGAATAAATCAGAAGGGCAAGTTGAATAAACCAAAAAGTTGAATAAATCAACATAGGGCACCAGTACAGAACTACAGTCCTCTCTCTTTGTCTCAGGGACATCACTGCTACTGGTTCCTGTCGTTGATTCCTCAGTTCTGACACTCCACGTTTCTCTCAGTGCCTCTTAAAGGCCATAAATGTGGAATGCACCCTCCTGCAGGCTTGCAAGTCCTTACTCCCAATAGTTTCTACACACAAAGTGTCACTTTGGTTTTGTATTTCTGTGTTCAGTAGATTACAAACAATACATATCTCATATGTGGCATGATTCACTATTAAATCTTAAAACTGCTTTACAAAGGAAGTCAATAACATTTTCCCCATTATATAGATGTGGAAAATGAGGCAAGTTGATAAGCAAATTTGCTCTGGCCAGTGAATATGATCTCCTAAGTTTCAGTTCAGTGCTCTGTCAAATGGAATCACTGCTTTTAGCAATTAATACAGAGTAGTTTATCATTTTCTTATTATGCAGGGTTCATTTAGCTACTCTCTGATAAATCTCTTTTATATATTTACAGTATTATTTATGTAGGCCACATACACACAAGGGTTGCCTGCTTCAGTGATGACTCAACATACAGAGAACTTGCAAACGAATACCTAAATAAATACATTTCTGGAAAAGACAGACATTTCTAAGTAACTCTTATACTATCTTTACGATGTGATAAAGACAATAAAAGCTTTTATACCAAACAACCAAGTGTTTGCAGGGTGGAGTTAACACTGCCAGTAAAACTGGAATACAGTTCTCTATAATGTATCATCCAGAAGTATCACTGGCTTTTCAAACCATTCCACACTTTGCATCCTTACACAGACAACGCCCTTCTAGAGCAAGAACTGCAATTTGGAAAAGCTAAGTCTGAACAGGGACAGATAATCAAGTGCATTTATATTTTTAGAAAGCCCAGATTAACGAGACTTGTGGTAAAGGGTGTGTGCAGTCTCAGTCACAGCAAGCCACGGCTACAAAAGAGCTCTGCTTCCAACATCCAACTCTGGAATACGGCAAAGAATTTCAAGTGGGGTAATTTTATTCTCTACTTAACAACCAGACCCAAATTGCTTTTGTATTACCCACCTACTCAAAGGAAGAAAAAGCAATTTTTGCCTATGAATACTACCTGTCTCTCAAGAGGAAGTTGTTAACACTAAAGCAGCACCAATTATTCCCCTTCTTGTAAATCTAAAAAACAACAAGCTTCATGCTGTTTTCATTAGTGGTGCAGTTTTTTCCAGAGGGTCAGATCCAGAACCTGCAGAGAAATTAATCAAGTTCTAGATACCTCAACCCTCCCTGAATCTAATACAGTTGCAGCACAGAAAGACAATTCTAATATTCAAGTCAAGCCAACCAGTTGTTCAGGCCCAAAGCAGCCTTGAGCAAAAGTCAGGACCTCTTAGTATTTTTTACACATTAAGACATTACACTTTAGCCCATTTTCAGACCACTTGTAAAGAAAAGTACTAATTGTTATTGCTTACCACATCCAGCAGCTGTTTAAAATGAAACCTGTGTCTCCTTTCACCCATTCCAAGGTGCCCTGATGCAGGAGAAGAGTGCAGGTTTGGAATCCTTGTGCTGACCCCGGGGCACTGTGCTGTCCAGAGGCTTCCTTCTCCTGCTCCTCCCTTTTCTCAAGGAAGACACACCAAGAGGAGCAGTGCTGGGACTGAAGCTGAGAGCTGCAAGCCAGTCCTCTTGCAGAAGTGTAACCTAACATATGCATGGCTTGTATGGAAATGAATATGCAGTGACAGTCACTGAGGAGCTCTCTGGTTTTCTCACGGTGCAGAGAAAGATTTCACTCCATCCCCCAAGAAACATCCAGTGAACTGTGCAATGCACTGGGCAAAAAGAGAAGATCGTGCCCTGTTATTCAGGTAACAATTCAGTTGTATATGTGCATATAACCATGCCAAAACAACTCTTTTAAAGATCCAAAACCACCTGATTCAAGAATCAGCCACTTCTTAAACTGATCTAAAGAGCATTCTTTCCCAGGGCTTATGGGGCATTTGTTTAGACAATCAGTTCACAATGAGGTGTGAAAGGCGGCTTTAAGCACTTGCAGCAAACTGCTAAGACAATCTTCATATGTAAACCAGAAGATGCCACGAATACTTCAAGGGAGCCTTTATGGTTGAAGAGCTCTCAGCGTTACATTTTTCAGAAGCACCAAATCTCATTTCTGCACCCGAGAAGAGCTCAGCCTCAACAGCCCAGTTCAGTGCTGTCAGATCGCTGCCTTCACCAAAGGTGCAAACAAGGTGCTGCCGCTGTGTGTGTGTCTATTGTGCTTTAACAGAAGTGTTTATTTATGCCATTCTACACCTAAAGCTTGTGCTTAACAGATGCTGAGCACCCGCTATCCCAGATCTTTCCTCAGGTTTTGGCCGGGATTTAGCACGGTCCAGGTGAGCACGAGCTGTCCTGATGCATCTACCTGCAGCCTTAACAAACCCTCCTTCCTTTAGAGCAACATCAAGAGAATCTTTAAGTATCTCAGTTTTTAATTGAAATTATGTGATCTATTTTAGAACACTCTTTCTTTAGTTTGGCAAGAACAAATATGACATGCAGGTGAATCCCATTTTAATCTGATTATTGCCATTTTTATTGGGCCATGACAAAATTTCCATTATGATAGATTGTTGATCAGTATGTATTTTGATAAGAAATATATTTATTTCTTTATTACTGCTTTATTCTTCATTTCCTTTATTTTTTCTTTCTCTCTTTGTTTGTTATTCTCTATGAAAAGATAAATTACTTTCACTGTTGTCAAATGGAGTTTTAATAGTCATGAGTAGACATTTAATAGATGTGAATAGACATTTTACTACTGTTCAACAATATTCACACAAATTATTATAATACTAGCAATTATTTTCTCTAATACTCTTGTATTTCATGTCCTTCATGTTTTGTGAACCATTGAACTGTCAGGGGAAAAAAAACCCTAACTGATTTTTCTTTTAGCAGTATTATTTCAATTAGATTAATATTTCCCGAGTTTATAATTAATTTGACAGAAATGTCATTATAGTAAAAAGTCAATACTCCTTCTGTTCCTTGCTGGCAAACTTTCTCTACAGTGTAGAAATTTATAACAGTGCCAGAAATCATCAATTTGCCTAAATATGGACATACACTTGTCAAATATTTGTTTCTTTTTACTAATTTCTACAGCACCTATTACTATGTTCCATAGATGAATCTTCTGTTATTTAATATTTGAAGCACAATATGAACAATTTAAAGAGATATTTAACACAAAGGTCCAGCATCTCTGCTAATGTTGCCACAGCCCTTTGGGATCTAAATATTTCTTGTGCAAGAGCACTCTTAGAATAACAGGAAACCTACGATTTCATATTTTGAAAATCAGGAGGACAGATTATCCCAATCATTTCAGTGCAGAAGTACTGAAAACAACAGACATTTAGCACATGAAGTGCTGGCTAATAGCAAATTTCACACACAGAATGGTATGTTAATCCTTGCAGGTTTAAAGCCATCATCATCCTCTCTACACTGTGCATAAATGTGAGAGACTTTTACAACTCTAATGCCAGAGCTACTGCACCTGTAAAAATGTCTTCAAATAAGGAGCTTCAGAGTGGGAAGTTCTCAGCCACTTCAGATCCTCACAGGATGAAATTACATCTCCTAAGATGGATGCTTTGGAATTGGAGAAACGGCTCATGTACCCTATTCCAACAATCAGTGCTGCGTTGTATTTGCAGCATTACTAGCCCATTGTACTAATCTTTGTTTCTGATTTTTAAATGTTAATTAGGGTAGCTGCTATTTATTCTCACCTACTTTCTGATATAAGCGTCTGCTGGGGCCCACAAGAGATTGTTACAGACGTTGTTCCTGACCTCATGCCATGACCTTTATGTTTTTATGCACCACTACTCCTGGAAAACTATTCTAAAGTGTATTGATCTCGTGATCAAATCTTCATCCTCAAGTGTAATTGGATATCTTAACTTCCTGAAATTGCACAAAGGTAGTATTTTATTTCACTCCATTACTTTTTAATAGTTTCCTATACTGTCTTAAAAATTCTTCCCCCTAGTTTTAAATATTTACAGGGCATCATCATGTACCTTTCCCAATCTTAGGTATTATTTAATCAATTCTTATGCAGGGGAGCATTTAACCAAATGATTCACTAACCTTGATGTCAGCACAACTATTTTTACCTTTCATCACACATTTTCTTTTGTTGCAGCATGGCCTTAGATAATTATTTCCCATCTCCTTATTGCTTTTTGTAGTTTTTGCTCTTGACTTCTTCAACAAATGAGGGCTTTTCTGAATTGAACGGGAAGTACAAAAAATTGTGTGCACACATTTTAAGCTGCCCCAGTGTGAAACTCACACTTTATAACACTTTCACAAACTCTTGATGAAAACATAATTTGCATTACTTGAAAATTTCTGATTTGTGGCGTGGGTTTTATCCCACATGTAACTTGCTTTTGCTGTTTTGATCTATATCTTTACAGAAATTAAAAAATACAGAGGTAATTTGAGGAAGAGCACAAGACCCAATATGCAAGAACCTTAAGGGACAAAGAGCTGAAAGGGATCATAGGAAGTAATTGAAAAGGAAAATAATAATAAACACTGACAAAGACCAAAACTACTCAGATATTTCCCAGTCACATCACTGTGATTCCATCTTGATCACACATCCCTTGTGAGATTAGGAGAATATATTTAAAGTCTCTAATGAAAGAGGCTTCATAACCCAGACAGTCTGTTCCATTCACCATCCCTGTAGTTAGAAAAACCCTTTACAATGTAATTTAGATCTTCTGCTGTGAGTAAAATTCTATAACACAAAGATATGAAGAACCATTGTTTACTGTATCTTTAGACTGCTCTCCTCCCGAATTTCATCAAGTTACTTGCATCTTTCTTAAGTAAATCCTAAAGCACGAGATGTTATCCATTTTAACATCACCAGCCTGAAGGAATTATCTCACAACTCTCCCAGTTACATATTCCAGAAAAACATCTCCTGGTTTTGCCATTCAATAACAATCATTCAAATTCAGTTTTTATTTCTCTATCGCCCTCCTCCTTTCAGATAGTGTAACTCCCTAATCAGTGACTTTACTTTCTACTCAAAGTTTATTTCTCCTTTCTACAGGTAACACTTTGTTCTTGTTCCTACTGAACCATTCCTGCAGTTTTTTCAATATCACTCAGAATTCTGAGATCTTTTTCTGGAGTTTGCAAGCCTTTCCACTTAACTAATTACAAAAAAAAAAAAAAAAAAAAAAAAAAAAAAAAAAAAAAAAAATCAAATAACTGATTGCAATTGCATGAAAAAAACGAAGTAAGGAAAGCACTAAATATTTTCCTTGGTCTTTCACTTGTTTTTCTTTAATTCATTTTTCTTGAACCTTTAATGTAATAATCAAAGTGACCTTTTGGACTGCAGTAGTAAAAAATTAGACTTAAATTTGTTATGAAAGAAATTGATGAGTTACTGGCCTGCATAAATACTGGTTGTATAAGTACTTGTGCAAATATTTTTTTAATAAGAATAATCCAACAGGAGATACCCCACAGTTACCAGTATTCAAATTCCAGAGAGTTAGAGAATGGACAACATGAATCCTTTGTCTGGACCCTTCCAACCTCTCCCAGTTCCTTCCATTTTCCCATTCTCCAAGGATGCAGCTGGGGCAGCCTGCTCAGTGTCTTCCCTGAGCACACATCGTTGACAATATGGAGATGACTCCAGTGGGTTAATTGGAAACTGCCCCAGAGGCAGCTGAGTTGCTGGCAGCACAGCACTGTGTGTCACATCTTTCCGAGCTAAAATGGGCTATTTTTTATTAATTATTACAAGTATTAAATAATTGTACTATCATAGCCTGGTAACCGCTGCGTTTCTTACATAAAAATTACAGAGAGTGACCCTTGGCCCAAAGAATTGGCTTAATAAGTCAGTTATGCATTAACTAAGAAGCAAATTTATTTATTGCCACCTGCACTTTGTTAAGACTCAAAGCACAGATAAAAGGTTCTCATATATATCTTTACAGTAAAAAAATAACAGAGGCCACAGTCTCAAAGATGCAATGACAGTGGAAGGGCATCTTGCTGAAGTAAACTAATATATGAAGCAGTTAAACTATGACAAAAAGGTGAAATATTATTAAATATAATTCATTTATTCACTTATGAATACTGTATGTGCATCTACAAAGGTATGCTTCCTAATGCAATTTAATGGCTTTGAATGTAATTTTCACACTATTTACAGATCTGACCCTTCTCTGCAACATCAGTTTCTCAATAATCAGCACTTTTATGTTTGTTAAGTCCCAATAATATCTGTAAAATAAAGGACATCATAAAGTAAACTTTGTATCTGTTAACTCCAATCTAACCTGCACCTTGTTCTGCACAGTGCCATCCTGAGAACCATCTTTGCTAAGCATTTCTACACAAAGGAAGTCTCAGTTATCTCTCTCTCCTTCTATAAATATTATCAACCTAGCAACAACGTGATTAACTGTGATTGTTACTAATAAAAGTAGTAGGTAGTTCCCTGCATATTTCCATTTTGGTTTCTAGACAGAAGAAAAGCCTTTTTAATATTGGCAGAGAATGGATTTTCTTCCTACTATGAAGTATTATAGCACTGAATAAAGTCTTTCTGATCAAACCATACCATAATAGCTTTTGTCTTGTGTCACTATATGTTAGCCAGCATCAGAAGAGAAAATAAGCAGAGGCTTGCTATTGTGCCTCTATTTTAAAAGGGCCTTCCATCTGGTAGGAAGCAGAAGCCATCAGCACTGTAATTAAAATGCAATTACTGTCCCCCGCCGCAATCCCAGGACGACCATTCCATCTGTGTGATATACAGTGGAAAAAACACAATTTTTTGCACTTTTCTAGCTCCATTAAGTTTATTCTCTTTCTATTAATTAATCTAACAGCACTAAGGGATCGTTCCTGTTTTGCAAGCCATTGTGTCACAAACTGCGCGCTCACAAAGACTGAAACCACATGAATTTTTAAAACTCTCCGCTATCCCTGTGACATAAAACCTTAATTACTTCTGACTAAATCTGTAATTAAAATATATCACCGCAGCAGATTTACCTGCGTGTGGGTGTTGGAGTGCATGCTTCTGTGACTGTCACAAATGAATCACTCCGAGACGGTGTTATAAAAAGGGAGATTAGCATGTACGACAGAAAGGATGGAGAAAAGGGACTTGAAAATGAGAAACCGGCAGCAATCTAGGAAAAAAGTTGTACACTGGTAAAATAAGAGAGTCCTCCCCTTATTTTGTTGATTTTTTTAAAATAAAAATATTCATGGTGTGCATGGAGACATATCAGATGCTCCGTCTTAAAGTTTATTCCTGTGTAGTCCTACATTTTAATGACCTTACAGCAACAAAATGACAATAACTATAATCTCACATACTGCAAAATAAAATCCCATAATATTTTTCATAGCAATCCATCTTGTATTCAGAGAGATAATCTCATAATCTACCCTTCCTTTCATTCACGGCTCTGCAGTCCAAGGCCTCCCATCTGCAAAGCCAGAAAATCTTAAAATCTTTGTGAGAAGAACAGGCATTGTGTATGTCAAGGCAAAAGTATTAGCTAAATATTAAGGTGAAATCTTAGCCCTGTCACAGGTTGTTGGAGTTTTGCCTTTGACTTCAGTGAAGTCAAAGGGTATTTTGTCCTTTCTTTTAATGCATGTTGCTAGGGGAAAACAAAGAAACAAGGCTCTCTGCAAAGGGCCAGCTGCAAGAGGTGAGCAGACTGGCAGTGAACCTCAGCATTAGAATCTTTGCTGTAAAATGTCATGCAAAAATGATATTAAAAGTCCTGGCAAATAATAAATTCCTTAATTCCCTTTTTTTTTTTTTTTTTTTTTGAGCTTTGAGCATCTTGGAATCCATTAAGGTTCAGCATGTGCATAAGTGTTTTTTACAAACTCAGCATTTGGGCTCAATATGTCTCCAACAGAAGAGAATTTTGGCATTTCATAGATTTAATAAAGGGTAAGGACAGAAGTAGTCATAAAATGTGTAGGCTAGCTTCCTGCAGCTCATAGGTCATTAAAAATGCCACTCCCCCTCTTATTTAGGATAGTGACTGGTTTTAGCCAGTGCACGTGGAGTCCCTTTTCAAAGGTACCACAGTCATGGAGACACAATTCCAGAACGAGCTCCAGTAGATAATGATACCAACCAGTAAAATCTGAACCTCACTCCAGCTTGTTTTATGTGGTTTAAAATTCCAGCATTAGTTTCTACCAAGGTTCTGTGCTTGAATAAAAAAAAGCTTTTTAATACCCCATATTTTCTTCCAGTGAATTTACTTGCACACTGTAATCATGTTACCTATCAATCTTCTTTTGATAAGATAAACAGATTGAGCTATTTAAATCTCCCACTATAAAGCATTTTCTCCGGCTCTTAAAATGTCTCTTCTTCCTGCACCTCCTGCAATTTTTAAAATGTGGGGAACAACAGTGTCTAAAATATACTCTATCCTCAAGGTAAGACAAAAATGACAGGATTTGCTGCTTTATTTGGTTACTAAAATAGCCTGAACTTGGAATTGGTCCTCAGCAAGGACAAAACCAGTCTCATCCCCGCTCCCCCCTGGGTGGCTCCAGCCAGATACTACAGAGACTGACTTCCCACAGATACTGTGGAGATCTGGAGCTTGCATGCAGCAAGTTACCAATGATAACCTAATTGGCAATATCTTGTTTACTGCAAGGAAAGTCTCCCAGGACAGTCAGCTGAAGAGAACCTACAAGAATTTAGTGGGTTCACAAGTTTCTGTCTCACTGGAACCAGATGGTTTGGCTATAGCTTGTCTCTGTGTAGGAAAGCAGTTCTCACACACTTCCTATAAATGTTGTCATTCAAACTGGTATTTTTTAAATGCAAAAGAGGGATGATTTGGTGTTGCTTAAATAAAATAAATTAAAAAAAAAAAAGTGATATCACATGTTGCCTAGCCTCAAATGCTGAGTATTCCATAAATGAGGGTATATAATTCTATCAAAAGACAACAGAGGAAAATATTAACTACATGTGACTGAATGAACAAAGTTTACATTAAATGTTGGTTATGAGGGATGTTGGCACTTATATAAAAAAAGAGCTAAATCTACTTTCAAAAATTCCAACATTTTATAGAAATCACTCAAATATAATTGCCTATAACTCGAGCAAAGATAAAGAGGTTGGATATGTTGGCTTTTTGGCTACAATACAGTTTAATGATAAAACTTAATAAAACAATTGTTATTTTAAATGATTCTGTACTTGCATTTGAAAAAAAGTATAAATATCCAAGTAGGATTCTTCACTTTGCTCAGTCCTGCCCTTCTCATTATCTAGATCATTTCCTCTCATGTGTAAGCCCAGCAGACACAGAGTGCATACCTAGTTATAGTGACAGTACTTAGTGGCCTACCTCTAGGTCCTTTTTCATATTCAGATCCTACTGATATAATATATTTAGAAATAAACTGCACACAACAATTTCCAGTCTAGGAAAATATAAACGTGACGTGTTAGGCCTACATAACTCATTTGATGGTGGTAAGAGTTGAAGAAGAGTAGATTCACTTTGCCCATGATTTTGTCAACACATTTATAGTTGCATAATAATAATTGCATATCCCTAAATGCTGTCCAGTGCTATTAGTTTCACCTTCTAAGGACACCCTATAGAACGCCAGATATTGTTTTGCCATAGAGAAAGAATCTGCACTAAATAGGAGGATCTTGATGGGATTAAACTGACTAACAAGAATCTGGAGGATAACCAGGGACTTGTCTCTGCATGCCCTCCCAAGAGCGCCTCCCACCTAAACACATTCTGACCTGGAATGGCAACCCCTACTGAATGTTACAGAAGGACACAAGAAAAATGGTTCTTTCTTTTTTAACAGAAAAAATACAAGAGTAGGTGTTTAAAACACGGTATCTGCTTTGAGACCTCCTCAGTGCTCAGGAGCTGCCTGTGCAGAGGCAACCAAAGACCTCTCGGCTGTCACTGTGAGCAGCAGCCACACACTGGGACCTGTTTTGCTAACGTGGCACATAAAGCAACACTAAATTAGCTTTCATATCATACAGTCTATCACTGTTTGACCCTCTGGGCTCTCTTTATTTATAGCATGTAGTTTCTTGTTTGCTTTAGTGTTTTCATATTAAATAAATATTCATGAAAGTGCACTCTTCCTGAAATTGGGTCATTTAGGGAGACTATCCCATTAAAAATAGATTTGCCTTTTTTTTTTACAGGTGTCATCCATTAAGGTAGGGAATAGACAAACTCAGCCAATTGTATCTGTCGAGAAGATGTTAGTCCTTCCAGAAAGTCAGTCTTCTGTCCTTTACATATAGCACTTAATAGCAAAATGACTAACTTAATACTTAGGGGAGATTTTTATTGTTACAAGATTTGTATCTGAGGGTTTGAGGAGATATTTTCGTCCTTCCAAGTTGTTCAGACACTGGCACCAGGCAGATAAATAAAAGCTGTATCTTACTGGCTCAGATGTGGCCAGCCTATTGCAAGGCTGGCTCAGGGAAGAGGAGTTTACTCCTCACTCAGATTAAGCACAAACTGGTGACAGAAGACAAATCAGAACACTGATGTGGTCTCTCCTGGGGCACAGGATATGGGAATCTCCACAGAGCAGTGGATCCACCAGGGTTTGGCTTTAAGGTGGTTCTTGGTCAAATAAACTTATACAAGGTGAGCCCACACAGTGTGGGGTCCTAAATTCAGCCACCATCTCCTATATACCCAAACTACAGCAATTCAGTTGGAAAGAGTATGGAATAAAAGATTTAGGAGCATGTTTAAAGAGGAAATAACATCTGTGACAGATGTCATGGGAAGAACTGCAAGAATTGGACACAGGCTGACCAAAAGCCCATGGCTGGAGGAACTGAAAGAGGCAGGCACTTCTATAGAGCCGTCCATCACCCAGCTCCCTTCAGAAACTGCTTTAAAATGGGATGGAAAGGCTTTCCCAGGGACCTGAGGGGGGTGTGATGTACAGAGGCTGCTTAGGCACCTAATCTAGACTGGAGATCTAAACTTTGGACTGTGACATTTGAGTGAGATGAGTTTTAAGATTAAGAGAGACACTTAACCAAAAGGTCCAAGCAACTTTGTCTGGTGCATTTCCCCAGTTAGAATTGATAGTCCAGCCACCACCGACCACCAGTATGGATATTTCATCTGTACTTGAAAACACAAGGTATGGAATCAAACTGCTTGAAAATTAAACCTTTGGAGAAAGGAAAGATGAAAACATTTTCATCATTTTCATGCCAGTGAGCCCGTAACAAATCACAAGTTCACCACGTGGCACTAAACCCAGGTCCAAATTTTCAGAATGTGAATTTGTGCTAACACAGTAGTAATGCTTTCACATTGCAGCTGCTACCAACAGATCAGCTCTATCAGCCAACAAGTCCCACAGCTTTCACTCGGTCAGACCCTGTGGAAGTTAATGAATAACAAAATAAAAATAGAGGCTTTCAAAAATTTGATATTGAGGAATGTGTTAAAAAGAAGCAAGTATCCATTTTTCATTGATATTTTCCTAGAGGATTAAACAACATGTTGAAAAATATTCTTAATGTGTTCAGTAGGACATTCATACAGAAATCAATAGTTTCCATTCAGAATATAAAAACAACAACAGAGAAAAGCAATTTTCAAATGCAGCAATTGTTGCAAACATTGGTTGTTTAAAAATTAGACAAACAATATCACAAAACATTAAAAAGTGAAGCAATTCACAAATAACTAACCTTAAATCAGCCTTGCAAAGTCCTAATTGCCCACTGCCTGGGGTGAAAATTCTTCTGACGGGCAAGTAAATTATCATTAGCCTTGTCCGTTATCGTCAATCATTACAGGAAAATGCTGATGAGTGAATTTTATGTCTAGGCTGATCTATTTTCATGTCAACTTTAAAACACGGGTTCAAATTAAGTTACAAGTCAAGGCACAAAAGAAGCCAAAATAAACTAATGTGAAATGTTCATCTGCAGGATGACATGCATAACCCTTACCATTTGTAATGTAACAGGAAGAAGTCCTCTAAATGTTTTTAAATATAATAAAAATGATTGTGTGTCACAAGGTCTCTAAGTGAACATTTAGCCAGAAAGAGTCATGTCAGATGACTGGACTTTGTCTCTATTCATGGGAAAGTACTCTCAAACACTTCAGTCTCTGCTGAATAGAACTGCAAAGCTTAACTCAGGTAAAAGAGCTGAACAGACTTCTGAAAGGAGAGTTCCAGTTCTGTGCAAATGAGGCTGATTTATTCCTTGGCAAGAAATAAAGACTGAGGAATCTCCTACAGTAGGACTGCTCTTGAAAGAACTGCTGGATTTAAGAAGGTATAGGATGTTTCTTAATGCAAGTCAACAATAACAAATAACCGTTATCATATAGGGAGCAGCCCTTAGATGATGATGATGATGATGACAATAATAATAATAAATTATTTAAAGGAAACATTTTTCTTTGGAATAGCTCCAGCATTTTCTCAAGAAAGAGAATGTAATTTTCCTAACAGCACATTTATGTTGGCACAGTGGTTGGACAGATAGTAGTGCTGATAATCACTGAGTTCTAAGGGTCTTTCTTCAACCAGCTTTGGAGTGGTCTACAACTCTAACAAAATTAATGTATCTTGAAAATTTTAGGCAAAATATTTGAAACATTCCTGTGGATGAGGCTAGAAAGGAATACTGAAGAGGAGGAATATGCTGGAGAAGGAACCTAACAGCATTACTATGTCTTCTTACTTGCTCCTGATTAAATATTACTATATTCTCAAATTTGAGAGCTTATAGTCCTGAAAGCTTCATTTCCATTCTGTGCATACAATGACACATTTTTATTTTTGGCATTTGCCTAGGAGAGACTTTCTATTCATACATGCACTTCATCTCAGGAAGGCACACCGTCTGGGTTTGGTGAATGACTGAGAATCTCCAAGACAATCACTTCTCCTTGACAGTGCTTGATAGTACATCTACCTGTGGGTTTCTTTCCTCAAAGAAGCCTTTTTGTTCATTTTACTGGAGGAAAAACCATTTCATCAAGAGTTTATAATAGAGATAAGCTCTAGATAGATGTTTCAATGGATTCACACTCTTGGCAGCTACACATTAGTGCAGCCAAACTGCAACACATTTACATGCAGAGGCCAACAGCAGGGGCCTTGTGCAATGGAACAACCAAAGCAGCTGGAGAATTTAATAAATTTATAGATTAAAGGCCCAAGGGGATCATTGTCATGATCTAATCTAACCTTTTTTATAATGAAGGCAGGCACTAATTCTTTTTTGAATTAAAGTATATATTTTAGGGTGAAAACATCCATCAGCTGCCAGTGATGGAGAACGAACTAGTCTGTGGTAAATCATTCCAATGCTAATTAACCTAACAGTTATAAATAATCTCAGCTTCAATTTCCAGTCATTCTCTTTATACTTTTTCTTACTGAACTGAAAATCTCATTATCAAAGTTTTGTTTTCTAATATTTTCCTCATTCTTGGGGCTCTTCTCTAGAGCATTTCTAATTCAGCCAGACCTTATATTGGACTTATATTCTCATTCAGTTCACAGAGCAACTTGATTCAACCTTGAGTTTTTTCAGGCTTTTTCTTCCTATGCCAAACTTTCTCCATCTAGATGGACATGAACACCCATCCCTTTCATTCTTTATAATTTGCCCAGTTCTTTATCACTGTAATCTTCATGTGTTTTATGTCTCCATTCAAATCACAGTAATGATGTCAAACACTACAGACCTAAGAGCTCAAAAACCACCTGCCACTGAAGAAAGCTGTTGTTTGCTGAAGTTATTCCGACATTAAGATACTTATATAAAGAAAAAAAGACTATGTAAGTTCTATATTCAAAGATTTGAGTACTTCTTCCAGTGATTAACTCACCTCTCAGTGAAATTTTCCTTGGAGAAAAAAATATTCAGATTCAGACACCAATTCCAAAGAAGAGGGCAGTTTCTTCTTAAAAACAAAACAAAACAAAACAAAACAAAACAAAACAAAACAAAACAAAACAAACAAACACCCACACAAAAACAACCAAGCAAAACCACAAACAAATAAAAAACCAAACAAAAACCCACAAAACAAAACAAAAAACCTACGAAAGCAAAAATCCATGAGAGCAGTAAAACTTGATGTCAAACTTCAAACCTACCAACCTTTTTTTGATCATCACCTATTTAACTACTATGATACAGAAAGTAATAATGACTGCTGCTTTACAAAAATCACATTAATATTGTCTTTCCAGACATGCCAGAAGATTTGCCTGTCTGATATAAAGTCTAAACAGTTTCTATTACTTTCATAACTTTATTTTCTTTTATAATGAAATTTGGTGAGCTTAAGATACAATTTTAATCCTGGAACCTCCAGACAGGTTTTGATAAATACCAATTGGCCACTGATGATTATTTCTTATCCCTTGCCAACTAGATGATTCAGACACCTTTTTTTCACATTGTTTCCACAATCCTCTAGGCTTGTACAGGGAATCATCTCATAGGAATTGTGGCATTTTCATTCCTTTGTATCAAATCTAGTTATTTTGGCTGACTCAACAGAGAGTTCTTATATCTTTGCTGCTTGTTTTCTTGTGATACTATGTGAATAAGATAAAAGGATATAGAAAAGGTAATTTACATGAATTCATCCGGACAAGACACACAGTCTGGCCCTCTGATTTCAAAGTGCAGGAGGCACAGCTGAAGTAAATGCAGATGCTTTGAAGAATGTTCCTCTCTGTCAAGGATTGGAGACCGGGACTAAAGTACCATTTGCATTAACAGCAGAATAATTTTTAAATTAATTGCAAAGAGTTAGGAATGGCAGCAGTTACATTCTGTAGCAAACTATGAGAAAATGATACAAATTGTCATTTAAAGGCCCAAGATTGCAGTAGAGTGATTACACACTGCTACGCCTGCAACAAGTGTAAAATAATCTGCAACTAAACCCAAAATTCCTGTGGTACTTAAGCACCTACATGGTAATTCAAGTTTAGCTTTAAGTATAGGACTCCTTTGAAAAACATAAAAATAAAACCTAAGGACCTAGTAGTCTCTAGTCATTTTGGTTTAAATTCTTTAGGGGTTTATTTAGGGAAAATAACATTGAAATGCTTTGAACAGAGTAGATAGTTGGCATTATGACCATATGTCATTTTATGCTAAAAAATACTCTAAGAAATAAAGCCTGCTGTTACCTATAGTAAACAACCATTTATCACTTTGAGGAATATATGATCTAATCTTTTCAGAAAAGTGGGCAGAGTTTTAACTTGAATACAGGGTAGACTTACACTCAGACAGAAATTATTTGAATAGGTCACTCTCTGATCAGATTCGTAATGTTTATTCAGTTCTAATGTGACAAACCCATAATAACTTGTAAAGAATTGATAGTTATTTTTCCTGTAAAGGCACAGAGTACTCATTTTGGACTACTTTTAAAACCTCCAGACAAATACTACAATGACTAAAAGCATGGTAGAAAAATGCTCTTGCCAATAGGTGTTAATTTTGAAAAGAACATTCTTTGCAAAAACCTGGCCGTTATTTGATGCCTTTTGTAGGTGTTGAAAATAACTAGGTCATTTTCTTGCATTCCCCGGAGATCCTTTCTGTCCTTAAAAGTCTTCATAAACAAAAGCCGTCATTTTTGCTGTTCACACTGTGAAATGTACTCGTTACCAGCATTATATTCTGATCAGGCAAAACTGGAATGAGGCTCTGTTGTGATTCACCATCTACAAAAATGTTCTCCCTCATGCAAAGTAATCTAAATGCCATATATATATATATTTCTTTAGTATATATTAGCAGTTAGCATATATATGGGCATACATGTTATATATTTTATATATATATATACACACACACACACATACTAATTCAGAGTTGAAGGAATCTTTCCCAATGTATAACTGCAATACCACCATTGAAACATTTCTGTGCTAAATACTGGGGTTGTACTAAGCCTATCTTCTTTCTAATTAACTCTCCTGGGATTTCATCATTTGTACACAATTCACCCACTCAAAACCCGTTAATAACAAGAGTATATCTTCCTCACAATAACCTTACCTTGAACTTAGGGTTTAACCTCAAAACTTCTTTTCCTATCAAAATACCTTTTAAAAAAAACAAATATTTTGATCTGCATAACATTAGAACTTGAAAAAATAATATTCTGGAAAATATGACATAATTAAAAATTTAGATAATGACACAAAAATTTGGCATAATATTATATGTATACTAGTATATGCTGCTTCCATTGCTCTGTAAAATTTTTATTGATGGAAGCATTATGTAATTACACTTAAGTTAGCAATTGCCACCAAACTGATATGAAATTCAGGCAGCTCAGTAAAAATGTACCAAATAGTACACTATAGAAGAAACCAAAGAGTAAATATACTTCAACTTTCACACTGTTCAAAAATAGACTGTCAAAAGCTGCAGGGAAAAAAGGCATGTCAATTAATTTGTTCAATCTACACTCAGTAGCACTGATCTCAAATACCTGAGATCACAAAAGTGACACATTTAACAGTTTCAGCTTTCCAAAGAGGAATTTTATGAGTTAAGAACGAGTGGTTCTGTTGGATTAATATAAAATTATATAGTTGGTCTGAAAGATTAAGAAATTCTACAAGTTTTTCTACCGTTTTTGTTTTAGGGGAAGTACACTATGACTGTTATTGAGGTAATCTGGTCCGGGGTATATGTCTGAAAAGAAGTAATTTGGGTCTAAATAAAACGCCTGAGCTTCTGAAATAAACTGGAGCCACTGTTACCTAAACAAGTTGTTGACCTTTTGGGGAATCACCAACACACTCCTGTAAAAACATCTCTTAATTTAAGCTAGTTTATAACAAAAGTGGTTTAGGTTCACATTCCCAAAAACATATAAAAAGCACTTAGACAGACTTTGGTGCCTAAGTCCACATTTTAGTCCAAAAAATTCGATTCAGAGCAAATACAAGTAACTGAAACTTGGTAAACACTCCTTTTGGCATGAAAAGTTCTCTGGGCATCTCAGTGTTCTCAAAGTATAAAATGCCAGGACTGCTTTGCCTGAGCATTGGGATAACCAGCTCCATTCCAAGTAACTTGGGATCAGAAACCAGATGGAACAGTATCTGAAACCTCCACACAGACTTCCTTACAGGACTCAGATAGAGGATCAAGCCCTTGTTACAGGGGCCTTAATTTTGAACTGTAATTAAGTATTAAGGAAGTAATGCCAACAATTTTTCACAGAATACCTGCTAAACAGTCACCCAAAAAGGAGGTGCCTGAGTTTGCTGTTGATTCAAACCTGAACAGATGCAAACCCACCTTTCACCTACTATAGAGAACAGCAAGAGCACATTTTTTCAGTGCTGGGAAAATAGCACCAACTGTTCTGGTGCTGAGTTCCTAAGGCTGTTCACTTGTGAATTCCAGGAGCTCCTCCCAAAACTATTAACTTCTGCTCAGTGACACATGCCTATCTTTTATCATATTTGAAGTTTGGCTACAGTTCTGTGCATATTGTGGGTCACTTGTAGCCTATTTCCTACTGAATTCTTGTCCTTGGACATGCACTTCTCCCAGTCCACTGTTGGGATATCCCTGACACCACAGGCTCCTTGAAGGTTGACATGGTAAGCCTGGAGGTTTCATCCTGCTATCCTTATTTTTACAAGATTAATGTTTGAGAATTACTTCTTTCCTTAGTCTGAAAAATAACTTTTTAAACTGTATGCTTGTAGTGCATCAGAAGACTCACATTATCTGATCTTTTCTGAAGCTCTCAGGTGCTGGGAGCAGTGAAAGCCAAATAGTCTTCATTTATTTCTACATTCCTTTGCAGGGATTTGTGGATTTTATTTGCTTGTTTGGTTTGGGTTTATATATCATACTTACAAGAAGTGAACAACACCCCAAGTCTCAGAAGCTCTGGGTATTGTCCTCCCAACATAACTCAGTGCTCTATAAACATATTTGGAGCTAATATGACTACAGTTCTTTTTCTAATCGAGCTAATTAACTTAAAGTTGGGTCACTGGCTTATGCAGACAAACCTCAGAAGGCAAAAGTTGTGCAGAATAGAATAATTAAGTGATTAGCTTACAACACAGTATATTTTGCTTTTAAGCCACAGCAATTTTTTTAATGAAGATTTTCTGCTTCCTTTTGTATGGTTGGCATCTCGACAGTAGAATGTTTGGGGTTTTTTAAATTTTATAAATATTTTATAACAAAACTTCTTTTGGAGTGATATGGTCAGATTCAGGCAAAAATATACTGGCTAAAATTGTTATTCTTGGTTATCTTTTGATGAATAAAGGGCTTTCTTAGCTAAGACTCTAGATCAAACAGTTCTACTTGAAACCATAAAAAGAGCAGATCTAGACCTACTAATTAAATTTTACAATGACAGGAAATAAAAAAAAACTCAACAATAACTAATTGTGCTAATATTTAAATACATATTAGCTTTCAATCATTAATTAAGCTTGTTCTGCATCAGTTTTGCAATTAGCAAAACTTCAGTTTGTTTTCACTTTTAACAAGTAACAGTTGAAATAAATGGCTAGAATTTAAAAATCAAATTCTATCACTCTTCTAATGAATCACACCTCATGTTTAGCACTCTTTATTCCAGAGCTAATTATGTGGTGCACACAAGCATTCCTAAGATAAATGTTTATTACAGAAATGATAACATGACTGCAATATAATGGCAATATCATGGGGCAATTACAATGAATCACTATAATCTGGGAAGTGTTTTGAGATACTTAGATAGGCAGAGCACTTCAGATACACCATGTTATGTTGTCTCATTTATCCAGGCAAAGCAGAAATCTACATTCCTCGCATTATTTGACTATTGTTGTGTATTGCTGGTATTATCCTTGCGGCTGGGAGTTTCAGACCTTCATCAGCACCTCTTTGTTTTCCAAAATCAGAGGGAAGAAGTGGTGTTGGTCAAAGGAGCTTTAAGCATTAAGTACAAGACTCAAGACAATAGATAGAGGCAGCCACAGGGGAAAGCAGAAGGAAACAATTAACCAGCTCTGGGTGACTGTGGGGTGTCCATACACCAGCACTCTGGCCCTCGACACATTTTTTCCCTTAAAGGGGTTAAAAAGCAGTTTTACAGGAGAGGAAAAGAGGATAATGGATTATTTTCACAACTGCATCCACAAAGCAGTAAACTAAATAATGACCCTTATTCAAAGGCCTTCATACATTGCAGGATGGCATTTGGGGCAGTCATCTGTGGAACCAAAACTTTTCTTACTTTTTAAACATGTGTTTGAACCTCTAAGATTTTCTAACTAAATTTAGATGTTCCTCTAGAGAAACCTCTTTTTTTCCCCCCCTTCTTTCCTGGTGTTCTCTTTATTTCAAAATAAATGTCTTCCTAACCGTAAATAAGATTTTCCCCCTTGCATTTAAGTCAGCACTACATCTTTTCCATTCTTGTCTCTCTATATAATTAATACAGGTGGGATACTGAATTTACTATTTCTTTTTGGCATTTACAAAAGAAATGTAACTATAATAAGCCATTTGTGACTTCATCTGCAGGCTTTTTGTATTCAAATTGTCCCTTTGCTCTCTTCTGTGGCACTTTTTCATTCCGCCCTTTACATCTGGAAACCCTTCCTTGGCTACGTCCTCTTTTCTCACTAATTGGATACTTTCCAGAGACTTGAAAAAGCTTAAAACATATTCCCAAAATAGCTCTCCAAAAGCTAAATAAAGATCAAGAAACTAACTAAAGTATGGTCAAAAAAAACCACCACAACAACAACAAAAAACAACAAACCTACTCAGATTTTCCTGCACTTCATTACCATTCAATCTATATTCTGGATACTTTGAATTTAAATTCTCTAAGAAAGGAACCTTCATCTCCATGTTATCTGCAAAGCACTGAGCACACCTGTGGTGTTAAATGAATAGTTATAATAGATCCATGGGTGAATAGCGTTAAATGGCAGTGGGCACAAAGATATTCAGTGGATCACCTGTTTTGACCAGCCTGATTAATGTGGTAATTGTGCATGCATTATTTAGTGCACAGACTTTCCTCAGCGACAAAAGCCATATTGTGAGTGGCCGCTGTCCCATCCTGGTGATTTCACGTACACGCAGCAACTTCCAGGATTCAAATCCTTGTCCCGTATTAAAAAGGGAAAAGAAACCAGGCTTTGTTGTTGCAAGTGATGAAGGAATTATTAGGCAAAAAGACAGCAAATAATTGCACTCATTTTTAATTCTATCTTCTATCATTTTTGAAGGGAACCAAATTTAGTATCCTCGCCTTCCAAAACCTTCGGTCTCCTAACTAGCTTAATTGGGCTCTGTTCATTTCTTACTCAGATCATTTATAAACTGCCTCCATGGGCCCTGCTGCCTTTTCAAAGCAGCATATGGTCCCTCCATTCATGATAGTCACAATTTCTATTAGTGAGTAAAGGAGGAAAAAAAAAATGTTAATGTCATATTCAGACCGCAGAAAAAGCCTGAAACGAAATTTGGGATTCAAGAATGAAGGGATCAGTAAAGACAATAACTCTGAAACATCACCCACCCTGGATGATTTCTACCGTATTTTTAGTTCATAAACTTCCACAATACTCAGTATAGATATTAGGCTACATTTAAAAAGAAATGCATCTTTAAATACCCTACAATAAGCATCTGTTGCATATGTTGTTCAAATCTCAAAGATTGTCTTTCTTGTTGTGCTTTTACATATGATTAAAAAAATAATGCCACATAGATTCTTATATTTAAATCAAGCCAAGATCAATTAATTAAAAAAATAACATTTCAGTATGGAACTGATTAACTCACAAAATACAGAAATAAAGAAGAGTTCAAATACAGAGTTAGTGTCCCATCCCAAAAGATAAAATATTGCAACTAAAAGACAAAAAATATGAGTGACCCTGTCATCTTTAGCCCTTGCTTTTATAAACTATGTTACCTAAAAGATGCATTTTATTAACTAATCAAATGTGATTTGAATTTGTTTTTTAACTGTGTAGAAAAACATTGCCACAGCTACAGAAATGAAGGCTCAGGTCTTAGATTCTAACTCATTTCAGTGATTAGCAGCCACAGGTATTTAATGAGAAATTAACCACAGATTAAATATCATACGGGTCTCAGAACACTTCTTAAAACCTAGTAGAAATATTAAGGCCTATAGTCTAAAATTCTGTAACAAGCCACAAGAAACAAGACAGAAAAAGAACCCAAAGGTGGTCTTCTGTGCCTCTAAAAGCAAGAGGTGAAAATGCCAGAATTATATTATTGCACCATAATTATATTATATATGCACCATATTACTATGCAGAAGTTAGAAAGAAAAAGAAACACACCTCTTGCCATATTTCATTTATTTAATTCACCATAGAACATTGATCAAATCAGTCTGTCAAAATTAACATTTGTCTGCTGGAACAGGATGTCATCTTCACATGGATGTTTCTCTAAGCTGACTACACTACCTAAGACAAGGTATAGCCTGTTGTTATTCCAAACATTATTTAAAGTCTTCCCATATTCACGACTAGTTTCAACAGTTAAAAAGCAAATACATATATTATCAGATTCAGGAGAGCTCTTTGTTCAGTGTTATTTTGTCTGCTCTACTGACATTTTTTAAATTACTATCAAAAATAAAAGTATTTTAAACTTTTCTTTCTGTTCTTAGACTTTTATTTCCCCTTTTTTTTCGATAGTTAATCTATCTTCACTCTGCTGGCCAGCTTGGATGAAAGGTTAACACATTGCTAATTGAGATATACTGGGTATTACTTTGAACAGCCGAGGCAGCTTTTATGGATGGTGATATGAATCCAATAAAGCCGAATTAGCATGAAATAAGGCTAATTTAGTGCCTACATATTTATCAATTGATTTCAAATTTTCTCCTTTAATGTTTATTTTTGTCAGTCAGGAAAATAACTGTTTGTTATACAGGTCATTAACTTGTTTCAGTCCAGTGAAAGCACTAGAGGTGTGTCAGCTTCAGACCTGTGTATTGCCAAGTCCTTCTGTCCTCCCCATATCCCATCCTCGTTCTCACCACGTCACTATTTGTACAGATTCCAAAGAAAATGCCTCCACAGCCAATTTTTGCCTTGAAATTCCTTTTACTGAATATGTTTTAGATGTATTTCTAATCTGCTGACAGTATTTGCAAAACAACTGGTTCAAGTACAAAAAGAAATGGACTCTCTATATTTAGGCTACATAAACAAGTACATTATGATTAAGTTGCTTGACCTGTTTTAAGAATGACAAAATCCAGCTCTGCATTATTAAGAGAATGCAGTTGATACGTGTAGGGTAAGAACCTATTATTAAATAGTTCCCAAGAAAGAATAAGCCTTCCTATATATGGGTACAGTTCTTGTTTCTCAGTAATTTTATACAGGACAAATTTGTTTCAAACAATAAAAATTATAATAGAAACATAAATTTTAATATAATAGGCCATATTTCAACAAATTCAATTTGCATTACCCCAGTGCAGGTGGTTATTTATTACAGTGTATATACACATAATCTTGATGTTTTGAAGGTGACTCAGAGTGGCTGAGTGAGTAAGCCAGGGACAGCCAGGGAAAGCATTTACTCAGCATCTAGAGTGCATATTACAAGCTCAGCTCTGCATGAAGGGCAATTTGGACTATGAAGAAGCAGCAAAAGGAATCAAGGACAACTGTAGTTTAATACTTCCAATCTCATCAACTGAGAGCGAAATCCCATTTTTAAAGGAAAGGAATCTAAAGATGTAAGCCCAGTTCACTAAAATAGTTCAAGTACAGCCCTGAGAGTTTAGCATCATCCATAATGAAAGTGTGTGCATTATTGTGTGGCTAAAACACAACAGCTTGTGCTTTTCAGAAAATTATTTCAAGGCTAGTTGATTTGTTTTACCATTTTTCTCTTTCTGTTTTTATTTTTTCTTTTAAATAGAAGGCATTTAGATTTTGTGCCACTGCAACTTAAAAACCTATATAAGCTGGCAGCAGTGGGGAGAAAGCAAAAGAGAGAGAGAGGGAACTAAAAGGATCTAAAAGCAAAGAGAAAGATGGAAAGGAAAAGAGGGGTTTGAATCTAGAACGACTGATTGAAGATGAGTCATAAAAACAAAGAGAAAGAAAAAGAAATAGGCATCAGAAACTGAAGGCAAAGACACAGATTTTACTCTGAGTTGGACAAACACATTTCTCGTAAATAGTTTACATAAAACTCATACTTTTGGCAAAGAGCCTCCCCCCAGAAGACTTTTCCTGTTTTAAATCTACGTCATAGCAACGTATTTACCCAAGAAACAGCGTTCCCCAAATCTGATTCCCTTTTAGTGACCGCTAAAAAGTAATATATCATGTTTACTCACAATTACAGGTTGTACATTTCCCTTTTTTAACACTGAAAGAGAGCTGAGTTAAATTAGCTCTTCTAGATTTATCCATTAATAATTTTGTCCCAGTCTCCTTGCTCTGCCTGATATTGCTGATTTACTCTGCTGCTACACTGACAGTCTCATTTGTAATGCCTTGGCAGTAAGACCCATTTAAATCAATAGATGTACATGTATGTACTTAAACATCATCTTTCTGCCAACAGGCCTAATTTAGATGCCCACAGTCCTAATGATTTTATGGGGTACTTTGTTCCTTTTGCTTTATAGGCAGCAAATACAAATATTTCTTTAGCTGACTTTCATGAGGTTGTTCACTTTACCAGAAATCCCACCAGAATTTACGTATATTACATCATCACAGTTACTGCCTCAAATCTAACTAGGGAGAAGCATCACTAACAGTTCCAAAACGGAGGTGTTTGTCAGTGCAAAATAATTAAGAAAGAATAACCTAAGTTAAAAAAATATTAATAGCAATATCTATGATTCATGTACTATTTTTCATGCATGTATAGAGTACTTAAATACAGCATGTACTACTGTATTCCTCTTAATATCAGTGGCACTGGAGTAAAGATTTGGGTAGCCCTGGATAGAGGGTAAAGAAGGAATCTGAGCACAATCTCCTTATTCCCAACTCTCAGGCTCACGTGCCTAGCACCATTTTCTCGAGACATTATTATGCTTTAATTGTCCCAAAGCTCATGAGTTTCAAATTTAGAAAGCAACAAATGAAGCTTTTGATCAAATGGGATGGAGTTCATCCACAATGAAGCATATCCTGGCCTTTATCCTGTAAAATAACTCCTCCCTTCCAGCACAAGCAGACTCTCGCTGACAATGGGCACACATAGTTCAGTGTAAGCTGATTCTCATTGATAATTTTCCCAGTTTAGCAGCACTGCTTCCAAACATATCTTAATTCTGGAACTTATTACCTATCCCAAAAGCAAGTTGTTTTATTCCACTACGTGGGTAAACCAGGCTTCCACCTGTGAATTAAGGTTTACAAAGTAATCCCTATTATTATCATTTGTCAACAGCAGTATGTGAAAAGATGCTAATTTGAATGCAAGTATGGCTGCACTATACTGTTTGTACATATTTCATTGTGAATATTTACATTGTTCTATATGCAAGCCAATTCTAATGCAAACCATTTAATTTCCCCTAGGTAATGAGAAGGTAAGGCAGGTAATCAAGATGCAAATCTAGATTCTGCTGTTTTAGTGCTAGTACAAATGTAACATGAATTAAAGTTTGATTTACCAAGAAAATAGGCACAGTTCTAAGGCAAATGGCCTCAGATGCCATTTCCTTCATCCTACTACCATACAGAAGAATTTGGCACTCTGGGCAGCTTCTTGTCTAATCCGTGTCACAGATACCTAATGATGGACACTCTGACTTCTCTAGGCATTCTGCTTTCTGCCTTTACAGCAAAATGCCTCTGGTAACACCTATTCTGAATTCTCCTTCAGCACTTCCAGTGCGCTGCAACAGCTGAAGCTTGTTACTTACTGCCCAAATCACAAGCCATCACACACACTCAAAACTGTTACATCTCAATACACTTTCATAACAAGCTTAAGTTCTTCCATTTTTCATTGCAGATCACCCTCTACATTTCTGACCATTATTTTTTCTCTTCTTTTCAGCTGCCTCCATTGAGCCCCCAGTTTCCTGGAAGTGAAATGTGCAAAACAGGACACAGTTTGTCCTTAGTCATGACATGAAGAGCTAAAAAATTACTCCACGTGTGTTCTAGGCTTTGCCTCTGGTTATACAGTCCAGGATGCTGTTTCCTCTGGCCAAGTGTAAGATCACTTTGAATTCTCATTTTTTCTCTCAATAATCTGTCCTTGAATGTTGTCCACACATAGAAATTTCACTCTGTCATCTAAGTCTAATGAGGAACAGAATACCACAGAGTCCCACCCAACAGGTTTTTCACAGCTTTGACTGTGAACCTTTAAACCACTTTCAGGATAGCTTTCAAAGAAATATTGTATCAGCAATAGCATAATCCCATCTATCCATTTTGTGAATTATATCACTTGTTGATTATATCATTTGTTAATGATAATATTAGTAGTAAGAAAGACAACAGCCCTGCTAAATCAAGATTATACTGCACTTACCATTTCTTCCCTGACCATAAAACTTAAAAAATATTCTTGTTTTAAAACTGTACAGACTTTGCTGTTGAATTTATACCTCAGTATTTCTTTGATTTCACACAACTGTTTCACTTCAGAGTCATTTTATAAAAAGGATAAAGTTAACCGATCTATCTATCTATCTATCTACCTCTTAACTAGAAGAAAAACTTTAAAAGCATTCTAACACTAACTCTCTCTTTTTTTTTAAATAAAAAGAATCACATTGCTTTTACAGTTTACTGTGGGGAATCTTTCCTCTTCAGAAACAAGCAGAAGATGTCTGCTAAGAACATAGATGGGGGAAAAATACCATTCCTAGTGCTTCAGCATTCACAGAGATGTGTCAAGTTGAAATGAATCATAAAAGAAATCTTCCTCTCTTATGAGGAATCAATTTTGAAAAAGAACAGTCGAATGAGCATTTTGCAGAACATGACACAGTGCTTGGAACCTACAAATAACAGAGTACTTTCCTTGAACATCAGTTACAACAATGCACAGTTACTTTGTCCAGAAAAGAAATAACATTTATTAGCCATGTTCTGTTGCCTTATACAGTATCTTAGCGACCTAATGGTATTACTTTAGCAACATTGTTGTCAGAGCGGAGATGGACCCAAATTGAATTCAAATACCCTTGAGCCTCACTTAGCTGGGAAATAGGCTAGGACACAGTTGTTAGTCCAGGTCAAAGAGGAAAAAGGTAGAAGAGAGCTCGGAAGTGCTTGAGGGAAGAAAAGTGAAGATGAAATGGATTAAACTGTAAACAGAAAAGAGCAAACAAAAAGGATTATTTAAAAAGAAAGAGCTAAGGAACAAAAGATTTTTAAAAAGGTACAAGTATGAGTAACTAACTACAAACTCTTCAACTTTCCAACCTCCTTATTTCTTTTGTTATATGTATTTAAGCGTTTGTGTAAGTCAATCACAGGTTCATAAATTCAATTATCTCTACAGACTATGCAGATTCTTCTCATCCTGTTGTCCTCTGACACCAGGACACCTCTATATTGACTTCAGTGGGAGGACTCATAGAATGTAACATCTATGCACAGATCTTTGCAGAAGCACAGCTTCCCAAAGCATGACCCCCCAAAAAACACCACAGGCATGTTAGCTCTGCCTGGCAAGTCTTATATTCGAAGCTAAGAGTTTGCCATTTCCAGGGAATCTTAGAAATAGTTAATTGAGAGAAATATTTCTGTCCTTCTCTGTTCCTTTAACAAAGTAACCACAGCAAGTAGATATAATCTTCACTCCTTTTAACCATATTGTCAGCCAAATACTATTTAAAGTAATTTAAGGACATCTTTTTTTGATGATGCAAGCAAAGAGAGAAAAGCACCTGCCAGGGTCACTGATTCTGATCATATGTTTTTCTGTCAGGCTGAAGGATGAGTTTGCTTGTCCTCAGATCACAATTTCTGCTCGGTACCTTCTGCATTCTTCTGCCTGATGAAGTTAGAAGGGGTAGGTTGGGGGGAAAAAGAGGTTAGAAGTATTCAAGCTGTAAGCAAGCCAGCATCCTCAGGAGTAACCCACTGTGTTGGCCCATTTTACTGAACTGGACATACTTTCCAGTTATGACCCCAAAGTTTAAAAAGCTTTTCTTGCAATGATTATAAAAAACTGAGTAACTTCATGTGTCACAAGACAAAATAAGGTGTGACCACTTCTTATGTTCTTCAATTTTCTATTGCATGTCCACAGTATGAGAGGTAACTTCCCTGAGCCCTGAGCCTCAGCTCTGCTTTGTCATGTTGGAATGTCCCCTTTGAGTTCCCCTCCTCCAAGAGGTGGCCAAGTCAATTATTAATATTCAGCTAAAGGATTTCTTCTCTTTCTGGACATTCTGAGGTTTTTAAAAGCACACTTTATTTTGGTTTATGCAGAAGGAAGTTTGAACAGTCTAAAGTTTTCAATCATCCAAGGCTGATTAAGCTCAATCATTTAGAGAGGAGGTTAATTCATATGTCCCTAAGACTTCCTGCCTGGCACAGGAAAGACATATAAATATTGCTCACCCTCTTCCTTGGTGTTTGTTTAAAGTTATCTTTGGAAGCAGATGACCATGGAAATAGGATAAAATCGGAGGTGGAGTGGGGGTGAAACCCTCCTGAAGTCCTGAGTTATGGAATTTCCTGTCCTGTGAATGCTAGATAGCCTGGCACCGGCTTTATGTCCATGACAGCACTATTTGGTTTCTTTAACAGATACTGGCCTAAAAAGAACATGTGAGTTGCTATTTCTGCTTACTAAAGGAAAAGTTTTCAGCTTCAGTGTTGGACACATTTAGTGGAGTGATAAAGGAAGACTCTATTTCCCTGTGTGTGCCTGTTTATATTGAAGAGTAACTGCACCAACTGCCTGGAATGTGTAGAGTAGTGACACATTCCAAGCTACCTTTGTACAGTTAATATTTCTGTGACTGGTAGGTATAAACAAGCAGAAATAGCTCTTGCTCTGCCAGTAATTTTTACATCAATTCACAATTTTTTTAATGTTCATTTTCTCATTAATTTAAGCATAGCAATCCTGCAGACCAGTCTCAGGTGGTGGTGAAGATCTGGCATTTGGATGGTATTCTTTTGCATGGCAAATTTTCCATGAATTTTGCTACCAGTTGAGAACATTCTGTGAAAATCCCCACAGTGTACCAGCACTTTAAAAGAAGTTGTTGCTAAGGAAGTTGAGGACATGAGATAAAACCTTTTATGAAGAGAAAAATTTCTGCACTTTCATTATCTGTTCTGCACTGATTACTGGTAAAGATGCAGTTTTCAGCTCCTATATATTTACAAGCACACAGACACTTTGAGTTAAACTACATGATAAAGAAAGAGAACTTTGCTTTTGCTAAGAATGGCAGTCATCTTTTCCTTTTTTCTCCCCTACTTTGTTAGAACCAAAGCTTCTATAATTTTACATTTTGTATGTATAAGGTTTTCATAACAAGATAGAGCAGAAACAGAGGGACTCAAATAGAAAGACTTTTTCCTGTGAAATTAAAGTGAATGGTAGCACTGTAGACAAACACTCAGACAAGAAAAACAGGCAACTAGGAAAGTATTACAAACATATGTTTGGAAGGGTGTTTCATCTTCCACTGTCCTGAATAAAATGCTGTAGGATATAACTGTGAAACACGAGAATCTAATGAAGCCTCCCAAACTTAAGCCGTTTTACAAAAAATTCTGTTTGACTAACATGCATTTTGATCCTAACTTACAGTTGCAGTAGTGCACCATTACTGATGCATGTGCTTAGAAGACGAAATACAACCAGTGTTATCTAACAGTGGGAAACCATAAGATGAGAAACAAAAACCAAAACGCAATCTAGTCAATATATTTAGTCGATACTTTTATCTTTGAAAAGTGTCCCAGAAGCTTTAATGCTCACCAGAGATCAGAATCTTGAGTTTATCTGCACCTTCAGAGAATAATATCTCCATCAGCAGTCCTTCTGGCATTACTAATTAAAGAATAATCTGCTGATTTACCGACATGAGCTGGAATATAAGAGAATTCACACAAAACTGCTTTGGAATGAATAGTCCTGCAATTCTAAAATCCCAATACACTAAGCCATGCTAACTTTAGTGCCATTTAGTGGGAAACACAATATAGATATCTGTAAACACGTTTAATATGCAAATGGGAATATAATTACGTTTTAATATCTTTCCTTAAAGTTTGGGTCATGTAATATAAATACGATCCAAAACTTTGGGACCAAAACAAATTTTTATGAAGTCGTAAGGGCACTGCATGCTCTCTGCCCAAAATTTAAAGATGCCCACCTGCAAGAAAGCAAATATGCCTTTCTATTTTCAAGAGTCAGAAGTGCAGCAATACAGCCTCAGTCCTTACACAGAGACTGGAATTCTTCTGCAATTGTTATCCATCTTCCTTTACTAATCAAACAAGGAATAAAGGAATTAAAAAGAGATTGAAGCAATTTGATTTTTATTAAACCAAATGGATGCTGCGGCTGAAGTTTAGTAGAAAATGCCAGAGAGTTCTAAACAGCCATTTTCTCTAACAGAAAAACACAAAATGATACCCAACGGTTCGAAGCTGAAACCCAACAGATACGCACAAGAAATAAGGAACATTCTGTTAATGACGACAACTGGCAACTAAAACAACTTACTCAACAACTGGGACAATTCCTTTACGATTTATGGACGTTAGGGAAAGAAAACATCGGTCATTTCTTGTAAGATGGGCTTTGTGTTTATTTGTAATTGCAACGATCTTTATGTGTACTGGTTCCTCTCTCAGTTCCTCTTGGTACTGGTAACATGAACTGGAGACTGTAGGTCTTAATGATGGCTTTAATGTCATTAATGTTATGTTCAATTAATGTACATTCAGGATCTTTTTCATAAACACATCTTGCTGATGCCTCACAGCCACTGCCATTTCTCGTGCTTTGTGTTCTGCAATCAATGGTTTTCATTTTATGGCAGTTTCATGTTATTAACAACTAAATCTTACAGTTCACACTGTCATACCTTACTTAATTGTACCGCTGAAGTTCCCTATGTTCCTCTATATTTATTGCAATATGTTTAAATTTCCTTACTTTTTAAAATTTATAAAAATTTCTTAAATTATTACTTATGCAACATAGGACTGAAATGCAAGCTTCACAAATCAGCTCATTTCACACTAAAAATTGCTTTATTTCTTATCACAAGCCTCTTACAGGATTCTACAATGTCATCCCATAGTCAGCCCACTCTTTTTAAACTTACTAAAAGAAAAATTGGAAAAGTTCATGCATGAAGGTATTATTCCTTAAAACTCTGCAAAAACAAAGTCAGCTTGCTCTCCGCAAAACTTAGTACATTAATATATTTGCAGACAAAGTACAGGTCTATTTTTGCAGACAGTAGTCTGCAGACAATCCTACAAAGGCATACATACTTCATAAGTTTTATTATTTACCTGGAGAAGACTCACTTATTGTAAAATTAATCAAGGTACAAATCTCTACAGAATGAAAGGCAGGATAGCACCACTGTCTGGGAACATATTCCTGCAGATATAAACAACCCCTCAAACCTGGAGTGAAATTCACTCTGCAATGTCATATATATATATTTGTAATATATATATTTGTAATTTGCATCATGAAAGACAATGAGAGTTATCAGAGTAAGTATTTTTACACTGCAAGAAGAGTTTCAAAAGGAATGCAGTCTTGGAAAGTAATATCCCCCCGTCTTTTAAGTCCCCAACAGCTTTAGTTCAACCAACAGCAAAAAACATCACTCGCTGTTTGTTCCTAAAGCCTCCGTTTTTCAGTTCTTAAAAATATGGCCACCATTTTCTTTATGGCTTAATTTTCTTTTAAGGGCTTCTTATTTTTATACTCTCATTTTCCACCCAAACTGAAATAATGTTATTACCTTATATTCACATTTCTAAAACCTTCCAGTACCTTTGAAGTATTATTGTCCTCATTAATATACAGCACTTTCCAATTTAGTGCAATGCAAGAATGTAATTCAAGGTCTATTCCTCCCCCACATCATTTATAAAATTGTCAAATAAAATTAGACTTATCACCGAACCTGGCAGTTCTTTAATGAGCAGTTTCATCTCAGTTGTAATTATTTTTTGTTTGTGTATGTTCAGTAATTTTTCATTCTATGTCCTACAAATTATTTTAACTTTTACATTTTACCCAATGGAAATCATATTTTTTTTTCCATTTTCACTTCGAAATTTCTATGTAATACATTACATACATTGTTTTATACCTAAATAAAATTTGAAGGAATCATTAATATTAGGAAACCACCCAGTAGAGTGCTTTGTTATATTTTCTTAGCTGTTTGGTTATTGTTAGTGTTGCAGCTTTTGCTGCTAATTATTGCAGCAGGAACTAAGTGGTAACTACACTTGTTCACCAGGAAGTGTGTAAATCCCTGTTACCTACTGATCCATGTTTCCTAACTGATATATTCACTGTCTCCTTAAACTTTTTCCCATTATTTCACAAGGCTTTCCAGGATGTTTACCAAGGATATTCTCTTACCCTCACTTTATTACTCTGTTAATAGTGTTTCCTTTTTCATATTTTCTGGTACTTTTCTGATAGCTGAGGTTCTTTTAGAAAACAAACAAAAAAAAAAGGCTAATATTTTCACAAATATATTTATTAATTGTCATTAATAGTGTCATATCCAGCTAGCATGAACTTCCGGATTTAAGTACGTCTTTCCAAAGATCCTGCAAACAGTTTTACTAAAAACACTACTTCATTTTGCCACTTTCAGCTCATCTAAGGCAGAAAGAATAAAGTCAGCCTTTTTAAAAGGATGGAATTAATTTCCATATTTTCCCAATAAGAGGGGGAAGAGTATTATTATGAGAAAGAAAAACATTCCACAGATTGATATTGGATAAAATTCCTGCTGAGTAATAACCTGAAACCTGAAATAACACTTCTGTAGCAACCAACCTTACAGATGTATTTCCTCCAGTGCTCAGGGGCTATACAAGGGAAATAAGAGGCCACAATTTTTGCGCATTACTTTCTAATTTATATCTTACAATTCCAAGATTACAGTTGATGTTAATGGGAGAATTAATGTATTGATCAAAGAACACCTGGCATGAAAAATTCTTTGTACAGTCCTGAGACTGTTATTTCAACCTCGAAGTAGAATTCCAGTGCTCTAAAAGAAACCAAAAATTTGCACCTGCTATTTTATGGGAGCCCATAAATGCAGACACACCAACCTGAACCAGCAGACATTTGTGACTCTGTGGGGACTCCCACAATCACATCACTCACTTTCAGATAGACAGAATTTCAGATGGAAAGAGATATGACTGTTTTCCATAAATTCAGAGCAGAAGGAAACAAAGGGGAGGCAGAATTGTCAGGTAATCTTTAGAACGACAATGAGAAAGGAATAAATTAGCATGGAGTGTTCGTAAGTGCATTTGGTTCAGGAATTAGAGGGCCTCGAGCTTTTGGAGGATGAACATCTCAAACAGGTTTGCTAAAGGAATACTTCGTTTTGAGGATTAGCTGGGTAAATATAGGAACTTGTGATAGCAAAGAATTCAACTACCTACAATAGAAATTCTTTTCCTGTCCAGCAATGTATTACTTCTGTATATTCTGATCTTGCTGTGCAGCAGACAGCATGGTGGAGGAATGTTCAACCACTGACCACTAAGTCCACATTATGTCCTCCTTTCCCAACTTTCTCAAATTTTAACCTTTTAAAATCAAAATCCTCAGTTGCATATCTTTTTTTCATCACTCAGTTTGATTCAGCTTAGAATGAACTGATACAACATTTTTCTCCACAGGACTCTTTTATTTGATGTATATCAAAACACACAACAATCACAGAAGGGTTTTTTTAATTCAGTCACAAGACAATGTTCCTGTAGAGAAATACCAAATTATTCTCCAATCTCCTTTTGCCGTTGGGTCATGGAATCCTATATGGAGACAAAGCAACTGCTTACTGCTCAAGAAGCCTGACCAAATCATGAATATAATGCTGGGTTTCTCAAGGGAAAAACAATCTTACAAAAAGCAAAATTATAACAAGCACTACGCTGGTTGAATTGCATTTCATTTCCCATGCAGTCACCAGTCAAAATAGAAAATGACTTTTGTGTTGGTTATGGAAATGTAAGGACAAAAGGCACGCTGGTTTGACTGTACCATATGGATTATTTTGGACAGAATGGTAGCCATCATTAGTGTCTGTTGTTGCAAAGAAGTGTCTTCTACAATACAGAAAAAGACTACCTTTGCATATCACATTGCTCATACCATGCCATAAACATGTGCAGGACTAACACCTTGGCACCTACAGCCAAAATGATCTCTCATTTTCTGGGTTGAGAATTTTTTTCCAAATAAATTTCAGTTAGCAAAAACGGACAGAAAAGTATTTTCTACCCTGATGTTCTGCAAATTGAATATTAAAAGTGATGCTCAGCCTTTCAGAGGGAAATCATTATCTAGTCATTAACTTTTCTTTTACCCTCCCTCTCTTCTTAAAAAACCAAAGTGTAAATGAAACTGTTTAAGATATTGCAAACAACTAAATGCTTATGCCCACACAAATGACTAAATAGGAAGGTGAAACATAATTATGTTCATTTACAGTTTTATTTCTGACATCAAGCTCTAAGTCTGCTCATTCAATCTTTTATGGGCAAACACTGATTTTTAATTAATTCACTCAATTAGGGAGTACAGGATGAAGAAACCAAGTCAAACTGTTGAACACATTCTTAGCAATTATATTTTAAAACAACAGAAAGATAGTGAATATGCGTCTTGTTTAAGTAAAATAAGAATCTCATTAACTTGAAAAAAAAATACTGCTCATCTTTAGAGAGAGGCAGAAACAACAGTTACTTAAAAAAGGAAAACTGAAGATTGGAAGTAGCACAGTACACATAATATAAACAGAGATAGTGTCAATTAAGAGGGATTATTAATGCACTGGCAACAGTGTCTGTGGAGAAAGACATTGTTGAACAATTGTGTTTATTTGTTTCAGTATAAAATTAAGATGTGATTACTTTTCAAACACATTTTTTTTGTTCTCCACTACTGTTTCCTTAAGTGCATGTGTGTGTGTCTGTGTGTCCATGCCCCTAAATATTATGATACCTTGAGGAATTTTGTCTTTTCTTCTGCTAAGTACAACCTATCCAGAATGTCAAGCACTGTTCTTCAGAAAGATGCACATAAGCTGAGCATGCAGAAATGGGCAAACACACTGCTCAAACTGCAGGACTCGCTGTGTTTACAAAAGGAAGCTTTTATACACACTCATCTTAATCTGAGTGGGCAGCCCTGGGAACCTGACCAAGTTGTTTCTAAGCTTTTAAATGCATTTGTAGTATAGGCAATGATGACACATTTATTTAATAGGTTATGTATTTAAATAATTGACAATTTCAGTGATAAAAATACTTATTTTTTGCTTGCTCCAAACACTACAAACATACCTAAAATAATTTTTCACTGACTCTACTGCATGGTCAAATTCAAGCAACTATTGTCTGATGAGAAAACTTACTTCTTGCACAGACTTTAATTATAGACACAATGTTGTTTAATCTCAGTGAAAATTAGCATACAACTGAGCTTCAAATACAGTCTGAGACTCTTTTCATCACTCAACACACAACCATGATGCCTTTAATCAGAATAAGGTGCTTGCAGAAACTGGACATTCTCTATGTCTGTAAAGACTGAGCATTTACAAAGCAAATCTTAAGTAAGGTAAAGGGTGTAAAAATATTTGACAGTAGTTTTTTAATAAAAAAAAAGTCATCAAGGCAGAAGCCTTCCTATATGTCTGCATTTTCTCTGTGACTACACCCTTTATTTTTTTCTACAGTAAAGTATAACTTTACATGAATCTCATTCTGCTTGGTTTGCATCTTGAAAACTTTCAGAAAAATTAAAAAAAAAAAAAAAAAAAAAGGAGGAAATGCAGTTCTTGTCCAGTTCAGCACTGAGGGATCTATGCAGGACCAGGGCAGTGATTGTCCCTCTGTGCCCAGCACTGCTGAGGCCACACCTCAAATCTTGTGTCCAGCTCTGGGCCCCTCATGACACGAAGGCACTGAGGGGCTGGAGCGTGGCCAGGGAAGGACAAAGGAGCTGGTGAAGGGTCTGGAGCACAGGGGTCATGAGGAGCAGCTGAGGGAGCTGGGGGTGTTTAGCCTGGAGAAAAGGAGGCTCAGGGGGCATCTCATCACTCTCTACAACTACCTGAGAGGAGGTTGTAGCCAGGTGGGGGGTCAGTCTCTTCTCCCAGATAACAAGTGACAGAACCCTCAAGTTGCACCAGGGAAGGTTCAGAGTGGATTAAAAATTCTTCACTGAAAAGGCTGTCAAGCCCTGGAACACGCTGCCCAGGGCAGTGCTGGAGTCACCATCCCTGGAGTTACCTAAAAGACATGTCGGTGTGGCACTCAGGGACATGGTTTAGTGGTGGACATGTCCATGCTAGTTTGATGGTTGGACTTCATGGCCTTAAAAGTCTTTTCCAACTCAATCAATTCCATGATTCTATGATTTCAGTCTTGCTCAACATGATCCCTGATCCAATGGTATTAATTTTCAAAGGCAAAATGTTGTACGTTATGCGAGGCCTGTCCAAACAAGCACTCAGAAGAGGATGCCAGATATCTTTCATTTTTGAACTAATATTATCAACTACTGGATGTTTACATACAAATAAAATGTTAAAATAACGTGGGTTATTTACATATGCTTATAAAAGTATATATGTTAACCAATGCATGCACTGTAGGTTTGGATAATTAAAACACCCCTCTTAAGAAAACTATGAGTAAAAGCTTTATTTAGCAGAGCAGTTCATTTATCCTCTAAACAACTTCCCATAGTTAGAAGGAATAAAGCAAAAACCAAAGAAATATAAATGATAAAAAGCTATTTGCTGTGATACCTCACTAGAAATGAAGATTATAAAGGCCAAGAAATTTCCAGGCAGGACAAAAGGCTTTTTAAATCTTTTAAATCTTTTGTTGTGCCTGTGATTACAGGTTGAAATGATTGATTTCCCTCTATGACAGTATCTTAAATTGTGTGTCACATAGTCAAAATTTAAAGCTTGATAGGTCCACTGTACAGTTTTAAAATCATTCAGAGAAGCTCAAAATTTAATTAAGAAAAACATTAGACCAATTAAGACAAAATGGTAGTATAAAATATTAAGGTAAAACATGTATTAGTGTGACATTTGCATTTTTATGAAGTATGAATCACAAAGAAATAAAAACTGCTGCTAAATTTCAGTTAAGTCCCTTTTAAAAATCTTGTTTCCATGGCAATGCTGAGAGTAAGTTTTCAGAGGATGTAAGATATGGATTTTTTATTTAAAAAAATAAAAAAACCCCCACACACAACAGTTTAAATGAGAAATAGCAACATCATGGCCTCTTTTCAATTTTCTAATATGCCCACGAGGCACAGAAAATAAGTCACCAAGACATCAATGGCAGGATGAACGCAGGAGGACAGACCCCTACTTATTCTACTGTTTTGCAGGATGCTTCTAAATAAACACATTTGCCAGTGCAATTCTGCTGCAAACACACTAATTGTGAACAGACAACAGTATTTTTGCAATCTGCAGGCCTAGTAGTGCCCATTCAATCAGGAAAGCTTAATGACAGCACCACTCATTACCAAGATGAGCTGAAATTCCACTACAAAGGCTACCTAAGACAAAAGTAACCAAGTGATTCTTCTTTTACATTCCAGATCTAAGAAAAGTTGTTCAAGTCTCTAATGAGTAATCAGGGATTGAGGTTTCTAGGCTACAAAAATCCTGTTGTGGCAAAAAAAGGCAGAAACCTAACACCCAAATCAATACTGTATTACTCTCTCCACAGGCAAGAGCTGCTGGGTCAGGAAAATCATGAAAAATTCATAGTGAAGGTGGTCAAGTCATCCATAAGATAGAGAAAATAATGCTATATCTAAAGATCCCTTGAGCAATCGAAGACATTTTATAGATTTCACCATGGATAAGTGCTGGTTTGTCTCATCCATGTACCTTAATACTGTTCCTCTCTCATTTCTAACAGTAAATGAGGATGGTCTGGTCTATATTTACTGCCTTTCTTATTTACTTTATTAATTTCTCTGTCTTTGTGCTCCACTGTTGCAATAGCCACCCCACAGGAGAATTCTGAGTCACTCCTGCTAGTAGAAAAACTGGGGAACACATCTTGGAGGAGTCCTCCACCTAAATTCCTCAGCAAAGGTGAGCATAACTCAGGCTAAGAGGAAAAGTCACAAGTGCCCTGCTCCTTTCTGTGACATCCCTTCCCCAAAGGGGCACAAGCAACAGGCCTTCATCTTGTATCAAGTCAAAACTCTCATGCACAGAAAAGACAGATAGAATTATATTTCATATAACAGAAGGAATTGTTTAAACAACCACACGTGGAAAAGATTTGTGCATGATTCATAACTGGGTTTGCACATCTTCATTCTTCCTCCAGCATCAAATTCAGATCTAACACAGCAACAGTAAAAAAACGAAAATGGCGAAGGTCCCCCTGTACAATATATAATAAAGTAAGTCATAAAAAGGAACTCTAACAATAGCAAGAAATGATAGAAATCTAACTGCCAGATAAAAGACACGGTGCTCTCTAAAGCTTCATAAACATTTCTGGAAATTGGGAAAAGGTGCATTCCTCCACAGTGCACAGAAGTCCAAAGCTTTCCCTTAGGATGAGCTGTGCAGTTATCCCACACCTGTACAGGATTTAAACATTCTGTGATTCAAGACACAAGACACTTTGTGGAAAATGGATATAGTCATGATTAAATCTGTTATGCCAAAATAAGATAAACAATCTTAGAAAGATGGTGCATCTCTCTGCCACAGAGGAAAAGGAATTAAATTAAGGATTGAAAACCACTGGTCCACTTTGTCAATTGTCTGCAGGATGCAGTGCTGTCTCCTGTTCTGTAACAGCAACCCTTATCTAGTGAGCTATTTAAGAAATGTTAGAGATTTTTATTGTGTTTAAAAAATATTATTCACCTGTGAATGTAATTGTCCAAGTATATTGCCTCTCCAGATACACATTAGACTCAATCATATCCCAGTTCTTGGAATAATCTAGAAAAGCACGGATACAAAGGCAAGACACATTCTCTCTTAAACTTGAATGTGCTGGGCATTCACCTAGAACATTTATGAACATCCCTGACCTTATTATATAATGCCAATCAAAAACTTGGAGAGCAATTCCATCAATCAGCTGTATTTCAGGTTTTTTGTTTGGTTTCTTTTTATGTATGTAAATTAGGGAAGAATATTGGGAGCTCGAAAGCAGAAAAAAAAATCAATTTGGACAGTAGTGGCCAACTTAGCTCTGAAGTTTTATGCAATCTTACTTGAAAGCACATGAGAGATTGTGTAGAGATTGGTGCCAAGGAATAGAAGGGCCAATTTTTCAAGGTGCTGCTAGTACTGAAATGTCACTGAAGTCAATGGAAACTCGGGTTATTTTGCACTTCTTAGAAAATGTTTGAAAAAAATTGAGGCCATAACAGAGACCTTGTGAAATCACTTGTGGCACCTGTATTCCTCTAGCAAAGTATATATATCAGTGCAGAAAGCAGAGGTGATTTTGAGGTAGAGGGGTGAAATCAGCTGCAAGGAAAAAAGAAGTTATTATTGGCATGATCAGACATCCATGATATGTGCCAGTACCACAGAAGGTAATACAGGTTAATATGTATCACCAATACATTGCTGCGTGAAAAACAGCGTTCAACCAAATTTACCAATGATTGCGTTTGAACAACAGATCAGAATATTTCAGCTTTTTCTTTGAAAATTACCTTGACCAACATACAAGCATATTAAGGGTTTTCCAAGAGCATTCCCTAAATTCAACATGTTATGACTCAGCAAGTTGAGAAAACAACAGTTTTCTAAAGACTGACACAAAGTGTCAAGAATGACAACATTTCTGGGGTTGCCAGTATGTCACTATACATGGGTGAATCTTTTTACCTACATGAATGTAGAAAAATGTTGCCTTAGACAGAAGAGAGCACTGAAGATCTGTGTTCTTGTGAGGCTTTGGTAGCTCAGTGAGAGCTGCCCAGGGCTGAAACACCCATTTATCAGTGCCCTCCACTGCCAGCAGCTGAACTCTGCTGGTTCCACAGCAAACTGGCTTGTGCCAAGGGAACTTTGTTGTGCCTCTTCTGACAACCTCATCTAGAAATTTCCATTTACATGGCTTATTTTAACTTATGGGTGTTTATAATTTATTAGCCCTAACATGGTTATTTGCATGGCAGACGGGTTTTTTTCTTTTTTTTTTCATTTCTCCCCACAGAAGTTCTCAGACAGACTTTGTTCTTCTAATACCAAACAGATACAAAAAATATAACAGTGTCATTAGAAAAGAATGAATGATTTGGAAAAGGAATACACAAATTTAAACAAGCAAGATCAGTGTGCCTTATACAAAGATAAGGAGAGTCCCGAGGAGAATGTTAAAAACTTTGCATTTGTTCTTGTTAATTATGCACTTCATCTTCAAAACCAGGTAAAAAGGCAAAATATCTTTCATTCATTTTCCTCATATATAGCATATCTATTAATAAAATAATCATTGGGTTTAGTAGAATACATTTTACAGCCTGATAAGCATTGCATTACACAGGAAAGTAAAATGGCTGTATCGTTTACGAGGCTCCTCTCATTTAATATAATATCTGTAACAGTCTGATGTTCTCACAATATTCTAACTTTACATTACTACAAAACACAATTTTATAAACTGTAAAGGTCTGTATACACAGGAATGTATTTTAATACAGAAAACTTGACACTATCACAGCACTTTTCTTCAAAAATATTCTTTTCTTTCTTTGACATTTTTTTGGCTTACACAACAGGGTGCCAAACATTTGTGACAGCTTACAATAGAAAAACAATATTGCTTTTAGTTAACAATGTTAGCTATGAATATATATTGACAGCATTTTCACTGCAGATTTGCTGCCAACATAATACAAAGCAAATAGCATTCAATATGTTGGAACACTCAGGGGAATTAAAGAGTTTCAAAAACAAATTTATAGCATTAGGTGCTGAATGCTAAATCTAATGAAAATGCAAATTCAGGAGTATCTCCTGCCCATACTTCATGCAAAGGAAAACAGTTTGGCAAAGTGATAAAATTAAGATCGTTTAAGTCAGGAGAAAATTATGTTAAAATGCCTCTGCTTGTTTGGCTTTTTATAAAGCCAGTTTTACCACAAAGATTAATATTTTTCCCAAATTCTTTCTGCTTCTCTTCCTTGAAGTACAACAGAAAGAGATCATAAAAAAACCCTTCAATTCCAAGTGCTCCCAAACGTTTTGAGAAAATACAAATACATAGTTGCACAATTTTAATATTTGTAACTTTACTACTGATCATATACAAACCCAAGCATCACTGTTCCCTTGAAACAACAGAAGCTGAGTCTGTGTGTTTATTATTATCTACAAAAACAAGCAAAGCAGTGCATAGAAATTACGGTTTAAATCTTATTAAAATACAGTCAGGTACTGCAACGTTGTAGTGTCATCTCCTATGTATTAAAATGAACTTGTTAAACCCAACATTTATTGGCCGTACTTTATAACTGACATGACACTAATAGTTTTGAAACCCTTTACAAAGCAAATTAACGTAGGTTAACAATACCAAACTGCCAAGAAAGCAAAAAATTGATCAGGCTCTGTAGCTGTTGAATATATTTTTTTATGAATTTTTAGATGAACTTGATATTTATCACCACTCAGCTATAACAAGCAGTTCAACACTTATATCTAACAGTGCTTGCAAGACATAAAATTATGTAGGAATAACTTGTTTAGATAGCTATAAAATTATATTGTTGTGAATACAAACTCTTCATAGGTTACACTCCGGTCTGACTGAAGGTATTTTGTACCTTCTAAATAACAGAGAAAATAAACTAAAAAAAAAAAAAAAAAAAAAAAAAAGAAAAAAAAAAAAGAAAAAGTATTTGTAGAACAATATTTGGTTTTAACCACTGAAGTGTAAAGTGATTATAATCCATAATTATCAAACCCACTATAACGCAACAATTTATGAATTCCAGGTTTATTAGAAAGCTGAATGAAACCCATTTTAGGATTAAACTTGGCCATCACACCCAGTTTTCCATGAGGCTCATTCTATTTCCATTATAAAACAGTCTAAACTGCAAAATTATACCGTACCTCCTACTCTGGTGAGAGAGCCACAACTCCACATTTAGATCCGCAAGGGAAAATCACTTTTTGCTAAGCTATGAATTTGAAAACGTACTTTCTAGCACCTCAAGCACAATATGGACCAGCATTCCATAAGCATCAAAGGAGTTGGGGTTTTAGAAGCTGAGACTCTTTCATTGGTGGAGAGGGAGCAAACACAGTTAATTTGTTAACGTCTACTGGCTCTTCTCACCGACTGTCAAGGAAATCATATTTTACTTTTTTTTTTCAGTTTGTGCTTGGAAAAGATTTCCTAGTAACCTACACTAAATCTCACTGAAGGGTGACAACAGAAATCAATGTGTCTCTGAAGAATAATCTAGCCAAACATTTACATTTAGAATATTCATTTGTATCTATGCATGAGAAATTCCTGGGGGGGAAAAAAAAGAAAAGAAGTTCTCTTACTGTACACATACCATCTCTTTTTATAGGCTGATTTTTACAATGAATAGGCTTTAAATCAACAAAATAAACACATATTACTCCACGTAAAATAACAATTGAGCTAGGTAGGTAACTGTGTTAACCTTTTGCTTCAAATAAATTTGTTTGGTCCTTCTGCAGCCATAGGGAAGAGGCAACCCACAAGGAACAGCTATTGTAGTTTCATCCTGGCTATTCCAAAGCCATGGAATTGCCATTCCACATGCCTGCCAGGAAGGATATTCAGTTTAATCTGCCTATTGAGGCAATTCTAAATCTAACACTGGAGGTACTCAGCATCACTGTCGAATTTGCAGGGGCCAGCATGCCCTACCACAAAACCCAAACCACTCTGTAGTCCTCTGATTGTGGGAGATTGTGGGATTAGTTTTGCCCACAGAGTTCACAGGAGATCAGAACACGAACACACAAAAAGCTGCAGTGTAAGCAGCATTTTACTCCCCTGCATCAACCCTGAGCATGACATGGGCTTGCATCAAACTGTGGAAAGGCAAAGGAAAATCTGCCTGAAGAATCTGCACAGTGGTGTAATATATCACTTTTATTGAAATTTTAACCAATGTTTTCTGTGAAGCTTCATGTGAATTTTCAGAGGGTAATATGAGGAGAGGGAACACAATACCCTCCAAAAATTATGCTACAAAACAAGAAAATTAAATTAGTGTTCCTTAAAGAATCACCAGTTCAAGACAAGAAAAATAAAGTCAGATTTGCCATTCCAATAAGTCTGTTACAATGGGCAAGGTTAAGTCTCTGAATTCATGGACTTTGATGTTCAGTTGGAGGATACACATATTAAATGGGCAAAAATTTTGATAAGAATGTTCCTCTCAAAGTTGAAAATTATAATAAGGAAATGGTTGTCCAGTTTGTTGTCACTTATCTTGGAAAATTATTGGGGAAAAAGGAAACTGCTAAACAGAAGCGACAACCCTGCTCAGTGACTGGCTTAGAGGAAACAAATGTTTGGGGGCAGATTATTTACATTGCTTATACAGAGCTAATAAAAGCTTCAGAAAGATTATCCTTTCAATTGCAATGCAAACCCCATTCAACAACATGCACTAGATTTAGCAGGAATACATGCAGTTGTTTTACATCTATCCTGAATGTGTTCCACTGTATATACATCCTCCAGTAAAAATAGTAATAAAAAACTCATTTCTACTTGAAAAACCTGCCGAGTTTTAGCTCCTACATAACAGAATGCATATTTAGACTAGCACGTTATTCAGTAAAAGATGTCCAAACAAGATGATTTGATGTTGGAATAGTCATCTGCGAACAACCAGAGCAATGCAAGGTAAAATAATTGTCAAGTCAATCTCTAGCTTACACTTTATTGCAGAAATAAATTGAACTCTGCTCTAGCTTTTTGACACGTAATTCTGATACTAATGGGTTCAAATCCATTTCTCTTTGCTCTCCTTCCCAACAGGAAGCTTTATGTAATACCATGTCAGAAATCTCCCAGTTACTGGCTAATGTTTCCCTTAAATAAAAAGTCTCTGCCTGTAATAGTATTAACAGCTGCCATCAGTTTACAGTAATGAGCCACAGTTCATCATGGCAGTGCTGCTATGAAAATTAGAAGCTTCCATGGAGCTTCTCAATTCCCCCCCCAAAAAAAACACCATAGGAGCCATCCTGAGCTGTGGTGTAACAGCCTGACCAAGGTTCCCAGGTCAGATCCTAAACCGTGGGAACTGCTCTCCATCACTGCTATGGAGCAGTTTGTTGCTCTGTGTTATGTATAAAAAAAAAAAAAAAGAGAACAGTTCTATTTTAAGAGTCGATGTATAAATCCAGGGTTATTTTTTTTTAATTTCTCAAAGCCAAAAAAATTGCCGCGGTTGTTTTACAGGGTATTTCACAGCCTCTTCACTAGATAAATTAAAATATATTTTGCTGGGAGAAATATAACAATTTAACTATATATAATGTAATATCTTGGGTAACCTATGCAGTTTTCCAGTTTCAATTAACAGTAAAACTAAAAACTAAAAACCAAAACCAAAAGATAAGTAGCTACAAATCATGGCATTTTAATTTTATCTGCTCCCTTAAAAAATTGAAAATGAATATCTTAATGCTTGATAGCTCCATAATTCTATAAACTAAGCATATACTTATAAACAGTATTGCAATGGAACAAAATATTTCATTAAGATCAGGATGGAATGTTTCTGCTGCATTTAACATTGTAGGAAATTTGCTTCCTAGGAAATCAATGGGAGACATAGAATATTCTGAATTAAAAAGATAACAAAAATCTGAAAGCAGGAAAGTTTGAAACATTTCATCTTCACTTCTTCAGTGTAATCTTTTTTCTTTTACATTAGTTCTACACTTCCACATTCTGATGTAAAAACTTCTCAGTAATAAAAGGAGAATGAAACCAAATTTGCATGGAAGACAATTAACTCTGCAACTAAAAAGGGAGTATTTAATCAGAAATCAAAAAAGTTTTTGAATTGAAAAAAAAAAAAAGTCACATCACTGACATCGAGATCATCATAGTGCTGATTTTGTTTATGACATCTATAATGCATTTTTGACATTTTGAGTGACAGGTGCCACCATAATAGGAAATTAAACACACCTGGCCATTAGTTGCCTGTAAGCAAAAGTGTTATATTTGAAACATCCAGTATGTGTGCAATAATTACTGAACACTGACATCTAAAATGTTCTTAGAGGCACCTGGAACAGAAAAAGTTTATGAATTTAACACTGTCTTGCCAAGAGCGAATCTTTCACTGGGAAAGCGGTTGTTTGTCTAATGCTGAATATTGCCCATGTTTACTGAGCTATCTGCACTCATTACTTTTTAAAGGATGATACATGTCATGACAGCTTCGGATAATTTCATGGAGATGCACATTATATTGCACTTACCAAAGTTTCACATGCACCCTCAATCTATTCCAAGCACAACTGAATTATTGATCCAAAATAAAATTATATGTACTTGAAAGGATTCCAACTTGGAAGAACCATCATTTATAAATCTAATTTTATACATGACCAATATAGGCACAAGTTTCCAAAATGGTAAAATTATTTTTCTTCAAAACTGCAGTATGTTCAATTGATTTTTCTTTTTTTAAATGTTGAGATGCACATGCAATCTATTCTAAATGTCATCACTTTGTTTCTTATTTAATTATCATTTCATATGGCTCCCTCAGTAAGCAAATAATTACTTCAGCCGCTGTACAGATCCTCTAACCCTTTGCACTTTTGACTTACAAAAAAATTGTCTCACTTTGCAACAGAGAGATCCATGAAACTACTTTTAAAAAGTACCAAGGCTGCTTTGAAACAATCAATTTTGGTTTATCGTACACACTTCAGGTAATTCCAGCCCTTCCCTTAAGAAATGCAATGGATCCATATTACCATGGTGCCAAAATTTGCATCCTGACCCTGGCTCCACCATTCTTCCTCCCATTTTTTTCAAGTTGAAAGGCAAGTGCTATACAAAGAAATTATCAATTTACCCTGTAGTTACTCTGTTACTTGAAAGGCACTTTCCAAAGGGACTCACCTCAGCCTCTTGTGTTTCCAAGGCAGACAGATATCTGTGTATGCACATATATAGATATAAAATATCCATCTACACTCCATCATAGCTTTAAGGAGCTTGGCCAGTGCAGGATATGCAGTGCAACGTTGTGGTGCACATCAAACTAAACAAAAACTAACCAAAAATTCAGGCTTTTGCTGCTTCGAGATCCCAAAGGAATCCCAAAGGATACAAACACATAACTCTTACTTTGCTCAGCTCTTGTCATGTTTGCCAGTAAACACCAGGGAATATCCAACCAAACCATTCTTTAATTCTGATTAAATTTATTTACCTGCATAAGAAACTGATTTTTCCCGAGGAAAATGCTTCATGAGAGTTTTGCTTCCTTTTTAATCTTAGGAAAAAAATTATAACTTCAACACTCTTGCATTATATGCCTTTCTCCAAGGGAAAATAAATCATGATATGATATGATATGATAACGAATGATAATGACTGACAAACGCAGCAGCCTTAGATGAATGTCCAAGTTTAAATCTTGACCAAATGCACCCACAAGAACTGAAATCCACTATTTGGTAGGTAAGAAAGAAGGAAAAACTTCACTCACATACGAAATAAATAAAAATTTGATACTGCTCTAAACTAAATCAATACTAAAACTACAGTAAGCAGTGAATTAAAAGTTATAGCAGTGATGCTATTTACATTTTCATCTTACAGTCAAAATGGCAATGTGAGCTGGAAATACGGATTACCAATACCCATTTAATCTCTTAAAATTAGATTGTTTTCAATAAAAGTATCAGAAGCAAGGAAACAAAATAAATTTATGTGACAAAACAAAACTGGCACATGGAAAGGATTAGGTTTTGTCTACCTGTGTAAAGGGTGAATAAAATACCAAAATACAGGAAAAGTTAGTTTAACGTGCTGAAAATTAACATAGGAAGGGTACATAAAGATAGGCAACAGCTGGGGGCTTCCTAAACAGGCAAAATGCAAATAATCTAGAGATTCTCCTTGCAAATTATTATAAAGAGCTATTTAGAGAGTTTAGAGGAGCTAACCAGCATGGGATTAATAAATTATTAAAAAATTAGTAACATTTGCCTAATTTAGTAAGAAAGTATGTGTAGTGTGTGTGTGAAACACACTACAGAAAAAAATACGTATTTAAGATTGGTTAGGAGATGTTGCATAAAAATGCTTGATTCATTCACTTCAAATTTTTTCACTTCAAAATTTCAGAGCTATACTCTTTCATAAAAACATATGCACTTTTACACATGCATTTTCCAAAGCCAGGTAAATGCAATATAGCCTTTAATGCACAGAAAAGAAAATATCTGCCTTCTAAAATGAGAAGCTGGAACAACTATAAGATGTTACCAAGCATCTTGATACCAGTAACCTAAAGCCCCAGATGACAGCAGAGCAAAGAATGTTTGCTGAAGAAAAAGAAAGTAAAAAGGTAGACTATTTCCAACTTTAGACTGCCTGTGATGTCCTCTTCACTCCATCTTACTTGAGATGCAGCTCCTGAACAAATTAACTGCACAGACCAAGTTCTTAGGTTAGAAAAAAAAAAAAAAAATGAAGTACCTCACATCAAGGTAAGGCACTTTTTTTGCTTTTCTTTCTTCCCCCCTGCTTCTCCAAAATGTATCAGTTGCTCTAATAAGAGACATTCTTTCCCTATACACATATCATTCAGACCTTTAAACAATCACAGCTGAAACATCACACAGAAGGAGTTGTCTGCCAAGGATTATTGAGTTGTTTTAGGACAGTAATAAAAGGCCTGAACATACTATAAAATCCCATGTTGATATTAATATTTCCTGAAAATCTAATAAATTAAAGACAACAGAGATCTTACAGCCTTTTATATTTTACAAAACAGTGTAGGACAAAAGAGAGAGAACTCTACAATGACAGCTCCATAAGTTCACAATAATATCCAGCTATGATATTCTCTGTCTTACCTCGGCATCCTGTTTAAATTTCTGAAGAATTTTTTTCCTTTTTCCTGATCCATACATTACATAACAGAAGATCCCCCAAAAAAAAACATGAGCCAAAATTCTAGTTTCAGTCCAAATGCAACTGAAGTAACAGAGAGAATGCCTTTGAAGTAAATAACATTTGGTTCTTTGATTTGAACCTCAATCTGGATCGATTTATTAACTGTAAGTAATGATCAAATGGTATCTGCCAAATATCCATTCTACTCCTCTCTCCTTCTTGGTATATTTTGTCAGTACCTTTGTGATGAAGAACTCCAAATGTGTTTATCAACACTTACAGAACAAAATTTGGCACTATTAGGAAACCCCTTCTGTTGGAAATTCTTTTTTTAATCTCAGTGAAAATACCATTTCTCCACATGATTCATCAGACAGCAGAGCTGTTCAGGGTACACACACACACAGAATATTTCATGAGGCCTAGATGTGCATTACTTATTGGTATAATATGGCTGTTGTTTGTTAAACTAAAGTCTTCACAGATATTTTTAATCCTTTCATCAGTTTGTTCTATTTAACTTTAATCTCTTCTGAAATTGCTCAAAAGTAGATTTTTCAGGACAGAGATCACCTTTTTCTAGTGTGGTTACAGTATCTGGAGCAGTGAGTGTCAACTACTTGAGAAGAATTTCTGGCTATGGCCCTCAAGAGCAATAATAATTCTTTTCACCTGTAAAATCCTCCAATATTGGTATACCAGCATATTTTTACAATTTCTCACACATACACACATTTCTTTATTTCACATGAAGCTCAAATAAATCCCTGTTGCTACTAATGGAATTAAAGACGTTCTAGCTCAGAGGTAATCTTGCACCCAAAGCACTGCCTATTTAAAATACTTGAAATGCAATTTGAAGATGAAATTTTTCCATCCAATTTCCCATTCCACGGAGAAGGAATTTAGCAAAATAATAGATGGTGTTGTAAGGGCCATGGCTGAAGTGAACAGGAAACAACCCCTGCCCCATAGAGAGCATTATCCAGACACAGCCAGCCTGTGACACGTGCATAATTAGAGAAACTGGAGGCTCTGCCCAAGAGACCACGTGTTCCACAGCAAATCCTGGTGCCTTCACTCTCCCTTTCAGGGACATGTGTAAATCATGAAAGTGTATATGTTTTCCTTGCATATACCATATCAGTTTGGGGTTTTTTTTTCCAATATTGGCGTTGACTGAATTCACAGAATAAATAACAAAAAAATCCATAGCTCAAGATCTTGTCAGACCAACTGACTTGCAAGTCAGAAAATGTAAAAGAAGACCAAAAGATCAGCTTTTACATCTCACAGATATCTTCTATGATGGGGGGTTTACCCCATAAATACAGGGCATTAGATATTTCTTTTGATTTTTTCCTTGCTAAATAAATAAATAAATAAATAAATAAATAAAACTGATAACACAAAATGTCTGATGTAGAAGTCCGAGTCATAAGGAAGAAGAAATCAACTCACCAACTTCCAAATAAAAAAAAAATTCCATTGGTTCTACTCCAACACAGGGAAGTGAGCATCAAATAAACCAAGTTTATAACAGAATTATAAAAATAATGCTGAAAATATCAGGGCTGTCACTGAGATGCTACAGAACTTGGCTCCATTACCTGCCCTTGTTGCTGAAGCACAACAGTAACCCCAGACACACGGAACGGGAGCACGGAAGCAATCATTCTGAAAAAGACTTCTGTGTGATAGGGAAAAACAAATTAGGCCTGAGTTTCCATAGTGATACAGCAACAAAAGGCTGCTGCAATTTCCAGCTGTCTGTACTGAGACAGTAACAGAGCAAAGGGACCACAGTCCCTTCTCTGTAAGTTGGGATTAGCGTGCTCAGAATTGTCCATTAAATTTTAGTTCCGCACTATAAAGAAAATATTGAAGGAAACTGGAAGAGGTAGAATAATAGTAATAATAAAAATAAGAAGTTCTGCAAGAAACAAAATTAACTCAATGCTATGGATTTGGATTTCATGGTTGGATTCTCTGGTATCTTAAAAATGCAAATTCCAATGAGTCCTTTCTCCTATTCATCTCCTCTGTGGACTCTCTGATGTTTAATAAGAAATGATCTCATGCTATAGCCTGCCTGCCAGTGGGAACACTAATGGCTCTCCTGCCCATCTGGCAGCCTGTTTTCCCGAAACTTACAGGAATTCCTGTCCAGTGGTGCTGAAACTGGCCAAGAGTTAAGAAGCTATTGAGGGGGAAAAGAGAGGAGAGAGATCAGCAGCCATACAAAAGCCCAGGCTAGCAAGTAGACAGTGTGATCATATAAGCTTTGCTTCCTTGGGAAACCAGGCTAATTATCAAAGGGCTTGAAAGATTCACTTATGATGAAAGTCCAAAGGCCCCAAAGCAGAAAAATACTTAAAAGGTAAAGTGGTCTATTGGATATAGGGCTGAAAGAACCAAACATGATAGCTAGGCTGAGACACAAATGATGAGGAATGTTATAAATTACAGAAATATAAATGTTAGCCAAGGATGATGAGGATTTATTTGTACCAAGAGGAGTTATTACTAAGCAGAATTGCAACTGGGAACTGTGGGATTAAATAAAGGAAAGCTTTAGGCTAAAAATCAAGCAACACTGTAAGAGAGAGGAGTCTATAAAACAGTTTTGAGACATAGGAAAAGGAGGCTCCATGCCTTAAGAAAATTAAAACCAGAACATAAAAAACCCTGTTCTCTACAGAATGATAATGCATGGACAGTAAGATTGGCAGGAATGTCTAATAGGTCTTCATTTTCATTTCTCACTAGATTAATAACCCAAAATACTGCACTAATAGACAATATATAAAACAAATAAAAGTAGCTGCTCTTTGTGAGTTCTCATCCAAACGGCTGAAACCAGACCTAGTACATATAACTGTATGAATGTGCCTTCCTCACACAATACCTATATGATACATAAAAAATAAATACAATATTATACAGATAATGATTTATAGTTACCAAAATATCTACTTTTACACATACGGTGATTGAAGTTACTTATGTATTAGTGCAATATTTTTAAGCAATACCAACTAGTTCGAGTTTCCATGTTATTGTTTTCTAGTAAAACATAAAATAAAATAATCAAAATGCAGAAAACAGATTACACAGTATGTTTGATGCAGCAACTTCGAACTTTCATTTAATATAGCTGAGCTGTAATGACTAATACTGCCCATGGCCTCTAGTACAAAGGCCTAAAAAGGGTTCCAGACCAGATTACGTCCATGCAGGTCTCATTTTAACGGAAATTGGAGAGATGGGAAAAAGATTATAGGAGCGCACATTATAAAAACAGACCTCACAAGTCAAACTTAATAGTGGAACCATTCTCTTTCATGTAGACAAGCATGAAAACAAATATCCTGTAAGCCCCAGATATATATTGTATCTTTCTACCCAATCTCTTTGCCTCCTTGAGACAGATTCCCATTCATCTCATGACTATATAATTTGATCACAGTTGAGTAAGGCACAGCAGGGGAAAGGGTCTGCCTGATAAAGTATCAGGCTCCAGGAAGATAGATAAACAATTTCATGATTTCAAGTTGTAACAGGAATGGTACAGTGGTGGATATTAAGATATTAGTCTCGTAGGAATACAAATATCAACCTTCTGCAGTTTTTTTCTCTTACTAAATATGTTTTATTTCCATTAAGTAAAAATGACAGATTGATGCTGATAAACTAAGGCAGGCCACCAAAATAAAATGCAAGGTCCATGCAAAAAGTGAAATTAGATGCTTTCTGGTTTGTCAGTGGGAAAGTCTGTATAAAACTTTTACAAGTATGCAAGTGAAAAAATAGAGCAAGGAAGTTTCTTCCTCATGGGGCATTTTTACTGCAAAGAAACATTATTTAAAACAGTTGCCTATCAAATTGAGTTGACTCAGATTTAAACTTCCTCTTTCACAAGGGACACATTGGCAAGCAACTCCTCTGCTACAAGTCACTAGAGAACGCCTGTTTGCAAAGCTCCCTCATTGTTCTCCATGTATGAAATGAAGGCTTGAGTGACAATGTTTGAACAGCTACGATGGACTTCCTTTCCATATATTAACACACACATTTGGTTGGAATATAAAACCACAAATATGTAGCAGCATATAACATAACAAGTTCTGTTAGATGGCAAACATCATAATGTCTTTGCAATTACCTGCTGTTCTGGATAGCTGAGAAGCATGGTCATACCCAGTCATGCTAGTTGATACCTGCTTTTATTTATAAAAATTCCAAGAACAAAAAGACATTTTTACAGCAATTTTTAGTTCCAGACCATAGATGTTCTCTTTTTTGTTTCAGAAAATATATTCTGGAGTAAGCCATTTTTAAAGCTATCATACCATCTAATTTAGTGGCACTTACCTGTGACTCCTTCACGTTTTCAACAGTGAAGTTGAACCAGACTCGAAAGCGTGGGTTGCAGGTGTCTGGTCTGATGAACAGGTCATACTCGAACTCCGTGACATGGTCCACCCTTCCAAGGTTCCCTACCAGGAACATATGAGAAAGAATGCATTTTAATGAATCAACTCCCCAGGAAATACACTGAGAAAAGTTTTTAAAATTTCTTCCTCTGTTCATTAAAATATACAAGTATAATAAGCCCTACAACAGTTCATAATTATTTTTAAAAGGGCCAATCATAGTCAAAAAATAAAACATATACCAAAAAGAAGACAACATATATTTTTATTATTCAATCCAATTGGTCTTTTGCCTCTGCTTATCTGAGTAAAGGGAAAGCATCCCTTTCCCCCCACAGATGGGCCAGCCTTCCTCTCCTTTTTGATTCAAAAACCATCTCAACACTTCTCCTTAACTAACACCTCTTTCCAAAGACATAAAGAGATTTTGCCTCAGCCTGTTCCTGGTGAATTTCATGGAATAATATTTTTTAAATATAGTCAGAGCAACATTGTCCCCTATGGCATTATTCAGCAGGCAACCACCCTGGCTATAGAAATAAAGTTCAGCACTGGGAAAACTCACTAAGTGCTTTTAAATTGCTAAAATGGCATTTTTCCTTTGAAGCATGCCAAGATTTTTAGAGACAGGGTTTAGACTGTCCAATTCATTTATACACTACAAAAATAAGACTTTACATTTTCCTGATTCAATCCAAAATTCATCTCACCAGCTCTTGTAAGACAGGGCCCTGCTCTAGCTCACATGCTAAATTACCTTTATTTAAAAAAAAAATAAATAAAAATAGCACTGAAACATGGGTTACAAGTATATTTTTGAGGTTAGATATATATTTTTGGGTTGGAAATATATTGTTGCATTCTTATTTATAAATATTAATTAAGATTTATAAACACTTATTTATAAAGCTATTTAAGCTAAACAATTCCCTCCTCAGCAAGTCCCATTGCAGTCAATAGGATTGTTCTCTGCTAACACAGGGATCTGCTGTTCCATGCTGGAAAAGAAGCAGGGAAAAACATTTTTAACTCTCTTCATCAATATATTTCCAGGATTTCTTCCTTATTCTAAATCGTTTCTAGCCCTACTAATGGAACATTTTTAATCTTCCCTATTTTTAATGTTATCCTCTACTTTCCTACCCACATCCCTCTTTTCAGAAGAAAATTCTCTCCACTGCTTCCCTCAGCAGAGACCCACTCCACGCTCACAATCTGTTCCCGAGCGCTCGCCTCGAGGAGACACTTGGCATTGGAAATATTTGAGAAAACAGCTCTATTGTACAGCCAGAATTCCTCTGCCAAATATCAGGAATGTCACCTGCCGTCCTGGGTGTCGGCAATGGGGCTGCAGACCGAGCTCCCTGAGCCCATTCCAGCCCGTTCCCGACGGTCCCAGCCGGCTCCACGATGGTTGCACCTCACGGCCCGGCCCGGCCCCTCAGCCACGGTGGAAGCGCCTCAGTGAAAATGTGCTTAAAAAAGGGCAAAACCCATACAGAGTGAGGGAGGCTGAGAAGGAGGAAGATGAGGAGGATGAGTGGGGCCATCTGTGTCCTGTGGGGAGAGGCTGGAGCAGGTGGATTCTCTGAAGGAGCAGTGGCCCACAGAGGATCCCGAGTGGAGTGGGCGCTCCTGACAGGAACCACGGGCTGTGGGAAGGGAAGGGAAGGGAAGGGCCTGGGATGAGGCAGGGGGGCTGCGTGAGGAGGGAGCAGCAGCAGAGCACTGACTGCAGCCCCCATTCCCCTGCCCTGCTCCATGTGTGTGGGGTGAAGTTGATCGTGGGAAACAGGGAAGGATGGGGAGGAAGGCATTGTTCTAGTTTTTCTTTGTTTCCTACTATCCAAACCTGTTTTAACTGGCAATAAATTAGTTTCCCCCAGTGGAGCCTGTTTTGCCTGTGAAGGCCGCTGGTGAGCGACCTCCCTGTCTGTATTTGACCCAAGAGCTTTTTCACCTTATTTTCTCACCCCTGTCCTGTTGAGAAGTGTGGATGAGAGTGCTGGATGGGCATCAAGCAGATGGCCAAGGCCAACACACCACATCTCCTGGCTTTAGGTGAAGTCCTTGACACAACTTAAGCGCACTTTCTGCCACAGGGGTCAAACCCATCACTTACTGACAACAAAAGAACTCGAATCTTAACATAAACTACAATTCCCGACAGATCATTATCCCAAGTCAATAAGAATAGCAAAACCAAGCTTTGTAATACCTTTAAATAAAGGACTTTGTTTTTCAGTATTTTTCATTAAATGTTATGACAGTTGGGATAATAATATTCCTCAGATATTTTAAGTGGTCCAAGCTGTTCATCCCAAAAGGTTGGATTCCAGTTGCCTCACAGGTCACAGTTTCAGCTCTCTCTGGAGAAAGCTTGGTGTGTGGATGCCCAGAGTTACTGCAGCTGTGCATGGGATCCTGTTGGATCCTCTAAAGTTGAGGAGCAGGCTGGATGAACACAGATTGTGGACCAGGTCCAAGTATACTACGTATATATGATTCCCAGTGATCCCAGCAATTCCAGATACAGATTAAGTTATCTGCAACACAGACCAGAAGTGCAAATTTTGATTGAATTACTTCCAAAGAAGGACACAGAAGCAATTAAATTCATATTTTAAGTTCAAAGACCATTAAAACCTTGTACTGTAAGGCATAGGAAACTAAAAGATTATTAGGAACATAATTAAAACAGAGAAAAAGGAGACCTTGATTTTGACCTATTGCACATTTAAGTTTCTTTTTTCAACAACAAACTGATCTGCATTGTATGGGGGACAGATGTCCCACTCAGAAGTACTTTATGGAATCTACAGGATCCTTAAATCAGCAGAGGAGAGTTGTACCAATGTCAGTGAAATCACTGATGGTGAAGTGATGGTGTGCTGGAACCACTGCCATCCAGTCTGCTCTGGAAGACTATGCACTCATCTCAAATTCAGCAGTGTCTGTAACAGTTTAATCATTGTGTGCTCAATTCTCCAGGAGTCCCAACACTGTTTTCTCTCTTGATTCAAATGCTCCCTTCCCTCCTAAATCAGTATTTTTTGCTTTTGCAAGTTGCATCTCACTTTATTACTTCTGCCTGCAGAGCTGTCTCTTCCCAGGCTCCCTCATAGCACACATCAGCTGCCATTGTCACCTGCAGCCATTTGCAGTTCAGTGTCATTTGAACATTTCATTAGCCCACTATTTCTTCTCTGCCTTCCAGATGCTAAATAGGCTGGACTGAACACTAATGCCTTCGGTAACTAATTCAACAAGTTCCTCGTGCTCAATAGACTATTGTTTGTAATATCACAGCCTTTGCTCACAATCTGTCAGCCTAATTTCAACCCACGTAGCAATGTCATTAAACAAGACAGCAGTTTTGGTACAAAGAAGCCTGGAACTGTAGGAACAAAACACCTCCTCGCTTTAAGAGATGCTTTGTAGAAAACTGATAACGCCACTGCAAAACATTTTTCGGTGTCCAGGAGAGGATATAAACTTCCCAGTGTTAATCCCACAAACAAACTGAACAGTTTTATGTACTGCCTTCGCACTGCTGCAGTCATGGGAAATAGATTTATTCTAATCAATGAGAATTATATTCCAATACCTCAGGTAACGCAGTGAAGACCATTGGAAACCATGAAACAAGAATTAAAACATTGATTACAGCATTCCATTTAGACATTAAACCATTACAATACTTTAACATTGAAAATAAACATTTTTTTTCCATTAGTACAAAGCACTTCTAACCTGATTATTTTTTAATGTCTCTATAAGGTTCCTTAAAACTTCTGTGTCACAGGAGTCTCTGAGTGATTATGCAATACACAATCTGCCTTGCAATACCTGTGCTAAACAGTTTCTGTGTTGAAATGATGGCAAATATAAGAGAGAACCAGATAGCACCAATTTTCAGTAATAGTTTTCAGTCTTGATACAACTACTGTAAGACCCTTTGCACGCAGTTTTTATTCAGTGTACATTTCTAGTCTGGTAGTTTGTGATATCAGTAAGAGAGTCTGTCAACAACCACACTGGTTAAGTATGTTCTTTTGAAATCAAGGAAAAAAGTCTCACATTACTCAAACATCAGCTTTGCTTTACTTCACTTTGACTTTATGCCCACATGAACTCATCACCACTCCAGTCAATAAACCCAGCAGTTGTACATACAAGATTATGCAACATTTTTCAAAGCCTCGTCACTCCATAATTTTTGATAAGCATTATATTTCAGGGTTAACACTATAAAACATTAGATATTAATAATGTTATTTAAGGTACATGTAAGATTAAAGAACTGACTGAGTAACATGACCTGCAAGGGAAAAAAGCCCAACAACATTATGAGCAGTAAAATCTGAACTGATTGGCATTCTAAACAATTCTTGTTTCCTTTTTTTTTTAATAGGTTGAATGCACATCTGGTTGTCAAATGGCTCTCTGACTATATCTTAAAAGTAGAACAAACAATTTATTAGGGGAGCCAGCACTTTACAAAACATTATGTATTTCATCTCCTATGCACTCTGAAATTAGTTGCAGGGGCTTTTTCTATTATTATTTTACTTTACAGAAATACTGGCACAGATCTTTTTAAACTTATGGGAAGATGTGAACAAATCAAATTCCCCAACGTCTATAAACTGACTTTCACTCAGCCTTGGGGTTTGTTTTTAAGACACGCTCAATTTTCAGCCACAGTTCTGTTCAATACTCTTAGCATACTGAGAAAAGAGGAGACATACTTTCCTTTAATCATTCAAGCTGAAATTCTTAATTATATTTGCTTAAATTGCTTTACAGAGTAATGTTTAGTGCAATACTCTGAAAATGTGAATAGTGAAAGGGGTCAATAGCATGTTTCAAGTTTCTTTAAAAGTCAGAAAAAAGCCCAATGATACTATTTTATTAATCATGCAACATACACTTAGTCCTCATAAAATATTAATGTGTATTGCTTCCTACATCAATAAAAAGTGTACTTTACACAAAGAAAGAAAACCTGCTTAAGAAAATGCTAGCTAAACTCACCAAACATTCTAACAATTATCATAAAAATGCTCGAAAAGAAAATATAGATATGTTAAGCAATCCTAAAATCTTCTTAAACCACACATTGTGCTTGCCTACAGAGAATTTTAAGATGAAAAATAGACCTTGAGGGTCTTAGACAAGCCTGAGGCAATATAAAGAAAAAGGTCAAACACTCTGCTAAAAAGGACCGTTATCTTCAGAACAACAACTTATCAGCCAGCTTGCAGCCCTGCTTATTTACAGTTATTGGTCCCAGAGGAAGTGCACTTCAGCGCGGGGCGCGATTACTTTGTAATGAGTTTGCCAGAAATGGTAAAGGAAACTAATTTGTAACAATGTGCCGTTCCCTGCACATGAACTTTCTCAGACACTTTTTTTTTTTTTTTTTTTCCTGGGTCCGGCAATGAATAACTAACTTCAGGCTCCCTAATAAGCAGTGAAAACAGAAGTGCATTAAACCCGACTGAGTCGCAAGCGAAATGTGCTGAAATATCAGTGATTATCCCCCTCAGCTGTCCATTACAGTACTCATGATGACCACCAATTCCCCTGTGGTGGATACATAGAATGCAGGTTTCAGGGGGTGGATTTGCACATGAAAATTAACACCATTTGGAAGAAAATAGCCTGCACCTGTCACAGATTAGCAACAAAAGGTCAAATGCCTCCTTTTACACCTAGAGCACTTGCATATTGTATGCCTTGCTTATAGGAGACTAATTCCAGTTTCTTAATTCAGAAAAGTGAGCACCATGGTGAACTGAGGAGAAGAAAGAGAATTAAATCTTGGCTAAAAGCTATCAATAAATCTATTGATCAAGATACATATGAATGGAAGTAGCTGAGGCAATCTCTGTCTCCAAAAGAGGTAGTTTTTCAAAAGAGAATTACACAAAGTGCTCTTCTGTTTTTGTCAATATGCTGCCAGGTTTTGAAATGCTATTTTTCATCCACACAATAAAAATCTTGACAAGTAAGCAATAGAAAATCACTAATACACTTGCAGCTGCATTTCAATCTATACAAATTCTTTAAACAAAAACAACCAAGGAACAGATTGGAATATACATCATTTTCACCAGTTGAACCTGGGATGAAGTCCAAGATAGCCAAACAGTATTAATCTATATTTCATGCAACTCTGTATTTCACAAAATAAGATGAAATGTAGAATAGGGAATACCCGCAATGGAATTCATCCTTATGGATCATAAAACACATTGAGATGATAATGCAAAGAAATTTTATCAATATGTTCTAAATGGAACAGGAATTATAGGGACTGAGATCTGTAAAAACTTCTCTTGAGTGAAAGTTTAGAAATATCTTCTGGAAGGAGTGCATCTAGGAATATCAGCTGTAAATTCCCACTTGCTTCATGGTCTTCATCTGAGAAAAGAATTTATACAAAATTGTTTGTCGAGAAGTCCTGAACAATTTCTAAATAGCATTTGATTTCTAAACAGGAAAAACAAAAAAAAAAAAATCTAATGAAATAGTGATGATCTCTGAAAACTGTGATGCTTTTTGCATCATCTGCTGGACTCCTGCCCAGAGCAGATGTCAGATCCAGATTCCTGAAACCTCAAAGCACGATTCGAGAAAAAAATACAATATCATGAAAAACACATAGAGGACACCTGTAAATTATGGTTTAAATTATTAAAATTGCACATATTAAACTTTGCAATACAAAGTAATATCTATACTGCCACAGTTACATCGATATCTTGCAAAAAAACCTCAGTACTCTTCAGCAATATAGTACTCTTTTAAAAACCTCATGTTTTAACTGACACAGGTAAAACCATAACAATGGTCATGACTCTGCTTTTGGTCAGATCCAGATTACCTTTGAAAAACCATCAGGGCTATAAGATAGGCAAAGCATTTCAAAAGTACATGGCAAGACTTGATGTGGAGTCTCTTTTCCATCTTCCCCCCTCAGTTAAGCAAGAAGAAATTGTTATTTCCTTTTTGTTTTAAGTTTTTATCAGTTGTGGCATCCAAAGGTGTTTTTGGCAGTTTTTGTGAAAAAGACTGTACAGGAACAGTGAGTATCTTAGCTCTCAGAAGCAGCTGGTGAAAGGCCAGGTCCCATCTCTGCAAAGGGTAGACTGAGATGTACATATTAATGCACAACTTAGGGAGGCCAAGCAATTCTGACTGATAAAATCTAATTGTGAAGACAGCACAGGAAAAGTCTAGCTTTATACTCTTCTGGTTGACCTATGAATATAGCATTAAAATTAACTGTATTTATTTTGGGGGTATATAAGAGTTATGGGTCTCCACTTGTTTGTTTGCCTCTTTTAGTACAAGAATACTCATTTTAGTGGGGTTGCTCCAGATGCACAACAACGAGAGGCAGATCTGATTTTCCACACCTTTTCAGGATCACAGTCTGAGTTCCACTCTTTTCAATCTTTTTCCTCACAAGTGATATAAGTCAAGAAAACTGCACCCATTTGCTAAGGGCATCCTGCCCACAGGATCTGGAAACAGTCACTGCTTCTCAGTGGTCCCAAACAAATGCAATGAATAAACCTTTAATTCTTTCATATTGAGTTAAACTGCAGAAACATTAATGATGTGTGGCCTAGACTGAAACACCCACAGGAGTTTTACAAATTAAAACTTTTATCTGAATTAGAGTAGGAGGCGGAATTATCTTCCACACGGAAAATTAAGGGAACTGGAAACCTGTAAGAAAGAAGGACTGGTTAAAAAAGGAGAGGGTCATAAACCATCTTACATCTATTAGTTGAGTATAAAGAAAGGGTGAGTGGGGCAGGAAATGCTGTGATTTATTTTACTAAAAACACTTACAAAAAGATTCTCTTATTTTAGTAGTCTGGACAGTGCTGCCAATGGATAGTTTTGGGATGAGTTCTTCCTTTCAGAAAAAAATGCTTTTCTTGGTCACAGATGTTTGAATGATGCCTGGGCAATGGGAAAGGGGGGATACTGGGATTAAACTTTATTAAGCAGTAGTTTTGAGGCTCCTCCTGCAATGGGGATACTACTACAGATTTCACAATATAAATAGCTGTAAAGCTGTAGCATGTGTTAATCCCAAAGGCCACCTACTTACATCACTTGCAACTTTCTTTTAAGATAATGCAGAAGAGTAAACAAAGCCACTTGGAAAGGCAACACGAGCAACTAGAACTGGAATATTTTCTGTCTTCTTATGTTTCTTAAGTAGAGCAGTCTTAATGGTAATCCCAGTTTAGAGCACAACGAGAAACAGCAACAAGTAATCCTGAAGATTTTGGGATCGTGATTGCTCAAAAACCACCCTGAGCAAAATAGCACAAAAGACAAGCAACAGATATCCCAAATTGCTACAAATATCAATGTATATATTGTATATGTATATATATTGCAGGCCTACATATATATTCAGAAATTATACAATAAAATCTTGCTGAAAGAATTCGATAGTTTTGATCAAATGAGATTGATATTTAATCACTTGCAGCCAAAGAGCCTAATTTCAAAATTGCCCTTATCAATAAATACTGATGCTTTCAGTTGAAGGATCTGAAAAACCCAGTGCTGCAAAGAATAAAATGTCAATGTTCACCGTGTAGGGAAATTGCAAAGGACGGATAAAATGGAGTCATTCTCTTGACTCCTTCTCCTGCATCTGTGAGATTCTTATAAATTACAAAAAAATCAGCAGAGCCCAAGACTGCAGGACAAATTCTCCAAAAAGTCACCAAATCTTGTAAATACACACACTGGCAATGATAAAGTAGCAGTGCATCAGCTTAGTAAGGAGTGTCAAGAGTGCTTAAAAATCAGAGGCCTGCGCCCCGAGATGGCCATTGCACACCCACCACACCAAATCCACCAAATCCCCAGAAAAACAGATTTCTCTGCTCCCTCTTTATCAATTCCCCCAAGGCCTCCAATGACAGATGGGCAGTTATTTATCCACGGCAGTGAACCTTTGTTAAAGGAAAATCAGAATACAAAGAGGTTTTGCATTAGTGTCACGAAACTCAGCTTTCTTTAACAAAGCGTGCGCTCCCAAAATGGGGCTCTCACGGCTGTGCATGTATCACATCCTTCAAAGCAGAGCTCTTAAAGGGAAAAGCATTCGGGGAAATTTCTGTTTGGAAGTCACTTAGCATATAATGGGTGCTATCCTAAATAAATAATTAATAAGTTAATAAATAAATTATAACAGCGTCTGCAGCCTTAACCACGGAAGCAACCACCAAGGCGGATCAGGGAATGTGAACGGCTGCACCACAGTGGGATGTACCATTACTGGTGTGTGGCAGACAGAAACATCTCTCTAAATACTGGCTTGCTTAGGGTCCAGTGCTCAATGGCCAGCACTGAAATCTTCAGGCTCTAATGTAAAACATTCTCATGTTTACCTGCCACCCAGACATCACAGGCGTGCAAAAAAAAATATTAAAAATGGTTAAAAGTGTTAAAATCTAGATATTCTTTATTCTTCAGTACATTACAGCACTCCTACTTATGTAATGCTTCCTACTCAATATATTCATCGTTTTGCAAAGACCCTGAGAATTCCTGTAATGCCAAAAAGCAAAAAAAGTTCTTTCATCCTACAAGAGGGGATATTCCTGTTGATGTATTACTGCACAGCAACGCTGAATTCTGCATGTGGCCTAGTTTGGTGCCTGATACATGGAATCACCATTTTTCCAGGGAAATTCTTCCATAGTATAACTATAGACTGACAGTTCAGTAAAAAGGAAGAGGTGGAAATCTCAATCAGTTTGGAGATCTATAGTTAAATTGTATTCCCAAGGACCTCTAAAACGTCACCAGACCTGTAAATAAATTTGAGGGTTTTTTATTGAACAGAAAGAGTATAATTGGAAAGGCTCCAGGTACTGCCTTTTAAAAGAATCTTCCTCTTTGAAATAGATCCTGAATTAGAATCTTCTTTAACTAGTAAATTACTGGCTTTATATCCATAACTGTCTTTATTTTATAAAAAAAAAAAATTCTTGAAGAAAGGTACTTTAAGGATAGGCTTCCAGTACAAATACTGAATCTGATAATATCTGCCCTATATATAGCCTTTACAGAAGAAACAGTCTTATTTTAGTTTATTATAAAACTGAATTTGATCCTCTATGCTGTTATCAATCCAGTCACAAAACCAGTTTGGGTGCTGGAAATGTTATTCTCATTCAATACATTAACCCCATTGTTTCATTGCATTAAAAGGGATATCTTACCATATAATCTCCATGATAAAATTTACAGATAGACTTTCCTGGAGTCTGGGTACATTTTTAGCCATTTCATCCGATTAGACTGGTACACAACTTCCCCACTCATCTCCTCCTCCTCCTCAGTAGCTCCTCATCTGACATTCTTTTGTAGAACAAGGTGATTTCTGTACTTTTCTCTTTATTATACAGCATTTTGATCCTTCTGTAGGTAATGGAACTTGTTCCTGTATTTTCACTTACACAATTTTCTGACCCCTGTGCATTGGTATTTTCCTCTCCTCCAGACACCAGCCAGTTCTGGAAGCCCTCCTGGACTTCCAGCCTTAACAATAATTCTGAAATGCCAATACTGTTCATACCCTTTACTGCATAAACTTTATTAAAATTATATTTATTATAAACTACATAAACCTTACTGCAATGCACTATATACAATTATGTAGAAACAAGGAACTACATTGTGCTGGTTTGTCTTTATAACACTGACAGAGCTGATAGCAGGCCTTCCTAACTGTACCCACGTGGATGTGAAATAAAACTGCTTACCCTAATTTATCTTTGTTTAGTTAACGCTGAAATTAGACCTTGAGAAACTAGCTCGTTGATGTTATTTTTTCAATCAGAACTGATAATTTAAATATTGACATTTTAGATGGCACCAACATGTTTTTGACTCCTGCTATGGTTACAATTTTTTTTTATATCTGAATGTCTGTCTCAGTTTTGTTGTTTTTTTTTTTTTTTTCATTTTGCCAAATCCAGAAGCGTTTCCTTTTATTTCAAAGTATTTCTATGTTTGTAGTAAATTAAACATTAATCTTTCTCTGCAAATGTCAAGTGATATTTAAATGTTTTTCTGGCAGATAAATGATTATTAATATTAATGCAATAAAATCACAGCTCTTTGTCCTTTCTTTGATATTTAAGAAAAAATTAAGAATGTCAAAACAGTTCTGCAAAAAGAGAATTCATTGGTCTACCATCCACTCTTCATTAGCCTGAGAGGTAAAAAATTACTGATCTTGTGAGACAATGTGTTTATAGAATCAGAAAGGGTTGAAAATGAATTACTCTATCAGTGGTAGAGTGTGTATCACTTCAATGTGAAAATGCCTTGTTAAAGTTCATTTTAATTTAAAGCCCCCTTTTGTCATTCAAAAAGCTTTAGCACAATGAAAGAATCTTTGTCACTTTCATAATTAGCCCCTCTTGCACTAAATGAGAATAAAATCTGATCAGAAGTCCGTACAGGCAAGGTCATAAATCAAAGAGAAAAGCTCCACAAACAGTCCTGTAAGATGTCCAAAGGCACACACAGCTTGGAATTAAAGCACTGTAGTCAGGATCCACTCCCAGAAACACGGCACAAAAAAGCCCCAATAATATCTGTTTGACAGGCTAAATTTATCTCCATATTCTGGAGCCCTATAAACACATTTTGCTGTTTAGATACAAAAGCAATTTCAGCACCAAGGACAATCCAGGAAAGCAAACAGCTGTTAAAGTGCTACAATCGCCGTTTGCCAACCAAAGTCAAATTAATTTAACTTAATGCTCTCACTTCAAACTGTGGCAGTAAAACAAAACAAAACAAAACAAAAAAAAGCCATATATGATAATTGTCATAAAGCAGGAAGTAAAGTTGTATTAACAGAAAAAAAAAACCTCCTTAGGAAATCGAGTTTAGTTTTATACAAAGAAGTGAATTCACAGCCCAGCTCAAACATAAACTGTGTTTTATTCAACTTATCTTCATTTTCAGATGAAAGTAAAAAGACATTTTGAAAGATGTAATAAAATTCTCAACCTTGGACAGTTATGGAAAGAGTGACAGCACATCACTCTCTCTACTCAGGGATCATCAGAACACCAACTGATATCCAAGACATCAACATATTATTTTACTCCCCATGTTAACACAAAATGAGGGTTTCATCAGAAAATGATGCCTAAAGCATGGGGAGAGAGGAGGGCAAGGAGAGGGCAAGGCAGAAAGTTGACAGAAGACTGTTATAAAGTGGCAGCAGCGATGAAAATCTGTATTCTACAATAGATGTACCTTCTACAATTCAATGTATTATGTTAACATTAAATGCTAATCTTAAATAGTAATCAGCTGAGAGTATTTTTAAAGCAGCTACATCCATACAAACAGGAATTTTCATGGCAATGCACATTCATATCCATAAAGCATACATATATTTGGAGACATTTGGATATATCTTTACCTTTAAATACACTGCTATGTACATTAAAAATGTGCAACTTTCCTTTATGAGATTTTGGGGTTTAATAGTATTTTCTCTGCAGAACCAAGCTGGTAAAGTCCTGTCTCTAACCATGCAAACACCAAACTACTTTCAAAGCAATGGCTTGTTTGGAGGGTGTGGTTGGTAAGATGTCTGTCCTACGTTGCCAAAATTTCAGGTTACAATAATTACACAATGATCATAAGTAATTTGATTCCACATGTTTGCAGACACATAAAACTGGTCTGCTGAGCAACAGCCTGAAGAGCATTAGTGTGACTAACAGGAAGCTTCTCACAGGGGTTCAGGTAGTGAGAACTCGAGTGTCCTCTTGGACACAGCCCGCTGTGCTCGAGTCACAAAAGAAACATCATTTGCCTTGTCTATCAGACAAACAGGTATCTAAGGAGTGCAAATTGCAAATATTGTACAAGCAAAGCCAGCCTGGGAACTGTGAGGAGGGCATGCAGGTGATTAGAGAAAGAAAATGGGTTTGAGATGGATGGGATGAGAATCTGAGTCAGACATATTATTGAAATTGAACTGCCTGGATCTTTTTCTTATAAGTGAGTATTCCAAAAAGCCAATAAAGCTTTTAAACCAAAAGAAGAGCTTTTTACTTATAATAAACTAGATTAATTGGCTTTTAAATAAAGAAAACTCAAAATTACTAAGTAAGAAGGAAGAAAAATTAAAAATAAAACAGATCTCCCATGCCCACTGTGCTCCTACAAGCAGATACTGTTCTCACAATTTCTGTTAGTCTCCTACTTGGACAACTTGCTAGAATTGCAACAAATTCTAGATAGCCTCCATTGAATCCCCAGGAAAATACTGTCACCTCCATGGCCAACCCTGCGTCTGCTCCTTGTATTTGTCCCCAGTTTCTCAGTCTCCAGGTGCTCCAGCCTCCCTGCCTGCTGCACCCTCACTCTCCTGTCCACGCCACTTTGTGCTCTGAAAGCATCTCCCTTCTGAGCCAGCTCAGCAGCTCCCAGTAGAAGGCAAAACCTCTCCCTTTCTCTAGAATATTCCATTTTGTTCTATCAGTCCCCTTCTAACGGGGCAGAAATGAAACAAATAACATCTCTTTGAGTGGGTTTAAACAGAAAACTCCATCAAACCAACATTGTAAAAGACATCCTCAAACTTCCTCTCTGGCTGTCCCTATCATCTGATTCTCACATGCTGTGTGTCCAGGTGGGGACAACTCAGATGCTACAGCCAATCACAGAATTCATAATGCCAGGTAGATCCTTCTCAGCATGTCCTCATTATCCAGCTCCTTCCCACCTCAGGAAAGGCAGAGAGGATAAAAAAGGACGGCCTTTGTAAATAAGGATTTCAGAGCTTCTGTCATGCCAACAAAATCTCATACCTTCTCTTCTACTTTTGTTTTACTTTTCACCTTGATCTGAAACACACAAAACCTGGTGGAGACTACGATTTTAAAATTCCTAGGAAAACATGACTCTTATTTTAAGTCCCATTTCCTCTTAACCAAATGATGCTGCTACAGTGGAAAAAACACAGCACCTCTGCCAGTTGAGTCTCCATGCAACCAGCACCTTCCTGACTGTCAAAACTGGGATTTGCACCCAAGTGGGACCCCAGAGGGGGGTGGAAGGGAATAAGACATGGAACCAGGAGAACTATGTCCATGGAACAAGGGCAAGTAAACTCCTTCTAGCTAGGCTGACAGGAAACCCAGAGCATTTGGAAGTGTGGTGCTCAGCCTCTCTTCCTGAGCTTTTCCATCACACAGCAGGTCTGATCTCCATCCATCTGCTAACACAGACAGGTAGCCCTTGGTGTGATTGATATCAGTCTGTTCCTAATGAGGAGGCACAGACCGTAACCCTTCAGCAGGTCTCCAGCTGAGCCGCCTCGATCTTGGTCACGTTTATTCTGCATTAAGAAATAATCAGAAGAAAAGAGCTGAGCAGTTATTCCCATATTACTCATGGCTATGAATAGGCTGAAGTGCAGGGTTATAGTCAGAGGCACTTTTGAGTCAATAACCTATTTGCCAAACTTTGGACGGTGAGCTGAGTGGGAGGTTTGGGCTGTATAAAGGCATGAGCTGTAGGTAAGTTCCAGACAAAGTCAATCATATCACAGACTGACTTTTTCTGCTATAGTAATATTTTGATATCCAGAACTTTCTAGCCTATCAAGATCCCCACTTAAGCTTGATTTAGCGTTCCAATTTAGTGGATTTAAAATAAATTTACTTTTATTTGACTGTATCTCCAAAATTTATTCTCACTAGGTCTGTTTTTGGTAGGAACACACTTTTCCATAAGGAAATATGTAAATTTTCAAAACTGACAGAATCTCATAGGTTATTTTACAAAACCAGAAAACAAATCAGTATTTTTAAAGCAATTAGTACTTAAATGACCTTACAGTGAGTCTTGAGCTGTATTAAAGTTTCTCATGGAGATGCACTGGCCTTGGTCAATTATACAGTTCCAATGTTGCTTCTGAGTCTTCCCAAGCAGTGACATACACACACTTACAGGACTATTTCTGTTCAAGATTAGTCTGGATCACTAAACAGAGGTGCCAATTTACCCCCATGTAAGAACCTAAAGGAGTATCAAACCTTTTCAATTGAAATAACAAACACACTACTTTTTTTTTAATACCATATTTTACTAATAGTATACCCTGAGAGTATACATAAGAAGCTGCTGAGGCTTATTATATATATAAATATATATATATATATTAATGATGTAATAATTAAATCTTTCAAATGTAGCATCCACAGTAAAACAACATTGGACTGCATTAATCAGGCAACACTGAATTTTCTCCACATCTTGTAATTCATACACTTGGAAATTTAATTTTGTTAAAATATACTAGCCTGTATTTGCTATCACTATGATGCCATGCAGATAAAAAAGACTAAATCACAATTATCAAATTACAACTTTCTGATTTCAGCATTCTTCCTTTCTCATATGAATCAACAGTTTAACATATGTCTTCCAGTTATTATTATCAGTTAACAAAGCTTGTTACAGTACTGTCAAAGAACACAATATTGCTTTTCTCCTCATCTTGGTTAAATCAGCCAAAACTGAATAGGTTGCAAAAGGCAACACTTGTTCTCCCTCCTCTTTCTTTACTCAGCTGGTTCATTCTTCATTAGTCTGACTCAGAGGAGATAACCCAGCACAATTTTTCCAACAGTATTTAAGTTTTCCTGCACCGCTGAAATAATATCAGTTATTGTTACATTATATCTGAAATAGTATCTATTATTCCTAATACCTGCTGAAGCATGGCAGACTCTAAAATAGCATCCCTACAAAGGAAAGTCCATCTTATCCACCGTGATTCAGGATGACACACACTTTGTTCAGTTTTAAAGAGTAATCAAAGGTGTGGGCTTAAATCCAATTAGTGTGCTTCAAAGAAGATAATGTCAAAATGCTCCAAATGGGGATTCTACTGCACAGCACTGAAGCTCTGAACTCCTGCAAAGCCTCAGATTTCTGGAACTATAAAATGAAAACAAAAGCACCTGCTAAAGCACGTGGTGAACTCCTGCAGTAAAAGGCTGTGAGCGTTATTATTGACCAGGCTAATATTCTAAAGAGAAAATAAAATTAGAGGTCTTGGAAGTCATGCATTGACATCCTAAGAAGTATCTCGATGCCATAATGATTGTTACAATGCAGGCATATTGGACAGACACTTTGAATGGACCTCCTGGTCATCACTCAGAATGTTCTTATTTTCCAGCCATCTAACCAGCTCTCTTTCTTCTGGCATTCACTCTTACTGACCCCAGACCCACTAAATAACAGAAGGTTTATCCAACTGCCAGGTGACTACTAATTCACAGAAAATTTCACAACTTCATGGTCTCACCCGAAGCCAACAGAAATTGTGGTTTTGCAGAGATTTTTTTTCCACTGGTTTCTGCCCTGGACAAGGCACTGAAGATTTGGCATCTGTCAACACAGACCCCCCTGTGCTGCAGAAAATATTTAGAGCACACAGCTGAAGTTGAAGCTTTGGGTAAGAAACATTTCCTGCCCAAGAGAACATGCAGACTGATTAAGGACAAATGATCACCAAACATCAGGACCTCAATTCTTTAAATATTATATATATATACACACACACATATATATACATATATTTTTAAAAAGGAGGAATTTTGGCAAGGCAGATTTAAGAAAATCTTTCAAGGGAGGGAGGATTTCCTTGCAGAGGAAATCATGTGAAAATGGGAAACCATGACTTAAATAAAAGGGATAAAAAAAAATGTTTGCTGATAAAAATGCAAATGCAAATATGAGAGAAGGAAATAAATGGATCCCTAAATCCAAAAGCATAAAGAAGAGCACACAGATGGGAATAATGAAAAACGAACCAAATGCAAATGGCAGGCCAATAACATGGAGCCCTAGAGATGACGATAACAAGGTTTCATTTGACATAGCATTCAATGTACAGGCTCAAGAAGTGGGGCTCAGCACTCTCTCAATATACAAAAGAAGGTACTTCAGCAATTACATTTACACAAATGCAGAGAGGAAAGAGAAATAACAGGCAGGATGGCGTAGTGATAATCAAGTAAAGACAAGTGTCTGGGATGAGTGAGAATGGATCAATCCTGAAACTACTGAAACAGAGGGACCTCAGAAAACACAGGCAGTAATGACCAAAAGTCAAGTTTCAACTTGCTATCGGCTTTTGTTTTTCAGATGAAAGCATAACTTGATTATAACATCGTTGCCCCTTTCCTTGTCTTTGCTTTTAGCACAGAGCTCATCTACAATCCAGCTCAAGACATCAAGCTCTGGTATTCTGACAGCCATGTACCTGTAACAGCACAAAACTCCAGAGTGAGCTCACCATCCCAGTGTTTGTCCAGTCTTGAGACATTCTGGGCTGTGCTAACACTGCTAAGAAATCTGATCTGCCTGTGCCTACACAAGTGGCAGCCAGCCCAGCACAGGTACACGTGCAACTTTATGTTCACAAGAGCATTGAAAATATTTCATTCTACAACTTAACACTAATATGAAATACATATGTAAAGCATTATATAATTGCACCTTAACATAAGTAAATAAAAACTACAAATAAGAAGAAAGGCAAAAAAAAAAGAACATAAGTGCCCAAAAAAATTATTAGTCAGTCATTTAAAAAACTCACTGTGAACATAATTTCATAAGCTGACCACCAAAATGCTGAAAGGAAAAAAGAAACCTAGATGAATTATTCCTTAGCTCTCTATATTTTATACTGTATTCATGAAAAAAGCTTAAAATTTTTTCACATCTGGAATTTGACATTCATTTACAATCTTAGAAAAGGCTACTAAAAATGAATTATTCATAACATAGTACAGTAGCAACAAACAAACCCAATTTTTTTTTTAACAGAATAAATAATACTCCTTATGAAAAAGCTATCCTACAGTTTTAGATGAGAGGAACAGAGATGTGATTCTATTAGAAATTGTTAGAATATAATAATAACCCTTAATATATTATGGTAATTTCCCTTCACATTTTGTTACTGTAGTAGATACTGGAACTCCAGTAGCTGTCTAAAGAACAGCTACTAGATAATTTATGGTTTGTTCCCAGTTTGTTTTCAGAAATACAAACACTAAATCAAAATTAGCATGCTAAAGGCTGAACCTACAAGGCTATTAGGTTACTAAATAGAATCAATAAATGCAAAATGAAGCTCTGCATGTATCCAAAACAATGTGTTTCCCACCCAATAACTTGTATCCAAATTCCTGTTGGGCTGAACAAAATACAGTAAAATATTTTCTCCTAAAATCAGATAGTATCCATTTGCATTCAAGAATGCAAATACTTCTTGTTAATGTGGAAACACTTCTGAAGTATGTTGTTCTACCAGAATTCTTTCAAAAGTACAGGCCACTATGTATTTCACAGTTCTTTGTCTCTCCCTGCATTAGTGGCAGCTCAAACAAGCAAAGATCTTAATTTGGCTTGTTAACTTTGTAACAGCAGGCAGTTAAGAATTTTAAAATGACTTATATAACAACAAGAGCAGAATCTATCTGAAGTGTATTCTAATTTCAGGGGTGAAAAAAAGAAAGTGTTAATCTTCTAAGGGATCTCTAAGGGACCTTGGGGGATTGTCTAGTCCTAGAGCAGGGTCAGCAGAAGAGGCTGCTCCAGACTGCATCTACTCAGGTTTGGATGGAGACTCCACAGGCCCTGTGGGCAGCCCGTTGAAAAAATAAACCAAATATGGATACAATTTATGAGGAAAGTCTGAGGGAGCTGGGCCTGTTCACCCTCAAGAAGAGAAGACTGACAGGGGACTTCAACAATGCAGTCAGGATCTGAAGGGGGGTGTCAGAGGATGGACCAAGCTCTCCTCAGTGGCAAGAGGCAAGGGCAGAAACTGATGCTCAGGAAGCTCAACTCAAATGTGAGGAAAAACTTCTTTACTGTGCAGTGAGCAAGCACTGGAACAGATTCCCCAGAGAGGATGTGGAGTCTCCCTCACTGGAGATATTCAGGAGCTGTCTGGATGCAACCCTGTGCCATGTGCTCTGGGATGACCCTGCTGGTGCAGGGAGGTGGCACCAGATGACCCACTGGAGTCCCTTCCAACCTGATCCATTCCAGGACTCTGGGACAGGTATTCACGTGTCTGGAGCAGAGAAGGCAGTACAAGACATATTACTCATCCCTGTCCTTCTGTTCCCCCATTCTTCAGAGCATCACTGTTTGATCAAATCTAGCAGACATAATACAAGATATGAAATTTCCTACATTTCATTCAGCATTTGGCTCACATGGATCTGATGCAAAGCACTCTTAACATTTCTCAGCCATTTTGCACTCATTTCACACAGCTGAGATTCACTACAAAAGGCACTAGGCAGTCAAGAACCAGGTCTTTTGTGCTGCTGTCTTCTGCAAAACAGGGATAATATTACAGGTTATTGAACTAACTGAACAAAATACCACTATTTAGTCAAGCAGAGTATTTCGATGTTCTCTCAGATGAAAATAAAGCCTTTCCAATACCTTTTAGCTCCAAAATATTTACTGTTCTGATGCCACTTTCTCCTTTATTCTTGTGCCATTCCTTGTGCTAGGCTATGTGGTACCACCTGCATAAGCAGAATAAAGAATGCTTTTCAATCTCTTCTAGTTCTGAAAGGCTCTGATTTAAAAAGGCAGAGGTCAAGTATATAAACAGGACAGTGAAGGCAGAGAACCACTTTGGGGAAACAGCAAGGAGGAGCCTCCCCAACAAAACAAACAGTGCCAAAATTTTTCCACTGGCACTGCTCTACGTTGCAGAGCAAGATGAAATTCTGGAAGGGTGGTTGGCAGCTGTTTTAAAGACTCAAAATCAGATAAAAACCCAAGGTAAAGTTAAGGTCTACACTGTGCCCATCAGAAGAGATTGACCTGGACCTACCAATCACTCAAGACTAACATGATTCTCTATTTTAAGAAGCAATTATTCAAAGCAATTATTTCCTCAGTCAGTAACTGAGGCAGAGGTCACCTGTTATTCTATAGAGCAACCACAGATTTATTCAAATCCAGGGCTTTTATATGAGAAGAATTTTGCATCTCCTCATCAGTGACTTCCAGTGCTGTTAAAAAAAATTTTAGGTAAAGCACAAACTCATCAAGATTCTTTTCCTTCATACTTTCACCTGTCCCAGGCCTCTATTGTGTCCCTGTATATACATACCTGAGTGATTAACTGATGTCACATTCATGTTCATATTAACATGTGCAGTTTGAAATAAACACAGCTGCATTTATGTCAATGATTTTATATTCAAATATATCTGATTATGCTGAAATAAACACAGCTGCATTTATTTCAGTGATTGTACATTCAGATAAGGATATTTGTTCAGTGTAATGTAATGTTCCTTCACACTGGCAGGGACATTGCTATTCTTTCTTGCATTTCCCTCTATCATTTTTCCAGATGGAAAATTTTGAACAGAGCCAGAAAAATGGAAACTGAAAAATTTATCTCAGAACCTGGTATATAGAAAAATGCTTTTGCCTATTGTCAAAAATTACTTAAACATCTTTGCTGTTGAGGGTTTGGGTTTTTTTTAAATTCCTTCTCTGTCAAAGAACAAGCTCACAAAAATTCCCCCAAAACCTTAAACTCTGATGGGAATTTAAGCACCAGCAATTTATAGTGTGAAACCTTGAGAATGGATCTGCATCAGGTTGTTTCTGGACAACTGTTAATGTTAGGACATCATCTTCAACCACTGTCCTCCTAAGAAAATTAGTTTGAATGGAAACAATAACTCTTAACATTTTCCTTCCTATTATCTGATCAAAGTATAGTTTTGCATGATGTTAATTTTGGCTTGCACCCATAACCTCCAATCTATTTCTAGAAAATGAGAGAATATTATCACAGGTACTAACAGTGATTAACCAGTTAACCAGATGTATCTATCAGGTGAGATCAGTGTCCAGCTCAGTAACTGCCAGAAATGGATCCCTGGAGAACAGCATGGAAACGAAACAATCAGTTGAAGACGCCTCCCATTATAATTCCCCAATTTACAATGTGCATTTTATGAACCTTCTGAGGCAAAAACAGTGTCAGTGTTGAGCTCTCAACTGACCTTTGTTTCCTGGTCTTGTCAGTGGGTTTTTGCATTGAAAGCATGACACATGTCAACTTTTAGCACCCACAAGGTCCTGCAGGAAGAAGCTCCACAGCTTAATTAAACACTGTGTGAAGAACCATTCTCCTTTGTTTGCTTTCCACATGTTAACTGCTAGTTTCATTTGATGGCCCTTAGTTTTTGTACAAAGAGAACAGGCAGGGAACCACTGTTTCATATTCATTGACATTTTGACTAAGAATTATGATTTTATCAACCTCTATTACGTTCTTCCTCAGTTTTCTCTTTTCCTTACTAAGGACTCCTACCCTATTTGGCCATTTCTTACACAGAGGCTATTGAAAATTTCCTCTGCACTTAAAATTATCTGATCACAGACATTTCTGGTTTCATTTCCAGTTGCTTAGTCTGGTCCCTTTCAGGTCAATCAAACTGCAAATCAACACTTCAGTGTGCTTGTGTACAGCTGAGGAGATGCAAACATCTCCTGTTTGCAGGAGGAAAGGCTTGATCCTGAGGAAGGCAGCAAGAGAATCAGATGGTAAACTGACTGTGAAAATTATAATCAGCACAACAACTACAATTAACATCCTAATTCTTTACTCTTGCTATTACACTAATACTTCTTGCATTTTCATTAGCTCCAGAAGTCATTAATATCTGATATATATGATAACTCACTAATGCCATATGTGTTAGCTGGTATCACATCAACACCAAGCACTCCCCCAGTTGTGAAAATGCCTTCCATACTGTATCTGTTTAGATATTTAAAAGGTTAATATTTAGTTCCATTTGCAATGCTGACCTAGCAAGAAAAAAATTAATTTGGCATTACAGCAGTAACATCAATTTCCCATGTAACTTTAGTAATGCATTTACTGGAAAGAGATTAATATCAATTCCATAAATCATTCACATGCTTTTTCCGGAGTTTGAGACATCTGAGTAATGTCATATATGTTAACTGATATCACTCTGTGCATGCTACATCCATTAATCTATGCCTAGGGTCATCATTAAAACACACAAAAAATTAAAATCAGTCTTTTGTTCTTGGGGTTTTTGTGACTTGTAACTTGCAGCAGTCCAAAAGTATTGATACCCTGACAGAGTAACTCTGATCTGAACTGGGAACAAGCATGTTCAGAAATGGGAAACATTTGCTAAATTATCCCTACTGGTAGCAATAACCACTTAATACCTCTCTGTGAAATATGGCATAAATTACTGTCAACAAATAAGGAAATAACCAAAGTGTTCCATTAATTGGACACATCTCAGTGCCACAAAAGCAAGGGGAAAACAGACATTACTGATGAGCATTCTTACAGAATGGAAACCGAAAGCTCTACCTGACTTAGTGATTCCAGCTACACATGATAGAAAATTTGGAATAACAACTAGTTTTTGCTCCAAAACACAGTTTAGTCTACTACCAAAAGATTTTTACACTGGAAGAAAGTAGCTTTAAAAAGCTCTAGCACTTTTTATTTCTAGTGATGTGCCATTATGACATCGGCCTGTGTTGCTTTATTCCAGTTCTAGGACACCATAGCAGTGCCACTGAAATCAAGGGAAGGGGATTTCTGTCCACTGAAATGTAAGCACACAGAGGATCAGACTGTTTAATAATTTTGGAAGCTGTGTTACAGTTGCATATTAGATGCCCAAAATGCAACTATTTCCTAGGGTGGATTTCAGTTTTTCTTTGAGCATAATGTTATCAGTGCCATGTTCTATATCATCTTAGTTTTCATCTTAAAATCTTTTACCAACAAAAGCGCCTGTTTCAGACAATGTTTTGCAGCTCGAACTTTGCAGTATTTTATTAACCACAACTAACATTAATCTCCCCTAATTTTAGCTGTCTAAAGTTACACGTGGAGCCTCAACAACTGGGACACAGGCACTCCCAAAGGGCAATCCATCCTATATTATCTGTGCTTTTGTTCAAAAGATATCTTTCATGGTAAAGCTCAATGGCCTATTTCACGCCTGTAAGTGGTTACAATGAGATCAGCGGAATTACAATCACTTACTGCAATTTTGAGTGTTGTGCAAAGTGTTTCATAAGTACATTATCCTATTTTTGAAATATAGAAAGATATTTAAAACCTTAACCAAAAAAAAAATGATACGAGGGTACTTCTCAGTCATATGAGATCTCTTAATACATTGGAAATCTGAACTTTTTCCAGCTGATTAATATCATTTGCAATCCATCAGCACTGAATTTTTTATCAGGTTTCTAATGTAAAATATTTTATGAACCTGCTGTTGGAAAAGACAAACTAATGTTTGTCAATAATTTTCATTGCAAGGTGGTGGTACGGCAGTTAACATAATAATATGAGGTTTACAGTAATTGAGATTGAACCGAAAATTTTACAAAACTTTAATTACAACCTTTTGAACATAAACCACAATACAGAAATTACCCAATCATAACATTTTTTCATAAAAAAATAAGAATTCATCCAAAGGATAGAAGATTTAATGACTCTTGGCGGAGTTCCACTTTTTGGTTGAAATGAGAATAAAAGCAGACAGCAGCTTCATTTTTAATTTCAAGAAACACAGTATTTTTTAACAGTTAAACAGCATTATAGTTGACTAACAAGCCAAAATATATATTTTCAACGCCTTATTAAAAGCCCTTGCATTTAACAGTGTGAATGGTGAGATTTACGAACCTCTGTGAGCCAACACTGCTCCTTCAATCCTCAAAAGTAATTACAAAACAAGCAATTGGAGCCACAAGCAGCAGAAACCGTCGAGCTTGGGGTTTTTTAACCATCCTCCCAACACATCCCAGCCTAACTCCAGCTTCCCCCCCTGTTCCCAGTGACATCCTAACAGAGAGGCAGAAGACACTGGGACACATCCCACCTTGAAATCACCCTGGGATGGAGCCAGGAAGGCAACTTGTGGCTACACCCAGCAAACAGACTTCACACAGTGAGAAGGAAAAAGGGAGATGTTTTTTAAGGGCTGAGACATTTTTTTTGTTTGTTTTCTTTGTTCGCTTTGCAAAATACATGTAAAAAGCTTTTTGTGCATCATGTAAAATTAATTAATTAAATGTTTGTTACCTCATGCAGAAGCAAAGCTACTGAAGGTATGTAAGTTCCCAGGAAAACAACTGGCTTCCAGCACTGGAGATATCATCTCCAAAACCATCTCGTACGGGAAAAAATGACTAAGCAAATAAAACCCATTCTTAGTCACAGCACAAAATAGGCTGCTGACTAAATGGATGCCACCAGAAATAAGACACACAAAGGCAACACAAGACAGTAGGGGCAGCTGCCTAAACTAAACTCTGAAGTCCCTTAGATAAAATGTCTGAAATACAATTCACAGTGGTATGAAAGATTCCCTGAAGAACAATTTTATATCAAAATCTGGGCCTGACTCAGTCAGTAAGGACTTCTTTGTACAGCAGAAGTGAATATGTCCTTTTCCCCAGAGGGAAAATTCCCATTTTGCCAGAACAGGTAGGATGAGAGGCAAACATTTGTACAGTCCTGCATTGCTTCCAAACTGAAACTGCATTAATAATTTAATGCCTTAACGAATATTAGGAAACAGAATTATAACTGACCACATGGGTACATTTCAAATGCGACATTTATTTCCTTTAAATTTGTTCTTTGCAGAGATAACTGCTTCGATTTTTCCCTGAAACTAAATCTTGTGAAAACTGACATTATCCAAAAATTATGTTGGGATATGCAACAAATCTGAATTTTCATCAGTTTCTTTTATGCTAATGATAAATCAATGTAAAAAGCTCGGTTTGGCTGCATATATTCTTGAATATTAAAGATAACAAGGAAGATTCAAGTCAGAACACTAGCTATGGGAAACACAAATTCCTGACATACTTGCAAGTTGATAATTTTCTCTTTTCTTTACTCCTCTGTCTGTTATTAATAAGATAAAGTGTCCAGCCACCATTCTGCATTTTCAATAATTGTATTTATTTTACAGCAATGATTTTTTCACTAGTAATATATTCATCAAGGGTGAGTAAAGTGCAAGCTACCAACTGGTTAAGTAGCTCTCCTTCTAAAAAGGACCTGGAGAGTATAAGGGATCACAAATTTTTTAGGAGTCACCAGTGCCATGCTATTGTGAAAAAGATTGGACTGTGACAGAGCAGAAGTAAATAGATGGCAAGGCATGTCATGTAATAAACTCTGCATGGTATTGGCACCATCTTAACTGAGTATCATGCTCACCTTGGACCACTGCCAACCAAGAAAGGCACAAAACAGCTGGAGATAGGCCAGAGGAAGTAAAGAATGATAGAAAATTTGGAAAATGTAAGCACTATGGAAAAAAATAGCAGTTATTTAACCTGAGGAGGGAAAGGCCAAGGAAAGATATGAGAGCAGCTTTCCATTAGGTTAAAGAAGAAAGGAATAATCTGCTTTCTGTGCCTACAGGACTGGACAAGAATTAATGCCTTTTTGGTAAGAACATTTCTACATAGAAAGCTAATGTTTCTTACACTGAGCAAATTGCAGCATTAGAATGGATTGCTGCTTTCTGACTGAAACTCAGCAAAAGTCCCTGAAAAAGATACATAAACATCTGCCAGGAATGGCAAAAATAGGGTATTTTGCCTCTCGACAACAAAGTGGACTGAAAAGAAATCCCAGTCCCCATTTCATTTGTATTCTTTATGATTTTTTGAAAGCAAGACACTTCAAAACACCAGGCTGGGTTTGGGTTTTCAGACTACATAAAACACAGCTCTCAGTGTCACACAAATTCATGCTTTTCAATACTTTTTAATACAATAATGATAGCATTTCTTCAGTATGTGTTAATATTTTTCCTGATTTCTACAAGCTTAGTAATGTTTTTCTATTCTGAAGGGTATTTACTTCCATTTCTACAATATAAAATCATAGTTATTGAAAAATAGGTCTAGAAGGGAATGTTCAGTTCTATCAACCAGATCTGTCAAGAAAATAGGAACACAGCCAAAGAAAGGAAAGCCACTTATGGAATCACATGTAACACAACTTTATTTTAGAATCATAGAATGGTTTGGGTTGGAAGGGACCTTAAAGATCATCTCATTCCAATCCCCCTACAATGGGCAAGGACACCTTCCACTATCCCGGGTTGCTCAAGGCCCCATCCAGCCTGGCCTTGAACACTTTCAGGGATGGAACATCCACAACTTCTCAGGGCAACCTGTGCCAATGTCTCCCCCCACTGTAAACAATTTTTTCCTTACAGGCCACCTCAATCTTCCCTCTCTCAGTTTAAAACCATCGTTCCCCATCCTGTCCCCACAGGCCTTGGTAAAGCACCTTTATCTTTCTTCTAGGCCCCCTTCCCCTACTGAGAGGCTACAAGAAGGTGTTCCCAGACCCTTCTCCTCTCCAGGCTGAGCAGCCCCAGCTCTCCCCTCCTGTCTCCACAGCAGAGCTGCTCCAGCCCCCGGAACATCTTTGTGGCTCCTCTGGACTCCTCCAGTGGGTCCGTGTATTTCTTGCCATAGGGACCCCAGAGCTGGGTGCAACGCTCCAGGTGGGACCAGGTTTATCATCTGTCCTCAGGAAAAGGCAATTTCGATAGGATATTACCATTTTAAGGTGGGACTCAAAGAGCATCAATGCAGCTCTTAGATATGTTGTATACCATTGTTTGGATAACAGGAGGTGGTAGATTTTTGCATTAATAACGATTTCATAAATTAGCTAATAATCAGTTAATTTGCTTTGACCAGTAAAGGTACTCTAAGCAATTACTTGGCTGACATATAATAAAAGATAAAGTGAATTTACATATGAAGTGTACACAATATTATTCTCATTCTTGCTAATACATCCTCTTCATAAGAAAGTAAATGAAGGTATTCATTTCATTCATGTCTGTATTTTGGAAGTGTCTGAATATGCAAAGCAACATCAGAGCCTCATCATGCTACAATGTAAATAAACAGAGTATTTCAAAAGCACCTGCCTCTATCACATGCTATTATTGTCAGACTATATAAAATATGAACGTTACCTTTGAACTGATTAAATGTTTTCATTGAAAAATATAATTAATTCCATTGTTCAAAAACTGGAATTAAACCATCATGCAAGGATTCACAATAGTTCACAAATAATTTGATGGTTGCTACCGATCCTTTTCATTGCAGAGCAGCTTAGCAGAGCAAATTTCTCAGCTTGGCCAACTGATTCATTCCATTTCTGATACAAAATGCAAAATACCACATAGCAATTATGAAAGAGAACCCAAAGTATTTTTAAAAATACATATTATTGTCTCAACCTCCAGAGATACACCTTAAAAAGAAGAAACTCATTATTATTCACTGCATCATTTGCACTTTTTTTATATAATGTAATCACAGGATTTAAATAACTCAATTTAATATTTATCCAGGAACTGGCAGCCAGTCTTCTACCCTGAGGGACGTAACTCTTCATAAAAAAGCTCATTTTACAAGACACTGCAGCAGTTTTGGCATTACCAGCACCTCTCACATAAACCATGCTGAAAACTATAGTTTATCCTGCCAAATGCCTTCTGTGCATATGGTGTTTAACAGTGTTCTGTAGGTCTGAAAGCCACTAATAATAGATTTCAGCTAAAAATCTGGATGCACACATGTATGTAACACAAAAATGTGTACAATGCTACATATTCATATATATATTTACCTACATACCCCACATGCATAGAAACGTATGTGATTACAACTATTCTTGAAATTATTATGCTAACTATAACTCTTGTAAAAAAAAATTTCTCTTTCAGTTTCCTGTAGCTTCCCAAATTTTAATTCTCCTTCTATTGACATCAGAGGCAGAACTTCCATTGACCTCAGCAGTACAGAATCAGGCCATAAGAAACACAAAGAAATACATTTAAAGACAGCACATACACATTTGTAAAATATTCTCACTATGCAAGGATGGTCTTGGCACTTTATGACGTTAACTGCCCCAGTAAACTTCTAAATTAAATTTTAAAATAGCATATTTTAAATACATCTTAGATTAGTGGTCTATAAATACTGTATATAACAACAGAAAAAAATCCAGTTATGTATCTAGATGTGGTTAAAGATGGGCCTGATGAAACATTCACTGTAGGTTAACAGCAAACTCCACTACCCTTTTGACATTTGAACAGTCTGATTTTATGTCATACTCTGACTGAAGTGAATCAGTTAACTTTGTTAAGTAGTATTTAATAGAACCTCTCTTCCAAATTAAGACACTTCATATGAAGATGGGTGATAGAGTTAAAAGTGTTAATACATTGACAGCTAGGTAACATAAAGTAATGCTGAGAACACTCACCACTTTCAAAACAGGCATCAAATATAAGATGTCCCTTTTTAGGCTGTCCAGAATAAGCAGGTGGGAGAACGATGAACTTGCTCACATTCCCTGCTATGATGTCATCACTTCCCATGGCGCTGCCTGTCACGGTAAAAGTAGGGGGGAAAAAAGGCGTGAGCACAAACCAAAAAATACATCAATAAAAACCAGTAGAAGGCTATTTCCCCAAGCATTTCTACATGACAGAAAGTTTGCACCATTTAACACATGCACCAGTAAATGAATTCTTTTCTTTTCAAAGTGTATCTAAAGATTTGGATACAATAATGGCATCATATGTTGAAGCCCCTCTCAATAACAACCCACACAGCCTGGCTTCTGGCACAGGTGGGACCTGTGGCTCAACACTCTTGTATGCAACACTCTGATATTCAGCTGGAGCCACTTCTTTTGGTGGGAGCTCTCCAGTACATAAATCCTGCCTGGATTCCCTGGAATTGAACTCCTCACCAGCTTCTCACTTTATCACAACCCTCAGAAGCATCTTCCCCGTTATCAGCATTAAAGGGATCTTTTTCCTCTATCCTGCTGCCTATTTTCATGCATCCTAAATGAATTTAGAACCTTTGAGACTGTTCAAACCAGCTCATACTCGACATTTTAGAATTATTAGAAGGAAGAGACATTCAGCCATGGAGTCATGTGAATAGCTGCCCCTTGCTTGTTTAGGACACAAAACTCACAAAAAGAACTTCAATAAAGAATTTTTTTTTAAAATGTGAAGTTTATTTGAAGATAAAATATTTAAGACACAAATTTTCTACACAATGGCATGATTTCTGTCAAAATATATCAGTAGCATATACATTGAAAGCTTGGTCCTTACAGTAAAATTATACTAACAAATGGCAGTCTGGAAAAAAATTTACTTCCAAAAAGAGATGGGTAAACACTAATTGTTTTTTTCATTTGAGAAATACACAAGAAAGTAAGTTAATAATTGTGTATTATATTATGCATTTATAGTGAAAGAAATACAAGCTAATATAATTACCTGTTCATTCCTCTGATATTGGCTCAGCATTTTCTTCACGATTTACTGTTTGGACAAATATTTAACAACAGAAAAAACTATCTTCAGTGTAACAGAAAACTAGAAGAAATGCATATGTCTTCAAGTGCAGAAGGCATGTGATGGGATAATGGGATGATAATATCTTATTTCACTCTGATAAATAGGGCTACTAAGGCTTCTAGAAATAGACTTTTGGTCTGTACTGATTTTTTTGACATTTAAATGGGTTATGGGGGATGATAAATGTGACATAAAGCTCAATTTGTTTTATTTTTATATTGAAAACTATTTCACACAAATGTTACAAGCTATTCATACTGGCCCTGAATGATGAAAACAGCTTATTAATTAAAACTGAGCTTTCCATACATAAAAGTATTCCTCCTCTTGAGGCAAAACACCTTAGCTGAAGTAACAAATTATATCAATGTATTAGTGACACCACAGTTAAAGGGTCTGTCAGGCTTTCTGTTATATATATTCACAGGTATATAAATCCCAGATTAAAAAATACGTATATCCAGGTCAACATTCAGCATATAAATCCCCAGTCTTCCCAGGGAAGAGATTTGAAACTCATTCTGATGGGAAGAACTACAACAGAACAAAAAGAATTTAGACCATTTCTTACTTTATCATCATACAAAAAATGTAGACATTAAATAATGCATGCTATTATTTTTTCTGCAAAATTATTATTTGCAACCTCTAGGTTATTTGTTTTAGACTGAATAATTACCCACAGACAGCAATCTGCGGCATTTAAATTGGTTTCTTTAAATGTATAATTGCTACTTATGGTATTTCTAGCTGGATGTATCAGAATCCTGATACAACTTGCTCAAAGCCTGGTAACACCAGAGGCAAACTTAGGCCTGGGTGGGGCATCCGTGTATCTGCAAGGCCATGATCCTGTCACTTGATAAAATCCATCCCCCTGCATCATGAGCCCTGCAGTTCAGAGGAGCAGCCAGAGGAAAACCATTTCCTCAGTTTCACTTGAGTGCCACTTTGATTAAGAGCCCCCGTGTACCTGGTGCAGTTAAGATCAGTCAAGTTAATTGTTTGCAATCCAGCACAGAGAATCAACAAGGAAAAATTAATGGAAAACCTGCAGATCCCCACCAAGAAGGAGCCTGAGCTGCCAGGGACCAAAGAGAAAGAATGGGAGGCAGGGAGTCATCTGAGTAGAGCAGTTAGAAGACTGAACTCCTCCTGGTAAATGTCCCCTTTTACATCTCAGCTAAAAGTAACAGGCTTTTTATGAATTGTGAAAGATAGCTGGGAAACACCACTTAAAGATGCAGAAACTGGAAAAGATTACATTCATAACACTGCCACCATAAGACAGTGTAGGAAAAGCAGGCAGAAGGCAGAAGAGAGAGCTACAACTCCCTGGCAAATTAGAAAATCTGCCAATGGAGCCTTCACATGATGCAGAAGGAAGCTGTCAAGTAACTGTGTCCCAGCAAAAAGTTTCCATCTGCTCCTCCTGACCTAATGTAGCCTTCAGCAATGAGAACAAAATTATCAAAGAGCCTGTAATTCATAGTCCCTTAACAATATTAATCTCTCCTTGCATGTTCTTTATTACACAGCACTTTAAATACTGAGAGTGTCCCGTTGTATTTTGAGTCATATTCTCCTCAATCTCCAAACGTGCAAAGCTGCAGCCTTTGAACCTCTCGTTATTATACAGCACAACAGCACTCTGTCCCTTCTGGCACCTTCTCCTTGGGTGACAAAGAAAAGGCCAGGCCACTGCCTGAAAAAGAGCCTGCACTGCTGCACTGCTCGATTATAAAACACGGCTTCATGCTTATCTGCTCAGTGAGTGTTGCTGGGAATGCATCACCATCCTGGGATGGAGGGAATGCCACTCTGGCCTTCAGCCCTCTGGCCAATACAGAGGTACCGTCCTCGCAAGTGGGGAGCCCTAAGCAGATTTTCCTGACTGAAGGCAGAGATGTAAGATAGAACCTTGTGGGGAAGGGAAATAGCTCCTCAATGTGAGGCAAACTGAAAAAAGAGAATTAACTGAAGCACATCCTGCACATTCCACTTAAGGAGAGCAGAATCTCCTTTGAAAGAAAAGGTTAGATAAGACAAGCAAAGGCAAAACTTAACAAAGAAATTGTCTCAGACTGTAGGTCTTATTTTGTCAATTATTTTTCTTACAGGTTGCAAGAAACATAGCTATTTTATTATAATTCTTCATGGCTTAAACTCCAGGAGGCTCCAGTAAATCCCCAAGATTTACTTTTACCGCAGTATTAAACTTTGATGGTAATTTTCTATCAGGTACAAAAATCTGTAGGTGCCTGAAATCTCTGTTAGTATATAAGGTTTTAAAATACAACCAGGACAGAGTCTTCAGGTATCTGCATTCATCACTATTGTCATTGTGGATGTATTTCACATCAAACTAGTCAAAATGAATAGAATCAGTTTCAGGAGATTGGGATTCATAGGAGGAAGAGTTTGGAAGCTTACAGAGCTTCTTGCCATTCTTCAATTCAAAGGGTACATCCTTTTTTTAATTTTTTTTTTCATTTAGGCAAAGATGAAATCAGTACTTGCTGCAACAAACATCATGCAAATTTAGGTACCTCTTCTTTAAGAACTGTAGTTTCCAGAGGAAGGTACATATTTAGTAAGTAATAGTTACTCTTTGAATTGGGTAAACAACGAGCTCAGCTTCCAGATGTGCCAAAGCTGAGAAGCCACAGAACTAGCAGCCAGCAGCTACCCTCATGCTACATTAGGTAGGAGAGCACAGCTACATTAAAACAGACATAGAAAAATAGAGTGAATTTGCCTGGAAAACCTGCATCATTCTTCTAATTAGACTTACTGCCTAATGAACAGAGACAATTAGAAAGCTGAGGTAACATGAAAAGATATTGTAACTGCAAGTGAGCTTTGTAGAAGTCTTTCTTTAAATATTACAAATGTCACCGAGGCACCTCACAATCTGCCATGAGATCCTTATTTTAGAACAAAATTAAGATACGTTTTGCTATTGGAAACATCTACAGTGTAAAGATCTAATACCCAGATTCCCATCATCCAGGGACCATGAAAAGTTTCCAGGTATCCTAACAAAGAGCTTCATCAGCCTTGAGCCGTATTTTTAATGTGAACCCATACAAAGAAGTGAATCTGAAGCTTCAATAGAGTTTGCAACAAACAAAAATTCATTCAGATGATCAACAGCAACTCCTGTTAGCTCCTAAAAATAACAAGTCCCAGATGAACACTGCTCAACTCACACTTTGGCTAAGTAGCACTTATGAGGTTATGCCAGAAACAGTGTCTGCTCCACAAACCCAAAAACTGGAAACAGTGTAATTCTATCAAAATTCTTTTAAATGATAGCATTTGTATAAATATACAGTCTTAATAGTTCGTTATGTTCTCCTAATCTTTGATTTTTTTAATTTTTTTTTTTTATAAAAGTTTTATAACTTTGTCCTTAGGCTTCAGCAACACTGATATTCAGGAAGACTCGTTATTTCTGCTATGAGATCTGAATGTTCTCTGGGCCATTCTAAAAATCCTACAGGCAGCAGCAGCCAGGACACTGCAATTCCAGCTACACTGATTTAAAAAATGCTAAGAAAAAGAAGAAAACACAACTGTCATTTTGATCTTCACAGCCATGTTTCCTGAAGCAAGGCTTGGGCATGACCCTGCAAATCTGAACATACTGCAGAGTGCTGTCAATCTCAAATATACTTAATTCACAGGCACTGTCATCTGAAAAGAAAGGGAGAAAATTATGTTAAGACTACAAATGCCAGGCTTTGAGACAATACCCGGTGTGGTACCAACCACACCTGCTGCCTCACATTTGGGTACTGTGCCCATCCTGTCACCATTACCTATTTCAAAGGTCCAGCAGAACAAGGAAAATGTTGATTATCACAAGGCGTTCTCCTACAGTTTGGTCTAGTTCTAAAACATAGTAACTTTGTGTTGTTATCTAGAAACCAAACTGGAGATAAAGCATCTTTAAAGTAATTGTCTCTTAATTACTTTCCTGCTATGGCTTGACCAGCAAACTGCTTGTCAGGTCTGCCTCCAAACTGTGAAATGATATTCATATTCAAGAAAACAAGAAAAATAAAGATGATCTCTAGTTTAGGAGCGATTATGAGGTAAATTCTGAGCTTTGCAAAGGTTCTGAAAGTACTCAGGAGAATTAAACTGCAAGTTTACTGCAGCAGATCATCTTGAAAAGCTTGAAAAAGCTTTTGGTTGTTTGCATAATAGGAAGGAAACATTGTAATTTATTGTTCAGATTTTGACTTTTATTGCACAAGTTTCTCTTTCTACAGAGGCTACCAGACAACATATCCTCTCAGCTTTCCTAACATGACTCCTTAGCTAATGCACCATTACCTTTTTATTTGAGGTTAGAAGGCGTAAGTAGATCTAAATATCTCACATTTCATTAAATATATGTACCCAAATTGCTTTACTCTGGCAGAATTTGGGGCAGAGATGTCTCTGTCAAAGCTGAGAGTGGAAAAAGTCCTGTTCTCATCTGCAAACATGTCAAAGCTCTGTGGTACCACAAAGAGCACTTTGCCCAGATGCTCGTACTGAGCGACAGCTCCAAGGTACGCAGGGACAAAAAGGTTCATAAGGTGCTTAGCCCAAAACTAAACCATCCACTTACTTGGCCTACTGGTTGGCTGCCTTCTTGTCAGAGGCAAATGGCAATGGAATTTTTTGTATCGCTTTAGTGAAACCCAAAATGTCCAAGAAGGTATGAACAATTTTCCTAATGAAAATTAAAAAGCATTTAATGCTTTGAACTCAGTAAGCAAGAAAATTCATTAGTCTTTCACATTGTACTTATAATCTCTAACCTATTCACTAAAATACTTACCAGAAATTAAAAAAAAAATACTGAAAAAAAAGTAGTACCAAATGCATTAACTGATAAGATATTTATTTTAAAACATTGTAAGAATAGCTGAATTCCGTCTGATATACTGATTTATTCCTTAACAAGTATTTGGCATCTTGATAATATCAAAGATATCACATGATGCAACAGTTGCTATAGCAGCACTACTTTAAATACAAAACAGATCAAACAAAACAATAAAACACATAAACTGTAAACAAAAATATGGTATGTAACAAGCATCCCCAGCTAGAAGAGAAAAAAAGCTACTGAGCTCAATTAGTCCTCAGAATTGCATCTGCAAGAAAGTAACTTTATCAGCAAGTCCACCCTTTCTGGGAAATACGAAAGGGCTCAGAGAATTAGGTGTGAATGTGAATGAGAGGAGATGCTGAAACACCAGTTGAAGGGTGAATTTTTTCGGGGTGTTTTCTGGGGTTGTTCCTACCATGCAAGGGATCAAGAACTGGAGAGTTAAAGTAGACGTGTTGTGTGGTACTACAGAACTTCAGTGGGGCAAACTCTCCTCCGTGGCACCTGCACACAACCCATTTCCCCAAAGACAAGGAGTGCATGTGACCTTCAAAAAACATCGAGTCAAAGTAGGTAGGGGAGGAAATACCCAATAAGGGCAAAAGGTCATATTACCCACAAAACTGGAAAAAAGATGTCCTCATGTATTTTGATTTTTTGATTTTTTTACCTACTGTAAATTTCTTGTGGCCACACCTGACCAAAGAAAAAAACCCAGTATTTGATTATCACTAAATCAAGTGTTCAGGAGACTTCAATTCCTGACTCAGCCTCATGGTAGTAATGAATTTTTATCCATGGGAAAGTAGGCCTTCCATGAGGGATCCAGAGAGCACAAAATCCTGTGGGGAGACACATCAGCAGCTTTGCAGAGCACCATCTTCTCCTCAAGACCTCATCTTTCACAAGTGATTGGAAGAGAGGCAGTTCCATGCTGCTGCAACTGCTCGGGCTCCTGTTAGGAGTGTGGGAACTGAAAACCTCAGTTTATGGGCAATGTGCACCCTGTGTGTTACATACCAGAATTCATGCATCCTTCTTGGGGTTAAACTTGTGGTTTTCCTTGGCTCTTGGTTCCTATTTGCCTGTTGTTTAGAGGAAGGGATGTCTTCTGCCAGTCAATTTAAGCCAACAGCAGTTTGGGACACAGGTTCTTCACTTCTGAGTTAAACTCTTCTTGACTAATACATATTTAAAATAATTTGGGGATTCTACTACCACTTCAGGAATAATTTGTTCCCCGAGGTTGCTGAAATCAATTACATTATTAATTACTGCCATAATTATAATTACTCATTGAAAAAACTCCTTTTATAGCATCTTTCCCCCTACTTTCCAAAACAGTCCATTTCAGAAAGTAGTATTTCAAACCACTGAGAATTTCTTTTACTCAAGCACTGCCCACTCACACTGCTGAATTTACCCTTTATTTAAGAAAGTTTTAACATAATCTAGTATTTCATATCAAATAATTAGATCATTGCAGTGGTTTATTTTATTCACAAAGTATAGGTCCTGTAGAGAAACAAAAATTAAATATTGTTTCAGAATTCCTGTTTTCTAACATAAAAAATGCCAGCAAAGCCAAACTTGATCTATTAACTGTCTTGCATCAGCAATGTAACAACAGGAATTAAAGTACAGAGAACACTACTAACTAATACAGCATATTCAGCAGTTTTTTAACTAAGCAAATACTAAGTTGATACAATATTTATGGGAATATGAAATGCATACAAAGTATTTCAAATATTCAGAACACAAGCCAAAACTGCACCTTCAAGAAGGCTTACACAGAGAAAGCTCTGAGACCAAATTACTGAGCATTTGTACTGCTCAGAAATAAAAGAAGCAGGAGATAAACTGGTGGTGTGCCCAGTTACAAAACATCTGTTATTCTGGAGTGTCCCAGACTCCAGGTATAGGTAAGTAGCACAGAGGCAAGTTTATCTCCCAATCCGATTTCACATGGACAGCTCCCATGAAATAATGCCGCTGCCTTTGGATTTGTATGGGTTATTTGAGGAATTTTTCATTAATCGAATGCATGTTACTACCTCATCTGCATTGGAAATGCATGAAAACATGACAGTCACTTGACAGGTTACCCAGCACTGAAGTTTACTGAAATCACTCAGTACCTTTGCTGCTTATTGCAGGTGAAAACATATCAGCAGCCCTGCAGTGAATCCAGACGGGCTTTCTCTGGAATGGATTCCTGCTGCTCTGCTCTGGTGATTCACGGGAACTGATGTTCCACTTGCTATTGTGAAGATTGAAATTCAACACATCTTTCAAGGTGCTTATGAAACAAAATGTAAAAGGAAAATCTTGCCAGTCTTCACTCGTGAGTGTGAGATCCACTGCTAAGTAAACAGCTCTATGAATTAGTAAGTAAATGAAATAGAGAGGTTATTCATCTAACAATAATAATTTAAGACAACTTTTTTCTCCTCCTGTCCCTTTTTTTTTTTGCTTGATTTTTGCCACGATGAAATTACGAAATGAGACCGTTTACCATCCTGAGACAACAGGGATGCATACTTATTTTATTCTGTACCCTTAATATATACTTATCCTAAAATAGAACCAATCACAAAAACCCTTTGCTATACACATATATACATCAAATTCAATGCCAAACATTTGCAGGAGGAGAGCTCTCTATTTAATACTAAAGTTCACATCCTGAATTTGAAAGCCTGTGACAAAATGAAATTGAAGTCATTATTACTATTATTTTGGTAGAGCAGTTTTCCAAACCATTTCAACATGCAAATAGTAAAATTACTTCAAAAAACATATGCAAAAAACCAAGGTAAACAAATACAGCACTTTTTAAGTCACAGTCTTGGCCTCTGTGGCAAAGTTAAGAAAATGAGTTGTGGGGACAGTGTCAAAAGGAAGCTGGGATATGGGACACACTGATGTGTGCCCATAACCAACTCTCAATTAATTTTAAATTGGTTTACCACTCTTATAGATTAATTGCAGACACAGCTTGAGCCCAGAAGAACTTATTATCTCAGGTACAATGCAATCTAAACATGGCAATTCTGCATCCAGGCTCTGCATGCCAAGTACTTTGGGGGATTACTTGAGAAATCTAAGCTGGTTTCTGTAGAATCACACTGTTCTGGAAAAGGGCAGCACAATCAATCCTCCAGAAACAAGAGTGATGTAGCACCATGTGCACACCCAGCTGGGTCTGCTCGAGCTGCTCTGCATCCAGCAGTGCCTCTGGGAGTAAAAGCAACACGGCTGGACCTGTGACATCAGTAAATATTTGTACCAAACTTCACAGCCCCCAGCACCTTGTACAGCTGGGGGTTGCTGCTTTCTGTTACAAGGGTACCCCAGGTCTTGATTAAAAGAAAAAAAAAACAAAAAAGGTAACAATGACTACAGTCATTTCCCTCTGTGACTTCTGTCCCCAAACAGGTCCTGCTGGAGGAAAGAGGGACAGGAGGAAGGAAAATTTGCCAGTGTAGACAAGTTGTCCATTTGTTCTGTGGAAGCTGACAGCTACTGTTTGAGGGGTCCCACCTGGAAAGCAGGCTGGTGCTGCACATCCAAGTGTTCCAGTCCCTTCAGTGGCCCATGTGGAGATCAAGCTGGTTCCATTGTAACAGGGGAAGCTGACTTTAAAACCTATTTTATTGAGCATTAAATCTATAAAGCTCAAGTTCCAAGCCCCAAAAATGCTATATAGGCCATATAAATGCATTGTGAAATTTATGTGGGTTTTTTGCATGAGACTTTTGCCTACTCAAAACAGTGACAGGCACACTAAAGAAACCTCTAGAAACTTGTTTTACAAATTTCAGTATAAAACCTATTAAAATTCTCAATATGTCTCACTTTACTTTTTACAAATTCAAAAACCTCCTCTCACAAGTGCTAATAATTAATAGGGTGCTTTGAACTTCACTGAAAGAAAAAACGTTGGGAGGCTTGAGGTAAGTAACTTTTCAAAGCTTTGATTATTCGTCAAAGAAAAAACTGTTTGAAATATGGCTGGGAAATGGTAAACCATTCAGAAATGGCAGCTGGAACACCCAACACATCCCTGTTTCTTTCTTTTTCAGAAATTATGTCTTCTGGCTGTATTAAGCCTTCATTAGTATTTCTCAGGTCTCCTTATATGGTAAATTATATAATAGAAATATGATCAAAGCTCTAAGTACCAAAAATATATTAGCAGCTCTTCTTCGACAGATTTTTCTAGTGGGGATTGTTTCTACCAGATAACTGAAAAAAAAAGTTGGAAATTAGTTGTATATCAGCCTACTGGCAACAGAGTTTAATGATTATTATTTTTCTGCAGCAAAGAGAGTTGATTTCTATATAGATCTTGAACAAATATTTCAACTTAAGCACTAAAAACTGAAGTAGTTCATGGTGTAACAAACTGCCTCAAATTTACTAACAAACCTTTCTCTACTGTCCCCTGGACTTCCAACTGCTCAGGCTGAAACACTGATGCGATCGGTAAGTTCTGGCAAAAGTGTTTGTTGAGCAAAACACATTTTAGATTTGTTTACAAATCCATCCTGCAGCACTTTATGAACAACAGCAAACAGCTCTTTCTGCTGTATGAACATCTGCAAGGCTGGGCCCAGTCCCCACACAGTTTTCCACTGAGGTTGGAAACCCCCTCATGTTGATAGGAGGAGACAGTGGGCAGATCCCTTTCAGCATGAGGACTGCAATGTCTTCTCCCAGACACTGGAATTCAAAGAATAAGCTCTACTGTTTATATACACTTGAAAATACAGAAATCAGGACAATTCAACTGAAGAAATTAGGTTGGCCTGGAGGATCAGAAGTAACACTGATCTACAGTGTTATTTTAAAGGCTGAGATTAAATAATATTGTTCAAGTAATTAGCTGGTTTCTCCTGTTTTTAATTTCCTTATGATAAATCCAGTGAATCAGAAGTTCCAGTTATCAAAAAAAGCCTATAGAGACAAATAAATGAGGTTCTTATTTAGTTCAGCTTTTTATTTAACAATTAAGGCCACCCTAAAAGAAAGCAGTGTGTTCTTGATAGTAGAATTTTTTCATGCCACATGTGGTTAAATATTTTTAAAATAATAACAATTCTTTTTCAAAAGAATAATCAAAACTATCTTTAAAATGGTCCAGGTCAGCACTATCATATTAAAATCCATCAGAAAAGACTGCAGAACTTACACAGCTGTTCTATCGGCCTCTCCACTGTAGCAGATCTCTGAAATAATGACCTCAACACTAAGTGGATTAGATACACTAATTACTACCCAAATTTGGAGTGAGGCTTCAGCATTCAACAGTGGTTTGCAGCTTTCCTCCCTTAGCCAGGTCACAGGCCAGCTGGGAACACTTGGAAAATTCTAACCATTCCTAATATAAAATGTGACTTCACATCACTCTGCAAGGTACCCATCATGACACGTAAATAAACATAAAAACTACACATTCAGCTGGAAACCTGTTTATTCCAATAACAAGGATCTTTGGTTTAAAGACATATATTTATGTCCTGTCCAGTACTGTGAGTAAATGCCTTTTCTTGCTTTCACTATGATTTCAGTGATGATGACTCAATGAAATATCAGAAATACTAATATCCACAAAATGACTACCAACTGTGGAATAACACATATTAGAGCTGTCAATCCAGGCTAATGTGCAGTTGCCTCAGACAGAAAACTATTACAGAACTTGGAGATAACCTTTTGATCATTCAGGCCTCTAGAAGCAAGTCCTCTGAAGGTAATTCAGATGCCTAGAACAGAAACCTGGGGAGAATGAGATAATTAGTGAAATTCTAAATTTTAAAACACTTTCATCTGGTTCATGGGTCAAAAAATTTAGTAAATGCATGAAAATTCTGTACTCACTTGGACCTAATCCTAAAGCTTCCTTAGGGAAGCCAATAATGTCCTGTTCACTACAGAACTGGAAAAATAACACTGATCTGGTTTTGAAGAAACTTAACCAAACTGCCTTTCTTGCTGTGTCCTTGTCTCTTCCCAAGGTTTAAGACAGCAAGGTCAGAGAAGCACAATAACTGGAATTAAAACCAAGGAGCTCCTGAAAGTAACTAACTGGACTTAATGACTCTCATTCTCCTGCAGACTTTATTTGTGAAGATTTAAGCTGCTTTTAAGTTGGATTCCCAGCTCAAGACATGAAGAGTCTAGAAACTCAAACAGGAAAGCATATAAATTCAGGGTTTACTGCAAAAACCTGATTTGAGCTGCTTCAAGAAAGCAGGTAGGACTACGGAGCCAACTGCACTGGGAAAATGATGGATTAATCCAGGGAAAAGTGAGCTGATTTGCAGCACTCTGACCAAACATCAGAACACAGAAACTATTTTAATGCATTAGACCAGATGTCTGCCTAGTCCAGCAAGGACAGCAGCAGATATGAACTCTGTAGTAGACAGCTGTGAGACAACCTACCTTCCCTTTTCAGTCCCAGTTTTAATTGAAATACACAGATTGGCTTTAACTATGATACAGAAAATAATGCTGAGCCTGACAGTATTATAAAAGCTGATGGCTAAATTGATTTACTTATATGAACAGTGTTCAGTCCTTCTGAAATGCATTCATTCTTCTTGCATTTGTGCAAAATGCCTTTTCCAGAGCTAGACTCCTGTATCTCCTAAAGGCTGGTCTAGATCTGGCACATGATGATGACACACTAAGCAGTCAGGAGGCACCAAGTACAAGAGCATAATTTTGTTATGTGCTCAGCAACAGTGTCAGCACTAAGGGGACAAAAAAAGTTCTTTGGGGGATTTCCCAAGGAAGGAATCTGCCTGTCACCTTAATGTCAGCTGACAGGCATAAAAAAAAAACAAAGTACCCCACCTTTTTTTTCTTCACAGCCTCCTTTCCATGTCCTTCCTTAAAAATGGGCCAAGATCACAAGCTTGCTTCCCCTTCTCTGTTTTGGGTCTTTTTCATGTCTTTGTGGTTCTTCACATTTTTAATTCCATGTCTAGTTTTTCCAAAACAAGGACCTTCAGATTGAACTGGCAAAACGGCCAGACAAACATTGCAAAACCTAAGCAGACCATGTTATCAGGACATGCAACTCAACATGATTTCAGCACAAGTGAAAACACAGCATTTATGAGAAAATCACTCATTAGTCAGCTGCAACAGTTAGAAGTAGAAAAAGTTCTGGGCAACGTTAAAAATAAAAATATTGTAAGGCTGCAGATTCAAATAATACATCAGAGAACACAATGTGAGAGTAAGTTAATCTGGAAACGGTATGAAAGTTACCCTACATGTTAAAGTTATGACAAGGGCACAGGCAGCAGTAACAGGCAGCAAAGCTGACACAGATGGCCACTTGGAAATTTGTTCCCTGATTCACAGCTCAGGCAGAGCTGATCAGCTGTGTTTAGTAGTGTTGCACAACACAGAGGATGCAAACGATCACCTGCCTCATGGACAAGTTTAATGTGCAACAAACTTCACAGTGTTGTTTCATGGGTTCATAAACAGCATGGCTGAACACAGGGAGTTCAGGAACCCTATGGCCAAACCCTTTAGATGTAGACTCTGTAGTACTGTTTCCCAGAAAAAAAACAGCATTTCACACACTTATCACTTTTTTCACCTTAAGGGGCCCAAAAATCCAAAATCAGTTCTATGGATGATGCATATTCATTTGGAGCCGCTTCTGAGGCTGAAAAGCAGCAGCACAGCAGCTAGCACAGCAGGCTGGGAAAATGAACTTCTGGTCCAGGAACCCAGATAATTTATGTGTGGTGCTGTGGGATATTAAATATTCAGCAAAACTGTTATCTTTGCTTCATCCTCCAAATGTTAATACCTCTAATTTTCATAACATATTTTGGGGGCTTTTATTTTCACGTGGGTTGGAAAAGACCTTAACTGTGTTTTGTTAGAACAGGAAAGACCCCCCCGTACCTACAAGGTCCTTATCATTTATTAGGAAACACAAAGCTTCAGTTTCACAGACGAACTTATCTTCACATACACAGTTAAAGCCATTGTTAATACATTCCAAATAGGAAGAACAACGCTTGCCACTTTCCTTAAAGAAATCCTCAGTATTAAGAGTAAGGGATGGGAGCTGTCGGGGGTGCTGGTCGCTGCCCCTCTGCAGCCTCCGGATACTTTACACCTCCCGGACAGGTCAAGCAGCACCTGGAGGTCAACCCCCAAGCTATCAGCCTTGTGCTGCAGTTTCAGTTCCGGACCTGTGTCTCGACGGATTTTTTTTCATCCTAATTAAAGCAGGCGGACGTTTCTTGTGTGAGGGGAGCTCCTCTGCACCACTGGTTTGCTCTGCTCTTCGCCACCGCCACCTTCGCCCCTGCGCGGGAGGATGGAGGACAGGGCGGGAGGATGGAGCAGGGTACAGGCTGCCCCACCGTCATTCTCCGCCCAGCCAGGGCTCGGCCCCGCAGCGCCGGCCGGGCAAGCCTGGCTCTGGCCGGGCTCTGGCCCTCGCACCTTCCAACCCACAGCAGGTCAGTCCCCCTCAGGCAGGGCTGGAGCGCCGGGGGCTCTTCCCTCTCTCCCTGCTTGAAAAAGCTTTCCCCATGACCACCTTTTCCCTGGCAAGACCCTCCTCACCCACCATGGGAAGGGGCCTTGCCCTTCGCCACAGCTCCCCGGGCAGGAACCTCTGCGGCGGCCCCTTCGCCACCTCAGTGCCCTCGGCCAGAGGCTCTCCCCTCCCTCTCCCCTGAGAGAAGGGCTCCGTCTCCGCACTCCGTTGCGAGCCAGGCCCCCTCTACCGCCAGAAGCCCCTGGAGAAGGGGGGCTCCCCCTCTCCCCCCGCCCAGGCGACTGCGGCTGGCACTGACCCGTCTCTGCCGTCCTGCTCCTCTCCGCCATATTTGTTGTCATCCCGCCACCCCCCCCACGCCGCCCGGCCGTCGCCATGGCAACGCGCGTCACCGCCACCGGGGGAGCCCCGCGCCCCCCCCGCCATGGCGGCGCGGGCTGACGGCCACCCCAGGGACAGAGCCTGCCCGGGGAGAGCCGCCCCGGGGAGAGCTGCCCCCGGGACAGCCTTCCCGGGGACAGCCTTCCCGGGGACAGCGTGCCAGGGCAGCAGTGTCCGCTCCCTCCCTCGCCCAGCCCGGCGGCCGCCGCGGTGCTGGCGGGCGGGGCGTGAGGGGAGCACCGCCGGCCCCCGCCCCTCACGCAGCGCCGGGTCCCCTCCCGCACGGCCGCGCCCGCCCCTCCCCGCCTCCTGTGGCCGCTGTTTACCGGCGCTGCTCGGGCAGGGAGGAGAAGGTTCGTTATTCGCTCCCCGGGGGCTGCTGCCACCTCAGCAATTACCGTCATAGCGTCCCAGGGGACCAGGCAGTGCCGGGTACCGAAGCCCCCTCCGGGGTGGCCCTGAGGTGCTCATAGAGCACCGAGGAGGAGAGAGACGCTCGTTACCACAGAATCCCAGAATCATTTAAGTCCAGCCACCATGTCAACTAAACCATAGCACTCAGTGTCAAGTTCGGTCTTGCCTTAAACACCTCCTGGGATGGTCACTCTGCCACCTCCGTGAGCAGTCCATTCCATTGCCTAATCACCCTTTCTGTGAAGAAATTCTTCCTAGTGTCCAATGTCCAAATGTTACAGAAGAGCACATACCCTTCCACATAGATCAGGGGCGCAGAGGGCAGAGAGGTCTCTGTTACCCCAGGGGTAGGGAGCACATCCTCCTGCTCCGATTCCAGCCTCATGTACTGAAGCGCAGCACAGGCAGAGATGGCAAATTCATGTGTGCGTGACTGCCCCACCCTGCCCCAAAACTCAGCAGGTGAGTCTGGTCATGTGGCAGTTATGTCAACTTCTATTTTATTTTTTTTTTAATTTCTTAAGGCAGCCCAGTGGGGAGTTTCATTATGTGTGCGAGTGTTGCCCGTCTGTCTCCTTGCCCCAGACCCAGCAGGTGAGCCTGACCATATGGCAAATGCAGTGACGGGGACGGGAGGGCTTCTGTGTGCGCGTGTTCGGGGCCCGCTGGGTGACACTCACCATGTGGCAAACACGGTGATGAAGGCTTTGGTGCAGAGGGGCTAATTATGTGTGCGAGTCCCAAGGGACCCAGCAGGCTGGGTGTGCTCATGCATGTCTCGCTAACGCGTGGCTCAGGCGGAAGCTCCATTGTACATCCCCAACGCTGACAACACCGAGCTCTCAGAAGCGAGGCTGGCCGTGGGACAAGCACAGTGTTACAAGCACAAGCATCAAGCCTAGAACCGTGTGTGTGCATACATGGGCAGACACGGGAGTGAATGCACACCAAACTGAGTGGCTGCTAGAACTGGGAACCAGGGAGTACACGTGCAGTGCTAAGCAATGGAAATGCGCAGGATTGTGTTCGTGGTTATGTACACGGGTGTTTGCCTCCTTAGATCCAGTTAATTAATGTAACCGCTTCCTAGTGACCAATGACTAGTCAGTCAAACACTCCAAAGTTAAAAATCAAGGCAGGTAAAATTGTATCTTTCTCCATCTAAGTTCTGTTCTTTAAACATCACTTTACCTTTTTTGTCTTCCCATCTAGAATGTGCCTTTTCTGCTCCAGTTCAACTCCTCTTAACAAGACTCACATGGATAATACCTGCAGGTTCTCCACGCTTAGATTTTTCTGTAGGGTCAGTTGCTTCCTTTCTCCCTGGAAAAGAGAAAGCTTGCTCATTTTGCAGCCTTGTTCATTCTTCATTCAGTTCATAATTCTCTGGTTATTTTTGCAGCATCTATTTTTGTGGTTTCCCTTCCTTTACTCTTTCTTTTTCAGTGGCATTTTGGCCTCTTTCCTTTAACTACTGCTCTTCACTCTCAGTATCTTTAGTATTACATAAGTTAATTTAATGTTACTTTAGCCACATTCCTGTGCCGTGATGAAAAACCTGTCTGAAGGGGTCTACCGAGGGGGCTTTGTGGTAGGGTTACAAGATGCACCCTTGCACAGAATATTGGAGTGTAGGTCTGTTCTTTGCTTAGCAAAGCCATCTAGATTCAAGCTCTGAAAGAAATATTTTCTAGACTTTTCCCTCTGCAGTCTTTATAAACTATAGGTGGTCACTTGCATACTAAAAAGGTTGATTTGTCTCGCTGCTGACAGTGAGTACACTAAGTGCACACACCCCCACAGACACATTCTCTGCCATACACTCTTTCTCCAGGCCAGCAGATCGCCCAGGCCCTGTGCTCTTCCTTGTTTGTTGCTGGGCAAATGATCCTGGGACATCCCTCTTCAGAACATGCCACATACACTCTAATCTTTCTCTGCTTTTCTTTTAGGTTCCCTGATAGCCATGCCCCATCCCAGCCCTCCTTCAAATAATTTCTCATATTACTTACCTCTTCTTTCCTTTATCTGATCTTTCCTTTTTTTTTTTTTCTTTTTTCCTTTTTAGATCTTACAGAGTTCTGTCCAACTTTGCAGCTCTAGTCTAGTTTCTTATCATGTCCCCATGTCCCCTTATTCCCTTTGTTCTACTTGCTATTCCAGCTTTAGTGTCCCCTCATTCATATTTCATTCCTATCTATTAATACTCATATAGCATTTTTCATCTGTAAATTTCTAAGAATTCAGTGCCTGTGGAGAGACCTTCCATATCAGTGCTTCAGAGGACCTCTTTATTCACTTTTCTCTGAGACTCACTTCTATGGTGACCACAAATACTAATCCAAAGGCCTTTTGCATCTAATTGCCAGTCGATTAACTCAAATACCTGCAAGAAGGTCTACTGAAATCGAAGACATTTGAGGGAAAGAACTTTCTCCAGTCAAATTATCTTTTCTGAGTTAACACACTTGAAAAACCTAGAAATGCCACACTCATTTTTTTTAGTCTGAGTTTAATGCTATGTTATAGTCACCTCACCAAGCAGAAGTGCTGTTAAATATAGATGATATGCAGTCTTTCCAAAAACAGTAAGATAATTTGACAAGAGAGAACTGGAAAGTTCATATAGAAAGTTCTCTTGGAAATAGAAAGATAACCGAATGGTGTAACTTGAATCAGGGCTGAAGAAAGAAAGAAGTGGTTTTTAGGAGCAGCAGTTGCTTATTTTTATTTGCGCATTTTTAGAGCACCTGAGAACGTGTTGGGGTGCTCTTTAGTACAAAGACATCTTTGTCCCTTGCCCTTCCAAAGCGAACAATCTGCTTTTGGACATCACACACCAACAAAGGACAACAGAACACTGTTGCAAAACACTGCTGCCCCGGTTATCCTCACATTCGCTGTTTCAGCCCTATTCCTTGTTCCAGAGGGTCCCCCCCCCCGCCTCCTTCCGCATCTTGGCAAGCAAAAACTGCTCCACTTCTGTGGCTCTTTGCAGCTTATTCCCACCCCATCATCTTTTAATAGCCTATGGAGAAACCAACAGCTTCCCCCCACACATTTCATTCAGTAATAACTCTCTACTTGTTACATTTTCAAACCGGCACCTTCATGCTTTCCCTCGCTGCTGCTTCTCACTCCCACTCACCTAATTTTCCTCCCTCAAATCCCTCCCTAAAAATCTCCTATGCTGTGCTGTCTACTGAAGGAATGATAATGAATCGTCAGCTGTGTGCCAAGATGACTGTCTGTCATGGAGACTGTTCTTGTCTTACTCTCATGTGTCGGGAGCCACTGCCTGTGTGGGACTCACAGTGACTTGAGGCAGGGCTGTGTTAGTTATGGGTCCTGCAACGGACCCTTAAAACTCATTGTATAAACAAACAAAAATAAACTGAGGCAATGGAAATAAAAATGGAAATGCTGGCCAAAACCAGGAAGCTTAGACAATATTTCAGTTATGATTCATCAGCTTAGGTGAATTTACATAAAAATTAATGTGACTGACAACTCCCTTCATTACAAATATGGAGAAAGAAATTATCTTTCTAAATACGGATTTGTGCCATTTTTCTATTTTTTTTATAATCTCTAAGGACTTAAGGAGTATGTTTTACTTTTTTTATCTATGCTTGCATTTGAAACATTAGATATTCCATTGTTTGTTTATCTTTCATTTGCAGCCTGCAAGACTGTGGTGATTAAAGGACGTAAGAAAGCATAACAGTGCAAGAGCAAGGACTTGAAAGGAAAAAAGATTTCTGATCGCTTTTGTTTTAACATGAGGATAATTCAAATATGTTGAAGATCCAATGATTCCTGTTACACATTCAATACTTCTGATTCAGCTAGAGGTGGCTGCTGTCAATACGTCTGTCGAAACCCCAAAGATCTTCCAAGAAAATCAATAAAAATCCAATTTTACAATCTTGATATTTTCAGAGTGTTTAAAAAATTGGCAAAAAACCACCCTTTTTTATACATTACCAAAAAAAGACAGTAAGGTAACATTATTGATTTCTCACAAATCGTTTTTAAGTGACTGTTAAGGCTGGATGCGAATGAGAAGATGAAGCATTAGCACACGTTTGTCACACACCACACGCACCGTGTATGGTGGGGGCCTTCAAAGTGGGGAGTTAAAAATGCAGGTGTAATTGTATAGAAATCATATAATTACCTTTTTTTGGTATCACTTTCCCTCTGTAGAAAAAAGTCGTGCAAGCATTCAAGTGTATATTCTATTGGTGCTTCAACTGTGACTCCTGTCAGAGAAAAGACCATGACAATGGTTCTGCTACAGGCAGGCCATCGATGGTGGCTGTGCAAGCAGAGCAGGTACATTCCAAATTAAAAGTAAGAAAACTGAAAAAAATAAAAAAAAAAAAAAAAAAACAGAGAGAGAAAATCAAAAGTCTGGTCAGAGTTTTAGCCAGGATGTTATGGTCTGGTGGACTCAGACAGACAATTAAATCTGATAAAGAAAAAAAAGCTAAAATGAAAAACCAAAGCCTAGACTGAGGTAGCAAAATTGAAGTGAATTTTCAACGATGCAGACATGGTGGAGGAATGCTATAATCTTATTATTGTAACCTTGATCCACTCGTTCTCCCAGCATTTATTGCTCTCATTAGTTATGTAATATCTAAAAGCACACTGTAATTTTTTTGTTGCAGGACAGTATCTTTAATGTATTCTGAACATGCCTAGTATAACTACAGAGGTTTATACAAAGATAATATTACCTCTTGGGGTTTTTTCTGTGTTATTTCTAAGCACAGGAAAAATTAAAATGCAGCAAGTCTGAAAAGGTCAAACTGTATCTCCCCTCATTCTGTGCATGATTTCAGAAATAATCTAAAAGTTATGCTGAGATAACTGATATGAAACCAGAGACACCATAATCACAAAACTTGGATCAATTTGTGCCCACGCAGGCAAAGCATCATCTCATTTCACACCTGAAAATATTTTTTTTTAATTTTACATTTTATAGAGATTTTGAACTGTTTGTTCCTAACAGTTTGCCCGCACAGATGTGCATCGATATTGTGTAATTACCCAGAGAAACCATCAGCCCAAAGGAACCCAGCCTGTAAATGACAACCGTACTGTACGGGAGGTGAACGATCTGTGGCTCCGGGGTTTGGAATGCTACTTTGCTTTTCCACTCCTCCACAAGCTCTTCTGGGCTTGTAGAAGCCGGGGATTGCCAGTGTGCAGGGCTTTCTCAGACACACACCCCTGCTCCTCCACTGCCCCTCTAAGCCAGGCAGAGCTGAGGAGGGGTTGCTTGCCAGCGAGCACTCCTGCCCTGCCTCTGACTAGGAAAGGAAAGGAAGGTCAGTGGCATTCACCTGGGGTCAGAATGGAAAAAGAATTGTTATCCAAGGGCACAGGTAAACGCCTGCTATTACACACTGAGACTTCTACATTCTTTTCGGGAAATAACCTTCATTTTTCAGTTCCCATCAGAAAGGTGTACACACGTGTGTGATACAAGTGCACTTTACCTGGGAAAGGTGAAGGGCTAAGTCAGTTCTCCTGGGATTTGAGCATGTGGATCAAGACAGTTTAGAATTTCAAACATGAAGTGTAATGCTAAGCTAGAATTCTCTGCCACTCAGAGGCAGGTAGAAGGGGCCAAAAGAATTTCTCTACACCAGAACCCTGCAATTCCCTGGAATCCCTCAGTGGGGAAAGCACTTTCCAGTGGTTTCTGATTGTGTAGCTGCTAAACATGCTCTGTTACTTTGCAGGTGCTCCCAAGGGGTCTTCATGCTCCTGATCCACTCCTGGTGGCAGAGATTACTACACCTATACTTAGAAATTAAAATATATGTTGTGTAATGGGAAATATTTAATATCTAAGTATTAGTTTTTCATTAATATTTCCAATATTATTATAGACATTTTCCAGACTCAGTCCTGTGTTTAGATATACAGACACATTTTATGCATTGCATTTCAATAACTTATAAACTCTACAGTTCTCCGCTATCTTTTAATCCTTTTCAGCACTCACTCTGATAAAATTCTTTTAACACAGACAGTGAACATCTGGAAAGATGAGAGAGGTACAATTAGAACTTGATTTCGGATTAACTGAACAATTGTTTGCTGTCTTGAAGCTGATTATTTGGCCCTCAACTAAAATTTAATTCTTTAAAGGAAAGGATTCATAATTGATTTAGGAACCATGTTAAATTCCAAACTTTTAAAATAAATTCATGATTTGTTATTAGTTACAATTTCTCAAGGTACCAGTGGCACAGAAAAAGGAGCAGCAAATCACTGAGAGACAATCAGTACATGTAGCAGCTGGGAAAGAGGAGGTAAACTGAAATGGCAGGAATTTACTTTAGACTGCAAAAAGCTTATGTTAGCTAACACATGGTAACTAATACACGATGAAATCCCAGTGCAGAAAGGCCATTTTTAGTTATCACATTTGTTAGCAGATCATGGTAAACAGTTGGTTCACCCTAATATGCACTTGTCTTCCCCAGCATTTTTTTCTCACACTAAGTGGCAAGGAACTCTCTTTTGCTCCTATTATATACAAGTCCTACAAGTGCTCAGATAGGAGCGGAGTAGATCTATGCCAATGCCAGCCACATGGATCAACAATGATGGGATTATTCCTTTGAGGAATCCAAGGAATGAGCTCAGAGGCTGCAATCTTGCCTTGGGTAGTCTGTGTGAGGGTTGAGTTCAATGCCTTTGATGGCTTAGGACTGTCAGCCCTTGAGGTCCTGGTTCACCTTTCGCCTTTCAGTTTTGCTCTGCACTTGTGCAGGAACACTCATGGCTTGTCAGTTATTCCCTAAGCTCTGCAGTGCCACCAAAACAAGTCCTTTTAGTGCAAAATATTTTCGACATTTCCCTTTAATAATGACAGTGCAATAAGGAAAACTCAAGCCCATAGAAGCACTCCATCAGCTTAAAGAAGGGATTAGAACATTAGAGCCATTTTCTGGGGAATCCAAGGTAAAGTAAAATATGGGACCTACCAAGGCCAACCACCTTCCCTCAAGAGTACAAGAAATGGTGTTTGGTGAATCTAGTCCTAAATACTGTCTGCTAGGGCAAAATAATGAGAACTCAAGAGAAAAAGGACAATGTTGTATCTGATGATGGTCCAAAAGATGAGCAGGGGATAGTGCTCCACATACAAACTCCAGCCTGACCAACTTGAGATGGGCTTTAGAGGCATCAGAGAAGCATTACACCAAGACCACATTACAGTAACATTTTAAAATCACTATCTTATGTCTTTGAAGACAGGAAACACATGGCACCTTTTCTTTAATTTCTCTTATTTTGTCCAAGTAATATCAAAGTCCAGATACTCCTGAACATTATTACCAAAATTGTTTCCCTTGATGTAATAGCAATGCTGAGAATATTCAGTAAGATACAATTGCGCACAATTATCTGTCCCTAAACTTGAACTTAAAGAGTCTGTAGAAAAAAATTACATGAACTTTTTTAAGTTTGTATTCATAACATCTTCTTCTGCATTCTAAAGCTTCAGTGACCCTCACAGCCTGCAAACTTTCTGCCACTCCCTGCAAGAGTTAGTGGCCCTATAGATGAAAAAAAATCCTTTAATATCTTATGGAAATGAATGGGTATATATTGGATCAGAATCTGCAGAAATAATTTGATGTAATTACTAACTAATCCATCTTGAAATCAAGGACAATTTAAAAATTAAGACATTAATATGAAATTAGAGTCACTTGAAGTTTGGATGAAGGAAGTACCCAGTATAAAATGTAGTTACATACCATTCTTATATTTTAAATGAAGATATTCGGTGAAGCACAGATGGGCTACTGTATTCCTAATCCTCTGACCCATAGGGATTGGCAATGAGACAGTGTTCCCACTAAAACATCTCCCACTCCTTACTTTTCCACGTGGCATTGAAATACTACATTTAGGAACTCGTTGACTCACTTAGGATGGCGGGTGCTGTACCAGAGAAAGGAGACTGATTTCCTTTTCATATTATAAGCACACACAAAAGTGCTGGAAACTTAGGAATCAGCTCTTAGAAAAAGCACCTGGAATAGAAAAGCTCTCAAAATCTTAACTGCCAGAAAGTAATGGACCATTATACAGGAGAAGGGAAGGTCAAGTATACTGAGGGTCTGACTAAGAAGTGGGCACAGCACTGTCCTGGACAGCTATCCTTGACCATTCCTGACACTGCCAAAATTGTAATGGTGGGCAGAGCTGCTCACAAACCAGACACAGGATCTGCAACTTGACAATGTCTATACACAAGGGCTTCCAAATAAATTCCACCTTGGCTGAAAATTCTGGGCTGGAAACTGCAGATCTGGACACCAGAGCAGTGACTCCATCAGCCACCTGAAGTTATACCATCCTGATGGGGTCATATGTCACTTAGCAATCACTTGAGAATCCCACTACAGAACAAGGAATGGATTTGGATTCCCAGCTCTCAAGGTTATCCATCAGAACCTTCTTCCCATACAGTAAGCAAGAACTTTTAATGGGAGCAGCTGCAAGCACCAATGACCCTGAAAGTGACAGACGTGGGTAAGGTGTCCCTGTAGCATGGCACTCTGACAGAGAACCACACAAGAGGCAGGATTAAAGCAAACACAGGAAGAGATGCTGTTTAATTAAGACCTTCACAGCGAAACATCTGGTATAATTGGTTAAGGGGACGTCTTCACTCAGGCAACATTTATTGGTATATAAACAATGTCCAATTGGAAACGCTAATTAAACAGCAGGACTAAGGTAACAGAGTTTTGCCTGCCTGACTAGGACATAAGGTTTATAATCCATGCTGTTATGGGACAACAGCAAGAACAAATAATTGTATGTTCAACGAGTCAATTATGCCCTTCTTTTTGTAATAACATGCTCCAGAGGTCAAGAGAATACTTTAAGTAACATCGCCAGTATTCGATAGCAATTGAAGTTTGATTGCTGTTCAGTGTTTGTGAGGAAATCGGCAGCAGTAGGACAAGCCTGATGGATATTTCCCCTATCTGGTGGTACGTTATTTGCCCATCACCACGATGCTCCAGGCACCCTCATGCCCTTTGGTTACACTGAACAAATTCTCCTGACTTTGAGCCATCTGCCCTGTAACAGTTTCTTAGGAACTCCTATCATTAACCACCTATTATTTCGAAATCTCCTTTTAAAGCAAGCCTACTTACAAGTAATAGTGATACTTATTTAAATACATATATATAAATGAGTATCACTATTTGCATTATTTCAACTATATATATGTATATAGTTGAACTACTGCAAATTCAGTGACAGGTACACACACATCCATATAGCTACAAATTCAGTGATAAATCTATCTTGCAGATTTTTTCCAGAAGATCCTTTTGCAATGGCTGCAGCCTGGCTTTACCTGCCTAACCCCTCCAGATTGCCTCCAGGTTAATCACAGGAAATCCTCAACCTTCTGCAGCATCTCCAACATCATTTCTACTTGGCAGAACTACACCACCCATTACAATCCCTTCATAGGCAGCCTCTGTAACAAAGAAAATTCCACTTTATTAACTTCCTCCTTGCTTATCTTCTTTGTACTGATGGAGTAACATACCTGCTAACTGGAAGGGAAATAAGAGGTTTAGAGGCTGGCCATGCAGAATCATGAGTATCTCAGGTTGGAAGGTACCCCCAAGGATCATGGAGTCCAACTCCCTGCTCCTTGCAGGACTACCCTACAATTTATGTGATGAAGAAGGTCCCATGTGAAGAGAGGGGTGTTCTCCCCTGAATGCCACTCTAGGCACTGACATGATCTGTGGTGATGAAACAGCACCATTTGTCGTATACAATGAACAACTAGAGCAGAGACTCTCCCAAGAAGTCCTCTTCCAAACCAGTGATGCCCACAAGAGCTTTCTGTCTTTCACTCTGAAGACATTTTCTTTTTCTCATAGTTATCATGACACAGTGTAGGCTACAGTGCATTTGCTGCACTTTGCAGACATGGCCATCAAAAAACCTGAACTCTGTGAGAATCACAAACTGCAGGCCGAGCAGTGATAGACAAATGCACTGAAATCTGAAGCTGGGTTATAGCCCTTTAAAGTGCACATAATTTTCTCACAAACTAAATACCCGCAGCAAGTGGAAAAACTGACGTTAAAAACTTGTAATTGTTTTTTTTTAATTCATAGCTTCTAGCAATATATTTAAATGAGCAGAAGGTACAAAACTATACTCAAAACCTTAAATGTTTTCATAATAATTTTTACTTTTAATAATTTAATTTATTGCATTTTAGATTTGAAAGTAGAAAGGACAATTTCAAACAAAAACTTCAAAACCAAGATAGAACCAAAGACTTTTTAAGGATGAAAGAACACATGTAAGGAGGATCAAGACCCTACAGTGAGATCAGCTATTAGCTAATTAAATATGTGACTAAAATTCATCATTTTAAATAGCAGCCGTATTGATGGTGAGCAATCTGGTAAGCAAACAAATGACGGTGGATTTTTTTCATATCTTCAGAGAGAAACATTTATCTTAATAAGATTCACTGTGCCATAATACACATGGAATAAGTCAATGTCTACTAATTAAAGGACATTGTCAACCTGATTTTCTAAACAGCTAATTAAAATATGTAGCATCTAATACAGCCCTTGTTGCAAAATAGGCTCTGTTGAAAATATACAACCCTGTAAAAGTTACTTGTTTTTCTATTCCCTTGTGTTTGCCTTTTTAATTGGTTTTTCAAGAAAGGAGGATCTGCTGAGCTGAGGTTCTATTTCTGTATCAAGTTCCATTGATGCACACCCTGTACTTACGCAGGAGCCCAATGATCTGTAGGTCTAAAAGGCTATACAAGAAAACAGTGACACTAATCCTAAGGGTTTGCTCTTATTGCTTTTTCAGGGATGGCAAGATTTTTCCCTCTGTTTTTTGGGGAGGATTTAAATGTTACTTGAAACAGTAAAATTTTCAGAAAGAAATGTCATTTTTATAATGATGAGGAATCTTTAACCTTCCATTTTATAAATTAGATTAGTTTCTCAGAATTATCAGGCTTCTCTCTGATGCTGTAAGTAGCTTTTTCAAGAGAAAGAAGTTGTTGTAGATCTGTCAGCAAGGCTCTGGGAGTAGGAGGATGTTTGGATTTCCGGCATATTGCAACGCAGTTCTTGGCCACCAGCAAAGCTATGTGTGTGAATCTCATTTTATATCCGTTGTTTGCAATACCACAGATTTGAAGAGACATCTGAAATAGTCTCTGTACTCCTAATCACAAAGCATTCCCTAAAAGCAGCTGAGAAGGTGAAATAAATACCTTACTGGCCTCATGTCATGACAGACTGTGAATGAAATGATGCTGTCATGGAAATAAAATAAAATCAGTCGTGTCTTGAACAATTAAGTCTGTATTCAAAGTTCTTAGCTCAAATCAGTTTATTATTTGCTGTTTTTCTTTCCAGATTCCAACTGAACAATATTTTCTATGACATACTTTTTGCATTAAAACATTATTAGCCAGCTAATCTTATTAGTCAATTTTTTATTCTATTTTAAAATGTGTATTTTTGCAGTGCAAAAATCTGAGACAGTAGATTAGGAACTCTGTGAGTGCTAATTATTTTCAAACCTGGAATTATACAGAGCTCATCTTCAATTAGAATTTGCATTATTTTTTTTCTCTAAAGATCACCCAAGTCACCACTCCTACCATTTCCCCTTCTTTTCTATCCTCGACCAGCACAAAGAAAACATCATTTTCCCAGCCAAGGCATATGCAACATCCTTCAGGATGCGTCAGAGCAGATCCTTCATCAGCCAGAGGAATTACTGTGTTAACAAGATGAAGTCCTTCCTGCCCCACGCAGCACAGAACAAGCTCGGGTTTATCTCACATTTTTAATTGTCCAGCAAAGAGGTAATTTTGTGAACACTTCTTTTCCTCTCACACACCTGTGCCCTTGTGTAGGCAAAGCACAGTGACTGACCAGAGGCTCCTGCAATCTCTGCCTGGGACAATGACTTGAAACCAATCCCCTCCCCTGCAAATAATTTTAGAATTAAATGTACCCGAGCGTTGTGTTGACAATGACTTGGAAGGGTAAAATACTTTTTACTCTTCTATAATTCTCTGTATTCTGCAGTGTTAACAGGAGTTAAAACCTGGTTTAGTCATTAAAGTAATCAGATATGAATCAAAGAAACCTCAAGAGATGCTGTTGTTGAAAAAGCAGATATTATTTTCACACAAACAAGCATTTTCCTCATCCTAACTTCATCTTAATGGGTATATATCTTTAATAAACAAACCCATTATTTTGAATTGTATCAAGAAATTTTCATCTGTAATACTGCTCAAACAAAAAAACACTAAAATGCTAAAAGCATTTTGGTTTTTTTATACACATCTAGCATGTTCATTGCCATAATGTAATGCTGTAAATGCCAAAAAAGTGAATCAGTGATCTATAATTTTAAAATGCCAGTGATTTCCCAGCTGTCACTGATCTTGCAAAATTTCCCCAGTAGCATGTGGAGATCAATAACTGTTTACAGACTTTTTAGTCCCAGTTTGTAGGGAGTGTATTGCTATGGACTATGTCAAATCTCTTAACTGTGAAGTGAAAGGCTGATTTCACACTTAAATCTATCCAAAACCCCATAATGCTAAAGAACGGCAAGAATGATGATCCATGGAACCTCTGCTTGTCCTCTGGGACAATAACTGATCAAGTCTGCAGGAGCCATTCCTGAAGAAGAAAAAAGGTGATGAGGAGCAGTATCCAGCATGGATTTTCCAAGGTTTGCCACGCTTGAGCAAGCCTGATGACCTTCTGTGATAAAATGGCAAGACGTGCAGACAAAAGGAGAGCCGTAGATGCTGCCTACCTTGACTTCAGGAAGGCTTTCAGCACCATCTCCCACAGCACACTTGCACTCAAATTGGAATGTTACAGTGTGGATGGGCAGACTGCTGAACGGATGAAAATCTACCTTGACAGGCCCAAGGGGCTGAAGAGTCCCACTCCACCTGACAGCTGTTACCAGGGCACCCCTTGGGAGTTTACCCTTAGACCTACACCATGGGCTATCTTTATCAGTGGTCTGCAGAACACAGAGTACAACTTTTTTATTCCCTTTTATTCTTCGGGGATATTTAAGCACCGAAACACGTTGCTCAGAGAGGCCGGGGAATCTCTGTCCTAGCAGGTTTTCAAAACTTCATTGCATCAAGCCCTGAACAAACTGATTTCAGTGTTGACCCTGATGAAAGCAGGAGTTTGCACTAGAAAATCTCCTAAGGTCCCTTCCAACTGAATGATTCCATGACTCCCAGTAAGAGTCTTTTCAAAGTCAGACTTTGCCATCCATCCTATCCATAGGGTTGTCCCTATACATGGGTAGTTCTGGGCTGATATCAAAAATAAGTAAATTAACAAGTCCTTCTCATCCTTGTAGCACAGAAGCAGGTTTAAGATCAATATCCTGTGCATGCTGATCCCAAATTCCATGGCAACCTTAATGTATCCCATTACCAGGAAATACCCTTCACTATTTTTCTCTCCTTGCACACGTACTTATGTGATAGGGGGTAAAGAACGTGGCTCACAGAACCTTTCTGCTCTGAATCCAGATAATTTTGTATTTGATATTTTTTTAAAAAAGGTATTGACGAATAATTTTTTTTTTATGTCTCCTTACAGCTTATTTATCAATGTTTTTAGTTATGGCAGATCAATTTTTTTCTATGCTCATCCATTTCTCAGTCTTTCACTTTGACTAATTTTTCATCAGCCAAATCTTTTCCTCGTGTAACTGAAAAATGAGCTAAAGTTTCACACACGTCACTGTGTCCATAACTCTGAACATTAGTTGGGTAAGATGCAAATTGGTAACAAGGCATCCTGCCTCCCAACACTTTAAAGAAATTGAATTTTGAACTGTTCTCCTGAAAACCAAAATTTAATTACATTACTCCATTTAGTGAAGTCAGACATACTGGAACTAGTTTCCCTTACCACCTTAGGTTTCATCTCCTCACAGTCATATTTGTACTGCAAACTCCCTGGTTAACAAATAAGACATTGCAGGCAATCCTCAAAATGAACAATAACACTGCAGTGCAGTCATTTGTTGCAGGATTGCACATTGAAATTGGGAAGGCATTTAGCAAACAGCAGAATTGTATACTGGAATTGAACCATATATTTTCTCTCTAATTCCTTTAGTAAGACTGGTTAAACACATTAAATTGTGCAGTTTCATATCCAAGGTCTTATTTCCAGCATTATAAAAGAATGAAAGTATTTAAACCTTCTTTGTGTGTATCATCATGAAGACAAAATCCAAACTGTAAGGAAAACTTACAAACATACAAAATTAAAGTGGCCACTGGAATTCTCTAAATTTGTGCAATTAAAGCAGCATAAAATGGAATTTCTATGATAAATATACAAAATAATTAAGCATGAAGATACCCAGGAGCCTGTTTGGGGGCAACTATAGCATGAATTGGTGGCTTTGCCACAAACTGACGCCGAAGACCAATTTCTTTTAATCTCATGAGAAATCCAACACTGTTCCTGAGGTGCAGTACCGTGTATATCAATAGAGGAAGCAGTTTAAACCTATTCAAACAGGAAATATATCTTAAAAATCCAGAAAGGTAATAGACAAACAATATATTCCTCTTCTTTATAGTTGTTTTTACTCCTGGCTGTGCAAATTAGAAGAAGTAGAAAGTTGGGATAGCAGTGAAAGACTCACCAAAATACATTTCAAAAGGAAAAAATATTTAAATTGGCATCAAAAAAAATCAATAGTGTTATACTGAGAGTGGAAGGCAGAGCGAATATGAAGTCATGTGGCTCTGAGGCCTGATCTTTTAAGCTGCTCCTAATTAAATGCAGCTTCCTCTTAGTGGATGTTAAGAGCTTTCCAGGTTACCATCCATATTAAATGAAAGTTAGATACTTCTCTGTATGAATGTCGCAAAGTTGACCAAAAAGAGATAATGTGTGAAGACGGTGTCAAAAAATAATAGTGCTGATTCATTCTAATGTGCTCAGACATTCCTGAACTCGGATCGCTCTCGGTACCTCCTAGCATGGGTCATAATCCTTAGCAGATAAAAGCTTAATCCAAGATAAATCGTAATAAATCCAAATGAGATTAGGCCTTTACCAAAATATCCACTGAGTGGTGTTGGATAAAAAAAAACATGTTTGAGTGACTGTGATACATCAGTGGGAGTCACTGACTGAATTCTGTAGAACTGCAGAGAAGGTGCAATAATAGTTAAAAACAAAGCAGCACTGCACTGATCAGCACCACTCGGGGGCTGGTGTTGAGTGTTCACCAGCCTCCCTTCTCAACAATATTCTTCTGATCTATGAGGCTTCATGGTTTACATCAGTGTTCTGTCAAAGTCACCTACTTTCTGAAACAAATGTTTTATTTATCTCCTCCTTCCCACTCCTACTATTCTGAATTGGAATAAAACCTGCAGGAGCCTTAAGGCTAAATCATTCAGCGGGATCCACTGGCATTTTCATCCCCTCTGTGTTTGGTACCGTATGATATTGGGATGACTCGTTAGGTATTTACAGTAAAGGATATCTTTTCATAGTATTTTAAAAAATCAAAAAGCCACATTCACTAAATTCACAGTGTCGTGATTGACTAAATGTATTATGGTTAGAGGTGGACAAAAATACACAAAAAAATGGTGCTAAAATCTCAGACTGCTGTGAAAGTCTAGACTCTTTACCTGGAAGAAATTTCACCCACCTTTACTTATGACACAAATATAACGTCTCAACCTGCCAGCTGTAAACAAAAAGCTGCTGCCTTGAAGCAGAAGCATTTCAGCTACATTTTAATGGATTTTTTCTGTAATAATAAAACCTACAAGAAATTCTTTTCTAAAAAAATTGTGTTGCTTTACATTCAGCAATTTAGAGAAAAAATCCCTACAAGAAATCACTTCTTAATAAACTGTAACCTCAATTAAATTACAGTTTGTGAATGAAGCTGCCCATGTGAGTGTGAGGTCCATTAGCATTACTGAGCACACTCGGAGTCGTGATCCGGGGACAGTGGCTTCATGGGAGTTTTTGACTGTTGGAAGAATTAAAGTTTGTATCTGATGTCCTGAAAGCCTTTGATGTGTTTATAGCTTTTATAGGTCACTTGCAAAGATAAGCTTTGTAATGGTTTTCTACACTTACCCTAGAAAAGCACCTACACACTCTTTCCATTGCTTAAAATACAGACCTATTTACTTCTGACAACATTTGCCATTTGTTCTAAACACCGTGGTGTGCATTACCCAGGTATTGATTCAAAACGCATCTTCTGAACAGGCAATTTCATCACTGAGCTCTGACAGCACAGCGAAGCCACCAGATGTTGTCACCGTCTGACTTTAGTTGGTCCCGCTGTTTCATCATCAGGCAGTGAGAGCACAGCCCTGCCTTAGGTGTTTATGGTTTTGTGACCTGGGAAAGCCTCTTCTCACTGGCAACTCCCCCTCCATTCAGCCCAGGTTTCCAAACTCTAGCAGATGCGACTGTTGGTTGCTGGGATCAGACAAAGCAATAGGGCGGAGTGTGGGAGGAGTAACGTGAGATGCTCAGGTAGAGACAGACGCACACAAAGCACCACAGGTGATTCCTAGTGCATGTGTACAATGAGCACTCACATCCTCTGAGTTGAGACTTCACGTCACTTTCATTGCCTACAACATAGGACTCGTTTATCTGAAGGAGAAATGTAAGTTCTTATTTTAGGAGTTTTTGTTGTTGGTTTTGCCATGTGACTTAAGAAATGAAGTAACATGAAAATGAAGTAAATCTTTTACTTTGTGTAGTACATCTGTAAATTGTGCATTAGCAGTAATGAGCTGTAAGAAACATTAACAGTTCCTTCTATTTGAGCAGGCCTACCAAGAATTCTCTTTTCAGAATAACTATATTGGGCTTTACACTTCTCAAGGGTACAGAAGACTTTCTTATAACTATTTTTGGTTATATTTTTAAAGAGCAGTTAGGAATATAATCTGAAACTTGTATCATCAAGCAAATGCCACAGAGTGATCATTAGTTGTACAACAGTGCAGACCTTTCGCTACGTCTGTGGAGAAATATTTGCACTGTAACCAGATCCAGTAGGAACTGTAAAATGGTAGATGTGAGTTTTTGGAGTATTAAGTAGAATTTTTATTTTTTTTTCCCCCAAAGACCTAACAAATCTAGGCAAATAACTAAAATATTGAATAGTGCAGACTTGGTATGCAGCAAATAAAAAAGCTATGTAAGAGATGTCATTTTCTTTAGGTATAGAACTCAAAGTGACCTGCTTTTAGAAAAGCTGTTGTCTAAAGGGATGATACCTTATCATTTAATGGACTGATGCCCTGTTCCTGACTGTTGTTTGCAGCTGGACTTCTCAGATTTTAAGAATATCAATACCTCTTCAAAAGAAAGTTGTGGAGGCTTTAATTCAGGAAGGATTTCCATCATTCTGTCAAAATGCACAGAAGGGAAAGATTCAGTGCACTTACAAGTACAGCAACACTACTTTGGGTTGGAGAGAAGTATTCTGAGACCAGTACACTGTTTAGCAGCAGATGATTTTTAATGCAAGACAGAGTACACTGAGAAAGTCAAATTTGTTCATGGGGAGGAAAAAATAATCTTACTTTTGCTTTGTCTGGATTTCTGACAATGGCATTTCACATCTCCTCTTTTTGGAATAATTTATGTATTTTAGGAGATGTCTGCACAGAGCAGATCACGGGTCCTTTCCCTACATGATAGTTTGTCTCTAAAACAAGAGGATTTGGACCAAACTAATAGACAGATGAAGCCAAACAAACAAATTGCTGCTATGCTAATTTCTGAAACAGATGGCTCTGATCCAGCATTTGCTGGGAAATGCAATTCCTTGTCAATCTAACACAGAATCATGTATGTCTCTCTGTCATCCTGTATGTATAGCACATAAGAAGAAATCTGGCTCAGGATACTCCACCCACAGCTAAATTTATACACAAAGAACTGAAAATCAAAGTGCATAAACAAGTACAAATTCTGCCATCCTTACTGAAAGCAGAGATTGGACCCTGTTTTGAAGTTCCAGGTACAGATCTTCAAAAGGCCCGAGATGTTCAGTCTTTCCTCACTTCGTGTGAGAAATACCCTTGAAATTAATGCAAGCTTGCAGCACTAGAGTAAACCAGGCAGGCCATCCTATAAGCATCTAAATTTCTAGACTCAAAGTATTTCATTTATATGTCTGAATGTTTGTTATTTTTCTCCCTGAAGAAAAAGTCAGTAAAAATGTAAATAATTTTGCACCCACGTTCCTGGCCAGGCCACAGCTGAGACTGTGGGTCTAACTCAGCTCCCTCGGTGTCTGTCTTCACTGTTGGTGCATCTGCAGCTAAATTTAGCCTAATGCTAAGAATGACCTACACAGCAAGGAAATAAACTGTTTGAAAAAATATAGGACAAAGCTTATGTCTAAGGCAAAGCTTCCCACAACGTTCTATTTGCGGCGCGCGATCATACATTTGTGTCACATCATCTTATCCTTTCCTTGAGCACCGATTGAAAGGAAAAAAAAAAAAAAAAGGCGGCTTTTTAACCTACTCAAAACCCTCCTTCGTGCATCTTCACGGAGGGAGAGGGTCACGGACCAGGGGGGAACACCTCCCAGGTTCTGTTCCAACATGGGGAGGCACCGGTGAGGGAGCGCAGCCGCGGGGGACCTCTGGGGACGTTGCCGCGGTGCTCGCCCGGTCCGCACAGGTGTCCCCCCTGTCCCGCACCCCTCCCAGCCCTCACAGGTGCTGCCGGCCCGCTCGCCATAAGAGCCCCCCCCGCACCCACCTCCCGCGGCCACTCGAGCTCCAAGATGGCGGCGCTGCCGCCTCACACCGCCCCGTAGGCGCCGCGCGGGAGACCCCGTAGCCGCCGCTCTCGCCACGTGCCCGCGGCTCGCGCAACCGTCGCTCGTGGCGCCCCCTCGGCGGAAGATGCGCGGTCGGGACGCGGTGAGGAACTCGCACCCCCCGGAGCGGGGCGGGGCACGGGGGGAACGGGGATGGGGGGGACAGACGCTGGGAGAGCGGCGGGCGGGCAGCGCGGGCGCCTTTTCCCGCGTTCTGCCTCCACCGCGCTGGTGAGCGCTGCCGCGGCGCGGAGGTGAAGGCGGCGGGGTGCGGGGGACACGCACACACACACATAGACACACCGCGCATCCCCCGCTTCGGGCGGAGAATCCGCGCTCGGGGCGTCGAGCGCCGCTGGCAGCGGGAGGCGGTGCCCGCCGGGAGCGGGGCCGCGCGCGGAGCTGGTTGGGTGATCTGCCTGCGTTCCTTTTTTTCTTTTTTTTTTCCTTTTTTTGTAAGGAAAAAAAAAAGTGATTGTTGCGTGGTGGTTCCTAAACTAGCGTTTTTTGAAAGAAAATGTGTCCACCGGAGCTTTGCGGGGTGGCGGCGGCCGAGGGCGCATCGCCCGTGCCAGACCCGGGCGGGACCGGCGAGGTCCATCAGGGCAGAGACCCTGCGAGTGCCTTGGGCTCCGTCCTGGACCTGTGCCCCTGCCGTGGCATCTCCTCTGTTCTCTGCTCTGTACCTGTGCCCCTGCCATGGCATCTCCTCCTTTCTCTGCTCTGTACCTCTGTCCCTGCCGTGGCGTGTTCTTCTTTCTATACCTGTGCCCCTGCCGTGGCTTGTCCTCCGTTCTGTACCTGCACCCCTGCCGATTCCTTCTCCCTGTACCTTTGCACCTGGTGATGTTCAGGCTCAACCTTCCAGGCTTAACCCAATTTAAGGTGTTTTTAATTAAAGTCTTTACCCATGATTTGTGTAGTTTTAAGTGCCTAATAGTTACTCTGGAAGTTGGCGCTGGTTTTGTGCTGGTAGGGTTTTTTCCTGCAGCGGGCTGATGGCATGAGGTATTCCCAGATATTAAAAGGTTAGCTTGGATGTAGTTGAGACTTCTGTTCATTTGTTATTCCAGGTAAAAAAAAGTCTGTTGCTAAAGTAAGGTCTGTCAGTGAACACGTGTGTTAATATATTTCCCTAAATTCTTTCCTTGAGTTCTTTTCAAGTGCAATGGCAGGCCTTGAATAAACTCACACTGGTTGTGGAGGCCTTAAGGCAGTAAGGCTGCTTTCAGTGATAAATCATCTTTTAAATTTCACCAAAGCAAGAGTAGGACGTACTCATATTGCATTACTTTTTCAGTTTGTTTATTGGTTCTTAAGCAGGTCTCCAACTGACTTTTTTTGGAAGGCTATTGTCACAATGGCACCCTCAGTGCCATATAAGATTTATATTGTCTCTTTGTATTAATAGAAGGCCACTTAGTACTATTTAATAGGTAAGTTGGAGGCTTATTTTTGTGCCAACATTTGGCCTTTTCTTGTAAAAAGGGCCAGTTAGAGCACTTGAGAATTTTTTTGATAAAAACAAAGCAGTAGTCCCCTTTTTTTTTTTAAATTAAAAGTTCCAGAACAGTTTTGAAAACCTTAAACAAGGAAGTTCTAGTGGTTGAGAAGCAGAACCTGCAACACATTCAAAGCAAAAATGAAATTGATAGTCTAATTTTACTATCCACACTGAGTGACATCTGAAATAGTAAGGAAGCCTAAATGATGAAAAGTAAATTAGATTTTTAAATTAGGTAATGTTTGAAGATGTTAGAGTATTACTACATTTATTTCCTTGTTAATATTCTGAGATGTTTTAGGAAAAAGTAAGGAAAGATAAATCATACCAAAATAATTTAAATGACACTTTAAAAAAATCAATTACAATGTGAGGCTTATTGCTATGCAGAAGAAAAAGCCTTTGCACAGAAATAAGCCTTTTACCTAATTCCACCTATTGAGCAGAAAAATGTAGACTAGGGAGAAAGTGCTTGTCTACCTTTGGCAGTGGAGGAGCCTGGGAATAGTCTGAGGAAAAGGAGATTCTGTTCCATCTCAGCATTGCTGGTGAGATACCTGGCACAGGCATGGATGTTTCATCTCAATTTTAAAGGAGTTTTGAAACTTTTTTAGCCATGTAGAGGAAGGCCTCTTTATTTTTGTCTCTGCACAGAAGGAAACGCCTCAAATGTAAAAGTTTAGTGGCTTTCAAGGAAGATGTCTGCTATGGTGTTAGTAAAGACAAGATTGCTTCACAAGTTCAGGATACCCTGGTTTTGTGGAGGGTGAAAAAAGGGACAGTCTACAGCCATAATAGTCTGAAAGCTGCAGTTAGGACAGCAATTGCCTGGAACTTTTAAATGTGGAATGAGGAAGATGTTGTGGTGAGCAGCCAACTCTTCCTGGGTACTTTTTGGGTGATACACCAGAACAGAACTTTAAGAGGACATAAATTTCTCACAGTGTAAGAATATTTTAAAAAGTAGAATTTTGCTTCTATGTTGTTGCAGAAGCAACTTTCTGGAAGATGGTTCCTGCTCAGCCTGATAAGCAGAAAGAGTTAACATGTATCTCAATAGAGTGTGGGTTTAGTGCCAGGACTGTAGGGGAGAGGCAGAAGTCGTTAATTGCAAATCATTTTGGTGTTTGCATTCTGGGATTGTGGGCAGGAATTCCTTTTTTACCCGTTTTTCTTTTGCCTAGGTGTACTTGGGATTTTTACAGCTGAGAGTCAGCAACTTTTTATTAATTTTCTGGAAATAGATGTGTAGCAAATAAGTTCTTAAATAACTCCAGGTTGTGTCAGCATTTTTCTTTGCTTGTTTCTATCAGCATTAACTAAGTGTTACTGTTCAAATCAGCATGGCAACAGTTTTGAAGAATGGCAAAAGTAATGAGAATGGATGTATTTTCATGAAAAGGGTAGTATATAAGAGGAAAGAAGTAAAACCTTAATATTGCCAGTTAGATTCCTATTATCTGTAACGGCTTTCTGGCCTTAAGGGAAGTTGATACCTAACAGTAAAATCTGTGTGAAGCAGCATCATGTTCTTGTACCGGTCTGGCTGCCTGGATAAAAGAAAAACATGTGGAGTGTAGCATTATTGATGTGGCAATTGTATCAGGATCCATTTGTAGTAACTGTGGATTTTTTTCTAGATGAATAGAGGGAGTATAATAATTACAATTCTGGCCCTGCAAGAATTATACTGACCTAGGCAGAAAAGAGCGTGTCTCAAAACTAATGACAAAATATGCCAGACAGATGAAGTTTAATCTCTAGGGTATTTTCTTCACTTTTGCTCAGTTTTTAAAGAAATTGGATGGAAAAATCCTGCGTTCAAACAACAGAGGAGTGCAGACAAGATGCAGAATTAAAGAGCAAGCTGAAAAATCATGACTAAACTCAATAACAGTGACAAAATAATTGTGGTCACTTTTAATTAGCCTGTTTATTTCACGGTACCAATTCAGATTTTTCTAAGGAAGTATATACGCTGCTGTTTTTTTAATTAGCTCTCCTTGATTTTTCGTACATATCTTAATTAAAAGTTTGGTTGTAGTTGTTAATTATGATGTACTTGTTTAGCCCTTTGTTTAGTCTTTGTTCTGTTTATGAATGCTGCCTTCGAACAGCGTTGCTCTTACTCAAACATCTTGCATGATAGTTTTCCTTGGGGGTTACGGAAATGATAATCAGCCTTATGCTTGCTCTGTTTCCAGGTGCCAGTAAGAGACTCTTTGGAAACCATAGCTCAACAAACAGACGTTTCATGTTCTTCTGTGACCTAGTCCAGTTTGTCAGAGATTGAAATTATTAAATTGCTTATCACTAATCCAGTCTGCTGGGTTGATTTTCATGTTTCTGGTTTGGTTGGACTTCAACATTTTCGTTTCAGGGACTTTTTTTTTTTTTTTTTTCTTATGTGAAAAGAGGGTTATGGGGAAGAAACCAAGCGTGTGTTGTACTTCTTACAGTCTTTTATTTTTGGTCAAGCTTTTTCTCCCCAAATTGGTTGCAGAAAGTATAGCATAGGGGCACAGAAAACTCTTAACCTCTTGCAAAAAGAAATAACATGTCAAATATTACAGTATATTACTGGATTCAGAAAGCAATTGACTTGTGAACCAGGCTTGGTGAACCATTTTATTCACAATGTCTTTTCATTACTTATTCAGATAATTGATGCGATGTTTGAAGTCCCTGAAGTGCACAGAAGCATCTGCAATTTCATTGACATAGTAAACTATTTTTGAAAAAAAAGTACTTCAGTATCCCCACAGTAGACAAAATATGCAGCCTTTGTTTCCATAATGATTTAAAGTTAATGCATGGGAGATTGCGTTTGGGATTTCCATAAATTAAGGGTTGCTCTCACCTTTCAACAGTTGGGTTTTTAGTACCGAAAAACAAATGTGGTTTCTGTGTGGGGTTTTGTATAACTTCAGTAAAAATAAGTGTTCTAGTGCTTCCCCCACGATTATAAAAACTAATGATAATAAATGGTGGTATTTGTAAAACTGCTGATACTTTTGCAGTCTAAGAACACATTGGACTGATGCCTCCTGTTGCCCTCCACTTCATTCAGTGTGTTTACTAGTGCTTCGTGCAGCCTAGGTCATATTCTTGTTTTCCGTGTTTCTAAGTGCTCCTATAGCCTCTTCCCTCTGAATGCAGTCAGCTGCTCCCTGATTTGGTTTACATGCTCTTAGTGTCTCCCTCGGGTTCTCTCCATTCACCCGTCTTTCACAACAGGCTCTGCAAGCTTTGTTAATCAGCTCATCCATTTGCATTAGAAGGTGGGGTTTTTTTCCAGCACAAGAAAAATTGTTTTCACCCCTCACTGCTTGCTGTCATTCCTTAGTTTGGAGCTTTCCAGTTTATTATCAAATTTATCACTTGCTGTACTTGGAGATAGAGCTACACTTTTCTGTTGGGTTTTTTTTGTATGCGTGTCCATCGATGTTATCTGGCCCCTTGCCTGCCTTTATAAAAAAAAAAAAAGCTTACTTTTTCTTCTTGATTGATTTCTTCCACTTGGCTCCTTTCATTTCCTTCACTGACTAGTAGTTTTGTCACTTCTGGGATTTCATGCACTATTTCCAACACAGTTGACTTTATTTGAACCATTGTCCTCCATACTTCCATGCAATGTATAGCTAGAGAGTCTTTGTATAGTTAAAGTCTTTGCATCTTTCTGCTGTTAGTTTGTCTTTTCCTGGTTTTTAGGTCTTTCTCACTTAGGCACAGTGGTTTGCTCTAAGATAGATATCTATGTGCCAATGGTTTCCTATGGGTAATACATAAACACTGCATTTCCCGACCCTCCCAACAAGCATGTTCACTGCATATCCTTTTGTATTTAATTTCTCTTATAAATGCATAATTCCAGATTTCTTTCATGAGTGTTTGTACACCCGAATTGATGCCTTTTGACTTCCTTGCCAGTTTCTTTAGTTGCAGTAGCCCATGTAAAGCCACCTTTTGCCAATGAGCTGTTGCTCATTGCTTATGCAGAACTCCAGATTCTCTAAGGTACATGGATGTTGTTTAATAGAAACACTTTTACTGGAGGAGCCTTCTAGGTCAGAAGAAAGGCCTGACACCCTTGGGGCAAAGAAAGTTTGTCCATCTTGTCTGTATGTTTCCCATGAAAATTTTAAAACCTCATCTTCCTGGAAGGATTTGCCCAACAGATGCAGGATCCTAAAGCTCATCCTCTGCTCTAGACCTGTCTGTAGGTTAGAGATTTATCTCATCTCCTTGTGCCTGCCAGTTTATGGAAATAGTAATACCCAGGAAATCCGCTTTGGCTTGCCAAGAAGTGTGTGATGAGCTGCATGTGGGTTCTGTGGGTTTGCAGAAGGGTGGCTGCTGCACTGCTTAGGGACATGTGCAAACAGAATTTGGGTGCTTCAGTTCAGAATGAGCTGTAGAGCTGTACTGAGCACCTGTGGCTTTGCTGGAGAGGTTATTACTGGTTCTGTATCTGAGATAATGAAGTGTCGTTGGCAGAAGTGAGGATATTACGCTGATGTGATACAAAGCTGGTCCGATACTGACTCCTGTTTCCAGGTCTGTCATTTGCCAGCAGTTTTAATTGTTGCTCCTCGTTCAAGTAGCTGTGGTTTTGAATACCTTGCTGTTTGGTTTTGTCTCTGTTTTTCTAAGATGTCCTTATGCTATCTTGTTTGTCTGTTGGTCACCTGTTCCTGATTTAATAGCCTTCTAACCCACTGACAAGTCTTGAATGGATGGCAGAAAGGTGGAAATAGCAAAGATGCTAAACTACTACAGGCTTTGCAAAATCAAACATCTGAAAAAAAAGCTTTAATTTGATCTCTTCCTTAGATGGAAGGGAATTGCACAGCAGCAAAACCGAATGCTGAAACCTTACAAAGTGTTGTTTCCACAGGACAAGGTTCCCACTAGCGGCCTTGATGTGTGGGAGATTATTTCTCCCATGCCGTGATGAGAAGAGATAAAGCACTTTGTATACACATAGTGGCATTCTAGGTAGCATTTCAAAATCCAGACAATTTACTTTCAGTTGAATTGAGATGCCTGTTGCCTGTTGCTGTTTGCAATACCAGCCTTTCTGTTAATGTACTCATTGCTGAATTTTACTGCTCTAAAGAAAAAATCAGCTTTAATTATGTCTTAGAGGAGTCATTCAGATCCCTCTCAGAGTTTCCTCTCACTTGGGGCTCCACACTGTGGTTTGTACTTGGCTCACTAGAGCTCTTCTCAGGCTCTCATGTGAGCAGAGAGCATGCACTGGCATTGGGTCTGCTCTCTGCATCTGTACTTTGACGTGGCAGCAGTCAAAGTAAATGAATAAACACTATAGATGAATGCAGGTAAGGAATCAAAGAAGGAAAGAGATTGGCAGACAAGAAAAAATGGCACTTCCTGAAGTAAATAACGCGTTAAGCAGATTGGTTTGGGTGGTTTGTTTTGCTTTTTTTCCCATCCCAAGAAGGGAGCATGATGTTTGTTGACCAGGAAAGCAGGTTTTGGAAGAATGGTGTGCCTAGAAAGAAAGGCTTAATCCTGAACATGCTTAAAGATGTCTTGGACATGACTGCATGTTTCACTCAGTGCTAGGTTGTATCCTTATTGTCTTGTAGTCTCTCTGACCTGCCTGAATCTGCTGTGTTGGTTGCTCCTGTAGTAGTCAGCTAAGGGATCTCAGGGCTATGTGCAGGTAGGAGGAACATCCAGGAATGTCCCCCAGGCAGTGTGTTGCAGCTTCTCTTAGCAGATGTGCTACAGAGGTTGGAACAAGAAGTAACAAATACTGTATATTCGCAATGTAATTCCATGCCAGGCTGGGGACTTTCGAGTCCATCAAGTAATTTACACTGGTGAATCAGGAGGTTTTAGTCTTTGGTGTGATCTGTGAAGCCCGTCTTTCCCCAGTAAGTCAGAGTTCTGTGATATCTAAACAGGACTTAACCACATCTTAACAGGTCAGCCAAATTTCCCACTTCACCAGTGGGACCTTAGGAGGAGGAGAAGTTGCCACTTCACATTTGCCACAGCTGGCAAAGTGACTGGAGAGGTGAGAAACTTCCTTTTCAGCCCAGATATCTTCCTCTGGCAGCAGTAAAGACAGAAACCAGTGCCAGATTTCCCTCCTCTTTGTCCTCTGCTGGCGTGTGGGGGAAGATATTAAGGTCAGCCCCAGGCTCCGTGTGCTGTGACAGCGTAGGTTGTTCCCTTTACACAGATGGTCTGGCTAATGAGTACATTGCTGAACAGAGTTCTGAATCAGGGTTATTAACACCCAGAACTAACTACCCTTTATGGAACCACGTAGTTAAATCATCTGCAATACTAGGATGCTCCATGTGCTACAGACACACTTTCTGGATCTGTGTGCCTCTCAGTGCATCTAACCAGTCTTGCACTACAAGTGCTTGACTGACAAAAATCCCAGCCCTATCCTTGAGCTTGCAGATTACAGCTGGAGCTATGCACCCTGCTGTCTTCCTCCATTCCCTTTCTTAATGGTTAAATGGTCTACTTAGAAACTGAAAGGCTGGAGTTTTTCCCTCTGTGCCCCAGCCCTGAGCTTAAATGGAGCACCTGGACTGGGATGGTGGTGGAGGCTGCAGGGGGGACCCATCAGGACACTCAACCCCAGGAGCACACCTGGCAGTGGCCAGGTCTTCCTCCTAGCTTGACTCCGTGAATCTCACGCTGCTCCTTGCAGGTCACTCTACTGGAAACCTGTTTGAAATGTTGCCAGGTTGTGTTGCTCTTCATGGTGTTGAACAACACATTTGGGATCCTCTCGTGGTATGGGAATGTCATTGGCTGATGTGCTTTTTTTCCTCCTTCCCATTAAACCTGTCAGCTCTGATGCTCAGCAGTTGTCCTTTCACAGAATGGTGAGGCTCAGCTCGTGGATGGGCTGGGAAAGTGCTGAGGAGCAAATCTGGCACACCACAGCATCTGGCCTGTTCATCTTAATCTGAATCTTACAAAAGCAGTCTCTTGTGTAGGAATTGTGAGGTTTTTTTCTGGATTCCTAAATAGCTGAATAAAGTAAAGCCTCCATTAAGCTTGATTGCAGTGTTTTTGAAGTGATTTCAATCTGGGTCTCGTGGAAGCATTTGGAGCAAGATTTTACTGTATACACTTACATGTTTTTTCTCCAACATTCATTTTTAGTATCTGCTCTTATTTTGGTTTGTGTAGTTGATGCGACTGTATCTGTGAGATCTTTTTTCCTCCATTCATTACTTAAAAGCTTATGAAATGTGCAATAGCATCCAGTTCTGACAGATTTTTTTATTTTTTTAATAAATTACTGTTACAATCCTAATGATACAGAAGGCAAGGTTGGCTCTGCTTTCCACATGGAACAGCAAGTGATGAAATTTCAGGGAGTTCATTAGTGGAGGAAATCCTGTATCTGTCAGCAACATGTGCAGAGCTGCAGCTTTCATCATGGCAGTGCTCATAGTCTGGTGCTGTGGGCACAGGCCATGTGCATGGGAGGCTCTTGATGATGATGATGACTGAAGTCTTGAACATATTAAAGTCTGACTGATGCCAGTGGAGAGAGAAAACAAAACCTCTGTGTATGTGAAGTCATCTGAGTTGCTGAGGAGTGTTCTCTGTGCTAGTAGGAGTTTCCTAGGCATCAAAATCTTTGTGCCTATGCGGAAGATGAGATGTGAGAAAGATGGGAATAGATAAATCCATGTCATCATCTTCCAGCCTGGGATAGTCTCCCAACCAGCTGAAGAGGGTGACTTCCTGAACAGATGATGGCACCTAAATAATTTGCCTTATTCTCAATGTTGACAGTATTCCTGTTACCAGTGAGGCCAGTGGGAGTAATTGGTTAATAGCTGCATTGTGTCTTAAATTTAAATGGTGCCATTAACCCAAAAGGTCACAAGCTGAAATTTCCCCTACCAAACCACAGAATTTTATGGTGTGCACCTATGCTGTCCTGATATTTTGATGGAAAGCAAAAGGTTCTGGAAATAGTCTGGGGAAGTGCAGATATGCTGTAGATTTTTGCAGTTTGTTGCCAGCAGCTGAAATTCTCTTTGTAAAATGTTCCACAGCATCACTGATATCTACCACAGCAGAATAAAATCTAATCCTTTATTTGACACCTTTTAAAAAAGTAAATATATTCTTTTGCTCACTAGGTGTAGGTTGGTTATCTGTGCTCTCCTGCAACATTTCAAGTGAATTTTTTTACTTGAGAAATGTTCCTGTAGGCATTGGGGCTATGGAAAACGTTAAAAATAGAGGGTTGTTCCTTTTATTAGGTGAGTTTCAAGTTCCTTCATTGTATGATGTCAGAAGAACAATTAAGTTTTATCTGAGCAGAGCAGGGTGTCCCTAGATGCAGGTTACAGCGCATCCAGTGATACTATTAAAAGAAAGATCATTTGTTGTTGCATTGGGGAATCCTTAGAAAACATCAGGAAAACTGCCTGGAAGAATATAAATGTGTTGAAGCAATGGAGTGAAATATTCTTAAACTGTGCAGTGATGGCCTATAGCTGGATAGGTTTTGAGTAGCTGTTTTGATGTGATTGTTGCTTTTCCCAACAGTCATATAAATTGAACATACTGGAACTCTTTTTTTTCATAAGCCTTAGCTGTTTGGAAGTCCAGAATCAAAGCTTCTGTTATGTGTGAGCATCTATCCTAGGTCTCATGAAATAAACCTTGCCGTTTTTTTTTTCTTTTGATAAGTTACCTTACATGCTTGCAGAGATGTTTGGCTTTTTCCATGTGGAGACCAGCATAGTCTTGCAGGATTTGCTTTTGTAGCTGTTAGAGGTGCACTCAGTGTTGGCATTGTCTGGGTCTGTGATCTGGGTTCCTGGGTGGTCTGAAACTTGCCTTGCTTAAATTGCTCTTCACTTAAGTACTTCCTTGTAATTCTGAACAATTCTGCTTGGTTATACCAAGGATTGCAAAGAGAGCCCAGGGTTGCCAAAGTTTGGGTAAATGTGCAGCTAAGTGGGTGTCAACTGGAGACCACCTGCCTTCATCACCTGGTAAAGCCATGGTGAGATTGATCTGACAGTGCATAGCCAGTGAAGTCAAGAGCATGATTTGTCTTGCTCTCAGAGCTTTGTAGAGTAGGATAGATGGACTGTGCCTTGGACATGACCACTGCCCATAACTGCCAGCAGCAGGGGGTTTGGAGAGCCTCGCTCCTAGATAATGTGTAACCTTAGGTGAGCTCAACTGATCTGCTGGTAGAGCCCATCCTCCTCTCACAGCTCTTCTCCACAGACTGGAGAAAACAAAAGCAGCCTGGCTGCTGCCTCACCTCTTTTACCTTCCTGTTGAATGAAGAGTCAGTTTGAAGTAGTGAAGAAAACCTATCATCTGTGGCTGTGGAAGGGGTGGTTGAGTGCAGAAGTGAAGTCACTCTTGCATGCCAGCCTGCCACCTTCTCCAAGTGGGCTGCACAGGTGCCTTGAAGCCCAAGCACCAAGTATGTATTGCTAAGTAATTGTAACCAAAGTTATTTATTAAGAAGTTTAGTATTCAAAACAATTTTTATAGCTACGAGCATATTTTTAATGCTTTTTTAAAAAAAGTACTAAAAATACCCATTGTTCATCTGCCCTACTTCAAAGGAAGCTAAAAATCATCTGCTAGGGTGTGTCTGACACTTGGCAAAGATGAGTTTAAAGAAAACTATAAATGCACATAATCTGTGAAAATTGGGTAGGAAAACCATAGGGCTTCCTGAGCAGACTCATCTTGATCCTAAGACAAGAGCCCCATGAACTGTAGAGAGCTAGAAGAGGAGCCACAGCTGGTTTTTTTTTTTTTCAGTTGCCTTTCTTTAGCCCCTTGCTTTTTGTCTGTCAGAATTAGCAGTTGAGTGTCAGCATTGGTCCTTTCTTAAATACTGCGTTGGCTCTGGTTCTTATACCCTTTATTTTACCTTTATTTTCCTTATTGATAAAAAATTGTCGCTTCTGTAATGTAAATTATACACTAAAGACTTGTGTGAGCCATGTTCATAAGGGAGCTGTTTATCCCTGAGTTTTGGGTACCTTGTTCAGGCAGCTTACTTAATCCTTATTTCTCAAGGGGTAAAATAAAACAGATGTACACAGGAAGCTTCTTTGGAAGTCTTGGCACTTTTACATATAGGTGTAAGCTTTGGAGCAAGAGGTAAGCTTGGTTTATGTACTAAAGCCATTTTAAACTTTATTTTCTCCTTTCAAGCATCCTTGATTTGGGAATAAATTGCATGAAAGGGTTGACTCAGATGTGATTGTCAGGGGTTTTGTTTTAATGTATAAAATTGTAATACTTATTTACGTTCTGCCTACTTTTACTAAATATTATATGTAAGTGCCAGCTGTTCCAACAAGACGTAATTCGGACAATTAATAGCTCTTGACACTTTTTATTCTCTTCATTTTCTTTTGTATCTTCCCTGGTTCTGCATCCTTCCTGTGTAATTGCAACTTGCAGGAGACATAACCCCTCTGCACGCTGCTCACAGGTCTCCTTTGATTCCTCCTGTACCTCTCTTCTGATCCAGCCACCTTGCACTCTTCCCTAGATCTTTCTGATCAGTGTCTCAAAGCTTGGAAACATCAGCACATTAATCCCCTTTCAGGTTTTTATCTTTGTTCCTGTTATTGATATTATTTGGCCTGAGTGCAAGGTGTATTGCACAGTGTATTACAGATGGGTTTAAAGCAAATCCATCAACTGTTCTAAAATTAGGCAATGCTGGTTGAAAGACCCTGTTCACATTTTTTATGAGGGTTTTTGTGCTTATACATAGGCACATTAAAAATGGCTGAACTCATGTAAATCTCCCTGGTAAGTCTGGGGTTCTTCAGTGTCTAGGTCCTTTCATTATTTACAAGTAAATACATTTTAAAAATGCAGTCATAAATCTTTGAAAACGTCTTCATTTGTGCTCAGTTGAAACTTTGCTAACTGCATTATACAAAATAGACAGCAATGTAGAAATGTTTTAACTCTCCCTGTAGGTAGGATTGAATCCTGCTTGTAGTGATAGCAAAGCAAGTTGTAGGATTTAGGATGTCTGTTGACTACAAGTTTTAATATCTTTGAATTTAAAAGGAAGAAAACAATCAGGGGACTGAAAGCACTGAAATCTATATTCCTTAGCCAAAAGTAAAAGAACTGGGAAAAGGGAGAAAGGATTACTGGTATTATTGCTGTGTTAACATGTTTACCTACAATAAATGCTGCCTCTTGCTTTTCAGTCTTGCAGCCCTGACAGTGGATTCTTTAAAATGTATTGAAAATTGGCCAGGCAAGACATATTGTGACTGAGTGGATGCTCTGTGTTGCAAAGCATTAGTTAGGAGTTGGGAGAGGAGTGTAGAGCCAAGGACATGCTGGGAAGGTGCTGAATCATCTTGTCCAAATCCTTCTTGCACTGTTGCAGAGATGCTGGCCCACTTCCCTGGTTGGCCTGTACCCTCACAGCCTCAAAAAACCTTTGAGGTTATTCACTGGCACCCATGCACACCTAAATCTGGGTGGGTGCTCTGCTTTCAGGTCTGAAATTGAGGATGCGATTCCTATCACTAAGACTTCTCTTGCCATCAGAGCTATTTACATCTATTCACTTTGTTACCTCTGTGCTCTGGTGTGCCCTGGAGAGTTCTGTTCCAGTCTCCCAGCGTTCAAACATAAGTATCCACAGTGGGATTTGCAAATACACACATCTTCGGAAAATTGGCGTGTGATACTTAGAGCAGCTATGCAGCATCCAAATTACACATCTCATAAGGCATGAAAAAGAAAGTGGGCAAGCAACATTAAATAGCATATTTGTGCAAAAGCAGCTGAAGTGTGATTTCTGTGGGAACTGTGACTACTTGCCTAAGCTTTGTGCATCTAAAATCCTCATTTAGGGTTGTAAGTATATAGGAGGGGCTTCTGTCTTGTTTTGCATCTAATGTCTGGCTCTTTAAGGAGCTAGATCTCTAACTGCTCTGGATTTTTTTTTTTTCTTTCTTTTCTGGGCACAGATCAAAAAGGTGATAGTTTTTCCAGGTAGATCTGTGGCATATTTCATCTCCCCAGCATCACGAGGAGTCTCATTGCACCACACAGCACATTGCATCAGCAGCAGAGCTGGTACAGCTTGTCGGTGGGTTCCACAGCAGGGGCAGAACAGGAGGCAGGGACAAGTTCCTGCATTTCTGAGAGGATCATCAGATAAAAGCTCCAAACCATGTCAGTCACCTTTCTCTCCTACTGTTTTCTCAGAAATGGTATATTTCTTTTCTGTGGCTAGTGTTCAGTTATCATGACTTACATATTTTGCAGGGAAACCTTAAAAATTGGACTCTTGCTCAAATATATGAATTCACTGCTCTTCAAGAGCAGTTGCCTGAAGAACATTCTCAGTGTCGTGCAATGTTACAGTCTCAGTCACCCACTCCTGTTTGATTTCCACAGGGCAGTTGGTGGTAGGGTGTTTTATATTGCTTGGTTGTGTTTTAAATTACTCGGCAGCTAAATAAATTATGTGTACATACACTTGATTGTTAACTGTTCAAGTAGCAGAGGAAAAAAGCCTTGCTGTATGGGTAAATAACCTGTTTAGCCATTGCTTTTCCCTCTACCCCCCAGTCTATCCCATCCCCTGCAGACATGAACAGCTAAGAGCAGTCTGCTTCATTGAGCTGTTTTGGGGTTGGGTTTTTTTTGGTTTTTTTTTTTTTTTGCTTCTGTTCTCTTTCCTGAAGTCTGGCTTTGGGTTAGGTGCCATGAACAATTCAGCATTGGCTTTTCCACTGGAGTCTGTGACTTTCAGCATCACTGGATTGCCTGTTGAGCTTTTTAATTTCTTGTAATTTCATGGATGGTTTTAAATTTTTTCTTCTCTGTGGGTACATTTATAAAGGGGTTGCACCCCTTCATGATCCTTTTTTCCTCTATTGCTCTTTTTTAGTTAGTCATGCAGCTAATTTGCATGAGGTTAGAGGTGATGGAGAATATTTTAAAGTATTACGAGATGTGCTGATGGACTGTGTGAGCTCAGTGTTGATGTGGTATCTTGAACTGGAGGCTGTTTCCACAGAGGTTCTTGAATTACTGCATATGACAAACCCGGGTGCTTACATTGTGTAATGTCCTTTCCCAGCCCGTTATCTTTATTAAATCATCTTGTACTTGAGATCCATCTCTTGCTCTCACATGCATCTCCTTGGCTCCTCAAACACCTGCACCCTCCCATCTGTCAAACAGCAAAATACTCTTTGATCAGAATTACATATTAACTTTATGATAGGAATGTCTTGGAAAAGAGTAATACTATTCTAGGGGCAAATGTTCAGTGTCCAGAAGAGTAGAAAATGAGGTGATGGAAAATGCCAGGTTGTAGTTCGCAGGCAGCAGCATTTAAATGGTTTGCTATAATCATATTAGGATAGAATTAAATTGAATTTTTTATTTTGTACTGCCGTGGAATAGGACTGTTACTGATCATTTTCTCCTCCCTCTTGCTTTGATTAGTGTGAAAACTCAAGCAGCAAAAATTACAGGAGTTCTGCAGCAGTGCATTGAAAAAGTGGTGTGAGGAGATCTGAGTTGGAGTGTTGTGTCCTTGCACATGAGAGCTCTGGTGCTTCCCTAATAGACTGAAAATGAGACCACTGCTGCTTTATAAGAGGTCTGTTCCAGCCACATTGCTCTACAGCTTGGCAGATGGTGGCATGTGAATGGTTTCATATTGATTGGATGGATTTGCCTCAGGGTAAGAGGAGTGTGGGTCCTTAAAGATGCACTTCTAGATTTTTTTTTTCTTTTTATTTGAAAAAAAATTAAAACAACAATGTGTATTTAGAAAACATTTCTTTTTACATCAGAGGAGTGTGTAGTAATCAAAGCACTGAAGTTACCTGGAAATAAAAAGTCCTTAAATAGATTATCACAAAGACCGAAAAGCCAAGAACACTTATTTACTAAATGATTACGTTTTTACATTAGAAGAAAGTGACACTTTTAATTAGTGTTCAAGGCATATGGTGAATGAGAAAATAAGCTTATTTCATGCAAACAGAAATCGATGCAAATAACCTTTCTCATATAAAAAGGGATGACTTGAAACTCAATACATATTCAAGAAGGTTAAGTCATTACTGCATCACTTTAATATTAGTTAAAGGCCAGCAAAGAAAATCACTACTCTGCATATACTTACTCGATGTGGATTGCTATAAATGAAAGAAATAGGTAATGGTACTTTGTAGGTGATAAAGCCCATGTCCATCTAGTGCATTTATTCTTCAACCTCAGTAAGTAACCTTTTGAGTTCTGCCTTAGCACAGGTAGTTGCCGGAGATGCCTCATTTCTGCAGCAATTCATCCCAGTTGCTAAAGACATTTTGTGATGCTTTTTGTTGATTGTTCTCACACCTCTGCTTTGTGCTTTCAGTCTTGTAGATCTCTAAGTCCTTTGGTATGAAACAACTTTTCAAATGTTTGTACAGCACCTAACATGAAGATCCCCATCTGATTCAAGCCTTTGGGTGTTGCTGTAGAGTGTTGAGTGAATTCATGTTTTTTTATAGTAACTGAAGTATTTTTTGAGATATTTGACCTTAAATGAAAAATACTTAATTAGCTTACAGACGTGATGGAATAGGGGCAGTTTGATACCTTGGGAGACTTTGGTGCTGTTGAAAGCTGGATCCTTTCCATGTATTTTGGTCTAGTTCTCTGATCTGTGCAACAGTGGTTCCATAAATGAATTTAAGCCAGAATAAGTCATGCCAGTATCTTATCAAGTTGTCTCCAATTTGCTTGAAGGTATAGATCATATTTTCTAACAAACTGTGAATTATTTACATGCTGAATTTTGTGTTTTCATGAAAGAACACTACTGTGATTGAACTTAGTGCTGATTTTGTTTCTTCTGCAGTACAGATCTCTTCTATGGGTGTGCTTTCCCTTTTAATTGCACTTTGTTCTCAGATTTTATCACTTAGTTCATTTTGCTGAATAAAAAGCTCCTGTATAAATTAAGGTCTCTTTAAAAAAAAAAAAATCTATGTTAAAAGTTAAGTGATGTTAGTGGGTTGTGTATGGGCTCGCTTCTGGGGAGGAAAGGGCGTAGACAGTGACAATTTTTTTTTTGCCTCCTGCTTGGTAAGTGTAGGGGGGATTTACACTGTATATCACAACCAGCAGCTATTCCAAGAAAAATCTTTAAGATGGTTACTTGAATTTGTGTACACTGCCCACCTGGTGGTTATGGAGTGAACTGTTACTTTAAAGAATAGTTTAAACAACAGCCATGTTTGGGGCAGGCTAATCTTGCAAAGAGAGCAGTACATATAACAGGAGTCTACAGTGTGATAAGGGGAAAATTCAGCTCACTGACTAGATGTTTTAATGTGCGAACTCTAGGGAAATAACATATTGACTATTCTGTTGTGCGCAAGAAAATTGAAGAACCCTTTGCAGACAGAGGGCTTGCAAAGGATTCTTTCTGTTTCTCTTAACCAAAATCTGTGGCAAGATGTTTGAAATCAGCAGGACGCTTAATGCTGCTTTGTTAAATAATGAGGTAATATTTTGTCACTTTTTCTGGGCAGCATCTGTTTTTTTTCTCCTTTTTCATATGTTTGTGAAGGATTCAGTTTAATCTTCTGAAAGTAAGAGATTTTTTTTTAAAAAATCTTTCTTCAATTTATTATTTTTTTCCTTGTGATGCTTTTGGAGAATTGGGTTGTCTTTTATTTGCGGTTTCAATCGGCTGCTGTTGCCTAGGACATTATGCCACGTAAGGCTTCTAAACTGCACAGAGTAGGTAGTTATTAACGCTGAATTGGCTTCTGGTATAGTCCATCTGGGCTCTGTATGAGAGAGCTTGCTAGCGGCTACTGATGCTAAGATACCCGCAACCTTTGGGATGTATGCGTGGTGGAGAGGGGCTCAGTGATATGAGATCACTTCTTTTAAGGGAAACTGTCATTAATGAGTCAAGAAACTGCTCATTTATGGTAAGGAGAGGGAGGGGGGGCTGGGAAACAACCCTGTGATTTCATTTTGATATTGGATTAGCTGTTTAAGACAAGTTTCTTTTTGTGGGGATGGAAGATTGCACTAAAAATATGCTTTGCTCAGGGGCTTGCTGGCTGATGCTGGAGAGACTGTGTAGAGAATCTGATGCTTTACAAATGTCACCACCGTGATGCGGTGGTCAGTCCCTTACCCTGAAAGATAAATGGTACTATTGGAAACACGAGAATAAGGTTGACTTTTTCAACAATAGGATTCTGCCTTTGTCTTTACAGAGAGGCCTCTGAGGATGTTTGAACATTTGTTTTAGTGTTTCTCGGAAAGGCTGCCTGTGTGGGTTGCTTTTTGGGGAAGTGGTCAGTGTGCACAGTACCTGGATTTGTAGATGGATAAGATAGCTAATTTTTTAGAGGAGCAGCGTGCGATTATTGTTTCAGAAAAATGGCTGAATCTTTTGATATGCATAATGAATTTGTAGTAACAAAGTAGACTGAAGTTGAAAAGACTTAAAAATAATTTCTGGATACCTTCTTTGGTGTTATTAACCCCTGAAGAGACCTTAAGTAAAAAATTTGCATTACAAATCTAACTTTAATATTTGATGTATATTTGCACAAGAATGTATGGTAATATACTAGCTGTGTAGCATTTTGATGCCTGTGTGTTCAGCCTATAGGTCACCTAATTTGAGTTGGGAAATGTATCTTACGGACTAGTTTAATCTATACTAGTTTTTACCAAGCTACAAATGTGCTCAGAAAGATCGGTGGTGAGAGAAATCCTCTGCAGCCTTTTACATTGTTCATGTTTTAATTGAATTCAGTGCTCATTCCACAAATAGATGGTGTGATGTTTTTTAAATGTGATTTTTCTCCTTGCTTGGTCTGTGCATAGCTAGATTTTATGAGCTTTACTATATTTCATATGTTTTATTGGTGTGTTTAGTCTCTGTGTGTTTGAGTGTGTCTATGGTTTAAAGAAATTTTAAAATGTACTGAATGTCAATTCAGAGCTTAGCAGTTTGGAAAGCATATTTTATACTTAAAAAAAAAAAAACACTTTTGGAACAATGGTGATTTGATTACATATTTTGAAAGTGGTTTTGGTGATTTGTAGTCAGGTTTTCTTTCTCTAGGAAAGAGCTAAGTGAGCTTATAACGTGGCCCATCCCAGCTTGCTCAGTTTTCAGCTCTTACGTTTAAAAACGCTTGCAATGATACTAAATTTTTTTTTAATGTATTTAGTTGTTCAAATAAATATGTGGATGGTAAAATGAAATTATTTTGCATACGTTAATAGAGTAATAACTCGGTTGCTTTAGTTGAGATGAACGTAAATTGAAGGTTTGTTGCAATGACAGAGTGCCATGGCTTGTTACTTTGGACAAAACATGCTTTAACAGAATAACTCAAGAAGGAGAAAGAAATGAATGCTTCCTAACTTGAGAATTTTTAATAAACTTGCTGTGGTCAGAAATGGGTGAAATATTGCTGTTTGGAAGTGAAGTTTTGTTAGTTTGTCAGTGGCAGCAAGCGGAGGATTAATGAGTGTGCATTGTTAAGTTAAGCACGTTTCTCTAAGGCTGGAAAAAAAAGATTCTTTTAAATGCCCAAAGCTCGCCGTCGTTTTATTTCCTGTAGAGCTGAAGAATAATGAAGTGAGATGGCAAAATAATTTTGAAATACTACTGTCGTTTGGGGGGAGCGCCCTGATGAATAGTGTCTGCTGTGCCTTAGACAGCATCGAGTGGCAGCAACATCAAATCCACTCCTTTAAAAATATATATTTTTAAAAACCTCGCTGGGTGGAAGGAAGGGAGAGATGGGTTGATTATTAAAATCAATAGTACCTGAAAATAAATGCAGCTTTAAATGCACGTCAAAGTGCTTTTGTTGTGCCTTTAAGCCTAGAGGCAGATCATTAAATATGCATTTCTCCGGAAAGCAACTGTCGAAAAAGATAAGGTGGTTAAAATACGCCGGACCTGGGAGCGGGGTGCGCAGGAGGTAAGGAGATGTAGGCACTGGAGCATGGCCGAGGTACGGCACCAGGGGTGGGGAGAGGGGGAATAACACACACACACACCAAAAAAAAAAAAAAAAAAATTAAAAAAAATAATAAAAAATACAGGGCTGCGTGTTGTTTCTTCAACCGGGGGGCCTTAATTACTAGACACAAGCAGCAGTTCAGAAATCTGGTCTCTGTTGTTGTAGAGGTCACCGCATCATTAACATTGTCAATCTGGCAGCGGCTAATTTCAATAGCACCTGATGTCGCAACGCCCCCCCCACCCCCCTCACACTCACACACACGCTCTGCCCTCCCCTTCCCTCGCCACCCTCCCCTCACGGCGCGGGCCAATCAGCGCTCGGCGCCGCTGACAGATGGCCCCATAAATGGCGGCAAAGGGGCGCCGCCGGCCGCCAGTCGCAGCAGGGCCCGCGCCGCTCCGCGCGCTCCGCTCCGCGCGTCCCGCCCCGCGAGTGCCGCTCCGCGCTCCGCCCGCCGCCGGCGCCGCCGCCCCGCCGCTGCACCACACTGAGACCGCGACAACACAGACCCAACCTTACCACCGTCATTATTATTATTATTATTTATTATTATTAATTCTCGCCGCACAAACGTCTTAGCCACTGTGCGGGGTTTTTTTTAATTATTATTTTTCCTTTTTTTTTTTTTAATTTTTGTTGTTGGTTTTGTGTTGTTTTGGTGTTTTTTTGTTTTGTTTTTTTTTTTTTGGTGGATCTCTTTAATAACAACAACAACAAAAATTTGAAAGAAATAATAATAATAATAATAATAAAATCTCCCTGAAAAACCTTTATAGCAAAAACAAACAAACAAACCAAAACCAAACCGTTTAGAAGAGTTGAAGCCTTTCAAGACACCCAATATTTGCCATTAAGAATGGTTATGGTAGGTATTAGTAGATTTAAAATCTGATCGTAGCGGGTTTATATAGAGGTAGATGTAGAAGCTAACATAACAGATTTTCCCCGAATCTGCATCATTCTCAGTCTGTGTTTTCCCATGAATTTAGTTTTCTTCTACTGATCTGTTTGTACATGATCTCTCCCTTTCCCCCCCTCCCTTTCTCTCTCCCCCTCTCTCTCGCTCTCTCTCTTTCATATTTAATGTCTGCGTATCCTTTAATAAAGGATGTACTTTGTCATTTTAAGGTAATTGCGATTTCTCTCAGAATAAAGAAAAAAGCTCATTTCTAATGCAAGGCTGGTATGTGGCTAACTGAAATGCAAAAGGAAGAAGAGGCTTTTTTTTTAAGGAGGGGGGGGAGTTAATTTCCACATTGACATTTTGGAGATACAAATGCAGAGCAAAATCCGGGGGGGGGGGGGTGTAAAAAAAAAAAGCCTCGAGATTGGTAATTTTCTTTTTGGTGGACTGCGCAATAGGTATGGTAATTTTAAAAGAGGGTGATTTATATGAGCTTCAGTAAATGCTGCATATTGTATTTCAAAGAGTTTCCTGTCGTGACCTCATAAAAAGAGGAGGAGGCTTGTATGTGTTGCAGTGCCTAGTATATGTCGATTTTGTTGCATCGTTGGGCAGCAGCGCTGTAAGAAGGAATGTCAGCTTTTACATAACGCTCTTTTTGCTTTTGACTCTGTGAGGGGCTGTAAGGGTCCATCTTTGTGATCACAGATGGAGTGGAATGGCTTGAAAATGGTAAGTGAACGGGGAGAGCCTGCTCGTGGGGTTTTGTCTCGTTTCTCGTGTGCCTCGCGAATTTCTTTTGTTCAGGGCGGCGGACCGTGAGTCATAAAATAAAATTAGAGAGCCTTGTTTGGTTTGTTTTATTTTTTTCCTTTTGTTTTGTTTTTTCCTTTTTTTTTTTTTTTTTTTGTGCGATATGTCTGCCTCTGTGAGTGTGTGTGTGTGTGCGTGCATATGTATCTGTACATCCATTTAATGTCTCTAACTGCGATGGCACTTCACAGCGTTTCCATTGAACGTTGCGTTTCAGTTGAGCGCGGATGGTCTCTGCTGACAGTCACGGTGTCATGGTACCGCGTGTGCCTGGCGGATCGGGCGGCCGATGATGCCTTTTAATCTCCGTTCCTATTACACCAGCCTTAAATACAAACCTAATAATCGCCTCTGAAATTCAGGTATCGCGTTTCCCATGGAGCCGGTGCTGCTGTCGAGGATGGATGGGTGGATGGATGGATGGATGGGTGGATGGATGGAAGGAAGGGTGTGTTTTTTTTGTGTCGGGGTGGGGGCTGGGGGGGTGGCGGTGGGGGGAAGAGCCGTGTTGTTTTGTGCTTTTTTAAAATGCCGGGAGAAGTCAAAGCCATTTATGTGAAAAATAGTATTTCTATTTTTAGACCATATTCTCCTGGCGGAGGAGCCCGGACGTGCTCGTCTCGTCCCCTCTTTTGTGCTTTTCCTTACAGATTGTGCAAAATGGCATGATCAGACACACACAACTGCGGGGACCGGGGCTGGGGGCTGGGGCCGCCCGCACAATACCCGGCCCTCCTGCCAGCCCCGGGATGGGGGGGCGGCGGGGACCCCCCTTTCCCCCTTAATTTAACGTTTTGCAGACTTTTGCCGCGGATATTTATTATAACCGGGGAAACAAAGCGACGGTCTTTTCCCATTCTTACAGGATTGTCTTTGTCTAGCTGCTTGTTTTGATGGGTGTAAAACAAATAAGATTAGACTGAGCAGCCGAACTGAAAGCGATAGCTGGGAGGAAAAGCCAATGAAAGGTTGCCGGGGAAACGAGCATAGGGGAAGCTGAGTGGGGGAGCAGGTGGCAATCATGTGGGAATACTGCAAACAGTGTAAAAAAAAATCTAAAAAAAAAAAAAAAAAGAAGCAGGGGCTACCTCGATTATCTCTGCTGTTCTTTGTGGCAGTCACAACTTTAATTATTCTTTATAAATAGGTGTTAATTACATTTTTGGCTCAGGCTTACAGTGATTTCTAGAAATCTGGTTTTAAGCATCTGTTCTTTCTCCTCTGCAAAAGAGGGTTATCTTTCTTTTTTTTTTTTTTCCTTCCCCCTCCCTGCTGTGAAATTGTACGTGCAAAAAATTGCAAGGAATCCTGTGAAGCAGTATATAAAAAAAAATGTAAATTATATTGAATGAAGTTGACAGAGGTATAATAGTGAACTCCCACAGCTGATAGCTTCTGCAAATTATTTCTTAGAATTTTCCAGCAAATGTCCCTATGAGAACAGTAGGTAGAATGAATTTACCCTAAGCAGTGATTTTGTGTTAAGTGATATTGGTATTTTTACAAAATCAGATGGTTATATGGCAGAATAATCAGTTCAGGGGAGTTCACCATATCTTAGGGTTTATGCGCTGAGTGGAATTCTCAGAAATAACGATATTATTCTTTTCTTCATCTCCGGCCCCACCTTTAGCCACAGTCTTATACATTTGCTGGAGCAATATCCACTTCCAGTGTCAGGCTTCTTGCTGGCAACTCTACTTTTTAAACCACAGCTGAATATTTTGCTAATTGCGATGGTCTCTTAATTGTAGTGGCAAACAATAATGGGAAATAGCTGGTGGTGCTGGAAGTGTTAAAAAAGCGTAGTAGACTAGTAAGTGATAGACGGTAGCGTAAAAGATATAAAAATGTGGTCGCCCAGAAAATGCTCATCTATCACACATCAGGAGGCATAAGAAACGCAAAGCAAGAATACAGAACATGCCTTTGTCTTTGGATTTTCGGATATTTTTACTTTATTCCTTTCTTAGGTGCAGGGTTACTTTGAATGCAAATTCAAGTAGGAATGGTAGTGCTTAGTTTAAATATGAATAAAAAATTTAATTCCCCCTATTAACTTGCTTTGTTTTAACTATTGCTTCTGCTGCACTCCTTTCTGTGAAAAAGTGATTGAATGGCCCTCTGAAAACTACACTGCTTTACAATGTAGAGGGGAGCAAAAATCTTGAGGGTGTGTGTGCGTGTGTAAAATTCCATGTTTCAGTCTGTGCATGTGCAGAGATGCATTCTGACATGCATTGTAGTTGTACGTGAGAGTAAAATAATTTTTCTTCTGTCCAAAACAGAGATACTGTGTTCGAAATCTGTTAACTTAGTCATGACAATAAATAAGGGTGCCTTTTATTATACACAGCTGCATTGTTTGTTTTAAGAGTCATCAGCTAGTAGTTACATTTTCATTTTCTGTTCAATTTGGTGTTTCTACAAAGATTTAAAAATAATGTAATCCTTGTTTTACGGTGCACGTGTTCCTGCTCCGATCTTCCTCTCTTTTCTTTGTTTTAAGATTATATTAATGAATACAGCCTACATGTACATAGTGACATTTTCTTTCTGTGTGTAAAAGATGGCATTGTAAATCCTCCTATAGAAAAATAGCTATTAAGTTAGTGAAACAGAATGAAAATTGCTACTAATATTAAAAGATTAAAATGTAAAACTTCACTCTGTTAAGACAGAAAGGTAGGGAAAATATAGTTGTCCTTAAATGTGACATTTTCTTCCTTATTTTTTTTTTTAAATTGTCTTGGTGAACTACTGGTCAGAAAGAAGGAAATCTTACAATTGGATATTGATGCAATGTGAATACCAGCCATCAGTTTAAAATCCTGTCCCCGTGTAGTTTACTAATCAAGTTCTCATGTTAGATACAGGGATGCCTTTCCACTGGTGACTGGCTTGGTTGCCTTCTTTGCTTTCTTCCTCTTTATTAATTTTACCTTTTTGAGCTCTCAAACTGAGCCCGAGCTGTTGTGACAAAGCATGGTTACAATGAGCTGGAAGGGGTATACTTAAAAATCCTGTTTGAATGGGTTTGGAATAGTCTTCATCATCTTTATTTGGTCCTGTTAAATATTGTGACTCTAATGAAAGAAAATCCAGTTGTATTAATCTTACTTATATTTAATGCACTAATTTTTTTGAAATACCTTCTAGGTTACAGGGAATTTTTTTCTCCTCAACCTTCCTACTTGGTATGCTTGGAGTGTACTAATTAAATGCAGGTTATTTTCTGTGTGTAATTGTCATACCGTTGGTACATAACCTATAGCCACTCCACACTCCGAGGTTTTTCGAAAGAAATAAGGTATGATTGCGTCCCACGTTCTGGCAGAGGAATTTGTTGTCTTCTTTGGGAACTTGCACTTTGAAAATCATTTCAGCAAACACCCCAGGCAAGAAATGGGCAGTGGCAGAGAATATTATACTGAGAGGAAGAGAGATGCTGATAACTTGACAAATCCACTTGTCTGTTTTGGCAATCTGTGACCACCAGACACCTCATTTACATGGCCGGACACATTAAAATGTACATTTGTTGGTCTGTGGGACAGCTAACTGGATACACTCTGATGCACTGGCAAATACTGCAATGCAGTATTTTTTCAATGTCATTGGGGTTTTGGGGGAGAAGTGGGCGCACACAGCCTTTTTGCAAGCGAGGTGATGTCAAAAGCCATGGTACCTCTGTGAGGGATAGGCCAGATTTTGCAAAATTTCCTAATCTGTGATGGAAAGTCACCCCTCCCCCTTGCACTCTTCTCTCTCTCTTGGTCTTTCTCTTTTTCTTTCCAAGTAGGATGGAGGAAAGAGATGGGTACACGTGTGTGTGTTCATGCATGTGTATCTTCCCTTCTCACTTGAATGGGTGTGAAGGAAAATGCTGGGATTTGGATGAGAAGGGAAAGAGCATTTGTGTAATATAATGCTTTCCAGTTGTTTCTGTAAATGTCCACTTACCAGCAGTGTAGGACTTGAAGCAACTTGAAAAGCAAGGGATATTTTTAATTTTCTAAACAACTCGGAAAGAGGATGGTAACACTCCAATTCAACAAGTACAGTAGATTTAATACTAATAAAAATATTGTTTAAAGGGTACCTGTATCATGCCTTGCCTTTTAAGTACGTTTAATCATTTGAGTTGATGTAAAGTGAAGATGTAGGAGAAACAGATATTCAGAGACTGCTTGCTTGCTTTTTCCCCTCAAATGATCAGTCTTTACTCTCTAAAATACTGGAATATTTTAGGTGCAGGGGGCTTTTGTAGGTCACTAGCTTTACAGCAAGAAGAAGAAAGGAGGGAGAAAAGGTCTCAATGTGTCAGAGGCAGTAATTGTCTAAAATTAGCCATCTAGAAAAGGCAGGAAAGGCTTGGAGGAAAGAAGGAGGCACTAATACGTGAAACAGCACTGTGCTAGTCGGGGAGATAATGAGTGATAAATCTGAACTGGTGCAGTGGTGTGATGCCCATTAATTTCTCAGAACCTTGACTTTGCAGGTTTGTTACTCTGTTGTTCACACCTTTAATTATAACTAGTTTTGGATGACAGCTTGGGGCACTGAAGACGAGACCTTTTGTTTGTTGTTTACTGATTTAAGTGTTCAGGGAGTTTGCAATAGCATTGGAACAGCAGTGTTAGAAATTAAATACTTTCAGATGAGATTATAATAAGAAAGCAAGTAGTTCTTGCAACTACCTAACATTGCCTTATTTGTAGCATTTTTGTTGCTTGCATAAATTCATTAGAAATTAGCTCAGCGGTATTTGATTGGTCTTTATTTTCTGTCACTATAATCTGTTTTCCATAATGGTTTTGGAGCTCCTGATGCATTATTGCTTCTTTAGGGCCCCAAAAATTAGAGAGGAAGCTGAGAGTCCATCTTACCTATTGTTCTACCCTTGACAGTGTCTTACATGAGGGTTTTCACCTCAGTGGCTGAGAAAATATGTACAAGTCAGGAAATGCTGAGAACCAGTTAGGAATCGATAATTAAATGGGAAGGACAGAACATTAAGGAAAGAATTAATTAAAAAAAAAGGATAGCTAAGCCTTTGTGTGTCCTCTCTGAGAATGGTACAGTTGCACAGTAAAATACAAACCTGGCTTTGACAATATTTAGAGGCACGATGTATATAAAATGCTGTAGTACGCCGTTGTTGCTAAGGCACGCGCAATTGCGTCAGCAGTGCCGTTGTGATGGGAAATTATTTGTCCTTGAATTCTGGAAAAAAAAAAAAAGAAAAATGCTTTCTTTATTTTAATATTTTAAAATTAAACTTTAATTGCTGTGAAAATTCTTACGCGTTACTGTTGGGATTTTTCCCGGTCTGGAGACGTGCGCCGCTATTTTTCAGGATCGGGACGGGTAGTGTATGTGGTGGCTTTGGAGCGTTGAGAACTCTTGGAGGTAAAGGTGATGTGATAATGTATGTTTGTCTCAAAACAGACACAAATGACTATGGGAGGTGGCTCTCACTTGCAGTGCTTCGAGAAGGTTCCACGCGTAAATGCGTCTGTCCACGTAAGTGATTTTCGGTGTTGGCAGAGGGCAGCAATGCCATTGGAGCCTCTCCAGTAGCACAGGTCCTTCAGATCCAGCCGCTCTGCTGCGTGCCTGGGTGTGTTCACCGAGCCGTGGAAGGAAAACCAAACCTCTTCCTCTGGTTTTCACTTCCCGAGGGACGTTTGGTTGAGAACGTCCCATCTGACCCTCCATGTAGAGACCAAAAAGATTTCTGCTGGAGCAGGTAACTGCACTGTGCTTGGGCCCTACCTGTTGGCTTGCAATTGCATGTGCGCTTGTTTGGAGTACCTGATTGTTTTCCTGAGCACTGAGAGGTATTTTCTCCCAGGTTGAGTGCTGTTGAAAAGCTTTTGAAGGGACATGAGGGATGAAGGAACTTGTCCTCCTTCCTTTTCCTCCCCTTAAGAAGCTCTCGTTATTGCCTTCTGGAAAACTAGCAAAGACAGAAATACTCACTATTAATAATTTAAGGTAGATCTATCTCCTCTTGTAAGGTTATGTCTAATTGCCCAGCAAGGATCTGGGATTTCAGGAACTGACTGTGCCCCCTGGCTCTTCTGCTGCAGGTCAGGGCAGTTGCCAGAAGTCTGTGTTTCTCTGCTGCCATTAAAAGCAAAACTGATATTTGTGACTTTGAGAAATGTTATTGCTAGACTGAACTTCGTTGGAAGCTTTGACATTTGTTTAATACATGGATTAATTTAGACTTTTGATGCCTATGATGTGTTTAAGTCAACCTGCTTATAGTCATTCTGGTTTGAGAGGGTCATAAAAAACTACATGGGCAAAATACTAACAAACCTTTTAAATCAGTTGAGTGCTAATCTGGGGAGGAGGCCGTGACTTTTCTCGGTCCTCTTCAGTTGATATGTAGAGTCCCATAGTCATCAGCAGTCTGATGTTAGATAATATATAAAATTCATGACTCAATGGCATGAAATATCCCATGTTGAAGTCACTACCCTGTCATGGAGTGTTAATGTGTTTTGCCTTTGAGATCAGAGGTATTTAGGGGTATTTGGCTCTTTTACCTGCTTGAAGGGTTTAAAATGTGACTGTTAATTGCGATAGTTGTATTAATATTCTGTTGATCCTCCTTGATCTTTGAATTGTGGTCAGTGACTCTGCTTAACTGTGCAGAAGAATTTGTTGGGCGAAGATTATTTCTGTAGAGCAGAAGGTGCAGTCACGACACTGTAGAAGTAATAATGCACGTAAATAAATGCCTCTTAAATAAAAATAGTTCTAATATCATTCCCCATATATCTTTGTTCCAAATGAAGTTACTGGCAGTAGATGAGTAGGGGGAAGTTGATTTTTAGCAGAAAGCGTGAATGCTGGAAATTCTTCCTAATATGTGTGTGCCAGCTATACTGTGACAATGTTGCTGTCGATTCCCTTCCTGTGAGAGCAGCTGTTCAGGGAATTAAACTCTTTGCTTGATGCAGAGAGTCCTGAAAAATTCAATGTGCAGCTACGGTGGTGGCTGTGGCCATTTTTAGTGTGCCCGTTGATGGGAACTAACTCCATGATTTAGCACAGTAGCATATTGTTCTTTAGACTAACTGGGCCAGGACAAAATTATCATTCTGTATTTCGTGTGCTCTATGAGAGATTCCGGAGAGCACTTCAGAATTTGACATTGTGTTTGATAATTTATAGAGCACAGTTTATATTTAACTGTAGACACGCTAATCCAGGGGAAAAGAGTAGTATATTTTTAGAATCCTCTTTTTATTGTCTGTGCTTGTCATCACCCAGCTACTGAAAGAAGAGTTCACAAATGTAGATGCTCCCTGGGATAGAAATTTGTTGAGTTTAATTTTCATTATTAGCCTTTGCTAAATGTAAAAGTGAACGTTGTTTGTGTGATGGTCTCTGTGATGATGGAGGAGCTTTGCAGCCACATCTAACCCTTGTGGCCGCTGGAGGAGCCACGTTCTCCTCCAGCGTTTCAGTGCCAGGCTGGACGAGGACACCTGAGCTAAATGACTCTGTAGCTGGGGTGCTTAGGTGATGCTCTAGTTTTAATATGGGTGTCATTTCTGTCACCAGCTTCTTTGAGGTGAAACACATGGGTGGAGTGGATCCAGCTCCAAGTTTAAAGAGTCTGCCTGTGGCTGCTGAGCGTTGTTGAGGAGAGCCTAGGCAGTAGAAAGGACAGTAGATTGGTTGGTTTGACTTTAATACTCAAGCTGTTCTTATGTGTTTAAGCTCTTAAGACATTTCTGCCTGCTAATCTGTTAATGCTGCTGCACTCCCAGCTGCCTTTTGACATCTAAGCAGAATGTGCTGTGTGGGTTTTGAATCAGGACGGCTGGGGTGGCCTGGGTACCTCCCTGTCCCCAGCCACCTGTACCTGAGCAAGGGCTGAGCTCAGCAGGGCTCCTGTTGGATGCTTGAGCAGAACTGTGTTTTAACCATGAGTTTATCTCTGCTCACCTTTTTAAGAGGAGTTTCGATATATTTTTAATTTCTTGGTGTTCAGGGGATGTTCGTTTATTTGAACAAGAATTTGGAGAATTTGAATATTTTGTTTGGAAATTTTAGGAGGCATCTTAGTAATTGGAATAAGGAGGGTGTTTGGTTTGGCCTGTATGTTTGGTATGTTTCTCTTCTTTAGTACAGAGATGAGTAGCTTGTCTAGGATAAACCATTATGATCTGTTAGCCTGACCTATGACAGGTATGTGCATATACTCTTAATATTTTGTCCTCTATTGATTAATAATATATTAAGAATCTATGGGTAGTAGGTCTTTGAGGTTAGCATAGATGCTTTCGTGCATGAGATTGTTTGAATTTAAGTATTAGAGATATTTATCCCATACACTACATTGAAACTTACTCTTATTTAAGCCATTTTGTAGCTAGGTCTTTTGTGAGACTATCAGAGTAAACAGGTGCCTTTGCTTACTAGAAAGCAATTTCTGATTATTTTTCCACCAGAAATTTAAGTCCTCTACTTCTATGACCTGTTCATTACCTTTAAAATGGTGATGGCCATATTACTTCCAGTAATTCGCTGTAAGTTTGTCTGCTGTAGGTATGTTACAGAAGCAAGAAGGTCTATATTTCATGCAAAGTGTATTCCTGTAAGCAATATGAGTGTGGTACAGGGCTGTAGACTAACAGGTGAATGGTAGAAAAGATGTAAATTTATTTTTTATTACTAATCTAGCTAAGTTTTAGGAGAAATACACTGTTGGTTTGCAGCAAGCAAACATTTCTAATGATAGAGATAGGACTTAGCTGAACATCACAGTTTCTATTTTGGGGTCTATCTCGCTGAGACCTGCAAGCAGCAGTATCCATAGAGATGCTGTTGCCAGCAGTCAAGATGTACACATGTTGATTAGTGTTTCCTAATTGCGTTTACCAGTGTGTCTTCATTAAGGTCCTGTTGAGGACAGAGCCTTAAAACGTCTTGGATGGGGTATGTGTTTTGCAAAGCCATCCATTCCTGCCTCATATAAGCTTGTCTTTGCATGAAAAATACATGGGCAACATTTTCACAAGAGCTTATGGCTTAGGAGCTGAAATCCTATTGCACTGAACATTAATGAATCTTAAATCGCTTAAGGGCTTCTGAAAATTGTAGCTTTTTGTTTCTAGAACTTCAGTAGAAATAACAGCAGTGGGGGGTTGGATGTTCCCAGGCTTCACGGAGAGCCTGTGCTGTCCTTGCTTTGCTTTGCCTTCTGGTAAGTAGATGTTTTTTAGGTTTCGCTGTGGCTTGTAATACAGCTTTCACTGTCTAAACTCTCGGGTTGCAAATGATTCTAGATCGTTTTCTTAAAGGGAAAAACATAAAGTGGAATTGTGACAGGTCTACAGCAGCTGAAGACTTGCAGCTGTCTGCTTCTTACACGAACATGTACGTACCCGTGGGAATCTGTGCGTCAGTACACAGGGCAACATGCATATTCCCAAGTCAGTAATATAATTCAGTTACAGATTAGCAATATATAACTCAGTAATATAGTCAGTAAACCAAACAAGTAAGTAGTGATTAGGAAACAAAACAGAGCTAAAAATAAAATGCAGAAAGTAACCAGAAATGTAAAAATACTTTCTCAATTTCCTTTGCTTTCATTTCAGTGTATTTTTAGACTGTATGTCCTTTAGGCTGAGGATCTGTCTTAAATGTTGATCTCCGACGTGCTCTTGTCTTGTTGTCTGGTATCTAGGCTTTTGAGACCCTCTTCAGTCCTTCAGGGTTTGCCTCATGTACTTAATGCTTTTGGTGGTGTATCTTTTATCACCCTGTTAGCACAGATTTTAAATATAGTTTTTGTTAAGTCACCATCTTGTTTTCAAGAGGGACAGTGCAGTCACTGGGAGACCTCTTGCCTCTGTGATATCTGTCTAATAAACTGCAGTCTGTTGAGAAAGAGGATGTTTTCATCAAATTTTGGCTTGGAGCGTCAATCAGAGAAAGATCTTTTTGCTGAGACTGTTTTCTCAGACTCCTTTAGCCTTTGTATGTATTTTGAGAGAACAAGTAGTAGCCTTGGTGAAAAGCCAGGAGGGAATAAGAAGCAATCCAGAATCATGAAATAAATAAAATAAAAATAGCCTTTGTAAAAGTTTAGGTACAGACTCACCTGGCATGAATTCGGCAGAAGTAGAAGGGTAATTGAAGAGGAAATAAATGTTCCATTAGAACTTAGAGCCCGACCATGTTGCCTTTATTCCAGTTCAAAAGTAGTCCAGACCTCTGAGCAGAGGCGGATGGTGACCCCCAGAGATGCAGGTGGGCAGGAGCCTTTGATGACTGTGTCCCAATACAGAAATAGGACACCTCCCTGCCATCAGCCTTTGTTGTGGTCTGTGGCCTGTGGGACACAAGAGCTTGTAAGGGTTTTTAACCTGAGCTAATTGGGTAACCCATCTAACAGACAGGACACATCTCTTTTCTTCTCCAGGTGTTTTCAATGATGGCTTTCTCCAAAACTGTGTTCAGAGCAGCTTTGGAATGCTGTGAAATCAAGGCTGTGTTCTCCCGAATCTTCCTATGCTGACTATGTTTGATGGCAGGAATGGTAACAAGCACATTCTGGTGAACCCATTCTAAATAAAGAAGAGGGTAGCTGGCTGGCATTCTGGCAGTCAGTTGGTTGTGGTGAAAAAATGGCCCTGATACAGGGGCAGCAGGAAACTTGTGTGTCCATCACCTATTCTAGTTTTCCTCACCATTTCACCAGTGCTGTTGCTGTAGACTTTGATAAGGTATTTGAAGTAGGCTGTAAGACAGAGCCAGATACCTCTGAGGTTTCCAACAGGTTTCTCTGTAGTCTTTGCAAGAGGTGAGGAGCCTGGAAACAGCAGTGAAAAGTGAAGCCCAGTAGAAATTCATAAAAAACTTGGAATTCTCTGAGCTGAGGTAACACATAAGATAGAGTTACAACTACATTCTGCTTCTGGAAGAATGGAATTGTTGTCCCTACAGCTGTGCTGTGCAGCACTTTGCTGTGCTTCCCAGAAGTCACTGTGCATGGGATGATTGTCCATGCCTCTTCTCTCCAGTCCTGTGTTTCCTCTGCTTTACAGAGTGCAGAGCTCTATGTATAACTGTAGTTCTGCTTCTCTAGTTTCTTGCCCCCAGAGTACCTGTAGGAAGAGTAAAAAGCCATACCAAGTGTGATATGATGCCTTTGTTCCTACCTGTGTGGTTATTGGATGTGTAGTTCCAAGAGGGGTTTCCTCTGCTGCTCAGTTAGCAGTTACTGATGTTGAAATAGTTGTGACTTATTTTGGTGTCTCCTTTTTCTCCCCGTTCCTTCCCTTTTTGTCCTCAAAATCAAATGCAAAATTGTAGAGTCTGTATTTCATGGGAACGTGAGACATTTGTGTCAAACTCTCTCAAAGAAAATGTGATTTGGTGCATCTTTACACTGGTTTGCTTTTTGAGAAAGTAGAGGACCTTATCACTGGGCCAGGTTTGAGGGTATGGTGGTGTATTATGGAGCTGTCACAGCTTACTGTGTAACTTCAGCAGTTTGCCTAGATACTTTCCTCTGGTTTGATTTTTCACTTCTGCAAAACGTGGAATAAAAATAACAGATTTTGCCTTTCTGCTTTTTGTCACCGTGTTGGTACAGCAGCAGTCCCTGCCCTTACTACCCATTTGTACAGCACAACTTGGTGCTGCTATCAGTTATATCCTTCAGGCACTGCTGTGATAACAAGTAGTATTGCCAATAAACTCTGCATTCGTTTCACTGCAGACTGGGGACAGAATATTTTGTTTTAGCATATTCACACAAAAGCCTATAATGGACTGGTTCAGGATAACTTAGCTATTAAAGAAAATAATTTTCTCCTTTATTTGAACTGAAGCTTGCCTCTTAAAATGAATGCATTTGTTGTCTTCTGCATTTGGATCATTTGTGTGCTCTGCACAATTATTGTGGCACCCATAAATGTGAATTTGCTGAAAATGTTTGAATGCCATTTCAACCTGAGTGCAGCACACTCAAGGTGAGTAAAACCACTGTATCTGTGCCATGAGAGCCACAGACTGCTAGTTTTCTGAGTTGATATTTTCAGCTGTATCTATATTTAAAATATTAAATAAGACTTATACTTGAAGGAAGGTAAAGATGGAGCATGTAAAAGTGCATGAGTGGGGAATGTGTCAAAATATGGAGGGTTAGATAATGATTTGTTTCTGGGATATTGGATTTGCCTCCAGGCAGATTTACTCAAAAGCTTCGTTTTCCTCCTTTATTTCACGCTCATGATGTATTTATTAGGTAAATAATAGCAAAGTCTAGTTGTGCAGTACACAAGCTTTAATAAAAATGTAATCGACAGTGAGATTTGACAGTTGTGTTACAGTTAAGAAAATCTGTGCTGGAGCTGCACACAGAGCATCATTTCCCTCTCCTAAGGTCACTTTAGAAGGAAGCCCACGCAAGGTCTGTGAGAGGTTCAGGTGCACCAACTTCTTGCTCTGGCTCGAGTTGTGGTTTTGGGCCAGTGAAGACTTGAAATCACTGTCCTTGTCCTTCCAACACCCCGAAGGGAAGGTGGTATGATGTATTCTAAACATTTTATGATCCAGTGTCTCGTTCTACCAAAAAATGTGCCAAATCCTCACGGAGTGAGAGGAGCAGGGAGTGCATCTGACAGTGGGGTGTGGAGTGCAGAGGCTGGTCCAGGACTGAGTGACCTCGTCTTGGATGTTCTAATGTACGTTCTGCTCCATCCCCATGGATCAACCTGGCTCTGGCATGGCTGTTAGTGGCTCAGCAGATGGGAAGGCTGTGGATGGATTGGTCAGGCAGCTTCTGTAAATGGTTTTTTCCTAACCTGCAGAAAAGTTGTAGAGGAGCAGAGGCTTTTACTGTGCTGACTTCCATTCAAAAGAGCAGATTTGATGGGAGTTAAAAGCGTGTTTCCCATTGTAGAAGGAAAACCTTTGTGAATCTCTGTTTATTTTCTTGGAGAGGTTTTGTTTGTTTCTTCTTTTGTCATCGTTTTTCAGGAGATGGCTGTGGGACCTCTGCCATGGCACCATTTGTTTTCACTTGTAAAAGCAAACAACTTGCAATGCTAATTAAAGAGCTTTTTTAGATAAAGTAAGAGCTTTGCATTATTTATCTAAACTCTTTTTTATGGGAAAATGTTCTGAGTTTGTTCATTAATGAACACTTAGAAATAATATAAAATTAGACCTCATGAATTCTTCATGAGGTGTAATTTGCCATGATCATTTTTTCTTGGCATTTAGGTGCTGTGAACAGTTCATTATTCATAGCTAACTTTTTTGACTTCTGAGTCCTCAAAATGGATATGTCTGCATGAATTTTCTGGGGTTTAAATTTTTTTTAGATTTTGATTTTAGGAAAAGATCATTTGTTGTGTGTTTTAAAAACACATCTCTTTAGTGCCTGTAAATAACACTTATTCTTAAGATTCTTAATTGTGACTCTTTTTTTATATGTACCAAATCAAGTTCTGTTTATTGTGGAATATGGGTAGTGGAGTCCACATAATTCAAATCAGAATGGATGTTGATTATTTGCTGAACACAAGCTCCTTTCCGTGTATGTATGTGGCAGTCTCACTTCAACATGCAGACCTTCTTTTAGACTGCTGAGAACAAAATTTGTAAATATAAAAAATGTATATTTACATTTATCGAGCCATTGGCTATTGCTCCTGCATGTAATGGGGAGATAAGGCTGTCTTAGGCTGTCGGTAGTTTTCTAAATGATTCATTAACTGTGCTTTGTAATGGTAGATGGATGTCACACATTTACTGTAATAACTGAAGATTAGTGTCAGTTACTCTGGCTTTTAATAGTTTGTAATTGTAATAGTTGTGTTTATGCATACAGGTATTCTTTGCATTATTGTTGGAGCTGATATTTCAGCAGGAGTAAATTGAAATTGAATTAATTGGCAAAGAAAAAACAATGAAGATATGATAGAACTATTTCTGAAACATTAGTAATGTAGGAGTTGCTCTAATGGATATTTGTGGCTGATAGGCTGTGGGAGGGGTTATACCAAGACTTTTGGTAAGCAGTGTTTTGCAAAACACTGGCAAAGCTTATGTTTTCTTCCCCAAAGCATTCTTTGTGAAATCTGTCAAACTAAAATACCTCTTGCTTTGCTGCTACATTACCATAGTGAGAAAAGTAGTGCACCAGGAAGTCATCATTTTTAAAAACATGCAGAATTTGAAATATGGGTTGCCTTTAACTTGCAAAATTGCAGCCTTTAAATTCTGTCACAGATAGCATTTTTCAGTGTTACAGACTTTTCAAATTATTGGTGGCTAAATGATCAAATGTCTATTAGCAGTAACTGCAGTTTATTCTTCTTCAGAGATGTGGTTACCCTGTATATAGAATATTGTATTGCAGTACTGGGAGTCTGGCAAGTTATTGCTAAAAAAAAAAAAAAAAGGCGTCTTTATACCAGTAACATGTGAATGTCATCACACATGACATTTGCACTGTAATATTTCAAGACCGGTAGTAGCTGCCTAAATTGGGTCAGAGAAGGTCTACAAAAAGAGGTGTTGCTCAGAGCACAGAGGTATTGCTAATTTTACAGTCTTCAAGGATAACAGTATTTTTTTTTTTTTTTTAAATTAAGGTTGGGGTTAAGTCACTGTTGAATTTTCCACATTTGTTTTGCCTGTATCTGAATAAGCCCTTGATGAGTAAGACAGACATACAGCCTCCTTTGATATTTTGATAGAATTGGATTGCAGCCCAATACTTTCCTATATTTAAAAAAGTTATTACCAGGAATTAAAACCCACTAAGTTAACTGCCTGTCCTGGAAACTGGAGTGTAGATTTCAAAAATGTTTGTATTGTGATAAAGGTATTCAATTAAAAATGTTAATCTTAGTGTTGTGGATAGAAGAAAAGAAAACCATACAGCCAATGTCATGTTGAAATCTATTTGAATAAATAATGTTACTCTTATGTAATGTGCTGACTGATGTGGAATCAACAGCTACTTAATATTAAAAACAGTCATCGACAAATATGTCCCAGTGCATGCACACTGAACTCTGCACAGGGTTTGAGCATCAGACATGCTGGAGAGAGGACTGAACATTTTGAAAGGAGAGCTAGGACTTACCTTTTTGTTACCATTAATAATTTAAGTGTTTACTCGTCATGACAATCAGTATGTACAGCTAAAGTAAGTATTATTCCTTTGTGCCTGTAAGAACTTTGAATGCAAGCTGTGGTATAGAACTGCTTTTGCACAGAAATCGCTCTGTAAATGGAGGCTTAAAATTATGCAGTAAAGAAAAAGTAAATGTGAAATCTGTTACCAGAAATGCTTTTAATAATTTTTCAAGGTTTCCCTGTATCCATTATCTCTTTTTTTAATATATATAGCAGGTCCATTTTCAGTAACTTATGACTTGGCAATAATTTGAAGGGCAAGTGAGTGCCTTGGTTTTCCTTTCTACTTGTACAGAATCAAGAAAACTTAATTGGAGTGGAGAGAAACTAGGAAGAAAACCTGGCACCTGGTGCAAAATTAGTTTATGCCAAGATACTCTGAAGTATATGAGGAAATGTACTTGTTCAAGAACAGATTTTTACCGAGCAGCTTACTCTTAATGTTCTGAATGTGTTAAATGTCTGAGTTGAATTCTGTTCCTTTGCTTGGTGTGGAAGGTATGCATGCTGAAAATGAACTAAAAAGCATTGCAAAATGCCTAAGTAGGACACCAGCCAGTTTCGAATTTTGTTTTCTTTCACATATTTTTTAAAAGATCCAGGGTTATTGTCTACCGTGGAGAACTATAGATAGCTTTTGTGTCTGTTGCTAATAATAGATGATGTACCTTCCACGGTGTGTTGTGCTGAAGTCCTGCTTCTGCTGTAACTGAAACCTGTGGTATGGTATTCCTGCTGGCTTCAGAAGGGCAGGATCAGTCCCTCAAACTGCAGTTTACCTTGTGGGTTGTGTTGGGAAGAATACGGTCCAGTGATGTAAAGGCGCACGGAAAGCTGCAGTTAACCATGTCAGCTGCTTCACTCATCTTCTGACTACGTGTTAGCATCAGAAGTGGAATTTTTTCCCCCAATTTTAACCAAGTTGATGCAGATCCAGCCCATAGGAGCGGGCTGTGCTGAGCTGAGGTGCATCAACCTTGGGGTGTGAACCCCGGCCCCGCAGCAAAGCTCAGAGCCGGTGTCTGCCGTGGGGTCAGGGAGGTGCAGAGATCAAAGGCTCATCTTCCAGCTGGAATCCCCGGCTAAACAGATTTAGCAGCAGCTGTAGCATTTAGTGGTATGTGTGAGTAAATACATGTATGAAATCGGATTGAAGAAGGGATGTATGGCCGATACCGGGTGAAAGGGGAAATCTTGAAGGAAGAGCGTGGGGCTGGCACAGCTTGGTCGAGGATGTCAGCAGTGCCCGGTGCCACGTGGCTGGTAAAATTGGCAGGGGGACTCTGGTTTGGACATGCCCTTGTCTTTCAAGAAGTGACTATTTTTGTGCAATTTATTTTCAAAATGATTCTGCTGTATGGTTTAAGGCATTTCTGTTAAGCACAATGTGACAAGGCTTCTTTTTATTTAAAAGCTCTTAAACCAAGTAGCTATTCCTGGGCTTGATAATAAAAAATAATGGTAATTCAAAACTTATTTCCATTGATAAAAAAGAGGGTTATTTCCTAAATGAGATATTAAACTGACACTGAAGCATTTCAATTAAAAAAAAAAGACATGATCAGAATATAACCTATTTAGACTCTGAACCACCCTCATGCTGTTAATTTTAGAATATACACCCTTTTTTTGGTGTGTGTGTGTGTCTCCATCCTCCTGAATTACAGGCCTAATTTGTCACAACATGTACTTCCCTGGATTTAAAAAAGAAAGCAAATTAAGTCTTGAGTAATTATAATAATTACAGGATCAGAAGAATACCAGGTTCAGAGTGTGTGATGCCTTAGCCCTCTGTTCTCCTGTGCTTGTCCCTGTCCCTGGGCAGTGGAGTCTCCTGCCTGGGGCAGCAGTTTGCATCCCTGTCTCCTTCCTTGATGGAGGGAGACTGAGCCAGTCCGAGGGGTGATCTTTGATACAAGAACCAGTGAAGCTGCACATCACAAACTTCACAATAGGCAGCAAAAGCCACCATTTGCTTTAATTTATCCATATTTGAGCCGAAGATGATGTCCTTTCATTGTCAGCAGCGGTGACAGTAAAGACAGGCTGGAAGCCACAGTAGAGCAAATTACATAGAAATAGCTTGAAGTACTCAGGTTTTTCTGCTTCCTTTGTCTGCCTGTGCAGTATTTGGATGAAAACTTGTGTTCTGAAGATAAACATGCAGGCAGCTTTGCTCACGTGATGGGGGGCACTGGTGACAATGGGGCTACTGTCCTGCAACGCACTTGGTTAAGCTGGGTTCTTATTTGTCGTTTTTTTGGCAAAGGTCTGTTTGAGTTGCTTCTGTGAAAATTTGAGTTTCACATTTCAAGATAGATGTGCTTGTTATAATTCCAGTCTTGCACCTGTGCCTGATAAGCCTTTCTCTGATTAAACCTTTTGGATTTCAGTAAATATCTGAAGACCTTTTGTATCTCTGAAGATTGCAGATCTAGGGCTTCATTATTTAAAGAGGTGTCAGTTCGTTAGTGGAAAATATAGGTGGAGAATATAGGTCATCATTGGAACCAGGAAATGGTATATCTTGGGACACTGAGTTTATTAATTGAAGGCAGTCTGAATGATGACACGGTGCAGATTGACTGTGCCTGGTTAATGTTGTTGTCATTGCACTCTGTGATACAGTTATTAAATAGGTAAAATATTTTACCTTTTCATATAAAGCCATACACTCAGTTCATCTGATTTAATGGAACTATAATTTTAATTATGATTATTACCTTAAATTATAATTAAATTTATGTGGTTTAAATTTACATTTGTGAAAATGGCTGCGTGATGAAAGCAGAAATCAGCTTCGCATTAACAAAAAAAGAAGGTTTTTTAACTGCATCTTAGTATATGCTCACAGCCGAAGACTAGCATGACCTACTTTGCAACAATAACAGAGGAATCAAGCCGGGTTTTTTTGTTGAAGTATCTAAATTGGCCACAAATGCTACCTACTCATTCGTTTGTGAGTATCTTTAAAAATAGCTATTGTATCTATGAAACTTAAGGGTGGTTTTTTTCCCCTTTTCTCTTTTTTTTTTTTTTTTAATTTTGCTGTAGATAATTAGCACCATGGAGCCTCAGGTGTCGAATGGCCCTACTTCCAATACAACCAATGGACCCTCCAGCAACAGTAGAAACTGCCCTTCCCCCATGCAGACAGGGGCTGCTACAGATGACAGCAAAACCAACCTCATAGTCAACTATTTACCCCAGAACATGACCCAGGAGGAGTTCAGGAGTCTCTTTGGGAGCATTGGTGAAATTGAATCCTGCAAGCTCGTGAGAGACAAAATCACAGGTAAGCGCTTCGTGTTGTGGCCTTTACCTGCATGGGGGTCAGTTTACATTTGGGGTCAGCAGAACCTTAGTGCTTGTGTTGCAAGTGCTTAGCCCAGGGGATGCTGCGGATACAGTGGTGAACTTCTTTAAATGGCAGCCTTTAGTTTTCAGTGCTGTACCCGGGATCCAGAACAGCTGAGAAGCCCCTCATCTTTCACCCTCTGTACAGATCTGAGGGGAAGTCTGAACATTGCCAGCCTGCACGTGTGTAACACTGTGCAGCTGCTTGCGGGAGAGCTCAGGGGATGGCCTTACTTTCCTGATCATTCTCTTTTTTTATTTAACATTGACGTGTACTCAGAATGGCTTGAGCCAACTGACCGTTCTAATTCCGACCCTTGTTTGAGCTCCACTTATACCTTCATTAAATTTTGGCCTGTTTAAGAACACGGTAACCTGAGATTGTTCTGTGTGCCCATCACAGCTCCTTGACCACGGTGTTCTGGAACAGCAGTGAACTGTAGTTGGGACACACTGCTCTGAATTTCTTTTGGGCATTTGTAGATACTGATTAATGAACTGTTTCCCAAATGCATTTGAATTTGCTGTGATCTTTTTTTGTGTGAAATGACACCCATTGGTAGGTGATTTCAGAACAAAAGCCTCCCATTAGAGACGCTGTCTCAAGGAGTAGAAATGTCTTCACTGTCACTAGGGGAGGTATGGATGGGTGCAGATGCACCTTGCCTGCTCCGTATCCTTGCTCCTGCAGCCGGGAATTCAGTGGTGCACAAGATGATGGGATGAACCATCAGCTTTTATAGCTTGCTTTATAGGTTAGTTTTATAGGTTGTGTGTCTACTCACACCGTAGGTGGGGAACAGCTGAAATTTCACTGCTGCTCAGTGCATCACCAGCACTGTTATGTTTAGCACAGAGCAGCAGCCTCAGGAATGAAAGGGTTTCAGAAAAGGAGCCAGCTCCTCTCAGGTGCGCTTCTGGAAACTTGGGGGTGTGCTCTGTGGAAAGAGGGGCCACGGAAAGACGAGGAATTAAAATGCAAATCTTCATACCTACTCGCAAAACATCCTGGCAGCCATTGTACTGGCAGCATTAGGATTATCTGCTCAGTGCTTTTCAACATGCAGTGCTTTTTTATTTGTTTCCTGAAATACAGCAATGCTCTGGTTTGAACACGAGGCACATAACAAATGGCAGTAGCTGCAGGGCAGCTCGAGTCCTCACAAGTGTAGTCCAGCAGAGCTTTCTTTAGCACATTGACCATGATGTATCTATTGCAATTTATCTTGTGATTTGGCCGCAGCTTTGGGCATTTTAAAAGGAAGAAGATTGAAAAAAAAGAATTTACTTATTTATTCTGTACTCTTTTTCTACATACTATTCTTTTTCTTCTATCTGAGAAAGGTAATTGCAGTTTAGTTCAGTTGTTTCAGACAGAAGTGAATACCTGACCCTCATCTGCAGGAGTCCTGCGTGCCTAGCTTGGATTTTGATCGTGGCAGGCCTTGTGTTTCATGAGTACCATATCCCTCAAATTCATGGTTATTTCCTAGCAATAGAATTTCAAGACTTTAGATATTCACTGTTGTTTTCATAGAGAATTGGCTGTCTTTGGATGGAGAGCCATTACTTCATCAGCCAGGAACAGTATTCTTTTTGTTTCATTCCATCTCCAGGCTTTTGTCTCTTTTTGTATTTGAAGATGTGAGAAATTTGTTGTATGATCACCGACATATTCTTGGGTAGTCTTTTTGCCTGTACTCTCTCTGTGCAAAGTCCATAAATGTTTGATCACTAAAATATTTTAAAGGAACCATTCTTTAAAAAAGCCTTAAACAGAGACCTTGAGGACATCACCCCTACGTATTGTTTCAGGAAATGATTCAGCTACTAAAGAACTAAATTTGCAAAAAAAGAAGTCCTCCAAATTATCTGTGCTGTATTGGGAAACAGAATTTCATCTGCCAGGGTTTCAGGTCTGTTATCAAGGCACTGTGCAACATTACTAAATCTGAGAATGCATGTTCACCCCTCAGATTGAATTCCAGTTAGTAAATCGAATGCATTTCTCTGCCAGAAGCAGTTCATGTTTTTAAAGGTTCTTAGAACATGGGGAGTAACAAAATGGAAATGCACTGAGGTCATACCCAGCTCATCTTTCTGGATCATCACTATGGATGTTCTTCATTAGGCTTCTGGTTGGGATTTTTTAGGGACAGGAAGGGTGGAAGTGTGCCAGTAGGCTGTAACAGGGATGTCTGGCTTTTCAGGGGTTCTTTGCTTTTTCCTTATTAAAAATCAATGTGGTTTTGTGGTTTTTTTTTTTTTTAAGTGAAAACTGTATTGCAAAAAAACCCAGTAAATTCTTAAGCTATTGCTTAAACAGTGAAGATTTGAAGCAGTATATGTTATATCTGGTTTTGGATTTTTTATAGTTTCTGTTGAAAATTTGGCCTCTTTCTTTAATAAATCTCATCTGAGCAAGTTCTGTTCTATTATGCCTCTAAACAAGTGGTGTTATGTTAAATCTGATTTGTTTTCACATATATATGAAGTTTGTCTCCTTGCTGAGCTAAAATATCAGATAAATAAACAAAAGAAGAATAAAAAGTTAGCTGTAGAGAGAGATTGCTTCAAGAAAAATAGAAAAGGTCATAAAACAAATCATGATTAAATAGTTATTCTGGCAAAACCATGGTTGAAAATCTCAAATGTATTTCTGAGGCTAGGTAGGATTGAATTAGTTCATATAAAAGATTCCATTTCCTCTGTCAAGGAACTGCACATATTTTTGTGGAATAATGTTGAGTCTCCCAGAATGTTTTTGGGTTTTTTTTTCCAAGGAGTTCAAAGATAAAGCAAGTCTGTTAAACTCACAGGATCTCTGATAGCATTCATGACCTGAACTCTTATTAAAAATGAGTTAAACAATATATGTCAGGAATAGTCATCTGCTCAGTCTCTTTGCCAGTCTTAGAACAGTAGTAGGAGTTTTTAATAAAATTGGTTTGTGATGTTACCCCCTCGCTTTGGAAAGACACATGTTTAAACAAGCATATTCCTTTACTCAAAAACTATGCTAATTTGGTAGTACACCGTACTGAGTTGAATAGGAATGACAGCTTCGAAGACAGTCTTTAATTTGGTATTCAAAACCAAAATCGTAAACTTCGGTTTTGTTTGGTAGCTTCTCAGAACAGGCAGGATATACAGAAGCATTTTTTAAGGATGCTAATGACTTGAGAGAGGAGATGGAAGTCAGGCATACATTTTAATTATGGGGGAGGGGTTGCAATAGCAAAAATGTTGTGGTGGGTTTTTTTTTCACTGCAGAGATTTTAAGGGAGTGAGACAAGGAAAAACAGACTGAAGATAGTTGCCTTCATTTGGCAGGGGTGTTTAATAAAAGCAGAACTTGTGGTTGTAAAGTGTGCTTATTAAATTCTTCATTTACACTACCTAATTAATTCTAGCATTTTAAATTAACAGTGAAACTGGTCCCTGCTGTACCATTTCATAGCTACAGCATATTTCGTCCAACAACCCAGTTGTTCAGGTTTAATCAGCTGCGCTCAAAAAAATGAGAAGGAACCTGAGTTCAAAAAAAACCCCAAACAACTAAGTGGCATAAAATTTTAGAGCAGTGCTAGATTAAGGGAGGCGACTTTGTGTAGGAAGACCACGGCTTCAGATGGGTGTGAGGCTCAGCACTAACCAATGATGCTAAGATAGACGGTGTTGCAGATGCTCTTTATTTTTTATTTTGTATTAAGAAAACCAGTGACAAATATCTTCATGACTTGAAGGAGAGGGCTTGAATTCATGAGAATATTCAGAGAAGAAATGCTGAACTTGTTTTGTCCTGTGTCTGAAAACAAAAGATCCAGTCAGCGTAGTGTCCGTCAGACACTGTAATTGCTGCTGGCCAAGTGAGTTGTCCTTGTTGACACAGTTTGTGTGTGGGAGAAGGGGGTATTTGTTATTAATTTTTTTAATTGATTTGGTAGCCTTAGCTGAGCTTTCAAGACTTATGTTTTTATTCCTCTGTAATTTACCCAGGAATTTACATCTCTGAATCTTCAGATGATCGGTATCTAAAAATCTTCGGTCTTTAAATGATCCAGGAACACTCTAAAGCAGAGTATTTATCGATACAGGAGTTCTGTTCATCCCTTAAATTATGATAGAGTTTGCATAACTCCGCTGTGTGGTACAATTTGATATTCTTTGCATGTATAATCAGGAACTTCATTGCTCCGCTGCCCAAAATGCAACTCTAGACTTTTTTGTTTTTTTAAATCGTACGTTTTCAATTTGAAATTCCTTTAAGACTGTGCACAAAGACTGAAGGTATTTATAATAGGACTGATGCATTAAAACTGTGTTCAGAAATAATTATGGCATTGTATCTTTAATACAGATACTAGAGGAAATCCAGGACAGATAAGCTGTTGACTCAAAATGTGGCATCTTTGTGTTGCTGCATGTTAGGAGAGAAAGAAATATTGACTCATTTACCTACAGCCTTCTCTAGAAGTTACGGATTGTCCACTCCTCACTCTTTGGATGTTCAAACATACGATCCAAGGACCGAAAGCCAATAAAATGGCAGAGTCAGAAATAATGCCGCATTGAGAGTGTAGGGAAGTAATTTCCCTGTGAGCAGTGTTCAGTGCTCAGTCCTCCATACAAACCAGTAAATTCCTGACCTGGCAAGGGTATTCCACTTGTGCTCTGAGCAAGCCACCATGAACCTGATTCAGAAGTATGTCCACAGTGTGTTAAGTTGGTATCATGTGCCCTCTATAATATCTTTCTCCTACTTCCCTGTAAGACAAGCAGCTCCCCAGCACATACTGAAAAGGTGCTGCTGTAAAAAAGCCAAGACCCAGATTTTATTTCACCAAGTGTGTTTCTATCTAGAACATGCTGTTCAGAGCTGCATGTTTGGAGTTTCCTGAAATTCGGGGCTTAATTAAGGAGCCTGAATTTCAGCAGCATCTGGAAAGTGGTAACTGCTTTGAAAGCAGTGGATGGAGAAGGTCTGTATTGTCAGGAGCAGAAGCATTAATTGCACACTGTGGGGATGTCCCTGGGAGGCAGGAGGGAAGGCAGGCAGGGGTGACCACGTTCCCCAGCAGTACTGCTCTCCAGGAGGGAAGCTTTTGGATCTGATGGCAAGTGTACAGTAGCAGGAAAACACTCCTTAAGCTTTCCTTGGTAAGCAGACATTTTCTAGGATTGGCCCGGTGTTTGCAGCAGGCAGCAGCTACGTTTTATGTATTTAATGGGGGGCTTTGATGCCTTATAGAGTAGATGACCGAGAGGTCACAGTGACTATCTTGGGATTGAAGGAGGACTCTGAAAGCCTGTCATAATGTGAAGGCACAAAGCAAAAATGGGATTAATGGCTAAATTTAATTATAGAGAAGAGGCCTTTTGCTAATAGAGTTCATGAGAGAAGGTAACCATTGCATGGTTAAGTCTGCATTTGAAACACTTAGGCTGGAAACTGCAGAGATATTAGTAAAATTGTCCTGCTTTGTCAAGGAGAGAAAATATTTATTTTTATTCAAGGGAAAGAATTCACAGCTATTTATGTTTAGAACCTGCAGATAGAACACGTATCCACTGAAAAATTCAAGTACAAAGGCTACCAGTGCTTTTTGTATATTCTCTCTAAGAATTTTGCAGAAGGGCATGCCAAAAGTATGTCCTATGGGAAGAAAAAATGACCCATATGCAGACAAACATATAGCTTACAGTGAAACCCAGCAATGTTACCTGATCTTAAACGACTGAAAGTCTAATCTGAGCATAAACTACTTCTGTGTTTTATGTCCAGTTCACTGATTGTGCTTTGAAAGTGCCTTCCATTTTGAGATATTTACTGGTTCCAGCGGTTTCCCCCACTTAAAATACATTAAACAGATAGGATTATAGAATGTGAGGATTATGCTAGATAAGACTTATAAACTCTTTAGAAAGTATGTAAACACTCATGCCTCATGGCATAAGCCCACCTAATAACAGGGTTTAATAGAAAAATACCTTGTAGAGGTAGTTTATTCCCTTGTTGACTTGGAAGGGTTTTTTAGTAATTCTCTGTAAAGCAGTAGTAACTAGTCACTGATCTCTGATCATTTATTTGGCACAGATCTTGCTGCCCTGGACTGAGTGGTAGCAGCAGTTTCTTTGCTCTAGTAAAAGAGGAAAACTAATACAATCCTTCAGAACAGGAAAAAAAAGCTAATACTGTGGTGTTCACCATATACAGAGGAATATATAATTCTGGTATTTGGCTTGATTGCATTTAAAGGCTGTATTTAGTAGTGCCCCTCAAATTGGCTGTATAGGGAATCTCTGTAACAAGCTGTGGAGTTTTTGCATTTGACTTCCTTGAAAGCAAAAGACTTGGTATTTGCTGAAATAGGAAAAATATTTATGCAGTGGAGTACTCTGCTAGAGTTCTTTTGTCTGAAAAATAATACCAAATTAAGTGAATTGCCTTAGGTTTTTCAGGAAGTGACTGTAGATTGGCCTCACTGTATTTTAGTAGGTACAGGAGATTGGTATGGGAGTTATTTCTTTGTGTTGAGTGCATAGTCAAAATGCAGTGAGGAAAGAGTGGTTAGACAAGAGTAGCATAACTGCAGCTGAAAGTGAAGTGCCCAGAGAAGCAGAAATCTAAAATAATGTGGTTTAGAGATGAAAAGAAAATTCTTTCTCTGAAACAGCTGGAATACAGAGTATGCTTTAAATTTTGGTTATAGTCTTTGTCTGGTACTTCTAATTGGAAGTGGAGAATAAAATATTAGAAGATATGGAAAAACAGACGTGTTCCAGGATCTTTTAAACCTAAAATCTAAAACTATTTTTAAAGGACTGAATGTTATTAAAGACCTTTGATAAATTGGTCTTAATTTCATAGCCTAGTTATTTTTACAGCTTATTTCCTGATGTATATTCTGCTCTTGAGCAGAGATTAAACTGAATATCCATGTTGTATATCCTATTTTAAGGGATGCAGATTTGAGACAATCCCCAAATATTGATTATTTAAATGAACATTTGCATTAAGTATCTGAACTTAGCACTGTGGGGGAGGGAACACAGAAATGGTAGCGAGTGTCTTAGTGCTGGATTTCTGAAGTGGTTTCTGTGTTGTTTGATGTCTGTGCTAAACGCTGAGGAAAATGGTCAAATTAGCATCCATCATTTTTGTTATCGCTTCTCTGCAGTCGCCTGGTGCCTGCTCTGTGCTGGTGAACAAAAGAATTTTGATTTCTTGATTATTGGGGAAAAAAAGCAATTGAAATGAGCGTTGGGGCAAATAGGCAGAAAGCAAGTAGGCATGACCCTTGTGCTGTGAAAGAGCTTGCTAATTAACTTCACCAGTTTCAATCCTGAGCTGCTTCTGAAATGTATTAAATGCTTTTAATACATATTTAGTGTGTTCTTCAGTTTTTACTGCTTGGTTTGAGTAAATAACATCACCTTCCCATCAAGAATAGTGCAGAAAGATAAGCATGGTTTTCCTCAACAGCACAAGCACACCTACCACTCTGAAATCATGACTTCCACATACAGGGTTATTTATGAGTCTTTTCAGTGTGTCTGCTCACTTTCTGCTCTGAGACCTTTCTTTCTGTCCTTCATATCACCTGCATTGAATATAACTGTGTGCCAGGGAACAGCCAGGTGAAATGGCTCTGGTGGAACCCTCTTTTGATGGCAGACCACCCTTAACTTCCAGTGTTGCCTGTCCTTTTTCATAATGTCCTCATTCTGCCCTCTGCTCTAGAAGCCCAGACCCTCTGCTTCAGCACTTGGGCACAGCTCTTTGTAACCCTTTTTCTTTTCTTTCCTTTTAGCCCAAGGAGAAAGGGGAGGAACAGCATGAGAGAGTGCGAGGAAGGTTCTGGGAGACTAGCAGTGTCCACTAGCAGTGCACTATCTTCCAGCTGAGGCAGGGTCTTTGGGGCACCGTTAGACAGCCCACCCAGGTACTTTTCAGGGCTCTGACTTTTCCAGCGTTCATCCATTTCTTGCTGCTTAAGAAGTTCTGCCCTTCAGCCACACCAGTGAGCAGCATGTGCTGTGGCTGTCACCTCTGCTGGCCTCCCCAGTGCTCTTACTAGACAACTTGTCCAAGAACAGAAGTGACCTGTGTGGAACCTGTTTAAATGGTTTTGAAATGATCCATTCTTGCTCTGCCTTCTCGAAAGGCTGCTTTGCACCAGAACTGCGTTGGGAGTTTCTTCTTGACTTTTAGATTATGTTTAGTAAACCTGTGATGAGGATTACCTGACCTGCCTGCAGTAGCTGATTCTCAGAATCAGTGAGTCAGGAAGTCCTTGCCTCTTGGCTGAATTTGATCCATCATCACTTGACTTCCTGGCAAGTTTGTTTTCTCTATAGCCAGAGGAGTTCTGCCAAGATCTTCACCTTGACTTCTGAGAGTGGTCAGCCTGAGACCTTCAGACCAGTATTGGGATCTGCTGCCCATGGGAGCAGTGTTCCAGTACATCCTCAGCACTCCTGCATTTCCTCTCTTTTCTGCTACCTCAGTTCAAGTGAAGTCCCTAAATTGATCCACATAGTTCTTCAGCTTCCATCCATTCAGACCCCATCCTTCAGATCTTCTTTGCTTTCGGAGTTAATCTGTCACTTGAGCAAGGACCCACTTTACATGATCAAGCCAACCTTCTTCTGTCTGTTTGTCAAGTGAGATGCCATCTACAGAGGGCTAAGTTCCTTTTGGGATATCTGCTGCATGGAAGTCTTGCCTGGCCTTAAATCCTTTCCTTCTTCTTTGCCTCCAGACAACTTCAAAGGCTCAATGCCTGTGCTTGGAAACTGAGATATGGTCTTAAATTGGCTTATGGTTAAGAGGCGTTAGTTTCTAAATTATGTTGTTATGCACATGGATATTTGTGAGGTTTTTCTGCACCTGCACACCCTTAACACTGCTCACCACTTACTCTTTTCTCCCACTTAAAGTGTAGCTTCTCTGGCTTGCCTGGATTGGGAATCCAACAGCCTTTGTATGCAGCTCACTGGCAATGGTGAGCTTGTAGTCAGCACAGATAACCATCTCGGGAATCTGGGCTGTTGGAAGTTGCTCTCATGCACAGCCTTTGCCAACAAATCTCTGGATTTCAGCAGTATTCTCTTCATGTCCTATGCTTCATTCCTGGAAGGGTCATCGATACAGTACTGCAGCCTCTGACTTTTTAAACCATTTGTGGTACAGCCTGAATTTTGTTTGTGCCCTTCCTCATCTCTGCATGTCTGTTAAGGTGAGTTTTGCATAGATTCCCTGTTTCCCATTTCTGTGATGCCACAGTTTTGTGGTTCCTCTCATGTGTGTGAGATTTTTTTATTTTAAGAAGAGGAAGAGGAGGCAAAAGCATCATGGCCCTGGAGTCCATTTCTTTGTATTTGCTCACTGGCTGGGCTTTGGCTGACTCAGGACTGGGGGTTGTTGGATGTAGGTGCTTTTCCCCATTCTTCTTGAGCAGTGACTGACCCTGTAAATAATCCTGCTTGTCCCTGCTAAGAATTTCAGTGCACATTACTGACTTGCAGGTGCTGCGGGAGACAGGATATTGGACCAGGCAGACCTCTGCTCTGACCCAGTACTGCTGTTCTTATGACTCTCAGCATCTGTTTAATCAGTGGAATATATCAGCTTCAGGGAAAAAAACCCTGAACACTATTATTTTTATTCACAAGAGTCCAGACTGCCTTTTTTTTTTTTTTTTTTTTGTTCGGTTAGATGGTTTTTAAGGGGTGTTGCAAAAGCAGATGGACAAAAAGCTGCGTCATACTCACCTGCAAGCAAGCAAATGGCAGCATTGCCAGTGTGATTAATTGTTGCTGTACTAGAGGGGCTGCTGTTCCTGCAGCACAAGGTCTAATCTCCCTGCTGCCCTGTTCAGATAATGATGCTCACACACATTTTAAAGCACCTTAAATTAGCTATCAACAGGCTTCCTTGCTCTTGCTGCAGCATTCTAGGACCCACAAAATGAGGCTGCCTTCTTCTTCCCAAGGATTCTGTTAGCTGGATGGAGGGGGTGTTTTGACTTTCCCTGCTGTGAGGATGGTAGGTAGGGCATGAGAAGATAGGACATGTAACAAGGAAGAAGTATTCTCCAGCAGTTCCTTTTTTAGACTCCTCTGTTCTCCTACTTGCTGTATCTGTGTCATTTCTATTTACCAGTGCATCTCTCTTCCCAATTCTTTTTCTTTAAATATTTTCCTGCTCTGGAAGCCACTTTGTCTTAAACCAAAAAAAAAAAAAAAGCCAACAACAACCACCATCCCCAAACATGAACAGCTTGGGAGCTTGACTGATAACATATTTTTCCCTTATGCTTTCTACTGCATTGGAATAGCTGCTCTGTTACCTTGATGTTGTTTGTTGGTAGGATTATGGTACTGATGTGCTCCAGGTTAGGTATGTTAGGTACCACCTGCGTGTTTCATGTTGTGAAAAGCCTTTGACAAGGCTTCTGTAGAACCTTGTACTGGTTTTGGTGGTGTTCAGCCAACAAGAATGGCTTTTACTCATGACATCAACCTGTGGTACCTCCAGTGCCATACCTGTGGATAATGCCATAGCAGAAGGTGTTAGCAGATGAAATCTGCCACCTTTGAAAGGAAAAGATTTTCAGTCTGGAGAAAATTCATCAAGGAGCATATTCATGTTAATGTTCCTCTCAACAAAATTATCAAGAATTTGAAGTGATAGAACTATCCATGTGCACACAACAAAGTCGTAATATTTTCTCCTTAAAGCAGTTTTCCTTTTTATTACTGTTATCTGCAAGTACCTAAAAGGAATTTTGTAAACATTTGAAATATACCTAAATTCCTACATTTGTTTTAAAGTTTTTGAAAGTTCTGTCTTAAAGGTGAAACAAATTTGTGAAGAAGGCTCCCTGCAGTTTATGTACCAGTGGTGGATAGCAAAATTTTTATAGGCAACGCATCTTGCAATACAATAAAGTGGCTTTACCTTTCTCAGCATCTTTTCCAGATGCTGTGTAAAGTAATCTACGTAAATCTAACTACTACAGATTAACCTTCTTAGCTGTCAGGTTGCAGCTTTTATTTATGTTTCTGCTGATCAGATTAAAAATGCTGCAGTCACGGGTTGTGTAGTTAATATTGAATTTTGTATTCCGGTCTGTAACAAATTACTTTCCTCTGTGCATTGGCAAAACTGGTTAGTAGAGCTCAGAGTTTAATTAGTGGGCTGTTGATGAGACAGAACAGGTATTCCAAGTCATTGTTCCAAATTACTGTGAAATTTGTTGGTATTGTGATGGCTTTTGGTTTTTGTTGTTTGACAGAGGCTGAGGTACAAAACCTTAACTGTTGCTGAATTAAGTAATTTAATGACAAAATTACCAGGGCTTTTTTAATTTGCAGTCAGCCAGGTTTTAGGTATTGTTACTGCAGGATATTGTCATGTCCTACTTAATATTCTTGTTTTGCAAAACAAACTCTTGTTTTTCTTCATTTTTCTGTTCCTCTGCCATTTCCTTTAGACTTGAAGCATTACTGCCACTCTTTCCACACAAAATTATTCCAGGTTTGGGATGCACTGGCTTGTCATATCTTGGCTATGTCTTTCCTTTCCCAGTTCCTTTGCTTGCATAGTTCTTCTCATTGAGAGCATCTTCTTGGCCTTTTAATAAACATCTCTCACAGACCAAGTTGTGGGTTGCTTTTTTGAGCTACAATTGACTTTTCACTGTGCTCACATAGTTCTCTGACCCTTCGTAAAGTGGGGACCTTGGTCCATGCACAGGCTCTGTCCTGGTTCTGCCCTTCTCCCATTTCTCCACCACTCACCACTATCATCTTCTAGAATAGTGGGATTTCTCATAAACTTTGGCTCTGGGTGCCTAGTATTGCCCTTTTTTTTATAGAAGTTTGGTACATTTGCACTGAAACTGCATCTGTGGTACAGTATGGGCTCACTTTGATCCGAACTTACTGTCCTTTCGATTGAAGCCTGACCAGTGGAAAAACCACTCTTGGTTTGCCTTCAGTTTCTGCTCCATTGTTCAGTGTTAAATTTTAGTTGCCTTCCCCTTTGATCTAAATTTCAGAAGTGGCAGCATTTGGGATGGTATGCAGGAGGGAAGATACATCTGCTGTAATGAAGCATGTACCTCTTCTGTGACCTGCTGGTTCATGCTGTTAGAGTGCCTTTTCTCTTTGGTTTCAGATCATCTAATTTTTTTTTTACCCTCTTTAAATTTCATCTTATGAGTAACAGTGTTAAGTAGCACACTTTCAATATTTCATTTTCAGTCATAGTCTTTACACATTTGAAGTATCTATATGCTTTTGTATCTCCTTTTAGTCATGTTTTAACCAAAGGATACCATATTTTAGTCTTTCAACACTAAACACTTTTAAGCTTGCCTCTTAAGTCACTCTCAAGCCTTAGGTCTTGCTTAACTTAACCTGGTGGTTGCCAAAATTTGCCTTCAGCTTGTTGCCTTCCTTGTCTCCAGTACATACATTTCCTGTTAAAATGGAGTGGGGTCTTTACCATTCTTTATTTGCTGCTGGTCCAGCAATGCTGTATCCTTTCTCCATGATGTGACATCCCCTATTTGGGGTGAGAAAGGCTTCCTACAACATATTTAATTCCTGTTGGGGATTTCTTTCCACACTGCTGCTTACCACTTTTATGTGCTGATATCTATCAATTTTTTTTTTCTGGTTCTGTTTGGTTTTACTTTTACTTACTGAATCTTGTTTCAGCTTAGCCTGTTTGTTTCTAAAGTCTGCATTCTTGTGTCTAATTCGTCTTTTCAGCATTGAATTTACTGTTCAGGATAGACAAGTCATGGCTGTTTCTTGTCCATTCATGCCTGTCCCCCGAACACTGGATTTTTATAGTACAGTCCCTGTTCTGTTCTGGGACAAAGCGGGGAGGAGTGCAGCCTTGCTCTTCTCGGAACAGCTGCTGATTCAGAGGCTGTGTGCTCCTTCAAGGAAGGGGGAGGAGAAGATAAAAAGAAGGGAAGCAAGAGATGTCAACTGAGGGGAGCAAAATCCAAATATTTGTTCAGAAATGGAACTCACTTGTCTCGTGTGTGTCAGGAGCAGTAGCTTTTGAAAACATACTTAATCAGTTGCTTGCAGTAGTATGAACACACCCATGCTGAAAATCCATTTTTACATTTAAAGAAACTTGATAAAAGCAGGAAAACAAAAAAGAAAAAGGAGGATAATATATTCTGCAGGATGAAATGTGTGTGCTGTTTCCAAGATATCTCCAGCCCAGCACAACTTGCAGTGGGCCAGTGATAAGGTTCCAGCCTTGGAGTGGGGGAGATGCAGTTTTAGTTCCCTGTTTTAGTGACTGTGTTACCCTGTCCAAGTTCACCCTGGGAATCGTGATGCCTTTCAGTTTCTCTTCTCCACAGTAGGAATAAAAGTGCTTTCCTCAGTGGTGTTTGTGAGGAAAGGTGCGTTTCAGAGATAAAATGCTTCCATGATACAGTATTGGGAACAGCGGAAGACTCTAGCCAAGTCAGCAACATCTGTCTCAAACTGCTACTTAAGCTTTGCATGCAGATTAGTCCATGTCCTCCAGCACAGCAGTCACACAGCTGACTTGGTTGAACTCGCTGTAGTATGCAGGTAAGAGCAAAGCCTTGTTTCAGGTGAGATGTGGAACACCTGCAATGACAGAAGCCTTTAGGAGACTGTAAGGCACTGTTTTCAGGAGCGGGCATGTCTTCTGTTGCTGGTATGGTCAAGTTTAAAATAGGAGTTACATGGTTTTGGAAGTCCTCTTGAAATTTCTGTGGGAGTAGGGTTTTCAGAAGGGTCTGGTGGTGCTGGGCAGCATCAGGCTGTCAAAGCAAGCCTCATCTTGGTCTGTTCTCTGAGTGGATATTGAGGCTATTCTGGAGTGAGAATCATTACTGCGCCTAATTTTGAGGGATGGCAGCCACTGTCAATTAGTATTTCACTTACATGAGAACTGCTGCTGCCTGAGCATCTCTGAAAATCAAGACATTAAATTACACTGTCTTGCATTAAGAGATTTGTCAAAGCTACAGAAGAGGACAAAACTCGCGTAATCTCCTCTGGCACTGCTTGGCAAAATCAGGCTTTCTAACTCGACATGGTGCTGGTTTAATGATGTTGCTTTTTGCTGCAGATAGCTTGCAGGTGGGGTTTTGGGAGGCTTGCTTTGTTTTTGAGGTCACTGTGTTCAGGTCCTGGTGATTGTATTCCAGAGGAAGATGTGGAAGTTCAGGGGTGACAGTTACCTCACTAACACTAATCACTTGATTGCTTTAGCTAGGTTTATAGGATTTATTTCACATTTTGGGCAACACTTCTCTTTATTCCCCTTCTATTTTTCTAGGCTTGTTGTCATGGTATCTGGCACTTCCCATTCAGATATTAAAATTGAGTGAGCGGTGTCTGTATGTCTGGTTCCTTTTCCCTCTCTTATCCTCTCCCCCAGGGAGAGTTTTACGTGGGATGTAGCACACTGTTTGCAAGGGCTTCCTTTGGGGGATTTTTTAATCATGTAGCAGCGTCTCTGTCGGAGAAGGCCTGGTGTGAAGAAGCCCCTTCCACTTGGACTGGAGTTTATTAAATCCTGTGTGTGTAGAGCTCCCATGGGACCTCATTGTGCAACTCGTGTCTCCCCTCGAGCTCCCCAAAAAAGGCCTGTCTCCTGCATGAATGAGCTTTTATCTCTGGCATTTCCAGGATTAAGGCAGCAAGAGGAATCTTTTCCCTGCAGATACCTGATGGGGAGGGCCCAACTTTTGTTCTTTGGGTATCAGAGCTCTGATGCCTTGGCAGAGAGTTTGCTTGAGGGATCTTGTCCTGTCTGAGGAGCTTTGTGTCATTATGTAGCCTTTGCAGGTGCTGTAGCTGTGGAACATAGAAGGATTTTCCTTGAGCTTTGGATTTAGTTTTGCATTTTTACTTGCTATGAAACTACAAGCATGTTTCTCTTAGGAGGGGATCTGTTATAAGGGCACCCCGCTGAGGCTGGAACCCGGCTTTACTCTCCAGTCGTATCTTAAGAAGAAGGATCTACTGAACTCAGAATTTGCAGGTGGCTATTTTTAACCAAGAATAAGTCGTGCTGCTTAATTGAAGGTGCACTGTAGCATCACAGTATGTCTGGGGCTCTAGATTGGATTGCATTTAGATACAGCTGACTTTTCCTGATGTACAGGTAGGATCTTCTGAAAAGAACTAATAAGGGCACCCTAAGTACAGTAGTTTGATGGAACGTTCCCAAACAAAACTTGCACCTTTCTGCAAGAGGTAAAAATACCAAGCAGTTTACTACGCATTCTTGTCTCGGTTTTGCTTGGAGAAAGATAATGCATTTTTCCTTAAATTCTTGTAAAAGTGAGAGTTACAGTGTAATAGGAGAAGAATGCTTTCTTGCATGGGCAACATGTATTGAATAAATCTTAGTCTGTACAAATGTAAGGAGTCAGTATTGTAAATAAGCTATAGACTAAATGGGTGCTGTGATAGAGCTGCACTAAGCACAGAACAAGTTACCCTTCATAGTTGGATTGCAGTGGATTGTGACAGTGACAGACTTAGCTTAATTGTTTGGTCTTAGGAGCACTGCATGCAGGAGATGGTTCCCTCCTGGTTTGCTTCTTTGAGACTGCAGTGTGCATTGCTGGGGTGACAGAAGGTGCTTCTCCTTAGTACAGGAATGGAGGATGAATGAGGTTGACATTACTGGTGTAAAAAGCATCAGAGAAGGAGCAGGGTTTGAACTGGTCTCATGATCAGATCTCATTTTCCCTTGATCTGAATCTTCTCTCCATAGCTTACCTCCTTTTTTAGGTGAACAGCTCTGTTTGTTGGTAACTGTTGTAAAAACAACAACAACAAAAATGCAGCAGTCAATTCACTTGACCCCCTTGGTACGTTTTGAATGTTTCTTCTCAAGGGTATTTATGTAACCTTCTCCTGAAGCCCCTACTTCATATGAGTTGTAGTCATTCTTTGTCTTCCCAGGAATGTGTTTAAAGCACTTCTGAAATGGTTTGGAGGCTGACAGGGTGATGCTGTGAAATGGGCCTGCTGGCTGGGGTAGGACTTGCCTCGACTGTCACTACGTTTCTTTGGTTATTCTTGTTCTAAGACAAACCATGGCGAGCCTTTCTCCTGCCAGCCAGCCATAGGTGCTATGTATTAGGAACATCTCCAGTTGGAGAAACACTGAGTAAGGTGGAAGAACATGTGAGGGTCTGCTTGGCAGAGCCGCAGGTGGATAGCAGGCTGCACTCAGCTTTTTCAACAGAGAGAAGCTCACCCTGCCACCAGTTTCTTTCTTCCCTAAATTTATGTGGGGTCGTAACAGGCAAAAATGGTGCTGGGAGGTTTGGAGAATTCATGGTGAGCATTATTTGTCTTTTGGTCCCAAACCCAGAGTGACTGAAGGCTGTTACTGTCTGACGGCTCCTGCCTGGCTAATGCGAGATGAGCTGTCAGACGTGCCCTACTTCTGAAGGGAAGGGTTGTGTCAGAGAAGCATTGGCGCTCGCTGGCGTTTGTGTTATGGCTGTCAGGCGGGCAGCTTTAATTAGGTTTTACATTTGGGCAGGGGACAACAAAAACCACAATTTAAGGCAGCTTGGATCACTGCTGCCCCATTCTTTGCTTGTTTTCATGAGTGACTGTAGTGACCATAGTCCTTCAATGTGACGTTCAATTCCACAGTAACTTATTTCCAGATATAAAGGGTATTTTGAAACATTTCTTTAACCTGTCTGGTCATAGGTGAGCAATTAAAAGTTGTCCTCTTCTATTAGTTGTTATTAGAACAGTTTCCTGCAGTAGAAAGGCTTCTGACTTTCAGAGAAAGGAGTTTGCTTCTGCTTTGCTTGTGGCAATGATTGTTCTTCATACAGCTCCTACTACAACCAGCAGGAACAGTGTTATTTGTAGAGCTTCAGAGTAGAGATTATAGAGCATTTAATGCATCTTGCCAAAACCTCCCTGGATTAATTCCTGCTTGAGCAAGAAAAGCATAGCTTTCAAAAAATACAAACTTTCAGAATTTCCAGTGGTAGAAGAACTGAGAAAACAGTTGGTAGGTACTTAAATTCATTTTACCTTCAATATCAAAAACAGAGCAAATGACTTGCTCAGGAAGCAGCATTTGCTCTATTGTTTCTAGTCTGGTTTTACCTGCCAAGCAATGGGACTGGGGATATATAACTCCATGGACAAACATTATTAAGAAAAAAAAAATGAATCTGTGCTTAAAGTGAACACTAATGTTGTACTATTAAGGTTCAACTTCAACTTTTTTGATCAGGTAGGAAGATTGACCCCCATATCTTAATTGAAAGAGGTTTTTCTAGTGCTGTAGTCAATTCTCATATCACCATCACCAAGGCATCTGTATCTTGCTTGAAGCACATACACCAGGGCTGGACACGGCATTCCGCCAGCGAAGCACAGTCAGATCAGAATCAGTGATTTTGCTTTCCCTATTTGATTGTGTGTGGCTTTTATGCCAAAGAGTAACTGTTTTAACTCTTTTGTCAACATTGCAGGTCTCACGTGGCCTCTATCAGTCTTGCATTCCAGCATTTCTAAAGTATGCCACAGCTAACTTCGTTTGTCAGAAAGTAATCTTTGTGCTATCTAAATGCATGTGTTTGTGCTCTACTGAGGAGCTTAAATTGCTCTGCACCTTCACTCTATCCTTTTTGTTCTTATCTTCTCATCCTGTCTATCTGCAGTTGATCTTCGTAAGAAAGGAGTTTGGGGTTTTTCCATTTACAACTAGAAAAAAACCAATTTAGGGCCAAGGTCTGTTTCCTGAGGTTGACATGTAGGAAAACATCTTTACTGTTCACAATTCCCAGTTAGAGATCTGTTGACTTTTTACATCTATTTAATGTGTGCCATGTTGATTTTGTTTTAGTCAATTAATAAGAAGTACCAAACCAAGTGCTTTAGAGAAGACCAAGTATATCAGTGCCATTAAATCAACATTCTTAAAATTTATAGGTCAAACTTGTAATCTCATCAAGAAGGTTGTCAGTTTAGTTTGACAATCTGTTTTCCGTAGACCTAATTTGATTGACATTGGTTTTATTTCCCCTTACTAATTCTTTATTATAAGAGTTCAGTATTAAATAGTCTGTAATTTTTGCCTTACTCAGCATTAGACTGATGGACCTGTAATTACTTGGGTCATCCAGTCCTTTCTTTTTGAATTTCAGTGCAAAATTGTCTTTCCTCCAGGCTCCTGGCATTTGTTAATCACAAGAGAGCCTTTGGCCCCTTTTTTTGGAGTCTCTTCTATGCAAGTATTCCAGATCCTCTCATTTAAACATACATAATTTTAGGAGCTCCTGTTTAGCATCCACCTGGTTTTCTAGTTAGTACTTCATGTAGCTTCTTCAGGTGTACATAACGTCTGTTGTGTCTGTACTGTTACTATTAGTATCTGCTGATGAGTCAGGATGAGTGTTAAGGGATCTTTTTTCTGTAATCTAAAAAAAAAATTCTTCTCTTTTTCTGACCCTTACTAGCCAGAGATTTTTGTTGTTGTTGTTTTTGTTTATATTTTTGTTCTAACTTGTATTTGTTTCTATGTATTTTCCATTTACCTCCTAATTTAAATATGGAATTGGCCTAAGCAGACTGACTCTACAAAGGAAGTAAGGGAAGGTACAGGTCTCTGGCACTGCCTTTTTCACAGTTGCAGGTTTTTGAATGTGTGGATAAATATTACAGGGTAAACAGAACACGGAAAAAATCTTGGTTTAATCTTTGTGATTTTCAGCTCTGAAAATGGAACTTTGTAAAATGCAAAATATGTACATTATCAGCTTGGGCTTGGTTTTGGCTGTTTTTTTTTTTTTTGTTTTGTTTTTTTTTTTTTTTTGTTGGGTTTCTTTAACTGTCAAGTCCTTTATAATTTCAAACCCTGTTACTGCTTACTTCTAGACCTATTCCTTACCAGATCATAGGAGGTCCACTATACATTCTCTGCAGCTAGATAAAACAGTCAGAAAGAGCAGTGGTGATAGCAATGTAACAAGGTGTTGTTTTAGGATCATCTAGAAATATCTCTTGCCTGACCTACTGAATCACAGCATGCGATGAACTATTGGATTCCAAATCACAGAAAATATTTACTATTTACGGTGCTGTTCCTGGGAAGTGTAGCATGGGAATGAACTACAGTGTCTGTGTGGGATCCCACTGAGAGGTCCAGCTGCTTGCTTTGTGCTGCCAGATTGTGTCCAAAGAAGTGTTACCCTTTTGGAGTACATGCAATAAGAGTATAGGATGGAGAAAATAGGGAAGTTCATACTGTTTACTGTATATTCTGCAACAAATCCTTTCCCTTTTCTTTTTACCAGTAATAATTTTTAGTTCTTTCGTATCTAGAGTCTGTGTTTTGTCTGACATAAGGTGTACTGCTCTTGAGAGGAATTTGAAAATATTTTTAGCTGCATGTATATAGATTTTTTTTCTTGCCTTCTTAGCTATAAATGCTTAGCACACTGAAACTTTGTTTGCTACAGTCAGAAAGCTTTTCACAAGTTAGCTTTGTCTGGGTTTATTTTCTTTTCAGTTTTTTGAGACTGGGGCGTGTCTGTCTTCATGTGCACCGTGGTGTTTGGGAGAAGTTGTTTCAAATACAAAGTAACCAACAAAATACACCTGAAGTGGAAAGATCTTAATGAAAGATTTCCTCCCTTCAGCTTCACTGATACAGTGAGGGCTATCGCAGAAAGCAGTAGCAGGAATTTGCTGATGGAAATAATTGTACCAAGATTTCAGTGGGCTACAAAGGGTACAGGGTTTGAGAGGTTTTAAGATAAAAGGGCGTTTTATTGAATTGACAGAAATTCAGTGCTCAAAATGCTGAGCAGATCCATCCTTTTTTTGTGAGAATATTATATAGCCAATATAGCAATTAGTGCGTTGGATATGGTTTCATAATCAATAGCTTCTGAGTAACAGGCCTTAAATCCTGTTACAAGTTTCATGTATTTCATGACATTGAGGAGTATATACACCAGCAAGAAGAAATCATGTTTCTGCAGACCTATTATTCTAAGGAAAATGCTATGACAATATAATAGTTTTCTTTAAGCCAGGTTCTGCAGTCCTGCATGCAGACAAGACAGCTTTATTAGTGTTAGTGTTCATTATCCTTCACCTTGGAGAAAATATATTTGTTTCCAGTTGGTAGAGAGAAGCAGAGATGATATCTAAATAACTTGAATGTTACTGGAGAACTCAGAGGAAGGTAGTGAATAGTCTGTGGAATTGCTATATCATTCTTTTCATGTATAGCCATTATTTCCCTTCCCTGCTGCTAGTGCTGTCTGCAGGTTTGCTATCTGTGGTCTCTTCCTTGCACAAGTACTTAGAGAAGTGAGAATGGTCATATGAGAGATAGGTAAAGGCCCCTGTATAGATTGCAGAGGTCAGTCCATGTGCCTTGAGAATAACAGTGGCTGGACAAGGAAGCCCATGGTCAGACAGATTGACATAAATTCCAGGGCCTTGCATTAGCTACTCCTGCTGTGTGTACTTCTGAAGGTCCACAGAGGATGAATGGGAAAGGAAGGACAAGCACAGGTTATCCAAGTTCTGATCCTTGAGTCTCCCTAAAGCATAAAAAGAGGTTTGTCTCCTAGAGAATGGCTTCCTTCTGCCTAAGACTGTTTAGGATTAAATGCATTAATGATTTGATATGTTCAGAGGCACAGGAATTGGGACTGTGTGTAATATCTCAGGTAGGCAAGAAGAGGAGGAAGGCAAACCAAGAAAAGGATCTTTACAGTGTTTCTGTTCTGGGATTTGTGCTCAGCCACACTTCAGCTTATTCTTGGTTAACGTCATGTAACTTGGGTAAGAATATTTCTGTTGAGATTGTTCAGGTCTCCAGGAAGACTAGATATGTTTTTATACTTTTTTTTCTTACGGTTAATTGGTTGGAGGGAACTGTTCCCTGGATGTACTGTAGGTTGAAACAGCCATTTTTTATCCTTATTGCCTGTATGTGGGCATTTCAGGCATGAACTGCAGTGTTTCCATGGATTTTTAAAGTCTTCTATCGCATAGTTAGCAGCTTTTAGAGCTTTGATCTGATTTCGTAAGACAGAAGTGCTCCCTGTATTTGTGTTACAGCAAACACTGTATTTTTGGTGGCGTCTGACTTTGAGAAACACACAGATGCTTTTTTGTAGTCCAGGAGACAAAGAAACAAAGCTTTGTGCTGGGAGGCAGGATCTGTGCCTCCAGGGGACATCAAGGCACTTGGTGTGCAGCTGCCTTCCCAACCTCCCCTTTCTCCTGGTGAGCAGGAGCTGGGTCGCTGCTTGCTGCTCCCGTGGATAGAAATCTCCACAAATGCCGTTCTCCTTGGGAGGGATTTTCACATGTTTCCTTTCTCATTGCCTGTGAGCAGAAGAATTTCAGTCCCCTGCACATCAGTGCCGAGGGACAGGTTGTTTTTTGGCTTGCTGTGCTCCAGATACACTGAACTGAAGGGTGTATAGGAGGGGCATGGTTGGAATACAGGACTGCTGGCCTGCCTGCTTGGGCTCACTGATTCTTGAAGTGTGATTATCTGTGTATGTTTCTCAGTGCATGTGCCTTAATTAAAAAAAAAAAAAAAAAACAAAACAAACTAAGAATTGCTCTGTTTTCCAAACATGAAAAATAAGTTCAGTAGGAGGCTCTAAGGAAGGGATCTGGAAGCGGCTGTCTGTCATGTTGCATTAATAGAAACTGATGCTGCAAAGCTGCTACTTGGGAATCAGGAAAAGATCCCTGTGGAGCAGGTTCAGCCCTCTGCAGACCTGTAGTTTTATCCATGTGTGCACAATACCTGTAGTGCTGACAGCACAGCCTCGCCAGCTCTGTGTCACTTATCCTGGTTATTAACCAGGTCTCTTTCTACTGCAAACACAAACACAGATCTCGCTAGTAAAACAGAAGCTGTTGAAATGATTTTGGCTGCTCAAGTGGGCTCCTGCCATCCCGTGCACAGCAGCAGTTGTTGTACTGTTTGGGTTTGCTGTCATCTCTAATACTCGGAGGGGAGCTTTAATGTGGTCCCTCGCCCTGCTGCAATTTGGGCTGTCCTTTCTCCTCCTGTTCACTGGCTGCTCACTGAGCAGTAAAACGAGACATAAAGGTGGTTATCTGTTCCTCAGTCAGCTCCCTCAAGGTCAATGTAAAAACTGTTTCCTAATTTTAAACACTTAGAAGTTTGTTTATAACAGTAGCCAAATTACGTGCATGCATTTATCATTTTTAAGAGGTGGCTTCGGTATTGGCAGGTCAGCCAGTGACATTTATTAGGAACACAAAACTATTACACAATTCTGTTGCTGTCAAGCCTCATCCATGCTCTTCAGTAAATTCCTGTGGAAGGCAGGGTGGGGGGGTTGCTGCTCCTCGTTCTTAAAGTAGGATCTTCAGAGCAGCAATTTAAAGTTGTGTTGGCTCCCACTGTATTCAGGAGATAACAAAATGGTGAAGAACAACATAGAGACCATAAGGGAAAGCAGGGGTGAAATGAACAGTATAAGAAAATTGTGTTCCTGCTCTTGGAAGTTGTTCCTGTGCTGAAAAATACTGAGTTCTTTTTTTCTTTCTTTCCTGTCTTTCAACAGGGCAGAGTTTAGGGTATGGATTCGTTAACTACATTGATCCAAAGGATGCAGAGAAAGCCATTAACACTTTAAATGGACTCAGACTCCAGACCAAAACCATAAAGGTAAGAAAATACAAAATGCGCTCTTCACAGTTCAGGAAGGGGGAGGAAGTAGTTGAAACAGTTTCTGGCAATTTCATCATTATTTTACTCTCCATTGTAAGGGTGCTAATGAGCTCCTCCTTGGAACAATGGGAGGACACGCAGAAGATAAAATCTCTCTTCTCCGAAATTGCTGCTATTGTTAAAGGGAGGGGAAAGTAACAGGAAGCTCCTTAAAACATGACAGTGAGGCTAAAATGTAGAATAAAACACCCTGAGTGATACCATTCTCCATAAACAGGTGAAATACGTGACAGTGTGTTCATAAGTTACATGTTTTCTCATGCTTTAATGGGAAATACCTTGACATGGAGCTCTCCTAGTGATGCTCCTGTCACTGTCAGGTGTTAAAAGTATGTTTCTCTCAAGTTAGAATATGTCATTCTCAAAAAAAAAAAAGTTTTCTGCAGTTTCTACATCCTTAATTTGATTTATTCTTTGAAAAGCTGGAGGCTTCCCACTAAAGTCTCTTATTTCATTGTTGTAATAGACCATTAGTTATTCAATGACCTTCTTTAGTGGTCTCACAAGAAAAGCAAGCTTCTACACTGTCATGGTTTTTGCTGCATGGCTGATAAAGCTCTTCTGAAACAGCTTTCAGAAGATTTCTACATCCCAAATTCTGACAAATAATACAGCTTAAGGGATGTGAATCAAAAAATTGAAGGGGGACAAACAGCAGATCAGATTCAAATTATCTGAAACTACTTTGATCACATTTGAATGCTGCCTTTTGATTTGCACCATTTTCTTAATTTTTCTTCTGTACCTAATTTGTATTTCAAAGCCAAAAACTTATGTTAAAGAACATAAAAATAGAATTTTTACTTCAGTGATTATTGGTTCAAGTAATGTCAGTGATTTCAGATCTTGCAGAAAAGATAGTCTAGTCAATACTTTTTGTACTTACCCATTCTCACTAAAGGTTGTAGTTTGGATAAAGTGGTGTTCCCTAAAGCAAAAGGATTTGTCGGATTCCACTGTATCTCTAACGATTGCTTCAAGCAAGTTTTCCCTGGTCTGTTTGATCAGTGAAGAGCAGAAGTCCTGGGCTGAGGATAATGAAAGTGGTGGAGTAGCTTCACGGACAAAATAGGGAAAGCTGCTTCCAAACCTCCCCTAGACCATCCAGGTTCCATCCAACAGATATGTATGTGGGCCATGTATCAAAATGCTCACAGCATGATTTTGTAGAGTTAAATAGAAAAACTTTGTGGAATATGTAAGGCAAGGCAGCAAAATCTACCATCTTATCGACTGCTGCAGGTGGAACTGCAGGCTTACACTCAGCAGTTTCCGCTTACAGTGAAGAGTTGCTCTTGAAATTGCTTTTAAAGGCACATTATCAGGAAAAATGTTTTGAAAATACTTTATTAAAAACTTAGTGGAACTTGAAAAATCTAGATTAGTTTTTAATGCAGCACATGTAGTTTTGAACATGATTTCGCCTTAGCAAAGGTGCTACTTTTCCACTGTTTATTTTGTGAACTAGATCAGTGCTATTATTGCCTTCATAATATTTCAAGGTTACAGAAAACACAAGCTACAAGAAGGCCTCCAAAAACTCCAGCCCACACCAATTATTATTAGACATTTTATTATTATACATTATTATACATATACAGACCCATTATGCCTGCCTTAGTAAGATTTTTATCTGAGAACTTCCCATGCAAAAAGTTCTGTGTAATGTTTTTGTGTGTTTGGGGGTTTTTTCAATTCAGTATAAATTTTAGAAATGCCCTGGTTTGTTTGGTTGGAGGGGGTTGTGTTTATTAATAGCTAATACTTTTACAGAATACAGGATATTTTGTTGAGCTCTTGAAAGCTGTTAAAATTGAAAGAACAGCAAAGAGGTTGATCTAACCTATGTGTGCAGGAGCTGCATAAGTTTCTCAAGGACTGAGAAGATATGTAGGCTTTTTTTCTTAAATAAAATTATCTTACACAGTTGCCTAAAACCTATTCCAGTAGCCAAGCTTTGGCCACAAGGATGACTAATCGGCAGTTTCCAACCCCCATTTGTCACTGCAGAATTGCATGTGATTACCTCACCCTTACCCCCTTGGGTTTTTTTTGTGGTTTTAATTCTGCTTTGCTTTCAGAAATCCTGAAAGACTAGATTTGGTTTCCTGATAGTGTGATGGGGAAGGCTTCCTAATGTTTGTGCTGAGTGGTAAATCAGGTGTGTTCACTGCTGCCAGAGGCACCTGTGTCACTGGAGACATCCCTGGTTTCCAAACGCTTGCAAGGTGATGAGAAACTTATTTGGCCCTGCTGAAGCCTCCTCTCTTGCCTATTCCCCCCACGTTTCACTTTCTAGCCTCTCACTGTCATTCCTTATGAAGTTGAAGTATTTTAGCTTGTGGAATTACTGTATTTAATTATCAGACCCGATTGCTTTAGCTGTAGATACCCTTTACAGTTACTAAAAATGCACTGTTGGTGTTAAAAAAGGCTCTCTTGAAAGAACATGTAGAAAGGAATTTGATGGCATATAGCTTTGTAGGCTAAAAAATATTTAATAGTAGAATAGCATCAAGCTGGAAAAGAACTGAACATTATTCTGCTTTCTTCATGAATGTGGTTGGGTTTTATGCCCCAGATGTCGTGTTGGTGGATGGGCTGAACCATGTCCTCTGCCCATGTATGTTGGGTAGCTGCAGCTCTGCAGGTGGCATTTCTCTGGCTGCCTTTTGGAAGCTGTTTTGATGGCAGGAAAGTTGAAATGGATAATCTGTGAAAGCCTTTTTTCACTGGCAAATCACTTCTGCTTGCCAAGGTCACTGTGGTCCTGCTGATTGTGTCCCATCTCTTTGCTCAGTCATGGGCTCTGCCATTCCTTACACCTGCACTGAACATGAGCTGGCTCTTGGGGGTTATATTTGCACTCATTTTTTGACCCCATAAGGCCTAATTCCTGTTTAAAAATAATATATACTTTCTGCATGTGGCCCCAAATGCTGTCCTTTTCACTTCTGTAACATTTTTGTGGCAGTTTAATGTTCTCTCTCTCCTGATGCCTTGCAAAACAGCCATGCAGTCACAGGAGGAACTGGCTTTATAGCAGGATCAGCAGAACAGCCAGGCACAGTCGGCTCTGATGTGTGGACTAAAATAACTGAAAAAATGTTCTTTTTATTCTTTCATTGTTATGATAAATAATCCCTTTTCACCGTAGCAGCTAAAATATTTATGTGCATTTTATTTAAGTCAATGATGCCCTTTCAAGTCAAAGTTGAGAGGTGACAATTTACAGAATATCTGTTTGGGGAAAGCATTGGAGGAAGTGTTATGTGTTTGGTAATAGGTTATACACGTTATGTACCTCCTCAGCTTATCATAGTGCATATTTTATTTACGCCATTTTGTAGCAGCATCATTCTCTTGTGAAGGAAAAAGGCTTCACTTTATTTTCACAGCTAAAGCTTGACATAATTCTACAAAACAGCTTAGAATAAGGGAAGGTACAGCGTGTGTTGAAATAAATATATATTCCAGAAATTGAATCTATTTTTAGAAATTAAATTTGCCCATCCATAAAAGCATATGAAAGGTCACTGCTGCTGTTGAAGATTGCCTGGCAATTCAGTTGCATCAAATATCAGAAGGAAAATAAGATGTGTGATGCATGGGGTTACAGATTGTTTAAACTGCTGCTTTGCCCTGGAAAAAGGACAGCGTCTGAAAGGATGCGAAAGAAGTGTTTTACAATTTACTTGGGGATTCAGGTGACCTGGCTTCATTGGAACAAGGGCAGAACAGCTTTGAAAAGAAGTTTGAAATCTATAGTGAGGCAGTCACCCCCTGAAGTGCAGTCCTGTGCCCCCTCTCCTTCCTTTTCTCTTTTGCCTGAGAAATAGGTTTGCTTCTTTTTTCACTTGCAGGAGCAGGTACATGATGTGATGCTGCTGGAGCAAAGGGAGATGTCTCCTCTGATGGGAGGAGGTATCTGGGTTCTCTGAGCCCTTGATAACCTTCAATCCATCAAATCTATGAGATGATAAAATACCAAACAGTTAAGACCACTTCTCTGTGATCTGGGGTCTTTTCTAGTTATTTTAATTTTCAGTTAAATGAATAAATTACATGGAATTTTATTTCTGCTTTACTCTGTAATCCTGGGTTTTCCGAAAATAAGGTAGTAACATTACTGCTCAAAGACCTTCCTGTTTATCTTGATTTCTCTGGCATTTTTCAAAATGCCAGCTATTTCCACAAAACTCAGGCTCTAAATCTGTCCATGTTAATTCTTGTAATTGTCCACAAAACTACAAACCATCCTGTCACTGTAGGGAACCAAATAACAGCAGCCTCAGACTTCTCCATCCTACAAAGTCATTTGTCAAAAAGATTGCCTTCCAGCCGTGCTCAGCAGAGAGGAGGCGCGGGAAGCACAGGGCAGGGGAGGAGGAAGCTGCAGCAGGGAGCGATGGGGGAGAGCTGCATCCTCTGCACACCATCCTGAACTGCTCGGGAGGGGTGGGGAGAGTTAAACACACCGGTTTGGGTTGCAGCCAGAAAATGCTGGATTGCTGGTAATGATGGTAGCAAAGCTCTGCTGTTGGGTGCTCTTGGTGCAGTGCTCTGCCAAAAACCCGGTGTTTTCCAACTGTGTTCTTCCATAGCCTACCCAGGGGGCCACCTGCTACCGAGCCTGCCAGACACTCCTTGCAGCCTCTTGTCCCAGTGAAGAAATGGGATGGTGTGCAAGGCCAGGTGATAAGGAGAGGGTGTACAGAGAAATCTGGGCAAGGCACCGAGGGGGTTTAGGTACTCCGCAAGGAAAAGTGGGTAGATTGGGGATTTGGAAGATGCTGGGAGTAGCTGAGCATATTGGACTGTGGCAAGGAGGGATTTGCATTTTCAAGTGTCCAGTCGCACTGTGCCCCCTTTTTTTTCCTTCCCTGAAAATTCATATTACAGGCACTTGCAAGCTGCAGATTATGGACATAGCTGTTCTGTGGTTCCTTTTAAAATTAGGGTAAGTGCTTGTTCTATGGTAGCTCTGACTTAGTCAGAAGGATCATCTACAATAGCTGCTGTATGCCGGGACAAAGCCTTGGACAAGAAACTTTAAAAGATTCTGTAGACCTGGAAAGCCTCAACTAAGTTTACTCTGGTTTTGCTCTTTAGGAGCCTCTGTCTGCATGACCATTTGGACTTGGCAGTGCTTATTAACAAACCCTCCTCCACCTTTTGTGTCTATAGTGATGCTGCTGCTTGGAGGACCTTTCAGCACTGCATTTGAAGGTTTAGCTTTGGCTCTGCTGCTTTCAGCAGGCACCAGAGTCTTTACCTCTTAATTTTGTGCATCTTCTCTTAATCACAATCTCTGTTTTAACTGCTTCAGTTTCACCAATCAGCCCTTTTTGTTCCACTGAGCTGGAGCAATTATTTCTCTTAGCTTTGCTCTTGATACAACCTGAGTTATTCTAGGTTATTATCAATGGGTGTCTTTCCTGGACTGATGGGGTAGACCATTGTACCTGCAATCACAGTTAAGCCTGGTAAAATGGCATTGAACCCCTCAACAGTAAAGTGCATCGTCACTGCCCTGCATCCACCAGCCAAGAGCTTAGGGAAGAGAAAGGACAAAGCAGTGCAAGCGTCGGATGTGAAAGTATTCCAGTTCCTGGTCTCCAGCCTCTGGACCAGAGGGCTTTTGGGTGTGCTTGTTCTGACAAAGCACGCAACTTTCACAGGACGGTTTCTCAAGTCTGTTTTTGCACAAAATTAGGACACGGGTGAGGGTCTGGAAGTGGCTGTGGGGAAATGTCTCTTTCTGCCATAGCCTGTTCACTTGTGCTGAGCAGATTTTACTTCTCTATGTGCATGAAACAAGTGAGATTGTGCTTATTTACGTGTGAAACTCCCTGAGCAGTTATGTTAAAGCACTCCCCGTGTGTACCAGTGGGATAAGGGGCAGCAAGTGAGGAAAGAGTTGTCCCCATTCTGCATTGGACCTCAGGCAGAAAAAAAGCCAAGTGACTCACCCCAAAACTCGTACAGGAAATCCTGTATCTCAGAGTGGGTCATGGAAAGACACAAAGCAAAGCCTCAGAATTAAGGTCCCTGAGAAATCTGGTATTTTTGAATGCTATTCAGACTGTCTTGGAAGCTGCCCAAGGAGTCATTTAACAACAGTGGCACCTTACCTGCTTGTGGCCAGAGGTGTCCCAGGGATTGCAGGTACCGTGGGCAGGTGGTTTGGTGGCCTGTGGGTACCTGTGCTGTCACGATTCCAGGCTCCTGGTTAGTCTCATGCTCCCCAGGGAATGATGGTAGATGCAGAGCAAGACACACATCTCCAGGGATGTCTTGTTGATGCAAAACATCAGCACAGGTTGGTGTTTGCAAGAGGGGAGCTGCTCAGTCGTGGCTTGGACGTTGTGTCCAGGGCGGGGTGGCTCTGCTGGCAGAGCACGTCATTCCAGAAAGGACGATGTGCTTCCCCCTTGGAGCAGAATGGAGTTAAATTTTTCAAGGAGGCTTCTAGAAACGGACTTGATGTTTGAGAAGTCCAGGATTAGCATGGTGAGCAGCAGCAGGGTGGTTAAACGTCTGTGTTTCAGTGGCTGCTGTTACGTGTTCTGTAGGACAAATGGGATGCGTTCATGCCTCTGGGTGCCTTTGCTCTGGGCTCTGGCTTGGAAAGGCCAGACAGCTTCAATTTATGTTTTGAGCAGTCTCGAGGTTAGAAATTTTTCAAAAAGTTCTTTCTATGTGAGAAAATGGTAGGAAATCAATAGGGAAGATAATTACTTGAACTTGGAGATATTTTCTGTGCAACTGAACAAAAATGTGCTTTACCATGAAAGATATGAAATGCTGGACCTTCTGACACTGCAGTAGTGTTTGGAGACAGTGGTGCAGACTCTGGAGATGGCTGTTTGTACTTAAGAGAAGCCCTTACACAGGCTAATGCTCAATGTCAGATGAGAAATGTCCTAGTAAATGTTTTTCACAGTTAGTATATATGTATTTATAGAAACTAACATCTGAGGCCAGCAAGCTATAAAATGAATTGTACAATATTTTATTATCTTCCTTGCAAATTTGACTGCAGAACTTCTAAATGATCTTATGCAGTGAAATACAACACCATCCTTCGACCTTCAACCGTCACACAAGCGGGCAAACATTTTAATGCTGAGAAATGCCTGGGTCAAACAATAGTTTGGTGCTCTCCAGCTCATTATTTGAATTCTTTGTGGTGGCTGGGATTCCATATTCTTTTCCACATGCCGTTTCATTTACAGGGTGCTGACACTGCCGTGAGCAAAAAAAAAAAAGAAAAAAAGAAATCATTCTTAAGTGTGAATATAAAGAATTAATGCAGCATCCTCACACAGTGCTTTGCAGTTTTCAGTGATAAAATGGGAGCTGGTTTTCGCTCCCATTTTAACTTGCGCAGCAGAAGGAGCTTCTGGTGTGATGGAGGGTCAGGGTGGGCGATTTCTTCCTTTGATAGCTCACACATGGGAAGACATCCCGTCCTCAGCACTAACTGAATAAAAGCTTGAAAGCAGGATGGCACACTCTAACCGATCGATTTGTCATTGGCTGACCTGAGAGGGAAGATGAAAAAAGATTCAAAAGCAGATAAATAATTGACATTACTAGCCTTGAGTCCATTCAGCTCACAACCTTTTCTCCTTGATATTAAAGACGGCTGAGTTGCTTTTGGCAGCTTCTTTCTTTGGCTCAGGCTCCCCTGCAGCCTGAATGTTTGATTGCGAGAGGAAATAAAAACTAGACCTGAGCAGCGATAGGTGTTCACATGGAGGGCTTGGGAGTGTGTGCAGCCTGTCCTTCCACTGCCTGTCTGCAAGGCCCACGAGAGTACAAGTGTATATATATATAAAAAATGTCAGGCACTTGGTGCTCCGGGAAGCAGTGGGGTTTTTTTGCATATCCCAATACTTTTCATCCTCCCTGTAATGTGGCATTTGGTTAATGAATGTGCCAGAGTGCGAAACCCAAAGGAAACCCCTGGCTGTTTTCCCAGGAACTTTAATAATTTTGCTGTTCTCAGTTTTGAGGAATAGGTAAGGTTCCTACCCCTGCTCCAGGGAGCCTCTTAAGTATTTTTTAAACTGTTATTCCTAAAGTAGGTTAAGGGTTCAGGCACCTACAGTTTGCAGTACCTTCTCAAGATAAGGCATTTACGGAATGGGGAGGGGAGAGTCTGCTTTTCCAAATGCCCCAGCACAGGGTAATAAGTGAGAAGCAACCAACATGAGATCGCTGAACCAAGCTGTAGGTGTGGTTATCCCTGGTGTTCCCAAGGACCTGGCTTGAGCTTTGTTACATAAAAGCCAAGCAATGCCATGTGTGTTCTGGTCCTAGCATGTCAAAGGGCCGTTCAGGAACAGCAATTAAGTGATGGAAATGCTACACCACATCAGGAGCTCATGGGCTGTGAGGTCCTGAATCGCTGAGGCACAAAATAGTTTCCACCCCAATATCCTTTTCCCTTTCAGCACTGAAGGTTTCTCTGTTCCTTATGTCTGCTTGTGCCTTTGTGCTGTGTGCCTGCCTGAGCTTGCCTCTGTTGATGCAAATGTTTTATTGAACCTCTTTTTCATATTTCTGTCCCTGAATTTTTCCACCTCCTCTCTCCAGCCTTCTCTGTAAATGTTAAATTTAAAAGGTTATGTACAAACATGTAAGTTACAAAGAAATTACCAAAAAAAAAACCCATAAAATCTAGAATCTTTAGAGTTTGTCTGCTATTATGCAGAGAAGATTGTGGAAGCAAATATTAGTCATTAACATAATTTTCTGTGTTGACTCAACATCTATTTTTAGGTGTGGAGCACATAAAGACAACTCTTTGACACATAAAACACATAGACATCCATTTGACATCGTCTGTGTTCAGGCTGAGCCTCAGGAACAGGGCAAGACAATTGCTGAATGTGTTGTATTCATGATGGGAACCCCCCTACTTCCTTCCAAGACACATTTTAAGACATAATGCAGGAGTGGTACTGATCTGTTTATATTGAAAGAAATCAAAATGAAGTGCGGAATATTCAGGTTTGGTTCCAATGCTATTTCAGATGTGCTGCAAAGTAATTCATGATCTGTGCTGAATACTTGCCATTAGACTTCATCCAGGAAGTGTTTTTATGATGTTAAATGTGTGTATTCTAAAAGTATATATTATTTTAAAAGTGCAGAAGGCTTTTTATGCACATATTATAATTATAAATCTGATTCATAGGTAGAAGAGCAGTTAAGAGTCTTGATTTAGTAATTTTCCAGCAGCATACATGCAGTGCCACAGCTAGATTTTCTTGTTTGCTTGGTTATAATATTTTATGGTCTGGTTCTGGGCTTATAGTACAAGGGAACTTCTCGTGATAAATTGCAGATACGACAATGAGTGTCAGTATACAGCTCCCTGAGCAGATGTTCATTTAGTCTAATTTCACCAGTACTTTACTGTTCATCCAGAACAGATCTTGCCAGCTCAGGATGCAAACACAAAGAGAGAGAGAGCACAAAAGATTGCTCTGCAAATAACCTGATCTGTTTCAGACACTTGGAGGGGAAAAAAGAAAAACATGCTGGAACTTCAGAGTTCAGGGTTGGCTACAGCAAATCATCCATACACCCACACCCATGGGGGTAAATTTACAAAGCCGTGCGTGGGAAGTTGCGCGTTAATCCACCTCTGAACAATAGTTATTTTATGACTGCACTTAGAGAACCCTTGTGTCAGTTTTTAAGGTCCCTGTAGTTCTTCCTTTGTTCTTTCAGCCTCTCCTGGCTTTGTTGGTTTTGCAGAGCAGGTAATGTCTGAACTCCAGAGTTGTGGCTTGTAAAAAAAAAAAAAAAAAAAAAAAAAACCAACAAACCACGAACAGAAAATTACCTGTCTAAAATGCAGAGGGTGGCTCTAGCTCACTAACATGGCTTTCCTTTTCTCTCCGTAGGTGTCATATGCCCGTCCAAGTTCAGCATCCATCAGAGATGCAAACTTGTATGTCAGCGGCCTTCCAAAAACCATGACCCAGAAAGAATTAGAGCAGTTATTCTCACAATATGGGCGCATCATCACCTCACGGATTCTGGTTGATCAAGTCACAGGTTAAAAGAAAACTTTCCTTGATTTATGTGCATGTTTTTCTGGGGATGGCACAATTGTAAATGCTTGCTGGCAGCTGGGTTTTGGGACGATATGACTTCTAGTGTGAAATGCAGTACCCGGTTCTTTACAAACATAACTGGAGGTACAATTGCTGCCTCTTTATGAGGGAATTTCAAAATGCAGAATGTTGCTTTCTTAAAATCATTATTAAATATGGTAGGGGCTGATTGGGAAGAGGATTTTTCCTTACAGGACTTTGCTTAACTTGCAAAACTATGTATTCTGTGAAGTCGAAACCACCATTCAGCTGATGTGTGTTACCCAGATGAGGCTGTTCCTGCAAATACTCACCTCTTTATGTGTTTTCACTTCCCAGGGGTTTCTCGAGGTGTGGGATTTATCCGTTTTGATAAGAGAATAGAGGCAGAAGAAGCCATAAAGGGACTAAATGGCCAGAAGCCTAGTGGTGCTACAGAACCAATTACTGTGAAGTTTGCCAATAACCCCAGCCAGAAAACAAGCCAGGCACTCCTTTCACAGCTGTATCAGTCTCCCAACAGACGCTACCCTGGACCACTTCACCACCAGGCTCAGCGATTCAGGTAATTACCTGGAAAAGAACTGAAGTTCCACCAGCGACGACAGTGTGGGGCAGGTGCTGTGCAGGAAAATATGCTTTAGTTGCATAGGCTGACCTGATTTTCTTTGTAAAATTAAATATTCTTTCCTGGAGAATGAGGAGGAAAATCTGCTGACAGCAGTAGTCATGTTGTATTTACTAAAACAGCTGAAGTACTGTACAATCAGATCTCATGAAGGCTCACAGAAAAATGGAGGACAGAATAGAGTTACATGGGTAATCAAATGAGCAGTGACTATCCTGTTCTTTCTCTCATTTTTGGTAATGCTTTTATTTTCTGCTATATTACTACAGTTTTGATGCAGCTTAGACTTTGATGTTAATGACAGTGGATTGGTAGCAGGAAAAAAGCTGAGTCTGTTCCAGTCAGAAGCAGTATCATTAAATTTATTAGCCTGAGATATCTGCTCTTAGTATAAAGAGACCTTGTATTAGTCTTTGGTGTGATTCTTCAGATGCTTTTGGGGATGTTTTATGCTTTGCATTTGGAATATACTGTTTCCATCCGAAGCATAAGCCAGAGTTAGGAATACATGATGTTCCCATTACTTTTATACTTAATAGTTTTCAGGCAACCTAGCTTTCAAATGGAAAGAAAACTTGAACATATTTGCATAACTGAGTTGCATACTGGCTTTAGAGAATTATTCAAAAGTAATTTTAGTTTGTCAGTGATGAGAAGTGCTAATGAATTAAAGATCATAAAAAGTCAGTCATTGGATACATTAAACTTACACTTGTTTTTGTGTCTTTGGCACGCAGCTGTGTCCATTGATGTTATCACTGAATCATTCCATGGATAGAAGGACTTTATTGTGCTGCCATGGAAAGCAGATGATTATATTCTGCAAAATTTGGTGGTCATTTAGATTGACGTATCATGAAGGATTAATACTAAATATATGTAATAAAATGAGGAGAATATATTACGTTAAAGCAGTTAGAGTTAAGAATTTTTCCAGTTCCAGCAATTTTTGACTCAACATTTTATTTTCAAGTTAACTGTAAATATAAGGTAAGCAGTCAAATTACTTGCAAAAATTTCATACTAATACTGTTTAAAAAAAAAAAAGACAAAACCCTAAGGGGATTTAAAAAAAAAAAACAAACTCTAGAGATTAAGTTTTTCTCTAAGACTGTAGACAAGTTAAAAAAGGCTTTTAAATGCTGTGATGGAAATTTAAGCAAAACCTCAGACTTAACAAAGCAGGCCGGGAGTTGTTAGGCTCCTTAGATGTGTGGGAAACTTGTTGAACGTTTCTTCTTTGAAAATGGAACGCTATTAATAATAGTTCCATTGAGCGATCTTGCCATCTGTGAGACATTAACCCAAAGACCCTCCTTCTCTTTTCAGGCTGGACAATTTGCTTAATATGGCCTATGGCGTAAAGAGGTAATTAGAATTCCACAGATTGCCAGATGTCCGTGTTGGCACAGATTGGTGCTACAATTTATTTTTTTTTAATTCACTAACTTTATTTTTTTTATTCCTTCTTTTCTTCCACCAGCATGTCAAATTCTTTTTAAGTTTGGACTTCAGTTGGTTTTGTTACTTTTCAAGGCCTCACGCCCAAGTTCTGTGGGGCTTTTCAACCTTTTTTTTTTTATTTACAGGTGGGCTTCTCAAATGGTTTAGGTGCAACAGCTACAAGCATTCAAACTGCAGTTGCTTTGCTAAATGATGCTTTTTCCAGAATCAAAACTATTGAGTTTTTAACAAATCTGTGATCTAATAATTGAAACCTTAAGTCAAAATCAGAGTTAGACTGCTGTTGTCTCAATCTCACAGTCAAGAGCGCCTTTCTCCCGCATCTGGCATCATAAGTTTGACTTGAAAACACAGCTGTGTGCACCTCAATCAGCCTGAGGTTTCTTTTGTTACAGGTTTAATACTTTGAATTATTTTTTTTTTTCAGTCCTTGAAATTTTATTTTGTTCGTTTAAAATAGCTGTGTGTTTGTATGTGCACGCATGTGTGAAAGCTCGGCTGATTTGTGAACATTTATGCTGTTCCATGAGTACGTTTGATCTGATAGCTAAAGTGAGCTGTGTTGTGAGTGTTTCTTCTAATGGCACAAATCAACGCGAGCGACCCTTACGGCAAAATAAAGGTGTAGTCTTATTCCTGGTGTTACCCTAAGATGTCCAGCAATCCCCCACAATTAAGATGAGAAAATACTGCTTAATCACCTGAAATGGTCTACTCACCACAATTGAAAATTATTTGAGCTTTCATTTGAAGCTCGTCCTATAAAAAGGTATGGTAAGTATATCTTTACACTAGCTAGTAGTAGACAGCAACGTTGGTTTTAACTCCTGCCACGGTGACCATTGTACAGATCTCAAATCTTGAGAGTACTTACAAAAGCAGTAGTCAAAACAGAGCACCACTGCTGGTGTTCATTTGTGCGTTTGTTACATCTGCAATATCCTCTTAGTGGGGATGGGGATCTGGTGAGTCAGAACTTACCACCTGATTTTATCACACATTGTTTCTCCCGTGTTCTGCCATCTCCTTTGTTCCTCGCTGCATTGTCAAAAACGGGGTATAACTCTTGGCCTCCTGTGCCTGTCAGGTACGAGTCATTATCAGCAGGATGGGTTTGTTCTGGGAGGTTTCCCTGGGTTTTCGCTGCTGCTGCTTCCCTGGAATTGCACTGGCAATGGCATTTTGCACTCGGGCTTAGTGTGGGGCAAACAGGGCTTAGACTGAACCAGTGAGGGTTTGCATTTTGATTTCATGTGACTGCAGATGGAAAAAGCGAGTTGCCTGTCTTCATAGGTTATGTGTCTGCTTTCTTAACATTCAGTCTGCAATGTTAGTCTGAAATCACAACTTAAGTCATTTTGTAGGCATCTTAAATTAGTTCTTATCTCCTCTCAGCAAACCTTGGCAACTTGTACCTGCACTAGTAAACCCTGAATTTGTAGGTCTAGGGTCACAAAAAGTACTGTATTGATAATTTCTGAAACTGCTTCTGAAACAGGAGATTCTTTCCATGTGCTGAGTGGTACTGATGGAAAATGAGATGTGCTGATGTGGAAAAAAGGTTTTATTGAGGCTAATTTCAGATCACTTGCTAGTAGCAAAGCTACTTATGCAATAGGTGATCTTGTATTTGTGTCAATACGTTTGCACCAGTTTTGTGCATGTATTGTTGGATTTACAGCAGTGCTGTGCTCATGGTACACAAATAGTTGAAAGCTGCATAGCTCCTAAAGGTTTCCAGGGAAAAGCCGCTCTCCTTGAACTGTAGGAAACTTTAACCCTTTACGTCAGTGCAGCGTTTCTTAAAAATGCCAAGCCTTATAATGTACCGTGACATGCAGAGCTTTGCATTGTGCAGATTTTACAACACCCTTACTTACAGGCTAGGGCACCCCTTAGTGTTGTACTTTGTGTTAAATTTAAACCTTTCAGAAAAGCAGTGTTTGCTGGCTTCGCTATGTTACTGGCACAGTCAACACTGGCCAGCAATGGGCCTAAAGTCCCACCTTCCAAATTGCAAAATGAGTTGAAGCTGTTGGCTTGTGCGATCCCTGGCTGCCTTATTTATGGTCCCACCTGCGGTGGAAGGAGCAGCAGGCACTGGCCTCGTCCAGCCGTCTTTCCGTGCTGAACCGTTAGGATAATGTTACTGCTTTCAGTATGCAGCAGAGAAACTGAAAGATGTTGAGATGAGGATTTGCAAAAGTGAAGTTGAGTTGGAAAATTGCCACATATTTTTAATAAACTGTCTGCAAACCTTCCCAGGGAATCGGATGCTGTGAGCATTTGTGAGCTGCTCATTTACAGCGTAGCTACACCCCAGTGATGATCCTCAGCTTAAGATATATATTCCAAGTGTCTTTTTTTTCCCTGAATATACATAAAAAGTGCCATCAGGAGTTAACAGAACGGTGAGCAGCCATGGAGTGTGTAGTTTCTTTTATGGTTATTTAATATACGCTGCATAGTATCGTGCAGATTGCTAAATGTGTGTGGAAATTATTACAAATATAAAAAGTTTTGGAGAGCACAAGAGCTCACTCAGCAACAGAGTCCCTCCTTTCCCTCCTTCTGCTCCCTCAGTCATCACTCAGAAAATCCTGAGGAATTATTATTCTGTTCTGGCATTAAAACTCATCATATTGAAGGTACATGTGAAACTGGGTTTTTATTAAGACGTTTCCTCTGTGCAGTTGTTATTTTAAAACATATCCCAAAGTGTAGCTTCAGAAAGCATGTCATTTTTTTTTCACACTGATGAAAGGAAAATTATGTTGATCCTGAGGGCTGATACTGCTTAACATCTTCATTAATAACCTGAGTCATGGGCTGCGATGCGCCCTCCTCGCATTAGCGGGTGACACCAAATTGGTGAGGGAGCAGGGGCAGTCACTGTGCTCCTGGCCACGGCTGCCACTGGGGAGACCTTGAAAAGCTGGAGGAACATGGTGGAATTTGGGAAAGGCAAATGTAGAGTTTAGCCCCTGACTGCTGCCTTCAGCTGCCTACAAGGGGCATTAGAAAGAAGAGGAAGCCGAGCTTTTCTCAGAGGTCAGCTATGAGAGGACAAGAGTCAGCAGTGACAAGTTGCAGCAGGGGAAATTCAGCTTGAGGATAAGGGAAAATCATTCCCAGTGAGGATGGAGCCCTGGAGCAGGGGCTGCAGGAGCAGAGTTCTTATCTGTGGAGACTTGCTAAACTTCCCTCTGCAGGGCCATGAGTAGGAGATCTTACATGAGGAGCTTGCCTCACTTGGAGCAGGAGGCTGATCAGATGATCTCCAGGGATCCTTCCCAGCCTTTGCTATTCCATGAAGCTTCTCTGTTCATAAACAATACCACCTGGCTTTAGCTGCTCAATTTGGATGTTCAAGGGGAAGTCATCAGTCCCAAAGGACACAGTGAGGGAGGAAAGTTAGGGTGCTGTATTGCATTCTAGGAGCTTGTCTGTCTATATTGGCTATTTTGAAGAACCTAAGAGCCTGTCACGGACATGAAGCCTCACATTGTGAAGGTATCAGTTGATCTGATCATTAATTGTATTTATGTTCTACTTACTCTACAATTGCTGCATAAACCTTTCTTTAATATGTGGCCAGCTTTGGGACTTCTTTATTACCTGGATTTTTTCCCATTGTATGTCAATTATGGACCATGTTAGGAGGAGAAACAAATTCTGCCACTTAAAGACGTCTCTCTAATAGTATTTTTAGCTGGAGAGGCTACTGTTATAGCTGAATCCTGACAAAAGCATTTCATATTACTCTTTAAAATAGGTCTTGAAGTTTGCTTGGGGTTTTTCACTGCAAACTAGTAGGAGGTAAAACATTAAATCTCCCTTGTCCTGAAACTTATTTAGGTGATGGAAATAGGCGGCAAATTCCTACAGGCCTTTTTAAATGAACCCTTGTTTATCGCAGCATGTGCAGGCCCTCTTTGACTCAGATTGTCCTTAAGCATTTCTTTTACGAGGTTTTTGTACACATCTAAGCAGGGCTTATCCTTGGAGGGAGATGCATTTATGTCCAGATTTGGTGTGTTTGTTTAGTACAGCTTCCCTCCACCTCAGTAGGAGTTAGAGAGCAAGAGTGGCTCTGTGGTCATCTTCCAGGGACAGGATCCAGAGCCTTCATAAACATCAGCTTATTTATTTTAAGGTCTTGGACCCGTATAGCTCCTGCTAAGAGATATATTTAGAATAGACCCCTCTTTTTACTCGGTAGGTTTTCTCCGATCACAATTGATGGTATGACGAGCCTTGTCGGAATGAACATCCCTGGTCACACTGGGACTGGATGGTGCATCTTCGTCTACAACTTGTCTCCCGACTCAGATGAGAGCGTGCTGTGGCAGTTGTTTGGTCCCTTTGGAGCAGTCAATAATGTCAAGGTGATCCGTGATTTCAACACCAACAAGTGCAAGGGATTTGGCTTTGTCACCATGACCAACTACGACGAAGCTGCCATGGCGATTGCCAGCCTTAATGGATACCGTTTAGGAGACAGAGTATTGCAAGTTTCCTTTAAAACCAATAAAACCCACAAATCCTGAATTTCATATCCTTACTTACTAAAATATATATATATAAATATATATACGAACAAAACAAAACAAAAAAAAAAAAAACTCTTCAAGGCTTATATTCAACCATGGACTTTATAAGCCAGTGTTGCCTAAGTATTAAAACATTGGATATCCTGTGAGGAACAGGAAAGGATTTTATAATGCTTAGAAAAAAAAAAAAAAACCTTTGATGCATTGAATGTTCTTTCATAGCTGTCGTTGTTGAATATAATATACATAGATAACAATGTGCAGGGATTTTTACCCGGCCAGCTAGTTTTACTACCTTCCTTGAAGGTGGGTCTTTTTAAGATGACCATTCACTCATTTGAAAAAATAATAAAACAAAAAACAATTTTTACAAACTAATGGGATTAAAAGCGAGAAAAAAAAAAAACAATTTTTGTTTTCTTTTCATTTTTTTCAAAACATTGATTGAATCAGATTGGTAAACCCCCCAAGCAAATTAAAGAGGAACAATAAAAATTGCAAAAAAGAAGAACATAATTTTGCAACTTTTTTTATTTTTCCTTTTTTCTTTTGTATCATGTGAACTAAACAGTCTTCTGTTAGGGAATGGGGTAACGGGGGATACCTGATGACATAACAATTTAAATAACATTAACAATGTTGCCAAAGAGGTGGTCTCTTTGCTGAAAATGGGTTTCAAGAAAAATCTATTTTTATAAAATATAAAGAATTTTTACAAGAGAATCTGGATTTGAGAAAAAATATTTTGACTGGCTAATTTAGGGGAAATTGACAACTTTGTCATGTTCATACTGCACTGGTAACTTTTTAGAGATCAAGATGTGTGTTTTAAACTGGATTAGTAGATTGTTTTTTGAAGGATGGGCTACAAACAGATGATCTTCGTATCTTTTCATAGCATGTAATAAAAATATTAAATACAGTACGGGAGAGTGTTCTTCCCAGGCACGCAGTTACCCACAGTCAAAACCCAAAAGCAAGGAGATGAGTTGCAAGACGGTTTTTCTTTAAGTCATCAGTATGGGATATCAGCAGAACAAAAGTTAAAAAAATTAATTTTTTGATCAAAAACTTCCTTGGTTTGAGCAGTAGGTGCTACAAAATTATTTACATATCTTAGTATCATAGTTAAATGTAATGTGTTTAGAAAAAAATACATTTGCTTTAAATTTGTTAAGAATTTTCAAATTCACTTTATAGCCCAAGCTAATATAATTGGGCTGTGTTGGCACATTTGGAACACTGTTTATGTTGCTTGAAACACTTATTTATTTAATTGCCGATGTGATGCATATGGCCAAAATCAAATATAGCTAGTTTGGCTAGTCTACTTATTTGTTTACTTAAACTATGGGAAGAAGCATATTATTGTGTCATTTTGTTGTGTGTGTATGTGTATATATAATATAAATATATATATATATAAAGTTATTTTTTCTTTTGGTTAATTTATTATAAGTTGTAACACTTTGCTAGTTTTGTTTGTATATGTCTTAAAATGTTTTCTTATGATACTTAAGTGACAGAGGTATCAAGGTAACTTGTGTAGAAATATTGTTTGATATATTGTCATGTTTGTTGTGAATATTTTTTCTTACTGCACAGTAGAAAAGAAAACAACTGGGTCTTTATTTTAATGTAATTCAGATTGGGGAAAACAGAGCTAAGGGAACAAAATGACTGAGGGGGTGCTCTCCCATGTCCAGTGCACTGATCATTTTAGTATGTTTGTGCTTTGTACGGTTATATATTTAAAACAAAAAAGGGTCATGCTCTTCCCTGAGTACTAGAAACAGTTACTCGCTATGCATAATCTAGTTGATAGTTAAATTTGCTATTGCTTTTCTTGTCTTGTTATATAAAATCTTTTCAATACAAGTTTAGTCTTAATGGTAATAAAACGTTATGGTTATTTATAACTTGTGCTTATTTTGTGCATTTTTTCCATGCTATACCCACTAACTGCATGTAGACTAAGTATTGTTTTTTCACACTGAAGAGGCAAACTTTTGTAGTAGACAAATAACTAAAAAGCAAAGGCTGCATCATAATTTTATCAGTTTTTTACTTTAACAATGTTAGATTTTAGTTTAAAGGAACACTCATTCAATGTTCAGGGAAACCTTTATACATCATCTGCTATGAATGAGCGCAGTTTGCTGGGAAAGTTTTGATGCATTTGCTAAGCATTAGTGGGGAAGGCATGTCAGAATCTTTTCTCTACGATGTGTTTTACTATCTGAATAATAATAATAATTTAAAAAATCTTTCTTAGGACCAGGCAGTTGTATACTTTAGTTATAATGAATGACTTCATGTTAACCTTGCTAGTTTAGATCATTTCTGAGGGAAAGTATTGTAAATGTTTTTTTCATAACCTTGTTGTGTTTGAATTATTTGTACTTTAATTGTCCAGACAATAAATGAAAGTGTGTAGAATGGCTATGGACTTTCCACCTTTTTAACCGTGTTCAGATGTTTTAGTGTTCCCAGCCGCACCTCATACGAGGTAGATGTTAGTCTCTGATTCCAGAAGCAAGGTCTTCAAGAGAGAAATGTACTAGTCAAACCAGATTGAGCATATTCATTATTTGTTTTTTCCTTCTGAAAGGCTAGAAAGAATCGGCCATTTAATTTCTGATGTTGAACACCAAATACCAAGCTGTAACTTTCATTTATTTGAATGTGGAAGATGCTGAAGGGTTTCTACTATATACAGTATTTTTACACAATGAAAATATTAACTCAGTCAATATCAACACTTTAAAAACGTAGCAAGCAAATTTCAGTGATAAGTTTTTAAGCCATCATTTAGTTTGACTTTTCTATGAATATGCTATGAATGTCATGCAATATGAAACAGTGTACATATTGTCTGATGTACAACAGTATATATGATCACATTCCAAATTTGATTCTTTTCACCATGTGTTATAACTAGAGTTGATACTTCTTTCAGTTGACTTGTTTGAATCTCATTAATACAAATATTCACTTCATGTTTATGTTCTGTAACATTCACGAATTGAGAATATGTACCTTGTAAAACTGCAGCATTGAATTTCGTAACTGAGATTAGGAATCTATCAGAGGGCTGGATGGACTGTGTGGTTCTTCAGCTCCTTCACCTATTAATAAACTCGTGTTTTTGTGAGATTAAGTTACCATGTTGGTGATAATAATTAATTTCAGGCCACAGAGTGAGTTTATTCTCAAATTTACATCTTGCTTAATTCATCCTTAAATCCACCTGACCGCTCCATAGTAAAATGCAGAAGTGATTAATTTGCTCTTTTTAAAGACTTGGCTCTGAAAAACATCATCCTCCCATCTACCTATATATGTATATACGCCCATTTTGATGATATACATATATACATACACTTTACAACATAGTGTAACATGTACCAGCCCATTTTAAAAAACCTGTACTTCCCATTTAAGAAAGAACCATAGTAAATAGTGTTGGTTGTAAAATGACACTATCTACTTTATAGCATTTGTTAAGGTTCCCATCAAACTTTTCTGCAGTCCTTTCTTCTGTGTACTTTACACTGTCAGAAAAGTGGCAAGACAAAAAATCAACAGTATGGTCTAGATCTTCTTAAGGCAATGCAACTGTACTATGGGCATGTTGCAGTTGACTTCAGAGAGGAGGCCAGTTTTGATGCAGATTGTTTCCCCTCTTCCAGTTAAAGGTTGGCTTCTGGTCTTCACATCTCAATCACATAAGGTACCTGTTTCTCCTTTCTGTACAGCTCACACTGGGGAGCATACATGAGTAACAGGAGAGAAAGGGACTCTGCAATATTTAAGCAGCTGGGATGCAGAGTTCAGTCCCCCTTTTGAGAGTATCACAAATATACACTGGATAAAAGCAGTCACAGACAGGTCTGTGGTTCCCTGTGCTGATCCCGTGGGAGCATTTTTAGAAGGTCTTACTGAAACACAATTTCTGCCCAGCTGGGATCACAACCACATTTCACTAACACTCATTCAAAGTAATCAAGTTTTATATTTCTTTCTTGAAAGGGTAATCACTCTTCCTGCAATTAGTGAGCCTGCTGCATAAATGGAAAATCACCTGGGGGAGGGTGTTTCAAGTGCATTCACTTTATATTCCACTTCAGCTTACCTTGGACACACAGCTGGGCTGGGAATGCAGGGAGAGGGGAGTATATTTTGGAAATGATGGCTGGCAGAGTCAAGACAGCAGTGAGCTACCCTTGAATTCATACTGGGCCAGTCAGCTTTCCTAGTGAACTGAACCTGAAGCAGCCACACACGCAGGTACTCAGGTGCTGCTCATGGTTTCCATTGGGAGGGGTGGGCAGAGGGCCTGGATGCACTGCATCAGGCACAGACTGCTGCTGGGCACTGGGATCAGCCTCAGGATGAAAGGGAAGAGGCACACCCAGAGGTGTCCCAGGGAAGTCTCCATCACCAGAAGCTGGGCAAGGCTGTTAACTTGCACATCCCACTTACATGACTACAGATAGATGAGGTAAAGCCAGGTCAGCGTGTGATGACAGTCAAGATTTGCTCCCTGCTCTGGAGATCTTGCAGACTGAGCTCACTGCACAGAAGTAATTCGTTGTGCATACAGAGCAAAATGAAAGGAGATCAAATCCAGCATAACTTTACGAAAGCTCTGACATCTCAGACTAATCCGGTATCTCTCTCCTAAAAATAACTGACTTCTTAGACCCAGATGTGGTGGAGCCAATCCAGCTGAGCCTCAGTAACTCAGGAGGGAGCAAATCACCTGGGCACAAATGGGAACTGCTGCAGGAAGGAAACACAAAGCAACAATCACTCACAGAGACACAAACAGCCCTCCCTTGGGATGCATTGCTGCAGTGCAGCCCCTGGCCTCACCGGTAGGAGATTGCTTTCATCCCAGGTGCATTGGGGGTACCTTCAACACCCAGTGAATGTGTGTGGTGGTGCAACAAGCACTTCTGAGGCCTTTCCCCAGAAACATGGAATGCCACTCTGCTGTACTCGAGAAATTCTAGTGGGATCATGTGCAGTGAAGAACCCAAGTGATCAGGAAAGCAGAAGCTTACTGGGCAAAAAGAGTCACTGAACTGTTCCTACTGCCATAAACCCAAAGCCTGTGTTTTAAAGAGCCTGTTCCTGTAAATCTACCAGAGCTGAGCATTAGAAAGGGCATAGAAATGTGCCCAAAATGATGGGTCTGTACAAAGGCACCCTAATTTGACTCACCCGCAATTGAAGACAAGAAATCAGACAGGTTCTTTTCAATGACCAGATTAGCAATTTTCTGAAACACTCTTTCTACTCACAGTAGAAATAACTGGGAAGATGGATACACACATACAAGCTTAATAGCTGCTTTTCAGACCAGGTTTTGTTTACCACATCCCTAAGGTATTTTACTGATATTTTTAAACTCCAGTCCACCATATTTTAAAACACTTCATCTTAAATTTAATTCAAATTTTAAATGTTACAGAGATGCAAATTATTTCTCGTGCAATACCAAAAAAATCGTAAAACTTCTGTTCATTCAACAATAAACCTCCGTTGTCAAATTTGGGGAGTTTGGTGCTTGCACCAGCAAGCAAGACCCAACTACTGCTACTTAAAGGCAAACAATCCATAACAGGTTCATATTCCCTCTCCCAGACAGAAAGCAAACCAGTGTGCTAAGTGGAGCATTGCTCTGCCAACAAGTCCAGAAGTCCCCAACATTGCACATTGCTTTGGGCTGGATGTGAGGACTTGGTCACCAAAAAAAGTGTCTTGTCCCCAAACCCTCCAGCCACCAGCCTCATGCTGCTCGGAGCCCCCTCACCCAGCCCTCCTCCCTAGCGTGATATCCTCACTCTGTGAACTGGGTGAGCCATGGGGTGATCCTTGGGGTGAGCCCAGCCTTGCTCCAGCCTCTGAAGGACAAGCAGGATGGGTTTTATTTCGTTCTCTGTTAATACTCCCTATGGCACAGATCTCTGTGTTGGGGACCCTCCATCCAGGCTGTGGTCATGCCTGGCCCATGAGCACACAGCACCCACTGCATCAGTCCCTTACTTAAGGTAAGGAACCAGATTTCCTAAATTGCACTCCTGATTAGCCACCCCTCGGCAGGACGAGCAGGTGATCAGTCACCTCTGGCCTTATTTTATCCATCCTGACCACCTGGTTAACACCACAACCATTCAGGCCCTGGGTTCTCCCCTTTCCAAGGACACCAGTGTGGATGCTGTCCTGAACAAAGCCCCACTCTGGGTGCCCCACGAGGCTGCTGGAGTGGTCAGTGACGTGGGGCTGGTGAGTCCAGCAGTGCCTGGACTGAAACCCTCTGCTGAAACCCTCCCCTCAGCCTCATGTTTTCCCTTTTTCCTCCCAAGAAGCAGGCAGGAGACTGGGATGCTGCATGGCTGGGGCACAGGTCGTAAAGATATTATTTTAGAGGAGACAAAACCAAAAATCCCCTAAACTTTGCAAATGAACATGGGCAACGCCATTGAAAGAGCAATCATTTACAGATAAATCCCTGCTAAGGAAAGAAACTCCCACAAAGGAAAAGGGGCTTAATTTGGAGGCCTTGGCAGTGCTGTGGATTGCTGAGCGTGGCTGAACTGCCCCAGAAACCTTCTCATGGCAACATCGAAGCAACCTGACCCCAAGGCCCAAAATACTTAATTTTATTTAGAGACTTTTGAACACATGAGGTTATTTGCTCTTCAGTCTGCACATCAGGACTGACTGTAGAGCTGCCACAATCCATTTGTTTTGAAGCAGCACTTAGACTTTTCTTCCCTTACATTTTGTTGGAATTGCACGGGTCCCAACAAAATGATATGCAAGAATTAGCTTTTTACGAACAATACAATTCTGATTTTAAATCAGCACATGAGACAATTAATTTTGTAGGATAAGGAATCTGTTGCAAATATACAGCAGTACACCCACACATCACCATCTGCTGTGGAGAATTAAATGTACAACTCACAAATTAAATCCTGCAAAGTTGGTGCAAAAAGGTCCTTGCTTGAATTTAAACAAGGCTGTGGAAACCTGCAAACACATTGCAAAAGATCATGAAAACAATAACAAATTTGTCCATCTGTGAGTCAGTTCTAGCAGGGTTGGGTTTTGTTTTGTTTTTTCATCTTGGTGCATTTGCAATAATTGTTGCAGCTCACAATGCAGGTTGTGTTAACTGTACTTGAGCTCTCCTGGCCAGGAAAAGTCACCGTGGAGGTGCTCCCTAAGGCTCCATAACTTTATGCCACATCTTCTATGCCTGCAAGGGTGAAAAAAAAAAAAAACCAACACAGATTCCTTCTCTGTCATACTCAATTTAGCCTCAATTTTGAAAAAATTGGCAAATCTGGCAATTGTTGTGGATGTTTTATTATTAGATTTATTAACAAACACTGTTCCACTGAAGTGAGGAAAAATAAATATCAACAACTACTGCTGCCATGAAAAAACTGACAAACACAAATATCAGCATCCCTTTGACTCTCCTGAAGCCAAGCCTTCATTCTCCAATTTTGCCTCTGATATTTTTCTAACATACTAATTTGAAACGGGCTCTTAATTTTACACCTGGCAGGACCACCTGATACTAAGTCATGTCCCCTGATCTCCTGCACTGAGGAGATGGCTACAAAACCTTCCTAGCCAAGTAAGGCAGTGAAGCCAGACCTAAACAAGCCAGTAGAACATGGCTGGAGCATCCTGGAAGCCAAGCTCTTTGTAATCCTGCCTTTTCCATGCTTGGCTTCGACCTCCAGGACAACAGAGATTGCTGGGTGCTCTCTGAGAGCCACGGGCTGTAAATGAAGCTGGGACCTGCTCCTCACACTCTCACCAGCTGTGTGCCTCAAAAAAGTTGCCTTTTACAGCATTAGGATGAACAAAGTCATGCCAATGATCCCTGAAAAACAGTTGCCCTTCTCTTTCCCCACTTTTTTTTTCAATGCCAGGAAAACATGCTGACATTTTCTCTGATTACTACTTCATTTTATTAATGGAAGAGCTATAAGCACACTGTCTCAAAGCACACACTTAGGCTATTAAGCCCATCAGCATCTAGAATTCTACCTGCACATCCCCAAAACTACAAGGGCATGTAGGAAATACAAGATACAGCATTCCTCTGCCACAGACAAAAATTGCTCTGGGTTGGTGTTCTAAGAGATTTTAGCAGGGTTGTTTGTCTCTTTTTGAAAACGAAAACAGTTCCTAAACCCTTTCTGCGATGCCTGTGCTGTTTTAACATGCACTTATCCTCTCACACACCTGGGAAGTGCACTCGGTACACACACCCCGAGTATAATTTATGCTGAGGGGCCTGTTACATGTTTAACTCAGATAAAGCGGATCCGTAATTAAAAAATGCAGCATCAGAGGTGCAACGTGCATGTAAATTGGCGGAAAGGATTCTATCAACGGAACGAACGCCGCTGAAGACTATTTAAAAACCACAACCTAATCAGAAAACTAGGCATCTATATGTATTTATATCAATATCACAAACCCCTTTGACATCCTCAGCACTGCTAGCACTCTGCCTGGGAGCTGACTTATCACGGCTGCCTTGGGCACGCTCGCATGCATAAAAAATCAAGTGACTTGATTAATCAGCCGAAGTTGCTGAATCATGGGCTTGCAGCCCTGCCTGTGTAGCCTTGGCTATCGACGGGAAACCGTCAGCCTGGGATTGAGATTAATTCCTATCAGCTGGTCCACAGCCCTGTGTGGCCCTTTGCCAGCATTTTTATGAGAGGTAGAATCTTAGAAATTCCAGACCTGAAAAACAGCTGTGTCAGAGGGGTGGCAGCGTGTGTATGAGAGGGGACTCCAATGGTAAGTGTAAAAAGGGAAGTGGACATTAGAGGAAGAGGTGGGAAAGCTCTGAGCAAGAAAATCCTGACTCCACTTGGAAGCTGCCTCCAAAAAACAGAGCCAGAGGCTGCCTGGCTGCACGGAGCAGCAGCTGCAGGTGGATCCCAACCTGAGCAAACCCTGTCTGAAATTCAGCAGCCTCACCAAGGGAAGAGTAGGAAGAAATGAGGAACATGTGATATGAGTGGGGATGGAAAGCAAAAGTAGCCAGGCTGTAGCACCTGTGCAGCCATACCAGGAAAATGGGAACACTTTTGGGTCTCTGGGGCATGAACTATCTTGCCATGAGCTTTCGGAAGTCAGAGGGGATGGGAAAAAAAGTGCTTTCCCTTTATGCATAAAGAGCAATTTGTCCAGGAAAAAAAGATAAATGTCAAGGGGATATGTTTTATTTGATACTCCTTGTGGAGGCCCCTTGCATGGCTCACCCTGCCCAGTGTCCAGCAAGCTTCACCTCCTCTCAGGAGGGCTGGAGGCTCTGGGAGAAGTAGCTTCCTCCCTGTGCCAGCCCATGTCTGGAAAAAAAGAAAATCCCTGAAAACAATTCACTGAGCCCTTCAGGGACCATGTGCAGCAGCCCTGCTGTCTGGCCATGTGCCCTAGATGGAAATGGTGCTTTTTGTCATGGAGTTCAAACCCTCCCATGCAAAGATGTTATCCTTTGGTTGAATCTTCAGGTGAGACAAACAGCCACTGCTCCTCTGCGGCCCAGCTAGAAAATCAAGAAACTTTTGTTTAAAGAAACAGACAAACAAAATCACAGGAGTCCCTGGTGAGAGCTGGAGATTCAGAGCCTGTAGCTGCTGCCCTCTCCAGCTCCTTTCTTCCACCTGCCCATGCTGCCCAGAAGATTGAGGTTGCAGTGCAGAGCAAAGGCCTTAAGGGGATCAGTTCAGGCACGAGACTGTTCCTCAGTTGCTGGTGCCTCCTTGCCCAGCAGATCATAACAGAGAGAACCATGATGACACATTTGCCAAATCTTTCCTGCCAGGCAGCTGGTCGAGGCTTTTGCTTTGCTTTTTCAGAGCGTGAGCTAAGTGCCCTTGAATGAGTGTCTAGAAGAAAAGGAAAAGGAGGGCGAGCAGCCTTCGTGCCAAACCTCTTACGCTTCCTCCAAGTGTGACTCTGCTGCACTTGTGAATAATCATATTAACATATATTAGAGGAGTTGTGTGCCAATAATGGAGGAGATTGTAAAACCACAGTATCTTATCTATTAAAATAGCCAGAGTAATAATATCATGTCAGCTAAATTAAAAAGAAGACACCAATCGGGTTGATCACTGCCTAAACTCAGTCTGTCTTTGGCTACACACATATATATTTCAATATGAACTGACTGTGTGTGTACTTTCAATATTAAAAGATAAAGTATTGTTCTTTGCCATGTTATAAACTAAGTTTGTGCAACGGAACAGATTTTTAAAGCTAAGTTAAAACCTCTTGAGAGTAAGGGCTTTATAATGGAAATGCTGACAGACTCTTAACTATAGCACTGGGATCTCTCTTGCTATTATGACCAGATAAACCAACAAGGTAATTCAATGTAGTGTTCCAGCTCCGAGACACTAACACACTCCTTCTGGTCCCAGGTGCTGAGGGAATGTTAAATATAAAACTTAATGAAACTGCAGTGACTGACTAGAGGGCTGAATGGTTGCCCCTGCACCAGGGAAAGGTGAATTTCTCTCCTGGGAAGGTGTCTGAAAGGCAGGTTCAAGTGTGAGCTCTGGCTGGAGCCTTCTGAAGTTCTCAGAAGTCAAATGACTCTCAAAAGTCAAATGGCTGCTAAAGTCAGAAAGCTGTGAGAATAAAACCCAGTCCCTGCACAAAAAAAAATGACTAGAAATGCAGAGCAGGGTCAACTCCCCCACCACATCTCCACACAACAGATGCTGAGGGCAGGATTTGTGCTCACGGGGGTTGGGGGGCATAGACCTGCCCTCCTTCCCTGCAAAATTGCCCCGGAAGTCTTCAGGTTAGCAACTGAAGTGCTGGGGAATCCAACTCCACTCACAAAGCAACAGCTGGAGAGAAGCCGAGGAGTGGAGGAGTGTTCAGTCCTTGCTCCGTTTCCAGAGCCTTTCCTCTGGCCTCAGAGTTGGGGTTGTGCTAAGCTGGCACAGCAGTTCTCCAGCTTGTGTCCCAGTAGATGGCAAAGCTGCCAGCAGCAGGAGTGCAGTTCATGCCGTGCTTTAACACCCAGAAAACTTTGCTACTCCTTTTTGTGCCACTTACAAAATTACTGAGACTACTGGAAGGTGCACACGCTGCCTCTACCTACACACAGAATCCTGAGCAAACGTCCCGAGGTTGGTGGGCTGGTAGCACTGCCTTCTGTCAAGACCGTCTGACATTTCCAATTACAAGGCTCTATTTTCAGCTGCTTATAACTGTCATATTTTGACCAGTAACTTGTCATTTTCCATCCTGGGCATCTGCCGCAGGCTGAATTTTTTTGGAAAGCTTCAGCCAAAACAATATAGCTATTCCCAAGGGCAAGGCCAGGGAACAATGCACTGTTTAGTAATGGTAAAAAAGAAAAAGAACTGACATCCTCTTCTTTAAGATGCACCACAACTCCTCACGGTTTGGATAGGGGACTAGAAATTTAGTCGACTTGTGACCTTTGTATTAAGGATGTGCCTTTTTGTTACTGCTGTGAAAATCTATGCAAGTGTGGCCAAGTGAAAGCACTTGGAAAAAATCCAACCTGACTTTCTGAGCAAAGACTTTTTTCCAGTGAGAATCTTAAAAACTCTGAGGATCCTGCCCTGCTGGGCTCGTCTTGCTCTTCAGCTTGTCCAGAAGGGAGTAGCCCCATCCCAAAGGCAAATAGGTGGAGAGAGAAAAGACAGAACTGGAGCAAGGAGGAAATAGTGGGGAACAGGCAGAGTCATTTTCACCCACCAGAGCTGCTGTCTTGCCATGACTGGGGATGGGATCCAGAATCCTGAGTCTTGCCATCAGGAGGCTGCCAGGGAATGCTGTGAGATCCCACCGTGCCCGGTCGGAAGTGGCAGGTTTTACAGCTCCGAGCTCGGCGTGGCTTTTCCTGGGTTCACAGCCCACCAGCAGGAGTTGCAGCTGGAAGTGCTCCACACTCTGGAAATGAGATGCCAAAATGAGCAGCACACATTTAGCAACCCCATGCAAAACGCTGGGTTAAACGACCTTCCCAGGCCCACAGAGCAGGCTTTTGGCAGGGCCCAGGTCTGCAGGGCACCGTTCAGGCGGCTGATCTGGGACAGCATCCCGTGCCCAGCTGCATTCCCGCAGCCCTCTCCACCTCCACAGCATATGAAGCGGGGACTTGCAGAAAACGGCATCCCTGCCTCAGCTGTGCTCCTAAACCCGGCCTGAGCAGCACCCAAACCTGGACCCAGGGTGGCAGAGGGAGCGTGTGACACTAAAACCACGCATGATTCGCATGCTCAAGTGGTGCAGGCGGCTGCTGTTCGTGGGTTCCCTATATTTTTGCTTATGGGAATACAATCATTCACGATGTCCTTTGAACATGGAAATCCAGGAGAGGGAAAATGGAGGGTGTTTTCCTTCTCGAAAGTTGCCTTTGACTGGTGCATCCTGCCTTTACAGAAAGCTGATGTTTACTACTGCGATACATTTATTTTGAAACTCAGCTCATCTGCTGTAAGAAATTACTCAGACCATTAATTTTGGAAGCCAATGCTGAGAGATCACGAATGTTAAGAATTCTAATTATGTTGGGTCTGGAAAATTTAATGAATAAAAGAGACTTTTCATAAGCATCTCAAGCCATAATATTTTAATGCTATTGGCGTTAATTAAAATATCTGGAATTTTTAAAGGAACCCTCTCCTTCTCCCTTTAAATATTTTAATTCTAACATTAGAAAAGAAGTAGAATTTTGCTAAAGCCACACCAAAAAAAGATGTTCTTTGTGGCTGTTCATCTCATTTATAATCGTGTCATGGCAGGAACAACCTTTTGCTGAAATTTTGTTTATGCTTCAAAAATTTTCTCCTAATAACTTTTTCCCCATCTCCCCCTCCCCCCTTTCCCAAACACTAGCAGGTCTGGATTTGTCTTCTGTGCAGGGCTAGGAAGATAAAAGTCCAGATGATTTGGCATTGTACAAGGGACTGAACTCTCAGTGTCTGATTAATGATACTATCCATCTCAGAAGGTAGTGATTCCCTCCTTTAGAGCTTAGGGGAGAAAATAACCTAACCTTTGAATTCATATTTCATCATCTTCCACTGGCATTCGTGGCTTTCTGCAGGACGCAGGGCTGCGTCTCTCGGGCAGTCCCACGGCTCAGTGGCAGCAGTGCTGCTTTCCTTCCCACACCAACCAGAAAATGCTCTGGGAAACAGAGGGGGGCACCTGCCCTTCTGCATCCACTTTGCAGGCAAAGTGGGTTCCCACAGGTTCAGTGCCACATCCTGTGTGTTCGGCAAAAATCCCTACCTTTTTTTTTTTAACAATTTGGATCATTCTAAGTATCTAAATATAAAGTCACTTGCTAGTTAATAATAGTGGGGCCTTGCCTTATTTGAGGGTGTTCTCACTTTTTAAGAGTTTCTAATTAAAGGAAGGATGCAGGAACTGCCATGGGCTGCTCAGCCATTGAGAAAATGGAGCCAGTGGATTTTCCAGGCACCAAACATGCCGGGAACTGCCTCGGATGGAAGCAGTGCTGTGCCATTGGCTGGGCAAGGCAGGGTCAGGTGAATGGAACACCAGGCACAGCAAAGGAGCTGCCATGCCCTCAGAGGCACTTTAACAGGCATTTTCTCTTGAAAAGGCCACAAATGTAGCCACCTGAAAAGTGAAAACAGCGTTTTGCAGTGGATCAGGGGAGGCAGAGTTTCCCTGAGAAGAGTAAACAGCAGAAAGAGGAGGCTGAGCTTTATTTCTGCCAAATTGGGCACAGCCTTCTCTGTCTCAGAGGTGCTTGGCACAAAACAAAGGCGCTCCTGTTGGAATGCTGCACACCAGTGCATCGTAGCAAAGAGGCAGGTCACTTCTTCCTGGCAGTATTTTCTCCTCCAGTGCAAATATGCTGATTCAGCAGGCTGCCAGGCTTGCTTGTGCTTATTTCTGTGCTGGGCACAGCCAGGTGTCACACAGGTGAGGTTGCACACAGACGTACAGGAGGCCCAGAGGGCTTTTATCTATTTTCTCCATGTGGCTGAGAGAGCACTCAAAGGCACCTGCTGATTTTGTGTGTTCGGTGCCGCAGAGAGGAAAATCGATGTGGGAACTACAGATGGCTTTGGTATTTCATGGTAATCCAGGCTGCTCCTCGATGGGAACAGAACTGATTTAACGGCTTAACTTTACTGACCATTATATTTTGTTTCATTATTCAAAGGCAAACACTGAAGAAGCGTGTTGTGAGCACAGTTCTTTCAGGTGGAAGGTGGTGAGAACCATTTGTGTAGCATTTCAGACACTTGTTTTAGTGACTCCACATGGTTTCAGGAAGCTTTTCTTCTAATACTGAGCTGCCTTTAGCAGGTCTTTTTTTTCCCTACGCCTTGGGATCCAGGATCATTTCCGTGTTTATTCTGCACTCCAGTGCTATCAGCCATCCTCAAGTGTTTGTCTCATCACTTTCGAGACTGCATCCCTACCCAGGAAAACAGTGAGGGACCAACTTTCTGCTCTCTGCAGGTTTTTCTCCCAATAAGCTGGAAAATAATGTTTGTTTGGCTCATATTCTTAGCTAGCTGCGGACTCCCCACTGATACCCCCTGCCCTGTCAAGTGCTGACTAATCGTGCCTGCAGTAAAAGTAATCCAAGCTGGGGAGTTATTCAGCAGCAGCAGAAGGACCCATTAAAACAGATTATGCTCTCTGCTCTGTTTCTGTCCTTATCCTGAGGGATCACCCTGCCCAGGCACTGCCCCAGGGCACAGGGACCCAGGGCTCTGCAAAGTCACCCTGGATGTCCCCTCTGCAGGGCTGCAAGGCTCATCTCAAGGGGCCAGGCAAAATCCAGGCCAGCGGGGTCTGTGCCCCGAGGGACCCAGCGGCGAGGTGATGTTAACAGGCAGGCTGTCCAGGAATGCTTCCAGGCAGGAAGCTGTCCAGGAAGCTGCAGTGATGGTTTTTTAGCTTTCTTATCCTTGATACACAGGCAGCAAAGCAGCTCTGTATTTGGTTTGACTGAGCCTTTCTCCAAGGCCTAAGGGGGAGCAAACCCCTATAGCACTCAGGCCCCAGAGAGGAAGAAATAATGTGCAGTGGTGATGTCCGGGAGTTAATTCAGCCTTGAAACTCAGTGCCTGCTTGGCATCAGGAAAGACCCTGGCCTGGGGAGAGAAGCAGGGTTTCTGCAGGCCATCTAGTCTTTGGTATTTCATAGAATCACAGAATCAGAGAATGGTTTAGGTTGGAAGGGACCTTAAAAATCATATCACTCCAACCTCCCTGCCATGGGCAGGGACACTGTCCACTAGACCAGGTTGCTCCAAGCCCCATCCAATCTGCCCTTGAACACTTGGAGGGATGGGGCATCCACAGCTTCTCTGGGCAGCCTGTTCCAGTGCCTCACTACCCTCACAGTGAAGAATTTCTTCCTAATATCTAATCTAAACTTACTGTCTTTCAGTTTAAAGCCATTTCTCCATTTTCCTGTCAAAACAAGGCCTTGTAAAAAGCCTCTCTCCATATTTACATCCTTTTCCCTTAGAGCAGCTTGGTTACAAGGCCTTTATGTGTGTCACTGGGGGTTTCATTGCTGCTTTGAAGACCCCGTCTCCAGCTCAGCACCTTGCTTCCAACGTTGGCTTTCTGGAGGTCCTGTGCCTCTGTCTCTCCACCAGCTGTGCCAGATGTGGACTGCATGGCAAAATCTGCTGCTCCAGCTGCTTTTGCTCTGATCCTGTGCCTGCTGTTTCACCCCTCAAGGTGCCCATCTCTTTCTCTTCCATTCAGTGCCTCAGTATGCCCACGTTGGTCACTGGAAGTCATTTTTCTCGGGCACAGTGAGCCAGTCTGACTGCAAGGATCCTTCCAACCTGTCTACAGAATAATGTGTACAATCCTGTTACACCCATGGGCTTAATTCAGCCACCTCCAGCTGAGCCATGGCCGCTGCCAACAACACACGAGCTGCTCTGTGGGGTGTCAGAGAGGACCTGTACATGGAGGGTGAGGGACACGGATAAAATGGAGTTATCTCAACTGGGCAGTGAATCAGCCACCCCTTATTCTCTGGAAAGCATCGTGCATGGTTAATGCCACATGGCTGGACCTTGCTGGGCTTCTTCTCCCCACTTTGTTTAATTGTGTGACATTAAAGCCACCCCTGAGCCAGTAGGACAGGCGTGTGCAGAATGTACCTATTTACCTTGCAGGTTTTTAAGCCGACTGAATTCAAATAGGTTATGTAAAGCAGCACAATCTACACAATTTAAATTGGCCTGACTTCTGAAAGCTGCAGGTTCCAGGACCTGAAAGAAAGCCTGCAGCTAGGCTGAGTATCCAAGGGAGGTCCTCTTGGCATACAAAGATCAAGCACAATCTGAAATTCAAACATACCTTTACACCTAGTTTTTATCTTATTTCAGTTTCACGCAAAATAATGTTGCCCTAGAAATGAAATTTCCCCTGTACGTCTGCCACAGCTCTACAATGGCCATTTAGTGGAGCAGTAAAGCAAAGCACCAGGTACTTGACAGCTCTTTTTGTGTCACTCGCAACATGCCTTCTAATTCTAGAGAGCTACTGCCATGTACTCCAACAGGGTTTCTTTGCTTTCCTGAAGCAGTTACATGACTTAAGAGTTTGGTCATCTTTTCTGCTAATCAGAATTGTATGTAGGAACAGGACACAGGTAGAAAGCCATGCATATTAAAATCTAGCTTGCTCAGGACACATCAGTAATATGATCTATGCAGCTCTGCAAAAGGAATTTTTATTATTTTTCCATCTTAACAGGGTAGCATTAATATTTCATTACTAGATTTCACTATGATTTTGGTCCTGTTACTGTCTCAACCAATTTATTGCTTGAGAAGGTTATTTTTAATCTTCAGCAGTAACTGAGAATATACCCTCAGAAAACCTTTCCCAATGTGGAATTTCTTTGCTGTTTCATTATAATTGAGGTGATGCTGTATCCAACAGCTCTTTATGAGAACAAAATATATGCATCAATTTTAAGAGAGGAGGGAGGCTTATCAGTTTCTAGCTCAAAAGTCTGTGTTCTCCACTTGTCTTAATTTGTAATTATAGAATTTCAGGCATTAAGAATGGGGAGAATGAGCTAAAAAGATGTGATCTGATACAGAAAGGCTGTATCAGACTGAGCACTCAGTCCATCTGGCTTCTGCAGTACTACAGCACTGGTGCTCCAGCAGCTCCCCTTTGAAAAATGAAGATGTTTATTTGGGCTCTGATTCAAATATGGTTGAGGGTATGAAAGCACAGGCAGCTTTAGGCCAGATTTGTTCCTCTCTAGGCTTGTGATTTAGGGCCCTGTGTCTCAGAGCCAGTCCTGGCAGCCAGAGAATAAGAAAGGGCCAAAGACTTCACAGAGAGTCAGGTCTTAACCTCATCTCCCACCACCCTCAAGGCACCAGAAGAGAGATTAGCACACAGGGTGTGCACTAACTGTAAGAGTTAAAAACAACTCTCAAAAAAAAGGTCTCTCAGAATCTGCTTCACAGTTACAAAATGTTTCTCAGTGTCAAACACAAGCAATTAGTGTTATTTATTCATCCCCTTACCAATGTGAAAAACATCTCTGTCCCCAGTTCCAATTCCCTCCAGCCAGGTACTGCCGGTGATATTGCATCTCCCCTTAATTCCAGCCTGACGGATGTAGGACAGGATGTGCCATTTTTGTCTCTTATCCTACCCTGGGGAGTCTGCTCTCTTTGCTTTGTGGACAACTTCCTTGTCCTCTCTAAGTGCAGGGTTATTTTCCCAACTGTTTTGAGGATATATAAGACGGGAGAGAGGTGCAGGCAGTTCTCTACCAACCACTGACATGAAGCATAACTGGCCCTTCACCAGCTGGGAAACCAGGCTATTCCAAAAGGTACAAAGAGAGGCACAGGGATGCTGGCCCACCCCCACAAAAAGCAGGTGATTTGCCCGTTGTCCCCTTGGATATAAAGTCAAAATATTCCCCTGTATGTTATCACATCTCCTGAGGGACTCCTCCTTCCTCAGCTGACCAAACCCTTCCCTAAATTCTACCTGGAGCAGTACTGTTATGTGCCACCCTTCATACATGCTGAAACACCCATGCAGGGGTTCCCCTGGGCTGCCTTGTACCTCTCCAGAGCGTATCCCAAGCAGCTCAATCCAAAGAAAACCATGGATCTGGCACACTGCCCCTGGCTGTGCAGCCTGGCACAGCCCTAAGGTTCACAGACACTTTCCCATAATGCAAACCTGACATGACTCACTGCAGCAATGAGTCTACAGTGGTCTCTCTGTACAATACCTTCTCCTCCTCCTCTCCCAACCAGTGTGTGAATCCAAAGGATGGCCTCATTTCTCCCCCGTAATCAGTTTATCAAGAAAACTCCCCCTCGGTCATGTCCCTAACCCAAGGACAGCCTGAAAGGATCACTGAGGTACAAACCACCAAACCAGCCCAAAGTGCCAGTGCCGCCTCTCTAATGACAGTCACACATCAGCAGCTCTCCAGCAGATCTCAGTACATCTCAGGTACTGCACTTTGAGGGCTTTTACTGTTCAAGTGCTTATTCTAAAACCCCTTCTGGGGTAATCGTAGCTCTTCTAATCTGGGGACTTAAAACCAGTTCAAAGCAGAACCAAAGGACACAAATTTTTCCCTCTGACATTTTGTGTGTCTCAAACCGCTCCCAGCCTGCAGGTGAGTGGCCCCAAACAGAATAGATTGCACCAGTTTTCATGAAAATATGTTTTGGGGAGAAACCAGGAGGTGGGCTCATACTTACCCCTTTAACAGACTCCAGAAATGATGCTAATCGAAATCAAATGGTCTGTCTTTGACACAGCATCAAAAAACTCATGAAAGCCTTCCAAGATTCTTAATATTGGGTACATTCTTCACAGGGAAAATGAGCAGCAGAGCAGATTTTCCATTGAAAACATTTTCTCCTGTGATTCTTCCTGATCTGAGAATTGTAACGAGTGCATGGAAATTACAAGCTGCTATAAAAATTACAGAGACTAAAACTACCGTTTTATCCTGCATTAGAACAATTTTAACATTGTTAGAGGAATACATCTCTGCAATTTTAAAATTATTTGAGTCATGACAGAAAGACTCACAACTGCAATATTTATCTTTCAGATTCATCTTAGGATGTTCCTGAAGACTTGTGAGATGTCACATTATATAGCATTTTGTGGGGACTGGAGAAAGTCACTTTGACAAGCAACGCGTGTAAATTGGAGCCATTGATTATGGAGGATTTAATTTTATCTGTTCTGTATTCATGGTACAATAAATAAATAGACTTCAGTGGTCACTGTAGGACTGCAACAACTTCTAGAGAAATGCAATTTATAGTTGCATATTTTTAACAGCGAGCTTTGGCATACATTTGATTAAATTCTGCTTTCCAGTGCACTTAATGAGAATTCTAATTCTCTAGAGATTTCTATAGGCATGCCAGGTAAAGAGGAGTCTATCAAGTCAGAGCTGTGGTTGTTAGTACAAGGAGCTGGTTCCTTTGAAGAGAAATAAAATTCATAAGCATGCATGCATATATTTTAATATTGCCAAGATACATATTGGCAGAGCAATAAATAGTAAGAAGATTTATTACCCACTCTATTTCCCAGTGTATACAAATGCAAGTGATACTTGTGAGGTATAACATCTTTCAGGCATGTGTTTGAACTGAGTGGCTAGAGCTAAGCTTATTTATTTTGGGGTCTCTGAAAATTTGAGGTTGATTTGGTCTCTAGATTTCAACAAGTTTGATTTTCCTGCCTGCCTGATGAGGAAGGCAAAAGACTTCTTCTAAGGGATGCAGTGTCAGCTCCTAACTGAGGGCCATCCACTTCCCTAAATAAACAGAGCTAAAAAATTGAATAGCTTTTTCTTACCTGCTCCTTTCTGGTATCTTCTGCTTCAGCTCTCAGATTATGATCATTTTTATAAGGACTATCTCACTACCACAACCATCTTCTTTTATCAGCTTGGCAAATAAGTCCGCCCTTCCTGGTAGGAATACTGGGGTTGTCCAGACGGGACATCTCCTTCCTATATAAGTTTGTAGCCCCAAGCTCACCTCAGGTAAATTCTACAAGAGGTAGTTTAGTTTTGGCAAGTGTTTTATCCTTGGCTGCAGAGCTGGGAGAAGGACAAACTTTGTCACCGCATGACCTGTTAGGGGAAACTCCTTGGAGCTGATAAAATCCATCCCTAATACTGTCAAAGATGGAGCACGTGGTGAATGAGGGTGTGGCCTCACTGGGGCTGAAGGCACAGGTCAGTCCTGCAAGCAGTCCTGAAGGACCTTCCATTTACACTGAGCACAGTGGCAAGCTTCCCTTGTTCCAGGCTGCCTTGTTGTAGCCGGGATATTGGGAAGTGTGAGATTTGCTGTTCCAGATAGCAGATGAGGACACTGCCAAGACAGACAGAGCACAGTCTGAAGTTGTACCCCAAACCACATTCATCAGGTCACAGTATTGTTCTCCAGATGAGTATACTTACCCTTAGCCCTGGAATTAACTTAGAATCATTCTCCCCCAAAGAATGTAAAAAAACATAAAGGGCCTTAGTTTTTATCATTTCAGTTGTTCACTATCTGAACCAGTGGGGTTTTTTAATAGTGACCCATGCTCAATTCTAATTCTTACACTGGAATTAAAAACAAAAGACGGTAAAAAAACCCAACCAAACCCAAAGAACATGAAAAGAACAAATTAAATGTAGCTTGTGCTTATGCTGATTTTCAGAAATAGGTTAATAAACATTGCTTAGATGAAAGGAGCCTCAAGCGTTAAAGAAAGAAATCAGAAGGTCTCACTTAAGTGATTTTTTGGCAGGAATCAAATTAACGAATATGATATGGATTGCTGACAAGGTGCTTGATCATTCACTGCAGTGAGGATTTTTTTTATTTATATATTATATTTATTTATATAGAGATATATATTTGCATGAGTTTGTGTTTGAGTTGATTCCATTAACACTTCATTTAATAATGATAAATAGCATTTTTATTGAAAAGGAAAATATCAAGAAGCCCTGATTTGCAAGAGCAAGTTAGAATGTATGACATTATTATGTCCTACTGCATTTTCTTCCTTTAAAAAACACAAGCCCTCAATGCTAGTACAAAAGAATTCAAACATTTTATTTAGCCCATAGACAATTTTCCTCTAATTCAATCTGCAAGTAACACAAAGTTTTTTTTTTTTGTAAGAGGGTAGAGGATAAAATAAAAAAAAAAAAAAAAAAAAAAAGGGGAGATATAAAAGAGACTTAATTAGATCATGCAACTCTTTCTGAAGCAGTATAGCATCTTAATTTCTGGTAAATTCAAGCAACATCCATCCGGGAGTTGATTCTGTCAGTCTGTATCTATGTCTGTCTGCCTTTATCCATCTCTCTAGGCATCCATCGCTGTGGCTTCAGAGCACCACTGAAGGAGCGGGAGCTCTGCAAGCAGCGGAGCTGCAGAATCCAGCCCCTGTTTGACAATGATCGGCTCTGACATTGACAAGCACTCACACCCCTTTCTCCGGCTCTTTTCGTTTGGCCTTAGATTCACGTGCTGTCTGGCAAAAGTTAAAAATAAAGCATTTAGGGCCAGGCTGTGGTCAGTTTTCATGTGCCTCCGCAGTGCGAGGGGGAGGAAGGGGAGGGTGGAGGCAGCCGCGTCTCCGCGTTCTGCACCACTCGCATCAAGGTCAGCCAGAACTGCTGCGAGAGCAAAGCCGGTGCCACCCCGAGCACGCGGTGTGCTATAAAAGACGCTTTCCTCTTGGAAGTAATCACCTGAAGGTCCGGAGGGTCTAATAGATGCTCAGGCTTTGCCCCCACTGATTCAGGCAGCAGATTTAGCTGGCCACACCCCGATGCAACCAGCTCCTGAGCCTCGGGGCTCTTTGAAAATTTTCCATCAAAACTTTCATGGGAAGTATCTGATTTCCTTGAAAATGTCAGCATGTTTTTATTTCATTCTCCTAGGCAAATTAAATATGGAAAATGGAAAAGATATTAGCAGAAACCCAGAAACCCTAATGGCTGGGGGAGGGGACAGTGTTCATTTTGTCAACGAGAAGCTGATATTTTCAGATGAACATCTTGGATTAAAACAGCGATGGCCTGACCAGGTAAAAGAATAACTGGAGAAACCCACCTCTTATTTATGACCAGCTCTATTTCAGATGTTTATGCAGTAGAGTGACTGCTTCCCCCTACCTCACCCCCCACCATTTCGCACTGCCAGAGAGGTGGGAATAGGCAAAACATTTCCCCCCTCCCCACTTTCTTAAGGCTGGAGAAACTCTTTGCTACCCCTGTCAGCCAAAGCTGCAGAAGTGTCATAACCCTGCTCTGGGTCAGTGGTGCTGGGGGCTCACCTGAGGGGCCTGCAGGTGCTAAAAGCTAAACTGGACTTATTTGAATGTGGGACCAGAATGGATGAGAACAGGAGGGTGGGACAGAGTCCACTGATTGCAGAGTCCAGTGTGCTGCTACAGCAGGCAGATGTGCTGCTGAAGCCCTCAGGCATGTACTCATCACAGAAATAGTTACAGGGGTTCTCCCCACGGCTGCTGTGGAAGGCTTTTCCAGAAACTCTTATCTTTCATTAGAAAACCTATTCTAAAATACAGGGTAACTTACTGATGATTAGTTTACAGTTACTTATGTAACAGTATTGTCGAAGCTTAAAAAATGCTCTTCATTCCTATCATGTTTATGGATGATTTTTTGCAGGCTTTAATATTGTACGGCACAAAACCCATTCCCCCAACGATCTGTTCACCTCTCTCTGCTCCTGCTCTAGGTTGAATTTCTTTCTTTCAAACAGAAGTGGCTACAATTGGTCACTACATTCCTGAAAAAGCCTTGCTAAAGCCTTCTAAAGGGCATTCATTTTTTCCTAGCTCGACTGGAAATGCTTCTTTTGATATAGTGCCAAATGTATGCCCCATTCTTCTGTATCAGTCCAACCGACAAGCCTTACCTTCTATTAGAAATTGTCATTAGTTCCCAGCTACCTGACCTTGCTACTTGAACTGTTCAATGTAATCCCATTTATATCTCCCCAGTCCCTGAGGATATTCTGTTTTTCTGTATGCTGTCAGCCTCCTTGCTATTGACAAACCCTCCCACCTCCAGCCATCAGCACATTTCTCTAGCAGGTTCTTTTTGTGCCTAGTTGATTAATGAAAATATTAAATGATATTGGTCCCTAGACTGTGCCCTCAGAAACTCCACTTTTAGCTTCCTCTAACCTGGCATTTCCTCTTTCAGCATCATCTGTTATTATCTCCTATAGCCAGTTTCTCTTTATTTTACAATCCCGGGCCTAATCTTCATCATTCCCAGTCAAACAGTTCTCCATGTGGCTCTGTGTCAGATGTTTCTCTCACAGTGTATATACATCACATCTATTGCCTTTTTCTTTGTCTAAAAGGATCAGGATAATCTAAAGATTATCAAGTTAATCTCGCAAATCTGCTTTCGGTAAACCTATTCTGTGTGTTATCCTACTTCTGCCATTAGCTATGCTCTCTATTACTCTGCTTTCCAAAAGCACCACCAGTGTCACATTAATATGCCTACATTTAACTAGATCACAGGTTTTTTTCATATCTTCAACACAGGAATCATGTTTGAAATTTCTCATACCACTCCTACTTTAACTTAGTCCTAAATACCCTTCAAGTTGAAGTGCAGTTTCAAATACCGATTCCTTCAGACTACTGTGACGCAGATCTCGGAAACTGCTGCTTGAATTTTACTTCTGCCTCAAAGGCATCATTTCCATCCTTCCAAACTCACTCCCATAAAGGCAGTTTTCTCCCACCCAAGTTTAGAACCATTGTCAAGACTGAACACCGAGTCACAAAATCATCTCAGTTTTGGAAAGCCTCTTTGCCAACCATAAACTTATCCTCCCTCAAGCCAACTTCACTGTTATTTTCCTTGCTGTCATCTAATTTTGATGGCTGAAAACCCCTACTGTTTGTTTTCATTTCTTTTGCAACTTTTGGGTAGACTTAGTTCTCATTTTACCTCTGTGATTTTGGATCTTCCTTCCTGTTGATCACTGTTTCCATTCCTGGGAGACTTCACCATTTTGAAATTGCAGGTATTTTTCCTGAAAGGAAATTCTGAAATGGAACAATATCAGAAGAACATTTATTCTAAAGCATTGCCAAAATTCGTTATTATCCTTTTTACAGTGTAACACAATTTCTTTATATTTATTGACTTCAGTAGTGTCTTCTATTTGAAAAGCATTGCTTCACAGATTCACAACAGCAGATTCACTGAAGCTGAACGTGACTGTCTGATCAGAAAGCAGACTTCTAGTCCTGGGAGCAGTTGGTATCAGGGTTCTGTATGGCCCACCCGCTACGCATATCGATTTGGCTGAAATGTAACCATGCAAAGTGCGGCTACAGCTGGAGATGTCCCCCAGTCAAAACAAAGCTCCTGGATTTAATCTTCCTCGGACTCTGTATCAAGTTTGCAAGTCAAAAGAGGGTTTCTCTAGAGTCATCTTTGAAAGCTCACTTTCAGACCCGCAGTCAAACCCTGCCTTTATTTCCTGCTCCCTAATCACCAGCACCAGGCTGCATGATTAGCAAGTGAATGACAATTCAGGACCCACTGCAAAGCCCGAAGTACAGGCTCATTTGATGACCAGGCCTTTCAATTCAAACTGCAGAAGGGCTCTGGCAATCCATTCACTTCTCCACGGTAATTTTGACTTTGTAGGGCTCTGAGCTTAAAACTGTATTGTGGAGTCTGATGGGGATTGTGTTGACAGAGAGCAAAACAACTCTCTAGAATATACACTTGTCAAACTTTTGAGTTAAACACGAGGCTCCACATTTGCAGAGCCCTCTCTCTGAACACGGGCATCCCTAGCAAGGTGCAGAGTTCTGGAGCCTCACGGGTTTTAGGTGTAGAAATGTCTGTGCAATTCACAAAGAACCACCCTGTTGTTCCTGCCATACAGTTCAGCCTCCAAAGCAATCCCATGAATTCACAGCTTATTTCTCTCAAATCAAAAGCTAGAATAAAACACTTCAAGTGGTCTGGGCCACAGATGTTGTTTCATAAAGAAATAGATGTATTTCAAATATATCTGTTGGTAATATCAATTCAGCCTATTCCTAATATTCGGTATATTAGGTATACTCTGGGATACTGTACTATTTGCCACTTGTTCTTCTGGATTATGAATGAAAAAGCCACACTTTTGCATCTCTACTAGAAGGTAGATTGTCTTAAGCCTATGCTCAGGTGTAAGTCTACCACTGAACTCTATCATGTAAAGTCCATAATTAAATACTGTGACAAGGCAGTGTCTAGACCTCCAAAATTCCATGTAAAAGGCAAGATCCTGCCTATAAAGCTGACATGGTTGTTGTGCTTGGTGCTGTCAGAGACTTTGCTGAACAGCTATCAGTGTTATCTCCCACAGTACCTTTTGTATGAGTGTCAGAATAAAGTCACATTTGGGTTTAATTCAATTATTTTGGTCTCTCACTTTCATATTCGTATTGCTATAGTATACTGAAATGCCTGTACAGTTCAACTTCTGGCACACAGATGAGGTTTGATTGTAACTGTTAATCCCTTATGGAAGGCAAGTGTCATACCCAGGTTTCATATACAGGAATTGAAACACAGAGTTTCAGTGATTTACCTAATGACAGGTATTACCTAATACAGTTGCCAAGTCAAAACTGAATTCACCATTTGGGCCTCGTGCACATGGTCAGCTCCCTTCAATATGAGATATTTCTGTAACACATTTTAAAACTAACCAAAGTCCTACCCTGCTCGGTAAATCAGATTATAGTTTCTAAGTGCAAGAGGAATTAATAATTAAAAATGGCTCCAATCTTAATTTTAAGTATCTCTTTATTAGTATGCAACTATATTCTGGGCTTGGCACCACTGAAAAGGCTATTCTTGTCTTAACATCTAGAAAAGATTATTAATGTCCTATATCTGTGGTTCTGTGGTATTGATTTGCTGCCCCAGTTAACAGGAATATGTTGCTAAGGTAAGTGATGTATTTCTACCCCTTTCTTTATTGAATTGTCCTCTAAGTGAAGAAATCTGACTCCCCTATACAGAGAATTATCTTGTTTCCATTTATAAAATGGCAAAAAATAATATAGTATCTCGTGGTCTCACATCTCAAGTAAACATTTCCATTTTGTTCATTGGCACACAAAGTAGAATATTTATTCAGACAACCACAAGGCCGCATATAATAAATGGATAATATTTAAAAAATACAAAATAATGCTTGGATAATGTGACTTGAAGCAGTAACTTCTTTCTATCATGAATTTTGCTTTGATACTTGTCTTCTGTTTCATTTAGAATTCCCAGCCCTTCATTATTAAATTATAGCCTACAAACTATTAAAATTTACCAATTAGAACGACAGATTTTTTTTTTTTTCAAAGTGAAGAGTTAAGTGTAGATTTATTGCAAAAAATATCCACATCCCTACCCTTCGAGCACAACCAGCATCTGCCCAGCTCACTCACAGTAGCTGCTGGATTTACCAGCCCACGCTCCCCCATGACTGCGGGTACTGTGAGGTGTCAGTGTAATGCACTTGTCAAAAAGACAAATGCAACTGGAGGATGTATCCAGGAAGGTATTTCCAAATGCAAAGGCCTTACACCACTGCACAAGGAACTCGTGTCACCTCTTTGAAACAGTCTGAATAATTGGGCTCTTCAGAATCAAGAACAAAAGTTTCCAAGGGGTGCGAAGAAGGACAACTGAGACGAGGAGGGATGAGGGCTGAAAGCAATAAAAAGAGGGATGAACAGTTTAACACAGAAAAAAACTGGGAGAGAAAAGAATTCTCTGCTACAGGGGATTGCTGGCACTGAAGCAAAAACTATAAATGGGATGAATTTAGGCTAAAGTGGAGGATTTCTAATCATAAGAGCAAAAATGTTCTAGAACAGGCTCCCATAACAGTAGTGCAGCAAAAGAAAGTCCAACTGCCTGCAAAATAGAACTTAATATAAATGTGAAGGATTATGTGATTTGAGCACCAGTAACAACTGGGGGGTTGAATTCCTGCTTGTTTCCATTGTGAATTAACAATGCAACAATCAGACTTTTACTTGAAGTATATTATCAATAACAATGTGCAATTTTATGTGGTTTGTGTATTGTTGGAGCTGAGGTGCTCTTCCAAACTCCCCAAAGGAAATGCAACTAGTACAAAGGCAACTAAGAAGCTGGTGAGTTTGAAAATGTGATTGAAGAGGAATGTGTTAAAAAGGAAGGAGGTAGGAAGTGACTGGATCATAGTTCAGTCAAGTTCCAAGCTAGAGCAGGTCCAGACTTGCCTGGGAAAGCAAAGGATGTCCAACCACAGCAAAGCAAAATTCTGGGATAGTTCCTAATTAAAGAGAGCAGAGAAAACTATCTTCACACATAATCAAGAAGAAAGACACAGATCTTCCAGAGGAACTATCACAGAACTGGGCTGAGGAGGAGGGAGGTCCCTGGTCACAAAACACCCCCCTGCAGATGAAGCCCACTACCGAAGTCAGGAACCTGAGAGGGACACGGTCACTTCCACAGCTGTTTCCATGCAGGAGGTCAAAGTTTCCTCTTGTTTCAGACTGGTCTTACAGTCCACCATGAAACCCATCTCCAGTCAGAGCAACCCTCTAGGTCAGCCAAACCTTGGCAAAATTGCCAGCTATAAGTTTGCTGGTAATGAATTATTTTGAGAAAAGCTATTAGGACAAAAGAAAATCCATATATAAAATCTACTTCTTACGCAAGGCGTGGATTTTGTAACTAAAAGTGACAATCCTTATACTCCACAAAATGTGCACAGAGGTAATAAATCCAGTATTAAATAATAATTTCACTAAGCCTTTGGCTATACAATGATTTCATCTGGCTTTCTTTTCCACATTATAACCAGTCACTGATATGTGTTCTTTAGATCCATAATGATGGCAGGGAGTCAGATTTAGGAAATATAAGGAGTAGTTCTTCATGATACTTTTTTTGACCAGAAGACCGTAAGGAAACTTATCTTGCATTTCACTGTGACAGTGTTTTCCTATCATTTCACTCAAATTATCATTCATGTACAGTATTTATTTTTAATTTAAAATTAAAACGCTGAATAATTAAGTACCACAGAGAATACTAATGTGTGGAACAAAGTGGGACAAATAGACTCTGTCTACAAGATTTCTATGATCCTCTCTCCATTAACATAAGCATGAGTTCTACTGGGTATTTACATATTAGATTTGGCAAGCAATAATACAATGAGAAGTAATTTCTGCATTAATATTTTTTCTTTCAAATAAGACAAGTTCCTGAACTTGTCAAACATAAATGCAAAATTATGAAAAACAATCCTAACCAAAAACTCTTGTTATTAAAATGCATGGCAACTAATTATTGATCTGATGCTATTCTGCATAAAGAAGACATGCTTGAATGAACAGAAACATTTTAAAATCATTAATATACATGTGTTTATTTTACTGAGTCTAAATTGGAAGTGGTAGATTATTCTTATTGTTTAACGAATTAGGAAGTGTGACAATACTGCTGTACAGTGCTGATGTATGATATCTTTCTCCTTATTAATTTCTGTCAAATTAAAACTAAAACACTACTGGAAACCTTGAACAGCCACAGTATGAAAATCAAATGTGAATTGCTATTAGAAAAGCCGTAGTACCTTAGATTGCTCCGGGCAAACACACAGAGATACAATACTAAACACTGTCTTTGTATAAGAAAGGAAAGGAAAAAATCTCTTATGGGACGTGCTGCCAGTTGAAGCTGAAGCCCTGTCAAAACTGCAGTTCTTCTGTGGGAACATGGTGAAATCGAAAATCTTTGTGCAGCTGGGGTTTCTCTTCCCTTCAGTTTTCCACTTAAAACAAAAACCTAAGTGAAATTCAGTTCACCGCAGATTTGCCAATGCATCATTTCACTCTAAGGACAGATTAATAATTTCTGAACTTATTTCAACTGAATTTCATGGCCAAGATATCCAGTAATTTTACACCTCCCTACAATGACCTTTATACTGTACTTATTTTACAAAATATCACTGGTAACATTTTTTCCATTCCAACAAGCTTCAGGATACATATATCTTGATATTACTTTGGAATTACTACGGTGTGGAGTGCTCTGTAAATAATCAATGACATGTAGCTCGTTCACTGTAAAATTCTGAGGAGCATAGCACTGAAGACTGTTCATCTTTAATGCATTTTGTACAAGTCAAAGTTAACCTTTATGGAAGGTACAAGCTCATTTCGATGAATTCCTGAATCAGCCCCACTAATCTAACGTCAGACAATCACAAATATATAATGTAACAATAGCAACGCACCTGCTGCACAATGTGACTTCCCCACAGGAAGTGCTGTGACAGAACAACTCATTTCCATAGCCTGAACACCCCTAAAGTTCATTGGAACTTTCTCTAAAAGCAGGTTCTGACACTCTTGGCCCATTTCCTCTCAGTTATTCATGGAGGCAAAGAAGCAAATGCTGTTGTTACAGCTGAAAGTTTTTATAAGTTTATTTCCCGCTGCCAGAACATACAAAGCACCCTGATGGTATGTGATGTACCCAGAGACATCGAGTACTTAAGCAAATTCCCCAGACCCTTCTCTTACAGAGAATATGAACACATTGATACATTGCCTGCATATGGATATCCTATCTGAAAGTGCAGTATTACATCCCTGGAGAAAGATCCTAACATTCAGGCTCCTGTACATCCCTGATTTTAGGAAGAACTGGTTACCACGCAGGAGTAGTTGTTGTATTGCACTGCTGAGGACAATTTGGAAAGTTAGGACCATCGTTCTTCTAGAAGGTAAAACATACTCCTAGTTATGCTGGTGATCCAGGGGCCTGCTACATGAAGAACCATCCAGTGTCTCCATGGGCACTCGACTTCCAAGCCTTCCCTTTGCCAGCACACAGTGCTGCTCTGGAGGAGTAATGAGTGCCCTACAGAAAACATACAGCCTATATCATTCATTAACTGCTGTTTTAACAAGGTATTTATAGCCCCAGACCGGGTTCCACTTTGCAAATCAGGCCTTTTACCCTACACTGTGCCCTGTTCCTGCTCTGTCAGTGCTGGGTGTGTGATGCTGCACTGCTGTGATCCACTGCTCCTCACCAAGGTTTCTGTTGCCAAAGGCTCTCCTGGCAGGGGCAAATTGCTGTTGAATTGCGCTTGCCGTTCTTCTGCTGAGGTGTTTTATTGCTTTTGTAGATATTGATCTGCTTTTGGAGTTGTTGAAACCAAACATCTCTTTCCATGAAAACGTCCAAGAGAGAAGAATTTCTTCGGGAATTATAAACTCCAAAACTCTTCTCTGACAAACCTCCCCTAAGCCATGGTTTTCAGAAGTAGAGGAATGATTCATATGGAACAGGCTACCAATAAAGACTGGAACAAGCAATAGTTCCTCACTGCAACATGCTATGAAAAGGGATATTCAGAGTTCTAAACCAATATCTTTACAGCCAGGAGCCTCTAGGCTATCTCTGGGACCGGTATCTCCCATCTGCTCTCTGACAGTAAAGCTCTATTAGAGTTGAGGGGTGACAGGCAGTACAGTGATTTTCTTATTTTGGTGAAGTCACTTTGCCATGTCAAACATAAAATCAGATTTCCCTGAAAACTACTCACTAGATCTGAGCACAATTTTCTAACTTTCAGTTTAACAGGAGGCTCAATGCGATAGGGAACACCAACCACCTTGAAGGGAATTGCTTCATTTCATTTATCCTGCAAGGTTATACTAAGATTTTCCCCCTGTTTACTCAGTAGAATATACTTTTGGTTTGCCAAATACAGTTCAGTCAAACTACATCAAAACTCTGTTACAAATGCAAAGTAATCAACAAAAGAGGGCTGATACCAATGCATCACCCCAGCCCACAGGATCTGGGTAAAAAATTGTCCAAACTCTTTGTTTGTCTTCGCCCCTGTACAGTTATTTTTTCTCATTTATTTCCTGCCACTGCTAGATGAGAAAAGCAAGCATTTTATTGTGTTGTGGTACCACATAAGAGCTCATTTCATAAATGGACCCCACTGTGTTATGTTACATAAACCTCACAGTAACATAACACTATTTCTACAAAGGAACACGGTTAAAATTTTAACAATTGGTCTCACATTGATCTATTCCTTCGTCTCAGCCTTTCCCATCACTGCAGATTGACTAGGATATAAACATGCAGAAGCAGAAATAAAGATTTTTAATAGGTCAGATCTCTATGAATTGGAGTAGCTTGGAGGAGGTCAATAGAGCTGTACGGATTTACAGCAGCTGGATAAGCATCTGCCATGGCCTACTGGCCCCACATGTATATTTGGGAAGGAAAATTACTACCAAATAAAGAAATCAGCAATACTTTTATAATGTTTAACATGAATCCCTAATAACAGCAGCTCAATAAATGTTTTGAGCCTCTACTGTAAGAACATAATGAATTGTGAAAATTGTGGTGTTCTTTTGATGTAGCAAGTTGAGAGCTCTTAGTGAATCAACTTTATAATGAATTCTTTCAGATACTGATGAAAATGGTTCACTTACTAGGGAACTTAGCTTGATTTTGAAATTAATGTGGTAATTTAAAACTACTTTGGTAAAAAAGGTTTAATGACAGCTGAAACCTGAAAAATATAAAAGATGGAGGTTCAATGAATAAAGCGTTTGCTCCTTCAGCTCTGCAGGTTTAGCTGATGGCTAACATGAGTGCTGTTCTCTGAGACTGTTTGTTATTACCACACAACAAATTGGTCAAGTTCAGCTGCTCATACGGTGGACAGACACCACACAAAAACTCCCAAATAAACTCTGGCTGCATTGAAACTGGTGGCAGTGCTCCATTATTTCCCATGGTCTCAGCTTGCTTCCAATCTTCATAACAAGTATAATGACAAAAATTGAGCAACAGAAATGGCGGTAAACTGTGAACCACCAAATCTCTGTCATCTTATACCCTACAGTCACACAAAACTGCAGTATTCACACTTGATGTCTAAAATTATCAGCATTAAGGACACATTCCTGATACAATGTAAGAGATGAGGACAAGCAAAGGATTATTTTCAGAGGTTTGGATTTGGACATCAGTGAAAAACCGTTCACATGACCACCAACAATCTAATCTTATTTTCTCAACGCATTAGGAAATGATTCATTATCTAATCTTATTTACATCATGGGCATCCAAGTCATTCTCCCACTCTCTTTTTTAATCCTTAAATCCCAGCTAAATGGATTATGCCAGTACAATTTGTGTTTGGAAATCCTACCTCTGATTGCCTTCTGGGCAAAAATAAATACCATCACATGTACTCAGTCTAAACACTGGAATCAAGTCCTCATCTGGGGTAAATTAGCAGAGCTTGGTCAGATGTATAGTGAGTTTCATCCATTTTATTTGTTTACAGCTATTGAAATATTGGCTACTACTGTGGGCAGAGAGAGATTCAGGACTTCTCAGATATTTTCTCTACCACCTGAATGTGGTTAAGCATCATGTTGCAACAATTTGTCCATAACTATTAAACATCTCTAACTATTATAACATCTATTAAACATCTCTAACTAATAAAAATGCATTAAAAATAGCTCTCAGTGATGCTCTGTTGGTACCCCGGTTGAGATAAAAGCAACATATGCAGTCTGAACAGCAGAAAGGAGTAGAGGAAGACCCTAGATGAACAGTGCAAAACTTTACATGTACATATTTTTTACTTTTTAAGTGAGCAAATTAGCCAGAGAATATGGAACATTTTAAGTCAAAAGGCACATTTTTTTCCCTGAAAATCTTAGTAGTAGTTTTGTTCTCATAGTACACGGAATATTTTTTCAGAAATCAATGTCTAGTTACAATATAAATTGTGTGGGAATTCTAGCCCATGCTTTTAGCCCTTGTAAATCCTCTTTTTAACTTTCTGGCTGCACTTGTTTACAAGGATTCATGAGAAATCTGGAAGCCACATTTTTTTACCGATAAGTGCAGGAGGCAAACTGGTTTAATGATGTGTGGCTGCTCCAGAAATCACCTCTGTCCTTCCCTCCAGCATATTTAAACCCAGGCAGGGCTAATGACCAAATCTCAGGTCATTAGCAACTTCAGTCTGGTCTCTGCATAAAAGCATTGCCCTTCCTTCCGGTAAAACAGGATTAAAATGGGCTTGTCATTTGAGCCCTTTATTTTGTTATATGGTCTCTGTGACCGTGGTATCCAGTGCACTCAGCATTTACAGAGAGCCTGTCATCAGTGAGAAACTGAGGCAAAGATAAATTACATGACTTGCCCTGAAACTGAACTCAATTGAACTCAAACTGAACTCAAATTTCCGAAGTCCCAACCTGACAACTGCTGGAATCATCTGTCACTAAAATAATAAGAAATTTGGAAGAAAATGGTATGCTCTACCCATCCTCCTCTGTATTTATCTAGTATGATGTTTGATTCTCTTGTTTTACTCTGGATTAGTGATTACAGATTTTTAGAACAAAGTGCTTTGATTTATGATAAGGTTCATAATTCTAAATCTGTCTAATCATAAGGTTGCATGAAATCCTAGGAAGATTATATGACAAAACCTTTGAGGGGAAAAAAAAAAAAATTCTCATCTTTGTCCAGAAAATTGGATCATCCATATTCACCTGAACAGAAATTTTGTCCAAATTACTCATGAATTAGGAGGGGTGTTGGTTAGTTTGTTAATGGAGTATTATCTTGCAGTGTTTTTGGAAAAATTGCCCTGAGAAAATCCAATCCAGCAATTTAGTGAGGGTTTTTAACATTCTCTGTATCCCTAGTCTGCTATTCTCAGACTGTACCTTTTAAGAATTTTCTCTACATTTATTAAATAATACAAATAACACTAAAATAAGGGTGATGGTTGAAACTCTAGAGGATTTAGTTGTTTATAGAATGGCATTGATAGCACTAATGGAAATTTGAAGGGCATAAAGGAAACAATAAAATCAGAAGAGAAAAAGATAAATTCAATGACATCATCCAGGTTTTCAAGGAAAAAAAACCCCACCGATTAGTGCCAATATCCTCACTTTCTATTGCAATGTCCTATCTTTCCTCTTCACAGAAAAGTAGTGTATACACAATAAATAATGTTGATATTAACAGAGATACACTAAACTAAAAACAGATGAATTGGGAAAGAAGTAGTTAACATGAAGAGGAAAAAACCCTGGGTGTATTTGACTGATCCAGCTCAGGCACTCTCAGTTCCAAAGGCAGCAGCAGTGAAGAAGGTTAGTAAGATGCTGGTATACATTAAGAAAGAGGTATATCTGTAACAAAGCCAATAAAATTACATTTTTACTATGTAAGACCTTGTGGTGGTAGACCAAATTCGGAACACAATGTCCAATTTTGGTCACAAGAGTGGAAGACAGATGTAAATAAAATGCAGAAAGTACAGCAGAGGGCAACCAAAATGATTAATGTACTGGAGAATGCTAACACAGTAGCTAAGAGAATGATGAAATGGGAATTATTTAGCCTCAAGGAAAGGTGATTAGGAGGTGAACTGACTGAAATATTTAAACTACCTATGGGTTATTATAAAATCAAGCTTGAAGATGAATTAGAAATTTCTTGACAGACCAGAAATAAGGGAGGCAGGATTAAATACACATTAAATAAATGACCTCACAGGTCACTGTGGTACACAGGCTGGCTGGATGAGATGCCTCCATTTGGAAACTGCAGAACAGCCCTTGTGCTACAGCATATTGGTACACAGAGTGATGGAACTACCTGACATAACTGGTAAGAGCTGAAGGCTTGATCATTGACAGCAGCAGCAGCAGGGAACTCCCTCACTGGCAGAAGACTTGTGTGTGGTGAGATTGCTCAGTCCAGGTCATATCCAGGTGGTAATGGGGCTGCCTCCATCTATACACACCTCCAGAGTGGCTAAATGTCTCGTTCCCAAATGGATCTGTCAGTTCCTTGCCAGCAGGACTGATTTCTGAGGTTACATGTTTGGCATCGTCTTTGGATGTCGTGCTCTCAACCTGAGGGTTCATCACACCTACCTTTAGCCACCTAAGGTAAGGCAAGGCACTAACTTTAGGATGATCACTTCAGCTCCCACTGCAGGCACTGGAGAGAGGAGGAGCTACAGCCAATGCAGTGCTTCTTGCCTGTTCTAAGGCGTGTGCCTAAGACAGGTAAAATTAATTGCTCTCTGGAGATGGCTTCATCTTTCCATCGTCTCCACTGGCAGCCTCACATCTCACCAGGCTGCAACCTTAGTGCTGGGTACCTTTTTGGCAACCATTACCGTGATGCCTCTGAGTTATGACATGAAATCCAGAGACCATGAGCATACAGAAAAAATAGAAACTACTGAGAAGTGGAGGCCAGATTTTAGACCAGGTAGATGGCAACGAAGGCAAGATTTAAGTCCCCGGGGTAAAGTGAGAGAGATGATGAAGAGGGGTAAAAAGTTCAAGCTCACTTACAGTCATTCAGGAATCTGGGAGTTAAGCAGGAATTTTTGATGAACAAACAGTTCAGTTTGTCACTGATGGATGAAGGCTCCGAATCTGCATTGAGACAGTCCTGACATGGTCCTTAAACAATGCAGACTAAGAAAAAGAAACTGTACCTGAACAAAGAAAGGAAGAGGACACAGTGGCTATTAACAGTGAAATATGATGGTTTTAATTAGCAAATGCTAATTAAAGGACTGGATATACAGTGGAATGGAAACATTGAATCTCAGGTGAAAGTAGGTGATAGCAGAATACTATTAATCTGAAAAGGTATAATGAGAAAAACAAAGTAAGAGAAAATGGAAAGGCTGATTGTTCCTTCCAGCAAGGAAATGTTATTATCAATAAAAAAAATTAAGTGGAGCCTATTTTTTCTGTACTGAAACAAATTTTATACAGTATGTATAATGCTGGAGTTATATTTTTTGCATTAAGAAGCCTAAAAATGGATAATATTAATTTCCAAAATAATATAGACTTTAGCAAATTGTGGAAATCAAGTAATACAGCAAAAAAACCCCCACAAACCTGTAGAGAAGTGATGGGTTCCACAGCAGTGATAAAAATAGGATGGAAAAGGAGAAGAGGAACATAGGAAGAAAGAATTAGAAAGAGAGGTATATGCATAAGTAGATGTTAAAAATAGAATATAAATATATGAATAGATCTAAAGATAACAAAATATGTACCGAGCAGGATGATCAAGTTTCACACTTTTAAAACTACTTTAGCAATAACTGGAAAAAAAATTAGTAAAAACATACTTTCTGATGGACTCTGTTTCAGAGTCTGTTGGGTTTAAATACCAAGAGGTTCATAATTCTCCTGGACTATGGTTCCAAAAACTGAACAAAGCTGAGCAATAAAATACAAGTTACTGCACAATTAGAAGTCAGTGATCATACCATTAGATGTGAAATATTTGTAAGGAAAAGGTAGTGACATCATGCAACGCTGTTATTACAGTCAGAATCTAAAAGAACATAGAGCAAATTAAAAAAAAATGTCTTGAACAAAGTGTTTGACAGAAAAGAGATTATGATGTACTGGTAAATATTTAAGAACAGATAAAGATGATAAAATCCAAATTAATTCCATCAGAGCCCACCAGATTTCAGCTGAAGAGTTTGGAAGCTGAATACAGTTTTGCTGAAGCATAAAATCACAGATAAACAGGGGTAGTCACAAGTACTGGGAAAAACATTACCATTACTGTCTGAGCCATACCCAATCTATTGATTTTATTTTTTTTAAGGTAACATAAAGTGTTTTGATTTTACTGGGTGGAAACATCAATTGAATGCAAAGAGAAACTGCAGATATTGGGACTATTTACATTTAAAAAAAGATTGAGAGGTGAAGATAAAAGTCAAAAAAGCCGTTTAACAGCCCCTCTCAGCTCTTTATTATTGTGTTTGTCCTTCCAGAAGTGCAAGGAAAACACAATGAGACTGAACAGCTGCAAATTTAGAAACAATAACTTGATAATTTTGCTTCCTGGTACCGCCACCTCACCAAGACTCCAAAGATGCACTGCAGTAAATAGGCAGTGCATACAAAGTAATTTTTCCTCTTTTAAATGATTTTGGAGCATTTTGCTTCAGAGTCTGCACCAGCCTTCACCTATCAGGACTGTAGAATGACTGGCCACAGTTGTCCCATAACTGCACCTTTGCCTGCAGGAACTGGCACTGATTGTTGTTGGAGGATTGGACAGTGCACATCCAGGTGAGCCAAACTGGGCAGTTCCTATTTTTCATCTTTGTGTGTGTGTTTTTAGATGAGAACAAAGGACAATAGAAAGAGGAATGAAAGAAACCATCCATATTGCAAGTACTGTAAATGCACATATGTGTGAGTTTGTACAACGTATATATGTTTAAGAAACACTTGGGTTTTGCTGTGGAAACATAATTATTATGAACTTAAATACATCTATACAGAAAGACACGACTCCTATCCTTACTTTCGCCTTCTTGTCAGACAAGAAGGATGATGATTTGTTTCCTTTTAATGGAAAAATGGCAGCATGTTTCTGCTCACACTCTGACTGCTTGAAAAAATAGTGGCTGCCAGCTGTGCTCTGAGTAAAACTAGGATTGGTCTTATAAAACTGGCAGTCCAAGTGCAAGACAGAAAATGAACCCTTAGCAATATCATGTAAGGAGAGTCTGAAAATTATTTTATATATTTTATCAAAGTGAAACTCTGAATATGTTAGGTATCTGCAAAGAGTGGAGGCTAATGATGGGGTTCTTCCAAAACAAAAAGGCTCATGGTTGGGTGAGAAAGTCTCTTTCCTCTTTCACAGGACCAAACGTGAACAAGGTGTTGATTCAGCATTAGTTTTCTGTTCCCAATTGCTCCCTGCCTCCTGGAGGAGCATTCATGGGGAAGGTCAATGCCAGAGATATCACATGAAATGCTGCTGGGACTTGCAAGGTTGTGCATGCTCATTCCCAAAGACAGTGGTGCAGGGAGGGATGGAGGATTTAGAGATCCTGCACTGGGTCCGAGAGAACATGTTGGGACTGGTAAAGTATAAAATGGAATGTGAGGTTTGGGGATGCTCCTCCCTCCTATGCCATTAACCCCACGATGGGAAGCATGCCAGCTAAACACTGACTCAGTTTCCCACTTATAAACAAGGGACAGTAAAGTATTTTTGTTGTGTAGAGTAGGATAATTCTCATCATTACAGCCTAGATTATGCTTTGATATCTCAAGTGAGTAAACACAGCTGAACTGTGTAATATTATCAATCTTACAGCAGCAAGGAAGAATTTTGGCTGTTACAAGGCCTCGACCTTTTTCTCCCACTTTCCCTTCCACTCAGAATGCCCCAAACACATGCTGAGGAAATAACACTGTGATGGCAGCTAAAGAAGGGCCAGTGGGTACTGAAGTGTGGCTTTGTCAGTTTAATAAGCTGCTGCTCTTGCAAAAATGGCTGCAGTCTCTAAACTTAACCCCTGAGAACTTCAATTATTTCATCTACCAATCTTTTGGATTACTGACACCCTCTAAGGGAAAAGCTGTTGTCTTAGATTAGCCAAAGTAGCTACAATGCTGTCTTCCTTAGAGACTGAGGATGACTTAGCTGTCTTATCCTTGGAAAATCTATATAATCTGAAGATTAATCCCGAAGACTCTGATCTCTTTGCAGCAAAAGGCCATTCCTAACAAACTGCTTTCTCTCCAGCAAAGCCAGTTCTTCACTTTCTCTTTCAGCCTAGAGTAAAAAGAGCTGTAATTGTCCTAATAAAAGCATTTTAGTGTCATGGATAGCAACTGTCATAATACAATTTCTTGCCTACATAAAATTTATCCAGAGAATAAAATGGGTCCTAAATTCCTTGCTATGAAAAAAAAAAAAAAAAAAAGAGAGAGAAAAAATAAGAGAGTTAATTGCTATCAGTTAAATGAAAGCATGGAGGAAACTAGATGAACAGCTTTCTGTTGGATCTCCTACAGGTAACTTAGACTACAAAATACTTGATATTGTATGTGTGTTGACTTTAAAATCATTGTGGGATACAAAATAATGCACATCGCCTCTCTGAGCTGCTTCATTAGCCTGATTTACCTCCAAGGTTCCTGTTTCAGGCAAGTCTGCTGGTCTTGCATACAAAAGGATCAGCCACAGCACTCTGCAGCGTGAGCCAAGTCTTTTGTCCTCCCTGTAAGAGGGAATAAAGAAAAGTACAAAACAAAAACAAACCTGCCCTGCAAAAGTAGCCTGTCAAATTAGCAGGGCACTTCAAATACAAACATCTTCAAATCTTCACTTTTCCTCTATTTTAGAGACAGAGAAGAAAAGCCTCATTTAGCAACAAAACACAGTCTTTGACATACCGCTTTTAAAATAACTAATCGATCAATCTCTCCCTCCCTCTGTCCATCTTCTAAGAGAGAAGATTGAATGCAGTTTGAAAAGAAATGTCCAAGAACGCTCATCTGTGTGACAAAGCAAAAGCCAGATCTAAAGCAAACAGTAAAAGCTGAAAATGTCCCTGCTCCTCTGAAAAATGTAGGGTAAGAGGCAGAGTCCTGGGGCAGGGTGTGGGAGCTCCACGGGTTGCTGAGGTCCATTGCAAATGAAGCCACATAAGCTCTCTCACCTGCTCCTACCAGCGATTGTGGGACATTTTGGTGCGACCTTTTGAAATGTACATAAAACACTGCAGATCGTCTCCTCTCCTGAGGGCATCTGTAGCATGAAACTGAAGGTGGCCTCACAGTTGGCAGAAAGTGTGTGGGGCTTTCTGTTTACATTTATTTGTGTACAGACACTGGCTTGTTGCTGCTTTTCCTAAATTACTGCCCTCTGCATTTCCTTCATTTTCCACGCACTGCTGTTAAATCACTTTTTCTGATAAAAAGGGAAACTTGATGAGTTGAAAAAAATCCTTCCATGTCAATTCTGCAGTTCATATTCATGCTGAGATTGTATCTAATTTTGAAAATCTTCACACTTGTGCCCTGCCATCATGTGTAATCTTTTATGCATGGCTACCTCCACTGCTGCTGAAGCAGTTGCTATGCGACAGATGAACCTGCTCCGTGGGGCCCTGACATTAGTAAAAGCAAATTGACCACAGGAGCACTAATCTAGCATGAAAAGCAGTTGGTGCCGTGCATTTCCTAGAGAAGGATTACCTAATCAACAAGCAAAACCTCCTTATAAACGTGAGCTGAATTACCTGGGCCTGGATTTCCCTGTTTCACACCTTTTTTTGCTACATCACATCATCCTGAAGAGTGGAGCCTGCGAAGGTGCATTACTCAAGAGGAGCAGAGACTCACCTCAGATCAGATTCTTCAGCTCTCACCCTGGCCTGCTTGCAAATTTGTCATCTGGGCTGATAGTTCCTGTAAGTTCTTTCTCCAAGGTTACCAAAAACTGGTAATGAAGACAAATAAAGACAAAGGATGGTCAGACAACAGTGAATGTCACCCTCTTATCACCTCACAGATAAGCCATATAAACTTAAAGTGTCAAAAAAGGGTTAGACGTGAAAGTGGTTGCCTAATCCACATGGAAAGAGGGGTATAATGCTTTCTGCTCCAAAAGCACCACAGCACACTGCTGCCTTTCTTGGAGAGTGATCTCAGGGGAATTATACTTTGCCAGCCAGATCACTACTAACATCATTATTAGTGATTTAACCCTGCAAGTACTGGGCAATTTTCTTTGAATCCATCACCAAACATATGATTATATTACAGAAAATGAGTCCTGAGTCACATAAAGGTTCAGCTGACCTCCATCTGGATGTTTCTGAGCAGGATAAGGCTGATAATCTACTGTTTTCTTCTAGAGGTAGAGAGGCTTTTTAACCCTTATCTTCCTAAAGGTGAGCAGAGTTTTTGCAAAAAGTGACTTCAAAAGCCACTTTTGAAGAGGCAGGAGAATTATAGGCACTCCTGGGGGATCCTCTAAATTTGGAGGATTCAAATTTGCCCAGTCGAGGGTGTCTGTAACTTCCCTACACCCCAGTGAGATACGATTTACTGCATAAAAGGCAGTTTTCCCCTCCCCTCCTATTTCCTATTATGGTCCACCAGAAAGAAATCCAACAATCCAGAGTGTAATACTATAAGTATCAAAATACTGCACCTGGATATTACAGAAAGAGCATCTCAGGTCAGAGACCAGGCACTGCTACATCCAAGGGGAAAGTCGCATCTTGACTGCACTTCCACTACGGCCCAGTCTGTGCCAAGGGCTCAACGTGCTTAGCTCTCAGTGGAGACAAGGTGGCTCAGATTCCTCAGGAGGTATTTGAAACAGGACAGAATGGGAATCTGATGACATCTTCAAGGGGATAATGCTGAAAACTGTTGCGTCATAAGCCTTAGAAAAGGATCTCAGATAAGAAAAAAGAAATCACTCCTTGCAAAATCTGAATCTCTTCCTTTAACTTTGTTTTTCCGAGCTTCTGAATATAACAGCAACTACGACAAAACTTGTTGTTCTTAAATTAAGGGGCTTATTTAGCTCATCAAATGAGTTTTATTTCTTGTGCTGCTGCTGCTTATGACTAAACTCTTGTTAAGGCTCACGGTACAAGGGTTACTGACTATTCACTGAGTGATGCGAAGGGACTTAGTGGTACAACTTCCATTAACCTTAATAGGATCCATACAGCTAAATCCCCACCCTGAATATTTAACCTCTACGGTCTCTGTCTCTTCTAGTCAGTACAAATTGCCTTGAAGAGCGAAACAAACACATATATTCTGCCTTTGGTGCAGTGCTTAAGCACACACAGCAGAGGTTCATCGTACCCGTTTGCTGCTCTCAGATGGGTCCTACCCCACAGCCCCACCACTGGCCCAGGTACAACAGCACAGCAGGGACTCATCTTGTAAGCCTTGCCCTACCTATGCAGAAATCTTCATACCAGCTGAGCTTGGGATCTGTGCAAAGTTATACAAACAGCCTTTCGTGCAGGACTGTCTCCTGCCACAGATAAGAGCAGTCATGTTCTGTGCTAGTAGGACTTTTATTTAGGCCCATCACAAAGGAATCAAGATCAGAGGCAGGACCAGTGAGAACCTGGGAGGTCAGAGTTCAGTTCATATTCATAAGGAAGACATTTGGTTCGTACTGAACCAGTGCTCCAGGGCAGATCTCAGGTCATCACTAGACATCAACATAATGCATTGGATAAGTTCAACAAAGCTTTTAGAATTTCACACTGTACTTTTTTGCCATATACACACTTTGAAGCAACTTCTGAACCACAGGACCTGGTACTGGAACTTGGTCTCCAAAACGCACAGTAGTTTCAGGCAATTCCTTACTTTCCACGTCCAGGCTTTGCAGAAGGTACCATGTGCTGTAAATCAGTTGCCACCTCAGAGTTCTCACTCAGAAGCGGCTGAACAACTGTAGCTGGCAATACTGTGATATTCTTTACCTTGCTGGTGAAGGCAACAAACATCTCCTAAGAGCCAGATTCAATACTAATGCAAAACTGCTCCTCTGCCAGTTGCAGCTCCTCCTGTTTTCATGACCAGTTGAAGTGCATGTTTCCCCGGGTTTAACCACTTCTTCTCTTCCTTCTTCACTCACCCTTTGCACAGCATGGATGCACACAATTCAGTGTGTGTCCTCATAAAGAGAGAAATTATATCCCTCTGGTCTTGCCTTGGGTAGGATCAGCAAGCTTTTAGGATGCGTTATAACCCAAGGAGAAGAGCTGTACAAGCCAGACTCCATGGGAGCCAGCTCAGGTTCTAGAAAGTCTTAAAGGTGCTTCAGCACATCATTCCCCTGAGCAAAGAGGTACTGCTGCACTGCAGTCGGGGCTCAGGGCTACACTGAAGCTGCTATTTCCAGATTTGAGTGCACCATCTGGATGCACAATCTTGGGCAGGTGCTAGCTCAAGGCTTTCTTTGCTGTACTTCAATACACAGAATAGATGCATCCCCGCTTGCCAGGCAAGCTCTCCAGTTCCCCCTTGTCACCCCGCTGTCCTTTCCAGCACCTGTTTCAGCTTGAATTTGTTTTCCTTGAAGGTAAGTGATGAGAATTGTACAGATGAGATTGTTCGAAACTCATCAGTGTTTTGTACAATGGCCTTAATACTTCCCTCTTTCTCCTGGAAATACCTCTCTTAATGGATCCTGGGATCACATATGGGGCTTCTGCCCATTCATGCTAATTTAATCTCTCCCATTGTTCATCAGAGCTTTTTTCCTGCCCTAACAGCCACTTCTTTTTTTGGAGCAGTGACACAAATTATCATTAAGCAGGGCAATGCTCAAACCCTCAAGGGCTACAATTAGGTTTCAGGGTTCCATGTGGGAGGACTGCACCAGAATACTATAATCCTTTCTTTATTCTTTAATGATCATTACACTCTCAATGTATTAATAAAACTCATTTCCTATCCTTCTGGATATGCAAGACAAAAGTAATTAAAACAAAAACTAAGAAGCTCTTGTTGTATGGAGTAACAACAAGGGTCCAAATTCAGCTTTCAGCAAAGCTCCAATAGCTCAATTCTGTGCCCACAAAAATAATTAAAAGATATCATAGAATCACAGAATGGTCTTTGTTGGAAGGGACCTTATCAGTCCTCTCATTCTAACCTCCTGCCACAGGCAAGGACACCTTTCACTAGACCAGGTTGCTCAAAGCCCCATCCAACCTGGCCTTGAGCACTTCCAAGGATGAGGCAGCCACAACTTCTCTGGGCAACCTGTTGCAGTGCTCAAGCCCTCTTGATGATCTTTGTGGCCTCCTCTGGGCACACTCCAGCAGGTCCACGTTCTTTTGTGACCTTCTCTCTTATATTTTGGTGACTCTGAGAGTTAAGTTCCTGTCCCTTACTGCATGGCTCACCAAGTGCTGGGAGTAAAGCTGAGAACAGAAATGCATGAACTTCAAAGTCAAAGATGGGAGGAGAGGAGTGTTCTAAAAAATCTGAAGCCCAAACTTATATGTTTCCTGTGATGAAAACTAATTATAAAATCAGAATGCATTACCATAATTGTTTATATCTGTGTTTTAAGGAATTTGCTGTCTTCTGAATCTAATAAACGAAGGAACTGAAGCTTGACTGCTACAACAGTTTTTAATCTGTTTGGAAATTAGTCCAAACAATGAAGAAATGCTTTCCAGTAGTACAAGAAAATGTTACAGTAAGGAAAGAAAATGGGAGGTAAAGAGAAACCTCTTAAAAAAAACCAAAAACTAAAAAAAGACTTAATTATTAATTGGGGATAATTACGGGCACAATGTACCTGACTCTCCTGGAGTGCAGGATGGGAAACAAGGACAGAGGAAGCATTGTCTTTGACTTTCTGCCTAACACATCCCTGGCAGATGCCATAAGTTGCTCCCCAGGGAAGCTGGGAGCCAGGGGCCCCCCTTGTGCACCGGCTGGGAGGGGTTGGCAGGTTACAGACAGGGTATTGTGATCCCACCCCTCATAAAGACTTGTGAGCTCCCTGTTCTCCCTGAGGTTCAGCTGCAAATGAATATGGTACAGTCTTGGCAAGCTAAATGTGAAATATCTGTCAAATATCCCTCTCTCTGTATTTTCAGCCCTCTCAGCAAGGTAGTCTTCAAGCATCTGCTCATACCTCTGCAGCGAAGGCAGATTAATTTAAAGGATAAAACATCTGATAGAGAATAATTGCTTAAGAGCAGCCAAAGCAGACAGAGGTTTAGGATAACTACGTTTAGTATTAGCACAGATCCTTCATCCGATTCTTGGTCATAAAAGAGAAATTAGTCTATTTCCCATATCTCTCACTTCTACAGCTGTTCACCTCATCACATTGTGCACACAGTTGTTAGAGCTGCCTAAGATTAAACAGGTTTTTGGCAAGGATTGCAAGGTAGGCAGTTTTCTGTCAGATGGGGAGGACTGTGTAGGAGGTTAATAGCATCAGGCACACCCAACGAGAGCAGTCATGGCACAGAGGCCAATAAAGGCCTTAAAATCAACAGCACTTTTGAAATTCGCCTCAACCCAATTTTTCACACACTTGGTCAGGGGGCCTTCATTTCCTTCCTGGTGAGAATATGTTTATATCACCTGAGCTCAGCTAATTTCTGTAGTTCAGGGTCAGCAAGGTCTCCGAGACCTGCATGAGCAAAGAGAGTAAATAAATGGTGCTTTTATCCCACTCATGACCTTGCAGGTGCACACACGAATGCAGCAGTGGGGAGAAGCAGAGCAGTTGTTAGTGTTGTTACCTGTATTATAACTGTACTGGGCATCAAACCCCAGCTTTGGTTGCAATCTTTCAAAACACCAAAGCATGCCCAGCTTTCAGCAGGGTTTTCTTCACAAAGCTGGGTGTCACTGATGCCATGGGTGGATGGTATGGCTCTCATTCCAATATTTAGCACCGACGTAATTACCAGCACAGAGCAATAAACTCGGTAACTCCACATTGTAACACTGCAGGGACACAGAAATGCTCCAGAAACGCTCTGAACAGAAGCTCTATCTCTGACTCAGAAACAAATCCTCTGACATTTTGTCTGAAGAAACCAGCTAAAAATAGCCTTTTAATCATGATTTGGCCAAAATAATCTTTTGCAAGGGTGAAATAGTGAGTGTCCAACCCTTACTGTAGAACAAATATGTCACAAATCCAGCTGTGGTGCCCAGCTGAGGCAGCGGTGTGTGCTGAAGGCCGAGCTCAGCTGGTTATCAGCAAGGCAAGGTACAGTGGGGTGAATTCCTTACACTTCTCAGCCTATGTAAAGTTCTCTCCCTCTTTTCTTTTTGAGGATGAAAGTAGCGTTTGTGGCTTGCTGGAAAAAAAAAAAAAAAAAAAAAAAAAGAAAGAAAGAAAGAAAGAAAATGAAGCTTGCTAGAGGATGTTCTGTTTCTAATCCAGCTTGCGTGCATCTCCCACATGTTCCCGAAATTTCTGCAGCAATAGGTGTTTGTTGTGCTGCTGTGTGGAATCTCAAACAGCTTTAAAACAGCATCTCCTCGGATGTCTCATTACTCCTAAAAAGAGTGTTTGCTCTCTTTCTTTTTTTTGTTTCAAGATTTAAAGAAGAGGCAGCTGCTAGAGATCGATTTGTTTTTTTTTTTTAAATACTCCCCTCCTAAATAATAGAGTGTCATGTGCCTCTCAGATGGAGATCACACTTTGGCTGCAGGCTTAACGGAGCTGCTTTCCTTGGGAAAATATCACAGCTGGGATGTGACCTGCTTCTAGACTTTGATTTCATTTCTGCAAGAAAGCAGCCCACCACAGCTTGTTAGCCCAGGATTTCCATATTACTGACTCGGGCCAAGCACAGTGTTAGACCTCAATAATAATAATGAGTTGTGAAAGGAGTTCATAACTGGATGTGTGAGATAAAGAATATTTGAAGAGCAAAGGTTGACAATATTCTTGGGGATAATGGCATTATTTCAGGGGAATCTCTCTAAGCAGCATGTATCTGAGGAATTTGTCCCTGACAGACCACACTGCCAGCTTTCTTGCTGCCAGCACCTACTTTGGTTTCCCAGCCATTATCCAAACAGCATTTCTTCTTCAAACCCTTTGGAAACATCGACTTTTTGAAAAGACAGACTCCCAGGAGGAGTTTAGCACACCAAATAAAATAAAGTAATTAAATAAAATAAAATAAAATAAAATAAAATATGAGGATTACAAAGCCAGAAATTGATTAAGTAATACTTACGCAAACCTTGCTATCTGAAAAGTGTTACAGATTTTGTTGCACATTCTTCTAGCTAGGACAAGTACTTTATATGTAATCACCATTTTGCTGCCACAGAGAATGTGATTTCAGCTGCTTCCTGCTCAGTACAGTGAACATCCGAATCACAGTGGAAAAAATTTCAATCAGAAATCTCTCAATTTTCACAAATTTCTGCCCGGTGCTCTGCATAGCTGCTCCCACAGTGTATTCTGTCTGCTTTAAGGAACTGCTTATTGTTGCTACAATAGGAAACACTTGCATGAGGATGTGCACTCCCTGGCAATACCTTGTGCATGAGGAGCAATACTCTTTTGACCTTTTTCAGCATCTCAATTCTTGCCTTCTTCTCACCAAATGATTAATACTCTGAAATCATTGCAGACAAAACCGAAATTTTTGCATTCGAATCACATGTCTAGATCAGCTTTCTTTCCTCCCCCCTATTTTCTTTTGTACTTCTTCCTGTGCCTGTAAATGCCCAGAAAAAGCTGTAGAGTATATCCTTTTGGGTCCCAATTAAGATTCTGAACTGCTGTTCTCTGTATGATAACAACCTGAAGTGCTGACAACACGCTACCTGTCAACAGGCAAATGAAGGCCAACCATCTGTTCTACTATAAATTGTCTCCATTACTCTCAACTTGAAAATCTGCTTTAAAGACTCCCCAATTATCTAGTAACCTGAGCCAAATGATGCAATGTTATTTTAACCAAAATCGCCATTGTATAGAGGGAAAATAAACATAAAAAGCTCCGAACAAAGAAAGATTTCTGAAAAGTTGTTTTATATCTGATTTTGTGTGTACAGCTCTGATGTGTGTGCTGAAGCAGCTCTAAGTCTTAGAAGCTGAGTATCAGATTACTGCTGCTTCAAACCCTGAATTTCAATTGCCAGAGAGCTGGCTACACACTCCTGCTCAGGAGCTTCTGTCTCAAACACTGGAGTTACAAACCTGCAAATAACTTGAGCTCTCCTGGATGTGCAGTGCCCAGCAGGACCAGGCACCTGGCACTGCCCCAAAGGTGCCAGTTCCTCTGGGGACTTCAGCACAGTTGTGTGGCTCCAGGCAGAAGTGCACTCGTGTAGCACAGGCTGGTGAGTAAGGCCATCAGCACATCAGTGCAAGTTCAGAGGTGAGATACCAAAGGAAAAGGCCCCAGACAGGTTTGATTTTAATTTAGTTTTTGCCTAGTTGAGCTTGCATTTAGTTCCAGGATTTTCATGTCCAGAAGTAAAGATCAGCATAACCAGGCACCAAAGCAAGGGTCCAGCTCTTGCCTGGTTTCCTGTCCCTAGAACATTCCCTATTCTTTAGTTTGTCTTTAAACTCTTGTATTGCTTGCTGGCTTTTCTCTTTTGTGCATTCCCTGCTTTCTGTCACACTGTTCTATAGGCTTGCAATTACTTTCTAAGTAATGGAATTCCAACCTTCTTCCCTTCTGCACACTGAGGAAAACTTGGCCTGGCTTGCCTAGTGCACCAGCGACAGTAAGTGTGCATAACTTGTACCTGTGCATCATAAACTGCACAGAGCTGCAACTGGTGATGCCCAGGGACAGGTTTGCCTGTGGTTCTCTACTCAGATCCTTTCAGAAGAGCAGTGGTGCCAAAACCCTGTTTTATTCCCTTGTTAAATTCCACTGGGGAAGGCCATAAAAAAAGAGATGGTGAGTTTAGGCCAGGTTTCCACCACCTTGTTACATCCCTAGCACCTCTATGGAAAGTTTAAAATAAAGGACACAGTACAGAATTTACACAGATATAAATGAACACATACACTGTGGGGCTGATAATCTAGCCCAGACTTCCCCTGTTCAGTAACCAAAACTTGTATCAGCAGCTGGTTCAAGCAAGCAGGCCAATCTTAAAAGCTATTCAGAGGATTAATCTACTGCACTTATCCTTGAACTCCATGTAATAGTGCTCAGATTTTGAACACAGGACTCATTACACCTTTATTTTAGTTACAGGGCCAGAAAGCTCAGTAGTCTTCCCATGTACAGAGAAAACATATTTAAAATGCATCCATGCTTTTTAATGTCTAAAGATAACAGATAGCAAAAATATCATTGGCTGAAGGAAAAGTAATACAAAAGTACCTGGGCTTAGCTTTGCAGATGCAAGAATTAGGAAATGGGATTCTACTGGAAAACCTGCAGGCTTCTTCAGAACCATCTTCATGTGCAGGTGTTAAACTGAAGTTTCAAGGACAGCAAAGACAAAAATCCAAAATAAGGAAACATAGGCTTGTATGTGTTTTTGTCACTGTGACTTCTACAAAGCCATTCACCTGTATAATGCCTTCTTGACAAGACAATGGTCATAATTTGCAGCACTTAAATGGCACAGAAAAACTCCAAAAATCTCTGTAAAACACTGAGCAATGAAACAACAGTACTTGGTCCCATGCTGTGGGTCAAGCAAAATCAAGTAACTGCCTTTTTCACAGCCTTGAGTTGGAATAACAGTTTGTGCTCTGTAGTACTTAATAAGGAAATTAAACTTGAAGAATAAGATGACACAGTTGCCTTCATTATGAATACCTTTTTGAAGGTTCATATTTCTCCTTTCATACAAAAGAAAGGTAGGAATTTATAGACTGTACTAGATATTTCCAAGAAGTTCAAATGAGGCAAAGGTAAAAGTTCATTTAATGAATCAGAGTCATATCCATGTGACCATTGTAATACATATAAATGAGTCAGATTCCTGCCCTTCAATGCAAGTAAGCTCCAGCCTTCAACAGTGGTATGAATTTGCATTTGTCATGACCCTTGAGATGTTGTTTTCCTTTTATGGACATTATTTCTCATCCTACAAATTTCTGTGTAGAGGAAAGCCTACCTCCTACTTTGATTACTAAATTGTTTTGGGTTTTGCTGTCTGGCTGATCTGGTGGGACTTTTGGTTTCTGCTGGGTTTGTCATTCTCCCTCCTGAAACCTGTAGCCAAGATTTTGATGCAGTACAGTTGTGCTTGTCTTTGCACTGGCAGCACCTTGTAGCTGTCTGCATTTGCTGCTGGCATTTACAACTTCCCACTGCTGTAAACAGCCCTAGGAATTAACACACCCACCCCTCCTTGGACAAGTATTTTAAAATAGTAGAACAGAGCAATATGCGTCTGCCAGCTTCCCATGGTATGTAATCTGAAACAATAAAAGTTGCTTAAATTTAATTACCTGCTCTAGCAGCTATATCCAGTATGGATTCATTTAGCTTTATATTCCCCACTGCTATATAGGGTCCATCCACGCACACTTCTGCCTCGGATCACCTCCCTCTAGTCAGGAAATCCTAAGTGAATGGTCAAAGTTAGCACAAGTTCATTAAGAAGGTGACTCACTGAGGTCTATCTCCAAATAAACTCTGTTATTAACTTGAGCCAAATTGAAACAATATCACATTGTCTTACATTTCGAGAGAATATAGGAAATATCTTTTACTAAATCTGTACTGAAGTCCCAAATCAAGGACTACTTTACATTTTTGAAGAGATAACACATGAAGAGCACCATTTCTCAATGTCTCAAACCAAAGTAAGGCTAAATCATGCACCCAGTGTAACCCAGGTTAGATCTCACATCCAGACACCCTGACCTCTATGCTATTCCAGACCTACATTCAATACTCACACCTCTAGTCATCAACTATTTTGAGATTTGGGGAAGAGAGAGGATCTCCAAGGATAGAGGTCTAAACAAATATAGCCAAGAACTTACTTGCATCACACACTTGTTTACTCTGCGAACAACAACTACCTCGTTTCTTGTTGTTCCAGTCAGGAAAAGTTCATAAAGGACCCGAGTATCACCTTCTGAACAAACACATCACAACAACATTCCAGCAAAAAGTGAAATGCATGATGTATAAATATCTATTAACTGCTGGAGTGTACAGTAAGGGAAGGAGAAAATATATATTCAACTATGTGACAGGTATTTCAAAGCACCACATAATTAGCTTTGTTTAGTTATTTTAATTTTGTTTTTATTGGCAAGATGCAGTATGAAAAAATCTACTAATTAGATAGGAAGTTCCCCTAAAGACATCTATCAACTGTTTCTATTAATACAGGCAACTGTGAGTAAGTAGGTAGGATGGAAAAACACTCAGAAACAACTTTTAGTTAATTAAATTGAGGCCTGGATGCAAACTACTTTTCCCCCATCAACAAATGTTCAGTCACATTTCTCAGAAAATTGGATTTAAAACATTTTTTCAGAGTGAAGGATAATCCTAAATCTGAGGAACCTGTCAGAATTTCAATTTCCATCTACTTTATTTCTCATCACTTCAACACAGTAACACTAACTATGTTATCTCTATGGCTTGCTGAACTCCATGGAGAAAGCTGCTGTCACTAACAGTGAGAGGGGTGTTATAGGCATTCCAAATGTGTAGGATGGTTGAACTTTTTTAACACTTGCACTCCTTGGCTTTAATTAGTCACAGAGTAATACTACAGAGTAGTACCACCAACCACAGAGGTTGACTTTTTCCAGACTGAAAACTAGGGCCTTTTTTTTTTTCCTTCCCTCAATTCACAAATTTAAAAGACCTTTTGTGATACTCAGGTTGGCCACCCAGCAATTTCTCATGTTGTCATCCAAGTTTTTATTCTGCAGGCCAGGCTGTTGGTCAGTCAGGGTTAAATGATCTAGGAATACACCAATAGCCTCCAAGGAAAGATTTAGATTTGGTGGGTTTCAGTAATAAATAGCCACAACTTGAAGGCAGTGTCCTCTGGTACTAATGATGCTGCAGGGTAGCAGGGAAGGAAGCAGGGCAGTAGCATATGACTTACTGCACATTCATTCAGTATTTGAAATCTTTGCTCTGTTGTGCCTGGGCAGGAAATAGCCACTGCCCCTTCACTGTGTAGGCTGGAACAATCCTCAGTGGCCCCTTTATGTGGAGCCTACATAAACCCCAGACATCACTTTAGCATCAGGATTTGAGTGCACACTGCAGTGTCCCTGGTGAGATCAGCTGGGGTGTTTTCCTGTGTGTGCTGGGTCTGGAGAGAGCAGACAGGTTGGGCAACCACCCTGCAAGAGAAGAGGTACCATGGACAAACACCGAAGCAGCAGAGGTGGCCTCAGATCCCAAGAGTCCGCACAGCCTTGTGACCGGCCTCTGGATGAGCAGCAGCCCCACAGGGAGTGTGGATACCTGGGAAAATCTAAGGGAATGTCTCCTTCAAACACGGCATGGGGACTCCTGCGAGGCAGGCACAGTGCTGGCTGCCGTGGGAAGGGAAGGACGCAGAGCCAGCTACAGGAGATTGGCAAGGCAAGGTCTATTGAAGGAGAATCAAACAGAGCCTGTTCTCCCTAAAGATCTGGTAGCAAGAGGGGTAGGTGAATGTCCAAGACTGAAAAGAAACCCTGCTTTAATTCCTGATGTACACATACCCAATTCAAAGAGCAGTCAAGGCATAGCTGAAGAGTGAATTTGCTGAACAGATACAGCACACAGTGCTCTGTGTAGCATTTCTCTTCACATTTAGAAAATAACTAGATCTCATGCTTATTTTGCTTCCCTTCTCTATATCTAAATTCATATTCTTTACCACCTGCGTGTGCAGAATGGAATAAATAATGATTACCACTGTGATAGAGAACTACTGCTAAAATCCCAGTAAGTCATCAAATGGTTGTTACATACAAAGATAATGCAGTCAATAGTGAGGCTTTTTCAGCAGGGTTAGGCAGCAACACTATATGTGCATGTTTTATTAGTTACAAAAATGGGTATTTCAGTATAAGCACCACATGTAGATCAAACTGACAGACTCCTTTGGGATTAAGCCCCATCGCCTTCTGAATGCAAGACAAGCATAAAACCACTGCAGCAACGGGGAAAAAAAATCAGCTTGAAAATAATTAAACAGCAAGGCAGCCACCCATAATGATATTCAGCAGAACACATTAGGGACAGTTTGCTGGGAATGCACAAGAGCACTCCAGTTGTTTAATTAACATTGAAACGGCGGTTCCACAAGAACTAAAAATCCTGTTAATTTATGTGTCTCTTAATGATGCTCATTTAAATACTGTCAACTTTTCTCCAGTTTAATATTCATGATTTCTAGTCATTAAAACACCACGCTCAGCTTGTGGATTCACCAAGAAACACAAATTGTTTGATGATGATGTCAGTTCTTAAAAAGTTTTTCCCCCCCCCCTTTAAGTGTAAATCTCTCAGTGCTCATCACTAGGGTCATTGTAGTCTGGTCTATAAATATCATTTTTATCATTCGTATAATATAATAAACTCCAATGTTCTCTCTCACCTTCAAAGATGAGCCCTGCTTGCATAGTCAGGAGTTATTTATGTAAAGGTAGTTATCTTTTTACGACGGAGCATCTCAGCTGGTTAATGTAATGGCTTTATATATTGGGATACTGGGCTCAAGTCCCACTTTAGATTATAAAAACTATTTTCATCCAGGGTAGGAAACATTACATTAAAAATAATTTTAGTGCTGAAAAGATGCTTGCAGCTGGGTATTAAAAAGATACTGCCAATATAGGCAGAAGTAGAATTTTGACCTCCCCAGAATTAGTATACCCATGGTCTGAACAAATAGTTGCTTCCATTAAACTTTTGTTTACCCTGTCCTTTCCCTGGGTTGGCAAGTTTAGATAGTCTCTGATTCCATCTCTTGGGCAGAAACTATAACATAGCCCTCTGTGACTGGGGCTTGTTCAGAAAAATGCTATATATTGATCTTTTACTGTCTGAGAAAACCCATTAAGTTTTTTATAAATAAAAAAATACGGCTTATTGTAATATATATAATTATACAGGCAATACTTCACCTCTATCATGAGAATTTAGATTTCAAGGAAAAAATGAACATTTTCAGCAAGGCTTGGAGCAGGACATTTGGGACAGGACAGGTACAGACAACTACAGACAGACATTTAAATGATCTTCACCTTACAGGTGCATTTCTTCCTACTATTTATCTTCTTAAGTATCAAACCATAACATCTTAATTCCTTCTTTTGCTGATGCCTTATTTTCCTAGTCAAGACATACTCTTACTTTTATTCTTGGCTTTAACACCCAAACAATTGGAAGTGTCTCTTATTAGATACTTTACTTTTTTCTCTAAGTGGATTGTAAAAAATATTAATAAAGGGCTCAGGTTCAGGCTTAAAAGAGGTTATATACAAAGGGCAGCTGAAATCTTGTTAGCACTCCAATTCCCACTGCATACTTTTAAGACCTAGCTGAGTTCCCTGTCTTTGGGATTTTTTATTATTCCTGTCAGATTTCCAGTACACATTGAAATGCAACAGTGCCATATAATTTTTCTGAAAGACAGTTTGTTTGGCATTTTAGACAGACATCCAACACAACAAAATGTACTTTATTATACAGAGAGAAAAATATTCTGTGAACTAGGCAGCACAGAACTTACACTACCTGATCAGTAGCAAAGCCAATATTTATCACCTACTTCTGCTCATTTCAGTTTTTGCATTTTCTTCTTTCCCTGTTGTTTCATATTTACAATCTGCACTTCATAACTAAATAGCTTAATGTGGTTTACCTCTGAAAAAAACAGTCATAACTAGATGGTCTAGACATAATCTTAATTACCAAAATGCTATCCTATGTCTGAAATGCTTTTATGCAGTTACTGTTGCTATTTTCTTCCAGAAGCATTTCAATTAAGCAAGTAATCTGTATTAACTTATTGTGTGCGCATTTTAATGTAATATACCTTATTTTCAGTATCATTCATCCCTGAAGAGATCTTTCTATTTATTTTAGTAGTCTAAATGTTCTTCTTTTCAGCCAAAGATTCTTTTTTCATTATACCTCACACAAGCCTAATTATTAAATGCACTTTCTTGGCATCATAATTTTGGAATAAAGCCCAATACGTAGTTCTAGCATGAAATATATGACCACCTCTATTCTACTTTAATCCATAATAGATTTTTCTCCAGTAAAAATGCATTATGGCTCAGGTTGATCTATGACTAGTCTATGGAATTCCAACGTCCCTAACATTTTTCATGTTGATCATAGGAGAAAAATACATATTAACATCCTAATTTTTTTTTTCACTAAAAAAGTATGTGGGTCTTAAGGAAAACTATATTATTTTACCTATGGCAACATTCATCTGTTCACATCATTAGAGATAAATTTGATAACATAAACCTAATATAACTTATACAGCTCTTCCATTTTGGTATTTATACCTGCATATCCAACCCTTTTTGCATGGCTTTCAGGAGGCAGTTTTATCCTCTTTTGAAACTTAGGCATTGCCTGTAAGCTGGTTCCCAAATGAAAGTTTCCATTACGTTAAATTGGTATTTTGTATAGCCAGCGTGAAGTAATCAGCATATGATATCTATTCCCAGTACATTTATTTACTCAACTTCTTCAGTGTCCCTAATCTTTGGCACTAATGGTTCAATAATTAAACAAATTATAATGAACAGTCTTCTCTTGTTCCTTGTTTTTGAAGCACTTGAACCCAATGCACAAGGAAAGTCGTTTCACATGCTAATTCAATTCTGAAAGCATTTTTCATGTTTCTCCAATATCCCAATTAAACACAGGGATTCTACCAAGAAAAACAAAACATTTTCACTGTACCTAGACATTGTGTAAAAGCCTAATTTTCAGGCTCTATGATGTGCTAAATGTCACAGAAGAATTTCTTGCACTTACCTAAGGGAATTCCTTTCCTAAAATAGTTTGGTTTGCATCAGCGTAATCTTTCTTCTTTGACTCCACCAGGGTTTAGTGGAAAATACTGCTTTCAGTCGGCTCAGGAGGGAGGTTGATTATGTTCATCCTGATTTGGAAGGAGTTTCAAAACTATCTGTAAGTTTGGAAAGTTGTAGGCCAAGTATTCAGTTTCCAGCCAAAGAAGAGCCTTTCTGAAGAAGGAAGGTAATGGGCTCCCAAAACTCTGGGAGAGGCATCCAGAGGGTGCACGACTCTTCCCTGCTCATAATTGTAAAACTGTAGCTGCTATGCCTCTGTCACCACACTGTGCACCTCTGTTACATCAGGCATTTCGAAACCCTGCAAGGTATCAGCTGATCTTCCATGTTTGCTTATTTATTAATATGCATTGTATTTGTGCAGAGATATGACACCTGCATTTTACAAATCCCTGTACTTTGCCTTACCTTGTTCCAGAGCACTCCTCCTTGTTCTTATGGCTACCTCAGATCATCTGTTAAAATTAAATCTGGCTGCTAATGTGTCTAATTTCTTCCCCGTTGAGAGGATAAAAATGCCTAAGACCACTTGTTTGCAAATAGAAGTTCTTTCTGGGTTTTGGCTCTTGGTTTTGTCAGTAGTGACTCTAACTGAGAATGAATGTTTCACTTTTATGAAAGTCTGTCTCATTATGGTTCCTGCAAAGTGAAAACTTGTTGCTCTAAGTCCACGTTTGTGCCTATCTCATGTTTTTCCAAAATCAACCATGCAAGCTTACATATATCCCTTTATAATTGCTGTAAAGGCCTCTCTCCTAGGATTCTGAAGATAAATTCTGTAAGAGATTGCCCAGCATATAATTATTGTGTGATTTTCTGTTTTATTCACACTTTCTTTCAGTGCAATTTAATCTCCATCTTTTTTTCCACTGACACCAACTTTATTTTTATGAATACCAATGCGTAGTCAGAGATACTGCTCTTCTTATTCTAATATTGAGAATTTTGCATAATAGACTTCTTGATATCAAAATTAAATCACGTGGAGTGTGCATTCTGAGAGATTCAGAGAAATAAATATATTCTGTTAAATTGCAGAAATCTTCCAATGTCCATCAACTCTGGGTTTTATAAATTGATTCCAACATTTAAGCTTTTTCGGTGAAGCTTCTGGAATACTTGGTTATGTATCCTGTGCTAAGCTGATGTGTCAGCTATTATCTGTGAATCCAGGGCTGTTGCAAGCACTAATCAAACAATAAAATTTTATATGGGTGAACATCAGTGGCAAAGCCATCTTCCTTCTGCATCTGGTTTTGGAAACTTTTGTATAGAAGAACAAGAATTACTAGTATAGGCATTAATAAAACCACAGTTTTTAAAGGTAACAAACTATTCCTATAGAGAGCTCCCAGTGGCCTTTTGGTGTCATTAATTTTTTTCCTTCAGCTGAGCTTCCTGATGAGTCACTAGCCACATTTCCCTTTTTTATTGTTTTCGGTTTACGGTTTGGTAAGCTCTGGTTTTATCTGGGTTTTTTTTAACAAAGGGTATCTTTAATAGCTTGCTTTTGCTCCATATTTAAAATGTGGTATGCTAAGTTCTCTTTTTCATCTTTCCGTATTTAACAGCAATATTAAGCTTTACCTTTATTTAGTAGAATCTCCTCATTATCCTTGTGGGTTTTTTTTGTATCTCCATATCTGCTAATCAGACTTCTGATTATATTCAACATCATACCAAATTATAACATAACTTTAAATTATATATTAGCCCTATGCTATATTTTTGCTTTGTTCTATGTTTTCTAGCATCCATATTAGTAACTGCAAACTTTCTTAACATTAGCTCTTGTAGTTGCTATTTGTTGGAAATTTGTTTCTTAAACTGTATCTTTATAATTTTAGCCCAAAACTCATTATATACATATTTTGCCATCAAGGCAGAATTTTTTCACAGTACAAGCACTGTGTTTTATTACATTCAAAAAGCATCCCAATTCCCTTTCTCTTATAGTTAATGAGCCCTCAGGTGAAATACCCTTAACTTGAGTCTAATCAGTGCCTATTTGTTCCTGCTTCCAGCAATGAGGTCAGGAACTTTTGGACTTCCCCTGGCACACAGAAAGCATAGGTTTGACTTACCTGATACATATTTAGGGTTGTTGAGAACTCTGGAGCACAGGGCTCCTATGGAGATGTTTGCAGGCTTGTGTTAATAAAGTCCCCTTGGTTGCGCTCCACTGTTGTCTCTTTTGATGTCCAGAAAACTAATCACTATAATCATATGACTCTGCTATGCCTGGATAACTTCTTTTACTGCATCCTTGTACCCTGATACTTTCTGAATTTTATTTGACTGGAATAGTGCAAATCTTTAGGCATCTGCTTGTCAAGTGGCAAACGAGTTGTATGTCAGTGGCCACCTTTTCAAACACTAATATTTTCCTTACACTCCTGGTTTTCAGCTCTATCCATTAGGTCATAGACTGCCCCTTGCTGGTTCCCGCTCTGTCCCCATGACTCTTGCATAATTGGTTTTGCATTGGCCCGCTTTCACTAGGAGATGTGGAAGGTATCCCTTGCTACCACTGTAAAATAGCCAATTTGCAGATAGCAAGAATGTTCTCATTGAAGGTTGGAGGTGGATGTTTGAATCTCCTCAGCTGGAGCAAAATTTAACCTAAATTCCTTCAATCTGAGAACATTCTCATCACAAGCCTTTTGCTGCTTTGTCCTGTTCCCTCCCATGCCCCTTGTGCATTTTAAGCCTAGGAAGTATTACCGTCTTTGTACCTTGTTCACAGAGTTCACTGACTACAGACCTCAAAAAACTCCTTAAATAAAAAAGAGCCAGGGTTTTGAAGTTTCCACTGGCACTGCCTATCTCCTAGTTTAAGTTCCCTCCCATTGCTATGTATGTTGGCTTAACTCTCTTTTAGCCCAAGTCCAGAAATCTCAAGCATGTACCCGTTACATTTTAACTCTATTCCCCCCAATGTAGAACCTATTTTTAAATAGTCCAAAATTGAGCACCAAGAGCCCCAGTCTCTTTTGGGATCTATCCTGGAAGTCTAGCATGTTATTGTCCTCAAATCCTAAACCTGCACCCCAGGAGCCATCCATTTCCTAACTCAGACATATCACTAGTCCCAAAGAAGAATGCCCCTGCTTAGGTCACCTGAGGACACCTAGGCCTGTAGAACAAATTATCAGAATAAAATTATAAAGTTAAGTTTCCTCCACAAAATAGCCTGAAAGAAGAATTTTTTTTCTTTAAAACAGTAATTAAATAACCATATCTCCTTCCTCTTAACTGCCTAATGAAGGGACATTTAAATAGGACACAGCAAAATCTTAATCCATCATAGCATAATTATGACATATTGTTTGGCCTGGGCAGAGAATGGTGCTACAGTACAGTGATTAAAACACCCATTTATAAAAATTATTTCAATTACCGTGTGAGTAAATATTTAAGTCAAAATTCAGCAAAGTGCTTAAGCACATGTTTAAATCCCACAGACTGTACAATCAAATAGTGTAGTGCACACATTCCTCTTGCCTGCAGTTGTACATCTTGGAATTCTTTGCATGTTCATTTTAGTTTGTTTTAGCAGGAGAGGATGCAGTGAACCTAAAAAGATACAGCATACAATGGATTGGCAGTTACCTTTTTCCCTTTTTTCCCTAAGTAAAAATCGAACCAAGATTCTGGATTCATAGGCCTGAAGCTAAGGAGGGCATAGGCTTTCATCTTCTGGACCAGCAACCAACTTCACTAGGATTTGCTTGCAAGAACGAACATTTGATCCACAAGGACTTAACAGACTTCATGTACTGCCCCATACTTAGCTGAACTGGATCTTGTGTTCACCCTGTTACAATGCTAACTGTGTTTTGACTAAAAATAGGTTTGGAATGAATTTATAAGTCTTTGTATGAAGTGTCATGTAAGAAGTCTCAGTATAACCCCCTCCACCCTGTGTGAGGAACCGGACTCACATTTTCAGATGTGCTGCTCCTGCTGACAGCCAGTCAATGCCAAGAAACTGACTGTCAAGCAAATTTCTGTGCAGATACAGAGAAGATTCAGAGATCAGGTTTTATAAGGTTTTCCCCATCTCCCTCCTGCCTTTCACGAAGCAGAAATATTCTTTTTGAAAGAAGGATTTGAGTGAGAGGTACTGCCTTGCAGCAGAGCACCTGCACAGTCGCAGTCTAAAATATTCCCCTGACATCCAGGCATGGCCAGACACAGGAGGAATGTCAGAGTGCCTAAATAACCATTCCAGACAAGAACCTGCAAATTACCTGAAAATGGTAATACTTCCTAGAGGAAGATCAGCACAGCAATTTACAAACATATTTCATTACAGTTATTTATTTAGAAAAATTAAAATGTTTACCCTCCTAAATGACCATGGGGAACCAAATATTTTGTGAATGCAAATTGTAACTGTAATTATAATATAAGCTGCACTTTCTTAATATTCATAGTGATGTCTGGTACAAGCAGCATTAACATAAATTCATATGTTTCCATTAAAATGAAAAGTTTATTATTTTTATTACCTCAGTGGGAGTTGGGGTTTATGCCTCTATAAAGAATCTAAGCTGTCATATTTCCTTTATCCCATATTTGCCAGGTTGCCCTGTGGTTCATGTATTTGTTATATGCATTGATCTACTCCAGCCATTATGCACTTCATAAACAACTGTGGACTAATTGGTATTCATGTGTTGGGAGTATTTCCTTGCAGCAGTGAAATGATACAGTGAGGTTTATAACCAAGTGATAGTTCAGTGCCCTGCTTTTGAAGTCCAAATGCTAAAAAAGGTCAAGTTAAAAAACCTTGTAAGAAATATTAAGTGAACTTTTATAAAGCATTTTTCTCTGTTCTCTGAAAAGACAAGCAAAAGAACATGAGAGTAAACATTGCTGATCAAACCAGTCATTCAAGAACTACATAATCCTGTCTCTAGCTATGCGTATGCAAACAGCTTCACCCTTCCTAAACTCCCTGTAACTCCTCAAAACACCTTAAAACAGCTTGTATTCACAAATAAAACCATCTACCTCACTTAAAACTCAACTCCAGCTTGTGTCTCTCACCCCTGGAAGGCTGCTTAAGGCCAGTCCTGATTCTGAATATATCCACGCAAACCAAAAACACAGCCAAGACTCAGGTTCTCAAGAAAAGCAATCTCTTAATACAGTGTTTTTACAGGAAAGTGTTTTCAAGCAGCAGTTTAGTAGTCCTTGCCCAAGCCTGTGACTTTGACCAGCTCAGGCAGTGAGTTAAATACTTGAATATACTGAGAGATCCAATTTACATTCTTTTATGAATCTACTTCTTGCCTGGGGCCTGGCAGCGTCAGCAGGCAGCAGGAGCTATCAGCAGCAAACAGTCTCACTTCAGTGAAGCCACTTTATTCTGATCCTACCTTGTGCCCTGCTAAGTTGTTCCTGAGACTGTCCAACCTCAAATCCTCTGATGCCAAAGGAGTTCTATTCTTCCTCGCCCAAAGAACAAATCCACACCTCCCGATTCAAACCCACTGGACACAGCACTGTGTGGTGGCTCACGGCAGCCGCCCCTCTCCCCTCAGCCTGGCCATTTGAGCCAAGGCAAATGTGTTTGAAATGTCAAGGTGAAGTCCAGTGACTTCTTGAACCACTCCTCAGCAGCAAGGAGAGGGTTTCCATTAAGGGACAGGTCACCCTTCTTTCTGGGGTCATGCGCTGTTTCCTGAGTGTATCCACACTGACATTTGCTGTTACCTGTAAAAAGCAGGAACACAGAACCGAGTCACAAATTGCCTGTTGGCTGAGTTCAGTTTTGCTACTTGTCAGTTGTGTTGACAATTTTAGCTGTTCTACCAGCCAAAGCTGGTAGAAATTAGTACTGAAGGCTTGTGAGCAGATATTAAACATCAACAAGTTTCCTGGTATATAAATAAACTTTGTTGTTACAAGGAAAATATTATGTCTGTGTTTACTTCTGCTTTAAAGGCAGCTTCACTAAAATTTGGGTATGAAAAGTTGCTGTCTTAAACTGCTGATGTGATAGAGCATGCAGTGATAGCCCTGTATTGTGTACACTGTCCTCTATGAGGAATAGAGGAATTTTTATATTTAAATTATCATCATGTATAACAGCTTTAATCATGGCCTAACATTACTTTTTGCTTTTACCACACAAGCACAAAAAAATATCTCAGAGTTTATGGTCCCTCTGTTCTACAAATGACAAACCTGCCAGAGAAAAGCAAAGAGAGCAAGTTAAAAGTGATGTATTTATTTTTACATCAAATCAGATATGCATAAAATGTTGATCATAAAAATAAAATATTAACTTATTAGCTGTCTTCTTTTTTGTCTTTGTCTTGAAAACAGAGCTCACTAGACAGGTTCACCTTTGTTTGTACATGGGTTCCAGCCAGTACCACTTTCAGGATTTCACAAACCAAAATGATGTCTGACATGTCCTTTACTATAAGGGAATCTTTCTGCATCTGAGGGATTCCACAGAGATTTAAACAAAAGCCAACAATCACACTAATGTTACTTTCATTTTAGGTCTGTAAGTACCTTATTAAAACTGATGTAGCAGCTAGAGTTTACAAAAAAAGGCGAATGCTTTTGAAATCTGTGAGTTTACCCAATTTCTAGGCCCTATTCTGAGAGGAGAATATATTTCACTATTTTCCTAGGCTTGCAAGACAATCCCACAAAAATAGTGTCACCCTGTGCTGTAGACTTAATTACTTCTCATCACCACTAATAGAAATAGGGATGTTTCTCCATGTGACAGGCCCTGCAATACAGGAGAAATAACTTTAGGAGGACTGAAACAAGACACCAGTAGATTTTAGAGATACTGCACATGGAGGAAAGCATTTGCTTTGACCAAGATGAGGTGTTTCATTTCTAACCAAAACTAACATAGTCATCTGATTCACAACTGACTCGAACTTTTGCAGCTGAAATCCGTTCACTGAAAGAACTTACAACTCAAGAGTCTCAAAAGTGTTGAGCCACCCAACTCCCACAGAAATCAAGGCATCGGAATACCTAGGGGGGGCGATGGCCTTGTCACCTCTTAATAAGAGAAAGGCTCATAAGGCTGACACAGGTTAAGAACAACCAGAAGTTGCAGAAACCACAGTCAGCTAATTAACTGCTGTTTTCTGCAGATATATTAGTGCTCCTCACACCTTTGCTCCCAGATCTGCTCCAGTTGTTAGTTTCGATCATCAGTGCACTGTCACTAAGGCTGCATAAGCAAAAGGCAGCTTGCAGCTGGATCTTGGGTTCTGGGCTCATGCAGGAGCATTAACATGCTCTCATACATGTATTAGAAGGGCAAGAGCCTCACTTCTACCCCATACACAAACTTTGCAGTCATACTGCAACATAACTCCATGAATTTCCAGGTGAGCCAGTGCAGAGACCAAGGCCACACGTCTTTCACCAAAGGTTGTGCCTGTGCTTTGCATGCTTGGGATTTGTCCTGTTCGACTTTAGAAAGTCATCCGTTCCTTCATTTAGGGAGGACCTAATTTATCTTTGTGCTTCTCCTGCACCTCGAGTTAAAAGATAGACACATTCATAATGCATAGCTTTGTGATGTGTGCGCCATGACAGCTACAATCTGTGAACCACGCACCAAAACTCCTGGAGAAAAGCACTCGCTGGGAGCTGAGGCCAGTCAGACACAACACCCCTTTCCTTTGCTCCATGCTTTACAGTGGTGAGGGTACTCTTTTCTACCCTCCATCCCAAATGTTTCACTGTTGACAAACTCTTCGGCACCTGCATATTGAGGAGTGATCCACAAACATACATCTATCCCCAGTTCATCGCTCCTTACCCTCTGAAACATCACATTTGGTTTAAAGGTACATGCAAACAAGGAAGATTTGGAAAACTCCATATCATCTTCAGATACAGTGAAAAATTTAACTGGCAACTACATCACAAATACATTTAATCCATTAGTCCATTCATCTGTCTTATATTTGTTCCTTCAGGATCCAGCAGTAGATGTTTTCTGACGAGTCATCTTGCTTTCCTGATTGCTCTCATTACAGGCTCAGGAAAGAGCACCAGTCCCTCTTTAAAATTGATCCACTTCCTGAGACTCCTTTCAGAATAGCCAGAACAGCAATCCCCTTGTGTTAGCAAGCTGCAGCTCTCCTGAAACACGGATCACCAGCTGGCTCAGGAACACGCATGATAAACTCCTTCTCTCCTGCCTCAAAGGCACTCCTGGATGTCCACCCGCCTGTTCCGGGTGCACTAATGGGATCATTTTAGGTGAATGATCCGTCGTCTTCACCGGCTCCATGTCCCCTTCCAGTCTGCTTGGAGGTTACAGATGTGATTAAAACCCTGAACGGGATGTTTTTCCCAGCAGATCACCAGGGCTGAAACCAACAGGAGATTTTACAGTAGTGCAGTAATAGTCCATATAATGAACCATTTCCAGCTCAGGCTGGAAAATTTCCAGTGAAGACCTGTGCCCGAGGAATTCTGTACCTCTGGTTTAAAAAACAAGGGGGGGAAAGGTTTCATATTTTTTCATGGTTCAGTATCAAGTGTTTCTCTTAATTTACACATTTCCTTACTGGCAGTGGCTATGGAATTTATCAATATTGTCGTTCATGGAGGCAAAGGCTGTAAATAACCCACCTAAGAATGTGACTTTAAAAAAGGAGGAATGTGAAGCCCTTTTGGGTAGAAAAGATGTCCTTCTGGATTATGTATGTGACACTCCAGTGTTAAAATTAGGGACTATTCAAAATACATTTCTCTCAGATCTTTCTCCTTCTCTTTGCTAAGGCTTTCAGAGAGGGTTTTATTTTTTTCTTTTTGATACCCTAAGGAAATACCTCTCATGTTGGGTCAGCATCTTGAGCTGTCTACAGCATTTTCAAGACTTGCTTCCAAAGTTTTGCCCTCTGAGAAAATCGTAGAAAGGAAGGCATGATGTGAACGTACATTAGCTGGCCACAATCTCCCTGTACGGCTGCTCTTAGTGCACAGAGTGGCTCCACGCTGCCTGGCCAGCTCCACTGGAGCTGCCCTTCATGAGCAACAGAAAAAGTCACTGCAATGCAAATGATGCATTGCAGTCCAGCCCCCTACCAGTGCCTCATTCTCAAGCAGCTCTTTTCCCAGTTTCTGCTGCATGTTTCTTTATTGCTGGCCCGAACCAGTTGAAGCTTCTGATTGCTGACCTGGGAAGAGGTTTCAACCAACATCCCTTCCGAAGTGTGTCCGAACAGCCCATGTTGTGCCCAGATGTTGGTGTACCAATACTTCATGCAGAGGTGTCAGATAGGTTCTGGTGCATACTGTTCCCTTGACCAGGGATAAAATCTGGCCCACAACATTACTCTTAGTTTTTAGGAAACTAACACAGGTGAGATTTTCTTGCCATCTTTTGCTAATTTTTCATTAGCAGAATCTCCTGAGAGTTGTTCGTAACAATTTCCCTCAGCAGATGAGTCCATGACTTGGACTGATGACTCCCCTGAGTGATCTGTGAAAGAAATGAAAAACTAAACCAAACAAACACTTTTCACTTTGCACCTCACCCAGTAAGCAGCCCTGCACAGGGATGGAAAATTTTCTTCCTGATGTCCACAAATGATCACTTTGTGCCTTGAAGCACTGAGCTGGATTCGATTACACCAATCATTATTTCAGTTCATGTAACTCCAGACTACCAGTGATACCCAATAACTTTGGCACACTGGGAATTCAATCAAACGTTTATACTAAGGGGGACTATTTACTTCAGCCCCTAGAGGTACCACTTTAAAAAAATTCCCCGAATATCGCTGAAATTAATATTAAGACTTTATACCCTCATGTATTTTTGAGGATTTATATATGTTGAGATATCATTTTTCCTACCACTTATCCTCTTACATACTCCCACAATATCTCATCTGTGGCATTTTCCCAGATGGGGCCCACAGCAACGTTCTTGTAGCTTTTGGCTCACTTAACATTCTCACTGAACAAAATCTTTGATTTGACAAGGTCTTCTCTGCTGCAACGCCCGGCTCTACAGAACGCCAGACACTGCCTTTTGCTAACACACCTCCCTGTCTGCTGCATGACATCCTCTGTGCACAGCACACCCCAAAAGTGGCCACGGGCCTAATTCTCCTCTGTCCCGCGGTTTCCTAAGAACGAGGAAGTGCTGGGTGCACCCACGCAAGCCACCGCCAGAGAAACAGCAGAAATTTGGCATTCTGCATCTGTGTAGGCAACAAGACAAAGTGAAAGGCAGCAGCTAACTGAGCTCTTTATCGCTTCCCTACCATAATTTTCCCATTTTCAAAGGCGTTCCAAATGGAACGACTGGGCTGACAGCCTGTGCACTGGCTTCAGTGGGCTCTGCCTTAGATTTCTATTTCTGGGCCTGAAGATCTAATTTTCAGAGGAAGATAATTTTTGAAACTGAGCCTATATCCCTTTAACTGCTCTTGATTTACATGCGATTTGTCAAACAATTAAAATGTGCATATTGTCATCACAAGGCCAAAACATCTCTTCATATCTTCTTCATATTCATTTCCCCACAGCATAGTTTTCAACAAGTGAACTTGGCACTGAACAAAGATTTCTTGCCACCCCTGACTTAATGGGGCTTCAGTCACCCTGCGAATGTGGCATTTTACATGTGGCTTTTTATCTGATTTCATCTTTGCATACCCAAACACACCCTCACATTTTCTCCTTCACTTTCTTCCTCCCATAATGAACTACTTTTATTCCTTAACAGCCCCTTGACTTGTACAGACTCTTCTATGTAAGCCATTTTCTTATTTTTCTTTGAACTGAGCTCTAGTCATGCAGTCTGTGACATACAGATTTTTTTATAGGTATCTCACAAGCTCTCAGCATTTCTTGCATTGCTTAAGTCAACAAACAGGGCAAAACACCTGCCAGTTATTTCCCTGAACTAAGCCAGCTTTCCTGTGCTCCCATTCAGATGGGTAATCATCCTCTGCTTATCTCAACCTGCCAATTCATGCTGCACCTCTGGCAGACCAAATCGGTATTTAGATACTACTGAGCATCTCTTCACACAGTTGTTTGCACACAGGTGAGCCATGAGGTTCCCTTCACTTGTTGCAAACATTTTGGGAACCTCAGGAACATGTCTTATCCAGAACCTCTGCACAGTGGAGATAACAAATCTGCCATTCTCCCAGCAGGACCAAAAAAAGATGGCCACAGTGGGCAAATTCATATTTTTTACACTGTCACAGCCCCTATAAACTCTGTACCATACAAGTATTTAAAATAGTGCTTTTTTAAGAAAAATAAAAAAGAGTGAAGAAAGATTGGGCAGTAGAAGAATGAGCTAAAATTCTAGAGAATCACAAATAATTTTCTGCATATTAGACAATGTTCCTTTTACACTGTATCCAACTGGTTTTTCTAGGAAATGTCAACATACAAGTGATTGCCATGTGTTCCCTGAAAATTGATACTATACTTAGGAACAGAAGAATTAAAAAAAAAAATCTGCTAATTAATGAAGAGTTTCCACTGCCAATTACTACAGCTGAGTTCTTTACCTACAAAAAAAATCTTCTAGGTTTCTTTATTTAAAAAAAAAAAATATATTAATAATGATCCTAAATAATATTAGAATTTTTAGACGTAAGTAAACTAGGCCTTCTCAGATGTGCAAAGCAGGTTTGGTCCCAGACGTTATCTCAAAGGAAACAGCATTTCATGCAGTTTGTTCAAGACAAAGCTGGCTTCTCCTTCCTGAAAATTTTTCTGCAAGTCTATCTTCCATCTGTGCCTTGGCTTTGTCCTACAAATCATAGGCAGCACGAGGCACTGAACTTCAAAACTAAAATGTTTTCTTATTTAGATGTTACACACCTAATAAAAAGCCCTTCCCTGTCTCTCAGTGATGCTGTGTGCAGTTTCAGTACAGAAATGGATCACAGAGGACACTATCTAGACAGTGGCCTGCCAGTGCAGCCACTTAACCAACATGTATTTAGAATGTTTACAGAATACTTCACTAAACATCTAGTTCAGACTGCCTTCCTTGAGAAGTGAACACGCTGCCTGGCAGAGTTGGAGCCAAGCCCCCCAAAGCCAAGGTCATAGCTGCAAGTGACTGCTCTGCACAGACAATATCCCAGCATATCTGTAAGGCAGACTTTACAGCTCATATATTGACAGAATTCAGCCTCTTTCCCTGTTTTTGTTTTTGTTTTTTTGTTTGTTTGTTTTTTGTGTGTTTTGGTTGTTTGTTTGTTTGTTTTTGTTTGTGTTTTTTTATTATTTTACTTTATTAAAAATTACTGAAAAAAAAACACTTCCCAGGATGTTGTTTTCCAATTCTGGGTATTCTTAGTTACCGGTGAAGGTGTTATAACCTGTATCTCTGTCTGGTTAGGGTGGGATTTGCTTACCCACTGAAAGATGTTTTGAATCCTGCATTTGCACTGTGAAGTGTGCTATTCCAGAGGAGGTTTCTGTATGGTTTTCTGGAGTTGCTTATGTTTCAGTGGTGACTGATGTAGGAATGTCAAATCTAAAGGCTACATTAATAAGACCACATGCAAACAAGCTCCCAATGACCTCAGCGGGTATTTCCATAGAAATCCTCTCATGGACAAACAAAGCAATTTGAAATACCCACCATGATATTTTTATTCACCTTCTACATAATAACAGAGCACCCTTCTTATAACAGGAATATCATTCTACACAAATCAAATGTGCTGGCTCCATGCCATGCCATTCTGTTTCAAAGATCTCCACCAAAAACTGAGCTTATGCCTTTGGTTACTGCCTGGCCACATCTGAGATGATGCAGCTGCCTCTCCAACATCTGCAGCAGGGTATTCTGCATAGTCATCCTGATGACAGATGTTAACCTTTTGGGATGCCCACTACCACACTGTACTACTTACTTCTAGGGAAACATCAACAGCCTCAAGCACTGATTACTGCCTAACATGTCTTTGTCAAACACTTAATGAAGCACATATTGGGTCTGCTGATCTGACTGTCAATTTATTCTAAATGAATCCACATGCCAAAGGATTTAGGTGCCAAAAGCTGGAAGAGCTTTCAGAATTATTTTTTTTTTTTAGCCCTTACCATGATAGCTGCACAGCAATATGCCATCTGAAGCAATAGTTGTTTGAAAACTCAGAATATCAGGTAGTTCAAAATCAGAATTTTCTGTGACTTCCCCTGAAATCGCTCTCGCTCAGTCACAACACACAGAAATCACAAGCCTATGAAATCCCTTTTTATGCTACAGAGCAGAGGTATTAATTTTGTGTTGTAAACATAACCTCTGACCAGCATGGGGAAGAAGTGGTACTTATATTATTTTGTTTGGGTTTGTTTCTCATCTGTCCCTGTTTTGCCCAGCCCACGTGCAGCTGAACTAGCAAAGCTCAAGAGGGAGTAAGAGCCCCAAAACAAACGTCACAAAGGAAAAAAGGTTGTGTTTCATTGGCAGTAGATCTATTTTAGGACCTTCCCACTCCACTCCTGATCTTACATTCTTGTAGCTACTCAGTTATGTGGCACACCAAGCCTGCCTCCCTGACCTCGCTCTGACTGAAGGACAGTAATGGGGGAGAGGGCAGGGAAGGGCAGGAGGGAACAAAGGCTGCCAGGAACGTGGGAGGCCAGGCTTTCTTAAAACAGCAATGAAAAGATAAACTAATTACCAAGTGTGAAATTGATAAATGATAAAGCAGACATCATTTAACAGTCCTAGTGTTGAGCACAGATGTTCTGTATGCATGTATGAAGCGCTGCTGCTGGGCTTTCTACTGCTCCTCCTGGCTCTGTCAGATCATTTCTGCCCTAAGCAAGGGCAAGGCATTTATCCCAGCTACTGGCCTTTCCTTTCTTATCGATTAAGGGAAACAAGGTCAGCCACCCCAATCTGGCCTTTAAAGCAGAACTGCCCATCACTCAGAGCCTCCAGAATCAAAGGACAAAGGTTCTTAAAAGTCTCCTCTGATACCATTAGGACGGAATTTGTATATGGGAAGATTCAGGGTAAAACCAGGATCTCCAAGCACTTGAACTGATCCTGGCAACTCCACCCTTAAGAATGGTGTCAGAGGGTTTCTTTGGCACAACCAGATATTTTGCTGTTGTGGATGAAAGATCTCCCTTTAGACTGCATCATGTTTGGCTTTGCAGCCACTGAACGGAGTAGACTGAAAGGAATTTTCACAGACTGAACAGCAGAGAAGCTAATACTACATGAATCGAGCTCAGCATAATAAAGGAATCCTTCAAAAATGCAATAAATACCTGCTCAAATGACAGTGGAACCCCAGCTGCATGTCTGACACTAGCCCATGATTATTCCAGATCTTTTTTAAAGTACTGTGGAAAGAATGGGACCTCTGTGGCACTTAGGATTGGTCATCAGAATTACCCTGATAACCCAGACTCATAAATACATGAAAGTAATAAACACACAAAATAAAAAGCTTGCAAACTCATGTAAACCAACCAAAAAAAAAAAAAAAATCCAGAGCTGTGACTCAGTTATAGGACAAACTTGCCAAAGTTTCATTAGAAGACTCATTTAAACTGAGTGAAATCAGGAAAACTCTGAAGTTGGGCTGAAACATCATCCTTCACTTATCCTCCTGTACCTGCACATCACAGATAATGGTGCCTTCTCTTAGACAAGATTCTGAGCAGTGGGTGACCTTCTGTACCAAGTGTGCTGCAATAACTAAGTACAGCAGGGGTGAATTGAAGATGACATTTCAGCCTTTAACTGAATTTCCCACATTTCTTCAATTTACGCCAGCCCCTTTTATTATTTCAACTTATCTTTTCTCTGATAGCACACAAAGCTGGAGGTTGAGAGAGTGTTACTCGCACACACACAACATAAACACGCACATACACACATCAACCAATTACTGCACTGCAAAATTATCTGCACAATCTCTCATTAAATATTTGTGCTCAGAAAGACTTGCAAAAACTGCTATTTTCTGTGCAGGACCCCTTTGCAGCCCTTGATCAAGGAATCCTAGAAGGAAACATCCAGTCAAAGCACCTCAATTTTATTCACACTGCACCATTAAAATGAGTCAATAATTTTGTAAATCCAACAAGCAGTTGCAAGCCACTTCATTTATAAATAGCTTTTTGAGGTGTTGTTGATTTTTTTACAACAAAAGAAAAAACGGATAGACTTACTTTGCAGATAAGTGCTGATGGAAAAAAGGTAATTTTTACAGAAATAGTTCAGCACCATCACCATGCTGGTACAGTGTACACCTTGGTTGCACATCAGCAGTTATTGGGTAGCAGAAGCTGTATTCATCTGTAACTTTCACTAAAACAGAATTTTCAGATTTTTTAATTCAATTTTTTTTTTTTTGCAGGTGATACCAGTAAATCTTTCTTTCTCTGTTGGAACACACACAACATGTGAAATCTGCGTCTACAGCTAAAAATGGGTGCACAGCATCAAAGCATAGCATGGAAATTAAGCATGATAAAAACAGAGAAGGAAGAAACTGAAACATCAAATGGCTCTTACTTGATATTTCTGCCACTCATAGCATCTCTGAATTTAAAAAAAAACCAAACAAACAAAAAAAACAAACAACAACCTACTAGAAGAGCCATGTCTGCTTCAGAAAAATATACATATCAGATATTTCCATGTGAAAACTCTATATATATTTAATTTGGAAGCAAACGTGGGTAATTCTGTCTTCCCCCTGTTGCACAGAGCACCGAGTTCTCAAGTGAACGATTCAGCAAAAAGCTCTCTACTTCAGGTAGTGCCTGGTTACTGAAAGAATTGCCTTCATGCCTTAGCCTCGATGACCGAGGAGTAGTAGGCAGACAATACTTCACATTTTGAGCTTCAGTCACTCTTGGCGCTGGCTCAGTTACAAGGAATAATTCTAATTCTCAGCAAGTTTAACACATTTGCATGAAAGAAATAATTTACTCTGTTGCACCCCCTAGTGGGATTATTTAGAGCAATCAGATCCTCCCGGTTTTGTTATTTTTCTATTCATAGTACACGTTAACTAAGGAGAGCCACAAAAGGATGTACTTCTGTTCCCAAATTAATTTACTTCAAGGTTAACTGACATTTCTCTCTTTTGTTGGTGGTTTCCAATCAGGAATAGTAGAGCACGTAGCACTCTGTGATACTTGCATGCTTGATACAATCATGTATTTCAGTTTCTGTTTTTTGAGCCGGGTTCTATTTTCAGTTTAAACCCAGAGTAGAAATTTATTCCAGTAAAAAAATACTCATTGTTTTTTTAAGGTCAAGCAATATGTGCAATAAGGAGAGATCCAAGAAGAGGAGGAGAAAATGTGGGGTTAGTGCATTATTAATGCCAGTTACCTTCAATGTGTTCAATAAGTTTTGCAAATTGGCAAATGGAAAAGAGTCACAGTATGGTTAACATCATTATTTGACTTTGTGTCCATGTTGTTCCTACCTCAACTTACCCTGGAACTTACCCTGGAAAAAAATAATCAGACCCATAATAAATGAAGCAAAAGGTGAAGGAACCAAATTACCAGGACTCAAATCCTGGACAGATTTAATTTACTTATCTTTTGCTGTTGGGCTGATCGTGTTCTCATTGCAAAGAGATATTTGCCAGTCACATTACTAGGAGCCAGCCACAGCTCACACATTCACAGTGACCACGGCTAACACAGCACACAAACCACATACTCAAAGCATTTGGGGAAATGGGCCCACATGTTTTTTTTGTTCAGATCAGCAACAACTGGATGGGATATGGATCTGGTAACCATGGCTGAGAGCTTCATCCTTGCTCCAGCTTCCTCATGGCAGATACAGAAGGCGAGAGGCTCAAACGTGTCCTCAAAACCCCAGATCTGGCCATTCTTCCAGCAGTGGAGCAGAGGAGCGCAGACAACTTCCCGTTCACTGGAGGTGCCTGCCCTGGCCTAGATAACATGTTAGGGGCAGAGCTGGTCTAGGTGAGTGACAAGAGACGGGTAACACAGGGCTGCTGGAAAGGTATCTTCCCCCTCCCACAGGCTGGGTGTTCTGTTCAGTCTTGCTGAAGCTCTCACCCTCTGAGGTTTTTAAATACATATATAAAGATGTACAGATGATCACAAACTGCCTTCCTCACTACATTATGATTTAAAACATCAAGGCACTTCCAGCAAGTCCTGACATCGGATGGCAAGAAGGAGCAAACAAAGAGGTCTAGCTTATCTTTTGTGCTTAGATGTATTTTATAACAGAGTATAAAGGAAATCAATATTCCCATCATAAATCTTGCTTACTCTCCTTATAGGGGTGATGGCTGACTTCCATGTGAAAATGTCAAAATAAAAGCACTTTACTCTCCAAGACACTTTGGTTCAATCAGGCATAATACAGCACAAACAACCCTAATGTAAATAAATGCACTGAGAATGCAAACGTCCACAGGAGACGGGACCGTTAGAGCCCTCTTACTTCCACCAGGAATATCTATCTAGTGCCTGGGCAGACACTGGAGCATCTCCTGGTCGCTGCTCACAAGAACGAGCGCGGGCTTTGTGATCTGATGAGCCGTGATTTTCTCTCTTTCATTAGCATTCAAAATGGTTTCTTTCTCCTTCTTTGCATCCTCTTAGATGGTTGACCAGAGCATAAACAAGCAGGACCATTTGTGTTAGCCAGAGAAAGCTGACTCTGGCTCGCTGCCTGCTTAACTATTATAATAAGCCATTCCTAAAGCGTTACCAATATGAGCCGCCCTGGAATCCTTCAGAAGACGTGAATCTGTCCCGGTGAACCCTTGTGACTCAGCTATTGCTCTTTCTGCTTCCCTGTGGCTGACAGAGATCACATCAAAACCATTATGACCAAAGAGAACATGAATAACTTTCGTGATTTTAACTGTAAATGTGTTAGTGGAACTACGCTTACGTGTTCCGGGTTAAAAGAGAAGCATTGCTAACAAATAAGCTGAGAAGGTCATTACCATTTCACATTAATGAGTTACCAATAAATTATTTTGAGGAAATTGCTTCATTGTGAAACCAGGACACTGGAAAGAACAATATTATGTATATAAAATTAAATTCTAGCAAATCTGTCTCACGGACAATAGACCTGGAGAGTAAATATTTCCAATAATGGACATTTGCAATTCACAATAATTTTATCTGGGTATGTATCTGAAACAAGAAGAAAACACGAGTGAAGATTTTGTAGGGAGGTGTTGATAACAGAGGTAACAGGATGAAAGGAATAAAAACAAAATTGCTTCCAGTAACCTGGCAGCAAAAACTAAACCACAGTGTCATCAATATCTATGACATCTGTGAACAGAGTCATCACCATGCTAAAGAAATCGTACTTCATTTCCTCTGTTAAGGTAAGCCCTACTATCTGACACCTCTCTCTTGTTATAATGTTGTCGGTGAAATTCACAGGACAAGGGCTGCGTGTTACTTATGTCCTACTTAAGCCTACATTTACTCAAGGTGTGTACTATAATCTGTTACACATAAATACTTCTTTCAAACCCTGGCATTTTTTAAAACATTATTTTGATCCAAATACTAGAGGCATTTTATCATTTCGGTGATGCGCACGTAAAAGTGAAACCTTACAATACCATGAGTTTGGATTTAATTTTCCATACAGAAGGATTTCTTTTCATTTCAGGGCTCCTCATTTCCTTACACTCATGCTGATATTAACACCTGTGCAAACTGAGTGTAAAATGTGATCAAATCACAATTCCCCAATCACATCAGCGGTGATATTTTGTACCCGCTTGGCACAGATGCAATTTATTATATGAGATTAAACACAGTGGTGAATCAGGCCTTCTGTACTTAAAACAACAGCACACAATTTCACCTACAGATACCATCAGCAGACCTAGGCACTGAGGAAATAATGTTTTGAGTTCATCTTAAATTCTCGTGGATTCCCGTAACTATCACCAAGTAATCCTGGGGCTGGGAGGCACTGCTTAGGAGTAACCCAAGAATAACAAAGTTGTTCTAAAGCAGGCTCGAAATGCACAGGCATGGCTGTGTCAGAATGATACCACAATGCATAGCTGTTATAGATCTCTTGGTTTTGAGAATATTAAATAAATGCAAATTGTAATGGGAAAGAAACGGTCAAAAAAGTAACTCAGTAAGGAAATACTGTAACCCAAGTTTTCATGCCTCTTAAAGATTACTGATTCAAAGGGGAAAAGCAAGCTGAGTTTCCAACTCTGAAATAGGCACTTCACAAAAAAAGGCTGCCTACGTCACATCAACATTGTCTGTAATGTGGAAATTGTATAGTGGAAGAATAAATTATCAGCAAATTAATTGGATATAAATAGAATGCTCTTATGTGTTTGGCTTTGGCTGTCAGCAGCTCAGAGCTCAGAGCTGATCATGGGTGTTGTTTTATACAATCAAATAAGACCCTTTATATTATAGTGTTCTATATTCTGTAACTAGAACTATTATAATTTGAGCTGAAGCAGTTATCTTTACTACCTTGTGAATACAATCTGAAAGAGTTACAGAAAATGCTGATATACTTAGGATGACCTTCTTTGGTTCAGTGGTGTTACAGGCACGCATTTTTTTCATTTTTTTTGTTACTAGGAAGGAGAAAATTACATTGGGCTAAAATGAATACTAATGAAACTCCTTAGTTAGCTTTCTTTGTGATAAGAATAAAAAATTGGAGCTATGTTCCTCTAGAATCTCAAGCAATTTTTGTCCTTTATTCTGATAGAAAGATTACTGACAGTAGAGAAGGAGAGCAAAGTAATTTCATAAAATATCTGCATTTTTAAGAATGCTTTTGTTGCAAAAATGTTGGTGTGCAATTTCTTCAATCTACTTTTAAGGCTGTAAAGAAAAAGTACCTATTTGTTCTGCACTGCAACAATGCCAGCTGCATTCAATCAACTAAAAAGCTGCAAGCCATAAACCTTCCTCCACAGCTATAGAAGAAAAAAAGGCAGGGCCATAAAAATTCATCAGGATAATGTAGAGATGAGGCGTGTTTGAATCACCATCCCTGCAATCAACCAATCACTCATCCTGTGGCATTTACAGCACATCTCATTCCCCTGTTCCTTAAGGACAATTGATTTTCCTGATTCCATTAGCATAACGGCAAGGAAAATGACTGCAGTGCAATATTTCTGGAAACTTCCAACAAGTATGCTGTGTGCTGGAGTGTGACCATAATAATAAGCTACCTAGCTAGCAACTGCGTGTGCTTCTGCTGCTGCTGCCATGGTATCGCATCCAAGGGAAAAGGACACAGACTAAGCAATTTTGGGTTCATGCACAGGGAAAGAAAAAAAAAAAATTGTTTTCACAGAATATAAACCAAAAACTCACTTAAGCAAATAAACATAATTTCAAGGCGGGCTGATCAGTAGGCAACATCTCGCAGGCCTTGAGCATTATTGTGTTATGGTTAATAATTCCATTTTCTGAGACATTAGTAATACTTCTGCGTTCCTCGATGGCTTTTATACTCCTGTTTTTGCTTGGATTTAAAACAGAAGAAAATGAAACTTTAATACCAGAGTTTTGTTATAAATATACAAGAAGAATGCATCAGTGGATTCTCCATAGAATTTACAACCATTCACAGCATTACACAGTCATCAGCTCTAAGCAGGGGTCTCCACATTTTTCAGTTTCCTCTGTAAGTTCAGTGATAATATCCACACTAGCTTAAATTATTCAAGATGATGGAACTTTATTGGTGAACATGCACTGCCTAAATTTAAAACTGTACATTATTATCTTCCCTTGTGAATGTATTTTAAGGATGTGTTAAGCTTTTTGAAGTGTAATTCAGAGACTACTATATCTCAAACAACATAAAATACTTTTCATCTTGTGAAGGATCCTTTAGACTTCTAAGGTCCTATCTGTTGTACATTTTTAAGTCCCTTTATAGTTTCAAACCCAGTGGGTTACGCATGTTAAAGTCAATCCCTAAATTGAATTCAAAGTTGATACGAGCCTGCCTGCAGAACTAAGAAAAGTCTTCCTATTATAAGAACCAAAAGTCAATATTTTTAACCCCTCATTGACATGCTTTTTTTCTTTATCCCAAGCAATGCTCCAGTATTCCTCACAACAAACAAATAAAATAAAATAAAATGAGAAATGAAAAACTTTATTTCAATTGCATCTTGTTACTTGACTATCAGCATGGCCCAGATTCTTGCAAGAATTTTTACTGTTGTGGGTTTTTACTGTTATCATTTTACATCCTCTAATGTTTATTCATAAATATGGATCCTTTCTTCCTAAGCATGGTGAAAACACTGAACTATTATGGAGAACTTAGAAACAAAAAAAGACTGTAATAGATATAAACTCAAGAAGATGAAGACTTACACCTCAACATCTCACTGTGAAAGCCCAGTGGTTCACCAGGATCAGACACAAGCACCCCCCAGCCCCACCTCATGCCTCTGTAGGACTGAACTCATAGCAATGACAAATACCCAGTAGTGTCTTCTCTGTAAACCATCAGCAGCATAAAGTGACCGACAGAAATGCTGCCTTCTGCACAAAAGCACCCCATTAACCAAGTGCCAGGCAGGGTGCCCCTATTTGAGTACCCCACGGGGTATGCATGGACCCACAGAGAACGAGCAGGAAAGGGATCTGGCAGAGCCCATGCCTCAGGAGTGGTCCCTTTTCCCTGTGCTACTGATGACAGCTGCTTCTGAGCAGGGTGAAATCTTGTGAGCTACTAAAATCCCTGCCCAAAACTTCAGCAGAACCAGTGTGGGCTGACGAATGTGCCCCTGAAGCTCTGGACACTACACCCAGTGTTTCCTACTTGACTGGCTTCCACCCTCTGATTAATAGCACAGGCAAAGCAAGCACAATTTTGGATATGCTTGAAACCATTAGCTTTCAGGAAGGGCTTTTGTCATCAATTCTGTCTATCTTACAAAGTTAGAAATTCCCTTGATACGCTGTCCATGTCACTATGCTAAATAATAGCAACTATTCTTAATTAAAAATGATCATTGGGTGTAGCTTTCCATCTTCATTGCAGTCTACAAAGAAATACAGTACAGGGATCACAATGACAGAAGGGACTAAGCCCAAATCTCTCTGTCTGAACTCCCACCGACCTGGATGCTCTTTTCTTATTTAAAAAGAGAGTGTCTCCAAAAACCAAGTGTTTGCATCAAGTGCAGCATCTTATTTTGCCCCCCCCCAGTTAGCCCCTTTTGGCCCTGGGTATAGGGTTTTAGTTTCTCTTGCTTACATCTCAGCCTGATGTTTTACATATTGCTTTAAATCTGCCAGGAACCAAAGCATTTTGCAAGCTGAATGCAAATGTCAAATAACCTTTTCAGCAGCATTAAAATGGTCGAAGAGACAGGTCATGGGTTCTTGTTCTGGCAGCTCTGAGTTCACACCCCTGGCTGACAGTTACTTAATGCACAGATTCAGGCAAGTGACCGACCTTCTCTCTGCCTCCATTTTCTCATGTACATAGCAAGGATAAGGATATACTGTTGCTTTTCAGAAGCCTTAGCAAAGATGAGTTGATATTTGGGCAGCAGTGTGACACCATGGTCAGTCTCTTTCGGATATTGTCTAGGGCAGGGGGAGACGGTCCATCCACTCGGTTTCTTTCACATACACTTCTGAAAAACAAGGTGCTAATAACTGCTGAGCACATATTTGTTACCACTGAAACAGCCATTCCAGAGTCTGCTTAACAGAAAACAGCAAAATGCCTACTTGATATAAAAAGAAAATGAAAGACACGTGATTTGAATGTCTGTCACCCACTGTTAAATTACTCCACAGAAATATCTCAAGCTCATGGGCATCTATACAGTGCTCCCAGGGACCATCAGTCCACGCCTTCCCTGGCCCTGCTCTGCAATTACAGTGGAGTGGGGGCAGCCCATACCAGGATTAAGAGGCGTCTTTCACTGCAGGAGGATTGTCATGGGGCATGGAATTAGCACAGCTCCTTTACATGTGCTCCTTCCCTAAGGAACATTCAACCTGCTAAAGAGGATGAGGAGGTTCATGTTCTCTGGCTGCAAAGGGCAGATGGCAGCCTGCATGATTTAGAGCTGAAGCCAACACCATGCTAGTACTCCTAGAGTGGGGCAGAGCTCCCCAAAAGCAGCTTAAAGCCGTCCTTTCAACATCCTCTTGGTTTGTGATGTGCACTTGTTGATCAGCACCCAGGATCAGGGCCACAAGCACAAGGCAGATTCACTGATTTAAGATTTCAACATCCCAAACATGAATTTTATTCAAAATAGGAGCAGGCCAACGTAAAGAGGAAAGAATATTTTGTGGGGGTTTATAGCTGGTCAGGAACTCAGCTTTATAGCTCCTCTGAAAAACAGCACTATCAGCAAAGACACCCGACAGCGAGGGCATCAGCTCTAAACTAACTCAGAGGGAAATGCAAATCTATTAAGTCAACACCAGTTGTCTCTGACCTATTTAGTCCTTATCTGCCCACAAGCTTTTTCTGATTTACTTAAAGCAGTTTATCCAGGATGAGCTAAGCCCCTGTTACTAATTGGCAAGCATCTTCTTTCACGTTGGCCTAAATGTCTTAAACTCACCTAAAAAACTCTAGTTTAGAAAGATCAAAGTGTCTACACAGCTACCCACATTGCTTTAACTCAGGTCTTTTAAAATTGAATCTTAAATGAATCTGCATTAATTGAATCCTTTTAATTAAGGTGCATGCTTGAGCCAAAGATAGTGCCTATTTGCGTGCTGACCAAAGACCTGGTTAACCGGCATGATCCAAAGAAAACCCATCGGGCAAAAGACACCTCACATCCCAAATGTTTCTTTTCTGTTTTGCTTCCAGGCATCAGAACCATAAAGCCTCCAGGTCTACTGAAGTGTGCTGAACCTTGATCCTAGAAGTGCTGTCACACAGAGTGAAAATTAGGTACATGAGAGCATGAATAATATATTGCACTACATAGCTCCTTGGCATGCAAATGTCAAGAACTGGATCGTCAGCACAATATTCAGTCCAGTTCACAGGCTGAATATAGTATTAGGTGCTGCTGTTTATTTTTTAAATTCAATATCAAAAATGTCCCTCAGGCAAGCTAACAGTTAAGGTCAAAAGAGTAAGAAATGTCCACTATTTCCAGGACCCAAACCAGGGTCAGTTTCCCAGGGCAAGGAATCCTGCCTCCACTATAAGTCCATCTGCCTCACCAAAACTGATGTGGAGCAGACAAGTATATTTACTTTTTTCTTTCTGAGTCCTTTCTCCTGTTTCCCAAAGCTGCAGCAAATAGCTCCACAAACTTCTGCATTGGCTTTTCTGACACTCCTAGATCCTTGCAAATCCCTCAGCAACTGCACTCCTGCCTACATGAGGGTTTGGGAGGGGGCAAGGGGAATAAACATCAGAGCAGAAATTTTCAGGGAAAAAATGTGCAAAAGGGGTCAGGAGAGGTTCCACATTTTTACTGTGTCTTGTTTCCCTGATCTGATTACTTCTGACTCACAGTATGTTCCTCGTCCCAGCTCTCCCTATAACCACTGCTTATTCTGTGCTCACATGAGTACTTCCAGGTTGCAGGGAAAACTGGCATTAGGGGCAAACAATATTAAGTCCAACACCATGACAGGTCCCAAATTATATAGCTACACAAGCCACAGCATGACAGAGGAAAAAGGACTCACATCTTAGCCTTTGATCCCTACAAGATAATGCTACCTTTGGGTGCAGAAAAGGTGTTTTCTCTTTATCTGTCACCTCTCAGTCATTCTGTGAACAGATGTTTTTATTTCATCTTTCATTGGCATGATCCTAAAATTCAGGTTTGCATGCACGATGTTGATCTGCAGCTCATTTCATCTGTAAAACCAGATTCCATGTTGAGGGACAAATTCCTGTTCCCCTGAGAGCACCAAGGGAATCCAGGAAGAAAACTCATGGGGGCCACTTGTACATGCAGGACAAGATTTGTAAAGGAGCCGAGCAAACTTAGAAGACTCCATCCCTCTTCCATATGACCTATATGACAGCAGGGCTTGTAAGGTCACTGCAGAAAGAGGGAGACCAGGAGAGACACACTGTTAAGGTGGCCAGGAGTCCATCACCTTCTGTCTTGAGCCAGGCAAAACTTCTCCGTTCAGAAGGAGGTGTCTATCCCTGGAGAACAGGCAGAGTCTTCAAGAAAAGGCCTCCTGTTTTCCATTTGTAATGTGCCTTTTAACAGCGCTAAATTGCTCTGCACATTAGTCAGGTGGATAATTAATAAATAATAATAATAATTACTTGATGCCGGTTCCATCTGGCATCTGCTGGAGAGCTTAGCCCTCAGTGTGGTTTGGTAATGCTCTCAGCACTTACCAGTCAGACACCATCAGGCCACTCTAGGGCTGGTGGTAAGAGGCAGTCTGGGCAGCACAGGGGAGGGGTTTGTTGTTCAGAAGTCTGCTAGATTTATTTAGTATCATATAAAAGCCCTTAGAAAAAACCCTCTTCCTCTCACTTAACTCCCTGCCAAGAAATTACTTGGGGGAATGGGGGAAATGCTTTTTTAAAGGCTATTAAATGTTATTGTTAAAAGAAAAAGGTGCCCATAATGTAATGGCTTCCCCAGAGCAGTTCTTTCCCTTCCCCAGACCAGCATCTCCGTTTTCTGTTTGTTTTGCACCACTAAACTGAAGCTGACACTGTGGGTCCTGATGAATTGATGCTCGATGTCATTGCCAATGCTAATAGTTCTCCAAAAGGACACTATTTGGTTTTACAATTGCAACAGCAGCTACATTCAAGGACTCACAAAACAAACAAAAATATTACTTAGCCTTTCATTACTAGCTGATCTTTAAGGTCCCTTCCAACCCAAACCATTCTATGATTATCTCAGAGGAAGACAACTCCTTTTTTCCTTCAAGTGTTTGGGTGGGAAACTTGGTTAAATATCACCAAAGTCCCGTTCATTTATCACTGCATGTGCAAGGACAGCGATGCCATTACCTCTGGGCAAGGGCTGACCCGGCAAAGATGGAAGTTTGCAAGAGTTCTTTATACCAGTCAGAGCTGCCCAAGGTCATGAGCATTACTGGCTGCTACAGACCAAAACTTCAAAGCAAGCTTCCAGTGTTATTTTTAACCATTGCCGCCCTCCATCCTCATGTCTGGGAAAACCTGAGCCTGATCTGAGGCTTGTATTCCCAACCAAATCTATTATATAAACTATGTATCAAGGAGATTATTCAAACTACTATAGCACTGCCCTGATTTCACATCCTTGGCCCTGATTTGGCCAACAAGAAGATCTTTTTCAGCACTGGTGTTGCTGTCTTACTGACATAAAAGTAAGAAGGAATTTATTTTCCAATTTTTTTTTTGTTGTTTCAAAAGCCTGGTAATATTTAAGTCGGCACTCGCTATTCATACAGCCCTGGGTGACATCACAGCTTTGAGGTTTGATGTTAAACATGAAGTTATTACAGTGGAAACAGGGAAGAAGTCATTTTAAAAATCAGACTGACAGCCAGCACTCTGAACAGCAGTTACCAGCAGCTGTCCTGGCTTTGAACTGTACCTGTTTTATTTTTAAAAGTTAGATCAGGAGCATAAACTCCCCATCACACTTCAAGCTTTTTTAATAAAAATTCAAAGTGAAGAGTTGTGATAGCCCTGAGTAAAACCAATCAAAAGAGCTACAGTTGGCTACGAGTCTGAAGAAAGGAAATGTTCTTGTTAAATTTCCAGAAGCAGTAGGAAGAAAATAAGAAGGGAAGGAGAAAAAAAAAAAAAAAAAAAAGAAACAAAACAGAAAACCTGGAGTAGGGAAAGGGTTGAGAAGAAAAAGAGAGGGACTATTTTAGTTTGCTGTTGTTAAGGACAGACATGGTTACCAGCACATCAAGTGACACTCTTATATAGAATAGTACTGGTAACATCAATACATTCAAGAGAGCAAATTCAGGCAGCCCTTGTACCCTCCAATGTTTTAAATAGATTGTCCCACTTCCAATGCCACAAGAAAACCACAGAGACGGCATCTACCAACATTGCCACTGGAATATCAGCTAAAAGAAGAAATTCCAGCCTAATCTCAGAGATCAGTCTTCCTTTTTCCTTTCCTGCTAAAAAAGAGAAATAATGAAAGCCTAGGGTTATCCCTGTAACAACTCTTATTTTTTATTTGAAAACCTTAATCGGGAATTTTTATTACTACCAAATAGTGCTTTAAAATGCAAACCAAACCCTTCCATATTGCCTTGGGCATACAGTGCTGAAAGTTGCAGATGGAAGGCACTCTTGCAGACAGTGCTTCCTAATCCTGCCAGGAGTTGGAGTGGGGACAAGGAAATCTCCAGGGTAAAGTAATGGAAGCAGAGGTCCTGTAGAACAAGAAGATGATGAATTCCAAAGGAGCAAGAAGAGCAAAACATCAGAGGAGGAGATTCTGGGTTAGGGAAGCAGAACAGCAGTGGAGGGAAAAGTCCTATGGGAAAACAGACTAGCAAGAGAGGTGAGGCATAGCCGAGGACAGCACAGAGTGGCAAAGCCATAGGGCCAAACCTATAGATAGCTTTTGAAATGCTAGAGCAGAAATTGCAGGAAACTGAGAATAATATAAATGCAGTGAATCTGAGGGAAGGTTATATCTAAGAAATTACAACGTAAAGTTTATAATTAGGAAAAATTTCTAAGATGGTCTTTTCCATATGTCAGAGCTGCAGAACTGTCACCAACTGCTTGAGACACTACTCTTGGTGCTGAGAGTCACAGTCTGCTGTGTCTAGATATCTTTCATTGTCTTTGTATAATACTGCCAAGGTTCTTGTACTATGTCCACCATTGGTATCTGGGCCACCACAAGTAAGAGCTAAATTGAGCAGCTACTCCTGGATCAGAGCAGAAAAATCCCCTATTTCGCTTCCTATTTTCATCTACCCAATTTTCTCAAACTCCACTCTTCAGAGCTGTTGTTTTCTAAGGTTTGGAAGCTTCAGCACAAAGGATTCTAGTTCTTCTAAGAAAAGGCAGAGAGAAATGTATGTATGTGTAATAAGAAAAAAAATCCAGCCTTTAGGTGTCTTTTAAACAGATGTGGAACCCAACTAACCACCAAAGAAAGATGAATTCTGGACTGAAAATTACCTTTGCTGGTTAAAATTGTCTTTAAGTATTCAGGGCAACATTGGCTCTGATTTGACCAACTTATAAGCACATACTGCACACATCATGCTACAAAGCCTGTTTAGTCTAACTCTTTACTAACCATTTGTAACGTAGGTGGTAGCGGTAGAATAGATTTTGCCCAACTGGATAACTTAGGATAGCAGCCAAAGGGTGACATATGCCATCAACCTGGAACAGTCCAAGATTATCTGACATGAATATTGCCAACGGTGAAGCCCCGACAGGTCAGGGTGTGGTACAAACCTGAAAATCCACTTGACTCTTTGAGTGAGTTTCACAGGCAGTGCTGAGGTCTCTGCTGCCACTGGCAAATGTTGTTGTAGGCCTGAACTAACAGACTCCTGGCTGAAGATCTGTAGCAACAGCACAGACATGGAGCTTGGATTGAGCAGAGAAGGTCGGCCACACTTGTAGGTTCACCTGGAGCAGAGTTAAAGTTACCCTGGGAGTCCAGCTCCTGAGTTTTGACACTCTTGGTTCACGCTCCAACTTGACTTTGAGTTCAAGTCAAAGATTACATGTGCAGTCATCCTTTGACCTTGTATTTTTGTCCAGTGTTAAAAAACCCGTTCCAAAGATAAATTCCCTGTCTGTACCACATGCACAAATATATAAAAGTTATCTATCTAGATACAGACCTAGATTCAAAGTTAAGGCAGACACCAGCACATGTACAGCAGATTATAGATAATTGCTGTTCATTTACTGATCCTTACCCCCCACAGAACTGTGTAAGTTAATGAGCTCTGAAATATGAGTTTCAAAAAAAACTTTCATTTCAATAATATTATACACCCTCGGGCTTCTATTAAACTTTTTTTTGCAACAATAACACCATTCAAACTAACATTCATATGTGGATTACAGTAATACAGCACCTCATGAAAATGCAGAGAAAATGAAATAGAAAAGAAAGCACAGTTTTTAGTCCACTAAATCTTAGCCACATTCAAATTAATCAGCAGCAGCTCCTAAGGACAGGTGAATGGCCCCCAGTAAAATCAGAATCTTCACGGCCTTCTACCATACATGAAAGGAACAGCTAGAACACAAACAGATCACAAGATTTATTTCTCAGAATTTCTGCCCTGCTCAAAATGCAGCAAGCACTAGCCTTCTTGAGGGACTTTCTGTCAGATTATTAATATCATCACACTCCTGAAGACACAGACACACACACACACACACACACTGCTCATCATCAGAATTTGCACCTGTAATCCCAAGGTCAGCCTCGACCCAAGCCTATACATGACCCAAACAGCACAGACTCTTTCACCAAACTGTGCTGTTTCCAGCTTCACCCTCACTTGCAGTGCAGCAGCTCCAGCGTTGCTACAAACACTGTGCAAATATCTCCCTCAGGAAATCCCACGCACAAGTTTTGCGGAAAGATCTGACTCACAAATTTATGCCCAATGCAGATGGGTGATACTTGCCCTCCCAACTCAAGCAAGGCCTGCTTTTGAAGTTCTCTAGCAACCTGAAAAACTTAGCTGATGCTTCATGAAATTCCAAAAGCTCAGTGGAAATCAGCCAGAAGAGAGTGGCGCTTCTGCAGTTCTGGTCAGTCAGGTACTGACATACCAACACCATTCAAAATGTGGCTGTAGAGCACTTTAGAAAACCTACCTTTCATGTTTGCTACATCATTAATGTACACATTGATTTGGATGTCTATCCAGAAAGTCTATAATCCAACAATATGAGTTTCACGAGCAAAAATGGCTGAAACCCACAACGCTGGACCCTTACATACCTCAGCTTCACAAAGTTTGAATTCTGATCTCAGTCCAAACATAATCAGAATTCACCTCTACACATCAACATCTGTGCTGGAGGTTTTACTGAAGCCTCATACCACAATGCTGTAAGAAGAACCCAAGATTTCCAGTAGCAAAAAAGGTAAGGCAAGATCACATCAGGAACAGAGACCTAGCCTCTGATTTGTGCCTTGAATTTTAAATCTTTGGGTTGTGAGTCTTTTGTCTCTGAGCCTGTAAGGAGTTCTGTGTGGTGACAGGAATTTGAGGTGTTTAGTGCTCATCACAGGACTTGGATACTTCCTTCCCATTGTGATTATTTGGCCTTGGATCTCTCTGATTCATAAAATAAAATAAATGAGACTGTAGTGAATTTTTTAAAAGCTCTGTTATTTCTGTCTAAGCTAATTGTGTAATCCAGTTCTGTGCAATAACAATCACATACGTTTTCTGTAAGAGGTTCAGCCTTATACACAAAACCTTTTCAACACAGTTCTTTTAATATCCCTGTGCCTACACAATTCCAGTGCAATCCAACAGAGTGGGCTGGCCAACTCACAACTGGTGGCTGTTGATTTTTTTGTTTGTTTATTTGCAGATCATCAAGAGCATGTGAAGAGTGGGTATGTGTGAAAAGAACTGCAGACTGAGCAGCTTAAAATTGGATTGCTTGAGCAAAAAACACTTTTCCTGTTCAAAATTATTCAGGACTGAATCCTGACCTCAAGGTAAAGCAGAGAAAACTGAATTTGAAGAGGAGGGGATCTTCAGCTGGTTATAGGAGTGGAATCTTCTTTCCCAAGGCAAGGGACACCAGAAACCTTGTTCTGCACTGCAGCCCTATAGCTTTTGGGGTATCCCTTGCATCTGCATTATCTGCAATCATTCTGACAGCCACTGGCTACATTTCTTGCCCACTCTGTTTCACCAGCTGTGGTAAGGGCTGTACTGAAGCCCAGCTCTGCAGGAAGCACTGCAAGCCATCTATCAGAACATCTCAGAAGTTGACAGCCCCGTGCAGCTGATCTGGTCCAGTTCTCCTGGCTTCTGCAAGCCTGAGGATTTAAAAGCTTCTCCTCTAATGCTTACCTAGAATAATGGGTGGTCAGATAAGCACTGTGGCTTAGAAAGAAAAAAACATAAAGATGTTAAATGTTCTTTCTTCCCAGAAAGGGCCTGTATTAGTTTTGCAGTGAATAAAAAATACTGTATCTCAGAACAATTACAAGAAAAGAATCTCAAAACTGAAATAAGAGGGCATTTTTGGTTTGGAAGTCCTGACCAGGCTCAGTGGGTTTCATTTCCACTGGCAGGTGAAACAGCACGGACACCCCATTGGGCATCAGGGGAAAACTCTGAAGTCCTATCCCCTCTGAGGCAACAGAGCTATCCAGAAGCCGGTGTGAGGAAGAGCAGGAGAATGTGTGCCAGAAAAGTGGCAGTTTCAGTCCAGCCCTGAAGCTCAGCTGCCTCAGGCTGGCCACTCTGGTGACACGGTGAAGAACCCAGTCCCACAGTAACACAGCACACAAGGTCAAGCTGTTCCTCACCTCTCCAGAAATTCCTGGAGCCGGAGCTAAGGCAGGCTCTGTAGGGCAAGTGCAAAGATTTACAGCGTGGACAGTGGGTGAGGCTTGAAAATGGGCATTGACTACAATTAACTGAGTGCCTGAGGGACTCAGCGAGAGCACATTAATACAATCCTAAAGTGCAGGAGTGCTCTAACAGTGCTCTTTAATCAGCTTGAGATGACCTATCAGAGAATGTGAGATGGCTTTGGATAAATGGCCCATATGCTGAATATCAAGGCATTTAATGAAAAATTTTCCTAATAGAAAAATTTTCCATGCTCAATACTTCTCATTGACTACTTTTTTACAATCATACCCATTTAATAGCAACTGTCATTAAGTTATTTTCTATGTAATACCAACTGAAAATCATTTATTTCCTGCTCCAAACAGCAATTAATGCCAATTATTTTACACAGCACCATGAACTGCTACAGATTTTTCAATTTTCCACTCAGCTTCTCTACCTAATTTTTTTATTTTTTTAGTTTAGTTTCATAATTTTCAACTATTTGAAAGAAGAGGCTGAAGTGGTAATTTCATCCATTTTGGCAAAAAGTAATCGAAAAGGCCCAACAGGAATCATATAAACAAAAGAATAAGGAGGATGCACCACTGACTCTCTGACTTTGATTTTAACTTAGAGAAGGTCAATATTCATAGCAGAAAATCCAGACAGAGCTGCGCTATATTGAAATGGACGTGTGGCTTTTTTATGCTACTTACCTTGGACTCTTCCTGTGATGAGGTGGCAAATTTGAGACCCCAAGACTGCTTTCTCCCTTGATGGTAGTAAATGCTACACCTTGAAAATTGTTTGATTGCAGGGCCGAGGTCAGAGCTCTGTTGTGCAGTGGAGACTGGATACAAGGAGTGATCCCAGAAACTTCCCAAAAAGTCTTTGCTTTGACTTAGCTCTGGTCTAAGTTGAGCAAGGTTGAAGAAGGACCAGCACCATCTGACAATTTTCTGAATGTTTACTTTTTCAAATAAAATGTAAAATTTTAGAGTTAATGGAAAGGAGTTTCTGGTTTTTGAACATTAACAAATGCTAGGTTTTAATTTTGCAGGTGAAAACGAAGACATTTCCAATTTTTTATCTACTTTTTAGAGAAGGAATTTTCCAGGTTTGCTGCAGATGGATTTTGTGAATTCCTTTTCACAATGGTTAATGTTTGTGACACTTTGCAATCATTAGCTCTGTCCTGATCTACTGTTGCCTCCTCTAAGCCTGCCAGACTTACACAAGGACTAGAAGAAAATACTCCAGACAATGTCTTATGCATTAGAGTGTTTGAACTCAACACTTTCTCCTTAATCCCCATATTGCTTGCAGAATTTCACCCTTAGTCACTAAAATAATAGAAAATCCTTCTTCAGAAAGTTTTTTTTTTAATCAAACAAAATGATAGACCCATTTTTTATTCTCAAGGCTTAAGTCCAAAAACACACACTCTGTCAATGGTGTTGAATTTAGCATTTTTTGTGATAAAGCTCTCTGAGTGTCTTTTCAAATAAACATGTACAGCTTTAAATGAATAAATCATGCAAATACATGTTAATGTATACATAAATTAACACAACATAATAAGGAAAACGAAGAAACAAGATTACAAATTTCCTGCACCTTCAAAATATGAGTGTGATATTTGCTTTAGAAAGAACAAACTCATTTAGAGAAAGAGCTTATATAGATACAAACAAACCCAAATCGCCAATGAAAGCTAATTTTATGTTCTGTAAAGAAGGAAGATGTGCTTCCCACTACAATAGACAAAACCCAATTAAATTAGGCAAACGTAAAAACACAGAAACAAAATTTCATTTAGTAAATAAAATCTCAGAGTTGAATTTCGTTGTCCATTCCATGTTCATAACCCTCATGAAATGAGTTAGAGATTCTGGGGAACAGTATTCAGTGTGGATGAAGAATGGGGCAGTCAGCAGGAGAATCTGCCTCAAAGATTCAAGTTCTCGGATAGACTTCTCATAGAAATTATTTCTTTTCATTTTTGTGTCTTACTATTTCAGTTTCTCTTTTTCAACCTTGAACGTTTTTAAATTAAGACAAAAAGTAGAATTTGGGGAATACAGCTCATAAGACATCACCTCAACATGCACCCTTCGTACATATGCCCTATGCACTGGGATGAATTTTTCCAAGCACTCTCCCTTTGCTTTACTCTGTTCCCAGAACACATTTCACCAGATGCAGAATTACGCATTGCTGAGTGGTTGTTAAGATTCTGCAAAATCAAAATCCGGCCCCATGGTTTCTGTTATCACTCTCACCAACCAGCTGCTGCTATTACTGCAAGGGTTGTAAATCTGTGGTTTGTGAGGTTACAAAGAGCTTCTCTCATTGTCCAACAGCCATAGACAGTAGTTTTCTAAGATAAACCCAAACTCCAGTACAATACTGACAAGTTCTGAAGAAAAACATCTCCTGATGGATAGCCTGTAATGCTGCTTACTACCACATATTCAGGGGTTACTTTATGAGTATCAAGTATATTTTGACAAATGATACTCAGTTAGCAAAGATCAGGTTTCTGCTGAATTCTGCTTACTGTTCACAGGAATCAAACTGTGTAATAAAGACACCACACAGTTCAGAAATGTTCAACAGAAACATTTGCTTAAATCAGCTGTCTTTCACCCTGAGCAACCTTCTTGTGAAGAGCAGAAAATTCAGCCTCAGCCTCCTTGATATTCATCTGGAGGTGGAAGTTTTTATCATAGTCAAGCAGAGTATAAAGTAAGGACACTAATCTGATGCATCTCATCTGTCTAATGCATTTGCCAGACCCTTATCACTGCACCTGGATGCCACAACTGACTCCATTTAACAGTCAGTTTGGATACTCAGACTCACAACATGATTCTCCACATTACCACTTTAAATATCTGATTGCTTATCTGGAATGACAGCTCTGTTAGAACCAATTCATTCTTCATGGTGTCCTGGACCTTGGCCCTTTACCTAACCTGGAGTGAGGCACAGCAGGTTTTTGTTTGCAGCAGCCTTACGCCCTTCCCAACACATAAGCTTTTACATGGATGAATATTGTTGTCTTAGGATGCCATTCAGCATCCAAACACAGAATGTGACAAAATTCTTACTATACGAAATGCTAGTTGCTCAGATTCTGGCCTCTTCTCTTCACACCGTTGTTAAAAAACAAGCCCAGCCAAGAATATCCCACTGCTCTGTCCTCCAAATCACCCAGCTTCCAACAATTTCTTCTGGTGTCCAAGGCTAATATTGACATGTCAGAAATGTTCAGATATATTTCTTCTTCAGTATAAAGAATATGTGATTTCCTGACAGACTTCAGTACAGAACTGTCAACAAAAATATCAGTACAATAAAGCTGCAAAGTTAACAACCCATTCTCTGCTTTCTGGAGATGTCAGTAGTTATTATAAATGACTTTCCAGTTAATTACCTGTTTTGAAAATTAAGGAGATTGGGGGTTCACAGCTGCTCCAATAAGTAGCTTCAGTGCCCGCCTCATCCCATTGAGTATGATAAATAATATATTCTCTACCACCCAGACTGCCAGACAGTGGCTGTGTCAAACTCCTTAGAGAGCACACTTTGTCTGCCATGTGTTATAGGCAACATTTATGACAAAAGTAGAAATTAGATGGTGGTTAATCTTGCTTCCCTGTGTCCCATGTGGGGCACAAGCACAGTTGTAGTGTGGCTTGCTGGATGACAGTCAGAAAAAATGATCTCAGCAAATTGTGTGTACATCAGGATACAGCACAAAGAATGGGCTTAGGAAATTATTTTTGGTGAATTGGGCAATGAGGGAGTCTCTTTAAAGGGAAACGAGGTGACAGAAGAGCAAATTTTATTTCCCCTTAAAAAAAATAGCAAGCTTTACATTACAGTTAGATCACGGTGGAGAGGAATGAAATCATACTGCTCTGGGGTTTTTAATTTGCTTCTTATTGCTGCTCAGGCTATTTAGCTTGCAGATCATAATAAACTCTGTTATAATGACAGCACCAAAAGATGGATCCAGCTTGTAAAGATACTACTAGAGTAATAGCAGTAAGTTCTGCATTGTAGTTCCTGTGAAATTCAAAAGGAACAATTCTTATTTCAGTCACATATGTATAAACAAGGTAAATTTGATAGACTGGCAAACTAAGGCAAGGTCAGCCCATGGACTTACATGTAGGCTGTCTTCACACCATAACAACACAGGACAGAAATCAAAGTTTTGCCTGAAGACAAACTCTGAGGGAGTCCCCAGTAAGTCTTACCTGCTTCTAAATGAGATTTGATTCAGCTCACAGAGTAACTTAAAGTCAACCCCCAGCTGTGATTCCCCCTGAACCCTTTTTTAAATATATAATTACAGCATGAAGATCATAAGAGGTAGCATAAGTTAAGAGAATCATAATTTTCTGAAGAAGCTTGCTGGCTAGAGTTACAGATTCCTTATATCAAAGCACAAGGGTAGGTAATACTGGTATCACTTCATTCTTCAACGTCTCCTGTCTAATATAAATCACGTGAAAAAGCAGTACCATTCATGCCTAGTGATGCCATTTTTCATTTGGACTTCTGCTTCCAACAAAACCCAACATTTGTATCAAGGAATTGGAAGCTGTGACCACACTTCATATTGGAACTGTCCAAACTTCAATGTTTCTGCCCATGGCTGATGCATTTTACTGAAGCAAATAAACACACTGATGGATCTGAACACCACAAGGAGCAGTCTGTGCATAACATGTTCTGTCTAAGACTAAATTAAATGCACAATAATGCCCAGTCTGAGAGGTGTTAACTCCTCTTGGGAGTTTCTGAGAACTCCCGGGAATTCTCTCAGGAGAAGGAGATTTTTTTACTTTACTTTGATGAATCTTTTATTTCCTCCCTGATTTTTAATGAAATGCAGGAACTTTACCTCCTAAAAGTTGATAACAGCTGGCATCCTTTTGCTTTCACGCTTCACATCTTTTCATTCTTAAGAGCCTTGCCAATCTTGTTTTGACCCCTCAACTCTGTATTTCCTTCTGTCTGTTGATGCAGTGACTGGTTTACCACCACAGAATAATAGTCACATAAGAGATCACTTGACGTATAATAAACTTAAAACTTAACATTTCTTTCCAGTTCTATACAGAATACAGTAATTCCCCAAACATTCAACTTCATATTGGCTGGGCTGGAATAAACAAACCAGCCTCCTGCATTCTCCTCTGAAGATTTTCAAAGGCTCTCCAGCACTCGAATCAAGGAATCACATTGATTTTCAGTAAATCCTTTCTCCTAATTCCTCTAAAGCGTTTCAAAAAACCTCTTGCAAAAAGACTCAGAGAACATATGTAGTGCAGTCTCAGGGACATGAAATTGAAGGTGATGTTAAAAAATTTTAATATTTGCTATACCAGCAGCATGCTGACATAAATACCCAACATAAATTTCTCTGTAGAAAGATACAGGGTTACAGGGCTATAGGTTTACTAAAATGGCCTGCTCGTTATCATGAAATCTATTGATCCATTTTCATTAGGTAGAGCTATCTTTGCCTTCACCAGAAAGATCCAGAAATCATAATCTTTTTTTCTTTCATTTCACAATACAAGGCCTTCAGCTAGGATGACAATTTTGGTCTGTAAAACCGTAAATATTTGTCTATTCAAAGGCAGCATTTATCTTACGAAAGCACACATAGCAGTTTTGCCTCTGACAAGTTCCTTGTTTATTTATTACTCTAATAACAAATAGACTGTCATCCCTGCTGGGCCTCAAAGATGAACTAAATCTGCTGACACAACTGATTGGGAGCGGCTGCAAATTATTTTATTAAAAACTGTGCAGTAGCAGATTCACGGTAAAGAGAATGTTTAAATCATAATTCTGCTATTGGCCTATATATCCCATAGTAACAACACGCAAAGAAACCAGAAACGTTTTTGTAACCCTCGTATTTATACTGCAGCATTTGATTTTCATTTTGTCCAAACAGGAGAGAAGCAGTGAAGGGGAGACAGATTTCTTTTGTGTTGAGTGCTCTGTGTGCACACACACCAAGAGCAAAGCGCAGCATCTTAATTAGATGGGTCCAGAGGCTCCGGCAGACAAGGAGAGTGACAGTCACTGGACATGCTTGATAGCTCTTTCTAAAGCAGTGCAGAGACTTTCTGAGGAAAGCAAGACAGATCCATACATCTCCAATTTTGTAGAGCTGAGCCAACCAGAACGTGAAAGGAAAGGACTAGAGGACGATGAGTAAAAAATCCGCTGTGCAGTAGGTGACAACAGTCCTAAGACACGCTATGCCTTACCTGGTCACCAGTACTCTAGGACAGAGTGGACACTGGGGAGAAATCATGTGCCTGAAAGTGCTACCTGGCTCCAAAGCCACGGGCCTGAGGCACAACAACCCAGCAGAGACCCCTCCACGACTTCCTGAGTACCGAGGCCCGGGCAATTAGATGACAGCAACAGTAGGAAGAAAATTGCCAAAGAATATATACTTAATAGATCTACGTAGCAGTGTCGTTTACAGACACTTTAAATGCAGGACGCAGATGTTTGCATATAGGAACAGTCAGGCCTCAAGAAACAGTTTGTGACACTCATTGTCTAAGCTCCCTCCAAGGCTTAATGCCTTCTGGGCTCTTACAAAGGCCTCACCCAGAATGAGCTTTTGGAGGCATAGAGATTTAGGAGAGGCACAAAAGAAAGGGAACAGATTTGAAACACATGAAGTTAACTCAGCTTTTCTGTACATCACCTCTTTGCCCTGCAGCTGTCACTGAAGTTCACCAAGCTGTGCATTAGAATGAAACTTCTCTCTTCCCACATTAGTGCCATAGGAGCTATTCAACATTGGATCTCCTGGTTCATACAAAGATGTATATCCCTAGCTGGCTGCACAACTCTTCTACTTGGCTTCATTCACAAGCCCTCCACACCAAACCCTGCCACACATCACCACCTTCTCTAGTTAGTCAACTAGGCTACACTCAGCCCAAAGAGCCAGGCTAGACAAGATGTACTAATCCCCCCATTAAAATCAAGCTGGAACGCATGGCAAGGAGAAGCTTTTGAGACCGGCATACCTTCAGTGAGAACAGCACACGTGAGGACAGTGTGATTCTTGTGCACCTGGATGGACAATTCAGAAGGTGGACTGGAGGAACAAAATGCCATAAAAAGGCTGCTATGCTGCTTGACTCTGGATGGGGGTGAGGGGGAGACTTGGAGCACCACACTGAGCCAAGGGTGGCTGCTGACACAGACACAGCCTGACACGTTACTAGCACATGTGTGTGCAGAACGAGAGCGAAGCGAGGAGAGGATTGTGCATCAAAAGCACCAGATAGATTTCCTGGGCTAAACCATTCCCAATCAAGGAGGTGCTTAAAGGCACAAATAAACATTAACGTCACTGAAAATGTCTTTATAGTCGAGTCATTTATTTACTTGCAGAGAACTCAGCTGGAAATCTCTGCATCCCCTAGTCTCTCTTTCATGTACAATGGTACCCAAACCTATGCACAGGGAATATGGTGATACCAACCTCTTGGGCACCTTCTCCCTCCCCATATTTATTGGCTCCTGTGCTGGACAGTTCCTTACCCTGCACTCTTTGCTGTAATAGCTGTTACAGTCATTTGGTCATGTGGTTTGAGGCATTTCCAAGGAAACCTCTCAGCAATTATTTCTGGAGATGGAAAGCAGTCTTTTAGCATGTCTTAGTATCTACTCCACATACTTTATATTATAACAATTTATTCTGCAATGTGATTACATGTTGGCATAGACTCTGATTAGGGCTTTAAACAGGAACTAACAGCAGTTATGTTGAATATGTTTTTCATCTGATGATGCACAATACCATTGATTGGATGTAGATTATATTCAGCATTAACTCCAGCTATATAAAAATATCACAAAGAAAAGTCTATCTCATGGCACAGAATGCTCTTTAATTGCATGGATGCTCAGTACATGTTGTGACTTCTGCTTTTTTAAAAAATCCTGTGCACAAGAAAAGTCATGTCTGCAAGAGAAACATTAATCCAAGAAATTACCAAGCATTGTTTACTTTTCCTCATAAATTCTACAGCTTTTTTGATTTTCACCCAAGCAGTATCAGAAAGCTAAAGTGATAGGGGAAAAAAAAAAAAAAAAAAAAAAGCTGGATATGTCATTGTCCAAAGATATAAAGTTCATCATGTCAGGATTCAGGAAACGTGTTAACTGTTTCTTGCTGACTGCAGATGCACTGCAAAGCTCTGATAATACTTTTTTTCTCCATAATACCCCTTGAAACTCATATCTTCCCTGCACCTTATACTTCTGGCATCCTACTCAGAGGCGTCTTTAACAGATCTGTACCTCTTGCAGATGAGAAATGTCACTAAGTGTCCAATTTATTTGCCCATGATCATGGGGCTTGCAGCAGAACAGAACTGGATGAGAACAGGTCTCTAAGTTACTTTCTTATCCCTGGAAATAGAACTGCTGTTGGCTTTCTAGAGCTGAGAAAGGTGGTTGGGAATAGATATTTCAGACTGTCTGTCCAGATTTGATAGGATGTACATGACAAAAAAAGTGAAGAAGCTGACCATGATATCGCTACAAATTTAAAGAAGACTAAGCTGCGCAGAGATTTCCAGCTGAGTTCTTTACAGAGCCAAAAAGGAAGAAAATAGTGAAAAAAGTAAGCATTAAGAAGCAGGGTCAAATTCAGTCCTTCCTCAGCACCATCAAAGACAATGAGGATTTGCAGCTGGGGAATGAAGGAAATGTAACCATGGTATGCCTTTGGAGAATTTTTGGACAAAATTCTGTTCCATTTATTCCTCTATTGAACAATTTATTCTTTACACATTTCAGTGAAAATGAAGGAGGCAAAAAATTAGAAGGAGATACAGGGAAGAGCTGACCTGGTAGGGACAGGACCAAGGCAGGAGACACAGGGAGCATCTGGGTCAGTTTTTTGAGAAATACAAAGAGGAATTTCTGTTTCCACTGCAATTTACTTACAGCCAGTGATGAAGTCTCCATCTTCACTCAGGCCTGCTCTAAGACAGAAACTTGTACCTGTGCTGTACCAAATGTAATGCCAGCTAAGTCCATTTTTTTTTTTTTTTTTTTACATTTTTTATGAAGCTAAAACTCTAATATAGTCTTGGCTTATACTGGTACACATTTTGTTTTGTTAATTATATTATGGGCCATGTGTCTACCAGGAGGGCTTGGCACTACAACTGTATCAGCAAAGGTTTTACTTTAGTTTAGCCCTTACAGGGTTGAGGATTCATCTTTGGTAGATGGCAAATAGGGATTATCAGTTATGTTAGACAATACTCTGAGCCATGGAAGAATCAATTGCAGAGAGTTGTAGGAATTAAAACTAAATTTTAAATGCACCATCCCAACTAAAATAAACATGGCCATGAATGACTACAGTGGTAAACAACCATTTAACTGCGAGGCAATACCTGTGTGCTGTATCAAGCAGGCTCGCTGCCCTCTGTTCAGAGGATATCTACTGATTTGCTGGTTGTAGCTTCCTTTGCTAAAAAAAATTACTCCATCCCACATTTATATCTTCAGGGTCTGTTTGAAACACCAGAAATTTCTTCTCTTCCTTCTCTTACTTTGTCTCCATTTGTCATCCTGTTCACATGTTATCAATTAACATAAACACGAGAAAGTTTCTTTTCATCCTCAGCTCCTGTAAAATACTGGTGGTGTTATTTTTGCACTTGTAATTAAAGGTTCTCTTCTGAAAATTACATATATATAGTTGAAAGACAGCAAAACCAAACAAATAGATGGGCTTGGAGAAGGAAAGAGGAGAAGATACAGTGATGGCATTGGAAAACAATCCTACTCACATACTGGGGGGTACAAGCAAGCTATATTTTAAGTAAAGTCCATTTGGGTCATGATTTCTGCAGAGAAAATTACAAAATGAATATGCAGCAACAGAACAAGAGAATGAAAGAGTCCAAATCTTCTCCAAACTGTGCCTAATGTATTAGAAAAACTAATGGCTGGTGAACAGTTAGCCAAAAAGAAGACAGCACTTTCTCACACAGAGAAAGTTTAATGCTGAAGCATTAGGGTTGAAAGTTTCAATATTCATTGGTGGCACTGTGTCCACTCATAGTAACCTGGTCAATGGACCAGAAGGGAATATTTCATTGAGTTTTAACACAGGCAAAGAAATGCCTTTAAAATTTTTTTATGAATCTCATCCAGGGTAACAAAAACACAAAAATGCAGTAGAAGAAAAGAAGACCTTGGTGTACCTATCAAGAACAGCTCAAGTGGGTTATTATGAATAGGGTTCTGCAAGGATTTCAACCATCATAAAGACAGTAAGCATGAACAGGCAATTGCAGAAATCTACAGACACTACCAGGATGCTATTAGTAAGACGAGGAGGAGAGAAGCGGATATAATACACACCATGGAAAAAATAGAAGTAATGTCAAAATAACATGAGCATGTGGACCTACTCTGTTGTTGCAAGCCCTTGTTTAGAGACCGAAAGCTGATGATTCCCTGACAGCAGAATTCATCCCTAATCACAGAGCAGGCTACACTGGTGGTTTTACAAATGCCAAATGAGAGTGCTCATCTACAGAAGAAAGAAGGTCGAAAGTCAGTGAGTTCTTTGCATACTTTAGTTCTTTAGATGTTTGCATGTTTTATATTTCCTATTTCAACAGTAATGAGCACCAAAGCACACAGAAGAACACCTTTAAGAATGATCTTCAGTACTTCACTGAACTGCAATTTTTTATAAAATTATTTCTTTATGTTCACTATTCAGAGCAGAACTGATCACCAAAGACCACGTGATCTCTCTACTTCTTATAGTCACATCACTTAAAGGAAGTAATTTTTTTCCCTAATAAAAATTTATCTAATAACTCTGGCTACAATATATCACCTTATTACTTATATATCATGCCTAATACCATAGTGCCTTGGGGCCCTGTTCATGATGGCCCTAATCGTCCACTGTGACAAGCAGACTTCTGTTTGGACTTGGATTTATTGCTGTAGTTTGTTGGTCACCTAAAGAATAAATTGCCCTCCTCTTTAAATGAGGGGCCTCAAATAGATGCTCTATATTGTAGCAGAGAGTGAACTGTTGGATCCATTGTTCCTTGACACCTTCTCTTCATTTATCAGCCACAGACTTCTCGAATTTAATCATGTCAATTTTCTACCCGCCCTTTCCTGATCCTTAGGAGACATTTCTTCAACTGACCACATGATTAAAACTTTAATAAGGACTCTGGATAATTTATATGCAAAATGTTAGTGTGTCACATGTCCTGAGTTTCATCCATTGAAATACATATTCCACAAAGAAGCATCAGTCCACAGCCTGTGAAGGGAAACACCCACGGCTAAAATACATACTATATACTGCATACAGTCTGGAAAATAATCTGTATGACAGAATACAAGGATTCAGACATAATGAATACCATTTCACAAATGTACAGGTTACACTGAATTAGAGAGACATACCAGACTCAGAAGAATTCTAGGAAGCTGCAAGAAAAAACAGTCTGATGTGTGAATTAATTATCTGACCTCAGCTTTGAATATGTCATATCCCAGTCATTTCATTTTATTAAAAGACTGTATAATCATGAACATAATCATAAATGCAATGTTTAAGGAAAATCTGATTTGAACCTTTGTGCTTGGGTCACATGTAATGTAATTCAGTTGTAGTCTCTTCTTAGCATGACTCATATACAAAGCTGCTACACAAAAATATAAAACATGGAGGAAAAAGCTCTGTTCCAAAGGGACAGTAACTTTTCAACCAAAGCATTTAAACCAAAATGGGTAGGGTCACTAATCCCAGCACAGCACCACATTACCTAATTGGACACAGAAACGCTGACATTTGATAGGACTGGGTTATAGCCTGCATGACAAAATCATATCACGCTGAAGGCAACCCTGGAAGCAGCAAGCCTTTATTGAAAGTTAATTCCTTTTACTGAAATATCTTTGAAAGCATATACTTGGCCCACTACAGTATACACATAAGAAAATCCTTGGAAGTCGCAGTAACCCTGACTTTGTTGTTGACTTTTGCTGTACTTTGCTGATGAGCTAAATAACATTGCCTTGTGTACTTAGATGATCATTCATGCTCATTTGTGATCAGTTAAAGTATCTTCACTATTTTAATGCAATAAATATCAGACTGTGTTGTACAGGTCAGCAGGCATTGCCTGGAATATATTATTCTGAATGAACAAGACTAATATTAATAATGGAGTTTAGCACTAATCATTCTTCTCTCCTTTCTTGCAGGACTGCTTCTTCATATTTTTATTTTATTTAGAGGCATAGCTTATATAAATTGTGTTTGTGCTTGTCTTTCAAAGCTTTGAATTGCTTTCTGAAAATAGTTATTCTCTCTACTCAGCGTTTGATATTTATAGCCACACTTCACAAAGCTTTTGTTAAAGATCGCCTGCACCTATTACGAGTCTGTAGGAGCACATTGTTTATGAACTTGAATAACAGAGACACACCAGGGTGGTTTCTTTTTAGACAGCATATGGCACCTACCTGGATATACTGCAGAGCTGTGCATCATTTTTTACAACTAAGAGTCAGCCAATGTAAAGAAAGGGCAATTGGCAAAAGTATGTCTTTTAAGGTTTTGCGCCAAATTGTATTGAAATGAAGATTTGAGACTTTCAAAAAAAATCTTATTTTGAAAGGACTGAAACATGACATTTCCCAGATTGACTTGGAAACAACCCTAGGAACAAGCAATATGAAAGGGACAAGAATGGCCCTTGGTCCTGTGCAGGGTCATTCTACTCAGTGAGTTCACAGCCTTCTGCTTTTGGAAAGGTTGCCTGGGCCTCTAGAGAATCCTTAGCCATCTCTGGCTTTGCTGGGACCCAGAGTAAAATTCAAGGTGAACTGACCTTTATGAAAAAGCTGCCCTGCAACTGCAGACTGGGAACACCTCAAAGGACTCCAGGCCCCAAGCTGCAGGTCATACCTTCACTTGGTTGCCTTCGTAAGCAGAGTTTTCATACTCCCTGTTTAGGGGACTTCTCACATGCCTGACAGTGCAGGAGCCACCTGAAAGCCCTGGAAGGCTGCACTGGATCTGCAAACCCTGGAAACACTCTAACCTTGCAACTATGCCCCACTATGAGGAGACAGCCTAGCTCAACCCCGATGTGGATTGCTCAGGTCAACCCCAAAAGCCGCAGCCATATTATTTCCAGAGTGTGTGGCTCTAGGACAAGCTATGAATTAAAGCACAGATCTGTAGCTTTTGAATGCCTGCTCTGCACAAAGGAGTCCTGGAACGCTAAGAGACAAAGTCTGAGCAGCAACTGCCACAACTTTCAGAGCTTTGGAGCAGCAAGCCTGGAGCTGCAGATCCTGAAAGCACCTTTCCTTTAGCCATGGCTGCTGGGACACTTTACCTGAGAGTTACAGTGAGAATGGGGAGGAATTCTCAGGCCCTCTCTTTTTAAATATCGTGAAAGTCACCTAGTTGTTGAGGTAACAAGCATGAATCCCCAGCCCTCTGTGAGTAAACGTTTTGAGAACAGGGAACTAAATGCCTACTTTAAGACTTTAATGTTTCAGACATCATGATGAAAAATTGAAGCAACGTTACTTCCTGCAGAGGCGAGACAGAAATAAATCAGGGGAGTAATTTACTTCAAAGGTCTCTGTGTTTACCTCTCCCTGTCTCCTAACCGGGACACCAATCTTACTGACTGAAACCAAGAATGCAGTCAAGGCAAAAATGTCCACAAAATACTTAAAATAGTCCAAATGAATGTAAAGTCTGATGGGTTTAGAATTGGTTCTGACAGTTTTGCATTACAAGACAGTGTTAGGTGTTAATTTTCATTTTTGTTTGCATTTCTTCTCACAGTTAAGACCAAATTCTCCCTAAGCCAGAGCCTTATTGGCAGCTTGATTCTGCTCTGTTGGAAACCAATGGCAATCAGTGCTGGGCAGGGTGTTTCTCTCTTTCATGAAAAGGCACAGCTTAGAGCACAGCACCTGCCTCAGACACAGAGGACACACTTCAAGCCAGAATCTCATGATAATCTGTACCAGGGAAGAGAGCAATCACAATACAGCACATGGATCTTTGAGATACATTTGGGTAATGGGCTGCACTTGTTCTGTCACTTCCCATTCCTGAGTCTTGTAGTCATTCATGCAATCTGCTATATTTTGCCTTACCCAAAAAAGCAACAGGCTATTTTAGGTTGTTATATTTATTTCAGATTAAGAAAGCAATAAATCAAGAGAGTGGCAAAGGTTTTATAAGTGAACACAAAGTGAATTGCCATGTAAGAGGGAAAGCCAGACAACTCTGAAATGCAATAAAAAGGACTTACAGAGGAGATTGCCTATTGCTTGTTAAGCACAGCAAATGGTAACAGTTTGCTTTTATCAAAATACATGATTTTTGAACAATACAGTCTGACAGAACCATCCTAGAACATCCAGAAGCGTTCTGCCCACATTCCCTGCTTATGTCCACTATACACATTTATTGTCTGGCTCTGCAAGACAGAATGTTTAAAGAATGTAAAAAGTGCAGTGCACAGAAAAATGAGACCTAAGAATGACATCATCAAACACACCACAAAATGAGGCAGAATTACTAAAGGATTCCCTGGAGCAACCACAAGCCCTGCTGAGAACGTTCCTGCTGGGGCTCCCTAATTAATGTACCCATTTTCCACCTGTCACACAGCAGAATTAAACTCACTGCATCTCTGCTTTAATTCTCCACTCAATCAATAATTCGGATAACAGATTCAAAGTTCTGTAGATTCTGTGTATTGATCTTCTCCCACCCTCAATTTGCCAGTTGTCTCCACTAACTTTGAGCAGTACGTCACTGAAAGTCCATTTCATTTAAAATGTAATCACTTTGCCGATGCTGAAGTGCTTGCCAGTTTTATTAGTCTTCAGAAAACTTTCCCAAAATATGGAGCTGTGTGTGAACACACTGAGTATAGCATAAAAACAGAAATCAGTGTTCAGTCTGACTTTTTCTCCTTTAATAAAAATTACTCTATGAAGATACATAGACAGAAATTCCATATTTTAACTACTGGCCCATTCACCAGAATTATACTACAGCTTCAAATATATTCCTCTTTTTTTTTTTTTTCTCCATGGCAAGTCAAAAAAACTTTTGCTGATTGGAAAAAAAGTTTTACTTATTTATAATATTTGAATAGAAAAGGTTTGTTACCAAAGGCAAATAATAAAAAAAACCTCACCTTATTCTGCTGAGACAGACTCTATCTTTTGCAACCCCGTAAAGATAGATCTCCAGGTCTCATGAGGTTTCACAGTAATTAATGCAAACCATTTAGATCTGATTCTGAAAGCTGAATGGACTAAACAATGGAAGGTAAATTACTTTTTGCTGGTTTACATCTTTTCAATTCCTCTGCAAGGGTCAGAGCTGACACAGGGAAGATTAAATAGCATACAGCACAAAACGACCCTTATCACTGCCTTTCTGGAAAATTTGTTTTCTGTGTATGTAAAAGGTATATAATGCTCTTGACTAAGAAGATACATGGGCATCATTACTATGTTTATACCAAGTGAATAGAAATAGATCAGAAGATGCTCAGTTATTGGCGGAGAGATAGCAGAAGAAAGTTATTAAAATACAGAGAAAGTACTGTTAGCAGCAGCCAGAGCAAGACAGGTCCCTGCATTGTTTTTCTGAAGATAAAATTCACTGAAAAAAAAAGTTAGAAAAGTAAGTTTCTGATAGCAATGAAGTCAGACGTGAGATAGGATACAAACTGGCTGTATTCAGCTCCTAAAGTTCAAAGCCTGACTCCGGAAGTGATGCATTTTCCAGAAGAATCAGTGCCCACCACAGTGCCTTTTCTACATGTCTGTGGTGGGAGAAAGGTTAATACATGAAATCTGGAAAATCTACTAGTGGGTCAACTCCTTTCATCTCCCTAGTAAAGGCAAAGAGAATTTTGGTCGGTGTTCTGGCTTCAAAATATTACAAGATAGTAATTTTTGCCTTGGTCTACCATGTTAGTGCACCAGCAGCAGCCTGCCAGCTTAGAGGAAACTTGGGAATACCTTTGAGCGCTTCCATAAAAAAAGAGAGTGGCAGAAATTTAGAAAGACTTACTAGACTGGCAAAGCTCTTCCAGCAGGCCTGACTGCCAGTTGTATCCAAAAATTCATGAATATTTTAAAAAAAAATCCAACCAGTGGATAGCCATACAGGCATCATATCAACCACTGGTTTGGTTTCTGGTAAGTTAAGAGTTTTCAAATTCAGGTCTTCTGATATCCTAGCCTGCTTAAACCAGTGTTAGAAGAGATCTGAGAGCTCAGATCTTGCAAAGACGAGATCTCAGATTTTGGATGAAAGGTTAGACTTGGAAAATAATGGTAGACTTAAAGTAGAAGAAAGGATTAGATTTTTATTATATTTTCCGTTCTTTAAAAAGAAATTGTTATACTATTAATTAGCTTCATTTCCTGGAGAAATTCTCGAATTAAATAATCAAACATATTATAAGTGCCTGCAAGATAATAAGGAAATGAGTTACACCCAACAAAGATTTTTGTCAGGAAGTCATCTTGCCAAGAAAACATCATTTATTTGATAATGAGATAATAGGCTTTGTGGATAAGGGAGGAACAGTTACAATTCTACCTTGAATCTAATAATGTTTGCCACATGATCTTACATGATAGTCTAACAAAGGGCTGGGAAAACATGGCATGAATGAAACTGCCGTGGGTTAGATACACAACTGTTTGGACCACCACACTGAAGGAGAAATTCTGTCTGTCATTTTTCAATACTTAGGCAAATTCACTGCATGGTTTCTGTAAAGGCTTCGTCCTAAGCGTTGTTCTGCTCAATACTTTCTCTAATGGCACAATCAGAGGACATGTAGCTGTCACCTTCAGATGACAAGAAACTTGGAAAGATTGACAGTTTATCAGAAAATAGAAAGAGATTTAATAATGATTGTGACAACCTGGAGAAATGTTCAGAAAAACGGGATAAACAATGAGAGACACGGTACCTGTGAATAACCAGCTGTAGATGCATACAGTGTAAAATCACTAAATTAGTTAAAAGAACTTAAGTCCCATTTGAAAAAAATAGTCAGAAGTTCAAATTATTCTAGCTGAATATAAATTAGTAGTAACATGCTGCTCCAAAAAAGGCAGTCAGGCATAGGAACATACAAAGTCAGGCCTGTAAAGACCATCTCATAATCATTCATCTCTCTCTGCTGTGCTATCACCATCTGCTTCAGAAAGATGCAGACAAGCAGGAATCCATAGCAGAGCCTACTGTGTCACAGTGTCAGAGAGCAAACTAAAAAAAAGTGACCAGTTAAAGAAATATTGAAAGAATTTCTATTGTTTGATACTAGAGAAGAGATACCTGAGAACAGGTGCAAGTACTTAAAAGAGATCCCTGTGTAAATAAATAAATAAATAAATAAACAAATCAGCCAATTTATGCCCCATGTCCTTGAGAACAGAACAAGATGTACTCAGCTAATGCAGCAAGCAGTAGTCAGGTTAGACCAGGAAAAAACACCCTGACAAAAAGGGCAACAGAAAGGACAATGCAGCATTGAAATATTAAAGCTCTTAGGGCAGGCTCTGAGTGTCTCCTCAATAGAGGCCCTTGAGAACTTGAGGCTTGACAGAAACCTGCCAGCAGTGGCAGGATGGGCTGAGGGGTGGGCTGAAGCCCATCTCAGACACCCCACTATGTGTCTGGGGAGGCACAGCTGCTCTTGGCTGCACAACTGCACCTCAGCATCATGTTCTGCAGGCGAGAGAACCAGACAAGACCTAAGTTATTGCTGCCCAGCAGAGGAAAGATGACTGTGCATATTTGTATGAAATAGATTAATGGTTTTTCCTAGCCTTGCATGGACCCTTGCAAACTTCTACCTTGCTGAACTGGAAAAATGTGGTTTTACACTGGAATTTCTGAGCTAGTTAGTAACTGCAGCCATACTCTGAACGAGATCATGACAAAAATGGATGGGATTGAGGCTTGTAGGTACATGGCTGTGCACAAACTGCAGGACCTGGGAGCCCTTCCCAGTTCCTCAGTCCAATTCAGTGTTTCATTCCCCTCCTGACTCAACCCAAACCAGATGGCAAACACTGTTCCTCACCTCCTGCATGCTGCAGTCTCCATGGGGAAGGAATAAAGGCGTACAATCCAAGGAGAAACTTGCTTGCCATCCTAGCAGTAGGCTAAACAGGTAGAGAGCCAATATATAAAAAATAATGCCTTACTTTTTTTAACTCAAATTGCTCTCCTGGATCAGGCTGTGATGTTTTTGCAGAAGACTCTGGAACTGGGTTTTTGATGTACCATTTTGTTGCAGTAACCTGGATGCATTGCTCAGATGATCTCCATACCCAAGGTCTGAGTGTCTAGCTACAATAAATATTAATCAAACAGTGGTCTGATTCCGCTCTGTTGCCACTACAGAGGAAAAAAAAAAAAAAAAAAAAAAAACAAAAAAAAAAAACAACAACAACAACAAGAAAAGAGAGAGAGAGAGGGAAGGAGGAAGGAAGGGAGGAAGGAAATCCAGTGATTGGTCCTTTGGAGAGCCTATTTCACTGAGCTAAAACAAAAAAAAAAAAAACAAACATATCTTGGCAGTATTTTTAAGAAACGAAACCAATAGCACTAGAGGAGAAGAAGCCTTGAAGAAGACATGTCTGTTCTGTAGCTGGACTAAAGAAAAGGGCATTTCACTTGCAAAAATTGTCACTCATTTACTATTCTAACAGAAAAGTCTCATAATATATTAACTCTATTTGTAAAGCCGACAAAGTCACAGTAGCATTGATTTATACCAACAAATGCACTGTTTAAGTCATTTATTCAAACACTGTGAGAACACTTCATTCTTAGAAAAAATACACTAGATGTGACAAATACTTAAAATTCCTCATTTCCTGTCAAGCGACAGACTTTTCTTGTGGACAGAGTGAAAAATCATAGTGCCATAGAATGTTTGGAGTTGGAAGGGACCTTAAAGATCATCTTGTTCCAACACCACTGTCATAGGTAGGGACACCTTCCACTAGACCAGGTTATTTAGGGCCCCATCCAACCTGGCCTTGAACACTTTCCAGGGAGGGGCACCCACATCTTCCCTGGGCAACCTGTTCCAGTGTCTCACCATCCTCACAGCAAAGAACTTCTTCCCAGTATCTCATGTAAACCTGCCCTCTGTTAGTTCAAAGCCATTTCCACTTTCCACTGTCCCTAACACAAGTGCTACAGTAGGATTCGTGCAACCTACTTTGTGATACCCATTTAATAAGGCTCTTTGGAGAGGTGAACAGAGGAATTCATGGGAGGTCTTAAATCAGTAGTGCTTGGCAATATAAACATTAACTCAGATGTGGCACTCTGCACACTGCAGCAGCATAGACTTCCCTCAAGATCCCACATGCTTATACTCAATACCTATTTGTGCAAGAGCAGCTCACTCTTAACAGCATCTATATTAAGACTAAAAAGCTTGTTTTGCCCTGATTAGGATATTTTTGTCATGTAACCATCTATTATTGAATATAAGGACAGAAAAAATGTCACAGTACAAGGATTTTAGACTGTAGTCTATCCTGCAATAATGCAAGACTCCTGATAAGACATTCTAGTTGCCAACTATATTAAAACAAACCTTGAAAACAATACCTTCAAGCAGTGGTAGCAATAAGTTCTATTTCAATAAAAGCTTTCCATCTCAAGATCCTAAAGAGCTTTTTAAATATTAATTGAGTCTCTAAGCAGCCCTGAAGATGCTGAAATACTGCAGCCAATGATCAATTAAACCATACACCGCTTATCCAGTTTATAGATAAGGCAAGGCACAAATGCAGAAATACCCAAAGTTGCTCTCAAAGAGCCAGACCAGGGTCTCCTGAGTGGATGGGAGCCACTTTGGCATCTGAAACATCCTCTTTAGCATGTCCCACGGTGATTGCACTATCCAGGTTTGTCCATTTATCCTGGGGAACCAAACCCCTATTAGAGGAGAAGTGACTGCTACTTCTATTTTATCATAGATGAGTGACTGAGGTACAGGGAGATAAATGATTTGCCCAAGGTCACACTGTAGCAGAGAAATAGGGTATTGCTCAGTACTCCTGTTTCTTCTCAACTGCCCAAATAGTCCTTTTTTTCTTTATTTTCCTTTTTTCCTTTTACATTTCTATTTCAACACAGTCCAGAGGGTACTGAATCAGTCTGAATGACGTGTTATCCTGACAGTATGGGGATTTTTTATTTTTATTTTTGACATATGTAATGAGTAAAACATTCCCTACTTGTAGCATTATTTATCCTCTAGCCTTAACTGCAGTGTTCAAAAACTAACACTGACTGCACCTTTCAGAGCACATGCAAGGGTAGCTTGTTATTTGTCAAAGCTCACAAAGGCACTGCTGATAGTGCAAGCTTTGTTCATGAGACAGAGGCTCTTCCCCCTTTTTATGCTGCAAATTTCTGGGCAATGTCAATACCCGTTTAAGAGGTCTCCCACTCTGTGGGCTCTTTCTGTCATGTGTTGACATCTTCTAGGAATCAGCAGATTTTATACCTCTATTCAATTCACTTGACCTGCCTCTAAATATGTTCCCAGTCTCTGAAAAGCCATTCCCCACACAAACATGATGAAGTCCAGATCAATAACGCAGGATAAAAACAAACAAGCTAACTAAGGCAAGTCTAAAGTCTTAAGAGCTATCCACAGATGCTGCTATCTGGACTGTTCAATATGATGTTCTGAATTGCACACAGCAGGATTTCATTTGCTACAAATAGCTTTGCACCAGCAGCATCTTCAGTAATTTTATCATGCAGTGTTCCCTAGATAGACCAATATTTCATTTAATAAACAGCAAATTAAAATAGCAAATGTAGTGAAAGACAAAGCATGAATAGATTTGCTTCAGAGTTTTAAAGGGAAACATTGATTATTTTATTTTGCTTTATTTTATTTTTTAGTATTTCTGTAGTTGCTCATAAGGTCACCTTCATGACAATTCCAACAGGGGTTTATCTTGTAGTGCTCACTCTGACATACAGCCTGATGATTTATTATTGCTTAGTTCTTGATACTGTTCACTGCACAATCCAATCTAAGAGAGACACATATTTCTCAATTCAGGGACTTCTTTTATTTTATGAAAAATCAGCTTGGTGCTTTGTGGTAAAAACTAGACTTTGGCATTTGATCTTAATTTTTTTAAGTATTTCTTTCTATTCTTTGCTTCTCTGCTATTTCTTTGATGTATTCCAGGATCATTTTCGTTTTCTATTCCTTTGCTTGTCTTCTCTCACCCTATTTTAGTGTGGCTACACCCTAAAGAAAAATCTGCCACAGCAGCAGTTTCTTACAGACACTCTTATCTAGATTTCTGTTTCATACTGGTAGGTGACATGGTGATAGATTTCATAGGTTTTCTCTCCTCATTTGGGAGAAAGAATATAATTATGCAAAGGAGGGTTAGATGGACAGTAGAAATATATCACTATTAACCCACCAGAACACATGCAGATTCACTGTGGTTATGTGCTTAGAGAGGGGGGGGAAAAAAGCCCTTCATATGCTAGACAAGATTTTTTTTTTTCTCTCTTCTTGTATTAATATCAATTCAAGGGTAAGTCAACAATTCTCATCGTGTCATTCGTGTGTCTATGGTCTTGTGATATGGTGCTATTTAAACTCTGCTCTGCTGCAAAGCTGTCTCCAGTATTCCCATAGACTGTCTAAGCCATTTGGAATCATTTAACCCTCATGGACCAGGCTGCCCGTTATCCAGCAACATTCCTTTAAGGCTGCCAGTCATTAGCTGGTACGTTAAGTAGCTAATGGTGCTCTCACAGTATCTGCTGCATCATGCAGGTGCAAGAGAATAAACATTTTTCCCCACCGGTCCTTTGTCCTAAATCATGAAGGACCCCCAATCCTGCAAAGATTTATGTCTGTGAATAAGTTTACTCACATGAGCAATCCCTGTTTCAGCCCTCTTAAACACGAGCTTGTAGGGTCAGAGCCTTGATGATCAAACTCACTAAAAGCTTCTTTAAGGAAATGCAAAACAGCATCAGAAAACACCAAAAAAAAAAAAAAAAAAAAAAACACTTTCTGCTCTGTGTTTCTTTTCACCAAGAAATATTTACAGAAGTATTCTTTTCAAGAGCAAATATTAATAGTCACACCTGCTATCCTATGACCTCATTACTTCCCCACTAATTGATCAGTATATAAAAAATATATATCAAAGCAATATGAATATTCCCCAACTAATTGGCTGCTGGTAAGGGAGATTAACTGAGGATATGTAAATTATTAAAGCCATAAACTGCTTCTGGAGCCTCCTCACTCTCCTGGGTGAGGCTGGGGGGATCAGCTGGCTGTCCCTGGTGGGGCTGAGCTAGAGCAAGGTTAAGTAAGCAACCCTCATCTCTGTGTCTGCATCTATTAGACACCTTTGCTGACTCGCTGGCGCCAAGAAGTCAGGCACCACCCTCTACACTCAGAGAAGCACAGGAGGTTGCAAATGGTAAATTTAATACCGCAGCAGGAGGTGCCATTTACAGTCCCAAAGGATAAGTCTCCCCCTCTTCTCTTTCATGCTCATATAAACAAATTGAGGCTGATGCAATTTTGAATCCTGTTGGCCTCTTTTGTTTTTAAATATGTAATTTCCTCTTTATTTTAGCATCTATGCAGGGTGAAATTAAAGGATTTCTGTACACATGACTGATGGTTAAACTGCAATGAGGATTTGTGCTTTATGAATCCATTAAAGCATTGACAAATACAAGCAAAATAAAAGAAGAAAAGCACCCAGAAAAATATTGGCAATTTATTAGTAACATCCAAGTTAAAAGAAGGGGAGATTAAGGTTCCGGCACAACCTAGCCTTAGACAGTGTAGTCTTTATCTTAGTTTAAAAAGCAAGAAAAATTTACTGCAGGAAAGACTATCAAATATTTGCATAGTACTTGCGTGGTTTGTTCTATCTATCATGACACAGTTATCCTTAGAACAATGTCTTTAAAATGTTAAAATCATGTACTATTTTCATTTTTAAAAAGTCACATATTACCAGGCACTGCTTGAAAGAATAAAATAAAATCTACTGAAAACTGCTGCCTTATCAATTCAAGCCACTTCATCTATACGTTGCTAGAACAATGCAAGAAGGTATCTTTTGTACCATTATAATTTTTTTAAAAAATAATATTTACAGTCCATATTGGGAATATTGCAAAACAATATTTTTACAGAGGCTGTTTAAGATGAATGCAAATTGGAAAAATACAAGGTGTGGGAAATATGTGGCTTCTAACAACAGATATAGGCAAAAATGATCACATCTGAGGAAAAGACTGGCATGTTCTCATAGCTTTTCAGGGATTCAGGGACTATATTCATTCCTCAGTCCAGTTTCCTACATAATGTGGGCCAGAAGATTCCACTTAGTGACTTCTGAATCATGGTCATGTGGGATTGGACTACATCATCACTTTTAGCAGGATACCAGTCCTTCTAATTAGAGAATCTACTTTATTTCTGGGCAAACTCTTGCAGTCATCTGGTTACTCTCACTGTTAAAATAAATGGGGCGGCAGAGGCAAAAGAAGAGCCTTGGCAGCTGTGAGTGACAGGGTAGACAGCAGAAATGGGAAAGGAGAGAGATCATAGAACATCTCAAATTGGAAGGGACCCATAAGGATCATCAAGTTCAACTCCCAGTAAGCCAAAAATGCATCTAGAATTAGCAGACCAGAGGAGTGGGCCAGCACATTAGCAGGAAACATCAAGTACTTCTCTTGCCAGCCTAAACATCTGAGACATCTCAGTCATAAATTACGTGGTCCATGACAGACCACCAGCCCCTGGCTTCTGCTCAGTGCTGTACTGCAGCACAGCCATTAGCATCGAGTTGGATTTATCAGTGAATCTGTAAAGCCTACAGGATGAGACAGACCATCTGACCACCGCTCCTGAGGAAGAGGGAAAATGGGACCCGGCGTGGGAGAGACCTCACAAAAACCAGGCTCAGGGCTGCGCACTTCAAACGCAGGCAGGCAAACAGTAAATAATTAAAGGCAACATCGATTCAAATAAGGACGAAGGGAGAATCTAAGGACACGGGAAACGTTTAGCTCTCCTTTCTTGCACTCAAACTTCTCGGTGGAGGCGAGGGGAGCAGTAAAGGACACGCAGCCTGCCAGTCAGCTCCCTGTTGCACAGCACACACACCTCGGGCACAGGTTCCCAGTTAGCTGTACAGCCTTACTACCTTCACAGCCCTCCATCTATGCCTCAGCCATGTCAAGCCCTGTCTCTAGCCATAAAAGGCAAATTTAACCCCGATTTTATTTCCTTTTTGTCCACAGTTAAAATGCAAGATTAATCTCTGCTTCCTTATTAGTGTAAGGAAAGAAGGCCTGCATTTGACTGTCTGACACATCACAAAAACATGGAACGTTCATTAAAGATTTATGGCAACATCAAACATTCTGTTTTACTTCCAATTTTGTCACATAATCCCAATGAAACAGTGATTTAGCTGTATGTGTTAAAGTTATTTGTCACTGCTGAGTCCTTCCTGTATCACTGCTGACACACAAATACGTAAGCCAGTGAAATCAGCCTCCATGGGGTCTGTCTCTTTGGGGAGAGTTTTAAGCATGCTTCTTCTGCAGGAATCTGTGGCTGCTACTAAGACTGGGCTCTATATTATTTAAGCTTTCCAGTAAAAAAAGAAAAAAAAAAAACCTCTTAAGTAATGCATTAGCGTTATTCTTATCTAGAGAAGGCTTGTGGGACTAAGTGAAAAGATAAAGGAAATAACAGAGACATGTGGCAGTGCTAATGTTAATATTTGATTAGAAATATTCCAAACAAGATGTCAAGACAAATTCAGTTCTTGTTATCAACACATACCCAGCTCATCGAGGCTGAAATAGTGTATTCAGATATACAGTTTAGAACTTCAGCAATTTCAAATTAGTTGGTGTTCGTAAAATGAGGATGCACTCTAAAGAAAACAAAAAAACAAAACAACCCCCTAACCTTTCTAATGTAATGCTCAGAATTAATTAGCAAGGACAAGAACTACCGGAATCAAATTCATACCTGTTCTTCCATTATTACATGTTGTTTCATTTAGAACAACACTGCGTGCAGCATCAGACTTGACTTTGCCTTCCCAAAGTCTTAAATTAAATAATGTGTCTGGAGTCCTCATACTTAACACATTTTCAATTCTCTCTGTGACCAGAGCTGCCACAGGGCATAATCTCCTGAAATTTGAGTGGCACTACAGCACTATCCTCTGCTACACCATGTCAGCTCACTCCCCTTTTCATATAGTTTTATGTATTCATTTGTTAATTGTAAATATTTCTATATAAGACTTGTCTGTTGCAGCAAGGAAGAAAACAATCTAAAAAAACAATCTGCCTCAGGATGTAAGTCACCACAATGGTGCCAATATTGTCATTGTCGACAATGATGTGCAAGGAGAAGATGGAGAAAGAAAGGCACACAATTAAGTGTAAGCTGATGGCATGATACCCAGAAGCAATTGTCAGAGAGAGAAACAAGATGGAATTGGATGCAGAGCAGTCAAGAGCAGAAAAATAGAGCTGCATCTCAGCTGGATAAGCATAGCAGGTGAAATTATACAACTGGACAACATCATCCAGAGAGAAAGCAGGTAAAATAAATTAAAAAGAGAAACAGGAAGAAGAGGGAACTAAGGAAGAAAAGAGGAACTAAGCAGAAGATCAAGAAGGCTGGATCTGGAAGTTTGGCCAAAAAGCCATTGTTTGAGACATGGTAAAAGCCCATTAGAACTCAATGCTGAGCCAGAATGTGACTGCAGAAGAGAAATTCTCAACAACAGTTCCTGATTGTGCTGTGGCCTTCTCAAAAAGGCACCTTGGTGGGGCTTAGGTTACTGGGCATATTGGAGTATTCACACGTTCTCTCTGTCTGAACTCCCCAGCTACACAACTGAAATAATAATTGTTCCCTGCTCAGTAGTTCTGTACAAATGAGGAGGGGTGGTGGTCAGTACTGGAGCCACATAAAAATATAAGATCAGTGAAAGAAGAGAGAATGGTCAGGGGTACATTTCTTGACAATGAGTACAGAAGTCAGAAGCAGCCAGAGATGGAGAACAGGGGGAAGGGAAGACACACCCAAGGCAGTGGGCAGAAAGGGCTAAGAGAGAATTTTTAGAAGCATCTAACGTGGACAAGGAGTGTTGAGGGCTTAAGCTGTGTTACTGTGAATCTGTTAGAATTACCTATGTAACCCCCTTTTACCATTCCCCCCCCTCCTTTATATATATTTTCTGTGCTCTTTAAGACATTTTTCATTGACAAAGGCAGGTACTTGAAATGACAGTTATTTCAAGATGTCTGCAGGCGCTGCCTTTAACTCCTCTATCAAAGGTGTTTCACAGCAGTCTTAAGGTAAAAGAAAGGGATCAGAAGTGGGAATCAAAAGCCACCATAACTAATAAAGCTTACTTAATTAGACCGTATACAATTATTTTATGATCCATGAGGTTTCCTCTAATAATTCAGTCAGTGAAACAAAGTACAGGTTAGATTTTTTTCGTTCCTTAAGAAACCAACTCTTCCATAATGTTTAAACAGCATTATGACCCAACAGTAATAAATGAATACAAGCCTTTCAAACAGAGCTGCACAGGAATCCATAAACTACAGAATGTTTTGTGGTGTATTTACCTCAGCTTGCTTCAAAGCAGGACTAGCCTTTCTTAAAAAAGAAAACAAAAACAAACCCACAACACAACAAAAAACTGACCTTGGTTTTGCTGAAGGAAATCATTGACAAGATTTTGTGGGGAAAAGATAGACTGGTAAAATACAAATTCTTTTTATATTAAGACATGTCAAGTTACATCAGGAATAGTTTTGGACTATGCAACTGTATTTTGTCTCAGGCATTTGCTAAACTTAACAGGCTGAAATAGACAACAGCAGAGCTGTTAAGATTTATTTCTTATTTTCTTCAAAACGTCTGTGTTTGTTTTTGAGCAAGAGGATGATTTTCCCATCCTGAGAAACAGTGAAAAAGACAGTATTTTCAGTGCAAGCTAGGAAATGGAAATTAATGAAAGATACTTGTAAATCATTCATCAGCCTTGGCAGTGCCAGGCATTTTGCATTTCAATACCTCCGTGGTTCTAAGAACAGCATAAGGTAAGTTTATAGAAACCAGACTATTTCCTCATCAAATGTATCACGGATTTACCGGGAGAAGGATATTCATCCCTTCCATCTCCTGATTAGCGAGGAACCAACCATTGTAGCAGTTCTCCTCTGAAATGTTTCTGGCATGCTGACAGACTTTTTTCCCAGCACTATTGCATCCTAATGAGCAAGACTCCAGCCTGCTGTAAGAGCTGTTTCTCTCACTTACCAGGCAAGGTTTTGTGCACATGTATGTGACTCTTCTGAGAATAAATTGTGAACACTGTGTTTTCTGTGTACGAGTATTCCTTTTTTGAGGCACTGCATCTCCTCACTGAAGACATTCAGCTTCTTCCTAAGGCAGCAGGCCATTGGTTGTCACATTATGTTTCAATCTTCCATGACAGCATATTTTTCAAGTGTCCCTGCATTTACCTCCAAGTTTCCTCTCTCTTGACAAAGTTGCTCCTAAACAAGCCTGAAATTGTGAACCAAGGGATGATACCTCCTTTCAAAAGCCTGTAGCAGGCCTTTGCTCTCTCTGATCTTTTTTTCCTTTTCCTTCTTTCATAAAACCTCATGCTGCTTGCCAATATCAACATTTAGAAAGCGTAAATTAAATTTAAACAAAACCCCGCATCTGTTTCGGTAGAATTACAACAAAAATGTGAGGAGGCAGAAATACTTCTCATTCGGCTGCAAGCGTTGTGGTAGAAGTCTGAGGACTCACTTATCTTGGTTACAGCATATTCCATAAACATGATTGTGCCCTAATGATACCACTGTCCTTTAGCAAAGCCCTGGGGCCACGCAAAGTATTCAGTGCCGTGGACAGCAGCTAATGTTTTGCACACTGCCTAAGGCCTAAATAGGCCTTTCATATACAGGCCAGATGTTCACTCTTTCTTAGGCCAGCTTAAGGCTAGAACAAACCTTTTCAACTAGGGTTTATCAGAGTTTCTAAATTACATGCTGGGAAGAAATTTAATTGGTTTAATTAAGAAAGTTTATTTCATGGTAATTCAGTTTTGTTATGCTGCAAGACTTAATGTGTCCTCTGATAGGAGTGATTAGTTATAAATATTCATAGCAACCCTCTTCTCATCCAGGCCAAAAAAATATATATTAAAGTATAAAGTTGCAGATTTTTAAAAAAAGTACCTTCTATAGCCTGGAACATGACCAACCAAATCTCCTCACAGTAGCATCTACGCTTATTTAAGTCAGGATAATTGTCATCTCTTTGCACAGTTAACACAGTGCTCACAGATTCTCTCTATTTTCAACAGAAATGTCAAAGGCAACAAGGTCAAATCTTGACTACTTTCCCCCCTGTGAAGTTCTAGTCATTACTTTTCTTGACCAATTGCTGAGGGTTGCTGAGCTTTAGGGATTTGTTTTGGGTTGGCTTTTTTCCCCAGAAGTATCATAAGTAACAAACCATTTTCTTTATTATTATTATTATTATTATTATTATGCAATACAAATATGGCAAGGCTGATTTAGCGTGTTTTGAAGTGAGCCCTGCTTGGCTGAGATGCCTAACAATGCACATTACAGCACCACACACCCAGGGTTAGAAAAAAGCACTGTAAACTAAAGGCCATGCTACCTCTGAAGGTCATGGCTTAATCCTTCACACTTAACAGACACCATGACTTAGCTAAAAATCCAACTTCACAGACATCAGTCACTACTCTAATAGGCATGCAGGTCAGGCGAGACAACAGGAAGAAAACTGATGTTGATTCAGTTATGTCCTTCTGAGACTCAGACATCCTTCACACTGTTCTTTTTTTTTGCCCCTCATCACCAATCATTACCAATGTGAGGAAACTGCGAGGAAGGTTCATGTGTTGAACGTTCAGCTCTCCAGTTGCAGAGCGGATCTATACGGATCAATAGAGGGTTCGTTCTTTCAGCAGCAAATTTAGCAGAGGCAAATGGTGCCCACTGACAGTGCTGATGTCCCCTGTCCACACTCAGAGACCGCAACAATTGCTGCTGATCTTCTCTCATTGCTGTATTCCCCAAACCTACCCACACTGTAGGCATTAGCAATAATTTGGCCCCGTAAATCAAAATTAGAGGGAAGTCTGCCAGAATACAGACCAGCTATCATAGGACAAATCCCTCAGCCTTTGTTATCATCTTTGTAAGATTTTCTGTTACACTAATCCATCAATGCCACGTCTATACAGCACTCTGGCTCCATTGTGTTAGCTGCTGTTCAAACACAGGTAGAAACAGCATTTCCCAAAAGGACAGGTAATCTAAAAGAACACAAGAAGAAGCAGGGAGAACGAGGCATGCCAGGGACAGGGTAAATATTTTAATCAGAGCAACCCAAAGTGCTCAGTTCTTCTTAATATGTTAAACTCCATTTACTAGTGCTTTTTCACCAAAAACAAACAAACAAACAAAAAATAAAAACACTAAGAAGTACTCGAGCCTTTCCAAAAAACTTTATTTGCCATTCACAGTGTGACTCTGAAAGTCATTTATTCTATGGGTCTCCGTTTGGCCCTGAGATAGAAGAAATTTTTACTCATATTATGCAGATTTGCATAATTTCCTCAGGGCTTATAAAAACTGCAGCTCTCAGATATGGCAAAACACACAGGTACATTTTCAAATATTTCTTTTCAAATACTTTTACATTCCTGGCAAGGTAAGCACTGAAAAAAAATGTTATGATTATTTACTAGGATCCACAGTGATAACTGAAGTCAGAAATTATGCTGAACAGACAAAAAGAAGACACACTTTGTGCCCCATGTCTGTTTTGGCTTTTATGGCTTGAAGCATCTCCAGCACAACTCTTGTTTCTGTATCTGAGGTGAGGGCCAAAGTAGCATCAGACAAAACAAAAAGACCCTTTAACACATTTTAATAGATTTTAATCTGCTTCCTCATGTTAAAAGAAAAAAAAAAAAAGAAAAAAGAAAATAATAAAAGAATGATCTGTAGGAATTCTATCACAGTATCTACAAAAGGGTTATTTTTAACATCTATCAGTTAAAACACCTTTATAAGAAAGGTCCTGGGCTGCCCTTACTTGTATGTATGGCCAAAAGAGACTCAGAATGAAGTGCAAGAACAATTGTATCTTAAAGGATGTGTGGGTTTCTTTTCTTCTCTGTTAATACTATACTGTTCAGAACAGTTTATCACCCAGTCTCTAGAAGAGCTGCAGTGCTTTCAGATATTCATGCCAAAAAAACACCTCAGACAAAAAAAAAAAAAAACAAAACACCAATGACAACCAACACACAAACAAACCCCCACTCTTCAGCAAGCAGATCAACTTTTTCTCAGCTCATTAAATTAGGGAAGTGATGAGTCTTCCCTAAGTTACTAAAACACATAAATCAGATATCTTGACAACACCTCTCTGCCAAATCATAGCAAGAAAAACAAATCCATTTACAAAAAGATCGAACTAATACAAATGGTATTTTCAGTTCCCATGGCTATATGGGTATTTTAGGCAACAAGAAGGTAGAATTAATCTTCTCTAATACTGCAAGGAACATATTTCAGGATGAACAGTATTATCAATCTATTCCTTTTGTATCAAAATTAAAAGGATAAAGAAAGCTGAGTCTCGTTGTCAGAGACTGGCAAATCAGGAATAAGCAGTTGACACTACAAGAAGAACCAATCTGCCTTCTTAGCTGGCCTACCTGCACTTTGAGGTTAGATAAGTGCACTGAAGGTGAGAAAAGTGTAGTTTCCTTCCACAAACAAAATGTGCCATTCTGTCACAGCACTGCAGACAATAGATGGCTGGGTGAGCACTTGCTCTCTGTTTGATCTTCCCCAGTTCACGATGACAGCTCTTTCTCTCACATTTACCATACCCACATTGCCATAATGACAGTGCAGTAATCCAGGACTACCTGCACAGAGGCACATTTATTCTTTCTGTTGACAGAAACTCAATTTATTTTTCAGAATTCATAGTGCAGCTCCCTACAACCTGAGCTAGTGGAGAACTCTCAAACTACAGTGAATTGAGTGGTTTTGAGGACGCACCATTGGGAGGAGACATTACGTGACAAAAGCATCTCAAATTCAAATGTGCTCTTTCCAAAGAAAGAAAGAAAAAGATTTAAAAAATAAATTAAAAAATATCTTGACCCAGAGAGCATCAGATGACACATGTATGCAAAAAAAAAAACCTCCTTCTGATTTCCCAGAGTAAATTTCTGGGTTTTTTATAATTTGTTTACATCTGTAAGGCTCCCAACAAAAGGAAATCTATGGAAAAGCCAGTTGATAGAAATGCCATATTCTTGGACAAGATGAAAAATCCACTGAAAGGGATGTAATAAAGGAAGTGTGGAAAAAAGAAGAAAATTGGAACACAAAGCTATGAGACCATTATATGACTTTAAAAGAATAGTATAATGGACAGAGGCAGAGCTAGCATGTGTGACAAGAGAAATAAAAGGTTTAAACTTCAGTATCATGTGCAGAGAGGAGAAACCATCAGGAGCAAAGTATTCCAGATGATGGAGGAGATCATTTCTGCCATGAATTTTTTAATACATCAGAGAGAAATGAGCTACGTGCCAAAACAGCCAGAAAGAAAAACTCATGGAAGTGTAGCCAAAAACACCACTACATGTTACCAAGACAAACAGTTGGGCTGCAAAATGCTTTTGTTTTAGACAACTCATCTCTTCTCAATGGCATCCACTTGAACACCTATAGTATAATTTGTTTAATTCACCTCTCTGACCACCAGTTAAGCCACTGTATTAAAAATTTACTGTTAATATTTTCTGTTCCCCTACAATGTATACCTTTCTTTTGAATCACTGCAAGCTTGCTATACTTCAGCTCTAATTCACCAGTAGATTTATCTGGGAACAAAAAGATTATTTAAAAGAAGTAATTTTCACATTTTCCTCCACTTTTACTGTTGCTTTCAATGGAATTTGGTATAATATATAGATTTGGCTATGCATTGTGTCACTCTGAGTACAGACACACCATTCAACCACAAATTATCTCTGCTTCTCATTACTAATGTTCATTCACTGCATGAATTCTGTGCAGGAACTACACCTTAAAGCAACATCAGTTCTCTGTGAAATTAGAAACTGAAGACTGTTTCATTAGCCACCTTTTTATTTGATGCCGACAGTGCACGAGCTTTAGACTTAAGTTCATAACTTGTTCATAAGCAGTGTTTTTTCAGTTCACTTGCTACCGTGGAAAAGAACCAAACCAATTAAGAATGCTAAAATTGCCATTTCGTTTTCGCTAAGGAAAGAGAGAGATTCTGCTAAACTGACAATAAAGGAAAAATATCTCACTACGGGAATTATCCAATTTGACTAGATAGGTCATTTCATTAACTAAAAAGTAACAACATCTCTAATCAGTATTTCTCACCTATAAATTACCATTTTTATCTCTTCAAATCTTTAATTCACTGTTGCTTTTCTTCCCATTTGCTAACAACTACTGCCTTTGAAACGCCACCATCAACCACATCAAAAGCATTTTAAATAGAGAGGGAATTCACTTTGGAATGTAACTGCACTTGGATCATTTTCTCCATTTTTTTCCCCCACTAGTATATTTTACCACAAATTTGCTTAAACTACAGTGACAGCGTGTTATTCATAACATACAATAGGTGAAATGGGAAACTGTTTATAGGCCAAGTAAAATCTGTCCAGTGGACTCGTCTCCAACCACAAGGAACAAGAGGAGGAGCTTTTCATGAGCAGGGTGAATGGAGTCTCAAGGGAGCTTCCTGAATGAAATGGTGAAAAGAGGTGGAGAGACATATTCACAAGGAAAGCACAATGCCCACATATCTATGGATGTGTATTTTGGTGAATTAATATGCACTCATACCTATATAGATATATATGTATATCTATACATAGAGATAAAAGACCAGTGGGCAAGTTAAAGCTGCATCCAGAAAGTCTGAACTTATGGGACTGAGAACTCATGCAGACATTGACCTTGATAGCACTGGGATCCCAGTACCAAATACCACACATAGGTCACCACTGTCATTCTTCAGATTCTATCTTGTTAGTTGTCTCAAAGGAAATTAAGACTGGTTAAGTTAAAGCTGAGAGCAGGGACTTAACAGTTGAGATCCCTGTCTATGAAATTCCATGTGTTCAGCAAAGCCCCTTCTTTGACCATCTTCAAAGCTCACACTGAGCTTTTGAAAGGGTTCATATTTGACTATTTTGCCAGCCTTGTCTTTTCTACTTCTTCTTTTGGCTATTTCTCCCTCACTCTCCTTGCAAAGAAAGGCTGCTCTCACTGAAGCATTGAAAAGCAACCTCTTTTCTGAGGTTTTACTTTTAGATCTGTGCAGTGTCCCAGAAACAGCCAGCCAGCACTCTAGACAATAGCAGAATAGATAAGAAACTTCAAACTTTCACCAAGAAAGTATTTCACAGAAGCCTGCAGCAGAACACAGACATGGCAAATCACTCCAGTTATCCTTTCAAAACATCTGGAAAATAATACAGAAACAAGCCAGAGTCACACAGTTACAATGTTGGTAAGTCCAGCTTCATACCATCACCAGAGATACTAACCATCCCTCTCAAATTACTGTCAGGGGTTCATTTCTGTTTATGCTCACTGTAGAAACCAAATAAATCCACTGGTACTCTGGCCTCTGACTCTGAACAACTTCTTCTAGTAAAACTTCCACCAGTAGCCTCAGCATCCTCTCCAGTGGTACAAGCAGCACAGTCAGTCAATGAAGAAAAAAGGAAATTTCTCCAGAAAGGTGAGAAAGGCCTTTTTTTTCCACCCAGAAACTACTCGGGCAAAGGATTTACCTACTACAATTTACATCTTCATTGCAACAAATTGGTTCCTGTGTATGAGTGAATATGGTTTTCAACTTTTTGGAGTACTATAGAAAGAACACGTCACTTGATTTATGCAGTACCTTAGGAGAGGCCAGGAGAGGACCAATGCACCAGTGACCTAAACTCAAATCAAAGGAGATCTGTGCATGCAAATTTCCCTGGATTAACTAAATTGTGCACGTGATTTTTCTTCCGTGTGATGAAATCACTGCCTGTCCCAGAACTGGTACTCATAAATAGCAGCCTCATTGTGTATGTTCTAGCATGCTACTGAAGTGACCTGAATATTCCAGTCCCATTCCCAGGTCCTACTCTCCTACTTCTTCCAGAAGTGTCAGAATGCTGAGCAGTCTAATCACCAAGACAGCAGATCAGACGTGGGGCACAGCCCATCATGTGGGAATGGGTTTAAAAAAAATTTCATTTCACCTATCAGTGGTCACTACCTAGGGCTAGAAAGCTGCTCAAGCACTGTCTGGCAGATCAAAAGTCTATTTACCCTTCAGCAAGGAATCATTTTTCTCTGTTCTCTCATCTCTTCAATATTAGATGATATAACTGATACTACGCAACAGTTTTTGTAGCTCTCACCATTGGCTCGGTTTTCTTGCAGATATAATGAAACCCAGGAAATCTCTACTTTTTTTTTCTGCTGTAGTCTCATTATCATCTGAATGGAAGATTGTATGTAAATCACATGAAATTAAACATTTCTGTAATGTTTGCTCAGATATACATCCATTAACATCCTTTCTGAGCAGTACTAGCGTTCTACCTTTCACTGGGCTACCACACCTTGTAAGGAATGCACCTTTTCATGTCACATTTTCCATTTGCTTTATTTTGCTAACAGAAGGGTTTTTTTCCTCTAGCTTGAAGTACTTTCTACCAATATATCCAAACAATAATTAAAATAAAAGCCTATCAATTAGTAATACCAACTGGCATTTGTTTCAGGTTTTTTTCCACGTAATTCAAACATGTCAAGAAACCGAGTAACCATTATTAACTGCAGTTTGTAACAGAGAGAAAAAAATGACTGCTAGAGAACTGAGGTGCTCTATCACATGCCACACAGCCTGCCAAAGGCATAATGAGGAATAAAACACTGAATTCCCATCCCCAAGATCAATAATTAATCCATGATGAGATTGGGAATGATCATTTGCCTACCCAAACTCTTACCAAAAACTACATGTATCAGTTTGTTGGAAGAGACCTCTGTTCTTTTCTGACCTTTGGGGCTAACTTACTGTGCTTTTCAACAAATAATCACTGTATGCCTTGCTTTCTCCTGTATAACGTGGATATCTACATCCATTCCTATGAATTCCCATTTTCACCACAGGACTGAAACTGATGTTTTCTCTTGGATCTTTGTATAGAACATCATGTTAGTTTTACATTTCTTTTGACTACAGTAGGAAACTCTTTAATTCACACGGGATCTAGCAGGATGTGAGATACTGAGATGAATTATCTTTCAAATATCATTCAGTATTACAAACAGCAGCACCAGGCTGTTGAAAATTATTACATTTAAACAATGTCAATGAAAAATAAGGAGCCAGAGTTTGTCTTCTTGCTTGGATGCAGAATATGACTCAGTGCAGCGATACCTGACATTACAGGTCAAACTGAAAACAAATTTTCTGATGGAGCCGTAATTTGCAGAAGATTTAGAACAAATTTTAAAACTTCAGTTGTGCAAATATTTTAAATCACACAGTGGAAGAAGAAAATTTTTGAGTCATTAATAAATACCATCTAACATCCCTGAAATCAGGTAGAAATGTACCTTCTCTGCTTCTATACTTTAACAGAACTTTTCAAAGGTACCTGCCCTTCTGAATAAATGAAATTTATTTCATGGCGATGTCAGCTCTCAGACAAATCATTATATCAGCCACACCCTCACTTCCCATTGTAGCAGTGAAACAAAGATGAAACCAAAGTTTCATCTCCCAGTTAAAAAGTCTTCACACAGTGAACAGGTAAAATACCAACTTTTTCTATTGTTACCAAACTTGCACCAAAAACCTATAATATAATAATATTATATATATATATATATAAACCTATAATATAATATAATAATCCACTTAAGTGGCTTATTCCTCCCCTGCCTTTAAGTGGAACAGTTTGTTCCAAGTGTGGAAGGATCAAGCGTGCCGTTCCACTCGTTCTGTTCCCAGTTCTGTCACTGCCTGTATGAGTTAAGTGACTTTGTCCTTAATATTCAGTCTTCTTTTGCCCTCATTTACAGATCCATACAAGCAATGTACAGCAAACCTATAGAGTTACACCTGAGTTTCAGACACGGCATGAATTATCACTCCTATCTTGGTATTTTCCATTTTATGTAAGTACAAAAAGAAATGCACAGAAAACAGGTTTTAGTGTTCCCTTCATTGATGAACCAGATAAAAATATTGTATGGGAAAGCCTAATTCTGAGGCTTTTGGTTCTGTTCTGGAGGCTATTAAGTCACGGAATTTTCACACTATGATGTGGTCTCTCATAGACTTGTGTGAGGTTTTGTTTTTGGTTTCCATTTTTTTAAATAATGCTTTCTATGTGATATCAGAAGGTTCAATGTCACACTATAATTTGGTTTCTGTTTTCTTCCTTTATTTTAGAATATTTTATACAGACTATTTAGAGATAACTTCTTTAATTTCCTGCTTGTTGTCAAATTCTGTTTGGTACATTCATAAGAAGCAGTGTCACTTTCGGAGAAAAGAGAAAAAAAACCACACATATTAAATGCACAGACTTCTCACACTGGTTTTGTTTTGCCAAGATCTTGGTACCTTTGCTTAGAACTCTAGAATTCCCCCATGTCATCAGTCCTAAAACTAGAAACAGTTTTCTATAATGGGGTTTGAAATTTTATGTCTTTTTTTATAGATGTCTACTCCTTTGATTTAACAGTACTGGAGTCAAGAAGAAATAATTATGTTGAGCATTTCAGTCTGTATTGCTATATTTTTTGACTCATCATACTCTATGAAAATTTAGTCTGCTTTGTGATTTAGCACCCAGATCAACACCTTGTATACTTCTCATTCGTAGAAAAGTACTATGGTTTTGCATTTTACAGTAGAATCACTCTCTTGAGCTCTCTTGTACTTTCTGAATTTTCCTCATGGAAAGAATGAAAACTAAGCTTGGAGATCCATCCTACTGAGAAATCCAGCATAGGTTGCTTTTCAGTAGCGCAACAGGCAGACCATGTGCCAGTCAAGCCACAAAAAGTGTATTATTCAGGGTACATTTGTACCCATTTCCAAAAAGCAGCTTGCAAATATGTCCAAGTGCAATAAATTTCTTGTACTCCAATGTATTTGTGGAAGTGGGTAATCAGCACTTGACTTTAAGCAAGCTCTTTTTAATTTGATGTCTTCCCCAATCTCATTCTAGGCTGTGCCAAGGAGGGAGCTACCCTGAACAGCATCATTTTGTCACGCTGCGGCTGCCAGAGACTCAGTGGCTTAAAAACTTGCTGATGGAGAGGCAGTGGGGGAATAGTACACACAGAATGTGGGTTTTTTTAGCCTGTATTTTAAAATGCCACAGGGCATACGTTAAAATTACAGATTATATTTTTTTAAATATTAGAATATATGCATAGACTACCTGCAGTTGCTGCTGCCATCACACTCCTTTTTTCTCAATACCTTACAATCATAAAATAAGGCTTCATCCTCCTCATGCGGGCAGAGTTGAGTTCACTGGAAGTTCAGCTGGAGATGGACAGGAACTGAAGCCAGTTACCCACCTAAAACCCTCTCCCTCAAGAGTTCATTCTTGACCAACTTTCAGCAGATACACCCTGTGTTCCACAGGTGGGGAGCTCTTGAGGCACAGGAAAATGACACAGCTCTGCTACTCACAATAACCAGCAAGCACATGGAAGAGCCCTCTGTACCAGGGGTTCTTCCTATGGATTCAGAAAAGGGATGTATAGACAGGACACTGCAAAAGCCTCGGGACTGCAGGGTATGGGAATAAAAGAGTTGCAGTTTCTTCAGGAAATTAGGAGCTCTGACACAGAAATGCCAATGCCTTGAAACAAATACTCTTTCCTCCACCCACATGCCCAAGTTCTCCAGAAATCCAGTCCACTACCCTGCAAAGCTTACTAGGGTTTTCATCCTTAGCTTCAGGTTTCAAACTCATTCCAAACAATGGGACTATTGTCACAGAGCTCGGTGTGTGTTGGCTCAGGCCTGTCGTGCAGAGGGAATGACTTTCTGAGGGAGATGGCTGGGCCTGTAAAAGGAAATGTGCATCAAATGTAGATTGCTGTGAAGTAATGGGACTAGGAGCAATTGACCAAAACGAGAAATTCATATTAAATGGAAAAATTATGCAGCATGCATGCAGCAGCCAGAGGAAAGGACTTAAGGACAATTCCTAAAAGCTATAATCCTAGCTTGGGGATGCAATTAAAAAGAAAAAAAAAATAGAAGTGTGGTGGGAGACAGGACACAGAAGTGTATTCAGAGTGTAGAATACAAATCACGTAAGGAAGGTGCTGCTTTACAAGGTGGCAGCTGGATCTGCAGTAGAACAGTCACCATTTGTCACTGGCTCAGACAGGAGCTTCTCACAGCAGCCACCCCACAAGAGGGGCAGCAGCATCCAGGCAGGACAGGGAGGGAGGCTGAACAACCTGCCATGTCCTCAGCCATCACTAGCACAGGCACAGCCAGCTACTTCTCCACTTATACAGCAGATGAGCTTTACCTTTTCATCCCAATTCTTCCAGGATCTAAAGCAATCGGGATTCAGTCCAGGATAGAGAAAATAGGGCTAGGACCTCTCTAGCTCTTTCTATACCTGCCTGAGATAAAAATAAAAGGAGCAACTGTGTTGAGCTAAGTGGCTTTTCCATTCTAACAATCTTCATGCCCTTGAAATTTAGTTTGAAATGGAGCAGCCTGCTATTTCCACATCAAAAATCAATACAATCAACAGGTTAAAACATTCTCAGTTACAATGAAACAGTATCCGGGGAAATAATGCATGATACTTTAAGAAACTTCTGAAAACTTAAAGGCCATCAGAAAATAGAAAACCTCTTCCTTTGCCCAAGGCAATGACATGGCACTATAGATGAGCATCACAGAGAAACTTGAGGAGATAGGGTGACTGTTCCAAGCAATGCCAGCTATCTGCTCTGTGACCTTGGGCCAGTCACATAACTGTCCTCTATCAGAATGGATTAAAAATGCTTCCTTACCTAAAACTGCTCAAGATCTGTATGCAGAAATCTTATTTCTCTTACATTCAGTAATTCTAATCTAGTTAATAATCTTCCAAACACCAGATTTATACACACAGTATAATAAAACAACACCATTTAGTACAGAGCTGTAGCAGAAGATCTTACACAGACCCCATCTCTGACTCACAATAACTCATCCAAAGGACGTTTCAGAAAATATTGTGGACCTGTGGTAAAACTCTTATTTTTATTCATGTGAAACAGAAAGGAAGCAGCTTAGCATGCAAGTAATCAGATGAATCAGAATGTACCTTTTCACAATCAAATTAAGAAAAATATTTAATTTACTAATCTCATGCTAAAATATTGACAACGGGCTGGTTTAAACTTCTTTCTTAATGATTATACTCCCAAAGCATCCAGCTTCCTTGGAGGTCCAGGCTAACACACAGCTCACTGCATTTCTCCAGCCGAGTATCAAGTTCCAACCACAGCATGGAGGGATAAATTGCTTCCCTACCCTTGCTTTGAGATAAAAAGAGAAGGAGAACAATTTTTTAGGACTGTTTTTAAACGTTTTGTTCATTTGACCCCTCTTTTTATGAAATGTCTGACGTGAGGATATGAGAATGAGACTTTTTTTAACAGTCTGCTAAGGTATAGATTGTAAGCTCTAGGGATCCCATACACATCTCTAAGAGGGTGAGTGGGTGTGTGCATGTGTGTAAATAAAATGGCCTAGTTTAAAATGTCTTTAATAACCAATATTTGCCAGGTTGAACCACATGGGTGTGAGCTCCCCCTGCTGACTCTCGAGCTCAAATAAATGAATTGTCTTCAAATGCTTTTGCAAACACTTTTGATATTGGCTCAAGGTCAAAGGAGTGGACCTGTATAAGGACATTAATTTAAGCATTGTTAGCAACACAGACCAAAAAAGCGGCAATAAGGACATTATGTGTTTTATTTTCCTCCCTCTGGGCTACTTTTGCAGGGTCTACCAATTCAGATTGCAGTGATACTACTCAGTTTGCAGACTAATAGAATAAAGCTGTTTAATACAGTATTTATGCTTTTCAAAAATATATATCAATTAACAGATTAAAAACTGAATTGGTATGAGAATATGTGTTGTGTTTCACTTTAGACATGAATATATGAAACAAAATATGCCCAGCTACAGACAGACACCTACCAGCTCTTTGATCAGCTCTAACATATATCTGAATTACTGCACCACCTAAGCTAAAAAAGACAAAAAGGGAACCACAGCCCTCACATTTTAAAGACCATAGCATGAAAGCCATGTCATGCAGTGACCAATAATTAAAGATTATACCTTTAAAGTAGATCCTATTTAATATTTATTTTTATCAAGACCAAATTTTTCCACTTTTTTTCATGCCACTCTCCCCAGTGACAGGGAGGAAGCTGACCATCCTCTTCTGCCGGCTCTGTTTTACACAGTTCCTGATTTTTGGGGCAAATGCTTTTATATCACGAAGTTTGGACGTGAACAAGTCAGTTCATTTACCGCTGCATTTCCAGAGCCATTTCAAAAGGAATTGCTGACATCTACTGGTTCAAATTATAAAATACTAGATGTACAGTTTTTCTTTCCAGATGAAATCTAAGAGCTCTGACTTCTTTCTCAGATGGTAGCAGAAGAGGCAATTCTGTTGAAATTAGTAGAAATAAAACCATTCTCTCTCATTTAGCATTTCATCTCCTCTCTGATTTCTGGCAGACATAGACGTCTAGAACTACCACTGCTAGGCACCAACAATATTTTGAACATGAAAAACATGGGAGCACTTGGCTATCATGTGAGGCTGCTCCACCCAGCATGACAGAAAACCCACACATTTGGTGCTGAAGATCCTCAAACAAGTTTTCAAATCTGATGCAGCACCCAGCACTGTATTTCTGAAACTTGAGGCTGCTGCTCAGATGCTCCAGCATCAGTCCAGGGCACTCCAGCTCTCCCTGCAATGCCTCTGATGCCAAGGACTTGAGGAAGATGTAGAGGAGTGAGGCTGAAGTGTCCAGCAAGTGATTTGGTATTTCGGACTGGAGAGCTATAAACAAACCCACTCCCCCCTACCCCTTGCTTGGGATCATGCACCAAACTCCCATTCTTTCACAGTTCAGTACCCAAGCTGGGTCAGCTGTGCATGTGGTCATGTCTTAGCACACACAGTGCCCCTCCTATCCCCCTCTGTATTTAATCATGCCTTCTCCATGTTTCACTCTACCCTTACCCTTTGCAAAGCAGGGAACAGCAGGCACAGGAGTGCTCTGAGCACACTTACAGAAGAGCACACTTTTAAAAGACAGGTCTTTCCGTGTTGCAGTCCAGAGACCCACTTTAGAATCTGTGGGGCTTTGGCTTGAACAGGAACAGCAGGTAGCTTGGCAATGGTAGAAATGACATTACTGCACAAGCAGTTTTGCAGATGCCAGCCCAGGAAACTGTAGCCATCCACAGGACCAGGAAGCAACACTGACTACTTTGAAAATATTTCTTACATGGAAGACCGTGACAATTAGAGAGGCAGACAGGTACATGAGGGTGTTTGGAGGCACAGTTCAAGAGCAGTCCATTTAGCATGCAATAAAACTGGATATATGAGACAGCTTCCTAAACCAAGTCCTAAGGTTTCATCTCAAAACAAGCTTTCTCTCTTTATACTCCTAAGGGCAGCAAACCCAATTTTTTTACTTCTTCTGCAGACATCCGGAATTGTATTGCTGTCAACTGCATCACCACTGGCAAATCAGTACCTTTCACTCTCAGTGCCATACCCAGCCAAAGCTTCAGACAAGCAGAAGGACAATTGAAATCTCACTCTGCTCCAAGACACATTGAAAGCCCACAGGCTTCAGAGATAAGATTTAAGTAGGCTAACATCAAAATGCTGCAGCAGACCTAGCTAACAACAAGTATCAGGTAGCTAAATTGGACTTCTCTTTTCATTAATTCTTTTTCCTCTTCACAAATCAAAACATCTACTCTGCATAATGCAATTATTTGATCTACAAGACCCTTACTTTTACATAGTCCTTCAAAAATGCATTCAAGACACAGAAAATAGTTTTCAACTGCTGTAGTTTTCAACACTTTGAACAAACTCTTGAGATAGTGCATTAATATATGAAAACAGGAAAGTACCTGACAGTGGTAGGAATGCAGCAGGGTGTGGGATGCCTGAAAAACACAAACAGAACAACCAAAATCCCATACAGAGAGATGGGAAAATAGATGCTGGATAGGAGGAAGAAAGCTTTGGCACATCAGATGCTGATCACAGCTAGAGATACAGGATGATGTCTTCCCAAGTCAGTTCCTCAGTACCTGTATCAACAGCTGGAATGTGAACAGCTGTGACTAGCAGGCTTAACTCACATTTTCAAAAGAAATCCTTCAAGAGAGGACCTATAGGTTAGAAGGTGTCACTATGGAAAGTTACTACGAATGAGAGAAGGTAGCACAAGAATCAGTCCTTTTTTCTCACATCCACGGGAAGATAAGGATGAAGAAGTGGTAGGGTCAGCATTGACCCTCTAGAGAACTGTACTCTATTCAAGGAGGGAATGTAAAAATGTTTCTGAATATTTTGTTACAGAACTGAATTAGGAAGTTGGACAGGTAAAGAGAACTGAAAATTGATGGAAAATGAGAGTGTAATTTTGGGTCAAGGAGAACTGAAGGAAAAAACACTAAGGGAAGAGATAGGCAGATCGACAATGAATGCACTTTAATGACCACACAGAGACCCATTTCAAACAGTGCTTTATAACCTTCCTACTGCTCATTAGGTCTCAGCCAGCCTGTAGAGGATGTGCTTGACATGCTGCAGTGAATAGAAAGGTGCAAACATTAATTCATACACACCAAGCTGTGTGTGCTTGCAGTTTAAATTGAACAAATCTAGAACATGATAAGAGATACAGAAAAACACCAGGGGACAGGCAAATGTTGAGTGGTATTATCTCAAGCCATGCACCTTTTGCAGGTTGTTTTTTTTTTTAATATCTGTAGTAAGCAAGATAAAGAATGAGAAAACATTGAGCTAATAGAAGCACAAAGAGGTGCCTGAGATGCCAGACCACATTGTGACTCAAGGGGCTTTAGGTCAGAAAAGTGAGTCAGCCACAGAAGAGGGAAAGGTATGGAAGAAGTCATTTTAGATGGTAAAATCACATTTTATTTCCTGATAATGCTTCAGTAGCATCGTGGTTTTTTGTTAACCCATGGATTCAGCTAATGCAGAGACATACAGCCATGCTAACTGAGGTGTTCTGTCATTGGTGACTAGTTTGAGTAGAAAAAATAAAAGCCCAAGATAAAGTAGACACAGACTTTTCCAAAGTCAAGAACAATTCAGAATTTATGAGTAAAACCAGCATACAGATAAAAGACCAGCTGTAAAAAGTAAACTCCAGACTTACATTGTCCAAGACTTTGATTTGAGCCTATTCAAAATTCCAGGGTATTTGCTGTACATTTCTGTGATGGTGATAAGAGAATATGGCTTAAGATCAGCCCTTAATTAGATAGATTGTCCTCTGCTCAGAGGCCCATTAAGCACAGCTGCTTTTGCCAAAGACTTGATATACAAACAGCAGAACTGCTAGAAATTTTGGAAAGGAATGAACTGGAAGGCCTTAAAGAATAAATGATGTTTTGGAAAACTGTACTTGGATTTAGTTAAAACAGAAGCATATCTCCTCAGTTTCAATGTACAAAACCTTGAGAGATTGTGGTGAATGCATGGCCAGGCTCTACAGATAATGTAAGGCAGGTGCTGTTATTAATTGGTCATTTCAGACTTTTATTCAGTTAATTTTGTAGACAAATGCTCTTATGCCATTTGGCTGCATCCGCTGCAAGGATAGAAGATTGTCATAATTTCGTCATGCTAACAAGGCAGTAATAAAAAAGAACTGGCAGTCTGGAATGAAACTGTAGAAATTGCTAATGGTAGAGCCACAGCACTGATGCCAAGTATTTCCAGTAAAGGGATATAATTATTTTCAGGTACTTACACTGTGACAGGAAAGAAATGGCTGAGAGCTTTCCTATTTGGATCTTTACCCCTAAAGCTGCAATGGCAAGATGTACCAAACACACAGAGCAATGATCCAGTCTGGGAGCTTCTGCTTCTGGCATCCATAGCTGGAGTGATTTTAGAGACCGGGAGATTATAAAGCTGCTGAGCTTTTCAATTTGAATCACCTCATACTCATCACATCCTTTAAGGCCAAGCATATGGCCAGGAAAGTCTGAGCAACTCAAAGTTTTCTCTCTTAATCCTTTGGCTGACTCGTGACAAGTGTCTCAGGATTAATGTAACAGGACACTGAGGGAGAATCCACTGAATACAAATTACCTAAGAGAGACTACATGGCGTTTCTGCCCACTTTCAAACTAAGAGCTCATCACTAGTGTCTTGAAATTTGCCTGACACTTCCCTGATTCACTAAGATCTTCAACTTCTGCAAGTATTTAGCAAACTAGGTGTCTGCTGGTGACATCTCTAAAGGAGGCAAGTTAACCTAGTGCCAAGTAGACATTTACTACCCACCTCATGAGGCTATATATTCTCAGAGCAGGAGGAATAGCAAGTTCTTGGAATTCTGTATTCATGTGGAAAAGGAAAAAAAAGGAAAAACACTGAACAGCAAAAAATATAATAAAAAAAAATAAAACCTCCTATGAGAAAATAACCCTTATCAGATACTATAGGATCTTTTCCTGGAGCATTGTACTATGCAAACAAGGATATATCTTTCCAGGATTAAGGGCCCTCCCTATTAGTTTTCAACAAGGTCTGCATTCCTTTGCCTCAGCAAGAAAATACTTCGCTTAGGGAAGACAGGAGCAAACAGCCAAGTGAGACTGCAAAGCACTACAGCAGACCTAACAAACCTTACTCATATGGCCTCAGGCTTAGAAGTGGAATAATTCAGATCTCACCCCAGTGCAGCTCACATTCCCTGGAAATGCTCTGCTAGTGACAGGGCTGAGTTTATCCTATTTTTAGCTTTGTCAGACTTTCTGAAATACTGGGCAAACACCTGCTACACCTCTGCTGCTTACCTGCAAAAGGGACAAAATTACCCCTTACTACATCAAGGCCTGATGCACATATTCACACACACTGTTAAAAATACTAGTACCCCATTCTTTGAGAATACTGTTCTGTCTTAAAACTTTAAATTTCTCATTTCTTTTCAGGCCATCTGCAAAAGTATACACGGCCATAAAATTTACTTCTGAACAGCGTGAGAATGGTTGTGTTCAGAAATTCATCTGGAGTCCTTTACTTGCTCTCCTTCCCCTACAGCTTCCTGGAATAAGCATGCACTATGCCTCAGGAAAACAAAGCTATTTGAAAAGAGAACAGCTGCCATGGTGCTGAGTCAATACAGACAGACAAAATAAAATAAAATAAAAAAACTACACTGCATCTGTGGTAATGTGGTTTTTTCCCCCCTCCATCACAATATCCCCGACGCATAACGCCTTGGCAACAGTTTAGTAAACAATAGTTGAAGCGTGTGTTTCAAAGAAATGCATCCAAACCCTGAAATCGTTAAAACAATACACTGATTCCTGCAATGGGGCATCCACGCAGCTGGTGTGGCAGCACCTCGCTTTAGAACTACTTCTCCTGCCTCAGTCAGGTTCCTCTAAGTCATCAAAGCACTCACAGGGATGAGCTGTGAAAAGTTGCCGTAGTTATTTGTCGCTGTTAGCAGCGACAGTGAGGGCAAAATGCTCCAAAAGCTCCAGGTCTTTTGCTAGGCATTAGCAGAGAGGTACCGTTCGTCTTTTCTGGTGAGAAGAACAGGTTTGGAGGGAAATCTTCATTTGTGCTTTCACGGGAGAAGTTTCTCTCCACCACAGCTGTTTTCACTGAGTGGTGCAGGGTTATCTACACTTGGCTTTTATGCTGGTAAATTGTAACCAAGAGAATGCAAACCAGCTCTTAATTCTTGGTCTTCACAGAGACCATCATACTCATAAGCAATGCAACCTAGGGAGAAGACTAGAAATGCCTGCACAGTTTAGGGTGTTACTCTGCTAACTGAATTAGAACATACAGTGACCTAGAGGATATGAAGTTACAACAAATACAGACTTGGGAGCATCCAGGAATAATGAATAAAACAAAAGAAAAACAAAAACAAAAAAGTTGGCATTCTGGCCAGGGAATTCAGGGTTTGGATAATCCCTTCAATCTATTGCTTCTTTTGAGGCTGGAGAGTGTTCTCTATATCTAAAAGACACCTGCAAAAAAAAAAACCTCCAAAACAAAACAAACCACCCACCCCTGCTTTTAGAAGTGGGAAAACCATGCCATGTGTTCAAAAGCAAAGTTTAAAAATGGCAGCTTTGTGAGTGTTCTGAACCGTAAACTGGTTTTGTGAATATTATGAAAAGCAAAATGTACATTAGCAAATTGCAGCATTCATACTCTGTGAAAGAGAATTTGTACAGCTGTAGACTGGTACATTTGATCTGCAAAACTTCAGCAGAACAGTTTTTCATAGGAACAAGCCAAATTCTTTAAAAATCTCTTTGCTTTGGGATAGAGCCTTTTAGAAACTAATAAGCTCGGTTTTATTGTCCTCCCCTTATTCTGAAAAACATTCTCATGGATGTAAAGGACTTTTCACTGGGGCATAAAGCAGAATTCCAGACATGGCTGAACTAGCACCTAATAACACTTCCTCTTGTACAGAATTTCTTATTACTTTATACACAGTCTTTTATTCCCTACGCTGCTGAAAAGAGGGCAGGGCGCTGTTTCTGTCTGTTCCCAGTAACTCATTTGGAGGCTGAGTCATTTTTTTAAGGCTTCCACTGTATTCCTCTGCTCTGCACATCCCAGCAGAGGGAAGGGCGGATGGGACCCTCCTCCCTGCAATTCTGCCTCTGACTGCATGAGTGAGTTTAACGCAAAAATCAAATTGAGGGGGGGGGGGGGAAATAGGAAAATGTATTTCATGGATACAGATTAGGAATCTTGACACTACCAATCACCACTTTATGGGACAGGATATAATTAAGATGTCAAAAATAATAAATTAGCACCAAAATAGAGGGTATTTAATAATAAAGCTTTCCTGTCCATAGAGAACTTCTTCCATTGCACAAAAGGCTTCTCTAATATAAAAGAATAAACTACATTAGATTTAAATTATCATTTATATCAGCTTTTTCACACTGTTCTAGCAGCATAAAAGAATCTATAGTGGGTACAAGTAACCTCCATTTAGTCTCATCTGTTGATATTGCAGACGTGGTAAAGAGAGGCATTGTGATAAGGATCATACCTGGTATGTTCACAATAGTTTTATCTGGGGAAGAACTTTATTAGTGGCATGAAACTGAATATTATGTATTATAATGGGAGGAAATCACAGCAAGATGTTCAAAGGTGCCTTTGTATGCATGTGGCTCGAGCACCTCTGAATTTTTATCATGGTATATTTGTCAACTGCTACCTCCCAGGAGGTATTCAGTGGTGAACACTGGGAGATCTGCATTCCCATCTTTAACTGTAAAAACAGAATTCTTCATACCAGTGGAGTGAAAGCTGGGGTTTTCTGAACCTTTTACAGAAAATATTAAGGTACTTAAATAACTGCATCTTTTAAGTCCTTTTTGCAAAGACTTACAATAGATAAAAGTGTGGATTACAGTCCCAAAGTCTTGCTTTCATTTTAGAAAATCACCAAGTATCAACGTGGCTATTTCTATAATAGGATTATATTAAAATATTTGCTTAAAACTCTTGTCATTGGCCATCTCTAACTGAAAAGATTTCTTGTTTCTTATGGCTTTATCTAGAGGAGAAATATTTTCCTTGCATGCTAACCAGATATCTCTGCAATGCTCTTGTTATAAATTAGCAACATTTCTATGTCCCTCTTACACTGGAACTATGCAAGCACAAGAAACTTTACTCATGCAAGTAGTGCCAAAAGTCAAACAAGGCTATTCATCAAATATATATATACCATGCAACTAATGCTTGTAGGACTGAAAAGCAGATCTAAAGTACTGACTGAAAATAGCAAGCATTTCTTATAGTTTTAAATATAACAAAGCAAGTAAATAACTGATGATAAATCATTCAGCTATTTTATATATGGGTTTTCAAAAGCAAAAAAAAAAAATCAGATTTTCATGGTGTGTCCATTATTAACATTTCTATAACTGTATGAAAATTCTGACTAGCAAGATATTTCCAGACTGAAGCAATAAAAAGCCCTCACTGTAAATTCTTAATTAAACTTGACCTTGAAAGGTGTAAGGAAAACACACTGCCAAGAAACCACTTCATCATCACAAGAGAAGTGGATTTTGTGTTTTGCATACCCACTCAGATGACCAGATCAGTGGTTTTTTATGCATTCACAGCAATTGCAAATTCCTATTGCTATCACGAGCCCCTGTAAGCCAAACAGCCTGGTACCTCTTTCTTTTAAGAGAAGGGTGGAGATGTTTTAGCCATTTTCTTTGCCGTAGTTAAATGCCATCTTGCAGCTATCACAATGTAAGAGAAAAGAGCATGACCTGAAAAAGTACACTAAAAGTAAAAGTACGTTATTTAGCTGCACTGTCACTGCCACAGCCATTCTAACCAAAGTCTGAAACATTTAGATTCATCAATGCAGGCAGAATGGAGCTCTTCTTACCAGCTCCAGGCCCATTCAAAGGTTAGGCTCAATTTAGTGTCAGTTCAAACTCATTCAAAATCCCACTGGCAGATTGAGTTTGCTGCCTGTGCTGCTGGGGCAGCTAAACAAGGAGAAAGAGAAGATGGGAGCAGTACTTCAGCTATCTTAACTCTCCTTCAAATATTTTTATGCATACAAACCCTATGAGCTCCTACAGGGTTTTTTATTTATTTATTTCTTATTTTTTTTAGTGAGAATGTGCACAAGGTCAGGATAGGTTTTTACTTTCAGCTGGGAACCTGTCCTACTTACAGTGAAGCTAAATGTAAGATTTCAATCACAGAAGTCTCCAAAAACCTCGCTCTGATGTTATACATCCTTGCAGGCTAAGAAAAATGATCCACTGCCTTTTTTTTTTTTTCCCTTTCTTTATGGTTTTGCCTTCTCAAGAGCACAAATTCTTGCTAGCAGATGCCTAGGCAAGGCAGAGGCAAAGCTGTAAGTCATTTCTCTCCCTTTAAAACTAAAGTAGTGGAGCAAGAGGCATCATTAGCGTAAGTGGAAGAGTCAACAACTTAAAGTGGTTTAAAAACCTTATAAGTTTACCAAAAAATATTTCACAGGGAAATGAAAAAGGCACATAAAATCCAGAAAGCCATAACAATGTCTGCCAAAATCTAGATGCAAATATATTTAGGATTGGTTCCACTTTATGTTTGTTTTAGTTCCGCTATAATGCTTAGATTCGCCTGGAGCTGACTCATTCTGCTCCTGAAAGGAAACAAAGTTTAACATCTCAATTGAGGAGTGCAATTTGCCCAGAGACCGGAGCTCCACGGCTTTTACTGACCAAGGAAAATTATCTGATTTATAAAATGCTTGACATCTCTAAGAGCTTCTCCGCTGGCCCAAATGCCTCTCCTAGCCTGAATTAGCTGTGGCAGATAATTCTGCAGAAACGTTTAGCAAGCTTGCTAGGCCCTGCATATTAACACGGAGGGGGCAAGGGGGGGAGCTATTGTCATGGCTGTTGGATCCTGCATGTAAAATATTTTTCAGCAAAAAGATGACAGCAGAGTGCCTTATTGCTATTTGCATCTGCCGTCAGCAGCAATTTAATTCAAAGTTTATTGAAATAAATAGGAGTCAGAAATTTGATAAACTTAGAGAATGAAGATATTTTATACATTCCTGTTACAGGGTACTTCAGGACAAGGCATGTCTTTTCAAGAGATGGCATGGGAGAGCTGCCTTGGTTCACTGTAAAACTTGACTCGCTCTAAAGAGTTCTAACGGGGGGGAAAAAACAGTACAAAAATTAGAAGGAAAACCATACAAAATGAGAAGGAAAAAAATTCATCTGGTTTAAGGTCTGAAACAGAGCCTAACCAGATTAAACACTCTCCTACAATTTAGTTACAGTGATCTCAGCCAGGCTCAGCTGTGTATGTCACGTCCCATCAGAAATGTTCCCGGTCTCTGTCGCTTCTTCTCAAGTTCACAGAGACCAATGCCCTCCTCTCCAGTGCCCAGCTCTGAGCTGTCAGCACCCAAACTCTGCATGCATTAAAGCAGACAAGGCTATGTCTTAAATTAAAGCAGACAAGGCTATGTTGTCAGGCCAGGTGGGAAGCCCTGTTCTTATAGAAAGGTTTCCAAAGTAGCACGAGGCTCTTTCACGGGTCGGTCTCTTCCAACCACCAATCTTTGCTCATTTTTATTTTTGTCAACTTTTGACTACTCAGACTTGTGTGATAACATCTGAAAGTGCAGATGGGTGCATCTATTTGTCTGCCATCACCACACTAAGGCTTCTTCTCCTGCTGAGGATCCCATTAACATGTAAATCTTCCCCATTCTTGCCTGACACCTGAATTTTTCAAAATAATTTAGCATCCCTTTTTCTCACCTGGAGGGCAACTCTTTTCCTTTAAAATGCTAATTAGGCATTTGGTGGCTTAGCCTAAAGTGTTAAATTCAGAACCATTTATCAGTTTTGCTCACCCCCCTTCACCCCCATTCACCTCTCAATCATCATTTTGGAGAAGATCCAACTGTCTTTGGTTCTCCTCCTCTGAGACTTCTAGTCAATAACCAAGGATGTTAACCAATGTAAAATATCCCATAAGCAGGTGACAGGAAGATTTTGGTGGTGCTCTTTGGACATGGACTGCAGAAATTTTTTTCTGAGTTTACCATTCAACAGCCGTTCTGAGAAAGCCTGGATTCTGCTCTTGCAAAATGGCAGCAGTCATGATGCTCCACATCCAAGCAAGTACCATCTCCTGCAGACCAGATTGTCCAATATTCTTTGCATACCCTTGGTGATATCTCGGTTCTACCACTTAGCAAATACCCATCAAATTTGACAGAGTCAGGATTTTATCCTGCATGGCTTGTGCATTGCTTATAATGCCCCTCTGTGCAGAGTTTGGATAATTCCATTTCATATATTAATACATATTTACTATGTCTACACTTTGAACCAAGTGATGCGAGGAGCTCTCATAATATCATAAAATCTGACAGCTTGGAGTAGTGACAAGCCTATGGATAACTCTGCTGACAAGCCTTGAGTAAGGCTTCCTTCAGCTTCAAAAGTTTTACTGCACCACAAGATTTGGACAGTGTAACACCAGCTAACCAAAGTCAGTGTCATCCAGCTGCTCCTGCCTGGCAGGGGCTCAAGTGCAGAAAACAGTATAAATTGAACAGAAAAACTAATGTTTGCTCTGTCAGCTGCACCTGCCTATCAAATCATGCTCCCCATTAGAGGCTATTTTCCAAAATCTCTTAACCTAATAAACTGAACAGACACAATGATATTTATGCTGCTATGAAATACTGCAGCCTGTCAGTGCTGGAATACTTAACTATCAAATCTACCAGTTAGCTCTCGTCTCCAGAGGATTTTAACTCATGACAGAAGTGAATTGGAAAGGCAGATGTTTTTATGGCAGTTTTGAGAGAGAAACAGATCCCACATCAGAGCACAGGGTTTGAGAGCAGCCTTCCCTCTCTCCCAGTTACATAAGAATTAAGTGTCTCCATTAAGTGTTTACAAACCACATGATCCAACAGGCACAGAGCAATAGGTTTAAATAAACAAAACCAAAGGTTTGTGCCATTTAGAATCAGTGTACACAGACACATAAAGCAGGTTTGTTTTAGTCTATTACACAAAATAACTGCCTCAGATGCTGTTATGGGCACTCATCTCTGACATGGGACATTTAATTCCCCATCAGAATCAATTAACTCATGGTTGAGACTACAACTGCAGGGAATACTAATTAATAACTATTAATTAGTCAATTAAAGGTTGGGACAGCCTGTCAGCCTCTGTCTCAGGTGAGTGTTATACAATACAAGGCTCACTGGAACAACCAGTTTGAAACTAAGCACATTTTCCTTTCGAGGAAAGTAATTAATCTGCCGCTTGTAATTCTGCTCAGTTTCTTCATTAAAAGCAGCATTCGCCCCCCTTTGCTGCAGACTCTGCCCAGCAGATCACCTTCCTCGCTGTGCTCACCTGCATCACAACACCTTGAGACACACAACTCCGGTCATGGTCCATTATGTCTTCATTAGAACCTGCAACAAGGGGAACTGCTGCTTAACCAGCGACCAAAACTACCCGCCGGGCTGTAATCCTGACTGGAATTAGTGCCACTGGAAGCCTGGCCTACACGCTGGGAGGAGGGTGGCTGTGCCAGGAGACACTGGTTCTGTGTTCACCAGACTGCAAGAGGAATCTGCTTCCCCCTCCAAGAACCGGTTGACAGCTTAGGGGTTCCAGCTGCAAAGCAGAAGGTCGAAAAGCTCCAGGTGTCAGGTGAGGCCACCAGCACTTGGAGCTGCTTCTAAAAGTAGAAGCCGCCTTCCAGAGAGCTGGAAGGATGGTTTCTGTGCAACCTTGCTCACTGAGCTTTGTGTGCACCTGTGGAGCAACCAGAATGGCTCTCTTGACAAGGATATTAAAACAGCTTGTCGGCACCTCAACATAAAGGGAAGCGGTGATACAAGGATAAGCCCAAAGATAGCCGTGTTTTGCAGCTTGGGTGGGAGGGCAATGGAACAAAATTAACACAAAACCCAAGAACATCTTGCACAATTTTTCCTACAAGAGTATAAAGCAGTCTTGAAAACAGTCTGTATGAAATCAAGCTGGGGAACAAAGGAATTAAAACAACCACCATATCCTGCTCCTGCAGTATATTTGTGTTAAGCAGAGAAGTTAAAGAGTAGAAACTAATGAGTTCTCCTGATTCTCTAAGAGGATATGATCCTAATAAATTCACTGGAGAAAGCCACGTCAAGTGCAGGCAAAGAGGTTGAAATCCCTGACTGTAGATCAATCATGTAAATACACCTTGAACTGCTGCACAGCTACACAATTACACAGGGAGAAAAGATATCAAAACCACTCCAAATGTAGCAGCACTTAAGAGATCTGTTTCCTTTATGAAGGCATCTGTTCTTCTCTTGACAAGGAAAATTAGCAAGAAAAAGGCAACTCTACCTCTTTCCGTGTAGAGGAGACAAACTGACTCATATAAATTTTCTGCTGTGCTTTATTTTTCTACTCAGTGTCAACTGTACAAAAAGCAGGAATGGTCAACCTACAGACATTACACCATTCTTTAGGGCCTTACCTCCATAATCCTGATCAACTCTGATGTCTAAGTGAAGGGTGCACGTTCCTGGTCCAGACCTTCTGTCAAAATTGTGTCAGAGGTTTCTTTCCAGAAGCACGTAACCTCCAGATTCGCACCCTCGTTGCTTGAAAATGGTCGTTCTCCATTTAGTCTAACCAAAAGTCACACTTCCCCAAAGTTAATAACTTTGAGAATTTCAGATGTACCTAAGTGTGGGACCCACCAGACTGGGAGGTCTGCAATTATCTATCACGGAGAATTGTGTCACGGTTATTTGGATACAAAATGGCAAGGACTTCTCAAAATTTCTGGAAGTAATAAAAGAAAAGCCTTTATTTAAAGCACAGAGGCAGAAGAACAAAGGGAAGAGGAAATTAAAGTAAATCTTGCACCACTGAGCTGGCACAGACCACTAGATCAATGCCAGCACACAGCTCGGCTGTACGGGAGCTCTGCATGCTGATCACCAGCAGTCTGCATGCAAATGCATCACTAAAGGAAGAACAAAGAACAAAGGGAGGGAGCAAATACAAATGCATATGCACAGTCATTCAGTTTGGGTTTATTCATAAAAGGAATTTCATTCCTTGCTTCCTCCTCTGAAGGGTTGTTTCCACCGTGATGGCCCTTTCAACATTTGCAATATAGCAGATTTCAATAATCCCAATTACACATTCTCATACATGCAGCGAGGACGCTGCACCCACCTTTACTGACAAACCACAGATGTGAATTTTATCAGTTCAAAGACTTTTCTCTAAACACGTATTCAGAGAAAGCCATTTCTAATAGTAAGCTTTTCTCTTGTCAGCATCACAGTGTGCACAGGTGGGCTGGGGGGTGAAGGGGAAGAACTACACATCTTTGTGATGTTTCTGAAGGATTTCTGCCTCCATTATCATTAATAGCTGGGCTTTCTGGTATTCCCTAACATCTGCTAGTCTTTCTCAATCACTCCATCAAAGGCCACAGAGCTTGATTTCTCAATAAGTTGTCAGCTTTTAATAGTCTCTTCATAATAGCAATATTTTATAAATTAATAAGATTAGGGAGCAGATTTTAAAGGGTTTTCCAGCACCAAAAAGTGTAGAAAAGAAATGCAATGGCATTTTCAAGAAATTTCAGGCAATCCTGTTCCTATTATAAAACACACAATACCTAAATGTAAAGATACATAAATGTTACTCATGTAGTTGCAGACAGGAATGAACTGGACCCAAGGCAATAAACACCAGGAGTACAGCTCATTCCCTCCAAAACAATGACCTTCAGACCTTTCCATAGGGCTAAAACCAATGTAGATTGCCAGGTAAAACACACCCCAGCTTTACACAGTATCTGTGCTCTACTCCAGGTCAGCCACCAACTGGGAAAACACTTTTGGGTCTCTAAGCCACAACCTCCTGCCTTCATGGGTTTTTTCCCTTCTGAGTCTGCTCACAGAAATATCTTTGTGACAAAACGCTTCCTTGCTATGTGGACACAGCACATGGTACTAGCACAGCATGAGCCCCTCTCACAGAGGCAATTCCCTCAGATCCTTTGGACACAGTGGCAATAACACAAGTACCTGCAGTGCACGCTCGGGATAACTCATGGGGAATCCTTTTCCATAGGGCTGGAAATTAAAGTAACTGAAAGCAAATGTTTACTGAGGAGTCTTAAACAAAGTCAGTGATTAAAGCCAGCCCAAATAATCAGGAACATTTTGTTCTTTCTAATCATCAAACTACCATCCACATTATCCCTGACATGTGAAAAGAAAAGATTGAATGTTGAGTTTATTAATTTACTTCTTTAATAACTGCCTGTGTGATGCCTCATTTGTTATATGTTTCTCCCTCACACTGTTCCAAGAGCAAATACAAGTTTTAATATTGTTTATGTTACTATCATCTGAAAATTAATAGCTTTTCATATATCTTTTGACTTCCTAGTGGCTACAAGGAAAAAAAAATCTTAAATATATTCAAGGCTAAGTGTCATTTAAACTGTCTCTGATATACATGTATTATAGTAAATTACCATAAACATGCTATGCAGTGATGGAGACAAATGCCCAAAGAGAAAACTCATGTAAACAAGATAACTAAAACTGTCTTATACATATTTAAGGGATCCATAAATGAGAGCTAGTCATAAACTTGACAAAGGTAATAGAAGATATATGTTAAACTTCATTGCTATAAAATTCAGGTTAAAAAGGTGATATAAATATTTTAGTCTTTTATCTAAGGCTCTATCATTAAAGATTTAGTCCCTCTTCAGCTGCTTTGGGGGGTTTGGAAGGGTTGGTTTTTTCCTTTTTTCACCTTTTTTTTTAAACTTTTGCACCTTCTGTTAGTTGACTTGAGTTCTGCTTCTTTCTTCCTGTGTTTCTTAGCTCATTAAATGTTGATGTGCTATATGCAGGTGTATATGCCATGCACCCAGAGCTGCAAGAGAGCTGCCAAATCTCTGATAAACAGACTTGCAAACAGGGGGTCAACTTTCTACTCAGCATAAATCTGTGTTAGGGGTTTTAAAACCAAGACCCACAAGCTACTTCATCTGAGATTTGCATCTCAGATGTTACAGTTGTAGACATGCAAGGTGACATGCTCTCCTCCCCACTGTCCCCCACCCTCTGCAAAGTTCCAGCTTCAGGAGCAGCTCCTTCTGACTGAGAACAAAGACCACATGAGGAACGGTAGTCCTGTTGCCAAAAGCCTGTGTTTTTATCAGGACTTTGGGATATTTGGCATTTTTCCTGAATTCCCAGGTACTCAAAAACAATATTTGCATGGGAATTTCACCACATGCAATTTCCGCTACCCAGGGTTACAAAGGAGAGTTAAAAAAATGTGGCAGAAAGACAGAGATAACGCCTCCCTACCTAGGGTCCAGAAAAAATGTCAAAAATTTATTTTTCAGAAAAGGGAAAAAAAAAGAGAGAACCCCAAAATAAACCACTTTCCTAAAGTCAATCTCAAGAATTGTGAAGTGGCTTCTAATCTTTCACAAATACAAACACAGAGCCTTATCATGGGCTTGAATGCTCAACACCCTGATTCAGAAACACACCTGCCACTGTTTTACATCAACATCTGCCCCAGCACAGTTTAATGACAAATATTTATCTTTATTTATCTTTATACAAAGAAAATATATCCCCCTGAGATGCATAACTTTCATGTGTAACATAGAAATAGCTGTTAACACTCATTACATATACACTGAATTTGAACCCCATGTAGCTGTTGATCTTGGGTTTAGTTTTCTGTAGGTACCTTTATATTAAAAAAAAAAAAATGAAAGTGAGGTTTATTTATTGCATATAAAAGTTTGGGAATAAATATATTCTGTTCCTTATCATACAAAAAAGTTCCCCTGAAACTGCAAGGGCACAGTGGTATTGAGGGTCCTGCTCTTTTGCTCCCTCTTCCAGTGATTTCCTCATCAAGGCAGCTCAATTTTCAAGTGTTTACCCTCTCACCCCCAACAGCCACTCCTGGTAATTGCCTAACTCTGAAAGCCAAGCAAGGTCTGTTCTGGCTTATACACTAGCAGCAGTAGACTGTGAAATCAGAGGTTAGCTAATAAGCCATCAGGACAGTCTGGACTGTCACTACACCCCTGGCAGAAGTAATAACACTGATTTAGCCAGCAGAGTAGCAGGATGTAGCTCTGAATATACCCAGGTAGCAGAAATTACAGACTAAAAAAACCTGCCGTTCATGAGCAATTGCTTTTGAGTCTGGAAACACGAGAAAAGACACTAACATTCCAAAATTGCCTGAAATATTTTGCCAGTAGAGTTAAATTTCTACTGTTTATTTTAAACCCTGTACTTCAGGGGAAGAGAAGAATTTTTTCACCTTTCCACCCGTTATGAGTTTTCCTACTTAATTTGAGCGAAGATGGGCCAGAACTAGGGCCCTTGATCCAAATATTCCCATGTTTTCTGCTCTGCAAAAATCAAAAACTGTACATTGTGCCTGTGATCCATCTCTTCCCTCAGTGACTGTTTTGTAGCTTCCCACATTCCCTCTCTGAGCCTGCTTGCCAGTCTCTGATCCTGCTTGCCAGCTGTTTATTTTCTCTTCATCAACTTTTGTGGGAAGAGGCCATTTCATTTTCCGTCAAGCCACTTCTCTCTTCCATTGATTCTCATCTGTATTTTTCCCTTTTGCCCTCACCCAGCACTACACACATTTTCTTCTCCATTAAGTTAACTCACAATCCATCAAGATCGTGCACTCCAGAGCCAAGCAGATATGGAGTGTTTGAGAAGAAAAGGCAGGGATTGCTCCAGCTCGCTAATAAAGGGTATCAATCTTGCTCCCATTTTAATGAAACAAGTTGTAAGCTTCTCTTAGTCACACTAATGAAAGAATTTTGCCAAGTTTATCCCTAGCATGAGTCCCAGAACAAAAAGTGGGGGAAGAGGGGGGCACAACATTGAGAATAATGGACCAGTATTTTTAGCTAATGGATATTACATGTTAGAAAAACTACGAACCTTTTTGGGCTAGGAATAGGATTATAGAGTCCACTTCTGTAGTGGAGTGGAGGGCCAGGACCCTCACTCTAAATGGCATATATAATGACTATTATGTATGTTCATGAGCTCAATGTAGACCACATCAGACCACATCTTCTAAGTCCTGGAGAGGAACTGGGGGATTCTATAAGACCATTATTGAGAGAGTTTTATAGAATCAAAGCCAGGAGACATAGCTAATTCAAACATCCTTCTTCAGAATTTCTCTTGCATTCCCCCAGAATAACCACTACTAACACTTCTCACAAAGCATTGCCCTAACTGGATGGTTCTCAAATCTTACAGGGCTACTCAAGGCATGCATCTTCCACTAAGAACCACATATGTTCCCTGTACACATGGGGGAAAAGGGCATCTGTTAACTGCTTCAGGAGATTGGGGCTTTATTTCCAAGGATGGAAAAGGAGTTGTGTGCTCGCAGCTGAGGACTGCATTTTTGAAGTCACTTCACTTTCCTGCTAACATCACTTCAGGGAATTAAAATCCATTCCCTCTGCCCCAGTCAAATTCTACTTCCCCAGTTAAATCTTAATCTCTTGTCTTCACCTGCACTTAGTGAGCATGGAATGGAGTCTACTGCTGAGTGCAGCCCATGACTTGCTCTTCAGTCTCTGCAGATTCTTTACCTTACACTGATCCAGGCAGGATTTGCAGAAGAGCTTTTCCCCCTTCCAGCTGAAAGGGTTACTTGGCATGGGCCTGCCAAAGCCAGTGTGCATCCTTTGCTTCTTCATCACCAAATTCTGTTCCAGGCCACACCTGGGCCCTGTCACAGGGCTCAAGGGTAAAGGGAACAGGCAGAACTGAAATAGCTCCCCACACACTTCACTGTTCTTTTGAATCTGTCCAGTGCTCAATTCCCAAGTTACAGATGCACTATTGTGAGAAAAATACAATCACCTCAGTCTGGCATCTTCCCCCATCTCCAGCTAATCTTCCATACCATTACAGAAGTCCCAATTACTGCTTTTAATGCTTTATAATCCCTTATTCTCATGAGAGATCTCATTCACCTTCATCCTGAAATAATATGACATCTTATCACCAGTTATCACAATTTCTCCCTCTTGTGGGAAGCATATTTTATTCCTGCCTGCCTCCTCAATGGGAAAAATCTTGGAGAATGATGGAAAACTATGTGACAAAAAAACCTACAACAAAGAGGGATGGGAGGGAAAAAGCCAGGTAATCATCAGAACACAGGATCTTAACATCCACAAATTCATAACTGTCAAAAAGATCAACTCATCTTGATGGGGAACTTCATACTTTGATAAGCACAAAACGTGAGCTGTGATGATGATATAAGTTGTTGTGGTTGGATTGGTTTTTTTAAACAGTAAATGAACTCCTTGGTTGTTTTCGCTCTTGTGATAGTTCTGAAAGGAGAAACTGTACAATGGCAGGGAATAATTGAATTGTAAAGACAGAGGCACAGATGGATAACAACTTTCTGTCATTTGTTCCTGAAACTTCCTAAATGAAACTCACATCAAAATGTGAAAATCTGTAAAGCATCATTAATTTCAAGGGATCAGAGCAAGATTTTAAGCAGGAACTATGAAATAGTTTCTGTGTGTACTCTTCTGATGTCTTTCCTATTTCATCTAATTAACAATAAAACAGATGTCCCGTGACAAAATCAGCTTTTTCATCCAATAACACTCTGACAATCTAAAAATGCCAAACCCTTCACATATGTAAGTTAAATGTCACTGGAGACAGTTGATGCAATTTAGAGATAAAAGCAAAGTGAATATTAACATTGGCTAACTAGCTACAGGGGTGTAAAAACACCTATTGTCTGCCCTTCCAAGTTAGAAATCTCTAGTGCAGAGCTTTTTGGACTAACTCTGTTCATAGTTCTTAAAATGTTATCTTACAACACTCAAGGAGGTTAAATTGGTAAGTTACAAGTCTTTAGATATATACAAATTGAAGTACTCAAAGCTCCAATAAAGGCTGATATTCTGCAGTAAAAGAGGCCTTTATTTGCTGTCATTCATTTGTAAAAGACAGGATTAAAGGAAGATTAAACTTCAACTCAGAAAAATAAACCAGTAATACAACAGCAAAAAGGACCCGACTTCCTTTACCTGACTACATAAACATGGGAAAACTCACAGCATTGGTGTGCACTTACAGGACATTGCTCAAATATTCCACACCACAGATATTCACTCTGAATTACTCACTGGCAGTCCATATCCACTGCTCACTTACCAACTGCCCACCTCTAGATGATGTAAAGTTTGTTCACATGAGGTTGGCATCAAAGGTAGGCTATTCCCTTCCATTCCATCTCCATTTGTTTCTGTCGTACTTGGGAACTACACATGGAGGAAGGTGGTCAAGGCTGCTTCAGGTAGAGATGTCTAATCTAGAAATATTCACAACCTTCAGTTTAGGAACGCAGCTTCCTCATACATCCCCTCAAAGAAAATTAAGTTATTTTTGGCATTCAGAAGATACCTTTTAGAACAACACAATTATCCTGAAGATACTACATCTCTTTATGAAATGTGATATACAGCACTCAGAGAAACTCTGAAGAAGTTAATCATAGTTGCAATCGTGTGTCTTTTCCAATTCACACAGTTGTGTGATTGACAGAAACTCCCAAAGCAGAATCCAATTAAGTATAATTTTGATTCTCATAAGACAAGTCTGCCTTTGTTGTAATATCAAAATCAGTTCTGAAACACAGATAAAACAGATATTAAATAATGTAATCTGAAGCTTCTCAGACAGAATAAATGCCACCAATAATAATGCTGCCAATGTTCTCTTCTACACACTTCAGAGTGGGTTTTCTCCAAAAATGAAATACAGACATCTCAAACATAAGATTCTAGGGGACAGAGTTTCAAGGTTTTTAGGTACCTGAAAGTGCAAAGACTGACAGGGATTTTCAGAAACACCAAAACCTCTACTCCCACCACATCAACAGAAGTTTCAAGCTAATCCTCAGAATATCAGAACTATGAACATATATTGGTACTGCAGCACCTTTAGTAGATTATATTGTCTGTGACTCATCTTCTATATAAAAAGAAGTGCTTTGATAATGCTGGGTACAGAGATGATGGTACAGCAATGCCCTGGTCTATGGGAATGATCACCATGATGTGTCATCCAAAAACTTTGAGAACTTCTGTATAGTTACAATAGTACTTATTTTAACCCATTAAATACCATTCAAAATACCATTCAAAAAATTTCAGTTCACCCACTATCATCTTTCTTGACACACCAAGACTCATTTAAGCTGTATTCAGTTCTTCCACATAACCCATACTCTGCCAATGCTTTTTTCCCCATGCTCTCTGCACACTGAGGAATAAAATAAAAGAACCCTTGAGTCTGTTGCTTGTGGAGTGACCTCTGCAAGGCTGGGGTCAGAAACTAATGCCATCATCCCTTTCAGTGCCCACACCGTGCCAGACACAGGATTGTTCCCCACCACCTGGCTATTGTATCCACCTGCTGCCTCTTGCCTAATGGTTGGTGCCACAGACCCTGACAGTGATCAGCATTTTACAAGCACAGGTAGATTTGCTCCTTTCCAGCTCTTTCATTCTGTTTTTTTTGTTGTTGTTGTTGTTTTGTGGGTTTTGTTTTGTTTGTGGGTTTTTTTGTTTGTTTGTTTTTACAGAGCCAAGAGAAAGGATGAAAGTGCTTGAGGCGTCATTACACACTGTCTCACTACAGGAATGGACCAGCCAAAAAATTAATGAGTAAATAAATAAATCGTAGTAAAGGGACAAATTTCGGAAATTCGGTTTGGGTTCTGAAACACAAAGGCAAAAGAGCAGGGAACAACGGGACTGGTGCGGGCGGCACCAGCTCTAAGAGCAGTCTCTGCTGCCCTCGAGTGGCCGAGCGCTCACCCAGCTGAGCGCAGCGCGGAGTCCTTCCAGGGGCATCTCAGCCTGGGGTAGGGAGTTCTGTCATTAAATATGGGCAGCTGGGGAAGGCGCAGACTGCTTTTATTATATTTCTATAGCTCTATGAATTAGAGGGTCTTGTATCTTTTTCACATTTCGTGCTATTTACCATAAAGCAGAGCTATGCTAAAACATTTTTATAGGTCATTGAACTCTTGAAGGAGAGTATTGGTGAATGTTCCTGGTATACATCATGAGCCAGAGAGGCTTTCTGAGTATTTCTGAAATAGAATTGAATCTGCCTCAGCACCTCCATAAGAATAAAATAAATTTTAAAAAATTAAAAAACAAAACAAGCAAACAAACAAAAAAACACCTGAAACCCCACCTCCAAACCACACCAAAAAAAGCGCCACAAATATTCATCACAGGGTTACATCTGTTTATTCCAAAGCTAATTTTTGGTTTTCAAATCTTCACTACCATCAAACTTTTTTTTAGTTCCTGGAATGGACTAAATTAACCACTGGCTTTGCAACTGAGTACAACCCAAGAGGATGTATCACATCACACTCTCTTATGGTACTATATAAAAAAAAAAAAAAAAAATCAACCAAAAAACCCCAACCAAACAAAGAAAAAACACAACCAAAACCACCAAACCTAGGAAGTGATTCACATGATACACTCACTTTTCTCTTCACTTACAGTCCTATATTCCTCGCAACCATGATAAATCAAAAGTGTTTCACAAAATTCTGTGGAAGTATAGCCAGAGTGCTAAGCAAACACGTCAGCACAGAAGCAGCACGAGTAGCTCAGCACACTCATGAGTGGGCAAAATGCCTCTACTAGTTATGACAGACAAGTTTGGCACTGGAGAAGGTTTCTATTTTTAGCCCAGCTTCGAAAGGAAATGGGGTTTATTCAATCATAGTTCGTGTACATGCTGTGTGTCTGACATCTTCACTACTGTGCTACTACTACCACTCAGCCTAAACAGCCAATTGTAGCCTAAGTCTCATAAATTATGGAAATGCACTGGAACTTGGTTCCCATAGCAAGTGTAATAGCAAAGAGACTCCCTGGAAGTGCTCTGGCTGCAAAGCTTCCAATCAGCATCAAGTCCTACACAGAAGGCTACAGGCTTTATTGGTAAATCCTCATTTTGTCTGTGTTACAGTAACCCAGTGCAGTCACACACCCACAGAAAGGGTCCCTTCCCCAAAGCACTGTGGATTTAGTAGCACAGAAAGTGTGAGACAGGAGAGAAAACATGTCACTTGCTGTTGAGTATAAAGCCAAGACAGGACCTGAGGTCATCAGATGGTTGCTAGTCAATTTAACATTTGTGGCATATTTGTTTTTATATCCAAATTAAATAAGGATTTTTGAAAACTGCAGAAATAGGCCTTTTTATTTATTTAAATTGCCTTTAGTACTGTGTTAATAAAAGTATTGCCTGACATTCTCAGCTGCTGTTCTCTTAGTAGCTGGAATTTTCTTCCTCTGTCAAATTTCTAGTGTTGACATTTTACCTTTTTTTAATCTTTGGGCTCAAGGCATATTTTTTTCACCCTGATCTCCTTACAAATATTTGGGGCTTGCTCCTGCATTCCCTGAAGCCAGTAAAAATCCTGAATGTGCAAGGAATGCAGAAGCAAACCACAGAGTAATTTATGTTTTCTATTTTACTCGCTTTCAAAGTCCCTGAAGAGACATATTGCTGTTTATTACTACAATAAAACTTCCCTAATTCACTCAAGTGAGTTAATAACTGAGAAATCTCCTGGATATTACCAAACTGGCAAAACATAAATGATTACTGTATTATTTTCTAAAAAGCAAATCCAGTGTAAGTTTTTTTTTTCTTGTTAAGTACACCTGTATTTTATTACTTGTTAGAGTGCTTTACTGCTGAACAGCAAAGCTCCTGTGTTGCTTCAGACCTCTACAATGTGTGAGGCTAGAAGAGATCTATAACTTTTTAACCTTAGAAACACAGGGAGAAGTCATCATCTTGGGGTGTGTATGAGTTGTGGAAATTACCACATCTGAGATTAATGAAATCCCACTAACAGTCTTGCCTTTCTGCTTGCATTTCAAACAGCTCTGTCAGCAGCAGCTGTTCACCAAGGCCCTGACTTCAAGCACAAGTTTTATCCTTGCCATGTCACTTTTACTTACCTGTTACATAAGGTCACAGTATCAAATTATGAGCTGACTTAGGGACTGTTTGTTGTTTTTTCCCAGCCTAAGACCAACTCATCACAATGGACCCTTATTGTCTGAGGTGCATCTCACTGCTCTACTGACACAGAGTCCATTAAATTCAGTGCAGCTACTCCTCAGTTACAGTGGCATGGAAAAGAATCACGTGTAGGACGCCAGGACTCTGCTGTCTCCACACAAATCATGGTAAGAAACAGGAATACCTGAAGCAGCAGCCCAGCTTTGACCACACAGTGGCAGCAGAATCAAGACACTGCTCAAACAAGTCCTGCATCAAACCTGTCACAGGAGCAAATTTCCACTAACTCTTCTTTGGGGAAAGAAGGAAATAGTACTGTATTAGATAAGATGCATAACTGATAGCTGTAGGGAATTTTCCAAAATTTAAGGCGTCAATTTACCTGTTCCAGCTTGAGGCATGCAACTTGGGAATACCTCATTTTGCTGGAATGATCTGGTGTGTGTTTTGAGGCTGACTGAAAGCTGCACCCAAGGAGAGGCTCTGCCACTGACTGTCCCCTAACAGCTCCAGAGAAAGGGTAAAGAAACTGAGGTTCCTTACCTCACAAACTATTGCAAACACAGGAGGAGAAAAATCTGTCAGCATTGTGCTGGAAACCTTCAAGAAACATTGTGGAATACATGGTTCCAACCCAGTTAATTACAAAAGGCCTTTGCAGTTTAATGGGAGTTTTACTCAATCAACAGAAGTAAAGTGACTAATTAATTAATTAATAAGCAATAACAACAGGCACAAGCAGAGGGCTTGATCTGCTTCCCACTTGCATGAGTAATTCAGGAACAACTGTCTCCGTGTCCGAATATTCCTATTTATCCCACCCACAGACAGTAGGATGACAGACCAGCTTGGAATAACAAAGGAGCAAGGTCAATCCTGTCTCATTCCTCACTGTCATCAGAAGAAAGATAGCACAGGCCCTCCTCCCTACCAGCAAATAGGTTGTCCTCCACAAGGGAGTGATATCCCATGGCAGTCTGGGGCCTGAGGCAGCAGCACACCTCAGCCACGGTACAACAGCAAAAGCTGATGTAACTCAGAGCCTGCAGGTCCCCTCCTCAAGCTACATGGCCCAAACCACACAGCATCCACTTGTCAAAACATCCAGTGCAAGACTCTTGTAGTATTCAAATGGAGCAAACAACAGGCAGCACAGGAAAACAAACACCAGGAATGGATGAGCAGGGTGGGGAAGAAGAAAAAAGCTCTGTGGTCTGCAGAGTCCACAAAGCCTCTTTGAGAAAGTGTGCTGAATGGCAGGGATGGGAGGGGCAAGATAAGAGATGGGGAATTTTCCCCTCTTGTTCCAGACCCCTGCAGGGACCCTGCTGCAAAGCCAGCACTGCCCATCTCTGCACACCCCTGCTGAGCTGTTCCAGCTCCCACTGGGACGGGCTTTGGGTCTAACAGGAGCCTGGCCTAGGAAACTGCCACAGAGCAGGCAACAACTGCTCACAAGCCAGCAGGGAACAGCACTGCAGCTTCCACAGCAGTTAGGAAGGAAAACTGTGGTTTCTAGAGCTTCACTGCACAGGGAAACAAAACACTGCTCTCCTCCAAACCAGGCACGTTGCTGCAGCCAGGTGTGGGGCAGGAAGGGTGAAGCACTGTCTAAGGGCAAAGCGAATCATCCCCAGCATTAAACACGCTTGTCAGGGGCTGAATGCTGCCACCTTAGAGGAGGAGAGCAGCGTGTTTGCACCATGCACATTTTTCAGTTGGCTGTGACCATTTAACTGAACAGAGAGTCATCTGCCTTAATCATTACTATTAAATTAATTATTCATTAACCACATCAATTATTCAATTTTAAAACTATGGATCCTAGAAGCCAGTGAGAGATACTGGCTGTGTTCAGTTTCTGATAGTTGGCAAGAGCCTGTCTTCTGGTACTGCCAACCTTGACTCCTAAACAAGTCAGAGCTGGTCTTGGGCTGCTTCAAACATAATATTTTAATAGCTATGTCAATCGCTTCACCTTACCAAACCTTTGGAATTGATGACTAAAAGTTTGCTTAAAAGCAAAATCTGAGGTTCTCGTAGAATACCAGGACTCCAAGAGTCAGATCTGACAAAAACCCTTCAATAAGTCACCAACCTTGGCCACTACTCACAGTTCCTGTTTGCTGGGTGCAGTAACTGTTCTTTCTCTCTCTCAAACTCCCAACACCTACTGTACATGAGGAAAGTCTGGGCTGAGAAGGACACAGTTCTTCACCTGTGCTCCCCTGAGCCCACAGGAGCTCTGTGGCTACAGGAAGTTTAACCAAAGCTGTCTGAGTTGCAATGAGGTGCCCAAACCACACCATTTTCTCCCGCATTTGCTTGCAAGGGGGACACCCCTTAACCTTCCACTGTGACGACCTGTGAACAACAGCTCGGCAGGCACCTTTAAACTTTTAGACATGATTGCTAAAACAAAGAGGATTAGGGGAAACCACCACTATTACAAATATCCTGCATTCTCCTAATCATCTCCTTTAGTCCCTCCCAAGAGAGAGGCTGCTTCCTGAGCCCTTTCAAGCATCTTTCAACACTATTTGATAACTGGATCTCAGGAAACAACACGCTGAAGAAACAGAGACTAGTGATATTTTTTATTTTCAAAGGGATTTTAATGGCAGTGAGGTTGAAGACACTTTGAAAAGTATATCACATGCAGTCACAACAATCTGCTGCTCAACTTAAAAAAAAAAGGGGCTGGAGGTTTAAGAGCCAGAGAAGAGGACAGAGTTGCTGAAGAGATTCTGTTTAAGACAGATGTGCCAACTAAAGTACAGAATAGGTGAAGGAGAAAATAGTATTGCCATAGAAGGACAAAAAATAAAGCCTTTATTCTGGTCAGATTATGAGCTATTAACTAAAAATTATCTGTACAGAACATGGCATGCCATTTCTGACTAGAATATTTTCAGAAAAATTATATTGAAAAAATACTGAACACCAGATTAAAACTATAATATTTCATTTAAAAATACATAAGAAAGGTCTGAAATACACTGCTCAGATTCAAGATCCTCAAAAATTCTGGGACTATGGTTCCCTTGGACCTCAGTACTACAGAACTATGAAATATCTAAAGAAATTTTAAAAGGAGCTTATAAGAAAGATGAGGATAAACTTCTTAAGAGGATCTGTAGTAATTATTTTAAACTAAAGGAAGGCAAATTCAGACTAGAGATAAGAACAGGTTGCCAAAAAGAGGTTGTACATGCCCCGTCTAAATGGGTGGAGCTTTGAGCAACTTGATTTAGTAGAACATGTCCCTGCTTCTTGCAAAGGGTGTGGGATTAGATGACTTTTAAAGGTCCCATCCAACCAAAACCATTCTATGATTGTTTGGTTTTTTTCCTTTAATTTTGGCCACCTTTTTTTTGTGGTATTTTCTGAGAATGCGCTTTCCTATTTTTTGCGATTCTTTCATAAAGGGAGAAAAAAAAAACATTTTCTTAACTATAATTATTTTCCTCTTGACTAGCAATTCTACTGTGTTAAAATTACCACACTCTTTCCATGTTCAAGCAGCATCTTTACCATGCTAATACTCATCCGCTTTTCAACATCAACATGAAACAAATTTCAAAGTGAGTTGTAACTCATTATTACTGTATTTTTGGTGAATGCTTGGAGCTGTCCAAGGCACACAAAAGAAGCAATTCTGTATCACATTTTCCGCAACATTTTCAAAAATATGGGAAGCCTGTTGGTATGAAAGTCACGGAGACCATTCACATGAATAAAATAACACAGATGGGAGTTCACAAGCTCAGGTCTAGCATATTGCTTTTAGTATTTCACATTTAAAAATGGATCTCAGATACAGGGCCATGTGGTCTTCTTCTCCATTTCGTATCTTACCTTTGTAGTGTGGATTTCAGAGCTAATACACATCATTATTTTGGTTTTAGTGGCCCATTCTAATCTGTGTATGTATCATTATCTTTCTAATCTACACAAAACAAACTTCATCACAAAACATCCATTTCTCATCGATCTCCTGAGAATAAGTTTGCCATAATCAGCACCCCTGCTAAATTATCCTCAACCTTAAATCAGCACATAGTCAGCATGCGTGACATGATGCAGAGGGAACTGCTGTGTTGGAAATTTAATTGGTAAAGAAACTACAACGGGTAAATGAATTCACAAGGGTAAGAGATATACAGAAATATGTGCATACACTGACGTATTTATGTGTGTCTACATACACACACAGAGATTACCATCACTGAGCTCAGCCAGGACTTCACATACAGATCTTTGAAGTCACCATTTGGTTCCCAAGTCTCTCAAGAATATATTGCATAAAGAAATGGGAAATATTCCCTATTGGTTTCAGCAGTTTTCATAGAAAAACACAAAAATGAAAAAAAAAATAACAATGTAATTTAACATGATAAGAGCCAGGCTTGTCTTATCTCATACTCAATAGGTGTGTCTGACAGCACTTGGAAGTATTAAGTCAACAGTATGACAGTGACATCCCCAATCTCAGGTAAAAAAAATCCTCACACATTTTCACCAGCTTCTCTGTGTCTTGACCAGGCAATGTCAGCTGTCCAGTTGCCATCAAACACACCCAGTGCTCTTCTACCACACTGAAAATCACAGAATTGTTTAGATTGGAAAAGATCTCCAAGATCACTGAGTCCAACCATTAACCCAGCACTGCCAATTCCACCACTAAACCATGTTCCCAAGCACCACTTGTTAGTGTCCTAAATTCACCAGGCATGGTGACTCCACCACCTCCCTGGACAGCCGGGTCCAATGCTTGACAACCCTTTCAGTGAAGCTATTTTCCCAGATATCCAGTCTAAACCTCCCCTGGTGCAACTTGAGGCTGTTTCCTCTCATCCTGTTGATTGTTGCCCGCAAGAAGGGTCCAACCCCACCTCACTACAAGCCCCTCTTTTGTGCACATGTTTAACCAAAATCAGAAGTGAGGCGACACACATGAACACAGACACTCGTGAGGGGGACAGCGGATTCTTCAGGCTACAAAGGCTATTTTAATCCAGGAGAAGATGTCTCTCTGGGGCAAGAGACCCTGAGGGACTGGGAGGTTCAGGGGCCCCCTCACAGCCCTCTTGTCTCACTCAGGACACAGGGAGAGGCCAAACAAAGCTGCTGTCTCAGCTATGGCACTGCAGATTTTATCTTCAGGCTGGTTTCTCTCTCAGTTTCACCTTCTCATAAAATATCAAGCCATCACAGATACTTTCCTCTCTACCATCACACACAGGACTGTTTGGATGAGATAGGAACTACACTACATTCTCTTGCCACAGATCAAACTCCACTTTTAGTTTTTGCACTGCATTCCAAAGGAAAAATCCTACTTAAACATCAGTGATGTGCAATGACCCCATATCATCACTCTCTTCCCTGCATTTTGCAATAGTTTTATAGTGCTGCCAACACTGGTGTGATGTTTCAACAGTGACTCTCATGTCCCCACTTCCTTTCAGTACTCTCTCATTTCCTTCAGGCTACAAAGCCAAGGCAGGTAGATTTGCTGGAGTGCCCAACAGGATTTTCCCCTTTCCAGCAACGTGAATGGCTTTTTTGTTCATTAAATGCTGCTCTGCAAATACTGGCCAATGGTATTTCTGTAACGTTAATGTTAGGAACCTATAGGATTCTGCAGATCATGTAAAAACTATTTCATATTTTTGTACTCCACACCTCCACCCTGTTAAGTCTATTGATTTAATAAAACAAGCCATCTAAATTTTTTTTTTTTTTAATCACAGTAAGGAATGCCAGTAGGAATAGCTGTTCTCACTGCAAGTTGTCTAGGCAGAGAAGAGCTCATAATTCATTGTCTGCCTAAGGGCTCTCTAAGGAGAAGATTTTTACTTCTTCATCTTGTTTGCTCTGCTGGTTGATTGGCATGTATCTCTGTATATAACTATATCTATGGCACAATGTTATAATAGCAAGGAAGACAAAATTACTACCTCTGCCTGACATTTCATCAGCAGTACTTGGGAAATATTGTCCCTGAAAAACACAGAACAGGGGGTTACAATTAACACTAAGAAGTGTTAATTAGACAGAGCTGGAATGACTTATTATAAAGCAGAGGGTCTTTTACTTTTCCATGTCTCACAACAGTATAGCTTCCTGAGTGAAGTCAGGGGCTCTGCTTGGGTAGCTGAAAGTGAGGAAATGTATAACCCCTTGTTGCTGGACTTCATCACTGAACAAGTACTTATTAACGAGCATCCTCTTTGGCACATGTTAGGCTGTATTCAGGACACAGGGTATCTTTTGCCATTGTTAGAGCTCTGCTCTAAACTCTGAGGAATTTGACACATTTTAATGAATGAAGAAAGAGTCCAGGAGAGCTTTCCTGCCACAGAGATTGCACACTTAATTAAGACCCTTATTAAAAATAAATACTCAAGTAGTACAAAGTCTTCAGTTTAAGTCTTGTGTGTCTCATACTGAAACTGGAGACAGTCAATATTAGTAGTTACTTTTTAAAAAATAATAAACTGAATAGCTCAAGGTCACATATTGTTGATAAATCAGCAGCAGAATTTAGTACACAAACCAAATCCTCAGAGACCCATGTGCAGTTTTCACTACAAAACCTCACATCTTCCTTCATTTACAAGGTCCCGGTGCTCCTCTGAAACAGCAAAATCTAATTCTTATTCCATGAGAATAATCCAGTGAAAGTTAAACCAACCTGCAAAGATAAAGGATAATTGTACCTGTCAAAAGACTTGTGATAAGAAGTTATTATGCTTTACCTTCAGTGTCCCACACTCAGCTGAAGCAGCAGCTATATCTACTTCAAGAATCATTTCATTTTCAGATCAGCATCTCAGAATGGACCAGGAGCTCCCACCCACTGAGCACCAGCAGCATGTTGCTACCACAGGAAGCACTTTTGTTCTGTGCATCCTGCTCCAGACAATATTCTGTCTTGGCTCTACAGAGAAGCAAAGGCAGCTTTTGCCCAAGTGAGTCCAGAATCTATGAGTGTACCATTTGAGAGCCCCCCTTACACCAGGAACTAAACTGAGAGGAAAAGAGACTCTCGGGTCATTGACATCTGTGGCAAAATAAAACCTAAATACCACCAACTAGAGTGATATATACTAATATTTTTCTTTCATAAAGGCTTCAGAAGCTTTAGGAACATCAGCTACAACCTATTTTTCTAAAACTGAGGAGCAATATTCAGAACCCAAACAACAAAACTGTCAAAAGTAGTCATTAGTAGGAAAATTAAAAAAAAATTTTACATTAAAAATGACAACAGTAGTCTGAGGGTTTAAAATTTGCAAATATTTTAAATTTAACATTGGATTTGAGTATGAAAGTAAAAAAAATAGAGATATTCTTAAGGATAAAAATTTCATACAAATTTCTGTTATAACAAAGTTAATCCTTGAACTGGGGGAGCATGTGTTTCAATTAAGGTTGGAAAAAAAGATTCATGATACCACAAACATCTGCAAAATAATAGAGACAGTCAACAAAGATGGCTGTGTGCAAAACATTTACTGAAAATCACCAACATGATCCCTTTTGCTGTTGCATTTTGGATGCCAGATGGCTGCAGGGAGTTCCAGCAGGCAATTTCTTAATGAGAGCGCCTCTGCCCAATATCATCAATGTCCATCAGATGCAGCATCTACCCTGCTGAAGCTTCCAAGAGAACCAGACATTTTCCCAGTGACTTCACCAGGTCAGTCTTTGCTTTTCACAGTTTATGGAACATCATTTGTTGGTGTTCAGTTCAGCCCATCTTATCAGGACTAACTTTCATTAGACTTTCCAGTGACAAGGAATAAAATAACCCAGCAGATGAGGCTCCTAGAACAGCCTTAGCTCCATGTTTGGCTCTGATTTTAAGAGCACACCTATCACTCATCTTCTCCCTCACCAGACTTCCAACTTAATAGAGCCATTTTCCATGCAAGAGCCAACTACACCATTTTGCCTCTCCTTAACCACAGTTAGAAACTATCCTGCTGGACAGGTGTGTTGGCATCCTCACCTCACACAGGTTTGAAGCTCATCCCAGATCCAACATGCCCATAGCCTTGTTTGCCAAGATAACACTAGTTCTTCTTTCAGTGGCCAAGGGCACTGGACACTGAAAACCAGCTGAGTCCTCTCCCGGGAGGGAGATAAGAAGCCAAAGTGAGAGGTGCACAGGGTAAGTTGACACACATTTCAGCCTGGCATCGGAACCCACAGGCACTTTCATGTAATGCTTAGGAAGTACCTCAAAAATTCTGAGACATATCATAGTGCCTTTGCCAACCTCTCCAAGCATCTGCCATGTTTGTGGGGTACATTCTGAATATTCTCATACCATTACACTCACAGTAAGTTAGAGTTAACTCATTCATCTGGTGTGCTTTGGGCAAGACATTATGTTTAGAAGCCACGTGATGGATTAATTTACCCCGAAATCCAGCAAGTTTTATGCTATTACTTATTCCTATGTTCCCAGATTTTTTTCAGTGAATCTGAAAATAGAAATTTGGCTGAGGTTTTGAGATCCTTTTCACATGTTGAACAGGAAGAAGGCTTTAGCATAATTATTGCAGAGAAGAGACTGTGAAAACACCTTCTGGTTCACGTGAAGTTTTCATGAAGAAGGGTACAGATTTTTATGAGAGGCTGGAGCCATGTTTTTCCTGCCAAATCTACTGGAGCAATTTTCCTGCTCTTGGCCCCACTGCATGAAGATTATTTTCTCTGTGTCAAAGTAAAGCTTCATAACGTGGATAAAAAGAATGATTAGGGAAATCAAATACAATTCATCCCTCTAAACAGGGAAAAAAAAGCCAGGCATCTCGCAGCAGACATTCTAGCACACTGGACTAAGCATTGCAATTTTAGTCCTTCTTCTGTGTGCCTGATCATTTGACATTTACTCCTATTGAACAGGCCCTTAATTAGATTCTCCTGCCAGAAAAAGATACCCAACTATTCCCTTACAAAGCAAAGGCTCTCCAAGTTGTAATCTCAGCTACTTGCCCCATTCATTTAGCCATAAATATCTGTGGCTAACCTTGCAAGCAGGAGATTTAGAAAACTAAGGAAATCCATAAGTTCTACCCAAGGTAAACCACAGGCTTCCCCAAGCCACGAGAGGAAATCGATATCCAATATCCCGCTTACAAGAAAGCAAGGTAATATTTTGAGACCTTCATTCCCTATAAAGCTGTTTCATCAGTAAGTCCCTGCTGCACAAATCCAAGATCATTCTGACTGTCTTCTCATGCTACTGTTGTTATTCTTGGTTGGAAGTTCATGGTCTCTGTCTAGATCCAGCTCCCTTTAGCAGGGCCATACCCACCTCCATCCCCTGACTCCAGGTCCTGCTGACTTTTAAGCCCTTTTCAGGATCTCCAGAACGCTTTACACGGCCCTGCCTTGCTGGCCCCGCTCCTGTGTTGTTGAATTTCTGTGAATCTCTCCTATATTCTGGTCCAGGGCTAGTACATCATTTCACATCTAAACATCTGATTTTAGCAACAACCTCAGCATTTTAAAGCCAGCCAGTCTTGTCAAATCTCTTTGTAAACATAAACCCCAAACAAATCTTTTCACAAGTCTTTGTAAGTCATGCTTTCCACCTGCTGTCAGACGACATGAAAAGATCCACTCTCTGTTTCTGGTTTCCTTTCTGTTTCCCTCTTCCCACCACGAGCCTGGTCTGCTGTTACAAAGCTACTAAAATTTACACAGATCCTGCCCATATTTTATGTTTTCCCCATTAAACAGGAAACTGATTTCTGAAGATTTACATAGCAGATTTGTAACTATTGATGGGCAATAAGACTTTGGGTAACCTGTTTTCAATTGATTTCTACATCTTTTTTTCTGAAATTCATCTATGCTTTTACCCACTCATTTTTCATCCACCCAAGTACTGGGCAAGAAAAAAAATAAACTTTGCAGAAAAAAAACTTCGCATAACTCTTAAAAACTTTACAGCGTATTAGTAAGATTCAAAACAAGAAAGGGGGGAATATAAAACAGGAAATACCTCTCCAAATCCATACTAGCTGCAAGTATAGTCACATAGAGAACATGCAGAGTTCATTTAGACAGAGCTTCTGTGTGAAGTCAGGAATCAGAACATATTCCACATATCACCATCTCTTACAGAAAATTAACAGACAAACCAGTATATGACAAGATTTTGTATTCCAGACCATCAAAACAGAGCTGTGAGGAAGCAGTGCTTTTCCCCCTGCAGTTTAGAGTTTGCAAGGATTTAAGATAAAACCTAAGATAAGACTGTAGCTCCCACATGCAGGTAAATCCCATGCTGCACAAAACAGCATTCCAAACAGAATTATCCCCTAGGCAGGTGTCTCATCATGCCCTTGTCCACATCTGCCAAATTCACACCTGGGGTGAAGAGGAACATGTGTTCATGCCAGCATTTGGATAGAATGGGCCTCAGACCAGTCTTTGTTATGGTCAGAAATGGTTACCAAATGGCCTATTGCAGTTAAGACTATCAGTAATATCTTCTGATCTTTTAGCATTTTCATCTCTCTCGATGTCCTTGCTTCCATATGAACAGTCAATGAGTCACTGTAAAAACACCCATCACCATTTTATACCAAGGGCCACTTCCTCAGGCCTTGGCCTCTGTTAGAGCATGCATGTAATTGAGCTTCCTGACTTCTCTACAGCCCCTACATCTGAAATTAGGAGCTTTTCCTAATTTTCCTGAAATCATAAATCCCACCAGAAAGTACTGCCTTACTCAGCCTGTGCAGAACATAATCAAGCCTTAAAGGCTACCTCAGGAAAGGCACTTTATGATACACTTTTATTACAGCCCAAGGGGCTGCATTACCGTGTCCCTGAAGATGGCTGTCCCTCAAACCCACCGTGCAGCAAGAAACACAACAACTTCATCTCACTCTTGTTATACAGGCACCAAGATCTTATTTTAGTAATTTCCACAACTCTTAATGCTACATCCTAGTTCTCCATTAGATCTTCTGAGACTAAGACCCTGTCAGCCCCTTGCCCTATTCTTCTCTTCTGGAATTCACCCCCTCCTCTCCACACCTCTTTTACCTTTAAGCATTACCCAGCGCTGGAGTTTCTTGTCGATATGCCTTCTCCAGCTCTATCAGCTCACTCCCGTTAGCCAGAGTGAGCCAGCTCATCCCCCCACCCTTTAACCTCTTCCCACCCATGCCATGTGAATGTCCTTTGCATTAACACCACCTCCCACGAATCGGCAACGCACCCCCTTTCCCGCTGTCCCCAGTCATTTTGACCAAATCTGGTAAACAACTGCACAGTTTAACGGGAAATTCGAGGCCGCGGCAGGTTGCCTGGCTCTCTGGGTTCCGATGTCCGAGCCCCGGCTGCTCCGGGAAAAAGGTGGCAGGTAGCGGTGGGCATCATCCGCATCCCCGGCAGCGTGTGTGGCTCCCTGAGTCAGGAGCATGTCTTCCGTCGGTTGTTAGAGTCCATAACAACATAGAAACGAGGAATACTGGCTGAAAAGGAATAGTTCTCAGGTTAAAACATCAGTTAAAATTAAATTTGTTGGCCTCTTTTTTTTTTCGAATAAGCTTCTTTTGGAGATGAAACACAAACCAGAAATGTGCAGTTTCAGGGCTCGGGGGTTTTTTGTTTGTTTGTTTGGTTTTTTTTTTTTTTCAGAAGGCTTGAGCTTTTTTGCCTAATAAAAGGGTAAAGAAAAATAAAGGGGAAACTGGAAAGGAACTGTAACAGGGTAACATTTTTTTTTTTTGGCAACACTGTTTTAGTATTTCTGTTGAAACCCGGGAGATGGAAATTGGAATGAATTTTCACGTGCCTCAATCGGTGCTCAAAGCAGCAGAAAACGCTAAAACACTCCGTTTCACTCCCGTTGTAATTGTGTGTCCCCTGCTCGGTTCCATCTGTTGAACTCCAGACGTGCCGCTGCTGCCCTGGGCGAGCGGCAGCCCCCGGGGCTCCCTGGAAGCCTCCGCCGCGTTCCGCCGGCTCGTCCTACGAAGCTCCTGCTCCTCCTCGTTTCTTCCACCTGCTTAATCACATTGAAATATATTAAATACTTTCCTATTGTTGTTCTGGCATAGAAGTAATTGCCGCGGTTGCCATGGGGATGTTGTGACAACACAGGGGGGATGCCCGAACTAAGAGAGGAGGGAGAGGTGTCCCCTCGCCGGGGGACGTGGGAAGTTCGTGCGCCTGACACCGGGCGCCCTGGGAACGCCCGGCCCGGCCGATGAGATCATCCCGGGAGAGGGAGATACCTGGGCTCAGCCTCATCGCTGGGGATCACGGAGAAGGGATGTCAGGGAGCTGGGGCGAGGGGTGGGACGGGAACAGCCGCGTCCCCCCGAGCGGTGCCAGCGGCAGCAGCTGTGTTTGCTCAGCCCGGCACAAAGGCCGCCCCGCCCGGTGAGGGGCACCCGGGGCCGCCCCCGGCCCAGCCCGTCCCGTCCCTCCCCTCCGGGACAGCGCTGGCCGCGGGATGGTTTCCACGTTGGGAAACGGGGCGTCAAGTCCTGGGAGCTCGGAGCCCTCCTGGGTCAGCGGGAGAGATGGAGAGGGGCTCGGGGCTCTGGGCTCGCTCCTCGGCCTCCAAGCAGAACAATCCATATCCGTCCCCGCTGGAGCGACCCCAGCCACGGGCAGCCGCGTGGAAGCCGCATCGCCAACCTTTCCCGGCCTCGGGGCTCCGGCGGCCAGCGGGGAACACTCCGGGGCTTCCGCGGAGTCAAAGCCCGGCCCGGAGCCGGGAGGAGCCGCCACGACCCCGTTCCGAGCCTCCTCCATCCCCAAGGCCACGGCAGCAAGTTGGATTTGCCGCGGGGCGGGGGAGAGGCGGCTCTGGCAAGCGTGTGAGGGTTGTGGGGCTTCCCCCTCAGGCTGAAAAATAAACCTGCCAGCCCATAAAAGCCCCCCCCGTTCCCCTCCCTCGCCTGGCTCAGCCCAGAGCCGGTCCCCGGCCGGGCCGGGTTGCTGAGGCAGCCTCGCAGCGAGCAGGGCGCGGGGAGGTTCATTTTAGGTGAAGGAATGTCATTTCGCTACTAAATGGTTAGTCTAATTTGATCTTTATTATGCTGTGGATTAGGGCTGATTCATATTAAACACGAGTGCAGTTAATATAACTCCGGAACGTGTCCCGCTGTATGTACAGCAGCCGCTGTTACAGCCCCGCCGCTTCCTGCGACCCATGGATTAAGATTTAATTAACAGGGAAGTTTGCGAGCGCTCGCCCGCAGCCTCTCTGCTTCACAAATAATTTATACTCGGTTCTGCGGATTTTTATTCAAGTGACAGCATTTTATTTTACTCTAAAAGGGACCTGAATATTTTATGTTCTGCCAGAGGCTTCTGTATACGAACGTCTCCGAGGCAGCTTCAAACCCAAAGGATTATTTTTTTCTTTTTTTAAATCTAAGGGAATTACCTCAGTAGGACAATTTATCAGATTCTCTTACCCCCCTCCTCTTACTCCCCCCAATTTAACAGCCTAAACTATCCATATGAAAGTTAATCGTTGTGATCCCCATTGTCGGTTGTATAAATCCAAGCTCAAGCCAACCTTCAAGACATGGCAACAATTCTGATAAATTGTCCTGCTCGCCTAACTACACAAGAATGGCTTTTATAATTAAAAGGGGAGCTGAGTTAAATCAACAGTTCCTAAGCCCTTCTCAACAGGGCTCGAATGAGAGAAATGTGGCGACCTGATTTCTTTAAGTAGCAGCTCTTTGTAGCCCGTTCATAATCCTAGATATGGAAACCCATCCTACACAAAGTCAGCTGCCAACCAAAAAAGAGGGGGAAAAGGGAAAAAAAGTTTATTCAGATGCTCAAAGTCCATCTTTTTTTTCCCAGTCTAACATAACCCTAGCACTTTATAACCAAACAGACAACTCCTTTTCCAATTAAAGTGGAATTAGGAAACTCAATCAAATTAGCTCACTATTAAAGCCCTTCTTTATTAAACCATTTTATTGTAGTAATATTAAGTTTCACCCGCTCTTGGAACATGAGACTTTAAAAAGTTTCCCTTGTGATATTGATTTGGCTGCTCCCAGGATGGATCAGGGTCAAAAGTATTTGCCTAGGTGTAATCTGTAATATTTACTTACTTTTCCTGTTGCCTTTTTTTTTTTTAAGAAAATCTTAAAATTGTATCCAAGTTGATCAATTGCATGCAGGATGGAAGAATTACATTTCAATGCAATTTGATTTTACCCAGGAGCTTCCTTCAAGAGCTGCAGCAGGACACCTCTCCTCCCAGCCCCACCAGTATATTAACTGGTTGGTAGGAGCCGCGCTGGCAGCTCCCAGCCAATGTTTACACAGTTATATTTGAAGTGAGAAAGTAAACAGTCCAGCTGTGCCACAGAGCGGTTTGGTGGGATTAGGTTTCCATACCAACCAACTTTAGGAGCTTTTACAGTCTTAATTCAGCCATGCACTGAACTTGTTCTTTGTGAGTAATAGTTTTCCTGGGCCAAACACTCCCTGGACTGGTAAGAAAGTCATACTTTGGCCCTCAGCAGGGCCTAGGGATGGACAGGGGCATGCCCGCTGCCCCCCACTCATGGCAATACAGACATAAATAGAGGGAGGAACACCCTTACTTTTCGAAGAACAATTGGATTCGGTTGCCAAAAAAAAGAAAAACAAACGCCAGTGCTGCACTCGGAATGAGGGGGAAGGACAGCTCCGAAAACAGAAAAATCTTTCCTGTGCTTACTCTCCACTAACTCGTCCATGCCTCTCGCAAATGCATCCTTACATTCTGAAAAAAAAGTCATTATTATGTATCACTTTGCTTATTTTGATACAGAAACAGCTAAAACGCACCATCAGATTTCAGATATGAAGGGGAAGTACCTCTTTGCTGCTACACAGCCCATGGTAGGCAAGATGGGAGTTTGCTTTGACCCGGCTCCTCTTTGCGACAATGCCAAATTTCCTAAATATGACAAAACCCAACGAAATATCAAGGAGAAAAATCCTGCTTCAATTTAAACCTCTGGGGTTCCCCCCCCCCCCCCGGCATAAATAAGAAAAAGACCAGAACCAGAAACAAATGTATTTGACAATTTCAGTTGATAAGGAAATTGCTCTTGTTTGTACGCTTTCTTTTTATTTATAAATTTATCTGAAGAATATCTGGTTTGACCATGATAAAAATGTAGTAAACATGTTTATAGTATTTGCATAAACTCCTTTAAATATTGACTGTACTTGTCAAATGAACTTCCCGAAACACACTTCCATCATCTGATAAAATACCACTTGCCATTCATTAGACTGATTTTTTTTTTTAATAGAAAATAACATTTATTTCTATGAAATGGAAACACAGAATTACCTGTTAGAAACAGCAAGAAGTTGCTACATCGGAACAAGAAAGCAATTTTCTTGCAGAGCACAAATGAAGGAGGCTTATTAAACCGTCATACACCATTGGCGCCAGGGTCCTACGGACAGTAACAAATATATCTACTTTCCAATGTTATATACAGATCGTAACGTTTCTGGGGGTGGGAAGGAAAAGGTTTTCAATTTGACAATGTTTTATCTATATGCCTGGTAAGTATTACAATGCGCTGTCTAACCTTTAGCTTAACGTTAATACCAAGTTCACCTACGAGTTACATTAATAACTTAGATTTCCATTTTATAACATTATACACTTGCTAGTATACATATATATATGTACGTGTGTGGGAAAGAGCGTGTGTGTGTGTGTGTGTGTGTGTGCACACCCCACGACGCACCGAGGATATCCATGCTTATGGCCATAAGCAACAAAGAGTGACTCATGTCTGGACAATGAAAGTGCACCTTTATCACCTTAAAACACCTACGTCTGTCCGCGCCGGGCTCTGCACGCAACCACCACCTGCACGGGGGAGAGAAAAGCCACCCATGTCCGTCCACCCATGCCTACCTAGCTACCTCTACAGACGAGCTTTTGGAGCTTTTGGAAACCGCTATTGCTTCTCGGGGGTGTTGTTGACCATGGGCCCGTAGAGCCCTCCGGAGTACACCTGCTCCTTGTGCACGGCCGAGCGGTCCCGCATCAGGTCGCTGAAGGCGTAGTCCACGGGCGGCCGGAACCCCAGCGTGGGCATCAGCCCGGCCGTGGAGTAGGGGGTCATGAAGGCCAGTCCCCGGCTGTGCGCCGAGTAGGCGAGGCGCAAGGGGTTCAGTCCCAGGTGGGTGCCCAGCGGGTAGGCGCCGGCCTCGGCCCCGAAGTGCGTGGCGTTGGGCTGCAGCGGGGAGAAGGCGGAGCGGCTGCCCAGCGTGCCGATGGCCGGGGCCATGGCACCCGCGATCAAGGGCCGGTGGTGGGCGGCGGCGGGGGTGGGCGGCAGGCCCTGCAAGGCGCCGTCCCGGGCCCAGCTCTCCTCGGGGCCCTTCTCCGGGCCGCGGTTGTTGAGGATCTGCTCGATGGCCTGTACCACGTCCCCGCCGCAGCCCTGCAGCACCAGCTCCAGCACGCTGCGCTTGTGCGCCGGGAAGACGCGCGTCAGGATGTCGATGGGAGTCCGCTGCCGGCCGCCGGCCGAGGGCGACGGGTCCTGCTCGTCCTTGTCCGCCTCTGAGCCCGAGTCCGAGCCCAGCGGGCTGATGGAGCCCGGGCTCTCCTCCCCCTCCTTCGGGCCCTTGGAGACGGGTGAGCTCAGGAAGGACTCGCCGTCCCCGTTCTCCGAGCCCGAGCCGTGGCGAGCGTCCGGGGAGGAGGTGCCGGGCACGGACTCGCCGTCCGGGGAGAGGGGCTTCCCGCCCGCCTGCTGCGGGGTGACCGCACGGCTCGGCAGCAGCGTCTTGGGGAACAGCTCGAACTTCTGCATCTTGGACTCTGCGGGTCGAGGGGGTGCAGAAGGAGAGAGACCGTCAGTGCGGCTGCCCCGGGAGTGCTCCGCGATGCGCCCAGGCCGTCGGCGGGGCCACCCCACACACACCTCGCAAGTCCGCGACCCCTCATCTCCCGCCGCCTCTCCCGGCCCCTTCTCCCATTCCCCCTCCGAGGGCGCGCAGGGCGGCCTTACCTGAGGCGCCGGCGCCTCCCTCGCCGCCGCCACCGGCGCAGACGGAGCCGAAGACCTCGTACGCGGGCCGGGGCGGGATGATGCCGTTGGCGGCCGCCAGCGCCAGCCCCTCGGCGGTGCCGTAGAGCAGCTGGAGCTCCCGGGCCTCGTTCTCCTCCTGCGCCTGCTGCCGGCGCAGCGCCACCTGCGCGGCCATGACGCGCTGGCGCTCGGCGATGAGGGTGCACTTGGCGCACATGCAGTCCTTCCAGCGGCAGTACCGCTTGTGGCCCTTCAGCGCCGACACCACACCGTGGTTGCGGCACCGGGCGCACTTGGGCGTCCGCGGGTACTTCTCGGCCGCCCGCAACAGCAGCGGCGGCGCCCGCAAGAGGCTCCCGGCCACGCTCACGGGCAGCGTGGCCGCCGCCGCCGCCGCCGCTGCCGCCACCGAGCTAGGGGGCACCGGGGGGGGCGCGGCGGGCACGCTGGGCAGCTCCGACCGCAGCTCCATCCCGCCCTGAGAGAGCGGCCCCCCCTCCCCGGGCTCCCCCAAAGCGACGCGGGGCGGGGGAGCCCCCGCGGAGAAGCTCCCGGTGCCTTCAAACGTGATCACGAGTTGGGGGCACACGGAGCCCCGGCTGCCGGCATGCAAACCCCAGAGCCTGTCCCCTCGCCCCGCTCGACGCCCGCGTCCCCCCGCACCGGCACACGGCCCCGGAGCGGGGTTCAAGTGAGGAGGGGCCCGTCTGAGTCGATCCGCGCCCTCCTCCCCTCCGCGCTCGCAAAACGAAGCTAAGACACGAAAATCCAAGAAAACTTAGATCGCTCTCGCGTCCTTGCCCGCCGTGCGCATCTGGCGGGGCAGCACCAAGTCCATCGCGCCAGGCTCAAAGCCGAGCTCTCCCGTCCGCGCCCGCGGGGTCGCCGCTCCCCACGGCGCAACCCGAGCTGCTCCCTAAGCTCCGCTCCCCCGTCCCCCTGCCACTGCAGCCACAGACTAGCAGCGTCCCTTCAAAGAACAATCCGGCACCTTCAACGACGGGATCCCTCGCCACGAGCCGGGGAGGCTAAAATCCAGCAGCGAATAGTTTAAAAAAAAAAAAAAAAAAGAAATAAAATAAATAAAATCGCCCCTTCTCCCGAGCAGCAGCCGGGCTGAGGGCACAGGGGCCGAGCCCGCCGCGGCGAGCCCCGAGCAGGCGGCTTGGCGTCTGGGCCGGGCCGGGGCGGTCGGGCCGGAGCCCCCCCCGGGACCGTGGCGGCCGGGTGGGTGCGGAGCGGAGCGGAGCGGAGCGGGACGCGCTGCCCGCCCGCCGCCACTCGCGCCGCCACTAGCGCTATTGTGGGGCCGCGTTGCCATTAGGCGCCGCTGCACAACAATGTGGCGCCTGCCATTGGCCGGGCCCGGCGGCGCCCTCGCTGATTGGCCCGCCCCGCGCGGCGCCGCGGCCGCCCGAGCGCCGCGCCCGCGGAGCGTCCCGGGGGCGCCGCGGGGGCCGAGGGGGTGCTGCGGGACACCGACCGCTGTCCCGCCACCCCGGAGAGTGGATGGCCTTGCCTTTTATTTCCCCCCCCTTTTTTTTTTTTTTTTTTTTTTTTTTAAATACGTTGGAAATGGTTCTTTGAGGTTTTGGGGGGTTGGGTTGTGGGGGTTTTTTTTCCCCTGGGTGTCACTTGTCAAAAGGGGAGGGGGGGATATGCCGTGGAAGGTGACAATTCAATTTATAGTCTCTCCCCTCCCCTTGGAGATTTTGTTTTATAATACTACTTTATGGTGCATTTTTCTCCTTCCCTTTTCCTTCCTTCCTTCCTTCCCTTTTCCTTCCTTCTCTCCCTTTTCCTTCCTTCCCTTTTCCTTCCTTCCTTCCCTTTTCCTTCCTCTCTTCCTTGTCTCCGCTCTTCTCTTTCTCTCTCCCCCCTTTCCCTCTCTCTCTCACTCCACACCTGCAGGTGAATGTACAAGTGCTGCCGCCGCAGGAGAAGCCCTAGGTGAGTATGATTTTCCATCCTTTCGTTGAGCTGTAGCCTGGGGAAGCCCTGCCCGCCCTTCGCTCCCCAGAAAGTAAAGTTCGTTCTTTCTTTCTCCTGCCAGCTGTTTGCGTGACTACATGTTCAACAGGCGCCTTCCTTGCTGGGACAATAAACCCGAGGGACTGATTTTTGAGGAGGAGGAGGCTGCCGAGCTGGTAACTGTATATTAACCCCGGAGCTTTTGTTTTAGCATCAGCCACCCGGGTTTGACGTCACCTTCGCTGGTAACGGGAGGAGGTAGCACTTCGGTGGGAAATAACGCCGTCTCCTTTCCCCAGGGCTCTCCCCTCTCTTTCCCACGAGGGAACTCCATCCTCTTCGTCACTTCTTAAAGTTCTTTTCTACATGCGTCCGTAAGTCCTTCCCCGTTTAGGGAACCGTCTGCCGGTCGCTGGGGCCTCCTCCCTCCGCCTCAGCATCCCCACCTGCGATCCCACTCTGCAAGACCTGTTCCCGGCGCCTCTCCGGGTGGGCTGGCCCTGGGCGAGCTACGGGCCCCGAGCCGGGAGGAGAGAAAACCCTGGCTCTGCTCGAGAAGTGCCGGCCCTGCCCGCCACTCTCTCCGCGGCTGGGACCGCGCGGGGCCGCTGGGCAGCCCTGCTGCAGGACACGCAGTGCTCACTGATGTTCCGATGACTCTTCCCCTTGGTCACTCTTCTTCCGTGGTTGCGAAAAGCACGATTGCAGAGCCCTATAATTTTAATTTCTTTTTTTTTACACTTACATCCCTCTTCCTCTCTCTCTCATTTTCTTTTCTTTTTTTTTTTAATTTTTTTGTTACAAAATGACCGCTCTCCCACCCGACTTTCTATGTGTGCAGCTGCTACCCAATCCTCATGATTTAAGTGTTATAACACCTTTATTTAATACAGCCGCGAAGTCAAAACATCCGATTTAATTTTATTCGCAACCACTCATTTTATTCTCCGGGGAGTATTACTCTAATCATCTGATTTAACTGTGAATTCGTAGAACTCGATCAGGCCTAACAAGAAACATTTAAAATACTGCTTTGTATTGGCTTGACACGGAAAAAAATATTCTTCCTTCTTCGAGGCAGTGACGTTTGGGATTACGATGAGGGTTTTTTCTGCAAATACCTTCCTTTTCTCCCCTCCCCGAGGCAGCCTACCATCACCAGGAACACAGGACACGGGCTACGCCGATTTCCCCCGTTCCCTTGACTTTCAGCTTTGATTTAAATTAAACATCTTGGTTATCCTTTCCGTTTATGGCAGTTCAAAACGATCTATTTTGGAAAGAGCCATGGGGAGGGAAAAAAAATTAACCAAACAAACCCCCCAAGAGTAGGTCAGTAATCAGCCAGTGAAATACGGTGGGTTTTTTTTCGGAGCCTCATCCCTCTAGAAACATCGCAAACGGCAGTGTTGAAGTTTGAACACACAACGTGTACCATCTCTATCCTGAGGCTGTTTCCGTAGGCTCCTGCAGCACGTCCCCAGTGACTGTAATAGGGAGAGCTGAGGTACAGTGTCCTAGCGCTGGGCGCGTAAATACCCACTGCCTGTTTCTGCTGTTTATCCAAAACCAGCAGCACAGGCACCTCTTCGTCCAAAACACTTAGTCATACAATCGTTTTTAATGTTACTCTCGGTATCAATGAAGCATCGTAATAGTTGGGTTTTATTAAAAAAAAAAAAAAAATAAAATTGCAAGAATACGTGAGGCAGCTCCAGGACTCAGCAAGTTCTGAGGACAGTTGTCCCAGTGTCTCCCAGTTTCGTGGGCGTTTACCGGTTTCCCACGCTCCACTCCTCTCCTGCCGCCCCCAGGGCCGGCAGCAGCCTCGGCTGGGCTGGAGGCGAAGATGCCGCTCCCGGGAAGTGCCGCTCTTCGCCGGGGTCGCTCCCGACCCAGAGCCGGGGCCCCCTCTCGGGCTCAGCACCCTGCTCTGGGCTCAGGGACTCTCTGCCTTTCCACTTCCCAGGCGATAAGTGAGTGAAAGGGCAGCTTCCGTGTTGCTGTTCTCTTACAAAGTGTCCTCAGAAAAGGAGAGCCCGGAATCTTACTTCTCACGGGTTTGATATTTTAATAATAATAATTTCTCCCCTGTCTTTGTTTTCCTTTGGAAGTTTTCATTGTGAACCAGGCACAGTGCGCACATTTAACAGATTTATTCCAACAAACAACCACTGAGTTGTGAGTTAATCTGGACCAGCAGAACGGCGCCCAGGACTTGCCGTGGGCTCGGGGCTCTCTCCATCTCTGTCCCGGCCTGCTTGTGTGTGTGAGAGTATGGACGGGAGGCAGTGGGGAGGTGGATGTTGCTCTCCCCCCACCCCTCCCTTCTTCCCCCCTTCTCTCCTACTGCAATTCATTTCTGTTTGGCGAGGCACAATAAAATCGTCTTGTACATCCTTGCTCCCGTGTCTTTCTGGGGGAGGGATGTTTGTTTTAGGCACGCACAGAGCAGCCGCGCTCCCGCTACCCGGGCGGGACGAGGAAAGAGAAATCCATTTCTCCAAACCCGGTTGAATGCAACTTTAAAGCCCCCGAGACTGGTCTCGCTCCCAGCTTGGCTCTGGGAGTAACTTTCACCGGCGTCAAACCATGAGAGGAGCTCAGGTTTGGACCCAGCTCCTCGCTTTTCCCCCGCAGGCGCTGGCCGAGCCCCGGAAGAGCAGCCCGCATTGGCACCGCGATCTGGGCCGGCTCCAGGGCTCGGGACAAGCCCTGTCGACCCCCGGAGCGCCCCCGGGCTGTGGGATCGGAGGCGAAACCCCACCACGGTTCAGGGCAGCCCGTGCCCTCCAGACACCAGAAAATCGACGATACTTAGTTACAGGAATTAGCAGAAACACCGCGTTTCGTTGCGCGGTCCCTCGGTTGATGCTCAGTTATCCCCGCTGTGCGTGTGACTCTGGCAGTGTCCAGAAACGCACCATTCGGAGCCCACGGCTCAGCGCTCACATCTGGGTCAGCTCGATAAAACACGAGAGAGGGTTTCACCTATTTATTTTGAAGAAGCCCCGATTACCCCGCTGTTTATTTCCCTCCTCACTCCCCCTGATTCACCCAAAGGCTTCCCATGTACGGCTCCTCCGCTGCCGAAGTTTGAAAGGGCTGCAGCAACGGTGCTGCTGCAGCTTCCCCCAATTGCAGCAGTAAATCTTAATTAAAAAGCGCCCGGCTATTGGCTGCCATGCGGGGGAAGGGACACGCACGCCCGCAGGCAGCGCAGCGCTCGGAAGCATCCCAGAGAAATATAGTTCTTGATTAGTGTATTTTCATCTCGTTCTTAGCGGAAGACAGTTTGTAAGTACCTGCTAATGTTAGTGCTCTTTAAGGTTTCAATTGTTCTAGGGGGTTTGCCATTGACTTTTTCATTATTTACCTACTGAATCAAAGTAAGCAAATGCCATCTGTTTCCCTGCTGCTATCATCTTCACTTTTAATTATCCGCCCAGCAGCCTAATAGAGATGATATTAAACTAAATCTTTTTGACATTAAAAGTAATTATCCCCAAACCAATATTACAAGAATGAAAATTACCACCACCACCCCCCCTTCAAGAAAAAGGCACATTCCTCCTAGTCCAGGCAACCTCTTCAGATCATGGAGCTAGAAAAGAGAGACGGAACTCCCGTTAGTCCGGACTTCTCAAGTATTTGAAACATTATTAACTCGATTTCCCGGCTCCCAGTAGGGGAGGGAAAAGCGACAAGGGAGAAAGATTCGTGGAAAGAAATAAGGGAAATTCGGGGCTCCGCAGAGCCCAGCGCGGGCTCCTCTCCGCCCCGCAGCCCGTCGGCCGCACAGAGGGGACCCTCACCGGGCAAGCGACGGGGCCAGGACTGCCTGACCGACCCCTCCGGGATCCGCTGGGCCCGGCACAGGTCCCAGCAGCCAGCTTTTAGAGAACAGCACATCATAAATGCACAGACATACATCCCTTCGCACCGTCCAGCGGCACCGGCCGCGTGTACCGCGCTGGCGTTGCGGGGACGGTCATTAGAGGGACACTGGGATCGGGGCCGTAATGAAGGGGCACGGCGGGTCCTCTGACAGATGGCCGCCGGCTGAATTACATCCACAGAGTCATTTCGCTTACTCCCAGACTTCTCCGCCATTTCTCCTCCGACTCGCTTTAATACGAGCCGGAGCCGCGTTCCCCATTTCCTTTAATATGTGCTAAACTGAGCTAATTTTAATTGCATGTTTCAACTTTGCTAATTAAATAGAGTGGTCTAATTAAAAGTGACTAGGGAACAGTTTTAATTCAACCCTCTACTTTTTTAACAATCCATTATGCAACAAATCCAGGGTAAGCCCTCCCTTTAAAAAAGCTACAGATGATTGAGTTTTTACACCTTTTTACACGCTCACAATGGGGAGACTTGACCCAACATATGTAGCGGTGGGGCCGGGCCCCCCCGGCTCCCCGGCGGGGCATCGCGACCGGGCCGCCTCGCTGCTGCTGCCCCGCCTGAGCGCGGCTGGACCCGGGGGCTTCCCGGGGCCTCCCCGCTGGAAGTGCGGAGACTATTAGCCCAGCAGAGGTTAGAGTAGCACATCCCCAAGACAGCAGCCCAGGATTTGGGAAAATCGGGCTCTTTACACGCTTCATCTCTTCACCAAGTGCTCATTAGGTTGTTAACCTCTGGTTCACATGAAAGGGGCATGTGATGAATCCCCTCCCGAACAAATGGGCGCATCCCCCTTCAGGCACTGAACAAAGCCCTTAAAATAACTGCACAAGAAAGCCTTTAGTTGTTACTCTAAAATTTCTTTTCTCTGAGAGCTTCTGCCCATCCACACACACGCACACCGACACACAGAAAGAGGGAGAAAAAGCTCACACACGCAAAAATCCATCCATCCATCACCCCCACCCCCTTCCTCCGCTGGAGCTAAAAATTAAAAATCCATGTTCCGTCCCTCGGGCCTTTGGCGCTGCCTGATGTCCCCCGAGTTTGGCTGAGGATCGAGCTGGGGCTTCCCAAGGGAGGGGAAGGAAATCTTAATCGCTTTAGCGGGGCGGGCGGGGGAGCAGCCTCTGCCTGTGGAGGGGGAAAGCCACGCGCCCCAGCCGAGGGCAGCTCTCTGCGGGGGCAGGAGGGACTGTGGGGGTGTCCATATCCCCCCCACCCCACCCAGGCTCTGCTCTCCCCTTCTTCCACCTGCCCGGGAGACAAGCTGAGCGAATCCACAGCTGAGGAGCTGAGAAGTTTCCCTTTCTCGCAGGGGGAACGCGGTGAGGGCCGGGACAGCTCGTGGGGACCCCAGTGCTCTCAGAGCCCCCGCTGGAAGCCAGGGCGGCAGAGCGGATCGTGTCCTAAACCAGATGGGCTCAAGCTCTGGAGCCGGCGCTGCCTGCTCGAGGATCACTGCCCAAGGACGGACGGCCAGGGAGAGGAGCCTGGTTCCGCGTTCCCATCGCTCGCCTGTGGATTTAGGGCTCTTTAAGACCTTTGCTTTTCTCTCCCTCCCTCCTTCTCCCTCTCCTTTTTTATTTCCCAGCCCCTCGGGCATGGATTAAAGTGACAGACAATTTTCCCCTCGCACCTTATTGATGGTTAAATGCACTTTGAGTTAATGCGCGGGAAGGGGAGGGGAGGGGGGGGGTCCCGGGACCGCTGCGAAACCTCAGCGGGTCGACGGAGCGGCCGCGGGCCGGGGACGGCTCGGCAAGGGCTGCCCCGCTCCCTCTCCCGCATCACCTCGCAGGTGGCTGCGGGGCAGCCGAGGCTCCGCTGGGAACCCCCGTGTCCGCGGCGCTTTCCGTGGCACAGGAACACCCGCGTGTGCCGCAGCCCCCCGGCAGCCGCGGAGACGCGTTCGCACTCACAGGCGCACGCAGGTACAGCGGAGGCGGCAGCTCAGAGCCAGAATGACTCGGGAAAGCTCCGCTCCGCTAATTTACTACAGGGCTCTCCGAGAGGTTCATTAAAAAGGCTCTTGTCAGCTCCCTAACGATCCGAGGGCTTTTTAATTATATTTTATATTCCCCTACCCGTCTCCTAACTTCAAACACATGGTAAAAAGGATTTGCTGTTTTGTTTCAGGTAAAACCTAATAATTAAAATTCAGACCCCGTCCCATGCATCTGCTTCGCCTTTGCCAAATGAATTGAAGGGAGAGAGAAAAGCGATTTCATTGAGATCACAGATGGGGTGCAGGTTTTTGGAAGAAATTTGAGAAACACCATTGTCCAGAATCAAAACTCTATGTCTTGCCCCACAAAGGGGGCTGCTTTAAGCCCCTCAACTTCTATGGGGCTTGTTTTTTAAACTTTAAGTGTTCCGCACAATAAGCTGCCACCAAAATGTCACAACCACTCTGATTCCAAGTGTGTCTCGCCGCAAAGGGTGCAGAAAAATGAAGGGAGCAAAGGAAAGGAGTGTAATTAAAAACCCTGGAGCTCCCTCCTGCCTGCTGGGGCCCGGCGGCCGGTCCGGGGCGGGAGCGGCGGGGAAGTGCCCCCGCCCGTGGCAGTGGGACGGGCACCCCGAGGTGCGGGGCAGCCCCCCCCGCGCTGCTCCCGCATCTGCCCGGCCCCATCCCGGCTCAGCACATCGGAGCGCTTCCATATTTTGGAGGCCAAATCGTTTCATTATCCGAAAGCAGAAGATTAAGCCTTTTATTTTTATTCACGGTCATGACAGCCCCAGTCGGATTTGCCGGAGGATTGCCCACCTCCATGTTTATTGCCCCAGGAGTTCAGGAGCTGAACAATCCTGACGGAATGCGATAGATAAACACAGCCTATATCGTTAAAGAGACATATCGAGGGTGTTTGCGGAGGGGCGGGAGAGCCGGTTTTACAGCATCATCAAAACCCACACGCACTTCGGGAAAAAAATTAGAATTCTTGTAATCTTTTTACAGTTCACCTGCGGAATTTAACGGGGCCCTTATACAAACGCAGACTTCTCTTAAGTTTATGATGGACCAATCTACCAGGGCACCGTCCAGCCACCGTGCAGGCTGGTGCGACCAGCCCCGCAGGACCGGGTAGCGCTGGGGAGATGCCCGGGCATGTGGATCCCTGTGTTTGGTTGGCTGGCTGTTTGGTTTTGTTTTGTTGGTTTTTTTTCCCGGAATGCCCAACTCTTCCTTGAGCGCCCCTCGCCCCGCACCGGGCTGAGCGGCCCCATCTCCATCCACGCCCGCGGGGAAGGGCTCGGCCGCCGGCCCCAAGCCGGTCAAGGACGGGCACCCGCGGAGGCTTTTCCCCTCTTTCGATTTCTCTTTAACTAATTTTCACTATTTTTTGGCGGAGCCGAGCGGGGGTGCGGAGCCAGGGCGGCCGCGGAGGGTCCGCATCGTGCGGGGAGAGCCTGGGGTGTGCGCTCCGATGCCACTGGGATTCTGGCCCCGACGGGTTCATCCCGCCCCGGGAGAGGCCGCTCCGGTCCCAGGGGAGCCCGGGGGTGTCTTCGCTACCCCTCCTGCATCCCCATGCCCACATCTTCATGGGGAGCCGGCGGCCAAGGTGCAGAAGGCGCAGTGGGACCTGTCTCCAGGCTGAGATTTTTTTTTTTTTTTTTTTTTTTTTTTTGGTGTTTTTGTTTGCTTGGTTTGGTTTTGCTACGTTAGAAGGTACTGCAACAGCCACACAACGTTTGACTCACCTTCGCCTAAACCTTGAAGAAGTGTATTTCAGCAACGGAGTGTTCTCTGTAATTCAGTTCTAAAAAAACACCTCCTTCCTTTTTAATTTATTAGATCCACAAAATAATTTATAAAGTTCCTCTCTATTGGTGAGTTTATAATTGTCATTAAAAAAAATTCTTTCTCCATTGCCACCCTTGTTTTCCCCTAAGCAATCGAAGTCCTAATTAATCAGAGCAGATAAACGGGCAAATATACCTACCCAAAGTGAAAAATAATTCTACATCCACGTTAGAATAATTTTTAAACTCTTAAAATGCCTGCAACAGAATGAGGGATTTCAAACGACACGAAATCAGGTCTATATGTAAATTCAGAAAAGGCAAGATCATGAGTAGGATACTGTTGTTACAAGGTCTAAAATACCTGAGTGAGAGTCACTCATGCTAATGGAGACTGTGACAACAGGCTAAATAAAGCATAAAGGGAAATAAAACAGTAGAAACCACATTTCGAGGTAAATGAAAACATATTCAGTAATTTACTAAATGATAATAATTAAAAAAAAAACAGAGTAGCATTTACTTTTAAGAAGAAAACTGCATCAGGAGGAAGATAACAAAGAGAAATTAAGTAACAGGTAAAAGAGTGAGACTGTAACTGAAACTATTTGAAGACACTGTCTTAGATCTTTAGAGTACACATATATCTGACTTAAAAAGACTACAGAAGGCCCCCAAGAAGTAGCTTGGCCATGTGAGCCAGCACATTAAAGGATGCAGTGGAAAGACAGACACAAATTAGGAAAACAGAATAGAAAATTAGAAAACCGATGGAAATTTAACTTTTCAAAGACACAAATCCAGATCTAAACAACTGATAGCCCTCAAGGAACAATTACCAAAGGTGTAAAAGACCATTAAAAAAATCAGAAACAGGAAACCTGCCAGAAGGTAATTGGACCAATGTATTTTCAGGGTGTAAAAGACTCCTTTTATTAAAAATAGGCAATTACAGGAAAACGAATCTAGTTGTCTGCAGTGGTGTTTACTACACTGGAACCATCTTTTCTTGAGAAAAAAAAAAAAAAAAAAAAGGAGTATTACTCAGAGACTGAGAGCTGGAAGCATCAAGCAACAGTTTTCATAGTGAGGAAGGATTGCAGCAATGTCCCCAAGGATCTGTGTGGGAGCCCCTGTTATTCAAGGTACTCATACACCACTGCCTGGAAAAAGAGATCAGTAGTGAGCTGATGATATTAATGAATGATATAAACTCATTCAAGATGAGTGGATCGAAGGTGAATAGTGATGAACTGTGGAATACTGTCACAACACGGAGCTGGGATAACAGTAAATGAAACTCACTGCTGGTGAGTACAACACAACGATCCTGTTAACCGGCAGTTTTATGAGCACAGGAACTAATGAAGCCTCCTTCTATAACCTCCTTCTATAAGCAGTGGAATGACATTTTAGTTGAATTATATTAAGGCTGCAGTGTGACTTCAGTCTTTACTGCACATAAAAGGATCCACAGAGAAAAGCCCTGACTAAGGAGCAAGTTTTCTGGTATCAATTGAGACATTAAAACCCATTGAAACTTATTTTCCTGCAGGTAGGGTGCTCAGGCTGCTCTTACAAGTCTGGAGTGACTCATAAGTTAGATCTGGAGTGAGACTTGCCTTCACCCCACCCACTCAAGGGACCTTCATCTGGCTTCCTATTCCTTGAATTCTGGGCTGTTGACTACCAAAACCTCCAGAAATTTCAGACAGCAAAATCTTTATAGAATTTAATTTGCTTGAAATAAAAAAATAGATGTAAAATGCAACAAAAAAATACTTCAAGGACCATGACCAACTTCATCCCACATGAATCAGCAGTGCTGTCAGGGGGAGTAGCCCAGCCTTCCTCTCCTTCTTATCTTCATTCACTCACCTAGAGACACATCAGCCCAAAAACTTCCCTAGGAAAAAAATTGTCATTTTTTAACTAGTTTGCCTGGTCCCAGGCAGAGGTGCCTCTGCTGGCAGCAGCACAGATCTCTATCAGATAAAATTGAGTATAAAACTGTCTGGATCCTGACACATTTAGTGCTAAATTTGGTATTCCTCTGCCTCTGTCATCTGTGGGGAAATGGTTTCAGGTAGACAACAACGGATCACAATGTGTACAGTGCACAGTGGTTTCTGCTTGCTACCATGACCTGTCCAGAACAAAAGGTATAATTAAGGCTACTGCAGTTGCTTTCTCTTTTATACAAGTAGAATAAAATAAAACTCGGCTGCAGAATCAACATTCAGCCTCTCCTCCCAGGTCTTTTGTCCAAAACAACCAGTGAGTGCAGTGAATATCCACTGGAAAGGGCTGGATGGCTCATCTCGGGCAAGCACCCAGCTGCCAGCATGAAGACTGATGCCCCTGCTTGCACCTTCCCTTTCAATAAGCGTAAAGAATTCTGTATTTTGGCAGTCAGACAGCTTTGACAGTGGACAGCACGCACATTAAAAGCAGCTGGACTATGGCGGTGTTGAAGCAGTCTTCTGAAATGTCCAGCATAGGGTCTCATTTCTCCTCAGGCCCATAAGACTCACAGCACCGGAAAAACTGAAGCGTGAAGTAAAATTCAGTGAAAACTCCTCCTCATGAGGGGGCCACCATCTCTGTTTCCAAATAAAAACGTACCCTCTGCTTTGTCAAATGTTGGAAAGTTTTGGTGCTTACCCTCCATGCATGGCCTGAGTGCTGGGAGCCCTCAGGGGTGGGACACACGCAGGACAGCACAGCTGGAAGCCTTTGCTCCAGGGAGGAATGGCACACACAACGCATCTCCATCTTTAGCATTTCCTACTGACTGCTCCAAGCAGGATCTGATTCTGCCTGGCAGTGACACTTCACATGTAGAGAGACCTACTTATGCGATTTGTGCTCGCTTTGGACCCCATTTTAAGGCACCAAAATCTTCCTGTGCATTGTTCAGGAGCCTGGACAATGAAGTGCTTCAGTCCTGTCAATCTCGGTCATCGTGATTTGATATTTCCCCACATTCAGAAGAGTGAAATCATGTAACTTTTTAGCAGAAATATTACTGTAATTGAAAATTTATTTTAAGTTTCTAGTGTCACCCAGTAGGTACAGTTTATGAAAGCCAAAGTCCTTTTCTGCTACATTAAAAAGAATAGGCAAAACCCCCAACAGAGCCCCATCGGAAACTCCCTCAGCACTCCCACTAAACTGAAGAGTGCATATGCAGAGAGCTCAGAGACAACACTTGTGCTCTGTGTGTTCTCTAATAATGATTTCAAACATCACTGTCAACAGGCAGAAAGTCACTCCCAAAGCCAGAGCATGTCCCACCTTCACCCCAATGCTCTGAAGGCCAGTAAGGAAAGCTGACACACTGCACAGGATTCCCTTCAGTAACAGTAATTCTTAAAGACGTAAAACTAATAAATTAATCACGTTAATGGTAATCCATTAATGTGAGGAACCTGCGGATAAAAAGGTAGAATCAGGGATATGCTCTGTAGCAACAATGTTGGAGTTTTAGGGTAACACTGAATTATGAAATTAGACTGCACAGAGGATTATCTGTGCCAGCAGAGCGTGTGAAGTGAAGATCATGGTTTAGGAGAGCACAAATGATGGCACAGAATATTAATATTTCTACACAGGGATTGGTTTGCATCGAGGAAAAGGTGACTCGAGATGGTTGCTTCTTGAAATCAGTCCCAAAGTATTTAAGGACCAAAATCATAAACTTTTTATTTAAAGAGCAATACACTTGTTTACCTTGTGGCAGAATGATCCCTGTATACTGATCTCAATATCTTTATATCAGAGGGCAGTAATGCCACCACTTTGAACACTTTCAGTTAATTATCACTAGAACATTTTGATAATGACAGTGTATTTTGCAATATGAAAAAATGAGGGAAAAAATAATAAAAGAGTTTAGAAAAAAAAAGGCCAAACAACCCTGGGAGTACTGACTTCAACAAGTTCAACAAATATTCAAGCCACATTTAATAACTTTATAAAACTAGTATCAAAGTAAAGAATATATAGTCAAAATACAGAAATAAAGTTGAGTGAGAGAAAACAGCCTGATGAGATCAAACAGAAGTTAAACAGAACAGATTAATATAAACAAGTTAGCTGAAAGGTCGCTTTGCTTCGTGTAGCAGTTATTTCAGCAATTCATCTCCTCAACAGCCAGCTTAGAAGGAAAAAAAAGAAAGATATGCATCACTTTAAAATCCTGCTATATGTGTTACTGTGATTGTTTGTAGAAATAGCATCACCCCAATTTGCAACCCATGTTAATTTCTTATTTAATAAATGCGGTGGATTTTTTTTTAAAAGAAAACAAAAGTTCAGAATGAAGCGCCTGCGTTCAGCTTTCCATCACACATACAGTTATCATTCTATTGGCTATGAATTCTTTTATTTGTGAACTGCAAATTATTAGGATTTGCTTACACTTCCAAACCTTTTGTTTGTCATAGATACTTCACTTCTAAAAGTGTCTGGTGTAGCACTCACTAATTACAGAATTATAAAAGGTAGAATAAGGCTTTCCCCGCTCAGAAATTTGCATTTTTGGTAAAGGTAACAATATATCAGCGTCACTAACACCCTAATAATAGGCATACATTTAATTTTATATCACCATTCTTCCAAAGAAAAAAAGGAAAACTAAAAGACATGTGCAACTGGTTTTTGCTTAGTACAAAATTTTCAAATCAGAATTCATTTAGCTACGATACACACAATGAATGACATACAAACATAGGTGGAAAACAATGTGCCAGGCTTCAAAAGAGAAAGAAATTTGATTAGCAGATGATGAATCTGTAGTGCTATTGTGCACTATCCTGTAAACCCAGAGATTAAACTAAAGAAGAAGGAAAAAAAAAAAAACCAAGAAAAAAATAACTAAACCAGTTTTGATGCAGGTTTGGCATCAACTGCACGTTATGGTCTTAGACTCAGTATGCTCATTCTAAGGTTGAGAAATTTAAAGTACCAGATTTTTCCACATCAGATAGCAGGTAGTTGGTGCATACATTTCAGACAAGAGAACTAGGATTTCTTTAATTTGAGACGGGATCAATAATGTATTGTTAAAATGTCCAAAGTGTGCAACAATAAGGCAGATTTCTTATTACACCACCCCTTAAAATACCCATTGTTTGATGAACCAAACAAGGTGCTTTAAACCAGCAGAGTAATAGGAGACAAGCAAGTGCCAGAGTGAAGAAAAACTGCAAAAATGGGAACTGCCCTTTCTTTCACAATCAGAAATAAAGAACTTTTGTATCTGGTATTTGAAAGGTTTTTAACAGCTGATATTCAATATCAGCTGATTCCTGAAGTGTTGGCAAGATACCAGGTTTCTGGTACTGGCCATTTCTTATGTTATTTAAATATTCACATCATGCAATAAGCAGTTTCACACTGCAATGTAATGGAAAATACTTCCTAAACTGAATTGGAACTGAGACCCAAAGCAGAACCAGTAAATAAATATCTTGCATATATGTCAAACTATATTCTCCAAACAAAACCTTACATCTTATCAAAGAAGTCAGAAAGTACTAACAAAAATTATATGCTTTCTACTATAATACTGTTAAATTTTCATGGCTGAGAATGTCCCATTAATTTTTTTTCTGCCTTTTTAAATTAGTTGACAAAGTAGAAATTCAAACACAGAAATAAAATGCATATATATGAGAGCACTGGCTCAGTGAGATATCAAATATACAGCATTCTAGTGTCAAAAGTACAGGCAGAAATGTCCAAGAATTCTTGGTGAAAAAGGGGCATTTGAGGAGTAAAAATTCTACTTAACAATCACTCACATTTTAACAGTGCATTAATTATAACAAAAGCTGGATGATAAGTGAGCAACAGAATCATAATGTTCAGTGTTCATAGCAGAACTTTATCCTCTGCTCATTTAAATGAGGTTGGAAACATATACTCATGTATGTGAAACTTTAAGTAGCTATGTTTTTTTCAATTTTTCAGGATTCTTGCAAGAGGCAAACTTGTGACATGGAATTGAGCTGGATGATAGTACAAGGTGGTGTTGGTAGGAGTCTTCCTCTCGACGCTGTGCCTCTGGCTTATCAAAGGATGATTAGTCCTAGAATCTTGTCTGATCTACTCTTTTGCCTCTAGGAAAAGGGTTTCTTGAGGATACAGTTTTACCTCCAGTAATGATTTATTTGGATCCAGCTGGGTCACCTGTAAAGATATGAACACAAAGATATGTGTAAGTAAACTTTTTTGAATTGTTTATCTTCACAGCACAGATTTTCACTGGGGAGGTTTTTGAGTCCCTCCATCAGTGCTAACTGAAGTTTTGAGTATGATTTTCCAGGATGCAGATTAAGAAATATATATGGTATTTTCTGCTGTTGTTATTATTAGTAGTAGTAGTAGCAGTAGTATGTAAGAATAATAAACAGAATCCCTGACATTAACTCCAAGAAAATCTGGTTCTCTGCTATAATTGCATGAATCTGTTTTTGTCAAAGTAAAGAACTTTTCCAGGGATTACTAGAACATGAGTTAAGATAAAAAATGCAACTGTAGCTCTAGATCCTAAATTTCCTAAGTCTCCTAAAATTTCAATCAAACTTATGGTACAAGCAGTAGAGCCAATCCAACACGATCTCATCACTGAAAGGGGGAACTTATTCTCCCTTTATTTTCCTGCTCCCTTTCTTGCTCCAAGTCAGGTGGTGAACTTTGATGCTGATCAGCCACCTCGAGGACCCCACGCTGCGAGGAAACTGCTCACTTCTAGTTGTTTGGTTATTTTTCTGTCATACCAGTGAGTCTAACTGGTGGACACACAAGTCCAGCCAGCACTAAATCCAGTGTGAGGTGAGCAGCAAAGGAGGAAGTAGCAGAAGGAAGAAGCAGGGCCCTCCTCTTTTCACTGGGAGTGAGATGCTAAATCAGGTCACTGCATGGTGAGGCTGCATCTTAATCCAGCTACTGATGTGATACTCACTATGCATGTGTGTGTGTATGTGTATATATCTATATATAAGAATTGTAAGTACTGTGTGTCTATACATCATTTATACAGACTCTTAGGTGTGCACATTGCATTACAGGATTGTTTCCCAGAACCCTGACTCCTTGCCAGATTTGTGAAGGTATTCAGGCAATCACTTGTGCAGGTGGGCATACAGGAGAATTCCACTGAGAGTAAGATGCCACACCATTTGGAAAATAATGATACAGGCACTACCTGCACCATTAGTGCCACAATCCTTCAGCATTTGGATCCGAGCACCAAACCCTCAAAGCTGCTCAACATCCTGACTACCTCATTTCTGACTTTCACTTAAGGCACATATGAAATTCTCAGTGATTCAGAGTTATCAAGAAACTTTTGTGTTCAGGATTCTATTTATAAGCCAGACTGCTGCCTATAGGATGGGCATTTCCATTTTCTACAGAAATAAAATTTAATTTTAAATAATAAATAATTACATATATACTTACACAGACAAATTAATGACAAGTGTCTCAGTGTCACTTCAGACATTCAAGTTTATATGCCATTGCTGTGACACCCTTCAGAACACTACTGCAAAGCTTCATGTAGAAAGATGAACACTATTTCTTTAAATCTTACCATTTTCTGATATTTCCCTTCCATCTTTACACTTATTTTCCATGGTAATTCTGTTTTAGTTTATTTTGCTGTCTGAGCACATCAGTTATGCTTCTGAATAATAGATTATTAGTATTATTCTATAAGTATAAATGCAAATGCATGCCAATAAACTTTGTTCCACAGTTAAATTTGTTTCATCTATGACCTCAGCATGCCACAGCTTTCTAAGAATGTATTTGAAGACATCAGGAGTCAAGCAAACCAAATACTACGAATTAGTAAGAAATGTTAATGTAATTTTCCTTAAAAGTATAACTTGCTAATCCTGCTATCTATTAACAAAACCAGCACTGCTTCTCTTTCTCTCCCCCCAGCTAAATCAAGCAAACTTAAAATATATTTGCATTTCTATTGTTTTATTGAATAATTAGAGAAAATTTATTATTTAAACAAACATTCAAAGCTTATCGCTTCCTAAGTCCACTGAAATAACTGCAATTTCACCTGACTGCAGCGGAATTTTTTACAAAAATGACAGAACTAAAAAAGCCAAATCAAGCCCAAAAATTAAACAGATGCATTATTTTCATTTCCAAAGCAGGAACACATTTTCTTAAACTTCATGTACCGGGTTGAGCTATTGCTAAATGTCTGAAGAGAAAAATAATTTATAAAAACCAGACTCAATTTCAGATTCCTATTATCTACAGTCTAATTATGCATTCCTGCACAGATGCTGCTTAAATTATTGAAAGGTTATTAACTTTGAAAGCAAACCCGTTATGTAAAAAACAGCCAAAGTAGTGCATTTAAGTTTGTGATTACAGGAGTATGCTAATTAAGTATCTTGTTGCATTTTTTAATGTTTTGGTATTCTGCTACAGTCCTTTATTGCACATAAGCACGGAGAGAGAGGTAAAGAGGGGTCCATGCAATTCACAGTATCTGAGGTATCAGGCACCTGAGAGAAGCAATTTTCCTTCTTTTCAGTTCAAGCCTGTTTTAAATTAGACCTCTCTATTTTCAAATCCTGCAAAAAAAGGGGTTTTCCCTTTTCTTTTGGTAGTTGGTTAATTTTTTTTTGTTTTGGTTTTCATTGTTATGGTTTGGTTTGGTTTTTGTGTTTGGTTTTGTTTTTTTTTTTTTTTTCAAAAAAACCCCCCTAGGAATGACAAAACAAGTCTCTTCTACATTTGGAAAAAATAAAATCTGAAAAGCAAGCCCAGGCACTGAACACAATCTTCCAGACTGTAACCATGTGGAAACCTGTTATTTGCTTGAGTGTAATTCAAGATACATGTCCTAGTTTAAGGTTTGCAAACTTCAAGTGCCTTAAACACTAACAATGCATGATGCCCCTTCCTTGATGCCTCCACACTTCGAAGGCTGGAAGCCTCGAGGAGTACCTGCAGCACAAGGACTGTGCAGCTTTTCCCCATAATTTCAGTGTGCTGCTTAATTCACTGAGGGACAGCAGAGTTTGCAAATGTTTACACCATTACCCAATTAACTAACAATATGGCTCCTACATCTGTCAACAAACAAAGCTGTTGTTGCTTTGTTTTAGCTCCTTGGCATTTTCTGTTCATATGGGTCGCCATTGTACTTAATTATCACACCACAACCCTTCTGCAGCTTCTACTTTGTTATTTGTGGCTTGTAAATATGTTGTTTACTATGAAGAATAGAAGCCTTATTAGTGAACACACCTCCTAACAAAAGAAATGGTTTCTCTTGTAAATATATGAAATATAAGACCTAAGATGCGTTTTAACTTACAGTATTTTAAAACAATTGGAAACCAAAGAATGACCTATAAGAGAGATCAAAGGACCCTGGAAGAGCTGTAGCCTGCAAAGGTGTGTTCAATGTAGTGTTCTGCTGAACTTTGTTCACTTAAATTTATGTTTATTATTTCATACTGCAAAGTACAAAATACCATCAAATTTGTATCTGTGTACCTTGTTTAATTAACAACAGGATAAATTCTGAAGCCTATTTCAGTGCTGGCACCCCTTTGCTCTGATGCCATTGCATGATGCTCTTTCCAAAAGAGCCCTGCACGTTATATAAGTTATTCTGTCCCAAACCCTACACCTTCATTATTTAAAGATTTCTTCTATGTTGTTAGCAACTATGCAGGAAATCATTTAAGTATGTGTTTATAAACTGAATCTGATTTGATCCTATTGAACTCAATGGGATTCATCTACCTGGTGAAATCAACACATCCTTCATTAAGGTTGCAAAATTAACCAAGTTAAGCATTCAGCATTCATTAAAGGCCTCAACAAATGCTAAAAGCACAGTACTTATCTGTTTCTCCAAGTCCTACAATAACTGACTTTCAACCAGTTGCATGCACACATGGCTGGTGATACCAGCTGATGAGGTGAATGTATTTTTAAAATATCTTTTATGTTTGCTGAGACAAGTAATTTATATTATAATAAAACGTAAACTAAAATTTATTAAAGACAGACTGTCAGACATTCCAAGCTTATTTAGTGAGTGGGTGCAGAGGAGGGTCACAATATTCAGAAGCTAAGAGAGTAGACAAGTGACAGCAAAATTACTGATATTCAAGCTCCCAGAATTCTGCAGAATAACACGCAGGAGCACTCAGGGCTGTCCCAAGGCCAATGCAGATAGTGCCCCAGGAGATTTTATCTTCAGGCAAATGACTTTCTATGCAAACTTTAACACTCCCCTCCCTTCAGGGAAGACTCCTTCTAGCAACATGACCAGAGGTGTTAACAGGGCCTTATTTCTGTCAGCCTTAGATCTTGCCACTGATCTGTGAAAGGTTTCGCTTTCACTAACATAGGTTTAAGTTGGTAAAACAACACTTTTCTTCCAACTGTAGATACAGTTTTACAGGCCCTTATAAGGGCTTTGGTGTACTGGAGCTATGGCTTCGAGCTTTGTTATAGAGCCAGTGTTGGTTTGGTGCACAGGGAGGTTATTATTTAAATAAGTATTTGTTTCAATGAATTCTGTGGTAATTATTTCAACTAAGCACTAGCTGGTTGAAGTACCTCTGTGGCACTTTGAAGTTCATATGATTTATGATTGCACAAATGCAGAAGGTAGTATATATGTATTTCTCTAAGAATGTAGTAGCTACTTACATTTTATTCTGAATAAATTCATTGTTTTTTTAAACAAACCAACAATAAGCATGCATACTAATTTAAAAAACATTTTAATAAATTTTTATAGCAAAGTCTTCTTCCTTCTAGAATAATTTCTGTATTATTTCTGTCTTCACCTTTGCTGAGCAATCTGTTCTATTACACATTCACATCCTGAGCAGCTGTACTTTCACCATTTCGAAGGTGTGGTTCCTTACCCTCCCTAACTCTGCAGGGAAAAGATAAATAAAAAAAAAAATGGCTTAATGCCCAGGAAGGTAATTTAAAAATAAAGAATCGAATACACAATTATTATGACACTTACACAAGCAGTAAATATCACACCCTTCACCTTTCTCTCCACCCTAGGACAAGGATCTGATTCCCGAGCAGCACAGCCTCTATACCACTTACACACGCATGAATACATTTAATGAATCTAACGGACAAAGAGTTCTTTTACTCTCTTTCCTAATCCTCCTAAAGTATAAATGCAATAGAAATTACTTAAAGGCACACCTGGTAAAGTACCAGATCTGTTTAAAAAACTATATTTTCAGAGTGACACACAAACAAATACAGTGAATCCTTTCTACCTATTGAAGTATCTCTGGGTTACACAGATAATACGCTCAACTTGAGCAACACACAAAAGTAGGGTTACTTTATAGAAATATATGCAATTAGATCAGGCTTAGTTGAATAAACTTGCAGATAATTTACATCTGAATTGAAGAAAGCCGTCACAAACAAGGAAAAATATGTCATAGTAAAAGACTTGTAGTCTCTTTCCAAACACAAGGCTTTAATCCAGATACATCACACTCTTACTGTCTCGCTTCTTTGAAGAGGTTTTCTCAAAACATATCTTAGATTAAGCATATTTGAAAATACATTTACTTAGCAAAGTAACAGCTGTTGATAAAACAGAAAGTTGTGATGCTGTATCCTCTACTTTGAGCTTCCTATTCTTCCTTTGGAAAACTCTGCAGTGAGATATGCAAGATGCCACCAACCTTTACATAAGGTAAATTTGCACTGCCTTAACATAATTAATAAAAAAATAAGAATTTGCTGCAAAGATTTAAACAAGTGAAGGCTTGCATTACTTGACTTTTTTTGACAGTAAATTAAGACAGTAACTGTGTTCTCTTCTGTTTTCTAAAACACTAAACATAATGACAGGGCAGTGTAGTAAATAACAAGGATAACACCAAACCCAGTGTTGCTACATTTGTATAGTGGCAGCTGAACTATCTGGTGATTTTTAGAAGTTCAACATTATGAATTCAGGATTCTGCATGAAAAACTAAATCAAGTCCCAGTGTTAACGATGTTTTAAAAAAACACCAGGTTTTTACCCAAATCCTGTGGCTTTTTAACACTGGGTAATAAAAGAAATACATAACTGTAGTTTATTTACTATCCAGTAAAAGACCTTAGGAAGTACTGGGTACAGTGGCTCTCCCTGAGTAGCTCTGAGGTAGTTCTGTGCTTCCTTTTAGCCCAAGATCAGAAATTTTGCTTAGTGATCAGTATTCCCCAAAAATACAGCCAAAATATATCCAGTTACTAACAGCACTGAATACTTGTTTTATGTTTATTGCCAAGAACTTATCTCATTGAAAAAATCACTACCAAAAGGCTGCATCTCCCTGTAGCCTTTCAAACAGATCATTTTCAATAACAAAATAACCAACACGCTTTTGGATTTTGGCAGAAGTGAAAACATGGAAGTCTTTCAATTAATAAAGTCTCTTTGAATAATGTGACTTTAGTTAATGTGGTATTGATGACATTACAGCATGACACAAGTTGCCTTGTGAGCAAGAACATGGAGTCAGCCAGAGGAGTCACCTGCAGGTACTGACCAGGAGAACGCTGGTCTCCAGAGTGCCAACAACTCCAAGACTGGAGGACTTCAGATTTTAAGGAAAGAGGAAGGTGCTGTAAAAGATCTCCTCAGATTTTCTGCTTTCTTCCCTTCATTCTTTCTTGTTTGACATCTTTGACCCATTTAGGAATTCTTTGTGTGGTTTCTTGGAAAAAGAGAAGCCAACAGAACACCCTGGACTGGGTCTTTTCCTGACAAAGGACCCGCAGGCAGAAGAGCTCCATCACCTGCTCCTTCACACTATTTACCTTCATTTTTCTTACTGAGCAGAGAAAAGGTTTAAGTACTGGCATTTACAGAGGAGAGCATTTGTATCTTAAGCATCCTTCCTGCTGTGCCAGGGAGCAAACCAGTCCCTTACTTGTGGGCACTGCTGCCTGTATGCTGATAGTGAACTAACAATTATCTAAGTATTTAATTCTTTTTAAACATGTTAGCTACAGAAAAAAAAAAAATCACATCCCCAGAAATACTACAGCTTTCACTGTGAAGGCTGACGAAGAGCTGAAAGGAAGCAAACAGCCACATCCTCTGGAAGTCTGAAAACATATAAATACATTTAGCACTCCAATTGAACTGTAAGAACTTTGCTTTGCATACATCCCAAAGAGGAATGGATGGGAACATAGGAGAATGACCCAAGAGTGGATTCAAGTGCACTTAATTATAATTGCATGAAAAAACAATCCAAAAGGATTTTTATCACAAGTTCAAAGCATTAAGATGTTAAGATACCACAATGATATCTACAGTATAACATTGTGATTGGTAGATAGGTAAATGGAATAAAGAGAGTGCCTAGGACTGCTTTGGTGATTTAGTCTGATGCATTACTTATGCAATTACCAAAACAGCAGGAGATCATTAAATTTTCTGGTAACCAGACACAGCATTCTTAGTATCATACTATTACAAAGGCTCTTTATAGGTATTTTATCATTACATTTTCTTCCTTCAAGGGTCAAAAAAAGTCCACAAAACTGACCTTAAGCGTGAATTCTGGGGAAAAAAGTACAAAATATCTTAGGCCCAGCTGATGCTGCAAAATGTCACATGCGAGAGCAAAGCTTTGCAGCTTAACTAAGACATCTTCCTGCGAACAATAACGCGCCTCCCCTCAAATAAATGTTTTGCAAAATGGGGCAGTGCTGAATAAAAGAACACTTTGGGTGCGAGGGATGTGCACCGAAGGGACGTTGGGTGGAATATATTAATCACATGGTTGGCATTAGTCACTGGGTAACTAATGAGGATGATTCAACGGAGAGCTCGTGGGCCGCATTCAGTGCCGTGGTGAATGCCTGCTTACTCCAGTGAGCCTGAAGTGAAACAGCTCATCTGAAATGCACACCTATTTCCTGAAATTGGTTAAACATTCCCTGTATTCAAATAGAGCTGCTGTAAAAGAAAAGAAATTATATTGGTCTACAGAATGCAATTCCATTTCTTTTCTAGAATAAACTTCCATCTCTGAGAAGAGATCTCCTTTCAGTGACTTGATACATGAAGGGCTTTAATCTTGCTCTCTGGCTATCACAGCTACTTATGTAAAGATAGTGGGGCTGAAAAGACACATCAAGTCTGTCTTTCGTGGAAGAAAACACCGTGAAAAATCTTTCTGTAATACTTGCAGAATTTTTGACTACCTATATGGAAATTTGTACATTTCCACAAAAGTAAACATGGCATTTCAAGAAGCAAAAACTCAATATTCCCTAAAGTGCTGCCACTGATTTCAACAAGTAACAAACTGATTTCAATAGGGCAAGAATATCACTACTCCTTTTTTGTAGGTGCTGAAAAAAGACTGTGATATTATTCTTTGCGAGTGACAAAGTTGTTAAAAGCAAGAAAACCTGGGATTTACAGTAGCTTCAGCATTCTGGCTGCAGCGATATGTCAGTCTTGCACTCCAGGTTAATCAGTCCAACTGTTCTACTATTATAAGTCATCAGGAAGAACAGTCACAAATCATGCTTCAAAAAGAGGCATGGGAATATGCCACTCTGGTATGGCCAATTTGCTTAGGCAACTTCTCAGTGTCTTAACTAAACTAAACTTCACTGCTTGAATAAATAAAATAACAACATATCTTGAAAAGAGAGGAAAGACAAGGGCAGGTAGTATTGACTTAAGGACAGTTGTGAATCACAAGAGGAGGGACATCTACCTTTGTAGGTGGCTGTGGCCTTGTGTAAACTAGATCAGAGTAAACACATGACACCATCAGATCTATATTGACCTGAAAAATCTTAATTATGCAAATTAAAAGAGATCTTTACTACTTTATGTAGGAGGAAAGATAAGTATCAGTCACTTAAATGACTGGAAAAATTACATTAATCCCAGGTAATTCTCAAAAGGCTTTGAACATATCAGAAAAATATTTCATTCATCTGAAATCCTCCTCGGCCATAGGACAGATATTAAAGCTACTTCCTTGATTTACATGACATTACTCAAAGTGCTATTTGGTATAACCATGACACTGCATGAATCCTTCCTCTCAAAAATATCTTTCTTCTATTTTTCTATCAAAATGATGATTAGGGGGAAGAATGTGAAGAGTCAAAGATGGCCCTGGACATATAACTCTTTCATGAGCTATTTAGAGATTTTAAATGTGACCTAATGAGTTTAAAAGAAGGTTATTTGAGGGAAGTAGTTTGCACTGGGTGAAATGCACAATAATCCTTACAAAGAACAGCTGCCAGAACTGATACACAAAATTATCAAAGTACCTGGCAGAGCAATATAAGGATCATTCTCTAACATTACCTTACACAACTAACCACCTCTGAGAACATCAGAGGACAATTCCCTGCTCAGAGGGCTCTGTGTGCCAAGTGCTGATAAACTTACAACTTTATTTTCACCACTGTGAGCATCAAAGAGGAATTACTCCTGCCAGAGCACAGGATCAAATGATCCCACTTGGGTTTGGAGGAATATCTTACTCTATACTCCCATATAATATTAAGAATTTTCTAGCCCTAAATCTACTGAAATCCCGATCATAGCTAATTTAAATTGACATGCAATTTGAGTCAAATTTATTTTCTGCCCTTTCAAGGGAGACAGATTTTTTTTGTTTCTGTTTATTTAAACTGCTGTTGAAATTGGTTAATTAAAAGGATTTAAAAAATCTTAATACTCTAAACAGAGCAAACTGGTTCTGAATTATTAAGCAACATTTTAGATGCATTTAAATAACCTTAAGTGACTTAACTGCCACCTGATCCTAAGCTGTGGCTCAGAAAAATAAAATGTGAAATACTGTAGAAGTCTTGGCTTACCCAGGCTTCCAGATACAGTAAATAAAGAGCTTAAGTCTCTAATACCATGTCTGCAGAAGGCATACTCTCAAATACATAACTAATGCTTCACCTTAAGGAGAAATGAGCAGAAGAAATTATAATTCATAAGAAATTAATAAATTCAGACATTCAAAAATAGCTTTTAAAAGGAGAAAGCACTCCAGGACCTTCCTTTCTGAGCGTTACCATAAAATATTCAATATTAATCTTAGTAGGGTAGCTGAAACCAGTTTGGGTAAATTTCTGCACTTTCCTCTTACAGTTTCAGCAAGACCTGGTACACTTCAGCTTCTTGTCTAAGTGTGGTGAAATGCCCACTTCATAAGACTTCTGCAGATCACCACTGCAGTAAGTGAGAACTGATCATCTGGAAGTCTCCAGGGCACCGGGAGAAGGTAGATCTTGCAGCTGGCAGATCGAGAGGACTACCAAAAATAGTTTGGGAGGCCTTTTAAGAGAAAGGGACTTGGAAGAAATACTGAACTAGAAGGTTGACTGAGCACACTAATATGCTTGGAGTAAGCTCTTTTTGTTATAGTTAAATGGATTTCTGGAAGAAAGGGAACTGTGATTCTGAAATCAGCACACACATTTAACAGTGCACATGTTTGCTTCCATAAAACCTTTGCAGGTGTATTTAAGAAGAATGCAGAGAACATACAACACAGCCTTCCACTCTGGAAGATGTGCTTGCCAAATGCTTTCTGAGTTAGAGGTACAAGTTACCTGCTGACCCAGGTTCCCTCACGACACACACTGTTGGTAAAACCTGTAGCGCTGCCGTGGTTGAGGTGCTGAGAGAGGAGGTGGTTAATATCTAATTTCAGTGCCAGTGGAAAGAACAACACAGTCAAAGACCCAATAACAAGTCACTGCATGTGCTTAACTGCTTTGGAATGTCACTGCTGCTTTAAAATCTACAAGTAGTGTCTGGAAAAGGTTAATCTGTGTATTTACTCATGTGTAGAAGTTTGTATTTACAGTAGGGTTATGATACCAACTTTAAGTTAGCTAAGGATATCTGTGTAAGCAACTGGAACATAGGACTAAGAACTAATGAATTTTTATTTACCAAAGAAGTAAAAATACTTCAACAAGACTGTATCAGGACTGATGGTTTTGCAAAGCAGGTAAAAATTGCCCTAACAAGTTTATTACAAGAAAATGTTGATTTGGTTGAAGATAATACCCTTGTTTTGATAAGAAGGAAACGCTTTTGGGGGTGTGTATGTTATTGTAAAACAGATTAGGATAGGAAAAAAAAACAAACCCTAGCTTCAGAAGACATGTTTTTATCTTATTGCAGCAAAACTCCAGCACAGTAATTCTGATACTTTCAAATATATTTAAAAAAAATACTATGTATAGTTTAAATACAAACAGACATTTTAAATGCTATTGTTTCCTGGGGCACAAGCATCCCGAGTTCTTGTTGCACAGATTCCAATTGATGGGTTTGACAGACATCATATCCTAGAAGGGTCTTGACAACTTACAGTGTATTGTTAAGAAAATATACACCATGAAGCCTAATGCAACAAATATACACTTTTATTGTACTTCCAAGGCGTTTATCAATTACTTATTTTTATTATTCTGTCCACAGAGTTGTACACTTCCAACCAGACCTGGGGAATATGACAGATGTCATTTATAGTTCTCAGTGGTTAGCAAACCCCTGGGGAATATTTTTTGTCTGTTGTAGCTCTGGTGGTCACAATGGCAACCAGATTCATACATGGCCACCAAGTCAATCGGCATGAATCATTTATGTGACTCCTCATACAAGGCATTATTAGGTTGGAATCACAGAGAAATGATGGAAGGGTCTTTGCTTCCCATTCAACAGACCAACAGCTCCATACCCTGCCATTAAATTCTATTTTCTTTGCCTCAGTGTTTTTTCTCCCTGCCAGTTTCACAAAGCTACTAACACCAATCTGTTCTAATTTAGTGATATTTTTTCTTTTCTACTCCTTTTTCAATTGGTTCTTATGATTCATCTGATTTTTGAGTTTGCTACAGAGCACTAGAATGAATACTGATAATGATATGACTAAAGCACAGAAACAGTCAGTGTAAGGAGAAAAACAAATGTAAAACGTTAGAGTAATATACCTGCAGGGTTTTTATATTAGATATGTACTACAGTAGAAATAAGTCACAGGTAGGGAGAAATGACTTGGAGAATATTTAAACCCATTGTTCAGACTGTAAACCAGTGTTTTTCTTCTGTCAAATAAATTGAATGAACAGTAATCCCGAAAATAAAGATGACTTCTAGTCTTTGGTTCCACTGGAAATGATACCACATGCTTAAGGGGTAAAGTTAATAAGTGATTAATGAGATTCCTTAAATGCTACTTTTCATTATAGGACGAGGTGGGAGAAGAGCTGCAAGCACTGCAATCCTGTTCAGAGTTATGTCCAAAACTGGTCAGAAATCACATCCACTCTCAAGGCTGTATGCTTGCTAAGGACGTTGGTTTCTTCCCCTTTGGAGTACTTACAAACAAGATTATAAAGCAAGAGGTATCTTTTACAAACTACTGCAAGCATGTTAATCATTGCCTTATTCCTACTGAACTTCCTCTAGATGATGGGAAACAAAATGGAAAAGCAACCAAAGTTACTGAACTCCTTTGGTGAAAAATGGCTTAACCAGTACCTGGAGATGCCTCCAGCAAACAAAACCCCAGCTGGTCCAGAGCTGCCTCCACTCACTTGCAGTGCTGAGGCACAGTGGCCAAAAAGCTGCTGAACTTCAACCATCTCTGCAGTACCTGTTCCCTTCACCTTTTATGCAGGGCCCCAGGTAATTGCTGCACAGTTAGAACTACTGATTTTTATCTTTGCTGTAACAATAGCTAAAAAAGACATGAAAGCTGATTTGTAATAGAGCAGAAAACATAGAGCAGTATTGATTCTGAAAATCAGGCACAACAGGTACGTCATTAGAATTTCAAGTCAGGAGATATAAATGACTATCTATTGGCATTATGTAGCAGGTGGATGAAAAATTTATTACAATGTACTGATTAGTTCATAACTGGATACTATCTTACACAGAGTCTTGTTCATAACATAAAGTTGCACCAAAATGGCAAAATCAGAGAGATCAGAAGTACCAGCCCATAGCAGACCTAAACTGTGTGCTACTATTGATGGAGCTTCCTTCAAACAGGATGTGAGTGATGCTGCCTCAGCATATTCAAGGAGTTTTCACTGAATATGGTCCACAACTTGTTTCAGAAGTAGAGGACTTTTTACCATGTTGCTGGAGGCAGGTTTTGCAACACAACTGTGTATGTAACATCTGACAGATAGCACTGGCTGGCCAGCACCTGGCTTGCCCACAGCTTGGCAGCCCTCTAACATATTCAGGCATATCTTTTACCTTTTGTGCTATAACACACCGGCCATCTAACACACAGGACTAAGAAACAATGCTGTTTATTCCTGAAAGGTATATATTTACTCACATCTCTCCTCGGAAAGGTGCCCAGCAGCTTGTACTCCTCCCAAGGATATCCCTTGGAAGCTACAAAATCAAAGACAACCTGCAGCTTGCTGCTGGCCAGGAAACGCCGCTCAAAGAATTCTCCGCTGGGCGTCCGAATACGCAGCTTGCTGACAGACTCTGTGCTCTCCTCCTTTGGTTCAGGAGGCAAAGACTGCTCAAGAGAGAGCCTGATAGCCTGAGGAAGGAAAAAAAATAACCGTTTAGGTTGCAATGCCAGCAATAGAAGAAAAGGACAGAAAGCTTTTCCTTTTATTTCTTCTGGAACTTCAAGACATTGTCACAGTGCTCCAGAGCCATAGCTGTGCTTTTTATCTCAATGACAAAATAATTTTTATTCATTCCTTAATAACAGCCCACCAGACAACTAATTAAAATAAATCCTTCTTTATAACACATATTATTAGGTCTACAGTTAATGCACGATGGGATACGTAATTTAATCATTTGGCAGAAAGCCCTGGGAAAAAATTGAATGAGAAAATAATTGTCAAGTGGCCAATTGCTTCCTTAAAGGGTATAAATTAAAAGCCAGTAAAAGTATTTCTTTAAATGCACTTGTCAAATCGCCTTCCTTTTGCAGAGAGTAATTGTCCATTTGCAGTAGACCGGACCCTTAATGGCAGTTCAGAGTGAAAAGAAATATATGCAAGAAATTTACTATAAATAAACCAAAACACTGTTAAAAGCCACAATTAAAAATACCCTGAAGGTACATCAGGTACACAGAGTACATATAAAAATGGGAATGGTCAAAGAAGAAAACTGGGAGAACAGAAACGGGAGCTTAAAGATTTAAAGTAAGTTATTAAGATGGTTCCAAGTATAGGCATGCACATTTTCTGCAATAATTTGCATGAAATCAGCCTCAAAACTGCAATAACATTTCATGTCCGAATATGTGCACGATATTGCATGTTCTGCTGATGTCAAGATTTTAAGGGCAGGACTAAGGTCTGTGTTCTCTGTCCTCTGCCTCTGGGAGCTGCTACAGCATTAATACTTTGATCAGATTTCTTTTTTAAAAAAAGAAATGCCTAATATCAGACAGAACAAGGTGGGCTTGATTCAAGGGTACTGAGTGCTGTCAGTACTCATGGGCAGGCATTGGCATCTGTTAAAAATCTGATCCTATTTAGAAGCAGCTGTTCCAGGACCACCTCTCTTAAGGCAGCACTTAATGAGAAGGTAAAAGAATGGAAAAAGCAGCACAATCACACTGCCTCCCCCAAAATGGTCCTAAAAGACAATTTTTCAAACCAAAAAAGGTGGTTAGGCAGGGATTTCTCCAGATTTTGAAGGAACTTTCAAGATACACAGTTGCTATTTGTGCCTTTGAAAACCTCCCCAAGGTCATTTAGTAACAGAAACGCATGGAGGGTGATTACATTGCAGAGAGAGGACTGGGCAGAAGCAAGATTACAAAGGCTTTTAAATAGTCTACTTCTTACACATGCACCTCTGAGCAAATTATATCTCAGTATAAATATTTATACATAGAACTTGAGTTCATTTTTGCTCATCTACTATGAGATTATATTTTAAATAGATTCTATTTTAATTTTCTCTCTCTCCATTCTCAACCACCTGCTTACTATCTCGCTGTTTTGACATTTCCCCACACAGTATAACAACAGATGCTACATTATTTACTGAACCCAATCAATTATATTATAGAAAAATAAACAACAGTAGCTCATTAGAGCTCTTTTCTTTGTGCAAAGAGTGCGTCGCTCCCCAAAGTAACCAGTCTCCAAGGCTTCAACATAAAATGGCAGTTTACAATGGATATTCTGTACCAGCAAACCAAGTCAGAAAACAATGATGTGATGGATCACATTAAAAACTCTTGGACCTGAACAAGCAATTTCAGTTTGTTGATAAAAAGATGTTCAGTATGTGAAGAGCTCAACAGTCAGATTTTAAAATACGAACTGAACATAAAGCCACTTCTGTAAGTAAACACTGTTGCAGAACAATTCAGTACAAGCAATCTGTATACTTGAAAATGGGGAGTGTTAGTAAACATTATTGTTAAAATCCCTTTTGTTCTACTAAGCAAACAGATCCTGTTATTTTCATTACTGCACTCTGCATTAAAACAGGGAAGCCCAGGTATATTTTGATAACATGGACCAGTCTTGCAGCCTTTGCATAAGAAAACCATTTCCAAAAGGCCAAAGTATCAGAAAAGGTTGAGGAGTAGATATAATAAAGCAGAAGTAATTATTGTTTCTATGCATGCTAAATTACTTAGAAAAGAAAAACAAACTTTTTACTTGAGCCTGAGTGTGAGCTGATTGCTCAACAGCCTGTTACTGCTACACTACTGATTTATGTTCCATTGGTATTAACCTCACAGAATTCCTGTCTTAAAATTATTCTTGACATAATTCTCACAGTCCAGCTTGTAAACTGCTCCTTCAGTTGTGCTTTAGGTTCCACCTTGGCTTATGCTAACAACAGGAGCTAAATAACTCACCAGGTACCGTGGGATAAGAAAGAAGTGGACTGCATCTTTCCCAGCCATTGAATACTGTTTGGACTGAATTTAGTATTTACACCACAGTACTGTCTGAAAGGCTCTTGAATGCATAAATGGTTCAGGGTTTTTAATGCAATTATCTTGGTCAAAAATATATATGGAAATGCATTGCTCATACAGTTTGTTCATCGGGTTTATGTCAGGGAATAATAAATGTGTTCATAGCCAACTTTTTTGCAGTTGTATAATTCAATTCTTTCATACATCAGCAAAGTACACAAGACTGAAATGTCAAGTATACATTTAAGTCACATTTAGGGAGGGATAAGCAAGGCTGTGATTTATCAGGATTCCATTAGGTCCAAGGACTTTACCTAAGTGGAGAATTAAATGAGAATATAATTTCAAATTTCAAATGTCCATAATCCATAAGAGTCAAAGAAGTTATATTAAGCCCACCAAAACTATTAGAACTCTGATATTTTATATAAATTAATATTAAAGAATATGTATAATTTATTTATATATGATATAATACTGTAAACATAGTCAGGAAATACATATTCAATAGGGATGCTGATATAGCTTTGTATTCATTAGCAACTTTCTCAGAGAATCTTCTATGCCTACAATTCAGAGGACAACCCCCAATCACCTGTGATTTCAGCCAAGTCATTTATATATTAATATCAAAAAGTTCTGTAAGGACTTATATGTCAGGAACTTCACAGAACAGCTGAAAATATTTTAAAGAGTAGTCCATTTTACATGGTGGGACTTCAGAGGAAGAAACATGGCTGCACTCCAACTTTTTCAGCACACTTGGTAGTTGCCAAGATGTGAAAAAGAGGAAATCACTAATGTAAGTAAATTTGTGTACATGATGCTTTATCTAAACACCTACATACACACATAGACAGGACAGGAGCTAACCTAGATCCTGAAAGAGGCTGCAGGAGCCAGCTCTGACAGGCACTGGGACCCTCAGAACCCACAAAACGAAGAGAATCTACAAAATAACAGTTTGAGGAACAGTGCTCCTCACAGTACAGAGTTTCTATCTTCTTATAGAGGCCAGGAGACATAAAGTCTCTGTTTAAACACAATTTTCATTCTAAGGAAGATTTTGTAGAAATTTTTAGAAGTACTGAAAATTCAACTTTCTAGAATTTTTTTTTTTTTTTGAAGTGTTTTGTCTCCCAAATGAAGTCTGGCAACTTGTTTGATTAATACTGCAGGTAGATTCTGTGCTACTTCCTGGAAGAAATGAAAGGGCTCCATGGTATTATGTTTTTAAAAGGAGTGGCTGTAGAAAAAGGTTAGAGGTTCCCAAAGATTCCACCATTTATGGAGCTCATTTCATAGATCTCTTGTGCGCAGGCCTATCTTATACCTGGCTGCAACTGAGATCCAGATGATGGAAAAGAAAAGCTGTGTAACAGTGGATGAAAATGATTTAGCTCACTATGTTTGACATACATATGGTAAGAAATCAATAAGGAAAAAAAAGAAGGTCACACCAAAAAAAGTTGCTATGTGTGTTGAATGACATTTGCAATGTTCATAAGCTTCATGAATTCAGATTTGTGAGAAAAGGTAAAACATCCCACCTCACGTTCTTCCTCCTGTTCTTTCCGGATTTGTTCCAAGCGAAACTGCTCTGCCATTTCTCTCTCTTGTGCTTCCCTCTATCAAACACAAACGGCAATCACACATAAATAAGTGATAAATATAAATTCAAAGGCATTTCTCAATGTTTCTGTAGAAATTAATATAAGAAATCAGGTGTTTATTATATGACCTTCTCCCACCATTCCTTTCCCAACTTCTATTACTGAGTGGATGAGGATTGCTTTACCTAAAAGATGTAGTCAAGTCTAGTCCTAATCACTTTATCTGGTTCCTCTGCACCAGAGAGCATTCCCAAACCAGGGAGGGGTTCCCATCCCCAACCCATCACTCCTGTGGCCACTTCCCCTCACACACACCTTGGCTCTGTCGGCCTCCAGCGAGATGCGGTACGCTTCATCCTGCTCCCTTTTCACATTTTCTCTGGCTTCACGTTCATCCTAAACAAAAAAAATAAAAAAAAAGGAAACAAAAAATATCAGCAAACAGTGGGTCAGTGTGATATATAACTTTATGTTCACAAGCAGCTTTTAGCCCCAGTGACTTCAAGATCACCCAACCAACAACTGCTAGGAGAGGTAAGTTCAGAGAGGCCTCAAGGGTGACCCTGGCTTTAAAAATTGTGACTTACCTGAAGCTACGATTCAATTGGTGTGTCCAAGCCCTGGCCTGAGGGCTGGATCTGGAACCCAGGCTCTCCACCCTCTATCCTTACAAGGGCTGTGGCAGGTGCAGAGCCTGGGAGTGGAGCAGCCTCGTGGGAAGGGGGTCACTGGAGTGGTGCTGGGAGGATTTCACTCCTGCAGCCAACAATTTGGATGGTCTTGTAACAGGGAAGGACAGATCACAGTTTAGAGGCTGAGGCTGGATTTTGATTTGCTCTCCACTCAGACTGACAGTGGGTAATGGCTTGTCCTGTCAGAGAAAGCCCTGCTCCCATGTCCTTTCTTGGTCAAAAAGCCCTCAGCAGGGTCCATCCACGGTCACGACACCCAGAGGCCTCAATTCAGAGTGCTGAATATTATACAGAGATGGGAAAGTAGCAAGTCCTGCTCTGAAGTGTCTCAAATGGACAGATGCAGGAAAGCAAGGAACAGGAGGCTGGTGTGTCAGCAGATCTAGCAAAGTATCTTATCAACAGTCACAGCACAAAGCAATGATGGTTTACTAAAAACACAGGAATGACAAAGAGAGGCACCATCCACGCAGTGGAGGATCAAGAAGTGGATATGCCCAAAAGCTGGAATAACTGCACTGGGGTGAAGTCAAATAAAGCAAAGTGTACAATCAATAGCTTCATACTCTGCCTTTGGAACAGAGACAGCGGCTGCTCCCCCGTGCAACTCTTACATGCTCCTATCATGCTCCTCTTACATCTCATAATCCTCCCAGAGCCCTGCAGAGGCTGCACTGGTCCCTACAAGAATCAATAGGATTTAGCTGTGAGACTGCTGGTGGGCTCAGCATCGTCCCCAGTAACAGAGCAGTTGCACTGGGATGATTTGTCCCCTGTGTTCCATGGAAATGAAAGTCTACTACCCACTGCTTCTTGAAGAATTATGTTAATTTTCCCATTCAGCTGCAACATTTATTCCACATAGAAGAATAATTTTTGCAAAGTGATCAATTTTCTCCCCAAAATGTCACTATATGGCAAAAACTCAGTTCTAAATGGGAGGAGATCAGGCTAATTGTACTTATCATGACATACAGACATGCCAAAGATGCTCCTCAAACACAACTTGAGCATATTAGTGATCACTAAAAGTAGCATGCAACCATGAGAGGAAAGGACAAATTGAAGGCAAAGCCAAACTCCAGTTGGAAAGTAGCAAACTCTTTTCAGAGGAAATGCTTCTTCCTTACAGAAACAGGACCCAAAATTATTCTACAATTACTGTGTCCTGAATTTCATTAACATAAGATGTAGAAACCATCATTTTGTTTAGCAGAGCTAAAACATGAGTAGAAGTAATTCTTGCACACAAGTCCAGTAATGCCCAAAGGAACACTGAGACATCAGATACAACTATTGCAACTACAGGCTCTCTTCTTCATCAAAGACTGCTAGCAATTAAGAGAGAGTTACTGTAGTTTAACCAAAACTACCACAAACTTACCAACCACAAACTAAAAAACCCCACACAACCACCTGGACCCAACCCAAAATGAACCTTCAAAAAGTAAAATTTAAATTTTATAAAAACTATTACAACTCACTCAAGATATATATACTAATCATTGTTACAAGGAATTGACTACTGGCTTTTATTTTATGTTTTACAAACTGTCTAGAAAACTCCAGGAAGTTATTACAAGTCACTTGGGAGGAGCACAGGATTCATTTAGCTACAGGGAGCTTCACTGAAGATTTCTTGAAATAGGTTTAAATTATATAATCTGGATGATAACTGTAAAAAATATGGATGCTATCGATTATACAACTAGAATTGAAACACAAATTCCAGGCATAAAAAAAAAAAATTCTTTTCTCCCTATTCATTGCAGTTATTATCATCCTAAAAGTGGATTATGAGAAAGATGTCAGGAATGTGAAGAATTACCATGCATGACTGCCTGGTCCTCGTAGAAATATGTGAGACACATCTAAAAGTAAATGACCACGCCACCAAGTTTTACACTGCATTGAAACAATACTGTTCTTACTGAAACAGACCTTAAAAACAAACCTGGAAACCAGATTTCTTCAGGGAAGCAGCAGATGTAATCCCATGAAATGCCTCTTTGTACCTGCTTCTGTGTTTTGTTAATATGCTCGCACTCAACAAGAATCAGCTCATCCACAGAGTTTAAGACAAAGTTGTAGCATTCTTTGGTTCAATTACACCTTGGGCAAATTCTAAACTTTGGAGAAAGCAGTTCTCCTTTTTGCAATGCAGTTCTCCCTTTTGTAAGCAGTTTCTTAATTTAGTCATCTCTTCCTCTAGAGAAAAACCGCACGAAGTGTGAGGATGACTCAAGTTCACCAGAAAGCAACAAAATTTGTAATAATGAAAAACAGGAAAAGCAGAAAAAATACTTTGCAGAGAATCTTTCATAGCTCTAATAGCATGTGAAAAAGCATAGTCATGCCCCTAATAATTAATATAAAAAAGTCCTAAGTTTATCCATCAATAAAACTTAAGGTAGCTGACAGCTTTCCTGTTAGACCCTACGTAAACTGCAGTATTGACATCGCCACAATTGACATGGTTTTGCAATGAAGGCAAAATTGCCACCTTGGTTTTTCAAGGAATCCAAGTGTGAACAGACACAGCTTATCCCAGGTCACTTCAAAAGCCTTCATCAGAAATGGGGGTTCCACAGCATTTGTGAATTCCACAGCAGTGACTGCAGGCCGGTGTGAAGGTAAACCATCCAGATCCCAGGAGTTTTGGGATGTGAGATGAGGAGACAACTCTCCTTTGCCCCTTGAAAGGGAAGAAGTCACAGATCTCTGCTTGCCCCTTTTGACAGTGAGACAACAGGGGGACATTCATTCAATGGAAGGTTGATACTTTAAAAAAGTTGCTTTTATCCACAGAATGTATTCCTCAGCTACGAATTTTCTTTGCTGTTCTGCATATTACAGATGCAAGTCATAACAAAAAGAGCAAACACTTATGAGACAGCTACAATGCACCAGAGAAAACCTTCTCCTGAGTAAGAACCAGTGCATCAAGATTAACAAAAACCTACAGATAACTATTGAAGAGGGGTACCCTAAATTTCTTTCTAATCTTATTTCCTAAACCATTAGTTGAAGTTACTCCTGAAACAGGCATTTTCAGACACAGGATGATGGAAAAGGAGGAATTCCTGAATGAATTTAGGACAGCAGTGCCCTTTTTCCCTGCAGGTTCTACAAGGAAAAAATAAACAATACTTTTGTTTTTTTGAATGGGATGTTTTGCTGGAAAAGTCAGCATTGGCCCTTCTAGGCTTTTTCCCCCTCTCTATTTATTATTGTAATTTCTGAAAGTAGGATTTAATGATTTAACCCCAGGAATCAGCTTTGTACCTGATTTGTCTCAGGGAGCTGCCCTTTGGGACAAGGTTTACTGTGAAGTAAAACCAGACGAGACAGAACTTGAGAAGACAACCATGAACAGAAGACATTTCTCAGAGCACCAGCGAGTAAAGGGCTATTACAAGAAAGAAAAGAAAAAAAAGTGTATTTACAAATGCTGAATGCTTATCTGAAAGACAGTTCATTTCACTGAACCACTCCTGAAATTAAAATCTGCACATGCTTAAGGCTATTCATGGGAGCGTTAAAGAGAAACACCCCTTTGTCCAAACAAAGCAGTGCAAGAAAGGCATTAATTTGACTCACTAAGATGACAGACTTGCACATTGTATAATTTAAACATACTTGATGGGGAATACATGGAAGGAAAAAGTGTACACAGAGTGTGTCAGGCATATGAGAACGATGAAGACAAAGCAAATGGACATTTTGGTGGTGGCAGAACCACAGGAGGAGGCAGGATGGGGCAGGGCAAGGGGGCAGAACAGCACAGAACCACCAGAGGGTCCTGCCTGTCCATAGTGAAGGCTGAAAGCCCAGTTCTAGACACTGATTTTTGGGAATTAACTTGAGTGACAGGAAAAAAACCCAAACCCAAAGCCTTTAAGAAGTCCTGCAGTATCTTTCCATGGGAAATGAGCCAGACAGTCTTGCCACAACATCTGCCCACCTGGGCTCGTTATTCACTGACTGGCACCATCAACATGTATAGTCTAAAAGCCACAGGAACTAAAGACATTCTATCTTCCCTCTTTCTTTCCTCTGTCATTACCTTGCATTTTGTCAAAGTTGTAACTACGCTGCAAACACCTGAAGGCAGCACTGGTGTGTCACAGTGGTGAAGTGCTCAATGGGAAGCCCGTCGTTTGGGCTGCTATCGTATTACAAATGCAAAACTGGAAAATTTAATCAAATAAACTTTGATTACTGTAGTTTAATTAGTTATAACTAGTAATAATTAGTAAATGTGCTAATTGGATTTTTGAGGGGTTAAATCCCAATCTTCGTTAGGTGGTTCTCATCACCATAATGCTTTTGTGCTTCGGAATTTAATGAATTTCATGTATTTATGCTCATAACCTCTTGCTGTGCAAATACTATACACCATGATACACATGACAGTGTTAGATGGAACACAAGACTATCCAAGGTGTCTGATTTCTACTGATTTTAATGTGAGTTTCAGTCCCTAGACAGAAATTGCAGGTGTCTCCTGCAGAGATGATGGAAGTGCTTGGGCCATCCCTTTAACTGGAGAGCACAACTGTGGGTAAGGAGTGGAGTAAAGCAACTGGTCTGAAGGGGCAAAAGATGAAGAGGTCACAGATTAGGAGAAAACACTTTAGAACTGATCCTCCTGAGCTTCTTTTGTGGCTCTGAGATATATCTTTTGAAGAAGAAAGAGAGGTGTTGAAAGGTAAAACTGTTAAAATATCATATATATATATATGTATATTAGAAAAAAAAAAAAAAGAAAGAAATTCTTTATATTTGAGAGCAGTGAGGCAGAAAAGGAGGAAAAGACGTGGTGATACCAAGCTTCTGACTGCACAGTTATGAAAAAAAACACTTGGTCAGTAAAGGCCCAAAGTACTTTGGCAGGGAAAAGAGGGGGAATTTATATTGCTGTTTGGAATTTTGGTTTTCTTTCACATGTTTTTTAAATCTCCACCCAGATATTGGTCAGGAAGGAACTATCTTTTCTTCATGCTGTAGTAGTATCGAGGAAAATGAAATGTCACTTAAGAAGAGAGAGCAAAGATGGTGACTCTGCAAGTCTACATTTTTCTACAGCTTATCTTCAGTCAGAGTCTGTTTATAAAAGTCTTTCCAGTTTAAAAATTCTTAAGTGCCTCTCTTTTACACTGAAGACCAGTGCGTCAGCAGACGTAGTTTATACTGAATTGAAGGTTTTAATTGGTATTTGTAAAAATAAGGTCTCTGAAGTAACTGTGGGTATTGCAATTCCACCTTGAAGTCTAATCCGAGAGCAGGAGCGCTAGTGTTGCGTAACGACAAAAACAAACTCGACCAGAGACCTACTGTTACTTAAATGTGGACAAGTTGGACCAGCCGTGTAACAGTCAATGCTTCTACAGTAATAAATGTTGACAGCAAAAATAAAAAGAATGCATTACTGAGGCATCATCAAATGAGCCCTGTCATTACATGGAAACTCCACCCTGTATAAGCTTGTCAAAAAGTGTTACTGTAATCCTTTGAGAAGCCTCCTCCTCAGGCAATGGAGAAAAAATGTTCAGGATCGGCCCAGAACAGGTGTGTTGTGCTGTAACGCCAGGATTTAATCTCAGATCTCTTCACATTAATCTCACAAAGGAACTAACTCGGATCTATTCGGGCCCATCACGCCATGCTGAGATGATTATTAACTATCCAATTAAAGTAAGCAAGCTATCAGGGTGTTTAAAAACGGACATTCCAGGGCGTGCAATATTTTACAACTATTATTTGTTTTCCTAATCTCAGCAGCAAGCACTGACACTTAAGAGGAACTGATACTACGCGCTCTTTTCAAAGTCAGTCCCCGAAAAATCTCAGTTCACACCCTGATCAACAGTGGCAGAGGCTGGTTGTCCCTGCTCTGAGATACCCTCTCCTGCTTACAGGAGAAACCCCTTAGTGACATTTATTTCCTCTTTGCAAAAAACCCTGGCACCATCACCCGAGCAGTAGCTGAGGTATCAGTGTTTGTAGTGGTGACCAGAGGAGCAAACATAGTTAGAAAAAGAAAATACATCCATCAGGTGCATTAAATAATTGGTGTAGCTACAGAATAACTCTGCATACACAGCGTGAGGCTGGAATTTGGCTTCCAGACCTGACTGCACTGGGAAGGGTGGGACTGTACCCTGGCCAATTGGCCTCACTGCTGCTGATGCCACTGAACCCACCATGGAATTATCCATTGTCCACTTCTTATCAGAAGAGCCACATTAGCACATCACTGTGCTGCTCATCAGATTTTGCTACTTGTAGCTTGTTAGTACAGCAATTTAAGGAGTAAACTTATAAAAACAGAGAGCAGGACCCCTAGACCATGTACCTAAAATGGCATGTCAACAGTGTTGTCCAAAAGAGGCAGGAGGTTTCCAAAATGTCATCTGGTCAGCACAGCAACTGCTCATGACTGACCCAGAACCCTAGAGGGGCAGGGAAAAGAGGGTGACAGCAGATGGATCTCCCTTTAAGGAAGCTTGGGGACCAAATGGGTCCTGAAATTACACACCACCATACCTCAGGACAGGTGTGTTGGATTACTGTGAATACACACATGCATCTCAGTGTTTTTAAGGTATTTCTTTGGAGACTACGTAAGAAAAGGCTTCATCAAATACAATACACAAATCTAAAAATTAAATCCAGTTGCTAGTTAAACGATGGTATTTTAGCACTTGACGTTACAGAAACATGCACCAGATTTACCCCATTAACATTTTATGAGACTAAAACGGTACATTTTACCAATACATGGATACAAAAGCACAGGATTGAGCTAAACATACTATTACCACCAGCTGAGGTGACTCACTTTGCTTGGGTGAGGTGAGCAGGTGACGCTGCTCTGAGCATCCTGCCCACACCATCAGTCGATGGTCGGTGACGGAGCTGACTGCAGCCACGGAGCTGATCGTAGCTACAGCCAACGTCATGGTGAACACCTGCACCATTAGCTGGCAGTGGGAATAGTCATCCTGTACTGAAATAACCATCAGAGGGCACTGCAAAACATGCTGTGCCAAACAGGAATGTGCAATAGATGCGTTTGAAAGTTTCACGTGCATGCAAGTTAAAAACCCAAACCGGAGGAGTTCACCTGCATAAACTCACTCATTAGTGACTTCATGCTGTTATTTACAAATGTTTCCAGTTCTGTTTCTCTCTCACACACACTTCTGTTTACAGCAACACTGTATAGATGACTTCTCTTTTTAAAGCACAAAAGAATTTTTTGCTTATCTTCTTGCGGTTTTACGATGACTTATTGTTGCTATTAAGAAAACAGTAACAGAAACCGGACTCTGTATCCTGTTTGTTATTGTAATATTTGGGAAAAAATTGCACCCACTGCAATAACATCTTAAAAAAGAAAAGGTGGTGATGTTTGAACACTTGAAGTTGTCAAGTACAGGGCTTACAAGAAAGCTACATGTTATGTAGCAAACCACAAAAAGGCAATATTTTGTTTTCAGGCTAAAGCTCTCTATTGAGCACAGACTGCTTGTCAAATACTCCCTCTCTGGAATAATAACTTCATAAAGCGAGGGTTTTTTTATTTTTAAACTTCCTGCTTCAGAGGCAAAAGTGCCTGAGATCAGCTTTTCAGTGTGCTTGTAACAAGTGGAGCCAAGGTGTAAGTAAATATCTTACTTGTGTATAGAACCAATAGTGTCTGGAAACCTGCCCCCAAAGTTTATGAAATTTTCCATTAGTTTTCTGAATGTCAGAGTGTGTTAGGAAAAGCTCCTGTTGGGGAAGAAATGTCACTGGTGCTCTCAGTGACAGAAAAACAAAAGGAGAAGACTACAGAAGACTTTGATAAAGGCAGGTTTCTGAGAAATGTGTAAAAATTTACTTTCCTTTCTCCTACACAGGTAGAACACCAGGGGTAAGAAGCCAGGAGAGAAAGAATCCCATCGTGGGTCTGGATTGTCACTTCTCTTGGTCATCCAGTGAAGGACTGAGAGCAGCTCAGAACAGGAGCCAGTTCCCTGTTCTGCCATCACGGCCCCAACACCACTGAATCTCCTCCTGCTTTTTAAGCTTCATTGCCCTTACACCCAGGTGCAAACCCATTTGGTTTCATCCTCTTAGGGCAGGTCTATCACTGTCTCTCCTGCTCTCCCTTTCCTCCTAAACACTGGTGTTTCCTCCTCTGGCCAACTGTTCTGGTGTCTATTCCTCCCTCTGTTCCAGTCCTATCACTCCCAGTTTCCTCCCCTGCCCCTTATTTGCTCTTATCTCTCTGCCTTGATATGCTTTTCTTTCCCTCAGTTTTCTTCCTTTTGATCAACTTTTATAGTTTTTAATTCTGAAGCTCTCTTAGAACTCATCTGTGATGGTAATTTTACCTTCTTATTAAAGCATTAAGAAAACTCCCATACCCGACATATTCCTGTTCAAATGCAATAAAAAATTCAATTATATTGTGCCTTGGATTTTTGTTGTAATCCTCATATTTAAATTTGTGTTCAGTATTAACAAAATTAACGTCAATTTCTTTACCAATGAATTACAGGTAGCATTAATAAAGAAGAAAAAGTGAATGACAGATACTGTGCAGATATTATACTTTCCTATTATAATCAGTAAATCTTGTACTAATGAGATACAAAATTTAAATGTGAAGAATGTGTTTAGTGAATTATTGTCAATCAATGTCTATACAACAGGATAAGAATAATCTTAAACGGCAACACACCTATTATTATAAATTCCTAAGTACTTCATTACTTCAAAATGTCACTCTCAATTTATAGAGTAACAGATAAAGATCTTTCAGCTGTATTCCTCACTGTGTCTACTTCTTTGTAATTGAAACACTGGTTTTGAGAAGCCTTGTCATCACTTGCCCATTCTGCATTGTTCTGGATGGTGGTTCAGTACTGGTGTACTGGTTGAAGTTGGCTGCAGCCCCCTTTTAAACACATACATTTAAGATACATTAATCTATTTTTGTTTTCTACCTGTGACTTGGAGCTGGTCACTGGGAAAAAATCTGATTGTTGTTTCCTTGTGTGAACATATTAAGCTCTATAACACCACTGCAATGTCAACAGTTACTCATCACCAATGTTCAGGAAAAGGAAAGAAGCTGAAAATGTCAACACCAAAAAGGAGGAGTTGTTTTGAGAGACCCAAATAAACATGCAAAGGGGATTTAACCTTTTTAATTTCTGATGACGGAAGAGACACTAAAACACATTATAACCAATTTCACTAGCTAAAGAAACATCTGATTAATTTACATCCCCAGTGATTAGTGGAAGCCAGTAGGTATCTGCAGTAACTTTCAATGCTCACCTCATCCTTTATGTCTTCCTGCTGCTGGGCACTGAAGATCTCCATCGCAGCCATCAGCCTCATCATTAGCTCATCCACTGTTGTGTTACCTAGCAACAAAGGAAGATAGCTGAACTTCATTTCATTAAAGTTATTAAACAAAAAAGAAGTCATTTTAGAATTAATCCATAAGAAATAGCCAGACTTAAAAAAAAAAAAAAAAAGACAGAGTAGAAAATGCAAATATCTCAGTAGAATGCTTTCAGCTTGCCTTTTTACTGAAAATTCAAAATTGTTTTTACAACCAAATTGTTTTTACAATCAAATAGAGGCTAAAATTTCAGATGGTGCAAATCTGAACAACTACTTTTGTGCTTGCATGAAATAACTCTATTTTTTATTTTAATCACTGATATTAGAGGGAATTAATAGATCTGTGATTCTCTGATGTGAAATTGATTTTACAGTTTCAGAATTCCCAGGTATAATAAGGGAGACTGAAGCAATTGCTTCATCAGGTAACAAAAGGATGTTGGCAGCAGCATCCAAGTGGATTGGTTTAAAAAAAGGAAAAAACTAGAATACAATGATGGAATGGATGTGTGTGCACACATTTTATTCAGGTATAACTAGTAGCAAAATTTTAAATACTATAACATATTCTCTTCAGTGTATTTACTCCTAAGAAAACTTGCAAAGCTAATAAAGTAGAAAAGTCATCCACATATATATCAAGAAACAGAATACATATATAGGAAAATAGATACCTCCTCATATTTTTCTCCCAGCGTGCCTCCAGTCTTCAATAAAACTGTAAGATTAGTTTAATTTCTTACCAAGATGCTCCTTTGGTTTCTCTTTCTAAACCAAAGACCAGACTACCCATTAGAGCCACTTGTCATAGCAGTTAAAGGGTTTTAAACCATGAGAAATGGTCTAAAACTATAAAGTCTTAACATCTGCCTGCCTAAACAGCTGTTGGACCGTGGCAGAACAATACCAACAAGAGCTGGATTTATACTGGTGATGCTAGCCGAAGTTTTAAAAAGAGTAAACTAACCAGAAGCCACAGTACCACTAAAGAAAACAAAACTGTCCCCATAGTTTCCAACCCCAGTAAAAAAAAAAAAAAAAATTAAAATCAAAAGCAAACTTAGACAGTCTGCATTTCAATAAACGCCACCGGGACTTAAGTTTCCATATTGTTGTATCTCTTCTGTAAACATGCCTTCTCGCCCAGCCCTGAAAGGCCCTCATTGTTCCCACTTCTAACATTTGCTACCTTAGCAGAAAATGTTATCCCACATGCTGCAACATGCAGGACTTCAGAGACCACCATTCACTTGGGGGAGTATTGTTAAAAGACACCAGTGCCCCGATTCATGGGAAAATAACAAGCACAGCTTGTCTGATTTTTGTTAAAGGATAAATTTAGAGTAAGGCTACAATAGGTGATGCTTTAGTTTAGTACAAAAGATTGCAGAAAACCTGACTAATCATTAAAACTTAATGAATGCAATTAAATAATTTGGATTATTTCATAAGATAAAGCCGCACTGTATTATGACTCCAAGTCATTAAGTTGCTAAAACAGTTAAGTCACTTAAGTCAGTAGCACCACCAACTTCAGCGGGATGACAAAGTGCTGGACTGTACTGCAGGGTCAGAAAACCAAGGAAATCTATGAATAAGACTATTTGTATGAAGTAAGTTTAATAAATGACAGCCATACCATGAATTAGTGTTGTGGTGTACCTTGCACTAAGGAGACAAAATCCCTGGAAAAATTAACCATTTTGTCCACAGGAAAGAGCACTGCAGGTTCCTCAAGAAAATTATTAATCCCAGATGCAGAAACAAATGTAAATGAGTAATGCTGTCCACAAAAGGCAGCATTTCCTGAGGCTGACTCTCCTCAGGAAAATAAGGAGATTACAATAAAGATTCCTGGATATGAGCAATAAATAAATGAGGACACAGTGTCATGAAGACAAACTTGTGGAGAAAGAAGAAGAAATGAGAGGCAGCCATTGTTTGATGTGTTCTAATTTGAAGAGTTACTGAGAACAGCAGTCAAAGGGCAGCACTGCACATCTAAGTCATCTTGCTGTCAGCAAAAGCAGAGGAATGGTTATGCCAAGAAGAACTGCTCATGTAAGGGAGAAAGCTTCATTTATGTGAGATTACATTGGTAACAAATCCTGATCTGATTTGGGGAATCAACAATGCAGGCAGATCTGAAAAAGCAACTCATGTCCAAATATTAGCCCAGCACATGCAACAGGAGCACACATATTAACAAGGAACTCCACACAAAGCACCGAATGCATTCTGGCACTATGCAAAAAGTGCAGCCAAAATCTTTCGAAAATCGGGGATTTGCCTCCATGTAAATTTGGAAAACTAAGTGTAGCTCCTTCTTTAGAAAATTTGGTTTCCACTTTAAAAACCCAAAATCTTTATCTATAATTCTGCTACAGTCATGGCAACTTCAATCTCTAATACCATGTTAAATAATACATTTATGAGTAGTAGATATTTATATCCCGGCAACTGGAAGTGTTGTCTACGCAATAAATTCATATTCTGAACATCTTAAATAAGAAACAATTAGAAAAGATCTCTTGTAACAGTTTCCATACTCATGTAAGGAATACTTTTAATATAAAGTGAGAACTGTACCTTGTATTACATTCAATACTTCATTAGATGATCGTTTTCCCATAATAATAAGGAAAAGTGGAAACTGGTCTGTCTTCTGGGTTCGAATTGTTTGGGCTACAACACTCCCGAAGTGTCTAGTGCACATCGTCAGAAACCTTGGGGAAAAAAAATAGTTAACATTGTAGAGGTGATTTTGAAGTTAAGTTTTAAAAAAAATTATGCTAAATGCAGCAGTTTAACTGTTACTTCTTGTTTACCATCGAAGCTTCTGCATTCAATTCTAGAGCTCTTTACCTCTTTTTATGACAAAATTATTACAATATTTACAAACATGACAGGCCCAGACCACCTAAATGAAAACAATTAACAATTGCTTGAGATAGTGATTTATTTAATGGAGAATTCTATTTCCTCTTACATTACTCTGCAGGCTATAATTCAAAACTACCCCCCAAAATAACCATGCTAAAGCAATTGTTAAAAACTTCTAAAGAGAAACTAAGTAGAGCCTCAATCTAATAAACATGGTGAAGTATGAAAACAGTAGATTTCATTCAAAAGCATAATTTAATAATGAAAGATCAAGAAATCAGTTTTATCAGCCACAGAATTAAAACACGGCACTTCAGAATTGTATTTTCTTTTGTACTAGTGCCCTGCCAGTGACATACTTAGCAGTGTGGTCTAAAAAACAGTAATTCTAAGCTTTTGACCAAAAAAAGCTCTTGGATATTAGCATACAGAAGTCTAACATTAGTATTCTTAACACGATCTTGAATAAATGAAAAAACTGATAAAGCTTTTCTCTTCCATTAAAGGACTGTTTGAAATTAGCATTTCTTTCAAGAGAAAAGGGTAGCTTATGATATGTTTTCAGATCTGATGGTAAAAAGTAAATGTCATAATAATAATGAATTATGAAAGACCAAATGCAAATATAGAATGCTTTAATAAGATCCAATTTAATAAAGTCTGTAAAAATAATGGACTTTTAATAACACGGGTCACAAAAGGCAAAACAGTGGAAATTCTGAGGACTAGCCACTGGTACAGGCTTATTAATTCTTAATTATGTTCATGAAAGGCAACTTAAATCGTGTGTTTTCTTATGCCTTATGATAATATTTTAGGTAACAACTACTCTGAAATGTATGCTCTAACTGAAGAGCAAAGTCCTGTTGTCACATGCATTAGAAGCCAAATCTATTTGAAAAGACAAACTGCATTAAAATGTCAAGCGGTCCGAGTAATTTCTTCTCAAAGATACTGATTCAAAATTGTCATTTTTTTAATCAAAATACATTGTATCTAATAAAATTCCTAAAAATGCGTAAACCTGACGAGTACAGCATTGGGCTTATTGGAGGCACCTCTCAAAGACAATTCCTAGTGTAACTATGGCTGCAGTTGGAGGGAAGGAAATGAGCAAGTGAGTATTTCAAAGCCATAAATGCTACTCCTTAATTCTCTGTCTTCTGCAGTTGAGAACAATCACACACAAAGATTAGGTCAAAAAAGCCTCTGCTATATTGGAAACAGCTAGATAAAGACACACCATCAGGTAAGGATAAAATGAAGTGTGTGTAAAGCCTGGACATATAAACTCTTAAGCTAAATAATGGGGTTTTTTATGTTTTCTTTTCAAGTTGGGAACAGGTAAGTGAAATCTTGGCCTCAGAGAAGTCGATGGTGACCTTCTATGGCAAAATGACCTACAGGAGTTCAAAGTTTCACTCCTGGAAGTAATAAAGACAGTGGACAACTGAACTGCATTCCTGAGACTTGTGTATTAAAACTGTTTAACAGTCTTCAACGCAGCACAGAAGAAAAGCACTCAAGTTTCATGGAAAACCAAAAAATTTAACTGGAGGTGAAAAAGTGATGTGAGAATAACGCTAGAAGGGCAAAACTAGAGACTATTACAATACTAGTCAAAGATGTTGGTTTGTTAATTCTTTTTAAAATCAATTCTGTATTTAGTTAATCCACAACTCGGTCCCAAAATATGTTTTTGCAGGTATGGGGTTTGTATGCAGAGAATTCTGAATGAAGTCAGTATTTCAGTATGTTAAAAGATTTTCCAAATAACTTTTTTTCCCAGGAGAAAAAAGTTTTATACACAGAACTTTTTGCTGACTATAAAGAACCTAACAGGTTTGGACACCTTGGGGTCCTCTTTATAATCCAGTCTGTGAACAGGCTTCAATGCCCTGGCTTCAGAAGATGTCATGTGCCAGGTTGCTGTAAGGGCACACATTTTCCTGCTTGAGTAACAGCAGAACAGATTCCGGATGCCAACATCTCCCCTTAAGGTAGTGGTGTTTTTTTTATGAGTGCCACTTCTTACAGCCACTGGTGCCATCCACCCTGCTCTTACCAATCACCTCCCTTCCTCTGCTGCTGCCACAATCTGCTCAGCTCACTCACACACCCGTGACACGGGCAGCTCATGCCAACTTCGGTGTGAATGCCACGGATTCGCCACCGCCGCCACCACACAGGCTTTGTCCTTCTTGGGGGAGGAATGAGAAACAACTCATCCTCCCAGCACTTCCACCACTGAATAATGAATGTCCAGACCACAGCACAGGCAGCTGGGATCAGGCTGTTTTGGGGGATGAGTGACCACCTGCTGGTTATCAACAGGTATCTTCAGAGCAGAAGGAGTGCACACGAGAACATCTGCTCACCAACACCAAAATAGATCCTGCCCTTTGCAACCAAGTAAGACCTCACTTGTCTGCTGAAGTAAAAGGCGGTGAAGCCAACAAAAATGTGGAGGTACAACTACTCTTCACCAAAAATCACCCACAGCCCTGCTCTTTGCCAGGTTAGTTGCAAATAGTCTTAACACATCTCTTCATTTAACTAGATAGGTAGGAACTGAGTTTTCATTCATGATTCCCATTCAGTTTTTCGATGCCTTCTAAGAGGTTTTGAGGCTACTTAACTAATGTTGTAATTTTTTTTTCTTTTTCTGCCTTTACTGATTCTGTATTTGCAGACCTTTTTACTGTATTTCATATTCATAACCAAGGAAAAAAACCTCCTCTGTGCTAATATTTCCTATTAGAAGAATGGGAGTAGGACCAAAACAACTTGGTGCAATAACCAGTATCTTACTCTGTACATCACTACCAAGGGATTTTCTCACTTTCATCTGAACAGAAGTGTGCCAGATCTTTCAGTGGCATCTCCAGAGTTGCCAAGAGGACTGCCCGTGGAGTCCATCAAAGAGCCAGATGTCCCTCCAGGGAAAACTGTTTTCCACAACACGCTGGATTACTGTGATCTCCAACCAACAGTGGAAATAGAGGAATGCTGCCAGAAAAGGGGGGCATATGGCACACTACTAGTCCTCTCATTTTAAAATTATAAAAAATATTCAAGGAGGGAGAAGGATGAAAAAGGCAAAAAAGAATTTTATGAAGGAAAAAATCTGCTTAAAAATATTCTCCAAAGCTGCAAGAATAAAGTCCACGAAGAAAAGTAACAGTTCTGACAGATAGCATCATTTCTTTCATGACTCACTGTCAATGAAACCAGCAGTTAAAGCTGCAGAACAAACATAGACACTGACCATGGGTTGACAAATACAGAAACAAACCCTAAAAAAAATTACAAATTTATTTCTTAAATGTAGATTGAACAGGTATTAATTCTTAGACACAGTTCACTCTGCAGTTAAAAGTGGCACAGAGGAAAAATTATTCTGATGCCATGAAGATGTTAATCTGGGGAGCTGCTGATCCCTGCACTGCATTTATCCCTCCAGGTGCACTTTGAAAGGAGTGCGAGGAGTCATCAGCTCTCAAATGTATGGAAAAATGTCTTAAGATAAATATTTTAAAAATGCATAGGATTTTAGATCATTTTATTTTTATTTTCAATACCACCACAAATTACAGAGACCTGATTATTTGTTACAGTCTTACTCATATAAATTCCTGTAGTTACTTTTAATTTTTATACTGGTAGGAAAACTTTAGAAAAGTTTCCTCCTTAAAATGAGGCCCTTTGGCACATGGTGCCCTCTATGCTTCTTGCAAAGGATGTTTTAACAGGAAGGCTGCACTGGAGATGTTTTCTGCTTTATCACCTCAGCCTAAAGTCCTCCTCAAAAAGCAGCAGCAACAGAAAATCTGACAACTTCTTCTAAACAGTCTATTCCCTTCCAGTCTGAACAGGTATTCAGTACACAACAGGATGATTTTGGGCCAAAAAAGTGTGATATATTTATGGCCAGATAATCACAAAGTTAACCCTACTTGAAGAAATTTTAACACTTCAGAAGTGAGTTCAAAAAAATGTAACTTCATTGTTGAACATGGAGAAAACAATTATGAGTATTAAATATGCAAGATTTCTGATTATTTTTAATAATGATTATATACTGGGCAAAGTCAACATGAGACTCATTTAAATGTTAATGTAAAAATAACGTTTTTCTATTGGGCATTTACATCTTTAAAAGAATAAAAGCTGAGATCCTGAACTGGCATATTAAAATAAGGTTGGTCTCCACAGTCTCCATAATACAGTTACTGCCTTACCTACATTGGTAAAGTGGTAACTGTTGACTCAAACACAAGGGGGAACGAGCAACAGGCACAAGGCATGTTTTAAAGATGGGTCAAGCAGCCAAAATCAAATTAGAAAAGAATGTAATATATGATTTGCTGAGGAATATCCAAGGCTTGCTACAGGTAGATTTAATAATAGCCTGGATAAGAACAGAGAGGGTGTTCAGACACTTTACAGGTGTGAAGTGGGAGAAGCTACAAGCATACTGGAAGTCAGTCAGAGAATTCAAATTAATCATCACAAATTGAAGAACCATCCTGATAAGTAAAATGCAATTCCAGAAGGTCAGTGAAAGTCTTTAAACTGGAGGAACAATTGCACAAATACACCATAAGGACCAAGCAGTAAGAGAATATGACCAGATCCTTTCTCAAAACAGTCCAACAAGCCTGTCTTGATACCTGTTCAGCCTTCATCTCTTTGGCACAGGACATTACAGAGTTTTATTTCACCTTTTCTGCTCAAGAAGCTTCATCAAATAGGCTGCAGCTTGATAACAAGGGGACAGAACTTTCTTTGGGAATTGGTTTTATAGCGGGGACTTAAAATATGCTTACAAATGTATCAATTTAATTCCTTTGCTTTAAATAGCACTTTTTTTTACCAGACAACCTTAAAACATTGGTATAGGCATATAAACAGATGCACTAAAAACCTCTCTGATAACATCAGAGAGGCTGCTTTCTATTTATAGTTAAATATTATAGACATCCATATCTTCCTAATCACGACCAGATTAAAATGCCTTCTCTGCTGATTTTTATTTTCCAAATTTGGACATTTTTAGATTACTAACATGAAATTACCTTGAAGCACATAAATATTTAAGCAGGGATAGTTTACCTTTTCTGGTGGGTGTATAATAAACAGTTTAACCATCATCTATATACAGGCTATTTTGTTCTCTATCTAAAGAGACAATCACCTTTTATCCTTTTCCCTTTTTTAGTTCGTTTCAGTGCTATTAGGAAACTATTCACAAGTGCAACCCCGAACAATGCTATGCAGTAATTATGACTAAATGACAAAGAGATGCGAACAATTACTGAGCCCATTTTGAAACCCTACACTAATAAAGTCATTAGATGCTGCCCTTGCCATGAGCCTTCGAAAAGCTTCTGAAGTTACAAGAACACACGGCATTGTTCGTTAGGACAATTGCTGCTGGCAGAATGCAAACCTTGAGTTAAACCATGCTGCAAATTGATCTTGACATTCTGTTAAGACCGCCACTAAAATCAAAAGCAAAGGAGAAAAGGAGAAAATGAGCGGGTGGGATGTAATCATGGAACAGAAGGGTTCCCTCCTCACCTTCTTTCCTCTTCCTCCTCAAAACAAACCATACAGAAAATGACAAACTCACCTGGTGTTTGAGAACCTTTATTTTTAAAACATTAATTAGACTTTTGACCTGTTTTTATTGACTGGCACTGTATTGCTATTAAAGTAAATTAAATAAAATATTGCAGAATACAATGGAAAAGGTTTTCACACCGTTCTGTGAAACCTGTTAAGGATTTAGTGCCTAAAGAACACGTCCAACAGTTTTGCAAGCCACATATAAAGAATCTGCGGTCACTCCCGATGAAGCAGTGAGAAATTAACTCACCACATCCAGCTCTCAGAGACACCACATCCAGCTCTCAGAGACCCCACACCTGCAATATATTTGCTGAAGGATCAAATGGGATTGGGGAGCCGGAGTAATATGGTCAACTGGTCTTCATCCAGGCATGCATCATTCAGTAGGTTAGTATTAAGGGTCAGCAACTGTGAATATGGCTAATTACTTGATGACGGAAATTGCAGGTGAAGACAACCTGCTGCTGGGAAGAGCTTTAGTGAATTAACTCTTTCCTAAGCTTAAGCAAAGTGAAAAACTATCGTCTGAACATTAAAACTAACAAGTACCTGTCATCAGAGCTGAGAAAAGTTGGCAACGCCTTGAAATCCGGCGCCCAAGGGCAACGATATCAAAAGGTAAAGAGCAGCCACAGACATTCGAGTCACTGTCTTACAGTTTTGGCTTGGCTTTGCTTGGCAAACACCAAGGATGACGGAAATCTCTTAATATTAAGCATTATCTATGTTTGTAGATGTTGTGTGTGCAATGTTAGGTGTAAGGCATGTTAGGTCCATATGTATGTGTATATATTACTATGTATCTTTCCTGGATACAGATATCCAGTGGAATATTAAAAGGTCTAAAGTAAAAGATACACATGTAGCTTTGTGGCTTTTTTCCTCCTTTGATCATGAACAACGAATTACAAGAATATTCCAAACATATGCTCACATATTCCAAACATATGCTCAGTCTAATGTATAGGGGATAAAATTTTCACGTAGGTTCCTTAACAGTATTATAAAAATAAACACCATGTTAGTTTCCAAAATGAAGGCTAATTATTTTATTATATTAATTTGTCCCTTTTATAATGATTAATGAAAATATTAATAATCACAGGAGTTACTCAGAGTAACTTCTCCCTTTCCTGCAAACCTTATGCCAGAGGCAACCAAAACTTGTGGAAGCCAAAACAATATCTCTTCTTAACAGTATTAACTAGAGTTTTTATTCATTTTGACAAAGTCACAGTCCTGAGTGGCTGCAGTCTGAATTTTTTAAAAATCTGATTCCCAAAGTCATAATGTTTATGCTCTTGCAGTACTGCTAAAGGTACCTGGTATTTGCACAGTGCTTGACTTCTAGTCCTACCTACAGAACTCTCTTCACCCTGCTGGAATGGGTGTTGAAGATTGAAAGATTCCAGATGAAAAGTGCTTGTGTACGGCAATGCAGCATTCAAAGCACATTCCTGTTATCAGTATCAGCCAAGAAACATATTAAAAAATGGGAAAATGACAAGATTTTGGAGTTGGTTTTGTTCTACGGTGTTCAGGATGGGCATCCATTTCATGGGAAAAATGGAAGCACCTATTAGGACTAGTTTGGGAATAAAATGACATCTACAGCTCACAATATTTAGAAGAATTTTTTGGCTTATATGAAGAAAGTCTTTATGTCTGTTTGAACTTATTCATGCCATGCTACAGTACTGAAAACATGCCTTTTACCTGACATTGAGGCATCCCTACTGACTGCTGTAAATCAAGTGGACCTGATACCTCTGCCATCCTACCCTGGCTTTTCCAGCTATTTTACAATGCAATTGTAAGAGCACAAATGAGCTGCTCTTGGCCTACACCAGCATGCAAAATGCAGTCCCTTCTGTTGTGGCTGTTGTCTACTCACCATTCAAATAAAAACACTTAACTGTATTCATAGGGATACAGAACAGAATGGGCTCCAAGACCACTGTCACTGTGTCACATCACGAAGGGCAGTAGTTCAACAGAGGGACTCACTATTTATTTACGGGAATGCCCACAGTGCACTGGCACTTTCCAAAGGGAGAAGGAAGCATCATGCCCCCTCTGAAGGCATCAAAGTCCAAGGAGCAGGATGTGACACTAAACACAACCGAGAAATTATTCTAATTCGAGCCAGCATGCCTTGTTTACCCCTTACTATTTTTTGACCTCACTGTTAATATGACAGTTTCTTTGTTGATGTTAATAGGAAGCAAAAAAATGAAGGCTTAAAAACCCTATCGTCCAGCACAATCGGTGAGTAGGTTCATTGAGAATAGCTATAAAGCCTTAAACAAGCCCTTTATTTTGTGTTTTAAGAAGTGTCATAAGGAGTTAATAGGACACAGCTGTACAGGCTCTTTCTAACAAGCAGCTTCTGTCGCTTTGGTCACCACAGGTGTCTGTGTAACCTGCAAACTCTTACTACTAGTGTATCAAAGTTGTGCTACTTAATAGATTTCTTTAGTAAAACACAACAAAGCAATTACATGGCTGTTGATCGTCAGTCATAAAAAAACCCTCAAACACAGTTTTTCAAAAGAAACTACACTGCAATTTTTTGTCATTGTAAAATAAAAGAAACTAGAGAATTAAATAGAAGAGCAGACAATAGAACAGCAGGTAGTCAACTGAACTTAGCCACTACAGATGGTTTAGAAATAGTGTTTCCTTCTACACCAACTTGTGGGATAAAAGAAAAGGAGGAGGCTCCTTAACTGCCCATGAATGGCAATACCAAAAGACTTAAGCAACTTCCCAGTCTATGTATTTGGTCCCATGAAAGAACCTAGATGTTTCTTTTTCCTCTCTTACTTGTTTCTCTTTTAGAAAAGTTTTCATCTGTTTTTGTAACTGCTTTTTTCCATAATTTTTTACTTTTCTCTAGAATAACTTAAACTAGAAACACTGCTGCTGATCACTCCAATGACAAAATGCAGAAAGTCAAGTGAGGAATTCCTGAGAAACACAGGCATCATTTAAAAAGTGCATTAGAAAAAGAGACTGTTCCATTCTCCAAGCTCACCTTCAGCAAAGAAATATTAACTATAATTTACACAGTTAAGAACAAGAATGCATAAATTTTCTATTCTAGTAGTCCACAAGAGAAAGAAACATATATGTAGCATTTTAATTGTTCAGTAATTGCTGGAATTGTGTAAAGAAGTGGCAACCTTATTCCAGCCCAAATGACTGTTGCATCTTTTGGACAAAAGTTGGAATTACTCTAATTACAATAATATATACAAGATATTATCCTGGCAAGACATTATCCAGTCATCTTCTGGGTAAATAAAAGTGATGAAATAAGGTACAAGTTAAAAAAACTAAACAAGTCTGATTTATAAATGTAATAATAGTAATAATAAAAACATTATTCTCAGTAGATTATGATCAACTGGTAACTAAGAGAGAGGTCTCAGTATAACAGTGAGAAAATTTGTTGTTAACACACAAAAGGTGCAGAAGGAGGTGGATTCTACACTTTTCATATTTTACTCATCAGTAAGATGATGGCCTCTCTAAGACACAGGGTAGTTTTTATTCTAATAAACCCAAAATATTTGCACGTTACGAAAGGAATGTTCTGTAACAGAACTGTAGTTCTAAAAAGTTCATATGAATTACAAGCTTTTAATTCTTTGCATAATCTGTTCTTAATACTAATTTATCACGTGAATGTTATTTTTAAAATAGGATTTTCATTAACAACAATAGTTATTATCCCAGAGAGCTCTCATGCAGTTACACCTACATACACACAATTAGTGTCATATAATATTATGGCACTGCAATGCAAAACTCTGAAGACACATTCCTAGAACTATGTTTGAAAATAAACTCAAAAACAAAAGGACATAATTTCTTATAATATTTTTTTCCTGCACAGGAGCAAGAAGTCACTTTGCAATGCAAACAAGGCCAGTCCAATTCTCAGTGAACATCACTCAGCAAAGCTTCACTGATCAGCTGAGAATGAGCACGAAGTTTTTAGTTTAAAAAGGTATCAAGCAACAAAAGCTTTGATAGCCAGAGAGAAAAGCTGCTCCACTCACAGTTCAAAGAATCTTACCTTGCTCTGTTTGCTTCTTTCGTCATGTCCCATGCCCAGGTTATGAAGTTCTGACTCAGGTAGGAGACAATAGATTCAGCACAAAGCATTTGTGAGCAGAAGACGTTGGTTAGTACACTTTCATCGTGGTGGAGGTAGATAGCAAGAAGCTTTCTCTGGAAAAGACATGGGCAGAGATGAGTGAAAACTTCCTCAGGCTATTTAGCAATTTATGCTAAATGCTGCAGTTCACGTGTTAGTACACTCAGTGGGGTTTACCAAGGGTAACAAGTATCTCAATGTGCACACACAGGGGAAAAAACCAGCAGATTCCAAGTCAAATGGTCCATCTCTTTTGAATATTCTCAATGTTTCCCAATATTTTATTTCAGGTACCAAAACACAATCTATTATATGCTTAGAACGTGAAAATGGCAACACTTGATGAAACACAAAAACCTTATTAACAGACTTCTCTTAAGAAATGGGTGATCTTTTTTGGCTTTTTGCCCAATAAAAACAACATTCAGAACAATTGAACAATTCCCTGAGCAAGGAACACGACTCTTGATAGAACAACATGTATGACACAGAATTTTTAAAAAGGACCTGAAAAAACGACAGTTTATCATCACCTCTGTAGCCAAATAAAGAGGCAAATGAGTAAGAACACAGCTGTCTACAGACCCCAAACTTGCAAAGCGATGTGCTGGATGCTCTGGCAGCTCTCCATCCAGCCATATGATGTGGGGTGGCTTCACTGCCAGTAGCAAAAGCCAAGTGTGTCCCCATAATCTCAGACCAAAAGGTGGTCTCAGACCAAAAGCCAGTCTGTGTGTATGCAAATCTAGAAAGCAGGCTGCAAAAATACAGGGAAACTATGAGCTAGTTAACTAGCAACATACAATAATGTATCTGATATTCAATGAATTATAAATATAATTCAGAAAATTACAGCTTTCCCTTCCCTCATACCCATATATATTACTTACTTAATTTTAAAATACTACTCTAACATATTTTTGCTGAGATGATATGGTAAATGCTATTTTCAGACTTTCATTTAAAGTAATTTCCAATCTCTTCATCAGAAATAACACTGAACCCTAGATATTGGTGTGTATCGATACAGCAAGACATAGGATGCAATTTTGAGACAAGCTGTCTTTGTAAAAAAACCCTGTATGGCTCTCACCTCATATACTGGCTTTGGACAAAATTTAATGACTGTTTATAAAAGGAAGAATACATTTGAACATTAGACTTTGGGAAAGGGATTAGTATTTGCATTAATGTTTGTCTAATTTAATTTAAATGTTCTTCAGAATCACGTACACATGTGCCAGGAAGGACCATTAATAAGCCCAACATGCAGAGATCCATATAAGTGCAGCCAACAATGTTGACTGAAACTAAACTTGAAAATCCAGGGCACTGATGCACAATATCATGCAATAAAACAGCATTTCTGTGGTGATATTTAATTTAAAAAGAAGAAAGAGGCAGGGGAAGATCAGGCACTGTCTGTTTTTGAGGATCAGCCGTTCTGCATTTCAAAGCGTCGATCCCTGCAATATCCAGGTTACTGTGCTAGAATCTCGACTATTATATAGCAGTTGTAAGAGAGGGAGGGCAAAGATGTGTTTACTCAGTGATTAGGGCCTTAGAATAAGCCTCTAGCTCCTAGAGAGACAGCTCACCACTTATTCATTTGGACCAATTCACAAAGCCTAGAAAGATTAAACATCCATGCTGAGAAGACAAGCGAATGCAGACGGTGAAAAAGAAATAAAAATTCTTTAAAAACTCTGAGATGACTTCATTATTTTTTCCACAAGGAAACTTTAGGAAAGTGTTTAGTTAGAGAAAAACCCACATTGACCTCTCTCTAAACCCTTAATCTTTCCTTTGTGGTGGCACTGCTTTGTGGTAAGCGGATGGCTTTGCTCTCCTCTTTTCACTGGGAGCAGACAGAAAAAAAGGCTCTTGAGAAACACTTTTACTTCCAAAGAAACAACCCCATGAAACTGTTAAATATGAGATTCCATACAACAGAATGTTTCAAAATATGTACAGTTTTAGGCTTAAAGATTTAGGGACAAATTTCAGTAAACAGAACAGGCACAAACACAATGGAGGTTTAGACTGAGCTACTTCCCAAGGCAATGTAATTTTTGTTGCATCAACAAAGCTCACCGTGCAAAGACTAAACTGCATCACATATAAAAGACTGTACTTGTGCCTGATAATTCTTCCTAAATGTTAAGGGCAGCATAGGCACACTGCTATGACTAATGCAAAGAGGTAGCAGGGGGAACTGAAGTGCTGAAACTTGATTTTGAAAAATCTTAGTGGAAGCCAGGGGTATTTCTTCCTTAGAAAAAAATGCATTATTGCAAAAGGCTCACAGACTGGAGTTTGTTGGTTTTGCTCTTGTTGTGCGGGTTTGTTTTTGTGTTGTTTCTTTTACTACCCCATGATAACATATATTTAAAAGCAAGTTCTGGTTGTGCTTATTTCAAGCCTTTGAAAAATCAGAGTAAATTCTAGGATTCTATGATGACTAATACTGAGTATTTTTCAGTCAATACTATTAAAATAGGCTTACGAACTGTTGAACAGTCTTGAACTCCATAAAAGAAGCGTACTAATGGTGCACTAGACTGTCCTGTGTTGGATTTCTCAAAAATATGACTCACAAGTTATATGCTTAGCATGAAAAAACAAGAAAAAAAAATCTGTCAGAGACGAAATTTTACTGGTCCCTACGAAGTCATGGAATACCAAAAGAGGTTATAAGTACTGAATACCTGATGGAATTCCAAAGGCCTTAGGAGGACTTCAGGAATTAAAACCACCAGGGGATGTGTTTTTCAGGGTGTGTGCATGCTGAAGACCAGGCAGTCATACACTGGAATTTTCAGAAGGGACCTGAATTTACAAACACGCTCAGGAGTGTATCATCCATGTCAGTAAGACTTCAGCTCCTAAAAGCCTGAACTCTAAGCTCCAGGTTTCATGTTACTTCAAAGGAGAAAGGGCCACAAGGAAGAGATGTTAACTGTTTTCAGCATCTTTGCTATCTAAATATCTTAAAAAATCCAGACCTGAGGCATTTTTCTGCAACCTCTGTTGCATTCAGGCTGCATGAGACAGTCAGCTGTGCTGCTGCTCCTCTGCTCCACCACCACTGTGTTTGCAGTGAAGCATTGCAGACTCCTGCTCCTTTCAGAAAAGTTAATGCACTTTGTGCAGAATTAGAAGAAACAAAGGAAAAGTTGTCACTGAGGCAAAGAAGAAACACAGATTTTCATGAGGTGACTAAACTGAAATCACTGGGTAATGGGATTTCCAAGCTTCTCAGCCAGCTTGGAATAATTTAGATACCTCAGAAGAATACAAACTTGGAAGGGAATAGCAATACAGTCATAAATAAGGGTCAGCAAAACCTGAATGGCTATCTTTGAATCTCATATTTATAAGCTCAAGTAATGACTAAGACAAAAATGTTCACTATGTAACAGCAACTGCCAGGGGAATGAATGTTCTTTCAAGCTGGTAGGCTAACAAATCCAGGCCTTAATGTTTTCCTCTAGGTTTTATACCTTGAGAACTAATTCAAATGAACAAATTTGCAAGTCTTTAAGTGCACAGTCTGATCCACCTGTCTAAGGTGATCTTGGAGATCACAGGATCAGCCTTCTTGGACACAGCTACTCTATCACACACAATTCTTTTCTCCCTAAGCGGAATGCAAACCACCGAAGCAATACATCTCTAAATTTACTCCTCTTTGAAAAAGGATGAAAGTAGGAATGGAAATTCATGGGAAGCCTTGTCTGTGTAATACAACAAACCTGCTGAAGAGAGGCATTGTTTAATTCTCCTGCACCAGTCAAAGGAAAGCAGGCACCCAAGATAGAAAGATAAGGGGCACTAACCAGCCTCTAACCTTATAGAGGAGGATCTGAAATAAACTGCATCTCACAGGTTCCTAAAATTGGAGTGAGATGTTCCATGCAACCTTCTGGTCTCATATTTTGTATTAGGCATGGCATAAAACATCCCTAAATTAATTCCTAATTTAATCTTTCTGTAATTTTACCTTTCAGTAAGACATCTAATCTTAAAAATTCATTAGTGATGAAGAATCCACGTGAACCATGCTAAGGTGTTCAAACAGCAAACCACTCTCTCAGGTAAAGGTGTGTTTTAAAGCTTGATTTAGTCTACTTTCATCTTCCAACTATTTGATCCTATTATACTGTTGTATCTCTATTTCAATCAATTGCACTTGTAGTGATATCTTAAATAATGCAAATAGAATCCAGTAATTAACACCAAACTCAAATAAGATCTATAAATCACAAGGATTGAAAGAAGAGGAAATGGTGTGTGGCAGGCCATTTTAAAAAAACTGCCATTATTTAATATCAAATAAAGAGGATGCTGAAGGGAGACCCACACCCAGGAGCAACCCTTCAGATATGAAAGATGAAGCTGTTCTTCAGATATGCAGAATAAAGGGTGTGAGACTACTAGGCTGGTACGTTGTAGCAAAGATTTTTAAACAGTAATCATCCACTAGTTCAGAAATAAACTGTGGAACGAAAGGACAGAACTGCTAACACATATCAGGCAAGACTGAAAAGAAAATGCAGGTGACTAACATGGGACTTAATTGGACTTAATTGGAGCATATGTACTGACATCCACCATAGCGTAGCTGCTTCCCTCTTCCTGAAAACCCACAGTTACACTTCTATATCTGTCCTCCAGTTTCAACCAGCCCACTTTACATTAGTGTTAAGGTTATTTATGTTTAATCAGAATCAGCAGAGTGGTAATTTCTCCATCTGTAATCTGTAATAAGTTCTGTATAGACTTAATTAGCTGAAATAATAAGGGACACTTTTCTGAGTTACACAGATAAAAATGATGCTACAGAAAGCCTCGTATGAAGGAAAACTCTGCTACTACCAAGAAAAAAAAAAAAAGGGCAAAAAAAGAGCTTTTATTTGAACATGCCAAATCATGGAAGGAGCATACATTCTTCTGGGTTTTCAGGAAATAAAGAACTCATATGTGAGAGGGATGGTGCTGCCACGAAATTGAACCTAAAAGACAGAACTCAAGGAGAAGAAAAACACGGTTCATTTTCCGCCATGCAGGAATATATATTGAGGTGACAATACCAATCTGTGCTAAGAGAGATGTTTCACATATTTATTAAAAGTCAGTGGACAGAAAGGTTGAGAGAGGAACAGAAGGTGAGCTGACAGAGGTATATAAAGAAAAGAGCTGAAAAGGCAAAGGCAATGTCTTTATTCTTTCTTATAATAAAAAAGTAGCAACCACCTATAAAAATTAAAAGGCAAACAAGCTCCAATAAAAGAAAATACTTCAGTATTATTCATATCTATAGTTCAGTGAGATTCAATATAGCCATTAAGATCCAGTTTGAATAACAATACCACCCTAAGTTAAGATAAACCCCCTGATGTCTTAAAACACAAGACACCCACAAACTGCTTTCAGGCACAAGGAAATCTCCCCCAAACACCTTTCTAAAACATGCCCATTATAAAATTTCTTCCAAGGCATCAGTGTAGGAATACCTGTGGCACTGTAGCTACTTGAGCAGGAGTAAGCTCATTCTTCCGAAACTGATGTAACAGAGAAATGATGGTTTCCAACTGGCACAATAGGTAGAGGGGAAAACTTCCACAAGAAAACAGCTTACTTGTTAATTTTAATAAATCTCTTTCTTGCTTTCTCTTCCTGACCAAATTTAAAAATTAGGGAAAATATTTTCTTGCCTTGGAAATGAACACACAATGCCCTTAACTATCAGACTGCAGGAGATACCTGGGATTTCACTGCCAGGGCCTCTGGTTGTTAAGGGCAAAGCTCTGTATCTTGGGTATTGTATTTTTGTGCTAAAGAGAGATACAGGTTTTAAAGCAGAGCTACATTTGATCTCATTCCATCTCTCCTACCAAAAAATGGCACTGCTGTGGAAGCATTGCTCAAAAGGGAAAAAGATACCCATAATTTATGTTAATTTTCACCATCTAATGACTCAAACACACAGGTAACAAACACCTACATTTTTCTTACATGGTATTTTTTTTTCAAATACTATTTTCTTAACTAACTATGAATTATCATCCTTTCTAACACATGAAAAGACACTGAGATATAACAGAACACCACCTATTTTCTTAAAAAGAATTTTAACTCATATTCAGCATTCAAAACATATGTTCTGCCATAAGTTAATTTTCTTAAAATAACCCGATTTAAAATTTTTCTGATAAAAACCCTTCAAGTTTGTATGTAGTGGGATTTGGTTTTGAGGGAAAAAGTATCCACAATATAGATTTAAATCCGAGCTGATGGCTCTCTCACTAGACCTGAACTGTAGAGTGCACCTTCTGCTCTGGACAGCGTTGAGAATTTGTCAAGAAAAGGCTAAGATCTCTCTGAGCACTCAAGCTGCCAAGTGCTCTCAAATTAAATCAGTTTGAAGCGGTTTTCATTAAGATGGATTGAGTGTGGCATCGTGAGAAACACTCTATCAAATGTAGTGTTTTACTTAGTGATTAAGTATATACCAGTTGATGAAGCTGCCCAAATCCTTCGTAATCCCACCACTCCAATAAACATTTAATGAGTATATAAGTTCAAAAAGCCTAGTAGAGGATTTAAACCTTCAATCTTGTTTTTATTTACTCTTGGAACTCAATTTCTCACTTCAAGTGAAGAATGCTGGTGCCTGAAGCTCATCTGTTGCCCTGGTAAAATTAAGTGCCCTCCATAGTATAAATCAGAAGACAAGACACAAGGGTTGCAATTTCTCCTAAGTTTTTTTTGTTTGTTTGTTTTTTGTTGTTGTTGTTTTGTGGGTTTTTTTAATACTGATATATATATTTAATTATTTTATGAAATGCAATTATAAAATTATAAAATAATGTATCCCTTTCCTCAATTAGGCATTCCACAAGGCAGTACAGAAAAAATTACTTTGTCACAGGAAAAAGCGGTGAAAATAAATGGTATTTACACATTCTCATAACTTTGTTTAAAGTCAGAATGTTACAATAAAAATCATGCCATTCCATAGGGTAGGTGGGAGGGAGAGCTTTCAAAAATAATGCAGAAAAAAACCCCTTGCAATCCAAACAACACAAACAAAAAACACTTTTCTAAATATACAAATATATAACTTTATCATGACGAGGATCTGGTCTGAATACATTGCAAAATATTAGAAATGTAAGGTGACAAGAACTTCAGATGTGCTGGGTAAGTAATATAGGAAGTACTTTGAGTACTAAAAACCCAAGCAACTGCACTGCATTAACATCAGATTTATAGAGATAAAACCATTTATGACAGTTCTTAATGGGCTTTCGTCCCATGAAATGATAGAAAGGGAACTTCCCAACTCAAACCCTTTTCTTGTTGAATTTGTATGACTCTCTTTTTCTAAACATGCATTAAAATCCACTTTAACAAATTATTATAAATTAATACTTTTCCACTGAATTACTAGCTATACATTTATGCTCTGGAATCTGTGCAAAGACATGAAAATATTCACTGAACTTAGAGTGTTAAATATGTGTTAACTTCAGTTATACTGAGTGGATCCATAACACTGCACACTTATCAGAACAGCCCCTAAAATAATATAGATGCTCCTTCCAATATGATTAACTCCTGGAAGCCATAACATTCTTCATTTTAAGACTGAACATCTACCAAGAAAACAAAAGTAAACTGAAACAGCATGAATTTCTTGTTTGTGTTTCAGCTTTATCTGTGCTTAATTATACAGGGTTTTGGGTTTCTCCTTAGTAAATCAAGTCACCAAAACTTAAATAAACTATCTCCATTCTAATTTTATTAAAATACTGATTTTAAAACTGTGCAGGGAATAACAGAAACTTGAGATGCCTGTCTGGATGTACAGAATAACTAAATAACCAAACCTTAGGTACTGGAACTTACTTGGCAGATAAAGGCTGTACAAAGAAGAAAAAAAAGCACACTGTATTTCAGAGACCTTTCAATTTAAATTTACAATTTCATTAGCCATTCTTCAAAGGAGTCACCAACATGCAACACTGAACTTGTCAAGCACAAGACTCGCAGGCAGTGTTATCTGGTGCTAGGACACCATTATTTCAGGAAGAAAAGGAAGGGGGGGGGGAAGAAAAAGAGTAGCTTTGACAACTTAAGGACTCCAATAAAAATACAGCCTGAATGATTAATTCCAACAACCCCCAAGGTAAGTATTTTAGTCAGTCAATTGAATTAGTACAACCTTACCCAAATGATAAAACCAAGATAACTCCAAAATGTAGTTCAGCTTTTCAGAAAATAAAGATGAAACAATTAAGGTGATTTCCACTTCTCCACTATATTAGATAAAGTAGTTTTGATACACACTTACATCTCTAGCTTTCCCATAGAAGGCTTCTTGAAAAGCAGCCTCTAATGATCCAATAAAATAAACAGGATGGCAGTCACCATATCTATTTGGGATAAAATTTCCAATTAATAAAGATTATGAAAATAAGTAATTTCAATATTCTACCTCTTCATATATTCTGTAAATATAATGCATTGGCTAAATCTTTAGAAAGATGAATTATTACACTTCTAAAGGACAGAAGGGAAATATTTAAAAGCCAACATTCAAAAGGTCAAAGTAACGAACAATTCCGTTACAAATTTTGTCATTAAAACTTTCTGTTTACACACTGTAAGTTCTATACGATTTTCTACACAATTTACAATCATAACTTATTTCCTCTCTTTATTATCTTCTTAAAGGTTAATTGATAGCTATTCTTGCATTACACATAACATCATCACAGAGGAGTGAAAACAGAAGGCACATAAACTTTGCATTACTCTGCAGCTTCTACCTATATTTACCCAACAACTTCATTATTGTGAAAACTTTACTGCAATTCTATAGATTTCTCAGTATTAATATTTTTCAGCTTTTCTGTTTCTGTATATCATAATAAAATTATTATACATAATCAGAGTCCTGGCAAGAATCTGCCACTCTAACTTAGGAGTGAGAAATAATTTTATTTCAGAAGCAGCTCGATGACAAAGTTAAAATAAATTAGATGAGGATATCCAAATATGCTATAATCCCACATGAAAATATGTACATTTGGTTTATTTGTATTATTTACTAAATTTAACTTAGTTTGTAACAAGAATTGCACAGTTAATAGACTAAGGTTACCTTGAAGAAAACTCTGCTGTAAATTGTAATAAGGCATCTCCTTCATTTTCAGCATTTTCTGGCACTTAAAAAAAAGAAAAATATAAATTAAATGCATCCTTACAGAAGCAGGTTGTAATATGCAAACTCATATTTCATGTTGCCACCTTACTGAAGTGGTTACCAACTGACCATACAAATTTAATGCAAGATTATAGACTATGAATCTTTGGAAAGACATGAAATTTCCAGAGGGTCTCATGAACATATTCAGGTTTCCCAAACAGTAAAATCCTCAGGTCCAGTGCAATGTGATATATCACTTTTTCAGAGCTAACACTGTGGTCTTACTTTAATACATTAAAATAAATGGATTGGATTGAAAGGCTTCACCCACTAAATTGTGAGTTGCCAACTATGTCTGCCATGTTTTAATTTGACACAATCATCAGACATGACGTTCAAACAATTCTAACATTCCTATCAAAAGACACTTTCCTGTTTCTTATTCTGCAGACTCATCACGCCTCTCTGCCTTCAGTACTGCTGTACAATCACCAGTTAATTGCAAATTAACTGTCAACTCTTACTCATTGGCGATTTCCTCAAGGCAGATGATGCTACTCCAAACATTTCTCCATCATCAACTCCAAACTCTGTAGCATCTTCAAAGTCATCTCCATCACTATCACTAACCATATGAACGTCAGTGCATTGCTTAATAAAAAAAAAAACCACAAAAAAATCCACCGTAAGCTTCTGTAGCAGACATCATCTTCAGTGAAATACACAATACATACACAGTGAAAAATACTTACACATTTCTACAAAAACACAACATACTGCATTTTATTTTACAATTTTATACAGCATTACTGCTTTTCATAAACAAGGCCTAATTTTTAACAGTAGTCTGGTTGACAACAGTGTAATGGATGAAATGCATTATTAAAGAATAAAGAACTTTCTCTGCATACCCACAGTTGAGCAAATTTTATTCAAAGTTAATGCTATTTTCCATCTAATGATACTACAGCTGGTGTAACTGCATAAGAAAGAATGAGAAAAGCCACACAATGGTGGGTTTTATATTGGTGTTTGACATACCAACACAAAGGAGAAAAGTCAACATTTTTGTGCAAGGAGCTACAGCCTCATCTCCCTCCCATGAGATATTTTGGATCTCATGTCCTTTGAAACACAGAACAGCTCAGAAAAACCTTGGTTTCAACAATTCAACCTTAACCTGCCTTTAAATTGACTTCTTTTCCTGAACAACTATTCCAGCTCTGCTTGACCTACAAGTTACAGTGATAGAACACTAAAGAAAACCTTCATGAACCACTGAAGGTGCAGCAAAGGGTATTATGGAACATGGGATTTCAGCTTGAGCTGAGTGATCACAGGAGGAACAAAGAGCTCCAAACACACAGGATCTCTCTCTACAACAGCCACACAAAAAAGACTTCAAATAAAGAACATTTACTGAATCAACTGGTCAACAAAAAAAAAAATCTACAAGGTGAACAAACTCAGATCATTTTGAAAGAGTAAAGCAGCAATGTTACATAGTTATATGCTGGTAGATCTCAGGAATAAAAAAATAACCATTTATTTAACCTGTTAAGTGGTTCAGGTATGGCTAGAACAGTGTTGTCTGACCATTCTCTTAACTTTTAACAACTACCCACCAGCATATTTCCTGTCTTGTATCCTGACCATACCTGACACTTATCTCTTAGGAAAAACTGCTTATATCAAATTCATTTTAAGGAAGGGTAAACGTAATGGAAATTTTAACCTAAACTATTAATAATTAAAACAATGAAATAGGAGTTTATTCAGTCTGAAAACACCTCGTTCTGCTAACACTAAAAATACATGTTTCAACCTTATATTTAATTTGGAGTATTTCTCAGTCTTGCTGTGATTCGATTACTTTTTCTTTTCTTTCTTCAATGAGTCATTTACCCAGTTCCTTACTTTGCCACAATTGCGTGCTACAGGAACTGTAAACTGATTGTTTAAAGATGCAATTTTACTGCCATACTTGACAACACAAGGGAAGGTGACTGCTGCAAAATGAGGTTTCCCTGCTTCTTCCTAGAGTATACAGGTGAAACAAAGATGATGTTCTCACCTCCTCTGACTGCTCCCTCGTTTGGACAGGTGAAGACCTTCTTCCAACTGTAAGTCGATGGCAAGGGAAAGTCAGCCCCGATGCAGCAAGAGTCATCTGCAAAGCAACAATGATCATTTATTAAAGCCACAGCGTAAACTAAAGGTTGTTTTGTTGGTTTTTCGGGGTTTTTTAAGGTTGTTTTGAGATTCAAACCAAAAACCCAGTTCAGTCATCTTCGGAAAAAAATTATTTTGAAAGAACAATTTACCAGCAGACATTGCAACAGACACAATCCCATTGGCAACTTCTCAGAAGCACCTAAACTCTATCTTGATAGCACATGGATTGATTTTACAATGTGAATAGCTTTTAGGTAAAGATAGTTGATTAATTTTTGCCAGTGACAAAATATTTGATGCTGTACAATTCTTAGCAAAGTGAAGAAAGATAGTTCTGACTGCATGTTTAAAATATTGTTTCTATTGGATCTTTCAAAAGAAACACAGAGAGGACAGAAAGAGATTTTCCAGATCCTATAGAGCTTATTAGTATTTTTGCAGGGCACAGAATGAAAGACATTATAAACACTAAGGTAAAACACATTTCAGTCATCCTCAACAAAAATCCAAGAATAAATCATAAACCCTAAATTTCATTTTCTGCCATGAGCACTGAAAATACCCCATTTATTTTTTATACATAATTCAGAATGACTATATCACTTGTCTGCTAGAACTCACAAAGATTTAATTTGCTGCAGGTTGAAGCAGGCTGATTAAGCAGCCTGGTTACCAAATGAATGTTAACCTGTCTGAACTAGCCTACTGTCACATTCTCATAGCAAGGTTAAACAGAAGTTTAGCTGTGTAAAACCTCCAGCAACCGTCTTAAAGGAAGTGAGTTATAATACTCTGGAGCAAATGAAATATTAAAGACGACATACAGGTCAAGACCAATTACCCAAGAAACTCCTGTGACAAGAGCATAAGAACTGCATTCTCTGTAATAATCCACCAGCTCGGTTATTATTTTTATAAGCTTTTAAAAAATAAACAAAACCAACTGTTTTAAAAGCTGAAACTTTGCCCTGTAGTTACCACACTATATAAAATACTGGTAAAACACACACCACCACCCCCCCCAACCACACACAGACTACAGTTCCCTATCTCACAGCATCAAATACCCTGACAGATGCCTGGAAAGGCTCCTGGTGTCTTTTACATGCACATTAAAGAGACAGTGGTAAGATCAAGCAGGCAGTTATTGTGCTGCTTCATCACTTGGCCCAATTGCAGGGTGTTGCAATTCCAATTTGCAACCCTATATTATAGTGTCAAAGCGTCTCTCAAATACGAGCTTACAGCAGAAGGGGTTCGACATCAGAGCTTGTTTCATCCCTCTCTCCAGACAGTTGCTGGAATGTTGGGGTTTTGTGCACATTTGTGTGAGAAATCACCCTCCCCTTCAGCATTTTTGAGAAGTTTTTTGCAAAGGAAAGGCCGAGAGAAACAGCTCTGCCTTCATTTCAAAATAAACTAACGGCACCAACGTTCTTCTAGAATAAAGGTACCTTCATTCTAAGAAGAATCCTCTCACAGGAACGACTCTTGAACCAGAAAGCTTCAGCTTTATTTTGGAAATCATAAAAACACCAAACTAAGCCAAAGATTACTCTCCAGGCAGCTCAGCCTGGTGTCATGGGCAGTAAACCTCAGCTTTTCCTAGTATTTTGAACACAGGCCAATTTACTGATGGGAGCACCCACTGAAGGGTCTCAGTGGCAAGAGCTGTAGACCTCAGGCAGCTCTTGGGGAGGTTTTTCTTTCTAAATACTGCACCTGCCTACTCCCAAATAGGATACACAAATCACTGTGTCGCAGCCATCTTCCCATGGGAATGGACAAATTCTTTATACAGACTCCATAACTGAAAATTCAGGCTTGTGGCCTGACTAACTGATATTCTCTAACTTATGAAGCCATCTGGTTGTGCAAAAACTCAAAAGTCACTAACTTTTCTGAAGTTTTTTTTCATTAAAATCACCTTTATGTGGGTACTAGAGCTTGAATGGGATGGCTTTCACATGCACAAGACACTGAGAGATGCATATGCAGGATTCGTGCACCCATGAGAGCTCGATATAGGTTATGAAATAAATAATACATTAAAGCAAAAATAAATAAGGTTAGTCTGTTTTTCTAGGCAGGAAATGTAGACATGTGCGAATCAAATGGTCTCAGAGCTGAAAGGTACATGAGGTGGAAAGTGAAACAGAATCAGAAACAGCCAAAATGACTTGCAAAAAGTAACTCCAGATGCTTATTGAAAAGCCAGATCTCAGTGAAAGTTATTTGGCTTCCTACAGCTTTTTAAGGAGAAGGACAACAAAACTGAAGACTTCAAACATTCCAGGGAGAGTGGCAGCAGGAGAGTCCTTTTAGGAGACAACAGAGATAGTGAATGGATTGCAGTTGGTATTCCAAAAGGTAGTGGTACTATCTGGACTAGAAGTGCACAAAGGTTACTTGAAAAAGATTTTAACTACTAAAAGAAAGACTGCTACCAAATCTTAACACTTAAGAGAGGAAAAAATTAGTCTGGTGCTCACTTGTGCTTTCCAACAGTAAGACACGAATATTATTTGTAAATACTCAGTGTAAGATTAATTGTATTTCAATTCCCTGCATTAGAAATTGGGGGATAAACTTAAGCAACATCTTCTCTGATCCAAACATGCAGGATTCTTTGTCAACCTCCCAGATTAACCCAAAAATATTTGCCAAATCTGGATTGAGGCCAGGTGCTTTAAACAATAAATTATTCTTCCTGTTAGAAAGTACTGCTTTTATGTTGAAGGTTCTAGAAATGTAATTCCGAACCATCTAAAAATGCTCTCTTTTTTTTCTAGATATTTCATAATGCAAATATGTCTGCAGGAGAGAAAGAAATCTTATAATTCCAGAGTGCTGCCATCTCACGCTCAGAATAATAAGAAAAATTACAACTCCATAATCTCAAAAGCTTGTATCTTCTAGAAAGAATTTGCTGGCACAACTTAATTCCCACTCTTGCAGACTCCTGAAATTACAAATGAAGGAACAAACTCAGTCTCCTGTACCAGTCCAGAGATATTTCCTGAAGCTACCAAAGATCTGAGAAAGATAAACAGAATGATAGCAGCAGAGAACTCCAGCTGCAGAACTCACTGCACTTCGAAATGCTGATACAAAAATTATAAGCTCAGTGTTCTGGATCAGGAAAATAGTAATTGGATATGACAAATTGGTCTTCCTCATGTTCAGCCACACACTGATGGAGAAAAACAGCGTCTCAAAAGAGATTTGAACGGTAACCATGTCTAATGAGGAAAGTGAAGGCCAGCTCTAAGCTTTCTAATGCCTTCCAGAGTACAGCTGGACACCCAAAGTGGCCAATTTAAGGCAATAATCTGTAAAAAACCAGAATTCCTCCTCATCCTCTATTATTGGGAGGTTGTGCTTTTCACAGGATACTTGTCATCAAGGGATCCTTTCTCTCTAAAAGGATGAGGCTTTATTTTTAAACGAGAACCACTAAAAATAAGGAATTATAAGTGATAATGTTTAGGGAAAGTAGGAATATTGACTTATTTTGTGCTCTTTGTTAAGTTTTTGATTGCTACAAGAGCAATGAGTTTTGAGGTTTTGGAGTGTGTGGGAGCACTACATGTGCATTAATGTACATTAATGCATCTATCTAAAAATACAGACACTTAAATGGAGCCCTTCAGCTGTATCAGCCAGTTCTTGTCACTTTTTAAAACTAGCTTTCTGGTCCTTTAAAAGACCACTTAAAAGGTAGCCTTCACAGGCTCTATTCTTTGAGCTACTCAAATGAAGAATCCTTTCCAACTCACTGAAGAGGTATTTCTCCATGGCAAAATATTTTCTAATATCATTTACTGGACAAAACCTAGAGATTCTTGATCATTTTCTCTCAGAAATTCAAAGGTCAAGCTATAAATCTTACAAAGCATCAGAGAGAAATTCAGAGAACACTTGATCCATATGCAAAGGAGATGATTCTGTCCATGATGGCAGATTTCACTTGTTCACACACAGCAAGTGAATCAACAGGCATTATCTGACAATGGTAAACCTAAACCAAAACAAAAAAACCTTGCAGTGGACAAACCTTCTGGATTTTTAATAAAAAATAAAAAGGAATGTAATTTCTGTATAACTTGACTGCTGTGAATCACCTGAACTATTCAAGTATCTGCACTTTTAATACAGAATTACATTTGTCTGTATATAATCTGCTTCCATAAAAAACTTAACGGGGGAATTCTCATAGTGTCATTTCCTGCTGAGGTAAAGGAAAATAATCCGTGTTTCCTGCCTTTAAAACTCAGAGATAAGGTAAGCAAACAAGATTCTGGTGTACAAAATAAAAATGCTTGACTCTCCTTCATAAATCTCCCATGAAAAAAATCAATCCTACTCAAGGTCAGCTTGTAGTATATTAGGCAAAAGGAAGTCTTAATAACCTGCCCTGCAGCTCTAGCATCCTGAAAAACAGTGAGGTACAGGTATAGTTCCAGCTTTCCAGCTGCACTCACAAGCACAGACAGATGAAGAAGCCACAGAAAGAAGCCTTCCCAAAGATGCCACAGCATGTGTAATTGCCAAGGGGGTACATCTTTCTAATGCCTCCCTTCCACTCTGTAATGCTGAACAGCGAGAATTAAAACTTGAGTATATTCAAATGTGGATGTGGGTGGGTTTACCATACAACATGCATAATTAAGATCTTTGGTTTCTACAGTCTAAAGCAGATTAGGAACACTCAGATTATCCAATCCCAAACCTTTCAAACTGACATCTCTAATTTCTATTTGCTGGAGCTCTCATAATCTGTCCAAGACAACAATGTGCTCCACCCAGTACACAGTGCCTTTCCCATCTCTGTAGAGCAGTATCGTGAGAGCATCACATCCAATCAGTTCCAGAACTATACTTAATGTTCTGGGTATTGATATTAATTCTGGTGAAAACTGGCAATGCCTGTTTTCCCCTTGTTGGGCAAGAGGTAAAAAAGAAGGCTGAAAATACTGAAGATAAATCTGCTGTTAGCATGTCTCATAATACAGAGTTCTCACTGGATAAACAACCTCCACAGCTCAGTAACTGCAGCAGCTCTCTGTTATCTCAGTATTGGTTTGAGAATGTTTTATTCTTTCACTGTTAGCACTGCATAACCAGTGCCCTGCTTAAGAATTAAGAGATTATCTCCAGGAAAATATGACAAAAAGTGTTATTACTCACCCTTTGAAATCAAATTTCAATAGAGATTATACAAATATCTTGAAAACTAGAAACCTTCCTTTTGCCCTGAAAACAACAGCAGTGCAAGCAACATTCAAAGTATTACTAAAAGGGCTCTGAAGTCATGGTGAGTTAAAGTTACCTAATTAATTAAGAACAGAAGTTCATGCTAAGCTTTAATAGTCTCTGAACTAAAGCTGTGATAACAAGGGGAATTCTACCTCAACTGCAAACTTCTAACCACCCTCGATAATTATTATTGCAATATATATCAACTCTGAGATCTGGCAGCCTTTTGTGGCTGCTGTTCAGTATTTTGGCCATAACTAGTGTGTCAATATTAGCTAACCACAGTTTCAAGTTAGAAACAAATATATTAACAAGCATAGAAATGATATCCCAAAATAATTTTTATTGATCAGGAGGTCATCAGCTGAACAAGAGCTCTTTCTAAAGGTTGCTTAGCAGGCTGCAGAACACACATGGAGGTTTGTAATACCCAAAACATCACACAAAACATTCTTAATCAGAAACGAATGCACTGTTACCTACAGACTGAAACCTAATCCTGGTTCAAATACTCCATGTGACAGCCCTTTCACCGTGTTCAAAATGTGAGTTGCTTAGCTTTTTCATTTACTGGTTAGTCACTGATACATGGCTAATGTATAAAGAAACAAACATGACTGAGTACATTCCATAACACACCATGCTCAGTTATACAAAATAACCCAAGAGAGTTGTCCATAGCAAAGTATTCAATGGCTGGTAGGTGTCTCCTCTGTGAAAATTTCACTTCTACATAATTTGATCCTTTTTCTTGTTGGAGTAATTACTATGACATTTTTTTCCTCTCATCAGGAAGGGGTAAGGACGGAGAGATGAGGAAGAAGCGTTATCAATGATTTCAATTTTCGTATTAAATTTAGTGTTCTGTTTTCTGACCTTTTATTATAGCATAAGCTAATTCCCTGAGTATGATAAATACCAGTGATACTATGGTGTCTGTACGTATGCATTTTCTTGAAGCTGGGGGGAAAAAAAGTGGTATTTTGAACACAACTATATGAAGTCTGAGAGGGAACATTCCTGTCGCAGTTCCTCTATTATACTCTATATGTATATAGTGCAACTAGCTGGGTTTGCATACAAGGCATACTGGGGATCAAACACTTTCACAGCCCAAGTGCATCAGCAAGTAAGTAAGGTAATATATAAAAACAATCCAGCAGTTTTCTACACCTTGGCTGAACAGCATGACTCCTGAATGGGAGCCTTTCCCAACCTCCAGCTTCAGTCCATTCTCTATCATTTCAGCCCAGGCAGGTAAAATCGTGCTAAGTGAAAAATTCTCTCCCTTCTCAGTGCAGACAGACTTCAGTTCACATGTCTGCAAGGCATATTCACCCCATCTAATCCCTTCTTCTCCATGGGAGGATCTCTGGAGAATTCAAACAAGCTCATTTCTCCCAGCCTACCAACATGTCACCTATCTCTCCTCACTAGACAAATTAAGTTTCCTGTTTAAAAAGATTACCATGTTAACTGTGCAGAATGGTAAATCAGAGAGAAATACTTTCAGCACAGACCCATGCCTCAGACCTCAGATCTTTAAGTCAGAATCTCAGGGTGATCTAGGGAACTGCAGAACAGTTCAACTTAACTTTACTCCCCCAAAAGGGGGACAGGAACAAAATATAAACCAATCTATTTGGAACATCTAGAAAATATGTTATTCCTCTTGTTGCTTACCATCAGAGCAAGATTGGTCAGGCTGCTCCACAGCTGAGGCTGCAGCTGCTCTCAGCTCACTCACATTTCCATTTTCCTTTTGCAATCTACCTTTTATGAGATTAAAGAAGTGAGCAAAACAAAAAGCAAGGAATATTTGTGTGGTAAAAGGGATATAGCAGTTAATGAGGCATGCAGGAAAAACTGAAGTGTAAAAGTCAGGGGGGAGAGGTAGAGCAAGGGAATGAAGTTTTGCTTCCACCCTTGAAACGAAAGAGTGGGAAGTTTTTCACTATACAAACAGTTGAATAAAATAGTGGTTTCTAACTGCATTCATCATAGCCCTTGCATATGAATATTGAAGCAGGGGAAATAAGAGTGTGGAAGTCTGGCAATTCTGTGCAGTTTTGCAGAGAATATCCCATGGCTCCATGCTCTTTCCTGGCCAGAGACCCAGACAAAGAGAAACCAATCCATGCAGGAAGGAGATGGTGGACTCCCAGGCAACTCAGGCTATTTCTGAGGACACTCAAGAGTCTCATCATTTCAAGAAAGATGATGCTATGACACGAGACAGCCTTCATAAGAGCTTGTTCTTGCCGTAGCTGCAGTTGCCGGGGTTTAAGCAAGCATTGTAACAAGCTGCATGGGCAGCTTGTTGTGCTCAGACAAACCCTCACTAAATTCCTTGGGAATAAACAGGTGAGCAACATTTTCAAACCCATCACTTGTCACTGTATAATTATTCATTAATAATCTATCTCCCTTTCACTCTATAATCTCACAAAGCCAAAGTGATACATGATTTAAGAATTAACATAAACATGTTCATGTTTAAAAGTAATGTATAAAGCTTAAAGAGCTTAAAGGTTTTCTGTGGATTAATGTTTATGCTTTGGTTTGCTCTTTTCTCAAAAGTTAGCAAGTATTCTTTCAATAGTAACAGACTGTAAAATTACTTCTATCCACACTGAAATACATTATATGCATAAAACAAGTGATATCATTCCCACAAAGAGCAAGTATCCCACTGTAAAATGAAGGTACATTGCAATTCAAAAAAACAAACCTTTTAAATGCCTTTTTTTTTTTTAATTGACTGTAACAAGGGCTTTTTTGTATTATGGAATTAATTATGAGACACAGAAAGATTTACTACACAGTACTGAGGGGTCTCTTCAGTCTACACTGGACATTGCTCTTCAAGTTTAGTACATAATATTTAAAAAAAAAAAATAAATCAATCAACCAAAGCTCACTACTACCATGTAAGCCTTTATCCTTCCTTGAACAATAATAATAAGTGGATGTAATTCCACATTAGCCACTTTGTCTTTTGACATCAAACAGCATTAGCTGGGAAAAACAGTCAAGTATGCTTGAGGTTTGTTTGTTTTATTAAACTATTGCACAAATATGAAAATGAACAGAAGAGTTTAAAAAATTTGACAGCCCTTGAAATTAACTTCCTCTGGAAAATAACTTCATTTTCATTATGCATCTCCATTAAAAAAAAAAAAGTCTTGACAGGTATTCAACGTTTCATTTTAAACACTAACTGGATGAAAAAAAACATCTCTAGGGTGGAGTGTGTTCAGGTTATAAATCAGTAATGCTTATTTTAACTCCTCACAAAGTGTTGTTGAGATAATTACTGCTGACAGCTTTATTCAAGGTTCATTTCACTTTTTCTACTATTTTTCCCCTGTTAGAAGTTCAGCAGGGCCCATGGGAAGATCCACCCCTCACACCTGTTAGGGTTCTTCATGTTACTGAGGCCAGTTTGGACACGTCACTTCAAATTAGCATTGTGCCAGCGCGCTGTGACAATTACTTATCGCAGGTTTAACTTGGAAAAAAGTTTCTAATCCAGCCACAAGAACAGTGTCAGAGTACGTAATTTAAACCTGTCAACACAGGTTGCAGGAAATTCATTCCAAGGATTTCAGTCATGTTCCCATGGTAGATCTTTGAACTATAATGAAGCTTAAAATCACAAAGGAATGCTGCGGAGTTAAAACACAGAACCTAAAAGTTTGAAAAGCTCTGAACTGGAAAAAAAGTGTTTTAACTACTAATAATCTTTTAAACATTGATAAACTCTTTAGATGAGGATTAAGAGATTGCTGTGCCTAATTCTCAAAAATTCCATAGGGCTGCACGTTAAAGGTACCCATCTTATTCTGCTGCAGTGTAAAGATACAACCCTGGCAGACATGTGCTGAAGGCAGCAGCACAGTGAAGATGCTCTGGAATCATCTTGGGGGTAAACAGCACACAGGGTGGGAGGAGGGAGGCTGGAGGAGAATCCATGGCACAGTGAGAAGGCCGCTCATATCTTTCAGACACCAGATGAGCGATGCTGCAGCCACAGCAACAACCACTGCAAAGGCAGCTTCACAAAAACATCCTGAGTGTTCGAGTTTCTGTACAAGCTTGAGAAAAAGTGGTGCCTGTTCCTCTGGGAACACCCAGCTCTGGTACGCTGGCTGAACACACATGCCAATTTTTGCTGCGGTCCCTGTTAATCACCAGCCGTATTACTGTGCATCTACCACTCTCAGTTTGCTGGCTGAATGAAAATTATCCCTGGTTTTGATTATTTCTCATTTGATTGAGCCTAGTTAGGCAAATTAGGAATTAAAGCAGAAGGACAGCTCCTGTAGTGCTTAATGTTGCTTCAGACCGCAAATATATTTAAAGGAAACAAAAAGAAAATAATATTTCCTCGTACAACAGATTCTGCTAAAAAAGTGATATACTTGAGAGGCTGAAATAAATACCCATGATCACTTACAGAGCTCATTCTTCTTTTTAGACAAAAACTGTAAATATTAAAAAGGATGAAAAATCTGCCAAGCCATTTGCAGCTATTTGAAACACAGGGTAACAGAATTAAATAAACGCTGAAAGACCTGGAACACAGTTAAGTATAGACCATGAGGCTAATTGTGGATCTTGAGTTAATTACTTTCCACTGATACGTTTTCTCAATGGTCTTTTACATGAGTTTTTTCTTTCCTCAGTCTGAACCCCAAGGCAATTCAGTGTGCTAGCCTCCAAACTCTGGGTGATTCATTGTGTACTTCTGCCTTAGGATTTTTAGTTCATGCAGAGAAAGCCAGGCTTTCACATCAAGTTGATGTTAATGTGCACTGACAAAGCAACAGTAAAGGAGCTTCATGTTTGTCACAACGTGCACTCTTTAATTTAGTAATTGCTTTATACTGATATGCAAATAATGACACATTTCCCAAATTTCCAGTTCCTCAGCAATGCTTTCACTAATTACTCAGTGGTTAAAACTTATGCATGTAAATTGGTTCAGTGAGTTTATTAATAAGTACACCTGTGTGAACTGATCTATAAAACACACATGCCTGGGAACAGGTCATAACTCACTGTAAATTCCTGAAGTTCTCGGGAACCAAAAAGAAATATTCTCTCACTAAAACAAGATCTATTACAACTAACAGAGTTATTAATAGATAAACTGGGATTCCAAACCTTTCCTAAGCTAAAGAGAGACAGCCTTTGGTTGACAACAAGTACCAGGAGTCAAAGCATTCATCCATTTTATTTTACCAAAGGAGAGGAGGATCAAGGTAAAGAAAAGAAAAGGTCAATTTAAAAAAAGGGCAAGAATACCTCTAGCACCTGAAAACACAGGAAAACACCAACATCCACCCATCCATCGGTTCTCTGTGGACCTCCACCTGCTCTGCATCTGCTTGTGGTATTTTGTGGCACTGCTTACTCTTACTTTTGATACACTAACATGAAAAATTCAGCTGCACTTAACATGGATTCAGACTCGTATCAACTGCAAAAACACTAAACACAGTTAACCTGTCTTCCTGTATTTTCTTTCCTCAAAGTTGTCCTGTTTTATTTGCTGCCTTCTATGTTGAAAATAGAGTATCTGTTAGGTTTCCAATATTTTCTTTAAGTAACTACATAATTGCCACAGAATAGTGTATAACAATTGTTTTTACTAAGTCTGAGCCCAACTAATTTATTTTTTGCTATTCAGAAGAAACACAAAACTATTTACAGATTTTTAAGGTCAGAAACAAGTGAAATAATAAATAACAGTATAAACTAACAAACAATTCATCCAGACCACATATCGCCCACAGATATTCACAGCTACACCTTGGGAACTGCTTTGCATTCACACAGAATATCATCCAAACTTGGCACGTTTCTGGTCTATGGTGGGATGCCATTTACTTCACAACATTGTACAACGTTTTGGATGGCACACAGAAAAGTGCCTGGATATGTTTCCAGAACTATATAATTCCTTGGCAAACTTCAGGCAGTTGTGCTGGCAGCACTGCTTCCAACAAACAGTTCAAACACTGATAGGCTTTTTATGCTGCCTCTTCTTGGATATCACTTTTCCAGGGATTGGATTTTTGCAATGTTAGCTCTTGAAAACACGCCGTTACTGACTTCTAAAAATGAGCTTCTAAAAAGGATGATTGTTTTTTATTTTCTGTTTCCCTTACCTGGAATGCACATCTTCTAGTGAAGTTTTGCTCTGCTTATATAGTGGAGTTTCATTACAGAGAAACAAGCACCACTGTGATAATCCTCCAGGAATAATGCAATTACCACTTATCAAACAGGTGTCTGCTGTACTCCAAGGAGATTATCACTTCCTATTCTGCTCTCAGAGAGCAAGAATAAAAGAGAAGCTGCTACTATTAAATGACTGAGGAGAAAGAGTCTTTGATAATAGCTCTTGCCAGCTTCTCTCAGCAGGGCATGAAGTAAATGTAGTCCTTCTATAACATCTTGGCACTGAAATGAATATTTTGGTTTCTGCAAGGTGAGCTAAAGCACCTAAATAAGACCACTCCTGTTAACTCAGTCTGAAGCATCTCTCTCTCTCTCTTTCTTCATTGAATATTCTAAGAATCTCAGCACCTCCTGCCTTATGCCAAATCGTGCCTTTTTTGAGTAGTCCTGAAGAGCAACTCTGCCTGCTCCAGCAAAAACAGGCTGCAGGGCTGCTCCACAAAACACATCATCACTCAGAGATGCTTCTGTGACAATACAGTGCTTGATGAAGGTACAAAGGGATCTCTAAGCTGAAGCCCCAAAAGCGTAGAGAATGAAAACTTTTTACCAAGATACCTTCATAGGTTAAACCGTGGCTCAGTGTAATTTGATCAGCAATCTTTTAGCATATTTTCAAACCAGCTTTGTTGAGCAGGAGTTATCTCAGGAGTGGATCTCTAAAAACAAGAGCAAAAGGACTCTCCTATGAAATCTGGGTACAGCTTAATGTACACAAGGTGCTATTGCTACATGGCAAAATATACAATTGGTTTGGGGACAAGCCCAGCTGAGCCTCAAGCACAGAGGAGGAGCTAAGAGGGTAAAAACCAGCCTACACACCA